>CM073001.1:74707188-77207188 GCA_037038555.1 Rhynchonycteris naso
TTTCTGTCTGATTCTTTTTTTTTTTATTTCAATATCCTTTTTTATATTTGCTATCACTTTATTTAGGTGTTTGTAATGACTGTCCATTGTTGCTCTAATCTCTGAACATCCTAATTATCATTATTTTAAATTCTGCATCAGGTAGTTTGGTTATATCTAGTTCATTCAGGTCCGTCTCTGGGTATTTTTCTTGATTCATTTGGGTTGCATTTCTCTGCCTGCCCATTTTGTCTATGTGTAAGAAAGGTGTGGCTACTGGAGTCCAATCGGTGTTGCCTCTGTGTTCCTTAGGTGTGGGCTGTCTGCAGGCCCGTCACCCCCTCTGCCACTGCCTATGGCGGTTGGGTATGGGCGCTGCCAGCGCTGGCCCACTGCGGCTGTTGCTGCGGTTTCTGCCTTGCTTCCACCTCCATGGGAGGGCCTGTGTTCTTGTGCCCGGCTCTATAAGCCTCAGCCGGTCTCAGCCATCACGCCTCTCTCACAAGTGGGATTGCATACCACACTTGGGCCACAAGCCTGGGCACCAAGGGCAAGAGTGAGCACTTTTGCTCAGCTCTGGGTTCTTGTCAAGTGGTTCCTCTGGTTGGGAGGGCCTTCTAGAGCGCACTCAGCTGCGAGCCAGGCTTCCACCCCACCCCCGCCAACCTCGGATCTTCGGCTAGGAGGGGCTGCTGCTACGTGCTCAGCCACAAGCCAGGATTCCGCCCCACCCCTGCCAATCTCGGCTCCTCCACCGAGCTGCTGGTGCGTGCTCAACTGCGAGCCTGGGCTTCCACCCCACCTCCGTGGGCAAAGCCGGTTTGTGCATGGCTTAGAGCTCGGAGGCCAGGTGAGGCTGCACACCCGCTCGCCCTGCCCAGTGGTGGATCTCTGCCCGTTCCGGACAGGCACACTTTTCCCCCACAGGTGGGGTCGCAGGAGAGCCAGCAGCCACCGGACCACTGTCACGTGTTCCCTTTGTCCCCGCTGGGCTAGACCGAGCTCATGCCAGTTGGCTTGGCCTCTGTCCCCGCCGACGGAACCGCACTTTCGCGTCCCGCTACCTCCCGCCCTCCAGCAATCCCTCAGCAGTGTGGGTGTGGGCACTGCAGCTCAGACCCTAACACTCCATACTGTAGTCCTGGAAGATCCTTCCTTCTAAGTGACTGTGCTCTAATTGCTGCAGGGGAGCCAGTTTGGCTGGTGTCCTGCTTCCCCTTGCTGTTTCCAGGGGAAATATTGTTTCAGATTTGTGGAGTGACTCAGCCCAGGGTTTAGGGTGGCTGTCCCTCAAAGCTTTTCTCCCTGTGCCTTCCAGACCGCATTCTCTTTCTGCTGCTCCAGTCCTCTCCTCTCTCCCTGTCTCCCAGAGTTCTGGGTGAGTGGTTGTGAGAGAAGTTTTTTGTGCCACCCCTTTAAGAAGAATCCTGGGTCTGAGACAACTGTCTCTTTCTCACAAATAGTATCCTAACCTGTTTCCCAGCTAAATACTGTCCATACACCTCTTCTAGGTTCTGGGGCTATAACTGGGTTTTGTTCCTGGGACCCAGGTTCCTACCCTTCCACTAGCCTCTCTTCCTGCCACACGAGTCTCTCCTGGCGGCCTTTCGCTCTGGGAAGCTGGGCAGCCCTTTTTGTGTTTTCGCTTTTCCTACCAGTCTCAATGTTGCTTCTTCAGTGTTCCTTGGTTGAAGAGTCCTCTCAGTACAGTTCAATGTTGGTTTATCCAGATGATGGTTCTTAAAATCAAGTTATAATTCACTTTGGTTCTGGGAGTTGGAAGTTGGTACGTCTGCCTACTCCATCGCCATCTTGCTGGAAGCCGAACTATGATAGATCTTTATGTTGAGTTGGTATCTTGCAACATTCTTGAACTCATTTATTAATTCTAATATATTATTAGTGGATTCCTTAAGATTTTCTATATGCAAGGTCATGTCTTCTGCAAGTAGAGATTGTTTTACTTATTCCTTTATACTATGGATGCCATTTATTTCTTTTTCTTGCCTAATTGCTCTGACTGGAACATCCAGTACAATGCTGAATTGAAGTGTTCATAGAGAATCCTTGTCCTGTTTTTTGATCTTAGAGAATGCATCCAGTGTTTTACCTTTAAGTATGATTTTGGATGTTCACCCCTATTTTTACTGTAGTTGTTCAACTAAGACTTGTTATTCTTCTAAGACTTATAGTTATTCTAAGACTTGTGTTGTTTAGCATTTCTTTTTGATAATTTTGTATAAAGGGTATTAGGTAGTATATCATCTCTGGTACCTTCTTTTCTCACTCAGTTTGATATTTTGTAGTTATGGCCACATTGTTGAAGTAGCTGTGGTTTATTAATTTTGACTGTTATATAATATTTCATTGTGTAATATGACACAATTTATTTAGCCACTATTCTGTCTATGGATATTTTGATTGTTTACACGGTTTTGCTACTCTGAAAAATATTGTCATCAATATACTTACTACATTATCCCACTAAAGTACATTTGCAAGAATTTCTGTTGGTAGACACACCTAGGCATAAACTTACTATGGGAATATTTAATTTTATAAGATAATGCCTTGTTGTTTTCTAATGTGATTCTACACATTTACATGTCTATTGGTAATATATGAAAGGTTTTTTGATCCATTTTCTGTGTATCCCTTGGCATTGATGGGCTCTTATTTGCCCCTAAGATGAGAATAAAATGCTATTACATCTGGAGCTTGATTTGCATTTCCCTGATGATTTAATAGGGCTGAGCATCTTTTCAAAGATGGGCCTCATTCACCACTGGGTGGGTGTTTCCCTGGAGGTGTTGATTTTCCTGCACTTTCAAGATTCACATGTGTGAACTCAGAGAGCTCCCACTTGCACTGGAGGAGCCCAGGGGCAGAGAGAAAGAGGCACATGCTTGATGCATCCAGATTCTGCTGGCGAGAAGCCAGTCTCAGTTCCACAGAACTGTCTACCTGGCATGGCTGAAATTGGGGGTGGGGGAGGCTTAGAAGATTTGAATTGGGGAATCTGAGGCATCTCCCACAAGCCCGTATTTGTTGTTTCACTCTTTGATCCAAAAATGAGAGCTTAAAAAAGTAAAACATAAATTTATCCCATTATATTTAATGACATGCTAGGGTACATTCTCAGTTTTGTTGTATTATTTTATATCATGCTTTCTGATTTTAATGCTTCCTTTAAAAGTCTTTTATTTTCATGATCTGTATTTCTGTGGTTGGCTTTGTGTATTGGTTTTCCCTCTAATAATTTGGAAGATATATGAAGTATTTTTAGTTCTTTTAGCGATTGCCTTATAACTATATACAATATTCTTTTAGGTCTCATTTCTTGAATTACAACTTAAGACCTTTTCCTGCCACAAGAATCAAGAAAGTTAGTTTCTTCCCTCCACTGTACTTTCTCCCTTGCCTTGTTTGTATTATTAGTTATTTTATCCTTTAAAAAGTCTCCTTCTACACTGATCGCTTGGTTTATCAGCTTCTGATGTGTTGTTCTTCTCCAAATGTGAGCATTTGGTCTTTATATTTATCCTGCTTGGAATTCAGGCTACATTCTTCGCATAAGAACTCACACACGTTTTCAATTCTGGAAGACCACCAGCTCATGTCCCGCACATACTGTCTCCCCCTATCCTCTCTCCTTCTCCCAGGACTTCTGTTCTACCTGGTGGGAGATTTTTGTCTTGGGCTCTTCTTTCCTCACCTGTTTTGATTTTTTTTACTCTGAGCACATTTTCAGACATGCTTGTTTCCTACCTGGGAAGTTCTAGTTTCCTGTTTGCCTCTGCCACAGCCCTTAGGATTTCCCTGGCCCTGGGCAGGTTTTGTTGTAGTTATTTTTCTTGAGGTCTTGTACCTGGCGAGTGGTGTGGCTTTGAGTCTTCTGTGCACAAGGAGCAGATTAGAGCTCAGACTTCCCTCAGGTATCTCCGGCCTCACTCACAGCCTGAGGAGGTTGGCCCACTTTTGTGAGGCATGGGTGGCAGTTTTCTGGTTTTCATTTTACCGAAGGGAGAGCTTTCCCAGGCTCCAGGGTCTGTGCAGAAGATCAGTGCTAGCCTGTTGCGCATAGGGCCTGCCGCCTGACCTCCTCATCCCTCCTGGATCTCGCAGCATCTCCTAGTATTCAGCTCCTACACCACTGCTGGCCATTTGACTTCAGCTCCTGCTCACCAGTCTGGTTTCGAATTGTCTTTTGTTTCTGGCCTGGGAGGCTTTCCCCTTCTTGGGTTCAAGTTCATTGATGTCGTTCTAAGTTTGTTTGTGTTGTATTTTAGCCAGTGTTTGTTCATGATTGCAGCAGAAGAGATGGTTTTGGTGAGGGTGGGAGGGTGCCTTCTTCAGCATCTTTGTCCTCCACCGAAAGCAGAGGTGATAGTGACTCCAGCTGGAGAGGCAGCTCCGGACCTGGGCCGTGAGTGACAGTGCTACTTGCATAAGTCCAGAAGGAGCCTGAGAAAGCGTCCTGACAGGGGACCTCTGAGAGACAGAGGTGAGCACTGTGGTGGCAATGAGAACTTCTGCATTGTGAGTGGAGCTGGGGATGGCTAATACGCAAACCCAGGTGACCTGTCAGACCGGGCTGTAGTTACTAGGAATCCTCAGGAACAACCTCGACATGCCCAGCTGCCATCTTTAGGTGACATTTTGTGGAAACAAAGGAAAAGGGTTTGCCCACCACGTTAGGTACTGCTCCAAATGCGAAGACAAAAGTAATAACATCAATAATTTTTCAGAAATAGAAAATTGGAACAATGTTGTCTCTCAAGAACCTTCAAGAAATTTGGGGAGGACACAGAATATGTCCCACACCCTGCATCTTGGTGTCCACACCTATGTGATGGGATGATAGCAGCATCCAGGAAGTACCTAGAGCAATGTCTGCCACTGAGAGAGCAGCCGCTATGGCCTGGACTCTGTCTCCCACCAAATCCATGTGTCAAAGCACCAACCCCCAAAGTAACTTTATTTGGACATCTCCCACAGAATATGAGGTAACATCTGAGCAAACTTTATTTACCACTCAAGGGGTGGGGTGACTTCTAGGTTACATTTAATGTGATGTCTTGTTTAGTCTACATGATAACACTATAAATAGATAAAACTATCCCCATATTCGGGAGCAGAGGTTCTCAACCAGATGCAATCCCGCCCCTCTTTAGGAGACATTTGGCAATGTGTGAAGGCATTTTTTGATAATCACGATCTGGGAAAGGGATGGTGGTACTGGTATCTAGTGGGTAGAGGCTGGGGATGCTGCTGAGTATCCTGAGGGCATGAACAGACCCCACAACAGAATTATCCAGCCCCAAAGTCCATACTGCTGAGGCTGAGAAACCCTGACCTCGAGTTTGGGCGGGAAACCAAATAACCTGCACTACGTCACAGAGCTGGAAAATCAAGGATAACAGTGACAACTTTCACTAATTAACAGCTGTCTTAGTCTGTTCAAGCTGCCCTGACAAAATACCACAGGCTGAGTGGCCTAAACAATAGAAATTTATTTTCTCACAGTTCTGAAGGTTGGAAGTCCAAGTCTAAGGAACCAGAATGGTCATTTTCCAGTGAGGTCTCACTTCTTGGCTTGCAGACAGCCACGTGCTTGCTAGTCCTCACCTGGCCTTTTTTGTGTGTGTGTGCTTCCAGTGGGCAGTGCAGGGGTCGCGGAGCTCTGGTATCTCCTCTTATAAGACCCTCATTCTAGCAGATAAGGGCCCCACTCTTATGACCTAATACTTTTCTCTTAATTATCTCTTAAAGACCCAATGTCCAAATAAAGTCACTTTGGGGGTTGGTGCTTCAACACATGGATTTGGTGGGGGAAAGAGTGCAGGCCATAGCGGCTGCTCTCTCAGTGGTAGACATTGCTCTAGGTACTTTCTGGATGCTGCTTCTATCATCCCATCACAGAGGTGTGGACACCAAGATGCAGGGAAGGGTCAATGACCCGCTTAGAATCACAAGAGTACAGCGGTGCATCTACGACACCCACACAAATGGAAGGCTCCAGAGCCTGTGCTTACAACCACTGTTGACCTTCTGGGGGGGTTGGAGGGGGCTCAGGTGTGAATACGAATTTCCTACTCTGTCCTAAGGTCTTTGTGCCTCCACTTACAAGTTTACAGCCCAAGACATAGACTCAGAATTAACCAGATAAAGCTCTACACCACGGCTTGGGCATAGGCCAAAGAGGTTTGTTTAACATAGCTAAAGGAATGGGTCTTCTCCCTGTGAAGATGTCACAGATGGGCTCCTGTACCTCTATTCCAGCCCTGCCCTGCCAAAGTTGGGGTCTCTGAAGCAGTGCCATCCTGGAGTCAGCATCTGGGACAGTGGCTTCCTGAGGTCCGTGTCACAGCATGGCTCTTTGAACCAGTAATCGGGACTCCAGCTTTCTATTCTGGTTGAGGGAGTAGCTCCTCTAGCAAGTCATGTGGGCAGTTGCTTTCTGGGGCTCTTTCCTGAAAGCTGAGCTTGCAGCCTCCTCCTCTGGCCTGTCCATGGACATTGTAAGCACCTAATTCTTTTTAGTAAACACGTTTCTCTTTGATCTAGCCAGTGCTATCTATGCTGGTGTATGTGAACTGATATGTGTCTGGAGGGAAGGGAAGTGGCAAATGGAGGCAGGTTACTGGGCAGGGATCTGGGGTCCTGTGTGAGTGGGAGTGCTGGCAATATTTCTCTCGAGAGCCACAGTGGATACAGAAAAGGATGCTGATCTAGGAGGTGGAACATCTACGTTCCTAACTGCATCTCTCTTTGCTTGATGCATAAACTTTGGCAGTCTTTCTGCCTTTCTTGGACTCAGTGTCTTCATTGGTCCCATCTAGACTCTGGCATTCTGTGGAATCTAGCTGGAGTAACAAAGGGGCCTTGTAGGGGTTGGGAATGCAGCCTGAGATTTATAGCAGAACACTCTTTAAATATCACCGTGCAAGGCTTTCCTATTTAAAGGGAGATTGACAGCCACAAGCAACGGAAGGCAATTGCCACTCTGTTCCTTCTCTTAGCAGACAGAGCATCTCACAGGCTGGAAATCAAGAGGTGCCTCACCATTTACCAATGAGTCACAGGTCTGGGCTTTGACAAGAAGCAATTATTCATGACACAGCTTCAGAATAAAGGGGCAGTGGGCTCAGGGGTTCCAGTGGAGCTCCCCACTAGGTTCCCCATGAGAATGGTGTGGATTCCCATGCTGTCCCCTGAAGCTGTTTCCCCTTAGCTCTGGACCATGGTGGCTCTGAGAAAACAACCAGAGGAGAGGACACCAGCTGGGAACAGGGGATAAATCTCAGAACTGAGGTTAAGGGACCTGGTTCTAATCCCTGCTCTGCTGCTAGCTTGCTGAGTGACTGGGCAGCCTGTTAATTTCTCTTTTGTCTTCATACAGTAAGAAAATGGGTTTTCGTTCTATAAAGGGCAGGGACTCTCTGCTCTGTTTAATCCTTTATTTCCAGTAACTGGAACAGTGTCTGGCACATAGCGGGGTTTCGATCAATGTTATTAGTTGACAAAATGAAATGAATTCTATAGCAATGGCAGGACCTGGGAACAGTGTTAAGCACAAAGGAAGGCCAAGTTCTGGTGGTGCTTTAGCTGAAGCACCCTGGCTGCCCTCGAGAGAGTAGAGTAGAGGGAAGACTAGAGTCAGGAAAACTGATCAGGAGGCTGCTGCAATAAAATGAATGGCAGAGAAAAGACACATGAGCTGAGTGCTATGTGAAGTGGCAACTCAGAGTTTTACACCTTGAAAATACTTTTGTGCACTCTACTATAGACATACATTATCTGATGTTGTCTTTAGAAAGGCCTCAGCTTTAACAGAGATGGACATTAAAATTCAGAAAGGTGATGTGCATAGTATATGGGTTGAACTGGAGAGTGGCAGATGCAGGAAATCAGGATGTGAGAATACACTTATCTTTGGTCATCAGAAAAATGCAAATTAAAACCACAATAAAATTCACTTGATAGAATAATTAAAGTTAAAAACACTGATCATAAGAAACATTAGCAAGGATGTGGAGAAACGGGAACGCTCACACACTGCTGGTGGGTGGGAAATGGTGCAACCACTTTGGAAAACAGCTTTGCAGTTTCTTATGCTCAACATCCTTTTACCATGTGATCCAGAAATTCCACCCCTAAGTATTCCACCCAAGAAAAAAGAAAAATGTTGTGTTTGCACAAAGTCTTGTTCATAAATGTTAATAGCTACTTTACTCAAAAAACCATAAAAATTATATAGAACCATCTGTCAAAGAATGAATAAACAAATCGTATGACCATATAATAGAATACTACTCAGCAATAAAAAGGAGTGAATTACTGGTACAGGCAACAAGACAAATCTCAAACAGAATCCTGAGCATAAGAAGCCAGACACAGCTTGACCAGGGAGTGGCACAGTGGATAGAGCATCAGACTGGGACATGGAAGACCCAGATTCGAGGCCCTGAGGTTGCCAGCTTGAGCGTGGGCTCAGCTGGTTTGAGCAAGGCTCACTAGCTTGAGTTCAAGGTCCCTGGCAAGGGGTCATTCGGTCTGCTGTAGCCCCCCAGTCAAGGCACATATGAGAAAGCAATCAATGAACAACTAAGGTGTCACAACGAAGAATTGATGCTTCTCATCTTTCTCCCCTCCTGTCTATCTGTCCATATCTGTCCCTTTCTCTGTCTCTCTCTATCTCTATCACAAATAAAATAAAATTAAAAAAAAAAGAAACAAGACACAGAAAGATGAAGAAATCTCATTTATAAGAGACTAGAAAAGTCTAATGCTTAGTGACAGAAAGCAGAGTGTGGTGCCTAGAGCTGGGGGTAAGGAGAGGGGTTGAAGGCAAAGGGGAAGAAGGAAGCTTTGGGGGTGATTGAAATGCTCTATTTCTAATTGTGGTGACAGTCGCAGTTATTTAAGCTTGTCAAAGTATCCCTCTGAGTGGGTGTAGTTTATTTTGCTAAAATCATACCTTGATCAAATTGATGTCAGCAACTGATTCATCCTCATACTCACCCTGGCTCCTGTGGCCTCAGAAACAGGGAAATGTGTAGGGCGTTTTGCCACCCACCCAACTGGCTGGAGAGCTTAACCTGGAGCAGCTGCAGGGCTCTCTCCACGTGTTAGGATCACAGTGCCAGGCAGGCATCGAGGCCATACCTGTGGTGGCCTTCCCATCCTGTTCTTATTCATACTCCACAACCATGTGCCCATCTTGGTGAGAAGGCCTTGCAGGAAGGAACAGCTTTTACTGTTGCCTGCTCAGAGACAGCACTCTGGCTCCAGGCTGAGAGGCAGCTTCCTGTCCCCTGAGTAACTTGGAGTCTTGGGTATGACTGTCCTTTGCTCCAGGAAGGCCCAATAACACAGAAGTAGCTGCAGTTGTCGTCAACCTTGGATCCTGGAGATTTGAGGCCATAGCCTTGGAGTCTGTTTCTCTGAAAAGCAAAGCATACCTTCAAGGCTGGTTTGTACCCTGGGGGAAGCAGCCTTTGGGGACTCTGGGAATCCTTCCCTTTCTCCTGGCTCATCTAATTCTCCTGCAAGGAGGGTTGAGCAGCATTTGGTGCTTGGAGAAAATGCCCCGTATTCAATGGGAAGAAACATCCCAGGGGGAGAGAGATCACTGGGAGGAGAAATCGGCTGGCAGGATGCCCCAGGTGAGGACAGGGCCTGTTGATAGGCTGTCTGCATCTTGCAGTGCCTTCTCTTTGAAGTCTGCTTTGCCTTCTCTGGCCCTGGAGGACAAAGGTGCCCTCTGCTCTGGTATCCAAGGTTAGTCAAGTCTGACTCCAGCTGCCCTTCCTGCCACTCTGCTTGTTGTGCCTCTGTTCTTTCCTGCCTCCACACTCTCGCTCATGCTGGCCCCTTCCCCTGGAGGCCCTTCCCTCACTTCCTGGTGCAGCATATTCTACTTTGCATTCCAGTCTCAACTCCAGAGACTCCTTGAAAGCCTTCCTTGATCGTCTGGCAGAAGTCATTGTTTCCTCCTCGATGCTCAGAGATCACTTGTCTTGTTCAGCTGTTTATTTCTGGGTTTGTTGTCAAGACCAACTACCTTCCAATCTGGGATCTACCTGCAGGTGCGCAGCTTGCTGCTTTCTGAACCCTGTCCTGAGCTTTTGTGTCTGACGCAGCCCGGAAATGCTTGTTGAGGAAACGAGTGTCCTTGGTCTGTACTTGGGCACTGCTTCTCTGTGGGTACTAGCTGGGAAGACAAGTCCTGTCTGCATATGGGCAGCTGAACACTGGCATTTGGGACAGGACCCTGGGGTTTGATCTCCAAATCCAGGCTGGGCATCCAAAAAGGGGCAAGCTTGAAAGCCGGACCCAGCCTGCTAAACCTGCGATATTTACCAGGCTGACAGTTTCCCAGCCAAAGCAGCCAGGATATAGGGAATAGCGGGAGAAAGTGGGTCATCTTGACTCCTATTCAAGGCAGCAGGGAGAGCCCTGGGGTTTAGCCATGGCAGTGATGGAGACTGATCCTGTCATTTGCTTGGATCCAAATGAAAGGGATTAGTGACTGCACCAATATACTAATTTTGCATGTCTCACGGGGCAAGGAAAGTCAGTGGAGATTTTTAAAAATTATGTGTGTGTACCTATATGTGCATGTGTGTGTATACTACAAATACATAGACACTACCCAGGCCCACAGCATGTGGCAGTGTTCAAATGCAAATATCCACATCTGCTTGACAGGATAAAGAACAGGTGTAAGTTTAGACCTTGGAGATTCTCGTTTGAGACTCAGTACTCAACCTGGACCCATGGCTTCCTTGAGCAGCAGTTTCCTCCTCTGGGAGACAGACATGGCGATTATATTCACACACTGTCTGAGTCCTGAATGGAACAGAATGACCCCACTCGGTTTCATCTGAGATTCCTCCTGGGCCCACCTCATCTCCTCTCCCCTACCCATTATTCCAGAGACAGAGAAAAAGAGGTCAGGAAACAGAGAAGAAGAAAAAAGTGCAAAAAGGAGGGATGTAGGATGAGACAGAGACAGACTCACATGAAGGAATAGAGAGAAAAGGAGCAGAGTAAAAGAGTGAGGATATACAGGCAGAGAGGCAAAGGCACTTTCAGGGAGGCGAGGGGAGGCCAGCTGGAAGGGGAGACCATGGCCTGGGCACTGCAGCTGCAGAGGGGAGCCTGCCACCTGGCAGGCAGTGAAGGTCTGGCCCAGGGGTGGGGCCCAGCACAGGGTGGTGGCAGCTGTGATTTGGCTGTCTCTGCTGAGCCCAAGCCCCAGTGTCTGACCTAAGCCCAGCTGCTTGAGCCCTTCTGCTCTGTTGCCTGCAGCTGCCAGACCCTCTTCTTGACCTGAGACCCGGAGCCTGGGGAGGGAGCGGGTGGTAGAGCCTGTCCTCCTCAGTCATCTCTGCCAGGCAGGGAGGCCACCAGTGTGGCCCATCCGGAAACCCATTCCATTTGGCTTGAGGAAGAGACATGTGGTTTTTGTGACAGCGGGTCTTCTTCCTAATTAGGGACTTACTGAGGCTTGTGTTGAAATCAGAGGCATTCCTGAGTTCAACAAATAAGAATAGCACCTCACATTGGGGAGGAACTTTTCAGGGTTTGCGGACCTCCCTGGTGCTGTTTCTCTGATGCACTTTCCATAACATGCTGGCCCACCAGTGTCAGCTCAGCAGAAAACACGGGTGGTGATGGGAGTGGGGTGGGCAGGGGCCTTGTCCAGACGCAGTTGGCCTGATTGTCGATGTTAGGACCTGAATCCCATCCGCAGGTGCTAAGCTCCCTGCTGCCCCCTGAACTCTTCCATCTCATTCTGACCGACAAGTTGAGGGGTGGGCCTCAGAGTGAGACAGAAGAGGGTTTGGCTGGCACAAGGTCAGGAATCCTTCTTCTCCTATTGTGGAGCCTGTAGTCATACATGCAGGATGAGTCAGCCCACATAATTTTTAAAGCAATGAAGGCCTTTTAAATGTTTCCCCTCAAGTTCCTATTCATTCTTTGTGCTTTACTGTATGTAACTGGGACCAGGGCCCAAATGCTCGCTGGGTGGCTAGGGAAAGACAGAGCCCTGGGATCTCAAATCTGGCCCGAAATAATTGACATGTAATGAGATGGGGAAACATTACCCCACATTTTTCTGGAGGCAAAAGCTAAATTCCCCATGGCCCCAGTGGAGATGGAGGACCAGCAGGAGATTCAGGGAGGGGCTTTGGGAGAGGGTGTATGTGATGGGGAGGAAGGAAGGGAACCGGTGGAGGAGTCAGGGCTCGGGGTGTTGTGTGGACCATGAGGTTTGTGCTGTAGGTCACCCTGTCCCATGATGACCTCATGGAAGTCACTAACTTATAACATGTTCATATGTCATGTGCGTGAACTTCTATGGGCACTAGGTTGGTTTGCAGGTGTTTGCATGAAGCTGCTGGGAGTAGGAAAAGCCACAGGCAGGGATTTGTGGGTTCACAGGAGTTGGAGGCTCCAGCCAAGGGTGCCTACACATTCAGGGCCCAGAGGCCATAGCTGACATCTGAATGGATGCACAAAAATGTAGAGCCCCGAAGGCTAAGCTAGAAGCAATGGAGAATGTACTGGAGTGTGGGAAGGCCAAGCTAGAAGCAATGGGGAATGTACTAGAGTGTGAGAAGGCCAAGCTAGAAGCAATGGGGAATGTACTAGAGTGTGAGAAGGCCAAGCTAGAAGCAATGGGGAATGTACTGGAGTGTGGGAAGGCCAAGCTAGAAGCAATGGGGAATGTACTAGAGTGTGAGAAGGCCAAGCTAGAAGCAATGGGGAATGTACTGGAGTGTGGGAAGGCCAAGCTAGAAACAATGGGGAATGTACTGGAGTGGAGATCAGGGCCCAAGAGACTCTGCCAGGCTGGAGTGAGATGAAGTTTGGTAGGTTGGAGCTAATTGGCGAAGGCTATTTCTGATCTCAGTGGCTAATGAGGCTGTGGGGTTATTCCTCCCTCTCTGATGGGGAAGAAAGATGGACAAGAGAGAGAGGTGAAGCCACAAAGGCGATGGAACACTGGAGCAGAGATGGGCTGTAGGAGCTAGGTGTGGACTGGAGCTGAGAAGGTCTTGAGTCCTGGAACTGGGCTCTGTTGGGAAAGTCAGTAACCAGGAAGGAATTTGGTCATCTGCATTTGGAAGCCAGAACCCCCTGCCTGTGAGAGGTGGAATGATTGGCCACAAATTTGCACCCCTCTCTGCATCCACACACCCGCCATTGCCTCATCAGGTGAAGAGTGTTTTTGTATGCCCCTTAACTTTAGGCTCAGCTGTGTAACCTGTGTGGCCAATGCACCAGATGCCTGAATGAAAATCCGGAAAGGTGGCGGCATCCTGGGGTGAGGCTAAAGTTTAGTTGGGACAGGAGATTTATGACTGACACAGCCGACAATGCTGACACGTTATGGAAAATGACAGCACACTGGTCTTCGTCTAGTCTCTCTTGTTTCTGCTTGCTGTCCTGAGTCTTCCAGTTTCCTGAGAGGTGTGGCCCTGGCTATCCCTCTGGTCTAAGGAAGATGAGAGACCAGGGAGCAGAGCTACCCAGGTTGAGCACAGATAGGGTTTTCAGTCATCCCAGTTTTCCCAGGACTGTGAGATGTGCTTAGACATGGGACTTTCAGTACTAAATCCGGTAACTCTTGGGGAAACCAGGACGAGCTGGTCAGCCTACCCACACATTTCCAGAGAGAAGCATTACCAACCCAACTCCATAGTCTGAAGAGACCAGCAAATGCAGACAGGCAGAGCTAAACGGTCTCACGCAGCTGATCCACAGGTGTCATTTACATGAGTCTTCTTACTGCACTGTCTCTGGTTTTGTGGTTGTTTGTTACACAGCACTACTGTGCCAGTAGCTAACAGATACGTCGCCATGAGCTCAGCAACACTTTCAGAGGAATCTGCCCACATGAAAGGACTCTAGAGCCTGAAGTTGACAAAAGAATAATTCATTATTAATAAATGTGTTCAACCAGTGGCTCCCTATCCTGTTCTATATTAAAATTGCCTTGGGAACATAACAAAAGCAAACACCCACAACACTTCCCAAAGAGTCTATTTAATTCTGGGATGGGGTTCTGGCATCAGAGTTTTTTGAAAAGCTCACTAGATGATCCTAATGTATAGGCAGGTTTGAAAACTGGTGGATTAAATAATAGAGCAGACATAGCTAAAGAACAGTGCTGTTTGATGTAGTAAACGTTAAGTTTCTGAACCTGAACTGGAACACGCCAACTCCTTCCCAAGCACGATGGGGCGATGCAGCTTGGGAACAGTTCCCATGAAGGGGACTCCGGGATCTGAGTGGACCCAGGATCTCTGTGGTGTCAGAGTCCTGCAGCTGTAAAGAAGCCTTAGGAAGAGAGAGGTGAGAGTTCTGTCCTGTGCACCTGAGTTCTGGGGCCTCTGTTCTAAGTGGTACATGGACAGTGTGAGGCCAAAGATTCCCAAACTTAAAGTGCCCAAGAAGCACCTGGGGGTCATATTAAAATGCAGGTTCTAGCTCAGTAGGTCTGTGGTGGGACTGAGACTTTGCATTCGATGCTTCCAGTTGATGTCCATGTTGCTGGAGCAAGGGGACTGGAAGTGAGGAGATAGGACCCCAAGTTCCATGGTGGCCTCAGACTATTTACAGCAAAAAGAAAATTCACAAAGGGCTTCTCATTCTAGAAGAGTTGCCACAGGACAGAGGAGTTGAATATGGCCCCATAGGGCAGATCAGAAGCAGAGGGAGACGTCCCATAAGATATCAAGACTAAGTCCAGGATGGGACAAATGGGGCATGGGCCATGCAAAGTGGTGTGCTAACTATCAGAGTGGGGCTATAGCCAAGGGCCAGATGACCCCTCGGAAGAGCATCATGGGGAGATGACCTGGTAGTGGTCATCCAACCACAGCCTTCATCACCCTTTCTTAATCAAACTTTTTGATCTTTGGGGTCCCTCATTTCCACACTGAGGTCAGAGCCCAGGTGGAGACAGATGGGAGGTGAGGGCAGTGAACCACCATGAAGCCTCCCTTCTGGGCATATGGGAAGCTCACACCCTGCTGGGTACTCAGATGGGCAGACCTATGCAGACAGCCCCTCTGGGTTCTCTGTCTGTCTAGGAGCAGCCTGTGGTCTCTGAGAGTGGACATTGCTGATTGGCAAAGGCGGTTTCCTTGGCCAGACTGCTAGGTTGTGTGAGCTGAGCTCAGACTCCAGGAGGCTCAAGCTTGATGACCTTTGTGCTCGGTGTCTACATGGACAGTAGGATTCTGTCTTATACTGCCACTGGCTCACTGTACCACTGGGAAGATCCCAGCCTTTCTCTAGTCCTCAATTTTCTACTCTGCATAGTGGAATTGGCGTGGATGGTCCCTCAAACTAGGATGCTCTACAATCCTCTGGAAAATTTGCCTGTTTTAGCTTCCAGATCCCATCAGAAGAGTGAAAATCTGGCTGATTTAGAGAAAACACAATGTTAGAGTGACCTTTTTCTGCATCTTGGCAAGGCGATCAGGGCGGTGGAGCTGAGGGAGTGAGCAGGCTGCAGCTGCAGCCAGCCTGGGTGGGACATCTCTGCTGCCCTGGGCTTTGAGGCAAAGCAGAGCGCTCTGGCCCCAAAAGGGGCAGATCTATCCAGACCTCCAGACAGCTCTCTCCCTCCCTGTCTTCTCCCTCCGTCCATGCCCTGCTCCAGGCCAGGCCTGCTCAGCCCTCAGCATTGTGGGCTAGTAGGGAGGGCAGGTGATGGGGTTGGGGTGACCGAGGGCTGCAGCTCTGTGTCGGAGGAGGAGGAGGTAAGTGGCAGGGCATCCCCAATCCAAATCCTGTGTTTGAGACACAGAGTGAAGACCATAGGCCTGGTGCTGATATGAGGGGGAGTCGGGGTGGGGGGGAGTCGGATGGTATCAGGGTGCACTGAGTTGTGCCAAGGTAACCAGTCTTGGTGGCTTTCCACAAGAAAGGCCCTGCAGAAGCTGACAGAGGGCTCTGCTCCACAGACTTTCTCAGGCCGGTGAGGGCCCTGCCATCCTGTGATGCCGCTATTGCAACAGGTGAGCTCTGGGCTCATTAACAAAAGCAGAGTGTTAAAAGCATATGTGTTTTCACATGTCCTACACTGAAATGACAAAGGCCACTTCTTCTCGTTGCCAGTTGGTCAGTGTTCATTGACTACAAGGGGCTGGAATGTCCTCTTTGTGACTGTAAAGTGGGGAAGAACCAAGTCTAGCAGCACACAGAGCGATCCTCAATGGCTGTCCCGTGTGGAGCTTCTAATCGCCAAGCTGTGTACAGAGTGTTCTGCCTCAACAATCTCGTTTACTTCTTGGGTAAGGATGATTACTATTATACCTATTTTCCATATAGGCAAAATAAGGCACAGAGAGGCTGAGGGTTTCCTGACATCACACAGCCAGGATGTCCCAGAGATGTGGTTTGAACCTCATTCTGTTCAAGACCGCATTCTTGAACATTAAATTCCCAGTCAGATAGGGAAGGAAGCACCAGGTTCCTAACAGTTCATGATACTCCCTGAATCTACAACAGTGAATGTCAGAGACGGCCACTCTCTCAGGTTGGGTTCAAGGTGGGACCTCACTCCCTACCCAGAGATAAGTAAGGATTCAGGACGGTAAAACCCGTTTATGGATGGGACTGACAGGGTACAAAATCAGACTCAGAAATCTCAGCTTCTTTCTGCCAGGCTTTTCAGATTAAGGTCAAGGACCCCTGGAGCAGATCTGTGGCTGTTCTTCATGCCCTGGTCATGGTGGGCCCAGGGACGGGGCCTGGTGGGGATTTGGGCTGGGAGTGGCCCGCAACAAGGCAGGAGGCTGACAGTTCAGTGTAGCAAGAAGTCTTCAGATGGAGGATGGAAAATCCTGGGTCCACTGGGAGAGGCTTCCATGGTCCTCTTTTCGGGCACATCGCCCTCTAGGCACCGTAGCCGCCAGGAGATCTCCCAAGGTTTCCTAGGCTCTGGGCCCAGCCTCTTCTGGAGGTTTCTTCTGGAGCTCCCCAGCTGGGCCTGATGGAAAAGCAAGGTGAGGCCAGTTTTGGCATTTTGGAGCATTCCTATCAAAATAAAGGGAACTAGGAAAAACTGAACACTGCTGAAGCCCAGGCAGAGATGGAGAAAACAGTGCCTTTTATGGCTGAAGCGATTAAAAGTCCACTTAGCAGCACTATGACTGGCTGGGACTTGCACTCCTGCCAGGACTTCTCTTGGCCTCCCCTCTGCCATTGGCTGGGCATGTTCACCTTCCTGACTGCCCCTCAGTGCTTGTTACAGTTTTAAGGGGCTCCTGACAACTTTACGCTCATATTTGGCTAGTACCCATCTGTATGGCGCTCAGACTGCATCAGGGGTCATTTCCAAGGACCAGTCATATTTCATGGTTTGCACAGACTTTGCCATATTAGAAACTGCCGGCTGCGGAGGAACCATTAAAAACAAATGTTCTGTGTTTTCAGTTTCTCTCACCTGCCAAGAGGTTTCCTTGATGGCGCTGGCCCAGAAAACCATGGCAGATGAAGATTAGATTAAAATAAATTGATTTAGAAGTGACATGAGGCTCCTCGGGAGAGGCTTAAATATTTCATACATGTGTATGACATAGATTTCAGCTGGGCCCTGCAGGAGGAGGAAAGGAAATGGAAATCTTACACTGGGACTCAGTACAGCCTTGGAATGTGGTGGGTCGGCGCCAGGGCACTCCGGCTGGCTTCATGCCGCTGCAGGACCCTCCCTACCTCAGTTTCCTTGACTGTGAAATGGGAACAGAGGATGTTTATGACAAACCTTCTAATATGTGTTTGAGGTTCCCCAAACAAAGGAAATGGAGTCTCCTTCCCAGATTCCCAGGAGTTCCGGGCAGTGTTTGGGGGCTGAGGACAGGGTGAGGGTCCATGTGTGTACTTAGAATTGCTAAAACAAATTCTTGGAGACCCACCCCAATTTTCCAAGCCTCAAGGACCACCAGGATAAAGTGGTGTCCCCTTTGCACCCAACCTCCTCCATATTCTCACTGTCATCCCCTTCTAGTTACTCTGGCTTATCTCTAAGTGCAAATATTCTAGGGATACAAAGGTTGGAGGGTTTATCCAGGGCATTCATCCCAGGCCTGTCAGTACCCCACAACCCCCAGTGAAGCTACTACTCTGGAGAGACCAGAGTGACTTGAGTATTAAAACACAGGTTACATGGAGCTATTACTTGGCCTTGATTTGCATTGATGACTTTAAGAGAAGGTGATATTAAGAGGAATTAGGGGTCATAACTAGACCTTAGGAATAACTGGATAGAATCTGTTCTGAAAGGCATGGGAAGTTTCTACTCTGCACTCCAATGGATGTCTTCCTGGGACCAGTGACAACATCCTGGGCCGAGAGAGTGAAGAGCAGAGGGGGTTCCTACAGGCTGGGAGCCAGCAAGGCATCTTAGCAAAAAGGAAATGTGAGGGCAAGAGTTGGAGTCATGCATTGATTTGCTGGAAGGATGCAGCCAGAGAAAAGAAGGGCCCAGTTTCTTATTGTCTTAGAGAAAATCCATCTTCACAAACTCGTCTCTTAGCATGTGTGAGGTTTCTTTGGGAAGCTTTGCTCCTTCAGGGTAAAGAATTTTAAGATGGCATTTGAATGTTCAGCAAAATGAAGTAATCTGAAGGGACGAAGAACAGCCCTTGGGACAACTTGTGAGGCCACCGGTCTTGCTGGATGTTTCAGCTGTGACTGAGCCTGCTGACGCTTGTCCTGGGCAGGTCCTTCTCACTACTGCAGCTTTCTTTCTCCCCCAGGTTCACTGCAGCACCTCCCAAACACTCACAGGTTAGGTGAGCCCCCTCGCTGTGAGGGGAAGGGCTAGTAGGATGGCAATTTGTTCATTGTTTGAAAATGCAAACACGAGCATGGGGAGTCATGGCACTATAGAAGACCAATGCTGGGCAGGTGTTGGAGGTGAGCCAGGCTTTCTTTTTTCCAACAGAGTTTTAAGGACTTACATTGTGCCAGGCAGTTCTGGGCACTGACGATGCCACCGGAAACAATCTTCCTTTAAGCATGAGAAAGGGCGGGGAGACAGACAAGTAAACAAATGAAGGTAATTTGAGGCTACAAGGGAAATAAAATAGGTGATGAGCTGGAGATGAGTGGGGGAGGCTGCTTTTATTGGGTGGACAAAGGTGCCTTGTGGGGTAAATGAGCAGAGGAGGGATGAGAGAAAATGCAGAAAGGCCAGTGAGGAGGCCGGCTTGGGCCAGGAGGCTGATGGTGGAGATGGGAGAAGTGGACAAACGTGCAACATGGTTTAGAAGCATACAGGGAGGACAAGGAGAGGAGAAGTGGAAGGAAAAGTCAGGAAAAGACCTTACTGAGACTAAGTATATGTATTTGCTTATTCTATTCCCTCTCCACCAATGATTTGCAGCTTCTTACAAAAGATCACAAACAATAAAATAAAAGGTTTATTTTAAGAATCAGAACTAAAGGGGAAAAGTGCTCAAATAACCTCACTATAGGGACCAATAGAGTTATCATAGCTGAATTTCAAGTTGGACTGAGTTTCTTAGCAGGTAGGGAAAAGGAAAATAATAGAGTCAAGATAATATTTGTGGTTGTTAGGATTAAAAAACCCCAATGCTTACCATTTTCGCAAAGGAGAGGACAGATTCTCTTAGCATTGGAATCTCAACCATTTTTCCCAGGGGTGCTTTGCACAAAGGCCTCTGCTTTCAGTGCAAGGTGGGATCTTAAACAGGCCTGCAGCAGCCACACCAAGACGCTGTACCTGACTTTCCTAGGAGACGTTGGCTGGAAACCAAGGGCATACCACTAAAATGCAGTGGGGTGAGGAAACATTATGGGAGCCTGCTAATGGTTCATGGAAGATGGAATGTTAAACTGTGCTTAGAAACCAGAGGGGAGAAACATAACAAAATAAAGAAGAGCTAAAGTGTCAAGAATGGGGAATGAAAATTGTAATCCTTGGGTGAGTCAATAAGTCATGTGCATTTTTCTTACATTCGCTTTTAATGTTCTACACTCTGTTTATTTTTTCTCATTGTAAAACTAGTATACACTCATCAGGGACAAAATTAAAAAATGCTGAAAAGAATAGATAAAATTAAAATAAAAATCTTTCCTTAGAGATAACCAGTATTGTTTAATGTACTTCTTGCGGGTCTTATGTGAACACACACACAGATTTGTGTGATAAATTTATGTCATATTTCCTTTCTTCTTGGATGCACATTTTTCATCTTTAATGTTTCTGAAATCAGCATGCTTCTTATAGTTGATTTAATGTTTCCTTTCTTTAAAATATTAAGTCAGTGATGCATCTTAAAACCACTGCTATTCCAGAGGAAATACAATATATAGCCACAAAATCAAGGTTCATTGTGCATATATAAATTGCCCTCCTGTTATTTTCATTTAACATTACATCATAAATACTGCCACATGGCTGAAATATAGTCTGAAGATATGGGTTTTACTGGCTACATAATATTCTATCCTAAGGATGTCCTCAAGGGATATCAACCCTTTCCTTACTGACAAACACAATTGTCAACCACATACCATGGAGAGAAGATACACAACTTGGAATTAAACTAAACAGTAAATGATCTCTGAAACAGTTTCTACACGTCCAGGTGGCATTTGACACAGCACTGGATCAAAGTTCTTGTCACTTGAGCTGTCTTTAACTACCCTCTTTCTCTTATACCACAAAGCAGGGACCCAGGGATCTAAGTTCTCGTCACTTCCACTGCTTGCACCGTGGGCCAGAGCGTGCTGTTCAGTCTCACTGGGCATAAGTTACCTCACATTTGGACAAGAGAATTGCTAAAGGTCCTTCCATGTGGAAGATGCTGAGAGCTAAACATTGGCTTTCCAACCAGGCCACAGGAAGGAGGGCACACTGCCATTTGAGTTCTGTTGTAAAGAATCCATTGGGCCTATGTTGACACTCCCATGTCCTGGGGGATCCTATTGTGCCTAGGCTGAAACCCTGAAGGACCTGCCACCACCCTGGCTCTCAGATCCCACCTCCACTTCTCAGAAACTCCAATGGTTGTGACAGAGGTACACCCTTATCCCTGTGTGTGGTTAGGCACTTTCGGCAGGTGGAGCTTCTTTGTCAAAATATCCTCTCCAGAAAATCTGAGCTGAAGAAAGGGCAGGATGCACTGCTGCACCTGACTCTGTAAAGAACAGGAGTGTCTGCTTGCAGGGGAGCATGCAGAGACCAAAGGGTAGTCATACCCAGTTAAAGATATGGGCAAGTTGCCAAAACCAGTGGGATTTTCATTTCAGAACCAGAGGTGAGAAGGGATCTGGAAGTCAGAGATGCTATATTGCTTCACTTTCTGCTTTGTATAAAATAAGTACTCCTCAAATCTTTGTTGAATGATGAGTGACTAAAAGCATTGCATATGGCTGCCAAGAAAAGTATCATAGAAATTCAAGGACTTCAGTGGCTATTGGGAAGAGTGCTTCCCAACACTCTTGAGAATCCAGTGATTCTACAAAGTGAGTACAGGAGACAGGAGGTAGCAGGAGGCACGTTCATCCCAGCCCTGGCCACCTGGTACCCAGCGCTCTTGGGAAAGTCAGTTCACCGACTAGGACTTGTTCATTCATTCAACAAATGTATTCCCTCAACCACAGGACTTAGTGAGTGTTTTTGTGAGCCAGGCATGATTCTAGGTTCTTGAGGTCACCAGAGAACAACAGTCAAAGGTCCCCACTTTGTGTTATAAGAGAAAGAGGGGAGTTAAAGACAGCTCAAAGTTTCCCCTCCCAGAAACAAGAGTATGGACTCAAGGTCTCCCCAGTGGATTCAGGATGGGGGCAAATCCACTAGACATGTAGGTCCTGCAGTCTCCTCTTTTCCACTCACCTGAAAAATTGCAGCCTGCTGTGACAAGTTACTTTAGTAAATATTAATGAGCTGCAAGTGGAGGCTTCAAGGAATAGCTTTGTTCCCTTGGATTTCATTTGTGTGTGTGTGTGTGTTTATATTGTGAACTCTGAGAAAAAAAAGACACTTATTAAGAAGGGCTCCTGGTGGCCAACTGAGCTTAAATTTACTAAAACAAAACAAAATAAAACAAAACACAGAACCTAGCAGCCATTCCTGCATTACAATCTCTCAAGCAAACTGTACTCAAGGAGAAGCCTGAATTTAACTGTTTGCCTGCACTGTGTTTTTGCCTCTGAACTGGCCCTTACAAAGGAGTTCCTGGAATTCTATTTCAAACAATAGGACTGAGGCTTTCCCCATCCAACTGGAGCTGCACAGCTCCAACCAACCAGAGTGCCTCTAGTCAGGACAGTGCCTTTTGGGCCAATCAAACTGCAAGGATTTGGAATCCTCATTTGCATCAGGATAGACATATCAGGGACTGGAGTGGGGACTTCTATTCATATAAGCCAGCCCCTTTCTGGCTCTGGGAGCTCACTTTCCTCTCTCATTGAAGACTGAAGAGTGCCATTCCCTGGCTAAGCCAAAACACTGAAGATGTCTTATTGGAGCAGAGTAGAGCAGAATAGCACAGGCCAGAGCAGACTGGCACAGAACGGAGCAGACCAGCATGAAGCAGAGCAGACCACTGAGGAGCCAAGCTGTCTAATAGGAGAGAGATCTGGCCCTGGAGCTACCTCACAGCTGTGCTGTGTCACAATTGAGCTGTTTTGAATAGTTTCCTTCTTCACCACATCCCAAATTAGGGATTTTTGTTGGTTGCTGAATTGGCCCCAATGACCATTGGTTCACAGTATGTATATGTATTTAAAATAAGCATTTTCATAGCTTCTAGTTTCATCTCCCAGAACCTCCTTTGGGCTCCATCAAATAAGCACTGTTGAAGGCAAAGAGCAGGGAAGGAAGTTTGGGGCTGCTGTAGGGACCAGGACCTCATCATCCATTAACTCATGGTGTGGCCTCCAGTGCATCACTTCTCTGCTGTGCGGTGCAGGCCAGCTCTCAGCTTGGCCCACTCATTTCTCTGATACCATATCCCTTTTGTTCCTGAAGTCTGCAGGGAAGTCTCAGGCTGCTGCACCCTTGGGTCTGTGTCTCTCACATCATCGTGAACACTCTGGAAAGACCTTACCCATTCCCTATGCCAGCAATTTTCACCTCATGGCACACATAAACTAATTATTAAAATTCTGTGCACACCAAAAAATATATATTTTTGCTGATCTGACAAGAACATAAGTATAATCTTAGTTCATTCACAATAGACAGCTGTTGTGTTGGCTATTGTCATTTTATTTAGCAATCTAAGGGGAAAGAGTCCAGTGCTCCTGACTAAATAGTCAGATACTGCATGTTTTTAAAATTCTTGTGGTGCACCAGGTAAAAGTCGCTGCCCTACACCAAACAGGGAGAATTTAATGTATTAGTCGCAGTGGTGGTGACTAACAAGTTCGCCTCCAATCGTGCAGTCTTTGGTTTACAAGGCATGACTCTCCCTGTCTATTTAGCTTCACAGAGAACTGATGCCCATTTTACAGGTGAGAACTTTCAGAATCAGAAGAGTTAAATTACATGTCCAAGATTATGCATGTAGCAAATGGTAAAGTGAGGCCTCTAGTCCCTAACTGGTGGTCACTGGGAAGAGAGGAAGTGGGGAGTTCTGGGTGAGTCATAGTGCCCGGCAGAATAGGGAAAAGTTCCCACAAGGAAGCCCGGTCCCCTCTTTCCTTTTATAGTATCCTCCTTCTGAACTTGAAGACATTTGACATAACCTTTCATAAATGGAGAAGACAGAGGAATGTGTTCAAATCCAAGCTAAATAAAGCATATTTGTAGCAGGTTGAACAACTCCAGCTGCTAAACAGCAGGCTCAGGAATCACTCGAAAGGAAGCATCTAGTGGCCTGCCATTGGAGTTCATCCTCTGCCCTATCTTGTTACACTGCCTCCTGGGAACATGGTCAGGGGCTCAGGACTGAATGATGTCATTCACTCATGACACAAAGCTGGAAAAAGTTGAGGCAGTTTTAAATGATCGGGTGGTGGGCTGATTCAACCAAGCATAAATCCTGAGTTTTGCTCAGGGACTCCCCAAAGCTGTACACGCTTAGAGAGGAAGCTATGAGCACATGGGTTTGCAGAATCTGTGGAGAAGACAAAGGAGGCATTCAAGTTTTAGCCTGTAGTTCACAGTGAGTGACTTGTGAAACTGTCGGAAAAGCTATTAGCAGCATGGACTCTACTAATGAAGGTAGCTGTTCCATCAGAGGGAGGTGATGGTCTCATTGTGTTCTGCATAGTCATAGAAGTGGGATTACTGATTAAAATATTATAAATATGTTTATAATTTTTTGTATGTATTAGCAGATTGATTTCCAGCTGGTGTGTGCCCCCCAGCAATATACAGTGTCCTCTCGCTGCACTAACGCCAGCATTGACTATTACTCTTTTGAAATGTAAGTATAAAGGCATCATATTGTAATTTTCATTTGCTCGTTAACAGTAAAGATAAATTTCATTTTTAGTGTAGTGGTCATTTGTCGTTATTTTATGAATTATTGGTGTGTGTTACTTTCCAATTTCCTTTTGGGGTTTTCACCTTTTTCTTTAATGATTCCAATGAGCTTCTTACATTATAGATAGGAGTTCTTCTCTCACATTTGTTGTAAATATTTAGAAAAAATATATTTTCTATGCTCTTTTTCTCTCTCTGGATGCAGGTTCCTGAATGCCTCAGACTCAACTTGCACGAAATGTCCCGTGAAATTCCTGGAGAGCCTTCCAGGCCATCTGCTCACGGCTCTGTGTTCACATGTCAGAAATGATGTGGCTCATTCTCTCCTGCCTTTGCCACCATATGTGTGTGCCCCTAGTCCGATGGGCAGACCACAGCTGGGGCAGGGGAGGATGTGCCCATGGCTGGCAGAGGGCTGCCTGGAAAATCTTGACATCCTGAAAGGGAGAAGATGGCACTGGAGATTCCCTTTCTAAAAATGCAGTCCTTTGTCCTGGAGAAAGTCATGAACTTGGACGTTTCTGGCAATCAGGGCACTTAAATGCACCTCTAAATCAAGCTGAGAGTCTACTTCCCACATTGGTGTGTAGATGAAAGTAGCCCTGTGCTAAAGCTATCATGCCATGTGATACAGATCTCTGGTTCAAGTGCCAGTCTGTCACTTACCTTCTGTATCACTGTGGACAGGTCATCTCACCTGCATTTCTTCCATTTCTTTATTTGGCATCTGTTCCTGGGTACCAATGCGGTCTGTGGCTGTGGCGCTTTAGTACTTCCCTTTAATAGAAGGATTGATGACTTCGTCAATGCTGTACTCCTCAGATACCTAAAGAGACAAGCTCAGTATACTCCCGCAGGGTAGCCGGGTTTGGGAGCAGATTTTCCTGATGCATTTGTCAGGGAAATGGTAATGCTGTTCTTCTCAGCAATTCTAGAGTCCATGGTGACCAGGTAAGAATGACCTCTCCCTGGACCTTATGTGCTATCACTAAATTAGGGATCAGCAAACAAAGGCTGGTGGGCCAAATGTGGAGACCATGTGTTTTTATAAATACGATTGTATTGGCACACAGGCATCCTACTCTGTGTAAACTGTCTGACTGCTCTCACATTATGATAGCAGGGTTGGTTGAGTAGGTGCAACAGAAACTGTGAGTCCTGCAAAGTCTTTACTATCTGGTCATTTCCAAGAAAGCTTACTGAGCTTGCTTTTTGTTGCTGGCTACCAAGTCAGGTGTGGGGCAAGGTTTACACAACACCATGACAAATCAGGAAAAACAGGAACAGATGGAGAGATTCAAAAGCTAAATTTATTCAATATAGAGTCAGTCCCTTATACCAACATTAATTATCTCATTCTTATTTTTCTGTTAAAATGTCTTGATGTTTATGAAACTGTGATGGTAGATTGTACTTGTTTTTTTTAAATATCCTGACTTGACCAAATAAAAAGTTGACCATTGAATGTGAGTTTCCAAAATAGAAAATTTTATCCATCAGTGAAATCCTCAAACCAGGAACCACTAACCCTCTTACTGTGGATGACCTTTGGAAGCCCTCCACTTAATTCCATCCTTTTTCTTTTCACTACTACTAGTCATATATTTTTCCAAAAGCATCTTCATTCATGCATTTGTACATTCGCTTATTCATAAATTAATTCACTTATGAAGAAATATGAAAGATTTTATGTTAGAGCAAAGGACTTCAAACTTTCTGATTTCCAAGTACCCATTTTCATCCCTAAAAGTTGACTCAAGAATTCAAAAAGCTTTTGCTTATGTAGGTTGTACCTATTAATGTGAAAAAGTAATACTGAGAAATGTTAATAACACTTATTGAATAAAGCATTTAACAATAATAATTAAAAACCTGCTGCATGTTAGTATAAATATTTTTATTAACAATGACTATTTTCCAAAACAGAAAAAAGATTAGTGAGAACAATGGCATTGAAACCTTTCTAATACCTGGCTTACTAGAAGACAGGTGGGTTCTTATAGCTGCTTCTGTATACAATCTGTTGCAGAATGTTGTTTTTGTTGAAGTATATGGAGAAAATCCTGCCTTGCTGCTGATTTGTAGCTGGAAAAGAGAACATTGTCCTTTTAGATAATTGTGGATATTCTTTTTAGATGCTACATCAAAACTCAGTAAAGAGTAGTTTCTTAAAGTTTAGTTGTGATGTGAAATCTGAAACCATAGAAAACTTTGTTTCCCTGGTGACATTAAAATCCACAGGTCTGTGTCGGGCCTTAGTATCTTTACCCTTGCATGATTTGGAAGCATTAGTCATTTGGAAAATATTGGTTCACTGAGTCACAGAAACCTTTCAAAATATTGATTGATTTAGTTAAACAGATCAAAACCCACCTCGATTAGCCTCACCTCTGCTCTCATCAGAAACTTCTTTAATTATTGGGACACCGTGGTGGTGGATGTACTTTACCAAAATCCTAAGTACCCTAAGTTCTTCTGCAACCTTGGATTTTAGTCTTGGCAGCCATACCAAGAGCTGTTCTTGAGATGACAGGTTTGCTTTATTTGATTTTGAGAAAATTCTGCCAGCTAGCTCCATTTGAATAATCTCCGTTTGTGTGTCGGTGTGCTTTCAAGTAAAATGATGTTCTACCTTAAACAGTTATTCCAGCCTGGCGTCAAACAGTAGCACCAGTGCTCTCCCTGGGGGAGGCCCCTGCACTTCAGCACACAGCAGAAGTACTTCTTAAAGACTTCCCGTTTTGTCACACAAAATACTAAAAAGATGCGTACATGATCAAGGGCTGAGCTTTACTTGAATGAATCATTGGTGCTGCTTCATCCAGGACATTTCTAAGTGCATTTTTGTTTTCACTGTGAGTACACTAGAATAAGGTGACTACTAGTCCTGTTTGGTGCCACCGCCTTGATCTGTGGTAAGGCACCAGCACTTTTGCTCAATGTGGCTCTCCCCCATCCAGTGCAATTATCAGCACCATCACAGCGAGTGGCAAATCCCATCCTAATAACATACGGATGGACTGAGAGTTTGTGAACAACTGAAAGGGTCTTGGAGACGCCCAGCGGCCCACAGAGCACAGTTGGAGAGAGGCAGCATCTGTGTTGGGGAGGAGGTGCCTAGATAAATGAGAGCCAGCCCTTGACAGCCACTTACTCACTATCTAATAGTGGAGCTTGACAACATGTCAACTAAAATCCAAGCTCAGACTGGGACAAATACCAAAATATGTTCACTTGTTCTGATTGTGGTAGAATATGCATAACATAATATTTACCATTTTGACCACTTTTTAATGTACAGGTCAGTGGCACTAAGTATATTTACATTGTTGTGCAACCATCACAACCGTGCATCTCCAGAACTTTGTCATCTTCCCAAACTGAAACTATGTTCCCATTAAACAATAACTTCCATCTCCCCTGCCCCAGTCCCTGGCGATCAGTGTTCTACTTTCTGTCTCTGAATTTGGCTCTCTAAGTACATGGCATAATTGGAATCATACAATACATGGCCTTTAGTGACTAAGTTATTTCACTTAGCATGATGTCCTCAAGATTTATCTATATTGTAACAAGTGTTAGAATATCCTGCCTTTTCAAGGCTGAATAATATTTCTTTGTATAGATATACCACATTTTGTTTACCCATTCATTCATCAGTGGACACTGGGTTGCTTCCACCCTTTGGCTATTGTGAATTAGACGTTAATTTTTGCAAGCCTGGTATAGCTCTCTAATCAGTTTCTGATTATGTTCCCTTCCTTGGAATTAAGACACCAGGTCCCTCCAGGCAGGTCCTTCTTGGAATATAGCCTGCCCACTCTCAGTCCAGGTGGCCCACATTGATAAAAAACCCCAGCATTGGTGTCCCCTTTCACCACTCTTATTCAACATAGTACTGGAAGTCCTAGCTACAACAATCAGACAACAAGAAGAAATAAAAGGCATCCAAATTGGAAAAGAAGAAGTAAAACTGTCATTATTTGCAGATGATATGATACTGTATATAGAAAACCCTAAAGTCTCAGTCAAAAAACTACTGGACCTAATAAACGAATTCAGTAAGGTGGCAGGATATAAAATTAACACACAGAATCAGAGGCATTTCTATAGATGAACAATGAAATGTCAGAAAGAGAAATTAAGAAAACAATCCCCTTTACTATTGCAACCAAAAAAATAAAGTACCTAGGAGTAAATTTAACCAAGGAGGTTAAAGACTTGTACTCAGTAAACTATAAAACATTGATAAAAGAAATCAAGGAAGATACAAACAAGTGGAAGCATATACCGTGTTCATGGTTAGGAAGAATAAACATCATTAAAATGTCTATATCACCCAAAGCAATTTATAAATTCAATGCAATACCAATTAAAATACCAATGACATACTTCAAAGATATAGAACAAATATTTCAAAAATTTATATGGAACCAAAAAAGAACTCGAATAGCCTCAGCAATCTTGAAAAAGAAGAATAAAGTGGGAGGTATCACACTTCCTGATATCAAGTTATATTACAAGGCCATTGTACTCAAAACAGCTTGGTACTGGCATAAGAACAGGCATATAGATCAATAGAACAGAACAGAGAACCCAGAAATAAACCCACATCTTTATGGACAATTGTTATTTGACAAAGGAGGTAAGAGCATACAGTGGAGTAAAGACAGTCTCTTTAACAAATGGTGTTGGAAAAACTGGACATCTACCTGCAAAGAAATAAAACTAGACCACCAACTTACACCATGCACAAAAATAAACTCAAAATGGATAAAGGACTTAAATGTAAGCTGTGAAACCATAAGCATTATAGAAGAAAACATAGGCAGTAAACTCCCCGACATCTATCGAAGCAATATATTTGCAGATTTATCTCCACAGGCAAATGAAATAAAAGACAGGATAAACAAATGGGACTATATCAAACTAAAAAGCTTTTGCACAGCTAAAGACAATATGAACAGAATAAAAACACAAACTACACAATGGGAAAACATATTCGACAACACATCTGATAAAGGTTTAATAACCAAAATTTATAAAGAACTTGTAAAACTCAACACCAGGAAGACAAACAATCCAATCAAAAAATGGGCACAAGAAATGAATAGACACTTCTCCAAAGAGGACATACAGATGGCCAATAGGCATATGAAAAAATACTCAACATCACTAATCATTAGAGAAATGCAAGTTAAAACCACAATGAGATACCACCTCACACAAGTCAGAATGGCGCTCATTAACAAAACAACACATTATAGATGTTGGTGAGGATGTGGAGAAAGGGGAACCCTTTTGCACTGCTGGTGGGAATGCAGACTGGTGCAGCCACTGTGGAAAACAGTATGGAGATTCCTCAAAAAATTAGAAATGGAGTTGCCCTTTGACCCAGCTATCCCAGTTATAGGAATATATCCCAAGGACACCATATCACTGACTAAAAAAAAGAAATGCACCCCCATATTTATGGCAGCATTGTTCACAATAGCGAAGATCTGGAAACAGCCCAAGTCTCCATCAGTGGACGAGTGGATTAAAAAGCTTTAGTACATATATACAATGGAATACTATGGGGCCATGAAAAAGAAGGAAATATTACCTTTTGCAACAATATGGAGGGATCTGGAAACTATTATGTTGAGTGAAATAAGCCAGGCAGATAAAGAAAAATATTATATGACGTCACTCATTTGAGGAATCCAAGGAACATTGAGAACTGAGGAAAGGAATTGAGACAGAGGAGGGATCAAAGGGACCAGAGGAAGAGAGGACAGAGGGAAAGGGGATAATAGGATGGGATAAACCTGAAGGGAAGGGGGAGGGCGCTGTAGGGAGGGGGCCAAAGGAGATTTAGAGGGGAATATGGGGGTGGGGGGATGTAGTCGGGGTTACCCTAGAATCTATGTAAACAGAATTAATTAAATAAATTTTAAAAATCCTATAGATGAATATTAAAAAACAAACAAACCAGCATTATCTTTCTGAAACACGTTGTTCAGACCTGAGCCCTCCTTCCACCCTGCACTGTGTTCTCGTTCTGTCAGCATGCTCTCTACATCAGACTAGGTGTTCGGTAAACAGGTGCTCTCCATTCATTTCATCCCGACAAGTCTTTATTGATCACACATTATTTGCTCATCAGACAGATCTGCCTTTTCAAACACTGACAGTCCTGGCTTTGGCTGCACGCTTGCCTGTTAAATCTGTATTTGTATACGTTGGAGTTGGCGGCTCAGCTCAATAAAGACAAAAAGGTCTGCGTGTTGGATGCAAGTATCCAGGGGAGTTTCTGAAACGTGGGGATTTTGTCAGACTAGCCATGTGCCACCATTTTACCTACCAAAGCCGTATTTATAAATCATTTAGATATTTTGTTTCTAGCTTTACCATTTCACCCAGTATATTGGAAGTTGTGTGCACTATCCAATAAATTGAGCACTAAATGAGGAATGGGTAAATTGGGGCTTCAGTGAGGAGAAACGTATGCGATGGGAAACACACAGGAAAAGAAATTGCATTGCCTTCCACTCTTCTGTATTTTTGAGCAAGACTCTAGTAAGAGAGCTTACAACTGGCACTCGCCTTTTGTTTGAGATGGTCCTAGACTCATTGTCCCTTCTCACTTTCTCCTCTATGGGCTTGACTTTCTGGAAAAACTGCTCCTGTTTGCACAATGGAAGCAAGCTCTTGAGACCTCCTGATAACGGTGGAAATGAGATGTCTGCCTCACATGTATTGTTCATAAAGCCCTTTTGAATAAGACATATCTTGTCATCGTCAAAATGGATCTGCTGTCATGGTGCACCATATACAAAATGTTTGGTGCTTGACGTAGAGGGGGACTTCTTGGGGTGGGGATTTTTAGGGTGGCGTTGTCATTCTCATTTACAGATGGGGGCTCAGAGAGGTTAGTCCAATCATCCAACATCACACAACTTGTAAAGAGCTGTTCCTGCAATGTCACTTTATCCCTCAGAAAGCCTCATCTAATGTTCTTTTCTCTGTAAGCAATTAATACCCAATCATACCTTCCCCTAGACTTTCCCAGATACCAAAATAGTCTGATGTACTAACTGTTTTTCTGGTCTTATTTTAAGAAGAACTTAATGCCAGTAAGGGTCAGGGGAGGAAAAGGGAGATGGTAGAAAGGCAAAAATGAATAAAAAATTGTCTAGCCTGACCTGTGGTGGCGCTGTGGATAAAGCGGCGACCTGGGAACACTGAGGTCGCCAGTTCAAAACCCTACACTGGTCTGGTCAAGGCACATATGGGAGTTGATGCTTCCAGCTCCTCCCCCCTTTCTCTCTCTCTCTCTCTCTCTTTCTCTCTCTCACTCCGTGTCTCCTCTCTAAAATGAATTAAAAAAAATTGTCTAGGTGTCAGGTGGTCCCATGCAATATGTAATTTCATACTTAGAACTAAATACAAGTGCATATCATCTGCTTTATAAACAAAGAAAATAAGGCTTAGAAAGGTTAGAAAGCTTGCTCAATATCATAGCACTGTTGAGAGAAGGAGCTGGGATTCCAGACCAAGTGTGTTTAGAATTCACGCTCCCTCCGTCACAGCATGAAACTAAATTGTGGGCTCAGGCCACTGTGAACCAGGGTCAAGTAAGGGATATCTCATTAGGGAGCATCTGCTCCAGTGGCCTTACCTTGGACTTCAAGGATGGGAGGGCTCCAGGAACCTTCGCTTCTTTTATGAAATGATGTGTCTCTGTGAGTGTAAGGGCTTATTGCTGGGGGATGGGTTCAAATGAACAAGGAGAAACTGGTCTATTCCCACACCAGACTGGAAGTGGGGCAACTGACACACAGGAGGGTAAAGGTGTTCCCAAGCTTCCTTGGGACCCATCTCCTGTTCTCTGACTCCCAGGCCACACTGAATACTGCCTCCCTCCCTCTTAGCCTGAGCTGTTACTTGAGCGTTGGAAAAGCACGGTGGTCAAAGGTCACAATTTGAAGCATTACCTACTTGGAACTGGACCTATGCCTAAGTGGTCTTAGAAAGCACCGCGGTGAGCAGAACTTGCCTGGGAAGGGGAGAACAAAACCTCAGTTTGCTTTTTTATCAAAGCTCAAGGAGGTTTCAGTTTGAAGTGTGAGAAAGGGTCGGAGCTAGGTTTTGTCTGAAAGGGCAGCTTCTGAGCCTTCATATCTCCCAGGTTTATAATTTCACCTTGTTTCGCCTCCCACCTCTGCCATGCTGGTCACTATAGCAGAAAGAGCACTTGATGGAAGAAAGACAGGTCTGTCTCCACAAGAACAATTTCTCTGTTGTCTGTAGAATGCCACCCAATATGATAAGTGAAACATCGATACTGCAGACAGACTCCGCTGCCTGGATATTTACTCACTTCTTTGGTTATCATCAGGCTTACCCAGCTGGCCAAGAAGCAGCTTTCGACTTCTGTGACGAGTAAAGACCCACTCAGAGGTGGTAATGGATCTTCCAACATCATCTTTGTGCAGCACTTTATATTTCTTTAAGCTTGTTCCCACTGGTGTTTGGGCCTGGGCCTGGGAAGAGGGGGGCTCAAGAGTGGGGCTCAGCAAGCTGAGGCAGAGAGGGGGAGGGTCGAGGATGACAGATCCCGGACCCTCTGACTTCTGACTCAGTGCCTCACTGAACCATGTAGACTCAACCATCAACCTTGTTTAGGGCTACTGGCTCTCGACCACTAAATCAGTCATGGCAGTGGCTTCACCAGCCAGGAACAATTTTGCTGTGTTTAGAGACTTTTGTCAGAAGTAGGGGCTGCAACTGGTGTTCAGTGGGCAGAGGCCAGGCATACTGACAAACAGTGTACAGTACACAGGACAGTCCTCACAAAAGAGTTACCCAGCCCTATATCACTAGTGCCGACGGTGGCAAACCCAGGGGAGGTGTGGAAGCTGTGGCCGAGCACTGAGGTCACCTTGAACGAGTTATCTGTCACACAGGCTACCAATGAGATGCCACAGCAAAGAGCTATTCAGTTCAAAATGTGCACAGGGCTGAGATAGAGAAAACCTGATTTAGTGTGTTTGGGTTCTTCAAAACAACCAAATACAGCCCTGGTCAACCTAAGTATAAAAGGGAATTTTCTAGAAGGCAGTAGGTTAGTGGGCAAAACAGAGGGAAACACTGATGGACCATCTCTTAAAGAGCAGGGGAGGAGGTGGGGCCGCTCTAGGACAGAACATGCAGAGACCCATGGCCAGTCTCCTCCAAGTGCCACTGCAGGGTCCCCAGCAAGGGGATGTAGATTCCTTGGAGAGAAAGAGGGCCTGACTGGTTGCCCTGGGGCTTGGCCCACACTGACCACAGGTCAGGCACCTCCAGATCAGCTTCTGAGGGCAGGAGGCTAGTCCAAGATAAGAAAACCCAGGCTCCGTGCTGAGTGGGTGGAGCCAACAGGTGCCCCCATCCCGCCCTTGTCATCAAATGCCGCTAACAGCGGTGTAAGAAATATCCCGATCTGTCTCATAGAATTTCATGCAGAATAGCGAGGAGTGGCCAAGAGTGCCACAAAACACTTGGGGAATTGAAAGAGACATCCAAAGCTGCAGATGTCCTGGGATTGGACTTGAAATGAATACACAGGTAGGGTGGCCTTTAGTTTCCAATTTTCAGCACTTTTTTATTTCATGTACTGTGTCGATAAATATCAGCTGGGTTTTAGCTCAGGTGCTAGGCCAGGATGCTAAGCATTATCAGTCACGCTGTGAAGATCTTATGGTGTAATGGGTGTGAGGGGTGTGGGAGTGGGACAAAGCAGGACAAGAGGGAGATCTCAAAGGTGGTCGCACCCATCATAGCAAGTGGCACAAGGGGAAAAGAGGTCAGCTAGTCTTGGGACATTGGAATGCCACCTGGGCCACAGTGGTTTTTCTGTGGTCATGGCCCCTCATTGGCAGCGAAGGAGGAAGATGGGCCAGGATCACCCAAGAAGAAAGTGGCCGAAGACGTTTTGGTGTCCCCAGAACAGCATTCTAGTCAGGTGTGGTCTCGCTGTCCCCACGTGTATTTGTTAAGTGTGGGAATGAAGCTTCCCTAGTAACCCTCCTCGGGCCCCGTGCGAGGTCAGTGTGATGATGGCATGAGAGACTCTGCATCTGTTTCTTTTATTTGTTCTGTTAAAGAAAAAGGCCCGTTGAGAGTATTCAAGAGAGATCCAACCCACCGGTCACAGGGCAATTATTTATTATGAGTCTTGAATACCTTCCTGATTGTATAAGGTTTTATTGTGTTTTTACATGGAGGGCAGACTTGGGGAGTCAATTTGGCAGCTGAGCCAGGGAAGGAAAAAGAGCTTTCAGAGATTGTTCTGAGAGTGAAAAGTTCACCTCAAGACAGAGGTTCGCAGACATAGTGCAATTCTAGTGGTTCCACCAAAAACCCCTTGAGTCCCCATTAGCATTTAACTCTCTATGGAAAGTCATGAAGAAAGATATTTCCCCCTTTCTTGCAATAGTAACATGATTTGCCCTTCAAATAGCTCAACCATTGCACTCTAGGAGACCTGAGACAAAAGGGGAACCAGTGCCCAAAATGCTACTCTGTCTCTTCAGCCTGTAGGCTGCCCGCAGTCCCCACTGTGGCCATGGGACCTGGGTGAGCTGAAGAAAGGTGGCCTGGTCTGGCTGGTGACAACCACGCTGCTCCAAGCGGAAGCTCCACGGTGTCTCTCTGGAAAGCAGGGATGTGACAAGACCAGCTATGAGAGCCTCAGTCCTCCTGAAAACACAGATTCCTTGGCTTCATGGACCAACTGCCATGACCTTCCCGGGAACATTGCTTAGTGTGACAGAATGTCCCATTCTCAGCTTGTGTAGAACAATACCAGAGACTCGGCTATCTCTTTCATGCTATCCAAGCAGACATGTGGACACACAAACTGGAATCCTGCCATCCTGCAGACCTGTCCTCTCTCAGGGAGCCCACACTTACCCCCACCAGCACCTCCACTTCCTCTTTTGTACCATTATTTATTGAGTGCCATCTCTGAAGCTGGCTGTAGGCTAAGTATTTTAAAGACATTATCTTAATTAATTTCCACAGAAATCTTATTATCATTGTACTTTATGGAGAAAAATCTAGGGCTCAGTGAGGTTTAGCAACTGATCTAGGGTTATACCTATAACAAGTAATAGAGGGAAGCCTCAGACCTGGCTAAGAGTGAGGCAAATGCTGTCTCTTCACCTCCAGGCTACTCTCCAGTGGCCGGCCAGTGCCGATTCACATCCGGGTCACGTCTCTGACTCATCCTACACTGCTGCTGAGAGTGGCCGCGTGGTCCTTGGGGCAGGCTGCTTGGCCTTGTTGAGAGCACACGGGCATGCTAGGGTCTTCTTCATCCAGCTCCGGGGCTACGGTATGTGGCCTTGGGCAAATGATGTTCTGCTTCAGCTTTTGGGACTGGAAAATGGAAATAAAATACTTACCTTTCAGGGTTACTGTTTAATGACCTGTTACATTTGGGAGTTCTTGATAAACAGGAAATAAAATATCGCTATTTTTATTATGTCCTATCTCAACACCTCTAAATAGGGTCACAGGCTTCTTGGGGCAAGTTCTGTGCATATCCCTCATTATTCCCAGAGAGTTTCTGACCTGTGCTGAATAAATAAATGACATTCAAAATGCAATGATTGACCTAATAAGAAAATATTGTTTATGAGTGTACTTTCTCTCTAATATCGGCCAAGTGCCCTCCATAGGCCTATACCTCTCTGCACCTGAAGGCAGCCTCACATGAGCACGGCTATTTCTGTACACTTTCACCAATGCAGTGTGCTAACCAGCGTTCAGACTGTTGCCAATTCGATAGTTAAAACTCAGTATCACAACATAATATAAATTTGCATTTATCTTATTACAAGTTAGGTTCAGCACAGTTTCCTATGTTTAACAGTCATTTGTATATCCCATATAAGTGGCTGCAGATGGTATTGAACTGGTGGTCTTTTTTCCTCATTGATTTGTAAGGATCTATATTTGGGAGATTAAGGCAATATAATTGTCAATTTTTTTTCCTAATGTGTCATTTCTTTTTAACTTTGTTTATGGTGTTTATTCTTTTTAAAAATGAAAGCAAAGAGGAGCCAGAGTAAAGGCCTGTAAAAATTTAGAGGAGTCTACATGAGCCGGAGATGGGCGTCCTCCACTGTGGACCCCACGTGTATGTCTGTGTGCTAAGGGATAGACAGAGGTGCAGGATCACAGGGGTAGAAACCTTAAAATGCATATATAATTAAGCATCTTATAACATTATTTTATAGCAAAACAAACATGCATATAAAATGGTATAGAAGTTAACATTTCCATGAATTTTTAAAGTAAAGCACTGGAATGTCAAAGAAATGTCACAGTTGTGTCTGGCTGCTTTGGGCTCTGCCCGAGACCCCCTGTGAGGCCTCCTCCTTGGAAAAGTCTGTAAAGCACAGCTCTCACAGGAATGAGTAAACCCAAATTCTTGTCTCAGTTCTGCTGCTGGTTCCCTGAGGGACCTGGATGCATCCCGGTTGTGTCATAAACTTCAGACCTCTCTGAATCTAAGCTCTATGAGGGCAGGGAACTGATGACTCTTCAGTGCCTGAGACTAGTGTCTGCTACACAGTAGGACTTCAATGAATGGCTGTTGAATGTACATAGAGCAGCATGCTCAAAATTTATTTGATCCACAAGTCTCCCCAAAGATGCAATTTTTTTTTTATTTTATTCATTTTAGAGAGGAGACACAGAGTGAGAGAGAGAGAGAGAGAAAGAGAGAATGGGGGGAGGAGCTGGAAGCATCAACTCCCATATGTGCCTTGACCAGACCAGTGCAGGGTTTTGAACTGGTGACCTCAGTGTTCCCAGGTCGCCGCTTTATCCACTGCGCCACCACAGGTCAGGCCAAAGATGCAATTTTCAGTTCTGTTAATCCCCAAAAGACTTTGGAAGACAGAAATGACTGCGGCAGGTCCTGTCCTTCCTCTGGTCCAGCAGGGCTGGGAACATACACTCTGGTGTAATGATGCTGTAGAATCATTCTGGCTCCATGGCTCTTCTCATGCTATTCTTGCCTGGGTATTGGAGAACATCGAGGCCAGGAATAAAACATTTGTCGTGGGTCTCCAGAATGCACTCCTCTGCCATCTCAAAGCACCACCCCCATTCCTTGGGGGATCCTCAGGTGGTCCAGTCCCCATGACACTATTAGCAAAGGTGGTCCCTCCCAACATGGTGGTCCCAGGCTCCTCTCACACACTCTGCTCTGAAGAAACATGATCCAGGCTGTTTATGGAGTGTGGGCTCTGACATGTGGGTGGCAGGCTGCTGGGCCATCAGCGGGCAGTAAAGTCCTGAACGTGGGTCTGTTTTCCAGTTCCAGCTGCCACATCAAAAGAGCAAACTCTCTACAAACTTTGCCTTAATTAAAAAGTTACGGTAATCCTCAGGATGGAGGCAGGTCGGACACCCCTGGAGACAAAAGTTCTCTCTGTAGCCACAGACCAGACCTTTCCTCCCACCCCAGGCGCTATTAAAAGGGGGCAGCTTTGTAGGCAGCACAGGCTCTGGTGAAACAGGAACGGAAGTGCACTCCCCACCCCCACACTCCTCATTTCTGTTGGAGGGATCTAGGGCCAAACATTTGAAAAGGGGCTCTGGTTTCTTGGACAGAATTCTCTTTTTCACGTGTTCCCATATTTTTTAGGGTCTTTCCCAGTTGTGCTTTCATATGCCTTAAGCCCACAGGGACACATGTTAGAGAACCACAGCTATGGAACACCCAAGCCCTATTCACTATCTACAGACAATGCGACAATGAATACATTTGTTTTCTGATAGGAAAACTGAGCCCTGGCAATGGGAACCAGTTTGCCTGCCATACCCAGGCTAGCACCAAAATCTGAGGACAACATCCTGTTGGAGGTCCCAACCAAATCAGCACAGAGGTATGAAAGCCACAGAGATAATGATGCCTACTGGACCATCCATCTGCTCCCCATAAGCAATGGACCCCTTATAGGTGGGCAGGATCATGTGACCAGCCAATGAAGAGTTCACTGGAGTGAAATGTCCCTTCCTGGATCAGCAGATAAAAGCCTGTCTAGGATTCTCTAGTCTTTCTCTTTCTCTCATTGCCATGACTCACAACAGTGGTCCACAGTAAAACCTTCATGGGTCTGCATCTTGTGTAAGTGCCTTCTAACCCTGCCACAGATACACCAAGGACTTAGCAGAATGGGAGAGAAATATATTTCTGCTGTGTTAAGTCACAAAGATTTTGTTTCTGCAGTATGGTTCATTATAACCTAATCTAACCAATACATTAAATTAGCCCAATGAGGCCATGATATTTACTGATTTGCTTGCTCTTTAAGACCACAAAGACCACCATGGAGAAAAGTTACAGGAAGGTGGATTTCAGCTCAAGTATAAAAGATAGTATTTTTCACCCTCACAGGTTCTCAGTTCAGACCATTGGAGGGCAAATCCCCCTCACTGTGTTCCAGAATACATTTACTACATCTCAGCATCACAAGGAACTGCATTCTTTTTCTAAGAAACAGTGTTCGAGTATTTTAAAATGTTAAATATATTACTATTTTAAATTAGGGTAAAATACACATAATATAAACTTTACCATCCTAACCATTCTTCAGTGTACAGATCAGGGGCATTAACCCTATTCACATTGTTATGTAGCTATCAGCACTATCCATCTCTAGAACTCTTTTCATTTTGCAAAACTGAAAGTCTAAGAAAATACTTTTTAAAACAGCAACATTGGAAAATGACCCAGCCCACTTCAGGATGGGATATATCTTTGCTTTTGTACTGAGGCTGGGTGGTCTTTAGCAGGAGGCTGGTGGAGTAGAAAGCAGTGGAGTGAAGATTCTCCTCCTTGCACGCAGGGACCCCTCTCCCAGCATGGCACTGTTGTGTAAATTGCAAAGAGGCTCTCTCTCTGAGGGATGAATCAACCAACAGTTCTCTGGGTGGATAATTTTTTTTAATGAACCCTGTATGACTGACCAATGTGTTAAAAAAAAAAAACAAGGCAGGATATCAGCTCCACATGCCCCTGCTTGAGAATCTTCATGCAGGGCAGAAAATATGCAACTCTATGTAGCAACCCCATGTGCTGCATGTTCACCCTTAACATGTGCCATCATATCCTTTTACTTTCTGCAATAATCCGGGAGGGTGTGTGTGTAATTAACCCTATTTAACAAAATGAAGAAACAAAGGCTCAGAAAATTTAAGGAAATTGCCCTTGGTCACAGAGCTAGTAAACAGCAGAGTTGTGGTTCAAATCCGGCCTGTTCACTTCCAAGTCCAGTGCTCTTCCCACCACCTTCCAGCTGTCCTCAGTCCACCTGGACATCTGTGCCCAAGGCCATGCCATGTGCAAGCCTTGACTCAGGTCAAGGGTCCTGGATGGCTGGCTGAGGCTCCCTGCTTTCACACCCCAACAAGAAAAACAAAATCTCCACAAGTGTGTAAAACAGGGACTATTTACAATGTTCTGAGTCTTACTTTAATGGAAACATTTAAGGTAATGTCAAAACAAAATATATTATTTTATTTGCAAAGACATTCATAGGGGCTGATGGCTGCCATAAAATATCTGCTTCTGTAAACAGCCAACACTCTCACATTTCTTCTCCAACACTGTCTGAGGATTGGGCCCTGAATATCAAGCTGCAACACACTTAATTTTTTCAAATACCACAAGTTAGGGAAAAAGCAAAGGAAAACAGAATGATTTCCTTTCTCATCTCCCATGCAGGTGATTGGATTGCAGACTGTACGGAGGGAGAAGTGATTTTGTTTCTTGGATAACAGAATTAAGCGGGTGCCTCCCGATTTATTCCTAAAAACATGGAGAAGCTGCATTTATGTTCCCAAAACATGAAATCAGTAGAAACATAATTAGGTAAAAAAAAAGGAAATTAGAAAGAAAATCACCATCATTTGATTATACTACAACTCATGAACATTCACATACTTGATTGTCCTCTCTGCAAGTCTGCAGAAAAGATGGTTATTATTATTATTTTTTTTAAAAAGGCGCTGGTTTCAGCATTTATTTTATTTTTTTGTGAGAATGGGCTATGGCAGCTGGAAGGGAATATGTCCCGGAACAAAGGACAGCCCTCCCATTTGTGCAAGGTCTTCAGAGTTCACAAAGCACATTCATGCATGTTATCTTTGCCCTCCATGCTTAGGCTGGTGCCAGGCTCTGCACCTCCCTCTCCCTCCCTTGTTTCTGCCCCAGCTACATGGACGTGGAACTCCACACTGCGCTGTCTCCTCCCGGGCCCTGCCGTGTGCACCTGCAGGCAGCTGCCCGTGCATGGGCTCGCCCTGCTGTTTCTCAGCCCTGGCCCTGGAGTGCCACCTGTGGCAACTCTTCCTCACTCCTTAAGATGTTTTCACTTCCTGTGCTGCCACCTCTTGAACCTTCCCGGAGGACTCCCGCCTTGGCTGGCTGCCCCTCTTCCCTGCCCTCCTTTGTCCTCTGTCCCTCTCAGTCAATGCCATTTCATTGCCTTTTCCTTGCATACCTTGCTTTTCTCTGGGCCAAGGGGTTTCTGCAGGATAGGGACATGTCAGCGCCAGGCAGACACTGACCTAGCACAGAGCATGGCTCAGAGTCTGCACCCATGAAATACTGGGTGAATGAGTCCCATTAGGATGATATTATTGTCCCTCTCATTTAGATGAAGAAACAGAGGGTCATGGAGGCTAGCTCATGTGTCTTGTGTCTCCAATGAGTTAGAAGTGGGGTGTAGGTTAAAGTCCAAGTTGATAGTTGATAACTCCTGGCATTCTGAAGCCTGTAGTCCCTTGTGCTGCAGGAGGCCATGCTTCTTGGGGCTCAGACTGCTCTCTCTCTCTCTCTCTCTCTCTCTCTTTCTCTCTCTCTCTCCCTCTCTCTTTGTGACAGAGACAGAGAGAGACAGAGAGAGGGACAGATAGGGACAGACAGACAGGAAGGGAGAGAGATGAGAAGCATCAATTCTTTGTTGCGGCACCTTAGTTGTTCATAGATTGCTTTCTCATATGTGCCTTGACCAGGGGTCTATAGCAGATGGAGTGACTCCTTGCTCAAGCCAGCGACCTTGGGCTCAAGCTGGTGAGCCTTGCTCAAACCAGATGAGCCTGTACTCAAGCCGGTGACCTCAGGGTTTCGAACCTGGGTCCTCCGTGTCATAGTCCGACGCTCTATCCACTGCACCATCTCCTGGTCAGGCTCTCCCTTTTTTTTTAATTGATAGATTTTAGATCAGTGGTTCTTAACCTGGGTTCTATAGAACCCTAGGGGTTCGATGAGTCAGTCTCAGGGGTTCGGAGAAGCCTTTGTCGTGGAGGCCAGAATAAAGTAATGCCGTAATTTGTTGTGAGTTCATGTACTTTGTTGGTTTTGTTCTTTGAGCAAGGCGATGTTCATGCACAGCTCATTTTGTGCACCAGTAAAAAAACATATACCTATGTCTTGAATTTGGAAAAAAATCATATTTTATTTATCACTAAAGAAGGGTTCGGTGAATGCGCATATGAAACTGGTGGGTTTGGTACCTCAAAAATGGTTAAGAACCACTGTTTTAGATAGTCAAAACAGAAGAGAGAGAAAAGCATTCATTTTTTCTTCTACTTAGTTGTACACTAATTGGTTATATATGTGCCCTAACCAGGGATCAAACCTGCAACCTTGGCATCAAGGGATGATACTTCAACTGATTAAGCTAACCAGCCAGGGCTTGGACTTTGTCTCTCAGAAGTAGAGTAGTCTCAGGGATAAGAAGCCATACAGTAGGGTGCCAGCACTGGGAGGGGTCCTCTGAATGCAAGCAAGTATGGGGCAGGTGGCACAGAGATTCAAGAGTAAGAGTCTCCACCTTTGATTGACTACTGAGTGAAGGGATTAACCTGGGCCAGGCTGGGAGCCCAAATTGAAGGAATATGCTTATGTCAACTCCTTTAATTAGTGTGTGCTTATACAGTCTCAATTATACTAATATTTCCTGTCTGCTATTTAGAAGATAGGTTGAAAGGGGAGATGAAATTATGAAAAGAGATAAAAAGAAAAAATAAAATTTAAAAAGGAACTGAATGAAATACCAAGAGCTGTCTGTGATGGTCAAAGGAAGCACACGAAAGAGAAACACGCACCCTAATTAGAGCTGCAAGCCAAGTTCATGCCAGCAGCCAGTCAGGCCTTCCTCCCTCGCTATGTCCTTACAGAAGGCCAAGAGAGCCTCTCACTAATGCACTTCTCCCGAATGCCTACTGTGTGCATATCCCAGAGGACATACAGACTCCTGGAACTTGTAGTATGATAAAGAAACACTAGGACAATCATCAGTGTCCAGTGAGGGCAAGAGGGAGAGCCATCTGCCTGCAGGCACTGGTGATGGAGCCAAGGAGACTCAAGTAAGCTAGAGGGTGAGGGTGGCGTCGGTGGGGTGGGGGGAGGAGAATGGGGGAAAGGGTCTGTAGTAGAGGCAGCCGCACAGAGAGAAGCAACAAGGCCCAGAATGAGCGACATGAAAACGAGAGAGTGATGCATTAGTTGATCTGCAGATAAATTTGACGTATCTGGGAAGAGAGGCTGGAAAGGTGGTGGTGGTTTTCAGTCCTGTTTATTGGACACTTCGTATGTGCCAGGCCCTGTGCTCGCTGCACCATACCTGTTAACCGACATAATTGCTGCAACATTTTAAGGTAGGCACTGTGGTTGCCCCATTTTAGGAATCAGAAATGGAATCAATTATTGAGGTTAACTAACTTGATCAAGATCACAAGGTTGGGCCTGGTCTGTGGTGGTGCAGTGGATAAAGAACTGGGACACTTAGGTCACTAGTTCAGAACCTTGGCCTTGCCTGTCAAGGCATGTATGGGAGTTGATGCTTCCTGCTCCTCCCTCACTTTTCTCTCTCCCTCTCCCTCTCTTTCTCTCCCTCTCTCTCCTCTCTAAAATGAATACATAAAAGAAATTAAAAAAAGATCAAAAGGTTGGTGTGGACTCAGACCCAAGTCTCTCTCTCTAAACTCACATTTAGTTACCAAAATGTCTTTTGAGGTGTATTAGTTACCCAATACTGTGTAACAAATTGCCTCTCCAAATTTTCTGAGGTCAGGGCAGCTTCTCAAGGTTGCAATGCTGGCAGAGGCTGAAGTAATTTAACAACTGGATTGGACTGAAGGGTCTCCTTCTAGCCTTACTCAGGTGGCTGTTGGCAGAAGCTTCTGTTCCTCATGTTGTGGACTGTCCTTGGGAAGGCTCAGGACATGGCAGCTGGCTTCCCACAGAACAAATAATCCAAGACAGAGAAAGCATGACTGAGAAAAAGTGTCTTTCATAACGTATTTTGAAAGTGACAACCCGTCACTTCAATTGGTTGCAGTTGGTCACACAGACAAGCCCTGGTACAGTGCGGAGGGGACCACACACAAGTGTGAGTACTATGAGATAGGATTCTGAAAGACCATCTTAGAGGCTGCCTATCACACCTGGCACCTTAAATTATTGGAACTTTTTGCCCTAGCAAGAAATGGGTAAAGGGAATGGGGACCTAATGCTTGGGTTCCTCCAGCAGGAACTCCGGAACTGATTATAAAATGCATGCAAAGGAGCCCAGCTTGAGAGGCTGAGCCTGTCTTCCCTTCCAAACAGCATGCACTGGAGAAGGGCCCTTTCTTCTCCCCCAGTGTCCCCTGGCTCCACCGCAGTCTGTGCAAAGGTCCCTGCATAGCAGGTATTCTCTGCCATGCTGGTGGCCTTGCATCCAGCAGCAACTTTAACTCTTGAACCCTTCCACCCCATGTGCCAACTTTCTCAGACTGGCTCATATTCCAGCCCCTCTGAAACTGTCACCCACACATCTACTGACAGCCCTTGTAATCTGGGATTTCCCACAGACCCACAGACATTCAGTTGGGCGCGAAAAGCTTCTCTGAAGGTGTGGCTTCTCTTTCTGAGGACTTTATCAGCACATAGACATAAATGGAGTTCAGGGTGTCCTTGATGTCTCAAGGTTGCATTTAATGACTGCTTTTAAACAAGAAGACAGACCGCCCACTTCCTGGAAGACACCTATATTTCTGCACTCATAAGAGTGGAACTGACCTAAGGGTCTTGGGATCAGAGCATCCAAGGCTGTGACTGATCAGTTTGCGATCAGCAATTCATTAGAGGGACACCTTTGTTCACAGAAACAAGAATAACTCCCAAAGTGTGGACATAGACTCTTCCCAAGACAGATCAACATTTCCCTGTGCTCACAATGTGATCTTTCTAGACTGCCTCTGAGCACACCACATATTGCTCAACACTCTCCTTACAGCTCCCTGCCTTCAGGATCAAGCTCAGACTCCTCAGCCTGGCTTACAAAGACCCCCAAAATTAGGCCCAGGGCTGTTCCTTCCCACACTCTTCCCCCTGCCCTCTGCTCCAGCCCTGCTCCCTTCGATTCCTACTGCAGTCAGATTCAACTCTCTGTAATCAGTGAGCAACTGATTCTGTCTTTCACTGCATCTCTGCCTCAAGTGTCCTTCCCTTCCTAAGTACTATCCATTCCTGCTTCAGAATTAAGATTCACCCTCCCATCATCTGAAAAGTCTTCCATAAACCACCCCCAAGTTCAATAATGTTCTCCTTTGCTTCCATCCACAGCAGTGAGATGGTAGTGCTACAGCTGGACCCTCGGCTGCTTCCTGGATGTCCTAGACAGTGTCTCCACCTTTGACGAGAGCCCTTGCTCATATTTAGGAGAGCTGGTTTGTGAAGCTAGTCACATGGAACATCACCATGGAGGGAGAAGAGACGTTCCCAGCACAACCCTTAGAACTCAGTGACCAGTGGACCCCTCCTGTGCTGCATCCCATGTTCCCTAGCACTCTGGAACCCCATGGTGATAGCTCCTGAAATCCTTACTGGAAAGTAGAGGTAGGCCAGCCAGCACAGCCATGATACCTTGGCATCCAGGGATGCCCTGCCCTGTATCAGCACAGATCATCTGGGGTTAGTTGACACATGGCTCTCGCTTCATGGGTTAAAGCTCTTTACTGCTCACACCTCAGTTTTCACTTGTGCCTCTGGACAGCTTGACAAGGGCCTGCAAGGACCAGCAATGACTTTGTTAGATGTAGCGTCAAGTCTCAACATCACAAGAGGGATGTGGTCTTCACCCAGTTAGACAAACAGCTGAGGCATCAGAGTCATAATTGGTCAGGCAGAAGCAGCATTCCCCGTGGGCTTGTGCGGGATCCACACGAGATTACACAAATGAAGGATATAATGAAGCCTTAGGTCAGTCCCCCCTTTCACCCTCTCTTCACTGGAAATGTACTGAAAGCAAGCTGTGTGCTGGGTTCCACAAGGGAGAGACCATGAGGAAACAGCACAGCCTGCCCCCGGAGCCCCAGCCTGCTATATATATATATATATATATATATATATATATATATATATATATATATATATATATATATATATATATATATATATATATGTATGTATGGAGCATCACATGGACATATAAGCTTCTCATACAAAGTGGCAAATGACCAATCCTGCAGTGAGGTGCTGCCCATGGTTTGGGGAAATTTTTGTGGCAGCAGGCTTCTGGAAAGCTTCACATCCAAGGGAATTGAGTCTTGATGGACGGCTGTGAGCTTGGAAAAGCACTAACCCCACAGGGTACCAGGATCCCACCCATTTGCCATGAACCAGAACTCCGCTCAGGGGAGTCGGGCAGTGAGCTGCCAGGGCTGAGTGCTGGGGGTGGTGGGGCGGGATTGCAGGGACAGCCAGTGACTCACAGGATGGCTATGTTCTCAGAGCCCTTTCTGCCAGGATCTGAGGAGGACTGTTTACATGGGTCCCCCCTGCAGTCTCTGGTGCTTAATATGCCTTTTGAAAATGCTGTTGCTCAGTGGGATGTGTGCACATTTGTAATTACAAAGACCAGGCTGGGTTCTCACAATCTGTGCCTGCTAATTTCTCAGCTGCAAGAAGGGAAATAACAAAATGTCCAAAATACTCCTTGTCGAGTGGGTTCTCTGATAAGCACCCTGTGGTGTTTCCTATTTACAAAACACTTTTATTCTTTCCTGTGAGGAAGGCAGACCCACTACTATTAGCCCAGGGGAAAACTGGGACCGACAGACAAGAAATGACTTGCCCAAAGTCACATGGCAAGTAGGAAGGGCTGGCAGGGCTGCACATGGATTCTCCTGCTGGCACCATTGGTGCCCTTTTATATCAGCCCCTGGGCATAGAAAAAAGGAAGGGTGAGGCAAGAAGCTCCCAGAACCAAGGCTGCCTCTCCCGCGAGGTGGGCATCCTGCTCTAAGAAATGGCTTGCTGGGAGGCACGGGGTGAAAACCCACATTCAGTGTTCAGCCTTCCCAGTAATTGAGATCCAGCCTGGAGGCTTCCAGGAGCAGAGCCCCACGTGAAATGAGGGCGGGTTAAGATTTCAGCCAACCCTTTGAAACTGAGCCTGTGGTTGAAGTCAGGTCAACACATTCACAGGCGTTTTGGGCCCTATCGACGTCTGGGGTGGGAAACCCACCTGAAAGCTGTTGAAATGCAGGGGCCAGCACTGGTTTTGCAGAACAGTGGCTCTTTGAGTGGAAGGTGTTCGAGAATTAAGTTTCCCTAGTGTTCCCAGGGCTCAGACTTAAAGCCAAGGGGGGCCAGGGCCCCCAGCGCCTGATGGAGCCACTGATAGGTCCCTGCTGGCTAAAAGTGATGACATTGGCAAGAAACTGATCTTTCTGGGGAGCAGAAACTCAAGAGCACTCAAGTGCAGAACACAAGGCAAGTTGTGTTAGCTGCCACAAAGCCCCAGCTTTCAGGTCTGGGGAGGGGGTAAGAGCGACCCACTGGTATTGGGTATCAGGGGCCCCAGACCAGACCCTGAAGAAGAAAACTGCTGGAGTAGGACCTCTTATCTTGTCCTGTACCCTCCTCTTCATATAGAATCAGGACCTGCGCAAGCTGGAGGCAAAGACTTTGTAATCCACTTCCTCCCTCTGTTTCACAGACAGAAAAACAGGGAGCCAACACCATCAGAAAACTTGCCCCCGGGCAACAGAGAGTGTCCAACACAGGCTTCGAAACCAGGTCTCCAGATTCTCAGCTCATTGCTTGTTTGGACTATGAAAAGAAACAAAAATCAAAGCCTCTAGCTTTTTGCCACCTTGTCACCGGCCACAGCTGCAGCACACCTACATCTGGCCTTCTTCACACACCCTTTGCGAGCCTGCTGAGTGTTGTTCCTTGTTGTAAGTAAGCTGATGCTCACACAAATGTCGGGTCAAAGCAAGTTTCAGTCGCTGCACAATATTTTCTTTACATCAGTTTGTGTGAAACAGATTCTGCTTTTTCTTGGTTCCCTTAAGTGTAAGTCCACCACACGTTTCCCCTGTGAGGCAATACTCGGTTGAATGAAGACTAAGGACAGGCACCAAGTCGCCTGTGCACAGCCCGAGATGATGCTAAAGGACAGCTATTGTCCTGGGCTCTAACATCCATGTCTAGAAGTCAGGTCAGGTCCAGCAGTGGTGGCTGTAGATACAAACTTGACGATCCTGAAGTACGACAGTCCATAAGTAGGTTCTGGAGTTGGCTTAGGGTGTGCAAGAAGCTGCGGAAATAGAAGAAAATGCTTTATCCATACTTGTTCATGGTCATTTGTTTAAAAAGGAAGTCCTTGACTTTTATGAGATTTTCAAGTCTGAGAACTTGAAAGTTTGAGAAATTGTAAAGTAGTTATTAAGGCATTAGTCCACCCTGTCTGCAGCTTCCTCAGGAGCACTGCAAACAGCCCAGTCTAAAGTGGAACATTATCTTCTGACTTCAGAAACTTCAGTGTTGCCTGACCAGGTGGTGGCGCAGTGGATAGAGCGTCGGACTGGGATGCATAGGACCCAGGTTCGAGACCCTGAGCTTGTTAGCTTGAGTGCAGGCTCATCTGGCTTGAGCAAAAAAGCTCACTAGCTTAGACCCAAGGTCACTGGCTTGAGCAAGAGGTTACTCGGTCTGCTGAAGGCCTGCGGTCAAGGCACATATGAGAAAGCAATCAATGAACAACTAAGGTGTTGCAACAAAAAACTGATGATTGATGCTTCTCATCTCTCTCCGTTCCTGTTTGTCTGTCCCTGTCTATCATTTTCTTTGACTCTCTCTCTGTCCCTGAAAAAAAAAAAAAAAAAAGAAACTTCAGTGTTAAAAATCTTTGTCATATCTAGGTGACCTTAGTTGCTGTAAACAACATCATTTTTTAGTGACTATTTCTTTCTGTAGGATAGTCATTCTTTTTTGTGTGTGTGCTGGGAATGGGGATCAGGGACTGAAATGGAAATATGAGGGCAAGGGGTTAAAGAAAGAGGTTTAAATTCTCTGTGGTACAAAGAAGCCTTTCTTCCTACGTGCAACCTAAAAAACAATCCCCCATTAGGGAGTGTCATGACACTTCCTGTGTAAGGTATACAAACACCCTCTGGCAACTGTGGCCTGGGGCAACCCAATATGACCTGACCCATAGATATGCATAGAGGTGATAGGAGTAGCAATATCTTGTCTTCTCTCCAAGCTTCATTAAGTTAATGAATGATTTAGAATTTAAAATAAAATAATAATTATGTTGAAATCATTGAATACCAGATCTAAGAACTTAAGTTTCCTCAGCTGTGAAATGAGACATGGATGAGAATGATCTCAATGGTCAAGGAAGGTGATGGGATATACCCACAGAGGTATATCCAAGCCTGACCCTTTGCTCCTCAGTCAAATGCCTACAAAGCCTCTATGAGAACTGTATCCTCTCATATTCTTGTTGGGATGCTCTCTACTTGGGAATGGTATCCTGGCTTCTTCAGTCACATTAACGAAACATGAAACTTTTCTTGGATATGTTTTGTTGTTACTTCTCTAATTGGAGAGAACAGTCCGAAGTGACCAGGACAAAGGTATTTTTCTAAAGCATTTGGTTGCAAAGAACCTTGGAGTTACAGAGAATCAATACTGAGAGAGTCTAAAAGACCTTCTAGGCAAGTCCTGCTGCTTTGTTGCAGTTGTTTCTGAGGCCCAGAGAAGAAAAACAATTCAGGCAGATTAGTGGTGCCCATCAGATTGTCCCTTTCAGAAATGAACAAGGGACAGAGAAAAAAGTTTCCAGCTATGAGAGGCCCTGAGGTTTGAAAGTGACACAGCCTTGAGAACTTGGGTAGCAGGTTCTGTTTGATTTTGCTGGAATCTTCAGAGAGTGGGGAGTGGAGCAGGTAAGCAGAAGAAGTGCCTTCTCCTGCCCAGGCTTCCTGCAATTCTTTAAACCCTGCTGTACTGGAGGGGCTGAGATGATTTGCTGAAATGTAGGAGAGCCCTGACCAGAACATGGGGCCCAGGTGCACACAGGAGCTGACTGTACCACCGCTGAGGACCCGTTAGCCGGAGGTACTCTGATTTCAGGGGTCTTGGGTTTTAGGACCTGTCAAAGCCAGAGAGACACAAGTTAAGATCCTTGTGCAAGTCTCACTGAAGGTGCGGTGGCCTCTGGGAAAGGGTCTTTAGAGCCTCTTGGTGCTCATAATATGGTCCATGGACCAGCAACATAAATATCACTTGAGACTTGTTGGAAATGGAGAACCTCAGCCCCACCCAGACAACCTGAATCAGAATCTGCATTTTCACAAGCTCCACAGTGATTCCTATGTGTATTAATTTTGAAAAGCAGTGGTTAGGAAATAGCCTTTTAAAAAACAAAGAAAGTACATATTAGAGAAAAGGCTGGGAGCAGAGCTACAAGGGCCCGGTGGTATTCTCATCTACAGAGCAAACTCACCATTGGCCTTGGGAGAACAATGACCATGCTTAGTACGGTTGCTTCCTCATCTGAAAACGAGGGGTTTAGACTGGATGATACTTCTCCTCTCACCTCACAGGCATCTCTGATATGAGATTGGAGGGGGAGTCCCACTCAACTGAAGATCAGAGAGCTTCTTGCTGTGTAAAACACTCCCTAATCAGCCTTATGTCAAGTCCCCCGCCCCCCGACTAACCACAGTGACAAGTCCCAGGAGTGCACCTTGTCAGGCTGTGAATAAAGTTCAGGCAGCTTGGTTAATTACCCTGACACTGACTAGAGTTAGCTACCCGGCAGCTCAGGAGCCTGTCTTAATGATTATAGGAATGCACGCTCTGCGGCTTTAGGCGCCACCACCACCTTTGCAACCTACAGCTTCATTTCCAACCCTCATACTGAAGCCCCACAGTCATCAGGGGTCCAGGCAGATGTCAAGAGGTTCCCCTTTGCCAATTCCATATGGGTGTCAGGTCATTTTTCCAAATGAGTCATTAGCGAATCTTTGTAACCATAACAGACAATTCAGTTTTTTTTTTCTCGTGCTTCTGCTTGGAACCTGCTCCAAGTTCTCTACTGCTGTCAAGAAAAAGCCATGTGAGATGTGCCCCTCCTAATTCTCCAGCCCCTTCTCCATTGGTCCCTGCTTCAGACCTTCTGCCCTGACCCCAGAGGGCTACACTCAGTTTCCTATAGCTTTATGTTTCCTTAAGTATCTGGAAACATATTCTTTCTTTCTTCTATTTGTGCACATTGAATCTGCTCAAAACACTCACCTCTGCTCTTGACCACAATACTTAATCATCCTGCAGATTTCCATGTCTGTGTTATGTCCTCCAGGACATGGAGGCTTCATGACCTTCATGTCCAGATTGGGTGCATATATTCCTATGAAGTCATGAGCTACACCAGTCATACTAGATAGCACAGTGTATTTTAAGAGTTTCTGCTACCAAACAGTGAACTCTAGGTTGGTAGACCATGTCTGATGTACTGAACAGCTAACTGCCATGAGACCAGGTATTGTTTTCCATGACATTGACAGTAGTATGTACAGTGTCTGGTACATTGCATGGCACACGGCAAATGCTCACTCATTATCTCTTAGAGAAAAAACAAGATAAAAACGGATTCTCCATGTTTAGCACAATATCTGGTGCATGATGAGCAATATTGTTAGTTCAGAGTGAATGGGTGGATAAATGGAGATTTGTCTGCTTTCTGCATAAAAGTTGGATAGCGAAAGCTCATTCAAATAGATTGCTCTACAGGCTGAAGTACAAAGTCGTCCACAGCCCAGCCAACCCTAAAGAGGTCTGGCACCAGATGAGGAGGTCAGACTTGTTCCATGACTGTGGCACCCAGGGTGAGAGGTGCAGAGAGGGGATTTTTGTAAGAGCATTACCTCGAGTGGATGACCATTGAAAATTGTAAGTCCCCGCTCCCACAGCCCAGAGTACACGCCTCCTCTTTCCTGTGCGCTGTCTGAAAGCTTAGAAGGCTGGTCCCAGGTCTAGTTTTCCATCTGGGCTGAGGCTGTGGTGAAGAAAGCGTTTTTGTTTTTTCCTAAGCAGGTCCTTTAGAGAACAGAAAAAATTCTCCATTCTTATAGCCAATAAGTGACATAACTGATACTGGAAGCCTCCTCTTTAGGGGATTAAGCCCAGGGCTCTTTCTAAGTATCATGCTTTGAAAATAATTTGAGACTTCAATTTTTTAAAAGTGAACCCATTTGAAAATATTTATTATTATTATTATTGTTATTTGCATGTGGTGGCAGCTGTGGGACAAAAGACCAAAGTCCATAAACAAAATTCAGGGGGGCCTGCCTATGGCGGCACAGTGGGTAAAGCGTCGGCCTGGAATGCTGAGATCGCCTGGGCTGCCTGGTCATGGTACATGTGGGTATGATGCTTCCTGCTTCTCTCCCCTTGTCTCTCTCTCCCCCCTCCTCTAAAATGAATAAATAAAAATCTAAAAGAAATAGCAGAAGGAAAAGATATAAAGTGTTTCTGGAAGACTTTTTTCATAGCCACATTGGTTCAGCCACATTGTGCTCTTCTCTCAAAAGAAAAGAAAGGAGAGGAAGGGTTACCATATATTTTAAATACTTTGTAAAAGAATATTTATCTCTCTCCTTCCCTTCTTCCCTAGCAACCCCTCAGCCTAATCAAGTAGCTTCCTATAAAGCCAGTAGCCATGGCCACCATCACAGCCACCTGGCCCATGCAGGTTCTCATTTGATTCGAACAGACGGTAATGAAACAATGGAGCCAAGAACTGGTGAGCCATTAGCTTTAATCCTAGCTTGCACCTGGTGGGCAAGTAATACACACAGTGGGAAAACACTTCCCTTTCCATTCAGGGCTCCCAAATCTACTGACTTATCTGAGTTTCCTAGAATCAAAGTTTGGTACCTCACCAGACTTATTCTCATCTGTTCCCCATCTCCTTCTCCGGTGCACAAACTCTGCACGAACTGGCTTCTCCTTCAGCATTCCACCATCTTGGCCACTTCTCCTTTCCTCCACGTGGCCTTTCACTGCTCTCCTCCAGCATGGGCTCCTCTGCCCCATTTTATAGTGTAGAAATCAAAACCTTTAATCCAATATAAAACAAGGAAGTCTCTGATACAAAGTCATTTATCTGAGGTATAATGGGATTCCTCATGAGAGTGCACCACCCCCTATCATGCAACAGTCAAGAGTGTGGGGAAAAGCTTAGTTTTGAAAAGATCTTAGTATTAAAAGGGTGGGAAAGACTTAATCTTAAAACTAAGCCTTAGGCCAGGGGTCGGAAACCTTTTTGGCTGAGAGAGCCATGAACCTCACATATTTTAAAATGTAATTCCATGAGAGCCATACAATATGTTTAACACTAAATACAAGTAAATGTGTGTATTTTATGTAAGACCAACACTTTTAAAGTACAATAAGTCTCTGATTTCTTTTTAATAATGTTGTTATACTGTTGCTAACCAATAATGAATAAAGTACTTGTTACCATTAATGCAACATCTAATGCTGCATTGTTTTGTTGATGGCTTTGTAATCTGGTTAATATGTGGTGAGGTTAAGCTTCATGCAGGCGTTGAGACTTTCATTCATTAAACGTGATCATAGGTTGGTCTTAACGTTCTTTAGATGTGAGAAAGACTGCTCACATGCATAAATAGAGCCAAACATTGTCAGTACAGCAATACTCACACACTGCAGTGTGTGGTATGTGATGGGAAACACGTTACAGGTTTTGACTATTAGCTGGTCTGTGGGTTCAAGTTTTTTCATTTCTCCCCACTTGTGTTTGCTCACCAACTCTGCTTGCTGACTTGCAAGTCTTTCCAAATCTTCATTCGTGACTTGAACTTATTCACCCACATGTCTGACGCCTTCAGGTCAGCAACTTGTAGCTCAAAATCTCTAATAGAGACACCGGGGATGTAACTCAGTTTGGCGCTGTCCACTGCACACTCGTGTAAATGGGTGATGAACTTAAAAAGACGACTACGCCCATGAAATTCTCCAAAGCACACTTTGAAAGACTGCAGGAGATTAGATGTGAAGGCTGCTAGCTGCTGGAGATCAAGATGTTGATCAGGGTCACCTGTTGTGCATGCATCTTTAAACTTTCTCAGTTTTTCAAAGTGTAGTAAATGACTGTATCAATGTTGGCAATAAAGAGTTCTAACTTGTTTTCAAATGCAAACACTGCTTGTTGAAGTGATAAGACTGTATTTCCAATGCCTTGCATTTTCACATTGAGCTGGTTCAGATGTTCAGTCATATCCACAAGATAGTAGAACTTCAGGAGCCACTCGGTGTTAGCTAACTCAGGATGCTCAATGTTTTTCATTTCAAGAAAAGTCTTGATATTGCTCAGGCAAGCCGTAAAACAACTGAGCATCTTCCCTCTTGACAACCAACACAAATTGCTGTGCAGAAGAAGACAGGATAATTATTCTCAACTTCATCCAGCACTGTTTTAAACTGGTGATCATTTAAGGCTCGGGCAACAATAAAGTTGATCACCCAAATGACCAGTGACATCACCTCACCAAGCTGCTTGCCACACATCTGAGCACAAAGTGCCTTCTGATGTAGAATGCAGTGAAAACTTAGGATGGGTCTCTTTTCATGTTCACCAAGAAGCGCTACGAATCCTCTGTTTTTCCCCACCATGCACGGAGCACCATCAGTACACACCAAAATAAGTTTATCCATTGGTAGATTTTTTTCTTTAGTGAACACAGTGAAAGACTAGAATAAATCCTTCCCTCTTGTTGTCTCTTTCATAAGCAAAACGGCAAGACTTTGCTCATGTAGTGTGTCACCGACAGCATACCTTGCAATCACGCTGAACTGGGATAAATGGCTTACGTCTGTTGACTCATCCAAAGTTAGAGAAAAGAATGGTGCTGCATTTGTGTCCTTCACTTGTGTTGCCTCAATTTGATTTGCCATCATGATGGTACGATTGTGAACAGTTCTTGCCGACAGAGGCATGTCTTTTATTTGTTTGGTTATCTTGTCTTTATCTGAAAAGTCGTCAAAAAGTTCATTGGCAACATCAAGCATGAATGTTTTGGCATACTCCCCATCTGTGAATAGCTTTTCATTTCTCACAATTGCTAAAGCACCAGCAAAGCTAGCCGAATTCCAGTCACCTTGTTGGGTCCAAACACGGAGTTGCTGCTGACTAGCTTGCACTCTGCACAGTAGCTCTTGACATGCTTTCTTCCTGCTGCCCCTCCCCGCCCCCCGCTGAATATTTCTATGCAAATGTAGTGTGCCGTGTGTTGAAGTGCCGCTTTATATGTTATCGTTTCATCGATGCAATTTTATCATTGCATATTGACACACTGCAGAGCCTGCTCTCTTCGCAAAGGTGAATTCCGCTGTCCATTCCTGCTGAAAAGTATGATAGTCCTTATCCTTTATTCTCTTAGCCATCTTCTTCGTCAAAAAGGTTTCTGCAACTAGCTAGCTGACTACTTGATTAAAAAGAGGGAAGTTTACTTCCTGCCCTCACAATGACCCATGTACGTTTCACATTTTTCAATAAAAAATTTGGTGTTATCCTGGAGGACAGCTGTGATTGTCTCCAGTCACCTACAACCGTGAACATGAGCGGTAGGAAATGAATGGATTGTAATACATGAGAATGTTTTATATTTTTAATTTTATTATTATTTTTATTAAAGATCTGTCTGCGAGCCAGATGCAGCCATCAAAAGAGCCACATCTGGCTCGTGAGCCATAGTTTCCCGACCCCTGTCTTAGGCTATAATGACCCAGCCTGCTTACAGCCTGTCCCCTACACCCAATGCAAACTATAAGCGAGCAAACATATATATCATATTTACAAACTTATTTGACCAACACTTCCTGAGGAGCTGTGTCCAAAGTTTTTCTCTTTCTTATGTGACTGGGCACAGAGCAGAGTATACAGGATGGGTTGATGATTAAGAATCCCGGTTTTTGGAAGTCAGATACATGTGGGCTTAAACCCAACCTTGCCATTAATGGGCTGTTTGACCTCTGCCAAATAACTTCAGGTCTCTGAGTCTTTTTTTCTCATCTATACATTGGTGATAATAATAGTATTATTCACTTGGCAATTTTATGAGATAGTGAGATAAATACAAAAGGAAGGCTTTTAATATAAGACTGTAAAGTCTATACTAAATTAGAAAGTTCCAAAAATGAATAGCATTTTTAATAACTCATTTGGCAGTGAAATCTGATCCCATCTTAACTCTTTTGGCATCAAAATCCAACTTCAACTGATGTAAAACCATTTAGAGTTTATTTGAGCATTCATGTGTTTTGCTGTAGAAATATTGAGAAATATTGATGTGTTTGTTTACAGGGTGATAATACTTCAGTGCCTACCGGGAGTGTCAGGTAACATGAGGTACATGTATCATAGTAACTTTCTAAAATCTGAAATGGTTTGACTTCCAAAATACATGTGTTTCCAAAGATTTTATACAAGGGATTGTGGAGTTGTAGAGTACCTGGCCACATCTCCTATTCAATATTTGAAATCCATTAGTTCTGCTTTAGGAATTAATCCAAGGACTCACAGATTTGTTTGTATGTGGGACTGCCCTCAGGTGTTATTTATTCCACAACCATGACATTGACAAAAATATCTCACTGGATATTCAATTTGAACTTTCTCCAATAGAAATCCATTTTTTAAAAAAATCTTTTAAGCTGTTTGATCTTTGAAAGATCACTTGTCAAGATGGAAATTGAAAATTGGTTGAATGAGTCTTGAGAATAAAGTACTCATAAACCAGAACCGGAGAAGAATGGATCAAGACATGGAATTGTGGAGGTGAAAATGCTTCCCCCTGAGAAACAGCACTAATTCTGCACCCAGGGTCAGCTCTGGAAGTAAAATAGAACTTTGACACCTGGGAGCTTTTAACTATATAGAGAGGATGAAGGAAGCAATAAAAGTCCCTGCTTCTCCTCATTTCTCTCTCAAAAGAATGTGAAAAACTTTTATAATGTAAGATACAAATCTAATTAATTAACAGAGGGTTAAAATTATATACATAAAGCAAGGAGTAGGGATAAGTTAAAAGAGATGACTATGGTTGTATCAGAAATCTAGCACTGAGCTTCTTGGCAGCCAGGGAAAAAGTTACAGTTACATATCTTCATAGTCTATATTTTGGATATCTGTTGTTGCATAAAAAACTGCCTAAAGCTTAATGGTGTCATGGTGTGAGATAATCATTTACTTTGCTTAAGATTTTATGGGTTAGGAATTTGGAGAGGGTTTGGCTGGGGAGTCCATCTCTGTTGTGCTTGGCACCAGCTGGGGTATCTGGAACTAGAAGACTGACTTCAAAGATGGTCTCTTCAGTCTCCTGTCTGTTGCACTGCTGGCTCTTGGCTTCTTTTTCCATGCAGCATCTCATCGTCCAGGGCCACTCTGTGGGGTGTGGGCTTCTCACTGCATAATGGTTTTAGGGTGTTTGCACTTTTTACATGGCAACTGGTTTTCAGAGACAAGAAGTGGAAGCTGCAAGACCAGTGAAGGACTATGCCTGGAGCTGGTACAGCATCACCTCCACCAGTTCTCTTTATCAGAGCCATTGGCAAAGACCTGCCCAGATGCAAGAAGTAGACTCTGCTTCCTGGTTGAGATGGAGGACAAAGTCACATTGCAGAAGAGCAATGGGTGATATTGTTGTGGCCACAATAGGATAAAGGAAGCATATACATTTGCCAGGAGGAATGACATTTTTAGCATGAACTTGTAAGATAAATTATGTGGCATTTCTTCTAGAGGACAGTCATTGCACATTGGCTGGAAGAGTCAGTTTGAAGAAGATGCAGAAACGGCTCAGGGTTTTATGTACTTAGTAATTCTGAAATCTGAATGCTTTGTTTCCAGGAGTTCTGGTCCCTGAAATTAGTGATTGTCCTTGGAACTGAAGTTTACCTTTCCATTGACTGATGACCATTTAATACAGCAGCACCATGTGTTGTGTGAGCCACATAGCCACATACCCAGTCCCTAAAATCCCAGAACTCCTTTTTGTAGGAAAGGCAACACACACAACAATACAAAATATAGATGTGGGCCCCAGTTTTTTAGATGTGGTGAGAGCTGCCTACATTAGACTCCTGTTAGACAAGAGGTGTTTCGATACCTAGACCTCAGTATTTGTTAAAAATCCAGATGCTTGGGCCCACCCTTCATTTATTTTGAACATGCTCCCCAGGTGATTCTGAGCATGCCAATGCTGAGAGTTCTATGTGTGACCCATTGTGAGAGCTCAAAAAAAGATTGTTGCTAGTAGCCAACATGAATGAGGACTTCCTCTTACTCAGGGACTGTTCTAGATGTTTTATACTACATTAGTTCCTCTTCACAATGGCTCAGTGAACAATTTTATAGATAAGAAATTGAAGACTCAGAAAGATTCCAGAGCCTTCCCAGGAGTTTTGTTGGCAGCAAAATGGCACCACGATATTACTGGCAATTGGACCTTGTTTCAGCAACCTGGGCCCTTGAGTTCTGGCTGAGAAAGAATTCAGAGCCAAGACTCAAATACATCAAAAGTTTATTTAGAACAGGGGTCGGGATCCTTTTTGGCTGAGAGCCATGAACGCCACATATTTTAAAATGTAATTTCGTGAGAGCCATACAATATGTTTAACACTAAATACAAATAAATGTGTGCATTTTATGTAAGACCAACACTTTTAAAGTACAATAAGCCTCTGAAAATTTTTTAATAACATTGTTATGCTGTTGCTAAACAATGATAAATAAAGTACTTTTTTACCATAAATGCGACTTCTGGTGCTGCATAGTTTTGCTGATGGCTTTGTAGTCTGGTTGATACATGGTGAGGTTAAACTTCATGCAGGCGTTGAGGCTTCCATTCGTTAAACGTGATTGTAGGTTGGTCTTACTTCTTTAGATGTGAGAAAGACTGCTCACATGCATACGTAGAGCCAAACACTGTCAGTACAGCAAGACTCACACACCACAGTGTGTGGTATGTGATGGGAACCACGTTCCAGGTTTTGACAACCAGCTGGTCTGCAGGTTGAAGTTTTTTCATTTCTTCCCACTTGTGTTTGCTCGCCCACCCTGCTTGCTGTCATGCAAGTCTTTCCAAATCTTCATTCGTGACTTGAACTTATTCACCCACATGTTTGAGGCCTTCAGGTCAGCAGCTTGTAGCTCAAAATCTCTGACAGAGACACCGGGGATGTAACTCAGTTTGGCGCTATCCACTCCACACTCGTGTGTATGGGTGATGAACTTAAAAAGACAAGTGCACTCATGAAATTCTCCAAAGCACACTTTGAAAGACTGCAGGAAATTGTATGTGAAGCCCGCTAGCTGCTGGAGATCAAGATGTTGATCAGGGTCACTTGCTGTGCATGCATCTTTAAACTCTCTCAGTTTTTCAAAGTATAGAAAACAACCTGTTTCAATGTCAGGGATGAAGAGTTCCAGCTTGTTTTCAAACGCAAACACTGCTTGTTGAAGTGATAAGACTGTATTTCCAATGCCTTGCATTTTCACATTGAGCTGGTTCAGATGTTCAGTCATGTCCACAAGGTAGTAGAACTTCAGAAGCCACTCGGTGTTAGCTAACTCAGGATGCTCAATGATTTTCATTTCAAGAAAAGTCTGGATTTTGCTCAGACAAGCCATGAAATGGCTGAGCACCTTCCCTCTTGACAACCAATGCACATTGCTGTGCTGAAGCAGACAAGGATAATTATTCTCAACTTCATCCTGCACTGTTTCAAACTGGCGATCACTTAAAGTTCAGGCAACAATAAAGTTGATCACCCAAATGGCCAGTGACATCACCTCACCAAGCTGCTCGCCACACATCTGAGCACAAGTGCCTCCAGATGTAGAATGCAGTGAAAACTTAGGATGGGTCTCTTTTCATGTTCACCAAGAAGCGCTACAAATCCTCTGTTTTTCTCTATCATGCACAGAGCACTATCAGTACACACCGAAATAAGTTTATCCATCAGTAGATTTTTTCTTTAGCAAACTCAGTGAAAGACTGAAATAAATCCTCCCCTCTTGTTGTCTCTTTCATAGGCAAAAGAGCAAGACTTTCCTCACATAGTGTGTCACCGACAGCATACCTTGCAATCACGCTGAACTGGGATAAATGGCTTACGTCTGTTGACTCATCCAAAGTGAGAGAAAAGAATGGTGCTGCATTTGTGTCCTTCACTTGTGTTGCCTCAGTTTGATTTGCCATCATGATGGTACGATTGTGAACAGTTCTTGCCGACAGAGGCATGTCTTTTATTTGTTTGGTTATCTTGTCTTTATTCAAAAAGTCATCAGAAAGTTTATTGGCAACATCAAGCATGAATGTTTTGGCATACTCCCCATCTGTGAATGGCTTTCCATTTCTCACAATTGCTAAAGCACCAGCAAAGCTAGCCGAATTCCAGTCACCTTTTTGGGTCCAAACACGGAGTTGCTGCTGACTAGCTTGCACTCTGCACAGTAGCTCTTGACATGCTTTCTTTCTACTGTCCCCCTTGCTGGATATTTTGATGCAAATGTACAGTTTGTCCGTAAAGACTGGTCACTGGTCAAAAGTGCACTATGACTTTACAGACACACTGTAGTATGGCATGTGTCGAAGGGCCACTTTATATTTGACCATTTCATCAATGCAATTTTATCATTGCATATTGACACACTGCAGAACCTGCTCTCTTCGCAAAGGTGAATTCCTTTGTCCATTCCTGCTGAAAAGTACGATAGTCCTCATCCTTTTTTCTCTTAGCCATCTTCTTCGTCAAAAAGGTTTCTGCAACTAGCTAGCTGACTACTTGATTAAAAAGAGGGAAGTTTACTTCTTGCCCTCACAATGACCTGTATACATTACGCATTATACAATAAAAATTTGGTGTTGTCCCAGAGGACAGCTGTGATTGTCTCTAGCCACCCGCAACCATGAACATGAGCGGTAGGAAATGAATGGATTGTAATACATGAGAATGTTTTATATTTTTAATTTTATTATTATTTTTATTAAAGATCTGTCTGCGAGCCAGATGCAACCATCAAAAGAGCCACATTTAGAAAGTCACAGGGGTAGAAAAAGTGAGCTGTGGAAGAAGTGAGCCAGCTGGGCTGTATGGGTTCAAGAAACAAATTACAGATGCCAAGGAAGGGAGCTTCAGAGAAAAAAAGCAAAGAGACACAACTGAGGAAAAGGCAAGGGCAGCATGAGAGAGAGACCGATATATAGAGAGAGAACTGAGTCCTTGCCTTAAGGAGTTTTATCCCCTCTCTAACGATGTGAATCCTAGGGGAGAATCTTAGTGGAATATTCTTCAGCTTTCTAGGTCTGTCCTTTCAGCGTTGTGCTCTCTACTGACTGGTGTCAAGGCAGGGGATTATTAGTCATCACAACTGGTCTGGTGTCAGCCATGGCATCGTCCCACCTGGCCTTGCTGTTTTCCTGGGCCTGGAGCTGAAACAAAACCGAGGCTTAGATGTAATTTCTAGCTTGACCTAAACACTGTCTCTGTGGTCAACATACCTGTGGCTTTGCTCCTAAGATTATTTGATGCAGGCCAGAACCTCATTGTCCTGAGGGCCTAATGCTGAAGGGAGCGGTCATGCAAGGGCTCTATGGGAGTTGTGTGTAGCTATTCTCTGGCCCCCTGTTTCTCCTCTAAGGGGGTCTACCGCATGACTAGTAACATGACAGAGGAGGAAAAGTCAAGGGATGGTCCAAATTGCATGACCAATGATATGAAAGGTCACAGGGTCTAAACTGCATGACCGGCAATATGCTAGGGGATGAAAGGTCACCCTGGAAACAAGGTTCTTGTTTTCCCTGTTGTTAGGTACCTGGGGCTTTCTTCCCTAGTGACATTCTATAAACATTCAAAGTCATCCTTCTAGGACCCCCAGAAATGCATCTCTGGTTCCTCAGCAGCTGGCTGGCAGAGGGCCAAAGTACAGCTCAGACTGCAGTAACAGGCAAGTCAGCAAAAGTGTAAAATTGCAGCAGAAGTGGGCAGGGGGACAGGATGGCGTATCTTCCTATTCTGCTCAGGCCTGTCTAAATGCCTTCTACAGTTCTAAATGGGTGATACCAGGAGTCACCCAGGGGTCTGGTTCGAAAGCCTTTGTTCATAGGTTCTATGAGTCCAGGTGACCAGAGAAAACTTTAATGACCCCCTATCCAGTTCCAGGAGGCTACCAGCTCCCTGTCATCTACTAGATGTCTTTCCTGGTACTTCTAAGGCAAATGTGGAAAAACTCAACACAATGAGTTTTGTTAATGTGCTCTCTTTTGAAGGTAGGAGGTAGGAAAACCGACACTGGTCTCACATTTAGTGCTGCCAGGTGTGTGTGACCCTGAGCCAAATTTCACTTCATACCACAGTTTATTGGTCTGTGGAAGGGGAATTGCATTGAGCCATCTCTAGAATTTTTTTCAGTTCAAAATATGTCCCAAGTCCTTGGTGATTTGATATGACAACCCCATGCTTAGTACTATTTGTGGATTCCTTGATTCAATGATTGTTTCATTCATTAAATTTATCCAACAAATGGTTTCTCTGTGTCTGGTATTTGCACTTAATTCTCAGAGAATTAATGTTTAAAGTACCCACTCAAGGACTTAAAAGCTGATTTTGCCAAATTCATTCCACTGCACAGCCTCTGAAGGATTGACATATTAGTGTGTGCCCCCACTGGCACCAGCCCCGTTTCCCTGCAGAGCCACCTTCCTGTCGTCAGAGGGGAAACCTAGAAGTCTCATTCCCCCCCACTTTATAATTCAAATCGGTGGATGGCCCTGGCTTTCTGGCCTGGGCAAGCCGTCCACCTTCAGTGCTACTTTGATTCTCCAGCCCAGGCCACTTGCATTTTACAGTTGAAGTAACAAAGGTTAAAACAGATGACAACTCTTTCTAGAGGGATCCTCTGCCCCCACAGCTCTGTGATGAGGCTGGAAGGAGGCCCATCAGACGAATGGGGCGGAGCTTTGAAGACCAGAAGAGCAGAGGGCTCATCTCTAGTTCAACGTTCTAGCAGCAAATTTTCTTCAACAGCGCAGAGGAACCCAGTGTCCACAATTCATGACTGGGGTCAGAGAGGGGGGAGATGCTCTCACCCCTGGAGCACTTCCCGCAGGGGTGACTATGAAACACCAGTTGTGTCACTTGCAAGGTGGGGAAACTAAAGGGCTAAGAGAGAGGGCACAGGATCATGGGCAGGAGGAGAAGTGGGGGACAGCAGAGGAAAAGCAAGATGAAAGCCAGCAGATAGAACATGAGCTATGTTCTATACGCAGCAGTCTTTGAGGAGCCCCTGGCTTCCATGAAGCCTGCTCTAGCCTGACCCATTCATTCTCCCCAGGATCATTGTCTCAGATGAGAGTCAAATCACAGGGCCACCCTGTCACCCCTGTCCCACCTCTGCTACATTTTCCGCTTTTTCTGACTTGCCCAGTACAGTCACCTGAGCTGCACCCCGGCCCTCCGCCAGCGGCTGGTGGGGAGCGGAGATGTGTTCCTGGGGGGTCCTTAGGCAGAGGGCTTTGAGTTTTTATCACCAGAAGGGGAGTCAGCTGAGCCCAGATGTGAGGACCTTCCTCCACCAAGTCCAGCTGTGCCCTATGACATGTGTCCTGCTCAGGGTCAGGTCTGCTGAGAGTGTTCCAAGTGTCTCAGTTTCCATTCCAAGGCCTGCTGTCCGTGGCTCCAGGCGATGTGCTCAGCACAGAACACTCAGTGTAGACATCTCCTGAGGGATGGGAAGAGGTAGCTGAGGGCAGAGCTCTCCACTCATCTGAATTCAGAGTGTGACTCCCCCATTGATCCCCTCAGTGACTTAACATGTTCTACAACTTTCAGAGGAGCCTTCCTTGTTCCTTGCAGTTGGGGAGAGGGTGGCAGTGCAGGAACTCTATGTGGAATGTGTTGAGGTCAGGCAGAAGGAACCAAAGATATCCTCTTTTGATTCATGACATGCGAGAATGTTCTCTTGACAGAAGCAGTTCCCGGTAAGAGTAATAGCTCCTGGACCTCGCTTTCCACAGGCCATGACAATCACATTCAGCATCCCGCTGAGCTTAGCAGCCTCCCTAGGAGGGACAGGGCAGAGAGTGGAGAGGCAGAGGCTGCCCTGCCCAGGGAGGGTGCCTAATGCCACACAAACAGAAAGAGCGCAAGGGGTACTAAGGGCAGAGACTGGACACAGGCAGGGAGACCAGCAGAGGGTGGCCCAGGGACACAGAAATGCAGAGGATGGTTGCAGATGAAGAAGTGAAGACTAGACCCCTGCCTCTCTGTCATCTGAACATTCCCTTAGACCCCCCACCCCCAACCCCAAACCCCTGGGTCCCGTGGCTGGCCCACCTGAGAAGAAGGGAAGGAGTGGTTTCTGGTTCCAGGCCATCAGCAACAATACATTTCTGGAACTCTGGAGCCTCCATAGGATTTTGGGACCCCAGATCCCTTGGTTTATAGGGGTTTAGGAAGTTGCCTTCCCTGATGTCAAGACTTGGGGGCTCTGGGTAGTGCTATTCATTTCAAAATGAATATCTTTTTAAAAATAAAATGTGCTTTTCTCTTTTAAAAATAACAGTTTTCCACCTTCACTACTTCATTACAAGAGAAAACAATGCAAGATCATCATGGAGAACTTGGAAAATATGAAAAGATACATAACAAAAGAAGAAACATGAATGATAACCACATCATAAGATGGCAACCACCACTAGCAGTAGGAGGGGTTTTCCTTCGGTCTTCAAGGCAGAGACCTATGGAATTAGCAACAATATGCCACAAGCAGTATTAAATATTATTTGACATCACCATTTTACTAGTGCATATATCCTAACATAGTGTTTATGAATGGGTTTTTCTTTTTTGAGGTACTCTATCGTTGAATATTTAGGTTATATCTCACTTTGCTACTATGAATAACACTTTAATAAATATATTTCTGCCTACATCTGTGCATGAGTTTCTAGTCATTTCTTTAGGAAATATTATTTTAAAAGAGACTTATTATGTCAAAGGCCATAACATTATAAATATTATACATATAATATAAATAGGAGACAATATATATTAATATAAATACCTATGACTTTCTATCACACGTCTTCTATTATTTATATAGCTTCTATTTATTTTTCCAAATTGTCCCCCAAGAAGACTGTATAATTACCCCTCGGGTGACATGTAGAACCAGATGCTGATCACAGAGCCTCATTTGATAATTAATAATATTCTCCTGTAGTTTTTGAGTTTATCGAAGACGGAGACAAGTCTAATTATCTCCATTTTTCAAAGGAGGAATCTGAGGCCTGGAGAGGTTAAGTGACTTGCCCAAGGTCTTAAACTTAAACCTGTCTACTACTGCCTTCATTCTGGTCACGCCATCAGCACCCATGGTCAGGCTTCCACAGACCCTTGCTTGGCTCACCCAAAAGCCACCTTGTTCTAATGTAGCGACCACTAGCCACCCATTGATATTTACACTTATATTTATTCAAATAAGATAAAACATTTAGCCCTTCAGTCACTTTACCTTAAGTACTTAAAAATTTTTTTGTGTGTGTGTGACAGAGACAGAGAGAGACAGAGAGAGGGACAGATAGGGACAGACAGACAGGAAGGGAGAGAAATAAGAAGCATCGATTCTTTGTTGCGACACCTTAGTTGTTCATTAATTGCTTTCTCGTATGTGCCTTGACTGGGGGGCTACAGCAGATCGAGTGACCCCTTGCTCAAGCCAGCGACCCTGGGCTTAAGCTGGTGAGCCTTGCTCAAACCAGATGAGCCCATGCTCAAGCTGGCAACCTGGGGATTTTGAACCTGTGTCCTCCGTGTCCCAGTCCGACGCTCTATTTGCTGCGCCACCCCTTGGTCTGGCTAAGTGCTTAAGAATTTTAGATAGTTACTGAGCCTGGTCCATGGCTCAGTGGATGGAGCATTAGCCCAGCATATGGATGTCCTGGGTTCAATTCCCAGTCAGGGCACACATGACAAGAGACCATCTGCTTCTCCCCTCTCCCTCTACCCCATCTCTCCCTCTTCCCATCCTGTAGCCAGTTGCTCAATTGATTTGAGTGTGGCCCCGGGCACTGAGGATAGCTTGGTTGGTCTGTGCAGATAAGTCTCAAATGCTAAAAATAACTCAACACTTGAGCATCCGTTCCTTGTGGAGTTGGGTCCAGATGGGTCTCTGTCTGGGTGCATGCAGGAGTCTGCCTCACTATTTCCCAGCCTCTCACCTAAAAAAAAAAAAAAAAAGGAAAAGTAAAGGAAAATGATAGTTACCATATTGGACAGCAGGATATAGAATATTTTCATCACCACAGAAAGTTCTGGTGGATAGGATTGTTCAAGAGGGCTGGTATCCTGCTGTTGATGCGAACCTCCCTTGCCTCCACCCCCAACTCTCACTCATCTTATACATGGAGGTTGGAACCAAACCACCTAAAAACACAAATTTGATCACATCAGCCCAAAATCTGTATTGATTTACTCTTCTTACCTGTTATCTGCCACATAACCAATAAGCACAAATTTACAACCATCTTTGGTTTTTACCTACATCTGCTTTTCTGTACAACTCTCACAAGCCAAGTGTGTCTGGACTGAAGCCCTATAGGCACAGAGTTGGAAAAACCATAGACTGTACCCTTAATGAGTCTATGGTCTGCTGGGTTAACGTAACACACAATCCCTAGCCCCCTGACCTACTTTATTTTTCTTTATAGCACTGACTACCCTCAGTATTTTATTATTTTATTATATTACATTATAGATAATATGATTTATTGTCTGTTGCCTTCACTAGAATATAAGCCTCTTGAGGGCAGTGCTTTTCTCTGTTTCATTGACTTCTGTGTACACAGAGTCTGGTGCGGTGTCTAGAACTCAGGAGTTGCAAAACAAATGTCTTTGAATGAATAAATATATCCTGCTATATTGAACTTTAAAATTTTTTATTATAAGCTAGAAAAATTGGAAATGAAGCCATACTCAACCACAGAAGTTTGTAGTTCATGCCTATAATGTTTGAAATCGGACCCTCTTGTTACTCAAATGTCAGGAAGACAGTTCCTGCAGCCACCACTCCCTCCACTATTGGGATATAGGGAAAGGGAGAATGCAAGGTGAATTTTATGGCAACTGTTTGGTATTTAAAAACACTCCCAGTTGAGACTACCTCTTATTCGAAGAGATAAATCAAGGACTCAATTCTAGCAAATTACACAGAAGGGAATTTCAAAGAAAATATTCACTAAAGTCTCTAAAGTTGGGCTGTAAGAAATGAAATGAGAAATTCTCTGCAACTCTCCTGTTGTATTGATCTCTGGGATTTTTCTTTTTTTTTTTTAACAAATGGGAACATTCAGTGTGTGCTCACATGACACTAGTGGCAGCAATGGGATAAGGAACTATTGACAAAAATAGTGACAAAATTTCAGGTCCCCAAATGTGCCATAGAGACTGCCCTCACCTTTGCCTACTCTTTTTCATCTTTACCTTACTCAAATTCTTCTTACCATATAGAAAGCTTTTGCATTACCTTCTGTTGGTATTTTTAAAAATCAATTGGAAAGTCCCTATTATTCAGTAGAAAATTTTAGTTCATTCACTATTAGTGTAGCAACATTTTTACACATTTTTATTTTTTCAGTTAAACTTATGTTTTCTACTTAATTTTATTTTCCTTCTCTTTATTTTCGGTGGTGTTTGTTATTCTTCATTCTTCTTTCCCTTTTATATTTGTAATTTCTACTCTCTTTTTCTATTTCACTAATGGTTTCCTTCTGCTTCCCCACACTTATAATTAAATACATGCTTTTCTATTTTATTAAAACAAAATGCTAAATATTTCCCCAACTGCCTTTAAAATCCTTTTAATTCCCCATTCTTCTTATAGATCAGAACTTTAGAACCCTTTCATTTGCACCTTCCCTCCCGTTGCCCCCTCAAAGTCCCAGTTTTTCCCAAGATAATTTTATTATAATTAGCTCCAGACTGTTATTAGGTTTCTTTCTAATATTGTGTCATTTCTATTTCAGGATCTTGATTTAGCACTTTCATTACATATTCCAAGAAACTCTATAATTATCCATTTAAATTTAACTATACATAGTTTAATTACTCACTGATATTTTTTTTTCTCTCTTTCATTCTCTGTCTTTCCATTTCCCACAGTCTCTGTTCTGATTCATTTTTATGGTTCAAATTCTTTCTTTACTGTTGTTCTTACATGTTTTGATGGTTTTAAAATAAGTATTAAAATTCTTTGCTACTCCTTTCTTCATGAGGTAGAGCTTCATCCCCTCCCCTTGTTTGGGGCTGGACTTGTTTCCAATGAATAGAATGTAGAAGCAACTGAGTGTGACTTGTGACATTAGGCCATGAAAAGCACTCTGGTTTCCTTCTCACTGTCTGTTTTTGATCCTTATCTATCTATGGAGGAAGCCAGTTGTCGTATTTTGAGGACACTCAAGCAGCCCTATGGAGACAACTGAATGGTAAGAAATGAGGCCTCTTGCCCACAACCAGTGAGGACCAGAGGCCAGCCATGAGAATGCGTCATCTTGCAAGAAGGTCCCCAATCAGTCTCAGTCAAGTCTTCATGTAACCGTAGTGGCAGATTGTTAGCTGACTGAGACACTCAGAGGAAGTCTCTCTGGTTTCCTGTCATCTCCTTAGCTACCGGAAAGGTGGGGACCCAGCTCACCTGTGAAGCCCACTTGTTTGGCTGGCCAGAAAGACCAGAAGGTTGTGTCAGGAAGACTCAGGCTAGCCTAAGAGGTCCTTCTGGTTTCTCCAGGATTGAGGTCTCTCCGGGATACTCTATTATTTTGATCTCAGGTGTTCTCAGATGCTAAGACCCAATGCTTGCCTGGACCAGAAAGAAAATGATAGTCTGTGCTGCCAGACCTTGGGATTGGCTCACAATCTGTAGATCCTGCTGCTCAATGGCCCCAGTGGCCACTATCTCTGAAGAAGGAGTGGTCATTGAATTAGACGAGAAGAGAAGCTGTTTCTTTCCCAGAATAAATCTATTTACATATCTTCTTAATCGTTGAGTGAAAAGTGACTCTTCTTTTCACTAAATACTCATCATCTCTGATTCAGTCTACCTGGACATATATTATTTAGCCAGGGGCCCCTCACTACACTGTGAGCACATTTTTGGTAGTGAACCTGTTTTACTGTTCTTTGTTATCCCAGGACCTGGAGCAGCATAAATGCTCTTAGAGACTTGTGAAATAGAGCTCATCTTTTCCCTTGGTTCTTGAGTGAAACACTGGTCTATGTCTTTACCGAGAATGACAATGGTATGCCTATCCAAGGTCCTAAAGACATATGCACTTGGAAGAGTTGAAAGTTGGAATGTAGTTGTACTAAAAATCCCTACAATCTCACCTAGATTCTCCTTCAACAAGAGTATTTGCTTCAGGGGCTTGCAGAAAGTATAAGGTGGGAACCATTGGATAAAAGAAGAGAAGTATTTTTCTTGTGTAATTCATATTGGGTCTGACCCAGTTCTAGGAATTTATCCGGAAGATGGTCTTAGTAAACCCAAAATAGTCAGCTTGGACTGGAGACCTCCTGTGAAAGGTCTTCAATGCTTCCTCATACTGGGGCTGGGGATCATCATCCGGAGCCAGTGTCTCTCCAAGGATATTTTGGGACCATCATTCCCATGAACTACTTTGGATACTGAGGTAAAAAGTGTTTAGAAAACTTGCTGAAGTAGGTTACAGTGTATTTGAATAGTCTATAAACAAACACAATCAGCAAAAACAAACAAACCTGTTTAATCTGTTGAACTCAACTTCTCAACCACACTTGACCACAGAGCTCAACCTTTCTCCTTTTATTATTTTATCAGATAATGCTTTATCAGAAACCAGTGGGAGAATTTTCTGTGGATAATGTTTGGGAAAGACTGAGCTCCGGGAGCCCCAGGTGACATTGGGGTTCATGCAGAGCTGTTTCTCTTTGACTCTGAGGCAGTACAGCCATGGCCCAAGCAGTAGCTCTCACTGTGTGGTCCCCAGACCAGCAGTATCTGGAAACTTTTGAGAAAATGCAAATTCAAAGTCCCCCCACCCAGCTCTTGAGGATCAGATATTCTGCATTTCAACCAGCCACCAGGTGGTTCTGATGTGAAACTAAGTTTGAGAACTACTCGACTAGGGTTTAAGAAACAAATTCAAGTTACATTCTATTGGTTTAAATTCCACCTCTGCTACTTAGATACCTTGGTGACTTTGGGAGAGTTCCTTAAACTCTCTTTCTGAAATATTACCCACCACATGAAATTGTTATGAGCATTACAAGAATTAAAATATATAAAGCACTTGAAACAGTAACTGAAATGTGTTAATTGCCAGTAAAGCGTTTGCTATTATTGTCATTATCTAGCAGTCCCTCTGAATTTCTACCATAAAGGCAAAGTAGGATGATAGTTACTAAGACCTACTACGTGACAGGGATTAAACTCCAGGTTAGCAGGGGTGGCATTAAGGTTAGTATCATGAAATTGTGACCTCTGGTCACTGAATTTAAGAATACAAGCTATTCCCATACCAGATGTTTTGCACTGTGTCATTCTAGGAAATGTTTTTCACTCCTGTTGATTGTGATTAATTATAAATGCCTGGTCTCCTGAGATGTGGAGCTCAGAGAAAGCAGAATCGCTTCCAGCTGGACTTTCTGCATTGGCGTTTCAGGTAGTGAATGAAATCTCAGATTCAGCAAATGTCCTGCAACTCCACAGATGAGGCCTTCCCCTAGGTCCTTGCAGTGATGATCCTATTTCATGACAAACTTGCAGCCATAGGAACCTCAGCAAACTGACAAAGGTTGTCTTGTGGCAGGGTCAGGATTTAAACCCAAGGCCTCAGAATTCCTAGAGCTCCGGAGGTATCACTATCTTATGTTCCATTTAGAAAACTCTTAGAGAGCATCAAGTCCAACCAGTTCAATTTCTGTATAGGAGGCTGAGGTCCACGGGAATTTGTGGCTGGCTAAGGTTGCACAGCACTGACGTGGCTGAACTGTGTGTGGGAGATGTATCTCCTATTCCAGATTCAGTGCCCCTCTTTCAAGACGTGGCTGTGTCCCCACCTGACTCTGGAGCTTGATGTAGTGTATGGGTTGTATCTTAAAGGTCTTCATTGTCTCTTTTTGCAAGCATCATATCATGAACAAGAAGGACCAGTCTCCTGTGTGTGTGTGGGGGGGGGGGGGGTTGTGGTTCTGCTGGCAGCAACCCTGTCTTACCCCAGAGGTACCCTTCCAAGGCATGCTTGGCTGGAAATCTGCAGAAGCTATGGGAAAGCCAAACAAAAGGTAACTAGAATGTGCCACGGAGGGCCATTAGCTTCTTGAAGCCTCCCGAGCATTCCCAGGAGGAATAACTGATGGGAGTATGTGATCAGCGGCAGGTACCATTGCAGGCAGCTGCTGGTATATTAATATTCCAGATAAATGGCTTTTGGCTCAGGTAAAAGATCCTGCTTGGGAGCAGGTTTCTCTTTGAAGCTCCTAAGAGGAGCAGAAAAATGCAGCTTTGCAGGAACGATTGCACTGGAAACCCTCTGTCCCCATTCATCTCTGGTTATTGTGTTCATCTGTCTTTTCTGGTTCATGGCAGGACCAGGAGAAAGGAAGAGGGGAGCTCAGCTGGACACATTCTCAGGGTGGAACTGCCAACAATTGGCTGGGACACCCGAGCTGCAGTGCTGACTTGAGGCAGGACACATGGCCTGTCACACCCAGCACTGGAATCCTAGCTCTGCCACTTCCCAGCTGTGTGACACTGGGTGGATCACTTCACCTTGCTGAACTTCAGTGTTCTCAGCTGTAAAATGAAAGAGCAACCCCATTCCCACACTGTGGATGAGGATTAAATGCAGCGAGGTACATAAAACACCTAACACAGTGCCTGAGGGTGGTTCAAGATAGATGCCACTATTATCAAAGCAGGTGGAGGTCCCAGAGGGTCTGAGCAGGGCTGGTAACATTCATTTATCCCCAGTGACTCAACTCACTGGCTGTTGAGGTCTCTCTTTTGGAAGCTGGGGTCATGGGAAACGTGCCCAGATATTTCAGAATAGGGAAACTCTAGCCCAGGGGTCCCCAAACTTTTTACACAGGGGGCTAGTTCACTGTCCCTCAGACTGTTGGAGGATCACCACAAACAGTACTCTATACACTGACCACCAATGAAAGAGGTGCCCCTTCCTGAAGTGCGGCGGGGGCGGATAAATGGCCTCAGGTGGCCGCAATTGGCCCACAGGCCGTAGTTGGGGGACCTCTGCTCTAGCCTTAGCCCTTCAAACCTTAATTTTACAGGTAGGGAACTGAGGTCCAGAGAAGGGAGGTGACTTGCTGAAGTTCATACAGCAAATTAAATGCTGCTGAAGGCACACCCTTGCTTTCTCATCTTGCCTTGCACATGAGCAGTGTTCCCAGGGCCCCACTGCTCGTGGCCGTTCTCTCGTTCCCTTAAACCCTGCACTTTGAGCGGGGTGTGTGTGTCATTGCAAGTCCATCTCCAGCAGACCAAGACAAGCAACTGGCAGGGGGTGGGAGGGGCATTTAAACATTCATGACAGTGATGATAACGTTAGGGTGTTTTGGAGTAATTTGGCACATTGTGTAGTCAGTCATTTCTTCTTTACCTGGGATGTAGCAGGCTGCGCCATTTGACAGTGGCAAGAAGTAAACTGACGGCACTCCCCATGGCCACACAGCAGGACAGTGCCTGGTCCCGCTAGCCCTGACGGGACACCTGGGCATTCGTGAGAATGTTCCTCAAGGTGGTAGTCAGCTGCCCAGGCCACGGATGTGCTTGGCCCAAGCCAGGGTTTGGGCAAGTTTCATACTTCTCCCACCTCCGAGCCGCAGTTGTCTTACTGACCAGAGGAGGATTGTACTCCCAAATGTGGTTGCTTCACGGGACCATTAGGAGACCTTAGGAGCATGCGAACTTGACAGACCTCAAGGAATGCCAAAGCTATTCTCAGTGGTAACAAAAAAGATGGTGATGATATAGAAAGTGAGGGAGAAAGAACCACATTGTCCCAAGTCCAAGAAAGTGATCATTATAAACACTGATCCCTCTGTATGCCCAGCATGTCCAGACTGTGACACCATTCACTCCCTAACCATAACCCCCACCCTACCAACGTCTCCACCGTGCTTCTACTGCCCTGCCTCTGGGGACAGTTCAGTACCTTGGGCACTGGCACATCACTGCTCCCAGCCACCAGGGGATACAGTGTGTCTTGAGAACCTTCCCTGTGTTCTGGTGGAGCTCAAGAGGCATGTCCTTTCTCCTGTGGTCAGGAAGCCACCAACTGGAAAAAATGTTAAGATGCTGAGCATAAATCAAAATTTAAGCCTCCTGGAATTGTCACAATGAACGAACTTCAAAAGACTAAAATCAGGTCAGACAAGAGTATGTGCTACATCTAACACTTGATGGTCTTTTACAGTTTCATTCATAACATCAGGTTACTATATCCTCAAGTTTGCTAGGTATATTTCAGTTGAGAAACTATGATCCTCGTGCAGTCTCAACATTTGCCTAGTGCCTACTGTCAGCATCCTTGGGATTATCATGATGGGAAATCATTGTCCCCCTGGTCTGCTCATTCCATCTCCCTGTGGCTCTGACCTTGTTAGAAAGTGTTTCTTGTGTGAGCTGAAGCCTCTGCCTCCCTGGGGATGCCCCACCACCACCTTGTCAAGATCTCGGAGGTGAAGACTCTGAGTCCTCATGAGACAGGTGGTGACAGCAAACATGAGATGCACCATGCTTATCTCACTTCCAGGGAGCGTGAGGCAAACTGCGATTTACTCATTCTCAAACCATTTCTCATCTCTTGGTATGTGAAGGCAACAGCTCTGATGCTATTATCCTCATCAAACTGATGAAATGAGTGAGGCACAGAGAGGGGAACTGACTGTCCAACACTGCATGGCCGAGAAGATGAGACACTAGCCTGACATGTCAGCAATAATCCCCAGTCTGAGGCTCGCTGATACACAGTGTGTGGGGCTCAGGGCCAAGCTGGGGGGTTCTGGAGTGACCCTATAGAAAGCTTGGCCCCATCACAGTTTTCTGAACAGCACTCAGCCTCCTACCCTGTGTGACCTTCAGAGGAGAGGACATTTTATTCTTCAGTAGGGCCAGACGGCCCTGGAAGCTGGCTGTCCTCCAGCAGTTCTTAGGGCTGCTTCAAGAAGAAATGTCTGGAAATTTGTGGAGTTCATGAGCAAACGACTTTATGGAAGCGCCTGTTAAAATTTCCTCTGCCTGAGACTGAAGTAGACAGAGCAAAGCCAGGGGCCCCCCACCTCCTCCATCGCACTCCTGGGTCTCATTTCCCCTCCTCCCCAGCCCAACCCTGGAAAACCCATACCCTTGTCTAAACACCAGCACCACGCAGACCCACGCAGAGGCCATATGTATTAGATTATATTATTGTTTAAAATATTCGCTGCTCTTTTCCATGGAAGATTATTTCTCCCTACCTCATTAAGTTTGGCCATTTGATTTGATTTAACCAATGAAACGTGAGCACAAGTGAAGTGTGGCACTTCTGAACGGAAGCATTAGGAGCCTGAGTTCTACCCTGCCTTCCCTCAGACATGAAGTTAACAAAGCCTCAGGTCAAGACTGCTCTCTCATCTTGGTCCTGAAGGAAGGATAGTAATAGCAGTCTTGAAGGACATATAATGTGAGTGAGAAGTAAGCCTTTGTTGCTGCAGGACACTGAGAGTTGGGAGCTATTTGTTACTGCAGTATAACGTAGACCATGCTGACTGATACTCCAGACATGACGGGGGTGGTGTATTATCATGACAGATAGGCCCTACATCCCATCAGATCAAATACCCCATGCCATATAGGAAAAGAGAAAATACCCATAGGAAAATCCAGAGAGAGGAAAGCTTTATTCCCCAACCTCCTTCTGCAGCCTTCTCTGACCTACAATGAAGCAGGGAAAGTTAACATCTGCCTCAGTGTTCCCACACATCCCTCAGCTATAAAATTTGCTTGGGTCTTCCGATAGGGATGGTGTGAGGCTCACATTTTACTCAAATATTGATTGTTATACTGCAGAGAAAATAGTTTGTGCTTTTTAAATAAAAAAGGATAACTGCTTTGGAATGGAATCCTACGTAATTCAGTCACTTTCTGTTCTGATTCTTCAGAGCTGTCTCAAGGGTACTTCTATAGGCTCAAGTACTAAATTTCCAGCAACATACAAAGACTGAAAGGACATAGGGGACTTTATTGTTATACTTTCCAGGCCCCCTTCTCTCCTTAGGGAAGCATTAGGCAGAGAACTGCTTCTGGATGACAACACCTTCCAGATCATCCCAGAACAGAGTGGGAGGGTCATTCATACAATTCCCATGCCCACGCATATATGCAGAAAACTGATGTTTGGAAGACACATGCCAAAAATGTCTAGAAGCATTAAGCTTTTTTAATGTTTTATAAAGCATGTTCATATCTTTTATTTTAACTGCTCCCCTCATCTAGACCGAAAACACCCAGCTGATTATTGTTTTAAGACATACATCTTGAGGATGATTTGTTATTCAGCAAAAGCTAACCCATACAGAAAAAAAAGATTCATTGAGCATCTCTTTATGAAAGGTACTAAGGTCTTTTTGCATAAATTTGCTTATTACATCATCACTGTGCTCCCCATATTACAGCTGAGGAAATTGATGCTCAGAGAACTTAGTTTGTTTATCCAGATCAGAGAAGTGGTGCAGCCTGGAATAGACCCTGAAGCTGACATGGATTCAGCCTGCAAGAAGGCACCTGCCAGGAGAAGAGGTTGTGTAGCGGGATCAGTGGAATGTGTCCTTCACAGGCTCAGAAGTCTTGGTCTGCAGGTTGCATGACCCACCTTGTCGGAGCTCCACTCCCAGGGTCTCGAAGAGCTGCGTGCTGAGCAGGAAGGGAGTGTGCTGAATCTAGAGAGTCTTAGAGAAGATGAGGTCAAGATGAAAGGTATGAGAAGAAGGGGTCAAGACAATACTTTACACGGAAATGCCTCATAAGACCAGCTTATGGGAGCCTGTTTCTAAATGATCAATTCCAATCTCATTATGACCGCAGCTGCCATTAACTCAGGAGCTAATTGCTATTAGCTTATAGAAACTCAAGAGGGTTTAGCTGCAAAAAATTCCATGACACGGGGCCATCTTACTGCCGAAATGGCCATATTCCTGTTATTAATTCCATCTGACTATTAGCTTATTACTGTTATTATAACTTTGTATAAAGTCCTTGAACTGGATGCATGTCCTCCATGCACACTTCATTATGGAGAGCAGAGTGCACCCAAAGGTTCAATATTGTAATTTTCATCTTTCTTTAAGGTATCAGCTTATTAACAAGCATCAGGAAGGTTCTTGATTTGGAAGATAGCTCTGTAAGCAAAGGCTCTAACAAAAACCAGACTTTGCTGAGCAGTTTTATGAAATTAAGGTTTTGGCAAGTGTAGAGCGAGTGGGAGCAACAACAAAGCTTAGCACTGAATGGGTCCTTGGAGACTCCGGACCATTCTCGACTTACAGTTGAGAAAATTGAGGACTGAAGATGAGACAGGACTGGGGTAAAACAAAGTGCTACATCTGCATCAGGTATATGGCATTATCTGAAATAGCCAGGTCTCTGTTTTAGATAAATTTAAAATCTGCTGACAATGCCAAATATACAAGATTACCAATGCTAGAATAGGGTATAATATTCCCTGTGAAAAATACCTACATGCTAAGGAAGGGGCCAAGATGCAATCATTTACTCCTTTTCAGTGGAGAGCCAGCTGGATGGAGAGCTACATGACAGTCTGTAGAATTAGACATATTTAACGGGTGACGACAAGGTTCTCTCTGTCTACGTTCAGAAGCCTCCCTTAACAAGATCCAGTCAGTATGTTAAGAAAATAGGGGTGTGTGCAATTACCAAGTTCACCGTTTGTTTTTGTTTAACTTTGTAGCTTTTCCCCAAGATGCCTTGCGGCACATCTGGAAAAATGTCAGCACTGTTGCTAAGCAGAGTCTGGTCCGGGGAGGAATTCCCTTAACATTCTCTGGAATTCCGCAATGGCCAGGTCCAGGGGGGCAGTTGATAGGGAGGGGATTGGGGTACCAGGGTTCTGACACCAGCTGTTGTCCCTAACTGGCTACGTGACCTTGGCATGTCATGTTGTCTCTCCCAGTCTCAGTTTTCTCATCTATACAACTGAGGAGGAGGAGGTGGTGAGATGTCTTCAGTCCTTTCTTCTTTCACACGTGTATTCTAAATCTCTTTTATTGGATTTTTGCTCCTAAAGGCACCAAGGAGGAAGATGATAAGAGAGCAAAGGAAATCGGCAGCTTGAGTGCAGGGCTCTCTCTGGGGTCAGAGTTTCTGAAAGGGTCCTAATTAAAGCCAAGTGAGTTCTTCTGAGTGGAGCTCTCTGCAGAGTTGCTTGTTGACCTTCGGAGGTAGGGACCGCTGAAAGAGAGAGGAAGGGAGAGAAGAGAAAAGGGCGAGGAGAAAGGAGTCAGGACAGCGAGTAGGAGTCACAAAGGAAAAGGGGGAGGAAGGGAAGGAGCTGATTGAGGGCAGTGGGGAGGAAGAGACGGTGGACTGCAGACAAGAAGGAGAGATTTGAAGCAAATAAACAAGTTAGTGAAAACCAGACGGCTGGAGAGGAGAGCAAAAGAATAAAAGGTGAAGAGGGCCACCAGTGAAGATGGGTGTCAGAAATGCATATGTCCATCGTGTACTTTCTAGAGCACACAAAATAGAAATGAGCCTCCCTTGCAGCATGGATAGGAAGGTGACATGGGAGAAGGTATGTGAAAGCAGGAGGAACTGTTTTGATGTAGACAAGTGGACAATGTTCTGATTTTTAATTGATTAATTGTGGATATTCATGCACATAAACACAGGCACCTGTGCAATCATAGGCATTTGTGCCCAGGCATTGTGAGACATGACCCCAAAACTACTGCTCAGGGTAGACATTTCCTCAAAACCGTGACAGTTCAACCATCCTGCTTGTTTCCACTCTCTAGAGTTACATCAGAAATCAATAATAGCTTTATGGAAGGCCTGCAGTCCCCTTTCTCTTCCTGCCTCCCTGGAGAGACACTTTTGTGTCTCACCTAGACACAAAGCAGCTGCACCCCAGGACAGACATGTGGGGGCAGCGCCCAGAGACAACCTCTCCCTGGGCCCACCTTCCAGCTAGTGCATGGTGTGCAGCCCTGTGCAGTTGAGCTGGCTTGCGGTTCCCTTCCACAGATGCTCAAGGCTAGGAGCTCCGGGAGGCTGAGGGAGGACCTTGGCTCACTGACTTCATCCATTCCGTGTATGTTGCTTCTGGGTCAGTTAATTTGGTCCCAAACACCACACAAAGATGAAACATTTTGTTCCCTCACAGGCTAGCAGCTCATCCCCCAGACTCCAGAGATATCTAAGCTATAAAAACAAAACAAAACAAAACAAAGCCATCACAAGGCTGCTGAGCCCTTTCACCCTCTTAGCTTGTTTTGATTTAGTCCATCCCACTTAGAGAACAGGACCAGACACAATGGGCGAAGTTGGGAGGACAAATGCAGTCTGTTTCTGCAGGAAGGAGACTGAACCTGAGATAAATGTCAGAGTTGAAGGTTTGGACAGGGAACCCAGCTCATCAGTAAGCTCCTATATCATGCTGTGAGTTCACCTGCATTAGTATGTGGTTAAACGGAACTCTAAGAAGAAGTTTGCCAGTCTCCATGGTATAAATGCACCCAATATGGTCCACTAAGCTGTCAATGGTAATGTCATTAAAGGAGGACTTGGAAGGGGACAGGCTTATTCAGCCCTGACAGTGCTGGTAGAAAGTAGTTCCGTCACTGTTTGGAGACATTTCCTCAGTCCTGCCCTCCCCGGAGCTTAGCCCTCTTCAATACGGGCCCATGCTGCTGTCCAAGAGCTCCTGGGAAATACAGGGATGACTATGCTACTTTCCTGATGTAAACCATCGGTACTCCCCACTTAAAATTCTAGATTTCAATAATTCCAAGTCCTTATCCCAGCATTCAGGGTCTTTCAAATCTGACCTCGCTCTTTTTTATTTTCCCAGCCAAATGTATGACCCATATCAGGTACCTTATACAGTGTGTCCGTAAAGCCATTGTGCACTTTTGATTGTGTGACCGGTCAAAAGTGCACCATGACTTTACGGACACACTGTATTTGGGCTCTGATGGTCTCTTTCTCCTGTTTTTCTTTCACTGTGTTGTAAGTTCTTAAGGGGAGGAGAATCTGTATTACTCATCTTTGCATCCATCATCCCTGGTACTCCACAAATGTTGAAGAAAGAAAGGAGAAAAAAAAAAAAAAAGAAGGGAGGGAGAAAGGAAGGGGAGTGATATTAGATCTCTTGCCTTTTCCCACATAGGCTGTACTCTCCAGTCTCTCTCTGTCTAGGATGCCCCTGCTAACGCTTTCTCTACCTGTCGAAGTCTGGACACATGTCTCCTAGATTCAGAGTCAGTTGTGTGTGGGAATGTCCTTTTCCCCGTATCAATACTTCCATTCACCAGCAGACATTAACTGAGCTCCTACTATGTGCCAGGAATTGTTCCATGTGCTGGGGATATAGCCATGAACAACTCCTACAACATTCCTGTCCTCCTGGAGCTAAGATCTGGTAAAAACCCATTACCCAATGACTATAAATGTGATGCTATATAGCAAGGTAATTGGAGGAAATTAGAACAAGCAGGGGGTGACAGGCCGTCTAGTGTAAAGATGGGCAGGTAGGTGCTCCTCCAAGGAGGTGTTCTGTCAGAGGAGATATCACATTTTTATATTCCCCATGGAGTCTGGCCTTTTGTGTCCTCTAGACCTTGCCAGTGACTTCTTGTCCAAATCAGAGTCAATACTTCTCTGATGTAAACCCAACAAACATGCTTAGTTTTGTTCCATTCTAAGAAAGACAATCTCTCTTTAACCTCATGTTTCTCTTTTCTCTCTTCCCTCAATGGTGAAAAAGAACTTGCAATGTGGGTCTCCACCCTCTTGCCTCCCTTATCATCTGTCTTTCTTGCTCTGACATCTGTCCGCCACTCCAGGAAATCTATTCTTAGCCTGAGCCCAGTGACCCTGAAGTGCCAAGTCCAGGGAACACTTCTCAGTCCTTACCTGGCAGTCCTTAGCTGCAAAATTTGACCTATTGACTATTGTCTCCTCCTGAAACTCTTTCCTCTACTCTCTACTGACTAGTTTAGCCCCTCCCCTGGATTATCCTGCCATGGTTTCCCTCTTGAAAGTTAGTGTTATAAAACAGTCACAGGGCCTGACCTGTGGTGGCGCAGTGGATAAAGCATCGACCTGGGAACACTGAGGTCGCCAGTTCAAAACCCTGCACTGGTCTGGTCAAGGCACATGTGGGAGTTGATGCTTCCAGCTCCTCCCCCCTTTCTCTCTTTCTCTCTCTCTCTCTCTCTCTCACCCTGTGTCTCCTCTCTAAAATGAATAAAATAAAAATAAAATAAAAAATAAATTAAAAAAAAAAACCAGTCACAGGGCTGTAAAGTACAGCCTAAGGAATATAGTCAATAATAATGTAATAAGCACATATGGTATCAGGTGGGTATTAGACTTTTCGGGAGGACCACCTCATAAGTTATATTGATGTCTAACTACTATGTTTTATACCTGAAACTAACATAATATTGAATGTCAACCGTAAGTGAAGAGAAAACTTTTAAAGTTGGTATTTCTCCAGAGTTTTTCCTTTGGCATCTCTTGTACCTCGGCAACACTCCTAAGACATCCAACTCCATTGACAAGCCAGCAGCTCCCAATCCACACTTCCAGCTGACTCCCCTCTCCTGATCAGTGGCCCCTGGAACCGGCCCCTCTAGACTCCCCCAACCTTGGGCAGCCCCCAGGTCTTCAGCATTGGTTAGTCAGAAACTCGTCACTGACTGGATCAGCGGCTCTCTGTGAGTTCCAGCTCAGGACCCCCAGCAGGACCCCAGTAAAGAACCTGGACAACATCTTAGGCTCATCCATCTCCCATACTTCCTTCATCTCACTCAGCAATTCTTGCTGCTTTTACCTCCTAATCTCCAAGTTTATTCCTCCTTTTCCCGAATTTCCCATTTGGGCTCTCCTTACCTCTCACCTCCCAAAGGTCTCCCTGACTCAGGCTGATCCCTGATCCATACAAAATTGCCAGAATAATCCTTCAGAAATACAAATTTAACCATATCCTTTTCTGCTTAAAATCTTCCCTCAGTTCTTTCTTGCCTTCTGTACATGGTCTGTACTCCGAGACCTGTCTTGTTGCCCCCCATGGCCTCCAGGGCCTGGTGCCTGCCTGCCTCTCCCTCCGTACCATTCTCCCTCCTGGCCCAGCCCTCAGCATTTGGGGCACTTGTAGCTCCTTGTCATTCTGTGCACTTAGGCTGTTTAATGGCTCAGTTCCTTTGCTTACTCAGGACCCTCTGCATGTAAGATTGCAACTTTCTTCTCCAAGCCTATCTTACCTCTTCTGATTCTTCCCCTCTCAGATCAGTCATTACCTGCTACGGGAAACCTCTCTCACTTCTACCCACCCTACTTACAGACCCCCATCACTGAGATCTCCTTTCCTGTTCTTCTCTCTCTCTCTCTCTCTCTCTCTTATAACTATCTATTGTGCCCATGCTCCCAGACTGTGAGAGGAAAATGCAGCCATGTCATGCTTATCTTTTCATCCTTTGTGTTTGACCCACACTGTGCACTTGATAAATTGTTTGTGCTCAACCAGGACAGTGCTGGGCACCTGGTTCAAAGGAAAGGTATGTACACTAGGCAAGGAAGCAGGATGAGTTTTGGATCCTGCCTTTCCACTTAAGGGCTGTCCACTCTTAAGGACAAGTCTCAATGCCTCTGTCCTTCTATTTCATCCCCTGTAGATGGGGTGATAGCAAAGCACCTCCTTGGAGGGTTGCCAGAGGACTGATAGAGGCAATGCATGCTGAATACTTTTAGTAGTCAGCTCTCTTGTCCCTCATGACACACAGTGGGACTCACAGGTTCACATACATGACTCCATTCACTTTTCATACCACTCTTGTGAAGTAAGTGCTATTTATCTGATTTCTCCCTATTAAGGAAACTGTTGAGAGAGGTCAAGTCTTCCCAGGGGCACATAGCCAGTAAGAGAAGAGTGAGGCTACTTGGGGTACCTCTCGGTTGCTCTTCTGCAGACCTGGCTTTAGAGAGCTCAGGGGACAGGGAGGCCCTCCACAGAGCCTGAAGGAGATGGTTTCCAGCCAGTCAGGGAAGACCCTGTGGTGGGGGGTGGGTTGGAGAGGGACAGGCACTCATTGTCTGATGTCTTTTATAATACCCACAAAACAGATGGGCGACTTCTTGGACCATAATGTATCATAAAGTGTGTCCCTTTGGGGTGATGTCTGAGCTGACAGCCTAACCAGGTGCCTCTGGAACAGACCTGCTTCTTCCCCATTAAAGGGGCTCCTGGGTGGTGATGGGGGAGAGGAGGGGCATGGTGGGTAGTATCTGACAGAGCCTCTCAAAACCGCCTCTACCTCATCCTCGCTTGCATGTCTACCCCAGGCTCCCCATCTGTGAAGTGCAGTTCATCATCCCGCCCTCGGAGTTGACATGCACTGATGAATGCCCCTCCACTGAGGACCTAGAGGCACGTGGTAGAGATTCAGCCCCTGTGGAGTGTCCTGTCCCCCAAGAGCTATAGTCACTAAAGTCTCGGGCCACAAGCAATGCTGGCCTCCTGGCCTGCTAGCCTTGGCACAGCATGGACCCTTGACACGGGACTCCGGAGCAGCAGGGGCCCTAAGACCTTTAGGAAATCCATCATGTGGGGAATCACAAACAAGGAAGGCCAAATAAACATGTGTTTCTGATTTGAGAGGAGTGGGCACATGGAGTGGGAAGGGGGAGGTTAAAGGGGCAGAGAGCTGGAGGAAGCCTACTGACAAGACAGGGATAGGAAGATCTTTCTCATATTCTTAGCTATGGACAGAGAGATTTTTCTGGGCGTGGCTCTAGTCCCAGCTGGGGCAGGAGGGTTAGTGTCAAAGAAAGGGCCCCAGATCAAGTCCTTGGTAACACACTCCTGGTTCTACCATCATTTGGCCTGTGGTCTTGGGTCCATCTATCCCCTTGTCAGGACAGTGGTCTCAGTTGGGGAGCGATGTGACCCATGGGTGCTCTGGAGAGACCACTCAGGAACCTAGAGGGAAGAGTGAACCAGGAGCAAGTACCTGAGGCCAGGAGAGCTGCGGGGAAGCAGTGCTAGCCTGGCATGATGAAAGCTGAGCCAGTGGAGGTGAGGCAGGCACAGAGCCTGGGGGATGGAAGGACAAGTGGGAGAGAGAAACCATCAGCGGGGCCTGGGTTGCATATTGTAGGAGGACCCTAGAAGGACACCCAGTCAAGGGTCTGTAATTCCACTGAGGGATGGATTAAAAAGGGCCGCAGAAGTCTATGATGAGTTTGATTTGGGGACATATATCCTCATAGGATTGCTAAGAGGATCAACTGAGTATAACATGTATATTCAAAACGTCCAACACAATGACTGGCAGGAGCTGCTCCATATTGGCTAACAAGCTGGAGAAAGAGGCCTAAGGGAGGGAGACAGGGTCTTATTGTTCTTTCCATAGAGCTGGGTACAATAGGTGTTCAATGAATGCCTGTAGAGTCGAAATATGGGCTGGATCCAATCACCAGGTGCAAGGACATACTTAGCCCAACATGCTCCTCACCAGGAATTCATCCACAGACCTCACCGCCATCCACTCCATCTCAGGGAGATCAATGGGTCTGACTCGAGCTGTCAAAACTAGAAGAAGAGAGGAAGCTGGGACAAATAGTCCACAGCTCAACACTTTCTCCACCCGGGAAGAACACCAGGTGGGGAGGAGAGTACCAGGCCGTCAGAAGGTTATGAGGCTATAAATAAGAGATTTGTGGTAAATAAGCTGGCAAACATCGCTCACTGCTCTTTTTTTATCACTCACCTAGAGAGCAAAATTCCCCTGTATCTCTTCTGCAGGCCAATAAATATCTTTCAAGGAGCCCAGATTTACATAGAGAGCAAGGGGGGCAGCTGCCGCTCCCCAGGCCCTGTGTCAAGAAGGAACAATGTATGGCCCTGGAAAGAATGGCTGCACAGAGAATCAATGCAAATGCATTTTCTCTTCCCAGGACGAGGCTTCTGAACAGGGTTCAGACCAAGTTCAAGGATTGTGCTCAGGCGGGTGGCGCAGGCCCTTAGCTAATTCCAGGAGGTGAGTCTCTCACTGAGGCTGGGTTCCTGGCTCTGTGGCCCTTTCTGCTCTGGGCTCTGCATGCAAAACTTTTCTCCAGAGTGAAGGCAACCTACAGGATATACCAAGAGACATCTACAGCAACCAGCAGGTGTCAGTCCACAGAAGAGTGCATCCAGGACCTACTGGATGCCTTGTAAATAGAGGTGAGCAGGGCGTATGTGGCTCCCACCCTCGCGATGTGGAAGCAGCTGTAATTGGGTACCTCCCCTCAGTAGAGACAAAGGCCCCCCTGAGCGGCTGGTATATCTGCGACTTGAGGATGAGCAGGCATCAAATGAAGGAAGAAAGGATGCAGAGCTGAAGAAAAGTCTGGCACTAAAGGTCCTAGATAAAAACACAAGAACGTATGATGCCCAGAGGAGGTGGAAGAGCATGGGGCAGATGGCACACAGTCAGAGAGGAGAAAGCTGTCCCAAAGCCAAACTAGAAGAGAAAGTCAGTGACTTCCTGCTGTGATGTGGCTCCCACCTACTCCTCCACCCTCAAAAACTTTGCCCTATGGACACTGGAGAGCCACTTTAGAGTCTTAGGAAGGGGATGACATTCCTGGAGAGCCCTTATTTCTGGAAAGAGCAATTGACAATTTTTCTCATGACCACAATAGCTAAGGTGTGGTATTTTTATCTTAGAATAATGTCCAGCACCAGTAAGTGCTTGCTAACAGTTTGTTTAACCACTGAATCAATGCATGGAGTCCCTTAGTGAGGACACCTTTCCGATAGGTTCCCTTTTGAATGACCCAGAAAGCCAGTGCTGTACGCAGCATATTGCTTTCACCTTGGAGATGAAGAGAGTGATGGTGGCCAGTGACTGTTCCAAGGTCGCTCAAATGCTTGATGGCTGAGCTGAGACTGGAACTCCATAGTCTGTTTGTTGAAAAGATTTCAACATAATGCAGTTTGGAAAGTGAGCCAGAGAAAATATGGAGCTCAGAGTAGAAGGGGGGGGGGGATGAGAGAAGAGTGAAAAAGGAAAGTGTTGGGTGGTAAATGTCTTGTCTTCCACCCTTTGACAGTTGGGACTTTATTTAGGGTCCTTAGTGTAATCAGATAGGAGAGCTTTTAAACATTTATGTATCCAATGGCATAAGCTTTTAAACACACACAAATGCATATTTGACCACAGTGCTTTGTTTTACTTTATAAGGAATGAAAGAAACTGCTCTCTGAACATCTGGCTGTTATTTTTCCAAACCCAGATGCGGTAAACAAGAAAGACACATCAATAGGCTGTGCCTGCCAGGAGCAGTTACCTGGCATTTCTTAAACTGAGAATGTGGTATGAGTTTGCACTCAGCTAAGCAGGCACTCCTGTCCTGGGAAGGCTTAGATTCCCTAGAAGGCTGGTCTGTGTTTATTCATATTCTTGGGGTCTCTGCTTTTGAAAGGGGAGCCTACCTACTTTCTCCTCAGAGCTTCTCAGGGGTGGCAAAGAGGAAATGGCATTGGGGGGGGCAGGGCGTTTTGATGGTGGACTTTAGCCTGTGACAGTCACTGAGCCGCATTTCTTAGTGGGTGAGTCACTGTATTAACAGTTAGGACTGGTAGGGAATGTCTTCTTTTTTTCCTCTTGTCCCGTAGAGCAGCCACTTTGCTCTCATTGACACCAGTGTCAGCACAGAGCAGACCTGCTCACCATGCCCTTTCTCTGTTCCTGTTTACCAGCCCATGGTAGTGCGGGGCACCAGGCGGGGTGAGGTGCTGCAGACATACACGTCTCAGGTTCAAGGGGAAGGAAATAGCACGTCTCACTTTGGCCTTCTGGCCCAAGCAGCATGTTCCAGCCAGTTATTACAGAAGACTGATATGGAAGACTGCTGAGTGGGGAGAAGCATGCTTGCTCAGATTAAAGCAGCTTCCCCTAGGCCCTGCTGCTGGCTCTGGGCTGTGGTACGTGTGTACAGCCTGCCAGAGCCCCTGGGAAGGGAACGGAGTGGGAAGATTTGGAGATAAAGCTCATATCATATCAGCAAAGTGGAAAACCTTATCATCAGCTTCTGCTTTCTCTCCTGGTGATCAGTGGTGCTTAGTTATGTCCGGGAGTAAATGCTTGCTGCATAGAAGGGCAGTCGGGGAGGCAACTGGCCCGTCTAAACTGAGACTGGTCATGGATGCTTGAAAAGGCCTGGAGTTTGTGCCCCAATTATCTGTGATTGGCTCTGAGACTTGGGCCAGGTCACTGGCCCCAGTGGGGATGAGAGTCTCTGCTCTGTGTCTGCACGGGGCAGAGGCGCTGCGCCAGAAAGAGTTGCACAGGTGAGTATGTGGGAAACCAGTGAGCGCACTGTACATGAATAAAAGCTCATTGGCGCACTGTTAGGCCACTGGCAAACGCTGACCTCTGCAGAGGGCTGCAAACATTTCCACTCACAGTCAGACTTCTCTAGGGGCAGGGAATGGTCAGTATCCCTAGCCTGACCCAGGCTCTAGGTTGGATTGGGGGTCTGGGCAAGGAGAGAAGGCAGTAGCCGCTTGCTGGTACCAGGAGACTGAAGAGTGCTCATCTGCACACGGCCTCATGGAACCCACCCGTAGCACTTCTGGGCACTGGGGCCGGGCAGGGCTGGGCACAATCACTGCTTGGCCCTCCACACATCTCCGTGTCTCTCCTGTTGCTACTTTACTCTCAGTGTCGTTTATCCCTAAACAGACCTTTGGGGAAGGATGATTTGCAAAGAAAGTCCTGGATGTGGGAATTCTCTTAGATATTCCCTAGTGTGAAATGTTCAGCAAGCCACAGACCCTTTCTGTACCTTAGTTTTCACGTGGCTTCAGAGTGTTAAATGCACGCCCTGATTAACAAACAGGGTTGTCTTAAGAATCAAAAGAGAGCACGGACAGGAAAACAGTTTGTAGGTTTGAAAGGTCTTCATACGTGTCAGGCATTGCAATGTAACATTTACTTTTATCCCATCCCTGTCCTCAAACAGAGGCCAGGATATTAGAGGTTGTTCAACTTGCTTTCCAGATCCAGCTCATGCCTCATTAAATATCAGCCAAGGTGGTACAGAATAAAGAATTTCACATTGAACCCAATATAGGTGGATAGATAAACATTAACCCTCCAACCCAAAGCCCAGTTCCCATTCCTCCAGACAGTGATGCCAAAATCAATCTTCAGGCTCATAAAGAAACCCAGCAGCCGCTCAGCAGAGTTAAGATCCCTGTCGGTGGCTATGCAGAGGCATTCGGCTTTTAGAAATGAGGTCGGGGTTTATTTACAGAGATGTAAGTGGCAGCAGCCATGTCTGCTACAAGCTTTGCAGTGTCCCTGTTCTTAGGACCTTCCCAGAGTCCTTCAGTTCGCTCCACTGTCTCCAGTCCCTTAAGTTATATGGTATGTCTACTCTTAGGGGATTCATTTCATAACATTGTCACTTGCTGGTGGGCCCCATCACACCTCCATGGTAGGGCTGATCGTTAATGTACTCATTTGAGATTCGCAGCAGCAACACTGTTTGTGATAGATATGAGGGAGGAAGAGTGTTAAAGAGGCTGTCACAAAATCTTCCTTGAGTAAAATGCAGGCGGTTGGAAATGCAAATGCTTCCTTGTAGAAGCCTGTCTCTTTCCATTCAGTCTTTCCTCAGGGTTCCCTATGTCCAGGACTAGGTGCTGGGGTAGCAGATGGGGAGCCATGCAAACAGCTGCTTTGGGAGTCTTGATTCTGCTACCTCTCCTCCCCGTGACCTTGGACAAGTCATTCCTCTTTAGGTGATGTGGATTCAATATCACACAAATGTTACTCTGAAGAGCTCAGATGATGGTTAGCTAAGGTAAAGAATATGAATGTGCTTGGGGATTTGAATCAGCCACGATCATAACTAGTGTTGCTGCTAGAATCTGTGGAGGACTTGCCCTGAGCACTTTCCATCTGGGGATGTATACAATCCTCAGGACAAATCCTCAGAGGCATTGTCATTTGCCCCCATGCCTTAAATGAAGAACCAGCTCTAACAGAGCAGCATGATTCCCTTTGGTGAGCAGATGCAGGGTGTGCTGTGGGATCTGCAGGTAGGGATGCCCCTGGCAGGCTTCCCAAAGCAGGTCATGTTGGGAAGGTGTTAAAGGATGAAAGGATGCCATCCATTTGAGAAAGGAGAGGGCACACTAGCATGTGTAGGAACTACATCCTACTCACAGGCATGAGGTGACAGCCAAGAGTGGATATCGTTGGAGTACAGGATGAACATCTGTTTGTGTGTTGTGGAAAGGGTGGTGATGAGGCCAGAAAGGTATTCTGAGAGTTTCTATGGGCACTTCTTGGTTTGTGCCAATATCCCCCAGTGTTCCAAAAAGGATCAAAAGCAGCATTCTTGTGCTATCTCATTGTGGTAAAAAAACAGTGCCAGGAAATTTGTATCACAGCCAAACTGGTCTTTGTTTTTGATAAGCACAGGTTCTGTCCCACAGAGAGAGTTTGTGATTCTCTCATCATTAAAGTCCACCCAGAGGCCTGGAAACAGCTTCAACACCTTTTCTGGCTTGGAGATCAGAAGCCACTGATACTGGAAAGCCCTGGTCCCTCCAGGGCATAGCTCTCTACAGCTGAAGCAGATGCCAGGAAGTGCTCCTGTTCTGGGACAACTTTGCCTGTCTCCTGATACTCAAAACTCACAAGGACTACCCAGCACCCAGACTGTCGGTGACATCAGGTGGTTGTGCCACTGACCTGAGTCCTTGAGAAGGTGGTAGGAATGGGGCTAACCTATTTCCCTATTTAGATCTAAACAATTTGGATTGTCCTTCAATCAGCAGTTGAAGCTATCCACACTGTAGGCTCTTCCCAAACTCAGCCTGAAGATGCTTCCTGGCACTAAGCCCAGCTGAAACAATGGAGAACAATGGATGTCCTTCTAACTACTGACCAGCTGAAAGGCAATTTTCACACTTGGTCTCTGTAGGGCAGCCTCTCCAAACATTCTCCTGAGTGGGTTTTAGTCTACAGTTCCTAGACACCTAGAGTGCTGATAGATTGATACCTGACATTTAGGAGATTCTTGTGTGCAGAATGTTGGGTGCAGGTATATTTTCCCAGAGAAAAGGTCTTTAGTTTTTTTATTAGATTCTTCAAAGAGATGTCAAAGTTTAAAACAGGTTAAGTATCTCCACACGAAGAATGATTAATTTTGGTTTCTACATTAAAAAGATGACCAAAGAAACCACTTCTCTTGCTGGGAGAAATACTTTAATATTATGGTCCAGCTGTCAGCCAAGGTCAGATGAAGAGCATTTCTGCTTCCTCTGGTTAACTGCTATTGAAGGCATGACCCTTCAGTGTTTGGTGTCCTTCAGCCTAAAACTCATGCCTAGTATTCTTTGTAAAAACTGGTACTAGGAAGAAGGTTGCATCCACTGATGAAGAGGTGGGTTTCTTTCCTTTCCTCAGTAGATGAGACTTCTATGACTCTCCCAAGATGTTCACTTGTTTTATGTTCACTTATTTGACAAGTTTTATTTAGCAACTGTGATCTAACATGACAGTAAGCACTGGGGTTGGAGTAGTGAACCAGGGTGATGTGCTTCCTGTTATTAAAAAATGATTTTGTGACCCCAGGTTTTTGTGTATACGTAAGAAAAAATTTTTTTATTGATAGATGTTAAAGAGAGAGAGAAAGGGAGAGACAGACAGACAGAGAAACATCGATTCATTGTTCCACTTATTTATGCATTCATTGGTTGATTTTTACATGTGCCCTAGCTAGAAATCAAACCCATAACCTTGGAATATTGGGACAATACTCCAACCAGCTGAGCAACCTGACCAGGGCCTGCCTTTCCCCCCACTTATTTCACTGTATATTTTAGGCAGTGGCAATAGCAAATACTTACAAAATGTTTGCTAGGTCTAGGCGCAAGCTAACTGGCTTACATAGAGTAACTCATTTAATGACCCTCAGACACAAAGACGGTAGAGCTCAGAACTATTAATATCACAATCTACAGATGAAAAAACTAAGGAAAAAGAAAAGGTAAATAACTAATTCATGGTCCCCAGAGCTAGAAAGTAGCAGAGTTAACATGCAAAACCCAGAGCTCCGTCGCCAAGCCCTGAGGTCTGACCTGGTGCCCACACTGCTTCCCCTCAGAGCCAGCTGCTGTGTTCAAACAATGTTGTGTGTCTATGTGGCACACTCCTGTGGAGTGCTTTACACCCACGGCTGATGTAGTCCCTGCCATGACCTTACTTAGACAAAACCATTATTTCCACTGCTGAGAGGACAATGCTGATGCTCAGAGAAATAAAACTATTCTGTGCCTGAAAGGCCAAACCGCATGGAAGTCAAGCCCTGGGAGACCAAGTCCTGAGGCTCCTCCTCACATGTCCAGACTGCTCCCTCCGAGCACCAGCTCCTGCCATTGTAAAGTAAAGGGCCCAGGCCGGTGTGGGGGTCAAATAATTTAATAACTGGTCCTGCCCTAATGACCATTTAAGTATAAAAAACAATACATCAAAGGGTAATATTTATTTAATACTTAAAAAAGAACAATAAAAGAGGTATACAAAACTAGATTATAAGAGTTTTAAAATATTAATCGAAAAATATTAAGTAATATTTGACAAAAAACAATAAAACTGTTATTTAAGATATTTCCATATTGCTTCTTGATTGGCATCCTCACTTGCAATTTTTTTCACCTATGGAAGAATGAACATTACTACGGAAGCTTGGAATACACTGTCGTGCAGATGAATGTTAAAAAAGAGTAATGAATGTGAATTTGTGATTTCCACATTGAGTGGCTCCCCAAGCACCCACTTCAAGAGAACCCCGATTACAGTGCCATTTTAACAACCGGTTCGCCAAACTCAACAAAAAATTAGGTATTGGTTCTGCTGAACCAGTGCAAACTGGCTGAATCCCACCACTGGCCCAGGCCTGTGTGGGGAGTTAGAAGAATCAGTACCTGGTGCATTTTATTTGCATACTAAATAGCAAAGTGTCTGGTTGGACTTTGAGTGTGACTGGAGACCGTCTGGTGCTGCTGAAATGTCAAATCAGACTTTGTTAATGCTGAGAGGGACCTCGAAGTCCAGTGGTCCAGAAATCTCTGACAGTTGTGGGCAGTCAGGGTCTTATTTTCTCCTGACCACCAAGGCATTTTAATGACAATTTCTCAGTTTTCAGAAGCAGCTCTCCAAAGGAGGCTCAGTGTTTGTTTTCTGCAGATCTGAATACCTTTCTCCTCATTATTGAATAGGGGAGCGTTCTTTTTCCTGCAGAGGGGAAGAAAAGGAAGTGTTATTTTCCACTCTCAGCATAATGTGTCTTTGATTAATGTATATTGTAATCATCACAGAATACACAGCTTTCTATTAACGATGGCACCAAATGAGTTGAATAGATTATCAAAGAGCAGCAGCCCCAACTCCGCTCCGAGGTGCACGCTTGTCTTTAGAACATTAATCTCGTTATGGGCTGGAGTCTGATTCCAATTTCCCTGACAGTAGGCAAGAAGGGGAGGAAGACTGATCAAATACACCAGGGGCGGCGAGTGCTCAGATCTCCATGGGGCTGAGGAAAGAGAGCGGTCTGGTTTTCTTAAAATGATTATGCCAAAGGGATGAGAAAGGCGGGAGAAGGCGTGCAAGGCACTGCAAGAGCGGCAGGCAGGAAGCCCGGGACAAGTGGATAGGGGGTGGGTAAGCGGTGCCCAGGGACAGGTGGAGGGGCTGCCTGTAGGCGAGTGTCTCTGTGGGCAATGCCACATGAGAACTAGGAGGCACCATCATGGGGACCAGGTGAGGGGTGAGGGGAAACATGGCAAAGTAACCAGATTCCCCAAAGCGCAGGTGTGCAGCACCAAGTGGAGCTCCAGACCGAAATGCCACCCCCAAGAATAGGCCCAGGTTCTGCCACAAAACTGGCCTGGACCTCGGGGGACAGGAGCACTGGAGAAAGTGAGTCCAAGGGCCTTAGCTCCAGCAGACCCACTGAACATTCCGATTTCCACCCGAGTGCAAAGCCCAGGAACGCCAGCACTGCCACATGTGACCTGCAGCTCTCTTACACGTCCTTCACACAGCCAGGCTCCCTTTACTGTCCAGACAGTCTCCCCACCAGATGCTCAGACACCCACATTTATACTCACCCGCTGCCAGGGTGGAATTTTTAAAGAAGGAAGCTGGACGATCCTTTTCCTAGTCCATCAGCCACACACCTTCATTTTCATCCTGGCTCTCATCTTCGTCCTGCTTCACCAGTACCCACCTTCCGCTCAACTACGTACTACTCACTATTCCTCAAGGTGAGCAAAATCTGTGGTGTCTCCATTCCTTTGCAGATGTTGGCTCCCTACCTGGAACACTCTTTTTCTCCTTGTTCACCTGAAAACCTCCCCTTACAGTTTAACATCCACTCAGCAGTCACTCCAGCAGGATGAAACTGGCTTTTAACAATGCTCCTCCATTCCCAGAGGGATCCCAGCACCCCCTCCACCTACCTTGGTCCTGACTGCCCCTTCTCAAGGGGGAGAGTTAGAGCCCTGCCTGCTTCCTTGCCTCCTTGTCTGAGAATGCCTCATGACCTTCAGTCCTAATCCCCAGGCCTGGCTCACAGTGAGTTATTAGAATGAGTTAGGGGTCACATTCAGCTGTAAAGCCTTTCCAGGTTCCTCTCTCACCTGCCTTCACCTGCCAGGCTCCACACTGGATGTTTTCCCCTTGCTGGGCAGGGGAGGATGGGTTATGAACCATATCTGCCACTGGACACAAGAGGAAAATGTACTTCAGAAGGATTAATCATTGTACCCAATCAAGTCCTAGAGCAGTGGTTCTTAACCTTTTTTGAGGTACCAAACCCACCAGTTTCATATGCGCATTCACCGAACCCTTCTTTAGTGATAAATAAAATATGATTTTTTTCCAAATTCAAGACATAGGTATATGTTTTTTTTTACTGGTGCACAAAATGAGCCGTGCATGAACATCACCTTGCTCAAAGAACAAAACCAACAAAGTGCATGAACTCACAACAAATTACGGTATTACTTTATTCTGGTCTCCGCAGCAGAGGCTTCTCCGAACCCCTGAGACTGACTCATTGAACCCCTAGGGTTCGATAGAACCCAGGTTAACAATCACTATCCTAGAGCGAACAGGCAGAGCTTTGAGTTTTGCCTTTCTGAGTCCAAACACTTGCAGTCTCACACCACCTCTGGGAGAGTCAAAGTTCATGGACTAGAGGGTATGAGGTTCAAGTTTTGGTTTAGATGACATTATAGAGACCGGGCTGGCAGTAGGGCAAGCTGATAGAGGTGCATAATTTAACATGGCACTCCCTACCTGGGTGCCAGTGCTCGCGTGCCAGTCCTGCACTTGCACAACCCTGAGAGTGAGGGCCTCCTTAAAATTTGTGCCATAGGCATGTCAGTTGCCCCACCCTAGTCCCAGTCCTGCCAGGGCCTCACATCAAGAGGGGCTTTTGTTCTGCCAAACGTTGGGTCTCAGGATTGGCTGCTGACTGGCCTGTGCTAAGGCTCTCCGAGCACCAGCTCTAGGCTAGGCGCTGGCTGCAGAGGGAGGAAGGACCTGGGTGAGGTAGATCCAGAGCCTTGCTCCTTTGCTGCTGCTCAGGAGTTCAGGAGGAGGGAGTTTCTCTGGGCACAGAAAATAGCAAGTGGGAAGGCATGGGGACCAAGTGCAGGGCCTGTTCTCGGGACCCCGTTTTAGTAAGGTGGCTGTGAGAAAGATCAGGAGGCAGGTCGGCACCCGGAGTGTGGCCAGCCTGAGGCATTGGCATTGCATTTGGAGGACAGCGAAGTCAGTAGCTCTGGAGTCGCAGTGCTAGATGTCCTGGATGAGGGGACTCTGGCTAAGAGAAGACAGTGCTGGAAAGTCATGCCTGAAGCAACTGTCATCTTTCAAACTGTCACCCTAACCGCAGCTAAGCCCTATCCCTCAGAAGATCCCATGTGTTTTCAGACACGCTCATCCAGCCTCAGCACCCAGTCCTGCTGAGAGTTCATTGGCAAGCCAGGAGGCCGCAGAGAGTTCTGGCCCAGCACCACTGCTCACACCGCAGAAGGCAAGCACTGGCTCTGTACAGCCAGGGCTGGGAAAGTCATCATGATGGGGAGGGGACGGGATTGGCTATGATTTCCCCTTTAAAGTTCCTCTGCTCCATCCTCTGCCGTGACCCATAAATTCACTGAGATGAAGTCATTCCCCAGTCGTGGCCATAAAAAGTCAGCCGCATAACTAGGGAGTTTGCAGCCGAGTTAGATTATAAAATAAGACCAGGGGATCTGGAGGAGGAGGGTCAAACCCAAGAGCTCTGGGGAAAGAGAGAATGCCGTTCTGCTCTCTTTAACGAAGACCAGCAGGTTTTCAACTTTGTAAGGCTCCTCACCCCATTCTCTCATGTGCCCCCAAATTATTTTCTTTTCTTTCATTTATCTTTTTTTTTAATTTTTTTAATTTTTTATTTATTTTTTATTTTATTCATTTTAGAGAGGAGACACAGAGTGAGAGAGAGAGAGAGAGAAAGAGAGAAAGGGGGGAGGAGCTGGAAGCATCAACTCCCATATGTGCCTTGACCGGACCAGTGCAGGGTTTTGAACTGGCGACCTCAGTGTTCCCAGGTCGGCGCTTTATTCACTGCACTACCACAGGTCAGGCTCTTTCATTTATTGATTTGAGAGAGAGAGGAAGAGGGGAAGAGAGAGAGAGAAAGAGGGAGAAAAACAGATTTCTTGTTCCACTTATTTGTGTGTTAACTGGGTGATTTTTGTATGTGCCCTGACCAGGGATTGAACCCACAACCTTGGTGTATCAGAACAATGTTCGAACCAACTGAGCTACTCAGCACTGGCTCCCCCAAATCATTTTTGTCAGGTATCATTCCCATAACCACCTTGATGCTTCCTCAATATTAAAAAATCAAATCAAATAAAAAATATTTATAGCCAGCCTGACCGGGTGGTGGCGCAGTGGATAGAGCATCAGACTGGAACATGGATGACCCAGGTTCAAAGCCCCGAGGTCATTGGCTTGAGCATGGGCTCACCAGTTTGAGTGTGGGGTTGCTGGCTTGAGCGTGGGATCACAGACATGACCCCATGGTCGCTGGTTTGAGCCCAAAGGTTACTGGCTTGAAGCCCAAGGTTGCTGACTTGAGTTCCAGATTGCTGGCTTGAGCAAGGGGTCACTCGTTCTACTGTGCCCCCACCCCTACCCCTGTCAAGGCACATATGACAAAACAATCAATGAACAGCTAAGGTGCTGCAATGAAGAATTGATGCTTCTCATCTCTCTCCCTTCCTGTCTGTTTGTCCCTACCTATCCCTCTCTCTGTCTCTATCAAAAAAAAAAAAAAAGTAAAGCCAACCAGAAAGTTGTCTCTTTCCTGTTGAGTTTGAAACTTGCCTCATTGTTCTAAAGTCTTCTGAAATTTGTCCAGAATTTGAAAGCTAAGAGAAATCCCAGACCCAATGGCTTTCTCCTTGGAGACTAGGGTAAAATGTGGTTCTGAGGAGATTGGGCTGGCCAAGGAGCTAAAGAGAACCACTTGCTGAATAATGGTAAGACTTGACTTTTTCATTTGTAAAATGGGAACGCATGAGTGTTGGGACATCACATTGCCTAAGATCTCCAGCACAGTCTTCAAGACCTTCATTTAATCTTAAAACTATTTATTGAACATCTATTGTGTTTCAGACAACAAGATGTGCTCTGGGGATCATAGCAAAAACTAAGAAGATGAAGCCTTGTTTTTGTCCTCTTCACTTGCTAAGGATTGAGAGTCTAGGGTACTCAAAACTGCTCATGTCCTTATCACCCTTGATGGTGACAATGAAGGTCAGAATGGTGATATCTCATGTGTGCCATGCATGGCCTCACAGCTTAACCAAAGCTCTGGTGGTCTCATTTCACGTGGCCTCCTAACATCAGGATAGAGCAGGAGTTCAGAGAGTAGACAACGCAAGATGCATGGACATTCATTGGCTGGATGTAGGCATTCACCCTTTCCCCTTCCCTGACCACAAGTCCAGCTCAGACCTGCTGTGGAAAATGATAGAACAGGCTCCTAAGTGGACGTGTTAAATACTTACTGTGTGCCAGGCATAGTGCTAGATACATAAATGTGCATTTGGTTTTTAAGAACCCTGTCAGATGGTTAAAAGCTGATTACTCAAGGACAATCAGCTAGGGAGAGTCAGAGCCAAAATTAGAACCCAGATCTATATTATTCCAAAGACAGGGGTTCTTGGCTGCAATTGAGTTCTGAAAGTTTTATAGTACTGTGGAATATAGAGCCAGAAGGGCTTCAAGGGAGCTTGATACCTGCAGCTCATGTCTCAAGACTCTGTCTTCCTAAAGTAAGAAAGATCTTTTTACCTTTTCAGTTTCCCTGGGATTCTTCAAATAAAGATCTCTCAAGGTTTATTTCAGTTGTGTGCTGGTAAATGTTAACATGATCTCAACAAACCCCCCAAAGCCTTGATTTGTGGCATTTGCTGATTTTCATGGTGTCATACTCTAACCATGCCTAATTTCTAGCTGTCGATATAAAAGTAGTGAGGTGGCATTTTCACCATATAGAAACAACAGATGTTATAGAGTTTATAGTATTTCCACAATATAGATACAATAGATATTATAGTTATGTAGTATAGTGGTATGTATAGTTATGTAGCATTTCCACTATACAGATAAGATAGATGTTCTGCAGTTATGTAGTAGATGCAAGGGTGAGGAAACGTCCTTGTGTCTAGGTCCCTCATCTGGGGACCCTGGCAGTACTTTGCATGTGGCAGAGGCTCCATAAATGCTTTCTTATTGATAAACCACCATTCTCACTAGAAGACCCCAGAGGTCTTACAAATCAGCTTTTTTGAAATTAACTCAGAGAGACTGTGTATTAGAGACAAAAGAAGCCTGCATTCATTACCCATTGCTGTGTGACAAATTATTCCAAACTTTAATGAAACAACAAATGTATTAAAACAAAAACAAAAAACAATGAACATCTCATAACCTCTGCAGGTCAGGACTCCAGGCATGGCCTAGCTGGGTTCTCTGGGTCAGGGCCCCACAGGCTGAACAGGTGGTGGTGAGACTATGGTTCCTTGAAGGCTTGACTGAGGAGGCCTCCCTCCACACACACTTACGCAGTTATGGGAAGAGCCTGTTTTCTTCAGGGTTTGGACTGGAGAGCTCAGTTCATCGACAGCTCAAGGCCACCCTCAGTTTCTTGCTGCATGGACAGAGGGAGCAACCGATAGAGCAGGAGAGGATACATGAGGTGGAAAATGTAGTCTTCTTGTAGATTAGTTTTGGGGGTTACACCCCTTACTTCTGCTGTAGTGTGCTCATTAGAGAAATCTACAAGGTTGCACTCTAGAAGAAGGCATTCCACAGGGTGTGAATGCCAGGAAAGAAGGGCCATGGGAACCATTCTGAAGGCCACCTACCACAGAAGCTAAATGATAATAATAATGACTAATATTTATTGAGCAGTTATTATGCTCTGGGAACTGTTTAGAACACTTTCCTTATAAAGTCTTATGTAATTCCTGTACAACTCAGGAAGTTGGTTCTGTGAACCTCATGTTATAGATGAAGAAACGGAGACTTCAAGAAGTTATACAATTACCCCAAACCACTCAGCTAGTCAGTTGAAAGAGCTTGGAACTGGCAGCCTGCCTCCTCCAGAACCCACATGCTGGGACCAGGACTGCCTCTCCTAAAATGTCATCTAGTGACTCTGTATTCTTCCCTCGTTGTAGATGAAAAGGTCAAAATCCAGAGAGCTTAAGTAACTGTCTGAGGTCACACAGCAAGTTAGGAGCAGGGGGAAAATTTAAGTCTTAGTGTCCCCTGGTGTTCTGATTTCTGAAGAACGACTAAAGTGGCCGACAATAAATCCATGAAGTGGTATTGAACTTTCTTCTTTTCTTGTTGTCTCTGTAGAAGCTGGGAGGTGACTGACACTTGGCCCAACTCTGAATGTCAGCTGGCAGCCAACTTAACCTCCACCCAGGTTCTGACATTAAGGTGTTGGCCCTCAGTTGTACCTATGTTAATCCTTGTTCCTTTTCCAAGATACTTAAGCTCACTTTGGTTGGGGGGTGGGGGGAGGCAGAAACAGGTTTGTTCCAGACATCAGAGTAATAGACTGGTTTTAAGCTCTCCTGGGGGCTTAATAAAAGGTGGTAGTTTGGGCAATGTTTTTGCGATAGGCCCTTCTGTTAATACTTATCTAGATAATGTATCCTCCAAATGGCCTGAGTACCACACTTGGGACATTACGGAGATTTTGTGATGTTGTTCTACATATGGTATTGCTGCATTGGATTTTTTTTCCCTCCCTTTCCACTTGCATAATTTATTTTATGATGAAGGTGGTGATGCTGAAGGAATAGAGGCAGGAGGAGAGGTTAGGATTTCAAAGGATCCAGCCTGAGGCATTTTTGGAGCTCAGAGGGAGCCAGGCCTCACATTCTTGAACACAAGGGGAAACAGCGGGATTGGAAGTCGAGAGACCTCCAGGCCTGTGGCTGGTGGACACCAGCTGTGCTGAGTACACAAGTGCACCTTGGCTCACAGAAGCCTTCTTCACAATGACACAAAGACGCAAGCCATTAGCTGACATCCGGCATGAAATTCCTGCTGACACCCAGGAATCCCCAGATTGAGGAGGTTCCCCCCTCCTTTTCAGACCAACAGAGATAACTGTAGTGTGATGGAATCTGAACATGAGGATGAAGTTCTGTCTTACAAATACCAGGCACCACATCCGGGCTCTGGGTTTTATGAATCACTCACTCCTCGTAGCTGAACCTTTGCTCCATGTCAAGACTAATGTGAGGTGCCACAGGCACAGGATGAACAAAATGTAATCAGTGCTGTGAGGAAACTCCCAGCCTAATGGAAGATGCAGATGGCACCTAAAGCAACTGCAAATATACAGTGTGATACGTATTCAGACAGAACGCAGCCACGCCTGGGATGGAAGAAGAGCACAGAATCCATCATGGGGTGGGGAAGGCTATTGGAGAGTCCAGCTTGAGTTGATTCTTATAGGATGAGCGAGGGTAAACCAGGCAGAGAAAGGTGGCCATGCAGAGTAACAAAACATGTTTCTTTGTGGGTATGTCTGAGGTTTTCTCTGAAATATAAACCCAGTAGCAGAACCGTAGAGCCATGGATTTCACTAAGCAGATCTGTATGAGTCTCCCAAAACGCTACAACATAGTTTGTACAACTGTGTGTGAGGCTATCCATTTTCTCCACATCTACATCAAGGGGTAACGTTTTCCAACATTCTAAGGTTACCAGTCAAATGGGATATAAAATGAATGGTACCTACCCAAATGTGTATTTTTGTGTTTTCTTAATGGTTTGAGCCTGACCTGTGGTGGCGCAGTGGATAAAGCGTCGACCTGGGAACACTGAGGTCGCCAGTTCAAAACCCTGCACTGGTCTGGTCAAGGCACATATGGGAGTTGATGCTTCCAGCTCCTCCCCCCTTTTCTCTCTTTCTCTCTCTCTCTCACTCTGTGTCTCCTCTCTAAAGTGAATAAAATAAAAAAAAAAAAAACTTTAATGGTTTGAGCACCTCTTCAGAAATGTATTAGCCATTTAGATTTATCCTGTGAATTGCCAATTCATATCTTTTGTTCACTTCTATCTACTTTCCTTTTTAAAAGATTTCTGCTATTTATAAAAATTACTTGAACAATATACTTGTTAATAATTTGCTGGTTTTAGACTTTGCCAAAGTCTTCCTCCCAAATTATCATATGCCTGTTAATGATTTATACTGGTGTACTTTGATGAACACAATTTAGTTATAAATCTATGTTTTCTTCCTTATAGATTGCGCTTTGGGGTATTATTGAAGAAATAATTCATGACTCCACAGCAAAAGAAAATAACAGATTTTTAAAAATTAGTTTTTAGTCTTAATTATCACACCTAGGTCTTTAAACCACTGAAGCTTATTATAGACATAATGAGATAAAGACTCAATTTTATTTTTCCCTGCATAAGAAAGTACTATTCCTAACATAATTTACTAACTAATTCATCCTTTCCTGCAATGATTTGTGATGCTAACTCTGCCATTTGCCTGTTGGTAGACAAATCTTCATGTGGCTCTTGCATTTCTAAACATTGTGTGATCAGAATCTGTGACAGATTTTGTTTGCACTCATCTTTTTGAGAATGTTTATATAGTAAATAACCTTAGGAATAGAGACAGTCTCCATGTAGAGCAAAAAGTAAATTTGTTTACTGCCCAGTATAATACAGATAATATCTCTCTCTCTGGGGCAAAGTACAAATAGTCTTCCTATGATGAAGATTTGGGTTTCTTAAGCTAGGATTTTCTCTCCTGTCACTTAGTCCACTGTGTGTGCAGGCTCACCCAGACCTCTCACACTGGCTTATTAGAATTGGGACTCAGGGAACTAGCACAAATGCTATACTCTGGCTATTCTTTGGGTGTGAGCAGTAAAGTGTCCTTTGTTGTCTTTGATCCAGAGATCTCATGTATTCTGCCAACAGCCATGAAATTGTGGCAGGCTAACTTGTTAACTGGCAAGTAGCATAAAATCTCAGACTCTATTTATTATTTAGAAATGATATTTAGTGGGCTGACGTTGATTATAAGAGTAAGGTTTCAGGTGAACATCTCTATAGCATTTGAACTGTTGATTGCATTGTGTGCCCAACTCAGACTTTTAACAGTTTTTGAGAACATTAAGTTCTCTTGGGATTTGGGATTCTAACCTTTTTGTTAGTATACAGTATTTGGTTTTTTTTTTTTTATTTTATACCAACTATTTTAACTACCATGGCTTTGTAATAAGTCTTTTTTTTTAATTTATTGAGATGACATGGTTCACCAAATCATAAAAGTTTTTCATTTGATAGCTCCCACTGTAGCCACCCCACCCTGCCCTTCACTGACCACTCCTGTGGGCTACAGGAGGCCAGGGAACAAAGCTGGAGCCTGGCACCCCCACTACAACCCAGGCCTGTTTCAGATAGTGAGTTACAACTAGAAATTATCACGACATTCAGTGCCTGTATTTGGGAGATGGACAAAGTAGGGAGCCCCAGCTCCTCATTGTCAGCTGATCTATTTCCTGGTGATCTTGCTCTGGAGGCCATGATATTTCTTCAGCCTCAAGGAGTTGATAATAATAATGATAAAACCAGTAGCACTGACTGGCTCATAATCACCCTGCACATTCATGCTCACCAGCTCTTCACTGTAGAGGGACAGTAGGGACTCCTGGCCAAGTATATATACCTGGTCCTTGAAGAGGGACACCAGAAATTTCCTTCCCACATGACACTGTGACATGGCGGTATAGTACGGACAAATCACACTTGGGGCTAGGCCAGAAACAGGTTTACACCAGCTTAGTGCATTTCAAACCCAGGCATTTTGCATACTTCCCGACTCACGGTGAACGAAGGCCTGGATATCTAAAGGAGAGTGGTAAAGGACCGTCCCTGCTGGGGTCTCGTAGGTACCTTGGGACTTTATCCCAACAAAACCATTTTCTGCAATGTTGATGGGCCCACGCCATGCTTGTCCCCAACTTCATTCAGTAAATAAAGAGCTCCAGGACATGCGGTGGGTGGTGCCATCCTTGACACTGGTCACCTTTATGAGGACCCCTTTCTTGGACTCAGTCTCAAGGATGTAAAGGCTGTTGGGGCCTTTGGCTGGGTCATGGGTCTTTGTGAAGAGGCCTAGAGGTGCTTGGTTCTTGGGGTTCTCCAGGATTCCAGACTCATGGGGAGCGTGAGGTTCTCATCCATGCTCCATGTGTTCTTGGGGGTGACTGGGCCGGGGATCCTGTGTTGCTTCATGTACTCCATCAGATAGCTGCAGCCCTGGAACCAGTTGTAGAACTCAGACATCCTCCAGGGAACAATGACCTTAATCTTGGGAGGCCATAGAGTAGCAGGTGAGCTCAAACTGAACCTGGTTATTCCCCTTTCCCATGGTGCCATGGGACACACACTTGGGTCCTTCTTGTGGGGCAACCTTCACTTGTTTGCGGGCAATGCAAGGCCTGACCACAGAGGTACTCAAGAGGTAGTGGTCCTTGTACAGAGCACAGGACTAGATGGCGGGCCAGATGAACTCCTCCTCAAATTCCGTACTGAGGTCCTCTACGAGCATCTTTTTGTCCCCAAGTTTCAGTGCTCTCTTCCTGGCTTCCTAGAAGTCTTCTTTCTGACTGATATTGGCCAGGTGGGCAATGACATCATAGCCTTGATCCTCAGCCACACAAGAGTGCAGAGGATGTCCTGGCCGTCACCGCAGGCCAGACCATGGAGCTTTTGCTGGACGGCATCTGGGGTTGGAGGTATGGGTTCCTGGGTTCTGGAATCTGTCATCACCGTTTGGTGGAAAACACAGAGTCCAGGTGTGGTGGCGGAACAGGGTGTAATCAGTCTTGATATCTGGTATGCCAAGTTCCCAACTTTGGTTTCTGTTAATATTGACTTACTTATTTGTTAGGATTTATTGTGTTGTATAATTTTTAGAATCATTTTGTTAAATTGGCTTTAAAATCTTGTTAAGGTTTTGATGAAAATTATTATGAATGTACAGAATAATTTGGAGGAGAGTTGACATCTTTATAATGTTTAGTTTCTTCATTCATAAACTATATTTAATTTTCTTAGGTTTAAATTTTTTTCATAAATGTTTTGTATTTTTATTAAAGAAAACTTTAATACATTTATTGCTATTTTGTAGTTCTGGTTGCTATTGTAAATAATATTTTATATTGCTTTTTTTTGCTTTTAATGATGACATAGAAGAACATTATTACTTTTGACAGGTCTTCTTTAATCATGATGTACTTTCTAAAGTATATACACCATTCTATCCAGTTGTCTCCAGATGGATTTGAAAGTTTTGCATCACTGTGGGCCACTATGCATATTTTGGTGTTACTCTGAATGCATTAGGGGCTCCCCTAGGATCACCACCCGATGAACAGTTGTGAAGGATCATTCTGGCTGCAGTTTTGAAACTGGAGGATGGCGCACAAAACGGAAGCAGGGAGATGATTTAATTAGCCTATTGTCTTTTCAGATCCAGAAATAAAACAATGTTTTGGAGCAGGTGGCAACATTGAAGGGGATGAGGATTCTAGATGCTGCCTCTGTTTTGAAGGTCAGGACAACAGAAGGTTCTGCTCGATTGAGCTGTTGCATCCGAGAAAAAAAGGAGTCAGGTTTTTGACTTGAGCAAGCCGAAGAACAGAGCCATCACTGTGTGAGATGAAGGATAATGCAGTAGAGCAAGCAGATTGTTGGGGGACAGGTGGGAGTCGGTGACTGAACTGAGGAGTTTACTTTGGGTTGTGGTGAGCATAGTGGGGAACTAGGGAACTTATTGCAAGGTCCAGAGGACCTGTCTTGAGATTAAACTTCCATAAACACTTCCTGGAACCTTGCTTCAGATTTTATTTTTTAAGATTTTATTTATTTATTTTAGAGAAGAGAGAGAAAGCAGAGGGAGTAGAAAGCATCAATTCATAGTAGTTGCTTGTTGTATGTGCCTTGATGGGCAAGCCCAGGGCTTTGAACCAGCAACCTCAGAACTATAGGTCAACACTTTATCCACTGTGCCACTGCAGATCAGGCCAGAAATAGTTTGATGAAGGGCCATGCCACTCATGTCCATGTCATACTAGAGCATACACAGGATTTCATATTTGCTGTGATCACAGTTGCTATGAGCTTCATGCCATTTCTGTACCCAAATGCAACTGTGCAATCACTGCTGCTACCAGGCATTGCCAAAGCCTCCCGCCCCACTTTCACCAGCAAGCAAAGATTCTGTGTGGAGTTTCTTTCCTCCAGTTGCTTTGCTCCAAATCCATCTCTCCAGCAGGTACATCTGATCAGCGGGGTCACATGTTCCTGCTAGCTGCAACTGAGGCTGGGTAAGTGAGTGTTTTTGACTTATTGCTTATGAAGACAGAACTCATAAAGGAACATGATTAGTAAACAAAACAAGGGTGTTCAAAAGGTTCTGGGCAGTCAGAAAACATAGTAAGTATCTATTAAAACCCTTGGGTAACCTTTTCCCTTTTTGGGCTTTCATCTCTAATTGTGATTTCTCTTGTTTAAATAATTTTTTAAATTCATTCATATTTTGTATGTATCCCTGGATTGTCCATTTCTATTGTTGAGTGTTACTCTATTGTATAAATATACCTGCAACTTTTTTTTTTCTTTTTGGTTATTAGACATTTGGGTTTTTCCGGTTTGAAATAAAGCTGCTTTGAACATACTTGTACAAGAATTTGTGTAGACATGTCTCTTTATTTGTCTTATGTAGATACCAGAGTGAAAATACTGGGTTATTGGATAGATGTATGTTTGGTTTTATAAGAAACTGCCAGGTCTCTTTCCAAACCGGTGGCACCATTTCCTACTCCCACCAGGAGTGTATAACTGTCCCGTTTCCTCCACAGCCTCACACTTTTCCCAGGACTTAACCCCAGGTCTGTGTCACCCCAGAGCACATCTGCCTGGCTCTGTGCCTTTGCCATAAGCACACCTGTTGATTGTTGCATGAGAGGAAGCTTGTTATAATGCTTATTCGTGGGCTTATTCTCAGTTAATCCCTTTCCTGGACCTCAGCTTCCACTCTGATGAGCTTTGGAGAAGGTGATTGTATAGCTTCCTTCCAGTGGTGACATTTTCCTGTGAGCCTTTCCAGTATAAGTTCTTCCTTGGTTTCCTTTTCCATCTGTTACCTGACACCATGCAATTGATTACATTTCTTTAACTGCCTTGAAAAAAAGCTTGTGTGTTTCTTTTTAAAGCCCTTACATAAAGTCAAGTTTCATTTTGCTAACAAAGTTGAGAAGAAAATGGAAGGGGGTATGACAGTTATTGAACACCTACTCTAAGTAATACCCTCACAGATCCCAGTGCTTGGCCAATCGTGAGAGCATCCCAGAGTGTGGTTCTCCCCAGGGACATTTTTACCTAAGTTTCACTCTTCCCTCATCTGGACCACGCTTCCTCAGCCAGCCTGCAGCTTGTCCCCTTGCTATGAGCTTCATGCCATTTCTGTACCCAAATGCAACTGTGCATGCAACAAGGCATGTCTTGTGCACACTACCATCTTTAAGAGCCCCAGGACAGCTTATTTAAAGCACCCGTTCCTTTTCCTCCCCCCAATGGCTCTCCTTGGCTTTCTCTCCTGCTTCTCTTTTTTCTACATTATCACTGTCTAACTAACATTTTATTTTCTTACTTGTTTTTCATTCCATCCACCATTCTCCAACTGGAATTTAGACTCCATGAGGTCAGAAATTTCTGTCCCTTTTGTTCACTGCTGTAACTAATATACTAAGCACATAGTGAGCAAACAATTGTTATTGAATGTGTGAATGAATGAATAAAAAAACAGAAACTCTGAAAGAGTGATTATCTTGTCCAAAGTTACCCTGGTCGTGAGCCAGAAGCATGGGAACAAAAAGGTAAATAAGGCCTGGTTAATGCCTATCTAAGCTGACAGAACAGTCTAGTAGACATGGCCGATGGGCAGTGACTAGTTGTGATGAGATCTTAAGACCTTGACCCTAGGCCAGCTGTCTCTCTCTCTCTCTGAACCAGACCATGTGATTTCGGTACCCTGATGATTTCAATACACACAGGAATTCACAACCACAGAATTACTGTTTCAAGTACTAACCATAGCACACTGTTCCTGCTAACATGTTCCATTGACTCAGTGCTCTTTATACACCAGCCCAAATACTACATACTTCCTCCTGTGTCTTGTGTTCAGGACTTGTCTCTGGGTTCATCAAAAATTACTTTCTCCCTCCTTTGTGCTCCAGTAGGTAAACAAGCCAAGCCCAGCAAAGCCCCTGACTGCCTTCCCCCACCTTCTCTCTTTGCTCAGCTCTGTTTGGCCACCAGATCTCAGCTAAAAGTCACTTTTCCAGGAGAGCCATGCCTTCAGTAGGTCACCTCCCATGAATTGCCTCCTTCTATCTTATCTAAAGTAGCCCTCCCTTCACCCTCTGTCCTTGCCACCTGGCTTTTGTTCACTGCCTGACCAAACACTATCTGGTCTGTATACTTGCTTTCTACCCCATGGAAGACAGGAATCTGCTCTTTGTTGCTTTCTTAGGGCAAGAAGAGGACTTGTATGTTATTAGTCTTTCAAGATGGGAATTTCAAGATGTTTATAACTAATCAGCACCCTCAAACCCTAGTAGTACTATAAACAAGATATACATTATATACTGTAATGATACTTAGGCAACAATGATATCCCAGGGTAAAGAGTGGAGTTAGTAAGAAAGTCCACAGAGGAGAAATGGCACCCAGGTTGCTTTGAAGGAGGAGAAGGAGAATGCTCAGGGGAGAAGTCAGCAGTAAGTTCTGAGCTAGCAGTTCCTGTATGGCCATACAGTCCCTTGAGTAGGGCCACACAGATAATTAAGGGTGATGCCAGGTTGTAGGCCCAGGTCTTCTGTCCCTATAGAAGGTCCTAAGATCACTCCTCTCCTTTCCAGTTCACTTGACATTTCAGGACATTGATTAGTTAGGAGTGCTTTAGGTTACAAGTAATGACAAGTCTTATGTGTAGTTACTTTAACAAAAAGGATTGCTTTTTTTCATATGAAAAAACTCTGGACTAAAGTGATTGTTTCAGTGCTTCATCAATGCCCAGGCTGACCGCCTGCCTGTCTGCTGTTCGAGTCCCTAGTATGTGTTGCACCTTGACCACAGAGTGGATGCTGTAGCTCCAGGCATCACACCTACAGTCCTGGATGGAAGAAGAGAGTAGATGTGACCTGCCATTTTTCTCCATTTTTATCATGAAAGCAAAAGTTTTCCCAGAGGCTTTCAGCTCTTAACTGAAGCTTGGACACATGGTCACAGAGGAGGAATAGGTGTGGGTATTTAGCTGGACACATAACTTCTCGTGAATAAAATCCAGTTTCTACCAGCAGAGAAGAGGATACAGTTTCTACCTTGGAGTGTCAAGTTCCAGTCATGACATAAAGAGTGAACCTGATGATATTAAGGGACCACCACTTGGGAGCCACCTCTCTGTCATATCTGACCTCTGCTTTCCTTGGCAAACATAAGCATAGACTATAGTAAGTGAGCTCAGGGTTGTGAGAATTCCCCCAACCGGGATCTTGATTAATTCTCCGCAAAGCCCGGGCCAGGAGGGCCCATGCAGCTGGAGGTCTGTGGGAAGAAGACACACTGCATTGTACTGGCCATGTAGCAGGGCTGCTGCCAGACCAGGAGTCAGAGGTCCAAGATGACCAGCCCCTCCTGCCTGACCTCGCTTTCCCAGGCCCGTGCAGTATAGCTCCAACAAAGGGCGGAGGGGGAGATGAGCATTAACACTGTGAATCTGAGATGCATATCCCCCACCCACTGCTGCATTTGCTCCATTCAGCCCCCAGTCTGTGACAAATGGAAAAATACTGTTTGGGCCTTAAAAACCCTTTTGCTCTGGCCTCATTCTGCTCCTAACAAGATAAAGTAGTTCTATTTCCATCATTGGGCCTCAGTTTCCCCATCTCTAAAATTAGAGATTGCAGTATAGTATCCCTTTGATTCCTTGAAAGGATTCATGCTAGGGTAGACAGACTCCTGATTTCAGAGTCCTGTATAATTTTCCCTTTTATCTTCTCTGTGTCTCACCTTGCCTGTCTATAAAATCAAAGGGTGATTGCCAAGAAGACCTGACACATAAACACACCTTGGCCTTGAGCCCTGGGAGCAGGGGGTGTGGCGTGCAGAGACACAGAGAAGAGAAAACCGCCGACCTGGGTGTTTGTCTGGGGGAAGGCAGAGTGCAGGGGAACTCCATCTGCCCAGGGCAGTGGCCCGAGAGCAGCCTGCTGGCTTCTGACTAGGAGACGTGTGGGGCCTGGGCCTGTAGTTCACACTGCACATCTGTTTCTGCAGGGCTGAAAGTGCGGGGAAGACCTGTGGAGCTGGCCTCCCCTACACACAAAACTTGCTGCTCAACCAGGCTTCTCTCTGGCCCTTAGTCCAACCCCCCAGGGCTGCAGGGCCAGGGGCTGATGGCACTGGTGCGGCAATGATGGGAAGAAGAGCCACAGAGGCCTGAGCTCATGTGGTCCATGAAGCCAGCTCTCTGGAATGGGGACCAGCCCAGCCAGGGGGATGTGCGCTATGTCCCTGGTGTTCAGGAAGCGAGCTGCCCGGAGTCATCTGGGATGTGTTTTCAAGGAATTCTTGAAGACTGCAGCTCCAACCAGAGGTAAATAGGGTTTTATTAAATCATGCCTGACCCGAGGGATGGGGAATGGGTCTGATTTCACACAAAGAGGCCATGTTCCCTGTGTAATGCCCCTGGCAGCCATCTTGGTAAAAGGCACGCCTCCTCAGAGAAGATAAGCAAAGAGGAGTCCACATCTGGCCTCTGCCGCCTCAGGCATGTAGGGTGCAGAGGTGCCTGCCTGCCCACTTGTCTCCAGACATTTATGACTAGCCAGAGAGCAAAGCATTTCACCTGCTAGACTAGATTCAATCTCAGGATGCTTCCCTTGGGTGGATTTTATCATATCCTTTCTACTCTTTCAGAAATAATGAAACTGACACTTTGGGAGAATTAGTGTGTTCTCCAGTGTGTGTGGCCAGGAGGGGACAGCCCTGAGATTCAGATCCAGGTCTTGTCATGCAGTGTCTAGTCCCCAGGTCAGCTCCTCAATCCCCGAGCCTCCTGGTCATTCTTTCATGCTACTCACCTGAGATGAGCATTCATGACCTGCTGTGTCTGGTCCTCCAGATGACTCTGGGACCTCCAGTGGGGATTACTCCATTCTGCAGGTTGTAGGAAAGGGATCAGAGAAGCTGCTGCTAGCCCAGGGTCACTTCCTCAATTGAGAACTGCTCTGGGTGCACATCTTAGAACCCCTCCTCTCCTTGGCAGTGACAGGTAAACCAGGACACCCACTTGCCAGGGTAAAGGTCCAGCGAATCTTCTAGACATTAATTCCTGGGTAAAACTGTCATTGCCAGGATTGTTGGCAAACACTTGGAACATGCTATCTCTATCAGTCCTCCCCTTTGTATCAGCAACTGCATGCCGGGTAAGAAGGGTTCAGAAAAGGCTCTATGCTTCAGGCTGTCCGGTCCCTCTGGACCCATGGAGCTACAGACGTAGAACAGAGTGCCTGAGCTTAGAGCCTTGTGTGTTCCTCACTGGCAACCTAATCCTCAGTGATTCTTCATGCCACCTCTGGGTTGGACCTGCACCTGGGATCTCTTCTCCAGGGTCATGTGTGCTTGTAGTAAAACTGCTGCGAGTTGGGTGAAGCTGGAGGTGGCACCCCAGGGTAGCCACAAACCCCACAGGAGCCTGAAGTCTGTGGAGTGGGCACCGCCTTTTACTAAGAAACAAAACTACTGCCTCTGGGTTTGGTGCCTTATGTGACACCACATGACCCTTATATGACAAAGATGCTATTTTTCCTATTTTGCTGAGATAAAAACTACAGTTGAGAGAGTTAAGAAACTTACTCAGGGTCACGTGCCTGGAAGGGACAGAGTTGGACTTTGTACTCAGGGTGTGACACCAGTGTCCTTGAAGTTTCCTCTGCTCCAGTGACCACTTCAGATACATGATTTGGCTTTCTGGCCCATGGACCACAAAGCAAGAGAGAGGACCCCAGGAGTCACCTCTCCCCTAGGAACTCAACTCTAGAAGTTGAGTCCCACCGTCTTCACTTGGGGGTAGAAGAACCAAGACCCAGGAATGGGGAAGGGATTTTTAATATCACAGCCAAGTTGCCTCTGCCAAAAGATTCTCAGAGCACATCTAGGGGAGGCTGCAGACAGCAGGACACCTGTGCCCTGCCCTTCAGGAATTGGAAGGAACGTGTTCACAGAAGAGTGCTGCAGGTTCCGTGTCCGGCCCTCTGACCAACTCCAGCCTGGTGCCTGCATGGGAACCTGCCCATGAGTGTTCTCCTTCCAGCTGTGTTTGGAAGGTCCCTGAACCTTTATCTTTGTTCTTCCAATGATGTACTCACTCCATCTTCTGTTTATGTGCCAGAAAAAGAGAAGTGGTTTAAGAAGTCCCAGGGGAGGCAAGTTAGCCAATAATTGAAAGAGGCATGTGACTCTAAATGCTGCGAGCTTGGCCTCAGCTCTGCTGCTTAAGGAATGGTGGGTTTTTTACAGCTAACCAGTCCCTAACTGAGCCCCCTCCCCAGCCATCCCTGGCACGCAGGGATGCAGCCAGGACAGAAGCATTGAGCTCTAGGTACAAATGTCCATGTGGAAGTCTGAGGATCTTGGGAGCCCTTGTGTCATGCTATTCTCCTGCTAAATACCACCCAGGACTCCTCAAGGTTCAGGAGAAAGTACTCAAAACCCAAGGCAGATTTCCAGCCTTATTCCCATGAGTTTCTTCCCACCATACTGGGCAGCTCAGTGGGCTCTTCTTGCCTTGTTTTGAGTCTCTGATGAAAAGATAAAAAAATCAATCAAAATCATTGTGAGCAGTGAGCTCCCTAAGGGATGTGAATGTGTATAAGTGTGGGTGCAAATGTGAGATCTTAAAAATGGCTAGAGGTGAGCAAAGGTAGCTGGTAGTCACACAGGGAAAGGCATAATCTCTGAAGGTCTTTCATTCATTCAACAACATCTTCATTCAGCTTCTACCATGTTTCAGAGAGTACTAGGAGCAAGGCTGAGCAGTGAAAAGAACAGAAACATCTACACATGTGAATATGTGCTCACAGGCTGAGCAAATAGGGAGGAGAAACTGAACAAATCTGGGAAAGAGAATCCCATGAAAAAGTGACCTCTGAACTAAAATTTGAAGGAGGAGTAGAACGTAAGGAAGGAAAATAGGAGAAGGAGAGTAAGGACTTTCTTGGCAAAGGACACAGCTGGTACATGGTCCCTGTAGCAAGGAGGAACATGGCACAAGTGTTGGGCTGAAAGGAGGCCAAGATCACCAAAACCCGATGAGTGGGGAGAAGACACAGGCAAGCTGAGCATGGAGAGGCAGGTGAAGCAAACTATGGCCACTGCCAGCCAGGTTAGGGACTGATCCTTCCTCACCAGGACAAGGGAAAGCCATTACGTAGCGTAAAGCAGGGAGTAACATCCTCAGGTTGTCTTAGGAACCTGGTGGATGAGAGTGGGGCCAGGCAGATGGAAAGAGATGACAGCTGCATAGGAGAACCTTGCACCATGCAGAAAAGAGAGGGCAGTCACTTGGTCAAGAGTGATGACAAAGTTTTAAAAAAATGGGTGAATTCAAGAGATACTTAAAAGGTTGAATCAGCATGAGCTTGTGATAGATTTTATTGGGAATGGTGAGGTAATAGGAAATATCCAGGCCAAATAGACAGTGGTGCATTATTGGAAATAAGAAAGAGTGGACATGGTCTCCCTTGGCCTGTTCTCAATGTAGATGCTACTGACTGGAAGATTCCTGAAGGGTAGGAGTGCACATTGGCCGAAGGAAAGCTAAGACCAGAATAATACCCAAGTATGGGCAGGGTGGGAGAGTAGGGTGGTGGCTTTGAAAGACAGCAAGGCTGTAGCCATGTGATCCACATTCTTTCCTCCATCCTGCCCTGGTCCAGGCGCTGTGTAGTGATGCTCACAGAGGGGAAGGGCCCTTTGGTTAAACATTGTCCCCTTTTCTTCTTTTCTTCCCCCCTTCAGTCCTTTTCTACTCTGCCAGCACTGCTCTGCTTGTGGGACATTACTACAGGGACCCTCCCCACTTGCCCACCATAGCTACTAACTAGTTGCATTGACCATCCCACTTAGAACTCTCAGAAGCAATTTGAGGAAAGTGCTAATAGCATATATATATCCGTCTTGCTAATGAAGAAACTGAAGCTCAGAGAGATGACTAAATTTGCCTGAGGCCATGCCATTGACAGGGAGCAGATGGGAACTGGGGCTTGGCTCAGGTCTGTACTAGCCCAAAGACTAGCCTCAACCCCTGTTTCCTACCCTCCTATCTCCACTGGTTCCTGGGACCAGCGGCCAAACTGACCTCAGCTCAGGACCTGAGACTGTTCTTCATCTCCCCATGTTCCCCAAGCTCTTTTCCTGCAACTAAGGATTGCTGGCACCCTTTCCATAGTAGGGCAGTGGTGTACAGCATGAGAAATATCTGGTGTGTACCAGCATCCAACTTTAACACATTCCCTCTAAGCTACACTTAAAAATCTTACCAAAATATCACCCTTACATTTTTTCTTCCTGCCTCTTGTCCCTTTAATAGTTCTAAACATTGAGGCTCCTGGGATGGCATGGTGGGTGCCCTTATACCACACAAAGGTCACCTCCTGCTGTCTGATCAAGCTTCCCCAAGTCACAGCATCACTGGCGTCCCCAGAGTTCAGTCCCAGAAAACCGGATTTCCAGGGCCCTGTCATCCACGTGGACCTCACCCCCCCTGGCCCAGTGTTCACATGGACCTCATCCCTTAGGCCAGTGTCCAAACCGACTGGGACCCTAAGCACACACTACCATGGTTTGAGGGGTCAGTTTAAACTGGGAGCTTTCTCTCTTTAAAGTTCCTGTACTGGAGAAACTGTGAATTTGGACTTCACTAGAGAAATTGGACTAGAGGAAGTCTAAGGTAACTTTTGGCTCTAATATTCTAAGATTCTATCTGGGAAATGACCCATAATGGGAAACTAGCATATCTCATTCCAAATAAATAAGGAAGGATACAAGCACTATCTACCCTCCTAATCACATCTTTAGACAAATTTCTTATTCCCTCAGAACAATAATCTGATGAAAACTTCACAGGGGCATTGCTCTGTCCTCAGAGCCTCAGCCAATGCCTGACACATAGTAGTTGCTAAATAAGTAGCTAATGAGTAAATAGATATATTAGTTTCCCAGGGCAATTGTAACAGAGTACCACAATCTGGGTGGCTTAAAACTATGAAAGTTCATTCTTTTACAGTTTTAGAGGCTAGAAGTCCAAAATCAAGGTGTCCGTGTTCCTTCTGAAATGTGTAGGGGAGAATCCTTCTTGCCTTCCAAACTTTCCAGTGCATCACTCTGGATGATCACTCCAATCTCTGCCTCTGCCATCACATGGCCATCTTCTCCCTACCTCTCTGTCTTCTCCTTTCTCATAAGAACACCAGTCATACTGGATTTGGGCTCACCCCAAAGACCTTATCTTAACTTGTTACATTTGCAAAGATCCTATTTCCATATGAAGTCCTAGTCAGAGAAACTGGGGTTTAGGACTCCGTTATACAGTTTTGGGAGACACGATTCAACCTATGGCATGGAATAAATACCAAAATGTCCTGGTATATTCTATTCCTAACTTCTGCTTCAGAAGGGTCCCTGCGGAGCGGGCTCACTGCCACTTCCTGCAGAGCTGGTGTTCCCTTTATAGGAGCCAGCACTGCCTGGTGGTGATGGTGGTGGGGGTGGAAGTGTCTTCTATTTCTAGATTGTTGAGGCTGGAAGGAACTTGGGACCCATCTGGCTCACCCCTCATGTTCCAGTAGAGGAAACTGAACCCAGGAAAGAGAGGGACTGGCTCCTGGTTCAGAGGAGATAGCCTAGGCCAGCCCTACTTCTCGCTGGCCAGCATTTATAGTCTGCCTGGGAGGCTGATGGGGAGCTCATAGCTTTGCCTAAATTTGAAGCTGGCTGTGGAGGCTTGTGCAGGAGGAGCTAGAATGTATTTGTTCAAATTAAATAATTCTTAGCCTCTGTAAGAGTCCCTTTGTGGCCTGTTCAGTGAGGCATCTATCACCCAGCCCTTGGGTGCTGGGGACAGGGCTGCTGGGACGGGAAGACAGAAGCAGAGAGGCGGAGATAGCAGAAATTACAGAGGGGCTCCAGGTTGACTTTGGAACCCTGGGCTCAGTTGTGTTGGGTGCGTTGGAGGGCCCATCAGGAGTTTATTAGCATGATGACTATATTAGTTTTCTATGGTTGTCAGAAAAATTGCCACAAGCATAGGGGTTCAAACAACATGCTTATTAGCTCCCAGTCCTGTATGTCAGACATCTGGCTGAGTTGGGCTGGTTTCTCTGCTTTCAGTCTCACAGAGCTCAAGTCAAGGTGCTGGTCGGCCTGGGTTCTGGAAGCACAGGGGAGAATCTGCTTTCAGCCTCATCCAGGTTGTTGGCAGAATCCACCCTTTGTGGCTGTAGGGCTGAGCTATTATGGTTCTTCCCGGGGTGGTGGGAGCTTCTCTCAACCAGTACGACAACCTGCATTCCTGCTCACATTACTCCTCCAGCTTCAAAGCTGGCCCTGGCATGAATCCTTCTCAGGCTGGGATCTCGGATTTCTACTTCTGTCTCAGTTCTTCTGTCTTCACTCAGAGAAAGTTGTCTGTTTGTAAGGGTTCATGTGATCAGCTGGGGTCCATCCAAATCATTCAGATGGGGTTCATCCAAATCTTTACAGAGGCTAAAAATTATTTAATTTGAACAAATTTTAGGTCTATTTTAAGGTCCACAGCCTTAATTTCAGCTGCAGAGACCCTTTGCCATGTAACATCCACAGGTTCTGGAGATCAGGGCAAGAACGTCTTGACATTGCCATGTTTCCCAGGAGCTTAGCCACGCTAAGGGGAGGGGGAGCTCAGTGGTTGGAGGTAGGGGGTCTGAGCATAGCCAGGGGTTCCCACTCAGTTTTGTTTTCCAGCCCAGCCTATGCCTGGAGGCAGGGAGTGAGGGAGTGGGGGTAGGGGCTCAGCAGGAAAGAAAATAAAGCTGCCTGAGCTCTTTCTGCAAACATTTCTGTAAGTCAGGAATGCTTCATAACCTCTCTGTGCAAGCATGGTCCAGAGAAGGGACAGATATTGTTTTTCTCTTTTCTTTCTTTCTTTTTTTAAATTTATTGTGTTTACATAGATTCTAGTGTTGCCTCAATTAGCACAAAATGTCTTTTCCCTTGTTGCATGGAAGCCTGGGAGGGGTACAGCCCATTGTGGTACCACCGCACTGGCAGACCTGCCTTGTGGCTGTGTACTTGGCATGCTGGTGGCAGTGCCAAGAGTTGGAAGAACTGTCAAAGTCTGGAGGAGCACAGGAAGATCACCCCCTTGGAAAACTTGATGGGTGTGGACAGGGAACAGTGACTGTGCTGACAGGTCTTTGTGGAGCTTCTGGGGCAAGGCTCCCTTGGAAGGACACCTTGCTGGAAGGGCTGGAAGAAGATGGAACTAATATGCACATCACAGACCAGTGGGGGAGACTGCTGATTGTGTGTGCACATGCGCACGCACACACACACAATTATTTGAATAGAGATTTGTGTAACTGCCACTGCTATCAAGATACAGAGCAATTCCATCACCCCCACCAAAAAGATTCCTCATGCTGCTCCCTTTTGTCAGACCCTGCTCGCACCCATATCCCAAATCCCAACCACTGATTTGTTTCTCCATCCCTGTAGTTTGCCTTTTCCCGAATGTCATGTAAGTGGAATCAGACAATATGTACCCTTATGAGGTAGCTTTTGCATTCAGCATATGCCTTTGAGACGTACTCATGTGATGTAAATCAAAATCCCCTTCTTTATAACTGCTAAGTAGTAAGTCGTGTTGTAGTGCTTGTTTATCCACTCACCCCTTGAAGTTTTGGCAATTATAAATGAAGCGCTGCTTATATGAACACGCTTTTATTTCTCTTGAGTAAACACTCAGGGATGGATTCTTGGGTCATAGGATACATGTATGTTTAACTTTATAAGAAACTGCCAAACTGTTTTCCAGAGAAACTGTTCCCTTTTGCATTCTCTCCAGCGACGTGTGCATTCCAGTTGATCCACACACACGCTGCATTTGTGGGGGTTTTGTTTGTTTTCTTGTTGTTGTTGCCATTTTCACAAGTTCTAATGGTATCATGTGTTTTTATTGTATCTTAAATCGCGTGAACTTATTTGCCATCTGTGTATCCTCGGGAAAATATCTGTCTCAAATCCAGTGGTTCTTAACTGGGTTCTATCGAACCCTAGGGGTTCGATGAGTCGGTCTCAGGGGTTCAAAGAAGCCTCTGCCGCGGAGGCCAGAATAAAGTAATACCGTAATTTGTTGTGAGTTCATGCACTTTGTTGGTTTTGTTCTTTGAGCAAGGTGATGTTCATGCACGGCTCATTTTGTGTACCAGTAAAAAAACATATACCTATGTCTTGAATTTGGAAAAAAAATCATATTTTATTTATCACTAAAGAAGGGTTCGGTGAATGTGCATATGAAACTGGTGGGTTCGGTACCTCAAAAAAGGTTAAGAACCACTGCTCAAATCATTTGCCTAATTTTTTATTGGTTTATGTTCCTTCTGTTGAGTTTTGAGAGTTGTTTGTATATTCTGAATACAAGTCCTTTGTTGGGCGTATAAATTATAGGCATTTTCTCCCCATCTGCAGTTTACTTTTTCATTCTCTTAACTGTGTCTTCCATACAGAAAAATTTTTAAGTTTGATGAAAACCAATTATCAATTTGTTTCTTTTATGAATTATGCTTTTTGATGTTGTATCTATTTTTTGCCTAACTCAAGGTCATGATGATTTTATTCTTATGCTTTCTTCTAACGTTTTATCATTTTACGTTTAGTTTTGAGTAAAGAATGTGTGAGTGAGCCTCAGCCCCCGACTCCATGGATGTTCAATTGTTTTAACACCATTCATTGAAAAGATAATTCTACCAGTGAATCTGTCAAAAATCAGTTGGTCCAATTTGTGTCTATTTCTGGTTTATTTACTCTGCTTTATTGATCTATATTTGTCTATGCCTTCACCAATGCCTTGCAGTCTTGATTACTGGAGCTTCACAGTAAGTCTTAAAATCAGGTAGGGTAAGCCTGACCTGTGGTAGCGCAGTGGATAAAGCGTCGACCTGGGAACACTGAGGTCACCAGTTCAAAACCCTGCACTGGTCTAGTCAAGGCACATATGGGAGTTGATGCTTTCAGCTCCTCCCCTCTTTCTCTCTCTTTCTCTCTCTGTCTCTTACTCTCTGTCTCTTCTCTAAAATGAATAAAAAAAAAAATCAGGTAGGGTAAGTCCTCTAAGCATATTTACTTTTTTCAAAATTGTTATGGCTATTCTAGTTCTGGTTCATTTTCCTATAAATTTTAGAGTAAACCTGTCTATGCAGAAAATTCTGCTGGGGTTTTGAATAGGCATGCATTAGATCTATAGAACAGTTTGGAGAGCACTGATCTCTTTACTATATCAAGTCTTTCAATCCAAAAACACAGTATGTCTCTCCACATACTTCGGTGTTACTGCTTTTATCAGCGTTTTGTAGTTTTTATCCCATGATTACTCAACATGGCTTCTTAGACTCATAGCTAATTTTGGGAAACATTTTAAAAATAGCATTGTGTTTTAAAATTCTAGTTTCCCATTATTTATTGCCAGTATATTAAAATATGATTGATTTTTTTTCATGTTGACCAAATATTCTGTAACCTTACTAACATGAATAGTAAGGAGCTGTTTTGATAGATTCTTTGGAAACTTCTATGAGTATGCTGTCTGTAGGAATAGGAATAGTTTTCTTTCTTTCTTTACCACCTATATACAATTTTTTTTCTTACCTTATTGCACTAGGATTTTTAGCAAAAAGTTGAATAGCAGTGATGAGAGTGGACAACTTTGCCTTGTTCTCTCTCTTATAGAGAAAGCATTCAGTCTTCTGTTATTAAGTCTGATATTAGCTATGGGCTTTTCATAGACATACTTAAGCAAGTTAAAGACATTTTATTCTAATCATACTTTGATAGAGGGTTTTTTCTTTATCACAAATGTATGTTGAAATTTGTTAAATTTTTTCTTGTATCAGTTGATTTGATTGTAACTTTTTAAAACCTATTAAAATATGATAATAGGTATTGATTAATTTTCAAATATTGAATCAGCCCTCTATCCCTGAGATAAACTCCTTTTGATTTGAAGTATTACTCTTTTTATATATTGCTCTTTTTAATACTGTTAATATTTTATTGAATATATTTGCATGTTCATGAGGTATTCTGTTCACAGTTTTCTCTTTAGGTCTTATTTTGGTATGATTTTAATTTCAGAATACAGTTGTCCCTCGCCATATTGTAGTTCACGTTTTGCAGTTTCACTGTATCATGGACTTTTAAATTGTATATATCTAATTTTATATCATGGATTTTTCACTATATCATGGGATTTTGTGTTATATAGCCATTCTTTTAGGTATTTTTATTATTTATATTTATTATTTTAATTATTTTTGCAGTTAAATAAGCAAAATAAGTGTGGGAAAGGTTAATAATAGTTTGGGGAGGGTTTATAAAGCATTAAAAATATATGTAAATAATAAAATAAATATAAGGTTGCTAGTTTGCGGATTTTCACCCATCACAGGGGGTTCTGGAACCTAACCCCTGTGCTAGATGAGGGGACAGTGTAATGGTGGCCTTATAAAGTGAGTTGTGAAGTATTCTTTCTGTTGTCTTGAAATTATTACATAGAACTTTGTATTTTTTCCTTTAAATGTTTGATAGAATGTGGCAGTGAAACTATCTTGCCCTAAAGTTCTCTTTAATGGAAATTCTTTTTCTTTAATAAACACAGGACTATTCAGGTTATATATTTCTTCCTAAGTAAGTTTTAATAACTTATTGCTTTCAAATAATTGATCCATTTCATAGAAGTTATTGAATTTATGTGCATAGTATAATTTATAGCATTTCCATTTTACCTTTTTAATGCCTACAGAATCTGTGACTTTTGGGTTTTGAGAGAACCCAAAATGTTATTAAAAATAACATTCTCTTCCATTTCTCCCTACTCAGGAAGGAATCTGGTAGTAGCCTTTGATTCTGATAAAGTCATCTTGAAGGACATTGCTAAACCTCTAGATAGGAGGCTTGCTATAGCTGGAATTGTGCTCATCCATATAATCATAGTAGTCCCCCCGCCAAAAAAAAAAAGGCTTCCCATACAAACCAGCCTCTGTAAGACATGTGGCTTATAGAAGATGTATTCTCTGCAGATGATAGACCTCAAAGCAGCCAAAAGAAAAGAGGTGGGTCCCTGTGCTAGAAGTTTAATGTTTGTTTCCTCAAAATGTGTAAGTTGGAACTTAATCCCCAGTGTTATGATATTTGAAAGTGGGGCCTTTGAGGAGTGATTAAGTCATGATTGTGGAGCCCTCATAATGGGATTAGTGCCTTTATAAAGGAGGCCCAGAGAGCTCTTTGGCCCTACTGTCATGTGAGGAGACAGTAAGACCGCAGCTGTCTATGAACCAGGAACCGGAACTGGGTCCTCACTAGACACCAGATCTGCCAGTACCTTGATCTTGGACTTGCCAGCTTCCAGAACTGTGCTGGTTTAGCCACACCAGTTTTTAAAGCAGTGAAGTATCACTGTTTCAGACCCCTCAGACAGTCATATTCCAGTATTGTGGTTGCCATCTTTCTTGGCAGGGCACTCCCCACCTTGTGGCATCAGCCTGGGGGAAAGCAATGCCCCACCCCTGGGAATTTCTCTTGCCCCACCCTATGGAGATTAGGCTCTGCTGAGGAGGCAGCAGCCTTATCTAGGGAGTTGCAGTCTGGACAGACCCAGAGGGTGACAGTGACTCGGTTGTCTGCCTTTGATGTGGGAGCTATCCCCACACCTGCCACCACTTTTTTGAGAATCTGACTAGTCCTTCCACCTTATGGGAGATTCAGTAGAATCACTGTCCTGGCTATTGGCAGACCAAATCTCCAGGCTCCAGAGGTCCCACCTTCCCAATTCCTGGTGGCTCCACCCTGCTGAGGCTAGGACAAAGGTAAAATATAGGACAAACACATGTGGCTCTGGGGTAGGGGCCGCAACTACCACATTTCCTGAAGCCTGACAGGCACCTCCCCTACAGGGAAGATCTACTAGTCCCATTCTTCCCTCTCTCCAGAAGCTCTTTCAGTGGCCAAATCTAACAAGCAGTCCGCAGACGGAGGCAGATAAAGGCAGATCTCAGGGTGAATTAGATCTCGTGCTGGTAAAAACCTGCTTCAGTGTGCAGTTTGGTCCTTTCAAAACAAAAAACAGATAAAGACACTACAAAAAAAAAATTATAGGCCAATAGCCCTGATTAACATAGATGCTAAAATCTTCAACAAAATATTAACAAACTGACTTGGAGTGATGAGCACACAATGCAATCAACAGTTCAAATGTCATAGAGATGTTCATCTGATACTTATGTACTCTTATTGATCGATGTCATCTCATTACATTTAATATCTACATAAAAATATATTAGCAAATCAGATCCAGCAATACCTTAAGAAGGTCATATACCATGATCAAGGGGGATTTATTTTGGGGCTGCAAAATTGTTACAATATCTACAAATCAATAAATGTGATACACCTCATAAACAAATGAAAGATAAAAATCACATAATAATGTCAACAGATGCAGAAAGAGCAGGCCCTGGCCATTTGGCTCAGTGGTAGAGCACCAGCCTGGCATGTGGATGTCCTGGATTCGATTCCTGGTCAGGGCACACAGGAGAAGTACGCATTTGCTTCTCCACTCTTATCCTCTCACTTCTCTCTCTCTCTTTCTCTCCACTTCCTGCAGCCATGGCTCGAATGGAGTGAGTAGCCCTGAGCACTGAGTCTGGCTCCATGGCCTCTGCTTCAGGTGCTAAGGAGAGCCTGGTTGCTGAGCAACAGAGCAATACCCCAGATGAGCAGATCTTTTCCCTTTAGTGGGCCTGCTGGGTGAATCCTGGTAGGGGTACCTGTAGGAGTCTGTCTCTGCTTCCCCTCCTCTCACTGAATAAAAAAAGAAATTAAGAGGAAAAAGCATTTGATAAAATCCAGCACCCATTTATGTTAAAAACTTTCAGCAGAGTGGGAATAGAGAGAACATACCTTAATGTAAGAAAGGCCATACATGACAAACTCACAGCCAACATCCTACTCAATGGGCAAAAACTATAAGCCTTTCCCTTAAGATCAGAAACAAGACCAGGATGTTTGCTATCACCCCTGTTATTCAATATAGTACTGGAACTCTTAGTCACAGCAATCAGACAAAATAAATAAATAAATAAATAAAAGACAACCCAATTGGAAAGGCAAAAGTAAAACTGTCATTATTTGTGGATGACATGATACTGTTGTACAGTGGTACCTTGACACATGAGTTAAATTTGTTTCATGGCTGAGCTCATGACTCAGTTTGCTCAGGTGTCAAATCGAATTTCCCCATTTAAATTAATAGGAATGCAATTAATCCATTCCAGCCCCAAAACCACATGAGTTTTTTGTTTTATATGCTTTTAAATAAGAAAATGTACTTTATAAATAACAAATACATACACACACACACACATAATAAGAGAGAATATAAAGAAATAAACTGGTTTATGAAGTGTATTTACCTTCAAGGCCAGGCAAAGATGCTGACAAAGGGGGAGGAGACTGGCGGAGGAGGTTTTCATTTCAAGCGCAATAGCTTAACATAACTTACTCTCTACACACTTAACACTACATTTAATTGCAAAATTTAACTTGTACACTGCGTATGATATGCAACTTTATCGTTAAACTTAATTGCTATTTTTTTTACTTTGCTTAATCATCATCAGTTTCTTCACTGACTTTTGGTTTTTTCGCCACATTTTCCTCGCTTTTACTTAGAGGCCATTTCAACAAAAATCTTTCCATGGAAGCTTGTTTCTTTCTCCCTTTCAGAACGTTCAGCAGGCCATCTAATAGAGGGTGGTGGAAGCTTGTGATTCAAATATCTGCTTGTGACTTAAAACAAAAATTCTGCAAGTGACTGCTCATCTCTCAAACTGCTCGTGATTTAAAGCGCTTGTGTGTCAAGGTATCACTGTATATCGAGAACCTTAAAGATTTTACCAGAAAAAAACTACTAGAACTGATATATGAATTCAGTAAAGTAGCAGAAATCAGTTACACTTCTATACACCAGTAATGATCTATCAGAAAGGGAAACTAAGAATACAATACCATTCATAATTGCTTCTATTAGAATAAAATACCTAGGAATAAATTTAGCCACGGATGTAAAATACCTATACTCAGAAAATTATGAAACACTGAAGAAAGAAATTGAAGAAGAAACAAACAAGTGGAAGAATATATAGCATGTTCATAGATAGAAATAATTAACATCATTAAAATGTATATACTACCCAAAGCAATCTCTGATTCTACTCAAGTTCTATCAAGACACCAATGGTATATTTCACAAAACTGGGACTAATATTCCAAAAATTTATAAGGAACCATGAAAGACCCCCAAATAGCCATAGCAAACTTTAGAAAGAATAAAGCTGAAGACTCATGCTACCTGATATCAAACTATACTACAAGACAATAGTAAACAAGCAGCACGGTACTGGCATAAAAACAGATCTACAGATCAGTAGAACAGAATAAAGAGTCTAGAAATCAATCCACACATATATAGTCAATTAATATTTGACAAGGGAGGCAAGAACATACAATAAGGTAAAGATAGTTTGTTCAATGAATGGTGTTGGAAAACTTGGACACATATGTGCAAAAAAAATGAAACTAGACCACCTTCTTAACACCACACACACAAATAAACTCAAAACAGAGTAAAGACTTAAATATTAGACTCAAAACTATAAAAATCCTAGAAGAAAACATAGGTAGTAAAAGTGTGGACATTTCTAGTAGCAATCTTTTTTTTTAAATCTATCTCCTCAGTCAAGGGAAACAAGAGAAAAACAAATGGGACTCCATCAGTTTTTGTACAGCTAAGGAAACCATCAACAAAATGAAAGACAACCCACTGAACGGAAGGACAAATTTGCTGATACATTTGGTAAGGGGCTAATATTCCAAAATTATAAAAGATTTATAAACTCAACACCAAAACAAACAAACAAAAACAAGGCAAAACAAAACAATCCAGTTTAAAAATGGACAAATACAGGTAGATGGCCAATAGACATATGAAAAGATGCTCAACATCACTAATCATCAGAGAAATGCAAATTAAAACCACAATGAGATACCACCTCACACCTGTCAGAATGGCTATCATCAATAAATCAACAAATAACAAGTGTTGGTGAGAGTGTGGAGAAAAGGGAACCCTTGTGCATTGTTGGTGGGAATGTAGACGGGTATAGTCATTGTAGAAAGCAATATGGAGTTATCTCAAAAAAGTAAAAATGGAACTGCTTTTTGACCCAGTGATTCCACTTGTGGGAATATATCCCAAGAATCCCAAAACACTAACTTGAAAACAATATATGCGCCCCTATGTTCATTGCAGCATTATTTACAATAGACAAGGTCTGTAAATAGCCCAAGTGCCCATCAGTAGATGAGCAGAGAAAAACGCTGTTGTAAATTTACATAGTGGAATACTGCTCAGCCATAAAGAAGAAGGAAATCTTACCTTTGAGACAGCACTGATGGACAAGGAGAGTATTATGCTCAGTGAAATAAACCCGTCAGAGAAAATCAAGTAACATATGATTTCACTCATATGTGGAATTTAATGAACAAGACGAACTAACAAGCAAATTCAAAACAGACCCATAGATACAGAACAGGCTGATAGCTGTCGGTGAGGGGGGGTTGGGTGAGGAACTTGGAAGGATAGAGCAAAAAAAGACACACACACACACCCTCATGGACACAAACAACAGTGTGGTGATTGCCAGAAGGAGAGGGGGAGGTGAAGGCGGAAGGGGCACCCACCACCATCCAGTATATAAGAGTTAATACCTGGCCCAGCAGGCCCCTGCTTTGGCCTGCAGCTGATGCTCCTTCTGATGCTCTGGTTGGTGGGTGCCTGTTCTTCCTGGCTCCCCTTTCAGCAGCCAGGAGGAGGACACAATGGAAAAGCAAGAACTAAGGCTGATAGGGACCTTGCACTTCAGCTCCGCACCCCTAAGCCCCTTCATTTAAATGTGGCAAGCACAAGACTTCGGACCTTGAACTTTCTTTCTTTGGATTAAACAAAACAAAACAAAACAAAAAGGACTTAGAATTTCTGTTTTATTTTGTTTTCCCTCAATATAAGAAAAGTTCCAGGATAGAGAAATAGTTTCTTTGGATTCTACACTCCCTTTAAGTCAAATAAACATCTGTCAAGGAGGAACAAGACAGAATTCCTTGTGATCAGATACTCCTGGTTCTACAGCAATTTATCAAAGCCCTTCTCATCAATTAGAGAAATATTTGAAAAAATCATCACAGCTCCTGCAGGTGCCTTATGTATAATTCAAAGCACCGGCTCCGGGTGGAGTGAGAAAGCGACAGAGCCAGGGCTGCCTTTTGAAGGAACACTTGCCTATTGTCCCTTTCTTCCCAAAGCCAGGGACAAGCTCTAGGCCCCTCAAAAACTGCATTTCGCCTTGGATGTAGAAGTGGAGAGGTCGTGAACCTGAAGTGTAGAAGCGTCCTCCACCTCCCTTGGGGCCTCCTGTCAGGGAGCCCATTTCTCAGTTCTTGGGAATTGGGTCTCCCTGTGAAATTAAGGCAACAGAAGTACCCCTCATAGACATGCAGCACCCCGCTTCTCTCCCAGCCTCCAGTCCCGAGTGGTTCAAAGAGGGCTACAAATACAGGGAAAATACAGCAAATAAATGTTGAAATGTATGTAAAACCCACTTTCACTTTTAAATTTTATTTGCCATTCCCGTAATTAAGGTAGGACCTCTATTTTATAGACGAGGAGACTAGAGCAGAGATTGAGTGACTTGCATAGGGTCACACAGCAAACCCCTAGGAAATTTAGTATTTCTACTCCAACCAGCAGACACTACCTCGAGTAATAAAACCCAAGTTCAAGTTTGATTCTGTTGCTCTAGTTTAATAACTTGGAGACTGATGAGCAGGAAATTTATCAGTTTTCAGTTTTTTCCCCAAAAATTTGGTTTGGAGTAATAAAGTCTTATTTTAAGAATGTCAGATGCCTATTATTAAGTGCAGTGACCGTATCGCTTATGTTATTTAAACCACTTCATGTCTGAATCGTATTTAATTAACAATATCAATTTATTTTACTTCTGAATTATACTAATGGCATACAGAACCAAGCCCACATAATTTAAAACCCCAGCGCTGCAATCTCAGGGCACTTTAACAGTGGGTGACATGGGAGGTGTGTAGGAGATACAACTCTGGACAGTAAAGGAAATGCTTCCTTTGGATGTAACCCACAAGTTACTCTTCCTGCTCACTCTCTGTTTCGACCTGCCCTTGCAATATGACAGGTCACAGAGGTGGCTCTGAGAGGGACACAGTGGGCCATGGAGGGTTTTTTATGCAGTAGGTCACTAGGGACAGGGCCTCTGTAGGCTACAGACACAGGCAGGCAGACAGTCCTCCTTACTTCTGTGCTCTAGAATGTAGTGAAACACCAGAAAGGCAGTAGGTGAAGACTGGAGTTCTGGGTGGTTCCAAGGACAGAATATAATCATCCTTCCATGAGTAAGGAGACCTTTTGAAGGCAGACCAAACAGTCCCCTTCTCCAGACCAAATGACCAAGAAAGGCAAGGTACAGACTGGAGAGGGTGGGGCAGGAGCTGCACAATGGCAGCTGAAAGACCCAAATGGGGTGGGGCAGTAGAGGCAAGCCCCTAGAAGGAAAGGTGCATGCAAAGAGGGGTCTGGCCTATCCCCACCACGCCCACCCAGCCACTAGCACAGTGCCTAAAACATGCAGGTGTTCAGAGAGGGAAAAGAAGGGGTTCCAGCATCCCTTCCCTGCAGAAGCCAACCAAGGTGTTTTTGTGCGAGTTGGGGGTTCCTTGTCTAAGCTCCCATAATACCCTGGGCTTGCTCATCACCCAAGCACTGTCACATTGCATTCTAGTGGTCTAATTTCCAGTGGGTGACTTCCTAGAGCCTCCTTGTGCAGTCCCAACGGCATCTTTCCTAGCATATGGTATGTATTAAGGCCTTAAGGAATAAAGGAAAGAAGGGAGGAGGGGAGGGAGGAAGGTGAGGCTCCAGCAGCTAATTCTGATGATGGGTTTCATCAATACTCTGTAAGGAGAAAAAGCTGGGGTTAATAGCAGGTCCCACAGTACATCACCTCCAGGTTGCCAAATATACTTATGCCGCCGCAAACTCTGTAAGGAACCACACATGCTTCTCTTCCGATGGCGCTGTCCCACCATGCTGTTGTTCTGCGACAGTGTCAGTCTCAGGACAGCCTTGGTCATCATTGTCTCACTAGCCCCTAGCATAAAAGTTATTATAACAATGAATAAATATTGGTTGAGTGAATGAGTCAGTGAGTGAATTGGTTCTCTTGTGTTCTCTGTACGGTTCTGGTTTATCAAGCCTGTCTACATACGGTTCATACGGTTCTCTAGGCAGGTACTTCCATGACAATGGGAGCCCAAGCCTGAGGCCCACAGAAGCAGCTCAGACCACAGCCCATTACAGAGTGCTGACCCTCACCTGAAATGCTCAACCTTGCCATTAGACCACACAGAAAAAGAATCTCTGCTGAATTCAGGGACCTGCATGATTTTTCTAATAATATAGAACAGGTATGAATGTGAGAGTGACCCTCTCCTTTTCTGGGCCTCACCTTCCTCTCTACAAAATGAGAATGATCCCGAAGCTCTTTTAGCATTCCAAGCAAAAACAGGGAGGGAGATGGATGTGGTGATGGTATTCTGGTGTCTTCCTACAGCAACTCCATGGCGGGCCACTGTGTGGGATGCACTGAGGAGAGATGTGAGCAAGCAGGTGTTAGCATCCCTACTCAGTGCCCAGGAAATGTGTCAGAGATGCAGAGGGGACTTGCTAGCAGACTTCCAGGCTGGAAATAGGACCTACCTCCTGTCTGTGAGGGAGAGATGTGGGGGCTCCCCACCTCCAGGCTGAGGGATGGAGACTTGCAGAACATGCAATGATTGCCTGCTGTTAATTATTTTTTCCTGAAAACATTTTGGGGGATGAAGATACAAACCATCAGGAAACCCAATGAAAGCTGTGACCCTCTTTCCGGAAAAATACAGCTACCTGACATTTTGCATCGGATGTCAGGGAGGGGGCTGAATTCCCTGAAGTCCATTTCTGAGTTCTAGGACAGAAATAACCTTGTTTAGAGTAGAGAGATCTGGGAGGAAGGAGGCCTGGGTCCCAGCTAATCTGGGCTCTGCTCCATCTGGGTTGCTGCTCTAATGGCCTCAGTCTTGCCATCTGTATAGTGGGTGGCCCAGGAAAAGATGTGCAATGTCTTCCTGGATTCGGTTATTACAATCACATGTGCTTAGAGCAGCTGCTGGGGCTGGGGCTGCTCTCCTACCTGCTGGGCTGAGAAACAAGTGCATGGGAGCCGACACTCAGAGAGAGCCTGCTCTCCCCAGGAGTGTTCTCGGCGCCTTCAGAATGAACTTTTTCTCTAACATTTAATTCGGCATTGTTCTGACAGAGGAACCACGAGTCGGACTGATACCAAAACTGCTCTCCCACCAAGGGATGAGAACTATTCAGATTCTTTAGTCTCTGCCACGTGGACTGTGTCTGTAGCAGCTGTATTATGGAGGCTGGGGTTTCCTTTGTGAGGGAGGCTTCCCTCCTGGCTTTTTTACTCCATCTCCCGAAAGTGTGCCTGACAGAGAGCTGGAAGTGGGGTCACAGCCAAAGTGGGAACTAAGGCTCACATAGCAATGACTTGCTTCAAGCCCACCTGGCCAGCCAGGGGCCAGGGCCAGATTCCCTGTTACCTGGTCTAGAGAGCTCCTGGACCCCCACTGTGCCATCTATACCCCACTCTCTCCCCAAGCCTCCTCCTTCAAGATCTCCCTTCTCCCTCACCATCCCCCCTCTCCAGTAACTCCTGGCTAGGGGAAGGGGCCTTCTGCCCCAAAGCCCAGGTCCCCACCCAAGCGTTCTGCCTGGGAGAGGCTGCCTGTCTAGCCCACGTCCCACCCTGCGGTCAGCCCAGCAGCTGCTCCTGCTGCCTTCCTAGGTCCCCCACTTAAAGCTTTTTTCCCATTTCTTTGTGGGCTAGAGCCACCTGGTAGCTTCTGCTGGGGCTTCCGTCTCGGATCAGATCAGATATCACACTGTAGATGAAGGTCTTTCTTACCACTCAAAATCATAACGGGTTCATAAGAATGGCCAACAAAACCCATGGAGCACTGGCTCTCACAGTCAACTTCTTCCTCGCTCCCCTCAGTAATTCACAAACCTTTATCTTCCCTGCTGCCTGTGATTTCTTTGTGGGGCCCCTAAACCCTTCCTCCCATCCCTTTCTCTGTTGCAGCTATTCCCTCTGCCTTCTCCACCCTTCAAAGCCCCTCTCACCCTTCAAGACGCACCACACTACCTCCTCTGCAAAGCCTTCCAGACCACCCAAACTGGAGGTTTCCTCCCTCCAGACCCCAAGCCAGCTGGTGTCATGAGGAGAGTAGTAGATGGTGCCAAACTCTGTGCAGCTGCATTAACAGGGCAGGACCTCGGTTCCCATAGCAACACATGGAGATAGACATTAATACTCCCACTGAACAGCTAAGGAGCAGTGTCCGTGGTGGGGCGCGGGGGGTGAGTTAGCCGATCTGCCCACGCTGCACAGCTAGGAATGGAAAAAGCGCCTGCGCGCAAAGCCTGCACTTTGTCCAGCGTTCTGCTCAGCCTCCTGGCCTGCACTGTGCTCCTTTCCCCTGGCATGTCTGCCCCCGCCCCTCCTGCCAGCCATCCGAGTCTCCCTAAGAAGAGAGGCTGCTGTATTCTCCTCTGCCTCCTTCCCAGGGCCTCGTGCAGACGGCCTGCTCACCCATTGTTTGAAGGATTGAATTAAATCTCCCCACAGAGTACACGGCATTTTTCCGGTACCCAGACTGGCAGTAATGAAATTTCCACCATGTGTCTGCCATAAAGAATTGAAATGTAGAAAATGTCACAACCTAGAGGAAACCAGAGCTTATGAAGTTTACAAATAAAACAATGACTCCTGTTTATAGAATGCATACTAGGTGACCTGTTGCTAGTGTTTCTCTTTGACTCTAGACAATCAATCTGTTGGTTCCAGAAAAGCACACTAGTGTTTATGTCTGGCCTTGGTTCCGATGGGCCACTGCCCATATGTACCCCTTGTTAGGTATTTTAAAACCACACCTGCCTGTAAGCCATGAGCTGTGAGGGATGCCCAGTTTTACAGATGAGGGAACCGGACTGAGAGGGGAGATGGCCTAGAGCCCCGCAGTGAGGCCTTGGCAGACTTGGGCATTGGCCTGTGGAGTGTCTGAGGCACGCACGACTTAACCAGCATCCCATCAGCCTCAGAGCCCGCCTTCACCCCTCCCTTTCCTAGGCAAGGTTAGATCTTCTCCTGCCCTCAGAAGGTAAGGGTGAAGGGCTGGTCCACGTACAAGCTGGACTCTCAGGCTGCGCAGCGCAGCTATTCGTGAGAAACATGTTCCTTCGGGCCCCAGCTGTGCCCTCTGAGGGCAGGTGCTGCATCAGTGCTGCTGGGGAGAAAGCCCCGGCAATCTCTGGACACCAGAGCTAAATGGGTCCAAGATGCCTCCACTCACCGGGGAGAGGATGAAGAAGAGACTGACCACTTGGAGAAGTAGATTCAAGTGCTAATCCTTTAGTGGGTTATATTTGGCAACTCCACAAGGGACATGCCATGGATTTGGGGTCTGAAGGCCTGGCTCCCTATTTCTGTGGGGTCCTGGCCAGGTTTCTTGCTCTGCTCTGCCCAGGCCTCACATCCCTAAAGAGAGTCACCAGGGGTGGATGTGCCCTAAGGCTGTCTCCACCTCCTCCTCTGCAAGGGTGGAGGGTGAGCTCTGGGGCCTAACAGCCTGTGTTCAAATGCCAGAAACAGCAAGAGGAAAGGGAAAGGGTCTACTTAACTCCTTTGTGCTTTAATTTCCACATCCATCAAATGGGGATAATAACAGCAGTAAGCTGCCTCGACTGAACATTACACAGGAAGTACTTAGAATAGCCCCAGTCATATGGCAGACTCAGTAACCTTCACTAACATCACTGTAAAGCTAATGTGATCATTTGAGCTCTGAACCTTGCCTAGCAGGTATTATCTCCAAGTTGCAAAGGAGATACAGAGATCCAAAGAGTTTTAATAACTTCCTCAAGGTCTCCTAGCTAAAATAGGGACTAGGCCACTCCTCGTCTCCCCCATGTCACTGAGCCAGGTTGTATAGCAGGTGAGAGTGGGATCTTCTTCAAGGTGGAAGAAAGAGCATTCTCGATGCTGCCCACCATCTATCAAACTGTCTTTATCAGAAAAATTAGAGAAAGCTGCCCTGCCTGCCCTCTTTACTTACAGCATTGTGATGAGCATTAACCAAAATGCCAGAGGAACAAATGTTTCCTTAGTGGCAAAAGCCTCCAGGGGACTCCGTGTCCATCAGGGTCCCCACAGGAGATAGCCAGGATCATTAAGGAGTAGCTAATAAGGGGCTGTTTACAGAAGCAGGACTGGGTGGAGGAAAGCCATGGGACCTGTACAGCATGTGGGGCGCCCTTGGCATGCTGGGCCTGACAGTACATGAGGAAAGCAGTGTCTGGGGGTGATAGCTGCTTGGCCAGACAGGAGCCCCCAGTTGGGGCAAGGCTCTGAGGACCATTCCATCCCTCTTCAGTTCTGCCTCCGCCCTCCACCAGCTGCCTAGACAATAATGGGACACGTGCTAGAGATAACGCCATACTCAACCTGTCACTGGGTTTATTGTACAAGGAGAGTCAGTCCTTTCTTTTTCTTTCTTTCTTTCTTTCTTTCTTTCTTTCTTTCTTTCTTTCTTTCTTTCTTTCTTTCTTTCTTTCTTTCTTTCTTTCTTTCTTTTCTTCTTTCTTTCTTTCTTTCTTTCTTCTTTCTTTATTTCTTTCTTTTTCTCTTTCTTTCTTTCTTTCTTTCTTCTTTCTTTCTTTCTTTCTTTTTCTCTTTCTTTCTTTCTTTCTTCTTTCTTTATTTCTTTCTTTTTCTCTTTCTTTCTTTCTTTCTCTCTTTCTCTTTCTTTTGTTTTTTTTTTGTAAATAAAACAATGAAACTTCTATAATTGTTCCAGGAGAAATAAACATGCCAAAATATTTAAGTACTAATAAAACTTAAGAATTATCCCAGCATATTTAAATATAGATGTATTTTTACAGCAGGCAATGAAGCTAACTGCCAGCAGAATGCATTTTATCCAGGCCGTTTCATTCTAAACTGCCCACCCCCTCGGTTGTTTGGGGCAGGGCGGGGGGCGGGGGCGGAGGCGTGGAGCAAGCAGCTGGGAAGGCTTCACAGGGTTGAGAGAGGTGCCCCCTTCACACAGGCAGGCCAAACACGGTTACTGAGCTGCAACTGGGACGCCAGGCTCCTCCTGCAGCCCTCCCGCTACCTACTCCTCCCTCAATCCTCACCACAATCCTCGCAAGTGGCAAGTGCTGTCTCTGTCCCAAGGTAGAAGAATTCAAGGCACGTGTAGGTGAAATAAACAGCCCAGGCTGCACAGTTGGTGAGTGCTGGAGCGTGGATGAGGCAGCCTCGCTGGGGAACCTGCCCTGTGGACCATGTCTCATTGCTGCCCGGTCCTGCGTTAGGAACCTGGGATGCAGATATACAGCAGGCTGAGTTCGAGGCCCTCTCAGCTCTTGCCAAGATTATTCAATAGCCTCTGAACACATCTCCCAGATTCTTTTCCCACATGTGTACCCACCACTACCCCCACCCATTCTCAGTGCTGTAGCTGAAGGCTCTGCTCTCTCAGTCTGAGTACGTGTGTGCAAAAGGTCTCCCGACTTTTAACATTCTCGTGGCTTCCTGTTGCCCACAGGATACGACCTAAGCCCCTGCGGCCATACCTGAGGTTCTGTCAGTTTCTTCAACTCTATCTTCCCTACCTTGAGCTCCATACTACAGGTGGACGTAAAATCTGGTTCTGCAAACAGTATACAGGTCTGTGCCTATGTGTGGTAGCCAAGCAGGTAGCTCTGCCTAGAACACCTTTCTGCTCTTCTTTGCCTGGCCATCTCTCATGGCACCTTCACAGCCCAGATCATACACACGTTTTCCAGAAATTCCTGCTGACCCCATGGGTACATACTTCTTGCTCTGTGCCCTTGTAATGCTCCTTAGTTCAGCACTCACCATAGTCGTACCAGATATTTCACTATAAGCATCTTTGCTGCATAATTAATTGCCCATAAGGGAATTTTGCCATGAAAAAAAATAAAATAAAACCACAAAATATAAAAAGGGGCATTAAAAAGTACATAACAAAATTAAAAACCCTTTACTGTGAAATATAAATAATTTAAATAGTTTAAAATATATGCAGATTCATGGCAATACTGCACAAATAACAGATTTTATTTTGTGGATTGCAACTAAGCACTCGTCTTCATTCTATGTGAAATACATGTTCAACTCTGTGCTCTCTAAAAGGGCCCTCGGCCTCTCTTTCTCCCCCCAAAGTAGTGTGTTTAAACCAACTCTTAGGCAAACCATCATCATTTGGAAGAAATGCTCACTATTTTAAGACTATCACCATGAGAAATAAAGTATAAGATTTACATATAATATAAAAACGGAGTAACCATAAGAACTTCATCAATGGGGAAATAAAATACAACTGATAAAAAAAAAATCCAAACAAGCTGTCAACTAGTTATTGTTTTCATGGCAAGAGTGACCAGTTGGCAGCAAAAATGCTTGTGGCAAAGATGTTGTGGAGAAGTACCAAGAACCAACCACCCAGTACACTGGAATGATCTCCTGATGGGTCTCACCCCCAGTCGCAGGGCCTGTATCTCCATCTTTGCACAGATCACTTGGCATTTATTACTGGCCAGAGCTGTCTTCTCCAGGGAGGAAGCCTGACTCAGTGGCACTGAAGCAGGCAGGCATCCTCTATCGCTTTGTACCTGAATGATCCTGTCTTAACCCCTACAGAACTTACCTGGAAAACAGGATAGCGATGCCCACCTTGCAGGGCTGTGTGAGGAGTAAGTAGAATACTGTTTTTAAACATGTGCATCTTTAACTGTGCTTTTGAATCTGCCCCAGGCTGGTGGCTCTTCCTTTGTTGAGTGGGCACCCACCCCTTACACATGTGTGCTGTCACTCAAACAGACCTTTTCATCTACTCTCAGTTTTTGAGACCAATCTCCTGAGAAGTGCAAAGAGAAGACAGTGGCCCAGAGAGGTTAGTGGTTTACCCCAGGTCACACAGGATGTTACCGATAGAACTAAGACCACTATCCAGGTCTGTGGGCATCCAGGCCACCAATATTTGCTAGTGTCCCTAGTTCAGTCAGGATCAATTTTCTGTAAGGAACTGGTGATCTCCTTGAAGAAACCCCCATACCCCTCCTCAGATTGTGTCCTGTGGAGGAGGGGCTAGCTGAGGTGAGCTGCTTCTTGACAGAGCTGGTCAACCTGCCCTTTAGGACTCAGCTGGAGAGTCTGGAGAGCCCCAATGGAAATGTGCCTGGAGTGGACAATACTCTTCCTGTTTCTGTGTTCTGTCCAAGTGCACGGAGATTAGCCCCCACAACTTTGAGTGCAATAGTTCTGGCTTTGCCCAAGCAAACAGCTGGGTGACCTCAAAGTCCTTGCCTACGAGTGAGTCCTTTTTAAACCTCAATTTCCTCATTGATAAAAAATAAGATTTTTCTAAAGTGAGAAAGAAATAAGATTGCCTCTGATGGTTCAAAAAACTATAAAATTGCTATGATTAAAATCATCACCTCTAATCGTCATCATCATCTTAGCAAATAAAAATAACCCAGGGAATTTTGAAGTCCCTTTGGAAATTGAAACCGCAAGGAATTTGACTTCTCTATTAGAAATAACATCACAACCTATGTCCTATATATTTTAGAATATTTTATTGTGACTATATATTTATATATCATAAGTATAATAATTTATGTTATATATAAAATATATAAGTATATATTTACCATTTTAACACTTTTAAAGTTGCAGTTCAGTCGCATTAAGTACATTCACACTGTTGTGTTACCTATTGACCATCCATCCGCAGATCTTTCTCATCTTCCCAAACTGAAATTCTGTATCCACTTAACACTGACTCTCCATTCCCCGCTCCCCCAAAACCCCTGGCAACCACCCTTCTACATTTTGTCTTTATGAAGTTGACTACTCTAGGCACCCCATATAAGTGAATTATATATTTCTCCTTAATGTCTTTAAGGTTTGTCCATGTTGTCGCATATATCAAAATTTCCTCCCTTTGTAAGACTGAATAATATTCTGGTGTACGGAAAGACCACATTTTGCTTATCTGTTTAACCGTCAATGGACACTTATTGCTGTTACCTTTTAGCTATTTTTATGATGCTGCTATGAACATGGATATAGCTGTTTGAATCCCAGCTTTCATTTATTTTGGGTCTGTACCCAGAAGTTCAATGGCTGGATCATATGGTAATCCCATTTAATTATTTTTGAGGAACCACCATCCTGTTTCTCACAGTGGCAAACCATCTTATATTGTCAAGAGAAGTCCACAGGGCTCTCTGCACATCCTCACCAGCACAGTTATTTCCTGGTTTGGTTTGGTTTTACTGTTGCCACTCCAAGGCTGTGAAGTGGTATCAATGTGGTCCTGATTTGTACTTCCCTAATGGTTAGTACTGTTAAGCATCTTTGTGTGCTTAATGTTCATTTGTATATGTTCTCTGGGAAAATATCTATTTGGGTCCTTTGCCTATTAATTAACATGTTTGGTGTTGTTATTGTTGAGTTGTAACACGTGTCTTATTTAACATCAAATGAATTGCTCAACCATCTTTCTAGTGGTAAGAGAAATGTGTGAGTGCATGTGTACATCAGTGGATAGGACAAGAGTTTATGAAGCACATCTTTTGTTTAATCCTTACCGTAACTGTGTTAGATAAGTGATATGACCCTTACTCATGAGGAAACTGAGATTCAGAGAGCTTAAGTGACTTGCCCAAGATAATGCAGCTGGTACAGGGCAGATAGAGTGGGGTTTGGGACTTATCTCAGTACTCACTGTAGTCTAGCTCCAAAGCAATGCAGCTCCGTCCCATGCTGCCTCCCTACAGAAGCCAGGCTCCTAAAACTGCCACAGTGAAGACCGATCCATTATTGTTATCTGCATCGAAGAGACACCCCCAGGTGAATGATGTAACCAAAAGGTTCAGGGCAAGGCCCACCATTAATCTCATGGTTACAAACAATATAGGAAGATTACACTGGCCTCCAGCCCAGTTAAGTGGACATTTGGATTTTTTCCAAAACAAATGTAGATACTGTAAATGCAGGTCAGGTGGTTTGCAGGAAATCAGTGTCCAGATGAAGCCTCATCTACAGAGATTTTCCAAAAGTCCTACTGCATAGAGCCTCAGGGGGTGGCCCATTCAGAGTATGCCTCCTGCTTGTGAACTGTTGTTTTTCATCCATTTAAGGCTTCTTTGCTGAACAACTTCTGGGTACCCAGCTGTCTGCTAGGCTGGGGCTCTTGTGAAATGCTAGGGGTGGAGAGGGGAAGTGAATTATTATTCCAGCAAACCATTCAATATCTATTTTTGAGAACCATTTACCTTCAAATAGGAAACTGATTCCCAGAGACGTGGAATACTTGCCCGTGGTCACACAGTATATGAGTGGTAAAGATGGGAAGATACCCCAAGTCTCCAGTTAGAAAGTCACTCAACTTTCCTAAATATCACTTTTTTGATGTTGATATTGCTACATTTTTTAGACTCTACCCCTTAGAATGCTTCCCATTCTCAGAAAGAATAGAACAATCCTTTGTCAGAACTTATGCCTTAGTTTTGGTTTTAAAACAATAAAGTAAATATCAGTAGGTCTCTGTTTCTTCTGCGCACCTTTCTTATTCTCAGGAAAATTAGAGAAGAGCATCAGAAGGAGGTAAAAGTGAGCATTCAAGACACCATTTGATTAAGTGCCTTGTGAGTGGACAGACAGTGAGTCCTTTAATCTACTCCTACACTGGTTGCATGAGCAGGGGCTGTCCTCTTTCATGAGCACAAAACTTCGGGGCCTAAGACTTCTCTGCAGGTCCTGCACAGTGGCTGGATCAATAGTCCTGGTGTGATTCCCCAAGTTTCACCTTCTCCTTGGGATGTGCTGGGTGCAAACGGTGTTGCCACACCCAGGTGGCCACAGGGGTGCTCTATTCCCAGCAAAGCTCTGGCCAGCGATGGGTCCCACATCTACATGTTAGTTTCTCTTAGCAGAGCTCAGATAGAACCCACTTGCCTGAACGTCAAGGAAGAACAGAGGGGTAAACATAGAAGGAACAAAAAGCATGAGCTCAGCCAAGGGGCTAACGTAGAAGGAACAAGAAGCATTAACTCAGCCAAGGGGCTCTGTTCACCACCCAAGGCTTTGGTCAAACCTCATGCAGGAAGGGCTGGCTGCTGGCAGCCCCATGGGCTCCTTGACTGGGCTTTGGGCTTCCTCTTGGTGGGATGCCATTTTGCCATTCAAATGTAGATGATAAGCTCCTTGTTTCTTTAACAAATAAATCAAATCTTAAGTATATATCAAGTAGAAACGCTTGGGAAATGTTTGTGGAAGGAAGGAGGAAAAGATAATTAGAAAATATTCATTTTAATAAAATTCATGAGCTACATCTGGTCAGACTGCATTTGTTGAAAGTGGCAGATATTTTTGTCAGTAGAGCTGGGTATGCAGAGAGGTAGATAAAATAGGTGGTCACTTAATATTTGCTAAGTGAATGAATGTCATGGAGATTTGTGATTTGCTTACTAAAAGGAAATGTCCTTGTGGAAACTTACTGGTCGCTATTGCTAAGACTGAGGAAAATATGCAGACTAAAGCTTTGGTATTAAGTCTCAAGGACATCCACAAACCCTTGATGAAAATTTCACAGTAGGAGGTCAGTTTGAGCTAAATCTAGTGAAGTTATTTTCAATGCCAAATCTGTTTAGTGTGACTTCTAGGTCCCAGCCTGCCCAAGATCATCACTCCCAGTCAAGCAATGATTGCCAGTTAAAGGGCTTTTGTCTGAACAGCCCCTGATTCACCTCTTAACTTTCACACCAGGAGCAGTGAAGGGTCTGAAATAAGCTAGCGTAGGTGAGGGAGGGATAACAGAGAGGGCAAAGGAGTGCTCATCTAGGGGCTGATGGAAAACAAGCTGATTACTCCAGATGCAAGAATTTTTAAAAAACCAAAACTTTCTGAATTCAAAATTGTTCTCTTTCAATTGAAATATGATGATGATCTCTTTCCTCTAAGTTGTGAATCTACCGCCTCCTACACGATTTTCCTTCCAGGAAATCAAGAGCCTCCTTCACCTTTCTTCCACCTCCCAGATCTGGACCCAGAAAACAAAGCTTAAAGATGGTGCCTGAAATGAGAAGAGCAGCCTCATAGCTCTGCAAGTTGAGACCCAACATCCCACCACATTAACCCCGCAAACTCAGGCAGGAAGCGAGGCCAGAGCCATTAATGCCTAATGATGTTGCATTGTCTTCCAATAGCAAACCATCTCACCCATCAGTTTTATAGGGGACCAGCTGTTGTTAATTGGAGAAGATGAGCATGAAATGGCAGCTTTCACACTCGACCAGGAGAGAACTGCGGCATTGTGGGGCAAAAAGGAAGCTGCCTGCTGCAGGCAGAGGGCTCTTTAGCTCTGCCTTGGTGAAGGGAGACACAGAGGGAGTAAAGGGTTCCCATTCTTCTCACATCCTGAACAGGCAAAAAAAGATATAAAAGATTGCCGGTTTTTAAAAATCATTCCAGTCCTTCTCCTGCAGCTCAGCAACATCCATAGGCCATGCTTTGTCATCTCCATTTGCATGCATGTGTGTCTGTCTAGCAGGTGAGGGGCAACTCAGAACCAGTGGCCCAAGGTCACACAGCCAGAACCCAACCCAGCATCTGGCATATTCCAGGCTCTGCAGAAGAGACAGCCAGGTTCCCTACCATTCAGCTGAAGGTGACTGGACTAGGGATTAGGTTATCAGCAACTAGTGATTTAAGGACCTGGTTCTTATAATGAGCCAGCTCAATTGCACTTCTTCTCTTAGCATTTCATCAGAGACACAGGAAGAGGCTGTCACTTAGCAGTGAGTATGAAGCAAAGGCTGTAGGGAGAGGTGCTCCGATTTCGAGCGGTCAGGGCAGCCATGTAGTGGAGGAGCAAGCCAGTCAGAGGAGGGAGGTGACACTTAGGGACAAGAGACTGCAAAAGGAGCTGGGAAAACTTACGTATAAAATACCTACCCTGTGCACTTTAACCTTTTAGTCTCAGGTTGTCCTTCAGAGACACCTGCAAGTATGTTACATCATCCCCATTTCACAGATGAAGAAACTGAGACTTTGTGATCTCAAGATCTTTACTGAATGGCAGAGCAGAGACATGGTCCAAATCTGACTCCCCTCCAGTGCGCTTTTGGTGGCACAGCACTGTTGCTGTTGGCTGTCGAGGACCACTGCAGACCATCCGCTGGCTGGCAGAGGCAGGAAGCTCCACTTTAGGCAGCGAGGTTGCCTCGAGTCCCTGCAGAAAGCACAGGCCTCTCTCTCTGCCTGAATTTGCCTTCTTTTCAGCGTCACTGTGAAAGACGGGAATGCGGAGCATTAGAACATGTACTGTAAATAAACCAAATTAAAGTAAAATTGACTCATTTAGCAACCAGCCTCCGATCTTGCATTAGCGGCAATTGAGGAGATTTCACAGATTTTAGTAACCAGATAAGATTATTATATAAACAGACTTCTGCATTGAATGATGAGCCATATCTTGAGGAGAATATTTGAAATCAATAGCAATACAGGCTGAGAATTAAGTAATGTGGTTAAGTACCTTTGAATGATGCCATTTTTAAGAGCTGATTAGAAATAAATATGCCAATGGCAGCAGAGCTGATAGCTGGAATAAAGTGATGATTAATCAATTTGGGCCTGAGAGGCATGGAGGCCATCTTGGTGTCTCCAGAGTTCTCACAAAAACTCTGGTTTGCTACAGAGAGTTTGAGAAATCTCTGGGGGCTGATGACGGCCCAGAGAAGGGATAAGAAAGAAGATAGGACCACAACTCTGCCTCTCAGGGGCTGCCCATGCAGTGTGGGGGTGTGTTGGGGGGAGAGCGGGTAGAGGATTAGCTATAAACTGCTTAAGCTGCTCACGTAGGGCTAGCGGGGTGAGCCTGCAGGGCTCAGGGAGGAAATTATGGTTGGGGACACTGATGACCCTGGGATTGCATTTAGAATGCCCAGTTACCACTCATCTGGGAAATGACTGGTCTTTTGGCTGCCCTGTAATCATCTCTCACCTGGACAATTGCTCCGGCTTCCCAACGGGTCTCCACATGTAAGGACGGATGCATTCCATACACGGTCACCATAGCGATCTTTCCAAAGCACTGCTCCCATCCTGTCACTCACTCCTGAGAAATTGCTGCTGCCTCCCTTTCACCTTAGGGCCAACTCCATCCATGTACCTTAGCTTAGCATTCGGGGGCCTTAGTGGACCAGCTACTTGCCTCATCTCTTCCTACTCCCCATTCTTGCCCTTAAATGGCTCCAAAAGAAGGTTTTCCTGTTCTTTGTGGTGTTGTCTCTGCTCCTGCTGAGCCCACCACCTTCTCTGTCTACTAAAGCCCCACCCTTCCCCCCATCTCATTCAAATTCTTCCTTGACTGTTTCCTCCCCAACCCAAGTAGCAGTAGTCACTCTCTCTCTGTTCCCACTGTACCCTGAATAAACCTTTTTCTATTTCACATAAGTATCATTAAGTATCGCTTTTGTATTTCATAAATACTTACTGGTGCCTGTGCTGCTCACTGAGGTTGCCCTGAAGATATGGAAGGGGTGCCTGCCCTCCAGAAACTCACCGTTTCACACCAGGCTTCTAATACTCTATGCTGCTATCTTCTCTGAGAGGCTAGACACACTTCTTAATTCACCTAACACAAGTCAGGTGATCAATAAGTGGCTGAATGAATGAATGAGAGAACAAACAAGAGAATGGGTGGCATATATGGACCAATGTGGAGGTTGCAGTGAAGACAATTTTTGCTTGCTCAAGGAAAAGGGATTCTGACGTTTGCCCAGCACTGCCCAAGCTGCCTTCTGCAGGGCTAAGCTCTCAGGAACGGGAAGCATCCAGGCAAAAGAGACCATCTGTCAGGGAGTGGGGGTGGCGGTTGTTCAGAAAGACTCCGACTTGGCTGTGAGGTTGAAGTTACAGTGCTATGGGCTCTGGACACAGCCCCACTCTGACTCACTGTAGGTCACCTCAACTGGATCACATCCTTTCTTTGAACCTCAGTTTACCCATCTGTAAAATGGAGACTGGACTATAAATGGTAGATCATGGAGCCCTCTGCTAACATGAAAAAAATGTGTACTTCTTCTTGACTGTTGCTAACTTCCAACCAACCCTTTTGTGATGGACCATGAACAGTGTCAGGATGTGGCTTTATCCCATGCTAGGTGCAGAGAAAAATTGAACAAGTGTGACATGATGGGAGAAAAATTAAGTGCAAGATTTTGTAACAGAAGTCTGGTCAATGTGAGAAATGCTCCTATAAGCTAGTGTAAGCTAGGAGGGCTTCCTGAAAAAGGTACAACATTGAACTGAAAGGTGAGTAGGACTTAAATATTTGGGGAAAGGAAAAGTGAATTCAAATGGATATGAGAACAGCTCTGAATTGGCCAGGTAATGTCCAAAGGCCCCTGTAGATGTGGCAACACGCCTTCATCCCATACCTGGAACATGTGTGGGAAGGAGGCCCTGCTTAGACGATTGAACATTTTGTCAAAAATGGCACATGTTCTTTTTTGCTCTGTTTATTTCCTTGTTTTCTGCCTTCATCGGGCCCACATCTCTTGTCCCCATGCGGCTCCAGGCTCCAACCCCCCAACCTGGGCAGTATGAATGCGGGGATGTGGGGCCGGAGCTGGTCTTACCCGCCACACACACCAGGAAGAACCCTTGCTCTTGTCTTCATGGCTCTATAGGCTGTGGGGCTCTGATGCTTAGGCTACAGAGGCTCTGAATTCTCTAACAGATCCTAGAAAGTTACACCCAGATTAGCCAAAGACTAGTAGAGGACCCACTCTTTGAGACATCAGCCAGGTTCTGGGTTTCCCAGGGGAGTTAGGGCTAGAGGCTGGGGGTTAGGAATGGTGGACTTTGCTTGAATGGCTCATCAATGTGAGGACACCTGTCCTTGGGCTGCTTCTCACTGTTCTGCCTGTCCATCTGTAGTTTCACAGCTTCTGTTGGGGCTGTGGATGAGGGGGCATATGTAGGGGCCCTCCCAGTCAGCTGTCAAGGTCAGAGAAGAAGGCCAGGTGTGGTGGTGTGAGGCTCCCTGTTTCTCCCTACAACTCCCTTCCTCCCCTCTGCTTCTTTCCTTTCTGAAACAACTGCCTGAGATATACCTTAAGGACTCCTGAAGATCACTAAACACATATAAGAGATCAAGAAACAGAATAAAAGAAGGCAGAAGACTGCCAGGATAAATTAGCCAAAGAGGAGGGATGAGTCCCTGGCGCCCCATCCTGTTTGCTGTCCACCATGGCATGGCCTCCTGGCCTCAGCATTCATCCGTGGGGCAGGGCCTGCACTCCCCACAGTGCCCGCCAACATCTTGTCTTTTCCCCGCATCCATTTCCCCTGCTCTGTATGCCTTGGGACGGCCGAGGGGCTGCTGTCTCAGTGGCTCAGCTCTCCCATCCCTCTCATTCAGCACTTGCAGCCCTGCAGCTCTAAACTGTTGACCAAATGTGATATTGTCACCAAGTTGTCACCTTGGTTACATACTTCCCTCTAGTTCCGTTTGGGCTGAGCCAGACACAGAACACGTCCACACCCAAGCGTTCAAGTCAAACACACAAGCTTGCCTCCAGTTTCCTCCATCTCCCCTCGGCACAGAGGGTATAGGGAGGAAGGTCAGGGCACGCCCCAATCTCACCAGCCCCCAGCCAGAATGCAGAGTAGCTGCTGCTGGTCCAGGGAGAGCAGCATGCTCCGTCAGGGGCCGGGCAGCAGCAGCGGAGCTGGCAGACTTCCAGTGTGCCCAGGGTGGGAGGAATGGCTTCTTCTTTGTATGAGCTAACCAGAGTGAACATAGCTGCAGTTTCTGTCAGTCATTGCCAGACAGACCTAGTCCTTATCTCTCACTTCTTCCCAAGGAGTCATACTTATTCAAGATAAAGCCGAGAGGTCTGTTATTGTAACACAAAATTGTTAGAGTGATAGGCCTAGAAAGTTCCACTATTTATATTGACAATGGATGACTGCCCCCCTCCCGAAGGGACCCCTGTTACACACACACTGACCTTGCAATCCCTGGCTCATTCGGGTGAGACCTGGGCTCTTCCCCCACCAACCTCAATCCAAGATTCAACGCTTACACCACAGCTGGCTCCAACGTGATGCAGAGTGAGAGCTGATCAGAAATTCCTCACAACTGGGCAACTGACCAGGAAGGCACTGGTGGCTCCTTTTTGTTGGTGGTGGTTGCAGACTGGCCAGGGCAGGTGAAAGCATTTCTTTCTCCATCTCCCTTCTCACCCAGAAGAAAATGGCATGGTGTTTCTCAAAACTTCAGAACTTTGATTTCAAGGGGATTATTATTATTATTTTAATTTTGATGTTTCAGAGCATGATGGTGGATTTCCCAGGCCCTGGCGGAGGGTTTTGAGTTGAAAGGGGAGAGGATTATCAGAATATTTAGCCTGGTGATCCGAGGGAGAATGGGTGTGGAGCCTTTGAAGTTGAAGGGAGAGGCAGCGCCAACCTGGGGCTTGGAGGAGCCTGCCGTAAGGGAAGCCAGGGAATGTTGCCCCAGTTGTGTCAGCTTCCAAGGTTGTCACCACACTCAGAGGTCCCCAAACTACGGCCCACAGGCCAAATTGCGGCCACCTGAGGCCGTTTATCCGGCCCCCGCTGCACTTCCGGAAGGGGCACCTCTTTCATTGGTGGTCAGTGTATGGAGTACTGTATGTGGCGGCCCTCCAACGGTCTGAGGGACAGGGGACTGGCCTCCTGTGTAAAAAGTTTGGGGACCCCTGCTGATCCTGCAGATGCTCAGTGCACATGTACACGGTGCTTGTGAGAGGGAGTGCTTATTAGAGGCCGAGGAAGGTTCGGCATTTTGAATCTGGATGACCACTGGGTCAGACAATGGTTCAAGGCCATGGGATGGGGCAGACAATGGCAGACTGACCATCTCAGCAGAAACCAGAGACCAAACTGCGGTCCCCTGGGAGGCCCTGCTCTGACCTCTGCTGATGGTCGCATGGACTGGGTGGGCTGCCTTGGATAGTCCATTGCACTCAGGGCTTTCAGTGTAGGCTCCTTTTCTTTTATTGTTTAAAATGTAACAGATTATTACAATCTATGTTGTTCTAGGCCATGTGCTTGGCACCTGAGGTAGGGGAGTGAATCAGATGCGGGCCTGCCTGGGGGTCATGACAGAGCTGGGTTCCAGCAAGGAGCCCCCCAGAGATGAAAACAGCCAGAGTGCGATAAAGACGGTGTCAGAACCCAGCGAGCAGGGACCCTGTGGGAACCCAGATGGGGGCCTTCTGGGCGGGTGGAGTCAGGGAAGGCTTTCTTTCCAGGAAGGCAACACCAGGACAGTGGGCATCTCTCACCAGACATTGAGGTAGTAAGTAGCTGAAACACACCCCAGAATCCCAGCCCTTGGCTCTGAAGGCCTCTGTCTATTTTCCCAAATGCATCTCGCAATAACTGTGGTTTTTGATCTTATTCTCCAACACTCTCATCTTCTGCAGCTGTATAAACATGTGGGCAAAGTGACTGGGTATAGGTAATTACCCTGGGTACTTGGCTGGAGCTGCAGAGGCCCTGCATGCACAGGTGAGCAGTGTCTCTCTCCTCCTGGGAGGACCGGTCCCAGTAAGCAACGCAGGACGGCGCTGTGCTCCTGCGGGCCCATCGCTCAGTAACAGCATCAGCCACACATGCACCCCCCCCCCCCCCCCGCAGGTGATTGCCCTGAACGCAATCACACCTGTAAATAATCGTGTTCAGGCCCTGACAGGGTGAGGACGGTTTCAGTAGGGAAGAAGGTTGCAGCAAAGAGAAGGGAGGCCTCCTTTTGAAAAGCTCTGTTATCTGCTGCTAGCTGTCTCAATGTCATGCCCCTGGTCTGGGGCTGCAGGGAGTTGGATGAGCAAGGAGCAGGCCAGGCCTGGGACAGCAGGTGTTGGGGTCCTGAGGGCTGTTTCAAAGGTCCACGAGCCTGTGTCCTCGTTCAGATCTCTAGTCGTGAGACTATCAATGATCTCTTTTTTCTGGAAAGTGGGAATAAGGACTTTAAGTGCCCTTTGAGCGTGTTAGGTCCTTAGCATGTGTTATTATTGAGCATCAAACGGAGTTTCTACCAGTCATTTAACAAAGAGGAAACTGAGGCTCAGAGAGGATTGAGCCTCTCAGTGGTAACAGTTCGGAGAGTCAGTTAGAAATTGAACTTGGGTGTGTTTGAACCCTCCCTCAGGCTTCTCTACACTGGTCCACACTTTCTGACAGTTGCTAAGGGTGATGAGGAGGAAGCCAGGGGGGTCCGAGGGTGCGTACTCCGAGGAGACCCTCATTTGTGAGTGCTGCCGGCAAAGGGCAGCACCTCAGAGTGGGGCCTCCCTACACGCAGCCCCACAGTCTGGAGAGCAGCTCAGCATCCTCCGCTCACACTTAACGCCTTTTCTGGACTCTTTCCAGGGGCAAGAAAAGGCATTGTAAATTTGACCCTGACAGTGACAGCACAAGGAACGTGTGTGCATTTTTTCTACATCAGATTAACCCAGGTGGAGTCCCCACTTACCAGGGTTCATGAGGAGTCCAATGTCTGTCCCTGCAGAACCCCTCCCACAGTCCTCTGATGCGAAAGACCCTCATGCATATGCAATTAAAAACAAATGCATGCGGTTCTGTCTCTTCATCTCTGTTAGTTTATCATCTCTGTTGTGAACTCTTTCCGGTGCACATATGGCTTTTTCAGAAAAACCAAAGTCTGCTGGCGCGCCTGGCCACCCCAGCACCTCACCACTCCTCCACACCCTACACTGCTGGGTGAAGTGGAGACCAGAGAGCTTTCTGTCCAACTCTATTTCTCGGTTTCTGAGCCGGGTCTCTGACACTGGAGCTCTAGTTAGCCAGGAGAAATAATGGTGCCGTGGTTTTCATGACCATAATTCCCTTCTTGAGACACTGAAGATTACATCTCATGGATGGTGGCCAGTAATAACTGGCACCTACTTGGAGCATAGCATCTGCTGGCCCTCTGAAGACAGGATCCTACCCTCCAGAGGCAGAACAGAAGCTCAGGTATGGCAGGAGAGTCTGTGAAGAAAGACCCTCTTCTTCCTGGGCCTTGATGTTGCTCGATGACATTTCTGGTTCTTGACAATTCCACAGGACAGGTGTGGCATCCTGGTGAGTGAAAAAAGCAAGTTGCAAAACAGTACACAAAATAGAATATAATTATGTTCAACATATTATTTTCTGGATACATGTTTACTTATGTAAATACATAGCTAAAGGTCTAGAACAGTGGTTCTTAACCTTTTTTGAGGTACCAAACCCACCAGTTTCATATGTGCATTCACCAAACCCTTCTTTAGTGATAAATAAAATATGATTTTTTTTCCAAATTCAAGACATAGGTATATGTTTTTTTACTGGTGCACAAAATGAGCCGTGCATGAACATCACCTTGCTCAAAGGACAAAACCAACAAAGTGCATGAACTCACAACAAATTACGGTATTACTTTATTCTGGCCTCTGCGGCAGAGGCTTTTCCAAACCCCTGAGACCAACTCATTGAACCCCTAGGGTTCGATAGAACCCAGGTTAAGAACCACTGATCTAGAAGGACACACCCAACCAATAACTATACCGAGTAACCATCACTGGGTGGGAGAGGTTGTGCTCAAATGGTATTTTAGTCCTATCTATAATAGTTTAATTTTCTACAAGAAGCAGGGGTGTTGATATCATTTATGTAATTAAAATTAATTTTAAAATGAGAGGAAATGGCAAAGATGAAATGAATACTATGACAATGCCAGGGCCTGCAAGTCTGATGGTGAAGCCTCTTTTGGCGGGTTTGTGAGCAGGCTGCGTCTCTGCTGAGATGGTGGGGAATTCGGTGGCGGTTTGGGTAGTCATTTCTCTGCAGACCGGAGGTCCCCAGCATGGAGACTGGAGGATGTTTGTATCTGCCTACTAATGACAAAAATAACATATATTCACCGTAGACAATTTGCAAACTATAGAAACTATAAAAAGGAAAAGGAAAATTTCTTGTAATCCACCCCCAGAGTCATGATCATAGTTAACATTTCAATGCATGGGCTAATGTGGATTTAGACACGCCTAATGTCACATCCCGCTTCTGCCACTCACTCACTCACTCACTCCGTGTAGTACTTAGTTCTTGAACTATAGGAAAGGGAAGATAACAACCACATTGTAGGGCCAGGACTAATTAACCAAAATGTTCTGCATCTTGTTCTGGGAGTGCTCAGTAATCACAGGGACTCACATGTAGTAGGTGGCCACACAGTGCTATATATAACTGCTCACAAAAATTAGAGGATATTTCAAAGTGAATATGAAGTGATAAAATATCCCCTAATTTTTGTGACATACACACACACTCTGAATTGGGATCGTACAGTATATTCGGCATTGTACTTTCTTTTTTCATTTTACATTTTAACGTACACTTTTGTGCTGGCACTCTTGAATTCATGGGGGGTGCTGTGCCAGGCTGACCTGGCGAGCTAGCTATAAGAAGTCAGTGTCTAGTCCTGCCCCTGCTCTAAAGCCTGTCATGGCTCCCTGCTGCCACCAGAGTCAAATTAACTAATCCGCTGTGTGCTACTATCTGGGTCCTCCAGAATCTAGCCTTCTTCTGGCTGCCCTGCCTCTTCCTGTCTTCTCAGCCTGCTCCACTTTGCTCCCATGAGCCAAGTCATCCTGACACTCCCAGCATCCACCCACACCTAGAACACCCTCCTTTGTCCTGGCATTGTCAAACCCATGCTCTCTAACATGGCCCTTGTCCTCACTGTTCTGGTACAATGACCCCTCACTCCCTCACATCTCAGGATTCTGTTGTGAACTGAACACTTTAAGTCTCAATAGGTCTATTTCATTCACTGCTTTGTGTTAACCTTTGAATCCCCACAACACCACATGTCTCTAATGACTGGAATCTCATAATGTGGCCCTTTGAAAAAAAATTGTAACAGTTACCTAGCATGCTGGGCACATGGGAGACACCCACATACTATTTGGCCGGTGTTTTTGTACCAGCTAATCAGTGACTGGGTGTCTTTCTTTATCGGTTTTCCCAGCCTGGGGAATGTCTCCTGGCTGGGTTAGCTATCCCCTAACACACAGAGAGACCTTGTTCCAGGGCGTTCATAGCTGTTGTTCTGCCTTTCCAGCATGCATTCTCCCTTCTTTTCATAACCTTTTCCCCTTCTCTGTCTACATATTTAGAAGTAAGGTCAACTCTGGTTTAGGACTGGGGCCTACCCTTCGCCACAGCGATTAATTGCTGGATGGACATGAAATCTGACCTGTCCAATGAGATATAATCTCTGAACTTCTGCTAGAAAAAAAGGGAGAAAAAAAGCTTTCCCTCTGCTTGTCTTTTGTTTTAGAGGCAGGGGACTCTGGGTTGATTACAGTCACCATAAAAAGGAATCCTGCCTGGGAGTATAGCTGTCACAGAGAAGAGTCAAGACATGGAGAGAGTGTTGAATGTATTAGTATTAGACAGTGGTGTTAGAATCTGGATCTAGCCAAGCCTGCAACCAAATCCTATTCCTGTGCTTGTTAGTTATATGAGCCAAAAAGTTTTTTCTCCTTAAGCCAATTTTTTATTTTTTGTCATTTATAACTCAGAGACTCTAGATTCAAACACTTCAGTGTCCTGTTCTAAAACTTCTCTTATCTGAACTTTATTTCTATAACAACTGAGCATCTAGAGGCTGTAAAGGACCCTAGAAGCCAAGTTCAATCTTCTGGTTCTTACTTCTGCTGCATGATCACAATTCAGATATGGGGAACTTGAGGCTAAGAGAAGCCTAACCATGTCCCCAAGGCCACACAGGGAGCCATGGATGGAGCTGGGACCCAGCACCTCTCCCAGGCCCCTTGAAAGAACACTGTGCACACACCCATGTGCCATCACCACTGAAGGGCTCAGGAAAGCACAGCAGTTAATAGTGTCACAAGTACTTCCACGGGCAGTCACAGAGGACCTGAAGTCAGCAATGCACACAGCCTGCTTCCCATATGCCTTCCACACATCCAATTGAGCCACGTTCTTATTGCTTATTTGATCATTTTAAAATATCAGAGGATCTGGTGCTGGGTAGCTAGGCTGGTGATTCTGGGCAGAAAACTCTGAGTACCAGGAGCATCCAACAACACCTGCTTCCGCTCCATAGGCCTATGGGTTAACAGGTATCCCTTGAGCATCATTGTCACATACCACTGCGTACCACAGCAGTGACATATCACATCACATGTCCTAATTTCCAAGAGGGTCAACCATGGAACTCATTCTTGCTGAACTTGAAGGCAGCCTGTCTCTTTCTCAATTGTAGTAACTCTAGGCAGCTACTACCATTGTTTTGAGAGTTTGAAGTGAGTCCTAACGTTTTTACCTGCTATTGGAAATGAATTCAGATTACGAATACCACATTACCTACTATAGTCACTCAATGCACTAGAGATTCTGATATTAGAACTCGGCAGGGTTCAACCAGGAGGTGTTCAGTGTGACCACTAAGTTTCATAGATTATGAACAGAGGCTCAGAGTGGGATAGTGATCAGCCAAAGGTCACTTAGTAAATTAGTGGTGGTTGTAGGTCTAGACCTTGGATATCCTGAATCCCACTTCCTGGCAATTTCTCAGACTTTACCCCTGCCTCTAGCCCGCAGCTCAGACTCTTCCTCTGAGTTCAGGAGTTCTGGAGGCAGCAAACATTTAGCTACAGAAATTATCAGAGATATAAGAGAACACAGCATGTTAATTAGAGGCAGCTACACATCTTTAATACAAAGGATAGAATGTATTAGTGAGCAATAGCTACAATCATACAGTTTAACAAACCACCCCAGAATGCAAGAGTTTAAAACAGCAAGGGTTTATTCTCATGCTCATGGGCTTGCAGATGAACTGAAAATTGGTGAATCCAGGTTGAACTAGGCTGGACAGGTGGACTTCAGGATGTGGGTTGACTGAGCTTGACTCCAATCTGCATGTTGGTCTCTGAGAAGCTCCACATGTATTCAGTCTGAGACTCAGGCCAGCGGAGTGGGGTGGCAGCTACTTTGGAAAGCTCTTCTCATAATGTATCATGGAAACATAAGAGAGTGAGTCGAAGTATAATGCTTTGGTTCAGAACTATTATATTTCCAGCTACATTACATTGGCTAAAGAAAGTCACACATCAGGGGTTAGGGATATATAGTAGAGAGAACTACTCTTCTAGTAGGAAGAACTACAAAAAGTCTCTTGGTCAAGGGCATGGACATACAATTCTACTACGGCAGGTTATTAAGGATTGAGAGTAATGATCCAATCTACCACATGAAGTTTCAATCCCGCCTCCATCTCTTCTTATCCTCATTCATGAGTCCACATACTGCCATCATCTTCACGTCTTTGCCTCCACTCACCTTCATCCGAGGTGCACAAAGTTACTTCCTGTTAAATTAATGGTTCTCAGTTAAACCCCTGCATGGGGCACTTGGCTCTTTTTAGTCTAAAACAGAACCAATAAAAGGGCATCTCTCTGGTTTCAGTTTCTCTTAGCTTCAGCCCATTCTTGTACGAGAGCCAGATGAACCTTTTGAGGTCTAGATTTTCATCAGTCTGTACCCAGTGTGGAAGCCTTTGATGGCTTCCATCACTTACAGTGTTGAGCTCTAACTCCATAGCCTGGCATTTCAACCCTAAAACATGACACGACTTAATTCAACCATTACTGACTGATTGTCCTGGCCAAACTGGACTGCATGCCCTTTATTTCTCTATATTGTCATTCTGTACAAAACACGTTTAACGTGCCATGATCTTTCCCCCATCCCCAACTGGGTTAATCGCCAAATATTCTGTATCAGCCAGAGAAACAAAACCAGTGGGATAGACCTAGTAAGTGATTTATTGCAAGAAACTGGCTTATCGAATTGTGGGGGTTGGCTAGAAAATCTGAACTCTATAGGGCAGGCTGTCAGAAAAGGCAGGCTACCGACTGAGGCTAAAGTGATCCACAGGTAGAATTCCTTCTAGAAAGCCTCTCTTCTGTTCCTAAACCAGTGGTTCTTAACCTGGGTTCTATCGAACCCTAGAGGTTCAATGAGTCAGTTTCAGGGGTTCGGAGAAGCCTCTGCACCGGAGGCCAGAATAAAGTAATACCGTAATTTGTTGTGAGTTCAGGCACTTTGTTGGTTTTGTCCTTTGAGCAAGGTGATGTTCATGCACGGCTCATTTTGTGCACCAGTAAAAAATATATACCTATGTCTTGAATTTGGAAAACAAAATCATATTTTATTTATCACTAAAGAAGGGTTCGGTGAATGCGCATATGAAACTGGTGGGTTTGGTACCTCAAAAAAGGTTAAGAACCACTGTCCTAAAACCTTTCAACTGATCAGCCCAGCCCCACCCAGGCTATTTAGGTAATCTTCCTTAATTAAAGTCAACTGACTATGGACTTAATCACATTTACAAAATACCTTCACAGCAGCAATGAGGTTAATGTTTTACTCAATAATTAGGAACTGCAACTTGGTCAAGTTGACAAATACCTACTCCTTATCAATGTGGCAACCTTATGCATCTCCTGAAGCTATATTTAATCTCCAAGTGAAGGTATCACAGATCCTTACTTCCACCAAACAGATGCAACAGTCATGCATACAACTGCAGACACGCTGACCCTTTCTGCCCAAGAGGATGCAGTGTATTTGAGTAATAGTCACTGCTATTTTTATATATGTACCTTAAATACTGTGATATAAACTTAACTATTATGAATATACCTTATATTAGATAATAAGGGGATAAAGAGAAAAAAGAAAACAAAACTATGTGACTAATAGCTATATAAACATATTCATAACAAAATAAGGAAGAAATACTCATAACACATATAGTCCTCATTTCTGCAACTGGTCACATGTTTATTTTTAGCTGACTGATCATTGTTCCCAAGATCATTGCACCTTTTCTTTGCCCTCTGCCAGTACCTCAGGTGGTCGTGGCTCTTGCAAAGTGAGGTAACTCAAATCTTCAATCTTAAAGTGTCTAGGCCATTTGTAGTTCTGCTTGAATTGGATTATTTTAGTTCTCCATTAACCTTGATCACAGGGCATGGTAATACTAACAGACACCCTTGGGAATGCTTTGTATTCCAGACATACTTTCCCTTATGTCTATTGTGCGGTATCAACTCAATTTTCCCTTGGCAGTCAGGATCAGGATCAATTACCCAGCCAGCAAAGAAACTTCTCTGCTTGTTGATTCAAAGGCAGGAGGAGCCCAAATTGGGTGGGATGAGTCTTAACTTCTAGTTCAATAAAATCATTGTTGTTGTGGTCTGGTGGAAACATTCCTTCCTTTGAAACTAAGACCTCTAGACCAACAGAGCATGAGGTCATGAGACAGGAAGCAAAAATTTTGCTAGAAAATCACTAGGAGTAATAGAGAGCGATACTATCCTCATTGCCACTCTTTGATTCCTGGACCCGTCAATCCTGGCAATGAGAAAAACAGCACCACATATATGATGCTGACTTAGGGCATAGACAGCCTCATGGAGGACATTTCCCTAGTCCTGAAAGGTACTGTCTCTGGTGGTCCATCAAGCCAGCTGCTTTAGGGAGATGAGGAACATGGCAAGACCAGAGAATTCCAGGAGCTCAGGCCCATTGCTGCACTTCATTTATTGTGAGATGAATTCCTTGATCAGAAGCCATGGTGTAGAATGACATGACAATGGACAAGGCATTCTTAAGGCAATGCACAGCAACCATGGCAGAAATGTTGGGGGCAGACAAGGCAAACCTATATCCAGTGAAACTGACCGTCCTGATTCCAATTCCACTCATCCTTGAGCCTAGATCCTGTTCGATCTTCTCCAGTAAGACTTACACAATCTCTCAGAGTAATCTGACTCTCATTCATTCACTTATTTAGCATCTTCTGTATGCTGGGTACTCTTCTAGGTGCTAGGGAAAAACACGCCCTGACATAACTTATGAATTAGTGGAATGGAATCAACAGACGAGTCCTTGTGTCCTCACAGCCCAATGGTCCTTGGTGTGACCTCAATGCTGGCAGTTTTCTCTGCTCTGTCAGACAGTGTTGGTCACAAGAGCATTGTCTGTGAGTCTATCCCCACGGCAATTTGCATACACTAAGGCTGTTAGCTATGCTGGGGAAATGCTGGGAAGGCCTGGAAGACAGGAGGCTAATGGTTTCAAGGAAGACACTTCTCTGGATGTGGCCCTGGGGGATTCAGCTCCATCTGGGGAGATAGCGATGGGCTGGTATTGCAGAGGGCCTTCCCTGCATCTGCCTGCTCAGCCAGGCTGCCTCACCACACTCAGCTACGAAGTTCTTCCTTTTGGGCGGAATCTGCCTGCTATTTTCTAGAACCCTTTTGTTTCTGGTCAGCACACCCAACTAGAGCCAGTCTGAAAGAAGGTAGGGAATTCTATGTGCTTCGCAGGTAACCTACAAACCATATTCCCATCCCAGCTCCGTGTAAAAGCTTTTCTAAAACCAGCTTGGTTCCTATTTCCCCTAACAAGTCTCTCTTCCTGCCTCTGAGTGCCTAAGCACTTTATTGACTAACACTGGCACTATACAGCAGATTATCGCATACCTACTGCATGCCAGGCATTATAAATCTGTCATCTGATTGAAATCTCACAATTGTGGGTGGCAGTTCTAAGCTGCATTTTACATTTGATTGGCATTCACACTTGGCTTCAGAGGTATCGCAAGCCCACCTGACCCCTGACAAGCAGGGGAGCAGAAGGGACATTTGACTGAGGATGAATCTGAGCTGAGTGAACTTGGCCAAGCTACTTCCTTTTCCTGGGTCTTGGCTTTCCAGTCTGCGAAGTGAAATATTTGGGTTGAATAATGCTTAAGCCTCCATTCTGTTGTAGGTTTAGGCTTTTCAGTGCAGCTTAAAAGGCCTGACTTTGTGCCCGGCAGAGCTTTCTGTAACCAATACCTTTTGCATTTTACAGAGAGCACTGACTACCTTGGGAACCTGCTTTTGGGACAATCCTATTTGCTAGTGAGCATCTCACTTGTTTACTCAGTGGTTGCACACTGACTTTGCATCCACCACAGCGCACATGACAACTGTAGTTGGCTGCACTATTGGTCCCAGTTTCTCACCCCCTCATGTATCCACGGCAGAACATTCTCATCACTCTGGGTTCAGTCATGTGACTTGCTTTGGGCAGTAGAATAGGGAAGAGTAATGGCACCTGGGCCTGGGCTTCCAGAAGCTTTGCATTCTTCTGCTTGCAGTTCCCTTCCTCTGCTACCACAGTGAGATGAGTATGCCAGGTAGCCCACTGGTCCCAGGAGGAAGATGAGAACCATGTGACACAGGGCTACTCCAAGTCAACTCAGCCCAGACCAGCTGCGCCAAGCCATCCTGCAGACACTGAGCTAAGTCAGTGTTTTGATATCTGTGGCTGAGATTGTCACTGCATTTTTGTAGCAATAGCTACCTGATACAGATTCTGAGAAAGGTACTTGTGATCTAGATCTCATCTCTGAGTGGGTTTCAGTGACGGCCTTGGTGATGCCACCCCCATCACCAGTCCAACGTGTAACCCGATCCTCTAGCTGTACTTTGCCCACTCCCAGGGATGAGAACCTCATTGCCACCTGTGGCAGCCCACGTCACAGGTAGAAATATGTAGCTTCAGAATTTTCTTATCATGAGTCAAACCCTCTCATTTAGCTTCCTCTCGGGTCTCAAGGCCCCACAGGATTAATCTATCCTCTTTTCCTCCCAACAGCTGTTCAGAGGTGTGAAAAGTGCTCATTTCCTCCCCAATCTCTTCTTTTCCAGGTCTAACATTCCCCACTTTGCTCACTATCTCTCACCCTTGTTAAACATCCCAGGCCTCCGTTGTTCCTGCAGCTTTACCAGATGGGGCCAGCTCTGTTTTCCCGCTCCTCCTCACGCCCAGAGGGAAACACAGGCCCAATGTGAGCTGAGCAGAGGGAGCAGCGTAGGACTGTCCCTGCCCTTACTGCCATGCCCCACGGAAGTGGGAGCTCTTCCGGCAGCCACAGCATGTTGAAGCAGCCAAGCCCACCCCGATAGCTTGACCCATTCTCCTTCCTACACTTGGCCACTGCCCTCCTGAAGCCTCAGATTCCCACATGTCCCAAAGCACTGGGAAGAAAGGAATCTTCTTCTGACTATCCTTGCTGCCAGTGTTTCCAGGAAGGGTGGGTGGGGGGTGGGGAGGATTTGCAAACCAGCCCACAGCAGGCAGCAATGCCTGAGCCATTTCTCAGGAGCTCCCAGGGCCCAAGAAGTGGGAGGCAGGCCAGGCATCTTGGGTCAGCTGCACATAGTTCATCTCAGAGCCTCTCAGCCTTTGGACTGGCAGAGGAGGAACCTCTCAGTTCCTGCTGGGGCTGGGGAGTTAGACGAGCTGGAATCAGTTTCAGGCAGCAGTTTTCTCAGTCCCTGGCATCCACGGCCTTGTCATCAATTACTTGGCCAGAGCACAGCAACACTGCAAACATGCAGAAACCCTGGCTGCCTGGAGGTCCATGCCTTGGGTTGCAAGCCGAGTGAAGCCTTATTTACAAAACCATCAGCAGCTTCCTGGGTGAGTCAGGGGCCCAGGTTGGTTCCAGTAGGCTGGCGGAACCAGGAACCTGGTGTCTGCCTGGGCTGAGGTAGGCTACCTACCTAAGCAACACAGCATAGGTGATTTCATGCCTCTTCCACAGTGGCTGTTTTATTTTCCATTATCCAGCTTGGTCAGAGAGGGGTGGCTTCCTCCGCACTCAGGTTGTGTATGGTTAAATGTCACTAGTCCATGGCTGGAAAAGATGTGAAAGATCACCCTGTCCAACTCAGGCTGAATTTTTTCTGGCAACCTATCTTTATTACATTCCTGCAGTCAGAGGAAACTCATTATTTGTCCCTAACAGCTTATTGTGATTTGAAATCTGCTTCTCTTGGCTTCTATGCACTGATTCCAGATCTTTCTCCTGAAATAGGTAAACTAAATTTCTTTTCCATAACAAGCTTGTCAGTAAAGCCATTAACCACAATTCTCCTTTGCTTCTTCCAGCCATATGTGCCCAATCCCTTCAACTGTCTGCTCAGTCCTTGTGCAATTGAGTTTCTGGCCCATCATACCTGGACTACCCTCTGTTTCAAAGGGAAATAACCTCTCTGCAACATACCATCAAGTGTGGATAGTGGGGAGACCATGAGACAGGAGCTGAACACACTGGATTGGTACCCAGGGTCTCTCTAGAACATTCTCTTGAGTCTGTTTATAACGTGAAAAATGGGATTGTCCAGGTGCTGTAAAAGATAGAACATGTAACTCCAGTGTAGTTACTGGTGTGAGGGAGAGTGTGGGCCCATAATATGACTGTGTTGGTAACAGTATTCTAACACAGCTATTGACAAACAAGAGGCATCCTTTTGGTACCATTTCCAGGACAGTGGGGATATGGCCAGTCTAATGTATCTGTTCCTTCTAAGAGTGATTCATCCTGTAGATGCAATTGAGGCAGTGAAGACCCAGAGGATGGGTCTTTATATAGTGCAGTAGTCAGGAGGGATTTCCAAAAAAACAGAGTCAATAGATTATATATATACATATAATACATTATATATATATATATATATATATATATATATATACACACACACACACATATATATGTGTGTGGATATATATATATATATTAGTTATATATAATTTTAAGGAATTGACTCAAATGATTGTAGAGTCCTGGCAAGTGTAAAACCTGATAGGAGAAGCCTAGAGACTAACGAAAGAGTTGCAATTGGAATCCAAAGGCAGTCTACTGGAGACCCAGGAAGAGCTGTTGCTACAGATGAGGTCTGAAAGCAGTCTGCTGGAAGAATCCTTTCTGTATGGAAGAGATCAGACTTCTGTTCCATCCAGGCCTTCGACTGATTAGATGAGGCTCACCTACGTTGTGGAGAGCAATCTGCTTTACTGAAAGGCTATCAATTTAAATGTTCATTTCATCCAAAACCATCCTCATGAAAACATTCAGAATAATGTTTGGCCACATATCAGAGCATCCTGGCCTAGCCAAGTTGACACATAAAATTAACTATCATATCCAGTTTACCCTCCGACCTAAGGACGGGGCTTACAGAATGTAGGAGAGACTTAGGATTTAATTGGGATTTTTTTCCCAAAGAACAGCAACAATAAAAAAGCTTCCTCAAACCTCAAGACTCCTCACATTCACATTATCTATAGACAATGCTGATGTTCACTGCAGCATTGACTACAATGATATAGGTCAGCCATCAAAACTGATGCCATATGTATGAATATTAACATAGGAAGATGTTCATTAAACTTCATAATAGAGCATGAACAATGTGATAATTATTTATAATAAATATATTAATTTATTCACTAAGATGTTGACAACATTCATCTCTAGGTATCAGAATCATGGGTCTTTTTCTTCTTTTCATTTGTCTGTTTTTATAACATTCCCATTAAAATCTTGTTCCACCTGCTAAAATAAGCAATAAATAAATAAAAGTTTTTCAGGTCAACCAAATGATTTTACATAGTCATTTCTGTCATCTAAAATTTCAGAAATCTCCAAAGTATGTGTATGCAACAGCACCTCATTTGTCTGAGTTACGTTTCAGCTAAATTTAACAAAATTTTACATGCCAAAGCCTGTGTGTTTTGTTGTTGATGTTGATATTTTGATTAAAAAGTGCTTTCAGTATTTTGCATAAGATTTTTAAAAGGCACTTCCAAAAAACTATTAGGTACTGTGCACCTATCAGTTACTTCTACAAGACATCCCATCCTAAGACACTGGCCACAATTACTTCCTTCTCAGTCTTGTTTACAAATAACCATTACTTTTTCACTCTCAGATGTCACTTCTACTAAATTCTTAGGGCTCTTATCTTTTGGAGTTTTTCCCCACAATAATTATGTGTCTGAGGCTCCAGAAAGAAAAAAACATCTCTTCTCTTCTCTTCTCTTCTCTTCTCTTCTCTTCTCTTCTCTTCTCTTCTCTTCTCTTCTCTTCTCTTCTCTTCTCTTCAATTCTCTTCCCTTCCCTTCCCTTCCTTTGCCTTCCCTTCCCTTCCTTTCCCTTCCCTTCCCTTCTCTGGAGTCACAGGCATGGACTTGGTGATTGTTGTTTCTCACCTAACGGTTAATGGGGCCTCACTGCATGTTGGGGTTTCTCAGCCTCGGCACATTTGAGCAATTCTTTGTTGTGTGCATTGTGGGAGTGTCAGCATCACCATTGGCCTCTACCCACTAGATTCCAGTAGCAAACTTTAGTTTGTAACAACCAAAAATGTCTCGAATGTTCCCAGGGTGGTAAAATCGTCCCTGGTTGAAAACTATTGCTGTAGATCATTAACTATCTACATACTCTGGAATAATAGGGAAAGAAACATCATCAGATACGCATCTTGGAGGATAGGAAAGGCCTCGGCCCACTTGGTGCCTCCTGCGCCCCTTTGATCCGATCCGATCCTATCGGTGCCATGTGTGTGTGGCTGCCCTGCACAGATCCACAGTGCCTGTAAGCAGTGCCACCCACCTCCTAGGAGCAATACTCTAAGACAGGCAGCCCAGAACCCAGTGCAGAGAGGTTGCTAGAAAGCAGAAAGAGAAGGTAGGAAAGCAGGGATGATGTCTATGTGTTTTCAGGGTATTCAAAAGCTAAGAGAAAACAAAACTGGACAGCGAGGTGTTGAGGGATGTGTGAGGCCTCGAATGCTAGGCCCAGGCCTCAGCTGCAATGGATCCCCTCACAGTGAGCCAGACACTCACAGCACCTTCCTTTATCTCTGTTCCCTGAGAGCGGGTCTGTGGCTGGGGATGCCGGTTCAGCACAGAGGGGTTGAAGGGAAGAAAAGCAAAATACCCTTCCAGATCTCCTTCATATCTGCCTCTGTAATCCCTGCTACCTTTAGCCTTGGTGTGAAAAACCTGCAGCAGACTCCCAATTTGGAGCTGGGGGCTGATAAGAGGATCATGCCGTGGTGGGATTCAAATCATTTAACAACCGGTTCTCTGTCCTAATGACCATTTTAAGTATAAAAACACGATATACCAAAAGGTAGTTTATTATTTCATGCACTTAATACTTAAATAAGAATAATAAAAGAGGTACCCAAAGCTAGATTGTTATAAGAAAGACTTTTAAAATATTAATAAAGAAATATTAGATTATACCTGACAAAAAACAATAAAACTGTTACTTAAGCTATTTCTATATTGCTTCTTGATTGGTGTCCTCACTTGCAATTATTTTTCATGTATGTATGGAATAAACATTCTATGGGTGCTTAGAATACTCTGTTGTGCAGATGAACATTTAAAAAGAGTAAGGAATGTACATTTATGATTTCCACACTGGGCAGCTGCCCAGGAGCCCATCGTAGAGAAAACCCTGATTACAAGCGCTATTTTAACAACTAGTCCACCAAACTCAACAAAAAAAATCAGGTATCAGTTCTGCCAAACTGGTGCAAACTGGCTGAATCCCACCACTGAGGTCATGCCAGAAATGTAATCAGTAAAGCTTCATGGCTCTGAGTAGTGTCCTGGCACCGGCCTCCTGTTCTTCCTTTTAAGGTGGATCCTGAGATCAGCGTGTCTTACACATACTCTCAGAATATTCGTCCACCAACTTGCAGCTCAAACACCATTGATTGCTCCTTGCTTTCTGGTAGATAAATCTCATGCACTGCATGATCAAATTCACCTTTGCATCCTAGCACTCAGGAGAGACTCAATAAATGTGTAGAGGGAACTCCCCATACTATGGGAAGGTTCCATGGGTCTAGGCTGTGACTTCATAGTCAACCCTGTTTAGCAGGATCCTTTATGCATGACTGCTAACACCTAGACCTCAAAATGAGCCCTGGCTGGAGGTACCTCCCAGTTTACTGTTCCTACTTGGGGCTGAAGACAAGATGCTTGAGGAAGACATGAGACACATGTGTCAATCATACAATACAACAATATCACAGCTTCCCAGACACATTTCTTATAGCAAAGTCAAGAAACCCTTCAGCCAGTTTTACAAATGGCCAAATCTGCCCCTTGGCTCTAGCTCTGTGAATGGTATTATTTAGTGGGGGGAAAGTAGATAGCTAGAGGAGTTTTGGAGGAAAACAAAAGCAATAGAAAGATTGGGGAACAGTAATCAGAAGCATCTATCTATCTATCTATCTATCTATCTATCTATCTATCTATCTATCTATCATCTACTTATCCAGTGTGTCCGTAAAGTCATGGTGGACTTTTAACCGGTCAAAAGTCAAAAGTGCACCATGACTTTATGGACACACTGTATTTATCAACCTACCTACACCACCAGTAAAACCATCGAGATTATGAACATACTCATCATCCCTTTGTAGCCCTTCCACAACTTCCTACCCCACTCATGGACCTTCTCTAACTATAGATTCACTTGTATACCCTAGAATTTTGTATCAATGGAATCACACGGTGTGCACTTTATCTGGTTTCTTTCACTCTGCATAATTATGTGGAGATTTGTCCATGTTGTAATGTATATCAAATATCTATTCCTTTTTATTGCTGAGTAGTATTCCGTTGTAAGAGCATACCACTGTTTATCCATTCATTTATTGATGGACATTTGAGTTTTCCCCAGCTTTGGCTACCTCAAATCAAGCTGCTATGCAGATTCATTTACAATCTCTGTATGAACATATGCTCTCATTTCCTGTGGGTAAACACTGAGAACTGAATGGCTGGGTCATGTGGTAAGTGCATGTTTAACTCTTTAAGAAACTCAACAAACTGTTTTCAAAACTGGCTGTGCCACCTTACAAGGCCACAGGCAGTGTGAGTGTTTGATTCCTCCCCATCCTTATCAACACTTAGCATAGTCAGTGTTTTAGTTTTAGCCACTTAATAGACAATGATATCTTCTTATGGTTTTTTTTTTTTTTTTTTTTTTTTTTTTTTTTTATATATTTTATTATTATTAATTCTAATGGGGTGACATCAATAAATCAGGGTACATATGTACAATGAAAACATCTCCAGGTTATCTTATCATTCAATTGTGTTGCATACCCATCACCAAAAGTCAAATTGTCCTCTGTCACCTTCAATCTGGTTTTCCCTGCGTCCCTCCCCTCCTCCCTATCCCATTCTTCCCTCCCTCCCCCCATCCCATAACCACCACTCTCTTGTCCATGTCTCATACCCTCACTTTCATGTCCCACCTATGTATGTAATCGTGCTGTTCTCAGTTTTTCTTTTTTTCTGATTTACTTATTTCACTCCGTATAATGTTATCAAGGTCCATCCATTTTGTTATAAATGATCCGATGTCATCGTTTCTTATGGCTGAGTAGTATTCCATAGTATATACGTACCAAAGCTTTTTAATCCACTCGTCTTCTGACGGACACTTGGGCTGGTTCCAGATCTTCGCTATTGTGAACAATGCTGCCACGAACATGGGGGCGCATTTCTTCTTTTCGAACAGTGCTATGGTGTTCTTAGGGTATATTCCTAAAAGTGGGATAGCTGGGTCAAAAGGCAGTTCGATTTTTAATTTTCTGAGGAATCTCCAAACTGTTTTCCACAGTGGCTGCACCAGTCTGCATTCCCACCAGCAGTGCAGAAGGGTTCCCTTTTCTCCACATCCTCGCCAGCACTTATTCTGTGTTGTTTTGCTGATAAGTGCCATTCTGACTGGTGTGAGGTGATATCTCATTGTGGTTTTAATTTGCATTTCTCTAATGATTAGTGATGTTGAGCATTTTTTCATATGCCTATTGGCCATCTGTATGTCCTCTTTGGAGAAATTTCTATTCATTTCTTTTGCCCATTTTTTGATTGGGTTGTTTGTCTTCCTGGTGTTGCTTTTTATAAGTTCTTTATAAATTTTAGTTATTAACCCCTTATCAGATGTGCTGTCAAATATGTTCTCCCATTGTGTGGTTTGTCTTTTTATTCTGTTCCTATTGTCTTTAGCTGTGCAAAAACTTTTTAGTTTGATATAGTCCCATTTGTTTATCTTGCCTTTTATTTCAGTTGCCCATGAAGATAAATCGGCAAATATACCGCTGCTACAGATGTTGGAGAGCTTGCTGCCTATGTTTTCTTCTAAGATGTTTATGGTTTCACGGCTTACATTTAAGTCTTTTATCCATTTTGAGTTTGTTTTTGTGAATGGTGTAAGTTGATGGTCTAGTTTCATTTTTTTGCAGGTAGATGTCCAATTTTCCCAACACCATTTGTTAAAGAGGCTGTCTTTACTCCATTGTATGTTCTTTCCTCCTTTGTCAAATATCAGTTGTCCATAAAGCTGTGGGTTTATTTCTGGGTTCTCTGTTCTGTTCCATTGATCTATGTGCCTGTTCTTATGCCAGTACCAGGCTGTCTTGAGTATAATGGCCTTGTAGTAAACCTTGATATCAGGAAGAGTGATACCTCCCGCTTTATTTTTTCTTTTTAAGATTGCTGAGGCTATTCGTGTTCTTTTTTGGTTCCATATAAATTTTTGGAATATGTGTTCTATATCTTTGAAGTATGTCATTGGTATTTTAATTGGTATTGCATTGAATTTATAAATTGCTTTGGGTAATATAGACATTTTAATGATGTTTATTCTTCCTAGCCATGAGCACGGTATGTGCTTCCACTTGTTTGTATCTTCCTTGATTTCTTTTATCAATGTTCTATAATTTTCTGAGTACAAGTCCTTAACCTCCTTGGTTAAATTTACTCCTAGGTACTTTATTTTTTTGGCTGCAATAGTGAAGGGGATTGTTTCCTTAATTTCTTTTGCTGATATTTCATTGTTGGTGTATAGAAATGCCTCTGATTTCTGAGTATTAATTTTATATCCTGCCACCTTGCTGAATTCATTTATCAGGTCCAGTAGTTTTTTGACTGAGACTTTAGGGTTTTCAATATACAATATCATATCATCTGCAAATAATGACAGTTTTACTTCTTCTTTTCCAATTTGTATGCCTTTTATTTCTTCTTCTTGTCTGATTGCTGTAGCTAGGACTTCCAGAACTATGTTGAATAAGAGTGGTGAAAGTGGGCAACCCTGCCTGGTTCCTGATCTTAAGGGGATTGCTTTTAATCTTTGTCCATTTAGTATGATGTTTGCTGTCGGTTTATCATAGATGGCCTTTATTATGTTAAGGAATGATCCCTGTATTCCCACTTTACTGAGAGTTTTGAGCATGAATGGGTGCTGGATTTTATCAAATGCCTTTTCTGCATCTATTGAAATTATCATGTGATTTTTGTCCTTCCTTTTGTTTATGTGGTGAATCACATTGATTGATTTGCGAATATTGAACCAGCCTTGCCTCTCCAGAATAAATCCCACTTGGTCGTGGTGTATGATTTTTTTCATATATTGCTGGATCCGGTTGGCTAATATTTTGTTGAGAATTTTAGCGTCTAAATTCATCAGGGATATAGGCCTATAATTTTCTTTCTTTGTGTTGTCTTTGCCCGGTTTTGGGATCAGAATTATGCTCGCCTCATAAAAGGAGTTTGGAATTCTTCCTTCCTCTTGAATTTTTTGAAATAGCTTCAGGAGAATAGGAGTTAGTTCTTCTTTGAATTTTTGATAGAATTCACTTGTGAAGCCATCAGGCCCAGGACTTTTCTTTTTTGGGAGTTTTTTGATAACTGTTTTGATCTCATTTGCTGTAATTGGTCTGTTTAGGTGTTCTGATTCTTCCAGATTGATTTTTGGAAGGTTATATGATTCAAGAAATTTGTCCATTTCACCAAGATTGTCTAATTTTTTGGCATATAGTTCTTCATAGTATTTTCTTACAATGCTTTGTATTTCTGTTGTGTCAGTTGTTATTTCTCCACTGTCCTTTCTAATTTTATTTATTTGAGTCCTCTCTCTTTTTTTCTTGGTGAGTCTAGTTAAAGGTTCATCAATCTTGTTTACCTTTTCAAAGAACCAGCTTCTTGTTTCATTGATCCTCTGTATTGTTTCCTTAGCCTCTATGTCATTTATTTCTGCTCTGACCTTTATTATTTCCTTTCTTCTACTTGTCCTCGGTTTTATTTGTTGTTGTTTTTCTAGTTCTTTTAGATGCAGGGTCAAGTTGCTTATTTGAGCTTTTTCTAGCTTCTTATGATATGCCTGTAGTGCAATAAACTTCCCTCTCAGAACTGCTTTTGCTGTGTCCCGTAAATTTTGAGTTGATGTATGCTCATTATCATTTGTTTCTAGAAACTTTTTTATTTCTTCTTTGTTCTCATTGTTAATCCATTCACTATTTAATAACAAGCTATTTAGTTTCCAAGTGTTTGAGTATTTTTCAGTGTTTCTTTTGTGGTTAATTTCTAGTTTCATGGCATTGTGATCAGAGAAAATGCTTGATATGATTTCAATCTTCTTAAATTTATTGAGACCATTTTTGTGTCCTAACATGTGGTCTATCCTAGAAAACGTACCTGAGCGCTTGAGAAGAATGTATATTCTACTGCTTTAGGGTGAAAAGTTCTGAAGATATCTATTAAATCAAGTTGATCTAGTGTCTCCTTTAAGTCTGCTGTTTCTTTATTAATTTTCTTTCTTGAGGATCTATCCAGTGTTGTTAGAGGGGTATTGAAATCCCCTACTATGATAGTATTGCTGTTAATCTCGCCCTTTATATCCATCAAAGTCTGCTTTATATATGTCGGGGCTCCTATATTTGGTGCATAGATATTTACAATAGTTATATCTTCCTGTTGAATTGTTCCCTTTATCATTATGTAATGTCCTCTTTTATCTCTTACTACAGCCTTTGTTTTAAAGTCCATTTTGTCTGATATAAGTATTGCTACCCCTGCTTTTTTTTCATTTCCATTTGCATGAAATATTTTTTTCCATCCTTTTACCTTCAGTCTATGAACATCTTTTATTTTAAGGTGTGTCTCTTGTAGACAGCATATGTATGGGTCCTGTTTCTTTATCCATGCAGTTACCCTATGTCTTTTGATTGGATCATTTAATCCATTTACATTTAAGGTTATTATTGATATGTAGTTGTTTATTGCCATTTTATTCTTTAAAGCTGTATTCTTCTTTTGCTCTATTCTTTCCTCCCTTTAAACTGTTCACAAGAGGCCCCTTAGTATCTCTTGCAGAATTGGTTTGGTTTTTATGAATTCCTTGAGGCTTTCTTTTTCTGGGAAGCTCTTTATTTCTCCTTCAATTTTAAACGTTAGCCTTGCTGGATAAAGTAGTCTTGGTTGTAGGTTCTTGTTCTGCATTACTTTGATTATTTCTTGCCATTCCCTTCTGGCCTCAAGTGTTTCTGTTGAGAAGTCCGATGTCATCCTTATGGGGGCTCCTTTGTAGGTGATAGTCTTTTTTTCTCTAGCAGCTTTTAAAATTTTTTCTTTATCCATTAGCTTTGGTATTTTAACTATGATGTGTCTTGGTGTAGATTTTTTGGGGTTTCTCCTTAATGGAGTTCTGTGTGCTTCTTGAATGTGTGGAGTGTTTCCCAGCCTTAATTTAGGAAAGTTTTCTGCTATAATTTGATTGAACAAAGTTTCCATTTCCTGTCCTCTCTCCTCTTCTTCAGGCACCCCTATGATGCGAATGTTGTTTCTCTTCATGTTGTCACAAAGCTCCCTTAGAGTTTCCTCACATTTTTTAAGTCTCTTTTCCTTTTTCTTCTCTGCTTCTGTGCCTTTGTTTATTGTGTCCTCTAACTCGCTTATTCGATCCTCAGCGTCATCCATCCTGCTTTTAATTCCTTCCATTGTGGTCTTCAGTTCTGATACTGTATTTGTCATTTCTGTCTGATTCTTTTTTATTATTTCAATTTCATTTTTTATACTTGTTATCTCTTTATTTAGGTGTTCATAATGACTATCCATTGTTGCTCTAATTTCTTTGAACATCCTAACTATCATTATTCTAAATTCTGCTTCTGGTAATTTGGTTATATCTGGTTCATTCAGGTCCTTCTCTGGGGATTTCTCTTGATTCATTTGGTTTGCATTCCTCTGCCTGCCCATTTTTTCTGTGTATAAGCAAGTTGTGGCCACTGGAGTCCAGTAGGTGTTGCCTTTGTGTTCTCTAGGTGTGGTCTATCTGCAGGCCCCCCACCCCCTCTGCCGGCGCCTAGGGTGGTTGGGTATGAGCGTTGCCAGCGCCGGCCCACTGTGGCTTTTGCTGTGATTTCTGCCTCTCCTCCGTGGGAGGGGCTGTCACTGAAGCCACAAGATTAGCACCAAGGGTAGAGGCGAGCACCTTTCCTCAGCTGCGGACCCAGCCTATTTCCGGACTTCCGCCCAGAACCAGCAGTCGGAGCCTGCTCGCTACAGTTCCGCGGGTTAGGCGGGGCTTTTGACGTGCTCTCAGCTGTAAGCTTTTGCCCGTCAGGAGCTTTAGCCCCGCCCTCGAGGCCAGGGCCCTTTGCGCAGGGTCGGAAACCAAGATTTATTGGGGCGGGCGTGTTTGCTGGCTTCCGCCGAGCTGCGTACTTCCGCTCGTCCCGGACTCTACCCCGCCCCCGCGTTCGGAGCCCGCTCGTGCACGTATTAACGCTATCCGGGGTTTCTCCGGCCGGATGGGGATAGCAGCCGTGGGCTCAGCTGCGAGCCTCCGCCTGTCTCGGGGTCCACCCCGCCCCCGCGCTCGGAGCCCGCTCGCGCACGTATACTGGCCAACCGCGGTTTCTCCAGCGGGCGGCGGGGGGGGGGGGGGGGGCGGACTGGTAGCGTCAGCTCAGCCACGAGCCCCTGCCCGTCCCTGGTCCTAGCCCGGTCCCCGCGGTCAGGGCCGGCTTGCGCAGGGCCTGCCTGTTCCTGGCCTCCCGCTTTGTCCCCGTAAGTGGGATTAAAGGCGGGCCCGCAGCTTCCGGACCGCTCTCGCGCTTACCCTCCGACCCTCTGGGCTAGACCGATCTCCCACCGGCTTGGCCTCTGCCCACGCCGACAGAACCGCCTTTCAGCGTCCTGCCGCCCCAAAACCTTAAGCAGCCCTCAGCAGAGTAGGAAGGGACCTAATACTCCACACTGTAGGCCTGGGAGCTCCCTCACTTGTTTCACATCTCAAATCTGTCCAAACGCCTCTTCTTGGCTCTGGGACTGCAGGCTGGGGCTTGGTTCCTGGGACCCAGGTCCCTCCCTCTCCGCCAAAATCTCCTCCCGCCACACGGGTCTCTCCGGGCTGCCGTTTGCTCCGGGGAGCTGGGCAGCCCTCTTCGCGTTTTCGCTATTCCTACCAGTCTCAATGTGGCTTCTTCTGTGTTCCTTGGTTGAAGAGTCCACTTAGTTTTGTTCAAAGTTGGTTTATCCAGGTGATGGTTCTTAAAATTGAGTTGTAATCCACTTTGGTTCTGGGAGTTGGAAGTTGGTACGTCCGCCTACTCCGTCGCCATCTTGCTCCCCTCCTCTTCTTATGGTTTTTAATTTGCATTTCCCTAAGGTTAATGAGGATGAGCAGCTTATTGTCTATTTTTATATCTTCTTTCATAAAATAACCATTCAAATATTTGGCCCACTTTTTAATTGGATTGTTTTCTTATTATTGATTTTTAAAATTCTTTAAATATACAAGAACAAGGCTTTATGGTCTCTCCGCCTGTGGTTTATTCTTTTATTCTCTTAACAGTACCTTTCAAACAGCAGATGTTTTGATGAAGCCCCATCCATCAGTTAATTTTTATAAAGTCCAGTAACTTCTTAGTTCATGTTCAGAAAATTATTAATTTAAAACAAAAAATAAAAGCTGAGTAGTTTACAGTATCAAATCATTTAACAGATATGCAAAACCTCCACCTATTTGGCCCCATGGAAAAAAGTAAAAAGACATGATCCTTGGTTTCAAAATGTTCATTGCATAGTAGGGAGTTGACATGAGGACCTATTGTATTAGGTATGCATTATCAGTTCCGGGAGAGAGGAACAGACATGTAACAGAGTTCATAGAAAGAAAAGGGAAAGAATAGCTACAAAAGTGTGAAGTGGGCATATTGTACTAGGTCTCACCTTGAACTACCCCCCCAAAAGAAAACATTCTTTTTGCTTTTGTTTCTGAGAAGCCCATCTTGACCATTTGCTTTTTCCTTTGTGTGGAGGATGAAATATAGGACCTAACTTAAAACAAGAGAGTTTTGTATCAGATGTGGAGAAGAGCTTGACAAGAAAGAATGTAAAGAGGAGGGGGTAAGAAAAACTGAGAAAGAAGGAAAAAAAAAGGTTAGTGGCAAAGAAATATCAAGGGAAGTCTCTACTCATAAAATAGAAATTAATGGATTACAGAGCAAGGACATTTAGAAAGATCTTTAAGAGGTTGCAGGAAATGGGAGAATTAGGGCAAAGCTAAACTGTCATGTGGAACATTTTACATAACAAACTACTGGTTAAAGCTAATATAAGCTTTCTATTATAAAGGGCAAGAGATAGCACGTGCCCAAGAGAGATGAAATGAGAGGCTATAAAGAGTTCAGATGCAAGCCGTGACTCCGACTCAGTGAACGTAGCCAAGCACCCTGCGCTACCCCAGGCCAACCCATTGTCCAGAGCTTTGGTCACTTACATAGACTTGGCATAGAAGCCAAGTTCATTATGATTTGAGGATAGCAAGTGTGCTGTTTTTACTGCAGCATCTTGGGAAGCTCTTTCATGTCTTATTTACTCTGGAAGTTGTTTCATTAAAAACATCAAAAATCAGGAGCAACAGAAACATTTTCTTCCATTGTGATGTAGATCAAAGCACAATAGAGAGAGAGTGGACAGAGCAGAGCAGTGCTCAGAGAGAGATTGCCCCTCGGGTCCTCAGTGAACTCAGCTGCAGAAGGGTAGCTTCTCTCTGTTCCAGCTGCTAATGGGCAGCATGCAGACCAATAAGAATGAGGAGAGCCAGAGCCAGAGACATCGTGTTGGTGGAGGGTTTCCACCTAAAGTGTAAACTGTGTGTGATCACAGATGAAGACACCATCTGCTGTTCAAATGAAAGCCCAGACACAACCATTCCAATGCAGCCAAGCAGGGACCACAGGACAGTGAGGGGTACGGGAATGAAAAAATGACACCAAAACATGGCAAGAAGTAGACAATCCCATGGCCACCCGAGGTCTTGTCTCTGTCTCCATGGTATGAACATCAAACCTGGCAGTGTCTCTGTGTTTTGTTGGTGTAAACTGATCAGAAGATGGGATATATACTTCATCTCATGCAGCACACTCCATCAGTGCAACAATTTTATTTAGAATTAAAACTGCAACTAAACAAAAGGAAAATATAACAGTGGCTTAAAGAAGATTGAAGTTTATATATATATAAAAGTCTGGGTGGATAGATCAAAGGTAAGTATAGCACCCAACTAGTTCAGAAACCTAAGAACCTTCTAGAAATCACCCCCTTGTCATCCTTGCAATGTCACTCTTGCCCTCATAGTCCAAGTGGCATTTATGTTCCAGAAGAGAGAAACTGATAAAGAAGAAATAAAGTATGCATACTAGCTCTCTCCAGGAAAGGTTCTGGAAGGTATTACAGGCACTTCTGATAGTATTACATTGGCCAGGACTTAGTCACACAGTCATGCAAGGAATGTTGGGAAATGTGGTTCAGGGCTGCCATGTGCCCTGGTAAACATTCTCTTTCAATGCAAGAAGGGGAAATGAATATTGGGTGATAGTCAGGGATCTCTGCCATGTTGACTCATCTTTTACAAAATCCTAAATTAGGGGAAACACAAGGACATTGTAATGTGATGAACTGTGTGCTCACTGCCAGTTGCACTTAGATTTCTGGCACCCAAAGTGTGCATACCAAGTAAATAATTCCCTGATAGAAGGATCCTGGGATGGCCCTCAAGGAAGCTATGACTTCAAAGAGAGCTATGGGAGGGTGTTAACAAGGAAGAGGGAAGCAGGTAAAGAAGCCCACATTCTCCATATGGCAGACAGGCTGAGGAACATGGAGGAGGGATGGGGAGAAAGGCCGCAGTGTGAGGATGTATGGGGTGGGGGGAAGATTCACAGAGAGGGAGGAATGGCTGACTGGATATGGCACTCCCAGAGCAGAGTGATTAGTTAATGATGGGTTGGTAAAGAACGTCACATAGAAGAACGTCACATAGAACAGATTCTTCCTGAACATAGGCTGTGTAAGGTGTCTGATTTGGGCTGCAAGATGAAGAAAATAAAACCAGACAGAGCCCTGCCATCAGGGAGCTTCCAGTCTCAGAATATAATCTCTTACACTTCACACTGTTTGATGATACTTTTGAACTCACCACTTAAAAATTTTATCTTAGTTTGTGAACATGGCAGCTAAAATCTATACCAAGCGAATATTGAACAGTGTCTACAGCTCAAGTTCTGCCATCAGACACTGGTTTCAGACTTTATGTATGTCACTTGAAAGATGACCAGCTCATCCTGGTTTGCCTGGAAATGCCCCAGTTTTAGCACTAAGAGTCTCACATCACTGGCAAAGCACGATGGCTGTTCACGCTAGCCATTGACAAATTTCATGTCCTTGATCTTTTTGGGTTTTGGTTTCTGTAACTGTAAAATAAAATGAATAATAATTCTGACCTTTTATGATAGTTGTGAAAATGGGGATATGTCCTCAACATTTAGCAGAGTGCTTGGCTCTGTGTTACTATTATCACTTACTGTTACTATTATTAGAATTGTTATGATCTGACAGGTTCACATACGTTTAATCTTCATTACCTTCGGGGAAACTATGTGCTATACTAGAATAAGTGAAACTGAGTTTTTGTGATGGTTTTAAAAAGGTATTCTTATGAATAGCAAGGAGCTACTGCTACTGAGAAATTTTCTTTTCAAATTTAATATAGATTTCCATTTTCCCTTCCTTCACCTTCTTTGTATACTAATCATTTTTTTTTCATTGTCATGGGATCTGAAATGAGACTATCCTATGAACAGTCATGTACAGTAATTGTTTGAAATGTTATAATAAATTTGCTTTTAAAAGGCAATTTTAAGAAGTTTATAAGAAAGATAAAGGAAAATTATCTTAATGTTTCTATTTTTATTCTTTCCTTATTTCAACAGATACTTAATTGTGTTATTATTAGTTGTCAAGCAACACGCCAGGTGCTGGATCTACAAGATTGAATAGCCTCAGTCCCTGCCTCTAAGGACCTCACCTGTGAAATGGGCATTTAAGCAAATATGTGTCATTAGGCATAAAGACAAAGGTGGAGGTGCTCACCAGGCTGGCAAGAACCCTCAGTTTCAAGTAGAGTAAGGTGGAGTCTCTCCAAGGAATAATAGGTAAGCCAAATCCAATGTCTGGGGTAGGAAAAGGACGTGGATGTAGGCAATGGCTGCATGTAGGCAAAAGCAATGACCTATAGAGCCCAGAGCCATCTAGCAACTGTTGGTTTCTGATGACTTGGAGCAGCAACTTCCAACCGGTGTGCCACAAGGAGATTTAAAATACTTAATTCATGTCCTATGACTATTTAGTCAGGTACATTAACCTCTTTTCCCTTAGATTGCCAAATAAAAAAGTGACACAGCCAACACAACAATAGCTTTCCAGAGTGAATGAATCAAAATTATACTGTACCTTGCTTTGATGTGCCACAGAATTTTAGTAGTTAGTTTATGTGTGCCATAAGATGATAAAGGTTAAAAACCACTGACTAGAAGGGTAATGGAGACCTTGTTTGCAAACTCATCCAACAAATATTTGCTGAGTACCTATTACATGGATGGTAACATTAAATTCCATTTGTTTCCCAAGACACAGATTCTACCCTTGAAAAGCTTAGGGCTTCGAAAGGAAATAAGGTATGCCCATGACCAATGCCAGATACCTGTATGGACTGAATGTGGATCCTCCCCAAATGCATATGTTGAAGCACTACCCTTAGTGTGACTGTATTTGGAGATGGGACTTCTAAGAAAATAATTAAGGTTAAATGAAATCACAATAATGGGCTTCTGATACTATAGGACTGGTGTCCATTTTTATGTGTGTGAGAGAGAGAGAGATAGATAGGGGTGTGGGGGAGACATGTGAGAAGCATCAACTCATAGTTGCAGCACTTTAGTTGTTCATTGATTGCTTCTCATATGTGCCTTGACTGGGGGGCTCCAGCCAAGCCAGTGACCCCTTGTTAAGCCAGAAACCTTGGGATTCAAACCTGTGAACCTTTGGGCTCAAGCCATTGACTATAGGGTCATGTTGATCCCACACTCAAACTGACCATCCTACGCTCAAGCTGATGTGCCTGTGCTCAAGCCAGACAAGCCTGAGTTCAAACAGGCGACTTTGGGGTTTCGAGTATGGGACCCCATTATCACAGCAGTATCCTATCCACTGCACCACCACTGGTCAGAAGGACTAGTGTCCTTTTAAGAGAAGACACCTAAAAGCCCCTTTCTCTCCACAAACTGAGGAAAGGTCATATAAGGACATAGAGAGAAGGTAGCCATCTGCAAGCCAGAAAGCAAGCAGGCCATCAGCAGAAACTGAATTGGCTGGAAGCTTGGGACTTGGACTTCTCTCCTCCCAAATGTGAAAAAATACATTTCTACTATGTAAGCCACTGGTCTGTGGTATTTTGTGGTGGCAGCCTGAACAGACTACAATTCCCATGATGCACCCTGAGGAGAAAGAAAAAAGTAGCTTTGAACTAGGAGGAGGGCTGAGAACAGCTGACTGGGGGAGCAGAACAGACTTGCTGGAGAACATGACCTTGAGCTGAGCCTTAAACACTTGGAAGCACTTAGACTGAGGTGAAATTGATAGTGGAAGACCATTCCAGCTAAAGGAAATGCTGTAGGCTCAGGTGCAATATGAAAACACACACCTTTCATCTGTCTGGAGACTATAGCATGTGATATCTAAGAGTGCGGGACAGAGTGGGTCACACTGTGAAGGGCTTTGGAAGTCAAGAAGAAGACTGTGGGCTTCATTTAGGGTGCACTGAGGACACATTGCCAGTTTAGACAATCAGAGTTTCATTTAGCACAATGCCTTCAGCAGAGTGATCTGGAAGTCTCAGAGTGGCCTTAACTTGGAAGCTAGGACAGCCGTACCAGTGAGAGTTAATGAGTGCTGCCTAGGGCAACGGCACTGAGAAGGTAGGTGAGAAAGGTCCTGCAGGGGTGGGGGCACTGACCAAATTTTGCAGTTGTTGAATATAGAGGAGAGGAGGATGAGAAATAAATATTAATTGTAACCAAGAGTGGAAAACAAAGAATGTTTATAAAATCATTTTGCTGACGTGTCAGTTTCTAGATCGCTGACTCCTAGAACAGTCTCATCTTGAAGACGAGGAAACTTAAGATGAATCGTGACCAGCAGAATGCAAGACTTTGCCTCATTCTGGTATGCTAAACTGCCAGCCAATTTCAAGCAATGAGACCACTGAAACTGATCTTGTGACCAAGGGTAGAATGATTCCCAGACAAATGTAACGCTTTCTTCTAGATTATTGAGCCTGAGGTGGCACCAAGCAGTGGGAAACCACCATGATCTTTCAGAGAGCTTGAACCTGTGAAAGTAGAAGGGAAGGCATAAGTGCTCGGAAGGACACTGGTGGGGACAGCAGATGAGCAAGCCCTGGGGACAGCCCATGTTTAGAATGTGAGAGAAGGAAGGAGAGAGGCAAGAGACCAAGGAGGCTTTAGAGTAAGTGATGCTCACCGGGACAATGTCAGATCAGGGGACGTCTGAGGAGGGAATATTAGGGAAGAATCATGGTCAATTGTGTCAATGGCTATAAATTCTAGAAAATGAGGACTGAAAAAAATAAGCATTTATTTAGAGATTGAGTAGCCCCATTCCCTGGAGAAGAGAATAAGCAGCTATCTGCCCTGGATGGCTTAACTCCTCCCTTGCCGGAGGGAAAGGTTTGGACCAGATGGATGCAGGGCCCCTAGACTGAGTTCATTCTTCTATCCTGGGATGGAACAAAAGGAGAACACAGGCTCAGGCCTGCAGTCAGGGCAAGTGTGTAAGAATGACCCAGTTAGGGAAAGGTAGAGAGCAGCTTTCAAAGACCTTGAAAACATATGGCATTGCTAAAACACGCTCATCTATCCCCAGCCCTGGAGCTGCAAAGATCTAGAGCAGAAGGTGCAAACTGGTAACCTTAGGCCCACGCATTATATGCAGTGCATAGTGTTTTGTTTGTTTGTTTTGTTTTGTTTTTTGATCAGCATAATGTTCTGAAAAGTTAGAATTGGTTGACAACATTTAACAATCTGACAAGTTCACATAAAAAGAAAATCGAGTTCTGTCTTCTGTTGAGAGCCTCTGGAACTCTGGCAACGCCGTGCCTACATTCCCGTGTGGCAGCAAATGCCAGAGCTGACCTGCAACTGCAGAAGTTATCAGGGCATGTACCCCACCCACCCCTGCCTCTCCACAGCCTCCCGCCCCCAGACCTGCTCTCTGCCCCTGTGCTGCCTTCTGGCCTGTGAGACTTCAGAGTTTTCCATTTCTGATTTAATCAAACCACATATTCAACAGAAGAAACTGAGGCCAGAGAGGGGCAGGGGATGACGGGTGCTCTCCCTATAACAAGTAACTTCTTCCTTCTGCACCACTGGATTTGTGGGCTCTGAGCGGGACTAGGTGACTGCTGTGCAACGACCAGACATCACTGCCAACATCACTCCAGAGACCAGTAGCAGAGGCCAGACCCCCACAGGGCCCCTTGCCTTGGGGGCCTCAACCGCAGCGTGCTACCCTTGCCATCCATCTCCTCGATTAATAAACAGCCAGGTAGGCCTGAATCACACTTAGCTTGTGCCTTTCTCCAGGCCTCTCCTTCTGTTTCTTAGGGAGAGGCTGAGGCAAGTCAACTCAAGACAACGAAAAAATGTGTTTCAACTGAATGAGATCCTGGAGTTTCTCTAATAGGCAGGTTGGGAAAAATAAAAACGCTAATTACTTGAGGGAAAGAGTGGAAAATGAGTCAGCTGATTGGGCCACCAGGCAGCCAGTAGGAACTGATTTCTTTTTTTAGAGGATAATGACTTATTCTAGGGGATTTCAGCCATGCACATACAACAAAAATAATTCCAAGTGTCTGCTAGCAAAATCCCATGCTGCCAAACATCATATTGGAAAATTAACGTGACAAGCTGGAGGTCCTTTTGCTTCAAGATCAGAAGACAATGCAAGCTCCCTCCTTAGGAAGTTTCTCAGGGTAGAACCAGAAATCCAGACTGGAGAAGTTGGAGGGGCAAGGCCCACCAGGGATGGTGCACAGCAATCAGCTAGGAGGCCACGCTGCCTCCTTTGTCCAGGCGCTCAACCCAGCCTCCAAAGTTACTGGTGATCCTACAGAAGCTGGTGGGGCTGCTCACTAATTGCCTTGTTCTTCCTATCGTTAAAGTGATAGGTCTTGCCACCGGGAGTGACACTGCCTGGCTGCCATTGGCGCACCTCCTGTGCAGGTGCACATAGCATACTGGATATTTCTGAAGAGCCCAGAGGTGGTTTGGGGTTCACACGAATGCGTTTGATTCCAGGAGCTGGATCCCAGGGCCCTAGTTCCCACTTACTGGCTGGCGATGGGATTAATGAAGCCTGGGTAGCCCTGTATGCAGGGCACACTCTGGTCCCTTACAGCTCTTTGTCTGCAGCCAGGCTCTTGTCTTTCATTGCTGGCTGCCTCCCCGTCTCTGGGGCTGATGCACAGCCAGATAACGAACAGTGTATCAGGGCTGGCGGGCGGAGGGGCGTGTGGAGCCGGAGGGGGAGGGGAGACTGCCTGAGCCAGCCAGGCTGACTTATTATTCCTTCACTTTCAAACAAAACAAAATCATTGGCCTGCTAGGGTCATTAAGGACCCCAGAGTTGTCATAGAAACGACCTTTGGGGCCCGGTGGTTGTTAATGCATGAGTGACTGCCTGCATTGTGTGCTTGGGGAGAGGTCAGAGTTTTGTTGGTGGCTTAAGAAAGAAAGAGAAAAAGAAAGAGAGTGAAGGAAAAAGAGAGCTAGCTAAACCCAGGATTGGGCGGCTGCCATTGAGAAAGAAGGCTGGACGCTGCCTCTCGTGCCGATTAGATGTCTGGGACCGTGAACATCCCATGCCTTGCACATAGTAGGCACTCAATAAATGTCTGCGAAGATAAATGGACACATTTCTCTGGTTAAAAATGTCCTTACATCTTTTCTACCAATTCCACACCCTGCCTCAAGAGGCCGCTTTGCTGGTGAACTCTCTGAGAACACTTATTTATTTATTTGACACTTAAGATGCCTTGGGTATTCATTTTTATTATTTTAGTACATATAATTTCATTAATATTTAAAATTTTTAATTATATTTTTGAGTACAGTTTACATTCAATATTATTTGTATTAGTTTCGTGTGTACAGCATAGGGGTTCTTAGACAGTTATATACTTTATAAAATGCTCCCCCTGACATTTTCAGTCGCTGAGAGTATTTAGATAGGTTATGTCTCCTGTCATATTTCCAGTCAAGATTAGCAAAGTCATGTTCAAGTTTTAGGGAGAATGCACATGTACTAATCTTGGATGGGTCATTTTTATGACTCCCGGGGAGGATCTGATTGGGCGTGGGTGGCCAGAGGCTTGCACAGGAGAAACAAGAGGGCAGGGCCTACACAGCAAGCCTTAGCTTCACAGATGAGCTCTCAACCCACTTCCTAACCGAAGTGCTGGGTACCTCCTGCCAGGGTGTACTCAGAGCACCACCCATGTGATGGAGTTCACCTGGCTCATGTTCAGCGAGCTGGCCACAGGGGCTTCCCCAGGTTGCCCTGTGTTCAGAAACTTGGGTTTCAGAACCGGCCCTGTCACTCACTCATTGTGTGTCCTCTTGCATGTCCTTCCTGTCTCAGTTTCCTCATCTGCAACATTGGAGATAGGCCAAGTGATGTCTACAGCTTACCATCCCATGCCTGGTAAGAGTTCTCCTTGCATTTAGAATTTAACTTTCCAGGTAGGAAGAAAACCTTCTAGGAGACCTCTTTGGATGACTCCAGGACCATTTGATCTGAGAAGTAAAAACCTGGTTGCCTTCTATGTTGCCTTCCAGACCTCTTTCCAATAAGGATCCAGGGCCTTTCCAAGATCAGAAACTGGCCTGGGGTCGGGATAGAATAAGCATGTTGGGACTAGTCTGTTTTCTGATCTCATAACACCTGCTCCCTCTTGCTGGGTGCTTGCCTGGATTAGCTACAACACAGTGTTCACTGCCTGAAACCCCATATCACATCGGGAGCTTGGACCCATGACCTATAACCTGGAAGACACAGTCACTAAGCCTTAACTGCCAGGGTGACCTCCTTTTAAAATTAGTTCCAGGGCCTGGCCTGGCAGTGGCGCAGTCGATAGAGCATTGGACTGGGACCTGGAGGAATCAGGTTCAAAACCCTAAGGCTGCTGGCTTGAGCATGGGCTCATTTGGCTTGGGTGCGGGCTCACCAGCTTGAGTGCAGTGTCACTGGATTGAGTGTGGAATCATAGACATGACCCCATGATTGCTGGCTTGAACCCGAGGCTGCTGGCTTGAGTAAGGGGCCACTCGCTCTACCTGCTGTAGCCCCCCAGTCAAGGCACATATGAGAAAGCAATCAATGAACACCTAAGGTGCTGCTGTGAAGAATTGATGATTCTCATATCTCTCCCTTCCTGTCTGTATGTCCCTATCCATCTGTCCCTCTCTCTGACTTTCACTGTCTCTGTCAAAAAAAAAAAAAATCATTCCAGGGATCTGTCGGCTGTGCTTCCTACTTACCTGGCAGGACTGCCACTCATAGAACCCCTTCATTGGCTCATGGGTTCAATGGCTGCAGAACCCAGGTCTCTGACGTGGGCCAGATACAAGCAAACACATCACCTCAGTGAATCTCACTTCCTTGCTGTTTTGTGAGCACTTTGTAGGAATTCTTTATGAGAGGGTCTGTCATGGAATCTGAGATTCAAATACCCCAGTAGAAGGGAGCCCTACACGGCAAAGGACACCCTTATTCCTCTTATAGCCCGGAGAGTGTAATGTCTGCCCTGGAGGAACAATAAGCTATTGGAGTGGGTGTTCAATTTCAACCTTTCATTTATTGTAATTCTTATAAGAAGGCGAGCAGCTCTCATGCCCCTAGGACCCAGGAGGGATCCGACAGGAAGGAGCATGCTTTGTCCAAGGGCACGAGGCAGAGAGGAAAGGAGCAACACTGGAACCCAGAGCCTCAAGCTCCAGGTCTGTCTGCTGTGCTGCCCAAGCCCACAGCCGAGTGAGTACCAGAGCATGAGAATTAATTCTCTTGTTATTTACACTTATATTGCAGAAAATACAACATTCGGCCAGATGCAGTTAACCTTTGTTTTTGTGTCTAAAATCTGCATGACTGATTTGCGTAACTGTCGGTGCTGCAGCCAGACACCCACTCCTGTGTGTGTACATCGGAAAGCATCTCTCTTCCCCCCTAGTTGGTTTCAGAAAGTAAGAGGTCTGTGCCCAGTGTGTACTCTAACTCAAACCTTGCTATGACTGCTAAATCAAACTCTAATAGTGGAGGGTGTTTCTCTTTTCAACAAACTGCATATTCCCACCTCAATGAGGAGACAAAACTCTCTCCAAGTTTCCTGGGTTTACAGAGGTAAAGAGAGTCCAAGAGCAGAGTTCAGATGTTGGGCCTTAAGTTCCAAGGAAATAAACACAAGGGCCCTCAACTAGACATTCCCGGCTGATGGACAGGGACTGCTTCTAAGTCATGCAGTGACTTTGGAACAGTTGCTTCCCTTTAGGAAGTCTATTTCTACTTTTCCAAAGTGTAAGGGAGCCTAAACTTTGAAATGCTCTAATTCTGAAGCATGGGTTCCGATAAAGATTGATAAACTGCAAAGTATTTGTCTTTAATGTAGTTTAACACTAGGTTATAAAAGAGAAGGGTTTCCTGGGAGAAGGAGGCATCGTCTAAACCAGCGGCACTGAACAGAGTATTTTACTTTGCATGAGTATCTTCCCTTAGGGATGAGGATAAAACCCAACATGATAAAAAAAATGTCGCAAATATTTGCATATAGAATATATAATATTTGCATATACCATTTACATAAAGCATGGTGCTCATTTCCCAGGGTGCGAAGGCGAGAGCTAATAATGTACTCAGTGCTTCCTCTGTCCTCGGTGCTTAACTTACAGCACTGACTCTTGAACAACCCAAGGACCCATCGCGTGCCCATTCCACACCTAAGACACTGAGCTCCAGGAGAGTGACTTGCCCCAGTGAGTGGGCCAAGGGACATGGTATCTTTTAAGAGTTTCCTTATCTCTTTACTACATCTTTCCCTCCTGCAACTTCAGAGGATGGGCACCCATAATATAAGGGAAATGCACACAATAATGTTAAAGAAGTAGATGTAAACAAGCATGTTTTACTCATAGTCCTCTGTAAAGTGGGAGGTTTGGATGAGGTGACCTCTAAGATCCATTTAACTTTTAAATCGAAATTTTGAGTTACTTATCTAAACAGCATTTACCAAAATTTATTCCAAAGCACAACACACCCAAGAAACATTCCTTAAGAAGCATGTTCCATTGTCAACTATATTTGGAAATTGTTATTAATTGTATTACCAATTAAAGAATTACAATGCACATTATAATATCAAAGATTCTGATAAGTTCTGCAATAAAAGTCTACATAACCATTTGATCTATTTCCTGGACATACTGGACTTTCGGCCCTTTTTTATTTTCATTTCACATTATTAACATTTGTGAAACTACTTTGTTATTTAGCACACTTGGGAAACAATAGAATAATTGTAAAGTTCATGAATCCTTACTTTGTCCATTTTTTGCCTTCCATCCTTCCCTCGGAGGGTCATGGGTGGCGAGTGGGAGTGGAAGGAGGGAGTCCACTTACAACTAACCAGGCCTTGTGTTCAGCTTCTGTTTGGAAAAACAAGTAGAAAAACAGATATTGCTACAGCAGTTTCTGAAACTTTGAGAAACAGGAAATATTGCGACACTCTATATTCATGCATCAACCCATTTATAATTGAAGACAAAATGTGATAGGCCTTCTGTTTTGATCAGCCCTTTTAAGGATTCTCCCTTCCTTGTCCCGTTTTAAAGTCCATATAAAATGGCATGTTCACAGTGCCTGTCATTTATGGAAATTGTTCCCTCGACTAATTAGTTCCTGTCTACCTTTCATATCACAGCTGAAATGTCACTTCTTTCAGGATGAGTTCCCTGACTGCAGATTGATCTGTTCTGCTTTTTCTGCTTCTATGAATACCTGGGGTACTCCATGAGAGCAGTTATCAGGGCTGATAATTATATAGTTAGGTAGTTCTTTTTTTAATGTCTGCTTCTCCCATGAGACTGTGAACCTCATGAGGACAGGGACTATGTCTGTCTTACTCATACTGCACACACAACACACAGCACAACTGGCAAACAGTAGGAGCTAAAAAAATATTTGTTGGCTGAGTCAATAAATGAATGCATTTCCATGCTAAGAAGTAGGCCTCATGTGCTTGGCCCTACATCAGTCCTGTGAGATCCTTTGCTATTGCTCTTCTATTTAAACCCTATAGCCCCCTCCCTTTTTATTTTAGAGAAGCAGGGAGAGAGAGACAGGATCATCAAGCTGCTCCTGAATGTGCCCTGACTAGGGGATCAAACCAGCAATTCCTGCACTCCAGACAATGCTCCAACTGAGCTATCCAGCCAGGGCTTAATTTTTTTTTTTTTTTTTTTTAGAGAGACAGAGAGAGGAAGGGTGAGAGACAGGAGGGGGAAGAGAAGCATTCATCTGTTGTTCCACTCAGTCATGAATTCGTTGGCTGCTTCCCATGGCCAGGGATCAAACCGTCAACCTTGTTGTTTCAGGATGACACTCTTAACCGACTGAGCTAACTGGCCAGGGCCTCCCCTCTCAATATTATGCCCACTCTGGCATCTCTCATCTCCTGACCTCAGCTCTATGCTGGCATACTTGGCCACATCACTCACAAACCACTAAGTAACTCCCACCCATCACAACCTGCACAACCCATTCTTCATCCAATCACAGCTCTGGCGGAGGGCAAGACCACTAAAGTGGGTTCTGATTTGTTACCTAAATAAAATCATTGACTTTTAAACATCAAAGTTACCTTAGAGGCCATTTGTTCAACTTTATCTTTTGTCCAATGAAGAAAGTAGCAATCAGACGAGATGGGTGACTTGTCCTTAGGCAGACCGCAGGATGGAAAGAAGTTTCTGGATGTCCCTTCAGTAATCCAGTCTGTGTCAGCATTAATTTCAAAGTGGTGTCTGCTTTCTTTCTTTCTTTCTTATTTTTTAAGTGAAAATTCTGACATTTCATGAGTGTCTAAATGGATTCTAAAGTGCTACTTAAAGTGTTATAACACTACAAGTTTGTATTGTTACTTCTTCCCATTCTTTAGACGAGGAGAGTGAACATTATAATGATCACAAAATGAGAAAGTGGTGCTTCGGGGCCGCCTGCCAGCAAGTCCCTGCCCCAAGCACGTGTGATCACTTCACACTCTAGCAGCATGTCCGCCCTGCTAAAAAGCAGAGATTACATGATATCTCTTTGGCCTAACCACTTTCTAGCTCAATATATTAGGACATAAGAGGTCCTAAATAAACCTTCAAAGAATGAATAAATGATTGAAACACATGATTAAATAATTGAAAGCTCAAAGCAGCAGTTAGCATTATTTCCATGCAAGATGGGTAGGGTACAGAAGAGAAAGATAGACACTTATTTTAAAAATGCACATAAGCTAAGAGTAAACATTTACCTTCTTAGATAGAATGAACTTTTAGAACATATTTGTTTTATTGCAAATGGTTGGGATATAAAAATATGGGTTATCTTAATGAAACAACCTGGAATGGGTATAACCGCAGAGATATGCTATTCTCCAAACTAGAATCTAGAGAAGGTGGCAACACTGAGGGATGCATGTTCTCGTCTTACTATTAAACTCAGGACAGCCAACATACACACACGTATATCTATACGTGGCTAAATGATTTGAGGTGATGGTATGAAAGGGTAGACTGTTGAAGATCTGCATATGTGAATTTGAATACATGGGAAGTAGAATTTTCAGGCTTTTGAATATACATATTCAGCCTCTCTTAGAGGTTCTCAAAAAGTAGTTTAATAAGTGCAATATGACTAGTAATTAATGCATTGAGTGCTTCCAAAGTGCCCTCTTTGTCCTTTGTTTAAATATAGCATTAAACCAGCCTTTGTCATGACATTCATCACTTGCTTAAACAAGCCTTTTTTTCCCCATTTATTTCACAAAGGTGAACCTCACCCAAGCTCCAACATGTGAATTTCAGTAACTGCTGATGAAGAAGGTATTTCAGGCTAAGTTGTAGGACATAATATAGAGTAGTCCTTCCTCCCAGGACTGTGAGGAAGAAAGATGTTAAAGGACTGTGTGTGTTAGCACATTGCTTGGTGCACAGTAAGGGCTCCAAAGGCAGCAACTGGTTATTCACGCCAAGAGGGAGGAGCATGCAGGCTGCAGTGGAAAGAGCAGGCTGGAGGAATGGCTGGGAAACCAGACAATGTTCATTTCCTCCTGATCCCCTGGGACTATTCAGTAATTACTCCAGCTTCTTCAACAGCTTGTGATTTGTCCAGTGCCAGGGAACCTGGATTTGCATTGCACAATGCATACATAATTTATATGGCACGGACAACAATTATGAGCTAATTGAGGGGTGTAATGTTTAAAGAAAGGATCCATTATGAGGAACATAAGGGATGTCAGGAAGGAAGAAGCTCAGGAGTAGTGGAGGCTCATGCTCTCTAATTCGGCTTTCTGTAGGATGGCACTGATGTCTCCTGGAGGGCATCGTCATTCTCCTCTCACACAATATCCTGGGGCTTGGGGGTTCAGGGTGGGTTAGGATCAGCATCTTCTGCTCATGCTCTTGTTTTATCAACTTTCCAGGGGCACCTTACCGAGTTGACAAGGTCATTTGGGTTAATATGATTAGAGGGGTATAATGTTACCATAACTATAATTTCTGAATCAAAAATCAAGCCCACCTCCTAGATGGAGAAACCATCTGGAAATATACTTAGATGCAGAATTATTGGACTTTCCAATATGTAATCATAGTTTGGTGAGATTAGGACAGCCTCATTAAGTGGGATTTTTACTAGAAAATCCAGAAGCTGGGCTAGCAAATTATAAAGAGATCTGGGTAGGTAGTAACAACCTTGAGCGTGTCTATGACGAGATTATCCTCTTGCAGAAAAGCCCTTGGAATATCACCATTGCTGTTTGGGCCTCAGTTTCTCCATCTGTACAATGGGGAAATTGGGTAAGAGGACCTTCTAATATCCTTCCAATTCTGATGCACAATGTTTCTACATGTCACACCTTCCTTCTGACTTGCAATTTTAAACTATCTTGACAGAGCAACCTTTGTTCTTTGGGACCAATGTTATATGCTTCAAAACTCAGAGAATGTGTGACTGTCACATGAAATATAAAACTTTTATTTTTTTTTAATTGGCTGTGAAGAGATAATTAAATAAATCACTCTTCCACTGGTTTCCATTATGAACTTATTTGTATATCTCAAAATAGTAAAGCAAAGATATTTTATAAAGAAAAATTTCATGCCAGCACCTGCTCTCTCTGGTGTGCAGGAAGGTGTGGTCATTGAGTCACACTGTGTTGTTTGTGTTTTCTATCTTTTCAATTCTCCATAGAACTTCCCATATCTCTTTTTTCAAGATTGTTCTATAACTAACATTTGAGCCTGTACTTTTCTCTTCACCCTCAACCAAAGATTGTCGCACAAACATTTAATATCATAGCAAGCACTTTCTAAAAAAGCTGGCTCTGATTACCATGTCTACTTGGGCTGGGCTGCAATATCACAGCTCACCAGTAGAGGCTGCTTACTGATTCATTGTATACGCACACCCTAAAGATTCAAAAATCATAGAGTACCAAGAGCAGAAGAGGTCTCAGAGATCATTTTGTTCAAACAAACGTCATACATAGTTTTCTGCTTTATTATATCTGAAAATTAGACATTCGGGTAATACTAATCTGCTTAAACAGAAGAATGGCTTTCACTGACTTGGGTGCAGCTGGCTTGCGCAGTGTCTCTTCAGTTAAGCAGAATAGCTGACCAGTTTGCATACCTTTTGAATAATGAGGACATTTAACATATTCAAGGTGGAGCTTACGCTATTCTCTGCCTGTGGCACTAATGCAGCTATTTATGCAAGGAGCCAAAGCAGATCTTTCACCTGCAAGTTGGCTGTCATGTCTGTTTCAGCATTCAAACCAGCTCTGCAGCTTATTTCAGAAGACTTTCAAATGGGTTTTGTCCAAAGTAAATTGATCACCTGTGGGCTGAGAATTTCTTTCTTTTCTTCCCTCTTTAAATAGATTTTCCAACAATTTAAGAAATCCTTCCCCAAACCCCAAGGGAATGAGAGAGATGAGCTTAAGAAAGTGTGTGTCTACTTACAAAGTCTTGTTTTGGGAGAGTCAGGGTCACGATCAATATACACTGGACAAAGGAAATTCATACTCGCCTTGAAGAATGGGCAGCAGTAAGTACACAGTTGACTTTTTATATCCTTTTTTAAACTGTAACCAAAGGCAAAGGTTCCAGAAGACAAAATCGTTACCTTAATGCATCTAATTCTAAATGTAGAATGCAGCTGCAGAGATGTTCACTTGGCCCTGCTTGCTCCTTTGGATACAAGGATGGATGGCCTCTGTGAGTTACATCCTGGGAAGAATAACCACTCATGAACAACCCATATTTAATCTTTAGTTTTGAGTCTTCCTAAGTGAGAGGTTGCCATAAAACAAAACTGCTGTGTTGCTCCAAGGGTTAATTAGACACAGCCCAGAAAAAGCAATTTCTTTCTTTCTGCCTTAAATTTGGGGCTTTTCATTCTGAGTAACTGTTGACTTCTGCCAAATGGAATAAGATAAATGCAAGCTCCTAAATTGAACTCCGCTCATTCTGTTCCCAGCTGCTATTTTTCAGTTTTCCAAAAAAGAGAAAGCTCTCTGGACCTGCTGGTTTTTACAAAACTGTAACTTGACTCTCTTCCCTTCTGGTTTGGGGTCCAGGTATCCTTGGAAGGAGGTGATTCAGGCCCTTCTAGATGGACTTCTCTTGAAGACTTTAAAGTAAATTCCACCTCTTTCCTTTCTTCGCCAGTCAGATTGAACATCTTAATTGTGAAGTCAACCACTGTGTTCTGACTTCTTCACTGAGTTGTCCAAAGCAACACCAAGATTTTCGCCCCTTTTTTCTCCTCAAAGGTTACAAGTAATTCAAAATCCATCAGCTCAGGCAAACACTTTAAATTGTTCTCTTAAATGAAATTCATTTGCTGTCATGTTTCTCAATTATTTGGTTTTCCAAGATCCTTCTTGGTTTCCTCATAAAATACCCTCCTCTTTGCTTTCTTGCAAACGTTGAAGCGTCAGCACATTTCTGAGCTCTGTGTTAACTGTTCTATGGTAAGGATGTCTTTAAAATTCTTTATTTATTTAATTCATGGAAGCATTCATTTAACTTGCACTGAGCTTCAGTTATGTATGGGTAGTGAAAGTACCACACAGGTAATGAAGAGGAGCTAGTTCTCACAGTGTTCCTGACAGTAAATGCTAAGAGATTACAGAGGTCCCCTTGTTGGGCCATTAGTAACCATCTTTGGGATCAAGTCATTTTTTTTTTTTTTAGCTTTGTAAGCACAGGAGACTTCTCAACAAACTGCTAGTAGAGTCCCTTTAAGAAAACCACGTGAACATGGGCAGAGGAGAATGATTAGTGTGGCCTTTGTAAATTGTTTTAATTTACAAAATAAGCCATTTAGTACTTTGTGGTTTAAAAAGTACTTCCATATACATTGGAGCCTCGTAACAAGTCTGTCAGTTATTATTAGCCCTTTTCTCATCTTTATAGTGCTTAGAAGCACCTTGACCAAGGTCAAACAGCTAGCAAGCTGTGGTGCTGCAACCCAAATCTGTTTTCTCCCCACATTCTCCAAGCTGCTCTCTAGCTCTCTCTCTTTTTGAAACAACTCCTCCCCATGTCTCCTCCCTCCAGTCCCTAGCAACAACTTCTACTTCCCGTCTCTATGGCTGTGACTACTCCAGGTCCCTCATATAAGTGAAATATAGGATTCATCTTTTTTTTTGTCTGGTGTATTTCATTTAGCATAGTGTCCTCAAGTTCATCTATGATGTAGCATGTGTCAGAATTTTCTTTCTTTCTTTCTTTTTTTAAATTTTTTTGAGATTTTATTTATTTTAGAGAGAGAGTGAAAGAAGGGGGGAGGAGCAGGAAACATCAACTTCCATATTTGTCTTGACCAGGCAAGTCCGGGGTTTCGAACTGGCAACTGCAAATTCTAGGTCAATGCTTTATCTACTGCGCCACCACAGGTCAGGCAGAATTTTCTTTCTTTTTAAGCCTGAATAATATTCCATTGTATGTAGAGACCAGAGTTTGTCCATTCAGCCATCAATGAATACTTGAGTTGCTTCTACCTTTCGGCTTCTGGGAATGATGCTGCCATGAACATGGGTGCCCAAATATCTCTTCAGATCTACTTTTAATTCTTTGGAGTATGTACCCAGATGTGGAATTCCTAGATCGTATGACAATTCTATTTTTAGTTATTTGAGAAACCACATACTGTTTTCCATGGCAGCTGCACCATTCTGCATTCCTACCAACAGAGCAGATGAGTTCCAATTCTCCATATTCTTACCAACATTGTTATTTTCTGTTTCTGTTTTTTAAATAGTGTCCATCCTATGGACGTGCGGTGGTATCTCATTGTGGTTGTGATTTGCATGTACTTCGTGATTAGTGATGTTGCACATCCACACCACTGTCTGGAACAGACATTATTTCTGTCTTATGACGTCCTAAACTAAACTGGGATTCAGAGAGGCAAGTGGGTGATACAGGAGTAGAGGGAGGATTGGAGCCCTTTAGCTCTCTCCAAATTTAACATTGAGTCCACTGCATGGACATTTCTCAAACTGGGGTTCTCAGATGCATTCTCTGGGATTCATGAGTTCTGAGTGCAAATGCTTCCATTTCTACTATTACACAGAAGGAGTGAATCTAAGTTTATTCAGATTACTGAACTTGTTGATTTTCAGAATGTGGTTCTGTAGTCATCATCTGGGAATAGGTTAGAAATGCCAAAACTGAATTAGCAACTCTGGGTGTGACACAATGATCTGGATTTTAGCAAGTTCTTCTCCATATGGTTGTGTGTGTGTGTGTGTGTGTGTGTGTCAGAAACAGAGAGAGAGTCGGAGAGAGGGACAGACAAACAGAAATGGAGAGAGATGAGAAGAATCAATTCTTCGTTGCAGCACCTTAGTTGTTTATTGATTGCTTTCTCATATGTGCCTTGACCAGAGGGAGCTACAGCAGAGTGAGTGACCCCTTGCTCAAGCCAGAGATCCAAGGGCTCATGCCAGCAACCTTGGGCTTCAAGCCAGCGACCTTTGGGCTCAAGCCAGTGACCATGGGGTCACGTCTATGATCCCACATTCAAGTCAGTGACTCCGTGCTCAAGCTGGCAACCTCAGAGCTTTGAACCTGGGTCCTCTGTGTCCCAGTCCGATGCGCTATCCACTGCCACTGTCTAAACAGGGTCCATGTGGTTCTTAATGCATGCTCAAGTTTGAGAACTCGATATCCATGGTTCTTACCTTGGATGGTCCTTGAAATATCTGAGAAGCATATAAAAGATTCTGACTGAATTAGTCTGAGATTTAACCTGGATATTAGGATTTCTAAGGCCTCTTCAAGCAACTCCAGTGTGCAGTGAAGGTTGGGAAACACTAATGTACTTAACAGCCATACACAAAAGTGTCCCCTCACATTTTCAGATACCGTGAATGAGTTACAATCATCATGGCCAGAGGCGGGTTCAACGGCCAGCGCACCAGGTGTGCACCCTGGGCCCCGACTTCTGAAGGGCCCCGCAAAACTGCAACTTTACACTTTTTACTAATGGCACCAAGTTTGGTTTCATAGGTGTAATTTTAACATTAATAGTACATAATATTTTTTATTTATTTAAAAATATGGTTAACATGTATTTTTATTTTTCTCTCTCTTGTTTTTAAGGGGCCCAATATTTTCTTCTGCGTCTGGGCGTCACCTGACCTTAATCTGCCTCTGATGACGGTACCAGATGAGCTGCTGCAAACTAATGAGGAAAGAGCAAGAGCAGGCCCAGTGATGCCCCCACCAGGTGAGGGCCCCATGGCCCCATGGCCATGCTCCATACACAGCCACTTCGCAGAGGTTCCAGTAGAGAGGACTGGGGGCATTTGCCTCATCACATAACACGTAGCAATGGGGACATGAAAATATCCCAGGATCTCGCTGTGCTGTAGCAGGTGTCAACATACACTGGTCTCAGTTGCAAATACAGGTACGGCAAAGACAGCATGGTCTTTCCCATTAAATTGATGTTGTCAATTTACTTCTGCTGGTTTATAGCTTATTTCTTCATCTATAACACTTAAATACAATAATTTAAGTCAATATTGCGAACCTGTGGAAATCTGCTTTTGTTAGGGGTCCTAGGCTATCCTAAATGTGGGGAATTTTGCTTTCTGTCAAGTTGGTTTTGTGTGTTTAGACTTGGTTTTACAGAGACCCTCTTGTCAGGTGGGGGTTTAAGGGCCCCTTGTTGGGAGTGGGTCGCAGCAAGCCCAAGACAAGACAGCCCTTCTTGGGGGTACCTGCCTGACTCTGACCTGTCCTCTGCCCATTGGGTCAAAGCAGAAATTATCTTTGAAGATTTCCAGTAAATAATTAACTGTAATTTTAGAGGAAGGAAATTTGGTCAGCTCTACAGGTGCACATTGGCCTCCCCTATCTATCTTGGAGGGAGCTTTTTTCCATCTCTGTTGTTGGGACCTTTCCTGGGAGCATTGTTTCCCATTTCAATATAATTGCTTTAAAATAATGTGAAGAGATCAATTGCAAGTTGTCAGCTGTAATTTTCTGCCACTAAAAAAAAAGTAATGTGGAAAGGGAAGCAAAATATGGGCTGGCTTGCTAGACGTGATAGAGGAAGGGGTGAAGCCATCTCCTCCTCATAGGTCTTTATCCAGAGGTAGGTTACTTTCTTGTCCCTATCTCTGCACCTTTTGCTTCTGTGATTCCCCCTGCCTTGAACTTCTCCCTGTACCTTCTCTCCCTGATCAACTCTTTCCCATCTCATCAGACACAGCTCTAATCCCAGTCCCCAGAGAGCACAGAAATCTCTCTTTCCTCCCAGCTCATTGCTTGATCCAATCCTTAATGCAAATATTGGTTTAGCACCTAAATACGTGTGGGAAGGCTTTGGGCCGCAAGGAACCAATAACCTCACTTACAGAGATTCAAACAAATTGGTGCTAATTTTCCTTATATAACAAAAAGGTGACTCTGAACAGGTGTGGGGTCAACCTTTTGAACAATCTTGGCCTTGCCAGTGTAGTTGTCACTCTTGGTTATTAGAAAGCCAACCCAGCATTCAGACACCCAGTCAGCATTTAAAGCAGAAAGAAGGGAAGGTAGAGGTATCTCCATGAAGGTCTTTTTGATTTGGGAAGACAATCTCTCCCAGAATCCCTTGTAGTTGTGTAAAACACAACTTTATTGGCATATGACTGACAGATAATAAACTGCACTTATGTAAAGTGTTAAATTTGACCAGCTTTTAAAATTGAGATACAATTGAGGTATAACATCATATTGGCTTTAAGTGTACAACATGATTTAGAAATGAGTATATATTGCAAAATGATTACCACAAGTTAACATCCATCACCATACAGTTACAATATATATTTCTTGTGAAGTAAGCATTTAGGATTTACTTTCTTAGCAAGCTTTAATTATGTAACACAGTATTGTTAACTGTGATTCCTTCTGACATATGTACTTATGAATCCATCACCACAATCAAGACTGTGAATGTATCATTTACTCCTACAAAATCTTTTTCAGAAGCCATTGTCCACCCTGACGATTTTTAAATTTTTTATTTATTTCATCAGCCAGAACTCAATCCTATGACCACTCCTAATGGCAAGATGACTGGGAAAGTCATTTCTTTGATTTCCAGCAGACAAGGGAAAAAGAGAATTGAGCATGAATGTTGGGCTACCCAACCTACTGCTCCGGAGCTGGGGAAAGAAGAGCAGAACAGCCAGCCCTCTGGTCATGCAGCTGGTGGTCAGCACTCTTGCCACTCAGTTGGCTTGCCATGGATGCTATCAACAAATGGGTGGGCTGCTCTGCTACTCTCTTTATGAATTTACACTTAAAGAAACAAACTCTCTCCCTTGTCTTAGCTGCCATGAAGCTAAGATGACGGAAGGGAACTAGCTCAATATATACTGTGCATGTCCTGTGTGCTGGGTGCTGGGTACCTCCCGTGTATCCCATCTTCTCAAGGAACTTGTGCATATGGTATGTGGATAAGTGTACATGGTATGACATGTACACATATCCATCCAGAGGGGTAAAGTGACTTGCCTAAAATGGTACAGTTTGTAAATCAACAAGCCAGGATTCAAGGCCAGCCTGAGACCATTGCCTGTCCTCTTCCAAAACAAATCTCTTCACCAGTCTTAGAATAATGTCTAGTATGTGCATTCATGCTCTGACTCACTGGCTCAGAGAGGTGAGGTGACTTGCCCAAGTATTGCAGCTAGAGATCTGTGAATCAGACCAGAATCCTCATCTGCTGGTTTCCTGATCATTGTTAGCCCCCATGCCCAGGTCAGGTCACTCTTTGGCATATGATGGAGAGACAATGAATTAGTAGTAGTGGTAAATCCTGGGAAGGAGGACTCCAATATTCAGCATAACTTGGAGCAATGAACTAACTGACTGCAAGAACTGGGGGCCCTTCAGTACTCTCACCCCCCTCTGATTGTCTAACTCAGGGATCTGACCCCACAGTGCCTCTATCACTCTCTAACTCAGTGCCTGCCAGTGGTCTGTTAGTGCCAAGGTGATTCCTGACACTGCGTCTGCAGGGGTGGCAGCACAAAGGTTAGGAAGGGGAGTAAATTTCCTGAATCCTGAATAGCTGTGTGACCTTGAGCAAGGTATTAGACTGCTCTGTGCTCACTTTCTTCATTCATGAAATTGGGACAATCTTCCTGCTATCTCCCAGGTCTGCTGTCTCATTGGAGGTAGAATTGTGTCCCTGGTGTGTCATTCACAGTCAGTACAGATGAGTCATTGCAGTGCCACAGAGAGTAAGAACTCCACTGCAGGACCCTGCTGGGGATGAGGAACCATTCATCTCTGCAGAACGTCAGGCTCACACATCCCGGCGCCCCCACATGACCCTCCCAGATTCTCCCCATCTTCTTGCTGCAACACCCTCTTTTCAGCACCTGCCCAGGGAGTCTCATCCACCTGCGTCTTCCAGTCACATCATAATCAACCAGTATCTACCATTTTCTTCAGCCTGAGTCTGGGGAGAGTGGCGTGGGCCCTGATGCCTTGGGACACTACAGTCCAAAGAATGACTATATCCTATGAGCTTAAGGACAGCTATTTATGGCAGTGAATGTGCTTACCCATGGACTGGGGTCCTTTTAAGAGTCCAGGATTCTTAAAAATGGAAGGTTGTATAGGGAGGCCGTAAGACTCTCATTTAACTGTTTATGGAGGTGAGAAATTTTCCATGATGGGAGCAGTCAAGATATCTCAAATGGTTAAAACCTTCCAGATTGGCAAGTCCTGCACTCCCTACAAACCTACCCAGAATGCTGTTTCCTTAGAATAAGACCAGGTGCAGAGAGAAAGAGAAAAAAGATTCAAAGTCAAGATCACTTTGAACTGGTTATAGGCTTTCCTAATCACTGGATGGTGCTGACACACCTGTGCCTTTTCAACACAGTGGCTGTGGGGTGGTGTCAGATGCTGCCGCTCCTTTAGGAGCCCCCTCTGTGGACCAGACTTTGGGGGACACTGATCTCATCAGCCTCAGGTCATCAGGTGGTTGGTTGCTAGGTGAGACTAATCAAGACGAGCTAGTTCTCTGCCTTTATTTTCCCCTCTGGATAATGGGGGTGGTCTTCATGGTGGTCAAATTGAGCCCAGGGGCCTGAAGCTGAGCCCTTAATGAGGGCTGCTTGGTGATGAAAGGCCCTGGTAAGCTTCAGCCACCATTATTGCATTATGGAATAATGTGGCCAGCATAGGAGACGCACACGAATAAATTTGAATAGCAAGACACAAATGCGGCCCTTAACTCTGACGAGCAAATAGAGTTTAATAAAGAGGTAAACTGAGACCGCTTTTATTTATTGCTGTGTAAATGTATTTAAAAAGGTATTGGCTTTCTGCAGCTGCAGAGGCCAGCTCCCCAGCAGCCCGGTGCTTTAATGCTTTGCTGCTGTTATTAGAGCTGTAATGAATGAGCCGCTGTGAGTGCGCTCTTCAGAAGGCCTGCAGAGGTACAAGATTAATGAGATGAGAGCATTGAAAGGTACAGACGGCCCCTGTTTCCCAGCCGTGTGCAATGTCTGCCACAGCACCTCTGGCTTTGTTTGCTCCACAGTGGCTGAGAGGCTATGGCGTGGACATGTCCCCAGGATTGGAGCTACAAACACATCCATCTCCCACCAAGTTTCATCCTCGGGCCCTGCGCCTGGTCCCTGATCAGGGATGGCCGGGGGGGGGGGGGGGCTCTTTTTCTGCTCCTGCTTCTCTGTCCTCCTACATGGGTCTGAATTTGGGCTCGGACACCCCTCCTCTAGGCTTTATTCCATTCCCCTCTTGCACACTGCTCTGGGGATCCCTGTGGACTCCTTGGCATTCTGACACCACAGTCACTTTAAAGATGAGAGTTGTGTTATAGAGCAGCTTTGAGGATAAATTACATGCACTTTTAGTTACCTATTGAAACTCATGGGTCCACGGCACAGGGTGGCGGCCCAATACAAAGAAAGCAATCTTAGGCGATGACAAAAGCATCAATTGGTGAGGTAGACTTCCTTGAGTCAGGAGTTCATACATTATTTATAGAAAGATTATTTGAAGGCTAACATAAATCTAACCTTTACTGGGGTTTTCTCTGTACATCGAATATGCCATTTTATGACTAACCTGGAGGAAGGTATTATACCCATTTTATATATGTGAATACAGAGGCCCAAAGGGTAAAGAAATATGCCCAAGGTCACATTACCAGGAAATGGTGGATTAGAGAACCTCAAAGGGAAACCTACTGGTCAGTGGGAACAAATTCTCTCATTAAGTCTCAGATACGGCAATGCTCTCTGGGCTGGTGAGCAAGGCCTTTTCTCCAGTGGTTCTCACTTCAGAAATCCAAACAGGGCAGAGGTGGAGAGGTGAGTCCAGGTATCCGAGAGGCCGAGTGTAAGCTGACCCAGCTGATGCCCAGGTCGGAACCTACTCCAACCCTCTCGGCCCCATACTAGTGCTCATTAGCACATCCTTTAATGTACCAAGAAATTCAATTTCCTACAAAATAACCAGTCAAGTCCCAGGAGAGCCAGAAGTCCCATTCATCACAGCCAGGCTTCCTGGGGGCCACGCTGCTATTGCCCGTGAATTTCCTTCTGTGGGAGGCCAGTCCACATGGAAAGAGCAGCTAATTGGCACCTCAGTAGGTTGGGGTATTTTTTCCACTGGATCTGCAGTTTCTGGGTAAACAGACATCAGATAAGCAGTCTGCATTAGCCAAAGGAAAGTTTGCAAATTCACCATGTGGCTCAAATTAAATGAGCAATGCAGTCACTAAACATGTGTACTAAAAAATAAACATTTAGAGTGTCAGGGTTGTAGCTATTCTTTTGTGTCCCTTTAGGGAAGACAGATGTCAATTTCTTTTCTCTTTAACTCCAAATAAAAATGTCACTGGCAATATTTCTGATTTCACTTCACAGTGGTCACCCCAGGAAACAGTGTGTGTGTGTGTATACACGTATATGAGGTATGTATGAGCATGTGAGAGAGTAGGAAGGTATGTGTACGTGAGTATCAGTATGGGTAAATGTGTGGATATTTGTAAATACATATGTATGTGAATGCGATTCTGTGGGCAGTTGAGCACATGTGTGTGTATTACAGTGCAGGTGAGAATACGAGTATGTATGTATGTGTGCACATTTTGTGTGTGAGTATGGTGGGTATGTGTGAGTGTGCATATGTCTATATGTTTGTGTATGTAAAAGTGTGTATGTATCATGAACAGATGTGAATGTGGCTATGCACTTGTGCATGTATTGCATGTGTGATGTGTGAGTGTGTGCACATGCACACATGTATATGTGAACGGGTGCAGAAGGTGAGTTCATGTGCATGCGCATGTGTGCATGAGTTGCACACAGACAGCGTGCACTCACCCCTGCTCCGTCTCCTAGCATCCTGCCTGTCATCTTCCTCCTGCATTCTCCAGCAGCCAGCCCCAAGGCTGCAAGGAGAAAGCAATCAGGTCCCCCATTTGTATCCTGCCTGTCATCCGCGGGGCTGGTGGGCAGGTGGGGATGAGGGAAGCCAGCCCTGTTCCTCAGTGCTGAGGCCTCCCCTAAAACAGAGGAGGGTTTGCCTGGCTGGGGGGCTGGCCCTAGGCTTCCACCACGCTCCTAATTACCAGCACCTCCTGAGTGGCTCATGGAAAAGGCAGCGGTTGCCATGAGGAAGATATTCCACTGGAGCAATCCCATTTCCCACAAAAAGAACCTTCCGCATATTATCCACATTTTTCAATGTAATTATCCTCAGCCCACACACACAGCTTGCAGGATTAAAACATAAAATACAGTCTGTTCCCTACACATGAGACCAACACTACAACTGGCATCATAATAAATAAATGAAGTGGCCTCTCTTCTCCTTCTTCCCCCTCCTCCTTCCCTCCCTTCTGCTCCCCCTCCTTCATCTCCTCCCCGTTCTCTCCTGCACCTCATTCCTCTCCTCTTCTCCCCTCAGCCCCTCACCCTCTTCCCCCTCTGTCTGCCTGGTGCTGGCTGGGCTTGTTTGCTTCTGTCTCTGGATCCCACCCATTCCCTCCCCCGCTCCAGCACAGCCCATGATGGGGCAGCCCCACAGAATGGAGGTCCCCCACACTGCTGTCACCGTGGAATAAGGGAGGGCTTTGTTCAACAAGCCACCCAGGGCTCCGCTCCCTGAGTCTGCTGCAGAGGCAGAGGGTTCATTGCACTAAACGTGCTGGCGTAAGGGCAGGGGTGGGGGCAGGAGGAGGAGGGAGGGAGATTTTATAAGCAAATGGCTTTGTGGATCATTGAAGGGACATTAGGAAGCGTGCTGGAGCACCTAAAACCAATGTTTCGGCGCAAATGGATGGAAGGACGTCAGTTGTGGCTGTGAGCAGCTTCGGTTGCTAGGGAACGCCCCAGAACTGTTGGTCTTCAGGCTGCAGATCCTGCATCTGCCCGGGATTTCCAGTTCTAGAGCTGCTGCCAGCCGATAGTGCCAGCACCAGCAAGGAGATGGGAACAGGAAAGTTGTGCTGCAGCCAGGGAATGAGGGCCGGTGGAGGCCGCCCTCTCTGAGATCGAGTATGTGCTGGGGTAGGTTTGATGAGCAGCCCATGCTGGTGATTTCCTGTCAACAAAAATGCTGGTGCTGGCTTGTCTCACAGGTCCTGAGCCATGGTGGTTTCAACATGCTAGTGACTGCGTTTCAGGATGGAACCGGGAGCTGGTTGGTTCTAAGCTCAGCACGCATGCAGCTGTCCTGCCCCGCCTTCCTCCCTCGGGCTCCCTCTCCGCCAGCGCAGCCCCCATGATCATTCTCTCCTACATATGTACTCTTTGGGGAGCAGGGTTGTGGCTTTCTCCGCTGAGCGCAGCATGGCACCTTTATAAAACTTAAGCTCCAGTTAAATAATAAAAGATGCGAGTGTAGTTTATGCCTGTACAGATTGATTAGGTGTTTGGGGTGAGAGACACGGAAACTGGTTTTGTTCACATTAACATTTCCTACAGATAGGTTCTTCTGGGTTTGGCTCAGGGTCTGGGTTTTGTTCAGGTGCTGATGAAATACTTTTCAAGTGGTTCAGGTCAGTCCTAAGCAGCAGGAAGAGTCAACAGACTTGAGTTCTTTTCACATCTCTGCCACTTAAGGTGACGTCAGACAAGGTCTCGACTCCTCAGTTTACTTACCTGTAAAATGGGCTAATTGAGGATTAGATGATATAATATGGAGGAAGTGCCGGTCACAGTTTCTATTACTCAAAGCCTTGGCCCAGCACTGGTTAGGAACACTCCGAGCTGGGCTGAGTGCTCTCCGCCCTCGTTCTGCTCACCTACCTTCTGCCCTGCCAGGCCCCATCCTTAAGCCCTGGAACCTGACTGGACTTTCCATTTTGAACCTGGGCCAGACCTGAACCTGCTGGTGCAGCAGTGGCTAAAGGTTAGATTTTCAAGGAATCTGCAGCTGTTTTCCCTGCCTGTCCTGCTGCCCAGTGACTGGTCACAGGTCCACTCACCCAGGGCTATGCCTTTGTAGGGCTGAGAGCAGAGGCCTGGGCCATCCGAGGAATGCCTGCTTTGCCTGGCAGCACTGACCCTGTGACCCAGAGACGGAGACTGTCCTGTGCACTTGTTCTTTAGGGTGGTGGCACCAAGCTACGCCAGACACAGTTCTCCTCCAGACAGCCTAGAAAAGAATGTAGAGTCATCTTGTCAGTTCCTTCTTGCATTTTCTGAAATTTGTTTGCATGAAAGGAAGGGATATAGAGAAACTAGTTATCAATTAAGTACTTACTATACTCCTGGCTTGGGTCCTGGTACATAGGCCTGCCCCCAAATATTTGTTGAACAAAGGAATAGATGTCTTTAGGCTACACTCTCACTTGAAATCTAAGAGGTGGATTACCAACCTCACCTTGCAGATGGGGAAACTAACAGAAATGAAATGTCTCAGCCACAGTTGCATAGTCAGCTCACGGGGCTCAAATCCAAGCAATGGTGACATTTGGGTTCCAGCCACCCCCATGGGTGTTCTTTCATCACACTGGATCATTTTTGGCATCAAGATGACGCAAGAGGCCAGGGAATGCAGCTTGGAGCATCAGTCATATGGCCCAGCCTCAGGGCTTAAATGAGACAGCAGTTACCAGAGCCTTAGCAAGCTTATTTGATACGGTCACCAAGTTGAAGGAGGGTGTGCAGGGCACTAGTGAGCAAAGGAAGGATGGAGCAGGAAGAGAGAAGCAAAGAGGAAAGGTGCAGGTGGGGGTCAGTTGATTTAATCATAAGGTGCCAGTGAGAGAGGGTATAGTCAATGAAGCTGTTCTGAGTCGACAGGGGTAGTTTTAGGGATAGGCCAGCTGGATAACACATAGGATGACAATCTATGAGGAGCCCTAAACACAACAAGAAATGCAACAGGATAGGAAATTGTGTCCACTAGGACTCACCCTGAGGGTAGCACCTGTGGAATGAGAAGACCACTGGGAGCACCTGGGAGCATTGGGGATGGGGTGGAGAGAACCCCAAGGTGGGCCTGAGGAGTCACAGTATCCTCACTGCCCTGCCTTCCAAGGAGGGCAAGCTGGCACTGGCTGCAGAATTTCTGATTGCTCCATGGAATGTTTGGGCTGTAGCTGAAGAGTTACGGCCCAATAGAGGCTTCACCTTCTCCACTCTGCATCTCTCTGCCCTGCAGAGCTCTCCTTGCCCCTAAAGTCCTATTATACAGATACTCACACATTGGTGTGAGCTTACATTGCAGCCTGCCTGGAGTTTCCAGTTGGCTCAGGAATATTAGGAGAAGCAGGCAGGGCTTCCACAGGCTCAGTCACCCCCGCCTTTTGCTCTCTGTGTTATAACCCCTGCGTACGAGATACAAAGGGTTACACTAAACATCACGCAGAGCTGTGCTCAACACAAATATCTGTAATGACAACAGACAAGGGCACTGAATGTGAACCTCTAATTTGGGCCCAGCTATAGAAGCTGGTGAGACAGGTGACAGCCCAGCCACCTGTCTCAGTGGTATGCTGGTAAATGCCAAACAACCAGCTCTCCCAGGAAAAAATACAAGTTGGATTTGTAGCCTTTGCTGGTTTCTGTGGTGTGAGCCCTTCACCATGGTGGATTCTAAGCTCCCTGTTCAGCATCACTGAGTATGGAGTTGAGAAGAGATGTGCTTTCATGACCTATGAGGACCACTCCAGCACTCCACCGCTATGTCCGCCTGCAGTCCCGTGCTGTCTCCACCACCTGCAGGGAAACCAGAGACAGGACTGAGACAGAAACAGAGACAGAGAAATACACTGAGATAGGTTGTGCATCTGAAAATGATTTGTTAAAAGGATAACAAAGACTTTTGTGTGTTTTTTTTATTCATTTTAATTTATTGTCTTAACATGGATTCAAGTGTCCCACTGAATATAACACCCTCCCCCCCATGTCCCTATTTGCACCCCGTTTGCCCCCTTCTCCTAACTCCCGCCCCTCTTTCCTCTCCTGTTACCTGTACCTCTATGTTACATATATATAATTTCACTCATTCCTTCACAAAGACATTTTTCTAATAAAGAGCAAATGTCAGACAATTGCTGGTCCCTGGGTACTTGTCGATACTAGAATGCATTCCTGTCCCTCGTCTCTCTGGCTGGCTCCTATGCATCCATCAGGACCCATCTCAACAGAACTTTTCACTTTAAAGCCTCCACTGGTTTACACCTCTTTTCCAGCCATTGTGAGCAGAGCGGTTCCTTGCCCTCTGTACCCTTGAGTTGCACAGTGCTCACCTCTGCAGTTGACTCTGTAGCATTAACTGCAACATGATCCCTTTGTCTGTATTTCTTTCCACACTGAGATCTCTCTCAGGGCAGGACCGTACCTGAGCCTGGGAAGGATGCTTCTACAGTACTGGGGTGGGAGGTAAGTGGAAGAGGAAGCTGGAATCCTTAATTCTGGATTTATATGTTGCCTAGAGGAGAAGGTAGACCTCCTTCCATCAGTCTCTTCAAACACCTCCCTCCTGATCCCCTTTACCACTACTTACCTGGGAGAGCCTGGGGAGGGGTGAGGAGGGCCATCTCATTTACCCTGGGACCTCCTAGATAGGGTCCTTTCAGATTGGACCTAGAATTGGGGTCTTCCTGATTTTATTCTTTATGATCTCTTCAATTTAATCATTTGAGAGAATAAAGATTAAATGTAGGTTTCTGGATATTTTGATAATTTGGACTTAATTAAAATTAAAACCTGTACTCATCAGAAGATACTATGAAGATATTTAAAAGGCAAGTCACAGAGCAGAAGACATTCATAATGAGTGAACTTGACAAAAGAATTCTACCTAGAATATATAAAGAAATCTTCCAAATTAAAAAAAAAAACTGCTTATAAAAGAAATGGACAAAAGACTTGAATAAGTACTTTACAAAAGAGTACAGTCGGGGAACGAAGATGGTGATGGAGTAGGCGGACCTACCAACTTCCAACTCCCAGAACCAAAGTGGATTATAACTCAATTTTAAGAACCATCATCTGGATAAACCAACTTTGAACTAAACTAAGTGGACTCTTCAACCAAGGAACACTGCAGAAGCCACATTGAGACTGGTAGGAATAGCGAAAACGCGAAGAGGGCTGCCCAGCTCCCCGGAGCAAACGGCAGCCGGGAGAGACCCGCGTGGCGGGAGGAGAGTTTGGCGGAGAGGGAGGGACCTGGGTCCCAGAAACCAAGCCCCAGACTGCAGTCCCAGAGCCTAGAAGAGGCATTTGGACAGTATTGAGCTGTGAAACAAGTGAGGATACTGTTTGTGAAAAAGAGACAGTTTTCTTAGACCCAAGATTCTTTTTAAAGGGACAGCGCAGAAAACCTCTCACAACCATGCACCCGGGGCTCTGGGGAACGGGGACAGAGGAGAGGAACAGAGCAGCGGGAAGAGAGTGTGGACTGAAGGACAGGGACACACACTCTGAGGGACAGCCACCCTGACCCCTGGGCTGAGTCATTTTCCTAATCGAAAACTAATATTTCCCCTGGAACTAGCAACACCAGCAAAGGGAGACAGGACACTAGCCAAACAAGCTCTCCCGCAGCAATTAGAGCAGAGCTGCTTAGAGGGAGGGAGCTCCCAGGCTTACAGTGTGGAGACTTAGGGCACTTCCATCTCTAAGAGTTGCTGAAGGGATGTTGGTGGCAGGACGCTGAAACGCGGTCCTGTCGGCGTGAGCGGAGGCACAACCGATGTGAGCTCGGTCAAGCCCAGCAGGGAGGAGGGGACGCACGAAAGCAGTCCGTCAGCTGCGGGCCCACCTGTAAACCCACCTGTGGGAAAAAAAAAAGGGCAGAGATATGCTCTGCGACCCTACGCAAACCGGCCCTGACCGTGGGGACGGGGCTAGGACCAGGGACAGGTGGGGGGCTGACAGCTGAGCTCACGCTGCCAACCCCGCCCGGACTGAGAAACCATGGTTTGAGGTCCTGTGTGCACGAGCAGGCTCCTAACGCAGGGGCGAGGTAGACCCCTAGATGAGCGGAAGTTCATGGCTGAGCTCACGCTACTAGCCGCGCCCAGACATAGAAACCACGAATTGCCATCCTACGTGCGCAAGCTGGCTCCCAACGTGAAGGCAGGGTAGAGTCTGGAACGATCTGAAGCTAGCAGCTGAGCTCACACCAGCAAACACGCCCGGCCAAATAAATGGTGGTTTGTGACCCTGCACAGGAGGGCTCTGGCCTCGAGGGTGGGGCTAAATTCTGGACGGGCAAAGGCTCACAGCTGAGAACACGTCAAAAGCCCTGCCCAACCCGCGAAACTGTGGCAAGCAGGCTCTGACTGCGGGTGCTGGGCATAAGCCTTCCGGAAACAGGCTGGGTCCGCAGCTGAGCAAAGGTGCTCACCTCTGCCCTTGGTGCTGAGGCTTGTGGCTTGAGTGACAGCCCCTCCCGTGGAAGAGAGGCGGAAATCACAGCAACAGCAGCAGTAGGCTGATGCTGGCAACGCCCATACCCAACCACCCTAGGCAGCGGCAAAGGGAGTGGCAGGCCTGCAGACAGACCACACCTAGAGAACACAAAGGCAACACCTACTGGACCCCAGTGGCCACAACTTGCCTATACACAGATAAAATGGGCAGGCAGAGGAATGCAAACCAAATGAATCAAGAGAAATCCCCAGAGAAGGACCTGAATGAACCAGATATAACCAAACTACCAGAAGCAGAATTTAGAATAATGATAGTTAGGATGTTCAAAGAAATTAGAGCAACAATGGATAGTCACTATGAACACCTAAATAAAGAGATAACAAGTATAAAAAACAAAATTGAAATAATAAAAAAGAATCAGACAGAAATGACAAATATAGTATCAGAACTGAAGACCACAATGGAAGGAATTAAAAGCAGGATGAATCATGCTGAGGATCGAATCAGCAAGTTAGAGGACACAATAAACAAAGGCACAGAAGCAGAGAAGAAAAAGAAAAAGAGACTAAAAAAATGTGAGGAAACTCTAAGGGAGCTCTGTGACAACATGAAGAGAAACAACATTCGCATCATAGGGGTGCCTGAAGAAGAGGAAAGAGGACAGGAAATGGAAACTTTGTTCAATCAAATCATAGCAGAAAACTTCCCTAAATTAAGGCTGGGAAACATTCCACACGTTTAAGAAGCACACAGAACTCCATTAAAGAGAAACCAAAAAAAATCTACACCAAGACACATCATAGTTAAAATACCAAAGCTAATGGATAAAGAAAAAATCTTAAAAGCTGCTAGGGAAAAAAGGGCTATCACCTACAAAGGAGCCCCATAAGGATGACATCGGACTTCTCAACAGTAACACTTGAGGCCAGAAGGGAATGGCAAGATATAATCAAAGTAATGCAGAACAAGAACCTACAACCAAGACTACTTTATCCAGCAAGGCTAATGTTTAAAATTGAAAAAGAAATAAAGAGCTTTCCAGACAAAAAAAGCCTCAAGGAATTCTTAAAACCAAACCAATTCTGCAAGAGATACTAAGGGGCCTGTTGTGAACAGTTCAAAGGGAGAAAAGAATATAGCAAAAAAAAAAAAAAAATACAGCTTTAAAGAACAAAATGGCAATAAACAACTACATATCAATAATAACCTTAAATGTAAATGGATTAAATGATCCAATCAAAAGACATAGGGTAGCTGCGTGGATAAAGAAACAGGACCCATACATATGCTGTCTACAAGAGACACACCTTAAAACAAAAGATCCACATAGACTGAAGGTAAAAGGATAGAAAAAAATATTTCATGCAAATGGAAATGAAAAAGAAGCCGAGGTAGCAGTACTTATAGCTGACAAAATGGACTTTAAAACAAAGGCTGTAGTAAGAGATAAAGAAGGACACTACATAATGATAAAGGAAACAATTCAAAAGGTAGATATAACTATTATAAATATCTACACATCAAATATAGGAGCCCCGACATACATAAAGCAGACTTTGATGGATATAAAGGGCGAGATTAACAGCAATACTATCATAGTAGGGGATTTCAATACCCCACTAACAACACTGGATAGATCCACAAGAAAGAAAATTAATAAAGAAACAGCAGACTTAAAGGATACACTAGATCAACTCGATTTAATAGATATCTTCAGAACTTTTCACCCTAAAGCAGTAGAATATACATTCTTCTCAAGCGCTCATGGTACGTTTTCTAGGATAGACCACATGTTAGGACACAAAAATGGTCTCAATAAATTTAAGAAGATTGAAATCATATCAAGCATTTTCTCTGATCACAATGCTATGAAACTAGAAATTAACCACAAAAGAAAAACTGAAAAATACTCAAACACTTGGAAACTAAATAGCATGATATTAAATAATGAATGGATTAACAATGAGATCAAAGAAGAAATAAAAAGTTTCTAGAAACAAATGATAATGAGCATACATCAACTCAAAATTTATGGGACACAGCAAAAGCAGTACTGAGGGGGAAGTTCAGTGCACTACAGGCATATCATAGGAAGCTAGAAAAAGCTCAAATAAGCAACCTGACCCTGCAGCTAAAAGAACTAGAAAAACAACAACAAATAAAACCCAGGACAAGTAGAAGGAAGGAAATAATAAAGATCAGAGAGGAAATAAATGACATAGAGGCTAAGGAAATAATACAGAGGATCAATGAAACCAGAAGCTGGTTCTTTGAAAAGGGAAACAAGATTGATGAACCTTTAACTAGACTCACCAAGAAAAAAAGAGAGAGGACTCAAATAAATAAAATTAGAAAGGACAGTGGAGAAATAACAACTGACACAACAGAAATACAAAGCATTGTAAGAAAATACTATGAAGAACTATATGCCAAAAAATTAGACAATCTAGGTGAAATGGACAAATTTCTTGAATTATATAACCTTCCAAAAATCAAGCTGGAAGAATCAGAACACCTAAACAGACCAATTACAACAAACGAGATAGAAACAGTGATCAAAAAACTCCCAAAAAAGAAATGTCCTGGGCCTGATGGCTTCACAAGTGAATTCTATCAAAAATTCAAAGAACTAACTCCTATCCTCCTCAAGCTATTTCAAAAAAATCACGAGGATGGAAGACTTCCAAACTCCTTTTATGAGGCAAGCATAATTCTGATCTCAAAACCAGGCAAAGACAACACAAAGAAAGAAAATTATAGGCCTATATCCCTGATGAATTTAGACGCTAAAATTCTCAACAAAATAGTAGCCAACTGGATCCAGCAATATATGAAAAAAATCATACACCACGATCAAGTGGGATTTATTCTGGAGAGGCAAGGCTGGTTCAATATTCGCAAATCAATCAATGTGATTCATCACATAAACAAAAGGAAGGACAAAAATCACATGATAATTTCAATAGATGCAGAAAAGGCATTGGATAAAATCCAGCACCCATTCATGGTCAAAACTCTCAGTAAAGTGGGAATACAGGGAACATTCCTTAACATGATAAAGGCCATCTACGACAAACCCACAGCAAACATCATACTAAATGGACAAAAATTAAAAGCAATCCCCTTAAGATCAGGAACCAGGCAGGGTTGCCCACTTTCACCACTCTTATTCAACATAGTTCTGGAAGTCCTAGCTATAGCAATCAGACAAGAAGAAGAAATAAAAGGCATCCAACTTGGAAAAGAAGAAGTAAAACTGTCACAATTTGCAGATGATATGATATTGTATATAGAAAACACTAAAGTCTCAGTCAAAAAACTACTGGACCTTATAAATGAATTCAGCAAGGTGGCAGGATATAAAATTAATACTCAGAAATCAGAGGCATTTCTATATATAAACAATGAACTGTCAGCAAAAGAAATTAAGGAAACAATCCCCTTCACTATTGCAGCCAAAAAAATAAAATACCTAGGAGAAAATTTAACCAAGTAGGTTAAGGACTTGTACTCGGAAAATTATAAAACATTGATAAAAGAAATCAAGGAAGATACAAACAAGTGGAAGCATATACTGAGCTCATGGCTAGGAAGAATAAACATCATTAAAATGTCTATATTACCCAAAGCAATTTATCAATTCAATGCAATACCAATTAAAATACCAATGACATCCTTCAAAGATATAGAAAACATATTCCAAAAATTTATATGGAACCAAAAAAGAACACGAATAGCCTCAGCAATCTTAAAAAGAAAAAATAAAGCAGGAGGTATCACTCTTCCGGATATCAAGGTTTACTACAAGGCCATTATACTCAAGACAGCCTGGTACTGGCATAAGAACAGGCACATTGATCAATGGAACAGAACAGAGAACCCAGAAATAAACCCCCAGCTTTATGGACAACTGATATTTGACAAAGGAGGAAAGAACATATAATGGAGTAAAGACAGCCTCTTTAGCAAATGGTGTTGGGAAAATTGGACATCTACCTGCAAAAAAATGAAACTAGACCATCAACTTACACCATTCACAAAAACAAATTTAAAATGGATAAAAGACTTAAACATAAGCCGTGAAACTATAAGCATCTTAGAAGAGAACATAGGCAGCAAGCTTTCCGACATCTGTAGCAGCAATATATTTGCCGATTTATCTTCCCCGGGAAATGAAATAAAAGGCAAGATAAACAAATGGGAGTATATCAAACTAAAAAGTTTTTGCACAGCTAAAGACAATAAGAACAGAATAAAAAGACAAACCACACAATGGAAGAACATATTCGACAGCACGTCTGATAAGGGGTTAATAACCAAAATTTATAAAGAACTTATAAAACTCAACACCAGGAAGACAAACAATCCAATCAAAAAAATGGGCAAAAGAAATAAATAGAAATTTCTCCAAAGAAGACATACAGATGGCCAAAAGACATATAAAAAAATGCTCAACATCACTAATCATTAGAGAAATGCAAATTAAAACCACAATGAGGTATCACCTCACACCAGTCAGAATGGCACTCATCAGCAAAACAACACAGAATAAGTGCTGGCGAGGATGTGGAGAAAAGGGAACTCTTCTGCACTGCTGGTGGGAATGCAGACTGGTGCAGCCACTGTGGAAAACAGTTTGGAGATTCCTCAGAAAATTAAAAGTCGAACTGCCTTTTGACCCGGCTATCCTACTTTTAGGAATATACCCTAAGAACACCATAACACTGTTCGAAAAGAAGAAATGCGCCCCCATGTTCGTGGCAGCATGGTTCACAATAGCGAAGATCTGGAAACAGCCCAAGTGTCCGTCAGAAGACAAGTGGATTCAAAGGTTTTGGTACATATATACTATGGAATACTACTCAGCCATAAGAAATGATGACATCGGATCATTTACAACAAAATGAATGTACCTTGATAACATTATACGAAGTGAAATAAGTAAATCAGAAAAAAAAAAACTGAGAACAGCATGATTTCATACATAGGTGCAACATAAAAGTGAGACAATGAGACATGGACAAGAGTGTGGTGGTTACGGGGTGGGGGGAGGGAGGGGAGGGTGGGATAAGGAGAAGGGGAGGGGCACAGGGAAAACCAGATAGAATTTGACTTTGGGTGATGGGTATGCAACACAATTGAATGATAAGATAATCTGGAGATGTTTTCATTGTACATATGTACCCCGATTTATTGGTGTCACCCATTAAAGTTAATAAAAAATTAAAATTAAAATTAAAATTAAAAATTAAAAAAAAGTGTACAGTCATGTGTCATTTAATGACAGGAATATATTCTGAGAAATGTGTCGTTAGGTGACTTTGTTGTTATGAGAACATCATAGAATGCAGTTACATAAACCTAGGTGGTATAGCCCACTACACACCTAGGCTATAGGTTTAGCCTATTGGTCCTAAGCTATAAACCTGTACAGCATGTCATTATACAAAACAACAAGAGATTAAATAAAGCAGAAGAGAAAAGGATGCAATCAAGAGACTCAATAAACATAGGGTGTATGATGCTGCCATTGTAACACAGCATACTTTCTTTTTATTGATTTTAATTTATGTGTTTACATAGATTCTAGTATCCCACTGAATACATCCCCCACCCCCATGTTCCCCTCCACATCCCTCTTGCTCCCTCCCTCAATGCCCTCCCTTCTTCCCTCTAGGATTTGCTTTCCTGCTCTCTATAACGCTGTGTTATGTATATATAATTTCACCAATCTCTTTCTCTTCTCTGAACCCATCCTATCATCCCCTTTCCCTCTGGTCCCTTTGATTCCGCCTCTGCCTCTATTTTGTTCCTCAGTTCACACTATTCATTGGATTCCTCAAATGAGTGAAGTCATATGATATTTTTCTTTCTCTGCCTGGCTTATTTCACTTGGCATAATAGTTTCCAGGTCCATCCATGTTATCGTAAAAGGTAAGATTTTCTTCTTTTTCACAGCCATGTAGTGTGTTCCATTGTGTATATGTACCACAGCTTTTTAATCCACTCATCCAATGACGGACACTTGGGCTATTTCCAGATCTAGGCTATTGTAAACAATGCTGCAATAACCATGGGGTACATTTCTTCTTTTGAATCAGTGATTTGGTATTCTTAGGATATATTCTTAAAAGTGGGATGGCTGGGTCAAAAGGCAGTTCTATTTTTAATATTTGAGGAATCTCCATGCTGTTTTCCACAGTGGCTGCACCAGTCTGCATTCCCACCAACAATGCAGGAGAGTTCCCTTTTCTCCACATCCTCGCCAGCACCTGTAATGTGTTGTTTTGTTTATGAGCGCCATTCTGACAGATGTGAGGTGTTATCTTATTGTGGTTTTAATTTGCATTTCTCTAATGATTAGTGATGTTGAGCATTTATTCATCTGCCTAATGGCCATCTGTATGTCCTCTTTGGAGAAAGTCTATTCATTTCTTTTGCCCATTTTTTGACTGGATTACTTATTTTCCTAGTGTTGAGTTTTACAAGTTCTTTATAAATTTTGATTATTAACCCCTTATCAAATGTATTGTTGAATATGTTCTCCCTTTGGGTGGTTTGTCTTTTTATTTTGTTTGTATTGACTTTAGCTGTACAAAAGCTTTTTAGTTTGATATAGTCCCATTTGTTCATCCTGTCCTTTATTTCACTTTCCTGTGGAGATAAATCAGCAAATAATGACTGCTGCGAGAGATGTCAGAAAACTTACTGCCTATGTTTTCTTCTGAGATGATTATGGTTTCACGACTTATATTTAAGTCTTTTATCCATTTTGAGTTTATTTTTGTAAATGGTGTAAGTTGGTGGTCTAGTTTCACTTTTTGCATGTAGCTGTCCAATTTTCCAAACACCATTTGTTAAAGAGGCTGTCTTTACTCCATTGTATGCACTTACCTCCTTTGTCAAATATCAATTGTCCATAAAGGTGTGGGTTTATTTCTGTGTTTTCTGTTCTGTTGCATTGATTTCTATGCGTGTTTTTATGCTAGTACCAAGCTGTTTTGAATACAATGGCCTTGTAGTATAACTTGATATCAGGAAGTGTGATACCTCCCACTTTATTCTTCTTTTTCAAGATTGCTGAGGTTATTTATGTTCTTTTTTGGTTCCATATAAATTTGTGGAATATTTTGTCTATATCTTTGAAGTATGTCATTAATATTTTAATAGAAATTACATTTGCTTTGGGACACAGCGTCAGAGAGAGGGATAGATAGGGACAGACAGACAGAAATGAACAGAGGTGAGAAACATCAATCTTTAGTTTTTCATTGCCTTTACGACACCTTAGTTGTTCATTGATTGTTTTCTCACATGTGCCTTGACGCAGGCCTTCAGCAGACCGAGCAACCCCTTGGTGGAGCCAGCAACCTTGGGTCCAAGCTGGTGAGCTTTTGCTTAAGCCAGATGGGCCCACCCTCAAGCTGGCGAGCTCAGGGTCTCGAACCTGCGTCCTCCACATCCTAGTCAAACTCTCTATCCACTGCGCCACCACCTGGTCAGGCAGTATAGACATTTTAATGATGTTTATTCTTCCTATTCGTGAGCACAGTATATGCTTCCACTTGATTGTATCTTCCTTGATTTCTTTTATCAATGTTTTATAATTTTCCAAGTACAAGTTTTTAACCTCCTTGGTTAAATTTACTCCTAGGTACTTTATTTTTGTTGTTGCAGTAGTAAAGGAAATTGTTTTCTTAATTTTTTTTCACACAGTTCATTGTTGGTGTATAAAAATGCCTCTGACTTCTGAATATTAATTTTATATCCTGCTACATTGCTGAATTCATTTATCAGGTTCAGTAGCTTTTTGACTGAGACTTTAGGATTTCTATATACAATATAATATCATCAGCAAATAATGATCGTTTTACTTCTTCTTTTCCAATTATGATGCCTTTTATTTCTTCTTCTTGTCTGATTGCTGTGTCTAGGACTTCCAGAACTATGTTGAATAAGAGTGGTGAAAGGGGGCACCCCTGCATGGTTCCTGATCTTAAGGGGATTGCTTTTAATTTTTGCCCATTGAGAATGATGTTGGCTGTGGGTCTGTCATAGATGGCCTTTATCATGTTGAGGTATGTTCTCTGTATTCCCACTTTGCTTAGAGTTTTGATCATGAATGGGTGCTGGATTTTATCAAATGCTTTTTCTGCATCTATTGATATTATCATGTGATTTTTCTTCTTCCTTTTGTTTATGTGATGAATCACACTGATTGATTTGCAAATATTGTAAGAGCCTTGCCTTCCCAGAATAAATCCCACTTGATCATGATGTATGATTTTTTTCATATATTTCTGGATCCGGTTTATTAATATTTTGTTGAGGATTTTAGCATCTAAATTCATCAAAGATATTGGCTTATAGATTTTTTTCTTTGTATTGTCTTTCCCTGGTTTTGGAATCAGAATTATGCTTGCCTCATAAAAGGAGCTTGGAAGTATTCTCTTCCCTTCTCTTGAATTTTTTTAAATAGCTTGAGGGGGATAGGAGTTAGTTCTTTGAATATTTGGTAGAATTCGCCTGTGAAGCCATCTGGCCCATGGCTTTTGTTTGCTGGGAATTTTTTGATAACTGTTTCGATCTCATTTGTTGTAATCAGCCTGTTTAGGTTTTCTGATTCTTCCAGATTGTTTTTGAAAGATTATATTTTCAAGGAGTTTGTCCATTTTACCTAGGTTGTCTAATTTTTTGGCATAGAGTTCTTCATAGTATTTTCTTACAATCCTTTGTATTTCTGCTGTGTCATTTGTTATTTCTCCACTCTCATTTCTAATTTTATTTATTTGAGTCCTCTCTCTCTTTATTTCTTGAAGAGCCTGGTTAAAGGTTCATCAATCTTGTGTAACTTTTCAAAGAACCAGCTCTTGGTTTCATTGATTTTCTGTGTTTTTTTTAGTTTCTATGTCATCAATTTCTGCTCTAATCTTTATTATTCCCTTCTACTTCCTCTGGGATATACTTGCTGTGTTTTTTTCTAGTTCTTTCTGGTGCAGGGTTAAGTTGTTTATTTGAGCGTTTCCTTGATTCTAAGGTATGCCTGTTATGCTATGAACTTCCCTCTTAGGACTGCTTTTGCTGTGTCCCATAAATTTTGAGTTGTTGTATGTTTGTTTTCATTTGCTTCAAGGAAATTTTTTATTTCTTCCTTTATCTCATTGTTAACCCATTTGTTATTTAATAACATGCTATTTAGTTTCCAAGTGTTCGGATGTTTTTCAGTTTTTCTATTGTACTTGATTTTTATTTTCATGCCATTGTGATCAGAGAAGATGCTTGATATGATTTCAATCTTCTTAATTTTATTGCGACTTGGAGGAGGGGGGCAAGATGGCGATGGAGTAAGCGGATGTACCAACTTCCAACTTCCAGAACCAAAGTGGATTTTAACTTGATTTTAAGAACCATCATCTGGATAAACCAATGCTGAACTGGACTGAAAGGCCTCTTCAACTGGGGAACACTGAAGAAGCAACATTGAGACTGGTAGGAAAAGCGAAAATGCAAAAAGGGTTGCCCAGCTCCCCTGAACGAAAGGCAGCCTGGGGAGACTCGTGTGGCAGGAAGAGAGGCCAGTGGAAGGATAGGGACCTGGGTCCCAGGAACAAAGCCCCAGCCTATAGCCCCAGAGCCTAGAAAAGGTGTATGGACAGTATTTAGCTGGGAAACAGGTTAGGATACTGTTTGTGAGAAAGAGACAGTTGTCTCAGACCCAGGATTCTTCTTAAAGGGACGGTACAGAAAACCTCCCCCACAACCACTCACCCAGGACTCCAGGAGACAGGGAGAGAGGACAGGACTGGAGCAGCAGGTAGGAAGTGCGGTCTGGAAGGCATAGGGAGAAAAGCTTTGAGGGACAGCCACCCTAAACCCTGGGCTGAGTCACTGCACAAATCTGAAACAATATTCCCCCTGGAACCAGCAAGGGGAAGCACACCAGCCAAACAGGCTCTCCTGTGGCAATTAGAGCAGTCTTTTAGAAGGAGGGAGCTTTCAGGACTACAGTATGGAGTGTTAGAGTCTGAGCTGTAGTGCCCACACCCATACTGCTGAGGGCTTGCTGGAGAGTGGACAGCCACGGGGCATGAAAGTGCAGTTCCGTCGGCGGGGGCAGAGGCCGAGCCAGCTGGCATGAGCTCTGTCTAGCCCAGCTGGGGCAAAGGGGACAGGCAAAAGTGGTTTGGCGGCTGTGGCCCGCCTATGATCCCACCTGTGGGGGAAAAGCAGGAACCTGAAAGGGGCAGAGATCCGCCCCTGGGCAGGGGCAAACAGATGCGCGTCCACACCCAACCTCCAGGGCTTGAAGCCCTTTTCAAACAGGCTTTGCTCACAGAGGTGGGGCGGAGGCCCAGAACACGGCTGAGCGCATGGCAGCAGCCCGTCGGGCTGAGAAGCTGAGGTTTGTGGGAACTGTGCGGAAGCCCAAAACCCACAGCTGAGCACATAACAGTCTGCCCAGCCGAGGAGCCGAGGTTGAGGGGACAGGGCTTCCGGCCTGGGCTAGCAGCTGAGCACGCACCAAAAGCCTCTCAGGGTTGGAGGAACTGACTGACAGGGAACTGCAGCTAAGCAAAAGTGCTCACCCTTGCCCTTAGCACCCAGGCTTGTGGCCCAAGTGTGGTGCACAGTCCCACCCATGGGAGAGGCTTGAAGGCCAAGACAGGCTGAGGCTTGTAGAGCTGGGCACAAGAACACAGCCCCTCCTGTGGAGGCGAGGCAGAGACCTCAACAGCCAAGGCTGGTGCCAGCATCACCCACACCAATCTGCCCTAGGCAGCAGCAGAGGGGGTGGTGGGCCTGCAGATAGAGCACACCTAGGAAACACAGAGGCAACACCCATTTGACACCAGTAGCCAAACCTGTCTTACACACAGAAAAAATGGGCAGGCAGAGAAATGCAACCCACCCAAATGAATCAAGAGAAATCCCAAGAGAAGGACCTGAATGAATCAGATATAACCAAATTACCTGATGCAGAGTTTAAAATAATGTTAGGATGTACAAAGAGCTTAGAGCAACAATGGATAGTCATTACGAACACCTAAATAAAGAGATAGCAAGTATAAAAAAGGAAATGGAAATAATAAAAAGGAATCAGACAGAAATGACAAATACAGTATCAGAACTGAAGACCACAATGAAAGGAATTAAAAGCAGGATGGATGAAGCTGAGAATCAAATCAGCGAGTTAGAGGACAAAATAAACAAAGGCATAAAAGCAGAGCAGAAAAAAGAAGAAACTCAAAAAATGTGAGGAAACTCTAAGGGAGCTCTGTGACAACATGAAGAGAAATAGCATCTGCATCATAGGGGTTCCTGAAGAAGAGGAGAAAGATCAAGGGATAGAAACTTTGTTCAATCAAATCTTAGCTGAAAATTTTCCTAAATTAAGACTGAAAAACATTTCACATCTGCAAGAAGCACAGAGAACTCCATTAAAGAGAAACCCAAAGAAATCTACACCAAGACACATCATAGTTAAAATACCAAAGGTAAGTGATAAATAGAAAATTTTAAAAGCTGCTAGAGAAAAAAAGACTATCACCTACAAAGGAGCCCCATAAGGATGACATCTGACATCTCAACAGAAACACTTGAAGCCAGAAGAGAATGGCAAGATATATTCAAAGTAATGCAGATCAAGAACCTACAACCAAGACTACTCTATCCAGCAAGGCTAACATTTAAAATTGAAGGAGAAATAAAGAGCTTCCCAGACAAAAAAATACCTCAGGGAATTCATTAAAACCAAGCCAATTTTGCAGGAGATGCTAAAGGGCCTGTTGTGAACAGTTCAAAGGGGGAAAAGAATATAGCAAAAGAATACAGCTTTAAAGAATAAAATGGCAATAAACAACTACATATCAATAATAACCTTAAATGTAAATGGATTAAATGATCCAACCAAAAGACATAGGGTAGCTGCATGGATAAAGAAACAGGACCCATACATATGCTGTCTACAAGAGACACACCTTAAAACAAAAGATGCACATAGACTGACAGTAAAAGGATGGAAAAAATATTTTATGCAAATGAAAATGAAAAAAAAGCTGAGGTAGCAATACTTATATCTGACAAAATGGACTTTAAAACAAAGGCTGTAGTAAGAAGTAAAGAAGGACACTACTTAATGATAAAGGGAACAATTCAACAGGAAGATATAACTATTATAAATATCTACACACCAAACACAGGAGCCCCAACATACATAACGCAGACTTTGATGGATATAAAAGGTGAGATTAACAGCAATACTATAATAGTAGGGGATTTCAAAACCCCACTAACATCACTGGATAGATCCTCATGCAAGAAAATTAACAAAGAAACAGAAGACTTAAAGGATACACTAGATCAACTCGATTTAATAGATATCTTCAGAACTTTTCACCCTAAAGCAGTAGAATATACATTCTTCTCAAGTGCTCATGGTACATTCTCTAGGATAAACCACATGTTAGGACACAGAGTGGTCTCAATGAATTTAAGAGGATTGAAATCATATCAAGCATTTTCTCTGATCACAATGCCATGAAACTAGACATTAACCACAAAAGAAAAACTGAAAAATACTCAAACACTTGGAAACTAAATAGCATATTATTAAATAACAAATGGATTAACAATGAGATCAAAGAAGAAATAAAAAGGTTTCTAGAAACCAATAATAATGAGCATACATCAACTCAAAATTTATGGGACACAGCAAAAGCATTACTGAGAGAAAAGTTCATAGCACTACAGGCATACCATGAGAAGCTAGAAAAAGCTCAAATAAGCAACTTGACCCTGCATCTTAAAGAACCAGAAAAACAACAGAAAATTATTGCTAGTAGAAGGAAGGAAATAATAAAGATCAGAGAGGAAATAAATGACATAGAGGCTAAGGAAACAATACAGAGGATCAATGAAACCAGGAGCTGGTTCTTTGAAAAGGTAAACAAAATCAATGAACCTTTAACTACTAGACTCACCAAGAAATAAAGAGAGAGAATTCAAATAAACAAAATTAGAAATGAGAGGGGAGAAATAACAAGTGACACAACAGAAATACAAAGTATTGTAAGAAAATACTATGAAGAACTCTATGCCAAAAAATTAGTCAATGTAGGTGAAATGGACAAATTTCTTGAATCATATAATCTTCCAAAAATCAATCTGGAAGAATCAGAACGCCTAGACAGACCAATTACAACAAATGAGATAGAAACAGTTATCAAAAAAACTCCCAACAAAGAAAAGTCCTAGGCCTTTTGGCTTCACAAGTGAATACTACCAAAAATTCAAAGAACTAACTCCTATCCTCCTCAAGCTATTTCAAAAAATTCACGAGGAAGGAAGACTTCCAAACTCCTTTTATGAGGCAAGCATAATTCTGATCCCGACACCAGGCAAAGACAACACAAAGAAAGAAAATGATAGGCCAATATCCCTGATCAATTTAGATGCTAATATTCTCAACAAAATAAAAGCTAACCGGATCCAGCAATATATGAAAAAAATCATACACCATGATCATGTGGGATTTATTCTGGAGAGGCAAGGCTGGTCCAATATTTGCAAATCAAGCAATGTGATTCATCACATAAACAAAAGGAAGGACAAAAATCACATGATAATTTCAATAGATGCAGAAAAAGCATTTGATAAAACCCAGCACCCATTCATGATAAAAACTCTCAGTAAAGTGGGAATACAGAGAACATGTTTTAATATGATAAAGGCCATCTACAACAAACCCACAGCAAACATCATACTAAATGGGCAAAAATTAAAAGCAATCCCTTTACGATAAGGAACCATGCAAGGGTGCCCCCTTTCACCACTCTTATTCAACATAGTTCTGGATGTCCTAGCTACAGCAATCAGACAAGAAGAAGAAATAAAAGGCATCCAAATTGGAAACAGGAAGTAAAACTGTCATTATTTGCAGATGATATGAAATAGATGTATATAGAAAACCCTAAAGTCTTAGTCAAAAAACTACTAGACCTGATAAATGAATTCAGCAGAAATGACAAACACAGTCATGTCAGAAATCAGAGGCATTTTTATATACCAACAATGAACTGTCTGCAAAAGAAATTAAGGTAACAATCCCCTTCACTAACCTAAAAAATAAAGTACCTAGGAGTAAATATAACCAAGGAGGTTAAGGACTTGTACTCAGAAAATTGTAAAACATTGATAAAAGAAATCAAGGAAGATACAATCAAGTGAAAGCTTATACCATGCTCATGGTTAGGAAGAATAAACATCATTAAAATGTCTATATTACCCAAAGCAATTTATAAATTCCATGCAATGCCAATTAAAATACCAATGACATTCTTCAAAGATATAGAACACATATTCCAAAAATGTATATGGAACCAAAAAAGAACACAAATAGCCTCAGCAATCTTAAAAAGAAAAAATAAATCAGGAGGTATCACTCTTTCAGATATCAAGGTATACTACAAAGCCATTGTACTCAAAACAGCTTGGTACTGGCATAAGAACAGGCACATAGATCAATGGAACAGAACAGAGAACCCAGAAATAAATGAACACCTTTATGGGCAATTGATATTTGACAAAGGAGGAAAGAGCATACAATGGAGTAAAGACAGCCTCTTTAGCAAATGGTGTTGGGAAAATTGGACATCTACCTGCAAAAAAATGAAACGAGACCATCAACTTACACCATTCACAAAAACTAACTCAAAATGGATAAAAGACTTAAATGTACGCCGTGAAACCATAAGCATCTTAGAAGGAAACATAGGCAGTAAGCTATCCGACATCTATAGCAGCAATATATTTGCCGATTTATCTCCACAGGCAAATGAAATAAAAGGCAGGATAAACAAATGGGACTATATCAAACTAAAAAGATTTGAAATGCAAAAGACAATAAGAACAGAATAAAAAAACAAACCACACAATGGGAGAACATATTCAACTATACGTCTGATAAGGGGTTAATAACTAAAATTTATAAAGAACTTATAAACTCAACACCAGGAAGACAAACAATCCAATCAAAAAATGGGCAAAACAAATGAATAGACATTTCTCCAAAGAGGACATACAGATGGCCAATAGGCATATGAAAAAATGCTCAACATCACTAATTATTAGAGAAATGCAAATTAATACCACAATGAGATATCACCTCATACCAGTCAGAATGGTGCTGATCAGCAAAACAACACAGAATAAGTGCTGGCGAGGATGTGGAAAAAAGGGACCCTCCTGCACTGCTGGTGGAAATGCAGACTGGTGCAGCCTCTGTGGAAAACAGTATGGAAATTCCTAAAATAATTAAAATTTGAACTGCCTTTTGACCCAGCTATCCCACTTCTAGGAATATACCCTAAGAATACCATAGCACTGTTCGAAAAGAAGAAATGTGCCCCCATGTTCGTGGCAGCATTGTTCACAATAGCGAAGATCTGGAAACAGCCCAAGTGTCCGTCGGAGGAAGAGTGAATTAAAAAGCTTTGGTACATATATACTATGGAATACTACTCAGCCATAAGAAATGATGACATCGGATCATTTACAACAAAATGGATGGACCTTGATAACATTATACAGAATGAAATAAGTAAAACAGAAAAAAAACTGAAAACTGCATGATTTCATACATAGATGGGACACAAAAACAAGACTATGGAACATGGACAAGAGTGTGGTGGTTACCAGGAGGGGGGAGGGAGGACAGGTAGAAAGAGGGGGGTGAGAAAGGGCACAAAGAAAACCAGATAGAAGGTGACAGAGGACAATTTGGGTGATGGGTATGCATCATAATTGAATGATATGATAACCTGGAGATTTTTTCTTTGAACATATGTACCCTGATTTATGTCACCCATTAAAATTAATAATAATAAAAAAAATTATTGAGAGTTGTTTTGTGTAGTTACATGTGGTCTATCATAGAGAATGTACCATGAGCACTTGAAAAGAATTTATATTCTGCTGCTTTAGGGTGAAAGGTTCTGAAGATATCTGTTAAATCCAGTTGATCTAGCGTGTCCCTTAAGGCTGCTGTTTCTTTGTTAATTTTTTTTTCTTAAGGGTCTATTCATTGATCTTAGTAGGGTATCGAAATCCCCTACTATTATGGTATTGCTGTTTATCTCGCCCTTTATGTTTATCAAAATCTGCTTTATATATTTAGGTGCTCTTATATTAGGTGCATAGATATTTATAATGGTTATATCTTCCTGTTGGATTGCTCCCTTTATCATTATGTAGTGACCTTCATTGTCCCTTACTACAGCCTTTGTTTTAATGTCTATTTTCAGATATAAGTATTGCTACACCAGCTTTGTTTTCATTTCCATTTGCATGAAATATTATTTTCCATCTCTTTACTTTCACCTAGTCTATGTGTATTTTTGTTTTGAGGTTTGTCTCTTGTAGACAGCTTGTGTATAGGTCCTGTTTTTTTATCCATGCATCTGCTGTATGTCTTTTCATTGGAGCATTTAATTCACTTACATTTAAGTTATTGTTGATATGTAGTTGTTTATTACCATTTTATTCTTTAAATCTACATTCCTCTTTTACAAGATTCCCCCCCCCCTTTGTTCTGTTTACGATAGGCCCCTTAACATTTCTTGCAGCATTGGTTTGGTTGTAATGAATTTCTTGAGTGTTTTTTTTGTTGTTGTTGTTGCTTGTTTTTTGGTCTGGGAAGTTTTTTATTTCTCCTTCAATTTTAAGCAATAGCCTTGCTGGCTAAAGAAGTCTTGGTTGTAATCTCTTGTTTTGCATTATTTTCAATATTTCTTGCCATTCCCTTCTGGCCTCAAGTGTTTCTGTTGAAAAGTCAGATGTCATTCTTATGGGAGCTCCTTTGTAGGTGATTGACTGCTTTTCTCTTGCAGCTTTTAGTATTCCTTCTTTATTTCTTAGCTTTGGTGTTTTAATTATGATGTGTCTTGGTGTAGCTCTCTTTGGGTTCCTCTTTAAAAGAATTCTCTGTGCTTCTTGACTTTTCTTTCATCAATTTAGGGAAGTTTTCAGCTATGATTTCTTCAATCAGATTCTCTGTCCCTTGTCCTTTCTTGTTTCCTTCAGGAATCCCTATTATGTGGATGTTGTTTCTCTTCATGTTGTCATAGAGCTCTCTTAGAGTTTCCTCAGACTTTTTTGATCGTCTTTTCTTTTTGCTGATCTGCTTCTGTGCCTTTGTTTATCTTGTCCTCTAAATCACTGATTCGATCCTCTGCTTCATCCAGCTTGCTTTTAATACCTTTTAGTGTAGTCTTCATTTCTGATATTGTGTTTGTCATTTCTGTCTGATTCTTTTTTATGATTTCAATGTCCCTTTTGATGCTTGCTATCTTTTTGTTTAGGTGCTCATTATGTCCATTTATTCCTGCTCTAAGATCCTTAGCATCCTAACAATTATTATTCTAAACTCTGCATTTGGTATCTTGGTTATTTCCATCTCATTAAGATCTTTTTCTGGGGGTTTCTCTTGTTGATTCAGTTGGATTGCATTATTCTGTCTTCCCATTTTGTCTCTGTATAGACTGCTCCTTTGGATGTGCTGTTTGTGTAGCTAGCTGAGTATAGGGTTGGTGTTGTCTGCCTCAAGCTTTCAGTTTTGTTGTTTCTAGATCTTCTTGGGTTGACCTCAGCTGTTGTTTGTAATCTACCATGGGCTACTTTTCTGCTGCTACTGCTTTTTTTTGCTATTTGTGTCAGCGTTTTCTATGCCTTATCTGGGTCAGGTGTGAGGAGCCTTTCCTTAAGATACCACTCTAACTAGGGTTATTAGGTCGTGAGCTGATGCTCTTCGTATCTGACCACTGAATGTACCAGCCCTGGACCTCCCTTGATGAAACCTGGCTCAGATCAGTGGGGGTCACTGCTTATGACTGGCCCTTAGCAACCTCCTTGGAGCTACAAGCAATCTAGAATTTGTGGCTACATCTGCTGGGCTCTGATACTGTTGTAAATATCAGCTGCACTCCTAGGCTAGCTTTTATCTACTCTTGGCCAGTGTTTGTGGCCTCTCTATTCCCAGAGTGTGCCTTTTCCACTGGCCCCCTGCCACCACCACCTCCTTGGGTACTTGGGCACAGCTGGGTGTGCAGGCTTGTGGGAACACAGCTTGGGCTGCCCTGCGGGCTCATGGGATACCTCTCTGGGCTCCACTCCTCACTGCCGCAGCCAGGCCCTCCTGCCCTTTGCAGGGTACTCTACTCTGCAGTTTCTGGGTGTGGTGTAGCCCAGACCTCGGCACTCAAAACCTGTGTCCCTGATGCTCCTCCCGCTTCTAAGCATCTCTTTGCACTGACTAGAGCAGGAGAGCTGGTGGACAAGGTTATTGCTTCCCTTTGCTGACTTGGTTCTCCCAGGATAAATGGTCATGTTAGGTTTGGGAAGTAACCTAGTACAGGGGTCAGGGTGGCTGTCCCCCACAGTATCTCCCTGTGCCCCTGAGACTACACTCTTCTCTCGCAACTCCAGTCCTCTCAGTACTCCCCGTTCCCGGAGCCCTGGGTAAGTGGCTGTAAATGAGGTTTTCTGCACAGTCCCTTTAAGACAGAGCCTGGGTCTGAGAGTTCTTTCTCCCTCTCACAAACATTAACCCAGCTTTTCTTTCGACTAAATACTGTCCGTACGCCTCCTCTAGTCTCTGGGGCTCCAGGCTGGGTTTCCAGTCCTGGGGCTGAGGACCCAGATCTCTCTGGGCAACCCACCCCACCATGAGTGACTCTCTTGGCCGCTTCTTGCTCCTGGGAGTGGGGCAGCCCTTTCTATGTCTCCGTACTTCTTACCAGCTCAGTGTGGTTTCTTCGGTGATACTTGGTTATAGATTCCTCTTAGTTTAGTCCAAAGTTGGTGTTTCAAAATGATTGTTCCTAAGTTAAGTTGTAATCCACTTTGGTTCTGGGAAGTGGGAGTTGTAATGGTCGCCTATTCCATCACCATTTTCTCTTCCCCTGTTTTTATTTTTTTACAGCATACATTTTTACAGCAAACATTTTTTTTTATAAGTAGAAAGGATATACTCTAAACTAACAATAAAAATATAGTAAATACATGAACCAGTTACATAGTTGTTTATTATCACTATCCAGTATTATGCACTGTATATAATTATATGTGCTACACTTTTATCTGGCTGGCAGTGCAGTAGGTTTGTTTACAGCCTCACCACAAATACGTGAGCAATGCTTAAGCTATAACATTATGATGGCTACAATGGAAGTAGGTGATAGGAATTTTTAGTTCCATTATACTCCTACGGGACCACTGCTACATATGCAGTCTATTATTGACAGAAATGTCATTATGACTGTATACATAACTATATATCCAAATATTCAGCAAACGTAAGGGGCTCAACTTTAATATTCATTAAAGAAATCCACATAAAAGCCACAATAAGGTGCTGTTGTAAACCCTTTAGAATGACTAACATCCAAAGAGCTGACAATATCAAGTATTGCCAAGGATGTGGAACAACTAGAATTCCTACACTGCTTGTGAAACTATAAAATGGTCCAACCAATGCAGCAAACTGTCAGTATACACTAAAGTGGAACATACACATACCCTATGAGTTAGCAACTCCATTTCTATGAATAAATGCAACATAAATGCAGGTGCATGCTCAACAAAAGACATGTGCAAGAATTTTCACAGACTCATTATTCATAATAACTAAAAAGGGGAAAGAAACCAAATGGACACCGGTGGCAGAATGGATATATAAAAATATGCATAAAGTATACACTGGAATTCTACACAGCAATGAAAATGAACAAACGACTCCTATACACAATATAAATGAATTTTAGAATCACAATGTAAAGCCAGGAACTGGGATCCAATAGAGTTCATATTATGTAATCTCATTGATACAAAGTCCCAAAACAGGCAAAACTGAGAGAGGTCAAGAGAACAGATATCCTTGGGGCAGAGTAATAACTAAAGTAGTCTAGAAAGATAGCAGATGTCAGATGATAGGTAGATAGATAGATGATAGATCGATAGATACTATATTTCCCCATGTATAAGACGCACATTTTTAAAAAAAAATTTAGGGTATAAAAACTGGATGCATCTTATAAATTGGTTGTAGATTTTTTTACTTGCATTTCTTGCTTTTTTGCATTTGTCTTTGTGCTCATTGTTGAAAACAGTGATTCATTATCAGACAGAGATGAGGACAAGCTAATGGATGGGAGTTTTGACAGTGATGAGGAGTTGTATGAATTTTATGATGGATAAAACTTGAGTTTAATAACTTTATGTAATACTTTTTTTTTCAAATTTCGGGCCTCAAAACTAAGGGGCGTCTTATACATGGAAAAATACGGTAGATAGATAGGTGATAGGTAGACAGAGTGGTATAAAGATATAACACTTTCTCCATATATATAATAAAAACATAATTTTTCTGAACCATAGAAAATTTAAGACCTCCTGCCCCTTTACTCCTAAATGTTTCAGTGTATATTTTCAAAAACTAAGGATGGTCTCTTAAACAGTCACAGTACAGTGATCAAAATCAGGAAACATAACATTAATATAATGGTATTATCTAATCCACAGCCCATATTGTAACTTCATTAATTGTGTCAATATTGTCATTTATACTCATTTCCCCCAAAGTTGGATTCAGTCCAGGCTCATGTGTTGCATTCAGTTGCCACATATGTTTAGTCACCTTTATTTGGACAAGTTCTTCAGGTTTCCATTTTGTTTCTTGACCTTGATATTTCTGTGTACAGGCCAGCTGCTTAATGGACTATCCTTCGGTTGGTTCTGTCTATTTTCTTAAAGTGAGACTCAGGTTTCTCATTTCTGGCAAGAATGCCATCGGAGTGTGTCACACCAAGGGGGTCTGCTCTGCCATTGGCCATACTTGCTTTCGGCCCTGAGTTAAGGTAGTGTCTTCTAAGTCTCTTCATTGTAGAATCACCATTTCTCCCTTTGTGAATGAGAAGGTACTTTGGCGGGGGTGCGGGGGGATACCTAGCTTATCTTTGTCCTCCTGCTGTGTGCCTAGCTGTGTTGGGGAAGAGAGTATCATCTGCATCGCATGTAAGGGAACCAGTAGATAAGATTGATTAAAGAACTAACTTTGTGTCAGGAGCTGTGTTAAATGAATCCAATGCATAATCTCATTGTACCCTCACAATAATCCTGAGAAGGGAAAGCTGTGTGCAAATATTACTTGTTCACACCATAATAGCAGTAGGAGGAAGAGGAGGAGGAATAGGAATAGGAATAATAATAGTAACCCCTTAGTAATATCTTTATATATTTACTTCCTATTGCCAGCTGCTGTTCTAAGTGCTTCATTTAAATCCTTATTTTAGAGGAATTAAATCTATTTTTCATATCATAAAGAAGAAAAACAGAGGCTCAGAGGTAAGTCACTTGCCTGTGGCCACCCTGCTAGTAATTAGGATTTGCTTCCAGGGAGTCTGACCCCAGGGCTACATTCTTAACCGTTTCCTCCTACAGCCTTTCTAGGACAGTGCTTAACAGTGGGGAGTGCATGCACCTAAATAAGTGTTTCCAGACTGCTTCTGCTTTCACTGTCAGGACACTTTCCTTGAAATCCTTCAAGCCTGCTGTGACATGCTGAGGCCAAGGGCTTGTGCTTGGGCCAGAGCACAGTGCAGAGGAGCAGTGCATGGAGGCCAGGCAGCCGGTAGCAAAGGTAACCAGGGGGCCTGCCCTGGAGGCTGGAAGGGCTGCTGGGTGGGCAGAGGCAAGGCAGTGAGCACAGTCTCTGTCAGGACTCAGGCCGTAGCCCTTCTCCACGTGCTCTCATTCCCCCCTGAACTCCAGAGCCTCCCCAGCGACGCACTGGAAACGGAGCCAGGATTCTGGAAGGACTCCTTGTCCACTAATGTGAGACTCTTCCATGAGCTTCTGGGTTCCTCCTGAATGCCCACTGGTCACAGTGCCAATTTCTGTGACACCCCCCGCTGGCCTGTTCACACCACCAGTGCCTGAGCCTTTGATGCTGCCGCCCTAATTTCTGCTGGTCACTGGCCTCTTAGCATCATTAGCTTTAGCAGAGAGAAGGTTGTATTTACAGCTTGGCATGAAGGAAGAACATGCAGACCTCTGTTGCCAGGCTACAAATGACTCTTTTTCTCCCCTAGAAGAGAGTAATAATGATTAAAAAATACTCAGTTGCTTAGCAGGCTTTGGGGTGGCTTAGCTCTGACTATTCCAGGGCCACAAGAGATCTTGACTTTCACAGACCCTGCTGCCTTCCTGGGTTCCCTTGATCTTGGATCTTTGCTTCATCCATCTTTTGAAGAAAAAGAAGGTGCTGACCACTGATCAGTGCAAAACTTGGCCTCCTTGTTTCCAGGAAGACTCAGCCCCCTGATATTTGATTCTTCTCCTTGAGTGGAGCCAGAAGTGTTCCCAGAAGAACTGGAGACAGCGGGACTCTGAGGAGTAGATCTAAAATCAAGCAGAGGAAAGGACGGGTAAAGTCAAGGTGAGAGGCAGAGGGTCACCAATGGGAGAGAGAAGCAACCGATCAAAGAGCGAGGGTCGGGCAGCAGTAGGGAAAGATTTCCAGTGGGGTCTGGAAACTCAGCCCAAACCGCTGCACCTGCTCTAATTGTGGCCTTCTACGTGGGGTCGGGGTGGTTGCCCAGTGCAGAAGCTTAGCACTGTCGGCACACCAGTTTGGCTCTGCTAAAAGGAAGGCTGGCTCGCCTTCACTTGATGGGTCCACTTTGAAAAACCCACACCTGAGAACCCATGGCTACAGCACTAGAAGTGTACTGAGCAGCCCTGCCTGTGCTGGGTTTCTGAATTTCTTTTGTGTCTAATTCTATGATTTTTTGTAAAAATAACATACTTAAAGTGAGCTCGTATGTATACCACTGTAGGACTTTATACAAGTGTGTTTATAAAATTTTATTTTATATAGCCTTCATCAGACTACATAAACTTTTTGTTAGAGCCCCAACAGTCATTAAAAGCCTGCTATGAGATATAGGTGTCTTCACATGGTATGTCATTCTATAGAACAATCTAGGAGTCAATGTAGCTGCTATTTTCCCCCTTTTAGAAATGAGTAAGTCAACGCTCAAAGCATTTACAATGCACCCGAGCCACACAGCCAACAAGTGGTAGGAACGGCGTTAGCCCGTGCCGAGAAGGACCCCAGTGGTCCTGCACCTGCCTTTACATAACTTCCCTTGAATGGGAACATTCCCGTGGTTTTCCCCAATCCCTGAAACAGGAAGTATCATTCCTGTGGTCTTTCTTACTCTTTCTTTCTCATATTTTTGCACAGCCATTTCTCCTCACCAAGTTTGTCCCAGCACAAGGAGGCCTGGCTTCCAAGGAGCCGCCTCTGCCTTTTGAAGACTTTACCTGCATTGGCATCGGAGTTCAGGGTAACTCCACTCAAGGCAGATATCTCTCCCTGAGAAATTCTGACTCACAAATTAGAGCAGCCTGATTAATCAGGAGGGATTTGTGGCAAATGCCATCCGACACTCGCCATCCCCTTCCAGCAGGGGAGAAGCCCAGCTCAGGCTCACATCACCCTGCAATCAGACTACCAGTGAGGACAGAGGTGAGGTGAGTAATCAGCATCATCACTTATTCCTCACACAAAATACCTCACATCGGGGTTTCAGGTCTGCTGGCTCCATCAGGGCCACATCACATGCTTTGTGCAGCCTTGAGAATCATCACCCTCATGCGTGCTGTTCAGGACACACTATAAATCTCTCATGCAAATCACTGGCGAGATGATTGAATTGGCGTTGATTGGTTAATTTGCTCTCAGCCATGGAGAACTCACGTAAATCAATGCTCTTAGCCATTATTTAAAAATATGTATTATTTCATTCTCCTGACATGGGTCTTACAAAAGGAAGGTTTAGCCAAACAGGTAGGAGAATGCAAGGGCACTGTTGATTCTTTGTCAGAATGCATTTTCAAAGAGATAAGTTGGCTTTGATATTAAAGTTGAGTTTCCCTTGAGTCAAGAGTTTATTCACTCATCCTTTGAACAAATATTTAGTGAGTACCATGTAGTATCCTGGATCATGGCTAGACTTTGGGGAGGCGCTGATGAAGATTTAACTTTCATTCCACAGAGCTGAGATTTGAGCTCTGTTCTAGGGTAGAAAGCCTTTATTTCACCCTCAAGATACAACCCAGTGCTCAAGAGTTGGATGATCTCCTCCAGAGAAAAACAAGACCCAGCACCCAGGGTTTGACGCCCTACACCTCAGAATTCAGCCTTGTAACTTGGTGTTTTAGTGGGGAAAAATGTCACTGTGAAAAAAATAGATGACCCCCTTTAGGGGAGCGGCCCAGGTGAGTGTCTGGAGTAACCCATGAGGAAGCAGGTGGCATGATGGAGCAGGTACAGCAAACTTGAGGTGAGATTCAAGAAGGTCACATCATCCCCTGCCTCGTGGTGTGTCCTCAGACTAGTCGACATCACCTTCTGAGGCCCATCGCCCAGAATACCTTAACTCCTGCATTTCTAAGCCCCCTGGTCTATGAACCCTGCTCCAGGACCCCCTCCTCCAGAGCATACTCATCCTTCCTACTCAAGGCTCATGATACTTTCTTGTACACACCCCATGTTCCTTACATGTTCCTCTGTCTAACCAACTTTTATAGGATGCTTCTGTACATCCTGCACTATATAAAGGTTGTCCCTTATATCTATCTGGATAATGGTAACGGCTCTTTTGCACAGTTGAGGAGATGAAGGCTGAGAGCCAGGTGGCTCATCCAGGGCCCATCAGACACTGTGAGTAGAAGAACCAGAACTTTAACCTGAACTTTCTTACTCCAAAGTCTGCTCCCTTTCTACCATACCTGTTGCCTGCTATCCTGTTTAACTGTTGGCGTGTCCCAGACTTTAAAAAGCCATATGCTACATTAACTGTTAACCCTTTCAAGCATGCTTTCATAGAGTTCATCTGGGGCCATCCTCCCAGGAGCCATGTATTTCTACCTGCAATTCATAGGTGAAAACACAAACACCGAGAACATTCGCTCCTTCATTGACTCAGCCCACATCCGCTTACTGAGTGTTGAAGAGGCACTTACAGCATTAGGCCCTGGGACACAGAGCAGAAACACCTTCTCTCAGGTGCTCCCAGTCCAGGGTGGAAGCAGATTTCTAAGCAGAACCTTGTGCCAGTTCAGAGTGGCATCTATAGTACTGACCTAATGCAAGTTCAGAGAGAAGTGTTCAACCCGGGCCTGGAAGGGCAGTCAGAATCAGAGGCTTCCCACAAGAAGTAGAGGACAAGTTGACTAAGAGTCACCCTTCTAGCAGCCAGGGGTGCAGGACCAGAAGGTCTTGCCTGAGAGGACCGGCTTGTGTGAGGTCAACCCAGGATCCAGTTTGGGTGGAACCTCCCTTGTGCTCCACTGCTCCTCACAGTAGGTGGGGCCACAGGTTCCGGGGGCAGGGGCATCCACATGTGTCTCTCCATCTGCCAAAGCTTTTACCTAGCACCCAAAACACAAACACATTCAGATAAATTGTCATACACATGCTCATACACACTTGTGCCCTAAACACACACATATAATCACACACATACATACCTATATACTCACACACTGAGATAAATATATATGTTCCACACATGCAGACACACACATACATATTTCCACACATACAGCCATATGCAAACCCACATGCATACTGACACACATACTTCACGTGCATACATATTCACACACATGCCCATATTCAAACATACATACATATACAGAGCACATACCTATTCTCCATACATATACATGCATAAATACCCACATACATATATATGCACTTTCACACAGAGAGGCACACACACATACCCAAATCCCTTTGCAGGAAACTGGATAGCAGCCCAAGCTAGGCAGAGCCAAAGCAATGCCTCCAGAATGGATTTTTATTATGCAGAACAGAGAAGCAGGTGACGTGCTGTCAAACACAGTATTGTCCCTGGTCAGCTATTGAGAACCAAGCAGACAGCATTGTGGTTTTCAGGCAAATTCCAGCTGTTTCCCTGGTGCCCAGGGCACATAAACCCAAGAAACCAAATGAGGATTTTCCCCTTCAGAAGAACATTGCCTGGCCCTCCCTACTCAGCTAGAAAGGCTCTGCAGCACTCAGTCCCAGCCAGCCCAGCCAATCCCGTCAGGATAAAGCCCAGGAGCCAAGCAGCTCTATCAATTTTCCCTAGAAAGCCCAAAAGAAATTTGGTCATAGAAAATCCCTTCCCTCTTTGCTAATAAAACTTATCAGTGCAGGGCAGAAGGCTGGTAGCAGAGGGAACGCAGGCACTAGCCCTGCTAAATTACGTGGAGAAATGGCCCTGATCAGCTATCCAGAGGGATGAGAGGTGGGAAGCAATATAACACTTACTGAGCCCAAGTTTATTCACCTAGATTCTCCCACTCAGGTCTCTCAGCAGCTGTGGTATTGCATTAGAGCCATTCCATAGGTGAGGAAACTGAGGTCCCGCTCCATACTAGAGAGGGTGGGATTTGGAAAATGAGCAGGGTGCTCCCTTGTCTGCTGCATGGCTCAGGCTGGTGACTTCCGTTCTTTGCATGGCAGTCTTGTCCGTAGGATCCCAGCCTGGGTGGGCTGATTTAATGCAGGATGGGGCAAAGCAGTGACTCAAATTCTGTGTACAGAGAGCACTCGGGATATGCCCGTTCTGGGTTCTTGTTAATTCCAGCTCCTCTTTCTCATCTGAGCCTTTATGAAGTTCCCCCAGCCTCCTTCCAGAGTGACAAGGGAGCGCCCTGGCCCTGGGGGCCAGCTCTCTTGTGAGTTTACCAAGCAGGCACTTTGCTGACCTCTGGCACCTGAGCCCCAGCTCTGCACAACTAAAGAGGGGTCCAGAGAAGCAATACATCCTTCTTCAAACTTCAGACCACCTTGTTTCCTTGGTGTTTTTGGATTGGCCACATTTTCTCTTGGCTTCATGAGCCAATGGGGGCTTGGTGTTAGCCCTCACTAGGGTCCTCCTTTGAGAGCCCTTGTAAGTAAAACCCAGAATTTATCCAACAATCGGGATAGAATATGACCTCTGAGGCTGTGAAACATGGGAATCCCAAGTAGGTGAATCAGTCTGGAATGTCATGGTCCTGAGGAAGCAACAGATGAAGGCATGGTCCTGAGGAAGCAACAGATGAAGTTCCCTGTAGAAAGATCTATTAGACTGTGGAATAGTATTCTACAGGAAATGGTGGAGGGGTGTCCAGAGGCATTTAAAGTCTGGCTGGACCTAAGTAATAGAGGCCACATGGTGTTGGAGTGACCTAGAACCAGCCTCAGGGGAGCAGCTGCATCGCCCGCCCTAACAGGTCATCTCCATATAGATGTAATTCCCAAACCTGCCTTAATGTTCCATGAAGCCACACTGCTTTTGCCAGGCAAAGATGGCATTCACTGACAGCTCAGAAAAAGCCTCAGGATTTGAAGTGGGCTTAGCCTTAGCCATCATTCTGCCAGCAGGGTGGCAGCCCCCAACAAACAGATTTAAGACTTCAACACAAACCCTATCAAAATTCCAACTGCCTTTTCTGTAGAAATTTACAAGCTTATCCTAAAATTCATAATGCATTTCAAGGGACTCAAAATACCCCAAACAATCTTTAATAAAAAGGAGTAAAGTTGGAAAACTCTCAGTGGTCAAGACAGTGCAGCACTGGCCTCAGAGTAGACATGTTGCTCAGTGAGGTAGGACTGGAACTCCACAAATAAAATCCTTGCATTTATGATCCACTGATTTCTGAGAAAGGTACAAAAACAACTTAATGGTCAAAAATAGTAAACGGTTCTAGGATAACTGATAATCACATGCAAAAGAATGATGTTGGACTCTTACCTCAGCCATATACAAATGAACTGTAAATGTGAGTTTTAAACGGAAAACTCTCAGAAGAAAATTCACAAGTCTTCTTGACCTTAAATTAGGCAAAAGCAGAAGAAAAAAGATAATTTGAACTTCATCAAAATTCAAAGCTTTGTATATCAACAATATCATCTAGAAAATGAGAAGACAACCTATAAACTAGGAGAAAATATTTGCAAATCATATGTGTGATAAAGGACTAGTATCCAGAATATATAAAGAACTCTAATGAGTCAATAATAAAAAGACAAATAACTCAGTTAAAAACTGGGCAAAGAATTTCAATTGACATTTCTCCAAAGGAGATATAAAACAGATTAAAAAGAATATCATCATGGTTAGTCATTAGGATATATAAATCAAAACCATAGTGAGATACCACTTCACACTCACTAGTATGGTTAAAATAAAAGAAAACAAAAAACAAATAATAAGTGTTCACAGAGAAGCGGACAAGTTGACCCTCAATCATTGCTAGTAGGAATATACTGTAGAATGGTGCAGCCAGCTCAGAAAAGAGATCGGTAGCTCCTCAAAGAGTTAAACATGGATTTATCATCGATTCTAGTCCCAGTATATACCGAAAAGAACTAAAAATATATTGTACATCAATGTTCATATCAGCAGTATTAATAATAGCCAAAAATAAAAACAATTTAAATATCTATCAATTTATAAATTAATAAACCAAATATGAAATATTCATATAAGGGAATGAAGTACCAGGACATGCTACAAATGAACCTACCTTGAAAACATTATGCCAAGTAAAAGAAGCCAGACACGAAAGGCCATATACTATATGACTTCATTGATATAAAATGTTCAGAATAGGTAAATTTATAGAGACAGAAACTATATTTGTGTTATCCAGGTGCTGGAGGAGTAGGGGTAAAGAGAATGACAGTTAATGGGTATGGAATTGTGAAACTTTTTGAAATCAAATGATGGTTGATAGTAGTACAACTCTGTGAATACACTAAGACCCATAAATACTACACATTTAAAGGCTGTATTTTATGATATATGTGAATTATATTTCAATTAAGCTCTTATTTAATGAAAAAAAAAAGAATGTCACCCCTGGACCTACAAATACAAGTTTGTCTCTATTTTCATAAATATTTTACTTAAATGAGTTCTTATTGTATACATAATTTTGTATTTTGCCACACTCCTCATTATGTTTTAAGGCTTTTCTATGTTTTTAAGAATTCTTCATTAATATCATTTTTTATGGTTGCCTAATATTCAATCATGATCTAGTTCTTTATTATTTTGTTACTGGGCATTTGTATTCTTTCCCTGGGTTCCACTATTATAAATTACATATTTGTTAAACATAACTCTTATCTGCAATTTTTAGATTGCCTATTTTTAGGATAAATTTCTAAAATTGAGGTTACTAGGTGAAAATAGTCAGCTTTAAGATCCTGGTCTCTGTGAGTTCCCCAAATTTTCCCCAAAAAACCCTTTTTAAATATTTAATGCAGATATACTTAGTTTCCTAAAATAAGGAGTCATACCCACCAGAATGACTTATTAGTCTGAGGGAGAGGTCACTGTATTGAAGTCATACTTACATAGGGTCACATTCCAGCTCTGCTTCTTAACACTGAGGGAGCCGGACTATATGATATAACCTCATTGACCTTCAATTTTCTCTCCTGTAAAATGGACATAATAATACCTAGCTATTGTCAATAAGATAATATACATCAATTGTCCGTTGTCCATTCCTCAAAAGTAGGCATTTGTTTTATTCCTATTTTTCTTCTTTCTTTCCTTCATGGCCCCCACTCTGCCATGAAGATGCACCCTTAGTTCCTGAGCCCTAGAATGGGACGTCACTTTGGCAGCATGACTAGGCATAGTCCTCATGGGACTGACAGGGATGGGCCTGGAGCTTACAGCTCAGGATTTGGGCCTGAGTCCACCACTCCTTAGCCTGTGATCTCAGGCAACCTCTCAACATTTTTTGAGGTTGGCCTCTCATTTAGCTTGGGGGCAAAGAGACAATTTCACATGAGCTGTAGTGGAGGTCAGGTGAGACACTAGATATCACAGTGTTTGGTGTGCCCTCCACAGTCTCTCTAAATAGCAATTAAGTTTATCATCACAACTTCCTTCAAATATACCAGGCTTGCTTGGGTGCACCAAGCCATGTTCATTTTCTGCCACTAGATTATAGGCCCATACACTGACTGGGTAAGCACTGCATCACTACATACTATAGTAATTACTAATTACATGTTTCTGCATTCTGTGGCTTATTAGCAAATTGCATGTAGAGGGATCTAAAAATAACTTCTCTCCTCCCTTAACTTCAGCAGCCTGCAGAAAGCACAAGGAATTACCTTATTTACTTCCTAAGTGATTCCCAGTGGCTGTTTATCAAATATATGAAAGAAAAAAATCATACAATAACCAAATATTCTTCTGATTACAAATGATATGTGAGGGTCATGAGAAATCTTGAGTGGAAAAGGCTGTTGAACAGCTGCTGACTAACTGTATGTAAATATCCCCCTGTGGATAATAGCTTAATTTTGATCATTGTTCAAAAGAGCAGGCATTTTAAATTATTAATAGGTGTCAGCTACAAAAGAAAATTTACAAGAAGAGAGCCTGATCCGTACAAATGACACTGTGTCTTTAACCACCCCGGAGTGTGGGAAAGAAAGGAGGGTGGGGAGACTAGAATAAAGGCACAGTAGGCAAAGAGTCAGCTCCTGATTTCTCTGGCTGGGGTTGTGTGGCTGTGGGTGTGGCATTACTTTAAAGCCATGGAAACTGGACTCGGCTCCATTTACTCCTTATAAATTTGGCTGTACGTAGTTTTCTTCTCCTTTTAAGGAAAGTCAGTTCCAACCAAGAAAGCCCAAAGCTCAGGAAGCATCAAGCTATATAAATACAGGCTTTCTACCTGTGCTATGATGAAAACTTTTCCACATCTAAATGCATCACATGGACACATTTCATTGTGAGCAGCACTGACACGGTTCCGCTCAAATAAAATGAGATCCTGTTTCAAATGATTCATTGATGGAAACATCAGAATCATTGATGCGTAAATTGGCCCCTGTGATCCCTGTATTAAAAACACACAGTAGGCCAGGCGACTGTTGAGTTAACAAGAAAGTCAAAATGGCCAGTATTTTTCTGTTTTCTTCTCTTGGCTTTTATGTGGCACTGACTCCTGGCATTTTGAGTAACCCACACATATTAGAGATTTATATAAAGGAAAACCTCAGGTTAGTAAAATACCATGATTGGCTGTGGTAAGAAACTCATTCCAGGTATTTCTTCTATGTCCCTCCCTATCTCTCCATACTCGTAGGATGAAGACTTAATATGCCCAAGTAACAGCACTCAGAATGCCTTGAATTTATCTAGTATTTACAGACACTGCCAGCTTTGATCCTCACCAAACTACTCCCAAGTGATGTAGGACAGAAATCACAAGGAGATTGGCAATGAGAAAGGCAAGCCACTGCTCTAGGCTACATAGCTAGTGGAAGGCAGAGCCAAAGCTCAAATTCAGTAAACAAATTTCCATGTAAATGCTTCAACTAGAATTTAGGTTCCATCTGTATTGGGGGACTGTAGGTTTGGCTGCCTCAATGACCCTGCGGCTGGGGCAGAGCCTAGGCAGCCTCACCAGATACAGAGAACTGAGGCTGTCGCTGTCCTGTAGGTCCCTTTTCTCCTTCCCTCTGGCTGTCCTTACTTCCTGGCCATTCTCTACTCCTCCGCTTCCATAAGTCCATTCATCTTATGGCTGTCTGACTCTGCCAGCAGCCAGGTCTCCTCTCTCATCCACATGGCTTGGTGACAGGATGGATGGGCCCTTGAACCCAGGCTGAATCATAGGCACCACTTAAAGCTCACTGTGGTCATTTTGTGGGTCAACAGAGACTTCCTCAAAGAGACTGGCTCCCTGGAAAGGAAGACCATCACCCCCAGTCTGCATACCCTCTTTGCGCCAGGACCTGGGCTGGGCTCTAAGAGTTCCCAGTTCACTGCTGAAGACAGACATGTCAACAACTAACCATTGCACAGTGGGAATGAGGCCAAAGCAGGTGTAAGAACAAGAGACAGAGGTGACATTGAAGCTGAGTGATGACTCAAGTTGCAAGAATGGCTTCTGGACACAGAATGCCGAGGGTACATTTTGAGAGATGAAGAATAATTTAGAGGTGTTTCTGTGGAGCTGTGTCTTTGTTTCTGGTGAACCGTTACACACTCCTCCTCAACACACAGGGATTGCCTAGCCTAGAACCAGCTTGGGCATCACACAATTCCTTGGTGAAATTGGGTCCAACTGGCTGTGTGAAGCAGTTTAAACAGCCTTAGGCCAAGTTAGATGAGCCCCTTATCATCCTGTGCTGGGTTCCCTCCTAAAAACGAGGCCACTGAAACAGCTTGCACCTGTTTGGTGCACCTGTTTGGTTGTAACATTTAAACAATTGTCCTAAAATGATGAGATCTCACACATATGGAGCCTTACTATGTGACAAGCATGGTGCCTAGAGTCTTAAGTATCTCAACTTACATTATCTTAATAATAGTAATTTTGGTGCTATCAATACTTCTGTTTTACAGAATAATGAGCTTGTTATTCAGCAGTGAAGAATGAGGATAGTGAGGTTTAGCAAGCTAGATAATTTGTCCAAGGCCACACAATTATTAACTGGGCAGAGTGAGAATCAAACACTGTTTTGTCTGATGTTCATACTGGCGTTCTTGGTCTTGGACCCGGCATGACATTAGGTGTGCAGTGGTCATTCAGATGCCTTTTAACTATTGTTCATAGAGGACCTTCTGTGCTCAGCAGGGTAAAGGGTACACAGATGGTAGATGTTATTTCTCTTCCTGGGGAACTTCACTCAACTGACCATGCACCAGCCTAGTGCTGGGCACTGCATTATCAGGAGAGGAGTTAAGTATCTTTCCTTCCAAAGCTAAGTACAGGGCAGGAAGACACACTGTGGCACTGCAGTGGGTGGTTTGTCCATTTAAGGGCTTTACAATAGAGGAGAGGAGATTTAGGGTAGAAAGGAGTCAGGGCAACCCTGGGAGAGCTTCACTATGGAGGGTGAGTGGGTGGGCAAGGTGGGCAAGAGCTTGAGCAAAAGCAGAAATCCATGAAAGATCCTGGCTCCGCATGAACAGGAGGAAAGTTCTGCCAGGAAGTGGGGCTGGGCTGGAAGACAAGCAGTGGCCAGGAAAGCCCCAATAGAGAGGGAGCCCGCAAGCTGTTTCTGGGCGTGCTAAAGTTTGAGAACCACTAGTCTAGATCAATCAGGTTTTGATTCAAACATCATCTTTTCTTAGGTATGGGGACTTCATCCAAATCAGGTTTTATTTACTAGGGAGAAAGAGAGAATAGTTCTTATGTAGACAACCAAAAGATCAGTTTACCATTGGTTAAGACATCAGACAAAGATGGGCATGCAAGAATATAATGGATGCCAGGGTTTTAAGTCATTCAACAAAGTTATATTGAGTAGCTACCATTTGCCAGGTGCCTTATAACCACTGAGGAACTCTTCTAGATATTTTTTGACAACTCAGCACTTATTCCCCTTTCTTTCTGTAGCAGTACCTAAAGTTCCTCTGGAAACCTGCCCACACTAAGTTCAAGTGTCAGGTGGAACTGGCTCTAACCCCAGCTATAGCAGGGAACATGTGACTCTTCCTGGCTAATCATATCACAGCATTGTCTTGCAATGGTGATTGGTCAGGAGCAAGCATATGACCCAAGCCCAGGCTCCAATCATTGCTAATCCTAGTACTTTATTCATGTGATCAGGAAAGATACTTCTCTTTCTTGCTCTACAGCAATGCAGAAAATGCCTAGACCTTCTGGGGAGGGGGCGGGGGGCAGAGGGCAAGGCTGTTCTTCGAAAACGAAGCCAGAGAACTAAGACACAGAGATACAAAGAGAATGATCGGATGCTGATGCTGCTGTTTGCACCCCTGAATACAATTCCTAAAGCGTGGTCTGTCCTCAGACTTTTCAATTATTTGAGCCAATACATTATCTGGTTTTGCTTTAGCTGGTTTACACATGGTTCTTCATCATTGCAAATAGATGAGTCCTAATACTCTAGTGTCAAAGGGCTAGAGCCCAGAGTAGACAAAAATCTGAGGGAAGTGAGCTTTTAAGCTCACACTCAGAGCAAAAAGGGTGAGTATGAAATTAACGTGTTGATTGGGCCCAATAAGAGAATGCAGCTGTGATAGTAGGAATGGACTTTTGTCTTTCCAGCTCAGGACCATGTTCTTTGAACTCAAAGGTGATGATGCTTAGGGTTCTGAAGAGGAAAGAGGAACCCACTTGACAGTTTTAAATCAGTTTAAGACCTCTGGCCCTTGGGAAGATAAAAAGATAACTTGAGCACGTGCTTACTCGTTCTTGACCAGAGATGTGGAAGGAGTTGTGAAATAAGGTGGGGGTGAAGACGTCAAGTATTTTGATGCAGACCCATGAATCTCCCAGGCTTTGAACTCTGGCTGCTAGCCCAGTGCCACACAGACTGCAGGTCCCTGAAAGAGTGTGAGGAGCAAATGAAGATGAGCAAGGCTGTTCCAGTTTTCAAACATCACATGAAGGCAACATTTAAAGTCCCGTGCCCAATATTGTTCCTGAGCAGTGAAAGGGCGATCTTATAACAGCATGGTCCATTGACTTTCATTAGTTCCCAACAATCAGGGTGTCTATTTAAAAATGAGTTCTGATCAAGCAATCTGATTTTCTTTTCCCCCCTGCATTCCTTCTTTGTCCCCCTTCTCCCTCTTTTTCTTCTACCTTCCTTTTTTTTTTTTCTGGTAGTGTTTATAATTTTTAGGATATTAGATGAACAAAATGCAATTGGTCACAAAATATTTGAATTTCCACATGCTATATTATATGTTTTTATGATATCTTTCTGGGTAACATGAAAAACTCTAGCTAAAGTAATAATACAATTAGGAAGGTAGACTTGTAGCCATTTCAAGAACCAGGCCCAGGACATGCTGATTAATTCATTCCTGTTGAGCTTGTCACTTCAGGAGCTCTCTAGGGACCTAAGATAAGGCTTTGTCCTTGGCTCTTTTCTGTTAAAATAAATTTTGTGAATACTTGAATGAAGGCATAGATAGCTCCTTATGCAATCTGTGGATGCCATTGCACTTGGAAGGGATGAAAAATGAGGTAGATGGAAGAACTGCAATCCCATAAGCTCTCACTGGGTTGTAGTGATGCAACAAAACTTACAAGGCAAAAAAATAAAAATTTTTTAAAAAAAGAAAAGAAATGAAATGAAATAATGGGAGACTGTGCACTTCTACAATTGTGCCCAAAATCTTCTACTGTGAGCCCTATCATGTACACAGGCTGAGTAGAAAAGAGAGTTTTGGTCACCAGCCACTCATTAGACATCAGCATTGTGCTCTAGCTTTCATTGCCCAGAGCAATTTGGGGTTACATTAACAGAAGCAGAGTGTGTAGAACAAAGAAGGTCAAAGTCTTATATTCAAGACTTTCTTAGTCAGGCCTCCCCTGAGACTTGTATTCAGTTCTCAGCCCCAAAATCGGGGCAGAAAACTGACAACCTTGAACATGTTCAAAAATCATCACAAGAGTATAAGGAAGTAGAGACCTTCAGCCTAAAAGAATGTCAGAAGGTGTATAGTCTCTATTTTCAACTCTTTAAGGGATCTGTCAGATGAAAAGGACTAGACACAATGTCTGCTGTCCAAGGGTTAAAATTAGCACCAAGAAGTAGAGCACTCTGTATATTGAGTTCTTCCATATTTTGAGCAAAAGAACAGCAGTACAGTTGCTCGGAGTTGAAACTACTGTGTTGTAAGGAAGTGAATTTCACAATCCGAGAGGCATCACAGTACATGTTAAACAACAGCTTAGCAGGGGCTTTGTTGAGGAGGTGATGACTCAACTAAGACCTCCTCCACCTTTCCACATCTGAGTCTCCAGCATGGTAGTCACTGAGGAGTCACTGCTGAAAAAGGAGAGAGAGCAATAGGAAGGAAACAGCCCAGTGCCCCACATGCAGCAAGGGGGAGGAGGAAGCAGAATGAGACCAGGCTACTGGTCTGCATTCTCAGTGGTCCCTGGACCTTTGAGAGAAGCAGCAGGGTGCCTTTCTTCTCATTTAGATGTGTGCTGCTCCAATTATCTCTCGCATCTTCACAATGATATGAAAAACTACTTCCAAAATTAACACTACTTCATTGAGAACACACATTAATAACACATCACAAGACACATAAATTATATCTGTAAGTCATAGCTCATTACAAACAAATACATTGAATAATGTCACATTCCAATAATATTGAGAGCATGCCATAATTAAGCCACCACTCGTGGCTTGAAAAGCTGTATAGATCACTATGGACACACACAGCAATCTCAATGAATAAAGCCTGAAATTTGTTTCCTTTGGAGGTGCACTGTTGTTGTGTAAGGTTACAAGCATGGGTTCTGGAATCAGACTACTTAGGGTTTTACTCCTGGTCCTGTAACACAATAACTACCAAAACTTAAGCAAGGTACCTAGCCTCACTGAACTTCAGATACCTGATCTGTAAAACGGGGCACTTACATAGTATTCTTTGCAGTCTTAATTCAGATCATGCCTGCAAAATGCTTTGCCCAGAATGAGCACCTAGCACAAAGCAAGCTCTCTCCTGGTTTTCCCCGACCTGAGTCCACGTGTCTGACTATGGGCTAATGTCAAAATCATCTACCGGTACCACTCGTTAGCCTTGCACTTGTCACGTACTTAGTTCAAGTGGGCATTTCCAGTTATTTTTACACTGAAATATGATTGCTGCTTTGACATCACGATTACATTCATGGTTGACTGGGTGAAACTCACCCACCTGGAGTGAGGGAATTGTCATCTGTTTTGATTTACACAGTTAGCCTGACAGAATAACTAATAATCAATGTCTCATGTTCAACAAGTCAATCACTGGAATATGTCTGGTTCATGATTACTTAGGGAGGCTGTTGTGGTGTGAAGGAAAAACGCTGGCCTGGGAGTCTGCAGACCGGAATTCAAGTCCTGAATCTCCTCTTAAGATGTAACTTCAGATAGTTCTCTCCTCCTGCTCTGTGATAACATTATCTGACCCTTAGGGCAGCTCTCTAAGACAATAGTAGTATCCTAGTTAGAAGAGTCACATTTCATTAAACACTTTTTCATCCATTTCTTTGTGTATGCAAATACCATAACAGACATGCTGTTTTTTGCTTGTGGACACCTTAATTCAGTTTTCCCTCTTTAACTATCTCTTCCTTTCTACACTCCTCTCCTTTTCTCTCTCCTCTGACCTTACCTTGCAATCCATCTTCACAAATCTCCAGCAAGCAGTGTTAATAATCTGAAGTGCTCCTCCCACAGATCTTCTTCAATGCTCATGTACTCATATATAAATATACCTTCTGTTGCTCCTAATTTTAAAAAATGAGGTCACATTATATACACTTCTCTACACTAGTAATCCCTCCAGGTCAGCTGGTCTGTGCTTTTTAAAGGAGGCTGTATAGCAATCCACGCCATGGGCAGAGGGACAGCCACCCATCCCCTCGTCTCCTGCTGAGCACCGCCTCCTACCTCAGTTTCCACTCCAGACAACTGTTCACTATGCATCCCGAACATAGCCACCCTGCCCTTCTAGCTCTTTGATTTCAATGGGCTGATTCCTACATCTTTTTATTCAGAGAAAAGAAAACAGAACAACTTATGTGGTTGTGAGGGTTTTATCTGGAATTGCACGGCCAGCAAGTGTCCAAACCAGTTCAGACCAGGGCCACTGGATGCCATATTGCAGGCTCTTACTCCAATTGAACACTCTGCCCTTTCTCTAACTTTTTACTGCTAGAAATAAGTTTCTTTCCATCAACTTGAGTCATGGCTTACCCTGAATCCCCTCCATCCCCTGAGACAGAGGCAGTCAAGTGTCTGGCTGTCAAAAAGTATCCTGGTGACACTGGGTGGAATTCAACACAGATGAGGAGGTCAATGCTGCTGCTAGGGCTGGCACATAGCAAGGACTCAGGGAATTCATGCTAAAATACTGCATTTACTCAGTAAATAAACATGGAACAGTGCTCCAGGCTGGCAGGCAGCAGACCTTGTCCAGCCCTCTCCAAAGGTGGCACAAGCAGTCTTGGCCTCATTCATTTCCATCTTGGAGGCCTTGACAGCAGGACCTGGCCTTCCTTGGCATGCTGTTGAGGACCTTCAAGGCCCCCGTGACGAGTGGGATTAGATTGGCCACAAGTTCTATGGTCTCATTCCTGAGCCAAATGATTCATTGAACTGCGGAAGGAGAGGGTATGAAATTGGGCCTGAGGGACCTTGCACCTGAAAGCTGCAGTCTTGCTGGTGAGAAGACAAGGGACTGGAGCAGCAGAGGGATGTTTCTGAGTGCCCGAGGAGCTGGGAACAGCATGAGGCCAGGGCTTGGGGCTTGGGTGCTGTTTCTTCTCTGTTGCTGTTCTGTAGTATGAGTCTGTGTACTTTTCCTCCCTTTGATATACACACGGATGACAGCCATGGGCAACTCCGTGCACGCAGCCTGAGTCTGAGTCTCAGGGTTAATAACAGTAGTCAGTTCGTTGGGGTTCTAAAGAGTCTCTGAGATAAAGGCCTAATATAAGTTGACTAAATTTTAAAATTGGTAAAGCGGGACACCACTGACCGGGGTGGGGGAGGGGAGGCTTCTTGATTAAAAATTTGGTCTATATGGAGCAAAAAAATTTTCATAGAACGCAAAAATAGTATTGTAATATATTTTTTAAATTTCAACATAAGTACAATTTCCAAATATAATACATTTCAAAAATTATGTATAGTATTATTTTATTCTTTGGCATATTTTTCACTTGAGTGATTTTTTTTTAGTAGATTGCTGTCGTTGTTTAAAAGGTCATGAAATTTTTCACAAGAATTTTTTAAATTATATTTCACACATAAAATGGCTTTCAAAGTCTCAACACTTAATTGTGATTTTTCTGATGTCCACACTTTATTTACCATAGAAAAAAATGCGCTCAGTTGCAGCATTAGTTCCTGGTAAAGACAGCACATATTCCACAATTTTCAGTGCATTATTGTATGATTTGTTTAGTGCATTATTGCATGATTTGTTTCAAAATGATGAAATATTTCTAACCATTTGTTCTCTTGTGATTTTTGCTGATGCCCAAGATTTAACCTTTTCCTTATCAATATATATTTTTAATAATGATACCTCATTAAAAAGATCATTTTTGGAAATATTACTATATGGGAAATTTTGAGTGAGTCAGAGGGATTGGGTTACACGGTCCCGAAACCGATGCCGGAGCTGCATGAGTGGTCGGGAGCAGGCAGGGCAGCGCCGCAGCACACTCGCACACAAGCCGTCATGCACACTCCCTGCCTGGACTTGTCCTTGCAGCGGCCACGCTCCCTGCATCCAGCCACTCCGCCCACTGGAGACGGAGCGGCTTGCACCTTGTGGAGCCCGGAGCCACACGCTGGCGTCCAGGACACGGGCCTATGGGTAGTTAGGGGACTTGATAGCCACCCCAGCAGGTGCATCCTGCCGGATGTTCTTTGTTTCAGACTGCACAGGGCAGCCAGCTCTTGCCGCAGTGCGGGCGCTTCCAGGTGGAGGCGGGGTCTCCCTGCCGAAAACTGTATATTCCCTTTCCTTTTCTCCCGCCATTCCCTAGCTTTTCATGCATTCTTTCCAAAAATTGGGACTTTTTTAAAATGCTGTGGGACGCGGGACAAATTGTTAAAAATCGGGACTGTCCCACCAAAAGCGGGACGTCTGGTCACCTTAGAATAAGAAGCCTACCACATAACACACTCTTAACTGTTGGCTGTGTCATTTCTTTCCTATTTGCTTCTTTGAATTCTTGCAAACCCTTTCTGCAATTCCCAAAGTCTCCAATACAACTCATTTCCTCCAAAAAATAGTTCTCTCGGTGTACGTGTGGATGTGGGTCCCCATGTGAGGCGCTTACAAAACCTCTTCTGCAGCCTTTTAACCACGGGACCCCAGAGGAACTGTCAGCCTTCACTTAACTCCTCCAGAAGCAAGAATCCACTGATCGCTTTCTGATGAACACAGCAATGAACTTGTCAAGGAACCAGCCAGCAGGGAGGTGGTACTGGAGTGGGGGCAGGGGCACGCAGGTGCAGAGTAGGCCAGGTCGGCTGGGGCCATCCATCTTCATTCTACTCTCTGTCCAAGTGCAAAGGGATTTGTGTCTGCAAGGTTGTCTTCGCCAACCTCTGAGAAGACAAGAAGTCATTTAATTTGAAATTCTTACTTCAACCACAGGGGAAGATTCTGGGGCAATTAGGTATATTGTAACTTCCTGTTAAGGTCAAAGAAAATGTAGGTAGAATCCATGAGTCGCCTTCCAATACAGAAAGAAAAAATGGAACCTTCTGAGTGACCTGTCATGGGTGAGCCAATGTGCCATCACCTTTAATGTTTGGAGGAAGGGGGCATAGGCCACCTCCTTCTGTCCCTGAAATACTCACCTTTTATAAATTCAATAACATTAATTCAAAGTGTGGATTATTAATTCATTCTATTATGTGAATAATTCATTGTTGAAGTAGCCATATAACATCTTCACATTTGGGAGTGCATGCGTCTTCTGTTCTTGCCTTGGGAGAGATGGCTTCTCCCCGCCACCTGCCCAAGTGTGGGGGACCAGGTCCTCAGCTGCCCACTCCTCAAGGATGCTGAGCCCTGATCCAAGTGTGATGCCTCCTTCGAGTCCAGCAGCCAGAGTATATGTGGCTACAGTAACTCAAGGAAACCTGCTGAAATCAGGATGCCTGCTAATGACCAAGGGGACTTCCTCACCATGTTCGTGGCTGCACTGGTATGGCAAAGGGATTCCTGTTGTGATCAAGTGCCACCGGTGATTCCACTTTGGTCTTCCAGGAGGACCTCCGTTAGACTGCCCATCAATTATGCACATTCTCAACATGGCTTTCAGTCAGGTTCTTATGTCAGGGACACTTTCTGATGGGTCCCCTCTGAGCAGATATCCCCACACCACTCCCTGGAAGAAGGAAGAGAGGAGGTACCATCAGCTGACTGCTCCAGAGTGACAGGGTCCCAAGGCCTGACTGGGACAAGGAAAGGGTTGAGTTGCTCTGGAATCTTCTTCCTCTAACCTAAACCAGGGCATGGACCACCCTCAGTCACACCCATGTGACTTCAGGGTTCAGTAGTGCTCTCACTGGATCATGAGCCTACACCGGGTCCTGGATGCAGATAGGCAAGCAGGCTGCTTTTGTGATAGGTGAGGAATCTGAGACTCTCAGAGATGCAGGCACTTGTAAATTTGCCTGGTGGGTATTAGCTTGGCTTGAGAAAGTCCTAATCTGGTTGGCAACTAGTTCCCATATCTATTATTTTATCAAGGCAGGTGTTTGCCCCAGCCTCGCTCACTCTGATTCAGAGCCAGATTCCATGCTCCTCTGGGCTGGGGGCCTGGAGATGACTCAGACCCAGTTCATGTGCTCTTGAGCTGGAGGACACCTAATAAAGTCTTAGTGGCGACAGAACTGGGCTGAGGGAGAAGACACAGTGAGAAGCCAGGGACAGCAATGCTTCAGGTTGGCCTCCATGTCTTTGTCTTTATCCTGCTGTCCCTCCCTCTCTTATTGCTAGCTACACAGGCCATGGGGTCCTCTCCTCAGGCCCTGCTGCCCAACCTGCTCTCCCCACCACTGTGCACATGACTGGCTCTCTTCTTTCTTCTGTTTCTCCCCAATTACCTCCTCTTCCCTAGCTCCCATTTGATGCCTTCTCTTTAGAGTAGTGATTGTTATTTGTAATATATTCTTGTTTATGTCTTCTCCCACCCCCTGCCTATCATTTCCATAAAAGGCCATTGTCCTAGCACTTTACCACTGGTTATTCCTGATGTCCTATGTGTGTGTTGGGGAAGGTAGTCATTCTACCCCCAGGAACCCTCATCTCTCCTCAGGGATTGCTGTGACTTCCAGGATTCACATTAAAAAATCTATCAACTGTCCTGTATTAGAAACCAAATGGATTTATCAAAACCAGGGGTGTGATTGAGGGGAGTAGAGAATATACAAAACAACAGAATAGGAAAACAACCAGTTACTCTAATTAAGAAAAATAGTAGAAAAACACAATACTCAAAATTAGAATTAGAAAAGGGAATGCAACCATTGTTACTGTATGGAAATATCATAAGATTAACATAATATATATGTACCAACTGTATAAAAAATTTGAAGTAATAATCAAATTAATACATTTTACATGAAAATATAAATTGCTAAAATTAACTTTAAAAATAAAAATTTTATAAGAGCAAAACCTTGAAAACACTTTGGGGAAAAGTCAATGAATTATATTTCTAAACAATTTGCAGCTTTGTAAAAAAAGAAAGAAAAGAAAAAACAGTTTCAAATAGTCTCACACTGGTTTTTCTTCAAAATTTCAAGGAATATATCTTACCAACTTATACAAACTATAGCAGAATGTTAAAAGGGGGGGGCGTAAATAATACACAGTTCATTTTACAAGTTAGAATATTCCTAATAACTGTGTTTACAAAGATAATATATAAAATATCTACAAAATAAGGTCGCCAGTGAATTTACATGTAGACGTATATGTATCACAAAGCTCAGAAGTATATTAAAAAGCATATTGTGCTACGATTAAGAATAGTGTGTTTAAAATCTGTAAGATAATTTATAGTAAAAATAATAAGAGAAAACATAATTGCACCTTTACCATCTTATCAAACTATGTTTGTATAAAAATTCCTGAAAGAAAAGATGAATAAACTGAATTTCATCAAAACAAAGAAACTTTTACTCCTGACAAAAACACCATTGAAAAAATAAAAAGGCAAACCAAAGACTGGAAGAAAATATTTGCAAGGCAAACATCCGATAAAGGATTTGTATGGAGAATATTAAAAAAAAAAAAACTTTTTCCACAAATGAGAAGATAAACAGCACAGTTTAAAATAAGCAAAATATATGAACAGATCTTTAACAAAAGAAAATAGATGAATGTTCAATAGACATATGAGAAGAAGCTCACCTTCACTAGTATTAAGGAAATGTAAATTAAAATCAAAATGAGATATTACTACACGTCTACTAGAATGGCTCTAATCAAAAGCACTAACAATGTCAAATGTTGGAAAGAATGTAAAGAAAATGGAACCTTATTACATTGTTATCAGAATATATAATGGTACATCCATCTTGGAAAACACTTTGACAATTTCCTAATCAAGTTAAATATACACGTACCCCCACAGACCAACAATTCCACCCCTAGTTATCTACTTAAATGAAATGAAAACATGTGTCCGCACAAATACTGGCACAGACTCTTCATCACAACAGTACTGGAAGCAACTCAAATGTCCATCAACTAGTGAATGCATAAGCAAACTGGTACATTCACACAAAGGAATATGGAGAAATAACAATGTGGTGAGCCTCTAAGGTGTTATGCTAAATGAAAGGCATCAGACACTAGATGCAAATGACTATATGTCACATGATCCAGTTTATGAAATTTCTAGAAAAGAGACAGGAAAGCAGATCAATGCTTGCCTGGAGTTGGAAGTAAGAGCTTCAAGAATGATAGAAATATTTTAAAATTGGATTGTGGTGATACATTCCCAAGTGAAAAAATTTCTAAAACTCATCTAATTGGACACTTAAAATTTGTGACATTATGGTACGTAAATTATACTCCAACAAAGCTGCTTTTTAGAGTTTCTGAAAGGACATACTGAAAAGTGATAAATTATTATCTCTGAGTGATAAAAACAAAGGAGATTTGTTCGTTTTGTTCTTGCATTGCTTCTGTTTTTTCCTCTCCATAAACATATACTCTATCTGTAATATTAAAAATATTCCCAAAAGAAAATGCAGTGAGAGTGATGTAAGAGGCTGCTCCTAGCACGGTTCTTCACATAGAGTGGTGCTTGATGAATAGAATAGCCCGTCTTTATTCAAAAGTCCCTTCTTCATAGGGCCATGTACCATCTAGCCAGCTCTCTGATCCTTCCTGACTATTCCAGGGCAGTGTTAGAGCCTTTTGTCCACTGGGAGACTGATGGGTGCCTGAGCCAGCACCCTCCGGAGGGCAGCTCCCTCTTGCCATCTAGTCTGCAGGAAGCTTTATCACTGCTCTTAACAGGCTTGCCTACTGCATAGCTTTCTTCCCCAGTGCTTCCTGCGCTCCCACTGCTCCTTCCCCAGCAGTCATAACATAACACTGCTGCTGTGATAGCAGAAGTGTTTGCCCTGGAAAAAAACTATAAATGTCACAACAAATGCTCGGCAGGAAGAGTGTGGTCTGTGCAGCTGCAAACTAAAAGACATCACCAGCATCTTTTATCACATACCCCTGAAGAACAGGATGGAGGACCAGAGCCAGGGGCATCTAAGTTTTGCTGGTAGTAAATCCCAAAGTGTAGGCTCTGAAGTCAGGAGATTCTGCTGCTGACTTGAGTGCACCCTCAGCATCTCTGAGCCTCTGTGTCTTATTCACCTTGAAAGTTTTTGTGAAAATATTTTTAGGGGAAGGAAAAGGGCTTGACTATTGCAAAATGCTACCAAGTTGTGAATGACAGTTGTTCCGAATATTCCTGACAATGCAGGAAGCTGTGGGAATAGGATTTGAGCTCCTATTGGGCATAACCTTACAAAGGGAATTGAGAATTGTCCTTAAAGAGGGTTCTCCTATGATGTAGCATATTTAGGAATCACTAGAAGACATTGTATAGTGGGAAAGGAGAGTTCAACAGGGAGGCTCTAGCCAGAAGGAATATCATCAAAACCCTCAAATTGGGGCAGGATGGCACATTATGGACTGGACTTCTTTTCCTGCTGTGAACTGGAAAAAATATATGTAACAACTCTTTCCAAAGAGGCAGCACGGAACTGTGACCTCTGAGAAAAGAGCTACAGATCAGAGGAGCCCTATAATCAGCCCAACCTTCAGTCTGTGGCCCCCAGCTTTCTGCCTAGAGACAAGGTCTAAACCATATGAAGTAAAGAGAACTCATCGTCTTGCTGAGTTGAGAGGGTGAAGGTAGAAGTTTGGGAAGGCTGAAGTGGCTGGAAGTTGCAGGGCATATTTTTGGAACAGAGGAAATAAGCATCGCAGAAGTCTGCAGAGGGGTTCCCGTGAGTCTTTGATGAGTACAAGGCTTTGCTTACATAGAATGAAACTCCAGAAAGTCAGGCAAAATAGTCAATGGAAGTTGTAAACTGGACAATTCCCAGTGCTGACACAGGCAGGAAATGTTTGAACTCGGACAAGGATGGTGAGCCTTCAGTGATCACTGGGCATTTGGTGGCACCCCTTAGGTGTCATGCCTAATTATTGAGGCTGAACTATCTCTGAAATGAAGTCTACTCCAGAGCTTCCCTAGCAAATCTCAGAAACAGACTGCAAGTGATCAAATAATCAAGGAGTTTCACTGCTTTCAGAACAACACCCAACTCTCTTTAAAGGAAGAAAACAAAATCCAGACACTCAATAATGTAAAATCCACCATGTCCATTATCCACTAAAAGTACCAGATGTACCAAGAAGCAGACTATAAGGAAGAAAGACCTGTCCATAGAAAGAGATGAGAAAGAGCAGAGACAGTGGAACTGGCAGACAAAGATGCTGAAACGACTCTTTGTTAAAGCCTTTAAAGAGAAATAGGAACCAAACAAGCAGAGAAAGAGAAGATATAAAGTAGAAAATAGAACCTCTAGAGATTATAAAATAATTTCTGAAAAGAGTACTTCACTGGATGAGATTGAAACTGATTAGATACTGTCAGGAAGACAATCAGTGAACTGGAAGGCATAGCAAGTGAATTTATCCACTGTGAAGCATGGAAATTGAAAAATTAGCAGAGTCTCAGCAAGCTATGGGACAATATCAAATAGTAAGTATAAAAAGGGAGGAAGGCAAAAAAATTATTTGGCAAAATTATGGTTAAGCACTTCTAAATTTGATGAAAATGTGTAAACCCAAAGACCTAAAAAGCTTAACAAACCCCAAGCAGAATAAATATAAAGAAAACCAAACCACAATATATCATAATCAAATTGCTAAAACAAAAAGAAAGATACAAATATTGCAAAGTAGCCAGAGGGGACAACCCACATGTTACATACAGAGGAACAAAACTCTGCAGTCATTTTGGAAGTGGAGTGTAGAGAGTCCCGAGAGATGAGCAAGACCAGGTCACAGTGGCCCAGGTCACACTGGAATCTCATTCCAAAGACAGAAAGGGGCCAGACTTATATGGAGGTGACACCTTGAGATCTTGGCTGAGGGAAGAGCACTCTGGCTCCAGTGAGAGGACTGTCAGAAAGCCTAGGTGATGCATTTATGAAATGGGACTGACAGTGAGGACAGGCACAAGTATACCAACACAAGAGGTAATTAGGATGTGGTCCTTGCACTTGGAATTGGAAGATGGGGAGCAGGAAAAAGCACCGTCTCTGGGTGGGCCCTGGGGGATATTTGGTGGAGCATTGGAGATAGAAACCCAGAGGGAAGAGCAAGTTTTGGGGAGGATGATGAACTCAGTGTCTGCTGATGGGGCCAGGCTGACATCCCTGTGGAAGTGGAAAGCGGAGGTATGATGTGTGGTTTGCTGAGATGGCAGAGGCCAGGGCTTCTCTAACTCAAATGCACTCACCCTAGACACTTTGTTAAAATACACATTCTTACTTGGTAGGTAGCTTGTCGGGCCTAGCAATCTGCATTTCTAATAACAGTTGGGGGACCACTCTTGGAGTGGCAAGGGTATGAAGTAGATCCATACAAAAGAGTTTTTCTGTGTCAATTTTTTCTTACTCTCATCTGACTCTTTATTTTCAGAAAGGTTAATGCTCCCTCCAAAGAAACAAACAAACAAAAAAAAAAACAACCCAAACTCTATCATCTCTATAGGCCACCACCACCCTACAAGACACATATCGGAGAACTGGCTACTTTCCAAATCTCCCTGCCTGGCTCACTCACTCTTAAAATACCCTTGATCACAGACACTTCTAGAATGTGAGCTGACCTGGAACACTTTGCGTCAAGGGCAGAAAAGCTTTCAAGTGGTTTCCTGGAACAAGAAAGAGAGGAAGGTTTCTGAACCTCAGTCTTTTCACCTATAAAACAAGGACTACAGCAGCCAGCCACCTTGCAGAGTGCTGGTGAGGAGTGGAGATTCCATGTGTAAACTGGAGGTCTCGGGTATGATTACAGCGAGCACACAGGAGAGGCAGCCCCCTCCTTGTTCCAAGCCCTATTGCCTGGGCCCAGGACCAGGGCACCTGGGTTTCAGTGCAGTCCCGTCACTTACTACAGAACACTTACTACAGATGACCAGTTACAGAGGAGTGTGAACATCTTTCTTAACCTCTCTGGACCATCCCTTCAACAAGGACAATAAGTCACCACACAGACACGTGTCAATGAATAATGAGTTTGTGTTTGCAAAGCACCTAGCACAGCAGCTATGCGTGACAAGGGAGCAATTCATGGTTGGTGGATCCTCCACTTTCCTCTCCTTTCATTTCCTTACTGAGAATTCACAAAAAGACCCTGGATATTCTTTCCACGAGCCCACCTACACTGGGGCTGTGAAATTCACAGGGGAAAATAGCTCCTTGTGTGCATTAGCAGACGACAACACAAAGCACAGACATTTCTCAGCAGGCATCTCTGATTGTGCCACTGCTATGATTAGCTGCTTCTTGCCCATCTCCCTTCTTCATATCTGTGCAAATCCTTGCCCTGGTGTCTACTGAACTGTCCAGTTTCCAGAGTACACCTGCTGTCTGTCACCTTGGAGCCTAAGGCATAGAAAATGTCCACTTTGCAAAAAAAGAACATAAAGGCTTGTTTGCAACACACTGAACCGTCTCTGGGACCAATGTGGACTCCCAAGGCTCTGAACTCACAGCCAAATTAATCTTTGCATCTGCAGCCAGAAAGGTCAGCTCGAAGAGACCTCAGGTGGACAAGTCCGAAGCTTGAAGCTGTTTGCCCCAGTGGCTCCACCACTGCAGAATGAGTCCTGGTTTCCAACACAGGCTCTAGTCCAGATAGCAGGAAGCATTCTCTGTGCTCAACTTCTCTGTTCCACTCAAACATGCAGAAGACAGCGAGGTGAGTGATGAGAAAACAGATTACAGAGACAGTGGTGAGGCTACTGAGCGTATGTCTAGGGTATAGCACTGCCCCAGCTCATGGAGGATGGGTGGAGGGATGACAAGCTCTGGGATGGGCCTTACCAAGTGTGGCAAAGCTGCTAAACACCCTGACAGAAATAAGTCAAACGGGTTTGAATGCCCAAGTGGGTCACACATGAGGGGCACCTTTAAGGCATGACATAGGATTGCTCTTCTGATAAAGTAACCAGTCACCATCCAGATCAGTACCAAGCTAAAATATAAAGAGCCAGAGGCCACTGGGGCGAGAAGTAACTAGAGAGACTCTGTGATGCTGCTGTACTTGAATTTCATGTGAGACCCAGACAGGACCCGGACTCACACCAATCAACTTTCCCGGACATGCGGACCAACACCTCCAACCTCCCCTAGGCCCACATAACACAACAAATCAGCCCCTGCCCAACACTGCAAACTCCACATTGGGTCACAGGAGGGATAAACGTCACATGACCAAAGTGCTCAGGTCCTTTGTCCCACAAGGACAGAGGAGCTGAGCTTTATTAAGGAGCTTGGACTCAGGTTCTTATCGCATGGCCAGCACAAACAGGTATAAATATCTAGAATTGTACACCTCAGAGGTTAACACTCTTGTGGACCAGCATGAAATTCCTGGCAGACGGTCCCTGGTCCACAAACCGGCAGTTGCAAACCACTGATGTGTTATGTCGTAAGAATCGCCATGGAGAGAGAGAAGTGGTACTTGTGGTCTTTGGTGTCCGGCAGTGACACCCCTTCCTAGCCCCATCTGATTGTCTTTCATTTTAGCAGACTCTCACACAGAAAAGTGTGCAAAGTCATGAACGAGCACAAAGCGTCACATTCATGGAAACCCCACCCAGGGCTCAATTTATTTTTTAAGCAGCTTTTTTGAGATGTGATTCACAGACTCTGCAATTTACCCACTTACACTGTGCAATCCAATGATTTCTTGTGTATTTAGAGTTATGCAGCCATCATTACAATCAATTTTAGAACATTTTTATTACCCTCAAAAGAAACCCTGAATGCTTTAACCATGACTTTCTTGATTCCAGCCTTCCTTCCAGCCCTTGGAAACTTCTCATCTACTTTCTGTCCTAACAGACTGGCCTACTCTGAACTTTCACGTGAATGGTGTATATAGTATGTGATGTTTTGCGACTGGGTGTTTCCTTTCACTCAACCTATTTTCAAGTTTCATCCATAATGTTACATGTCAGTACTTCATTCTTTTTTATGACTGAGTAATATTTCATGAATGAAACACACTTTACTTCTCTGTTTATCAGTCAATGAGCATGTAAGTTGTTTCTACCTTTGGGCTACTATAAATACTGCTGTTCCAAACATTTATGTACAAGTTCTGTGTGGATATATGCCTTCCTTTATCTTCAGTGTATTCCTAGAAGTGGAATTGCCGAGTCATGTAGTAACTCTATGATTGACTTTTTGCCAATTTTCTTTTGAAAACTACTTATTTTCTATTATATAGAGTCTTATGGTATAGTAACCTGGGCCCCTGGCCGTCCAACCACTGGGTGGTACTGACCCAAACAAAGCCCACCTTTCTTGGTTCTGGCTCAATTCCAAACTCGTGTCTCTGGCTTTCCTATTGATTCTGAGAGTTCTCACAGTCCTTCCAGTCAATCCATATTGACTAGGTTTTCCATTGCCATTCCTATTGCTTGCCTCCAAAGCTCTCTGCTTGAGGGTCTTTCTCAGACTCAGAGCAACAGATAGGTCTTAATGTAATGCAATGTTGGGTAGGCCATGACACCAGATTGCCAAGATTTAGGTAGGTAACACAGGACAATCCACCAGGTTGACCCAAGACTTTAGTAAAACTTCTTATGTGGGCCATGAGGCAGGTATCTGACCACAGGCACACAGCAGATGCTTCAGGGCCCTGCATCACGTCTCACTGACTCTCTTTTGACTTCAGCCCCATGAGCAGGCCTGCACACACCTAGACTCACCCAGCACTGCCAGCCTCACCCCTCAAGCACAGCCAGGCACTCTCCCTGATCTGTCAATCTCCCTTGCAACACTGTCGAGGTCACTCAGCCTGCACACAGAGAAGAATGGGGAGTTACTGTCCCCAGGGGTAACACTTCAAACAATGGGGCCCTGAGCCAGTGAATAAATGCCCCAGCCTCTCAGCCTTCCCTGAGACAGTTCAGAGGCAACCCCGATGCTTGCTGAAACTGGGCCCATCTGCTGGTGGCAGTGACCTCACTGAGCACCTCGAGAGTATGGCTTCCCCCTTCTCTCCCTCACTCACCTGCCCCTTCATGCCTACTTCCCAAAATCACCTCCTGAGAAAACACCACACCCTGTCCTTCACCAGCATCTGCCTCAGGAGAAATTACAAAAAAACAGTCAGTAAAATCTCCTTAAGAAGAGTCCTCCACTTCCCAGTGTATAGTGCACACAAGAGGTAAGAGATTGGACCGGGAGACTGGGTCCCCAGGCCCACACCCTACTCCGTGAGGTTCAGGCAGAGCTTCGGTCCCATGTCTGTGAAACAGGCTCCTTGGGAAGGGTGCTCACAAAGGCTCCTGCCATCCATCAAGTTCTGAATGTTAAGAATGGGCATCTTTTTGGCCCTGGCAAGTTGGCTCCATAGTAGAGCTTTGGCCTGGCATGTGGATGATCTGGGTGATTCCCAGTCAGGGCACACAGGAGAAGCACCCATCTGCTTCTCCACCCCTTCCTCTTCTCTCTCTCTCTCTCAATCTCTTTTCCCCTGTGGCCATGGCTTGATTCTAGCAAGTTGACCCCAGGCACAGAGGATGGCTCCATGTCCTCACTTCAGGCACTGAAATAGCTCAGTTGCAGAGCAACAGCCTAGATAGGAAGAGCATCACCCAGTAGGAGGTTTGCCATGTGGATCCCAGTTGCTGGGTTGCATGCACAAGTCTGTTTCTCTGCCTCCCTGCCTCTAAGCAAAAGAAAAATAATAACTAGTGTTTTTTGATACTGCCCTGGGCACTAAGGTCTCTTCTTGGGTCTCAGGCCTCGGTGGACACTCTGCAGGCAGGCATTTCTCCAGTTTGCTCTGACCCTGCTGCCTAACCCATGTCCAGGACCTGTGGCCATGCAGGGAGATATAACTCAGCGAAACATCCCATGTGTGGCCTACCCTGGGTCCAGTTTCATTGAGGTCATACTTTGCAAAGCCTAGTGTGGCCCTAGGCAGTGGCTGTGCTCTAGAAATCAGCCTTCCAAATATTCATGTCACCCCACCCAGTGACCTTCACCTCCAGACCAGCTGTGTTCTGGCTGGTGATCCTGAGCCATGGCTTGAGGTGTACATCAGATGCTGGCTTCATCATGGTCCTAGAGGTTGTAACATCACCAGGTTCTAGGCCAACCCTTGACTCATTTGTTTGTTCACCCATTCATTAATTCAACTAGCACTCATTTAAAACTTCGTTTCTCCCAGCCAGTGTACATGATTTGGATATACCACAAAAAAGAGTAGATTCTGGTCATAGGAGTCAAAATCTCCCAGGAGCAGGGAAGACAGACAGACAGTGGGCGATGGCAGTGCAGGGTAGCTGAGTGGTGGGAAGGTTGGGGAGGGGGATGAAGGGGTGAGGAGTGGAGGAGACTGAAGAGGTGTGGTGTATCAGACGTTTTCATACCCTGTCCCTCATCTTGGCACATCATTTGCTCCAGCCATTGCTGCAACTATTGGCTGCCCTTAGAAGTGGCCTGGCAACACCAAACCCCAGCTGTCCCACATCCTCCTGCTTCCTGTCTTGTATCTTCCTGCCAACACTGGGTGGGTTGCCTTGGAGCAGCTTGGTCATGCTCACCATGTGAAGGGAGGACACTCCCTGGGACAACCTGACCAATGGGTGACATGGCTGCTGAAGAAACACTCCTGTTTTTACTATCTAAGGAGAAATTTTTCAGGCACATTCCAGAAGATTCTTCAGAGTGCTCCCCAGTGGCTCAGAGATGTGACCAGCTGAATGACACATTCTTGGACTGGCTTATCTTCCATTTCTGTTTCACTCTTTCTTGTCTAGCCGTTCTTTGATCACTTTGCAAAATAAAATACATGCATCGAAGCCCTTGTCATAGTAACTAGTTTGGGGTTAAGGGGGACATACACTCAGATATACAATTAGTCCTGTCTTGAGGGGGGGCAGGAAGAAGTCAAGAAGAAGCCTGAGTAGAGGTAGGTTAGGTAAAGAAGGGCTCCCAATCTTGGCCAAGGGGCCAGACACCAAGGGCACAGCTGTGGTGTCTCCTGTGACCTGTGACTGGTTTTACAGGTGAGGAGACCTTGGAAGAGGTGACACTGGAGAAATGGGCAAGACCTAAGTCATGAAGGCTTTGCCCACCACCCGGGACTTCAGTCTAGAGCCTCAGAGATCTTGTGGAAATTAAAACACCAGGCAAGTCTCCTGCTTAGGACACCCGTCTGCATCTGAGCTGACATTGAGCTGACTGAGCACTGTACCCTGTACACTGTCCCCAAAGCTCCCTGGGGGACCTACCAATGCTCCCTATGCATTGGGGACAATGCAAATGGACCAACTGAGGCACAAAGACATGTCGTATCTTCGCCAGCCCAAAAGCACACAACTAGTAAGTGGCAGGGACACCTTATAAATGAGGGTCAGGGGCTCCAAAGGCCCCACTTTCAGCCCTAGGCTGCATTGCTGCTCCCCTGAAGGGGAAGGCACAAGACTCACATCTCACCTCTGCTCACTCTGGAGCCTTCCCTAGGTCAGGACTTCTCAACCCTCAGCAGGTTTTCCCCCAGGGGATGTTTGGCAATGTCTAAAGACATTTTTTTGGTCATCACCTGGGCAGGAGGGTGCTGCTGGCATCTAGTGGTTAGAGGCTAAGGGTCCTGCTTAACACCCTACAATGCACAGGACGGTCCCTCATCCCCAACAACCAAGAATTGTTGAGGCCAACATGTCCATCTTGTCGCGGAGACAGAAACCCTGTGCTGGGCAGTGAACTCTGGACACAGCCCCACCCCAGCTTCACCTCCCTTTGCTGGGTGTGAGCTGAATGGGGGGGGGGGGGGTTGCAGTCAGGACCATGCAGAAGTGGGGAGGCAGGATGAAGCCGACCAGCCAGTGCACACTGTGCCATCCAATGCTCTTGTGACACTGGTGGTGGTCACAGGGAGGTGACAATGAGTTAACCACATTTCATGGTTAAACGTGAGGACATGTTGATGGACAAAAGATGTCTGTACTAATCCAGCACGTGGTGGCTGGGAGCATGCGTAGGACACCCAAACATGGAGTGAAATGGGCATTTTGAATTTGGGGGATCAGTGATGCCATAGAAATTTCCCCATGGAGCCATCAGAGAAGAAAAGCACAGATCTAGAGGGTTAGATCCTGGTGCTGCTTCCAGCTCTAGGCGTCAAAAATACTTCCAACTGATCTTTTATGAAATTGACATTTTGATATTGATAGAAAAGTACAGAAAAACAGAGCCTAGATTTGGAGTTGCAGAGGGTTAGATCAGACAGAGCAAACAGGTGTCAGTAGAATGGAGTCCACACTCTCAGCTGGAAGGAAGCCGAGGGCCCCTTCTCTCCTGCCATTTCTCCTTCATTGCTTCTTTGGTAATGGGAGGAAGCCATCTAACAGTTTAATGTTGCACATTCAGAGATTGACAGAATCATGGCACAACATGGTCTAACAAATGCTGAGTATACCAGACCTTTAAAGAAAACCTGTCCTTAGGGTCAAGTACCTGGACCTTGCTCAGTGCCCACACTGGGTATTTCTAGACTCTGCAGCGAGTCAGCCAACCCCACCACACCATCTGGACCTCCCGCACCCACAGATGATTCCTAGGCATCTACACCAACACTCACAGGCATTCGCAGCTGCACATAGGCATTGTTCCCTCTGGTTAGTGTGCCCAGTCATTCTGACATGAGAATTCATTCAGATCAAATTGTGTGGCCAGATGTTTGGGTCCCGGGCCACGTGGTAGATGTTGCCTGAACGCCTGCCTACTCAAAGTCATCATGTGTACTGTCACGCATCAGCCAAAGTTAAGGGGCTCTAATACCAGCTCTGCTTTTGGGGAGAGAAGGAGCTCCCACCCTTTTCCATGCTGAGACCACCTCTGCATCCCTCCTCAGACCTGCTGAGGGGAGACCTGCTAAACAGACTGGTGTGTGTGCAAGGCAATGCCTCACAGTGGGTCCTCAAGGACAGGCTGTCTGTCCTCTCTTCACCTCCTGCTGCAGACTGAGGGAGGCTGTGTCTCCCTCGAGGCCAACCTTCCCTTTGTCCTGGATGTCACATTTCCTGTGTCCTCAGGCTGGCATGAATTTGCTTGTGTCCCTTTTGAATGAGGAGCAAGGTGGGTGTGCTGATTTAGTGAGCAGCAGCAGGGATACAAAATAATAAACTGTTCATTTCTTTTTGGTAAGCCAGCTGGGATGGGGGAAGTCTTGAGCTCTGCTGTGGATTTCTCTCCAACATGGCTTCTTCATGCTTGTCACTGCTGTGTATGGGCTTTACTCCTAGGACCACCACAAGGTCCCAGAAGGCTGGTACAGCACCAGCCAACATGCTGGAATACCAGCTCACAGGAAGGGAAATGAATGAGGAGAAAGCAAAGGGAACAAGTCACTGTCCTCTTGGGAATGTCTAGAAGTGGTCACACCACACTCATTGACACAATCTCAGTTACTAATCATCAAGGGAAGACAGGGAATGTGATCTTTCATTTGGACAGCCAGGTGCCCAGATAAAAACTGGGGGTCCTGTTATCCAAGAAAGAAGGGAGAAAGGGCATTAGAAGATAAACAGTTTCTGCTATGGGGTAGGGGGTGGGGGAGCAGGATTTGTCCCCACTGAACCTGACAACTTTCTCTCTCTCTCTGGTCACAACTGAGCAAGTACTGGTACCAAGATTTGGTGGCGATGGTGAGGAAAGCAGGAGGCTCACTTACCCTCCGTGTCTCTGCCACATACTGCCAGCCAGCCTCTCCTTAGAGCTCGGCGCTGGCTGGGGCACTGCTTCCCCAAAATCTATAAAACAGCTCTCATTGCCCTGCTCTGCTGGCCCTCGGTTGTGGCTCCCCTGGGCACTTTGAGTGCCCAACTCTAATGCCATCCCACCCCTTTGGGCATTCTGCTGGAATTCTCCTCCACTCCTTGTTATTCAGGTATCAGCTCGCAGTTCTCACCTCCTCTGTGGGCCTTCCCCTCCCTGTCTGCATTTCTGTCCATACCCCACTTCACCTCCTTGAGGCCCCAGTCTCCACCCACAGCCATTGGCTTATCTTATTGGTTTTCCACCTCCCCTCTCTGTAACAAAAACTCCAAGATGAGTAGAACTACCTGCTTTGTTCCATTCCACATTTAAAACAGTGTCTAGTGCATAAAAGTTGATCAATAGATGTGTTTGAATAAATGGATGGTGGATGAATAAGTGAATGAGCGAGTGGATGAATGAATGGACCCACTCAAATGCCACATCCTTGGACTCGCCTGTAAGTGTACTGTGTGCACCTGCTGTGGCCTGCTGTCTCTCCCAGCCAGCCAGGCAGCGGAGTGAGTCTCAAGCTCCCTGCTCCCTCTGCAATGCCCCAGGCAGCATGGAGAACCTGAAGGTGGGGGCTCTTGGCCCACAAATCTGAGGTAAAAAATTTTCTTCTCCACCCACGAGCTGAGTGAAAGGAAGGGAGTGACTTGGCTACTCCCAGTCATGATTTTCACACCTGCAATGCAGGAGTGAAGTACTGTCTTCACCTGATCATTGGCAGGAGATCAGAGGTCACAGTGGCATTTTCATCATGTTGTCCCCCACCCCGTCCTTCGTCCTTGCTGCCCCTGAGACCAACCTTTGGCATCACTATGAAAAAGTTTCATGATTGTTAATCCAAGGTGTGCTTTAGCCCTCAGGTTTAGAGTCTCAAGAAGGGACTTTGGGACCTCCTTCTTTTCTGCACCTCAATAAAGGAAGTTTTGGGTGTGCCCAGCACTTGGGGTCAGTGCAATAAACTATAGGTCATCCCAAATACTATGTGACTTTTGTCTAGGTGACTGTCCACACTGAAGACTACCACTCACCTATCAGCATCCAGCACAGAAGTTTTATCCTGCTCTTTTTTTCTTCCCTGGATGAGTTAGAATCACCCGTCTTGCTCCAATGCCACTTTGTACACTGATCTATTACACTGCTCACCTTACTGACTGTGACCAGCTTTACAGTCCATTTATCTGCTCACTCATCCATCCATCTATCCATCCAGTCAGCAAATATTTACTAAATAGCTGTTGCTGTTGGAGAGAAAGACAAAGACAAGGGCACAGACTTGACTCCCATGGACCTCAGCCAATAAAATGCGATGTCCACAAAGGGGGATTATGTCAGGGTAAGTAATAATGGACTGGCCAAGAGGGGTACTGAGCTCAGTCTCCTGTGAGCATTAAGGAAGATGCTCTGGGTGCTGGGCTCAGTGTTCCGGGAGCCCAGACATCAGGCAAGGATGGGAGATGAACCTACGGGGTTGGGCGGAGTGGCCACTGGGAAGGACACAAGGTGTGGTACCTGATTCATAAGCAGTCATCATTAAGTGAAAGAGTGAGTTAATTGAAGAGTGCTAGCAATAACACTGTGTAACACTGAGAACTGTACTATGTGCCATACACGTTATTTCACCAAATTCTTCGAAGTCTTGTGAGAGGGTGGCTATTCTCTCTGTTTCACAGATGAGAGAAAAGGTGAGCCCTTTCTAGGTATGTGCCAGGGTCACACAGCTAGTGAAACCCAGTGTCAGAGCTCAATCCAAGAGCGCCTGACTTTATAGCCCTTACTCTTACTTACTCTTAGCCAGCCCTACCAGCTGAGAAGTCCAGTATGGAGAAGAGGGAGAGTGGGTAGAGAAGGAGCAGGGAGCTCTGCAGAGCACATGCTCAAGGCAAAGGGAAGCTGCTGAAGGTATTGAGCAGATGAGGATCACACCTGACTCAACCTATACTGAAAGCTCTTGGGAAGCAGAGGCTGGGCGTTAATCATTTCTAGGCCTCAACACTCAGCACACTGACCAGCACAGAGAATGTTTGCTGCGTGACTAGAAATAAACCAGGGAATTAGTGAATAAATAAAGCAATATAATGTTGTCAGCATTTGGATTCAACGTGTATCTGTTAGAATTAGATTTAGCAATATGTGACAGAAAACTCCCAATAGTGGCTTAAACAAAAAGGTAGTTTACTTGATTTTTTGTAATGAAGTTCATAGGCAGGCAGTCCAGGGGGATATAGTATTTCTAAAGGGTCAAGGACTAAATCTTCAATATTGCTTGCCTAGCATTCTGGCATATGATTCCTAATGTGTAGGTCACATCGAGACCCAAAATAGGTGCTGGAGCTCCAGCCATCACATCTCCATTACAGGTAGCAGGAAGCAGAAAAGGAAAGAGTAGAATCAGCCCAGTCTCTTTTAATATCCTTCTCAAAGTTCTGCTTATATCCTATTGGCCAGCACCTAGGCCCATAGTCCCCCCTGGCCCCAAGGAAAGTTGGGAGTAGCAGTCCATTAACTGGAGGCATTGCTGCCCTGAATAAAGGTTGTTGTTAAGGAGAAGAGAGAGAGTGGATGTTGTGGAAGTAAGTGACTTTGTGCAAACCTGTATGCAGATGGCATCTCTCCCTGCTGAAAAAAGTGCTCCTTCACCTTTTGGGGAAGCAGTTATCTTAGGACACTCCAGGCAGAGGAGGACTTGGCAGCTATTTGAGGAGATTACATCTGCCTGATAAATGGAAGCCACTGAACCCCAGTGATTGCCCATGAGGAGAGAAGATAGGCTCTCTGGGCTGGTTTTATGCTGCTCTCCCCAGCAGCAGGGCTTCCTTATCACAAGGCCTGCTTGACAAGACCATTACAAGGACCTGGCTGGGATTCCATTGGGCATCCTGAGCTGGGTGTTCAGAACCACCTGCTTTCCAACAGAGGAGATAATAAGATCCAGCCAGATGAGTCCTCCCTGGGCCACCCTGGGTACACCAGAGAGCTCAGAAGCTTACTCCGAGGGTGGGTTCCTAAAACCCCCTGCCATCTGTAGAACTCCTAAACCATGGCCCATGCAAGCCAGCCACATTCTAAGACACCTTCCACTATGCAGAAGTCACAAGGAGGCAGTGACTCATCCACTCCAAAACTGATGGGAGCCCAAATTGGATGGGCTAGTGAAACAGCGCCAGGGAGCCCCGGGAGACAGTGAGTGCCCCATTGCTGGGGGCAGAGGGCAGGTAGGAAACATGCATTATTGGTGGTGATGCTTTCAAAGGGAGGAAGTGGTGGGAGCAGAGTTGGAAGCTGGCTCTTTGAAAGTCCTGATTCCAGGTATCTGTGGGGTAAAGCCAGACTGCCATCCACAGGCAGGGTTGTACTGTGAGGTTTCTTACATCCCTTGGCCCCAGGGTCCTTCCCCATCTTTTCCAGAGGCCAACTCCTGTTTGCCCCACTGTAAAACCCCCATACAGTCAAGCAGGGCTTTGAATAGTCTTCATTTTTTTCCCAGGGAGAGAAAATGTGGGTCCTATTATTGTGCCTATTCTGCAGATGAGCAAATAAGGGTGCAGTGAGGGTTAAAGTGCCTGCTCAAGCTCTCCAGACTGTGAGAGGAAAAGCCAAGGCTGGGGTCCATCTGCTTTTGCCTCAGGAGGAGGCGGTCCCTCAGACAAGGGGATTCTGGATGAGGAGCTCCTCTCCCTCTTACCTGCTCACCTCTGCTCCTTGAATTTCAGATCAGCCAAGATGATTAATGAGACCATGGCTTCCTGGTCCCAGATACTTCTCAGCTCAGAGCCCTGAACTGGTGACACCCAGTGATGGACACCAGTGGAAGCCAGGTGCTTGGCCGCCTTTGTGCCTGACTGGTGTAGATGCCATCCCTCTCCACCTTGGCTGGGCAGAGGAGGGGGAGGGGCAGATAGCAGTGAGATCCAGTTCTAGCACTCATGTGCCTGCATCAAGGGTGAGGGTGACAGGACCCCACCGGGCCTTGCAGCCCTCTAACCAGCAACAGTGCACACATGGCACCCCAAGTTTCACCTCGACTCCCTTGGTTTCAGAGAGCTACTTTTCAAAGGCAAGCATTTCTGTAAATGGGAGTGCCTCAGTTTCCCCTCTGAAATAAATATGAAAATCCCTGCCACTCCAGGTAAAGAGACTGAGAGGCTGTAGGAGAAATTGCCAATCCAGTGACTGAGATAGAGCCTACAGCCCCGAGATGTTTGGGATTTTGAGTCTGAGAGATGTGTGTGGCAGCTGTTGGGGTCCAGCTAAGGAGGGACACCTGAGGTGGGGAAGCTGCCTATCCTCCCTGCCAGGCAATCCTGCCTCCATGACCACCTCCAGTGCCTGGTCCACATACCCATCTCCCCATGGAGGGTTCTGGAACAGGGCCCCTGACCTTGGGGCTGTCATGAGGGCACATTGGGAAAGGACAAGTCTGAGAGCTGGTTGGGACTTGGAGAGGAAAAGGGAAGACACTCTCTGGAATGGTGCTGAGATCCAGGTGGCCATGCAGAAACCACCACTACCCCCCCCCCCGAGAACCCCCCAGCCATTGTCACTGTCATTCATTCACTCTTTGAACAACATGCTTTGTTTCATAAAGCAACTGCACATTCTTGCTTTAATTTTATTTACACTTAGGTACAAATGGTAACCCATTTTAAAGATTAGGAAACCGAGATTAGTAAGAGACCCCATAGTCCGTAAAGGATGAACAAAAACTGTGTCCCCTTTGCTTTGTGCTCTCTGCAATATGCAAATTATAATATGTGGTTCCAGGAAGCCACAGACCACACCTATCATGGAGCTGGATACCATGTGTGTATGTTGTGTGTGCGTGCATGTGTATGTGATATGTAGAAAGAGAAAATAAGAACCAGTGATCAGTTCCAGCTACAGATTTTGCTGACAAATTCATTTTGTGCTAGTACTTTTCACATTTCTTACAATTTCAACTTTATAATTCAATATAGAAAGGAAACAATAAGTGCTATTAAAATAAGTTTAGGCCCTGGTTATGCAGGTCAGTGGGTAGAGTGTCATCCCAACGTGCTAAAGTTATGGGTTCGATCCCTGGTCAGGGCATGTACAAGAAGGAATCAATGAGTGCCCAACTAAATGAAACAACTAAGTGGAACAACGAATTGATGCTTCTCTGTCTCTCTCAAATCAGTGAAAATATTTTAAAAATAATAATAATTTTAAATAATGACAGAAAATTCGGTTATAGAGTAACCAGCATGGATTTAGAGTCCGGAAGATTGGTTCCTAGCCCTTAAACTTCCCCTGCCCAGCTGTGTGACCTTGGCCATGCATCTTCCCTCTCTGGGCTTCAATGCCCTCATCTACAACTCAAGTGTTGGGCTGGAAGCTCCTACAGAGTCTTTCCCACTGGCCTCTCTGGGTCATGAAAAGCTGCTTCTAAGGAGAAATCAGATCTGGGGTTCCACCCTGCAGCCCTAGACTCTAGACTTGAAAACCCAGCCCTTCTCTCCCAGGGCTTTGGAGCTGGGTCATAGCCATGTCCACTCCCTATTGTGGGGAGACTGAGAAGAGGCAGGTCCTTGTGTATCTGCAAAGTTGTTTCCAGCTGCTGCTAACATGTCATTAGTGGGATTTTCCTAAACCTCACATCCCCTTTCCAAAGTCTCACAGGCTGGGCACAGTGGCACTTGTCCTGCTCATTGGCCTCCCGGACTGCATGCCTGAAGAGAAAAGAATGCACACGTGGGCTTCTGATCAGAGCACTGCCTCTCCGAGCTGGCTTCTCGCATCTTCCAGTTTAGAAACCTCCTTGAGATGTCTGGACACGCTGATCCCTGCTTTTGCTCTGGGGCTGTGTCTCTACTACTTCCAGATGTTTATACAGCTGGCTGGATTACTTAACTGCATTGACATCATACACCTTGATATTTCCTCTACACAAAAACAGGTCAGATGGGAAAGAATCTGGCTATTGAGAATCCGTGTGCCGCAGAACTAACCAAAACACCGTTGCAACTCACCAAGGACAACTGGAAAGCATTTGCTTGCGTGCACTGTCCCACACTACTGTGTGGGCCTCAGTTTCCCTGTCTGTGAATTAAAAAGGTAGGTTTGGACTTCCTTAGCATAGAATTGATCTGAAGTTGCTTCCTGTGACAGATTTGATCCTGAGTCCTGGAGTGGGGAACTGATTTTATTCAACTGATAACTACCTACAGAACACCTACCATGGACCAACTAGTAGGATCAGACCACACAGACAAGAGGTAGAATACAAGTGTGCTAGTGAGTGCCCCAAGGAGTCCTGTGTGCCAGGCTCTGTGCCCAGCCTTTTGGAGCCAGTGTCTCTTTTTTAGTCTCAGAACAATTCCAGGAGATCTGCATGTTGCTCTTGGCTTTATAGATAGAGACTGAAGCTTACAGATATTAATGAATTCATCCAAAGTCACCAAATCTCATGCATCCAAAGATTTCAGCCCACATGTGATGGATTCCATAACCTACATCCCTAAATATTAGGCTATCCTGCTCCCCAAGTGTTTCCTACCTTAACAAACCCTCTAGTCCAGAAAGAGACTCAAGTAAAGTAAGTAACAAACATCTACATTGTCAGAAGTTAGTAAGTGCCTCAACCAAGGCGTGCATCAACTGCTAGAAAGACTCTGACCACATGTGAAAGACTGCCAGGAGAAAGGGACATTTTCACTGGGCTTTGAAGGTTAAGTAAGAGTCTATCTGGCAGAAGTATACAGGTGAACACTCATTGTCACTGGCTGAAGACAGTGCCAAGCCTTGACATGGTCCAATGCCCCCTATGCACACTTGCTTTCAGTTTCCTCATTTTAGGAACAGCCAGAGGGTTCTGCATGACTAGATATCACTCTGCAACCAGCTATGTCGTTTTGGCACAGCTGGTGGCTGCCTGTCAGCTCTTAAAGGCCAGGGTCGGGGCCAGTCTGTGTTTGTACCCTGGCAGCTGGCACAGAGCAGGACACAGTTCATATTTGCTGGAAAAATAAACGTTTCATTCTGCAGGACCCACTCCTCAGCAGCAGCGGCATAAACAACTGCCCCTTGCTGGGAGTTGTGTGCCAGGGACCGTGTGAAGCCCCTTTGTGTGTCGTCTAATTTAATCCGCCCAAAGCCACACTCTAAGTAAAGAACTACGCTTTCCCTACTTGCCACAGGAGGTTAAAAAACTTGTCCAAGGTCACACAACAAGCAAGTGGTGGAGCCAGGATCTATGCCCAAGCCTGCGGGACTTCAAAGCCAATGGCTGTAACCCCTCTACCACCATCTCCTCTTTGTTGTGGCCTCTCCACCCTTTTTGTTCCCCATGGAGCAGGGCTGTTGCAAGCAGGCCTGAGGTGCCACAAACCTTCCAGCACATCCTGCCCCTTTGTCCTCCAACATCTGTTTATCATTTCCCGCTCTGGAGCCGCCAGGGCCCTGCCTCCTGCCTCGCTGTAGCTCAGATGTCAGGGAGGATGGAAGCCAGTGCCTGGTGTCTGAGCGTCTGAACTGGCAGAGTGAGGAAGCCTGGTGCACACTCGCATTTGCTTTGTCAGACCACAGCACAGATTCATCAGAGGCAGTGAGTCGTGGAAACCACCCAAGTCTCCCAGGCCTCTTGCCCCAGACTGCCAGACAGCTCTGCTCTGCCTCAGTGGGAGGGAGTGCCTTCCTCCTGCCCCTGCTCTCAGCTCCCCTCTTCTCACTCCCTCCCTACCCCCACCCCCCAACCTACTTCTGGCCTCCACCAGTGTGGATTTTCTCTTTCCCTTTTGAGTAAGAACAGTGGCAGCTTTGGAAATTCGTGAAAGCAGCATTTTTTTTCAAAGCACATTCTCTAAAACATTGGCCCCGAGAAGTGTCGAGAGAGAGAGAGAGAGAGAGAAGTCTGGGGAAAAGCCACATACCCTGCTTGCTCCTGCGGGTCCCAGTGCACACTGGGGTGATGAGGGCACTGGGAAGTCCTGCAAGGTTTCCCAAATTGCCCTTTGTTCTCAGAGCACTGTTCCAAAGGTGAGAGTGCATCCCACGCCTGGAGGGAAACCGAGGTTCAGGCAGGACACCTCCTTCCAGAAGGGTGCACACTGGTCAGCCGGAGACCACCTTTCTCTGCAGACTTGTGCAGTCTGTGCCCCCCCACACACACACACACACCTGTGCTCTAAGCCCCTCTCTCTGCCGCATTTCCTCCCCAACAGACATTCCCTGATTCACTCTACAACTCCAAAATGAGCTTGTCCTGGAAGTTTCAAGGGCAAAAAATAAGATTAGTGTGGGGACAGCCCCAGGGAGACAGAAATAAATTCTTTATAAGCATGTCCCATTTTTGCAGAGCTGCTCAGGACCACAGGGGCTCCCTGTCACTGAAGGGCCACAAGTTAGGAGGCTGACTACCTGGTGGGGGCGGGGGTTGTTGAGCCTCAGAAGGAAGGCTAGCATCACTCTACCTTCCAATGCTAGGACTATGGGTCGCATACGAGCTCTTTGCTCAAGCCAGATGGGCCCGCGCTCAAGATGGCGAGCTTGGGGTCTCAAACCTGGGTCCTCCGCATCCCAGTCCGATGCTCTATGTACTGCGCCACTGCCTGGTCAGGCTACACTTCTTTTAATGACACTAAGTTTTGTTTCATATGCGCAATTTTAATATTAATTAAGGTGACCAGATTTTAAAATTGGTAAAGCAGGACACCATTGACGGGCGGGTTCTTGATTAAAAATTTGGTCTATATGGAGCAAAAAAAAATTTTCATAGAATGCAAAAATAGCATTGTAATGTATTTTTTTAAATCGGGACTTTTTTAAAACGCCACAGGATGTGGGACAAATTGTTAAAAATCGGGACTGTCCCACCAAAAGCAGGACGTCTGGTCACCTTATTAATTAATAGTACATAATACATATTTTTTATTTATTTAAAAATATGGTTAACATGTTTTTATTTTCCCTGTCTCTTTTTTATAAAGGGTCCAATATTTTCTTCTGTGCCCAGGGTCTCAACCAACCTTAATCCTCCTCTGGCTGGGTTTTTTCATCTCCACAGTGGAAAGGGTATCCCCAGGAAGGGAACGTGACTTTGACAGTGCAACTCTTTTAGCTGAGTCCACATCTGGAGAAGACTGACCAATGAGGACCCTCAGCGGGCAACCTTCCTAGCACATGGTAGAAAAACTCCTCTGGTCCTGCAGGAGAGACGTGCATACCCAGAACATGTCACAACAGCCCCATTCTGCCACCCTTTTCCCCACAGTTTGTCACCATCTGATCTGTGCCCTCCTTCTGCACATAGCCTCTCTGCCCAAGCCAGCCCCTGTCTTCCCTCCTTCCAATCTCTCTTAGTGCGGGGCAGGGGCTTCCCCAAGGGACAGACCTCGCCTGGGGAGCTGAAGCAGAATGTGGTCACCCTCCCTGTTCAACCTGCTACTCCAAAAACACGGAGCAAAGAGAGCCCCGGGCTCCTCCCGGCAGAATGCCTGCCTTGGTTGTATAATTTCTGCATCCAGAAAGGAACGTTTGCGACAACCCATCAGGTCCTGATCTCTGGACTCTGGACTCATTCTTAATTCTTCCTATCCCTGCACTCTTACCCCTAAAGAACTGCCAGCATCCCCCACCCCACCCCGCTGCCTCTTTCACATAGCCCAGCAGCCTGCTGTAAACAAGGAGGGCAAGTACCCAGCCCCATGTAGTCATCACTGAGGAGCATCACTGGGTTGTGGAGAGGCTGTGCTTTGTGGGACCACTAGCTCCTGTTTCCAGGACATGAACAGTGGTGTGCATTTATGCAGGGTCTCCTGTCTTCGAGCATCAGTCTCTCTGTCTGTAAATGAGATAGACAGGGGCTCTGGATAACAGTTTGTGGGGCAAACAAGTGAGGGCACAGCGTGGGTGACATGGCTTGTGGTGCTGCTCAAGGACACTGCCAGCAGATGCCCAGCCAGGGTTGGGATTGGAGTAGACAGAATCGTGGCAAAGAACAGGGCACAGCCCAGCATGTCCCCCAGTCATCACGCGATAGCTGGGTGACTTTGTATTGGCCCACTTTGGGCTATTTGTTTCTTCCTTGTGAAGCGAGAATGGTAGTGCTCACCGTAAGGGGCCCTTCCCTTCAAGTGTCAATTAGGCAATGCATGCAAAGCATGGTCAACAGCACATGTGTGTTTTTGTTCTCACCATTATGATCAAGTCTGCATGACTCCATGTCCATAGATCTTCTCATCACTCCACACAGCCAGGCCAGTCCCCTCTGGGATGGGTATTCTCTGCATCACTCTGTGAGTAAATGTGCGGCCCGAACTTATCAGTACAGTCCACTGCTTTAACTTGGAGTCTGAGCCTGGCCCTCCTGCTTGGAGCCCTCTGAGGAGCCAGTGAGGTTCCTGGGAGGAAGAACTGGATTGCTCAGCCAGCAGCTTTCCCCTGCTGTTCTTCAAGCTGGCTGCTGGCCCCATTTAGTGAAACAGCCCAATCTTCCTCCAGCAGGAGAGGACACTGGGCATGAGAGGGTGGCCTGGAGCTGCAGGAGTACCCAGCTCTAATGGAAGGGGATAGCAGCAATCCAAAACACTGTCCATTAGTAGTGTCTGCTGTGACCCCCGTGACCCCCCCCCACAGAGCACATCTTGCCATATCCCAGGGTCCTGTCCTTGCAGACAGCAGGCATTGTTTCTTCCCAGGGTTCCTCATTAGCATTGATGGAGACTCTCATGCCTCAGAAGGCCTTGGCTGCACTGTACAAGGGGACTTCTTTGCAGGTCAATGAGGGAGAAGGAAGAGGTGCTGCATGGGCAGTCGGCTGGTCTCCCAGAATGTAGCTGTTGGTTAACACACAGTGACATGGGCTTCACTGGCCCCAGGCAAGGGGTAGACATGCAGTAGCAGGAATCTCAACTAGTGGGGACATAAGGAGTTGGCGAGGTGACAACTCCTTGGTTTGGGGGTTTGTATCAGTTGCAAGTAGACTGTTTAGTTCCAAACAGGGCCCTATCAGCAAGGGATGAGGAACAAAGGCTAGCTTCCAGATGGGGTACGTGGGAACTGCAGGACTAGGAATTCTGACACAGGAGCTGGGAATGCCCACAGGGATGAGAGAGGGAGAAAGTCACACATCAGCATAAGACTATGAAAAATAGCAGTAAGATCATTTAGAACCACTAATCAAAATGCATAATTCCACTGCTTAAAAACTTTCAGTGGCTTCCCCTGACTTTCTGAGCCCTGGCCGGTTATCTGCCTTACTTTACATCACCCTCTCCTCTTCCTGGTTTTCTAGTGCTGCTAGCTCCTCTCAATTTCATCAAGATGCTACCAAGTCTTGCCCCACCCCAGGGCCTTTGCATATGCTGCTCTAGCTGGCAGGAGAGCTCTAGCTGCTCCAGGCTTAGATACCAGTTCCTATCTCATACTTCTCAAAGTTTTGACATAAATAGCAACTCCAGGGAAGAACCATCCCTGCCCCCTTATCTAAAATCCTCCCTACTACCCCATTATGCTCTGTTTAGTATCCTGTTTTGTTTCCCATACTCTCTGATCATAATTTACACAAATTTTGTTTACTTGTTTATTACCTGTCTCTCTCTCTCCAGTTGAAAACTCCTGGAGGGCAGGGTGACCTCTATCTCTCACTTACCATTATGTCCAGCCCCAAACACTCAAGAAGCCCTCCATAAGTGTCATCTGTCATTTCTACTATTTTATTACTGTTGTGGTAGCTGTTAGTGTAGTCTAGCAGTAAATACCAAGAGTTACTCCAAGCCCCACTAACTGGGGGTACTAGAGGGGGCTATAACACCAGGTATGCTGCAGGCTCACTGGCCACTTCTGTTCCCCTGATCCTTTCGGGAGGCCGTCTCATTCCAACCTGGGATCACTCGGGTTTCATCCTGCCTCTTCCAGGCTCACCCAGCTGCTAAAGTCAGACTGGCGATTCCCCCCCAGCACACACACTGTCATCTCTTCACCGTGAACTGTATTTAAAATGTAAATAAAAAAGGGCTTTTAAGAGATTTAACTGTTTCCCTTGGTATTTAAATTATTCAATTATAACTAAAGCTATTAAAATACAGTTAATTAAAATTGTTAGATTGTTTTCCTTTGCACTGATCACAGCATTGCCCGACTTCTCCCTCTAGCTGTTTAATTCCTATTAAAAATGATAATGCCTCACTTTATTCATAAATGCAGAAACCTTCCTGCACATTCTTCAAGTGATCTCCTCAATACAAACCGTGCTGTTTTCTTTTCTTCTAGCAGTGAAGCGGAAATTCTGCTGTAGTCTTTAGAGGTTTAATCAGCAGTAAAAGAACTCAAAATTTAAACATTAGCATTACTGAGTCACACAAATAATACAGCCCCCTGTAAAAAAAGAAAACAAACAAAAAAAAACCAGTCTAATTCTGATGCAACATTATGTTATTAGAGACCAAAGGAGAACCCTAAGGTTTAATAAAAGGTGGGACCTAAATAAAGCTTTCATAACTCACAACATAAAATTACTGAATCCACACGTTAAATATTTTATTTGAAAGGTTTCGTGGCATTTCTAGTGGGAATAGCTCTGTAGTGGAAGTACAGATGGGTAAGGGCTGTTGGAATAAGGGGGGAAAGAAGGAAGAAAGAAAAGAAGTCTTCTAGGACCAGCTCATATCTCATTGAGTTTGGCGTGTTTAGGATGACACACCCAAGAAACTAATTGGTTACAGTATTTAACCTCCTGGGCCAGGTGTTCGCATAATGTTAATGGTTGTTCCAGGTAATGGTGGGCAAGGTGGCAGAAGTACTTAACTCTCTGGAATGAATGTAGCAGGTGCCACCTTCGGCATTTGGAGTGATTTGTGAACCACGTGTGGTGGTGGCGGTGGCGGTGAGTCCTCCCAGTTCCCAAATGCAGAAAGAGAGGGTGTAGTGCAGAAATCAGCTCAATTCAGTGGATGGTAACTAAGTGACTGCGAGCCTTACATGAGCTAAGATAGGTACGTGCAATAGCATATTGCCCTTCAGGAGTTCACAGCACCACAGCTCTCATAAATGGCATAGGGGATACCAGTTCAGACAGTGCGGGCCCCAGTTAATTCTTCTTGTGAGAAGGAAGGCTACAAAGGAGGCTTGGTGCCTCGGCTGGCTAAGAAATTCTCCATCGGCCAAGAGAGGGAGAAGCATGAGGGAAGATTAAAGCAGAGAGGCAGAAAGGACTTGTAAGTCTGGGACACTGTGGCATTTTTTAGGTATGGAGCACAGGTTGGGTGGAAGGAAGTGGCAGGAAACCTAAATTTAGGAACTTGATCAAGACAAGCCTTGAACATAATTCTTAGGAATTCTGACTTTATTCTGAAAGTTTTCTACAACCTAAGAAGTAACCAAAGCCAATCCAAAGACTTACTCTGGTCACAGAACTGGGCACTTGGAAGGCACTTGATGATTGCTGGGTAAGTGAATGAAATCCTAGAATTAGGACCTGATATATTCTGTTTATTGATCACCTGCAGAAAAGGCCCAGATTGGGCTGCTGAGCTGGTGAATGCCCCATCTGAGGGGTGTTCTCTGCCAATAAGAGCCATTGGGCCAATACTTTTGTCTGTAAGTTCTCACATTAGGGCTCTCGTCTTCAATGTGGGCCCATTGATTCCCATACTCTCTGCTTGGGACTTGACCCTTCTACCTTGGGCTGCAGAGTGGCAGTCACTGAGCTCCCCAGACTTACTGTATGTGCCTCTTCACCCTGAAAGGCACAGCACCCCAGAGAATTTGGAGAGGAAATGACATGGTGGTAACATCAACACTGCCAGTCATTAGAGAAATGCAAATGAAATCCACAATGCGATACCACCATAGGTTTACTAGCATGGTTCTAATAGAAAATACTGGCAATGCCAAGTTAGTCCATGCCTGGGCAAGAATGTGCGGGAACTGGAACCTGCAAACACACTGGTGGCAAGTCATTTTGAAACAATTAACCCACATCTACCATATGCTCTAGTCATTCTACTGAAATGAAAGTGTAGGTCCATACAAAGACCTGTATATAAATCTTTATAGTAGTTTTATTCATAATAGACAAGAACTGAGAACAGCCTAAGTGTCCATCATCAGAGGAACAGCAAAACTGGCATATCTATTCGATGGAATAGTAGTTGGCCATAAAAAGGAATAAACTATCTCTACATGTTTTGACATGGATGAATCTCAAAATAATTATACCGAGTAAAAGAAGCCAGGCAAAAACAGAAAAGAACACACTATGTGATACCATTGCTATAAAATTTTAGGAAATGCAAACTAATCTATAGTAATAGAAAACAGTTGCCTGGGACTGAGGATGGGGTGGGAGGGGTGAGAGTTACAGAGTAGCAGGGAGAGACTTTGGCTGTGATGGTGTTCACCTTCTTCAGAGTAGTAATGATTTCATGGATATATATACACAGGACAAAACTTTTCAAAGCATACAATTTAAATATGCACAGTCTGTGTGTAGAAAGTATAGCTCAATAAAGGTGCTGTAAAAAGAAAAAAGAAATTGAAAGAGCCAGGTCTATGGAGTTTTTTTTATACATTTTTAATTTTGATATAATTTCAAATGTACAGAGTTGCAAGAATTGTCAGGGATTCCCTGTCCCCTGCCCCTTCTCCAGAGTCTCCAATTGCTACGTTGTATTTCTTCTTTGTAATTCTCACTCTCTTTTTTCCTGAGCTATTTGACAGTAAGTTGAGACATTGTTCTCTATTACTCTTAAACATTTTAATGTTTAAGGGACTTCTACAAGAACTTCTACATTTCCATAGTTTAGTTGTCAAAATCAGAATATTTAACATTGATACTAACCTGTATTCTTATCTGGATTCTATATTCAAATGTCACCAACAGTCCGCATAACATGCTTTATAGCTGTCTTCCCTGCACCCCAGGGTCCATTCCAGGATCACAGAGCACATTTGGCTTTCACATTTCTAGGCCCCTCTGAGCTAAGCTTGAATCCTGACTCCATCACTCCCTCGTCCTATAAATGTTGGCGTTCACACCTGCAGTCCCTCATCTGTACAACAAGCTCAGCACTGACATCCTGCCTCTGAGGCTTGGGGGCAGGAGGGTGTCTGGACAGTGTCTGGCACACAAGAAGGAAGTGGGATTACAGTAAAAGTAACCCAGTGCCCAGAGCCATTGTCTTAGACCCTCTGCAAATACCCAGGTACACAGGCTTACCCCAGCTCGACCAGGGCCCTGGCAGCCTACTCCCCACCCACCTGTCTGTCACCAAGATTGTCTTGCTGACCCCGAGCAATGAACACTTCTGAGCAGCTCAGCAAAGTCTGCCTTCCTCCAGTGAGGGAGGTACATGGGTTGTAATTTTGACTTTTCAAAAGCTTCAACTGATGACACCTTCCTTCTTATATTTGAAAAAAAAAATGCTCTTTTCTTTCCCTTTCTCCTTCCTACTGCATATTACTTAAGTCTGTACGGAGTTGTCTCAGTAATGAAGGTGCCACCACTCTGGGGTTGTCTTTGATCACATGTCTTGCCCTTTCAAAGCCTCTTTGCCCATGTTGAAATACATGGCCTGCCTCCCACCCAGTGATGACCAAACCATGGTGACCTGGACCAAGATAAGCAGAGCTAAGGTCTGCTGCCCAAATGGTGGCCTGGAGTTAAAGCTGTGCCCCTTTGGGAAAACAGTGATTAATTAAACCATCAGATCATCTCTCCCAGGCAGTTTAGGTGTGAGGAGAGAGATGGCCAGTCAGCACATGGAAGGGAGTGGGAAGACACCAATGACATGGATGTAGGACAGCTCAGGCTACAGCCATGAGTGGAAGGAAGCTGCGTGTAGGCCTGAGATGGAGGTACAGGGAGGAGAGGGGAAATGGGTCTGCTGGAGGCAGCTAGAGGGCAGTGCAGAGACTCGGAAGAGCTGAGAGGTGCAGGGTGAGATGCGGGGTAGGGGGCCCACACCCCCTGTCCTCCTGTCCCCTGTGGCTCTGCTGGGCTTTCCCTGTATTATTACACTGCATGGTCGTATTCCTCTTCTAGGAATAACAACAAATTGTGTGGCTGAAAACAACAGAAATTCATTCTCTCAGAGCTCTAGAGGCCAGACATCTGAAATTGGGGTGTTGGCAGGGTTGGATTCTTCTGGAGACCCTGGGAGAGACTTCATTGAAGCCTGTCTCCTAGCAGTCCTTGATGTCCCTTGGCTTGTGGAAGTATAACTCCAACCCTGCATTTGTCCTCACAGGGATCTCCACATGACCTTCCCTCCTGTGTCTCAGTCTCTTCTTTCTCTCTCTTATAAGGTATTGGATTTAGAATGAGCTCATTTCTATATCCTCACACTCGCTGCATCTGCAAAGATCTTCATTTCTAGTAGCACACCATTCTCATGCAGGTGGACATAACTGGGTGGGGTAGGGGTGAGGGAGTTGGCACCCAATTGCTGGCTGAGGGAATAAAGATTCTAGTCTTTACCATGGCTCCCAGATTCTTACCATAAAACTCCAAAGCATGACCTTGCTTAGATGAGTGGCTATTCTTTGCAACCTTGAGAACCTTGTTTTTTAGAATGCTAAGTCTCATAGGAAGACAGACTTACGGACTTTTCCATGGCTGGAGGGTCTCTGGAGGTCTCTGAGCCTCATTCTTCTAGATCTAGCTCTCCAACAGCAGCACTTGTCCAAGGCTGTGGAGCAGCTGATGGAGAGGATGTTGGGAGGGAAAAAATGGTTTAAGAGAACAAAAGGGTAGTTCTGGAAAGAGGGAAGTGATGTGTGGGCTATGATTGGTGCTAAGACCCCACCCCACCCCATCAAGCAAGCAAAGAGGCCAGGAGGATTAATGACAGGAGACAGACCACAACTGGACTTCTTACCAGGCAAGTGGTGTTCAACCCATCTTCCTGACAACTCTGAGCTCCAGTGTCCTCAACTGTCAACTCAATTTTACCAGTGTCATGTGAGCACCTACCGGGTACAAGAACTATGCTGGGTGATGGGGGTATGATGGTAGAAAGGCATGAACCTTGGACTTGACAGGCTCCCAGTGTGGGGGAGGAGGCATGGGCATGAAGAACTAAGGAGATCATCAGGTGGTAGTGACTGCAGCAGTGTTCTGTACCAGCACCATGGGAACACTGGCAGCCAAGTGGGCCAGGACGCTGAAATAGGTGATGTTGAGCTGGGTCTTAAAGGAAACAGAAGAGTTGGTCAGCAAGACAGGAGAGGTCAAGGATATAGACTGAGTTCATTGCATGAGCAGACATATGGCTCCCCAAAGTTTATTCAGAAAGTAAGCCACTGAATCGGCTGCCTGGAGGACTGGAGGAGGGTGAATATGGGGGAACTAGTGAGAAGGAACTTGTATTGTGAAGAGAGGTAGAAATCCTTGAACGCACAGGAGGTGGGACTTTAGTCTGTACCTGGTGGGGCCGTTGGAGGCTATGAAGTCAACTGTAGGATGAACAAATCTGCAGTGCGGAATGATCACTCAGGCAGCAAGAGGGCAGGGAGGGCAAGGGCGATGGGCAAGACTGGAGCACGGAGGGCGTGAGCCACTTTTGCAACATCCTCAGGAGAGATGAAAAGGGCAGTGGCGGTAGGAAGGAGAGGAGGGGTGAATGCAAGAGGCATTTGGGAGGCTGCTAACAAGGGGTTCGGCAACCTCACATCAGCCTGCTTCCTAGGCTTGCCTGCTGGTCACAGAGGTCAGGGATGTGCTGCACTCTGAAAGCTGCAAAGTACCTTGTTCGGATGTGGCGGTGGGTTTCAACGGGACTCTGCTTAGGCTTTCATGAAGGGAAGCCACTCTTCTCCTCCCTGGCGCATCCCGGATGCTTTCTTTTGCCTGTAAGCAAGGGAGAGAGGGGAGGTGAAAAACAGAAACATTAAATGCCAAAGCTTATGTTAATACAGCATTAAGGTTGAAAATGTAATCTCCTAGGAGTCAGGAAATTCCGAACCAGGGTTTCCATGGCAACCCAGCCACACTGTTCCTCTGTCCATTCGGGCCCTGTTTTCCTTGTTAAATATGATCCCATCATATATTATATTTTATTGAGCTAAATGTGTTACCACAGCATGCAGAGCTCCAGTCAGCAGCACAGAGCTGCAGGAAGTGTGTGTGTGTGTGTGTGTGTGTGTGTGCGCGCGCGCGCATGCAGCAGGGGATGGGCCTTCAGAATTCGCTTTATACAACACAGCCACATCTTGGGTCCTTGTATCTAATAAATGGAGTGAAATTCCATTAAGAGCAGCTCCTGTGAAAATAAATGAGCAATCCTTGTGTTCAGAAGGGATCAGCCAGGGTGCCTACCCCTCCCAGGTCCCTCACAGGCCCTGTCTCAGCATGCCCAGGGTCCCAAGTGCAGGGCCATCACGGCCACGTTGGCTCCCTCCTGGGTGGTGTTCTTCGGAGGGGTACTGGAATTACCTGGTCCAGTGGTTCTTCACACGCGCCAGCTCATTGAAGCTCATCTGTCACTGTTCGTTAGCATCGCAGGGAGCCCAGGCACCAGTGAACAGATGCAGAGAGGAAATTCGATTCTCCTCTGATCCCACTCTCCCACTAAGGCAAGCACAATGGACAAAAGGCCTCCTTGGAGGCAGTAGGGATGTTAGAAAGGCATAAGGGAAATAAACTGTCAGGGGGGCAGCTCAGCCGTGGAATGTGTGACGGAGAAACATCTGTAGATTAACATGGTGGAAAAAGCATGGAATGTTAGAACTGGGCTGCCCAGGACTCAGCTGTCTCCCAGCCATGTGTCGTCAGCAAGCCCTTAACTTCCCTTTGTCTTAGTTTTTTCATCTGCAAAAATTGGGATAAAATTACCATTAACCTTACACAGGCTTGTTGAAGGATTAAATGGGATAATTGATATAAAAGCTCACTGTAAAGTTCTAAATCCCTACACAAATGTCATTCTTCTGGGGAGCTCTAGAAAACTACGCTGGATTCCTGACTTATGCAGTGGGTACTAAATATCTTGTGGTTGGCTCAAGAATTCTACAGTGGGTTCCAGAGTTAATTGATAGGTCTAGAACTGTGATGGTGAACCTATGACACATGTGTCAGCACTGACACGCGTAGCCATTTTCGATGACACGCGGCCGCATACCAGAGAAGTATGGGGCCGCATGCCAAGAAGGACGTTTCATCCTCGGCTCCTGCACGGGCAGGTGCAGTAGCCAAGGATAAAACATTTGCTGGAGTGTAGACACTCTGTGCCGGAGGTCTGTAGGCCAAAACAACAGAACTCCAGCACAGAGCGTCTAGTTCTAGGACTTCCAGTTAGGCCGTTTTTCTCGAACTGACATACCACCCGTGTTATGCTCGTTTTTTTGTGGGGATTTTTGGCGAATTTTGACACACCGAGCTCGAAAGATTGCCCATCATGGGTCTAGAACAAGGGTTGGCAAATTATTTTCTATAAAGGTTCAGATGGCATTTATTATGTTTTATATTTTAGGCTTTGAGAGTCATGCCATGACTACTCACTTCTGCTGTTGTAGCTCTAAAGCAGGGGTCCCCACACTTTTTACGCAGGGGGCCAGTTCACTGTCCCTCAGACCGTTGGAGGGTCACCACATACAGTACTCCACACACTGACCACCAATGAAAAGAGGTGCCCCTTCCGGAAGTGCAGGGGGGGCCGGGTAAATGGCCTCAGGTGGTCGCAATTTGGCCCACAGGCTATAGTTTGGAGACCTCTGCTCTAAAGAAATGAATGCCTGTGACTGTGTGCCAATAAAACTTTATTTACAAAACCAGGAAGTGAGTGAATCTGGCTGGGAGTTGTCATTCACCAGCCCCTGTTCTACAATTATGTATGTAGGAAACCATGCTCTTTTGGGGAATGCTGCTCTCCTGCTCAGAACTTCATTCTCCACCCTCTCCAGCCTCTATCCCTTGCCCCTCCCACCTCCCACCCACTCACACACACACCTCTTTCTTTATCTGACCAACTTCTTTAACTTCCAGAATCAGTTAGAGTTACCGTGTCCAAGAGCAAATTGCAAGAGTCTTTTGGCCCTTGCCTGCTTCCCTCACAGACTGGGAGCTCCTTCAGGCTCAGAGCCCCAGGCTCAGAGGGTGTTTGCAGAGTAGACACACAAAAAATACAGCATCCCGGGGAACTGGGGCATGGTCATTTTCACAGGAGATCTGGGAATTGGGGCAGTTTCAAGCATTTAGGCCTGGCATCCATCCTCTAATTGTGAGCTGCTCAGTCAGAGCTTCTAGAACAATCAGAAGGCAGGATCATATTTACAGACACAGGCCAACATAGGTGACTACCTCACAAGCCCAGGGGCCAACCTGCCCCCTTTACAGGCATGAGAGAGCCCTGGGCACAGGCCCGACTAGCAGGAGCTGGTCCGTGAGGAAGTGACACTCCGCAGTCACCCCTGTGAGGAAAAGAGCTCCCTGGGATCCAACACACGGGGTTGTGTCCGTGACAGCACAGCAGTTCCTCACTCTGCCCTCAGGGAGACTCTACCAGCCTGGACAGGTGACATGACAGTGTGGAAGCTTCCAGAAACAGAGCCCTTTCACATTTCACATTTGCAAGCTTTCCTTATCCTCCCCATCCTGGGCAGAGCAGACAGAGGATGGAGTTGTGTAACTCACCTCTGAGTCACACTTCCCCAGCACAGTGTTTGCTTTCTGCCTGACAGAGTCGGGCTTCCTCAGAACAGCCAGACAGGCAACTGCTGTTCAAAAGTCCGGGGATGGGTTCTCCTGTGTCCATCACACCAGCTGAGAAGAAGTCACTTTTCTTTACAGAGTTGGGGGAAGCAATTTGTGTGTAGTGGGCATATAGGGGTTTCATGGGGACATGAAAAACGCATGTACATGTTCACATGCAGGCATGCAGGTATTCTCAGTGCAGGCTTGTGTACTGTCTAGCTGTATGATTAGTGCACACATGTATGCTCTGGCTTTTGTGATTGTGTGAGGCTGGATAGTTGCTGAATGTGCTGATGGGGCATGTGCTTCTGCCTGGGTCTCTGTGTCTTTAATTTAGGGCTCTGCTTCCCCTGGAGGTCATGATAACCTCCGTCCTCTGTCCTCAGCTGATGAATATTTTATTACCTTGCTTTGGCTATAATGTGAGGTAGTTTTCCTGGAAAAAGCCAGTGCATGACTGCTTCATTCAAGCAGGCAGAAATGGAGGCTCTAATGTTGGAGACCCGGAAAACAAGTCACCCCCCCCCATGTGCCATGACAAAGCCCCAGGAGGGCTCATAGATGCTGCTTGTTAGTGTCATTAGGAACTGATGAGTCAGCCCTTTTATCCATGTCCCCTGACAGCGTTCTCACTAAATATAAAGCCGGCCCACCCATTTTACAGGAGACTTGAGAGAGCTCCCTGCTGCTCCTCCTGAAGCCAGACTAAGGCTGTTTAATTTTTTCCCAGCTGCCTGATCCTCCCATCGAGGAACATGCTTGTCCTGGAAGCCGGAGGTCCCTATATATCCCAGACGGCAAGTAGAAGGTCCTGACTTCTCTCCATACCCTGAGAATGCGGGCGAGGCAGTCAAGCTGAGAAAGAGCCAGGAACAGGAACACTAGAGCCAAGAGTTTGTGGAGACAACATGCCCCAGCTGTCAGGCCCCCCGACCGAGCCTAGGAGTGACCCAGCCACGTGCTGCACTATTGCCAGGCTCTTCCGAAGCAGACTCTGAGATGAGGATTTGGGGGTAGGTCGTTTATCTGGAAGGTGAACCCAGCCCAGGAGCACAGTGGGGACATGCGAAACAAGATGGCAAAAAAGATGAGCAAATAAAGGACAAATTAATGAATCGATTTTGTCTGTGGTTCATTCCTCCTGCAGACCACCTGGGAGGACACACCTAAGGGCTGTCCCATGAAGGAACTGAGCTATAAATTTACCAACTCTGACCTCACTGGTCAAGGGTTGCCTGCCCTATGAGCAAAACTAGCATGCTGTGCTGCAGACCTTGGGCAGACAGGGAGCAAATGAGCTCTTGCCACACCCCAGCGAGGTGAGTAGTCTGGCCCATAGCGCTGAGTGGCAGGTGTTAGCCCAGGTTCTGGACTCTGCTCAGCCACTCTCTCCTTCCTTCCTGTGACCCAGATGCTGGTAGAAGCTCTCCCGGAGAAGGCTCAGGGTCAGGGATTCCTGCTCCAAGCGCTACGGGTTGCACCTGTGTGGGGCAGGCAGGGGCTGCTCGGCAACCATCGGCTATGAGTTCACCACAGAAGCTCCGTGAGCAGAGCTGCTGGAACGGGGACGGGATCTGGCTGTACCTGAGGCGGCCGAAGCCCTGGAGCCAGGTGCCTCATTTGCTGAATGGGTAACTCATCCCACAGAGCATGACTGGGTGCTGACTGCCTGTCTTGGAGCATTCACGAGAGCAAGACAGAAGGGGCTTCAGACCAGGTGACTATAAGGATAAACAGTTCAGCGTAAACCCACGGGAGGCCTTCCTGCCTGTTTCCCACCCACCTGCCCCCAGAATCCCACTAGCTCTTTATTGGTGCCTCTCTTGTAGTTCTTCAACTTAACTGCTCTTAGCTGTCATCACATTATCTGGAATGGTAATAAGAATCATAGTTATAATGATTTCTGAGCCCCTACCTTGTGTCAAACCTCGTGCTCAGCTCCCATTAGTTTATATAATCTCCACAACAATGTGTTTTACAGAGAAAGAAACTGAGGTTCTGAAATTTCTGGTTCTCACCTCAGGCCCCCCTGCTCAGAAGGGAGAGAGATTCGTCTAACTCGGTGCTTGTCGAGTGGGCCTTAACACAGTGGTCATCTACTTCCTGTTGGTCTGAGAGCTCCTTGGGGACAGGGACCAACCCATCCACCTCCCAGCTTTTCACAGAGCCTAGAACCTTGTTTGCAGTCAGTGGCCCTTGAGTGGAAATCCCTTTATCTCTCTGTTTATCTAACTGGGGATTACTGAGCAACATGTGCCTTGGCAAACGTACCCTGGTGTGACCAGGTCTACCCTCTGGCTTCAAGCCGCCCCAGATCTCCCAAATCACTCCTCTCTAAAGAAGAGAATGGATCTGCCTCAGTGGGAACAGGCAGGCACTGGAGTCAGACAGAACCGGGATTCAGAATTCACAGCCATGTGCTTCTGAGCAGGGTAGTTAGCCTCTCTGCATCTATTTCCTCCAATGGGGGATTCTGTATCCTTGGCAGGAATGCTATGAGAATGGAATTCAAGAGATATACATCAGACCCCCAGCAGCAGACAGCCTGACCTTTAGGAAGCTCTCAGTAAATAATCGATATCATCCTGACCAGGCTGTGGGCTTTCTCAGGGCGGAAAAAAGCCTGAGGGTTTTCGTCTCTGTCGCCACCACATCCATCCCAGAACCTGTCTTGGAGCATTTATGAGAGCAAGACATGGACCCTTGGTAAATAGCAGTGCTGTCATGATGTCCCCAGTCCAATGGTGTTTATAAGGACTTGCCCTAACTCACAGACCCATGGGACCTCCTCCAGAGAACGGAAACATGAAGGCTATGTGGCCAGGACGCAGGCCTGTGTGTGCTGTTCTTTGAAATCATAGCTTGGCCCTCTACCCCTTTGTTTTCCTTTGGCCACCCTCCTTGGTCCCACACCTGTGGTCAAACGCTGCCTGAGCCCAGCCCCCGCCTATGGGAAGAGGCGGAGATCTGCAGATGTGAGACGCAGCAGGCCAACTATGTCAAGGTGTTAGGCCTGCCTCCAGTTGCCTGCCACCACAGGGCCACACACCACCACCCAGCTGGCGTCTCCTGCTAGCCTAGCTCTCCTGGGGTGAGGTCCCTCTTCCAGCTGCCAGAACCCTGAGCAGAGCTTCCACTGCCGCCCACACCTGCTCCTCTCTGGCATTCCTCGCTTCCTGACCCAACTCCCAGACGGTGTCCAGGGCTCGCCCTCCCTCCATGTTCTGAGATGCTCATCACTGGTCTAAGTGTTTCAGTGCAACAAGTCTTTTCTCTCCTCCCATTCCCTTTCCGTAAAATCCTTCTCTCCAGCTTTATTCCTCACCATCCTGACTGAACGGTGGCTTTGCTCTATGAGTCTGGCTCATTACTGAGCTGCCCCAAAACTGCTGGTTCAAACATGCCCTCCACACATCAGGACCCACCCGTGCCTTGCCAGAGCTCTGCCCGTCTCCTTGCTCCTTCTTCTGGGGCATGATGCTCCTTCTTCTTCCACCAAGTCTGGGTGGAGGGGAAGCTGCTGAGTCCAGTCCTTCTCATCCACCCACTCCTCCCACAGCTGGGGGCTCACGTGCCAAGCCTGGCACTGGCGGCAGGCGCCATGGAGGGCAGACAACTAGCTGGAGGATGAAAACCTCCATTCACAACAATATCGAATCCCTGGCTCCAGAGAGAGAGACAGGTTTGCTCCAGGTCCAAGACATTGCCTGCGAAGGGAAAGGCGATACTGGGAGAGGAGCGCCTCGTTAATGCCGGCTCTGTTCTTTTCACCTGGCAGGCCAAACACAGCGGCTCACTTGTGCCTCTGAAACCCTAACTGGCTCCTGGCTGGGAGTTTGGGGACTGCATGGGAGACATCAGGCAGGGTGTGCCAGGTGTGCACCCAGCCAAACCCTGGCTCAGCCAGGGCAGAGGCTGGAGAGAAAGGCCTGGAGATGGTGCTACGCCCAGGCCCGTGTGGACACTGTCGGGATGGGGCTGGAGCCATGCTCTCCACTGCCCAGAGCTCTTTGATTGCTCTTTTCTTCTCCCTCTATTCCAAGTGTGCACTACACAGTGGGTATAAAGGAACCATGCAATATACGTACGGAGGATCCTGAGTAATTCTTTTACTCTGTTTCTCAACTTTTTAAGGCCAGAAACCCTCTTATAAATCTTTTGAAAGCCATAGACTCTCCCAAGAAAAATGTATGCCCCAAATTGATCGTGTAAGTATTCACACACCCCTAAAGCCCACTCAGCTAGCCTCACTGAGTCTGTGTTGAGAATATTTTCAAATACCTTATTCAATAGCTGGGAAAACTGAGGCCAAATAGGGGTCCTGGTGTCCGAGGAAGCAGCATGTTATTGCCAGAGATTTGATCTTATTTAACCTTTACTTGGTTAAAAATAAATATGACTATTCACAGAATGCATTTTTCAGATAAGAACTATCAAGCTCAGAGAAGCCGGTGGGCTTACACAACATCACCAGCTATCCCTCCACGAATTCATTCTTTATTCCTTTCACAATGAAAGAATTCTTAGCTGGGCACATGGCAGCCTACAATTTGTAACCTCCCTTATAGCTATGTGTGGTCTTGCTCCTAAGTTCGGTCAATGGAGTGTTAATAGGATCCTAAGTCAGACCTTTGAAAAGAATGGCTGCAGCCCCTCCCCCCCTCATTTCTCTATGTGGAATGCAGATATGACAATGAGAGTTGGAACAACCTTTCTGGACCACGTGGTCAAAGCTGGGTATTGAAGATGGTAGAGCAACAGTAGGAAAGGAGCGTGGATCTCTGACAACTGTGAAGCTACCATACCATTCGGGGCCTGGCTACCCGGACTTTTCTTGTCTCTAGGCCATTGCTATTTTGAGTTTCTCTGCCATAGCATTATAAGCAAAAATTTAACTAATAATCTAATGGACTCCGCATCCTTCCCCATACTTGTGGTCTCCAAATTCCATCAGCAGTGAACATTACTGACATTCCTCCCCCTTCTTCCCGACCCCGTTGTTGCCTGTCTGTTCCAGGCAGTCTCCCTCATGCCCCTGAACCAACCAAGAGGCCCCCAGCAGTGCTCTCTGTTACAGTCATTTGCCAGCTAGTCCAGAGCAGCTTTTCTGAAATGCACACCCAAATTCAGTCTTTCAGTGGCTCCTTATTTCCTACAAAGTGAAACCCACACCCACGTGGTCTGGGCCCCAGACTGGCTCCACACCATCTATTGCCATGTGCTTTATGGACACTGAACTCTCAACACAGGGACACATCTGCCCTTTCCAAGCCTCCTGCAGCCTTAAAAGCCTTTCTGCCCCTTCCTGGACAGCCTAGTGTGTTCTTCCTTCAGAGCTCACCTCTTTGGCCACCACCACCCCCCAAGCACTTTCTTCTGTATGCCCCATAACTCATGTCACTGACATTGTCCACATCCCACACAAGGCTATCTATGCCAGTGCTAGAGTGGCTTCTCTTTATCCCTAGGCATCTACCACACTACCGGGAATGGAGGCCGAGCTCTAGAAAACTGTTCAGCAGTAATGTATTGCTGGAATAAGAAATAGAACTTGGCTTTCTTCACACTTCTCCTGGGGTCTGTTCTACTCTGCTGTGTTCTGTCACTGTGATGAGAAACTCACTCCTTCCCTCTTTCCTTCCCTTATATCTTCTTTCTGCCAGTATAACTCTAACGCCAGCACAATGCCTGGCATGGGAGAAAAAAAGCTGCTGAGTAGGTATGTGTAGAATGCTTGAACACATGTATTCGCTGAGTAGATTTTATTTTATTTTATTATTTATTTTTGCTAGTCTCTGAGCTGGGCACAGAAAATAGAGGTGAAGAAGGCTCAGGTAGGCCCTCCACCTGGGCCTTCCCTACCTGGGGGGTCAGAGGAAGCCCCACTACAGAAGCCGATGGAGGCCTCATCTTCCCAGTGCCTCGTGGGTGGGTCTCTGCAGCATCAACTTCTGCCTAAGTGATGTAACAGGACCCGGGGAACTGGTCTTCCCCGCTCCTGTGGGCAGGCTGGAAGAGGTGAGAGGTGGAGTGATTGAGCCTTCTGGCAACGTGATGAAGTCATTTGCAGAAAGACAGTTTTGTTCTGACTTGAGTGTTTTTCCACATGACTTCATCCCCGGCAGGCCCTGCCTGGGTCTTACTTTTTGATGTGCCCCAGCCCCAGCTGCCTAGAGAAAATGGCCACTGCACCCTGCCTTGGCAGCTGTGCCAGGACAAGCAAGCTCTGTTCACTGCCCAGGGCCCAGCACCTGGCTGTGCCACCCACCGCTGTGTAAAGGCCCCAGTGCAGGCAGTGTCTCCTACACAGGAAAATGTGCCGCAGGGGCAGAGTCCAGGCAGGGCAGCAGTCGAATCCCCAACTGCATGACAAGGGTTTTTTCTAGCCTGGGCAGACCTCATTCCTGGACCTTTTCTGTCTCTTTCTGCCCTCAGCATCCTCAACTGCAAATGAATGTGAGGCTCCATCGTGGTTTCCAAGGTCACTGGGAGGGTTCACTGACTAGGGACATGTCTCGGGCCTTTGTCACGCAAACCTTGACAAAGTACCTCTTTAGGCTGGGACCTCCCAGTGTGTCTACAGACAAAGAAAACTGAATAATGACAAATTGTTGTGTTTGGGCTACAGAAGGATATGAACACAGGGCTGTAGGTACTCAACTTTGTGGTCAGGTTCGGGTGAAAAGGGTGTCAAAGAACACTTCTTAGGAGCTAAAGTTCAGTCTTAAAAAACAAGAAGTGGTTTTCAAAGCCAAAGTAGGGGAAGGGCATTCCAGAGGGTGGGCGGGGGTGAAAGACACTTGCTCAGGCTTCTGTTAGAATGTGTCCACACGAGCCAGAGGACCCAAAGGGCAACGGTGTCAGTGGTAGAGCCTTGTCTGCTCTACAGAAGAACTCCAGAGCAGCACACAGAAGCAATGGTGCCCCCAAAGACCCAGACGTTTCAGCCTTTCTCAGATACTTGACTTTTACCCTTTGCCTGTTATCACATGATCAAAATATGGCTGCTGCAGTGCCAAACACCCCTCCTACCCACACACATGCTCAAGGCAGGAAGAAGAGGAAGGTAAGACTCAAGGAGATTCTCTCCCACCCCCAGTCCTGGAGCTCTCCAGCAAATTCCCCATCTTAGTCCGTTCTGGCTGCCATTAACACAGTGCTGTGGATGGGTGGCTTGTCACTAAAGAAATGTATTTCTCGCAGTTCTGGTGCTGGAAGTCTGAGAGGAGTGTACCAGCAGGGTCGGGTCCTGGTGTCAGCCTTCTTCTGGTGGCAGACGGCTGACTTCTTCTTATTGTGTCCTCATATGGCAGACAGTGGGAGAGAGCTCTCTAGGGCTTCTTTTATTGGGGCATTAATTCCATGGGTTAGGGCTCCACTCTTGTAACCTAATCACCTCCCAGCGGTACTATCTGCAGATATCATCAGCTTCGGAGTTAAGAGTCAATATTTGAATTTGAGGGGACACAAACATTCAGTGTATACAATCCCCTGTTCTCACTGACTTTGTCATAAACTAGACTTGGGGAGTACCTGGCAAAGAGAATTAGAATCACCATAGGTTTATACTGATGGGGGGACTTGATACCAGAGTTTCTGTCCATCACCCCATCAATACCAGGATTCCAGTAGCAGGGAAGACAGGTGTTTGGAAGTGGGAGAAAAGCCACTGGGTGAGCAATGAGTGGGACTGTCACATGTGTCATGGGTAAGCAGTGAGCATAAGGTTCCACAGGGCTCAATGTGGTGAAGAATGGATAGGGGGAGGCCAATTCACACAAGAATTTGAATAGAAAGTTTAGAATCTGGAGCTTTATTTATTTATTTATTTAGTGAAGTGAGAGGCAGGTGGCAGAGAGAGACTCCTGCATGTGACCCAACCAGGATCTACCTGGCAAGCCCCCTACCGGGCAGTGCTCTGCTCATCTTGGGCCGCTGCTCCATTGCTTGGCAACCGAGACATTTCAGCACCTGAGGCGAGGCAATGGTGCCATTCTCAGTCCCTGGAACCAACTTGCTCAAACTATTCAAGCTATGGCTGTGGGAGGGGAAGAGAGAAAGAAAAAGAAAGAAAGAGGAGGAGAGGGTGGAGGAGTAGATGGTCACTTCTCCTGTGTGCCCTGACTGGGAATCAAACCTGGGACTTGTACACACTGGACCAATGCCCTGCCCCTGAGCCAATCAGCCAGGACCGAATCTGGAGCTTTAAACAGAGGGCAAACTCATCCAAGAGCTCTGGGCCTGAGGTTGGTTTATGTTTCAGAACTAACACTAGCACTGGGGAGTACTACCTAGACAGGCAGTAATGCCCCACAATGGCTGTGCCATTGTCACTTTCCATCTAGGCAAGGCTGTGGGGTCCCTGAGTCCTATTCATTTCAATGTCCTCAGGACTTTCCACAATGCTGCTCCTACCAAAAAAGATTGCTGGATGCATGAGTGAATTCACTTCTCCTGAGAGCAGTTCCTTCCTCTTTATCATGGGATCAATACTAACAGTGAGCTGATGGCTGGCATGGTGCTTAATAAACAGGGAGGCAATGGACAGATAAGAGGAAGTGAGGGTAGCCATGAACCTGCTGGCACTACTCACCACTGACCACTCTAAACAGCCTGGAGGTGCTTGTATGACTGTCCCAGGTTTTCAAGGGAACAGGCAAGGAAACACCTGGAGCGGCCCAGTGGGTCCTGCCAAAGAAAGCGACAGGAGAGTGAGGAGGATAAACAGCTGTCTGTCTCTGGGAACGCAATTAGGAGCTAAAATACTAAACTCTTACGACAGGACATAGATCTCCAACATAACAAGCTGCCTCTTGCAAAGTAGCTATTGTATTGTCTTGGGGGGGGGGGGGCAGGCAGGCCCACATCTCAGACCTGGCAGCCTCTGCTGAGGGCGCATAAGGCACTTCCATCATTATTCGAGGAGCTCCTACTGCATCATTGGTGGCTGCAGTGGCAGCGGCACAGCCCCCATCCCTGAGTTACTGGTATGTGACAGGAGCGCTGTTGGGGGTCTGCACAGGAGCGGACCCATTTTATTTTCAAGGAAAAAACAGGGAGATGTGGGGAAACTGAGGCTCAAAGATATTAAATCACTTGGTGGACCACCTCACAAGAGGCTAAGCTACTTGGCAGGTACTATCCTTGGAAGGAAGCCAAAGCTCCCTGTGGCCACAAGAAGGAGATAGAGTGACTTTGTAGGTGGAGAGTACAAAATTTGACTTGTCTCGGGATGTGCCACAGAGCCAGCACCTTGCTGTGTCCTTGGTGTCCCGGGTACTAGGACATGAGGCTGATTTGGATGTGAAACACCCAGATTTCCAGGCTGTTTGTGTTCCCAGGAAAGCTCTGTCTTCTTACCTTGTTTTTTAAAGGCAAGTGACTGATGACTCTCAGGAGCTTGGGACCAACACAGATTTGAGAGAAGACGGTGGAATTTCAGGCGTCAGCAAAGAGTAAAGATACTTCATAGCATATCTGAAAGCATACGTGTTAGGCAACCAGACACTTCTAAGCACGTGTTTACAGAGCCCTGTCTGTGTCTAAATCTGTTACTCCAAATCCTCAAAGGAGGTTTAGGGGGGAAGACCATGTAGCCCACACACAAGATGAGAAGACATTTGCCAAAGTCCTCCTGTAGGCATCATCTCATTTTCTTCTCACAAGAGGAAAGAAATTGTCTCGTAAGAACCTTGAAAAAAAATGCAGTGTCAACCCATTTTATAGCTATGGAAAACTAAGGCTAAGGATTTTAAAATAGCATGTATGTCCCAGGAGACAGGACCTACATTTGCTGAGCACTGTCTATTATCTAAGCTTTGGCTCAAAAAAGATATACTGTCTGTCCTTGGTGAGCTTCTTGTCTGACCCATGGAAGAAAGACATTAGAATAGCAACCTTAAAAAAAAAAGAATAGCAACTTTATGAATAAAGAAGCAACTATAAGCTGAGATAAGGGCTACAAAGGAGAAGATCCAGGTGATTTTAGAAGAAATAAGAAGCCTAGGTTAGTGTGGGAACATCTCTCTGAGGAAGTAACAGTACGAGGTGGAGGCAAAATTGGGGAAGAGCCCCAGGCAGAGTGATCAGTGTGTGCAAAGGCCCTGAGGTGGGAAGATGATATGTCTGTGGAAAGTGAGCAAGCCTGTACCTTACAAGGGCTCTTTGTGGGGAGCCGTGCCTTCTGGTATGGAGCTTAGCTCTCACTTGGGGTTTCTAACTTCAGTGTAGAGCCCTCTCTACACGTCCCCAAGACCTAATTTTGGACAGCACCCCCATTCTACAACAAGGAACCTCCCATCTGCCTGACACCCACCTCTGTCATGATCCCCCAGAGTACAGAGGTGGTCCCTGAACCTCTCCTGGACCACCCCTATTTCTTGAGCCGACAGGCAGCATTCCTAGGAGCCAGGGAGTGGGGGCTGTGCAGGGCACGCTGAGGGAGGGCTGTGCAGGCTTTCATGAGCACTACATCTGGAGAGGGAGACCGGAATGTTTGTGTCTGAAATTTAACTAATATCCCAGGAATTTCTCCTGGCGTTTCAGAGGGTTCCTAGGGGGACTGCAAAGCTGGGATGTCTGGGTTTCTGGGAGAGGGCTGGTCTCACTCAAAGCCTCTTTGTTTCCATGGCTCTGCCTGTGTCGATTTGGCTATGTGTCTGTGTGTCTTTGTGTGTATACATGTCTGTGTGTGTCTGATTGTCTGTGTGTGTATCTCTTTCTGTCAGTATGTTGTGTGTGTGTCTATGTGCATGCTGGTATGCCTGTGTGTAGTTGTGTCTCTGTATCTGTGTGGGGCAGTGTGTGTCTGTGTGCATGTGTCTCTGCCTGAATCATGCCATAACTAATCTCTCTGTGTCTCTCATTTTCTGCACGTGTCGGTGGGCTAGTCTCTCAGGGCATCTGTGTATCACTCAATTCCTGCCTGTGGACCCACTCATCCCTGCCCTTAGTCTTTACAAAGACGTATGACTCTCTCTGGGACTCTGAACTTCTGCTCTGATCTCTCTCTCACCGCCCATGGACAAGGGCAGAGCCTTACCCACACTCCCTGTTAGCAGGGAGTGGACTGGGGGGGGGGAGCAGTAAGAGGGAATGGGGTTGGAAGGAGAGAGCCAGGGAAACAGTCTTCTCTGTGTGTCTGTATATGCACATGTATGTGCACATGTGTGTGTGCACATGCATATGTGGATGTGTGTGTGCGTGCACGCATGCTCCTGGATGCATTTGTCTCCTTTGATAGCTTTGTGGGCATCTTTGTGTGTTTGTTCTGTGTGTGCATGTGCCTCTGTCTGTCTGTGAGCCTGTGTGTGTCTGTGTTTGTGTGGCCATCTGTTCATCTGTCCTGCCAGGGGAGGATCCTAGAAGTCCAAGTCTACCACAAAGAAACAGTGCCCTCAGGTTACACCTGGGTTCCCTGGATCTGCAGCCTGAGTCATGGTTCACCTTCCTGTCCTCTGCCCTCTAGTTGTTTGGTCACAAAGCATTTGGGAATTTGTCTTCCCTCTGAGTCTCCCTCTCCCTCCTCCTCCTTCTGTACCATCACATCTTCTCTCCCATATCATTGCTCTGCCCTGGTCCCTATCCCTGGTCCTAAACACACTGGTGGACACATTGCACTTCCTGCAGCATCTCAAGGTCCCCTTCTCAGAGATCATCCAGGGGTCCTCCTTCTGGACCTAGTGAAACCAAGCCCACCACATATGCCAGGAAATCCTCCTGGGCATCCCAGTTCTGGGGGAAGCCTCCTTCACTCGATCTCCTTGAGTTTTGCCTGCATGCATGTGTGACTGTCATCCTTTAGGCTGGAGTCATCTATCTCTGACTCCTCTGCCTGCAGACTAGAAGGGACATTGCATAATTTAACTCTGGTTTCCCACACACAGGGTCCACTGCCAGGAACACAGTCATCTCCACAATGCCTACCTCTGGACAAGTAGATAGCTCCAATGGCCCAGTAAGTTCAATAAATAAGCTAGCTGACATGATTTCCCACAATCCCCTGACAGCCACTATCTCTTCTGTCTCCTTTAATGCACCACCCCGCACACACAGCTCTCTGACACCCACCTGCAAACTCTGACATGGCCGAAGCTCCTTAACCTGCAAGAGTGTTCCGCATGCGTCTGAGCCCCAATACAGGCTGCCTCCCTGGCAGCGTTGCTGACTGCCCAGACACCTCCAGTACACAGCAAGATGCTCCGCGGTGTCCTCTGCTCTGTCAGGGGCTCTCTCCACCCTGCCACTCTGAAAACATCTCAAACACATGAGTCATCTCTATTTGAAAATTTTTATTATTTACATGGCATGTTAGTTTCCTAGACTGTTGTAGTAAACTACAATCTGGTAGCTTAGAACAGAAATTTATTCCCTCATAGTTCTGAGGCCAGAGTCCAAAGTTGTCAGGGCCTCGCTCCTTCCAGAAGCCCCAGGGGGAATCCTTGCTGCCTCTTCCAGCTTCTGGTAGTTGCTGGCAGTCCTTGGTGTTCCTTGGCTTGTAGACACATCACTGAAACCTCTGCCTCTGTCTTTCCATGGTGTCCTCCTGTTACTCTCTGCATCTCAGATCTCCATCTCCTTATAAGGACGCCAGTCGGTGGAATGAGGGCCTATCCTAAATCCATGATGATTTCATCTTGAGATCCTTAACTTAATTTTATCTGCAAAGGCCCTATTTCCAAACAAGGAAATATCTCACATTCACAGGTGCTGGGGTTTAGGATTTGAGCCTATCTTTTGTGGAGACACCATCTAACCCAATCTATGCAGCAATAGTGCTAGAAAATCAAATAGTTCATAGGCATCTAAGCCGTTGGCAAGAGAAACAGAGACTGAGGATTGTCTACCTGTCTCAAGGTTACTGTGAGGCCCAAGTAAATATGTGGACTGTGCCTGTGAAGGCTGAGCTGTTTCACGTGGAAGGAAGTGACAACAGCAAAGTCCCAGCAAGAACAGCAGCAGGCAGCTTTATATGGATTCTCTAAGCCCCGAGGAGATCAGAAAGACAGGCCAACTAGCAGGCAGGTGGCATTGTAGAGTGCTTACTGTGTGCCGGGCATTCTGCTAGGCCCTGACCTGCAATATTTCATTTAACTGTGCCAAGGGGCCTGCATGGTGTAAAGGTTTAAAAACCCATGTGTTGTATTGTTTTTCAGAAGAGGAAAAGTGACATACAGAAACTGACCAAGGTCACATCACCAGAAGGCTTTTGAGTGTCTACAAAGAAGTCATCACAAAGTGATTTTGGGTGAGGGTCAGGGAGGTGGAGAAGTTTAGAAGCTCAAGTTCATTATAAGTCCTGGAATCAAAATAAACAAGGAAACTGCTGATTTCCCCAGAGGGGACACAGGCCACCTCCATTATTTCACTGGCTCAGGAGCCAAAACAGCTGCATTTTATCACTCCTCAGAAATCCATAAAGGGATGAAAAATTCTGGTGATTTTGATGAAAATGGATGAATATTTACATTTCATTGTGGCCCCACTGCTCTGTGACTGGGCCTGGAGATACTACCTACTGGGCATTGGGGTCACCTGCAGAGCAGGGAGAGACCACTTTGCCTCCAGGTCTGGAGACCCCAATGTTGAGGTCTTCTTCCCAGCTTCCTGAGCAAAAGCCCAATGTGACCACACCCTGCTCAGCCTTCTGTGGCCTCCATGCCCTCCCTCCCCATATCCAGATTGCTGACCTGAGTTGCTTCTGTGTGTTGGTTTGCTTGACCTCCCGCCCCAGCCTGGGAGCCCCACATGCGCTGGCTGGATTTCCCAGGCCACCCCAGACCTGCCCATGGCCATCTTGCAGGACGCAGGCAATTCTATCCCCTGCGGGTTTTTGCCGTCTCTGCTGGCTCATCTTTCTTGGCTGGAAGAACCAGGCTGGGCTTAAAGGTTTGGCCAGGACTCAGGGGCTGACTTGGTGGATCACAGGATGCCCAAGTTGTGAGTGTGCAAGAGACTCCAGAACTCAGGAACTAGGTAATTCTATAACTTCCGTGAGCATGTAAATCACCTGGAGCCCTGGAAAAGTGCGAAATCTGATCTGGAGCCTGAGATTCAAACCTTCCAGCAAGCCCCTGGTTGGGGGCAGGAGGCCAGGAGACAGGAGATGCTGATACTCTGCAGATTCCAACCTGAGTCACAGAGGGATAAACTGAGCCCCAGAAAGGGGCAGAGAGTTGCCTGAGGTTATACCATGAAAGAAAGTGGCAGAGAGGGACTCCTATACTGTTCGGTGTCTGGTTCCAGGATTCATAAACGCAAATGCCTCTGGGATTAGAAAAGCAAAAAAAAAAAAAAAAAAAACAAATGCCAGCAAAACTCCCTGGGCAGGCTGCCTGCCTCACATACTGCATGTGTCAGGAACCCAGGCTTCCTGCTCTTGAATCCTGGGGCCATGGCAGATCACCCCCAGTCCCAGCCCTGCTCAGGAGACAGGAGGCACCCAAGGCAACAGGCTGAGCTTTCTGAGAGGCGGCATGGAGAAGGTGGGCTTAAGGATTCGGCAAACTAGGTTTTCAGTGCCAGCTCCGCATACTCCTGACTGTGACCCTCACCTCAGTTTCCTTACATGTAAAGTCGAGATAGTGATGGCAAGGAACTTCATGTTCATGGGATGAGATGCAGAAGCAAGTCTATGACCCAGGGCAAGAGAGATCCTCTCCTGGTGCCAACTCCCCTGATTGCTGCTCTACACACTCTGCCCACTGCCAGAGCCCTTAAATACTACAAACACTGACCACTGTTCATTTGGTACCAAGAGCCCTGTTTCTGGCCTGGCCCCCTCTCTCACCCCTCCTGATTTCCTGCTTCTTTTTCCTGCCCTGGCTTCTCCTGGAGATGCCCAGCCCCTGAGCAGCCCCTCTCAGCAGACAAGGTAAGACTAGAAAAGAGGTTTCATTTCGTCAGGTACAGGCTCTGCTGGACCAGAGGTGGCCGCCAGGAGCACTAGCTTGAGAGGAGCTCTGAGACTGGCCCCCGCTGGCAAGGAGGGCTGTGACCATGAGCGACATCCTCCGTGGGTTCAGAAAAGGATACTAGTGAAGTGTGTGCATGTATGTGTGCGTGAGGCTTTCCACCCATTGTGGAGCGGACGTATCACTCAGGTAGCCCTTCTGACAGCTCTTTATCGTCTATTTTCCTATTAAACACTTTCTCAAAGCCACACTGGGCAGTCAGAGGAAGTGCCACTGTGAGACAGGTAAACACTGAGGTGAGACACAAGGAGGTAAAGTGACATGCCCAGGTCCTCAACAAGCATCAAAGATAGTAGAGCCCAGTTTTGCCTGAGTCGCCTTCCCATACTTTGCCCACTGGCCTTGTTTCTCCTCGTGATAGAATGGTCAAGGTCCAGGGTCAGGGGAACAGCTCTTGGCATATCTGGACATGCCCTGCACAGTGTTCAGATCCTGACTCTCTAAACCTGTCCGCCTGTATCTCAAGAGAGAGCAGGCCTCACCACCTCCAGGAACAGACTGCTTAGTCTGGGAAGTACCTCCCCGTTGCCAGGCCCCAGTCTCCCCATTTATAAAGGGTGCAGACTAGTATCTACTATTGAACTGATGGCTGGCTGGAGAGTCAGCATAAAATGCTGGCTGCCCAGTGGACAGTTCATAGCTCTTAGACCCGTCCTCCTCCCCTACCCACAGTTCCCTTCCCCACAGTCCTGACCCTGTCAGCTTCCCAGGAAGAGCCTCTGACCCCTCTGCAGCCTCCCCCACAGACTGTGGCTCATTTACAGGCCAGTAAACAGCCCCATTCATGGCGTCCTGGTGGCCTGCAGAAAAGGGGGAGAGCAGGAACCTCACACAGGCCCACCCTGCCGCCCTGGGATTCTGCCAATGCAAGAAAATATTTCTATCCCTGAGGCCACCCAGTGAGACCAGGTTGAGTCTGGACCACCATTCTGCCCCAGGGTCTGAGGTCAGCACCCTTTCCTGCATGCCCACTGGTTCAAACCGTAGTTTTGGCCTGGTAAACCATGGCTAGGGGCACCTGTACACCATGTCACCTGGTGGAAGAGAGTGGAATGAGATAATGTCTGGACTGGGATCCGGCCATAGTGAAAGAAAAGCTCTTTGCACACGTGGTTGAGGCTTCACTCACTATTTATTTGTTTATGTTTGCGGCTCCCAGCTCAGCCCTGCAAGCCAGGCCATGATGGAGAGAGCCTCATGACTTTTCCACAGTCTGACTTCTTATGAGAAGACCCCAAGATTAGAGTTTGGGGATTCTCAGCAAAAGCCAACCCTTTGCTTGGAAGCTCATGAGGCCAAAGAATGCCTTTGGACTTGGAAAAGAGATTAGCCACTCAAAAATGTATGCTTTGTGTGGGTTGGGGGTGAAAGATGTCTGGGACACAATTGAGATGGCAAGGGGTAAGAAATAGAGCATTAATTTAGCACCTACTTTGTCCTAGATACTAGCTTTAGTTTTCACTCCCAGCTCATTTATTTTTTTATTCTTTTTATTTTTCTGCATTTGTCTGAAGTGAGAAGCAGAAAGGCGGAGAGACAGACTCCCGCATGCACCCGACTGGGATCCACCTCGCATACCCACCAGGGGGCGATGCTCTGCTTATCTGGGGCATTGCTCCATTGCAAATGGAGCCATTCTAGCACCTGAGGTGGAGGCCATGGAGCCATCCTCAGCTCCTGGGCCAGCTTTCCTCCAGTGGAGACTTGGTTGCAGGAGGGGAAGAGAGAGATAGAGAGAAAGAGAGGGGGAAGGGTGGAGAAGCAGATGGGAACTCCTTCTGTGTGCCCTGGCCAGGAATAGAACCCAGGATATCCACATGCCAGGCTGATACTCCACCACTGAGCCAACCAGCCAGGGCCCCAGCTCATTTGTTCTTAAAACAATCAAACTGACTCAGCAGTTCTCTATCTATCCCATCTGCATGGATACCTTATATACATCAATGGTTCTGATTTAGTGATTCCAGATGGGTCCTGGGCCAGAAGATTCTAATGTGCAGGCAAGGATGAGAACTATGGCCCAAGACAGTGCTTCGCAAACTAAAATGAGCATGGGAATAAATCTCATGGGCTGTTAAAACATGATTCCAAAGCAGCGGGTTGGGGGTCGGGTACTGAGTGACTGTATTTCCATCTAGTTCCCAGGGGACCACACTGCGTTGCAAGGATATGTAGCCTGTCAGCTCCATGATGGCTAAGACTCTTGTTGGTTGGCTGCAAGCACCCTCAACAGCACTTGGACAATGTAGCCACAGAATAAATATTTGTGAAAAACCTAAAGAAATGAATACCCTTGGAGGCAGGGCAGCATGACTGCCATTCTAGGTACAAGGAAGCTGAAGTCAGTGTAAAGTCAATACAATGCCATCTGGAAAACAGGCTTGTGGAGAGGCTGGCCTGCAAGTGAGTGACCACAGGCTCTGAGGCTCAGGGATGCCAGGGAAGTAAGGGCTCAGGTGTGGGATTTGGCCGTCTGAGTTCCAGTCCTGCATTTATTACTCACCGGCTGACTGGACCCAGGAGATGGGGCCAAGCAGAGTGACTGCCTAAGTCAAAAAATGTCTCATTTACTTCATTTTTATCTGAATGGTGGGATCAATCATATTACCTCCAAAAGGCGATTTTGAAGATTAAGTGAAATGACTCACATGTTGGTTATGGGATATATTAAAAATTATTGTTTACTTCTTTAGGTAGGATGGTTTCTGCTTTCTTTTTGGTCCAGCAGCTGTACATCCTGACTGATTAACAGGTGAATAACACAAACTCTGGACTTTGTTTTAGATGTTTCCATAGTGAGTGAGGGGGAGGAGAAAACAGAAATGGAAGAGAGGAGATTGAAAGAAGAAAAGTCAGAGGGATGAGTGAAGAAAAGAATAACTAACGTCAATCATTACTGAAGCAGGATGATGAGTTTTAGGGGCTCATTACCATCCCATCTGCTTCTGTACCATCGTCTCTGGGCATCCACAGGAGACAGGTTCCAGGACCCCACTGCCCCCATGGATACCAAAATCAAAGGATGCTCAAGTTTCAAGTATGTAGAATAAAGTGATATTTGCATATAACCTGGACTTACATAGAGGTTACAGCAGGGTATGCCCACACATCGCTTCACTTACATGGATTCATCATGATCCTCAGCACATAGCAAATTCAAGTTTTGTTTTTGGAACTCTCTGGGATGTTTTTTATTATTATTTATCTGAGATTGATTGCATCTCCAAATGCTAAAGCTGCAGCACCAAAGGTTGACTTTATATCTTTGAAGATTTCCATAATCAAAGGTCCACAATATTAAATAAAAGAGATGATACAGGTCACGTGCATGGATCGCCTTGGTAAGGGAAGCTTCAGTCCCCTCTGTTTTCTGCCTGTAAGTGGTCAGTGAACATCAGCTCTTGTTCCTTCAAGATGAGCTCTGAGTGTGATGGAGATGCGGAGGGAGCGCATGGGTCCCTCCACCCTGAAGGCTGTATCCGTGTCCCATTGTCAGCAAGAGTGGGGTTGAGATTTGGAACCAGGCCTTCCCAGTGCTCAGCCTGCAGGACCACATGGAGAGTGTTAGCACAGAGGTGGTGGTAAAAACAACAGCCACTCTTGAGTGCTGATGCGCCAGGCCTTTTGCCCACGTTCTATTATCTAATCGCCACAAAACCTTATGAAACCTATGTCACTCTTCCCACTTTCCAGATGAGCAAATGAAGATTCAGCTTGCTAAAGTACCAATGCCAAGGACACACTACCTGCCCCTGGGCATTCCAAGCGTGCAGTTGGCAGCCCTTCCCTCTACCCGTTCTCATCTGCGTTACATAACCTGTGGCCTGCTTCGGTTCAACAGTCTCACCCTGGTCGGCTCCTGGGTGTGTATGCCTGCCCTGCTCTGGGATGACTCCTGTACCTGCACACCCAGCGTGGATGGGCGGTCAATGGCTCTTGCCTGCCTGCCAGGTCTTGGCAAGGTTACCCAGACATTCAGAAGGAACAAGCCTTCCCACCCTGTGCCTCCCAGTCTGAACCCAGTGAGGTGGCATTTCCAATGCTTTCCATTAGAAATACAAGGCTGCCTGCTCCCCTGGGCTGCACACCAAGTCCTGCTGCAAACTCCACCATGAATGGCAGCCATTCTTTACCCAAACTTCAGCTCACCACTGCTGTGCAGCTTGGGAAGAGAGACCTCAGCCTTCTCCAGGCCTGTAAACATTGAAGCCACACACACAGCAGGGCCCCAGCAGCCAATAAATCTTGGCCCAGGGTTCTCTTAAAGAGGCAGAACCCAGGATGGACACCAGGCTGGGCCCCAGGTAGCTGCAGCGGCACTTTATGGGAGCATGCCACCTACTTCTCCCATCCCTTCTGCACAGTGAAGGGAGAGAAGGAAAACATGTATCAGACATTTCCCCATCAGCTTTTTTCATTTGCTTTTTAACATTTGACTTTTTTTCTTTTGTTTCCTCTGCTACTCACCACGGGGATAGAATAAAAAGGAGACTTGCTGGTAGGACTAAGGACATATTTCACTGTCTGGAAGCTGAAGCCACTAGACTCATGGAAAGAGTCAGACACAAGGCTTCGTACCAGGCAAGCCTCAGGAGAGCCGAGTGGACAGTCAGGGTCACATGGGGAGCAAGCCCAGCACAGGTGCTTGTTCTCTGAGGCAGGGTCTGTGCCCCACAATGGGCACAGTGACCCACAGTGCTGGGAAACAGGAGCTGGACGTGACCTTGGGACCAATATCTTTTTATTCCTCCCCAGGGAAAAGTGAGGGCAGTGAAGTCCAAATGGTGGGCTGCTCACCGGGGTTGGGGGTTCCACAGCAGAGCCAGGCTAGAGACCCTCTTCCTCCACTACGGGAACCTTGTTTGTTGGTTCTTTAGAGGTAGTTATATCTTTATGTGAGTGGTCTGATTGATGTTAAGGCACATTTTCCTAGAAATTGCATTGTTATTTCTGAACTCAGGTTCCTGTGTTTGCATACCCACCAGACAGACCACATGGAGGTCCACAGCTTTCCCACCCACCCACTTCACATGGTACCCCTGCAGCGTGCAGCCTGGCAGGCTGTCTGTGTGCCCCTCTCTGCCCACACAGGAGGCGTGGGTCCCGCCCTAAGGAAGCATAGGATTTGGGTGGAAGTCGAGGGCTCTTCCACCCACACCAGTTCTGTGCTCTCTAACTACCTGTACCTGGCACTAGGTAACGCTTCCTCTCACCCAAAGGCAGAGGACAGAGGGGGCACTGTGGTTTCTCTTGCCAAGGGGAAGAATGTGGCCAGGTGATGAGATGGGACCTGTGGTGATTCAAAAACAAAAGGGCAAGGTGAGCTGGGCAGAGCAAACAACTCCTGTGAAGCTCGGGGCTGGAACGCCCAGGGATGACTTGTGGGACTGGGAAGGAGAAGGCTGTGCCAGATGGGGAAGAAGTGCGACAGCCGGGTTCAGAGCACTTTTCCAGCCTTTGTACCCACTGGGGAACAGTAGTAACTGCCCTGTGATAACTAGCCTTGAATCCTAAACCCTCATTCTTCAAACAGTCAAGCTGAGGCCAGGCGATGAAGGCCACTATCCAAGGTCACCTGACTAATTGGGGTCAGTTAGGATCAGAAAAGTTAGCCCTGAGCCCTGCCCTGGTTGTATGATGTTATTATCACCGTGCATGTGAAAATAGAGCATTTGCTTGTGTATGGAGGAAATTATTAACTTCTGGCCTGCCAACCTTGATTACCTGTTGCTAGAGTGCTAATTAACCACCTGGCTGGCTACCTGGGCCAAGGAGGGCTTCAGAAAGGGTCAGAGTCTCTGTCTCTGGCCATACCAGCTATTTTGGCCCATGGGCAGTGCAAATTGGTGATTCTAGAGAGCACCCACCCCTGCTTGGAAGAACATAAATCCCAGAGAGAGAAAGGGACCAGCCTGATGTCACAGAGCTAATGGAAGAGGTGCATAGGTACCCCCAGACAGAAGGGCAGACAGCATGCACTTGAAAGGAGAAATGATCCATCCAGCAAGCAGCATTAACTCACCCTTGACTCTGTCCAACCTGGCACCTTAGCCTGCTACATGTTGTATGTTGATTGCATTGAGCTCTAAGTACCTCAAGTTCTGATGCTAGATTTTCATGCCTGATCCTCTTTACCCCTTACAACAGCCTTATGAGGCAGGCATGATTATGCCCATTTTAGATATGAGGATACTGAGGCTCCAAATCATAGAGAAATATATATTTTCCAAATGGCACAATCAGGATTCCTATGGGTCAGTCTGAAGCTTGTGTATCCTTTCTTTCTCCATCCCCATGTAGTCCCTGCCCCTGAGAATCCAAGTTCTAGCAAGAATGCCCCAAACTCTAAGGACAGAATCAAGTCCTCTTCTGGTCCCACACCATGTACACTTGGAGATGAGGATGTGGAGGTGTGGAAGCCAGAGGATTGGGCTGTCAGATGCACCTCAAAGAAGGGAAGCTATATTAGGATTTGGAGAGGCCAACTGAGGATGGCACACAGTGACACCTGTTGAGTCACCACACCCCATCCTCATCCTGTGCATTCAGTGGCTCAGGGGGAACATTGAGGGTCTGGTTTGACATTCTTTTCAGGCCCTAGCTTTGGGCTTTCTCTTAGGTTTCAACCAGATCCTTCCAGTCTGAATCCCTTCTCACTCCATACAATACCACACACACACACACACACGGCTCTGAAATTCTGCTATAACACATAGCTACCCACTAGGAGGTACAGTTCAGGAGGGAGACAGTGGAACTGGGAGATTGGCCACCAGGATCAAATGTGGCCTTGACACAGAGAGGCTGGGTCACTTAGACACATCACGAGCACTTTTAGGTCTCTGTGTCCTTAGTCACAAAATGGACATTGGTCCCTACTTCACGGGACTGTGGAGAAGGTGGAAGTGGGGTACTCTGCCTCATACTGTGTGCACAGAAGCTGTACACAAAATCTCAGAGCTTGTGCTTGGTGTCCCAGTGAACCAGAGTGAAGACTGCTGAGATGTGGAGTGTCGCTGCACCCTCATCCTGACAGTGCTAGCAGAGCATTTAGCCACCAAATCTCGGTCCTCTGAGGAAGGTTCCCAAGACAGAAATAATGCAGGAGGCCCCATCCTGAACATTCCTTGGGAGCCGCTGTGTGGCCTGCACTATAGCATGATGAGAGTGACATAAGAGCCTCCTGGCGGTCACCAGACAAGGAGCGGACATCACGCAATCCTGTTCAATGGTGAGGATAACTGTTTCCAGAGTTGTTATGGGAATTATCTCCACCAATGATGACAAAGGTAATAATAATAGCTCTCATTTATTGACATCTGACTTATGCCACGCACAGAGCCTGTGCATACAGACATCCTTTTCTCATCCTCATGGCAACCTTGTGAGGAGAGTGCTGGCATAACCCTTTGCAAGTGAGGACACTGAGCCACCACACGGTGAATGGTCCTCATACTCACACAGCTGGTCATTGGTGGAGCAGGGCTCCAACTTAAGCTTCTGGGCACCACTGAGCAATCTTGCCCAATACATAACACAAATGCCTACTGTGCATTTGGCCAGTAAATGTGTCAATAATCCATCACTACTGCCCACCCTGCTGAGAATACATAAGCCCCCATGAGGCCCAAGATCAACATTCTTGTGGTTTTTGAATGGCCCTCGGGGAATGGTCCCATCCCCTGCACAAGTCCTCCACACAGACATAGGCTTAAGGTCTAGCCAGCTATAGATACAAGGTCACTGGGCAGAAAGGAAGATGGAGAAAGGAGAGCTGAGGTGGATGGGCTCTGCCCTGCAGATCTGCCCTGCTCGTCCGTGGCAGGGAACTGAGCCACCTTTCACTCTGCTTTCTAAAGGTCTGTGCTTTCCAAATTGTGCATGCTGGAAGATGCCGTGTGGAGGCCCGTCGGGGTGTGGGGGGCAGTGAACCAAACCCCACTGTCAGACCGCCTCTTCCCAGGACAGGGGGAAAGACAGCTTTGAGAACCAGTCCAGAGTGGACAAGTAAAGGTGGACTTTGGGTGCTTGTGTAAACAGAAGGGGTGGCAGGACTTTCTCCCTCATCCTGTTCCCTTCATCCCTACTCTTACAAGAGATGGAATCATCTGTAAAGGAGAAAAGTTGACCCTGAGAACCCAACACAAACAACTTCTGGTCATTAGCACTGGCAGACAAAGCCTCTCTGAGTCTATGGTTCCCAAATCACAGCACCCTTCAGGGATCCCTCAACTCACTCCAGCCTTTTACTACCTGGCCTCTTATTACTGAGCCATTTCCACTAAGTCAACTTATCTTTAAGCTTCCATAAATGCATGTTAAAGAAGATCACTATTATAAAAGAGAAACTGCTCCCTCTCTATTAAAATGTTTGAGCCCATTTTCTGCTCACCAACTCACCTTGGCCCCCGTTCTGCTTCCCCGGCTCACCCGATGCCTCTGATACGCTCACTGGGTCAGGTTTGGACACCTTCCCAACAGGGATTCCACCACACTTTTTGAGGTCCCTTGGCCCCTTGTGGACCTGTCAGTCTTGGACAGAGCCTCCTTATGTTCTCTGCCTCACCCCAGCTCCTCTTCAGGAATGCCTTCAGCACCAACCAAGCTCAACTGTGGGGATTCGCCATAGCTTACCATGTCAGGAGCTCTGGGGCAACAGCCTGTGAGAACAATGGGAGGCAGTGCCCGGCCACTCACTGCCCATGGCCCCACATACAGCCTCACTCTGTCACTGGGACACAGTCAGGAGCTTACTCTCTACAAACATATTTTTCTCGAGAACTCAGTTTCACCGCTCAGTTCCAACTCAAATGTGTTCTTCCTAAAGCAGCTCTAACACTCTCTCCAAAATTCTCACCACCAGCCTTATTCCTCCAAGTTGATCCTTGCCAAGCTTTTTTATTATGCTTTACTTTGGGAAACAAAATTCCTAAGTGGCTGACCCTCCCCCCCCAACCCCTCACCCCCGCTTACCTTTCTCTCTGCCTCCCTCTGGTCAAGGAGAGTCCCCTATCCTGCTTTAGGGAAGCCACCGACACCCACAGAGCTATGTAAGAGAGCAACATCTGGTGAAAGGCTTCAATAAAAGCCGGTGGCCCGGCCTGACCTGTGGTGGCGCAGTGGATAAAGCAACGACCTGGGAACACTGAGGTCGCCAGTTCAAAACCCTGCACTGGTCTGGTCAAGGCATATATGGGAGTGGATGCTTCCAGCTCCTCCCCCCTTTCTCTCTCTCTCTCTCTCTCTCTCTCTCTCTCTCTCTCTCTCTCTCTCTGTGTGTGTGTGTGTGTCCTCTCTAAAATGAATAAAATAAAAAAAGAAATTAAAAAAAAAAAAAGAGGTGGCCCTCAGGTGAGCCACCCAGCCCCTCCCTAAGGGCAAGCACAACTAGTCAAATGACAAAGAATAATGACCACACTTTAACTGAGCACCTATTGTACTCCAGGCACTGGGTGGGGCTATCCTCACATTGTTTTGTAATTTTCCACAATAACTTGTAAAGGGACTTTCAATATCCCTCCTACTCTCACCACCTCCTTCTCTCCCTTGTGGTCCAGACACTGTCATCAATTTGGAGCGTGGCAATGGCCTCCAGAGCAACCTCCCTGCCTTCACCTCTGCCTCCCACACCTTCCTTTTCTCAGCACAGGGGTCAAATATTCCTGTTAAAATGTGAATGAGATCACATCGCTCTTTGGTGTAATAAGCTCCACAGCCTCCTAACTCAATCAGAGGAAAAACCAAAGTCCTAACAAAGCCCTACCTGGCCTGCCCTCTCTGCCCTGCCCCAGCATCTTACACCTGCACGTTCTCATCTGTTTCCCTCTGCCTCCCTGACTCCATCCCAGGTACACAGGCACCCTTGCTGTTCCCACCACACTTAGAGTATTTCTGCCTGAGAACTTTGCCACTGTCCCTTCTGCCTAAAGCCTTAATCCCCCAGATAGATATTTCGTGTACAACCTCACCAACTCCTGGTCTTCATGGCTCCTCGTCTGAACACCTTAACCTGAAATGGCACCCTCACTCCGGCCTTTCCTACTCCCCTGCCCAGCTCTAGTTTCCTGCTGGTCTTTAGCACCATCTGATACGAGCATGTATGTTAACCTGTTCATTGCCCATCTTCCTCCCACCCACTCCCTGCCTGTCCCTCCCTATTAAAATATCAGCCTCCTCAAGGGCAGAGTCTTTTGCCAGTTTTGTACTCTCGAGTATCCTCACACATAGTGATCAACTGGAGACCAAGAACTCTGTCCCAGATCTCACCGCTGCCAGGTAATGGAGCTGTTGCTGAAACTCTGCTCTCTATCCTCCACATCACCTTCCCGCAAACACCCATGACAGTGGTTCTGTCAGCCATGGTTTTGCATGTTCCAATTCCTATGCAAAGCAGGAGGGGAGGCCGCAACCAGATTCCCCCAGGACTTGTTCTCCCGGCACCACGGGTTTCTAGGATGAAAGGCCCCTTAGTGGCAGTAACTGACAAGGGCCAATAATACAGTGCCAGTTGCTGGGAAAGTAGGACTTTTTTTTTCCTCTTGCTCGTTTTGCAAGAAAAGAAAAATGCTATTTGGCCTTGGAAAGATGTCCTTGCTGCCAAACACATAATTTTTGCACATGGTGAGGATGTGTGATTTTTACATATGTATTTTTTTCCCTTTTTTTCTTTTTAGTAAAAACAGATTCATTACTGGCAAGAGGATGAAAGAAAAGGAGTATAAGAAGATTGCCACAGAAAACAATCACTTTGCTATCACAGAGACCACGAACCAAGAGTTTAGAATCTCCATGAATAAAAAGGAATCCAAAAATATTTTAAAAAGAGAAAGTGAGGCAAAAGATGACTGAAGTTTATGAAACAAGAGCTAGATTTGGGAACTGGCTTCCACGTGTCCATTCTAAAGCATCCCAGGTCCTCAAGAGTACTGTAGTTCGATGTTCTTAAACTTGGCAATGGCAAAGGAAGGGCAAGAGTGATGCCACTCTTCCCATCTCTGCCCAGGGAAGACATTAGTAATCAATCCTAGTATTCTTTCTTACTATTTACTTTCTTACTATTTACTTTCTTACTTACAGTCTTCCTGCTTAAGAATACTTAAGCAGGAAGACTGATTCAAGACTCTAGGAAGCCTCTACCAATTGATTGAGTGGGAATAGGCAAGAAAGATAAAACAAGGTTGCTTTTCTGCCTTAATCAATCCTGTTGTTGTACATATGAAGTAACTGAGACACAGAGAGAAGACACAACCAGATAGAGGTAACACTAGATGTTCACGTAAATAATCCTCTGCCAACTTTGCTTCTGTCTACCATGCTAGGGTTCATTTCATAAAACTCACACTGCCTTGGGTGTCTCAGTGAGAAATTCTGATGACCTGAAGGGGGACTCAGAGAATTATATCTGGGAGCTTTGATTTCCTGCCTCTATAGACTTTCCATCAGTATTTATGTAACAGGTCATCGTTTCCTATGGACTCACACCAGGCCAAATGACTGTCTTAAGGGAATAAAAAAAAATCTCCATTGCAGCAACATGGTCTTTCACATGTTACAAAGATCACTCACGCTTCAAGGGAAAAGCTAATAACTGGAAAGAGTCAGCATTCTCACTGGAGATTGTTACTCTAGAGATGGTTCCTATAGATTTTCCCTCAGTGAAAGGATGAAGTTTTCCATTAGATTAGCATTTCCAAAAGTGCTTTATGGGAAGCACATTCTCAAAATGGTATAGAAGATTTTTCTACACATTAGCATAAACTAAAATATAAATAAAATTAAATAGAAAAGATTTATGGCCAAATGTATTGAAGAAACTCAGCAGATTATACCTCTCTTTTGGAAACCCATATTACATCTTATAATATAAAAGGCCCTGTGAAGTCCTGCAAAGAAGTCCTATATATTGCATTGCTCAATATGTATTTGTCCACAGAATCTGTTTAAACAAGGCATTTATTAAAATTCTGCAGGACCTTCTTTCAAAAATTCCTGTTTAGATGTAGCATATTAGAGGGGAGAGAATGTACAAGTCAGATCTAGAAGAACTAAGTTTGAATCTGGCTATGTAGCTTTGACATTTTATTCAGTTTCTAGGTATTCGTAAATCATGTAGATTTAGTTTATGTTTTTAAAATACATCTATTTGTTAGAGCTAATGTAGATTAATTATAGGGAATATAAAAAATACATAAAATATGTAGAGAAAATATTAAAATTGTTCATAATTTCACAATCTAGAGAAAACTGCTACTAAAATTTTGATACACATAGTTCTTCAAGTCTCTTTAGCCTTTTAAAAGAAACTAGACACAATTTTTTAAAAAACAAAAGATTGTAATACACACTTGGCAAAAGTAGGTTTACAGTTGTGAGCATACAAAATAGTTATTCTTATATTATTATTTATTTATTTATTATTGTATTATTTTTCAACAAACAGCTGTAAACCTATTTTTGCTCCCACCTAATGCATAGTTTTCTGTTCTACTAGTTTTGGTTATAATAATAAGCAGAAGTGTGATAAACCAAAATATTCAATAATGCTCCCTTGGAATATGAATTTAAATAATGTTACAGATTTACAGTCTATGAATGTCATCTAAACCCTTTGGGGTCAGATGTTTCATAAATCACAACTATTTGGATTTGAGAAAAGCTAAGACTGGCAGGGGGGGGGTAGTATATTATTATTAAGTTCCTGCAATAGGACTTTGACAGCAACCTAGAGCCGAATACAATATTTGAGCAAGAAAACATTTGAAATAATCACACTAAATGAGATAAATAATGGTTACGAAGCAGGTTCCTTTAAGTTCAAGTTAGATTTTTGCCACCAATGAATTTGCAGCACACTGACAAGAATCTGTCAGCTCTAAGAGTATTTTGGACTATACAATTGTGCATAGAGGATTGGAGCCTATACTGTGATGGGCAACAGAGCCAACCCTTCATTGTTAACTATTTTGGTAGCTTCCTAATTTTAATTCTGCTAAGTTATGCTGCAAAGAGTATTCTTGCCCATAAACTTGTACATAGCCATGGTTGCTTCCTCAGGATTATATCTAAACATTGACCTACAGGGTCATAAAGAACAAACATTTTCAAGATTTTTGACTATCTGCCAAACTGCTCTCCAGAAAGCTGAACAACTTACACTGGCAGCATCCCTGGGTGCGAGGAGCTGTTTCCTCACCCAAAAGCAGCACGAAGCACTATTCTTGTTTGAAGAACGCATTCAATTAGAACAGCAAAATGTCCATATCAGTTATCTTCCATTTATTATTAGTGATATTCAACCTTTTTTCAGATGCTAACTGATTATATTTCTTTTTAAGTTGTCTTTATATGTCCTGTGCAAATCTTTCCATTGAAATGTTCATATTCTTTCTCTTGACTTGTAAGAGCTCTCTATATATAGATTGTGTATTAAAACACTTTGAAAAGCTCACGTTGTATAATTTTCCTAGTGTTGTCATTTGACTTTTAATGCTATTAATAATGTTTTAATAGCTCCCAGATTTAAAAAGTAAAATATGTAATACATGTAGAATACAAAACCTTTGGGAACATATAAGAATATCAAACAAAAGGGCTTACTTGCAATTCAGCCACTCAGAAATAACCACGCTAATATTTTAGTATAGACATTCTTAACATTTTGTGCTTCTTTCAAACAAGGGTATGTCATTTTGTATATGGTTTCATAGCAAGCTTTGTCTTCACTTATTCCTGTGCATGATTTTTTTCCAGTTTAACAAATATCCTTCCCTAACACAATTTTTATGTCACATAGCATTCCGTTGCACCTTGCCATCATTGACTTAAACGTTCCCTGGTTTTGGATTGTTGCCTTTCTTCATCTTTATTTGTAGTGCTGTGTTGAATACCTTTGTGTGACCATCTACTCTCACACATCTAATTATTTTTTTATAAAGAATTCATATCATTTCTGGGACAAAAAGCAGGTGTATTTAAAATTTTTTTATTGTTTTTACAGTAATTGATATTTATGAAACAAAATTTTCAAAATATAGAGTGATTTTTAAGAAAATAAAAATCATCTATAATTCTCCCACTCAACAAACAGCAACTATTAAAAATGCTAGACTTTCATGTTATTTTTTCATCCATCCATGATGTTTGTATAAACATAACATGGATTTCATTGTACAGGCTATCTTCTAAATACAATTATTTAACTTTGCTGCATTATAAACTTCTTTTTGAGTACAGATATAATTTTATATCAAGATACTTTTATAGATTACATAATATTATGTTGTTTAGATGTACCATATAATTTAATTCTTTCTTTAAGAATTTCGGGGTTAAGGGAATCTGGAGGTCTTGTTATCTACAACACTGCGACAAACATCATTGTCATATCCTTAGCTTTTTCCTCAGCATACATACACGCATATGTTCACTTCTAATGAAATCAATGGTTCAACAATCTGGGCATTTTTGAGGATTTTGATACTTGTAAATTACATCTGGAGGTGGACCTGGTTAACACTCCCTCCTGCTGTGTGCAAGACTTTCTCAGCACTCTGACAAATGCATATTGAGCAATGCAATATATAGGACTTCTTTGCAGGACTTTACAGGGCCTTTTATATTATAAAATGTGATATGGGTTTCCAAAAGATAATAGAGAATTATCTTTTAATTAAAAATATTTGGTGAAATGTGTCATTATTGCTGTTTTAATGTGCTTTTTAAGAAAACAGCAACATCGAACATTCTTTCAGATGTTTACTGACCAGTTGTTTTTCTTTTCTATTGATTACTAATTTCCGTTTGTCTATTTGAAAGTTTATCTTTTTCTCATTGTTTTGTAAGCTCTCTTTTCAAGTTAAGCTTATTGACACCTTAATATGCCATATTTTGGAAATATTTTTCCAGTTTTACCTTTGCTTCTGATTTTTAAAATATGTCTTTAACTTATATAGTCTGACAGATCAGGTTTGTCTCTCTAATATCTTTTTCTAACATTTTCCTTAAAAAGACACTGTCCTGCCTCAGGTATTATAAAGACTGATCTACATTTTCTTCTAGTGCCTTTGTGGCTTCATTTTTATATACACATTTTTAAAATTGGCTAGGAATTTATTTTAGTTTATGAATAACCTAAGAATCGGAGTTAATTTTTTCCCAACATCATTTATTGAATAATCCATCCTTTCCACAAGGATTTGAAATGTCACCGTTAAAGCATACTAAATATTTATACATCTTCCAGTCCGTCTCTAGGCTTGCCATTCTGTCCCATCGATCTCTCTGTCTATTCTGGTGCTGAGGGGAGAAAGATTTCTGGTGTAGAACAGGCAGACTTGATAAGTGATTAGACATAAGGGGAGTTGAAGATGACTTCAAGGTTTGAGACTGAATAACTAGAAGGACGGTGTTGCCATTAATCAAGAAAATGGAAGTCGGGGAGGGCTCACTTTAGCCTGGGTCTCTCCTCTCTTCAATCCATCACTTACATTTCAGGTAGAATAAAAATTTTAATACATATTTATTTAATATTTTAGAAAAATAATGCATGCACATGATAAAAAATATTCAATCAGTTCGAAAGGTTTACAAAGAAGCAACTTTCACTACAACTCTTATTTTCAATTCTCCTTTATAGAAACAACACTGTGATATTTTGTGTATTTTTATAGAAATTCTTTTAGATATATATAAGCATAGATAGATGGATGGATGGATGCTCTCATGCATACATACTCACACACATCTGTCAAACAAATTGAACCATACTACAAACACCATACAGCACCTTGATTATTTTAACCTCAACAATTTGTCTTAAAAATGGTGCTATATGAGTACACATAGATCCACCTCATTGTTTTTAATGGCTATCTGAAGTTCCACTGAATGATGCACCATTATTTTTTACCCAACCTCCATAGAGGGACACTTTGGGAATTAGTTCCAATTAATTTTTCTGTTTAAACACAGAGCTGACCATGTTTCTCTCTTGGTTAAACTTCTCCCTGGTTTCTTTCAACCTACAAAACAGAAATAAAAGCCCCATACTTAACTACTGGGGTCCTTACAGCATGGCCCCCCTTCTCTCTGAGCTTCATTCCCACCATGGCCCTCTGACTCACCAGCTCAAACTTCTTCGAAATCCCTTCATACCCCTATGGTTTCTCATGCCCTACAGCCTTTTTTAAATGTGGTCCTAGTGCCTTAAAACTCTGCTCTACCTTGTCCAAGTGAGAAGCTCTTGTTTTAAAACTCTGCCCAGTAGTCACCTTCTCAGTGAAGCCTTCCCCTATAATCCCCTCACCTCCTTAAATATATGGACTTCACACACACACACTGAGTCACTTTATTCTCAGTACTCCCAAGGCATTTTGTTCATATTCCTAATACCCTATGATTTAGTTCATTGTAATTACTGTTTATCTTTCCCAACATAGTCCAAGATTTACCTAATGTGGGCGGCCTGTCTTGAGCCCTTAGGTAAAACTGACCACCCCAACCCTCATCACACTATCTTACACTGATCACAGAACTTCACATTAGTATTCACAGGACCCACAGAACTTTAATATTAGTATTTTCATGGCCTTTTCTTTCCTAGAGAGTAGAAGGTTGTCAGCTCATTGAGAGCAGGGCCTCATCTCCTTGGTCATGGCAAGTTCCCACAGTCTGACATTGTATCTGTCAGGTCAGAGGCTCAGCTGAGCTAGAACAGGGTGGCCACACTGCTGTGTACATCAGTGCCATTCTGACAGGTCACTGCACTCTCCCCAGTTGACCATATTGATGCCACCGTTGAATAGCACCATGCTGCTCCATAAGTATTGTTGAGGAAAATGTAACCATTATTTTTATGTCCATACTTCTCATTAGACTGCCTCTGACTCAAAGACAGAGTGTGTTCTATTTATTTTGACTCCCCAAGGACCTAGCATCACGCCTGACATGTAGTAGGTACTCAGTAAATGCCTGCTAAAAGAAATAAGTAGATGAATACATTTTTTAAAAATTGCCTTGGAGCCTGTGCTAGTGACCAGGCATGGCTTCCAGCCCCTTCAGGTGTTGTTTGCCTTCTTAGAGATACAACAGAGGGCCATGACATGGCCTACAAATACCTGTGCAGTCTGACTTCTGCCTTTCTGTATGAGTTAAGGTTGTGCTCAGTTATGAATGACGTAGCTATAGCTTAAATGTGAGAGAAGCATATTTGTCTTCTTCTACACAGAGAGACAAATAGTCAAGGGAAGGAAACGCATGCAGGTCCATGGTCATCAGAGATTCAGACTTCCTCTCTTTTGTCATTTTTCCATCCCTTACATGTGATTCTACAGCATGGTCCACATGGCAGTTCCAGCCCTAGACTTGATATTTGAGGTTTGCCCACTAGGAAAGAATAATGGACAGAGAATCCTGTACTCTTCCCTTTAAGCACATTTTCCCAAAGGTGCACATAGCACATTCCACTGGCCAGAACTCACATGTCCAAGCCTAACTGCAAGGGAAGCTGGGAAATGTAGTCTTTATTTCAGGCTGCCTCAGGTCAAGTTAAAATAAAAAGCTCTCTAGTCAGAAATAAAGAGGAGATTAGATCTTGGGGGACAAAAAACCCAACTCCTTCTCCACCTTGATCACAACCATGCTCCCTTTATTGTTCCCTCTGCTCATCACTTCATTCATGTGTGTTCCCTGGTGACATGAGATGCTTGTCCACATCATTACCTCTTCCTCTCCCATTTCACCTAATTCACTCTTAATAGTCCATCAGAACTCAGCTTAAACTTTTCCTCCATAAGAAACACCCTCACTCAGTGAAAATAATCAAATTTCAAAGACACCTATATCTGTCCTTTAAAAATACGTGTCAAAATTTGCAGTTTCAATTTATTTGCAATGTTATCAGTTAACATCTTTGTCTTCTCCACTACACAATCAGCCCCACCAGACAGAGAGCATGCCTTCCTTTGTTCACTATTTTGTCTCCAGCACTAAGTACAGGATTTTATCCATAGTAGGTTCTCAATAAACTAGTTTAGAACAGACTGATTGATTAATTGTATGTATCCTGGGAAGTGTGAGGAAAAGCTAGGGGGCTGGGAACATAAATTACCTAAAGGTCTCCGTTTGGTAGATGTTTGCGCAGAACTGAGTGAAGTCATGGGAGCAGTTAAGATTCCTCAAATGAAAAGAGAACAAGCACTGTTTATATTTGTGACACAGATGTGTAAGGCAGACAGATAATAAGAAAAATAAGTGTAAACTAACATAAAAGAGAAGCAAACGCACACCTGCCAAGCCCTGTGCTGGCCTCGCTGTTTGGCCGAGTTTCCTCATTCCTCCTTGAAACAGCCCTGAGACCTAGCTCTTGGATTTCCAGGGAAAATGGACAGACTGGGGCTTAGGTAAGAGAGAGTATGGCTCTTGCAGAGCCCAGATCAAGGCAGTCTGATTCTAAGTCCATGCCCCTTAATGGGGAATTTCTACTAAAGATGAAAAAGAAGGAAGAGGAAAGAACAAGATGAGGAGAAGGCAATGCCCAAACAATGGAGGATGCAGAGACAAAAAGGTCGAGAAAAGCCAGAGGGGCCTGGAGCTGAGCAGCAGCCATTGGCTGTGTGGGCACAGGCCTGGGTAAGGTGTGGCCATCGCCCAGCCAATGAGAGATGGCCAGTGTTCAAGTCTAGTTTCTGGGGTCGGCATCTTCTTAAGAATTTAGTAATAAAAAGAGCAGACAGGACAGTTTGGAGATTTCTCAAAAAATTAAAAATCGAACTGCCTTTTGACCCAGCTATCCCACTTATAGGAATATACCCTAAGAACACCATAGCACTGTTCGAAAAGAAGAAATGCGCCCCCATGTTCGTGGCAGCATTGTTCACAATAGCGAAGATCTGGAAACAGCCCAAGTGTCCGTCAGAAGACGAGTGGATTAAAAAGCTTTGGTACATATATACTATGGAATACTACTCAGCCATAAGAAATGATGACATCGGATCATTTATAACAAAATGGATGGACCTTGATAACATTATACGGAGTGAAATAAGTAAATCAGAAAAAAAGAAAAACTGAGAACAGCATGATTTCATACATAGGTGGGACATAAAAGTGAGACTATGAGACATGGACAAGAGAGTGGTGGTTACAGGGTAAGGGGAGGAAGGGAAGGGTGGGATAGGGAGGAGGGTAGGGACACAGGGAAAACCAGATAGAAGGTGACAGAGGACAATTTGACTTTGGGTGACGGGTATGCAACACAATTGAATGATAAGATAACCTGGAGATGTTTTCATTGTACATATGTACCCTGATTTATTGGTGTCACCCCATTAAAATTAATAATAATAAAATATTAAAAAGAAAAGAGCAGACAGGGACGAGGTCTCAGCTCCTACAAGAGGGTAACCAATGTTAGCTAATGCACTCTAGAACACCCAGATCTCAATAACTTAACCCAACAGAGGGTTCCCATCGTAGCCTGACAGCTCTGGCAGCACGGTCCTCCCTAAGTGGTAACTCAGGGGCGACCTGCTTCTCCTCTGCACTCCGTCTCAGGGACCCTAGCCTCCAGCTGTCATAACTGCTTCTGACCAGAGGTGGCGCCTCACTGCTGCTCACTCTCCGTCATTTGAGGACTAGGCCTATGGCTGCTCCTGGAGGCATGAGATCCGGGAACATTCTTCAGTCCCAAGCCCTGGAGAAAGAAATGGCTCCTCGAACACACAGCATATCTCAGCCACATGAAAGCTCTCTAGATTGTAAGAGAACTTGGCTCACTTGTAAGCAGAGGTAAGAAGCTAGGAGGGAGAGAGGTAAAAAGGTGGAAGAGAGTGGGTGGGCCTGGTGAAGGGGCACTGGCTTGGATTGACGAGAGGAAGCTCCCCATAAGATCACAGGATGGGTGGGGGGCTAGGCCCAGCACAGGAGCATACTTTCATGGTGGTTAAGAGCTCAGGCTCTGGAGCCAGACTTTTCAGATGAAAATGCTCCTTTCCCCATTTACCAGCTAAGTGACTTTGTATGAGTTATTTAACTTTTCTGTGCCTCAGTTTTATTATCTGGAAAATGGGAATAATAATGCAACCTGCACCATAGATAATTAAATAAATTTATATAATGCTAGATGGTGTACCTGGCATATAATAATAGCTCAAAAAATATTCTATATCCAGCCTGACCAGGTGGTGGCGCAGTGGATAGAGCATCGAACTGGGATGCGGAAGACCCAGGTTCGAGACCCCGAGCTCGCCAGCTTGAGTGCAGGCCCATCTGGTTTGAGCAAAAGCTCGCCAGCTTGGACTCAAGGTCGCTGACTCCAGCAAGGGGTTACTCGGTCTGCTGAAGGCCCGCCGTCAAGGCACATGTGAGAAAGCAATCAATGAACAACTAAGGTGTCATAACAGCAATGAAAAACTAATGATTGATGCTTCTCACCTCTCTCCGTTCCTGTCTGTCTGTCCCTATCTATCCCTCTCTCTGACTCTCTCTCTGTCCCTGGGGAAAAAAAATTCTATATCCATGTAATCATTTACTTCTAATATAGATATATAATGCTTTTACAGAAATGGGTTCATACCCCCACAAAATGCTCTACACTTGTGTTTTCCACTCAGAGACCATGCATATTGCCCATTGGATTGATTGTGTTGCATTCCATTGCACACACACACCATCATTTATTTAATTTAAACAGTCCTCTGCTATCGAGTGTGTACTAGTTCCCAGTTCTTCAGTGTTGTTAATATAAATAATGCTGCAGTGAACATCCCAGCACTGGTGTCTTTGAACCCATGTGAAAGTCCATCTGCTCCACAGATAAAATCAGGAAGTTTAGAAGCACATGTGTGTGAGTTTAGAGATCAATTCTTCTAAATTCTCCCCCATGAGGTGGCACCTTCCAACCCCTCTCAATAGCTTTGAATGAGGGTGCCAACTTCTTTTGTGACTGGTGGCTGCTTAACTGGTAAGCAGGGCAGTTTTATACACTTGCTGAGGAATTGCTTGTTGTCACAGCACGACCAGCCTGTCCCATCTGACAGCAGTTCACGGAAGACTGGGAAATACCAGTGGAAAGGGGGGTGGATCACGGGGCAAGCAAAGGACACTCTGGTGCCGAAACAGGAGTCCTGAGCTCCAGTCCCTGCCATGGGCATGACACACAGGGCTGTCCTGCTGTCTTCAGATGCCCGGGAGGGCTCTAGACAGCATGCAAACTCAGAAAAGAGAAAAGGTGAGAACCGGAGTGGCCCAGGGTGCCTCCCGTCAGAGGACAGAGCTGAGGATGAAAGAACAGATAGGACTTCTAAGGGTAGGGACCCTGGCACAGCCATCCTTATAACCCCTCTGAGTGTCCAAAGCAGAGTGTTACCCATAATAGGTGCTGAGCGAAGTTTGGTGGATAAGTGAAATAATTTTCAACAAGAAACCTAATGATAAGCATTTGGGGTTACGGACAAACCTGGGTTCAAAACCCAGCAATACAATAAACTACGTGAGTGACTTTGAACAAGTCCCTTAAGCAATCTGAGATTCACTTTCCTCATCTTAAAAATGCAGATCAGAATAACATCTATATCACAATATTGGGGAGAGTTAAATGAAGTAACACATGCAAAACGCTTCCCTTCATGCCAGCACGCAGCCAACAGCAGATAAGGGCAGCAAGGCAGGCTCCAGGGCCAGGCGTGAGTTTTAGCCCCAATCTAGTAGTTCCTGACAATGTGACACAGGCCAGCTATTTCTTCTTTGAAGTCCCTCTGTTGCTAATGGAAACAATGCTATCTAATTCACAGTCTGGCTGTGGGCATTCAGAGCCCTAGCCCAGTGCCAGGAGCAGTCAGCACTCAACCCTCCCTCCTTCCCACATTCCAGGGGAGTTCCAGGAGAGTTCAGGCTCCTGAATAAAATCCTGCAACACTTTCCAGGGTCCCGTTTCCAGTTCCCACTTCTCCAAAGTAGCCATGCAGGGGTGTCAATAGGGATAAGGAGTTACTATAACCAAAGCCCTCGTACAGACTTTAGTGACTTTGAGGGGGCTCTGTCAAGAGGCCAGGGGAACAGGGGGAAGTATTTATTGGTGACCCATTTCTTAGGGCTGTCAGGGTGAGGCCAGCATGTTTCTTTCTTCTCTGTGCTGACCATAAGTACAGCTGTCCTAGAGATGATGGCGCTCTCAGCCAGACACAGGACTCAGGGCTAGAGGATTCAGAATGGACATGGGTGTCCCTCAGGCCCCAAGGACTTACTCTTTGCTTCTCTAGTTCTCCATCCTTTGCTGGAACCTCTTGCCAAGAGACCATTCACAACTTGATAACAGGCTGATATCCAGATGTTCTATCTTCCCCATCTGGATGCTTCTCTCTTTTCCACCAACATTCATTGAGCACCTACTGTATATCCATGCTGGGCACCTTCCCAAGTGCCATTGTATTCAGCCCTTCCATAGACCCTGTGGGTTACACAGCAGTAAAGTATTTTCTAAACTGACTACTGTGTTTTGTAAATAGTAGTTAAATTGCCTCAAGTCAAGGGGAAGAAGATGCATATTCTCATCCAGGCTCTAAACCCAGTTCCCCTACCTATAACATGACCTTACCTTTCTTGATGGTGCAAAAAGTAAAGTGAACCTACAAAGATGAGAAAGTAAATGCTCAACAAGAGCTTGGTGGAGGCAATGAACAACTAAGGTGTCGCAACAAAAAACTGATGATTGATGCTTCTCATCTCTCTCCGTTCCTGTCTGTCTGTCCCTATCTATCCCTCTCTCTGACTCTCTCTCTGTCCCTGTAAAAAAAAAAAAAAAAAAAAAAAAAAGAGCATGGTGGAGGTACTGGGCAGCTCTGACAGGCAGGGTCTCGGGCTCTGTCTGATGCCTAAGCAGGGTGGGTGCCCTGGGTGGACCGCTTCAGAACGTTGCTCAGACTCAGTGTGTGATGGGTGTGGAAGCCACTCCTCAAGGCTGAACCATCCCAGCAGGAGACCTCCTCTCCAGGAAAAAAAATACCTGTTGCCCTTAGACTGTGGTATTATTGAGCCCTGAAGCCCAACCCTACAATTTCAAGGAAAATCAGCAGTTTCCCTGTGGCACTGGGTGGGGTGCAGGGCAAGGTCTTGGCCATCCATCCTGTGTTATGATAGACCCTGTGGAGGCCAAGCGGCACAGACCCTGCTCTGTTCCTCTGCAGTCCCTCTGAGGAACACAAGAAAGGTTCCTTAAGAACCCAGAGTGTCAGAGGGCAGCCTGGCTGCTCTGGGCTTCCCCTCTTCAGCCCAGACAGGCATCTAGTTCTGGCCCCTGGAAGCTCTCCTGATGGCTTGCTACTGTCCACGTGGCTTCTCTGCCAGCCTCCTCTGCTCCCACTGTCCCCTGCAAAGGTACAGGATGCAGGGCCATGCAGTGTGAGGCATTTTTGAAGAATGAACCTGGAGCTATTTGGTCTGCAAAAGAGAAGACTCAGGGGGCGTAATGCCACTCTCAGATCTCTGACAAAGGGACAGACCAATTCTGTGAGCCCAAGAGGCAGTGCCAGCACTACTGGCTGAACTTCAGGGTATGATAAGGGATGCCAGATGGAAGGGGGCTCGAGTCTCCCACCGCCCTGAGACTACTCTGTCTCAGAGGCTTTCCTTCCAGCCAGGAAGACCCTCTGCACAGGGGTGGCCAGAGGTGTCATGTAAACATGGCAATTGGAACAGAGGGGCTAGGGAGAGCTGAGACTGCACCAGGGTTTGTTGAAAAGGAGCACCATGATCCCTTCAGTAGGGAGGGGAATGTGAGGGGACCTGGGCCATGAGCTGGTTATTTCTGGCCTAGAATTCCTCCTTGCCCTGAAGGGGTCTCAGAACTTGTGTGTGAAGTGAACAGAATAGCCTTGTGCTGAGCTGCATGACCACCTCCATGCCAGGAGATCTTCAGACCTCTCCCCTGCACGGGGGTTCCAGAAGCAAACTGGGAACCTGAGGGGTGTCTGAATGCTGCGTTATGGACAGCAGCTGGGTTCAGGTGCGCAGTGTCCTGGGCACCTCTGGACAAAGCTAGTACAATAGAGGATGGCGGCCAGATGGTGGACTTGAGCCTCTGACTAGTCTAATTTTAAGTCCCAGCTTTGCCATTTCCTCTGAGGTGTTCCCTCGACTGCCCTCAAGATTCCTATCTGTGAACAGGGCACAATGAGAAGGCCTACCTACAGGCTGATGTGGGGTGCAGGGGATGACACAGGTAAACTGCTTCCCCAGAACCTGATTGATATAAGTGTTTGGCAAACAGTCGCTGTTCTAATTAATATAGTTTTAATAAAATGCAGCCCCCGCCCTGGGAGCCAGATTGAGCGAGAGGGTGGTATTCATTTAAAATCAGTCTAGTGCAGTGCCTACGCAAGTGGCTGCCTTCTGAAGAGCTCAAAATCGTCAGCTTTAGGAAGCCATCGAAACATCTTTCCTACAGATGTGCTGGCACTCCTTTGCTGACCCAAACATCCCTCCAGAGACGTGGGCAGCACGGCACCTTCCGATTACCTGCTATAGACTGGGCGCTCTCACTTTGGGCCTCCCAGCCATGCTCCCCAGGGGCTTAACTGGAAAAAAGCGCTCTCATTTTCTGTTTGCTGGTGAGGTACAGTAGTCTCCCCGGGTTCCAGAGCTGGCAAGGGGCATGCCAGAGCTTCCAGCCTGGTTCCACTTCATTCTTCATCGGCGAACTTTCCACTTCCCACAGCTACTTCTAAGGAGTGCCGGGGGCCCCAGAGTCCCGACTGTGCCCCAGAATCACCCAGCATCTTACCCTAGGACTCAAATCCAGGGGTTTCCCCACTCGTCTTAGTCCCAAAGAAGAGGTTGGGGGAGGGATCCCCTCCTTCCACTAGGCAGGTCTGCTGGCTGAACAGCAGTGCTGCTGGGAGTGGGCGAGTGGGGAAGGTACCTTTGAAGTCTTTCACGTTGAGCTGCAGGAAGCGCTGTTGTCTTATGCAGAGAACAGTTGAGGATATCAAAGGGAAGATGGGGTGTTAAATTTTGAGTGATCAATGTTTAATAGTCAGAGTTGTAAGCTGTCATGAGTGATGCTCTGGGAAGAATTCAGCAGGAATAGCAGGGTTTGAGATGTGATGGCTGGGGAGGACCAATCCCCTGGAGCCCAGTGTGTGTGCAGGGAGAGCAGAAGGAGCTCTGGAGTGGGGCCCAAACCCCACCCACCAGCCACACACCTGATTTGGGGGCTTGACCAGAGCAGGGGCACAGTCAGGAAAGAAAGAGTGAGAATACAGCCTCCATCTGCCCTGGAAGCAATCCTTCATGCACTGGTTCATTCATTCAGCAGGAGCTTTCAATGTTAAGGAAGTACAAGTGGAGGGAAGGGCTCAGATTGCCAAAAGAACCTAAGGATGTAGCACTTGCTGGGAAACAGCTATTTGATTTTCCACAAAAAAGTCTCTGGAAAATTTTAAGTTTGCCATGAAGGCACCAAGGGAAGAGGTTGGTGTCACCTCTGTTGAGGCTGGAGGTAGTGTAGCTTCCAAGGAGATGGTGAGGCTGGAATGAAGGTGGAACCTTGCACTGCAGGTGAGTCCCAGAGAGGTAGGACTAGTTTTTCTCTCTCTCATGGATATCTTAGCATTCAGCGGTCTCTTACTTTTACTCAAATAACTCAGAAAGGAGAAGAGAGGTCAAATCTCTTTGCCTTGTGAGGCCCCAACAGATGGAGAACAAGCCTTCCAAAGACCGTGAGGACTTCACGGCCCCCACCCTTCTAGGCTGTGACCACAGCAGAGGACGCAGGAGCTCCAGTTCCGCTTCCTCTGAGCTCACGCTTTCTCAGGGAGGCCCAGAGACCATGAGTGGGAAAGAGTTCTCCCTATACAAGCTTTTATGGCTGGAAAGCAAGAGACAGGCTGGGGTATCCTCACCTGCCAACTGCTTCTGTTCCCGAATTCAGGTCTCATGAGAAGATCAGAAGAGGCTTAGCTGGGAGGTCCAACTGAGCCCAGGAATGGTGGGGGAACACCCAACATGAGGGCAAACCTGGGGCACCAGCCTCAAGAGAGGTCGCTGGACCACCCATGGGTACCTGCCATCTCCTCAGCACAATGCAATGTTACGACTCTTTGAGGACATAATTTTTTTTATTTTAACTTGTGTGTGTGTGTGTGTGACAGAGACAGAGAATGAATCAGAGAGAAGGACAGACAGACAGAAAGGGAGAGAGATGCAAAGCATCAATTCTTCGTTGCAGCTCCTTTGTTGTTTAGTGATTGCTTTCTCATATGTGCCTTAACCAGGGGGTTACAGCAGAGTGAGTAACCCCTTGCTCAAGCCAGTGACCTTGGGCTCAAGCTGGTGAGCTTTTGCTCAAACCAGATGAGCCCACACTCTAGCTGGCGACCTTGGGGTCTCGAACCTGGGTCCTCCGCATCCCAGTCCGATGCTCTATTCACTGCACCACTGCCTGGTCAGGCAGAGACATAAAAGATTTTATTGACTTCTCTTCAAAAGCTTTTCAATTCTCCCCAGACATCAAGTAATTGCTGAAGACACATCCTGATGAGTGATATGGAGTAAAATAGAACCAATGGGCCTTGCTCACCCTGGGCTGTGCCCTAGAGGAGAAGGGGCAGGTCACATTTGGAGTGAGGTCTGGCCCCAGACCACAGGAAGCTTCTCAGGAAGGGGACACAGCCATCCAGAGAGATGGGTCAGGGTCTCTTGGGCCTTGCCAGGAGATAGGGCCCTGTTGCCTGTCATTTGGCCTTGTCAGGATAAGAAATGAGAAGGGTCCCAGCAGCTATGTATTGGGGGTGCAGAGCATGCCATGAGAGGCCACAATGGCCTAAGGGACCCTGGTGCAGGGACAAGGGTCATGTGGGAGAGAGTTAGGATGCCTCAGTGTTAGATAGAATTCTCTAACACCTGGTGAGGTAGACTTAGCTAACTGTCTAAACAGTATCTAGTCTCTTCTTCTCCTTCTTTCTTACCAATAGAACCCCTGGATTTATTCAAATCCGCTGAAAACCCACATTTTTCAGGCTCTCTTTCAACCAGGGGAGACTCTGTGACAGATCTGGCCACTGAGAGCAGCAGATATCTGAAAGGGGTGCCTGGAAAGCTCTCCTTCCTCCTGTTGGTGCTGGCCCTCCCTCTTTGCCACTTCCTTAACCTCCAGGAACCTAGCTGTGATCCCACACTCCAAAGATGGTGGGCAGAAGGAACAAGCTAGGACTTGGATGGCTTGATGAACCACTGCACCATCTTTGGCCTTTCTCTCTCTAGACAACACATTTATTAAAAAACCAAGTCACTATTTAAGCAGATGTTTTGGGGTTCTCCTCGACACGCAGGCTAAAGCAAATCCTAAACCAGACAACAGCCCCAGCAATGCATAGAGTTTGCTGGTCTCCTCTTCCCTCCTGAAGCTCAGCTTCCTCCCTCCACTCAGCCCTTCTCCAGCTTCCATGACCCAGCTCCAGGCCCCTCTTACATAGGCAGTCATACCTCTGCAAGCATGGAAGCCTCAGGCCATCTCATTGTTACCCTATCTGAGACCTTCTACCACAATGCTTAGCCCCACCCCTGACACCCTTTCCCTGCTGAGGTCCTGTCTCTTCAGGAAGAAACAGGGTGTTAGATTTATGGATTTCCAGATATAAGGTGACAGCCATCCACTTTACCTGGAAGCAAAGGGTTTCAACATGGGACTTTTCGAGTTACAACAGGGAATATTCAGGGCAAACCAGGATGACTTGGTCACTAAGATGTCAGAGCTGCACAGGAACTTGGTGAGCTGTTCCACTGGCTTTATATGTGGATTTTTCATAGCAGAACCATTCATAGGACAAAACCTTAGGTACAACACCAATACATAAAACTCCCCAGTGGGACTGCTCTGGGAAAGCCCTGGGGATTCCACTGAGCATCACTGGAAATCACTGTGGCTTGGAGGGGAAGTGACATGTCCAGTCACCCAGCAAGCTTGGAGCAGAGCCAGGAGGCGTGGCTGTAGTGATTAATGCTCTAGGTTCTCACATCTCCACATCCAAAGCCCAGTGATTAAACTGTGCCGGTCCTCTTCTTGCACTGTTTCCTCCTCTCCTGCTCCCCACAAATTCCTCTTCATTCATCCACCCAAATCACATTCTCAGAGATGGCTGTATGATGTGTCTCTCCCATTGAAAACATTTTGCTGACCCACCTTCACTTGACATTCAAGGCCCTCACCTTCTGACTCCAACCTGACCCTCAGGCTCATCTTCTACCACTTCTACCCTCCCTCGGACGCTTTGCCTCTCTTGTTCTACCCTGATGCTCTCCCCTTCCCAGAGCACAGGACAGGTACCCCTTCATGATCCCGTGCCTACACACAGGCTGTTTTCCTGACCCTCCCTCTGCACCAGTGTCCTTGTCAGCCTGGAAATCCCTGCCCCTTCTGCTTCTACTTCACAGCCTATCTCATTTGCCACCTCCTCTGTGGAGACTTCCCTGACTGCCTCCTGTTAGGTCTCAGTGCTTAGAGGCCACATTTGGTATTGTGGCACTGGGACCACTGCCAGACCACAATTCCTGAGGGGTAGTCATCATTATATCCCCAGTGCCTGATTGTATCTACACATAGTTGGCTTGCAGTCAGTTTGTTGAATGAATGAATGAATGAATGAATGAATGAATGACTCAATTTCCTTCAAGCAGGGTATGCATCATTTTGATTAAATAGTAGTGGTATACACTTGTCCTGTTTTGCTTCCCCCACCCCCTTACTAAATGCTACCTGATTTCCTCCTGGAATCTGCGTCTTCCCCATTGTGTGTGGTCCTGGAGGAGGGGAATTTTAGGCTTCTGCCCACCATTACAAAAGCCAGCTCCCTACATCTCTGGTCCAACCAGGGAGCAGGCACGTGTCTTGACCTCTCTTCTGGGATTTTGCATCTGGAGTAAGTGATACAGGGTGTCAGGCAGGCTTATTGCTTGCTGGCAACAGAACACAACTTGGTCAGATTGAAGCAGGAAGTGGGATTTGTTTGAAAGGAAATGAGATAGCCCACAGGCTCAATGGGAAGGCTGGGAAGCAGACATAGAAACAGGCAAAGGGTCCGGGCCACAGACAAACACAGCCAGACTGACCTCATGAAGCCAGCCCAGTGAAGACATCATGGAACCAACAAGTACAAGGTGCCACAGCATGCCCCAGGCACTGGGCACAGATAGTGCCATTCCAACCAGCTATGGCCCTGGAGGTGGAATTTTCTGCTGCAGTTGCTGCCCCGATTTCCTACCACCAGCATAGATGTACCCTCCCCTATTTCATGACCTTGCTTGCTCTGGCTCACAGTATGAGAGAGGGCCTTGGCAGTTGACCGACTTGGGCATGCATCTGTGCCGTAGCGCAAGGGATGTTGGGACTACACAGATCCACAGCTCTTGGCCAATTGTGGAAGGCTGATTCTGCTGCTTCCCCTTAAGACTTTTAAGATGGGTCTAGAAAGGAAGGGTCATTAGATGATGGACAAATGAAAAGAATGACAAAAGCCACTGGACCCAGAGACAGAGGAGAGGTCGAAGATCTTGTCTCAGTCATAGTGGCATGTGGTCCAGATGTTTCCCGATACCAGGTGGTGACTATGGTTCTTAATCCTTTCCCCGGGGAAAGGCCTGAGCCCTCACCCCTCCCCAAGTCTGCTTCTCTGGGTTCCTATCACTTCTGTGAGCTCCCGACATCCTGCCAATAAATTCCTTTTTGCTTAAGTTAACCAGTGTTAGTGTCTGCCGGCTGCAGCCAAGCAACGCTAAGTGAAACCACATGTAAACATGAGTCCACGCTGCTCATAAAACACCAGGCAGTCCTGATAAGGCCCCAGGCCTCCTGATGCCCCCTCTCCAGTGTTCTTCCCAGAGGGAACTGCTCTGTGAGCTGGACGTGTGTGTCCCAGGGCTTATTGATTGTGCTTCTATACTAACTTAGGTCACCCCAGTAAGTATTTCCTGGAAATAATATTCTACTTCATTGTTCCCAACATGTCTCCAGTCGTAAGACATGCCATTATTTTATGTGCTACCAAGAAGAAGAAAAAAGTTGTGCCAATAAAATGTCAAGATCTACTAATTATAAAGCGCGTCTCTATTGCAGGTTTAAGGTGTGAACGAAAGAGGTCTCAGAATAGATAAAATATAATCATGGCAACAACTAGTTTACTTAGCTCTTACCATGGGCCAGGGACTCTCGCAAGTCCTTTGTTCTTGAGGTTAAAATATAATTTTCCATATTTTCAGATGGTCAAATGGAGGTACAGAAAGTTAGCACTATGCACAAGGTTACAAACCTATTAAGTGGCAGAACTAGGATTTAGAGAAATTCTAGAGTTGGAGATTGCTCTCTTAACCACCAATACCATAGTGTTCTATGGGAGTGCTTGTGTACATGCATGTGTGTGAACCTGTGCACATGTGTGTGACTGTGTGTGTGTGTGCATGTGTGCCCTCTGTGCCCAGGATGACATATGTGTGTGTATGTGCCTGTGAGTAGGAGTGCATGTGAGAAGTCATGTGCATTTTTTCCTGAAGGAATATCGTATTGTATACACATTCTGGACCTTGTGTTTTTAATCCAGTACTCTCATGGTGACCTTCCTGTGTCTTCCCCATTCTTACTAACTGCTGCAGTAGATGTACCATGAGGCCATTAGCCATTCTCCTATCAAGGGGCATTAAGGCTGCTTCCATTTCTGACTCTGCCTAACAAGGCTTCAGTAAACGTCCTTGAACATCCGTCCAGGGGCCCAGTAGGAGTGTTTCTCTTGGGCAGATAGAGAGAGAGAAGTAGGATTACTGCATTGTAAGGTATGTGTATTCAGAACTTTAAGAGATAAGTTAACCCCTCACTCCCCTAAACCCCCCATTCATTTGCACCCCTGCCAGCAATCAATGTGGGCGCCTGCATAAATTTATATTCCAGACTCCTGCTCACCAAATTTACAGGCTGTCTCAGACTTCATCCTCCTCAGCATCTGAGGCATGTACACTGCTGACCTCCATCTCACCCTGAAAGTTCTCTCCCTCCCTGGTGCTCAGGAAAATCCACACCCTTGATTCTGCCCCAATACCCTGCAAGCCTTGGTCTCTGACTCCTCTCTGTGTCTAGCTGGCCCTAGCCTTGTAGCCTTGCTGCTTAGACATGAACTTCCCAAGAGGCATAGCACAGGAGCTACAAAGCATTCTAATGTGACAAGAGAGAGCACCCATTGTCTAATAAGTCTGGTAGACACTGGGCAAAGTCGAGTTGCTGCAGGACTTCTCAGGGCTTTTACTGGGTGAGCCAACATGCGATTGTAATCTGCTTTGAGATCTGCACAGAGAAGCAGCCCCAGCGGGTTCCACTTACCAGACAACTGGTGTGCACCCTGAGCCAGCCAGGAGTGCCCACAGACTAGAGCCTTCACTCCTTCCAGATCCCCACTGCAGTCCAGGCTCCGAGGACCTCCTAGGGCCCTGTGCTCTGCCCAAGTCTGCCCGTACCACTTCCCGCCCTCAGCGATCCTCCCTGGGTAATGCAGAGCAAGCGAGCTGGCTGGGAAGAGAAGGCTTGGCCACCTGAAGCTCAAGGCCTTCGACCAGCTACTTAGCTTACTATGCCTCAGTTTCATCACGTATAAAATGGGAGGAGGGGGATACAGTACTGGCCCGAGGAGAATAGATAGAAAGTGCTTTTCAAGGAGTCAGACCTCAGTGCACATTTGCTGGCAGGAATGCCATAGAACTGGGTTCTGATTCTCTCCGCACGCAGCCTATTGTACTTGCGCCTGACCACACCGTCCTCTTCCCCATGACCACACCGTCCTCTTCCCCAGTTCTAGTTCCCCATTTGTTAATGGAAGCAGCTGGGCCACATGAGAAGGTTGGGCGATTTACTGCCTTCAAGGGATCCCAGCCTGTCTTGGTCAACTCTGGAGCACTGCTCAGCGATTATGTGTGAGCTGGACCAAATACAGGGCCCCCTGGAAAGAAGAGGAGGCACTGACCTCATGACAGTCAACAGGAGAATCAATACACTGGTGCAGGTACCAAGTGGGGAAGCGGCAGGCAGGGGTAGAGAGGTGCCAGGCAAGGAGCCTACCTGGCATGCAGGAAACACTCAAGGGCATTACTCAGATCCCTAAAAATCTAGATGAGGAAAGAATTCAGGGAAGGTTTCATGATGAAATCTTTGCAGGGCTCCAGGGAACAAAATTGGATATAAAAGAGTGATATTCACAGAACAGTCCCCAAGTGGAGAGAACAGAGGAGGGGTAAAGCCAGAGGAGTGGCATTTCAGGTATCTGTGTAGATGCCTGGGCATCCTTACTCTGCTGAGGTGAGGCAGACACAGCTTCTCAGCTCTGCCTGTGCAGAGATAAGGTCTGGCCACTGGTGAACAAAGCCAGGTCTCCCGCCCCTCCCCAGGCTTGCCATAGCCCTCCATGGGCTGCACGCAGCACTGCAGACCTAACCATCCCCCAGAGAAAGTGGGAGTCTCGACAGAGACAAATGAGACACGACAGCCTCCTCGCTCAGCTGCCTGGGAAACCCAGACACCCCTCACGCCCATTAGGCGCTGCTCTCCTCTGCTCCCTCATTATCTCTGCCGGGGTGTCCTCAGGCCAAAATAATGTGCCCAACCCCTGCCTCTACCTGCGTATCATTATGACGACTCCCACTTGAAATTATTTGTTTTTCTCTATTGATCTGGGTTCGACACTGGGAAAATGTATTCTTTGTAAGGCATTCCCAGGGGCTTAATTTGTCCATGTTGGAAGCCTTTTTTAATAGGATTCTGCCCCATTGTTTATTCTGAACATTGAGTTCCGAGAGCTGGGATTCAGCTCTTTTAATAGAAACTCATTACCGGGGTCCCTCTGCATCAGAAAGCTGATACTGGCACTGTGAGGAGGAGACAAATTAGGAGGCTGCCAAGCGCCTGTCTGATCAGAAGACCCCTCGGGAGGCAGAGTCATCATCCGAAGCCCGCCACCTCCTCCCATTCAGGAGACCTGGGGGGTGACAGCCATTAAGCTGGGCAGAGAGCCCACAGGCCTGTGAGCTTGCACCAGAGCTCCCTGGTGACTCAGGCAGCCCCTCCGTTCCTGACTAGTTTCTCCTCTCAGCTCTTCTGACCTTGAGTGGACCCTGGTCCTCTAGAGCAGTGTTCCTCACAGTGTGAACTACAGCACCCCTGCACCAGAACCTTCTGGGGTGCAGGTGTCAATTCAGGTTCCCAAGTCTCCTCCAGACAATACCCCCTACCATGGGGCCCACACCTCAAGGACTCCCTGCTTCAGAAGGCCTTCCTTGTGTCCATACCAGGACTTGGTCCTGTGTGAATCCACATTCCCATGTATTTCTCTTCCTGAGAGACTGTGTGCCACCTCTACCTCTAATCCACTGCCTCTGGGAGATGACCGGATGCCCCAATGCACCCCAAGGATTCATATATATGGGATCATCCCAGGGCTTCATGGTTGGACCCCTGTACTACCAGGCAGGCAGCCTGGCTGGTAAATTACTCCCACTAGCCAGCAATGTATTTCTACCATGGGATCACATGAGATTGAGCCAACACAATAGTACTCACATGATTTTGAGTGACTCAAAGTGTTTTTCCTGGCCTGAAAAAAAAAAAAAGGAAAAAAAAGAAAGAAAGCACTGTCCTAAGGCCCTGTACACACTAGGGGCTGCCCTGACTCTAAACGTATTAAAATAGAAGCATGAAGGATGAAGCCCAGGAATCTGCATTTTATAAACGCCCTAAAGGACTCTCAACCTCGCTGAAGTTTGACACCCACTGGAAGTGGGTGATAAATGAGACGGATTTCTAGAGTTACTTAGAACTGGGCTCAAGATGTGATTTGCAGCTACCTAGCTGGTGACTGTGAACAAGACACTAACTCTCTCTGAGTCTCACTTTGCACTCAAAAATATTTTCACTCCAGGGTAGCTTAAGAACCCTTTTAACAACAAGGCAGCCTGAAGATCATGCATGTGTAAGGCTAGGACCATGTCTCTTACTTCCCCATTTCCACACTAAGCATATGGCAGGAATCTAAGCAATGATGCGTGGAATCAGTCAGTCAGTCAACAAATATTTATTGAAACTGCATGTGCTGGGCACTGTGCTCTGCAGTGGTGAGGCAAACCAGACTCAGTCTTCTGCCCTCATAGGAAAGACAGACAGTGAGCAGACAAAAGAAGTCACGATCATTGATTTAGCTGCAGTGGTGGTTGGTCCTATGTAGGATAGAGAAGCGTGGTATGAAGAGCCAGAAGCATCCTCATGTAACTGTCTGAGAGAGTAAGCGAGGGTTTCTCGGAAAAGGCAATTATTCTACTGGTACCTGGCAGCAGAGCAGGATTTCCCCAGTGAGAAGAAGGCCATACCTACTTCCTGTTCTAGTCTTTGCATTTCAGAGAGCCCTCCCCCTCCTGTGACAGCTCCTTCTGGAAGTAAATAAAGATGATTGATTTGACAGCTGCTCTACACAGAATCCGTATGAGCTGTGAGAGTTTGCAGAGGGCATGCGGGCAGACAGGTGGCATCACTGAGACCTGACTGTGTGCCAGCACTCTGCTAAGAGCATGCCATATGCCAGATCATCATACTCACAGTAGGTCTGCGTGTGAGTTTTATCGTTAACCCCATTTATCAGATGCAGAAGCTGAGGCTCAAGGAGGTTAAGTAACTTGTCACTTAAGTAGGGTCACAGAGCTCATAAGTAGTAAAGCCAGGATCCAAGCCTGGGTAATGTGACTTCTCATACCCTTAGGCAAGTGTCTCAACTTCCCACCTGTTGCACTGTCATTGGAACCCACTAAAGAGGATGGTCACCTCTTCTGTGTAGAGGATCCAAGCACATTTGAAAGTTATCTAAGAAAGAGCTGACTTGAATGATATGAAACTGCACCCAAAAAAGTGCTGCCACTGAGAAGGTTGGAGGACGATAACCCTGGAATCATGGCTTGGCAAACCCAGAATGACTGCAAGCTCCAGTGACCCCATTATGCAAATGAAGAGCTTGGATCAGGGCAGTGCTTTTCCAGATGTGTTCCTCAGAGCTCTGGGGCTCCCCAGAGGTCTCAGGCTGCGCTGGGTGGGTACTGGGACGTGCACTCTCACCAGTCCCTCCCAGATGAACATTGGGCTTCCCAACAGAGGTTTGGTGGAAGATGGTCTCTGCAGCTGGAACAGCTATTGCAAACACAATTGTGACGAGCTTTCTTCTTTTATATCTTTCGTAAGTCGGAGCACATATCATGCTGTGATCTAGGTGTGGAGGGTCCTGACAGGTCCTTGCCCTTGAGGAGCACATAGGCTAGAGGAGAAGATGCCAGGGTACACAGGTATCATGGACCAGAGGAATAATCCTTCCCAGATTGATAGAAGGTCAGGAAAAGGCAGAGGCTGAGCTAACATTGAACTGGGCACCTAGAGCCATTTTCGCCCACCCTCACTACATCAGGAAAATTGATTTGGGCATCCACAAAATAGTGGTTTAATTGAGTGTAAACATGTAAGTAGAGACTCGGAGAGCAAGTGACGCTGCAGAAACAAAGGCAAAAGGGGAAGGCAGAAGCTGAATCCGCAGACCAAAGCAGAGGATCAGTGCAGAATCCACAGCCAAGCTCAGTTTTCACCAGAGATCCTGATGGTCACGGCCAAGTGTCTGCTGTTGGGGGAGGGAGAATTGCCAAGAAATTCTACTTTTATGTAATAGTAACAGTCCTACCAATGCCAATTGCTAATATTTATGGAATACCATATTAGTCAGGAGAGTCTGAACTCAGCTGCATCAACAAGGAGCTCCAAAATCTCAAGTCTCAACACAACAGAGTCTTGTTTCTGCTCACACAGCATTCACTGTCAATCCTGGCCACTCTCCAGGGTGGGTGAGCTTTATTCAGTGAGTCAGCCACATAGCTGACTAGCCCCCACCACTCACAGCAGCCCCATCTGCAACATGTGACCTTCTCCGTTGCTTCTGCAAGAAAGACAGACTAGAGAATTATGCACTGGCTTTTCACAACCCCAATTCATTAGTGACACCTGTCATTTCTGCTCAAATTTCATTGGCCTGAACTGGTTGACTTGACATCAAGGGGGGTGGGGTAGGAAGTGCTGAAAGGGGGAAAAGCAGGGAAGGCTGAGTAGCAGTGATGTCTACCCCAAGCCCTGACTGCCAGGCATTCAGTAAGTACCTTAAGTAGGCTATTTCACTGACTTTTTACAACAATATGGCTACATATAAGGAAACTGAGCATAGGAAGAATGAACAGAAAGAATCTACACAAAAGCACACAGCTAGTAACAGAAAACAAATCATTCAAGTCCAAAAGTTCTGGGGGCTTAACCCTCACTCTACCTTCTCCCAAACTCTCAGAGGTTGTTGGTGTGGTAGTACTTCAGAGATGGACAATCCATTGTCAGAGTATAACCCTTCAATTAGCTCTAAAAAGGCATCCATGCTTCCCAGTGGCCTGGGAGACCAGCCCCAGGGCCTCGGGATAAGAAGCCAACAGACTAAAATGTTTCTCAATGAGGAAGGGAAGTTGATGTCACAGGATTGCAAATCTGTCATGAGTGGCTCTAATGCAGAGAGAAAAAGAGAAAGCTTCCTGGAAACTGTGCAGCTTGTCCACCTACTCTTCAATCACAAATGCCAAGTGCAGAGGTTATAAACAGATCATCACTGTGGTCCAATCCATGCATTGAGGTCTGAGATTTCCATCTCAGGGCAGAGAAAATAATAAGTAACCATTGACTGGCATTTTCAGGTTCATTGACTTGCAAGGTCATATATTGATGTACAAAAAGCCAAGGTCAATATTTGATTTTGAGGAACAATAAATCTTGATGTCCATGCAAAGAAGCCATCAAGGCAGGTGTAGTTGGGCAGGGACAGGGACGCAGTCTTGTGTGAAAGATTGGAAGGGAGGCCTGCGTGTATTCAGTAGTTTCTAGGTAGCTCTAAGTAAGTGCCTGATTTCAAGGAAGTCCACAAAAAAGAAAAGCCTGCACTGTTTTCAGAGGACTGGCAGCATGGTGCCGTCTCTGCCCCGTCCGTACAATTGAAAGGAAACCAGCTGCCCTGCGCCTGCTCCCTGCCACCTGCTCCAAACCTGCCAATATTTGAGATTTACCTCCATTCTGGCTGAGTTGAGATGTGGATAGAACTTCCCCTTATCTACTTGCCAGCTATCTGCTTACCAATTTTTCAGTGCCCTGTTCTTTACCTCCCTATGCCGCCTGGAGTGTATTCCCAAAAAAAGGGCATGCCTCTGAACCTAGACTTATACAAACCCATCAACTTCGGCCTGATCAGGAGGGGGCTCGCCCCATTCTCCTCCATGCTGCTCTCTGCTCCAGGCCCTGCTCCTACTGCATAACCCTCCTCCACAGTGGACCACTCAGACTGCAGGCCATCTCCACACAGTCAGCAATCTCAGGCCCTTGTCCAGTCTGCTTATGTGGCAACCACTGCCAGCAATCTCTTCTTGGTCCCTGCCTCTCTACACTCCTCCACCTGGGGGTATGTCACTACTCTGAAAACACCCTGTTCAATGTTGTCTTCTATGTCAAGCCCTCTCTACCCTCCTGCTTCTGTCTCCTCCGCGTCCCCCCATTATTGCTTTAGCATTGGCTTTATTGCTTGAACCATTTTTGCTTGCATGTCTATAGGTCTTCAATTTCCCATAACTGAATTCTTGAAGGACAGGCTGGTCCTTACTTAATTCTGAGTCCTCATTGCCTGGCCATGGCAAATATCAGTTTGCAGAATGGATGGCTGAATAGTTGGAAGAACAAAAACAGCGGGTGAGGGACTCACAGCAGAGCCTGGGCAGGAGACAGGAGGGGTGAGTGGGACCTGTAGGGAGCCTCCAAGCAGGGGAGAGGCTGGGGCGCTGTAGACCGTCACCCTCTCTGGCCTCTCCTCCTCACCAGCAGCTGCCCTGACAGTATTAATCAAGGCCCGAGCTCATGGAAATAGCAGTCCACTGTGTTCTATTCAAGTTCCCTGGAACTAAATTATGTTGTCAGGACTGGACAGGGCAGAAATGGAAAAGACCAGGCTGGATGACATGGGGCTGTTAAAAGGAGATGAATGAGCCCAGTGGTTTCCATTCAATTTTTCAAGGTTTCCCAAGGCAAGTCTGACAAATACCACCTTCTAATTCCCAGGCACCCTGCACACTCACATTTTTTTTATTTCTGCCCATCAGTTTAGGAGGGTAAGAGATTCTTCTTTCTGTCTCACAAATAGGGAGATAGAAGAACTGGGGTGAAGGGAGCACTTGCACCAGGGTCAAGGTTGGGCCAAGGCCAGGGTGTAAAGCAGGGACACAGCAGCAGGAAGGGGCAGAGCCCTGAGTTCCGAAGGCAGTGACCTCTCCATTATCCCACCGTCTCAGCTTGCTCTGCAGCATAAAACTGGCCAGACCCCATCTCTCAGGGCCCCTGCAAGGTTTCAGGGAGAAAATACACATGCAAACATCTTTAACTGAAACATTCATTCATTCAATCAGCGTTTATTGAGTACATGCTGTGTATCAAGCCATGTTAACTCTTCTTACTTAAAAGCTGCCAAAGGGGCTGAGAACTAGAAATGCATACACCTTGGTTTAATATCTGCCTGGCCTCTCAGTATCTGCGTGACATTGGATAAGAAATGAAACCTGTCTGATCCTCTTCACAAGATGGTTGTCAAGACTGAATTAATTAAAGACAGGACAAAACCCAGCACAGTCCCTTATGGGGAGTAAGTTGTAAATAAGAGCTTATTGAATCTAAATGTATTCTCCCAAAGAAGAGCCCAGGGCTCCTCTGGCTGGAGGAGGGGTGTCCCTACAGAATGGGTGCAGAAACCTGGCTTCCAGCTCTGCGGGGTGCTGCAGTTAAATGCTTCTCACAGCCCAGTGGTGAGGGAGCCTCAGATGTAAACAAAGGACTAATTAAATTAGCATAAGTGATTTTATGTAAATTAAAGAACCATGTTATGGCTATTTATTGGTAACAGCATCAAATCTTGCCACTGCACATGCTTGTTTAAAATTAATGTGCATAAAGGCTCCAAATACCATATTATTAATAACGATAATAATGTTGATGAGGATGATGATAATAAACACATTCTCATAACAATGCTGCTCAGCTGACTGAAATCTCTGCAGGGAGGGTGCTGAGGGTCATAGCATCTCCTCAGGGAAACGGCCAGATCCCATAACTTCTGGTCTCCTGGCCTCACCCGTGGTGCCCTGTGGTGTCTTCCACTGGGTTCAGCTCACTTCAGTCCTCTTCACATCCTGTCCATCCTTTAGGGCAGGGATTGGGAACCTTTTTGGCTGACAGAGCCATGAATGCCACATATTTTAAAATGTAATTCCGTGAGAGCCATACAATATGTTTAACACTACATACAAGTAAATGTGTGCATTTTATGTAAGACAACACTTTTAAAGTACAATAAGTCTCTGAATTCTCTTTAATAACGTTGTTATGCTGTTGCTAACCAATGATGAATAAAGTACTTCTTACCATTAATGCGACTTCTGGTGCTGCATAGTTTTGCTGATAGCTTTGTAGTCTGGTTGATATGTGGTGAGGTTAAGCTTCATGCAGGCATTGAGACTTCCATCCGTTAAATGTGATCGTAGGTTGGTCTTAACGTTCTTTAGATGTGAGAAAGACTGCTCACATGCATACATAGAGCCAAACATTGTCAGTACAGCAATACTCACACACTGCAGTGTGTGGTATATGATGGGAAGCGCGTTCCGAGTTTTGACAATCAGCTGGTCCACGGGTTGAAGTTTTTTCATTTCTCCCCACTTGTGTTTCCTCGCCAACTCTGCTTGCTGTCGTGCAAGTCTTTCCAAATCTTTATTCAGTGTCTTGAACTTATTCACCCACATGTCTGAAGCCTTCAGGTCAGCAGATTGTAGTTCAAAATCTCTGACAGAGACACCAGGGATGTAACTCAGGTCAGCGCTGTCAACTGCACACTTGTGTGGATGGGTGATGAACTTAAAAAGACGAGTGCGCTCACAAAATTCTCTAAAGCGTGCTTTGAATGACTGCAGAAGATTATATGTGAAGCCTGTTAGCTGCTGGAGATCAAGATGTTGAGCAGGGTCACTTGCTGTGCATGCATCTTTAAACTCTCCCAGTTTTTCAAAGTGTAGTAAACTACCTGTTTCAATGTCGGTGATGCAGAGTACCAGCTTGTTTTCAAATGCAAAAACTGCTTATTGAAGGGATAAGACTTTATTTCCAACACCTTGCATTTTCACATTGAGCTGGTTCAGATGTTCAGTCATGTTCATGAGATAGTATCACTTCAGGAGCCACTCGGTGTTAGCTAACTCAGGATGCTCGATGTTTTTCATTTCAAGAAAAGTTCAAATTTCGCTCAGACAAGCTGCAAAATGACTGAGCAACTTCCCTCTTGACAACCAATGCACATTGCTGTGCAGAAGCAGACCATTATTCCCAACTTCATCCAGCAGTGTTTTAAACTGGTGATCATTTAAAGCTTGGGCAACAATAAAGTTGACCACCCGAATGACCAGCAACATCACCTCACCAAGCTGCTCGCCACACATCTGAGCACAAAGTGCCTCCTGATATAGGATGCAGTGAAAACTTAGGATGGGTCTCTTTTCATGTTCACAAAGAAGTGCTACAAATCTTCTGTTTTTTCACACCATGCACGGAGCACCATCAGTACACACTGAAATAAGTTTATCCATCGGTAGATTCTTTTCTTTAGCGAATTCAGTGAAAGACTTGAATAAATTCTCCCCTCTTGTTGTCTCTTTCATAAGCAAAACAGCAAGACTTTCCTCACATAGTGTGTCACTGACAGCATACCTTGCAATCACGCTGAACTGGAATAAATGGCTTATGTCTGTTGACTCATCCAAAGCGAGAGAAAAGAATAGTGCTGCATTTATGTCCTTCACTTGTCTTGCCTCAATTTGATTTGCCATCATGATGGTACGATCGTGAACAGTTCTTGCCAACAGAGGCATGTCTTTTATTCATTTGATTATCTTGTCTTTATCCGAAAAGTCATCAAAAAGTTCATTGGCAACATCAAGCATGAATGTTTTGGCATACTCCCCATCTGTGAATGGCTTTCCATTTCTCACAATTGCTGAAGCACCAGCAAAGCTAGCTGAATTCCAGTCACCTTGTTGGGTCCAAAGATGGAGTTGCTGCTGACTTGCTACTCTGCACAGTAGCTCTTGACATGCTTTCTTCCTGCTGTCCCCCACTGGATATTTCAATGCAAATGTAGTATGGCTTGTGTTGAAGTGCCACTTTATACTTGACCACTTCATCGATGCAATTCTATCATTGCATATTAGACACACTGCAGAACCTGCTCTCTCCACAAATGCAAATTCCTCTCTCCATTTCTTCTGAAAAGTACGATATTCCTCCTCTTTTTTCTTTTAGCCATCTTCTTCATCAAATGGGTTTCTGCAATTAACTAGCTGACTACTTGATTAAAAGGAGGGAAGTTTACTTCCTGACCTCACAACAACCCATGTACATTATGCATTATCCAATAAAAATTTGGTGTTGTCCCGGAGGACAGCTGTGATTGACTCCAGCCACCCGCAACCATGAACATGAGCAGTAGGAAATGAATGGATTGTAATACATGAAGATGTTTTACATTTTTAACGTTATTATTTTTTTTATTAAAGATTTGTCTGTGAGCCAGATCAGCCATCAAAAGAGCCACATTTGGCTCGCGAGCCATAGGTTCCCGACCCCTGCTTTAGGGCCTCACGAAGGCCATGTCTATGGATCAGCCCAACCAACCTGAACTGAAGACCTCGCCTTCCTTTCCATTTCTAAAACAACCTTTCCCAGTTATTCTTTTTATATGTGGTCTCCTCGGACTCCCCTCAGATCTGTGAGGTAGATGGCAGGTATATTTGCGGTTCTCATTTTATTGATAGATTAATAGAGATCAGAGAGTAGAAGCTACTCACGGTAACATAGCTAAGGAATTACAGAGCAGGAAGAAACTTCCTCGGGCTCATGTTGTCACTAGAGTGCCTAGCTAAGAAGCTGGCATGTAGTAGATAATGTGTGTTAGAAAGGAGTGTGGAAGGATAAGGTAAAGGAAGGAATGAGTGAATGAAAACACTGCAGTTGAAAGTCTTTAAAATTTCTCTATGTAATGATGAACTTCCCTCTTTATTTCTACCTATCTAAGAGGCAATCCCTCAATGAAACCATGTTTGTTACTGAAGGAACTGACCACACATTTGTAAGCACCCACTGAGCCTAAGGCCAAACATAGGTCCCTCCACTTCTCTCAGAGAAGACATCTAGGCTGTAGGTAGCCCACAAAGCACCTTTGCAAGAACTTTGAAAAAGCATTCACTGCCCCCCACCCCAACATAATCGAGCTTGGCAACTGGACAGAGTCTACTTCACCCTCTCAGCCAGCTGCCAACCCACACAACCATATGTGGTGGTCTTGGCTTTAGCAAGGGCTTTAAAAGGTTAAGGGGCTGAGCCTTACTGCCTTCCAGGATTCTGTCACTCTTTCCACTCTTTCTCCTGATGATAACACTAGTCAGGGACTGCCTGCCTGGGGTGGGGGGTGAGAGAGATCTTGTGTCCATGTGCATGTGTTTTTGTTCTACTAGATTGTAAAATTCTTAGGTACCAGAGATCAAAGGGTTGTAGTACTAATGCTGGTTTCAGAACCAGAACAGCTTGGTTTGAATTCTATCTCCACAGTACCACAGACAATGTTCTGTAGGAGTGGGAGTCCATGAACTTGATGGGCAAATGAGATGCTTTGATTACAAATGGGGGAAACAAACCATAGTAGTAGTCATAATTTCTGAGGTTTCTGTCACCAGTAGAAATCACATATATTTCCCAGTTTCATTATAGTTGTTGCAGATATTTCAAAATATTAAACACAAAACAGGGGTCAGCCAACTTTTTCTGTAAAGGTCCAGATAGTAAATAGTTTAGGCCTTGCAGGTCACATGTTCTCTATTGCAGCTACTCAACTCTGCTGGTAAAGCTCTAAGACAGCCATAGACACTAAGAAAATAAGTGAGTGTGGCCGTGTTCCAATAAACCTTTATTTACAAAAACAAATGGTGATCCAAATCATAGTTTGCTGATCCCTGGTATATCCAAAGTCATTACTTTAAAATTACATTAGTTATTAGAATCTTGTTATTTAATGCCTTTATAAAGAATAAATAAATTACTTACTATATTGGACTTTTTTAGTTTTAAAAACTGTGCCTTAATATTGTTGGTCTATGTATTTTGTTCCATGCATCTTTAAGAAAAGTATTCTAAGAAGGAGTCCATAGATTACCAGTCACCAGTCTACCAAGGGGGTCTTTGACCCACTGACAGTAAAAGACCCTTATTATTAAAGTTCTCTCAGCTTTAGTTTCCTCACTGCAGAATGGCAAAGCTATGATAATTATAATAACACCCATGTCAGAGAGGCTTTGCAAGAATTCAATGAAGCTATGGATGACAACATGCTTTGATAACTAGAAAAAACTGTAGAAATTTAAGCCATGAATGCTTTTATTTCTTTATTGATGTTGACAACAATCCTCTATACACAGCAGGTACTGAATAAATAAATGTTTGTTGCAGTCTAGTTAGTTGAGCCAAGAGCTTGGTGTCCCTCCCTCCAGAAGACTTCTTGAGCAATATGTGAGAGAAAGAGAGAGAGAGAATGTTGGCGGCCCTGAGTATTATTTCACAATCGTTTCTGCAGAATCCTGAACCATCACATCTATTTAGAAATTGCACTGGGGAATGCAAGAGGAAGGGGGAGAGATGGCCATGCTCTGAGCGGAGACTTCCTGCTGATGTGGCAGTTTTTAAGAGCACAACTTGCACAGTTTGTGAAAACACATGAACCTTGAAATAGAAATATGGACCTCTTAATTCATCTCTCCGTTATTTGATAAAGTATAAAGTAAATGAATGCAGAACATTTTCCCTTTAATTACACCAGGAGCAATGAGTGTGGGTGAGAGATGGGGGAGGAGAGGATTGGAAGTGAGAGGCCAGGGTGAAGCATTGTGCTTCCAAAGCAATTGCACGGAGCAGAGGCCACCTTAGAGCTTCTCTGAGACTTCCATTGTGGGGAAAAAGGTTGATGCTCTGGGTTACAATGACCCATCCCAGGGATCAGTGGTTTCCAATCAAGATGCATTCTGAGAGGGACCTTAGAAAAGGGGTTCTCTTTCCTCAAAGGACATACCGTTCAGTTGAGGGAACAAGTCTGCACAGCAAGCATTGCACCATTATTGCCATCTGCCCGGTTAACACCACATGTTCGGGTTGGGCTCCACCACTAGTCACTACAGAGGGCGCCCAATGTTCCCAGTTCTGCTCTCATGAAGCTTACATCAAGCACTGAGTAGACTGTGCAGATGAGTCCTCCAAATAAACAGTGTATCAGACTTGGGGCCTAGGTCCAAACCTTTCTTCTCATCTTTCTCTGAGTTCTGCTGTCCACCCCTTTAAACTGTGGTAGGAAGTGATTTCCCTAGTGAGGGTGGGCCCAAGACACAACCAACTTATGTGGAGATAGTTCAGAGTCATGGTGTTGCATATTAATTATTTAAAGCTAGAGTCGTCCCTTCCAGCCTGCTAAAAAATCTGTATTTTATTCAATTTAATGATGATTGTTAAATTAAAGATTGTTCTGGATAATAAGAGGATAAACTAAGTGTTAAAAAATCAGGGTTTGTGGTGGGTTGAATTGCGCACCCCAAATTTGTATGTTGAAGTCCTAACCATTAGTACTTGATAATGTGACTTTAGTTGGAAATAACGTCACTGCATATGGCATTAGTTAAGATGGAGTCACACTGGAGTAGAACATGTCCCTAATCCAATATGACTGGAATCCTTTTTAGAAGAGGGAATTCTGGTACAGATGTGGGCACATGGAGAGAGAACTCCATAGGAAGATGGAGGCAGAGATTGGGGTAATGTTTACAAGCAAAGGAAGGTTAAAAATTTGCCACCAAACCACCAGAAGGTAGCACAGAGGTATGAAACAGAGTCTCCCTCACAGTCCCCAGAGAAACCAACCTTGTCCACACCATGATCTTGGACTACCAGCCTCTACAACTATGAGAATAAATTTCTGTTGTTTAAGCCCCTCCACCCCCATTTGTAATATTTTGTTATGGCAGCTCTAGAAAACTAATCCAGGATTCTAACCTGGCCTCCAACCTGCTGAATGACTGAAGCAAGTTAATCCCTGGGCCTGCACTGGAGAGGTAGCACAAGGCAGAGGCTGAAAGTAGGACTGAGAACCTATCTGCCTGACCCTGGCTCCCAGTTCTGTCACTGACTAGCTGTGTGATCTTGGACTGCCTCTGTGCCTCAGTTTTCTCTAGAAACTAGAGAACTAAATGGTCTCTAGGTGGCTTCCCAAACTCTAATGCTCCATAAGTCAAACATTAAAAAATAAGCACAAGTTAGCAAGAGAGGCCATTCCTGAGATACAAGAGCCATCTTAACAGAACCCTGAAAAAAACAGCCCTGTGTGGAAGATGCAAAGTGACAGGACATTCCAGGCAGAGCCAGAGATGTTTTTGCTAAAGTAGCTGATTTTTACTGTAGAGGAGGTGTTTGTGATCCACTCGAGTTACTGGGCCATTACGGGAGTAAAAAGCCCAGGGCTGGTGAGCACAGCTCCCAGGGTGAGCGCTGTCAGGGTGTTGTGGGAATGGACACAGCTCTACTATTTCCGAAGTCCAGAACTTATGGTCTCTCAGCTGACCACATGGTAATGTGTGTAACCAACACCTCTGAGCCCAAAGACACTGAAAAGGAAAGTGCAATCTAATCATTTAAAATGGCTTCTTGCCCAGTAAATTTTTGTTATTAAATTATAATTCCAAATATTTTGTTATTCTAAATATTTATTCTGTCCTGAAATGTGGAAATGGCTTGGATCCCAGGCCTTTCAAGGGCACAGGGTGTGTCCCCCTGTGCGCTGCCCTCCAGGAAGGCCTTCGAAGCAGCCACTTTCTGTTGTCACTCGTGACAGGCTGGACGGCCATACATAATTACAACCTTGGTAGGTTCCTTGCAATATTTTCTGCTAACTCATGAAAGAGCTTGTTGAGACAAAGCCCTAGTTTTGTGTTAGCAGATCACATGTTCTTATTTCTCCTTGGGGGAAAAAAAGAAAGAAATCCCAACAACAGCACTAACTGCCCAGCAAAAATGCCAACTGTTTCTGGCATGAAACTGCCAAGTCCCTCAGAGTCAGCTGTCTGGTGCCCAGCCCTGGACCACGTGCCCCGTAGGTGGCAGAACAGACAGGTCAGCCACCAAGACTTGCTCAAGGGGTCCTCCGGTTTCCCACATACACTCCTACCCAAGCCATGCTCAGGCTGCAATTCAGGGAGAATGGACATCCTGGAAAGGACCAGCCAGTTCACAGAGAGGTGGCAAGACCTTGGGCAAAGCATCTGGTACCACTGAACTTCTGCACAGGCACACAAGTGATACATTGTTTTCATCCGCTAGGTACTTGACCAGTACCATAGACATCAGAAACCCATTTTGTTGTGACTAAGTAACGTATTGAACTTCCATTATGTTCCAGGCACTGTTATTCATGTGGTAACACCATACTTGAGTAAATAAAACAGCCAGTAATTCCTGCCTTCGTGAAGCTTGTACTCCACCAGTGAAAATAGGAAAGGACAGATCCATCTGCAGCATCTATACTACTGTGAGGACTCGGCAGCCAGCTTACCACATTTCCCCATGTATAAGATGCACCTTAATTTGGGGGCCTGAAATTTGAAAAAAAAAATGTATTACATAAAGTTATTGAACTCAACTTTATTCATCATAAAATTCATACAACTCCTCATCACTGTTAAAACTCCCATCCAGCCTGACCAGGCGGTGGCGCAGTGGATAGAGTGTTGGACTGGGATGCGGAGGACCCAGGTTCGAGACCCCGAGGTCGCCAGCTTGAGCACGGGCTCATCTGGCTTGAGCAAAAAGCTCACCAGCTTGGACCCAAGGTCACTGGCTCGAGCAAGGGGTTACTCCGTCTGCTGAAGGCCCGCGATCAAGGCACATATGAGAAAGCAATCAATGAACGTCTAAGGTGTCACAACAAAAAACTGATGATTGATGCTTCTCATCTCTCTCCGTCTCTGTCTGTCTGTCCCTATCTATCCCTCTCTCTGACTCTCTCTCTCTGTCTCTGTAAAAAAAAAAAAAAAAAAAAAAAAAAAACCTCCCATCCATTAGCTTGTCCTTATCTGTGTCTGATGACGAACCACTGACTTCATATATTGCCTCGTCCTCAGTTCCATCTATGACATTTGAAATGCCATAACCACTGTATAAGACAAACCCAGTTTTTAGACCCCAAATTTTTTAAAAAGGGTGCGTCTTACACATGAGGGAATATGGTACAATGTGAGTTGCAATGTCATTGTCCTTCTGGGCTTCAGTTTGTTATCTGTAAGCTGAGACAGGGAAGCCAGCATCCTCTTAGAAGACACTGATGGTTTCCCATCTAGACTTTATTCTTTGACTAGCCTGTGACTTAAGACAAGTCATCTAACCTCTTGGTGCCACAGAGAGTTTTTAGGGGTGCTGGGGAAACAGCTGCACTAGTACAGGTGGGTGGCTTTGCACAGGGCCGGGCACATAGTGACACCCAGCAAATGTTATTGCTTTGGAAGAAAGGAGGACCAAGTGAGCATCACTCTTTCTTCCACTGTCTCGTGATCAAGAGCCTTGCTTATCCCCAGAGAGAAGAGCTATGACAGGTACTTCTCCAGGGTTTAGCATCTCTCTCCTTTCGCCTGACCTCATCCAGTTACTTGTCCCTCCCTTCTTCACACTTCCTGCAGCAAGAAGGCCCAGACTTAGGAATTGCTTCCTGGAAGAGGCATGATGGGAACAAACCCAACCAGATATAAATCCAGACTCTGTCACCTGAGAGCCTGTGACCCTGGGCTGGTTACTAAGCCACTCTATAGGGCTGCAGTGAGGAATGAGTTAGAGTGCTTAGGAGGGGGTCACAGAGAAAAAGGACCCATCAGTGTTGACGATGGCAATAGTGCACTACTAAAAGATCCTCAGCAGAAAAAGGATAGGTGTTGTTTCCTGATATGACTGAGCTCTCCATGCCACCCCAGAAAGGGTACAGCCACCCCCAGGAAGGCTTAAAGTAACTTGATGAACATCTTCATTAAGGGTCTGAATAAGGATATGGAAGGACAGCTTATCAAATTTGAATCTGACATGAATTTGAAAGGAAAGATAAATGAATCCAATGAAAGTCTGATCTAAAAATCTCTCAACAGGTAGGAATGATAAGTGTTAGCCAACCAGATGGAACTATACAGAAGAATCTAAGTCCTAGGCTTGATCCCCCCAAGTCTGGCTGTACATGCTTGATAAGGGACAAAAGATTTAACAGCACCAAAACTTTATACAGATGTGGAGTTTTAACCAAGGGTGAGTTTTTAAAAAATCAGTGTGGCATGGCTGCAAAGGAGTTTTTGCTAATTTAGGTCACTTTCATAAATGTACAGTGTCCACAATAAAGGAGGTGAGAGTCTTACATTCTACCCTAAAAATCAGAGCTCTGTTTTTGTTTTAGAAACAGAAACATTTGTCAAAAGAGATACTAATATCCAAGAACATAGCCAGAAAACAGACAGCAAAGATCTCAAAAACATGCTATTGTAGGAAAGGTTCATCAGGACACAGATGGAGCTTTCTGTACAGGAAGATTATTGGAGAGTGTTCTCAGCACTAACATCTGAGAAGGTGTGAAAGAATCAGATTTGGGCAGAGGGAGTAGAACTCTATTGCAGTTGCACTGAAAGGCTCAACAGACTCTATGGGGGAACTCTGGTGCTGGCATGTCTGTTCAGTTGTTCTGAATTGAGGATGGACCTTACTACCCCATTTCAGCTAATCACTGAATGTGTGCTGCTCCCAGAGAGGAAGCATGTCCTCAGACACAGTAGCTCCTTTTGGCCAAGGGCAGTTCCTGGGAGAGAACTGGCTGGGAACCATCAGTAACCAACATTCCCTGCAGCTGTGGGAATGAATGCACAGCCCTGGAGGCAGCTCTGAGTGGTGCATCATGGTGCCCACTACAGAACACCCCTTGCAATGCAAGGTGTAAGGTATTTTCCCCGCCGAGAAAGAATAAAATCAACATAGTTATTAAGTATTAATTGTTGAGGCTTTATTTGGTACAGAGCGTTTCTCGGTCGAGACTTACTGGCACAGGAGATGACTGCCAGAAATCTCGCACTGGGAACCGCATGGCGCCAGATTTTAAAAGGGGCCCTCCCGGGGTCATCTAGCTAATATGACATAGTGAAATCTCACTGGCTGATGGACAGTCACTTTTCTCCCAAAGGTTTATGGGAAGTGTAGTTTCTGTGCGCCTGGCCATGTGGGCAATCCCAGACAAAGACTGGGGCTCTGATTTTCCACCTGACCACCCCATTGCTAACCACCCTATATCTCAGCCTTTTTGGTTAAATAGAAATGGGGTGCCGTTTATCTGTCTTTCTGTTTCCTGCTGATTAGGGGCGTTGTAGGGAGGGGGGTTGGCTGGTGGTGGCTTTCACGGGTGTCAGGAGGAACATCAGTTTGGCCGTGAGTTGAGAAACTTCACGAATGCGCTTCTGTAAGAATTTAAAAAAGAAACACATATGAGTTATACACTGACAATTAGAAGATTTAGGATAGGGGCAGCCTAGGTGAGAATGGGTGGCTGCTATTAGGAGCTAAGTAGGTGGTAGGAGGAGAGATTTTTGTTTGTAGATGGTTGAGGAGATTGAAGCTTCTTTCATCAGGTCAGTCCTACTGAACAGCATTGCTCCCTGCTTCAGCTCACTCTGGTGGCAGGTCCTGGTGGGAGGGACAGGATGCAGCAGGAGAGTCTGCAGGGCCTAATCTCTTGGTGAGCTACAGACGAGTAGGGCCCAGTGGTTCCAATCTGCCAGCGATCTTGCATGGGAGCAAGCTTGAGGTGAGAGATATGGTTAGAAATGAGGGTAGCATTGATTATGGGGGAGCCCTTGGTAGTGAGGAATGGCAGGAGTAAGTGGAAGATGTTGTCAGCTGGATAGTGGCTCTGACACTGTGTAGAATGTCTCGACCCAGAAGGGGTACAGGGCACGATGGCATCACTAAGAATAGGTGCAATAAAAAGGAATTCCATCCAAACTGCATGTCAGGGGTAGTGTACGAAAAGAAGGGGTCCCATCAACCCCCCTAACCGAGACCTGTGAGGGAACTAGAGGTCTAGAGTATGGTGGCAAAACAGAGAAGGTAGCCCCTGTGTCCACAGAAATGAAATGGACTTACTTGCTACCTGTAGCTTCACCTGTGGCTCAGAGAGAGTGAGGGGGGTCTCCGAGTCCGGGCCGTGTCAGCTGTCCATGAGGCCTAGGAATTCGAATGATGGGTTTACTTCGCTAGCTTGGCCTCCCATCTGAGCGGCCTGTCCTCCACGCTGAGACGCCGAGGATGTGCCTGCTGTCCAGAGGGGGCAATCACTCCGCCAGTGACCAGGCTGCTTGCACTTAGGACAAGGCTTAGTGGGTAGCCTTGGGCAGGGGCATTGTCAAGACCAATGACCCTCCTTGCCACACTTAAAGCAAGCTCCCGGTGGGGATCCTGTTTGCGACCCAGACTTAGATCGAGCACCTCCTGTGCTTTGCCCCTGTTGCTCTGGCCTAGGGGCTGCCACAATAGCCTGGGTTTGGAGTGCTACCTTCTGTTGCATGCGGGCCTGGCGAAAAACCTCAGCCTGTTCCTCTCGACCATTAAAAACCTTAAATGCCATGTTCATCAGGTCTCGGATAGGGGTTTGTGGGCCCTCCTCTGCCTTCTTAAGTTTGTTCCGAATGTCCAGGGCCGATTGGGAAATAAAGTGAGTAGCTAATACAGTGGCCCCAGCACTGGAATCAGGGTCTAAACAAGTATGGAGGACCATAGCGTCAGGGAGGCAATTTAAGAAGAGAGCCGGATTTTCCTCAGGTCCTTGTGTAATTTTCCTTAACTTGTCATAGTTAACTATCCTTTGTGCTGCATCCTGCATGCCAGCTATAAGACATTCAACCATCTGATCACGTCGTCTCCTATCTGGTTGTTCCTTCTGGTAATCCCAGTTGGGGTCTGTGTCAGGGACTGCCTCTGGGCACACCGGCATTTGAGTACTAGAGGTGTGGACCTTATCTGTATGAGTTCGTGCTGCTGTCCAGATCTGGTCTTGTTCGTCAGGAGTGAGGGTAGAAGACATAATAATATAGAGATCATGCCAAGTGAGGTCATATGCCTGAGTGAGATATTGGAATTCCTTGGTATAGTTGGTAGGATTAGAAGAATAGGAGCCCAAATGCTTTTCAATTGCAGACAGATCAGAGAGGGAGAAAGGCACATGAACCCGAAGGACCCCTTCCATCCCAGCCACCTCGCGGAGAGGGCATAGGAGGTCAGCTCCCTCTTGTGGCCTGGAGTGGGATTGGGTGTGAGCGCTAACGGGGGAGGAGAGAGGGATCAGTGTTTGCAAGTGAAAGAGAAACAGGATTCAACGAAGAGACGAGATGGGACCGAGGGAGTGGTGCCGGAGAGGAACAAAGTTCCTCAGGGGAGTCGGCAAAGGAGGAAAGATCTGGAGTGGAGAGTTTGGCTGAGGTTTCCCTGGCCAGAAGAACCTGCATTGTAGAGCAGCAGGTGCAGAGATTAGGATGAGAACGCAACTGAAGAAACCCCTGTATATAAGAAATCTCTGTCCATTTTCCAACTTCTTGGCAATAGTTCTGTAAACCAATAAGGAAGTTAAAATCGAAACTTCCTTCCTGAGGCCACCTGGTCTGGTTATCCAGTGGGTATTGTGGCCAGGCTACACTGCAGAAGAAAATTAGTTTCTTCTTTTTTAGGGAGGGATCAATGTTTGGGAGGTTTCGAGTAAGGCACCCCAAGGGTGTTTTAGAGTCAGGCTTGGATTCCTTTGCCCCATGGTCACCCCTCAGTTCTTGGAGAATGGTCAAGAGATGAGTAGCGGTGTCCCAAAACTCAGACTCTGGCCACGGAACAGATAGGGAAAGTGGATATGTGCTTGGACATCTCCAGGGCACACATGCACTCGGACGGAAAAGGCTTCCCTGACATAGCTACGGTTTTCGGACAGGGAGCCTCGGCAGAAACAACCTGAGGAGGTTTGGAGGCAGGGAGCTTACCACACTGTACACTGAGGTGGAAGGTTGGTTGGATATCCTGGGTCCTCGTTCTTCCTCGGAAGGGACGGGAAAAGAGGAGTGGTCCGTTGCGGACTTCAAACTCCTCCCGGGTTTCAGCACCAAAAATGTAAGGTATTTTCTCCACTGAGAAAGAATAAAATCAGCATAGTTATTAAGTATTAATTATTAAGGCTTTATTTGGTACAGAGCATTTCTCGGTCGAGACTCACTGGCACGGGAGATGACTGCCAGAAATCTTGCGCTGGGAACCGCATGGCACCAGATTTTAAAAGGGGCCCTCCCGGGGTCATCTAGCTAATATGACATAGTGAAATCTCACTGGCTGACGGACAGTCACTTTTCTCCCAAAGGTTTTATGGGAAGTGTAGTTTCTGTGCGCCTGGCCATGTGGACGATCCCAGACAAAGACTGGGGCTCTGATTTCCCACCTGACCACCCCATTACTAATCACCCTACACAAGGGTCCACCTGTTTTATGTAAGAAGTTCTTAGAGTAGTTTATTCTGGCTCCAGGATTCTGGTTGCCTCTTTTCCTGGAGAAACTTATAAAAGAAAGGTTAGTGATACAAACTGCAGACAACAATGCTTCTGCTGATACAGTCTCTTCCTCTACTTCCTATTCAGGAGTCCCTCTAGCACCTGGCATCTATGCAGGTCCCTGTGGCTCATATATTGTCACGACCCAGACCCTTGAGGCCTGAAGGGTCTGAATTCCTGGTTGCCAGCATCTTCTCAAGCCTCTCTGTGCCATAGGTACTCACTTCACAGGTCATTATATTTCTCCATTTGCCTCTGAAACTGAGGATAAAAGAACAAGAAACTTCCCAGCCAAACATGTTCTGTGCAGCCTCTTTTTGTTGAGCAACATCTTTACTTTCTTTCAACAATCCGTTGAGCTTGCCAGGTGAGTGACTTTCTCCCTTGTCTGTTGGTCTCTCAACCTAAATGAGCAACCCATAGAGACTGGGTGACACCATTCTATCTGCTGGAACAAAGCATCATAACAAAGTCATTGACTTAGGGTACACACTGCATCCTGGAGAGTGAGGTCCCATGCTCACAGGCATCATCTCCACACTAGTGCCTCAGCTACATTTAAAGGCTGCCCCATCATTCTCTCTGGTGGTAGTAGGTGAGGGGAAATATAGCATAGACTCAAAGGGTTCTGTGATCTTAAGCCCAATGCCACACCTCCTTTATTGTAAAGTGATTCTCTTGAATCATGTGACTCTGCCAGAGTGAAAGGGGTTAGATGTAATCAACTTGCCATCAAATGGTCAGTTGATCTTGAAGGTTGGTGCCGAATTGGTGTATCAGCATTAGTCTCTGTTACTAGCAGGGTAGATATTGGACAATGGCAGTATGAAGGTTGGCTTTGAGGAGTAGAAACCCATGTTGTTGGGACAATGTGTAACCTCTGTCCTTGCCCTGTGAATTCCCTGTTCCTAAGTCCATGAAGATAGCTAATGACAAAGACTGTCTGTCATGAAGACATCAAGTATCTAAGTTGTTCTTTCTGGTTGGTGCCTTTTCTATAGTGGATGCTCTCAATGGGAAGTAACATGTAGTAACACGAGGCAACAAAGATCTTCATACTCCTTGACCACTCCCATAACCTTCCTCAGATGCCTCTTCCCTGGACCTTCTTATCACGTCTCATCTTCCTCCCTCCAAGACTGTGGGCAAAAGCTCAGTTTTTCATTGCTTCCCATGAATCCAGATATGGTCTACCTCAGGGCATTTCTATTTCTGTACAAAATTGGTGACTAGGTGCCCTGTCTAGGGCTCTGCCCACTGGCAAGACTTCTCCTCTCTGCTCATCTCAGGGACATTCCCGACTAGACTGTCATGTAGTGGCAGTTCACTGCCATTTTGTGCCCATATATAAATCAACACCCCCATGAACAGGACTTGGCTTTTCTTTTACTCCATCAACTAGTCTTGAGGAACGCCACCTATAGAGGCACCAGTGGAAGCTGAGCAACAGCTGTGACAGACATTGGGTTTGGGTCTCCTTTACGGGCAGTGTACTGGTGTCATCTGGTTTCATAATGTTTGATCCCAGATGTACTACTTCTAAGTTACACCAATATTATGACTTGGTGGCTCTGTATAACCCTAGTTGTGCTCAGCAGTTTTGGCTTCACGGTCACTTGATGTCTCATGGTCAAGGGCTCCCTCTGTACCCATGCCCAGTGGCATGCTAAGAGCAATTTTTTGAATAGTGGATAATTTTCCACTGCAGATGGCATGGCCTTGTTCCAGGACCCTAGAGACCCATGTGGTAAGTTTTCTTTTGGAGTTTACCATAAACTCCACACAGCTTATCCCGTCACAGATCATATATCCGTCATGTGGCTCACACAGTGGGCTACTTACACAGCAACCTGGACCTGCTGCCAGGCTCTTTCCCACAAAATTAAGAGTCCTCCATGTTTCTTGATAAATGGGTTGGAGCAGTTTCCCCAAGCATAGAGTATACTGAGTCCCGAAGCCAAAATGGACTTAAAAAGGAAGTCCCGATGTTGTGCTTCCTTTTTAAGTGATGAAAATTGTGAGATGCAATAATTTGTCCTTTACTTTGGAAGGGATGTCCTGGAATGGCCTGGAACACCTGACCCCTAAAAACGTCACTGATGAGGTGGCTTTTCAATCTTTGCAGGTTCATCTCCCACTGCCTGGAGCAGGCATCATACCAAGACCTCTGACGTATTGGCCAACTTCTCACTCATCCAGTTTTATTGACATAACTTCATCAATTTCTCAGACCAATGCAATCTTCCACAAATTGTGTAGAGAGTTCTAAAACTTGATATTTTGATAGAGGACAGGAGCCTTAACTGACCCTGGCGAAAGACCTTCCATGCATGTGCTTCTCTAACTCAATGAGAATGTGAACTGCTTAGCCCTGCCCCCAATAGAGACCAGTGAGCCTATTCCCTGTATTCAGAGCCATCTTTCTCTGCTCTAGCAAAATCCTAGAAGCTGCAAGTAGAGCTACTACTTGGTCAGATTGTGGTAGTCCCCCTCATCCTCCAAGAGCCATCTCAGTTTTATAGGTTCCAGATGGCGAATTAAATGGTACAAGGATGGGGAGCATTACCCCTGCAGTCTTTAGTACTCTAAATGGAACGTTAATCACTGCAATGTTGTTTTTCAGTTTCTATCTTACCTGGGGGTGAACTTGAAGGAGTTTCAGAAGCTTCTACTTGTCCTTTCCTGCTAGGATGCCTTGAACCCCAGAGTCCAAGGAACCAATGCAGGCAGTCTGCCAACACCAGGCATATCCATTACAATTGGACATTTAGGGGCTGAGGAAATGTGCCCAGGGTGATTCTGTGGGAGCTGTGGACTCACGTGAGTCAGATATGTGCCAGGAGTGTATTTATAACCTGACCCCTTATAACCTGACCTCTAACAGTGGCCACAATGACTTCAGGTCCTTGTTAATCAATGTCAAGTCTGGGTATTTGCCATTCCTCATTATATAAGAAAAAAAAAACCCTAGGTAGTCATTACTGAACCTAATCACCATGGTGATGCAAGGTCCTTCCTCATGGGGACCTAGCTTCTCCTTTAGTCATTGGGTTCTGAGCCTGAAAATTGGCTCAGATCCAGAAACTAGACAAAGAATCATGGGTTTTTGTGTTTTGGTTTTTAGTTTGGGGGTTGTTTGTTTTTGCCTTTGGTTAAACTGAGACAGATATTTTTATCTCTCTGATCACCTGTCTTTGATTCCTTTTACTTTTTATAGATTGAGAAATACCCTTGTTAGCTGCCCCTGGGGTAAGACAATACACTCAACCTAACTTGAGTGAAACTTTCTTGATTCCAACACTGAAAGTCCCCATCCCAGCAATCCCTTCAGTCCCAAATAAACAGCACAGTTAGTCACCCCACCTTAAGGACATCATGTTCTCCAGTCTTATCCATAAACCTGCAGGTCCAGCCTGGCTGTCCTTCTGACCTTGCAGCTCATTTCAATCATTGTGCACGCCTTGTTTTCAATACACCACCTCCTAGCCTCTGCTCGCTCCTAGGATCCCAAGGTTATCAGGGACCTCAGGTCTCCTATGCCATGCCTGGTCTCAAACAGCAGTGCCAAGGAGCTCCTCCCTGCTGCTGGTACCTCCCCACCAGCACATCCTCCATGCTTTGCTAAATGCCATGTTGTTAGGCCCTCCTATGGGACATAGTCAGTTGGTACACTTCCTGGCCTTCCATAAAATATCCTCTCTAGCATGCTCACCACTGAGTGTTTTGATTACTTCTGTTGCCATCTGCCATGGTTATTCTGGCATTTCTACTTCCCCTGGTCTGGGCCTTCTCTCCTCTGGCCCTTGTCAAGGTATGAAATCCTCTACAAGGGAGAGGGCTTCCGTAATAAAAAGTTCATTCATCCAAATTCATGCCCCACCCCCTGCTTCAGCACATTCAGTCTGGCGCGTGCACACCCTGGGCCCTGTCGGTGTGAGTGGTGGTACTACCCCTCCTCTGGCAGAGTTCCTTTCTGCCCCTAGAAAGCCCCACTTTCCCAGCTGGTTTTTGTAGTGACTCAACGGCAGTTACTGGCCCAATATTGGGGGTAGGAGTAGACCCTGAGTAGAAAAGATGTTGCCTACTAAGGTGGAGGCCTCTGCTTCACCTTCCAGCAAAGAGAGGACCCTGGGTTTTAAAGGCAGGAAACGCCAAGAGCTCAGCAGGCCTGCACTTTCAAAGTTCTCAAGTTCATTGACCCAGATACCATCATCCCAAACCTCACTGTCCCACTCCTTCCCAGCCAGGGCAGTGACCTGGGCAGGGCTGACTCACCCAGGGTGAGGATTCAGAACATAGCCTTCTCTGAGCTCCACCCTTACCATTAAGTCTGCGTCCTGCACCTCAGCTCTCTCTTCTCCAGCTGCTGGGGAAGTGAATCTCTTTCCATGTAGCCAGGGAAGCCCAGTGACTTTCACACATTGCCTTAGACGGATAATTAATAACCTACAGCCTTTTATTGTTTTATTCTGATCCATTGATTGCACTCAGCAAGAGCCATCCAATTCCATTGTCCTTTTAATTACTAATTTCCCCAATCCTCTCAGCTTCTTGAAACATGCAACCTGCCCTCTGTTCCCTTCCAGCAGGAACCCGTCTCACTTTCTGCAGCAGGAGAAAGCCATGGCAATTGCACGTTCCTCATCAAAAGATTGACAAATGCAGGGGCTCTCAGTCCTGCATCCACCATCAGTGATGGTTCTTCATTGCCCACTGGCCAGCAGGGAGCCAGTTCAACAATCACACTTAGAGTTCACACCTCAGCCCTCTCCTAGTCCTGATTGTCTTTGGTCTGGTTCCCTGAGACTGCTGCAAAGACTTGCATGCAAGAAACTTTTGGGGGTGTATCCTTGGGGGACGGATAAATGCAGGGTTGGCAGAGGGGAAGTTTAAACTGCAGTGCAGTTGCAACAGAGTCCCAGCCCACCCACTGGGGGTTCTAGAGGTGGGAATGGTTTTTCACAGGTACATCTTCCAGTCATTGGTTGTAGCTGCTCTCCAGAGAGGGCAAAACCTTGGCTGAGCCAATCCCTTCTGCCCAGGGCAATTCCTGAGGGGTACTCAGCCTGGAGCCATCAGCAGGCAACATTCCTGGCAGTAGGAGAACAAGCTCCTTGGTCCTGGGGAGGCTCTGAGCAATGCACCCCTGCCTTCACCACATGAATCAGGGTGAAAAAGGTAAAGGATCAAAGTTCTAAAAAGAGAATATTCCGGGAAGGTCATGCCATGCTCAGAGCTCTGAAGGATTCTGTTGTGCTCCAAGAATCAAACTTGTTCTGAGGGACCTTCTGGGCTGGCCCAGCAACAGTGGGTGATAATTATAAGAAGGCAAATTTTGCCTCAATCAATGGAAGACCTTTGAGCAATTTGACTCTTAGCAGATAGATTGGGGCAAACTCTGGAGGTACTGAGCTCCCTGTCTCTAAGGTACACAAGCAGAGATGATTCCACCAACCATGAAAACTGTGGTTGAAGATATTTAAGCATCAGACTGAGACAAAATTCAACAACCTCTATGAACTCTTCCTTCAAGTCTTGACTCAAGACTCAGGGACAATTTTGTCCTAACAGTACAGCTCTGCTCTTAAGCATCTGAGACAATGTCCCTAATCTGGGACCTATTTTATTTTAGAATTCTGAATGAGGTGCTGGATGGGTCTGGAGAGGACAGGGTGGGTGGCTGTAGCGCCTGTGTAGTGAGCTGTGGCGTCCATGGTGACGTGGCTGTCCTCCAGAAGAAACCCTGCGCGCTCTCCGCGCCAAGCCTCCCTGCTGTCACCGCGTGCCCCTCCAGCTGGAACGTGCATCCGCCAGTTCTGTGCCCAAATGAGTACATGTCCCTCTGTGTGTACACAGACACGCACACAAGCTCTTCCCAACACAAATATATATTTAAGATTTACTGTTCTGGAAAACCTAGTGAATAATGTAAATGATGATAGCCCGCGTCTGGCAGAAAATATTGTTCGGGCTGCCTCATTGAAATGCAGCCTCTCACGCACACTTGGTAATACACATGCAGTATGAATTATGGATTCCAGCTTTATCTCTCACACGACACATGAATGTTTGATAAAGATTGTTTCCAATATTACATTTTGTCAAAATGCTCATCTAAAATTCAGACAAAACTGCTTTCTGGTAATTATGCGCTGACATCACAGGGGGCCAAGCAGGAAAGGTGGAAAGTGCCCATCGGTGGGGTCACTGCTCTGCGTGTGTGCGCGTGTGTGTGTCTGTGTGTGTTCGTGTGTGTGTTACCCAGGGTGTTTTTTTCAAAGGGGAGAGTGAAGCTGACAGTGTTTGCGCTGAAGTTCTTTATTCCTCCCGCCTCCCTCATCACAGAAGCAGCTACAATAAGGTCTCCCCTTTGCCTCACAGACACGTGGTAGTTCACTGGTTCCACCGATATTTTTAAACTCATGGCTGGCTCACTGGTAACATGACCTTAGTGTGGCCTCCCAGCGACTCGCCCTCCCCAGAGCTGCTGGCCCATCCCCACATGCTTTCTGAGGCCTGCTCAGCACCCCTTTCTTCAGCGGACTTGCACCTCTAACAGCAGAGGTCCCCAGCACCTGGTCTGCCAGCAACCTGCCCACAGCCATAGCAGGCATCACTAGTGATCTGGTCACTCTCTCCCCAGCTCTACCCCAGAATCCTTCTTACGCATGCTCCAGGACACCACTATCAATCATATGACAATGACGTACAAAAGGAAGCCTATTTATGCTACAAAGTGAAGTGCAGGCTCTGGAGCATGACCTCCCATGCCCTGTATGGGCTCACCACGGCCTCTCTGCCCACTCCATCTCAGCTCATTCCCTTGCCACCTCTTCAACTTATGCAGATCCACCTCCGTCCTTTGTCCTTGCTTTTCCATCTGCTTGGAATGGTCTTAATCCCCTTGTCTTCTTGGGGAATTCCTACTCCTACGTCAAGACCTCTGTAAGTCTCCCTCCCTCCCCCAGGCTGGGATACTTCGTGCTCTGCAATTCCAGGGTACTCTCTGCACAACTCTCTCATGTATTACAGGGTGTGATGCCCACAGGGAAACTTACTAATGAGGTGAATGAGAGTATGATGTGTTTAACCCAGTCACCAGCAGTGACTCAGAAGGTACACAGTGAGTCACAGTGCAAAGAACATTGAGGTCCTTTGCTCACAACTAGCCCTGGCCTTTGTGGGGCTACAGCATAGAGAAGATGTTTATAACACAGATATGGAAAAGGTTTCACCCTCTTCCTTTTTCCTTTCAATATGAAGAAAAATCACTGTGCATTTGGTAGCTATAGCTTTAAGTAAGACAGGCAAGCACTGTGGAGGTGGCCAGAGCTGACACCATTATCTTCACTAAAGTGCTCCTCTCCTCCACAGGCATCAGACCTCCACAGCCCTGTCGCTGTCAACCCCAATGCCGCCTCTTCCTCTGCTCACTCTGCCCACCAGGACACCCTTTGAGATCACCCATCGCCCCCATCCTTGCAGCCCCACTGTGCTGTAGGCCACCAACATTTGTCCTCAGGAAGACAGGACCAGCTTCCCGGCCTCCTTCATGCCTCCTCCAACCTATTCTCCACGTGCAGCCAGTGTGATCTTTCTAAACCCAAATCTAATTGTCTCACTCCCTGTAAAGAGCACTTTGATCTCTCTCCACTTTTCTTAGGCTAAAGACCAAACTTCCTTCTGTGGCTTGCAGCAGTGTTTGTAATAGTGAGTGATCAGTGAGTCCTGGGCATCTGCCCATCAGAGGAGATGCAGGGAACAGCCAGAAAGGCCATACACTGAGGATTAGCTAAAGGTCAGCAGGAGTCAAAGGCCCAGGACCAGGTCCTGTCTGTACCACTTTCCGCAACCACATCTCGCTCCCTCCATCCTTCCATTCTGTCCTCCCCCCACTCACTCTCTCATCTCAATGCATTTGCTTTGCCAGCAGGTTTTCTCTTGTCCCCTCACCAGGAAGGACACCACGTAACACTGGAGAGACAGGCACACAGTAAGTGTTTTAAAAATTAGTATTGGGTTTATTGGAAGGCCAGGACATGCAGCAACCCCAGGAACCCATCAGAAAAGGCCTCTGTGGCAGCAAGCCAGGATCCCCGCACACCAGCCAGGCGTGTGAGCCAGGTCTGACAAATGCAGCGTGGGAAATGCAGTAGCACGTGAGGACGGGTGCTGACAGCTCCTAAGCCAAGAACTGAGCAAACGTTGCTCTATAGCCATTGAATATTTCAGTATAACTCTGGTGTAAGAATTACAGCCCCAGAGCTCAGCTATTCCCAGGCAGGCTGGAGCAGAGAGTATGCCAGCAGAAAAAATCCCTGTGAGAATCCCCGGGTATGTTTGTTGTGTAGTTTGTGTGTATCTACAGCCTTCCTGTCTTTCTTCCACAAACATTGCCTGCCTGCCAGCTCGGTGCCAGGCACCACGCTGAGAGACGAGGATACAAGAAGAAGATGACAGACTCAGCTTTCAAAGCTCGCTCATTCCAGTGGGTAAGTCAGTCCGGCAAGCAGACCCATGAGGAGAGGTCAGCCAGGCTGGGACAAGAAGGGTCCCGAGGGCGGTTGGCAGACCCAACTGAAAGAGGGCACCAGAAATCTAAGTTTCTAGGAAAGGGGCATCAAGGCTAAGACCTTAAGGATGAGTTAGAAGTTGATAAGTAGAGATGGAGGGAAAGGACTGAGAAGCATTTCAGGCACCAAAAGCAATGTGTCCAAAGGTCTGAAGATTGGAGTGAGCATTGGGATGTTAAGAAATGTTCAGGCAGTTCAACAAGATCAAAGCCAGGGGGCAGATGAAAGGTGCTGTGCGTTGCAATCAGGAATCTGGACATTGCTCTGAAGTTTCAAGAGGGCAGTGTGCGCACAGGTCACAGAGGTAGTCAAAGCCAGAACAGGACCTTGAACCTATGCGACTGTCCTGTAATTATTTCTCGTCTTGTCTTCAGGAAGGTAGCTCAGCTCCTTCTTTCCCTGTACATGCATGCCATTCTGCTAGAAACAGGTGGAATTCCTCTCCCCGTTGAATCTGGGTGGCCTATGACTTCCCTGAGCAATGAAATGAAGTGGAAGCGAAGCCTTGCCAGAAAGTTTCCATTTCTCTCCTAAGTACACTGCTCAGAGAAAAGCTAATGCCACATGAAGAGTCTCACTACACCGAGACTGCTATACTTTAAGAAAGCCCAAGCTAGTCACACAAAGAGGCCTCAGGGAGAGAGATTAATGCCAGACAGAGCCAAGCTGTCACAGCCTAGGTACCAAACATGTGATTGAAAGAACCATCTCAGACTTCCAACCCCAACAAATCTAACAGATGCCCTAGACCCATGATGGCAAATCTATGACACATGTGTCAGCACTGACACGTGTAGCCATTTTCGATGACATGCGACCGCATACCAGAGAAGTATGGGGCTGCATGCCTAGAAGGACATTTCATCCTTGGCTCCTGCACGGCCAGGTGCAGTAGCCGAGGATAAAACATCTGCTGTAGTGTAAACTCTCTGTATCGGAGGTCTGTAGGCCAAAACAACAGAACTCCGGCACAGAGCGTCTAGTTCTGGGACTTCCGGTTAGGCCGTTTTTCTCAAAGTGACACACCACCCGAGTTATGCTCGGTTTTTTGGAGAATTTTGACACACCAAGCTCAAAAGATTTCCCATCACTGCCCTAGACAATGGGCCCTGGTCCTTTTGTCACAGCTAGCTCCAGCTACAGTGCCAGACATGGAGAAGAGACAAGCATTCCTGCTGTGTCCTGGCAGGATTCCGGATCTGAAAGATCATGAGAATAATAAAATGGAGGTGGTGGTTCTATGCTCCAAGTTTCAGAGTGGTGTGTTATCTGCAGTTGATAACTGGATTAACATCCCAGTTATAACAATAGGAATGTATTCGATAACAGAAAACCCACCTGCAGTGTTTTAAACAAATAGGGAGGTAATTTCTTGCATGCATACATACATACACATACAAAACAGAGGAAGGTGGCTACTCCAAGGCTCTATCAAATCAAAGTCAGCATCTTTACAAGTCTCTTGGCCTTTCCCTCAAGGTGACAAGATAGCTGCTGCAACCCCAGGTATCATATTCTAATTCCAAGAAGGAAGAAGGCAGGAAGTAGGGGCTGTACCAGCCATCATAGTTAGCACCTGTTTGTTAAGGAAGCCAAAGCTTTCTCAGAACCATCACCAGCAGACTTTAACTTAGGTCTCTTTGGACTTAGTTAGGTCATATGACCTCTTACAGCTCCAAAAAGAGGCAGAAAGAGTGGTTGATGAAATTATCATGAGTGGCTTAGACTGTGATCCCTTGACACTGCCACCCCAAACAAAACTGGGGTTTCGTTAAGCTAAGAAAGGGAGAACAAATATTGGATAGGCAGGCAGCCAAATTCACCTTATCAGTAAAGTCCTTTTTTTTTCAATTGCTTTATTGAGGTTTAATTGACATACAATAAACTAAATGCCATCCTTAAAGTGTATGATTTGATAATCTTTGACATGTGTTTACCCCATGAGACCATCACGATAGCAAACATCTCAATAGGTTTCTTGTGTCCTTTTTAATTCCTTCCTCCTGCCCCTCGACCCTGTCCCCAGGAAACCAATGATGTGCTTCCTACTACAATAGGCCAGCTAACATTTTCTACAGTTTACATAAATGGGTCATATAGCAGTACCTTTTGGTTGGCTTCTTTCAATCAGCATAAAGATTCAGCCATGTTTTTGTGTGACTCAGTTGTTCACTCCTTTTCACTGATGAATGTACCTCATTGTATAAATATGCCGCGGGTTGTTTACTCAATCACTGATTGATGGACATTTGCATTTCATGTTATTTCAAATAAAGCAGCTATGAACATTTGTGTGCAAGTCTTTGTATGAATATATACTTTTTTTTCTTGGGTAAATATTTAGAATGAACTGGCTAGACCATATGATAGGTGTATGTTTAAATTTTATTTTAATTTAAAAAATTTTTAATTACAGTTCATATAAAATACAATATTAGTTTCAAGTATACAACATAGTGTTTAGATATTTATATAACTAATGAAAGGGCCATCCTGATAAGTGTAGCACCCATCTGACACTTTCCATAGTTATTACAATATTATTGGCTACATTTAGTATGCTGTAATACTTTACATCCCCATGACTGTTTATAACTGGCAATTTGTACTGCTTAGTCCCTTCATCTTTCCACACATTCCCCCTAACAAACCTTCCTTCCCTCTGACAACCTTCAGTTTGTTCTCTGTACCTGGGAGTTTGTTTCTGTTTTGTTTGTTCATTTATTTTGTTTTTTAGATTCCATATTTAAGTGAAATTATATGGTATTTGTCTTTCTCTGTCTGACTTATTTCATTCAGCACAATAGGCATTTAAATTTCTTTAAATTGCCAGGCCATTTTCCAAAATGGCTGTACCACCTGACCTCCTCACAGGGCATTCCCACAGGATGTGAGAGCTTAGTTCCTCCACGTATCCATCAACACTTGGTGTGGTTGTTCCTACTCCATTCTTAGGTCCCACCAGGGCTTTGGACCAGGCCACCTGTGAAGAGAGCCTCCACTGCTCCAGGTGGGTAAAAACACTGAGGACAGGGCAAGAAAACAAATGCATTTTAAAAATAAACTTCCGTGTGCAAGGCACTTTCATATACATTAGCTCATTTAAACCTCATGACAACGTATGCTGGTTGATCCTTTCTCTCTACCTTACATGTAAGTCCCAGGCTCTGCAAGACCTAGGGTCATGCTGCTAGGCCTGCACAACCCCAAAGCCCTTGCCTTTCTTCTTATCTTCCTGTGGCTTGAGCTCACTCCACCTCCAGAGAAGACTTCCTTCTGGAAGGCAAAAGGGAGATGGCCTTCAGAAAACAGCAGTAGAAGTAGAGCTGGATTTGCGATAGGAGGTTCACCCTAAACAGACATCAAAATCAAACCAGGGTGCAGGTCAGGAATGACTTTCCAATGAAGGTGAATCTTAAGCCAGCACTCCAAGAAGTGAGAAGGAGTGGTGAGAAAGCAGTTCTAAGAACAATACAGAAAACCCCCAGAGGCAGAGACATATTCAAGGGGCTTCTAGTCATTTGGTGACTAGAGCAGAGATGCGTGCATCAGGCCAAGAGGTGCTGCTTGAGGATGCTGACAAGATCTGGGCGGGAGGGTCCTGGGGAAAAGCCAATGTGGTTAACTGTGATCCTAAAAGCCACAGGAAGTGACTGAAGATGTTAAGTAGGACTGAAATGTCAGGCAGGCCTGTGATCTAGAATGTTCCCTGGAGAGGATACATGGAAGGGGCTCTCTTAGAGAGGGGGACCGTGGAGGTGGTCATTTCAAACTTGAAGGGATGGAGGAAGAATGACAAAGACCAGCACTAAGGTGCCTGTGGACCATCCCAGAGAACAAGTCTAGAAAGCAAGAATGGAGTTCTGACCGAGCTGCAGGAAGATGGTGGGGAGCCTGACCAGGCAGTGGCTCAGAGGATAGAGCATCGAACTGGGATGCGGAAGACGCAGGTTCGAGACACCGAGGTCGCCAGCTTGAGCACGGGCTCATCTGGCTTGAGCAAAAAGCTCACCAGCTTGGACCCAAGGTCACTGGCTCGAGCAAGGGGTTACTTGGTCTGCTGAAGGTCCACAGTCAAGGCACATATGAGAAAGTAATCAATGAACAACTAAGGTATCGCAATGAAAAATCGACGATTGATGCTTCTCATCTCTCTCCGTTCCTGTCTGTCTGTCCCTATATATCCCTCTCTCTGACTCTTTCTCTGTCCCTGTAAAAGGAAAAAAAAAAAGAAAGAGGGTGGAGAGTCCCCAGCAGATAAACAGTCATTTAAGCTACGGGTGTGGATGAGGTCACCAAGTACCTGGTATAGCTTGACATGTACTGGGTAAGCAGAAGAAGAGATATCAGCAAAGGACACTGGGAGGAAACAGAGAAATAAGAGCCAATATAGGGGAGAAGGCACTGGGGAAACAGGGCAGAGCTAGCTTCAGAAGGGAAGAGTGTCCACGTTGGCCAAGGTCACAGGGAGCTGGGAAAGGTAAATGCAGGTCCATACCCATTGCCTTGGCTCTGAGGCAGGTGCGCGATGGCCTCAGTCAAAGCAGTTGAAGTGCTGCCATGAAGATGGCAGGTGTGGTCACTGAGGAGCAATCCTATCATGTGAACACAGGTAATGCACTCCCAGGAGGCCTTAGAAAATAAAGGTAACAGTCACCTGCTAGAGGGGGGATCTTTGGCAAGGAAACTGCAGGATGAAGAAACTGAAGAATGTTTATAAGCTGTGAGGAAAGACGTGAGTAAGGGAAAGGGCTTGAACACTCAGGGCGCCAAGGGAATGTAGCAGGAAGGAGGCGGGGAGACCCTACGCAGAGGGCTGGCATCGGCCTTTAGCAAGGAAGGAAACACATGGAAGGGGAGAAGCAGAGAGTGAATTTTGATGGAAATACATTTGTGTAGAGTGGGGCAAAATTTTAAGAAATAAAATAGATAAACAACTAGCTAAAAGTAATCAATAAAAAAGCACAAGTTCATGTAATTAGAAACGAGAATGAGGAAATAACCACATACAGAGGAAATTAACAGAATTATAATGGATGACTCAGTCCAATGCTTTGAAAATAAATTTGAACACATGGATAAATGGATGCTCTTCTAGGAAATATAAATGATGAAAAACTAACCGCATAAAAAATAGAAAATCTTAACAGTCCAATTATAAGAGAAGAAATTGAGGATGTTGTCAAAGAGCCACTAGCCATTAAAGTACAAGACTTGGACAGCTTCACAAGTAAAATCTATCACAATTTCAATAAGCAGAAAACTGCAATGGTTTTTTAAACTACTCTTAGACATCATAGAGAGGAGAAGAAAGACTTTAAAATGAACCTAAGAATCCAGTGTAATAGTGAAAACAAAATTCAAAAAAGGACAAAAAAATGCTATAGTTCTATCTTTAAAACAACATAAATGCAAAATCTTAAATAAAATATTAGCAAGTAGAACACATGTGTACTATTAAATGCCACCAAAATTAATATGCCCCTGCCACATAGAGATCATTCCAATAATTCAAGGATGGTTCTCTATGAAGAAATCAATTAATATAATGCATACTATGAAAATATCAATAAGAGAACTACATAATTTTTCATATATGCTAAGAAGTTAGTTGATAAAAACTCAACTTTGATTCCTGATTAAAAACTTTTAATTAAATAAGACCAAATGAAACGTCCTTACTATGAATTGAGACATATATCTCAAGTCAAAACTCAGAATCATTTCTCATGGCAAAACACTAGACTACTTCCAATTCGAGTCAGGAACAAGGAAGGAATGCCTACTGTTGAGACTTGCATCACTGTACAAGTCTTCACCACTCGCTGTATTCAAGTCACTTACCAGGTGATTTTGCAGTTTCTCCTGCTAAGTACAGTAGACCTTAACCACCCCACTCACCCCATCAATGTTGAGCTTAGCCATGTGACTGGTTTGGGCTGGTGGATAGGGGGCAGGAATGACACAGTGCCAGTTCTGAGCACTGATTTAAGAAGCATCATGTGTTTCTACTCACCATGCTTATCTTTCCATCATCGTCATAGAAGAGAAGGGCATAATTTGCTAGCTGGTCAGAAAGGATGAGTGGATACAGACCTGGACCCAACCTGCAGCCTGGAGCCCAGTCCAGCCAAACCTTGATCAGCCCACTCTCAGTCCATCTACAGACACAGGAACAAGGATAAACGCTTGTTTTTAACCACTCAACTCTCAGTGAATTGTTCTTCAGCATTGCCGTGGCAATACACCCCCTGTCTGATACACCCACTGTCATGACTATTATGATACATTGTTTTTTACCTCCTAGCCAACAAAACTAACTGAGAGAAAGAATCAGGAGGCATAGCATTGAAAGGCCACAAAATTATTATATTTATTAATCATCTGATTATACACTTTTAAAACACAGGAGAAAAACCAATTTTTCTTTAAAAAGCTGTTAGAAACACTAAAAAACATTACGAAGAATTAACATAGACAGCCTGACCAGACAGTGCAGTGGATAGAGCGTCGGACTGGGACGCAGAGGACCCAGGATTGAACCCCGAGGTCACCACTTGAGCTCAGGCTCATCTGGTTTGAATAAAACTCACCTGCTTGAGCCCAAGTTTGCTGGCTTGAGCAAGGGGTTACTCGGTCTGCTGTAGCCCCCTGGTCAGGACACATGAGAAAACAACCAATGAACAACTAAGGTGCCGCAATGAAGAATTGATGCTTCTCATCTCTCTCCCTTACTGTCTGTCTGTCCCTATCTGTCCCTCTCTCTGTCTCACTCTGTCTCTGTCATACACACACAAAATAAGAATTAACATAGACAAAAATCAATAGCTTTTCCTATATAAAATAACCAATTAGAAAATAACATAGAGAAATCTCATTAGAGTAATAATAAAAAGATAAAATACCCAGAAATATACTAAATACAAAATGTGCCTAATCTACTGGGAGAAAATGTCAAACTCTAATGAAGGACATAAAATAAGACTTCAATAAATGCAAATACACCCTATTCTTGGATCGGAAGAGCTATGTTGTAAAGATTCCAGTTCTCTCTAAATTAACCTATGTTAGTGTGATCCAAAAAAATACCAACAGCTAGCATAGGCGTGTGACCAAGGCTCCGCCACCAGATATTCCCATGAGACCTGGATTAGGGAGAGTAACATGCGAAGGAGACGCTGCATGTGATCTGAGTTTAATGGAGGAAGTAGCAGAGACACCACTCTTTAGTGCATTAGAGAGGGCTTTGTATTGTACCCACAGTGGGGTGGCAGTAGCTACAATCTCTTTCCTAGAACAACCCCCCAGGCTGGTGAGCACAGGCTTTCTGGCTGCCCAGACACCAAGTCTGATTCTTTGGCCTTCCTGGAGGCACTGTGTACCACCCAGCAGTTTTTAACAAATTATTTTTCTGCTCCAATTGGCAGAGTAGGTTTCCTTGTTCATAACTTCAAATACTGACCAATATAAACTAAATGAATGAATATAAGGTCCACAAAAAGATCATACACTTCTGGAGGAAATATTAATAATTGTTAGCATTTATTGAGCACCTGCTCTGTGCCAGGCACTGTTCTATATGTCTGTAATTATCTCTAACCTTACAACCCCCGTACGTTGTTACTCTCATTTTATATATCCGATAACCAAAGTACAGAGAAGTTTCTGCAACTCATATATAATAAAGTTGATATTTTAGTTCATTAGGAGAAAGAGGCAATACTCAATAGCTAATTTGAGGCTAGCTAGCCATCTGGAAAAATAATGTAGTCTCTTCTTCACTCCTCCCAGTAAAATTATCTCCACACAGAGCAAATAGGAAAGAAAATAATTAAAAATTAAAGAACAAAAGAGAATAGGAGAATGTTTTAAAATGTTGGCATAGAGAAGGCTTTCCTAAAACAGACACAAAATCCAGAAGCCATTGGAAATATTGATAATGTTAGTCACACTAACATAATTCATCCTGGCAAGGGAGAGGAGTAGAGACAAACCCAGTTTACAACCATTGCAACCTAGAAAACAACAGCCTAATATATGTAAAGAGATCTTGTAAATCAACAAGAAAAAGAACAGCATTAAAATGTAAAGATAGGGTAAGGGCATTACCTAACATTCACGGGAAACAGGAAATGACATGATCTTTCATACTCTGAAACGTGGAAAATAACACAACAGTGTAGTGTATCAAATTGTTAAGGACTGAAAAGTTGATAATGTGCATCAATAAAGAGGTCGTTAGGAAACAGGTGTGCCCCACTGTTCAAGAGTAATTGTCACATGAGAAAATGTTTCCAATAAATATTTTAAAGTTCACACAACTGCATTCTACTTGCAAAAATTTATCCTGTAGACACACTTGTGCATGGACAAAAATACATTAGTGCATACAGTTTGTGGTAACACTGTTTGTAACAGCAAAAGCTGGAAAACAGCCTAAATGTTCGTCACTAGGGAGCCTGGTCAGACAATAAAAAAATGAAGTCATGAGAAGGAGGGAGATAGAGGCATTGTCTTCAAGGTAAAATAGTTTTTAAAATATCAAGGTGCACAGCCCTATATCAAGAGGATGCTGTCCAGTAGAACTTTCTGCGGCGATGGGGATGTTCTAGAGCTGTGCCGTGCAGTACAGTAGCCACAGCCACATGTGGGTAGCCACATCTGACAGGTGACTCGTGTGACTGAGGAACTGAATTTCTAATGTTAATATCAATCTAAATGTAAATATTCGCAGGAGGCTGTGGTATTGGATAATGCAAGGTAAAAAGTGTTGACATTTGTGCCTGTGTACAAGTAGCATTTCTGAACGAAAAGTCATCAAGGCTGGTAATGACCATTGCCCCTCTGAGGAGAGCTGGGGTGTCAGGTGTCTCTGAGGAAAGAAGAGGTGTTTGTCTATTTATACTTCAGTACTTGAGTTATTGACTGTGGTGTAATGACTTATTCAATATTAAACTAATTAATGGAAGTTCAAGCAGGGAAGTTGAGGAAGTTCTTGAGTGAGTCTTGGGTTTTTTTTCCATGAAGTAGATAGAAGTCAGAGGTGCCTGTGAGAATACAGGGAAGGTTCATGAGCCGGGGGCATCAGGCAAAACTCAGTTGTTTGGGTCAAGGTTGAAGGGAAAAGAGTGAGGGGTTAATTAACCACAAATGATGAGTGCCCGGCTTTGGGCAGCATCTGCTGCAGTCGGAAGGCCACGTTCATGAGGGACAGAAGCCACACAACTGAATGGTTTTCACCAGCTTTGTGAAAACTAAGTCCAAACAATCAGATTATTTCCAAGCGACGTGTAGATAGAAGAATTGAAGAGGAAAAGATGAAATGGATTTGGAGAGATGAAAAATGCAGACTATATAGAATCTGACGGTCGATTTGATGTGGCGACTAAGTGACTGAGACCAGCTTAAGATGGGTCTCAACTCTTGGCTTGTATGCCTGAATTGATATTGGGGCTGTTGGGAAATAGGTTTCTAAGAGAATCAGGTTTGGGAAGGAAAGACTATAAATTCAGTGTTGGCATGTTGATCCAAGTGGAAATTTCTAGAAGTCTTCAGATATTTCAGTCTGGAGCTCAGCAGGGAGGACTAAGGTAAAGAGAGCCAGCCGGAGATGGGCAATCACTGAAACCCTGAGAACTGTGAGACTCCCCCAGAGAGGAGCTGTGGTCAGAGACAGAGCCCCCTAGAGTGCATTCTAAAGTGAAGGGGAAGCGGGGTCAGGAAAGGCCACCAATGATGAGCATGGAGAGAAAGAGGGAAGGAGGAGGCAGACCTGGGGAAGAGGGCCAGGGAGAAGGAAGTTGCAGAAACAAGAAATGGTCTACAAGGTGAGATGCCACAGTGAGGTGGAAGGGTTAATAGAAAGTGAGAGAGTGGAAATTGTGTGGGGAGGTTCTTGTTATACCTGGACAGTTGTCTGTGGAAGGAAGGAGACCAAAGGATTGAGGTCTAGAGTGCAGGCTGAGTGCAGGGCTGTTATTTTTTATGTCTGTTCTGTTGCTTTAAAATGAAAAAGGGCAGGACTATAGACAGTGGTGGAAGGTCTGTAAAGAAACAAGAGGTGATTAAGGAAACGAAGTCCAGCAGCAGTCAGGGAAAGGTGGGCTCTTGATGCAAGGGAAGCTACGACCTGACCAGAAGACTCCCTCTGGAGAGGAGAGGGAAGGGGTCTGACTCAGAAATGAGAGGGTAGGATGGGAGGCTGGAAGCTAAGGGAGTATTTTTACCTGATGGCCTCAGTTTTCTCAGTTACATCACAGGTGTGATCACACGTTAGGGGAGAGCAAAGGGTGGTTTTAAGCAGATTTGGGTCAGGATGAGGTGAATAATGATGGCTGGCTTCCAGAAGGGTTCTGCTGAGACTGAGGCCTTGAGCATATAGGGGTCCAGGTACTCAGGTGAAAGTCTGGCCCCCCAACAGTTCTCAACAACATAAGGAGTACTGCAGTCACTGGGTCACATTGATAGGAGGAGCCAACCCACAGGGGAGGGAGCAAAGTGGTTAGTGGTGTGGGCTTAGAGTCACAGAGACATCGAGTCCACTCACTACTGTGCAGCTTTGAGCAAGTTCCTCTACCTGTCTGGGCTCAGTCAACAAAATGAGATTGATGTTTTCCACCTTATAGGTAAAGCGCTTAGCCTAGAGCTTAACACCCAGAATGTTCTCATTAAAGTTCATTTATATCACAATTGATAAATGTTCTCATTAAAGTTCATTTATATCACAAATGAGGGTAAAGCTACTAAGGACCTGGAGAGAAGACTGAAAGTAATATTCTGCAGAGTCTAGATGACACAGCAAAGTGAAGGCAGGAGAAAGCAATGAGCAAGTCAGGAAACTATGGCCTGAGGCCACATCCAACCTACCACCTGCTGTTGTAAATAAAGTTTTATTAGACTCAAGCATGCCCATTTTTATGCATGGTCTCTGTTTACTTTTGTGTCACAAGAGCAGAGTTGAATGATTTCAACACAGATTGTATAACCCACAAAGCCTAAAATTTTTGCCAACTGTTCCCTTAAGAAAAACTTTGCAATTCTGTGCTAGAGGATAGTAGGGCTGGATGGATAAAAAAACAGATGAGAACTGAAAACAGGAGTAGATGGTGAAAAGATCTGGAAAGATATAAGGTTGAAGTCAGAGAGAAGATTAGAGATGAGGATGTTTAAGGTGGAGCCATGTGGGTGATGGGCAAGCGGATGTAGGAGCCTACAGCAATGGCTCAGTGAGGGCTGTTGGAACTCGGGGGACTGATCCAGCAATTTTTAGGCTCTCAGAATAAATGAATGAATCAATGAATTTGTGGACCAATAGATTGAGTTACCCATGTGGAGGAGGGTAAAATCAAGAACAGAGAGAGTATCAGCCATACAATGTGGTACTCAGGAAGTCAACAAAAACAATTCCCCAAAGCCATTCTTTTCTTCTTTGCTATCAAAACTTTGTTCAACAAAATATTAGCCAACCGGATCCAGCAATATATGAAAAAAATCATACACCCTGATCAAGTGGGATTTATTCTGGAGAGGCAAGGCTGGTTCAATATTCGCAAATTAATCAATGTGATTCATCACATAAACAAAAGGAAGGACAAAAATCACATGATAATTTCAATAGATGCAGAAAAGGCATTTGATATAATCCAGCACCCATTCATGCTCAAAACTCTCAGTAAAGTGGGAATACAGGGATCATTCCTTAACATAATAAAGGCCATCTACGACAAACCCACAGCAAACATCATACTAAATGGACAAAAATTAAAAGCAATCCCCTTAAGATCAGGAACCAGGCAGGGATGCCCCCTTTCACCACTCTTATTCAACATAGTTCTGGAAGTCCTAGCTACAGCAATCAGACAAGAAGAAGAAATAAAAGGCATCCAAATTGGAAAAGAAGAAGTAAAACTGTCACTATTTGCAGATGATATGATATTGTATATTGAAAACCCTAAAGTCTCAGTCAAAAAACTACTGGACCTTATAAATGAATTCAGCAAGGTGGCAGGATATAAAATTAATACTCAGAAGTTAGAGGCATTTCTATATACCAACAATGAACTGTCAGCAAAAGAAATTAAGGAAACAATCCCCTTCACTATTGCAGCCAAAATAATAAAGTACCTAGGAGTAAATTTAACCAAGGAGGTTAAGGACTTGTACTCAGAAAATTATAAAACATTGATAAAAGAAATCAAGGAAGATACAAACAAGTAGAAGCATATACCGTGCTCATGGCTAGGAAGAATAAACATCATTAAAATGTCTATATTACCCAAAGCAATTTATAAATTCAATGCAATACCAATTAAAATACCAATGACATACTTCAAAGATATAGAACACATATTCCAAAAATTTATATGGAACCAAAAAAGAACACCAATAGCCTCAGCAATCTTAAAAAGAAAAAATAAAGCAGGAGGTATCACTCTTCAAGATATCAAGGTATACTACAAGGCCATTATACTCAAGACAGCCTGGTACTGGCATAAGAACAGGCACATAGATCAATGGAACAGAACAGAGGACCCAGAAATAAACCCACAGCTTTATGGACAACTGATATTTGACAAAGGAGGAAAGAACATACAATGGAGTAAAGACAGCCTCTTTAACAAATGCTGTTGGGAAAATTGGACATCTACCTGCAAAAAAATGAAACTAGACCATCAACTTACACCATTCACAAAAACAAACTCAAAATGGATAAAAGACTTAAATGTAAGCCATGAAACCATAAGCATCTTAGAAGAAAACATAGGCAGCAAGCTCTCCGACATCTGTAGCAACAATATATTTGCCAATTTATCTCCACGGGCAAATGAAATAAAAGGCAAGATAAACAAATGGGACTATATCAAACTAAAAAGTTTTTGCACAGCTAAAGACAATAAGAACAGAATAAAAAGACAAACCACACAATGGGAGAACATATTTGACAGCACATCTGATAAGGGGTTAATAACTAAAATTTATAAAGAATTTATAAAACTCAACACCAGGAAGACAAACAATCCAATCAAAAAATGGGCAAAACAAATGAATAGAAAGTTCTCCAAAGAGGACATACAGATGGCCAATAGGCATATGAAAAAATGCTCAACATCACTAATCATTAGAGAAATGCAAATTAAAACCACAATGAGATATCACCTCACACCAGTCAGAATGGCACTCATCAGCAAAACAACGCAGAACAAGTGCTGGCGAGGATGTGGAGAAAAGGGAACCCTTCTACACTGCTGGTGGGATTGCAGACTGGTGCAGCCACTGTGGAAAACAGTTTGGAGATTCCTCAGAAAATTAAAAATCGAAGTGCCTTTTGACCCAGCTATCCCACTTATAGGAATATACCCTAAGAACACCATAGCACTGTTTGAAAAGAAGAAATGCACCCCCATGTTCGTGGCAGCATTGTTCACAATAGCTAAGATCTGGAAACAGCCCAAGTGTCCATCAGAAGACGAGTGGATTAAAAAGCTATGGTACATATATACTATGGAATACTACTCAGCCATAAGAAATGATGACATCGGATCATTTATAACAAAATGGATGTACCTTGATAACATTATACGGAGTGAAATAAGTAAATCAGAAAAAAAGAAAAACTGAGAACAGCATGATTTCATACATAGGTGGGACATACAAGTGAGAATATGAGACATGGACAAGAGAGTGGTGGTTATGGGGTGGGGGGAGGGAGGGAAGGATGGGATAGGGAGGAGGGGAGGGACACAGGGAAAACCAGATAGAAGGTGACAGGGGACAATTTGACTTTTGGTGATGGGTATGCAACACAATTGAATGATAAGATAACCTGGAGATGTTTTCATTGTACATATGTACCCTGATTTATTGGTGTCACCCCATTAGAATTAATAATAATAAAATATAAAAAAAAACAACTTTGTTTTTGTTCAGCATCACAATGACCTACCCCTAGGGATGAGTTATAATATGCCTAGGCCAATAAAGTAATCAGTATCCCCTTTGGGGTGATGTTTACTCTCCCAGCCTGCCTTGCAGCTAGTAGTGGTCACATGATGAGTTCTGGCTAGTGAGACATCTTAGAAAGTCAGCTCAGGGCTTCTAGGAAAGCTTTCATTTTCCTAATGAGAGAGACTTGACAGTGCTGCCCTCCTCCGTTTCCTGCCTTGCACACAGAGCTGATATAGGGGGCTGTGACAGCCAGGTTATAGCCAGGAAGCAACCAACATGAGGGCATACATACGTGTTGGGCAGCATCCTGAGGATGGTGGTGCAGAAAGCGCCTGGACCCTGACACCATCGTGGAACACCTGCCCTCCTCCAGACTTCTTAAGTGAGATAAGAAAATGACTTTACTGTTGAAAACATTTTTTCCCTTTATTCAAAAGCACTTTCAGTTGAAAGAGAAAACAGGCAGAAATTCAGAAGTAGTAGTTGGGAGTTGGGAGATTGGTATGTCGTGGAGGTGGAGGTCAAGAGGAAGCAGGAGGGGCTGCTGTGAGCTGAGGGGTGTGTGAGTACAGGCAGGAGTGGGAAACAGTAGGTAAGAAGAGAAGTGAGGAGGCTGTGGATACTGGGTGAGGAATTAGTGTTTCTGCCAGTGATGGGAGATAGCACTTGCTCTCCTCGAGGCTCTCCTCTTAGAATAGCAAAACCGTGCAGATTTTAAGGTAAAACTCAAGCCCTCTCAGAGCTCTAGGGCCTCCAAAACCCCAGGAGTGTGGTAGAAACTGGCATCCTGGGACTTTCAGCTTCACAAAATGTCAGTAACAACAGACACACAAGCAATTTACAATCTACAAATCCCTCTTTATCATCACATGGTACTTAATCCTCAGAACAGCACTGGAAAGTGAGTCTGGCCATGGTCTTCACTTACAGCCAAGGAAATTGAGATCTCTGGGAGACAAGAACTGGTATGTCCGCAGCACAGCCCAAAGGCAGTCCATATGCCACCTCATGTACCTTCTGCGGCCAACACTGTCCCTAACCAGTCTGGAGAAATTGTCAACAGTCTTCCTTACAACCTTACCAGGTCTTCTTATAGCTCAGACACTCCTCAGCCTCAAGCAAGAGGATAAGATACAAGCCATTGTTCTAAACCAGCAGAACTTGCTCTGTTCATCCTTCCCAAATGCTGGAGTCCCTGGATAGCTCCCTGAGCAGACAGAGTCTCATGCCTGTTTGTGTCTCCCAGAACAAACATCACAGGGCTGGACTTGCTAATTAACATAAAGAGAAAGAAGAAATAAAGGAAAGGAAGAAAAAGCCTTTCACTCAACATCACTGATTCACACCAACCATCTCAAGCTGGTCTATGCTAATGGAATTTTTCTTTTTAATTGTAATGACACTAAGCAGCTATGTGACCTTTGCCAGGTTTGTGGCCCTCTCTGGGCCCCAGCGTCTCCAGCCATGAAAGAAAGTGGCGAGATGGGATCTCAGCTGGAAAATGCACAGCGTGTTTCCCTCTCCCCATACGAGATTGCCGATACTGTGAAGCAATCCAGCCCAGCATGTGCCAAACAAGTGGGCATGGGGAAAAGTGGGTTGTGTCCTTAGGATCTGAACTGGGCAATGTGCTTTTTTTTCTTATTGGTTTCCAGCATACAAATATGCCTTTCATTTGCAAGAATCCCGAAGTATGTGGGGTGCAGGATTTAAAGTCTCTCATATTGTCCAGGAGGTAGGCATTTTCCCCCAGCTTCCAGGATAGAAGAATGGTATTTAGAATTAGCCAACAGGATGTTCCTACTCAGGTGACTGAGTATGAAACAAGTGACACAGAGACACAGGCATAGTTGGGGCTTTCTCAAGGTGGTTGTAGCAGAGCTGTCCAATATCCAGAGATAGTGTGATGACAAGTATCCAGCAGGGTCCAGGCCACTGGCAGCATTCCAAACACACCTTCTGCAGTGTGAGCTGACTGTCTCAGGCTGCCAGCCTGGTTCCTGTTCATTTTGCAACATCAAAGGGAGGCAGTATAACCAAATGGTTAAAGCTATAGTTTTTATTTGTTTGTTTGTTTTTTATTAATTTTCACGGAGTGACATTAATAAATCAGGGTACATATGTTCAGAGAAAACATCTCCAGGTTATTTTGACATTAATTATGTTGCATACCCATCACCCAAAGTCAAGTTGTCGTCCGTCACCTTCTATCTGGTTTTCTATCGTGGGCCCCTCCCCTCTGCCCACGCCCTTCTCCTCCCCCAACCCCCGCAACCACCACGCTCTTGTCCATGTCTCTGAATCTCATTTTTATGTCCCACCTATGTATGGAATCATATAGTTCTTAGTTTTTTTTTATTTACTTATTTCACTCAGTATAATGTTATCGAGGTCCAGCTAGGTTGACGTAAATGATCCTATGTCATCATTTCTTATGACTGAGTAGTATTCCATAGTATATATGTACCACTTCTTCTTTATCCAACCATCTATTGAAGGGCTTTTTGGTTGTTTCCATGTCTTGGCCACCGTGAACAATGCTGCAATTAACATGGGGTACATGTGTCTTTATGTACCAATGTTTTTGAGTTTTGGGGGTATATACCCAGTAGGATTGCGGGTCATATGGTAGCTCTATTTTTAGTTTTTGGAGGAACCACCATACTTTCTTCCATAGTGGTTGTACTAATTTACATTCCCACCAACAGTGGATGAGGGTTCCCCTTTCTCCACAGCCTCTCCAACACTTGTTATTACCTGTCTTATTGATAATAGCTAATCTAACAGGTGTGAGGTGGTATCTCATTGTAGTTTTGATTTGCATTTCTCTAATAGCTAATGAAGATGAGCATCTTTTCATATATCTGTTGGCCATTTGTATTTCTTCCTGGGAGAAGTGTCTATTCATGTCCTCTTCCTACTTTTTTATTGGATTGTTTGTTTGTTAGTTGTTGAGTTTTATGAGTTCTTTGTATATTTTGGATATTAGGCCCTTATCTGTACTGTTGTTTGAAAACATCATCTCCCATTTAGTTGGCTGTCTGTTTTGTTGTCAGTTTCTCTTCCTGTGCAAAAACTTTTTAGTCTGATGTAGTCCCATTCATTTATCCTTGCCTTCACTTCCCTTGCCTTCGGAGTCAAATTCATAAAGTGCTCTTTATAACCAAGGTCCATGAGTTTAGTACCTATGATTTCTTCTATGTAATTTATTGTTTCAAGTCTTATATTTAGGTGTTTGATCCATTTTGAATTAATTTTAGTACAAGGGGACAAACTGTAGTCGAGTTTCATTCTTTTGCATTTGGCTTTCCAGTTTTCCCAGCACCGTTTGTTGAAGACTAAAGCTATAGTTTTAAAGTCGTATAAATATAGGTTTGAATTCTGTTTGTGCCCTTAAAGCAATGTGAGTGTAGGTAAGTTACCCTCGTGGAATACTACCCTCTCCATAAAGTAGATACAACAGTGAGGTCTTCATTAGGGTTGATAAGGGTGAGTGGTGTTCCTAACCTAACACCTTGAAGGAGATCAATGAATGCAGGCTACATAAATGATGAAGAAAGAGGAGGAAATTTTTGAGGAGGAGATTCCAAAATGGGTGGCTGAACCCAGGGCAGGTGCACCAGCTATAAACAGCCAGAACAGCTTTCCTGATGCACAACAGCTGTGCAGGGCTTGTCATGACAGTGCTCCATGACTGGGTCCCACCTTCTCATGGACAACTGACCTTTCTCCATGACACTATTCAAGCATGACTCATTGAGTATTTGCCCTTGTCGTAAGCTCAGAGGCGCAATGGGCTGATACCTGCAAGACCACAGGAACTCTGAGAGGCATCAGGGGTCCTCAGTGCATTAGAAGACCAGCCTCAGCTGACACTCTTCCCAGATGGAGCACAGAGCCAGTTCCCAGTTGCATCATGCCAAGGGCCTGCTCCTCTGAGGTGTGTGCCAGTGCCAAGGGCCAGATGCTCCCTCCCAAACCTTCCATCAGCAGTGGCATCTGCTAGTCTCCCAGGCTGGTCCAGCTGCAGGCCAGGCAGAACGCTCATTTCCAACTCAGACCCTTCTTCCTGCTGTCGCTCCCACCCCAAGCGTCTCCTTGGGGTCACAGATTATTGTCTATCCTCTGGTGTACATGGCCTATAGCTGCAGTGTCCGCCTTCTGGCTGCCTCTGGTTCTGACTGTGATTTAATTGGAAGTTTGAAAAACCCTGATTGTTTGATAATTATAAGGGAGAGAAATAACCAGGGCATTAAAGGTTGCTCCCAATTGCTATATTAATTGTACTTCGTTATCTCTCCATATAAAAGACCACTCGATAGAGATAAAAGCCAGACGGCTTTTACTCTGCGGCCACCTGACAAGAGGATGAGGACCCATTGTTGACTCCCATTGATTTCCTTGCAGACACAAACTTTGGCTGCTCCCTGCCTAGGATGGCCCCAGCAGGCCGTACCCCAGCCCAAAAGCAAGAGTGAGGCACAGTGCCATCTAGGCTCAACCACCCAAACCCTAGTTGTCTCTTGACCCAGTGGCTCACATAGGGAAAAAGCTCAAGTTCTTAGCTATGTGTTTAGATGGCTTTCCCTGGAGTACTGGAGTGAGAGTGCATGTGGGACACTGTGTGACAACTGCCAGTGTTCATTGAGGACGTCCTATGTGCCAGGTTTCACATCAAGCATCTTCTTCTCTTCACAACAATAATTATGCATGTTATTTTTTAATTCATTTTTCAGATGAGGTTCAGAGATGTTAAGTAACTTGCCCAAGGTCACACAGCAATGAGAGGCTAGAGCTAGAATCAACCTGGGCACTGAATGGAGCTTACTCACCCTGCATTGCAGCTCTCTGACTATGTGCATGTATGTAAGTGGGGGTGTGAGTGAAGCTACAAGTGTGTGCAGGAATGTCAATGAGTGTATTGGGAGGTACAAGTAAAAACAGGAGGTCCCAAGAAAAGAGCAGTGGGTTTGGTAGAAAGGAGGACTAAGCCAAAGGCTTGAATGAGGTGATTGTCAAAGTGCATCTATACATTTATTTCATTTATTTTTTTATTAAAGTATAGGTGACATATAATATTATATTAGTTTCAGGTGTACAACAAAGTGAGCCTACATTTTTATACCTTACAATGTGATCACCACAATGTCTCTAGTAACCATCTGTCACCATGCAAAGTTAGCATGATATTATTGACTATATTCCCTGTGCTACACATTACACCTGCATGATTTTTTTGTTTTATAAATGGAAGTATGTACCTCATAGTCCCCTTCCCCTTTAAAGGACCCAGCCATGTCTTCATTAAAACCCTTGGGGACTAGGGGTTAATGAACTTGTTTTTGAATGTTCAGCTGCCTTGAGCACCTACTTGTGCAGGGCCCTGTGTTTCTGATGTGAGTGGCCTGGTGAGGCAGGAACCACAGTGTCTGTCCGCTTCATGGGCTTCCTGCCCAGTTCCCAGCCACAGATACAGGGAAGAACTGAAATTATCTCTCCACCCCTGTAATCTTCCTGCGTTTGAAGCCTCTGCTTTGCTGGGAGGACCTGGGGAGGCTGTCTGGAGCTGCCTTAAAACCATTCACTTTTAAAGCCATTAGCCAGCATGCACAAATATCACCCACCTGGCCAAGATCTAGACTTAATCAACAACTGATTATTGTTAGAGCCAATAAGACCATATATCACTAATTCATCATTTGGCTCTTGTCCTGCCACTATGGCTATATGTTCATTAATAAAAAGAACAGTATGAGGAACACTTTTATGTCCAGGCCTCGCAAAGCATTATCTCTGATTTTACAACAACCCTCCAGAAAGAAATCCAGATCCCATGTTAGAGATGAGGACTGTGGCCCAAGAGGGGAGCACTACTTGTCCCAGATCACATAATTCATAAAGGACAAGTCATGGCAAGAGTCAACTCTGTCACATACAATGCACCCTCTCTACCAATAGCACACATGGGATTATTTGCAAGCCCTGGATTTTAAGTGAGAATGTTCAAAGGAAGCAAATACCAGGGTCTGGAGCCAAGTTCAGTCCAGCCACTCAGAATTGTCACCAGGCCCTCTTGACCTGACCAGGGGATGGAGCGATGGGAGATAAGCCGAGGATGGCAGCTCACGGGCAGGTGTTCCAAACCTACAGGTAAAACTGCAGCTCACAGCAAAACCAAGAGTCACTGATTCCCCCCAACCTGGGTCCTGTCTCCATCAGCTTGGGTCTATTCTAAACCCACCAGTGGCCAAGAACAATCAGGATGTCTCAGGGGCAACAGAATGCTATGAAAAGTAAGGGACAGGACATCCCAGCCTTCAGTGGTAAATGCCTTTCTAAGTTTAGAGCTAGGAAATGGCCTTTCTTGTTAAGCTGGGTGATCCTTACCAGTAGACAACCTGTTGTGTTTTCACCCTCATTTCCTGGAAACTAAAAAAGAAGGGCCACCTTCAGTTTCTGTGAGTGATCTCAGCACATATTTCACCGTGTAGTTTTCTACTCTCTTTCTCGCTCATTATCCAGCTCGTGAAGTTGGCCTCCATTGTACAGATAAGAAAACTGAGAGAAGTGAGATGACTTTCCCTGACTGTGTCCAACCACAGTTTCTCCAGTCCCCAAGCCCTTGACAGATTCCCCCCCACACCTCCACACAACTGGAGTCAAATTCGAACCTCTGAGCCTGGCCCACCAGGCCCTCTGTAATCTGCCTGCCCACCTCCCCTGCCATCTCCTACCCCACTCGCTCCCTCCAACTCATCATGCTCGTTCTGATTCTTTGACTTTATCATTCTTATCCTCAGCCCTTGCCTCTGCACTGCTGCTTCTTCCTCTGGGAATGCTCTTCCTTTGGAACTTTGCATGGCTATCTCTAGCTCATCATCCAAGCGTCAGCTTAAATGTCACTTGCTTGAAGAAGTTCTTGATGACTCTACCTATAATAATCTTTGAAAGCTACCTGTCACAATTTCATCTTTACTTTGATCTTCCTTGTCCAGAACTAAGCAATGCTAGTTTACCTATACAATGTGGAACCCCCTCCACGAGGGCCCACAGGGACAGGCTTGCTCATCACTGTACACCCATCACCTAATGGGAGCTCAATACAATGGTGGGAGTGAATGAATCAATGCATGAATAACTCACTGGGACCCAATCACCCTGCTGTGGAAACTTACATGGCAACCAATAGGACAAAGGCAGGAATGGGCTCCTTCTAGTACCACAAGGAATATGCAGGGTCTACATCTCAGGCTAAGTAGTTGAGGCCAAATCATTCAGCTCTGACCCAACAGCAGCAAATGAGGTGACTGGAATATCTCTCAAAGTTCCCAGGACAGCTCATAGCATCACGCTCAGGTGTGCCCAGTCTTTAGGAAGTGGCACTCTGCCGGTAGAATTGGTCCGGCCTGGTGCAGAGGACACTGGTATGGCCAGAGGTCCCCAATGTCAGTTGGGTTAGGAGCCCAAGTGAGCTACTACAATGGCTGCACTAAAGCGTGCATGAAGGAACAGCATGCAGCCTTAGCAATCCCCAAAATGCCAAGGAAGGGAAGTTTGTAAGGCCCTGAAATTCCCATGACAGCAGTTGGACTTAGAGTAGGTAAGACACAGGTGCTTACGCCAGGATGAGAACCCATACCTGAACGCCAGGCCACTCAGGGTCAGGACTTGGAGGAATGCTCCTTTGGACACATACAGATGGGGTTACCAGGAGCTGTCAGGGCTAAGACGGGCATTCTAAAGCTCAAAGAGAGTCAAGCCAGGGTGTACAAAGCACCAGAACCTGAGAGGGGAGCCCCGGCTGGGCCAGAGCCTGTGGTGTCAGGCCCAATTCAGAAGAAACAGAAAATCAAGGTGAGAGCCAGCTCAGGAGTCAGGGTCATGGGCAAAACCAAATGTATCAGGGATGGAGGCCAAGGGCCCAAGGGCAGGCCAAAGCTGCTGGGCAGTTTGTACTATTACCTGACAGAGATAGTCAGAGCTTCCTCAGAAAGCCTAGCCTCCAGGGGCCCTCGCTTCACGGTGGCGTCTGCCAGGCGGCCTGGGCTAGCAGGCATGGGCGGAAACACATTTGAACTTCCTCAGCCCTGCATCTATGGGGGGAATTAAACCATTCTGTTCTACTACGGCGTTTCATTGACTTCTGGCAAAACATGATGTCCTGCTTCAAAGGAAAGGAAACACACAGGCTTAGGAGGCTGGTTGGACATCAAAGGGCTATTAGAGAACAGCATCCTGATGAGCTAATTGCAAATGCAGCCGGGCAGACGGCATACACTTGCCCGGGAACATATGGGCTCACACATCCAGGGAGATGGTGCCGGGGACAAGAAGTATGTGGGGCTTTGGTGAACCCAATATGATTGCGAAATAATTCAAGCCACGGACTCAGCCTGGGCTGCTCTCCCCTCCCACATTCCATCCCCCTTCCCACATTCCATCGAACCAGGGTGGGGAGCAGGACTCTCGGTGCCTCTGAGAGAAGACCCCCAGGCAGCAGGCAAGGAAGATTGGGCCCAAGCAGTCCAGAACATTCCCCCCAGTACCTGTGGGAGATTTAGGCAGAAAGAGTCTTTTCTGGACTTCCAGAGGCCCCTCCAGACTGTGTGTCCCAGACTGAAAGCAGGGTACCAATGGGCAGGGGGCAGGTAGACCCCTCCCTGACCGCCCTGGCCTTGGCCATCAAGCCAAAGGTGAGGTCCTGTCATTTCCAGCCCTGAACCGGTCACAAGAATCTCTTCTGGCACCCGCGTCACAACATACTCAGCAACCTGGAGACCACCCAGTCCAGGTCACCTACCTCAGTGCCCCCTGGGGCCAGACCTTGAGCCGGCGGTGCCTCAGACAATCACCCATCACAACAGCTGAGCAACTCTGCTTCTATCTAGTTTATACATCAGGATCAGACATAAAATTTTCTTTAACAAAACAACAGTAGCTCCAGATTAATAAACTGCTTCTCTGGAACAACTACTTTCTGTTACCCATGAGGAAACTGAGGTAGAGATGAGGGCACATAACAAGTTAAGGACCAAGACACAACTAGAGCCTCAGACCCCGGCTGGCTCTAGGCCAGAGCTCTGGTCCCCCATCAGGCTGCCTGTATCCAGTCAGGTTGAGCTAGCTCATCCCTCGGTGCCCCAGGCAGGCCCTGGCTGCCCCAGTCCCTAGACACATAAGTTCCACTCAGTGCTTGAGAGCAGGGAGAACATTCCTCTGCAACCAGAAGGACACAACAGTGTCACCTTCCTGTGCTCCAGGCTGGGCTGGTGAAGAACAGAGGCAGCCAGAAGGCCAGAGGAAGCTTCCAAAGAGGAAGGCAGGGAGGCAGGGTGAAACCACCATGTGCAACTAGCACTGATCCTGTTGAATCTTCTAAAACAACAAGCTGAGGGGTGGCAGCGGGGAGGGAGAAAATTGGAAAACAGAACATTGAAGTTGCTGCAAGGGGCCTTAGAGGCAGCCTTGTTCTGCCTGTTCACAGAATAGATGGGAAATCTAAGCCTGAGATGGCGGGGGTCTGCCCAAGGTTTTCAGCAAGTCTGGGGCTGGGTTCTGCCCTGAGCGGCAGTAGAAAGGCTGTAAACATTGGGGATAAAACCCAAACTCCTGTGCATGGCCAAGTCCACACAGCCTGGGTTTCCAGCCATCTCTCTTCCCCTCCCTCCTTACTCCCAGCTTGCAGTCACAGCTCCCTGGCCTCTTTCTTCCCTGCTCTTATCAGTCTTTTTTTTTTTTTTTTTTTTTTTTACAGGGACAGAGAGTCAGAAAGAGGGATAGACAGGGACAGACAGACAGGAATGGAGAGAGGTGAGAAGCATCAATCATTAGTTTTCCGTTACCGTCGCAACACCTTAGTTGTTCATTGATTGCTTTCTCATATGTGCCTTGACCGTGGGCCTTCAACAGACAGAGCCACCCCTTGCTGGAGCCAGCGACCTTGGGTCCAAGCTGGCGAGCTTTTGCTCAATCCAGATGGGCCCGCGCTCAAGCTGGTGACCTCGGGATCTCGAACCTCAGTCTTCTGCATCCCAGTCCGACGCTCTATCCACTGCGCCACCGCCTGGTCAGGCGCTCTTATCAAAGTCTTCAGTGATAAACTTATTCGCATGATTCTTGTATTGATTCTCTCCTCCTTAAGCTCCACAAAGGCAAGAGTTGATATGCTTTGCACACTACTAAGTTCTCAGTTCTCAGTATGTATTTGATAAATGAATGAATGATGAGTATATTATGGCTCTTTCTGATTCCAGGATTGCCTTAATTCCTCCCACCCCTACGATTTCACTGGCACACCCCTTACCCAGTATTGAAGCCATTCCTCATTTAATCCAAGTCCCTTTCTGGTCTCATCACCCACCATGGTTCTCTTTATCCTTGTCACTACCGCACACACATAAGGGCTCTGGACAGAGCACACCAGTACTCTAGAAAACCCTAACCTCATAGCTTGAGGTCTAAAATAGCCACCTTTATTTAGATGACAGCATCCTATGAATTCTACTATAGCAGCTCAGATGACCCTTCTTCCTCCCTGGTGAGCCACCTCAGTTCATACCCTAGGCAGCATAGAAGCATCCTCTTCGGTAAGCAGCCCATGGATACCATGTGACAACCTAATACTATACAGGTAGATAAGGTAAAAATTTGTTTCCACATTTAATTCCACCATGAAAGACTGGGCCCACAAGTTAGCACAACATATTCTCATTCTCTCTCTCATGTGGGTTACTACATCTGGGACTTTCTCCTGGATTCCCTCTTGACTACCATGCCTCTGGTCAGCCCCAGCAAGGAGGGTCCAAGAGGGGAGGTCAGGTAATGACCAGAGTGGCAGCCTGGTGCCTTTGGGGTCGGGTGAGTTTTTATCAGAGCCCCTTATGCCCAGGGGCCTGTTGGCTCTCACCCAGAGAAGTCTCAGACTGGTGGCCCACAGCCTAGACCTGCACATGGCCTCTATTTGACCTGTGCAATATTTTTAAAAATCAGTAGATTTTCTATAAACAATTACATTTCCACTTTCTCTTGAAAAAAATTAAAGTATCAAGACTTTCTGGAGGCCCCTTTTTGCTACATATTAATTGGAAACAATTAGTGACAGTTTTGTCTTTATACAGAGCCTGCACTCTCTGGTTTGCCACAGACCCGCTACTCCTTGTTTCCTATCCTGTCCTCCCTGCTTCAATAGTCACTCAGCCCTGCCTGGCTCCATTAGCCTTTCAAGTTTGCAACCTAAGGAAGTCTTGAGAGATTTTTCTTTGCTCCTAAGTCAGATCAGTGCTCTAGCCATGCCTCTTCTCTCATTTGTCCTCAGATCACACACACACGCACGCACAGGCACACGCACGCACACACTGACCCTGACCTGGGTGCAGTGAAATCCATCAGCCCAGGTGCTGAGCCTATAGAACAAGTCTCGCACCGGGGTAAGGGGATGTGAAGACTCAGGGAAGGGGTGGGAAGGGCATACACATGGATCTGGAGACAGGAATGAGTGTGCAGGGCAGGAACACATCCATGCAAAGGAAGCCAAGAATGCAGTGGGCAATGAGATCCATGTTCCAGCTACACTTGAGTGGCAGGCCCGTGTGCTCAGACCCACTCTCCTCCCCTCCTCGCAAACAAGAACTGAGTCTCCCCAGTTCTGTAGCACCAGGAGCAGTTACAGTGACCATCATGTAAAATGCTAACACGGCCACTGTTACACTGGTCATTGCTGCTGTTCATTGAGGGCTCTCTACCTCCTGGGTACCATGTGAAATTTGGTTTGCAAACATTATCGCATTTAATTTTCCCTGCTCTGAGGTTGAGCATCACTGCCGCTGGAAAGCCAATGGTCAGAAGCCTGCCCAAGATCTCAGACGGTGAGATCCCAAATGTGTGGGTCCAGGTCTGCATCACTTCAGAAGAGAGGGCACACCACAAAACAGAACCCTCTTACCCTCTTCCCAGATAGATGAACTTGAAACAAACCCTTCCCAGGCCACTCCAGCCTCTGAACTCGGAGGATGGTAAGAAATGAGTTGGGAAAGTTTTAATAAAAATTCTAACTTTGTGAAGTGTTTGAGTGTGGAGTCTGGATCCAGGCTCGTCCACTTCCTAGTGGAGTGGCAAGTTGTATAACTACTCTGCCTCTCTAGTTCCTACTCTGTAAGGTGGAGATAATAACAATACTAAGAACAGCAGCAATCATAACAGTATTTTCCCAATGAGGTTGGAGCAGCTGGGGAGAGCACTTAGAACAGCACCTAGCCCCTGGTAAGATCATTTCTCTAAGAGTAGCCATCCTTTCCTCCTGCCCATTCACCCACAACGTTGCTTTTCATTCATCTTTGAAACAAGGTGGGAGGAGAGTGGTGCTCTCTCATATCCTTTTCCCCGGTCCGTGAAGGGTTTTCACTCTGACTCTTCCTGCTCTGCTCCAAGAAGCTCCACCTGGCCCCTCCGGTGGCCCCACAGTTGTGTGCCACCATGTGATGAGGCCTGGCCTGGAGAACTGGGCCATTCTGCCCTGTGGCCTGGGAGAAACTGGTTGGATCCCAAGCAGTGCTCTGCTCCAAATGTGCTTTTGGCCAAATGGCATAGTACCCTCAGAAGGCCATACCATTGCTGAGCTGGCCCCTCAAGCACATGGCCTGCATTCTGTCCCCTAATCCCAGGCCCCTCCCAGGCCCCAGGCCCCTCCAGAGCCCATGGAGGCTGTCAGAAAGGGGTTAGAAGAGGTAGTAAGGGACAAAGTTCTCAGGTTCAGAGATCTGTTGAAGGTCAGGGCTATAGGAGTTCTGACTGATGGGCAGATCCAAACACCTCTCTGTACCTCTGGGGAAACTACCTGAGAAGGGAAGGATTCAAGGTCATATAGCAAGTGAGCAGGAAGAAGGAAGAGTGACACTAGAAGGAGATAAAATAACACCCCATGGCTCTTTGGAAGAAAGGACAAAAAAGTGTCCTCTTCAAAACTTCTGGTCTGGGTTTGCAAACTCAAATAGCAATGGAGGCCACACAGGTACCTTAAGTGGATGACAAGCCAGGTAGGGACTTTGATGACCCAGAAGCACTTGCTCCAAGTGGAGAAAGATGGTCTTCCTCAGTTTCAGATACTTTTTTTAACAAGTAGCTTTATTGAGGTATAATTCCATAGAACTCCAAGTAATTTCATAGAATTCTATAGAACATACAGTAAAACGCACCCATTTAAAGTGTTCGGGTCAATGGTTTTTAGTACATTCACAAAGTCCTATAACCGTGACCGCAATCTAATATTACAATACTTTTGTTGTCCCAGAGGAAACCCCATGCCCATTAGTTGTCTCTCCGTTTCTTTCACCCACTGCCACCAGCCCTAGGCAAGCTCTAATCTACTTTCTATCTCTATAGCTTTACCTGTTCTGTCCACTTCATATAAATAAAATCATATAATAAATCGTGACTGGCTCTTTTCTTCACTGATTTGAGAGAGAGAGAAAAAACAACATTGATTTGTTGTCCTACTTATTTGTGCGTTCATTGGTAGCTTTTTGTATGTGCCCTGACCAGGGATGGAACCCACATCCTTGGTGTATCGGGACAATGCTCTCACCACCTGAGCTACCAGCTAGGACCAAGACTGGCTTTTTTGACTTGCTGGTTTACCCTTGCAGCAACATGTGTTAGTTCATTCCTTTTTCTTGCCAAATAATATCCCATTGCATGATTTTACCACATTTTATTCACTCATTGCTCAGTTAATGGACATTTACACTGTTTTTACTTTTTTGGCTGTGGTGAATAACACCGCTTTGCTTGTTTATGCACAAGGTTTTGTATGCACATGTTTTCATTTCTCTTGTATACTTACCTAGGAAGAGAATTGCCAGGCCATCGAGTAACTCTATATGTAACATTTCGATGAATTGCCAAAGTATTTTCCCAAGTGGCTGCCCCGTTTTACATTCCCACCAGCAATGTAGGAAGGTTCCAAGTTCTCCACACCCTCAATACTTGTTATGATCTGTCTTTTTTATTATAGCAATCCTAGTGTGCATGCAGTGGGATCTCATTATAACTTCGATTTGCAATTCCCTAATGATTAAAGATGTTGAACACATTTACATGTGTATATTGTCCATTTATCTATTTTCTTTAGAGAAATTTCCAGTTAGATCCTTTGTCCATTCTTTTTATTTGAGTTACCTTTTTATTACTGAGTTGTGAGATTTATATATTCTGAACACAATTCCCATTTTCAGATATATGATTTGCAAATACTTTTCCTATTCTGTGAATTGCCTTCCACTTTCTTGGTGGTAACATTTGCAGTACAAAAGCTTTTTATTTTAATGGAGTACAATTTGCCTAATTAGGGGGAGCAGAGGTCCTGTGTCTTTGGTGTCAGAGCTAAGAAACCTTTGTCAAATCCTAGGTCATAAAGGTTTACACCTCTTTTCTTCTAAGAGTTTTATAGTTTTAGCTCTTACATTAGGTCTTTGATCTGAATTAAATTTTGTATGTGATATGATGTAGGGGTCCAAATTCATTTTTTTACACATGGCCTACTCTTTCTCCCATTGTCTTAGCACCCTAATTGAAAATGGCACCCTATACTTATAGATGAGGACTTATTTCTGAACTCTCAGTTCTATTCCTTTGATCTAGATGTCTGTCTTTATGCCAGTACCACACTGTTTCAATTACTGTAGCTTTGCAGTAACTTTTGAAATCCAGAAGTGTGCATCCTACAACTTTGTTATCCTTCAATATTGCTTTGGCTATTTTGGGTCACTTGCCCCCAGATAAATTTTAGGATCAGCTTGTCAATTTCTAGGTTAGGCCACTTTTGACCACTTGAGAATGTGAAACTCTTATTTTTCTAAGTCTTCTGCTTTTTCAAGAGAAGTCAAAAATTTAGATATTTTCATATAAAATTTTCTAATTTAAAGGACCAATTCAGCCTGACCTGTGGTGGCGCAGTGGATAAAGCGTCGACCTGGGAACACTGAGGTCGCCAGTTCAAACCCTGCACTGGTCTGGTCAAGGCACATATGGGAGTTGATGCTTCCAGCTCCTCCCTCCTTTCTCTCTCTCTCTCTCTCTCTCTCTCTCTCTCTCTCTCTCTCTCTGTCTCCTCTCTAAAATGAATAAATAAAAAAAAAGAAATTTTAAAGGACCAATTCAGGCCAAACAAAATAATGTTTACAGGTTAAATTTAACGTCAACTAGTTCGGAACCCCAGCTGCAATCCAAAGTCCCAAATTTACAAAAAGGAGTTTGAGACCTAAAGAAGGAAGGTAAATTTCTCCAAGTCATAGGGTGAGTAAGTTGTGGAGATGGGGCAAGGATGTAGAAATCCGGTTCCAATGACTAGGTCTACTGTCTATCTGTTTCTCTCTAAGCACTGTCTCCGGAGCACCCCCATTCACAGCACGACGCATGTCCAGTGCTGCCTTGACCAGCAGCACAACTCCATTACTTCCTGTCAAGAACAGTGTTCTCCCAAGATGCTGGTGGCTCCCTTAGTCTCAAGGCTGAGGTCCCAATCCTGGGGTTGCCCATGATCCCCAAAGATGCAGACACCATCATGTGTTATACCAGTTCCTGGCCCAGAAAGACTGGATTCCCTCTCCAAACCTCTCCTGCCACCCTGAGAAGGCACTAAGAACAATGAGCTGTCCTACTCCCTTCTCCCCCCTCTTTAGGTTTCCAAAACCCCATTTTAGGAAGAAAGAAGAAAGCAAAACCATCAGGAGTCACCAGGAAGCCTGCAGCTTGCGCAGCATAGTTTGGAGCAGGTAGAGTGAGAGAAAGGACATCACTGGAGTGAGAGCCAGGACATCACGTGGCTGGAGCACGAGGGTGTAGGGAAGCCCGCTGGGGCAGCCCTGCTCCTGCAATTAAGATGATAGCATCAAGACGCCATAATCCTCAGGGCTGTAAACTGTGTCACAAGGCGCCTCCTCGGCAGGGTGAGTCCAGCAGCAGACAGCTGGTCATAATTTTTCTGAGGCTGTTTCTTGGCTTTTTGCTTTTCTTTTTTTTTTTTTTTTTTTTTTTTTTTAGGACAGTGATGCCAGCTCTAATTTTACTGCAAGATGGTAGATTTTCCTTTCATACTCTGCATAGATTGATTCACTGGAGTGGAAAAGAAGAAAAAAGAAAAGAACACACACACACCACACACACCACACACACACCACACACACACACACACACACACCACCTTGATCATTTCTGAGAAATCAAATCTTACAGCATAGTGAGTTTCATGGATTTTTCTTTAAATAGTTTTTTTAAGTCACTGGTATTAGGATTCATAGAATCAGAAAAAGGAATAGTGAGAAGTGTCTTTGGAGTTTACTGTGCCCAGTCACCACCCACTCACCCACTAAAAAGCCAGAGAGGGACTTTCCTGACATCCCGCAGCTGGTGGCAGAGCTGGGCTGAGGAGTCCAGTCTTTTCTATGTGTGGAACACATTAGATATGGCCATTTAGACATCAGCCACTGCAGAACATTTTACTCTAGACCTGGGGTAAGGCCCAGAGAGGGGAAGGGACATGCCAGGTTCCTCAGGGAACGAGATGACAAATCCCACTGTCATGGGTCAGTGGGTCCCTAATGCACAGGTTATCCTGTTTGACTGCAGGAATGCACGGGAGGCCTCCCTTGGGAATGATAAGGGTATCTGTCCCTAGGTTATATGTACCCAGTCTCCATAGAAGTGGGTGACACACGTGATTAGCTCCAGGGGAGCCCCAAACTGGGACACATGGAAAGTAGCCAGTGGCTCTGGGAAAGAAGAGAAAATGAATAGGACCGGAAGATTCTCTGAAAGTATTGCCATACTTCCCCACAATTTGTTCCAGAAATGGCAGAAAGATGTGAGCTTTATAGCCACATGGTTGGGCAAAACTTATTATCTAATATTTCCTGAACCCTGCTGACCAATGGGTTCACAAGGACCTGGGAGGAGCATCTAGAGAAGTGCCACAGGGCTCTGCTCTCTCTACCTTGGCGCTGACAGCTGCTACTAGTTCATGAATGGGCTCACAGTTGCAGCTGATCTGGTCGGATGGATGAGAATATGAGTGTGAGCGATGGCAGTTTCAGGGTCCCAGACAGCATTCCAAGTGGCCATTAACCACCTACTGTGTACAAAGCTCATCTGTCTTCCAGGCTCATGAAGATGCTTTCACCCGAGAAGAGCATGGCCACTAAGAAAGGCCTGCCCCCAATAATGCAGCTGGAGTCCAAGACATGACAGGGACAGGACAGCCTAATAGGACCCCGAGGGCTCCACACTGCCTCCTGGGCCCCTCAGGTGGGGGTCTAGGGCAGGGGAAGGGTAGCAAGGCTGGGAGCAGCAGATTGTCACCACTAAGCTGGTGACAACATGCCTGTCTGTGAGCACCCTGCTACCCCAGAGTGACAGTGGAGCCACTCCAGGCATCAATGTTCAGAGATAATTCTGAAGCCAGAGCCAGCATTGCCACCAGCCTGGAGGGTAAGAAGTAAGATGTGGGAGGAGTGGCCACCCTCACCAGGCACTGCCCATCACTTTTCAGACAAAGCACCAAAGCTCTGTGACCCCATGGGACAAGGGCACCCACATGGTATCCCCATGGTAGCCATTTCTGCATCTAGAAGCTCCTCTTTAGCCCTGTCAGTGCTGGACCTCACTCTCCAGCTTACCTGTCAGTCCCAAACACCATCAACCGCCCCTAATATTCACCTCGGAATGCCTCCTCCAGGAAGCGTGCAGGAACCCAGCACTCTGCTCTCCCTGCACTTGGGTGGCCCTGACTCATTCAGCGTGGGTCTTTGCTGTGCTTGGTGACCATGCTCAGAGGTCCCACACAAATTGACAAGGCCCAGCCCCATCTCCATGCAAGACTGATCACTCCCTTTCTTTAACCCTCTGAATCACACCTTCTCTGTCCACAGACACAATGTGAGCCACAGTCTCTCTGCCCAGATTTGAAGCTCTGTGATTTGTTTATTTTATGATAAACTGCCTGCCATGCACTGAGCTAGGTTCTGGGGTGTTCCAGTGAACAAGACACCAGCCTTGACCTTGGAAACTTACTGTCTAGTAAGGGAAGAGATCAGCAAATGAGCAGTGATAAGCCAGGAACCATTCAATGTGAAAGCACACCTGACACCTGCAATAGCACCCTCATGGTGAGGGCACCTAACTCACATCAAGGGTGTCTGCAAGGCTTCCTGGCGGTAGTAGCATGTACATTGAGACCTACAGGATAGCTAGAATTAGCGCAATAAAGAGGGGGAGAGTGTGAAGAAGAAAAGGCTCAGGGCATGCAGAATGTAGAACAGAATATTTAGACTGGGTTGCAGATGAAGACAGAAGTCCCTGGGAAGGTGAATTTGGGCTGAAGCTTGAAAGAAGACAGGCAAAGGAGAATACAGGGAGAACGGATAGAATTTCAAGCAGAATGATCTGTGCAAATGCCCAGAGGCAGAAAGAAACTTTAGTAAACCTGAAAAAAATGAGTGAGGCACAGAGTGCATCTTTTGTGCATAACAGCAAGGTTTTGCCCTTCACTATTATTAACATTGTATGAGGATTCTAAAGGTTATCACATTTCTTTCCCATCATAGTTATCACAGGTTATCATGGGATATTCTCCTCACTTTATAGTTGAAGAAATGGAGGCTTATATGGCCCGAAGGAGCCTCTTTGCTCCCCTCCCCACAGCCCCAATATAAATCCAGCACCGCTTTCTGACTTGTTGTAGACCTGGGTTTGTAGGCTCAAACCCAAGGCCCGAGCTGCAGCCTTTCCCATCCCAGGAGAAGTCCTGGTCCCCCACCTCACCAACCATGCCCAGGAGCAGGCTCACTCTGCCTCGGGTTTAAACACTAATTGCCCATGAAGATTTTTATCTCAACAGATCCAAGCTGTGAACCAGAGGAAAGTGAGGCTTGGGAGAGGAGGTTGTGAAAATGTGGGATTTAGACATGGCCATCTCCTTCAAAAAATAAAAGCATGTTTTTGCTACAGGCATCTCAAGGCCTCTTGTATCCTCAGTCACCCACCAGAGTACGTGTTACATGTCAAGTGATTCCATCTTCATCGACAATTCAATTGGACTGAATTATATTAGGTATGTAAATTTCTGTCTGCATATCAGCACCATCACTCTCTTCTGCACGTTGTCCTGGTCTCCCGTTCCGGGGCCGACCCTCTCTCACCCTCTGCCCATGGAGGAAGGGGCCCTCTGGGGACCCGGGCTGGGCATTGCACCCCACAGAGTAGAACTGTACCTAGGCAGAGATCAGGGTGATAAGCTAGGCTCTAGGTACAACTTGGGTTCCTACCTTCAATTTCCAAGGAGAGCAAATTGGGAAAGCACCTGCAAGGAGCCACCAGGCCTCTGACTTTATGCCCAGGCAGCATCTGGTGACACCTAACAATGAACCTGTCTGTCAGACAGGCAGCTGTGTAGAGCAGTTAAGAGCATGGACTCTGACGCCGGACTGCTTGGTTTCAAATTCCAGCTCTACCACCCATCTGCTGTGTGACCTTGGGCAGGTTGCCTAATCTCTCTCAGCCTCACTTTACTTTTTTGTAAAATAAAGATGAAATGGCATCTTCCATATAGATTCGTCATGAGGCACTATGTAAACATTGACAGTCATCATTATCATCACTGCGGACATCTTGACTAGGACCACCAGTACTATGCTGCACAGCATGCTGCAGTCTTCCTACTTGTGAAGCAGTAGAGTGAATCCACTAAACTCAAAAGGGTGCAAGCTGGAAATGACCTTTTCCTCCCCACCAGGACTGGGAGCAGAGGGAAGCATTAGCCTTCAAAGCAAAATTTAAGAAGGCACCAAGAATCCCAACAATAAACATAAATCATATTTCAGCCCTATATTTTTAAAAATCAAAGTTAATGCAAGAAAATTCATGATGTGCCTGACCTGCGGTGGAGTATTGGATAAAGTGATGACCTGGAATGCTGAGGTTGACAGTTCAAATCCCCAGGCTTGCCCAGTCAAGGCACATACGAGAAGCAACTACGAATTGATGCTTCCCACTCCTCCCCTCCCCTTCTCTCTCTCTCCTCTCTATATCAATAAATAAGTTAATTAATTAATGCACGATGCATAAATAGCAAAATTTAAACCCACTTGATGGGTATGGTTCTTTCCTTGAGCTGAATATAATCTAAACATGTCAGTCCCATATCTTTTTCTTATTGCTCTTGTGAAAAAGAAAAAGTCATCTGGTCACACAAGTAACCCAAAAGAGTCTTATTTCATTAATTCGAATGCCCAGTCCAGTTTAAGATCACACTCTCATCCCATCTCCAGCCTGCTCATCCACCGGTCAGGGCAGGAATGCTACTGGCCTTGAGGGGGAGAGGTAGCCTAGCTTCCCCTTCTTCTGACCTCCGTCCTCCTCTTTTGATATATAACCTTGAATTCTGACCCCTAGTTGAGGCTCAGAGGAAGAGGGTATCAAGGACCAGATGTCCAACCTCCCACAGCGGGCAGTTGGGATCTGATGTTGAGCCATTTGGGGTTGGTGGATAAAGTATTGCTCTTTCTCTGGGGGCTATCATGGGTTTCTAGATGACTCCTCTGCTGGGAACTGCATCATCTCATCTCTGGCAGATCAGCCACCTTCAGATATGGCCTTAGACCCTGGGCATTTGTGAGTCCTTTGTGACCACACTGCCCTTCTGGGCCTGCCTCACAGGAGGAGTCCCACAGCCAGCCCCTGGGACACAGGCACTCACCGACATCCTTGCTGGCAAGAGAAGGCAACACACCCTCTCATATGCCTCACAATCCCGTCTGCCCCCACAGAGCCTTCTAGTTCCAGCTGCTCCCCTTCAGCAGACTCCTTAGCCCTGTGTTTCCCAAACTTTGGCACACCCTTTTCAAGCCCTCTGTGATGGTTAATTTTATATGTCAACTTGACTAGGTTAAGGGACACCCTGATCACTGGTAAAACATTATTTCTGTGTGTGTCTATGAGGGTGTCTATGGGAGATTAGCATTTCAAATCAGTAGACTGAATAAAGATCCATCTTCATCCATATGGGCAGGCATCATCAATTCCTTGAAGGCTAGAATGGAACCAAAAGGCAGAGGGAAGGCAAATTTTCTCTTTTTCCTTGAGCTGAGACACATCCATCTTCTTCTGCCCTTGTACATCAGAGCTCCTGGTTCTCGGGCCTTCAGACTCTGAGACTTATACCAGCTCTCTCTTCCTCTAAGTCTCAGGCCTTGACCTTGCGTTCCCCTAGTTCTCAGACCTTCAGATTTATCACACCACCAGTCCTCCTGGTACTCCAATTTGCAGACAGCATATTGTGGTCTATACCAACCTCCACAATCACGTGAACTAATTCCATAATAAATCTTCTTATATATCTCAACAGATAAATAGATGGGTAGATGGATGGATGGGTGGATGGATGGATGGACGGATAAATGGATGGATGGATGGACGGATGGACGGATGGATGGATGGATGGATAATAGATAGATAATCTCTATACATCTCCTGCAGGTGATGTTTCCCTGCAGAACACTGACTAGTGCACTTGCCTGAGACCCCTCACTATGCTGGAGGTGATGGGGAAGAACAAATACCTCAGCACCCCTACACTTTCCTCATGGGAACCTCTGTTGGCCTCTTCCCTATTTCTCCTGGAAGTGAGTGTTGAACTAAAGTCGCAAAACCTGCTGTCACCATGTCCCTGGAAGCCCAACAGCAGATCTAGTATTTCCTTCTGATCAGAAGGTTCTCAGCATCTCTCCCTTGGCTTTCAGCCTTGGGGAGCTCAGCCAAAATTGAGACCGAGTCACACCTGCATTTTCTGGAGCCCTCACTGTACCCAGAAGGGCACATCAGATCATTCCCCATCATCAGTGAGACATTAGAGGACCCCAAGGCAAAGCTGCAGTCAGTGGCAGTGCTGGTACATAAACTCTTGACCTCCTGTCTTCTGACCCAGCCAGCTCTTTGGGGCTGTCTTGGAAAGACACAGGTTAGAACGAACAGTAGGTAAATCATTAGCCTGCTGTCATTAGGACAATGCAGGTGGCTATGTGGAGAGATTGGCAGTCTTCCAAAGGACATGTTCAAGCCACATGTTTTTAGAGAGAACCTCCTATGTGCCCAAGCCTAATCCCTAACTTCAGTGAATATAGAAGTCGGATGACCAAGACTGAGCCACACCCAGGGCATGAGATGACAGCAGTATAAATCAGAGGTCCCCCTGTGACTCAGTCCTCAAGGGCCAAAGAAGCTACAGGGGATAGAGCACCCCAGGAAGCTATACCACGGCCCAGGCAACCTTTAGCACCCGGTGGAGACTTCTAGCACTTGGAATGTGATGTAGGACTGGGGCCTGCTGTCCTTTTCGGCCAACCACAGGCTGCTCCTTAACCAAACACACAGCCTAATTCATCTGTCTTAGACCATGCCAGAGCTATGTGACCTTTGGCCTATGTCTTGGCCTTTCTGAGCCACTACGCCTCCACTTTCTCATGTTTGTATAATGAGGATAATAATGGTCCTCAAATCACAGGGTTGTGAAAAGAAAATGAGGTAATGCCCATCTGGGCTGAGCAGCGTCAGGTGCACATTCAAAAGCACTTTTGTTAGCAAAGCAGTGCTTCTTGCTATGTGCCTGGTCCCTGGGCCACCAGCAGGCAGAGGCAGGGAACACTGAGCAAGGAGGCCAAGTCCTTCAGTGCTCCAGCCACACTTTTCACACAGAGGAGAATGCTGTCCCAGGTGCTGACAAGTCAGACATTCACTCAACAAACATCTGCCCAGCACGTGGCCTTGGACCTCATAAATGCTTCGTAAACACATAGCCCCTAATCCAGCTGATGAGAACAGAGCTGGTCCCGGGGAGAGCCTGATGGGAGAGCAGACAAAAGAGGACTTCCCAAAGGCGGTGCTGTTTGACCCAGCCTTAGAAGGGAATGGAGCTGGCAGGAAGACAAGGGGAAGAAGGAGCAGCTTACCAGGGTAAGGGGGCTCAGAGAGATCCCCAGGGAATCCCAGTCAGAGGTTCACTGCATGTTACAAGGACAGCTGTCAGCTTTCCAATCCCAGGAGAGGTTGGGGCTCTGTTCGCCCTCTCTGTCTGCATGCCAGTGTATCATGCACTCCCTGGGGTGGGACCAGATCCACCCCTTGTCTGCGTGGCCCCAGCCCCAGCCTGCTGCTGCCTCTCAGTAGGTGCTCAGGAAGTACATGTGTGTCTGCTCAGAACCTGTGGAGACCGTGCACTGGCTCTCACTGGGACTCAACCCCACTTACTCATTTGTTGAGCAGTATTTGTGAAACATCTGCTGTGTGTTGGGCATCTCTACAGGTGCTAAGATACAGTGGGGGGCGGGAGGGGGCAGGGCATGGAGCTAAGAGTCCCCTGGAAGCCAGGGCCAGCCCCGCCCTCCCAAAACCCTCCCATGGGCAGAAGCACCCGGGCTCAGTAGGACCTGGCAGGGGGAGCCTTAAACCACAGACAGGATGGAAAGCAGACCTCAGGCAGAAGTGGTGAGGGCACCTGAGACGGATTACATTCTCTTTAAGGGCCCTTCAGCTCAGAGACCCTCTGAGTCCTTGACTTCTGGACACTGGGCAATGAGAGAGAGAATTCTGATGAAACCAAGGCCTGCAGGATTCCAAGTGTAAGGACAAGAGGAGAGCCTGGGAAACTCCCTCTCTTTCTTTGGACCAGCACAATTGAAGGCCTTGGAAACATGATGGTCAAGACACTCTCGGCACAGACACCTTCTGGGGTCCCTTAGCTCTCCTTGGGGCAGGAAATCCTCCTCCTACTGATGTTCACTGCACGGTGCCCATAGGAAGCCCTCCCAAGACCCAGTAAGGACCAGGCAGTCCTCCAGCCCTAGGTCCAAACCCTGATGGGTGACTGAGCCCATGTCAAGCTGTGAGTAGTACTGAGGTATTGATGAAAATTTCAGCCCAACCCTTGTGCCAGGCCTGTGGAAGTCTTCATCCTGGCCACGCTGTGCCCAGCCTTGTTTCAGGTGCTGTTCCTGCTCTGGCCAAGTCCCAGGTGATCAAGCCCCTAGGGAAGCTTTGTGCTGCCCGCATGACTGAGAGTGTCCACTCCCTGCTGCCATTCTCTTTTAGCAGCTCTGCCACGTCCAGGATCATGTCTCTGGCCACTCCAGGCACCCTCTGTGCCCTGGTCCCTCCAGCTCAGTGGTCCTTAACCTGGGTCCTATCGAACCCTAGGGGTTCGATGAGTCAGTCTCAGGGGTTCTGAGAAGCCTCTGCCGTGGAGGCCAGAATAAAGTAATACCGTAATTTGTTGTGAGTCCATGCATTTTGTTGGTTTTGTTCTTTGAGCAAAGTGATGTTCATGCACGGCTCATTTTGTGCATCAGTGAAAAAACATATACCTATGTCTTGAATTTGGAAAAAATAAATCATATTTTATTTATCACTAAAGAAGGGTTCGGTGAATGCGCATATGAAACTGGTGGGTTTGGTTAAGAATCACTGCTCCAGCTGCATAGGCCCTCTTCTCCACCCCAGGCAGGAACACTTCCTGCTCCACCAGAACTTCCCTCCAGGGGGACATTTCAGGCCTTTGCACAGGGAGGCTGGGCATCCCCTCTCTTCCTTCTCATGAAGCCGGGGCCTTAATATCTGCATGCACTAAACACCCATCGTTTTAACCAGCCAACGAGCGGGCAAGGCAGGCTGGCCTGCAGACAGCAGTGAGGAGCAGAGAGGACACGAGGCTGAGGCTCAGTCAAGGCCTCACGGCACATGCGGAGCTAAACAAGGATTAGCTCCCACTTCTCTGGAAGTCCAAGGCAGGACTTCCCCCACAGTTTCACACCAGTCTGCGGGGCAGGGAGGGGGCGCTGTAAACCTGTGACCCAAGGACCCAAAATTTTGTTCGGCTAGTGGCATTTTTAAAATTCTGCCTTCCAGGGTTGTTTGTGAGTCAGGTACTAACTGTTCAGTTCTCCATGAGCCCCCCCTCCACTCCCACTCTCTGTGGTCTCTCTCCTGTCTCTTTTATTAATCTCCTGAAGGCATCAGACTTTGTCACCCCATGTGCCGCTCCTAGGAGCTGTTCCATGTGTCTGTGTCCCTTTGTCCTCTGGTGCTCTCTACATTTCCCTTCCACCCTGCACCCCTTGCCCAGCTCTAACAGTGACCCCCCAGCCCCTCATCCTTCCGTCTGTTCACACTGCCCCTCCCGGCGTGCCTTTTCTACCTTCTTCGCCTGGAAAATACTTATGTGTTCATCCAATGAACATGCACCAGACATATTATCCCATGTGACAGGAACTGCTCCAAGTAATGAGAGTTCAAGTGTAGCTAAGACAGGGTCTCTTCTCTCTAGAGTCCCCAGCCTACCTGGGGACACAGACACATTAGTGAATAAACAGTATTTTTGGTGCTCATATATTACCTCTTCCAGAATGCTTTCCTGGCACCAGCCAGGGCCCCCGCCCCATGTGTCCCTATAATATCTTAAATGCGCCTCTAGTAGAATTCTTATCACACTGTATTGTGGATATGTTTAAGCTGGGATCAGAAACAAAGATAAATTCATTTCAATATCCCTAAGACTTAGCACAAGTCCAGGTGTCTTCGAGATAAGTTGAAGAATGAATGAATGAATGAATGTCATTGTCAGCTTGTTCCCTTGGGGATATGTCTATTTACATATACACAGAAGTGTAGATATGTGTTTCTGTTAACACTTACTGCCCACTCTGTGTAGGGCCTTGTGCCGGGTCCTGGGGCCAGTGGACAAATGAGGTGTGGCTCCTGGCTGCGGATGGCACAGGCAGCAGGGCTGACAGGCCCATAAACACAGTGGTGTCTAGCGGTGTGGACTCCTGACCCTGGGTTGACATGTGCGTTTTCACCTGAGCTGTGCTGTTTCACTCTTGTCCCCAAATGATTATCAAAAATGTTCCTGATGCGTCCATCAGACCCAGGCATCTGGGAGTCACGTGGGAGTAATTTGATGATACAACAATCTGGCCTTGAGCAAAAAGAAATGTGGAGGAAAAGGGGAACTTCTGTCCATGGAGCTGGAAGATTGAGTGTGGCCCAGAAAATAGAAGCAGCAGCTGGGAAAGGGGTAAGGGCAGAAGAGAGGAAACAGAGCAGCCCCAGCAGTGCCTGGGACATGGAAGGGGCGTGGGCAGTGATTGTGAAACTAGAGGAAACTGAGAAATAAGAGGTGCCTGCCGCAGGGTGGAAACCAAGCCCAGGCCAGAGTCAGCGGTGGTCCTGTGAGCACCGCGCCCATGCAGCCGCTGTCCCACCGCTCTCCTCTCCTCCCACCTTCTCCGTGCTGCATCACCTCCCAGGGGGCAGAGACTAAAGGTCTTGCTCACCCGGCAGGCAGCACGTGGATGGGAAGTGGCATTTGGTGGAGTCTTGATCAGGGGGTGAGAACACCACCGCTTCCCCAAATTGGTTTTCCGACAGTAAATTATAATTGCTCTAAGTGTTCTAGAACTTGGGGACTGAGATTAATTACGGCTTCATATCCTATGGTGCTGTGAACTTTAAGCACAGCATGGTGTGCAGGTTGTTAATAAGAAGAAGGATCTGAGAGGACTTCTCAGATGAGCAAATAAAAAAAGAAAAACAATTTGAATTGGTTTCAGCACCTGCCACAGGGGGACCCTTTGGCCCTAGGAGAATATTTTGCATCTTTGCAGCCCAGCCACAGACCGTTTATGATGATCAGAAGCACAAAGTGGCCCCAGGGCATAGGGACTTGCAGCAGACCTCCATCAATTTGGCCCAGAATGGATCCAATCATCAAGCAGGTCAGCTCTTTATAGGACTAACAAGGCCAGTGGTCGTTAACCTCAGATGTCAGGAAAGTAAAGTCAATGCCTGGCTTGCAGGCAGTGGACACAATAGGGAATGGTGGAGACTGGGAACTGGGAAACCCACTTCCTTGGAGGCATTTCAACTTGGCTCCAGGTAACCATCCTTACATGGAAATGCAGCCTGGCTGCTGCGCCTTCAAGAGCAGAATTCCAGGTTTCTATATAAAATCTCTCTGTTTTTATAGTTGGAAGTTTATTATAATTTCAACACACTTTATGGGACCAAATAAAATATATCCAGGCTGAAATTTGGTGCATGGGCCACCATCTGGAAACCTCTGCATCCAAAGCCAGTGTCTTTCGTCAGGTGAATGGCAGGTTTAGACCTCTCTTCTTCCCTGCTCCTTTGGACCCACCTTCTGCCTCCTGGCTCCTTCATCTCCACCGTGATTCTCTCTGCGCCATCCTTCTTTTCTCATGTGTCTTCCTATTAAACTTTGAGCTCCTTTACAGGAGTGGATTATACAGCCCTGTACTCGGAGCAGCTCACGAAGGACTTCGCAAGGGAAGGACTCAGACAATGTTTGTCAAACAAATGAATGAACGTCATGCACTTTAAACCGTCTCTGCTTTTGCTCATTCTCTTCCTTTTACCTCTATTGTCCTAATTCAAAGCCTGCCACATGCATCCAGCCCAAGTCAACATCTCCTCTGTTCGTGGCAGCTATGGTTCAGATGAGGGAACCGAAGTTAGGCAGGAAGAAATGATTTGCACAAGGCCAAACCATAAGCTGGCAGTCTAGCCATTGAGTAGGATAGTGTGAGGTGGACCCTGACATCTCCCTGGACCCCCTTTCTTTCCCAATAAGAGCACTGCCCGTGCTCTGCTCTGGGCTGATTTTCCCCATCCCCAGACTCATCCTGGGGAGAAGGCTGCCACAACATGAGTTCCCCAAATCCCCCTCCCCCAGTAGAAGGTCTGAGAGTCACCATCACCCAAGCATACACTCAGCCTGAGACGTACTGGGAAAGCCATTCATGAAATAAAAAACAGAAATTACTATTTAGAAAGTGAAATTAATTTATTTTGTTAAACTATATTCTAAGGTCAGGGCCCTTGGCTGCTCTATCTTTCTGTTGCTGAGCTTGGAGGGTGGGGCCCACTCTGCGGACACTGACTCCTGAGCACGGTACCTGGCTAAGGCCACAGCTATGACCCACCCTGTCCCAGTAGCTACTTGCTGAGATGGCGGCATTCAGATGTTACCTGGATACAAGGAAGAAATTGAAAGGAGCGGCACTTTTGTGCTGGGGGCTGGCTGGCTTTTCCTCCTCCCACCTCCTCCCAGCTGGGAACTCAGTGAAGGAGCACCCTGTGGGAGTGGAGTCCGGCAAGTGCAGGGTCAGGGATGCAGGTTTCAGCATAACACGCACCTGAATCTGAGTTCAGGCACCAGCATTTACCAATCTGTGACCTTGTTCCACCTCTTTTAGCTCTCTCTGCTCTAGCTTCCATCTTTATAAAATGGAGATTTGAAAAGGAATACAAACCACTATGTGTCCAGGTGAAAAGAATGATACACATCTTACATACTTTAGATTTTTCCTGTATATACGTCATTTCGCTTCCCCCAAAGACCTCTTAAATAACATAGTACTACCAGCAAACCAGGAAATCAAAGGTGGTACAGTACAGTTAAACTTCAGAACTTACTCTGATTTTACCAGATTTCATGTGCACTAATTGTTTAGGGTTTGGGTAAATAGCTCTATGAAGTTTGATCACATGTAAGTTTGATCACATGTACAGTCTGGACCCAGAACTCTTTCATCACCACAGAGAAAAGGCTCTGTGCTGCCCTTTACAGTTACATTCTTGCCGCCATCCAACTACTGGCAACCACAGGGCTGTTCCCTGTCACCACATTTTGTCACTTAGTAGATAATAAACAATAAATGGAATCACACAGTAGGTAACCATCAGGATTGGTTTTTCTTTACTTGACATAATGCTCTTGAGAGTCATCCAATATGTTGCATATATCAGGAGTCCATTCCTTTTCCTTGCTGAGTAGTAGTCTATTGTATGAGTACAGCACAACTTGATTGCTCATTCATCTGTTGGAAGGCCCTTGGGTTGTTTCCATTTCTTATGTATTACAGATAAAGCTATTTTGAACATTTGTATATAGGCTTTTGTATGAACATAAGTTTCCATTTTTATTGGTTTTATTCTACCCAGGAGTGGAATGCTTGGGTCATATGGTTCATATATATTTAATGTTGTTGGAAACTGCCAGACTGTGGCCCTGGCTGGTTGGCTCAGTGGTAGAATGTCAACCCAGTATGTGAAAGTGCCAGATTCAATTCCCAGTCAGGGCACACAGGAGAAGTAACCACCTGCTTCCCCCTCCCTTTCCCCTTCTCTCTCTCTCTCTCTCTCTCTCTCTCTCTCTCTCCCTCTCCCCTTCCTGCAGCCATGGCTCAATTGACTTGAGAGCATCAGCCCCAAGCGCTGAGTATGTCTCCATGGAGCTTCCACCTCAGGTACTAAAAATAGCTCAGTTGCGAGCACTGGTCCCAGATGGGCAGAGCATTGGCCTGAAAGAAAGGAGGGAGGGAGGAAGGGAGGGAGGGAGGAAGGAAGGAAGGAAAGAAGGAAGGAAGGAAGGAAGGAAGGAAGGAAGGAAGGAAGGAAGGAAGGAAGGAAGGAAGGAAGGAAGGAAGGAAGGAAGGAAAGAACTCCCAGACTCTTCCCAAGTGTCTGTTTCATTTTGCCTTTCCACCCACAAAGCATGATAGTTCCTGGTGCTCTGCATTCTCATCAGCACTTGGAATTGCTACTATATTTTATTTCAGTCATTCTGATAGAATTATAGTAGTATCTCATTTGCACATTTTTTTTACTTAAAACATCTTTGGAAATATTTCTATATCAAAACGGAAAACTACTCTTTTTTTTTTTTTTTCTGTAGCTGCATCATACTTCCTTATATGGGTACACACCAAAATTTATTTAACTACTTTTCTGAGTGGCATCCTGGGTATTCCTAATATTTACTAGTTTAGACATTTGACCTCCAAATCTCAAATACCACCTTTAACTTCCTTTGCAAATATCAAAGGAGCTGTTCATGTACATCTTGTCATTTTCAGCAAAGGAGTCCATTAACAATTTTTTTATTTTAAGTGAAAGAAATCTAATCTGAACCAGCATAGAGGAGTCAACCAGTTAATGCATAGGTGGATGGAACGATGAATCAATATTTCTCTCTCTCTCTCTCTATCCTTTTCTCTCCCCCCACCTTTCCTCTCTCTAAAATCAATATGTCAATTTTTAAAAAGGAAGGCTGTTCTTACAGCTTAAATGCTATAGCAATGTTCACTGAAACCCTATGCACTCTTGTCGATCAATGTCATCCCATTAAATTTAGTTTCAAAATAAAATTATTTTTAAAAAAGGGGGTGGGCTTGTGATTGCAAAGTCGAACAAGTTAACTACAGGCACGGTGGGGTCAGGAGATCTCAGACCAGGGCCCCCAGTGCCACCAACCCATTCTTCACTTTCCTCATCTCTCTTTTCCCTTTCTGGGACTCCAACCCCCTCCACAAAACAGCGAGCCGGCCTCCAGGAGTATTACATCTGACAGTCTGTGCTCTGTAGGGGGACTGCCTCTCTTTGTCAGCTCTAAATCAAAGGTGTCAGAAAAAGGTTCCAGCCCATCTGGGGGGTGGGGCAGTTCTAATGCAGTCCTGGCCACCTTAAGGAAAGCAGTTCCTGAGATGGCTGTGTGCAGAGGAGAGGTCAGAGGATGAATGCAAACACAAAAAGTTATCCTCTCCTGGCATTGATTACATCAGATTCATTCCACACCTTCCAACAAACAGCCATGCTCAGCACACATTAGATGCTAACAGTATGCAGCTGGTCCTGAACAAGATATGTGTCAATCAATCAAGCATTCTAGTAAATTGCCTGTTATTTCTTTGCATGCTGGGGGAACCCACCATTTAAAATAATGCTCTTAAATTCCTCTGTGAAGCAGGTTTTCTTCAACTCAATGCTCACAGCAGGATTTGCTTAAAGTGGGGCATGCCTGTAGTCTCAGTTCCTGGGGGAAACCTTTGATTTTCCTGACAACTCACTGAGATAGGCAAGAATGTTACCAGGGCAAACGGTTAATGGGTATGAATGCTTTCTGTGACCTGTAAGTGGTACATAAGCGTGGGGCCTTGCCATGACTATTATGATTATCTTTATTTCATCTGTCCTTTGAAGAGCTTTACACTATAATTTAGGAAGTGGAATGGGAGACACCTCTCCAACAGTTTAGCCTCATACTTGTTCTCCAAGGCTCGGCCCTGATTCTGTGTCTCAGCATCATTTCCCACTTGCCTACTGCTTCTGTTAAATGCTCAGAAAGAGATTCCACAGCTGGAAGTCTTCGCAGGAAGGAACTGAGGTGGGGGTTTCCTGAGACACATCAAACCATCTCTAAGCTCCCCTATGGCAGTACAACCCTTTCTACCCCAAATTTAGGGGTTCAATTGAACTATCTTCCTGGCACGCCTAGCTCTATGCTGAGCCCTGCACTGGTTGCTGGACTCCCAGGAAGCCCACAGTCTGGGGATGCAGTGTCTCCAGCTAACTTTACCCTCGGGCAGCGAAGGGAGATGCAGAGATCCCCAGGACAGGGGATTTGGAAGGTGCTATGGAAAGGGCTCCAGGTATGACCTCAATGGGGAGGTGATAGCAATTGAGTGTCACCACTGACCCTAGCAACCTCAAGCTTTTCCCAAAAAATTCTTCCTCTCCTTATCTACATCCTCCCTCCCCTTCTCCAGAGTTCTTCTACTTGTTTCCTTTCCCTCCCTTCAAAGTCCACCTTCGTTCCTACTCTCCCATGCTTGGCTCTGCAGAGACTCCCATGGCCCTCCTCCTCCCTCACTTGCTCTGCTGGGCCACAGTAAAATGTATTTAGCTCCTAGAGATTTGTCATAAATCAGTCTCTCTGGAGGCTCAATCATTTTTATTGCCCTTCTGTGAACATCCTGTCATTCCTCTCTGCGTTTCAGATATGAGCAAGCTTGGAACTCACAGCACTCTCTAGCTACGTCTCATTACAGACCTGCCAACGGCTCTGCCTCTGCACTGTGGGACCTCCCCAGCCAATTATTTTGACCCCATCATGACTTTTGGCAGACACTCCAAAAAAGCAGTTAGGGTTGAATCTACATTATTAACTGGAGTCTCCTAGGACCTCAAGACTCTTGTCCTTCCTTCTTCCTTGTTCCCATGGGGTGGCATGTCTCAAGGAATCCTGGAAACCATGGCTGAGACGGGACAATGATGCTGGTGGCCATCCTGAGCTCTTCACCCCAGAAAGAGGTCCTGACACATCTGAGCAAACACTGCACCAGAGTCGAGAGTCTTTGCATAGACTAGTTATGGTGCATAGGAATGCTAGTGAGTGAGCAACAGTGATAAAAAGGAAGTTAAGTTATATTGACGGGTAACATATCCCAACAGTTCATACACACAGACTGTCTGAAGTTGATGGAAAATATGTAAGTCACCAGGACCTTGAGGACATACAGACAAAATAAGGAGGAGTCTTGCTGCAGACTGTTAACATTCTTGCCACCTTGAGAGTGAGATGAGCTAAGAATTGGATGGAGTTTGACCAAATGGAGCAGATATTCCAGCAGAGGCCGGTCTGTTCATGAGTCCTTCCCATCTTATAACAGACCATCAGAAGAAAAAAAAACAACACCTAAGTGCAGTTATTAGAACTTGGATATGGACCAACACATGGTCTACCTAGTTCTACCTTAAGAGCCTGGGAAAAGTTATGCTATGGACAGAAAAGGAAACCAAAGATGGAACATTTGAGATCAACGGTTTCTCTCACTGACTCGGGTTAAAATCGGCCTTGATTATGTCATGTGGCCACCTGTCTACACAGACCTACTACTGTTCAATGATTGGCATTACTGCCTGAAAGATCATTAGTCCAGGGGACCCTTATCAGTCAGCTTACATGCTCTCCCTACTTTATTTGTCAATAAAGTTGGACCCTCCTGGTGAGGGGGTAGTTGGAATAAAACAGGAAGTCAATAAGTGCAATGCACTTATCCCTTCAAATTTTAGTTACTGAAAATCTGCTATGTGTCAGGCACTGTTCTAGGAGCTAGGGGTTACAATAGCAAACAAAACTGACCTCCCCCCCAAAAAATAAATCCCTGGTTTTATGGTATGTGAATCCTATTACCTGAGTATTATCTAAACATCAGATGACTCTGAGGGTAAAATTGAAAATATTTTCTTCCTTAAATCTCTCCCCTTCCCCTTGTACTTCCAACTACAGAATGGTTAATACAGCAAAACACTTAAGCTTCTGAACTTAAAATACAGTTCAGAGAGGAAGACAAATATATTACCATTAAAGTGGGAACATTGTTAAGCAAATCCACTCACTGTTTCACAGTCAAGAACTGAACAGCAGTCTCTCTGTTATGTGTAAGCAAGATTAAAATAATCAGCATGGCAACCATGTAAACATTGTTCAGGAAAAAAAGAGAAGTAAGAACAAGATAAGGAATCCAGTCTGGAAAAAAATAATTCCAAATAACAGGAAAACATTTCCCCTATTAAAATAAAACTTATTAAAAAATAAATGTATCAAAATGAAAACCTAAAGAACAGATGATAAAACAATTGAGGAACTTCCACTTGTAGCTAGCATGAGGAAACAGGCACCAGATGAACTCTGTCACCGAAACAACCAAGAAGACAGACAAAATATATGAAACAACAGGGTTTAAGACAGAGGACGAGCAACAAAGGACAGTGATCCTGAAAGACAGGAACAAACTAGATGAGCCTTACAGTTGCCCCAGAGCACTGCCTGGAGAGTTCTTAGGCATCAGCTCCTACAAGTGCTCCTGCAGAGCTGGGAAAAGTTTCTGTCTCCTCTCGGCAGAAGCCACTAGTCATGAAATACAATTCTTAAAATGTTTTGCTTCAAGTAGTGACATAAAATTAGCTCAAGACTAAATGTCACACTGGCCATGCCTAACAAAGCTTATAAGCAAGACATGAAAGGATTGAGTTTTTAAGAAGCAACTGCATCCGAACAAGTCTCAGTAATATAGAGAAGTATAAAACTATACAGCACCCAAAAGATAAAATTCAAAATGTCTGACATCCAATACAAAATTATCAAAGAAATAAGAAAAGATAAGGACAAAATATGATCAATCAAAACTGACCAAGGAATGACATAGATGGTATAATTAGTGCACAAAGACATTAAGACAGTAACTGCATTTCATATGTTCAGGAAACTGAAGATAAGAAATATAGAGACTGGGTTGACCAGGTGCTGGTGCAGTGGATAAGCTTCAACCTGGCATTCTGAGGACCCAGGGTTGCAGGCATGAGGATGGGCTCACCAGCTTGAGCATGGGTCTCTAGCTTGAGCGTGGGATCATAGACATAACCCCACGGTTGCTGGCTTGAACCCAAGGTCATTGGCTTGAAGTCCAAGGTCACTGGCTTGAACCGAAGGTTGCTGGCTTGAGCAAGGGGTCATTCGCTCAACTGGAGCCCCCACACACACTCAAGGAACTAAAGTGTACAACTACAAGTTGATGCTTTTCATCTCTCTCCTTTCCTATCTGTCTCTGTCTGTTTCTTATTATTGCAAAAGAAAGAAAGAAAGAAGAAAGAAAGTAAGAAAGTAAGAAAGAAAGAAAGAAAGAAAGAAAGGAGGAAAAGAGGGAAGGAGAGAGAAACAAAGTAAGAAAGAAAGAAAAATATGGAGACTGCTGATATAAAGAAAAAAATCAACATTCTAGTTATGAAAATTATAATGACTAAGGTGAAAAGTACACTAAATAAGATTAAGAATAGATAAATCATCACAGAAAAATAATATCTATAAACTTTTTTATTTCTTTATTTAGAAATTTTATTTAATGAGGTGACATTGATCAATATGAGTACATCAGTTTCAGGTAAACATTTCTATAGCATTTGAACTGCTGATTGCTCATAAAATTTAAATAAAGCAATAGAAACTATCCAGAATTAAACATAAAGGAATAAAATTTTTAAGTAAATAAACAAGGCATAACTAAGCTGTGGGTCAAACTCAAGTAACCTAAAAGATGTATAATAGGAGTCTGATAAGGAAGTACAAGGAAGATATTTGAAAAAAATAAAGGTCAAAGCTTTTCCAAATTTGATTAAAAATAAAACTACCAGACAAAAATCCAACAAATCCCAAGCACAAGAACCATAAAGTACAAGTCACATGATAATAAAATAACTTAAAATTAGTGGCAAAAGGAAATAAGAGGAGCCAGTGGTAGAATAAGAATGCACTATACAGCCATTTTAGGCAATGACATTTTTGTCAATGATGGACTGCATATATGACAGTGGTATATACCACATAGCCTAGGTGTATAGAAAGCTATACCATCTAAGTTTGTGTTAGTATGCTTTATGATGTTTGCATAATACCAAAGTTGCCTAACAATGCATTTCTCAGTAAGTATCCTCATTGTTAAGTGGAGCATTACTCTATAGAAAGGAGTAAGTATAACAGCAGATTTCTTGGCAGAACCAATGAGAATAAAAAAAGAAAGCAGCATCTTTTTATTTTTATTTTTTAGCAGCAAGTGGAGGGGGGACAGATAGGAATATACAGGAAGGGAGAGAGAAAAAGCAGCATCTTAAAAACATAAAAGGAAAGACCTATCAATCTGTAATTCTATACCCAGCAAAATCATTTTTTCAAATAAAGGCAAAGTAAAGACTATTAATAAATATATCACAACTAGATCTATCAAACAAGAAATAAGAAAGAAAATCATTCAGGCAGAAGGGAAAGAATGCCATAAAGAAATTGAGAACTACACAATGAAATAAAAGTTCTGGAAATAATAACTATGTGACTAAACATAAAAAGTTATTTAGAAGATTGACTGTTTAAAACAAAAATAATCACGTCTTAAATGAATGTGTGTGTGTGTGTGTGTGTGTGTGTGTGTGTGTGTGTGTGTGTATAACAACAATAGCTTCAAAGCTGCTGGGGAGGAGAAAGGAAGGACATTGTTGTAAAGTTATATACGAAATGCTGTAATATCAAGTGAAGGTGGACTGTGATAAGTTAAAGGTGTATACTACAAAACCTAAAAGCAAGGCTAAAATAGCAAAATAACTATATATAAAGGTATAGCTAGTAAGCCAACAAAGAGATTGAAATTATCAAGCATACAAGGAAACTTTTAAGCATGATGTATATGTTCATTATGTTGATTGTGATATTAGTTTCATGTTGTATTCACGTTAAAACTTAGCAAACTGTCACTCTAAATCTTTGATAACAATAATTTCAATAGACAATGGAGGAATATATTCAAAATTATGATGGAAGTAAAATGTAACCCAAGATTATTATCTGTAGCTAAGATATTTAAAATAAAGGTCACAGGAAGACATAGCCAAGTAAGAAAGAGCTGAAGGAATTATAGTACAAATGATTCCTCGTGAAAAAGCTATATGGTGATGAAATATAGCTAGTAGGGGTAGAAATCGAGTGGTAGAGACTTACTAGTATTTCCCAATATCTACTCTTCCTCTTTCTTTGGTCATAAGAGTACCTCCTCACATTGTCACCAACCTATGAGACCGTATTTCCTAGCTTTTCTTATAGTTAAGTTAGGGTGAGTCATCAAATTTTACACTACTGCAGAAAGATATATGGACCTTTATGTTCATTGCAATATTATTTACCATAGCCAAAATATGGAAGCAACCTAAGCGTCCATCAATAGATGAATGGATAAAGAAGATTTGGTGCATATATACATAGGATATTACTCAGCCATAAAAAAGAATAAAATCTTGCCATTTGCAACAACATTGATGTACCATTTATGCTAAGTGAAATTAGTCAGACATAAAAAGACAAATACCATATGATTTCACTTATATGTAAAATCTTAAAAACAAAATAAACAAACAAAACAGAAATAAATTCATAGATACCGAGAGCAAATTGATGGGGTTTTGGGAGATGAGCAAAAAAAGGTGAAAGGGGTTGAGAAGTAAAAATTGCCAATTATAAAGTAAGTCACAGGGATGCAAACTACAGCACAGGGAGCATAGTCAATAATATTGTAATATGTATAGTGTCAGATGGATACTAGACTTATCAGTGATCCTTTTATATTTATATAAATGTCTAATCACTATGTTGTATACCTGAAACTAATATAATATTGTATGTCAACTGTTATGGGAGAATAAATGAATTTTAAGTAAATAAATAAATATTTTATTTTTTAAGTTGTCAACTTCTGCTAAAGGTATAAACAGAAGTAATGTGTGCAACTTCCAGGAAGTCTTATTAAAGGAAGGAAGATACCCCTCATCAGCCTTCATTCATGCTGCTCCTAAAAAGGTAAATGTGATTGATGGAGTTCTAGCAGCCATCTTAAACCATGAGGACGAAGGTTAAGCCCTAATGAATGATAGAGAAGCCAGCTAGAAAGAGTTTGGCTACTTAATAAATTTGTGGATCTGCCAAACCTTCTCTAGACTGCTGCTTCAGGCTCATATTATATGAAAAAGAAAAAAAACTTTCATTTTTTAGGTCACCACTTTTTGTTGTTGTTTTGTTGTGACTTGTGGTGGAACAAAATTCCAACCTATATGTCAGTCAACCAAAAGATATATTCTAATAAAGAATTTAGGTATGGAGAAGCTATAGTGTTGTATAAAGCTCACTAAATAATTTTCTGACACTTAAAACACTGACATAATGCCTACAGAGCAGAATAAAAATGTTATAAAGTTTTAAAATTTTAAATCTTAATATAACTAACAATATCAGGCAGTAAGGAGAGAGGGAAGTGCCAGTGTGCTGGTCTCCTCATCTCTCCCAGCAGGAAGTTAATCAATACTGTGAAAATTTAAAATAAGTCATTTTTTTTTAATGTCCTGTTTTTTTAACTTTTTTTAAATTTTTATTTATTCATTTTAGAGAGGAGAGAGAGAGATAGAGAGAAAGAGAGAAGTGAGGAGTAGCAGGAAGCATCAACTCCCATATATGCCTTGACCAGGCAGCCCAGGGTTTTGAACTGGCGACTCAGCATTTCCAGGTCGACGCTTGATCCACTGCGCCACCACAGGTCAGGCCATAAATAAGTCATTTTATAACAGACTCCAATCTCCTAATGTTTTCTCTAAGCCCTTATAAGATATCTGTTGGAAAATAATATCTCTTGTGCTAAAGAAATATTTGTCTAAATGGAACAATTTCTTCATTTCACTTTAGTTTCTCCTTTATCTTTTAAAATAAAATTAAGTCTAATACTTTTTTATTAAAAAGTAGCTTGTGTGATGTGATATTATATATATATATATATATATATATATATATATATATATATATATATATAACCTTTATATTCCTGGCCACAGAGACTTCTATTGAGATATTTGCATGTGTTGATTTCTGGAATATGTTTTGCGGGCATTATTTACTTTTTCCTCAGTAGTTTTATTAATTTCCTGAATTCTTTATAATTGGCACATATTATTTTTTAATATCAATGGGTTTATAGTGTGCATTCTGCTGCATTCACCTAATTATAAGCAAGGGCATCTCTCCAAGTCACTGATTAATATTCTATAGCATGGACGCACTTTAATTTATCTAAGCATTGCTTTACACACGAGCATTCAGGTTGCTTAAATGCCCCACCTCACCATTGTAGCTCGTAATTTTTTGATAGTCTTAATTTCCAAAAATGGGGTTTCTGATAAAGATAATAGGACATTTAAAACCTTAATAGTTAAAAGATCCCGTGCTAATTACACCCCCACCCATTAAGTATGAGAGTACCCATTCTCCCTTTCCAGTAATAAATACAACAATTTAAAAACATTTTTAAATTGGGCCAATTTTGGTTTAAAAACTGATATTTTGTTATTTTATTTTTTGTTTCCTTTATTTTTTGTTAGGGCAATCCTTATTTTCCCTATGTGATTGGTTATTTGTGGCTTTTCCCTGTTTATTTATCTATCATGTTATTTGTCTTTTTCTTACCAACTTGTGAAGAGCTCCTTTTAGATAAAGGCTACCAATTTATTATAACACATGGTATAAATGTACTCCTCCAATATTTATCACATAGCTTTTGATTTCGTTTATTTTAGCTATTTCCAGACATAAAGGCTTAATTTTTATGTGGCATATCTTACTTTTACTATAACAGTGAGGTCATTTTTTAAAAAATGCTCAAGAACAGAAAAAGCAATACTCCGGCCCTATTGCATCATTCCCTGCTCCTCCTCAGACTTTGAAGTCTAAATTCCCCAGTGCAGCTGACAGAGCCCCACAAGGGGCCTGATCTCTCGTAGCTGGGCCTCTGCTCTTCCCTGCTCTTAGCTAAAGCCTTTCACCCAAGACTGTCTTCTTCTCCAGGGAGACTTTCCTGAGCCCCACGTGTCTGCATACCAGCTAGAGGACTCTCCTCTGGGGCCCCATCTTGTCCTGAGCCCAGTGGTGTTCATCCAGTGCACACCTGAATGCCCACCAGATGCCTGCCCTGCAGACTGGTCAAGGCCTGTGTATTAAACTCTGCTACTTATTTGTAACATCACCTTTGATCTCAGCACCTCTCTACTGAATATACTGAATATATTCTTACTAGAATATACTTTAATTACCCATTTATCTTCATGTCCTCTAGACCACCAGCTTCCTAAACACAGAGTTATGTCTTGTTCATCCTGCACAATGAGATAATGAGATGGACAGATGAATGGATGGAGGAGAACTCAGCATAGAGTGTCCAGATAGGCCTGACAGATGGCAAAGGCTGAGCAGGTGCCTTCTAAGAATTAGTGCCACATACACCTGATATCTACTAAAGGATTCACTTTCTCTTTTGGCACCCCCACTTCTAAACATTCCATCACAAAAATAAATGAAACCAAAAAACAAAATAAAACACACACCAGCCACCTCCTTTCTATCAAGTGTGCTCTCAGCTATTCCTGTTTTCCAAATCACTCTCATATCCATCACATCTTTGGGGTCCCGGAAGACCACCATGAGGGAATAAGACAACCATTTTACAGAAGACAAGACTGAACCTGGTACAGGCCAAGTAAGTGGCTTGAAGCTTGAGATCTGAGATAATAAATCGTACATAGGCCCTGGAAATCACTCTGACATAGCTTCTTGTCCAACACTATGCCTTCAGATGGGTAAGGTGCTATATGCCAAGGGGCCACCCCACAATAGCTTACTTCTTTTCTGGTTTGATATCCCACCTACCTTAGGATGTAAAATGCCAGTAATCAGGCGTGCTTCAGTAATGGGCAGGAAATAATTCTGTCTGTGCACTTTTAGCCATTAACAAAATGTCTTCTAATCCAGCCACCTTAATATAAATTGTTCTAAAATATTATTTTATGACTATACAGTATCCAATAACAAATAGTATCTTTTTGTGAAATTAATTTCAATTTCAATACTAAATTGCTATGGAATTACATATTACATACACATTACAACAGAAAGAAGTTCCTCATGATTAATGTTATTACAGTGCACACCAAAGGAATTAATAATGATTTGCAGTTACTATAAAGTGGAACTGGTGTAAGAAAAAAGGTTAAGTCTAATTAAATTCTGGCGACCACTTTAGGGCCCTGCCGCAAATGAGGACGCTGGGTTTTATGTTAATTAATTCTATACGAAAGGTTGCTGAAGTGTTTTAATAGTGTTCAAAGAGCCATGTTTTTACTACCAGCGTGTGTTTTGATTTTTTTTCCACAGTGACCTGTTGGCACGGCTGAGGTGTTAACTTCTCAGTAATCACCAGGTGTTATGAGGCTGGAGGTTTCTTATTCTGCAGAGTTGTCATGCCTGGTGGTGAGACCAAGGTTTCAGTCCCCTGCAATTGTGCCTGCTGATAAATGGATCTTGGGTTTCCTGAGTTGCTTTCTGGTAGGACACAGCTCCACAATTGCCTTTTCACGTGGGTGTAGTAGACAGACTGGACATCTCACAAGGGCCCCAAATTGTCCAAAACAGGACTTGAATAACTCAGTGCCTGATTTCCACTGCTATGAATGGAAGTCAGTGTGCGTTAGCTCAGAATTTGAGAGTTTCACGTTTTGTCATGGTTTTATAGCTCATTTCCCTTGTAACTTGGGGCAAGTCATTTAAATTCTGAGTCTGAATTTCCTTAGCCTTCACAGTATTGTTGCCAGGATTACATCAGAAAATGGATAAGAAAAAGAGATGGGAAGTTCTGAAAGTTAAACAAATTAATGTGGTCATTCATGACCGTCTCCTCAATGAAGTTTCACTCCTAACACATCTAATTCCTACACCAGCCTTATGAGCTCCTCAGTGATGAGACCAGACCTTTACTTAAACTATTGCTCCAGTTTCATGCCACATAAATATTTAATCTAATATTTCAGACAGTGATATTTGGTAGAAAGTTGTTTCAATGTAATTTTCAGTCCTTTGACTTTTGAAGTTAATCAAAGCATACAAGTTGGTATTTCTGGTTGTCTCATCTTTGCAAGCCAGGGCATAGCTGAATGCCTGGCACAGAGTAAAACCTCAATAGATTTTGGCTAAAAGAAAAGATGGATGGATGGATGATGGATAGATGGATGGTCATCCTGATTTCTCTGACCCAATCCAGACACAGCATTGTGATAACCCATGCAAAATCAAATCTGACCCACTTCTGAGTGCTGTTGCTAGCACTGGAATGCCTCCCAGCATCCAACACTACCTGCCCTACACTGTTCATTTCTGATGCTTTCAACCCTGGAAGCCTTCTCCAACTATACACTCTTATCCAAGAAGGTCTTCCCCTTCTCTGGACCTATAGAAATGGAATTGGGGGGCATAAGAATTTCCTAGAGAGCTTGCTGAATACAGATTGTTGGGTCTCACTTCAGAATATCTGATTTCGTGAGCGCAAGAGTTGAAAATTTACATTTTAACAAGTTCCCAGAGGATGCCGTCGCTGCTTATCTGAGGACAGCACTTAAGAACCTCAGATTTACCCCATCGGTCCCTATAGAATTTACTAGAACTAGAAACTTTTTCCTTAGATGAGGATTATTTTGAGTAAGGAGTTTGTTGAACACCAACATGGCACCTGCTTTCTGCCTTAGAGCAACATTCCAAAGACGGTCCATTCCTACCCTTAGCTTACAGAGAAGAAGCTGGCTTTTGTGGGGGGGGGGCAGCACAGTCAAGAGTCAAGGTCAAGGGCATCCAGATCTTCTCCCATTGCCTGGGGTTGATGGTCAAGCAGCTCAAAAGGCATTTTCCATATGAAAACAAAGCACGTCTGCCAGGAACAGTAGCTAAAACTATGAAATAAACACTCTCTGAGCTTCACCCTGTCTCACAAGCGATAGGTGGGCAATGATGGCCGATTACTAATTAAGGGACATATTTGGCAAGTGTCCTGGGAAAAAGAGTTTAGCCCCGGTCACCTAACTAGTTATGTGACCTTTGGCAAGTCAAGTGACCTTTTTGGGCCTCCCAGTCATCTCATCCAAAGCTCTCACCCTCTTTCCAGCCCTGACGTCCATACCCGTGCCAGTCTGCGTCTGCAATGCCAGGAGCATCTGAGGGCCTTGTGAAGTGAGTTTCCCAGGGCCTCCTGCACTCCACACCACCCAGGACAGAGAGCAGGGAGGCCAAGGCCACCTCTTTGGCCTCTGTTCCTCCCTCAGCATCAGAGGGGATCTAATTGATCCTCCTGCAGCTTTCGTAGTCCAAGGAGGAAGTTACCAGAACTCAGAAATTAAAAGGAAAACTATTGTGTAGAAGTTATTTAAAAAAAACAAAAAAGGCACCACGGTTCCTCCAGTAAACTGTACACCTCAGGTCTATGCCATCAGCCCTGAATCCATTCAGAGGCCATTAGCAGCCCGAGTGCTGGCACCGAGACCCCCAGACTCCTTGGAACCTTGAGAGCGAATCTCCAAGGAGCTGACTCAGCCTTTTGTCCTCCAGAGGAAGAGAAATTGGATTCCAAGCCACAAAGGCTGTCAGGTCTGCATCAGAAGCTTGGAGAGACAAAGGACTGCTACAAAAGAGGGAGCAGCCCAATTTCCTCATCTAGAGCAAAGATGAAGCTGAGGAAACGGAGGGAGCAAGGGAAGGAGGGAGAGGGGGAGGGATTGGGGGGAAAGGGATAAGGAAGAATTGATTTACTGCCCATGACTCCACAGCAGGTGCGTGCCACCTCATTAATCCCAACAGCAACAGGCGTCCGAGGTAGATACTATTCTCCCCATTTTACAGTGGTCATAACTGAGGCTCAGACCTTGGAGTGACTTATGTAGCTCGGTGAACTTGGGCAAGTGATACAGCATACATTCAGCTGCAGGCGTGTCTAATCTTGAAGGTCATGCACATTTCATTGCCCCATTCAGTGTCTGAGGGTTGGCTGTCAAGGCAGGTCTATGATGAAAAAGGAAAGAGGGATTCCATGGTGAATGGCCCCAGACCATTTCCTGTTCTCACCTGGGTGGTGCATCCCAGATACCCAGTAAGGCTTGCCAGATCCTGAGAAATGTAAACATCAGAGCTTAAAAGGCTCTGTGACTACTGGGAGTAGAGGACCGGCATACTGCATGTTCACTAGTGATCACTGCTAACCCACAGGCAGTGGTGTGACCCTAAGTTCAGAAGTGAGGACTCCACAGCTCCTGGGCACTGTGAGCTCGTCTCATGCATAAAACAAGGATGGATGAAGTCTCCAGTTGAAAATTCCCTGTTCACTGGGAATTCTTGCTGACCCTCTCCAGCTTGCCAGACTGATTCACCAGGGTAACTCCCACCCTCCAGGTAGCTCCATGGTGGAACGGTAGCCTAGTACCTGTACCCATCTACAAGTAACGATAGCAAGTATGAGGCTTCTCCTACCTGACTGTGAGCATCTTGGGGAGAGAATTTTCTTGTTCTAAGCTCCGCAGCCTCCCCACTCCCGGGCCAATTAGCCCAGGGTAGAACAGAAAGAGACTAGACCACAGCTGTCCAAAAGAACTTTCTGTGCTGTCCACTTCAGTAACCACCAGCCACATGTGGCTATCGTGCATTTGAAGTGTGCCTAGTGCAAATGGGGCACTGACATTTTAATTTAATTTATTTCAGTTAATTTAAATTTAAGTAACTACAGGACTAGACACTGCATAAATATCTGTTGGATAAAAGAGGAAAAGAGAAGAAAGGGAAGAAGATGCTAAGGATGTAAAATATATTCAGAACAAAAAGGAAAGAAGAAAAGAAAGGGAAAAAAAGGGAAGAGGAAGTATTGATAATGGCTGCTATCAGACGACACCAAGGAAAGCGGCAGGTTGGCATCTGGCCCGTTTTGGAGCCCTTCGCTGTTTGCCTTGGAGTAAGAGACAACTGTGCAGACTGGACGGAGCCCCCCCCCCAAGCTTCCTGAGCCCTGGTGAGCCTCAGTGCACAGACCTGAGCGAACATCCTGTGCTTACTGCCATCCAAATCCTCAGACCTTGGGACAAGAGAGACCAAGAGTGTCAGATGGAAAAGGCCGTCTCAGCTTGCGCACCCTACAGTTGCATAAAAGTGAAGTGAGTCCAGCGGGGTATGATGGAGGTGAGCAGGTGAGGGCCCGGATCAGATGTAAACGTACAAGCCCCTGCCCGACCCTCACACCCTTCTCTCCCCCTCCTCCCTCTGCCTCCATCTCCACATTAGCAATTTATTTCCAGGACACTCTAATGAAGTACATCTTAAGTCTCCTTTCACGGCTAATGAGGAGACAACAAGAATTTGACTAACACTAGTACAATTACTGGAGCAGTGGAGCGAAGGCCTCTGATTAGACGTGATAATTTGCAAGGCTGGGCTCTTCACATTAAGTTTGCAAACAGTTTAAAAATCACTTCCTCTATTTATCCAGCTAATCCCTATTTAATGACTCCAGAACCAAGCAAAGGAAAAGGGAACTGTCTCTTTAAAAATTAATAAATTAATTAAAATACTAACCACTCCAACTTTATTTGCCCAGACAGGAGAGATGGCAGAAGTGTAACCTGATTGTCATCATCAGACAGACTCATTAAGATTGCAGAGCTTCAAAGGTCTTTGCCATCCCCAAACTGCAATTCTTCATCTGTCCCAGCTGCAAAGTCAGTCAGGCCACTCCTACCCCTAACAGAACTTCTTGCCTGGCATGGAAAGACAAGATCACCTCCCTGCAGATGGGTCTAACTGTGTGATTTAAGAACTGCTATAGGTCTCCGGTCCCCAAAGCCTGTGGAAAGGATGGACTCAGGTGAAATTCCATTCTAGCAGAGGGTTCTTTATCATTTCACCACTCCAGGAAAGTAAAAGGGGGTTCCGTGGATCTATCCAAAGGCTTTCCTCTCCCAACACCATCCTCCAGCACTCTCGAACAAAAACACCCATCCCAAGTGTCCAGCACATAACTAAGACCATCAGATCCAGGCATTTGGAAAAGAACAGGGATCAGGAGACCAGAGGATGGGTGGAGGTTGGGGGGATACCAGCCTCCTCTTCACAATCATTTGCCTTAGAGGCTGTGGCAGTCACGCTAGTTCTCCATTTCTTGTTGAACTAAGAACTGATAATATGGGATATGCGAGGCTGATAATGTTGTACCTGGAGTTTTTCTGCTTAGTGCATCAAATCTACATGAAAGCCTGGAGGTAGCCACTCTCATTGGCCCATTTACAGATAAGAAAATGAAGGCCACTGAGTTTATATGACTTTTCAGGTTGCCCCAGCTAAGCAAGCAGTGGCACCAGGACTCAAGCACAAGCAGGCCTCCTAGGCCTTACTCTTCTCCCTGAAAGGTGTGAAGCCACTCAATTGTAATTAAATCCTGATCAACATGAGCACCTACTTGCTCAAATATGCTCCCCTAATCGCCAGACACCATATAAACTTAATTCAGTTTGCATACCTACACAGATATACATGTATAGTACAACATAGAAGGACATTTCTTTTGCTTGCAAAACTTAGAGATCACAGAATTAGGAAGAACTTGGTGCAATTTCCAAAGCATATAGCTCCTTTGATCCTCACAATGCCCCTGTGGGTAAAAGTTATTCTTTTCTACTTTATTGGAGGGAAAACTGAGACTAGAGGGAAGAAGTTATTCATCTAAAATCGCACACTCAACAAAAGGCCAACATAATTATAGTGTGGATCTAAGGGACCCTGGGACCTGGGTCCACACTCGGATCACCAGCAATGGTGGCTGCCTACCTCAGGTTGTTCATGCCTTTGTGCGCCCAAGGGATCTAAGAACCACCCAGGACAAGTGGAACTTAAAACTCTGTCTCTGAGTGAGGACAGAAAAGCTGACACCGAGAGATCACAGAGTGAAAGCTGTGGGTCTATGTGACTGACCTTCAATTACCACACATGCACACACAAAAAATATTCACATACATACACACACTACATGCATATACACACATAATGCACATGCATACACACAATGTACACACAATGCACATGTGTACTCACACATGAGCATAATACACATATTCACGCAATACACACACAGCTACTCATGATACACATACACATACACAATGCACACACAAACACACTTAATACACATACACACACATGCACACAAAAACAAGCACAATACACAGAAATATACAGTGCACACACAAACACATAAAACATATACATAAACACAATAACACATGCACAAACACACATAAAACACATACATACACACAATGCACACACTCGCTACACACATATGCACACAGCCTTTGTGTTTACTCTGCCCACCCACGGTGTTATTTCAGCTGCTGATTTTGCCAGGATTTCTTGCACAAGCCCCCCTGCTCCTCCCTGCTGGTGGAGGCCAGTCTTAGCCAATGAACACTAAAGGAAAGCCGGCGGGGGTGGGGGGCTCTGGCCCATGGGCAAGGGCTGAGAGGAAACAAGAAATGGGCATCTTGGAAGAAGACAAGAAATGCTTGGGGGGGAGGTGTCCAGTGCGGATGTGGGAAGAGACAGCACTGCCAGGTAAGGAAGGTGTGGGTGGGAGCACACGGGCCTGGACAGCGTTCAGACTGCCAGCCGGGGGCCCTGGCCTCCATCAGTTCCACTACAGATACATTGTGTGGCCTTTCTCATTCTTTCTCCTGCCACAGGGTGTCCATCTGTACAAAGATCCTGGTAGGTGGGTTAGCTGTGAGCTCCTGGGAGTCAGACTGTAAGCCTGTGGGCAGAAGAGCTACTGTGGGCTGGAAGCCCCCTGCCCAGGAGCTCAGAGGAGAAGAGCCCTGTGTAGCCCTTCAGCTATGAAAGAGCTCAGGTATTTGTCCTGGTGGAGAAGTGATTCTTGCCCTCAGGGAGCCACTGGTGTACTGAGATAGGAACCTCCTCCCCCACTTGAACTAAGAGGCTTCAAGGACATTTTATGTTTTGGGCCAGATGTTCAGAATGATTTTGTAGAAAACACCTTTGTGATTATACGCCTTGTACCGTTACTATAGTGGACTTCATTCCCTGTGTTGGATTGCCTGTGGTGTAGATAGCAAAGCAAGGAAAGTTACAGATTGCATTCCTGCTTAGGAAGGGCTATATTATATTGCAAATGGAGAGGTTTTCATAGTTGAATGTTTGAAAGGAAGGAGGAAGGAGAAGTTAGACACCCCCCCCCCTTTTCCACACTTGTGAGGAAGAAGATAAATAAGTAAGGAATACAGAGGGGAAGGGAGATCTGAGTAGCCCCTTCCTCTGACCTTTCTTTCAGTTTCTGAGACCTTAATGGGCAATTTACAAATGCTTATCCTCTGTCACCATCTAAACCCCCTCCCATCCAGAAATTGTGTGATTGACGTGTGTACCTCTAGACATAGGAATCACGAGACCCAGGTATGTGAACCTGTGTTCTGTAAAGGGTATATAAGATGTAAGAAATCTAATTTTGGAGAGCACATGTCTTTGGAGCTACTAACTCTACATGCTTCACTGGCTTTTAATAAATTCTTTTTTCCTTTTATAAAGTTATCTGAGTGTCTATCCTCCGTTGGGTTGCTTTCCTGCAACAGTACAGCTGTGTGACATTGGCCAACTCACCACCTCTCTCTGAGCTTAGGAGCTAAACCTGGCTCCTGAAGATGGATGACTAGGTAGCTCTATCTTCCCCAGTAGTGTAATATCATGAAGAGGAAGGATTCTGGACCCGGCCAGATCTGGGTTCAAATCCCAGACTTCACCGCTTCCTAGTTATCCTGTTAGGTGTGTTACTTGACTTCTCAGTTCCTCAGTTTCCTCCCCTGAAATATGTAAGCAGCTATGACATCCACAGGGAGGGAGGGGATGGACCTGGAAGCCCACAGGAAGCCTCAGGCATTTGCAAGGCAGTGCAAAGGGAGGGAAGACTCTCACACCTGTTGGTGGGGTTCCTGGGAAACAGCTATACAGAAAGCCTGGCTGGAAATCAGCCAGTACTCAGAGGTACCTGGGTTCAAAAACTCAAATGCCTGAAATAACTATAACTATGGCACAACCTCTCCTAACAGAGCACCATGCAGACCTCAAAGTCACCAGTGTGTACTGATAGCCAGGTAATGCTGTTCAATGCAAAATAACAACAAGGTGCAAAGCCATGCAAACCAAGTGCTTCTGCTGGAGTAGGAAATGAGGGAGATCAAATATAGATGTGTAGCTGCCTGTCTTTGCAAACAGAAAAATGGACGGGTAAATAAAACATAGATAAAATTTGCTTACGAGGGCAAAGGGACATGGTGAAAGAAGCAGGGTTAGAGGTGAGTATCCTTTCCATTTAGTAATCACCTTTGAGTCATATTCACAAATAAAACTAAACAAGCTCAAGCTGCCTTATAGTAGGCAAACTGTTAAAGGACTTGTGTGAGCCAGCCAATTTCTCTAATCCAGATGGATGAGCAGACAGACAGATAAACAGCCCTAAGGCCAAAGTCCCAGAGGGCTGAGGAATGGGTAGACAGACAGCCAGTGCCATCCCCTGTCCGCCCCAGTCCCGCCCCACCCCACCCTACACAACCCCACCCCAGCAGGCAACCCTAAACCTTCTCAATCCCCCCACCCCCAACCCGAGCAGGGAGCATTCCACTCCTCAGTTCTTCCTGGAACGAATGCTTTCTCTAAACTCATTGCAAAACATCCTTGCTGGAGCTACAAATGGGAACCCAGAAGCACCCCCTGGAGAGAGGTAAACGGCTTCCTAAGGACACTCTGGCCTTTTGCGTTCTGCAGTGGGAGAGGCAGAGCAAGTCAGGCTGCCATTTCCAAGGCAGAGCCTGGGTCCCGCCGCACAGCCACGCACCAACTGAGTGCCATGCTGGACAGCCATCAGATTCAGTATTAGGGGAGCTCACTGTGCCCCACTCCAAAGTCATTCCTTGCAGCCTGTCCACTGTCTCATTCCAAACAGCCGTAAGGGCTATGCAGGGCTTGTAGAGGAAGAAAAGAGAAGAGAGGCCCGTGATAAGCTCTGTCAGCCCCCACCCACATATCCCCAAGGGTATGGGGAGCAGCATATCACGAGGCAGAAGATTGAGTTGGTGTCAAGGGGGCCAGAATCTGTCACTACGATGGGTCTTCTCTCTGGACCTCAGTTTCCCAGCTTATATTAGGAAGGAATTTTTTAGCATTGAACTGTTTCCAAATGTCATCTCACTTAGACTCTGACATGTAGACAGATCTATTCTGACTCCTCTGGGAAAGGTAGTGAGGGGCAGAAGCCTCACTCAGTGCCCAACCCCAGCCCCCCAAGCAGCCTCTGGCACTTACTTGGACCATGGCTTTCTTTGTAATTCCCATTCCCAGTCCTCCCTCTTCTAAACACCTCTCAAAGGCCGGGCAGTCACAAGAACCCTTACCCTGCTCTTGTTCCTCTGTGCACCCTCCTAGGGAGCTCTTGCCCCCACTGCTTTGCCAATGACTTTCAAACTTTTGTCTTGCTGAGCTCCATACTTGAGTGTTCACTAACCACTGGTCACCTCCCCTAGAGGCCCCGGCATCTCAGACATGATGCTTAGGGGGAAAACCATTTTCTCTCCCTGTAAGCCAACTCATTCTTGGGTTCCCAGCTCAGGATGAGGGGCTTTAGCCTCTCTAGCACCCAAACCAGAAACTCTGGTCATCTCTTCATACCCTCTTCCATTGAAATCTATTCTGTCATCATCAAATGCTTTTAAATCAACTCTTCATCTTCATCTCACCTCTGTTGTCCCAGTTAGGGTCACCATGTCATCACCATCACCATCATTATCTCACCATCATCATAGCCACTATCATCACCATCATCAAACTCATCACCCATCATCATCATCATTGCCACCATCACCACTATCTCAGCATCACCATCATTATAGTAATCATCATCATCACCACCTTCTTCAGCAGCAAATATTGTCCCACCATCATCATCATCATCATCATCATCATCACCACCATCATGATTATCACAACCACTATCCTCACCTCACCATCACCATAACCACAATCATCCACCATCACCACTATCATCATCATTGTTATCCTCACCTCTCCTAAGTCTCCCATCTTCTATATATGCCCTTGCTGACCAACAATTTACCTGGCATAAATGTTCTTTCTGAATCAGATATAATCATGACCATATCATAATTTAGAGCTGCTCACTGACCTCAGAAAAATTTCAATTGCATTGGAATTTGGCCATGTACAATTCTGACTCCCACCTAGTATATCAAACCTGTCTCCCACCAAGCCCATGCAGTGCCCCAACAAGACAGGGCTCAACTCCATGACACCCTTTCATGAACAGACCACACCTTTCCCCCTCAGTGCATGTGCACTTCCTTCAGCCTGGCATCCCCTTCTCTGATAGCTGAATGCTACTACTAATCCCTCGAGGCCCAGATCCAATTCCCTGCCTCTAGGATAAGGTGACCAGACATCCCGCTTTTGGCAGGACAGTCCCAATTATTAACAATTTGTCCCGCATCCCACAACGTTTTTAAAAAGTCCCAATTTATGAAAATAATGCACGAAAAGCTAGGGAACAGCGGGAGAACGGGAAGGGAACATACGAAATATACAGTTTTCGGCGGGGAAACCCCGCCTCCACCTGGAAGCGCCCGAACTGTTGCAAGGGTTGGCTGCCCTGTGAGGGCCCGAAACAAAGAACTTCGGGCTGGATGTACCTGCTGGGGCGGAGGCCGTCAAGTCCCCTAACTACCCATAGGCCTGTATCCTGGACACCGGTGTGCGGCTCCAGGCTCCGTGAGGAATATGCGCTGTCTTTACCAAGAACTAATGCTGTGACTGAACGCATTTTTTCTACGGTAAATAAAGTGTAGACATCAGAAAAATCACAATTAAGTCTTGAGACTTTAAAAACCATTTTATGTGTGAAATATAATTTAACAAATTCTTGTGAAAAATTTCATGACCTTTTAAACAATGACAGCAATCTACTAAAAAAAATTCACTCAAATGAGAAATATGCCAAAGAATAAAATAATACTATACATAATTTTTAATGTATTATATTTGTAAATTTTACTTATGTTGAAATTCTAAAAAATATATTACAATACTATTTTTGCATTCTATGAAAATATTTTTTGCTCCATATAGACCAAATTTTTAATCAAGAACCCCACCCCCACAATGGTGTCCGCTTTACCAGTTTTAAAATCTGGTAACCTTACTCTAGGAGGAAAGGATCAATTCCCCACCTGAGTTCGGAGAACTTGCTCTAACTCCCACCTGAGTAGCCAGTCATGTTCACAGCACCTGACAACACTATTGTTGCGGTCAATCCCCTACTACCCAGTGAACTCCTGTAACTCATGGACTGCCTTCCCCTCCTTGGTATCAGCGTTGCCACCATTCCCTTCCAGCTCTGGCCTTGCACAGGGCAGGAGCCTTAATAAAGTTTAATAAACAGGAAATGAGTTAAAAAGTTGGCAAGAATAAAGGCAGGGGAAACGAGGAAAGAATTTTTCTATAACTATACTTAAAGCAGACCCAGTATCATTTATCTAGAGCTCAGCTTAGGTCTGAATCAGCTACTTTCTTAGTGCCAAACTCCAGAACCTCTCCATAAAGAAAAGGGGTCTCTTACTTCCCTAGTTCCTCTACAATCACAATCATCATTCCATCCATCCAAGTCACACCTGAAGAAAGGGCTGCAGAAGGCAACAGAGGGTTCAGGGCACCCAGTAGCTTAAGCCATGGTGCTGGCTCCAACTGCCTGAGCTTCCCACCTTTGGTGTCATTTCCAGACCCTCAGCATAGAGGTGAGTCCATTCACTAATTCACAATAATTATTTTGCACCTGCTACGTGCCAAGTCCTGAACTAGAGGTCTCCTGGCTCCCCAGGCAACTCTCTCAGGTGCTTTGGGCCCCAGACTACACCTATTTGGGTCCTGATCCAGCTCCTTACAACATAATATTGCCCTTGAGGGGTTACTATGGCCCTAGCCTGTCCTGGGCCAAGTATGGGGACAAGATCAAGTCAGTGGGTTGGAGAGATTGGTGCACAAAGGCCATGAGCACAATAAGCAGAAACTGGAAATATGGGTAAACTCAGCTTTAAAATAATCATCACAAAATGCATGAAGGTTGTGACTGTCCTCGTTCAAGGAAACTAGGCATACGACCAGGCTGCCTGCGTCTCTGAACTCACTGTCGGGGCTCTGCAGGAGCATCCATTTGCAGAGGGGAAACTGAGTCCTAGAAATGAGAACTCTGCTCAAAGCCCATTCAGCAGGAGTACAGGGCCAGGCCTTTGCCAGACGCCCACTTCTGAGAGAGCCCACCAACTCTAAGCAGCCTGCTGCTTCACATCAAAGCTCAAGGCTTCTCATTGGGCCTCTTGGAGGGCAGGATTTGGGTGTGCCCCTGCCTATGGTGGGTTTGGAGACACAGCAAGACTTCCTCACCTGTGGTAGCCTTGAGACACCAACCTGGCTTCCTGTTCCAAGTAGGCTGACCAAGAGGGCATCTAAGACCAGAAGCTGCAACTCCTCATTTAGAAGCAAAAGCCAACCAGGTTCTCAGACTCAACCCATTTCCTACTTTTTATCCTGTCCCTGTATCCCCCTCCAATTTACTGTCCTCATTCCCTCTCTTTTGATACCTTCTGATTTTCCCAGTTCTCCTTGCCTCTCTTCCTTGCGCAAAAGTTTTCTCTCTCTCTTTCTCTCTCTCTCTCCCCCTCACTCATACACGTGCACGTGTGTGTGTACTTCTGTCTCCCCATCTTTCTCCTTTCTTTCTCCATTTCCTGATGTCCAAGTCCACTCTCAGTGATATGGGAGGTCCCAACAGAGAGCACAAAGCCTGGAGAATGAAGTCGCCCATGTAGCTGTGCATGTGTGTGTGTGCGTGTGCCTGTGCATGCTCCCATGGGCTGGGTTGGTTTATGTCTCACACTGCATTGCAGTATAGTTGAGAACACACTTTCGCTATTATTACTTCATTTGCTCTTGACAACGACTCTGGGAAAAAGGCAAGGGGAACGACAGGGAGGGTGGTTATTTCTCTCTGTGCCCAGGAGGAGCACAGAAAGGCTCAGAAAGCCTGAGAGACTGTCTAAGGTCACACAGCTCTCAGGCCCACCTCCCAGCAGAGCATAAGCCCATGTTGACCAGAAATCTGTGTGCCGTATGTTTTGACCTCATAATGTGCCCAGCGCTGCTCAGCCACCACCTTACGTGCCTGCAATGTGCTGCCTAAGCCCTGAACTTCTCTGGGCTTGTTCTGACCCAGATTCTTCCATATCAGGAAGCCTGACTCCAAAGAGACAGCTCCACCATCCCCAGATGTCCTAGATGTGCTTGGAACTGGCAGAGGAGTAATTCCTGGATGTGAGTCTCTGGGGACTGTGGCCTGGCCTTGTGGAGTGTGGTGGGAAGCATCTGGTCCCAGGTGGAGACCAGCAGCCTCTGGGCTATGCTGGTGAGCAGCCCCTACAGAAAGCAGTCCAGGGCCAGGGTGGTCGGGTGTTTTGTCCTGGGCCTGGAGCCTGGCCAGCTGCAGAGCGGCCCATGAGGCTCCTGCACTCAGGAACGCCAGTGATGCTCCCTGATGGGCCACTTCCTATGGCTCCCACAAGCACCTCCAAAACCCCATGTCATATCCAGGCTCAACATTTTCTCCTGCCACCACTTCTGGCCTACCTTCCTGGGTGCTCCTTAAGGAAACAAAAAACACCACAACCCACTAGTACCCCAGCCATCATCTGAGGTCATTGAGGACATCTTCAAATTTCTCACCCTAAGCCATACCCATGAACATCACCTCCAATCAGTCTTCCCAGGCTCTCCCTCTCCCTGCTCCTGCCACGTGGCTCTGCCCTGGATTTATGCACTTGCCTTCTCTCTGGGCCCCTGCCTCCCACCCTGCTCCTCTCTGTCTATTGCTGTGTGGGAGCAGGACAGGAGCAAGGACTTGGGCTGGGTTCTGTAGCGGACAGCTCTATTCTGGAGTTCCTGTTAGTGTACAACTGTGGACAAATTACTTACTATCTGATCATCTTGACATCAGTGAGTTAACACCCTTCAATCTCTTCTCCTGCTTACCAGCCAGCATTCTACTTAGAATTTGACTTCCTTTTAGAATCATCTACCAGAAGAGTGTATGCTGAATAAGGTGATGTTAATCTACTCAACACAACATGTGGAACTCTCTTTGTAAACTCATGGTTTGGTATTCTTGTTTGCCAAAAAATAAAATAGAATAGAATAAGATGTCCAAATTAGATGGAAATCTGAGGACATTCATATAACAACACAAACACAATGAAGGCAGAGAAAAGGAGAGTTGGCACTCTATACTGGCTTCAAATGCCTGGAAGGTTATTATAGAATAAGATTTAGGTTCATTTCTGCAGCCTTAAGACCCACCTGTGGACAGACTTAAACTAAAGTAAGTACTATCTTGCTAAACAACTAGGTAGTGAGCTGCCCGTTAACAGAAATATGCAAGAAGAGGCTGTACAAACCGTGGAGGGAATGTTACAGAGAGGTGTCATTCTCGAGGCTCCCCTCTTCCTTTCAACTGCTAACAAATTCAATCAAGAAGTACTAATTGACTCTTTAAGCTGTCTGACACCCTCCATCCCCACAGCCACCACCGGGGCCAAACCACCACCCCCTCCTGCCTGAATGACAGCAACAGCTCTGGGATGCTCTCTTGCATCCAAGCTTGCCTCCTCTCCTTCACTGTTTCTCACACAGAAGCTGGAGTGATCTTCTGAAAGCAGGAATAAACCTATTCTGTTCACTGTTACAAACCCCAAAGCTTTCATTAGCCTTACTGTACAGTCTAAAGTTCACAGTGTGACTACTGAGGCCTCCCTACAGGTCCTGACTACCTCTCCAGCACACTGTCACCACCCACACCTACACATGGTGCCCAGCCAGACAGAACCACCTGCTGCTGCTGCCTCTACCTCCCCCTTTTCTTTCTCCATACCCTCTTTCTCTTCCTCTCTCTTTATCCCCCTCCATCTCTATCTCCCCCTCCATCTCCATCTCCCTCTATCTCCCTGCTCCTAATTATCTGGCTTTGCAGACACCACTATCTTTGCCTGCCAATGTTCTCTACGTATTTTGCCCATCCTTGCCTGGCTGACTCCTATCTGTCCATCATGTCTGAGCCTTCACCCCTCCCTCAGAAAGTCCTCCTGGGTTCCCCATAGACATACCCAGCCTGGACCAGGCTCCTGGAGAAGCCTGCGTTTCCTGGTTTGCAGCTCGTATCACATTGCATCCCACATGGCTACTTCCTTCAGAACCAGACAGAGGTGTCCCAGCTTCACCACAATGGCCCCACCGGTGCCTGCCAAGCTGAATCGGTTCAGCAATGCTGGTACAGGGCAGGCAGGAAGGGGAGCAAGGCAGGCTCCATGGAGGAGGTGATGCAACCAGGCTGGAGCCTGCTCCAGGTGTCCCCACCTAACCTGCTTTGCTAGAGTTCACAAGGAGGAAGGGCTTGTCAGACCTGGTTTGAAGCCCCCCAAATAAATTATTGTACTGTCACTTGGACTGCCAACTTCCCAGGAGCATGATGTCACCTCCCATCAAAGGCCAGGTGGGAGAAGGCAAAAGAGCTCTGTGGGCCTCAGCCCATGTTCTGGGGGGGATCTCAGGCCATGTTTCATGTTGGCTCAAGTGACAATCCCCAGGGCCCAGGCAAGGCCACAGATGCCCCAGCTGCTCCTAAACTCTGATGCCTCTGCACCATTTATTTGGAGCCCATCACAGCCAGGGCTGTGTTGAATACCAGATCTGGTGAATATTATCTTGGAATTTTTAAGGCCTCACATGTATTCCCCAGCTGTTTCCTGGTAATCAAGCACACTCCCTCCATTCTCCATGCGCCCACCAGGGGCAGCATGCAGGACTAAGAGGAAGGGAGGATGAAACAGGCAGGCTCTCCAGGCCACAGCTCCCCATCTGGGTTCCAGGCCCCGGGCTCTTTAGCAGAGGGGAAAAAAGCCAGAGCAATCACCCAGTCCCCTCCTCAGACGCAGTGTACCCCACTTCTGCTACTGCTACCACTAATTAATGTTTATGTGCTAGAACCTGTTGTATACATTTTATACATATAAATTTATTTAATCCTTATAAGAAACCTACAAAGTAGAAGCTTTTATTAACCTTGTTGGACAAATGAGAAAACTGAGACACGGAGAGATTACCTTGTCCAGAGTCCCACAGTTATGTGGGAGGGACCAGGATTTAAACCCAGACAGGTAGGCCGACTATGGTTTCTGGAATTTTCTTGAGCACCATACCCAGAATTAAAGGCCACAACCAATGCTGAGTCCTTCAGACTTGGGTAATAACTGGCGTTAGTGCCATAGCAGTGGACACTCTTCTCGGCAGTCCCTCCACAGGGTCAGCCCCTTCCCAGGTGCTAAAAGCTGAGAAGAGCTATTTCAGACACGGGGTCTGAGAAGCTCACAGTCCACCAGATACCAGCAGAAGCCACGCTGGGGCTCCCTTTTCTTCAGCATGGTGAAATTGAACAAGAGGATTATGAGACGGTTATAAGAACAACAGGAAAGGAGGCAGCAGCTCTGGTCCCAGCCGGGGCTCTATCTCACACCAGTTCACAGCCCCAGGCTGCAAATTTCACTGCACTGAACCTCAGTGTCTTCCCTTATAAATGCGAGGATAAAACCAAGCTTGTGATAAAAAGAAAGAGAGATAAAGTAGAAGGGCTTGGCCCAGGGCCTTGTACAGAATAGGTCCTGGTAAGTACTCCAAAGTCGGGATCTGGTAGCAGTGACCACGACCACAGCCTCAGCCCTTCCACCCTGGGACTGCCAGCAGCTTAGGGAGAGCCGAGGAGAGCTGATGGACTGTCCACAGGGAAGGAGAGCAGCAAGGCCCTTGGAAAACTGAGAAAGCCTTGGAAGGGGAGGGGACACCCCTCAAGGGACAAAAGCCCACAAGTCCCCTCTTGGCTTTATGCCACCGCTGAAGAGTCCTCCAAGAACCCATTCGGCTGGGTGGTTTTCTCTCGTGACAGCCTAGGGAAGGGAGCCCCAGCTCCGTTATCTTCCACCCACTTTTGATTCACAAAGAAAATACAGTTTATCTGGCTTATAAATTAGGGGCTGGTGACCAGGAGAGGGGGAAGTCTGAGTCACAATTCCCAAGGGACATGTTACAAAGCCACAGAGAGAGTCCCACCATGCTCCAGCCATGGACAGCCGGCAGCCCAAGCTGAACGGAACTGTTGCACATATAGAGCAGCCCAACATTGAACACATGGGAAAACTGGGGCCACAAGAGGGAGAAGGACCTGGCCAGGGTACCCAGGAGACACAGTGTCAGAGCTGGGTCTAGTTCTGGGCCATTCAGCTCAAAGCTGTCTCCTCTCACCGGGGTCAGGAGGGGATAAACCCAAAGGGTGGGACCTGACAGTGGAGCTTAAGAAGCAAGTCCCTGAGCTGAGGGGCTCCCAGAGGCCCCCTTCTGAAAGTTAGGAGCTGCGGGAACTGGCAAGACTATGCTCAGTGGCAGAGAGGGAGGAGTGGCAGGCTGCCTACTTCAAGCCCTGCTTCTAGCCCTGCTTCATCCACTGCTGACAGAGGCTCACCAGAACTCAGTGCTTTTGCCCTCCGCTTCCCTGGCTGGCAAGGGGGAGGAGGATTTTTTGTTGCTGGAAGTTGCTGGAAAGATTCATCACCATAACCTGCACCAAATATATCCTGTACCATATGCCCAGAAGGTTCTCAGCTGATGCCTGTGAAGTAGGTAGAACTGGCCTGAGTGGGTTGGTTCCCAAACTTGTTCTATTGAGAGCTCAGCAGGCTGGGGTCTAGGCCCGGCAGTTACTAAAGCCTGATGGGGCTCTTTGTCCTGAAGGTCAGAAGCCCAAGCCTGCCAAGAACACCACTCATCCTAGACAATGGAACAATACAGTGGAATGGGCACTGAGCCGAGAGTCAGGACACAGTTTCCCTGTGTGTGCTGGGGCAAGTGGCGTCCCCGCTATGGGACTCTGTTCCCCTACCTGCAGAAGTATATCTTCGCCTTTGATCCTCTCAAAGTGCCGTTGTTGTTCTATCGTCACAGTATAACCAGGAACGTCAGTTTCCTGCTCTGTGAAGCGGGGGCAGCATCACCTTCCTCTCAGTGTGGCTCTGTGCCGAGCTGCTGTTGATGTGGGGAGAGGGGCACAGCACTGGCGGCACAAGTGTCGTGTGGTCCCTTTCCTTCCCAATACTGCTTTTAGATATCTCCTCCAAGATATGAATGGACCGATGAGGGCCACACAGGTGACTCTGCAGAGGCATCGAGGCCTCCACCAGCAACGAAACCCCAGCAGTCTGGAAACCAGGGCTTTTCACCCCCATTCTTCCCTGCTGCCCCTCACACCAGTAGGTTCGCCCAAGCAAGATGCAGCACACTCAGCGCCATGATGGGGACAAGACATAGGATGGAAACCCAAAAGCCAGGGCAGACACTGCCATGCCTCTTGTCAGGGAGATGGAGGGTCTGCCCAAGGCCCACTGTCACCTCAGTGTTCTGTTGTCAGTCTCCGGCCAGACCCTCCTGAAGGCCAGGCCCTTCATCCAGCTACAAGTGGGCATCTCTTTCTCCCTGTGCCACAAACAACTCAAACTCAGCTCAGACAGAACCCACCTCGTCACCTTCCCATCTGATCCCAGCCTGCCTCTTTCCCGCTACACTCTCCATCCTGGGGGTAATGGGGGTAATACCACCATCTACACACACAGGAGGGGGCAGTCACTCTGAGTTCCCCCTCCCTTAGGCCCCTCTTAACTAAACTACAAATGGTCCCTGACTTATGATGATTCAACCTACAATTTTTTGACTTTATAATGGTGCAAAAGTAATATGCATAATAAATTATATGAGATATTTAACTCTTTACCATAAAATAGGTTTTATGTTACATGATTTTGCCCAACTGCAGGCTAATATAAGTGTTCTGAGCACATGTAAGGTAGGCTAGGCCAAGCTGTGATGTTCTGTAGGTTATATGTATTAAATGCATTTTGACTTCCGATATTTTCAATTGACTGTGGGTTTATCAGGACATAATCCATTGTAAATTGAGCAGTCACCAATTGAGGTTCATTCAAATTCCTTTAGCCCTCCTTCCCCAGGCCAGCTTAACCATTCAGGCCACATCATAGAGTGGCCTGCTGCCTCCTCCAGATTGAGAATCCCTGGAGAGGGGCAGTTTCTCACTCAGCACCTTATCCCGAAAGCCCAGAACGTTGGCATACAGGAGGATCGTAATAAATGTTTTATTCACAGACACTTGGGGAGAACCTGTAAACATGAGTAGAAGTGAACCCAACGGTCCCCAAAGGAAGGAGGGTTGAAGCAACACCCTCTGCCCCCATCCCCCAGGTGGAGGGACCCAGCTGGCAGAGCCTTACAGGTGTGACCAGCTGGAGAGGTCAAGGGCCTAAAGGGCCTTGAGTGTCTCACTCAGGAACATGGTTTGCAGAGGGCTGGCTTTATTTACTTCCCTTTTAGATTTGTCTTCTAGGCAAAGAGCACTCTGTCAGTGCTTGAGGAAGACAAATTGTGAGACTAGACCAACACTTGGCTCTGAAAATCTTGCCCTGGCCTCTCATCAGATCAGATTTCCCTGCTTTGAGCCAAACTCTTTAAAGCACTTTGGCATCGGGTGAAAGATTGCCAGGGCCAAAGGGCTGGCGGGGGGCAGCTGGATGATGCCCAGGGTCACCCTGGTGCTCTGCCCTGTTCCTGCCCTCCTTTCCATCCTGGTGTCTCTTCTGAAACAAGGAAAGAGAGCAGAAGCAGCTGGACTAAGCACAGCAGTAGAAGGAGGCCCGGGAGGCCCACCTGACCCAGGACACCTGCTGCCTCAGCTGCAGGTTGGAAGCTCCACAACAATTAGAAAGTTCCAATCTTGATACCTGTGTGAAGTGCCCCCAGCTAGCGCAGCCTTCCCCTGCTCTGACTTGCATCTTCAGGATGTCTCAGCAGCCTCCAACCCTCCTGTCTCCAAAAGTACAAACCTCTAGACATAAGAAGCCATCAACCACATGGAATGACAGCTCATGGAGACTGTGTCATCTGGGCCACTCGAGTCACCTGAACATCACTTTTCCTTCTTTTGCTACCCCAGCTAGACCATGTGTGCAGCACACACATATAGCAGGGGCCTTCCCTGAGGCCTTGGACTGCTGTCCCCCTGCACTCCTCCATGACCACCACTGACCTCTACCAAAGCACTAGAATCCTGCTTTGAGATAACTGAAGGACACAGGTGCTGAGCCCTCACTATACCGAGCTTCTGGAACGTGTGCCTCATTCATTTGGATGCTCTGCACCTGGGACCAGGCAGGTACTCAATCATGTTCCCTAAGACCAACAGCAGGAGCCTAGAAGGGAAAGAAGAGGTTAGGAGAGGAGGGGCCCAGCTGTGGGCAAGGAAGTGGTGTCAGCCAGGGGTGAATGGAGAAGGGAGTGGTAATGACCATCTGGGTCAGTGACCTCAGATTTGCCCATGCATCAGAGCACAGACCCAAAACCAGGGTTTTCGATTCAGTAGGTCTGCGCCAGGATACAATAACTGGCATTTCTAACAGATTCCAGGTTATACTGATGTTTCTGGTCCCTGTATCATGTCTTAAGAACCCATCAGGTAAGAGAAAGTGAAGCTAAGAATATAGAAGATAAGGAAATAAAAAAGAGAAGGTAAACCGGAAACATGTTGTGCATGTCTCCATGATGGCTCAGGATGTTATAGTCATGAGCAAGGACAGGTGGACAAGAAGAGGGAGACCAGAGTAGCCCTGTGCTTCCAAAGGCCAGGAGGCAGAGACACATACAGCCCTGGGTCTGAGTCCTCTTGCCCCTGACTCTGGCATCAGCCAGCCCCCCACAGGGGCCTAAATCCCCTCCTATGTGAAAGACACACAAGCCGTCTGCCCTGCCCACCTCCTCAAGGGACAGGTGTGCCTTGCAGGGAGACTGGCCACAAGGGGGTTTTGCACACTGGAAGGCCCTCAGCAGATGTGAGAGTGATTATTATAATCCCCCCTCCCCCAGATGGCATGGTTGCCCCCTCCTCCGCTTGCCAGGAGGCCCCTCTCAGCAGTCCCCAGGGACTTAAAGGGCCCCCAGCCCGAGCTCAGCATGGGCCAGCCTCCTGCTCACTGGGTCTTTCTTCAGGTGCAAGGACCCAAGTAGCTGTCAGCAGGCAGCTCCTCAGCAGGGCACCTCGAGGAGGGGGTAGTAGGGGTGGCTCTGTGCAGCCCTGGAACAAAGGCTGGCTGGGAGCTGGCAGGGCGCCATCAGGGTTCAATGCACAATGGCCCTGGGGGCTGTCGGCTTCGCTCCTGGCTGGCATTTGCATAATGTCTGGGGCAGGAACAGGTGCCCGGTCAATAGGCAATTGTGAGGCTGTCCTGTCAAAAGAGAAGGGGCCTGTATTGAAGGCTAGGCTTGCCTATTGCAATGCAAATATCATTCAAAGCAGACCAGCCCAGCTCAGCTCCTGGGAGCTCCAGCTTCTTAAAAGCCACCGAGCCTGCCCGGCTGCTGCCACTGCTGGTGCCCGCTTTGTCTGAGGCCAAGGGGTGGCATCAGCAGTGGAGGCTGGAAGCCCACAGCAGGAAGCAAGGGCAAGCCAGCCTGCTCATCCAGGAGGGCTTCCTGGAGGAGGAGCAATATCACTGAACTTTGCCCAAATATTAAAATGAAGCTCTATATCTTCTTTGAAGAGCACCCCAGAGTAAAGCTGCTAGGCTAGCTGCTTTTGCTGCAGTGAAAGGACCCCATGCCAAGTCACAGCTCTTCCCTCTGCATGGGTCCAACCCCTGAGAAGCAGGGTCATTTCTGTCATAACTAACACTCACTGAGTGCCTACTGTGGGGGCATAAAAAGATAATTTTTCTACCTTCTAAATTCTTCTAGCTGGGCCAATAATCAAACTAACAGGGACAATTAACAGGAGAAAATCACATTTTAATGCATGTGCAGGGGGAGTTCACATAAGCATGAAGATAATGCTGCAGAATGAGCTATATATGCATTTTGGACAAAGGAGAAAAGGAGGGAAGGGGTCTGGGATTTCTAAGGAGAAATCTCAATTCACAGGCAGCAAAGAAGTGGCAAACAAATTCTTACTAGGCCACTCAGAAACAATGGGACAAAAAGAAAATGAGTGGACACATTTTTGCATAGACCCTTCCTGTGTACCATACTTAATATGTTAAGGTGATTATATTGAAGTTGCCTTCCCAAAGCAGATCTTTCTATCTGAATCTTTTTTTTTTTTAATGTAGTACTTTTTTTTTTAATTTCTTTTTATTTATTCATTTTAGAGAGGAGACACAGAGTGAGAGAGAGAGAGAGAAAGATAGAAAGGGGGGAGGAGCTGGAAGCATCAACTCCCATATGTGCCTTGACCAGACCAGTGCAAGGTTTTGAACTGGCGACCTCAGTGTTCCCAGGTCTACGCTTTATCCACTGCGCCACCACAGGTCAGGCTCTATCTGAATCTTTTTAAGACGAAAGGGGGGAAAGAAAAGGAAGGAAGGAAGGGACGGAGGGAGGGAGGGAGGGAGGGAGGGAGGGAGGGAGGGAGGGAGGGAGGGAGAGAGATGGCGCAGTTGATAAAGCAAGCGTTGGACTGGGATGCGGAAGACCCAGGTTCGAGACCTCGAGCTCGCCAGCTTGAGTGCGGGCCCATCTGGCTTGAGCAAAAGCTCGTCAGCTTGGACCCAGGGTCGCTGGCTCCAGCAAGGGGTTACTCGGTCTGCTGAAAGCCCACGGTCAAGGCACATGTGAGAAAGCAATCAATGAACAACTAAGGTGTCGCAACGAAAAACTGATGATTGATGCTTCTCATCTCTCTCCATTCCTGTCTGTCTGTCCTTATCTACCCCTCTCTCTGATGCTCTCTCTGTCTCTGTAAAAAGAAAGAGAAAGAGAGAGAGAAGAAAGGAAAGGAAAGAAAAGGAAAGGAAAGAAAAGAAAAATGAAAACCTCTTTCTTCCTGAGTTTTGGGCTTTGATTTCAGCTCAAAATAATAATCTGCATGCCGGGCAGGGGGCACATTCTGAGGAGGTTTCTGGCCACCACACTGGTATATACTGGCACTGTCATAGTTCCTCCATGTAGATGAATTCACATCAACCCTAGGAGGTAGAGGATGCTATTATGCTCACTTAGCAGACAAGAAAACTGAGGCACAGAGGGGTTCATGGCTGCACAGCTACTATATGGCAGAATGGAGGAAGAGAACCCAAGCAGGCTGGCTTCAGGACCCATATCCTTAACGGCTGTGCCAGAGCTGCCCATAGGGTCCCCTCTGTTTGATGCAGAGACTCAAGTCCAGAAGGGAGCAGGAACCCACTTTCCCGGCTCCCTGTGCTGCCTGATTCTCACTCTACAGCTGCAAGCATGTCAGAGAGGGAAAAGGCTATGACCCCCAGGGACATGGCCACATGGATAGTGGCTGTGGAGGATAACAGTGGGAGGATGTTTTCCCAGCCCCAACAATGAGGAAACACTCCACGTCATAGAAATATTCGGAACTGGGGGGCTTCTGCTTGGTACGTTGTGCTGGTTTCTCCAGAGCAGCGGAGACTCCAGAAGCTGGGTTCTGCTCCCTGCTTTATCTCTCACAAGCCAGCAACCTTGGATAACTTCCTTCTGTTCTTCATGGCTCAGTTTCTTCAGTGTAAAGCGGGGCTTATGCTAATTCACATTCCAGGTGAGTGAGGAATACCCACTGACGCCTCCATGAAGGAAGGCCCTCCTTGTATCAGCTCCTGTCCCACACAGTCTGCTCTCTGGAAGACAGAGCTTTGAAAATATTCCACCCCACCCAGTTTCATGTTGAGTTGCAGGAGGAGCATTTGTGTGGGTGTGAATTTATTAAGTCACTCTCTTGCATTCCATTGACTTTGCAAGAGTTAGTCCTTTTTTCTTTCTTTCTTTCTTTCTTTTTTTTAATTTCTTAAAAAAATTTCAGGGAACTCCCCAGTGGAAACCTCAAATATCTGCTGCACAATACTTGAGATGCTTGACCAGATAAAAGGAAACTCCCTATTTCACTGGGACGGATAAAGGGACTCTCCAGGCTCCCCTCCAGGGCTTGAACCCTGGGCCTTTCTCCTCCAAAATGTCAGAGAACGTGGCAGCTCAGCCGGTCATCTGTGGATAACAGACTTCTTCCCCCAGCCTCTTTGACAGAGGAGAGGTTGTGTTGAGAAGGATTCTGAAACAGCATCCAGGTACAGCAGGAAAGAAGACTGTGACCCACTGGTGCCATCTGTCACGAGCACTGGATGGAATAGGGGCCGTGTCCAAACTATATACATTTGTAATTTTTGATATAGTGGCTATATAGGGAAGCCAAAGCCAGAGTAATGACAACCCCAAAATCATGTGGTGGCAATGTCAAGCCTAGAAATCTTAATTTTTTTCTTAAAAAATATGTTGTGAGTATTGTACAGTGAGCCTGTACTTCTTTTAGAATCAGAGAAATAATAAAATACTTTCAGTTGAACACTTAAAGAAAATCAAGACAACCCGAACCATCTCCATCAAAGAGGATGGCATGAGGCAGCTGGGCTGCCGCGGGTGTTGAAGGTGGTATCCATGACAGGGTGGTTGCATTATTATCAGTGTTGGTGCATGTCCTGGACAGCACCTGGCAATTTCCAAACGGCATCTCATCCGCTTAGCTAGTTGGTTCTCTCTGAAATGTGGTGGAGGTAAGAAAGCAAGCACAGCTTACTCCCATTTATGCATATGGAAATAATTACGGCTCAGACACTTGACAGGGCTTACCCAAGGTCACAGAGTGAGTGAGTGGCAGAGCTGAGATATGAACCCCAGGGTTGGGCTTTGGGAAATCCAGGGAGCCTAGATGTAGTCTGGAGGCCTTTCATTCCCAATCAGGAGGATGGCAGTATCTGAGGAGGCAGACAACCTGGGTATCAGTCACATCACCGCATGTCCCCTCCAGAATCCACAAGGACCTGCTGGGAGCCTGGGCCTTCCCCAGAGGTAGACCAAGCGACCTCTCATTCCCAGGCCCCTCCCAACCTCCACGGCTGACCTCACCAGTTCCCTGAATACAATGCACCCTTCTTCTCCCCAGTATACCCCTCCCCCAGCTCTTAATTAAACTAGCCAGTGCTAGTTCTCCTAGCAGAGACCCAGACAGCGCCTTGTTCCTGAGCTGCCTATTGTCCACGCGGCTGCCGGTCCAGCCTCCAGCAGGCACCCATTTTGCCCCAGGGCCCAGCATCTGATAGGCCTGACACCTGGACACAGTGAAAATAGCATAACCTCAAAGAGAATCTGGATTTGTATGTGAAAGAAATCACAAGCCGTTTATGCATTTGTTTCATAAGAAATCAAATAAACTCCCATTAATAGTAAGAAAAGGAAGCAGGCTGGGGTAGAAAAATCTGGAGCCCAAAGGCAGGGGTTTGAGACCTGACTTCACCATTGACCAACCAGGTGGCCTTGGGTGAACTGTTGCCTCTTTGAGTCTCAGTTTTCATATTTATAAAATGGGAGTCACACACACACACAAAAAATGCAGGCAGAGAAATGACAGGAAAATGCAAACCAAATGACCAGGAAATTCAGAAGGCTCGGCTTAATTGGAGCCAAATGCATCTCCTCCAGACCCCATCTGCAGGGAGCCTCCTGCTAACCCTTCTCGATATGGCCTATGGGATGTCTGCCTCTGACCTTTGCTACGTCTTTAGAAAAGGAAAATAGGTCATAAAGAAATGTACTGCTCCTCTTCCAAAGGATAAGATCAAGAACGTATGCCGCCTATGACCGGAACTGGCTGGGAGAGGGACCCGTGAGGTGGCGGGAGTTTGTTCATAAGATCTTGCCTATGCATCCATTGACTTAAATGGTCAAATACTTGAAGTTAAAGTGGGCCTGATGCCTGGCCACTGTTATCACGACCCTCAAAGACCTCTGAGCACACACAGAGTTACTTTCAGAGCTCAGGCTCCAGCCACATGGACCTGAGTTTGAATCCTGACCTTAAGCTGTAAGAATTCAGACCAGTTTACTCAACTATCCTGAGCCTCAGGTTCGCCAGGTATACTAGAATTAATTGCACCTATCTGTAAGAGTTATTGAAGATGAAATGAGCAAAGACCTGGAAAAGCGAGGTAGGGAATCAGGCACATTTCCTCTTCCCAGATTACTGCCTCCAGGAAGTTCTGCCTAAAATATGACCTATGCCTCACCCCTGCTTAAAACCTCAGTAGCACTTTGTTGAAATAAAAGCCAAAATCATTATGTCTATTTCATCCATTTACTGTGTTTCTCACCAGCCATATTTTTATGAAGACCTCCCAAAACTATGCTCCAACCATGCCTGGGGACCATGTGACTGGGTGTGGTCAGAGCATAGTTTGTGCCACAATTTCTCTGGGTACTAGCCCCTGTAGACACTTCCTCCATTCCTCACCTGACCTATTACTCCCAGACCTCAATGGAGGACTTCTCCTTTACATCTCTATGTTTTAAAATGTCAATGAGAGTAATATTTTTAAAATAGGCAATACATTCAAAATAGTCAAAATCCAAAATGCACAAAGAGTCATCTAGTGAAAAGTCTTCCTCCTGCCCATGCCTCCCAACCCCCCAGTTCCTGACTCTGCTCCTTAGAAGTAGCCACTGTTCACAGGTTTTTGTCTTCCCAGAAGCGAATGCAGAGAAGCATATAGGCATATATGTGCATATGAATATATAATGTGCATGCTACCTATTTTGTATTGTTCATAATACAAATTATGCTACTATTTGTATAAAAGTAAAAAAAATGAATATATATATATATATATATATATATATATATATATATATATATACATTCAGTGGCATGCCTTTTCCTCTACACTTAAAAAAAAAGCAAGCAGTGGTACATTTACACAATGCAATGCCACTTGGCTGCAAAACAGAAGAAATTCCTACCTTGCTAGACAACATGGACGGACCTCATATTATGCTAAGTGAAACAAGCCAGTCAGAGAAAGAGAAATACCATGTGATGTCACCTTTATGTGAAATCTAGTGAACACAATAATTTAACAAACAAAATAGAAACAAAAGTAGAGATACATAGAACAGATTGACTGCTATCAGAAGGGAAAGGTGTTGAGGGAGGTTGGGTGAAAAAAGTGACAAGATTAAGCAAAAAACAACATAAGTATATACGACACATAGCCATGGACAACAGTATGGTGATGGCCAGAGGGAGAGGAGGGTGGGGGGAGGTGGAGATGGCAAAGGTGGGGTGGTATATGGGGCCAGAAAGAGACTTGACTTTGGTTGGTGAGTGCATGATGCAGTGCACAGATGATGTTTTATTGAGTTGTACCTTTGAAATCTGTATGGTTTTATTGACCAATGTCACCTCAATAAATTCAAAAAATAAAAACTAATAATAATAAAATTTTTTATTTTTTTTACAGGGACAGAGAGAGAGTCAGAGAGAGGGATAGAAAGACAGGAGTGGAGAGAGATGAGAAGCATCAGTCATTAGTTTTTCGTTGCAACACCTTAGGTGTTCATTGATTGCTTTCTTATATGTGCCTTGACCGCGGGCCTTCAGCAGACCGAGTAACCCCTTGTTCGAGCCAACGACCTTGGGTCCAAGCTGGCGATCTTTTGCTCAAGCCAGACGGCCCTACACTCAAGCTGGTGACCTCAGGGTCTTGACCTCAGGGTCCTCCGCATCCCAGTCTGAAACTATCCACTGTGCCACTGCCTGGTCAGGCAATAATAAAAACTTTTAATGTATTTTGAAGCTCAATGGATATTGAGTGCATCCAGGTGTATACAGTACTCCCTATTACCTTTTTGCTCTTTTCTGACTATGTAGTGTTCAATTATACAGATCCACCATCAATTATTTAAGCAATCCCCTAGTGATGGACATTTAGGCTGTCTCTAATCTTTGATAATACAGAAAACACTTCTATGAACAACCTGGTACACAGAAAATAACGTTGTACGTGCAGAGGTGAGACAAACTTATAGAGGCAGATCTGCACAGTAGAGGCAGTGTTGAGATAGAGCCCCACCACCTCCAGATCCCCACATACCTGCACCACCGCACACTCCACCCTTCTGTCCCACAGGCTTGGTTGGTCTGTGGTGGGGAGGGAGGTGGCACCCCAGTGACATTTCCATGTATACTTCTCTCGTCAATAGTGTGCATCAGCCTTTTTTACACGTCCTTGGTCTCAGATCACTCTGTAGTCCCTTTTTATGAATGGTTTGTTTATATCTTTTGCCCAGATTCTTATTAAATTGTCTTTTTTCTTAATGATCTAATTTTACTTTTTATTAAATTTATCAGAGTGACATTGGTTAATAAAATTATATAGGTTTCAGGTATGCAATTCTATATAATATATCATTTGTATATTATATTTTGTGTCCAATAGCCCAAGTCAAGTCTCCTTCCAACATCATTTATTCCCCCCTTTACCATCTCCTACTCCCCCACCCTCTCTTTCCCTCTGGTAATCACCATGTGGCTCTGTGTCTATGAGGCTTTTTTTTTTTTTTTTGCCTAATCCCTTCACCTTTTTAACCCAACCTCCCAACCCCCACTCCTTTGACAGCTGTCAGTCTGTTCTCTCTACTTATGAGTCTGTTTCTGTTTTGTTTATTAGTTTATTTTTCTTTATTCGATTTCACATATAAGTGAAATCACATGATATTTGTCTTTCTCTAACTAGTTTATTTCACTTAGCCTAATACTCTCCAGGTCCATCCATGCTGTCACAAAAGGTAAGACCTCCTTCTTTTTTAGAGCTGAGCAGTATTCCATTCTGTAAATGTACCACAGCTTTTTATCCACTCATCTACATGCTGATTAGGCACTTGGGACACTTCCAAATTTGGCTATTGTAAATAATGCTACAGTGAACATAAGGATACATATATTCATTCAAATTAGTGTTTCGGGTTTCTTCATATGAATTCCCAAAAGTGGAATTGCTGGGTCAAAAGACAGTTCCACTTTTAATTTTTTGAGGTAATTCCATACTGCTTTCCACAGTGGCTGCACCAACATGCATTCCTACCTTAGTGATTTGTAGGAGCTCTTTACTTACTGAGGAAAGCAATCTCTTGCTATGATTTGAATTGAAGATACTTTTGGTTTTTTATGGGAAGACTTTTAAAAAGGTAAATTAGGTATCTTTCATGCAGGCTATGTGATTACTGAATGAATAGATGAACAAGAGAATGAATGAATGGATGAATAAATAAGTGAATGAGGCTTGTTCCACCCAGCTTGTCAGTTAGCTAAGCAGACAAATCAGAAGACCTGCCTCGGTCATGAGCAAACTGATATAAGGCTGAGATCCCACGTGAGCTGAGTAGCTGCCCACCTGAACTAGGTTTCCAAGGTGGGTCCCGGGGCATGTGGAGCCTCTTTTCCCTATCCTCTCAGATAGTACCCTCTTCCTTGGACAGACCTTACTTAGCATCAGCCTCAGCACCACAGGGCTGCTTCTCCCATTACAGAATTTATCTCTCTTGTCAGCCTGTCAGAAACAGAGAATTTATTGCCTCATTCACTTTGAACAAAACCTGTTTCTGGAGATTTTATGATGGAAGAGAAAGAAAAGGAGTAAAGTGAAGGAGGAAGTGTCGATGGGAGGGACGTGGCCCAGAATATGTAATCTTGCAGAGAAAAGCGTTTCGGCAAGAGGCCAATTGTGGGCTCTGGGAATCGCTAGCTCCTCTGGCAACCTTGTTCCCAGATGGGAGGAGAATCACTTGTCAACATTTGCAAGGGAGAGACTGGTCTTCATCCCACAGAAAACAAGGGGCTTGGTCTCTCCTCCCCACAGTCAAGCCCTGGCATGCTGGATCCTCCCTCGCCCCTGTCACGCTGGTGTCCTCTGCACTCAGTTCAGTTCCAGTCTGCCCACTCTGCTCTCTCCTGGAAGCCCGGCTTCCACAGCCACTGCCAGGCTCCTCCACATGCCTGCCAGGCAGAATCATGGCTCAGAGGACCGCTCACCTCATGGAGACCTCTCAGCGGGAAAGGGACACCGTGGCAATGAGAATGAATGCTGAGCACTTACTAGGTGCCCAGCTCTGGGTTGGAGCTCTGGGGGTGTTAGTTCCTGCAGGTTTCCCAATGCATCATGGGTCGGGAGGAAGATTATCCTTGCTTTACAGAAAAATGACAGAGAAGTGACGGAAAAAGGCAACGTGGCCAAGGTCACAGCTAGGATTCAAACACAGAAAGTCTGAGCCAAAATCATCAGCTCAGAGGTCCCCAAACTATGGCCCGTGGGCCAAATTGCGGCCCCTGGAGGCCATTTGTCCGGCCCCACCGCACTCTGGAAGGGACACCTCTTCCATTGGTGGTCAGTGTATGGAGTACTGTATGTGGCGGCCCTCCAACAGTCTGAGGGACAGTGAACTGGCCCCCTGTGTAAAAGGTTTGGGGGCCCCTGAACTAAGCCATTGCGTGCTACCACCCAGCCAGCATCAGAGCTGTGAGGGGAGAGCTGGGCGCTGTAGGGTAGCTACTGGGTCTGGACTACTGGGAGGTGCCTCCATGAAGGACACTTAGCTCTGGGAGGACGCAGAGAGGGAGGTGAACACAAGGCCATAGGAAAATCAAGTCCACTGGAACCAGAAGGCAGGAATTGGTGCCACATGGTGGCATGGCAGATGACACGCATAGGCAGGTTATGAACAGATATGGACAGGTATGGGCAGATTTAGCTAGGCAAGGGCCTCCCCTTTCTCCCATCTCCCTTGGGTGATACCCCATCTTTAAAGTCTGCTTCCATTAACCCTCTCCATAAAGCCCCTACCTTTCCTGATTCTCCACTCCCTGCAGCTCCCATTCAGCATTCCTTCTTTCCTTCATTCACTCATCAAGTGTGTCGTGAGTCTTGTTTCCTAGCCGGCCCCGCACCAACCACTGGGAACAGGCCCATTAATAAGGCACATGAATAAATCACAGCGTCTTCTAAAGAGAAGAGCAGTTTTAAGTGCTGTAATAAAGTGGTGTGTGAGTGCAGGGAAGGGAGCAATTAAAACTGTCTGGGAGGAGGCCGGTGGGTTCGGGAAGGCGCTCAGAGGCGCTGACACCCCAGCTGGACCTGAGGGCTGGCAGACAAAGGCGCAAGGGCAGTCTCATCCAGGGCCAGCTGCCCTGGCAGACAGAGCAGGCTGTGTTCCGGGAGCTGTGGGACTGGTGGAGGGACAGAGATGGAGAGACAGGTGGAGGAGACAAGAGGTGGAGCATGAAGGACCTCGAGTGCCCAGGAAGGAGCTGCAACTGCTCCTCGACACTGGAGTGTTTCAATGGAGACAAGGGTGTGCATGGTCCGCTGAGCGTGCTAGAAAGACCCTATTACAAAGCAGTAGAGAAGTAACACCTTCAAACCAAGGACCCTCTAACCCACCCACACCCAGCTTTATTTTTCTCCACAGCACTTGTCACCAACTTATATTCTACTTAGCAGATTAGACTGTACAAAATGGCTATTTTTATAGGTCAAATGGTGGAATATTAGCAAGTTCAAATAATTCAACCTATCATTTTATTTAGTTTATTTCTCCACTTCCCTCTCCAGCCCCCATTGAAATTTGAGTTCCACAAAGAGAAATATTTGAATCGTTATTTTGCTCATTGCTATATCCCCAGTGCCTAAAATACTGCCTGGTATAGAGTGAATGCTTATCAGGTATTTACACAATGAATGAATGATGAGCAGAGAGAGACTGGAGAGAGGGAAGTCCTGTTTAGTCTCCCATCCTAACCATGGAAGCTCGCAGGGGAGAGATCTTTAACTCAGCTGTAGGAAGCAACAGAATCAGTTCTGTTCTTACTTTCTGAGGATCTTTGGGCAAGTAAACTGACATTTTTAAGTTTTAGTTTTTTCATCAGTAAAATGGAATAATAGCAGATGCCTCAAGTTATTATTATCAGGATCATATAAAAAATCCTGGGAAATGACCCTAGCCAGTTGGGTCAGCAGACAGAACATAGGCCTGGTGTGTGGACATCTTGGGTTCGATTCCTGGTCAAGGCACCATCTGCTTCTTTTCCCTCCCTCTCCCTCTCCTCCTTCTGTCCCTCTTCCCCTCTTGCAGCCAATGGTTTGGTTGGTCTGAGTGCTGGCTCTGGGCACTGAGGATAGCTCAGTTGGTCCAAGCGTCAGCTTCAGGCACTAAAAATAGCCCAGCTGATTCAAGCATTGGCCTCAGACGAGGGTTACTGGGTGGATCCCGGTCGAGGCACATGTGGGGTCTATCTCTCTATCTCCCCTCCTCTCATTTAAAAAATAAAATACGAATCATAGAAATGTTCCTTATAGTCCCAGGCGTGCAGCAGGTGCGTCATAAACGCCATTTCCTTTTCCTCCCTTCTTTATTTGTTGACCACTGTTTTGCCCAGTCCATACACAACCCCACAGAATCAAGATTTTTTAACTGTAAAAATCAACATATTTTGTGTTTGGAAAGAGAGAAAATTCACCTACAATGAGTGAGGTGTGCTATGGTAAGAAACAGTGGACAGTGAGCAAGAGGACTTAGGTGCCATCAGCCTCAGGCACCCGCCCCACTGTCTCTGTGGCTCTAAAAAAGTCATTCAGCCTCTCCCTTCAACTCCCGTAACCAACTTGCTCCATCCCTCTCTTCCTCAGCCACCACCTGGCCTCACTCTTGGGGTGGGAACCAACAAGCAAAGGTGTGAGAAGTGGGGGTGAGCCAAGATAATAGGGAGGGGTCAAGGACACTCAAGAATTGAGAAGAAAGGGTAGGGAAGTCTCTTAGACACACTATTTGGAACTAAAAGGCAATGATTTTCATTTTGACATGAGGACTTTGATATAGCTAAATCAAGATGTTTTCTTTATCAACATACCCTTCTTTGTGACTTCTAGAAGACTCACCCTCTAAATTTTAAGCAAAGTTCCAGCTTAATAGCCTGGGTAGGAAGATAACAGGCATTGACTGAGCCTGGTTGGGGCAGACAAGACAAGCCAGCCCCAACATTGCTAAGCAGAAGCTCTTGGGAAGCCCTCCTCAAAGTATGTATGAATCATAAAATACCCATGCATTTCATTTGGCCTCCATCAAAGATGGAGAAACTGACACCAAAGCAAAAATAGGCAAGTGGTACTATAGCAAACTGAAATGGTTCTGCACAGCGAAGGAAACCATCAACAAAATGAAAAGGAAACCTACTGAATTAGAGAAAATATTGGCAAATTATGCATCTGATAAGGGACTAATACCCAAAATATATTAAAAACTCATATAATGCAACAGCAAAATAAAATCCAATTAAAAAATGGGCAGAAGATCTGAATAAACATTTTTCCAAAGAAGACATACAGATGGCCAACAGGTACATGAAAAGATACTTAACAAAATTAACTGCCAGGGAAATGCAAATCAAAACCACAATATGCTACTTACTACCTCATACTTGTTAAAATGGCTACTATCAAGAAGACAAGAAATAACAAGTGGCAAGTACACCAAAAAGGGGAACCCTTGTGCACTGTTGGGAATGTAAATTGATGCAGTCACTATTTTTTAAATTATTTTCCTCAAAAAATGAAAAATAGAACTATTATATGATCCAGCAATTACACTCTGGTTATTTATCTGAAAATGATACCTGTACCCACCATGTTCACTGCAGCATTATTCACAAAAGCTAGTATATGGGAACAACCTAAGTGTCCATCAGTAGACAAAGAAATTGTGATAGATAGGTAGATGATAGATAGATAGATAGATAGATAGATAGATAGATAGATAGATAGATAGATAGATAGAATGGAATGGAATGAAATATTATTCAGGCATAAAACAAAGTGAACTCTTGCAGGGATCTTGAAGGTATAAAGTCAAATAAGCTAGACAAAGGAAGACAAATGTCATATGATTTCACTAGTGTGGGGAATCCAAAAGACAAAAACAAGCTCATAGATACAGAGGACGAAATTATGTCTGTCAGAGGCAGAGGTTTTGGGGGGTCTAAAAAATAAGTCAACTGTTTTTTAGTTTAATTTAAATACATTGCATAAAAAATGATTTTTAAAACAATGAAGAAACTGAGGCAAGGAGAGCATCTCCATCATCCCTGAACTAAGCCACAGGGAGACTGGGAACTATACTGAGTCCCCTGATTTCATATTGCAAATTCTTTGGCTCCTCCTGTTAATCCTAGAAGGTAGGTTATAATAGTGTTAACCCCTTTTTGCAGATTAAAAAATTGAGTCTTGACCCTGGCCAGTTGGCTTTGCAGTAGAGTGTCAGCCTGGTGTGTAGATGTCCTGGGGTTCGATTCCCAGCCAGGCCACACAGAAGTGCCCATCTGCTTCTCCATCCTTCCCCCTCTCCTTTTTCTTTGTCTCTCTCTTCCCCTCCCTCAGCCAAGGCTCCATTGGAGCAAAGTTGGCCTGGACACTGAGGATGGCTCCATGGCCTCTGCCTCAGGCGCTAGAATAGTTCTAGTTGCAATGGAGCAACGCCCCAGATAGGCAGGGCATCGCCCCCTCGTGGGTATACTGAGTGGATTCTGGTCTGGCACATGCAGGAGTCTGTCTCTCTGCCTCCTCACTTCTCACTTTAGAAAAATACAAAAATGAAAACAAAATTTGAATCTCAAAAAGTAAAAATAATTTGTTCAAAGTGTATGAACCACTTGGCCAATAGTGCAGAAGACCCAAACCTGAGTCTTTAAACTCCTGGCCCAGTACAAGGGTGCCTCTGGTGTCCTGGAGCAGAGGTAGTGGTGTCCTGTGGAAAGAGCCAGGGAGTTGTCATCAGCAGGAACAAAGAAGGCAGAGAGCCAGGGAGAGTGACGGATGCAGCCCCCTGATGTACTCAGAAATCCTGATAAATATTCCAGGTCACCTCCCTCAGCAGTCAGAACTTTTAGTGACAGCACTCTAATCAAGTGAGCAAGCTCTAGTGGCAGGAGAGGCTGCTGTGGAACCCAAATCAACCCAAAGCCCATGCTCTAAGTCACAGTCCCATCCAACTGTCCATCACCCAGGTACTTGCATTCCTTTTGCCCATCAGACAGACTTATTAGGAGCAGCGGAGGTGGCGGGGGCGGGGGGGGGGGGCAACACAGGGAGCAGGCAGGAAACAAAATATACAAGGGTGGGCAAAAGTAGATTTACAGCCTGACCTGTGGTGGCACAGTAGATAAAGTGTCGACCTGGGAACACTGAGGTCGCCAGTTCAAAACCCTGCACTGGTCCGGTCAAGGCACATATGGGAGTTGATGCTTCCTGCTCCTCCCCCCTTTCTCTCTTTCTTTCTCTCTCTCTTTCTCACTCTGTGTCTCCTCTCTAAAATGAATAAAATTAAAAAAATTTTTTTTTAAAAAAAGTAGATTTACAGTTGTGAGTACACGAAATGCAGAGTTTGTTCCTGTACTATTTTTATTTATTAATTATTATATTATTTATTACTACTGATCTACTTTTGCCCACCCTTGTATGTAAGGTCATTGGGGAGAAAATCATTCACAGCACGCCCTAAATAGCCCATCTCCGGTCTGCCATGATTACCACCTTCTCGGCCCTAAATTAAATTCTGCTGCAGAAGCAAACTAGGCCTTCTCTCTCCCAAGTTTTGCTTTTTATGAGCTTGGCAATAAACTGGGGCGTGGATAGAGAAAGGGCACCAAAGGTCACAGGAAGCAGGACTAGAGGAGACAGAGATGTGAGGAGAGGTGGGAGGACCCTGCAGAGGTTGAAATGGAGCAAGTCAGAATGGCCCCTTGGTCTGTGTGCTGAGTCAGAACCAACGAATGAACAAAGGAAGACAGACTTCCCAACACAGTGAATCCTTTACTCTGGTTAAAGAGACAGCACCTTTGGCTGCCTTGTTAAATGCAAACTATAAGAGCTGTAACATGGGCCTATAGCATTGTAATTATCACAGGGGGGGGGGGCAATTAACTTTTCCAAGGTGTCAGAGCAAGTCCTTATGCCCCACAGACATGGGCATTTCTCTGGTCTCTACCTTCCGGGACCTTTCCTTTCTGTTCTGCATCAGGGTTTGCATGCTGGGCACTGCTGACACTTGAGGCAGGCTGTGGGGGTGTCCTGTATACAGTAGGATGTTTAGCAGCCTCCCTGACCCCTACCCAGTAGGCACCAGTAGCACCCACCAATCATGACAATTAAAATGTCTCCAGACATTGACAAATGTCCCCAATGGAACAAAATTGCTCCCAGTTGAGACTCCACATACATTCTCTCCCTGGGTCTAAAATACCAGAGGATGGCCCAGCTCCCTCTCCAGCCTCAGGCCTCCTTAAGCTTCTCCTCATCCCATGGGGTCATCTACCTAACAGGTAGTGCTCCCTGGACAACTGCTCAAGTGAGTAACTGGCAGCATGGTCTTCTCCAAACCATCTCACCAATCTCCTAAACACCCCCAACTCCCACCAGCCCACTGAACCTCCTCTTCCTTCTTGAGTGGATGTCACCCAGGTCTGAGCCACTGTTGTTCTAATAGAAAGCTTATGGTCTCCACTCACCTCTGCTCGCATCCTATCACCAATCAGTGGTCAAGACCATGGGCTCTATCCTTGGACCATTCCCCAAACCAGTCCTGCTCCCCATCTCCCTGCCACAGGATTGGTGAGGACCCACTCACTCCTCACCATCTCCTCATCTGCAAATGTGCCTGCCCTCTTCCAACCCACCACCCAGACCACCACCACATGGAACATTCTTGACACAAACATTGTCATGTCTGTCATCGGATGGGGTAAGGTCTGTGGCTTCTCAATGTCTCAGAGTCTGATTCAAACCCTAGGAGCCCACAGGGACAGTCCTCATACTCTGCTCTGAGCACACACACAAGTACACATGGCCTAGGTTCCAGACTGGATGATAATAATAATACAACAGCTAACATTTGATAAGTCATTTTGGCACACTGGTCAGTTTTCTCACCATTTTAGATAGTCCTTTATTTAAGCCTCACAAATACCCTTAGCAACAGATACCCTTATTATACTCATTTCACCAATAAGGAAACTGCCCTCCTTATCCTTCCCCCTTCCTTTGGAATAGCCTTCCTTCTTTCAGACTCATCTTAGTTTAAGCCTCCCTGTCAGAGAAGCCTTCAGGCATGACCAGGGCTCCTTCTCCAGAGGTGATGTCTCGTACTGATTGAGCCCCCCAGGGCTAGGCCCTGCTCCCTGGAAACAGGACTTGGCACAAAGAGTGCCCAGCCTATCTGCCATGCACACAGGGGGACCCACAGATGTTGTCCTCACTCTTGCAGGTCCTCAGCCACTGCTCCCTCGAGACCAGCCCTTCTCGACCCAGGACACCTCCCTCTGGACCATGAGCTGGCCTGTCCCATGTCATACATTCAGGGTGGGCTTCTCAACAAGCCGGTCACCTAGCTCCTGGACTCTGCATTAAAATCACCTTCTGCTCTTTGCAGCACAGAGCCATGGCAGACACACACATTCTCTCTCTCCTTTTGGTAATACTGTAATTAATTTTTAAAAATTTATTGATTATAGAGAGAGAGCAAGAAACATGGATTTGTTGTTTCACTTATTGATGCACTCGTTGGTTGATTCCTGTATGTGCCCTGACCAGGGATCAAGGCCGCTAACTTAGTGAATCAGGACAATGCTTTAACCAACTGAGATGCCTAGCCAAGGCGACAGGCGCACTCTTTTTGCCTGTATTTGCAAGTCTCCCTTCTCTCTCTTCTAGAAGGCTCTATAATGTTTTATCTACTTTTCCAAATTCTTCCAGGTATAATGCAAAGGCCAGCCATCTCCAGGACACCTTCTTTGAACATATAGTACCAATGTTACTGGCTAAGAATTACATCTCTGTGTAACCTGAAGCCAGATACATATAGGCACTTCATCTGAAAAATAGCAATTACAATAACTATCATCTCCTAGAGCTGTGGTGGGGGAAAGAATGATATTATATAGGAAAAGGCACCTATAGGAGAATCTGTCTGCCATATTATAAGATTTCAATAGATGCTTATATAAAAATCCTAAAATAGTTAAGTAATACACACTGAGATGGCCAGGCATGGACTTAGGACACCATTCTCCGGGGAAGTTTTGATCCATTGGATGTGTTGAATGAAATCCAACCTGTACAGAAACCAATTCTGAGGATGTGTCTAACTCCTTTTATGAAACAAGAATTGTGGTCTAGCCAGCGTTGTCTAAAGTACGTCTTCTCAGCTAAGATTAATAGCCAGCAGAAGACAGCACAGCCCATTTGAAGGCACAGCCTGAAACAGACATTTTGCTGTAGAGGAATTGTCTTGGCTGTGTGTTCAATAAGATGAGATTTAGTCATCGTGAGTTCAAGTCCCCCCAGTGCCCTTTCTTTGCTGAGGAATTGCAGACAAGTCTCTACCACGCTCTGGGCAACAGTGAGTGTCCTTATCTGTAACATGAGTGATTGGCTGACATGATTTCAAAAGCCTTTCCAGCAATAATATCCTGTAGGTTAAATCATCAGCCTGATGTTTTAGTTCAAGCACTGGGGTGTATGTGTGCATGTGTGATACGAGTGTGCACACACATGCAATGTGGATGTATATGTGCATATATGCCCATGTTCGTGCCTGCGTGCATGCTCAGGAAGTGGGGTGTATGTTTTCAGTGTCCTTTCACTGGGCTGATAATCCCTCATATCAGATGCCAGCAGTAAACACAGACTGTGGAAACTTCACTTCTAGCATCTACTGCCTTCAAAACAGAAATGTGTTCTGGGGAAAGCATGACACCGCTCACATGCATAAATACACCTAGCAAGCTTTGAGTCCCTCAGGTTTTTGTTTTCCTGGCATATATGCTGGAAGTGTCCATATAATTGTGTGACAAGTATCGCATACAGCTTCACTTAACAAAAATCAGGTGTCTCATTTGCCCAGAAAAGCTGGTATGCCACCTGATAAACAAGACTGGGAGACTGACTGTTTTCTGAGTAATTATATTCTGATGTCTGCATGGCCAGACTAGGAGAAAATCAAATTCTTTTTATAAAGCAAAAGGAAAAGTCAAGTTAAATATATACCAGCATTGCCACTAGAATTACAGGTGAGTCCTTCTGGGAAGATAGCCTCTTTGATTCTATGTAAATAACAAAATAATTTGAAAATCCATTGTTCTCCCCATCATGGTGTATTTTTAGATTTGCTGATCCCATATTGCTACTTAAAACTTCATTAATTTTTTTTTAAAAACAGGCTATCACAGGAGTCTTCTACATATTCTCCTTTTTCTGCCTTTGAGTCCCCATTCTACCCTCACCCACAGTAACTGACCTAAAAAATTAATAAATTAAATGATGTTATTCCTTTTCTCAAAATTCATCACTGATTTCTATCAGGTTGAAGTCCAAATCCCCTGGTGTCCTTCAAGGCCCTTCAGAGGCTCCAACTCACCCCTCGTGCTGTCAGTCTCAGTTCGTCTCACCCCCCCCCCATGTACTCCTCTCACCATTTGTCACATGGCCCTCTCCATGCCCTCCAATACCCTAGTTCTTTCTCTCACACCCCCAAGCCTTTCTCCATGCTGTGTCCTTTCCCGTCCCATTAGTCACCTGGGAAAATCCTTCCCCACTTTCTGACCCAGCTCAAATGTTCTTTCCTCAGGGAAGCCTTTCGCACAGGTCTTTATACACTTGGTCAACAAATATTTGTGGTAGGTCATGGGTACCAGGTGTTAACGGAACAGAAATCAGTAGTGAGGGTGACCCACTGAGACATCCTGAGAGGTTATTTGGAAACCAGAAGATGTTACCAAGGAAATCGAGCTGAAGTCCCCAACAGAGCTGCCGCCGAGTGCAGCAATTGGCACATGGCAGGCATTCCTAGGTGTTGACGGATTGAAGGATGCTCCAGGGATGGTGAATGGTATCCCAGAGACACCGGGAAGCCATGGGCCCTCCTGGGAGCCAGTGAAAGCTGCGGGGGGCGGGGGGATCCCATGTGGGAATGTCACCCAAACCCGGGCAACTGGTCTTACTGCGGGCACTGTCAAGACCTTGACTGAAGCTGACCCAGGTCAGGAGCTGGCCAAGCAGGTGGAGGCAAGGAGAGCAAAGCTTGTGGGTGCCTGAAGGAGATGTGCTGGGCCTCACCCTCAGGAGGCAAGAGTAAGTCCAGCTGTCACAGAGTATTGTCCAAGATGCCAGTCCACAGTCACCTAAACAAGCAATGTGGACAGTGGCCTTGACAGCCCACATGAGCAGAGGTTCCTGTGCTGGGTAAGCACAGCTCAGCAGCAGCCTAGGATGCTCCCATACAGCAAGCCCTCAGCACACACCTGCTGAACGAGGCTGTGAGTAAGCAAGCACCTAAACAATGAGCAGGGATACTCTATGAGCAGGAATACTCAGGGTGTCACAACATCAGCCCCAGCCTCTGAGACCTTCTTCAGCTTCCCTGGAAAAGAGAAGGCTCTCAGGGCTTGTTGCTGAGGACAGTGAGGCAAAGGACAAATGAGAGGGGGAAATGGAGCCACCCAAAGAAGCAAACCAGGAGTGGTTTCCTGTTTCTTCTCTTAAGCCAACAAAGAAAAAGGGCAGGCCTCTAGGGGTGCCCCTTGGCCCTCAGGAGCCGTGTCCCAGGAGGCACTTGGTAGGGGAGGGCTGAGTGCTTCCATGGGGCCTTTACCTCTGCAGCTGTTCTAAGAGCATGACCTCTCCTAACCCCACTCCTCACCATGGTCACACTGCATCTGTCCTTCTGTGACTCCACTAGTGAGTTTCTGGCTGAGGCAGGGGCCTGGGTTTATGAAATGCTGCTCTTAGTAGAAGCTGTGCTTAGAGTCAGAAATCAGTAGAGCCTGACCAGGCGGTGGCGCAGTGGATAGAGCGTGGAACTGGGATGCGGAAGACCCAGGTTCGAGACCCTGAGCTCGCCAGCTTGAGCGCGGGCTCATCTGGTTTGAGCAAAGCTCACCAGCTTGGACCCAAGGTCGCTGGCTACAGCAAGGGGTTGCTCAGTCTGCTGTAGGCCCGCGGTCAAGGCACAGGTGAGAAAGCAATCAATGAACAACTAAGGTGTCGCAAGGAAAAACTGATGATTGATGCTTCTCATCTCTCTCCGTTCCTGTCTGTCTGTCCCTATCTATCCCTCTCTCTGATTCTCTCTCCGTCCTTGTAAAAAAAAGAAAGAAAGAAATCAGTAGAGTGAGGCCAGGAGCTAAGGCCCTGCATGGGCTCTGAGGAAGCCCAGGGACAGCTGATGTCTCCCAGCATCGGCGGCCATCTCATCCTTCTTCCCCATCCCAGCAGCTCAGGAAGCCCTGCAGAGCAGAGTGCACATCATCAGGGAAAGGATGGGCCCTGGACCCCAATGAGGGTTCAGGCAAAGACGAGGGGGAAATTAAGATCAACCCAGGTCCTGAGCCCTGGGAGCCACTCTGGCACATCCTTTCCACTGAGCAGAGAAAGACCCACGTGGCCACATGACCTGCAGGGCATCCAAGGTACAGGAGAAAGGAGTCCGGGACAGAATGAGGAAGACAGTAGGTAAGCTGAAGAGGACTGAGGCACAAGGCTGAGCAGTCCAACTGAAGTAAACAGGTGCTGGGGAACCATGGAAGCCTCTAGAACAGAGGAAGTGCCAACCCAGGGCCAGCCAGAATGCAGGGGAGAGACATAAAAAGAACGGTTAGAGGTGGGGAGCGCTAGGACCCTCCTGAGCTTAGTGTCCAGTATTTCAGCAGGACTATCCATAGGCATGGGACTACGTCATGTGTTTGGAGAGGGGGCAGAAAGCAGCCTTTTTAGGCATTTGCCTCCTCTCAGGAAAAGCTTGTCCACAAACAACGAGCCAGCAATGGAGGAAGGGAGTGGCTGTGGCCATTTGTTTTAGATGCAGATAGTACAAGGTTAGAGCATCATGGGTATACCATCTGACTCTGTGTGGGCAAGGATGGAGTTGGTCTGAAGTGCCAATGTCAAGGTTAACAAAATGCCCATAGTGGGGGCTTTACAAATGTTTGCTGAATGAAAAATTTCCCTGAAGTCCTGTACCTTGGTCCCTTCTGCCATAAGATCTCTCACTTTGGGATATTTGTAATGTACTCGGAACGTGGTAGAAGTTCCACAAACAGTTTCATTATTAACTGTCTTCATGGGGAAAGAAAATAATCAGTAGAACTCAAACTGTGAAAAGGAATTAACACCTAATTGAATATCTGGAACCCAGAGTTCTGTGATTTCGATAGCACTTTACTTTTCAAAACATGTTCATGTGGATAACTTCTGGTGGGTCCCATCTACCTGTGGTTAGTGTTGAGACTATCCCAAGTTGTTTGCCCAAAGTCACATGGCAGATCAGTGGTGAACCAAACTAGGGGCCAGATGCCCTGCCTCCCAGCTCAGAACCCATCCAGACCTTTATCACCGCTCCCTTGGTAAAGCGCTCTAAGATAACAGAGTGAGCTGTGAGGGGGCCACCTGCTCAGCAGGAGGTCCTCTGAGGGACAAGGGAGCTGGAGGGTGGCAAGGCGGGGAGAGGGATAAGTAGGTAGAATCAGGGGGACTTCATGCAGAGCTCACAAAGATGTCTCCATCCTGACCTTGGTTAAAGCTGGTTCTCATTCCTAAGATGACTAGGTGGCCCCTAGTGACTCTAGGGCCCTCTAGGAAGAAATGTTGCACCCTGGGTTGTCTCTGGAGCAAGTCTTGGATTTGGGGTGGAGGCAGAGAGCAGGAATAACCCTAAAGTATGACTGGTATATGATAGAGAGGGATATCACAGCTCAACCAGGCAAGCTAGGGTTCAGAGCCACATCCCAGGTTTAGCCAGGACTGCTAACAAGGCAAATTAAGGCAGAATTTATATCGTGCAGTTTGAGTCAATACAGTTCACCCCAGCCCTGCAGATTCTGAGCCAAAAGCTACCCAACTAGTTCCAGGCCTGCCTACTAATGGAGCTGACTCTCCTGAACTCTCTTGACCTGTCCAGTTTGTCTTGACCCTCCATCTCCAGGGAGAGACCACAGGCCTAGAGAAGGCTGGTGCTTCCAAGAAGCCACAGTTTATACTACATGAGCCCAAGCACCACTCTCCAGGCAGGGGCTGACGGGTCTGAAGGTCAAACAGTGTTGGACTCTTTTACTATCACACTATAATTCTGAAAGCTGTAACCACTGGGAGAGACTCGGTGAAAGGACCATTGCACTATCTTGCAAGTTTCTGAGACTCCTAAATTATTTCAAAATGAAACGATAAAAAAAGAAGAACATGTAGTCATGACATTGGTCTTTGGCACCTGATGCTGCTAATCTGATGATCCTTTGACAATCCCACCCAGCATCTTAAGCAAAAACCCTGACCCAGTCAGACCTATTCGAGAAGCGTTCTCACTCTGGTCCTCCTTCTTGCGACCACCACTGCTCTGTGTGTCAGACCTGCATTTCTTTTCACACAGACCTTTCCTGTTAGCGCCCTGTCTCCACTCTCTCCCTCTGCTGCCTGTCCCCTACCTACAGCACCACCAGAACAGCATCTCTAAATCTCTGCCCTTCTTCTAACCCCTTGGGGCCCTAAATCCTTTTGGGATGAAGTCAAGCTCCTTAGTAAACTCATCAAAGCCGATCACAGTGTGGCCTCAACTCACAAAGCTTTCATCTCCCACACACAGACCCCGCTGTCATCAAGCCCCAGACCCCCTGTACCAGTCCTCAAAAACACTACCGACTCATCCAGCCTCTCCTCCTTCGCCTAAACTGTTCCTTTTTCCTGGTGGACCCCTCCCTACTCATCTCACTCCCTCAGTCCTTCTCCTCCTCAATACTTAGCTCAAAATCCTTCTCTACCTCAATCCTACCCAGTGGAAGCACATCTTTCTTGGGGTCCCCATGGCTCTGAGGGGTCAGCACCTAAGCTAGGCATGAACGGGGGCCCTTGTCTTCCATCAGGAAGTTGGGTCCTTTCTATTGGAAATAAGGCCCAGGCCTGGTTCCTCTTTGGCCCCCTGGCTATCTTGCCCATTAAAGATGCTGGATGAATCTTTCTGGAATGAACTTGCTGAGGGAGACCCATTCCTCCGTGCAGAGAATCAACATTTGGGTCCCAGCAGAACCAAGCAGTTGTTTTGGAAAGAAGTGGAAATGACTGACCTTCAAAGCAAATTTGAGCTGAGGGTGTGCCTGAAACAAAACACAAGAGGGAGGTGGGGCCTGACATGTGGTGGCGCAGTGGATGAAGCGTCGACCTGGGAACACTGAGGTCGCCAGTTCAAAACCCTGCACTGGTCTGGTCAAGGCACATATGGGAATTGATGCTTCTAGCTCCTCCCCCCTTTCTCTCTCTCTCTCTCTCTCTCTCTCTCTCTTCGTGTGTGTGTGTGTGTGTGTGTCTCCTCTCTAAAATGAATAAAATAAAAATTTAAAAAAAAAGAAGGAGGTGGGAGTAGGGAGTAGGGAGGGGACCCAAAGCCCTTCCAGCTCTGGTGGGGTACCCAGGAGAACATCTCCCAGAACCAAGAGGAGGTGGAGTTTGGACAAGGTGGGAGCAAAACCTCTTTCCCTCTCCTTTGTCGTCTTCAGAATGCTTCTGAGTGTTCCATCACATTTTTCTAGGGATGGGACTTGGGGCTAGCTTCCTCTGAACAGGTTCTTCTGCAAAAGGGGCCCCAGATCCCTGGAGGAGGCAGAATGTGAGCAGGGTTCGATCAAGCTAGGCCAGCAAAATGGTGCACAGTCAGATAGCAGCATCGATCTGTCGGGGGTGGGGGAGGCTGGCAGGGGCTTATGAGGGCTACTAGGCTCAGCAGGTATCTCATCTGCTCTCCCCTCAGCCACTCAGCCTTGAGAGTCTGTTTGTAATTATAGGCTGTTTTGATTATTAGGTCAGAATATTCATCTCCATGGACTTATGATAAAAAGCCAGAGCAAGACAGCATTCCTCATTTCAAACTAGGTCTCCCTTCCTTTGTGTGTGTTTGCGTGCCTGCACGCACGCACGCTTGCGTGTGTGTGTGTGTGTGTGTGTGTGTGTGTGTGTGTGTGTGTGTGTGTATCGTTTTTGCCTTTTTTCTTATTTAACCAATTTAGTCAGTTCTTGACTCCAAGAGGGTGGTGGCTTCAAGAGGCACCCCAGAGGCAGGGAGTGCAGTGGCCCCGTACCTACAGCCAGAATGAGAGGCCTTGGCAGTTCCCAGGGAGCCCCACCCAGAGAGGAGGCCATAGCTGGGTGGGTGTCTGATGCATCGAGAGGCAGCTGGTTGCCAAAAACAGAGGCTGATAGTGGGAGAGTCCTAGGAGGCCAGGCCTGGGAGGGACTTTGAAAGTCAACTGTCCAACCCCCAGCACATGCTTTGTTGCTTCTTCAGGGATAGAGAACTCTCTACCTCCTTGGGCCACTGGTTTCATTGGACAGCAAAATGCATCCTTTCTTCTAAGAGCATGAGTCCTTGGCCTCTAAGTCTTCTCTAGACCTCTAGACCAAATGTACCTGTTTCTTCAACTCACTGAGTTTGACATGGATTCTAGTCTCATTACCGTCTTGAGTAAATGCAACAGTGAATGCTCATAGCAAAAGAACTTTTACCTCCTTTTCTATAAATATTAAAATATTATATTTCTCTGCTCATGGAGCCTGTGCTGTTTATTTATTTATTTACTTTTTTGTGCTGCTTCTTGGTAGACCCAGTTCTAGACCTAGGAGGGAGAAAATGCTCTCACAAAGACACAAGAATAACTACGGCCCTTTTCTCTCCCTGAAGTCCCTTGATTTGTCCTCAAAGCCCAGGTTCCCTAAGATTTGTCTCACTCTAACTCTGGAGCACCTCGGAAGTATTCAGGACAAAGATGAAAGGGGCAGAAGAAAGGGAAATTACAATGCTCTCAGTCTCAGAGTGGTCAGCACAGTTTTTCTGCCTCAAAGATGTCATGGCCTGATTTCTAGGAGGAAAAGAGGCCAAAACCTCTTTCCCTTTTCCTGTGGTCTTCAGGATGGGGTTAGGTGGTAGCTTCCTCTGAGCAGGAGACAAAGACAGAAAGACACACAGACACAGACAGAGAGAGAGGTCATAGTCTCCTTAGAGCTCTTGAGGGCTTACAACAATCTTTCTCATCCATGTTAGTGTCATAACAAGCAGGGAAAAAGACACATGTTATTTATAAGATGACCACTTTGCAAAACTGAGATTCAGAAAGGCAGAGGTCGCCAAGCTAATAAAGATTGGCTCTGAGAAAAGAGACAGAGAGGTTCTCTGAGTCAAAGCTTCGTTGACAGTCAAATGGGCAGACCCACAGAGTGCTGAATTTATTTTAGTTGTATGATGATATAAACAATATCACTTCTCATTCACACTGGGCCTTTGGGACTGAAAAGCGACACTATTAATGTTCACACAAGACACAGCCAAATACCAAGACCATCCCTGCCAAACCAGAATCTATGTCCTCTTGACATAGAATTCTCCGGTCTCAGATCCCTCAAGCCAGTCTCTCTGCTCCACATGCCCATTTCAGAGAACGATCCAGGGGTACCACTTAGGCACTGATGTCTCTGAGGACAACTCAGATTTCCTCCTACTAGCTCAGACCTTCCTAGTAAGATACAGGTTGTTCTATCCAGTTGCCCCTTGGACACCTCCTCCTGGTTGATCCATGGGCCCCACACATGAGCCTCTTCAAATACAGTCCTGTGTGATTCCTATTTGTATGGGGTCATCTGGTCTACCCTACACCATGCACACGGAACCACAGTAAAAGCCAGCTCTCAGCACAGACTCACAGCTTTGATTAAGCTCTGCTTTACCCCTTGATGTGGACCACCCAGCAATACTGACTTCTCTCAATGTCCCTGACAGACTCCTCAGGTTTGTTCTCCAGTTGGAGATAGATGTCCATCACCCATTTTCTTTTCCCCTTTCAGACTGATTCTGGGTTAGATCTCAGTTTTCCTGCCCCTGACTTCTCTGAGGATCCAAACCACTGTCCTCCTCGTATCTGACTCAGATCTCTGCATACATTATGTCAGTTCCCACCTTCGTCCTGGGCTTAATTCCATCATGTCTAACCTACATTCACTTCAAACTAAACACAAACATGCCCAAGTGGACCCACAACCTCTCCCTAGAATTAGATCCTCCTCCTACTGTGTTCCTGATTAATGAAAGACACCACCAGGTACCTTGTCACCAAGGGGAGCCTTGTTGGTCCCCAGACCCATAGCTGTGTCACAGTAACTCACACCCCTGTCTTCCTATTCCCTAAGAGAATGATCACATGATGTCTAGGTGTCACCCATCTCATTCTGTGTCATCTCCCTTTTCCCTGTGCACAGTGCCTGGCATGGGGCTGGCCTGTGGTCAGTACTCAGCCATCATCTGCTGAAACAAAGCCAACAGAAGCCAGATTAGGAAATGGCTTCATTTTATTCCAGTTGTTCCAAAACATTGAATTGATTTAATAGGAATGCTTTCTAACGCGTGAACAATTATTATTGTTTTAAATTAGCAAGAATAAAATTTCTCCATCTTTTTCCTCCAAATCGACTTGCTGAGATGCGCAGCTATAAATTCATAGCGCCCATGAGGAGCTAGACAAACAGCCATTGGAGCCGCAGGGAAGTGCTGCAGCTGAAACATCTCTAATCCATATTTCTCCCTGAAGGGAAAGGGAAGGAGCTAGAGAGCAGGGAGAAATTTTTTTTCCTTTTCTTTTTAAAGGAAATTTTATAAACTCTCTCCTGCCCTTCCTTCTAACTTCACAAGAGATGCCTGAGGTTGCACATGTTTGGATGACTGAAAGAGGAAAACATGAAATAAATTTAACCTAAATGAAGCAGCAAGTGGCTCTCATTACAAAAGCTGACAACGTTCTGTGGTCTCACATCCACCTTATCCCTGTTCCTTCCCTGATCCCACGACATCAACATTCTCATTCCTCGGACTTTGATTGTAGCTGCAACACTGGGCTTAGGGTCCATGACAAGGAATCTGAGACATAGTCTCAGCCCCACCCATTATGTGAACCTGTTCTCTGGGCCTCAATTTCCCCCGTCCGTCCATGAGTCCTGACTGTGAGGTTCTGGACTAGTAGAGTCTTGCTTGGTTTTTGTCCTTCTCTTGTGAGACCAAGTTGTATAGAACCTCCTCTTGCCCCTAAACTTAGCACTCCTCGAAAAGGACTGAGCTGGCACTGGGTCGTGGTTCCCCAGCCAGGTTGGTGGCATAATCACATGGGAGGGGAGCTCATCTACAGGAGAATTCCAGGACCCCAGGGCAGACCCAGCAAGTGGGACTGTGCAGGTAATCCCGAAAGGCAGCCCAGTTTGGAACCATGAAGCACCCTGGGACCAGGTTGTGCTCCAACTTGACCACCTGGTCATGGCTTCAAGTCCAATCCCTGTAGAGAATCTTCATCTGCTCTAAGGTAGCTGGGCATAATCAATCACTTATTTATCCATCAGACTTTATTGACACCTTCCCACATTCCAGTGCCTGCGTTAGACACTGGTACAACAAGGACACCCCCATGAGTTTGAGGAGCAGGGCAGGGCAAGAACATGGCTAGGCCCCTCAAACACAGTGTGACAAGTACTAGTATGATGCAGGTGAAGGTGCAGGCACTAAGGAAGGATCTCCCATTGAGTCTGGACAAGCAGCTCCCAGATATGAACCATTTGACCAAAGGTTTGAGCACCCGTCCGTCCCTGGGAGGGAGCCAACTGGGACAAAGGGTCAGAAAGGAGGGTTAACTTTCTCCGACATGCCTAGTGGCTGGGACATCACTCCAAGGGTGTCGGGACCACAGAAAGCTGTTGACTAGAGAGGTGTTTATCAGGGAAATCAGGCAAGACATTTAACCTCTGATGCCTTGCTCTCCTTGTGTACCAAATGGGAATAAAAATGGGGTGCTCCTCTGAGTGATGAGGGAAGACGCCATGGCCAAAGGGTGTAAATGTGCCCAGCACAGTGTCTGGTACACAATCAATCATTCCAGGAGCCCAGTTACTGAATCTAAATATGGTCACCCACTCCTCTCTGCAAGACTCACTGAGCATGATTTGTGCACACATACACTCACACACTCACATGCACACACACCCTTTCACCCCAGCTCCCTAGTCACCAGGGTCAGTCGTGATAAAAACCTTCCTCTGCAAACACTCCCTGCTCACGTCTCAGTGCTGTTCCCCTGACCCCGGCCACCACCACTCCCTTCCTCCCTAGTGGTCCCTTGGAAAGTCTTGCCAGGCCTGGGGTGCTGGCCGCCTGTGCACATGGGTGTAAAATAAGCAGGCCAGTGTTGTTTGTGATTTCATATTTGAGTTTCCTCGGGAATGGAGAGAAGTAGTAACTGAGCTTCTGAAGGTGAGTGGAGGAAGAGAGGGGTCCAGGCAGGGAGAGGGAAGGGACCTGGGAGGGGGAGGGTCCTGGGGATCAGCCAGTTTGAATGTGTGTCCCAAGCCTCTGTGTGGGAAGTGGGGAGAGGCAGACTTCCTTGAACCAGGAAGAACCCTGCCAGGGCTATGAAGCCATCCTGCAGGTGGAAGAGTTGGGACCTTGCTGCCCACGGCCGTGGCCTCCTCCCTTGGAGGCCCAGCAGCAAGCCTTGTGGGGCTGGCTGGCCCTGCTGGCCTGTCATCTGGCGTCCAACCTGCCGCTGTCTTCTCACCATACGCAGGCCCAGCTCTGCCATGGTCCAGCCACAAACAGCAGAACAGTGTGTGTAACAGAATTGTCCTAAACATTGGCAAGTTAGGGGGCACAATTACAGCACAGAGCACAACTGGAAATAACTTAAAAAGGATAATTGGTTAGGGTTAGGGTTAAAAAAAAAAAAAAAAAGGATAATCTGACAAGTGGCAGAAGGCTGAGCCCAGCTCCTCCCTGACAGATAGCCTGTAGCTGAGCTTTTCCTCCCCGCACAAGAAAACTTCCCTCCCCTCTCCTTCCTCTCCAAATCCCTGCAGTGCCAATCCCTCCCTCTTCCTGAGCTTCCAGGAGAGCCCCTAACTACTACAGAGAAGACAGAGGCAGAGGAAGGGAGGGAGAGTCTTCTGGAAGCTTATGACCTGTGAGTTTTACATCACCAAATCTTCCCCAGAAACTTGGGAAGTAAATATGATCTCTGCTTGGCAGGTTAGGAGTATGAGGTTCAGAGGGTTAAAAGAAATTACCCAAATTTAGGAAATGGCGGAGTCAGCTCTCTTTCCACAGACTCATCCCCTTATTCATTCAACAAGCAATTATTGCCCTGCTCAAAAGCAAGCAAGGACCCAGAGTCACATCACAGCTGAGCAGGGAAAGCCTGGGAGTAGGGAGCTTATGCGGGGGCCAGCAGGGGCCTGGCCCTGCACCTTTGCCTTCCCAGCTGGCTCTGGCTGGCCGTGACATCTCCTCGAGCAGCAGCGAGCCATGCACACAGTGAGCTCAGAGAGTTTAACAAATGTTTATAAAACCTTTTCATATGCAGTTAATGATCCTTATTAGAACCTAAAAAAGCAGTCACTCATGCCACATCCCAGCTTTAAGGAGCATTTTATTATTACACGCCACTCCACAAATTAATGAGAGAAGCCGTGGCCCATTTGTCAGCGGGGCCAGCTCCTGGGGATGCTGGCGCAGAGGCCTTTGTCCCAGAGCCGACAGGGTCAAATTTGCCGCTCCACCTGCCCTCCCCACCACCCCCAGACACCCACCACTCTCAAGCTGCCAGCCCACCAGCTGCCACGCCTGAAAGGGCCACCTTAGGGTTGCTGGGCCCCAGATCCCAGTGCCTCAGGCCTGAGCCTCAGCAGGCTCCACTGTCTCTGCCCTAAAGCACTGGGAGGAGGTATTTCCATATCCTGGGGGCGGGGTATGAGAAAGACAGATGCTTGGGCCCAGCCCCAAATTTGAATTCCTAGCCAGGTGCCCAGCTGGTCTGAAGACCAACATTTGGGAGCCGCCAGGGCCTAAGGCCTGAGCCTCAGATGCTTGTGTGCCAGGCCTGGATCAGCCCCAGGCTGTGTGACCTCTGGCAGATCTCTTCGGTTTCCTTCAGTGTCCCCTATTTGTAAAATGAGGGTGTCATATCTACCTCCAAAGGGTTTTTGAAAATATGACGTCCTCCCATGTGACCAAAGTGCGTTTTCTCATGACACTGCCAAGCCTGCCTCTGCTGTTTGAATCATGAAATCATAGAGTTTAGAGCCGGAAACCACCAAGGTTGGGGTGAAAAACAGCCGATGGTTGCACAACATTGTGGGTGTATAAAACGCCACTGACCTGGCTAATTTTGTATTACGTGGATTTCATTTCAAAACAAAATGGTTAACTTTATGTCATGTGAATTTTACCACACACACATACAACAAAACAAAAAACTTCCTTTTGTTAACCAAAGACGCACAACTAAGACGCTAGGACCAGGAGTACAAGTAGAAGGAAAAGTTTATTACAGACAAAAGAAAAAGAGTTTAGTACACTCGCGAGCGGGCACTAGGCAAGTATGCTGCCAGGCGCGCCATACAGCGTTTTCTCAGCATTTTTATACTTTACTTTTTAGGGAAGGGCGGGGGGGGGGGGCAGGGGATTTAGGTATTTGCTTTGATCAAGCGGTGTCTCGTAAGGTGGGTTTGAGCAATGTCCTTATCTGTTTACAGCAGGGTGCAGTTTATCTAGTTCCTGTCTCACAAGCCCTAAAGGTCATATGGAATTTTTCCTAGTTCTTGTCTTTCCCTTACATTTCCCCCTCTTGTTCTGTAGATCTCTAATCCTAGAGATTAGTGTTTTCAACTAGTCTTTCATAATGCTGTCGTACTATCATTAATTTTACTGCTCCTATCTGCCCTTGCAAGAAAGTGGTTGGGATGTCCCAGGTCTCTAACCCTGCTGCTAACTGACAGAGGTCTGGATGCAGGGATGGCCACCAAGTCCAAGGGGGATGATTATCAGAAGTTATTTCCCATACTATGTCACTAGTCCCTGATATCACTTGCCATGTCTGCCGGGTTGGCTGATGAGGATTCGTTGCGGCGGCGGACACGCAGCTTGAGGGGGCTGTCCGTTTTCTCCACTGTCCATTGGTCATCAGGAGCAGGAGCAGGCTTGAGGTGCGAAGCATGGATCCAAGCAGTGATGCCATCGACCTTTACAGCAGTGGGTGTGATGAGGAGGACCTGGTAGGGTCCCTTCCAGCGAGGTTCGAGTGTACGGTGCTGGTGTCTCCGGACATAGACGTAGTCCCCAACCTGGTGACGATGTGGGGTTCCGTCTCCTGCCGGCTGGTAAAGGTCAGATAACTGCTTCCACAGGCAATGTTGCACTTTGGCTAGGACCTGTAACCTAACAGACAAGGGTGTATTCGGGATATTCATGTCAGAGGGGGATAAATCCCGAATGGGCGGAGGGGTTCCAAAGAGTATTTCAAAGGGAGTCAGGTTAGTTTTGGCGGAAGGGGTATTCCGTGCCCGGAAAAGAGCGTATGGTAGGAGCATTACCCAATCTCTATGGCCAGTCTCTATGACTAATTTAGTTAGGGTCTCTTTAATCGTCCTATTCATTCTCTCTACCTGTCCTGAACTCTGGGGTCTATAAGCACAATGAAGTTTCCAATTAATCCCCAATATTTTGGCTACCCCCTGGCTTACCTGGGCCACAAACGCCGGTCCATTGTCAGACCCTATTACCTTTGGAAGGCCAAACCTGGGAAAGATTTCTTCCATGATCTTCTTAATTACTACCGCCGCCGTCTCATGTTTGGTAGGGAAGGCTTCTACCCATCCTGAAAAGGTGTCTACAAAAACTAAGAGATACCTTAGTCCATACTTGGCAGGTCTTACCTCGGTGAAGTCTACTTCCCAATATTGGCCCGGTCTGGTGCCTCGAAGACGGGTTCCACTGGTTCCTTTGGCTGGGTAGGCATTTACTATCTGGCAGGCCTTGCAGGCTTCTATTACTTCCTTTGCCATTTGCCTCTTTTCAGAGGAGGTTAATGTCTTATCATCCTGGAGCAGTTGTACTAGTTTATCAGTCCCAAGGTGGGTGAGACGGTGGGCCATCTGGAGGAACGTCCGAATGTCCTCAGGTTCCTTTGGGTGAGTAGAGGTGGAGGATGGCTCTGCTTCTATGGCGAGGATGTTGGAGGCAGTCCTCATGGCTACCGCTCGTGCCTCTTCATCCGCCCTCCTGTTGCCTTTGGCTACTGGGTCCTGCCCTTTCTGGTGCCCAGGGCAATGGACAATGGCCAGCTCCCGTGGGAGCATGACAGCATCTAAGAGGGCTAGGATTTCTTGTTTATGTTTAATATCTTTACCTGCTGACGTGAGCAGGCCCCTTTCTTTGTAAATTGCCCCATGCACATGTGCAGTGGCAAATGCATACCTGCTGTCCGTGTAGACGGTGGCCCGTTTACCACTGGCCAGTTCTAGGGCTTTTGTTAGAGCTATTAGCTCTGCTTTTTGGGCTGAGGTTCCTGGGGCAAGTCTCTCTGACCAGATTACTTTTCCCTTGTCTACTACTGCAGCCCCAGCTCTGCGTTCTCCTTCGCACAGAAAACTGCTCCCATCAGTGTACCAAATTAAGTCAGATTGTGGCAATGGTGTGTCCCGTAAATCCTTTCGAATCCCAGTCTCCTCGGCTAGGATATCCCTGCACTGATGGTGGACAGTTTCCCCCTCTTCCCTGGGTAGCAGGGTGGCTGGGTTCAAAACAGTTGGAGAGCCGAAGGTGATCCTGTCTTTATCTAACAGGAGGCTCTGGTAATGAGTAATGCGGGCATTAGTTAGCCAGCAGTCCGGAGGTTGTCTGATTATGCTCTCCAGAGCATGGGGGGCGACAATAGTCAATTTCTGGCCCAGAGTCAGTTTGTCAGCATCTTTTACCAGTAGGGCTACAGCAGCGATCACCCGTAGACACCCTGGCCACCCTTTTGCGACTGCGTCTAACCTTTTAGAGAGGTAGGCTACTGGTCGCTTCCAGGGTCCCAGAGACTGAGTCAGTACTCCTTTAGCTATCCCTTCTTTTTCATCTACATAGAGAGTGAATGGTTTCTCTATGTTGGGGAGTGCCAAGGCCGGGGCTGATAACAGCGCTCTCTTGATTTGGTCAAAGGCCTTTTGCTGTTCATTTCCCCATGTATACTCAGTTCCATCCTTTAACAGGGGGTACAGAGGGGCAGCTAGTGCGGCAAAGCCGGGTATCCACAGTCTGCAGAAACCTGCTGTGCCTAAGAATTCCCTGAGGCCCTTCCGGTTCTTTGGGGGCGGGATTTGAGTAACAGTCTTTTTCCTGGCCTCAGTTAGCCATCTCTTACCGTCTCGGAGAGAGTAGCCCAGGAAGGTGACCTTGGGTTGACAGATCTGGGCCTTCTTGGCAGATGCTCGGTATCCCAGTTTGGCCAGTTCGACCAGCAGCTTCTCAGTTCCCTGTTTGCATTGCTCTATGGTGGCGGCTGCAAGTAACAGATCATCAACATACTGTAACAGAGTTACCTCAGGGGTGGAGGCCCGGTAGGCACTCAAGTCCTGATGCAGCGCTTCGTCAAAGATGGTAGGAGAGTTCTTGAAGCCCTGGGGTAGCCGTGTCCATGTTAGTTGTCCGCTGAGTCCATTCTCAGGGTCAGTCCATTCGAAAGCAAACAGGGATTGGCTGTCCTCATGCAGGCGCAAGCAGAAGAAGGCATCCTTCAGGTCCAGCACTGTATACAATTTCCTATCAGGACTGAGGGTACTGAGGAGGTTGTAAGGATTTGGGACCGTTGGATGTATGTCCCTACTGTATCACCCTACTGTTAACCTCTCTTAAGTCCTGGACTGGTCTATAATCCCCTGTCCCTGGTTTCTTCACTGGCAGCAGGGGGGTGTTCCATTCTGATTGGCAATGCCTTAGGATCCCTTGTCCTAGCAGCCTCTGGATATGAGGCCTGATGCCTTCCCGGGCCTCCTTACTCATGTAGTATTGTCTGACCCTTACGGGAGTGGCAGAGGGCTTTAAATATACTACTACCGGAGGCCTTTGTACTGCTAACCCTGGCCCTGCCGTTTCTGCCCAGGCCTCTGGGAAGCTCTGGAGCCATCTGTCTGTTGTCGAATGGGGTCCGGGGGTAGGGGCTTCATATAGTTTATATTCATCTTTAGCAGACAAGGTCAGCATGGTCACAACAGGCTGACTGACAAGAGGGTTACTGAATCTTACTTCTGGCCCCTGAGGTTTGAAGTCAATACTTGCCCCTAACTTGGTAAGCAGATCTCTCCCCAGCAGTGGGGCGGGGCATTCTGGTATGACCAGAAAGGAATGCTCTACTTTTCCTTTCCCCAGGTCCATCGTCCTTTTAGTTGTCCATGACCTATGCTGGCATCCATTTGCCCCCTGGACTAAGGATTTTTTATTTGAAAGGGGTCACAGCGGGCTCTGCAAGGCGGAGTAAACTGCTCCTGTATCTACCTCAAAGTCGATTGGTGTCCCCTCCACGTTGAATGTTACCCTGAGTTCGGGGAGGGGGTCCGAACTCCGACGCCCCTAATCACCTAGGGCAAGAATTTCATCAACTTTCTTCTTTTTCTTGGGGCAGTTTTTTACCCAGTGCCCTTCTTCTTTACAGTAGGCACATTGGTTAGGCCCCAGTTTTGGCCTTTGGCGCGGGCCCGAGGTACTATTCTTTCCTTTTCTGTCCTGTTTTCCCACTACGGTAGCCAAAATTTTAGTTAACTCTTTATTCCTTCGTTTATCTCTCTTATTCTCTAATTCTTCACGTTCTTTCTCTAATCTTTGTTCCTTCTCTTCTGCTGTCTCCCTTTTGTAATAAACTTTGTCAGCTTCTTTGACTAAGTCTCTCAGAGCCATATCCTGTAACCCATCTATTCTCTGGAGCTTCCTCCGAATGTCAGTAGCTGACTGTCCTATAAAAGCCATAGCCAGTGCCCCTTTCTGTTCTTCAGACTCAGGGTCGAAAGGGGTGTACCTCCTATAGGCTTCTATTAGTCTCTCTAAGAATCTGGATGGGGATTCCTCTGGTCCTTGAGTTACTTCTCTTACCTTAGCCAAATTAGTGGGGCGTCTCGCCGCCGCTCGGAGACCCATCATCAGAGTCTGGCGATAGAGTAAGAGTTGCTGCCTACCTTCAGGCGTATTAGGGTCCCAGTTAGGCCGCCTCAGGGGAAAAGCCTCATCTATAAGGTTGGGGAGTTGAGTAGGGCGACCATCAGGTCCAGGAACTAATTTTCTGGCCTCAAGGAGAATCCGGTCCCTTTCTTCTGAGGTGAAGAGGATACCTAAAAGTTGTTGGCAGTCATCCCAAGTGGGCTGATGGGAAAACATAAGAGATTCGAGAAGGTCAGTAAGTTTGACAGGGTCCTCTGAAAAAGGCGGATTATTGTTTTTCCAATTGTATAGGTCTGAGGAAGAGAAGGGCCAATACTGAAGTGCCGGCATATTCCCCCCTTGTCCATCAGGGACAGGGGGTCCGAAAGACCGGAGGGGCAGGGTGATGGCCACGTCATCTGGAGTCTGTGCTCTCCGGCTCCGGGTGCCCTGGGCCGGACCTCCTACTGATGGTCTCTGATCGCCCTGATGCGGGGCCCCAGGCTGAGGACCAGCAGCGCCGGTGGGGGCACCCCTAGGATAGGGAGGCGGGAACTCTGAATCAAAAAGAATAAGGTCAGTTTGAGATTCAGGGAGAACAGGGGAGGGGAGAGAGGGATATAGGGATGGAGCAGGCGCCGCTGGCACTGGGGGTTTGAGTGGGAGCATAGAGCAGCTGTTCGGATGAGTTGGAGCAGGTCTAGAGGGGTCCGGGGTGGTGGAGAGAGTTATTGGAAGGGAGGGCGTAGGGGGAGGAAGGAAAGGTTGGACCCAAGAAGGAGGGTCGTTCGCCAGGTCTTCCCAAACCCAAATATAAGGCTGTTGATCCGGATGACTATGAGGTCCTGGACTGAAGACAATTGTTTTGACCGCCTGTATGGTGTCCTTATGAAAAGTTCCAGTGGTTGGCCAACCTACTCCGAGGGTGGGCCATTCGGAGGTACAGAAAGTCTGCCACTTGCGCTTCTTAACTAGGAGAGACAAGTTATGGGCTCGGGTATTAACCTCAGACCAATGAGACAAAGTCAGGGACAGTGGGGTCGACGACCTTTGTCCCATGTTAGTCTCGAAGAAATAGAGAGACAAAAAGAAAGCAACAAAGAAGACAGTAACAGAGACAGACAGACAAAGCCGGCTGCGCCGCGAACGGCAAAATAAAAAGAAAAATAAGTCTATTGGTCCGGACCTATGAGCTCGGTTAGAAACTGGCAACGAAATTACAGATTCTGTCTGAGACAGCAGATGGACTTCCAAGCGTCCTTGGTCGTCCGCACACTCCAGGGCGTCCCCCGGAGTTGTGGCCTGCGACCCTCTGACACGTCTGTCGGTCGCAGTCAGGAGAGACTCACGTCCTTGCCTGACAGCCACCGCCAGTTTCACTTACCAGAAGTGGGCGTCCGCCCGATGATTTCCGAAGAGATTGAATCTCGGTGGAACCTCCAAATGTTAACCGAAGACGCACAACTAAGACGCTAGGACCAGGAGTACAAGTAGAAGGAAAAGTTTATTACAGACAAAAGAAAAAGAGTTTAGTACACTCGCGAGCGGGCACTAGGCAAGTATGCTGCCAGGCGCGCCATACAGCGTTTTCTCAGCATTTTTATACTTTACTTTTTAGGGAAGGGCGGGGGGGGGGGGGGCAGGGGATTTAGGTATTTGCTTTGATCAAGCGGTGTCTCGTAAGGTGGGTTTGAGCAATGTCCTTATCTGTTTACAGCAGGATGCAGTTTATCTAGTTCCTGTCTGTGTACAGCAGGGTACCTGTCTCACAAGCCCTAAAGGTCATATGGAATTTTTCCTAGTTCTTGTCTTTCCCTTACACTTTCTGTCTTAAATGTGACATACTGACCTGCCTCTGAGCCTTCACCCAGGCTGTTCCCTCTGTTTGGTTGGTGCCTACCCATGGTTCAAGCTTCCTTTTGGAAATCATTTCCTCAGGGGTTCTTCTGCTGTTCCCCAAGGAGATGCCCCCAAATGCTGTGTCCAGAGGGGACGTTATCATAGACTGCCCAGTGTTCATTTGCTGGCCCCTCACTTAAAACTGGGCTTTGGGGCAGTGAGGGGCAGGTCCCAGCCAAGGCAGATGCTCCTGAGGTGAACAGGAAGCACTCAGTATTTACTTGTTGGCTGGAAGATCTGCCTCTAACCCAGTCCTGGTTTCAGAGGGGAAGCTGTGCGACCTAGAGGAAGTCCAGCTCACCCAGGTCACACAGCTGCTTTGTTGGTGGAGTGGCTATCTCTGCCTTGTCCCTGCAAGAGGTCCTCCACTGGGCCTTCCCTGCACCAGCTACTCCTGGGCCAGAGCCCAGCCCAGACAGGTCAGCCTCTCCTTCCCAACCATCGCTCATCAGGCCACAAACAGTGTGCCAGAGCCTTCTGTCTGCCCTTCCTGTGTTCCCAGGACACAGCTGTTTATGTTGTCAAGAGCTTATCGCAACCAGGCAGGCAAAGACTTGCGTCCTAGGAAACCTCATCCCTAGAACCTCCTACCAACACAGAGTCTTGGCCACTGGGACCCTCAGCTTCCGTGTGTTCCTACTGGAAACTGTCCACACACAGGGACTCAGTTTCCCCACCTCTAATATAACAGTTGGACAGCCACTGACTGATTTAACACGACTGATGAAAAAGTGGCTAAGGGTTGGGCCTCACAATCTGATCACCTGGGTCTGATCCCGATCTGCTCCTCACTGTGGGACCCTAAGCAGGTGACGACGAAATGAGCACGTGCCCTGCTCCTTCTCTATAAAATGGGTATGATTCTAGGATTTACTTTCCAGCTACATCGCACTTTGCGGCACTTAGAACCATGCCTGGAACACTATAAGCATTTATGGGTGCAAGCTATGATTTTTTAAGTCCTTTCCCTGCCCTTTGTGAGTGTCAATCTGCCGGTCCCTCCCTCACAAAGTGGAGGGTAGTAGCATTTTGGGGTGCTCACCATTGGGTGACCAAGACAGCCAGAATACACAGAGCACGTTCAGGGAAACCCTGAGTGTAAGCCCTCGTGTTGGCATTTTTTAGTCACTTTGACCTTGGATACATCATAAAAACAAAAAAGGGAGTTTACAGAGGAAGAGCCAGAAACCCAGAGAAGGCTGAAGCACTCAGTTACCCAGCTACACAGAGGTGGCTTGTGAGGCATGGTAGGGAGAATGCAGGCTTGGGGCAAGGGAGTGCGGTCCTGTTCTGTTGGGGTGCTCAGACCAGTCACTGACTCCATTGGGCCTTCACCTCCCCAGATATAAAATGGGCGCATTAATTCCTACCCTCCCAACTTTCAGAAGGGGCACAGTGAAGGTGAGGAGGGGGTTGTAAGCTGTATCTCCTGGCAGGTGGGCAGGACAATGCACCTGCCAGTTACCAAACGTCAACTCTACTTGAAGAACAGACACCCAAAGTACTTCCTTCCCAACTCTGGCCTCTCCCTAGGACTCCAGCCTGAGTCATCTGCCTGGCAGCTTCACCTGCCTGTCTCAAAGGCATTTCAAAATCAATGGGGTCAAAGCAGAACTCTTTGCTCCCACCTCAACCTCCAGTTCTGCTCCTCTCCCAGTGAACACTCCCCCCCCACCATTCCCGCAGAGACTCCAGGTTACAAGCCTGACCTGGCCCTCTCCTTCTGTAACCAGCCTTCCAGCAAGGCCTTGAGCACAACCTCAAAGTGCCCTCTCTCAATCTCGACTGCCAAGAACCAGGGCTAAGCTGTAGCCATCTTGACTTGGACAGTAAAAGTGCCTCCTGACTTACCTTCGGCTCCAGTTCTCAGCCCCCATCCCTTCATTCATTTTAAAAGTAATTGGATTCTATCACTTCTCTGTTTAAAACACTCAGGTCTTCTCACTGGTGAGAATAAAACACAAGCCCTTTACCTGCCCCATACACAATCTTAAAACTGCCCCCGACCTGGTGTTCCCTCCCAGGCCCCATCCCAGACACACAGGCTATATTCCTGCCCTTGAACAAGCTCAGCTCTCTCCCTCCTGTGTGCTCTCTTCTGTTCTTTTAATTTTTATCATTTATATCTCAAGGTGAAGTGTCCCTTCCTCACAAAGGATATCCCTTCTACCAAGTATATACCTTATCTGTGACTCAAACACCCATGTGGCTCTTTAAGGACTCTGCATGGAGAATGCTAGCCATCTGGCATTTCCTTATTTGTTTGCTTTGTTGTCTCTCTTGTTCCCCACAAGACTAAGGACAAGATCCATCCCTATGGCTCACTGGTGGGTCCTAGCATGAGCACAGAACCTGGCACATGCTAGATGCTCAGTAAATATTTTCTGACTAAATGGCTGAATGGATGAGTGGTTGAATGAAATATAGCTTCAAAAGGACCACACTGGAGACAAAGGTTTCCCTGAAAAGGGTACTCCGGGCCTTAAGTGCTGAAATGGGTGCATCCCAGGCAAGGTAACAGAAACAAACGGCTTTTCCTCACCACGTCTCTGCTATGCTGTTTCTTCTGCTGTGAATACTCGACTCCCTCTTTGCCTGACTACAACAGTGCTACTTACTTGTCACCGCTTAACTCCTTTTGCCTGTGACAAACCTTCCTTGAGCCCTCACATCTCTCCCTTGTGTTTCTGCAGACCCCTTCTGCCTCAAACCCGGCTCTTCATCCAGACTACTCTTAATCTGCAACCCGTCAGGATCTAAGGCTGAGGCTGCAACCCCTCAGGATTTAAGGCTGAGGCTGAGTCACAGTGGGTTCCACCACAGAGCACAGTGCTTGGCACAGTGTTGGCATTCAGGAAAGGTTTACCCGTTATCGAACAAGGTTGTGCCAGGCTCAGGAGGACAGGTGGTGTAGAGATGAGGTCCCGGCTGGCCAGGAGCTGGCTCACAGCCCACTTGGAAAGACAAAGATAATCATTATGACAAGCCAATTGCTTCAATGGAGATAGACAAAAAAGTGCAGTGGGATCATAAGAATAAGCAAAATAAATCATTATAAAATGATAGAATGGAACATAATTCTAAAACTTTAAAACCAACCTATGTGTTGTTTATGAATACATAAATACATGGTAAAAATTAAGTAAGTAATTAAGACATGCATGAGAATGAGAAATCCCATCTCTGAGAAAGGAGGAGAGGGCAGAATTGTGAAGATTCACAGATGGGGCTTCAACCATATCTACGGGGTTTTGACTCTTAAAAAGAAAAATGTGGAGTACATATGGCATCATACTAAGATAAAATAAAGTTGGGTGGGTGGTCCTTGGTTGTTATAATAAGCTAGCAGAGTCTTAGGGTTTAAAAAATTCTAAGATCATTTTATATTAAATATGATGTGATAAAAGAGAAAGCATTCAATTTGTTGCTTAATGGGTAGATGAATAAGTAGATGGATGGGTGGATGGATGGATGGATGGATACATGGATGGTGGGTAGATGGAAGGATAGATATATGGATGGGTAGTGAGTAGTTAGATAGGTAAATGGATGGGTGCATTAGTAAATGGATGGATTGGATGAATAGATGGCACAACAATGCAGAGATTTTCAAAGTTTATCCTACTCTCCACATTTATTGAGTACTTGACCACATGTGAAGCCCCATGCTAGTCCCTGACCATGCTACATACAGGATTCTGACAAGTCACTAACTAGCCCACAGGAGCTCAAAGCTGAGGCGTAGATTCAGTCCCAATGAAGAGACATTATGCAGTGCTGCAGACAGAGTGGTCACAAATGTGTGTCCACTATGCTGAAGGGCCAACGTAAAAAGAAGGACAAAGACTCATAGGGGCTTTTTCACAGAGGAAGCAGAATTCTGCTGTGTCCTTGCAAGATATATCGTCCTTCTGAAGAAAAAAGGTGTCCCAGGAAAAGAGATGAGATCAAGTGGAGAGAAGTGGGACCATGGAGGGTATAAAAGAGCAATTAGCAAAGAAAGCATGATGAAAGGAAAAGAAAGATAAAGCCAGCAGAGAAGTTGAGACAGACCAGGAGGGGTCTGGATTGTTGCATTGAGAGGTGGACTTCACCCATAAACCAGAGACACCTAAATCTGGTCAACTGTCAGAATCATCTGGTTGGACTAGAAAGAGGTTAAGGCCAGGAATCTGTATGGATCAAAATCTGCCCTCACCATCAGCCAAGACCTTTCCGTCCACCCCACTCGAGCTCATAAAGGCAACTAGCATTACCTGGCTCAGATGCGGCCTGGTTCTTAAGGGCAGGGGATGGAGACAGCAGGAGCCCCTCCCCCTCCTTGGTCCCTGCACGTGTCCATTTCACACTGGGTCTGATATGGCCTCAGGATGTGGGCACGGGTGCTCCAGGGCTCAGCTGGAGACTGAGGTGGAGAGCCCACTGCATGTCTGCACACTGACCCTGATGGAGTATGTTTTTATCTCACCGTGTCTTTCTCCAACAAGAATCTTTATTGCTCGGCACAGCTAACTGGGAGAACGTTTTTCTAATTACATTTCCCTTGAAATACACCCAGGTTTGAGTTAACACCTCTTCAGTCTGCCAAAACCTAAGTCATTTTAAAATTAGTTCTGGAGATTTTGCAAAAACCCCACCAGGATGCAGCGTTCCTTTCCCACTAAGTTGTGTGTTGAAAACTCTCCCCAGGCTCCAGGAACGATTCTCCTTGGAAATAACGTGGAGAGCGCCTGGGGAAAGGTCCACATCCTGGCCCTCCGGCCTCTCCTCTCACAGACCTGGGGAATAATCCTCACAGTGCTATAGGATCCATAGTTCTTAGATGTGCTTTGCCCTAAGCAGTCTCTCTGATTCTTTTAAAAACCATACGGATGGGAGGAAAATGTGATCCATATGGTTTTGAATCATTAACACTTAAATCATCAAAATAGAGATTTTTTTTCTTTCCTGGAGAAATTTCATAGCCAAGGTGCCTTTAAAATCTCTTCAATAAACTGTTCAGAATTCTGTTGTTCCCCCTAAAACACGCAAGCACAAGCACATGCCCATATATGCCATACATGTATGCACGCCAACTCAGTAAGGGCATCGTTAAGAAACCCAGCCTATTAGACACCATCTATCCCCAAGGCAGGGTGGGTTAAAAGGCCTAGAGGTTCCTTCTGAGCACTGATGGTCAGTGGCATCTGCTCAGTTCAATTATTTAGGCTGAAAAGTTCCACAGAGTTTTGGAGCACCTATGCACAAGCCCCCTAAAGATATAGGTGAGCAAACTGAGGCCCAAAGAAGGCTCAGACTCTTGAGGAGTTGGTGGGAGTCACGGAAGAATATTTCAGGGAGAGGAAACTTTACAACCAAAGTGCCTCCAGTTAGTGGCTGCCCCGTGTGACTCAATGATAGAGTGTGAGGTAGGAATATATGAACAGGAAAGAAGCTTCAGACCAAGCTTGCAGCACTTTACACTGCTCCCTTGAGTGTAAACACAGCAGCCTCCACTGCTAGCTACTAAATCAAGGTTGTGGAAGAGGGGACCATCTTCTTCATAAAACACAGATCAGACCCTGACTATTGAAGCAGTGAGAGGGAACTGGTTATGGACGGAGATTTGACCTGGGGAGTGAACACGCAATGCAGTGTACAGAGATGTGTTGTAGCATCGGGCACTGCAACCTGTATAATTATGTTGACTAGTATCATAAAAAAATTAAATAAAAATAAATAAATAATAAACATTAATAATAAATAAAAGAAAGATAGGGTGACCAGTTAAAAGATCATTGCAGAAACTCCTGGGGGGGGGGGGGGAGTAATAATGGCTAGGCTTAAGGATAGAAAGAAAAGGGAACAGTTCAAAGATGTTTTGAAGAGCTGTTTTTCAGGACTTGGGACTTAATGAGTGGAACCAGTGGTGGAGAAGCAGTGCCAGGATTCTCTCAGTTTCCTGTGGCCGCTCTAAACGATAGTCACCAACTCACTTGCTCATAACACCCACCTTACCCAAATTTACCGTTTGAGAGGCCAGAATTCCAAAATGAGTCTCACAGGGCTAAAATCAGGGTATCAACAAGGCTGTTTCTTCTAGAGGAGAAACAATCCCTTACTCTCTCAACTTCTGGTGAATGTCAGCAATCCTTGGCCTACGGCTGCACCACTCCAGCCTCTTCTTCCCGTTGTCACATCTCCTCCTACTTACTCTGATCCTGCAGCCTCCCTCTTGTAAGAACCACCGTGACTATGTCAGGCTCTCATGGATAATCCTGGATAATCTCCCCATCTTAAATCCTGAATTTAAGCACCTCTGCAAAGCGATTAGAATGCCAATATCCTGGAGTGGGAGAATGAAACCCAGATTTCTTTCCTTGTCAAGAGAGTGATGCTTTCAACCAAGAATGGAGGCTGGTGGAGAAGATGATGAGCTTGATGTAGGAGATGCTGATTCTAATCAGACACTTGGGAGATGTCCCAGGAAGGGGGTTCCCACAGGCAATAAATAGCCCATGGGGATTCAGAGCAGAGAACTGAGGAGTCTTCTGCAAGTCTCACTTTCAGGTCCCTCGTAATGTAGTCACAGCTATATAATTAAAGACATAAGTAAATTTTTACTTACTTCACACTCATTCCCTAGGCTAAAAGGGTCAAGGCTAGACAGCAGAAGGAGAGCCAGTTTTGGGCATCAAACAGAGGAGCAAGAATTGATGGAGACTGAGGAAGAGTTAAACACTTGATCCAAAAAAGGTAAGTATGACAGATAATTAGGCAGGGCTGGGATAGGGATCACAGTGTCAGATACAGGACAGAGATAAAATGGGATAGGTCTAAGTTTTGACAATTTCTTGACCTCAGAGCCACTGGAGCTGAGTGGAAACAGAGGGCTGGATTTAGAGGTTTGAAGCATGGCTTGCCACAAATTTCTCAGAGAAGTGGAAACAGTACGAGAGCAGAGGTGGCAGCCTCAGAACTGAGTAGGTTCTTCAGCAGAAGGCAGGGACCCCAGGCGTGGGGACAGGTGGTTGCTGCAGAAGGAAGGGGTATGATTGCTGGGCCAGTGTCTGAGGACTAGGGCCAGTGTTTGAGGACTGGGGTCAGTGTCTGAGGACTAGGGCCAGTGTCTGAGGACTGGGGCCAGTGTCTGAGGACGAGGGCCAGTGTCTGAGGACTGGGGTCAGTGTCTGAGGACTCGGGCCAGCACAGGAGGAAGGAAAGGGAGAAGTCCATGCCTCCACCTTTGCCAGTGTGAGAGACGAGGGAAAGGAAAGTGTGGACACTAGCAGCGAACAGTATGAAGATGAATAGGAGAGCGGCTGGTCTCTTGGCCTTGGCCCATTGGGTCCCAGGTCTGATTCCTGGTCAGGGCACACAGGAGAAGCGCCATCTGCTTCTCCACCCCTTTCTACTTCCTTTTCTCTCTCTATCTCTCTCTTTCCCTCCTGCAGCCATTGCTCTGTTTGAGCAAGTTGGCTCTAGGCACTGAAAATGGCTCCATGGTCTTGCCTCAGGCACTAAAGTAGCTCGGTTACCAAGCGACAGAGCAATGGTGTCAGATGGGCAGAGCATCACCCCGTAGGGGGCTTGCCAAATGGACCCCAGTCTGGGCACATGCAGACGTCTGTCTCTTTGCCTCCCTGCTTCTCAATTAAGAAAAAAAGAGAGAGAGAAGCTGGTCTCAATTTTCTACAGAAACAGGAGACAAGGTCATTGAGATAAGAAGGTGACTGGGAGAGGCTAAAGGTATTTGCGGGGCTGGGGGAGAGAAGAAAAGAACCTGGCATGACTCTGTACAGAACCTAGGCCTTTGTGGGCTTCTGGTCTCTCACTGGGGTCCCGAGTCTCATCCCTCTCTGTACCTGTGAGGGTGAGAAAATGGAGCTTCTGCAGCACAGCTCAGAGGCCTGGTCTCCTCTGCCTTCCTTCCTTGTTTTGACCAGTGACAGTGACCTCAGGGGAAAGCCAGCAGCTGAATAGACATGAGGGACGAAGGGGACAGGAGCTGAGAGCAGCCACCTGTGAACCTGAATGAGTCCCACTCCTCCCCCACCAGGAGCCTCAGCCCTGGCCCCTCCCTTCCACGTTCCCTAAACCAGATCCCAGTGCTCAGCATGACCTTGGGGCTCACTCCCTGTCTCTGGGCCTCCAAGTGAAATGAGAAACTTGGAGGTAGTGACCGCCAAGGGCCTTTCAGCTCTCAAAGCCTCTGAAGCACAGCCTTGGACGTGAAAGAGCTGTCTGAGTTGCTGCCGGGGCCCGGCCTCTTTGGAGCCTGGCCCAGGCCTCTGTCATTGCATAAACATGATGCAGGCCTGTTTGGTGCCGCATAGCTGTGGTTTTCTGTTTTCCCCAGCAGTAGCTACGAGGCTGGGGCCGCAGTTGAGATGGCCCAGCAGGGAGGGAGCGAGTGGGGAGGACGGCAGGACAGAGAGGCTTTCTCTGTGCTGCCTCCTTTGCTGGCTTGGAAGATCTGCCAAAGGAGAAAAACATGCGTGCATGTGAGACCCTTCCTCCACCCAGCTCCTCCCACTGATCCACGTTAAACCTTTCCTCTATCTACCTCCCTCCACCAATCCCAAAGAAATCGAGCTCCACTGGTAACAGAAAACACACTCTGGGTCATCCTGCCTCTGCTCTGGAGCAGACATCTTCCTGCAGCTCAGGCCTTGTGATCTTGGCCGTGGGCAGGTCTTGGGGAAAGAAGCACTGCCCAAGGGGACCAGACGTGGCTGAAGGTGGAAGCCCTTGGCAAAGACAGCAGCGAACCCTGCCAGACAAGCCTGTTATGTGCAGACACTTCCGCAGAAATAGACCTGCCCCAGGCCTACACACAGTAGGCCCAGATAATCTGATGTTTATTAAACCAAGCAGAATTGAATATGGAAAGAATCCAAGATCATTCTTGAAGAGAAGGGCCATGGAGGGTGTGGCGGATGTGACTGATACCCCACTCACGGATCCACCACCCAGCTGCTAAGGGTGGGGGTGGTCACTAACCACACACACAGCAATCCTCTCTGTAGAATTGCCCTTGGCTGATGGGAGCTCCCAGAAGTTGCCAGAAAATTTTTTCATCCCTCCAACGGCAGCCCCCTACCCATAATTTATAAATGCCAGAGTTTAAATCCCACTGTCCCCTCCCATCACTTCAAACTGAGACAAATCTTTGTGGCAATTCATACTCCAGAGCTCTCCATGGGATCAGGTTAAGTGAACATCACATCTCTGCTTAGTTCCTTCCCCTCCCTCCCCCTGCCTCCCTCACTGCCTTACTGTTTCTCTTGCGAACTCCCCCTCAACACGGCACTTGTCCAGGAATTCCTGTGTCAGCCCCTGCTCATTGGACCAGGCCTGAGACAATGGAGAGAGCTTTCCAGATAGGGCCCTGCTTAGGAGTGGCCTTTCCTGTGTAAAGCCAAGGCCCTCGACAGGCTGCTCAGCAGGCAGCAGAGGAGAGCAGCGGGCATCGGACAGCTGGTGTTTTGCAGGATCAGAGCTTAATGGTGCATCTCTGCACACCCAGGGGGGCTGACGCGCAGTAGCAGGTAAAGCCAGATCATGGCAGCTGGTAGGAGCCTCAGAGGCCACTGAAGATTGCAAGAAAGAAGACCCACTGGGGCTCAAACACTGCTGACTAGTTTGCCTTGGTCAACTAGGGACCAGCTCAGACAGAAGACAGGGGCCTACAGATAACCCAGAAGAGAGCATCACCGGGCAAAGAAATTGGGATCCAGAGCAAAGCCAGAGGGACTGAGCCCCTTCTGGCCAAGGATCTCATCAATACCACAAAGCCCTTACCTGGGTGACCCCAAAGCTACCAAAATGTACGCATATTTACAACAAAGGTGAGAGCAATATAATAGTACCTACAGTGTATGCACTGTATCAAGTGCCATTCTGGGCCACGCCCACTGTTAGCCCATTGCTTAGAATTGTTTCACTTCGTCCTCCCACCATTCTAGGTGGGTACTGTAATCTTCATTTTGGATAAAGTGGTGGACACGCCCACTAACACAGCATAGGTAGTCAAGAAAATGTATAGGTATGCACAACATACAACCCCATGAGTCACTGTTTCAGTTAGCTACTGAAGACTCAATGCAGCCCTGTGCACAGAACAGTTTACTAAAGGCACCACCCTTAAGACAGCAGCAGGAGCTGCCCGCTGCTCTGGCTCCCAGGCCCTGACTTCCCTGAGCACTCTGGCAGCCACTGCCTGCAGCCCGGAGCCTGCACCCAGCACTCAGCCACCTCCTGCCCTGCTCCCTCCGGTCTCCAGAGCTGTGGCCTCTCCCCTTTCCCAGGACGGGGCTGAGACAGAATCCAGAGCTCTGTCAGAGAAGATAGGATGACAGAGGTAGGCATCAATTAATAGCCTCCGCCATAGGGGTACATCCAGGCTTTGTGGGCCTAAAATGTACACAATGTAGGGGACTCTAAGAAAAGTTATACAAAATTATATATCACAAATGCCCACAATGGCTTCAACACTGTACACAGGAGTTATAAAAATAGAACACCCATGGCCTCCCAGAGAGAGAGACCAAGGCAGGTGATAGCGCTGGAGCCCACATTGCATGAGCTTCAGAATAACCTGGCATTGGCCCGACCTGGGAGGAACATATCCCTATTGCTCAGAGTCCACAGGCCACACTAGTACCTGGGCCTCGTCTCAGCACAGGAAGCCGGGGGGTGTGAAACATCTGCTAGCACTTGTGGGCACCAACCATCTCCAACAGCACGCTGTGTCACTGCAGCTGGGAGATGGAAGGTCAGAGTCAGCGAGCTGCAGAGTGGAGGTGGAAGCCATATGAAAATGCAGAGTTCTAGAATGATCCATGTTTTTGCCAACTTGCCTCCCAAAGATGGCATAAGGGAGGGTGGAGCAGGGGAGCTCTGCCCAACGCAGAGTGAGAGGACTGGGCTCTAGTCCCAGAATTGTCCTTTCTCAACAGCAAGAACCTGGGTGACTCATTCAACCTTCTGGAGCCTCGCTGGCCCCATTGCCCGGCTGTGTAAACTGATCCTGAGCTCCTAACATAATAGGGAAGAGAAGATGAGATCTAGGAGCCTCATAACGCTTTGCAAATAGCCCAGTGCCATGCAGAAGTGAGCCTCATTGCAATTCTCTTTAGCAGGACAGCTCTGTGACTCTTCCTCACACTCACTGAAAACCGTGTGGTTCCTTGTCCTAACAGCTCTGCCCACAAGCCCTTGGGGATGCCTTGGTTACGGAAACAAAGCCCAGGCTCCAAATTCTCTTCTTCTGCAGTCTGTCTTGCCTCGCTCCAGTGGCGCCTCTGCTCACAGGAGACAGGCCAGGGCAAGCAGAGCACACTCCGCTGCTGCATGAACTTACTATCCAGGAAAACTCCAGAATATTAGAGTTCAAACAGCTCCCTAGAGGTTGGCTTACTCATTTGTGGGTGCTGGCAATGCTCAACTTCTCCAGGGCATCCCCAGCAGCTGTGGAGAGTCAGAAAGCAGTAGCCTAGCTATTGTGGGTGGCATCCTGACTCAAAGCACCCCAATAGAGCTGTTTTGAAGTCTTAATAGCACCCCCCTCCTGCAACCCTCTCACTCTAGAATGTCAAACCACGTCAGAATAAGCACTTCAGGATTCATCTACATCCCACTTCAAATTTCATTTACATATAACTTCATAGGAGCTGAGACGAACTGAATTTAACAAGTTGACATGATGTTACATTTTGCATCTATTCAATTAAACATCAATTAATTTTGATCTTGCAGTCATTTTTTGAAGTCGTTAATTTTGGGGAGTTATCTAAATATGTTTGGAAAGATCTAATCTGTAGGCCCTGGGCTTGGAGTGCCCATGGACAAACCAGCTCCTAGACACCACTCTTCCTGCTATGGTCAGCCAGGCTTTCCTCTCCTTTTGGGGCAGGGGCAGGGGTCATTCCCTGCACAGGCTGCTCATGAGTCCCGAGTCAGAAGCCCTCTGCTCTGCCCAGATGGGGAGCTGACAGCCCAGTGGTACTCTGGGTAGCTATGGGAACTGCCAGATCCTGTGGCCAGAGCAGAGAAGGGAGAAGGAGAGTTACAGCTGTCAAGGGAAGAGGATGCTACCCACAACCATGAGAATCTTGTCTTGGCCAAGAGCACAGACCTAGCCATGGGATGGTCTCTGCCTTTCTGCCTCCTTGTTCCTGGTTCCCCAGAACCCTTTATTTCCTTCTAGAAAGTGTCCCCACAGCAGTCATCAGCCTGGCCGGCCTGCCCTTTACTCCCACAAAAGGGTATTATTGTCCTTGAAAGCAAGACCAGGAACTAGACAAGTGCTCTCTTAGGCACTCAACGCATGTGCGGTGCACTTTACAAAGAGCCTTTCTTTCCCTATTATTCTTGACCCCCAGATAAAACCTGTGAGGTTAGTATTATCATTCCCATGTTGCAGATGAGCTCACTGAGGCTCTCCCAGAAGCCAAGTGACATGTGAGAGGAGAGGACTGAGATACAAGGTCTTCCTGTTCCACCTTCCTGGTCCCCCACAGAAAAGTAGGTGGAGTAGGCCCTTATGGGCGTGGCGCTTCCCTTAGACACAGCTTTCTCTGACTCCTTCCCTGGCCCATCAGGATCCAGGATCAGGCAGGAGCCAAGGTCAGTGTGGAGTGCCAGGCAGGGTGGTGGGCAACAGCTCCAGCCCAGCAGCTGGAGGGATGGCACAGAGCCACAGCTGGGTAAACCAGGCCGCTGGGAGCCATGAACGTGTCAGGTCTCGCCTCAGCCGATGCTGCTGGGATTAGCAGTTGCCGTCATGGAGCCAAAGAGCCATCTCCTCGGAGAAGTTTGGCAGGGAGGGGCAGGGCGGGGATGAGGGAGCTTCTATGGGTGGGAAGTTTCGGGTGGCCCTGTTCCAGAGCACTTGAGGTCACTGTTCCAGTCCCCCTGTCCCAAGCTGGGGCATTACTGGTCCTCTGAGTCTGATACTCCCACTGTGTCTGCAACCCAGACCACTTGCCAGGCACACTCATGACCTTGTCCACTCCTCACAGCTATCATACAAATAGCAACTTTATGACCATTGTGTGGATAAGAAAACTGAGGTCCATGCAGCTTGAGTGGCTGACCCAAACACACAGTGAGTTGGAATTGGCAACAGAAGACTCAAGGTCTCATTCCAGCTGGGTTCCAGTAGAGCCGCAAATAAGGTGGTCAGTGGGCATGTTAGGATCTGTGCCAGGTACTTCTCAGACAAGATCTCATTTATACCTGACCACAAACCAATGGGCTAGAGAGCATCACCCCCATTTTGGAGAAGAGGGCAGACTCAGAGTGGTTAATTTGCTTATCCAAGGTCATAGAATCACAAGATAGGGGAGTTGGATGCAAACCCAAGTATGCCTGCCTGGAAAACACCGCATGCAGCTGGGATGCAGTTTCTGAAATACACATGTAATCAGGCCTGGCTTCTGCTTTGCACTGCTCCCTGGTGCCTCGGCGACAAGGAAAGCTCAAGAGCCATAACCTGGCAGCCAGGGCCCTTCGCAGCCTGGCCCTGAGCCTTGCTCCTCCCCTCCCGCCTACCCCTGTAGCCACAGTGCTACACCCCCTGGTCCTGGCAAGAGCTGGTCCATCTGCCAGAAATGCCCTTCACCCTCTTCTCTGCCAGTCAGATCGCCATGCCACATGGTAGGATCAGAGAAAGTGTCCTAAAGAAGTGTCATTTGAGTTGGAGTCAGTTAACCCCCTGGATTCATGAAACAACTTTCACATTCATTGCCATGCAGCATTACTGAGGAGACACTGGTCAGTAAACTGGGAATGCTCCGTAGGCTTTCCGGGCGGAGATAGTGAACTATTTCTCTCTACATTTTAGCAACTGTCACAGGTCCTGACTCAGCAAGTTCTCACCTAGATTTTGTAGATAAATGGATGGATGGGTGGGTGGGTGGATGTGTGGATGGATGAGTGGACGGATGGATTGATGGATAGACAGACAGATGGATATATAAATGAATGTTTGGATGGAGAGATAGATGAAGAAATAATGTAATCGATAAGTGGACAAACGAATGATTTGATTGGAAGATGGATAAATTAATGGATAGATGGATAGAGCTTAGAAGGATGAAAGAAGTGGTGAACTATTTGTATCAACAAACTATTCAGCACTGACAGAGTAAATGAGCGCCCTCTCTACCCACTATTCATGCCACACTCAGCCGACTGAAGAAGCCTCCCCTGCTCACATGCCTCACAAGTCTTTGTTCCAGTTTGAAAAAGACCTGGCAAGCCTCTCTGGGCAAGGAACAGAACAGTATATGAGATCGGTGGGAAAGGACCCCCACCCTCTTGGTTGAGCTCACATCCTGGAAACCTATGGCTGCACTCTAGGAAGAGGCAGGGCCGCCCCATCCCCTGAGATGAGCTAAGCAGGGAGTAGCCCACAGTTCCATTTTTCCATTAGCTAAAAACTCTTCCAAGCCTGGCCTCTCCCAGTTCCAAATTCCACTGCCCAGGATAATTGGATCTGGGGCCTGAACCCAATGTTGCTTTAATCTCAAAACCAAAACCACACTGGCCAGAGGAAGAGGGGCCTTTGTGTCAGCATCCAGGAGATGCAGGGACAGAAAAAACTGAACCAACATCTGGAGGCAGCTGGAGGCAGCGGAGAGGGCGGGCACCCTCAGGGGCCAGGTTCTAAGAACAAAACAATTCTGAACACAAGATAAAGGGTGTGAGTCCTCCCCACCCCCTGGATCACCCGGGGCCAAAACCAGGGCTCCTCTTGAAGAAGGGCAGTGGCACTGGCACTGGCTCTTCTCTGGGCCCCACCCCATCCATCAGTATCACCACCCACCCCAGCAGCCTCCCATCTGCAAGCAAGGCCCTGCCAAGTAAACAGCTGCAGCCCAAGCTCCAAGGCTCCCCAAACCCCAGCACTACCCACAGGGGCCAAAGTCATATCCCATCCGACCCCCAGTGTGAGCCCAAGGGAGAGGAAATGCTCCTTAATCACAAAGAGATGGCTTCCAGGTGACCTCGAAGACAGGCTGAGGAGACCAAGCTGGGAGGTAGCTCCCTGCAAGTCCCCAGGGGAGGCCAGGGCTCCCTCTCTGACTCATCAGACTCCATCAGCCAGTGGCTTGCCTTCCAGTGCCCTGCGAATCCTTGAGAGCCACTCACCCCCTACCCCATTGTGGCCTGGGAATCAGGAGAGAAGGGCCATTGTGTCCCTCTGCCATTACACCTTCTTCCTCAGTGCAGTGAGAAATCAGACAAAGCCTCTCCGCCTCTCTGGTCAGAAGGTTTGAGTCTTGGCTTCTCGCCTGGCTTTGGCTGGTTGTATCAACTTGGGCAAGTGATTTTTCCTCTCAGGACCTTGGTTTCTGCAAAGTAGGGAAGAGCTATGGCTCTACCTGTGTGCACATCCTAAAATTAGTCTTCACTTTGTAGGAAGGCCGCTACTGATGTCCATGCCCTCTATCCCTAGAGCCACAGAAGAGTCAGTCATGGTCCTTGGCTCAATCTGAGTCATTGGCACATGGGTGTGATGGGCCATCTTGGTGTTTTTAAAACCATGTATTTGAATATCTCTGAGTAGGACATGCAATTTTTGGTCAGACACACTCCTTACTGCACATGGCCTGAAACCCACCCTTCTCATACTTAACTTGCCTGCACAGTCGCTGGAACCCATCAAGATGCACTGGGCTTTGCTGCCGAAACAGCTGGCCCCCAAATCTCAGTGGCTTCCTAAAGAAAAGTCAATCTTTTACTCCTGGCACATGTCAGACCTAGAATGGCAGGGTTTCTACAAGGTGCCATCTTGCCATGTGCTTTCATAGTCACCAAGGCAGGGGAAAGAAAGTATCAAGAGACACTCGTGCTTTTAACAGCTTCCATTGGTCAAAGCAGGTCACACATCCTTACCTTCCCTCAGAGTGGGACGAAGGGGGCAGGACTACCAAATGCCCAGAAGGAGGAGAGAAACACCTAGGACAGTGATGGGCAATCTTTTGAGCTTGGTGTGTCAAAGTTTGCCAAAAAACCAAGCATAACTCGGGTGGTGTGTCACTTCAAGAAAAAAACCGTAATTTCACGATATTTATAATTTAAATAAAAATGTTTTGGCCTACAAATTTCCTCCACAGAGTGTCTACATTACAGCAAATGTTTTATCCTCGGCTACTGCACCTGGCCGTGCAGGAGCCGAGGATGAAACGTCCTTCTCGGCATGCGGCCCCATACTTCTCTGGTATGCGGCTGCATGTGGCCGCGTGTCATCGAAAATGGCTACACATGTCAGTGCTGACACGAATGTCATAGGCTTGCCATCACGGACCTACGATATCTGAGCAGCACTAATGACTACGTTACCTGGGAGGCAACAACTTGCAGTCTCTCATAGACTGCGTGAAGCCCCGTCCTGCAAAATGCAGAGGCTCAAAGAAGGCAGCAAATCCAAAGCAGCAAGCTGCCCTCCTGCAGAAACTCCTGTGACACCCCCTCCCCTGTGGTTAGCCCTGGGCCAGCACTGTGTCCCCCGGACGCGAGGTCCTGGGGGATGCAACGGGCAGTGGAGCAGAGACCCCACCCCAGAACTTCAGGGACACACTTCACAACACGGGACACTTCTGGTTGAGTTCTGCCCCAGTGGCTGATACATGACAGTGAAGGGGCAACGACAATCTCAGCAGCCCCAAAATGGGTGTTCCCCCCCCAGGCAGAGGAGATGGTGTTCAGGATGGGTTTTGAAGGAAATGTTGGTGTCTGCCAAGTGGGTGAATTGGAGAACAGCAGCAGTAAAGGCACTAAGGAAAGGAAGCATTGGTGGTTTGGAGTGGCCAGAATGGAGTGGTTGTCAGGGAAACAGACATGAGCCATAAGGAAAGGCTGGGCCACATTGATTAGGGTCTTGAATGTCACACTAAGATCTTGAATGTCTCCTCTCAGAATGTATCCTGGGGACAATCTTGTGAGCTCCTCAAGTGGGAATTCCAAGCTTTAGAGAAAAAAATAAGACAAAACTTTGGCCACCCTTGACCTTCCCGAGCACTCACTCCATGCTAGACACACTCAGCGGAGTGCATCGGTCATCTCACTGAAGCCCCACTTGACAGCTGGGAAACTGAGGTCTGTAGGAGTTACCCAAGATGACAGAGGTGGAAAGCGGCAGGGCTAGAATTGGAATCCGGGTCTGTCTGATCTGTCAGGAGCCCACGAGAGCCCGGGCACTCTGTTTCACAGATACCTTGCCTTATTTCCTCCCAGACCACACAGGGTTGCCATCACCAACCATATTTTATAGATGAGGACATTAAGACCCAGAGAGAGACCCCAAAGCAAGTGTTTAACAAGTGGCAGACCTTAGCAAGTTGGGACTGGGACCCAGGTCTGCCTGTCTGCAGAGCAGGTTTGGCATTAGGAGTCAGCCTCCACCAACCCAGGCTTCTCTTAAAGAACCCTGGCAGTGAGCAGGAAGCGAGGGCATTGCAGGAGTGAAGGCAGACATATCTCAGAAGCCGGGTTGCTACTCACGCTGCTCAGACCAAGCCCCTTCTCTCCTGTCTTTGCTGCCAAGGGCCGTGGCCTCCTCTTGGAGCACTTGAACCTCCATGCCCTCACTGTGATAATCAGAAGCGCATAAACCACCAAAGCTGGAGAGGGACCTGGGATCTTACCATGTGATCTTGGGCAAATTCCTGATCCCCTCTGAGACCCATCAGGACACCTGTGGAAAGAGGGCCAGGAGATTTCTGGTGCTTCTTCACTAAGGTTACTGACATTCCTGGGTCAGCCAGCAATGAGACGGGCTAGGTTGCACTGTCCATCTTACCCAGCAAGAGGCAACAAGACGCAGATGACCCAGGATAGTCAAGCAGGGCTGGTGGGCAGAGCACAGGGCACCTGGGGGTTGCATCAGGAGTTAGGACCCTCCACAGGCAAGAGAGAAGGGACAAGGCAAGTAATTTTTCAAAGAAATCTATACCTCATCCCTCCTGTATACCAGGCATCACACTGAGCCAGCTGGCAACATCTCCACCATACCACGAGGAGCCAGGTATCACCATATCCACTCCATTGGGAGCTCACTGAGGCTCAGAGGGGATAAGAGACATGTGCAAAGTCACAAGCTTATGTGAATATGCTGGGACTAGAATCCAGATTTTTAAACTTTCTACCACCACTTTCATAGGGGTCAGAAGCAGGACCCTAAGCACTGGCAGAAAACAGGATGGGACCCAGGCATGAGAGATCATTCTAACTCCTGACTCTGGAATTAGAGTACAAGGCCGGGGCTTTGATTCTTGGAAGAAGGCATGCCAGATCTCCAAGTTTCAGCTAGACCTGGATAAATTCCTGTGCTGTGGTCAGCGCAGGGCACAGGGAGTGGAAAATCAGGGCTCACTCTCAAAGAGAAGCCCTCACACTTGAGGCAGCTGCATCCTCAGAGAGCCCTCCCATGCTGCTTGCACACTGCCACTCACAGAGAGCTCATACTCTCTAAGCGAATCCCACCTCCATTCTCAGTTTTGAGAGAAATATACTAGGGATGGTGTGGAGAGATTACTCTTCCCGGAAAGTAGGGGAGATGGTCTCCAAAGCCCCTTCCCTCTCCAGCCCTTTGCCCTTGGCTCCCAGATTACCAGGCACAGCGCCCAAGGTAGAAACCAGGGCCTACAGATACTAGCTCCAGGCAAGTTCTAGATTTCAGGACTGTCCCTTGATTTCTGTCTATCAGCTTAGAGAAATATCTCGGCTATCAGTCCTAACTTCCTCCCAGTATGGGCTGCTCTAGACTTTCACTCTCATTTCCTCCCCAGAAGTTTGATTCAATCTGTGACCTTGGGCAAATCACACACACACACACACACACACACACACACACACACACCTCTATGCCTCAGTGTCCACATCTGTCAATTGGAAGAATAATCTCTAAATGTGTTGCCTTCTAGGCAAAGATTTCTAGACTGTGACCTTCCAGATGGATAGAGGGATAAGGATAAGGCCAGCTTGCCCCTAGTTGGGGCAGGAAAGGAAAGAACAGACTCCAGGCCTACCCTGGTGCCCATTTCATCAGTGCCTGCTTTTGTCTGGAGTGCTCAGCAAGCAGCTATGTTCATTTTCCATTAGAGACAATTATCACTTCATTTGCATATGCTAAATGTGACATTTAAGAGAGCAGTTCCTCCCCGCCCCAACCAGGATAAAAGTCCAATGACAGGCAACCTGTGGTTTGGGGCAGAGGTGTAATTGGCTCTTATTAAGGGAAGATGTGGGGAGATACAGGTTTTGAAATGCAAATGACAGCATCTCTTCTTCCACTAGCGCAGAATGGGGAACCATGAGGGCTTCCCAGTGCCTGACTGTCCACATCTGGGTGGGACAGGCCTCCTGACCCACAGAATAAGAGAGATAGAAGTGAGGCAAAGGGGACAGGCTCATTCTACTGGGGGGAGGACAGAGTTGCTCACACCCGCCCTCTGGCCTCTCCCTGCCCCAGCAGAATCAGGCAGACTCTGCTGCCTAGAGCAGGATCTGTTAACCAGTTTTTCCTTGGATCAGAGACCCTCACCAACACCTTCACCTGTGGTGAAATCTGCCAAATTTCAGCCACAACCAGGAGGAAGCCAAGGAACCCCAAATACCCTACCCCACGTTAGGCTTTAATCATTCTCAGTGCTTAAGACACCCTCTCCTTCCAACCTTTCCACTTGGCAAACTCCCACTCTTATCTCAAACCCATTCGAAGGGCACCCCCTCAATGAAACCTGCTCCAGAGGCCCGGCTGAATTAGCAATGGCCTCTACCCACAACCCCGGCCTCCCCATGGGGGGCTCAGAGCCCCAGGAAGCAGGTGTAATTCTGACTCATCTCTGTGCGCAAATATCTGCTCAGAGCTAGCTCTCCAAGGGAACTCATAAGATCTGGTGGTTGCGTGGAAGAAAGATTTTGGTGGCTCTATTGTCCTCACAATGACTTCTGACACCTCCCATTTCACATGTTGGAAAAGTGAGGCTGGGTAAAACAGAGACCGCAACTCGATGAGGGACGTGAGAGGAGCGGGGTCTAGAACACCATTCCTGACTCCACATTCAAGTGGGACTGCCAAAGCATGGCATCAAAGACCCCTACACAGATAGAAGCCTCCCATCTGGCTACCTCATCCTGGGTGCTCACCAGTCTTGACATGGCCCTGACCTCCTTCCTGGGCCTCTTCAGATTCAACCACTGAGTCTGAGTTGATCTTGAGAATGTGAACCCCTCTCTCACAAATCCCTAATTCCTACCTGCTGACTCCATAAGTGAAGAAAGTGAAATCAGAGGCCTTTCCCCAGCCTGCAGCAGGAGGAAAAGGAAAGACCCCAGGAGAGGAAACATCTGTTTATAAACCCCCTGTACCCCAGACATCTAGGGCTGTCCTCTGCTTTTGGGAAATGGGGGAGGAGCAGCGAGAGAGCAAAGGGTGCCCTGGACTTACTCTGCCACCTAAAACCTTGACCCCGGCCCCCAATTCTTCCTGCCCCTACTGAATTGTACTTTCCTGCCATCTGCACCAGCCTCCTCCATGTGCAGCACGGGCTTAGCAGGCAGAGGCAGAGTCAAGATTCAACTTCTGGTTTGCTGTCTGTGAGACCTGGGCAGTTTGGGACTTCTCAGAACCTCGGCTTGCTCTTCTGTGAGCAGGATGCCCAGGCTTTTCCCACAGAATCCTGCTTCCATTAGTCCTGCTAATCCAAGTGGAAGCCGCAAGCAAAAGGCAGGTGCTCAGTGATGCTCTGCTTCCTTCCCCTTTCCTCCCCTCCACCTTTAAGGAGCAGTAGGCATGAGCGCGGAGGGCAGGTTCCAGACCCAACTGCCCTACCTCTTTCCCCAGTATAGATAGAGTCAACACCTAGAAGGACGTCAGCTAAAATCACAGTCCCTTTCACACCCCAGACATCCACCATAGATATTCTATAAAAAACAGATACTTGGGATTCAAAACTCTCAGCAGGATACATCTAGAGAAGAAGAAAGACATCCCAGAGTAAAGGCCAGGCCTGCTGTGGACTCCAAGCTTCCTCGTTGCTGGACAGCCGGTGAGCTCACAGAATGGACGGGCTTCCCTGCATCTTCCTCTCTTGGACGCACATTCTCACCACCTGGCAGCTCTTACATCTCACAGAATTCAGTGCACTCCAGGCCCACTAAGTCAGGATGCTTGCAGAGGGCACCAGGCATTGGGATATTATAGGATTCCACAGTGGTTCCAGCATGGCTCAAACCTTGGGAACCACTGGGTTCCGTGACAGGTAGTAATTGTGGGCAGCTGGCCAGACTTGACCCTGTTCAAAGTGCTTTTGTATCCACAGCCCCATCTAATTGTCCTCTGCCCACTGTGGAGCCACATTATTATACCCATTGTGCAAAGCAGGAAAGGGAAGCCGAAGATACTGCCATGTCCCCTGAGACAGTCATTGTTAAGGCTGAGACAAGGGCCAGACCCTCAAACCTGGCCTCTTCCTACATCAGCACAGCTACCGTGGACCTTTGGGAATAGTCACAACAAGAGAGGGCCCTGACTTCCCAGAGCTCACAGATGCTGGGGTACAGCCTTACTCTCCTGGAAGGGGGCTCTGATGGTGGTGGGCAGAGCAGAGCAGGAGTTTTCCCTGAGCCAGGCAGACAGGGCCATGCATACTGGCCGCAGGCCAGCACACTGGGCCAACTCATGCCTTGGCCCCAAGTAGGTCCTGGCTCCAGCCCAGGAACTTCTCCCATCTGACTTCATTCTGTGGTATGTGGGGGTCTGTTCCGGGATGGTGGGGCCCAGACATCGCCTTTTTATCTGAGTCTTTCCTGACACCCCTCTGATAACAAAGGAGGAAGCTTAACAGGGAACGGAAGGTTTACTGGGGATTTCAGCTTCTTCCTCTAGGTCTGTGTTGAAAACACAGCCATTCACATCAAGCCCACAGCCCCACTGGCAGGGAAAGCAGAGTGGCCTAAGGGCCACTTTAGGACTGGCTTCCCTCCCACCAGCCTTCCCAGTCCCCAAAGACTGTCAGCAGCCGCCCACCCGCCCAGCCTACTCCCTCCCTGGACCATCCATTTCAGGGGACAGAAGAAAGAGAGATGAGACCAGCCAGTTTTCATCACACAGAATGACACACAACCTTGCAGCCACACACACCAGAGCTCACATCCCACCTCTGCTATATCCTTTTGCTGCGTGATCTTGGACAAGTTGCTTAGCCACTCCAAACCTTGGAGCTTTCATCTATAAAGTGGTGCTGATAATAATCCTCCTCTCCAGGTTAGACTAGGGTTAAATACCACCCATGCTGGCTGTGGGATCCTGGACATGTTATTTTACCTCCCTTTACCTCAGCTAACCCATCTTTAAAATGGGAACAATAATGACTATGCATAAAGGTGGAGTGAAGATTAAATTCATTCAGTGAGTTAATCCACATAAAGTACTTATAACAATGTCTCGCCTGTCCCAAGCACACAATAATTGTTCCCTATTACAACACTCCTAGCATGGGGCCTGGCACACAGTAGTTCCTTAAGGAACATCTGCTTCCTTCCTACCCTTCCAGGCACTTTTGGGATGGGCCGAGTGCAATCAGCTTCCTTTCTCCAATGCCTAGTGTCTGGCTCTAAGCCAGCTCCTTAAAAAATTGGAAACATTGCCCACTTTCTCTTCTCCCTTTTCATAAAGCAATTGCAGAACAGAGGCACTGACCTTGAGCAACCTTGCACGGCAATGTTTTCTAAAAGGCAAAACACTATAAATCACTACAAGAGAGCTTGGCACACCAGCACGCCCCACCTCCCTCCCATAGTTGGGCCCACCTGAGCGCAGATGACCTTTTGGTCTCTGTTTTTTCTTATGTGGAAGATGCACCCCAGGGCATAGGGAGCAGTGAGGACCTAAGTGCCCTGGCATAGCGGAAAATCATGAAGACTATTTTCCTCTAAACTCAAACAACACTTACTAAGCACCAGCTCTGTGCCAGGCATCAGGTTGGGCAGCTGGCAGCACTTCCTCTGATCCAAGTGCAGCCCTGGGGTGCACAGTTCCCAGCAGTTCCAGAGAGGAAACCAGGGTCAGAGGCTTCAGGGATGATAGCTGACCTTGAGACGTGGCCTAAAGGAATTCAGAGCCATGACCTGTATCACTGTATCCCCGATTCTGTCCTCATCATGCCACACTCATCAATTCCAACAGAAGTCCCACAGAGGAGGGGCAGGCTCAGCAAGCCAGGCCGGGCCTGATGGAAACACTGAGAAGCAGATTTTAGGTCAGAATAAGCACCACATTGAACAGTCTGAGCTGCCCAGAGATGAAAAGTGCTGCCTTAGCAGGAATGGGTTCCCTGTCCCCAAGGGAGTGCAAGCTAGGGCTGAGGAGTTTCCAAGATACTGTGAAGACCAACGTCTCTCTGCTGGGCATCTACAGCACCATGAAATTCACTCCTGTGATAGATGTTCCTTGACCGCCCTCTGGGCTCCAGCCAGGCTCTGGGACCCAGGATGAGACAAGAAATGGCCTTGCATTTTAGAACTTCCATTCCAGTTGGGGCAGTGAGAAGGACAACAAAATAAACAAGAGCTCCAAAGAAAGCAAGACAGGGTGATGGAAGAGAGGGTGCACAGGGTGGAAGTGTCACTTAAGCTTACGTGATAAGGACAGGTCACACAGGGACTTAGGGGAAGAGATTCCAGGCAGCGAGAACACCATACAAAGGCCAAGAGATGGGAAGTCAGGGAGGAGAGGGGAGAAGGTGAGCTGGTGCACAGTGGGCTGGGAGGGCATGGGAGATGAGCAGGACCTGGTCACACAGGCTGCACCCACTAGGTCCACATTGCAAATCCTACGCAGGTGCCGTGCTCTGAGTTTGTTTGGAGAACTCCTTCCAGCAGCCATGCAGAGAAGGGAGCAAAAGGCCCAGGGATGGACTCCCAAAGCCCAATCAGGAAGCCTGTTTAGTTATCTGGTGGACAGAAAATGAGGGTATGACCAGGAAGGGTGAAAGTGGAGGTGAAGGGACATGGAGAGGTTTGGGATCTAGGTAAATTCAATAGACTTGATTGTGGAGGGAAAAGAAAATGAGAATCAAGAGTGACTTGGGGCCTGACTAGGCAGTGGCTCCTGGCTCCCAACTGACTGTGCCACCATCCCAGGCTACCAAGGTGTGACTATTGTTCTCAGACAGAGGTACAGGGGCCTGCCTGGCTCTATCCAAAGTTCCTCCAGGAGTTGAAGGTATAAGCCACATACTGGCCCTGGACAATGAGGCTAAAGAAAGGACATCAAGGAGAGTTAGCCTCCACCAACCACTTCCTTTCTTCAGTCAAAGGAGGGGACACCCTCCTGCTCAGGACATCTGCCCAAGCCAGCCTCATCAGAGAGGGTCAGTAATGCATGGCTAACAGGAGCCTAGAGAATGCAGAGGTTGGTGGCTTTTGGAGTCAGAGAGTTGAGGATTCAAATCCCAGCTCTGTCACTTACTCAGGTGTGATGACAGGAAAGTTGCTCAGGTTATCTACTCATGGAGCATCACTTCCCTCCTCCATGAAATGGGGGATCTCATAAGGTTCCCACAGAGATTAAATACCCCCAGCTCCTCCAACTGGTCTCAGTCACTGAATCTCACATGCTTTTCTGGCTCCCCAGACTGGAATGAGTTCCTGCTAAGGTGTCCCATCCTAGAATTTGTCACAGTGTCTGTTAACTGACAGGTCACAGATGTATCTCCTGCCATGTCGTGTACATTATCATAACCCCAGAGCCAGCACAGTGTCCAACACACATTATGCTCAGTACACTGCTGAATGAATGAATGAGGGAATAAATGACAAATAAATGAATTCATGAATGACTGGATGGATGGATGGATGGATGGATGGATGGATGGATGGATGAAAGAGAGTGAGGGAGTAAATGAAATCTGCCTCCTCAGGCCTGGCCAGCTTCCAACTCTTTGAAAGGATATTCCCCAGGGTCTTGTCCCCCTGCATACACCATGAAAGGCATTGAGGCTGGGCTGGGACTAAGCAAGAACCCCAGCTTGGACCTAACTCACAGCTGATTATTTGGGACTTTATAGAATTCTACAGTGGCAGGGAAGCCAACCTCCAGGTTCTGAGCTTAAAGAAAAGGTCACAGCCGGAAGCCCTCTGCAGCCCCCAGCATTTTCCCCAGTCAGACCCTAGCCTAGAGTCAGCAGTAACTGGGCAGAAGTCTGAGGCATCAGAGTCCAGCATGCTTACAGTTCAGATGGAAAACCTAAAGCCTGGGAGGCAGGGACTTCCCCAAGTTCACACAGCAGGCCTGGTAGTGCTACTGACAGGCGGGGTTTCCTGTCTCCTGGGTCCTGTGTGATGTGTGTGAGGACAATCAGGGCAGGAAGCTGTGGGGGCCTAGCCTACCCATGGCAGCATGGGGCCTGATAGCCTGCTCAAGCCAAAGAGCAGCCTCTGCCTCCAAAGCCACCCCAGCAGTCCCGCGGCACCCCGCCGCCTCTCGGAAGCATTCAGCTCCAAGCAGGCAGATGGCCGCCAGGCCCCTCCCAGCCCTCAGGCCCAGATGGCGGTCCTGGGCACTAGGTGGGATGTCGCAGCAGTAGCAACAGGAAGCCTACTGCCCAACAAGGTCACCAGAGGCCCATGGGGAGGGAGGAGCACCAGCTTCAGCCGCATGGCAGCCCTGCCCTGCCTCCTGCGGCCTGGCGGTGCTCAGGCTCAGGGTAGCAGCATACATGGAGTCAGGGTCGACCCCACACTGTGGGGGCCTCACCTGGACACTGTCTTTCAGAAACAGGATTCTCCTCCCAGGGACAGCTGCCAGCCCTTGCTGCCTGCGTGTCTATGACCAGAGGGACTATGCCTATTGTGCTGCCCAGAAACTGGAGTCCCCTTCAGGGCTCTGCATCTCCAACGGGATCTCTTGGGGTCAAGAAGAATAATTTCTAATACTTCTTCAGGGCCTACCATGTGCTGCCTGCTATTCTAAGAGCTTTACAAGTACAAACTCAATACCTGTGAGGCAAGGCTGTTACTATCCCATTTTACAGATGAGAAAATGGAGGGTCACTTGCCCAAAGGAGAAGTAACTTACCCAAGTCACACAGCTAGGAAATAGAAAAGCCAGGATTCAAACCCAGGCAGAGCTCGCACTGGTGAGGCTTACACAACAGAGTACAAGAGGGCAGAGGGAGCCCTACCTTAAATTGGGGGGGAGGGTGATTTCCTAGGTAATGAGCTGCCCTTTACAGGCGCTTGTTCACCATGGCTAGAATGGCCCACCAGGGGCCTCCTTGAAAGACCAGAACAGCATAGGGAAGCCCTAATAGGCAGACAGAAAGGGTTATGTTGTTGAGGACAGGCTGCAGGTGTCACTGGGAGAAGGCATGGAGACCCTAAAACAGCCAACAAGCTTAGACTGAGACAAAAACTTACACTCCAGTGGTGCCACCTTGAACACAAATTCAAAGACACATGTGAGCATGTCTGCACATACAGGTGGGCACACAGACACACTCAGGCAATTCTGTGGGGTCCCCAGGATGGATCCAGGGAGAACTGGAACACTATGATGACAACACGAGAAGAACGGGTACTTGTGGATTGCCAAGGGGTGGCCTCGTCTTGACATTTGCCCCCAGGAAAGCTTGAAGTAGCCTCTTCCTAGCTGCCTCTGAGCCTCAGTTTCCCCACCATTGCAAGAAAGGGGTTGTCTGAGGTCATCTCCAAGGTCTTGGGCTCCATGCCTCCTGGCCAATCACCTGTGACTCTCAGTCCCCAGCCAGGCAGGAAGCTGTGACTCAGCAGCAAGAAGCAGTGCAGGAGCCCCCTCCCCCTCCCAGCACACACAAAGGGCATCTTGTTACTGCAGCCTGCCTTTGGGAGGGCAGGAGGGGTGGGGAGAGGGATAGGGAGGGCCAGGGAGGGCTGTCCCGGCCAGGCTGCTGGCCCTTGGCTGCACTGGCCCACAAACAGTGGGACAAGGTGCTCTGGGTGGACAGCCCCGAGTGGGTGGCCGCTTAGAGACACTGCCCCCAGGGCTTCTGCACTGCTACTTGTTTATTAAGTTCCCCTTTTTAAGTTACAGCCTGAATGAGCTCTGCTCTCTTAGCAGCTGCTGCAGACCTGGAATTTCCCACAGTATGGGGCAAAACCCAGAGCCCAGGACTTTGCCTCTAAGCCTGAGTCTCCATTCTGCACCATCTGGATGTGAGGACCCTTTGGAAGAGACCATGGCCAACTCATGCTCACTTACAGACCTTTTTCCCTCTGTAAAATGGGCTGCTGTGTTGGTGGCTGCTAGTTGTAATCACACTCTACAGGGCAGCTGTCACCTTGCTGGGAAGCCCCAACACAGATGCAAATTCAGTTCCTGTGACATGCAAACCCTGAGTCATGCCCTGCTGTGGACGTTAGGCAAACCGGTTACCCTCTTTGGCCTCAGTGTTTCTGTTTGTAAAATAGAGAAGTAGGAGAAGACAAAAGGGAAGTGCATAGAATAGCCTACCCGGAAGTTGCCTGGGAATCATGTTTGCAAATGTCCTGAAGAGAAAAAGACCAGAGACACTCTCTTGGGTCAGTTTAAAATGCTAGCACACGTGTGTATGTGCGCACACACGCACACATGTGCAATGTGTGAGCAGACAAGCAGGTGTGTTCCACCATGAGTGTGCCCATCCTTTAGATCATCTAGGCCATGGCCCAGGCAGAGCAGGGCTCAGGGCAAAGGGTTTCCAAGACCATTGTCCTCGGTACTCAGGGACTGTCTGGATACTCACTAGTGACTGATTTGAGAAGCTCAGGTAAGCTGTGGTCCCACACAGCAAACTGGCTACTCCAGACACATCCCCTCCAAGCACTGGGCAAAGCTCACTATCACTTGTCTATCTGCTCCAGTCATGAGCACGGCCACCTGGTTCTATTGCCAGAGGTACATAGGAAATGGTATATCCACATTAATGGTGGTTCCCTCAGCGCTGCACCCACACCATGGTGCCCTGACCCTTCACCTGTGAGTAAGTCATCTCCTCAGATCCCATTGAGCTCCCATGTCCCTGGAAAAAGGACTCTGATCAGGAAAACTGACATGATAAGCTACTACAAACTGTAAAGTGCAGTGCAAGTTGGTTATTCCATTGGACCCTCAGAATGCCACCCATCTCACAAGGTTCTTGTTCCCACTTGACAGGTGCAAAAACTGGTAAGTGAACTAGAACACCCAACACCTGCATGGCTTGATAAAGAGACATCAGCACCAGGCTTCTGGCCAGAAGAAGATTCAAGAGCCAGATAGTTTGGAAAGGAGTGGAAAGTGGTCCCAGAAGCCCAGCTGAGCACATGAGCACAGAGCACCTTTGTAGCTGTGGAGTTAGAGGTAGCCAAGGCCCCACCAAGGAACACAACCAGCTTGTGTACAGATGCTCTCAGTGCCCAGGGTTGACCCTGGGAGGCCCTGGCACACTGAGCTGTCTTTTAGGCTGTGACCAACTTTGAGAGTTCAGGATGCAGGTACACCTCACATGGTCCTCCCCTGCCTTCTCCGCTTCCGTGCTTGAGAGGACAGTGAAGCCCAGAGTGGGAGGGCCTTTCCCCAGGGAAGGAAGACTGGTGCCAGACCGGAGTTTTCTGCCAACAGCACGTCCCACGGGCGGCCTGAAATGAGGAGAGATTACACAGCCTCTTGAGGCCCCGTTGATGGGAAAAGCTTCAATTCATATACAAGGCGCTTTAAATGAGCTATTACTTAGCAAATAGTCACTGAGTGTCTATTTGAAGTGCCAGGCCTTGGCTAGGTACTAGAGACACTCACCCCTCCCCTCATGGAGCTCATAAACAAATGGGGAGGCCAAGCCTAAATAGAGATACACAGGCAGAGATAAGAGAGGAAACCGGGATTCCCTCTGAGGAAATATGAGAGGAACTGGTGACCAGAAAGGGTTTCCTGAAGGAGGTGACATGGACCCCAGACCTTCTGAAGGATGAATAGGTGCTATCCAGGCAAAAAGGGAGCAAAACACACTTCAGGCAGAGAGAATCTGAAGCTGGAGGGAGAGAAAATATTGGCACCTATAGTTTCCACAATAACTTTATGAGATGAGAATATGTGCCCCATTTTATAATTGAAGAAACTGAAACTCCCAAGGGGCTGAGTTACCACAGACCCCACACATCCAGCTGGGGTGCATGACCCAATTGTTCACTTCACACCACACCGTTCCAATCCCCAGGGTCTGGCACCTAAGTCCCGAAGCTAAAAAGCAAAGGTTATGGAGGGAAAGCCCACACACATGGGAGTCAGGTGAGAACTCTCATTGCAAGGGAAAGATCCAGATGTGTTCTCTTACCAGAGTGGTATGGAGCCCCCATGACAGAGTCAGGCATCTCCTCAAATAGCTTTGGAGCTGTTCCCATGGTCCAATGAGGCCTCACCCCAAAGCCACACATCCATTACCACCTTTATAGCCCACATCAAGCATAGTGGCCTCAGCTTCTCACAGACACTAGTATGAGGATGGCAGCTTCTGTGAGGACAGCAGTGAGGAGAGCCCAGGACACACAGAGAGCCTGGATCTTCTCCACATAAGGCTTCCTGGAAGAGGTGGTCCTGGAGTTGAGCCTTAAAAACCAAGAGGATTTCAAAAAGATTCAAATGGAACAGAGCAGGGAATCCCAGGCTTGGAGAATGGGAAGCAGAGGTATGGCTGTGGAATTGCCAGCAGCATTTGGGGAGCAGTGAGCAGTGCCCAGAGCCTACAGTGTTCATTATTCTCAGGGGCCACCGGGCCCCAGCCCCAGAACTTTCCCAGGTTCCTCATGTCCCAGACCTAGACACCGCAGAGCCCACAGGGCGCATCTGGAAGATGTTTAACTCCACCATGTATAGGGCCTGGTGCTAGGCCTCCTAGCCTGAGTTCTTCCTTTTGTGAAGCCCAAGGTACAGCAGAGACAGCAGGTGTTAAGCAGGCATAAAAGTGTGACAAGCTTACAAGAGAAATGCCATTCTTTTCATCAGTCTGTCATTCCTTCATTCAGGGGGGCCAGGCACCAGCCACAGAATGGTGACCAAGCAGACAATATGGTGAAGGCCATCCACATGCAGCTCAGAGTCTGTAGAGTGGCACCTCTGTGCCATCCCAAAACCAGGGAACTGGGCCAGGAGAACAGAAAAGGCAAGCAAAGGGTCATGGGAGCTTTGACAGATATCAGCATCTCTGTGCATTCTCCTAATAACCACAACTCTCTCAATTATATTGATGATTCCAGACACAGACATCCATGCTTAATTTCCATAAAAGTTTCTATGCTTACAAAGGCACCCTTGGCTGCCTTTACTTATAACTTGGAGGGGAGGTGGTTGTCCAAGTCCTTTCAGAGGTTGACACTTCAGCTTGGGTGGGGCAGGAAGTGAGGTCACAGGTGGCTCTGCTTACTCATGTTCTCTCAGAAGAACCAAGAAGCACTGTGCCAGCCCTTGGGGATCTCTGGCAGGATCCACCAGCTCTTCTTCATTCCCAGAACCAAGATGCATCTGGGTCCTCCCTTCTGCCCCATTGCCTCACACCTGTACTCCCTTCTTCAATGGACACTTAGCAGGACTCAGCTGATCTGAGACCGGTCCACCCCTGCCCACTTCTTATCAACCGCCCATAGCTCTCTTTTCATTAGCTAACAGACCAGTCCAGCCCCTAGCTCCATGCCCAGCTCAGGGGCCTCAAACTCCATCTTAATTAAGTCCATGTCCCAGGTTTCTACTTATTTGGGAGGCCACGTGAGATCCACATAATATTATACCTGTTCCTAAAATAGGAGTGGCCAATAAATGCCATACTGCAAGTCCACTCCATCTCACTGGCATCAGCTTCCTAGAGGACTGTGTTGAGAAGGATTCTGATGCCATGTGTGAACTCAATAGGAAAAAGTGTCGTGATTGATTAGTGATATCTTCTGTGAGCCTAATATAAGAAGAATGCACCACTGGTTTGCCATACCAGGCAAGATTCTTTAGCCATTTAAGGAAATGCTAATGTAGAAAGTATTGATTCCCAGTTCTGAGCATTAGCATTTGGAACCCTTGCTCTGTGCTCAGCCTTGGGCTGGACGCTGTGGGGGAAGCCAAAAGGAAGGGCAAGTGCTGCCCTTTGACCCAAGTTATTGACAGAGTGACTGTTTGGGGGGCACTGAAAGTACTGGACTAAGGTATTCCTGAAGCACTCCAAGTGGTCCTGAAGGTTCTCGGGTCCAGAGAGACTAAGCAACTTGCAGGGGATGCTATAGCCTCCTGAACATACCTGTGGAGCCTCATAAAGCCACTAAGTAGCAACCCAAGGTGCTGTGTACCTGTCCAGAGAGGAAGGCACCTGTCAGAGATTCAGACAGAAGACAGAGCCCACAGCATGGGCCAGAATGTCAAACATGCTCCCTGGGTCTGATGGAAGGGGGCTGGGTTTTGCAGGGGCTTACAGTGATAAAATTAGGAGAGTCCTGAGGGGGGTGACCTGGGGCCGGGACAAGAGCCCTATCTCCTGACCTGCAGCCTGGGCTTCATCTCTCAGGACAGATTCAGGCTGCCTTTGTCTAGGACCTCTTCCCTTCTCTCTCACACATAGGACAGAGACCTCAGAGATGTTTCTCCCACCACTCAGACTAAAGGAGGTCTCCGTATACCCCATTATTCTCCAATCCAGGACCCTATTGTTATTATAATTTGTAATTCCTTCTTTTACACATCTGTTCAATTTGTTTTGTCTGTCTGTCCCAGTGTTACTCTATCAACAACTTGAGTCGAAGGGCAGAAATTTCCCTTTCTCTTGCCCTTTAACACAGCATCAGCCCAAGGTTGAGCACAGAACAAGGGTTCCATACATATTAGTGCAAGGGACCTGAACTAATATTTCCCATATTTATATCTCCTAAAGTGACTGAAGAATCTAGCCTGGCATGGCAAACCAGTGGCACATTCTTCCCATATTGTGCTCACAGCAGACACTGCTAATCGATCATGATATTCTTTCCCATTGAGTTCCACACATGGCATCAGAATCAGCATGTGAACTATGGTGAAAATTATGTCTTATTCTGTGTCCATATCCGAACACAGCAACTGAATTGGTTCAAATCAGGGCTAATTAATGAATAAAATGTGGAGGGCAGTAGCAACACACTAGAACACCGACAGGGCCAAGCAGGTAACATAAATGAGTGAGATTGCTGCCCCCTGTAAGAATAAAGCACAGATCACACCCATTGACATGTTCCTCAGGTTGTCGTCAGGGCACCTTACTTGTGTTTATTGGACTCGTATATGTAAACTGTTTACATGTAAACAAAACGGAACATCACTTGTCTCCAAAGAAATAGACACTTCTCCATTTTACTGAAAAAAATGATACCCTCTGTCCTTTTCTATTTTCCTACTTTTGCTAGAGTTGTGAGAACAGAGAAATACTTACCTATTCAGTGGGAGAACAACAGGCCAAGTGTGATGATATGTGGTCACCAACAGCTGGCCCCCGCAATCAAAGCAGGGTAGGAGAACTAGAAGTAGGTCCCTGGACTGGCGACATCAGCATCACCTGGGAACTTGTTAGAAATACAAATTATCAGGCCTACCTCCAACCCATTAAAATAGAAACTCTGGGTGGGACCCAGCAATCTGTTTGAACAAGGTTGAGAACCAGTGCCACAGGGAGTGGTGGGGACTGCGGAAAATTGGCAAGTACAAGCCCTGCTGAAGGGGCCCCACTTCTCAGCTCCAGCCCACAGGTGCCACACAGAAATGTGAGAGCAGTGTGGCCAAACTTCCCAATTATTCAAAGAATTTGAAGAGCCACATTTCATGTGAAATATCTTCATTCCTAAGTATTGGCGCTTTTTTTTTTAATCCCATGTAGACCAAACAACTTGTCTACAAGTCAAGGTTATCCCAGACACAGTGAGATTACACCCTGAGGGGCAGAGACTTCTTCCCACGGAGAGAGCACCAGAGAGATGCTAAGTGTCCCAGCTGTTCTGCCGAGATGGGCCTGGCTTGGAAGTCCAGAACCAGATCCTACACTGCCCCAGTGACTGTGGGACTGCTTCTGAGTCCTCAAATTCTAGACAAGATCCACGGGGCCCAGCTAGTCTCTGGGTCAGATGAACAAGACTCAGCAGGTAAAATTCTGGGCCCTGATGATCTAGGTCCGGGGCAGGGCTTGGGGTAGACAAAGCCTGAGCCCCTATTCCATGCCAAACCTGGTGCTCAGGAATCACAGGCATTTTCTCCTTAATACTGGTTACCACCTCAGGAGGTAGGGGTCAGTATGCACATTTTAAAGATGAGGAAAGAAAGGTTCAGAGAGGTTAAGTGACTTGCCCTAGATGACACAGAAAGTAAAGAATGCCAGGCTATGAACTCACATTTGCCTTTTTCTAACCTATGCTGATCAAAACTGCCTACCAGCTGACAGATGGAAAGTAGGCAGAGAAATGACCAGGGTAGGTCTACTGCCACCAGAGCCTGCTTTCCCTGTCAGGGCTATACCCGGCTCACGAGGCCCGTGCCAGGACCCAAATCCACAAGCAGGTCTTGGCAGTGATGCTGCAGGAGAGGTGATATCAGGGGCAGGATAGGGGACTTGCACCCTGCATCAGCTTCAGGGGGATCTGCGCATGCACACACATCTCTAACCCAGAACAGGCGAACTTCCGGAGCTTGCGTCAGCCATGGAAAAGGAGCAGGGTCAGAGCCGGCAGAGGTCTGAACCCAGCCAAGCAGCAGGGGCCTGGGCTGTCTTTGAGTCACAGACTTGCCTCCATGTCATCAACCTCCTTCCGGAAAGCCTCGCTGTCAGCATTGGTCCTAGGGTGGACCTCTGTGAGGGTGAGTGGTTGGCAGGGAAGCCAAAAGAAATGGCTGACTCCCAGTACTGCCTCTGACCTCATGGGGCAGGCCCCTTTTGGTACCAGAAACCTCCAGAATGCCTGGGCTAGCCCAGGCCTTTCCCCCAAGCTTTACAGCTCATGAGGGCTCCTACAGGTCTGTCTCAAAGTGCCTTCCTCACAGCAGGGCTCACGGGCCTGAGCTCTGGTCAGACTGGGCTCTGCTCTTGCCAGGCATGAGTCAGCGCTGTGAGCCTGCCTGTGGCCACAGCTGGCTGGACGCTGGAGCCCGCCAGGCCAGGCCCTGGAGGTCTGCTGGGGCCCTGGGGCCTCACTAATGGAGAGAGATGGCCCCAAATGACCCACAAGATCACACAAGGGAAAGAAAAAAAGGACCAAGTAGAGAACTAAGCACAAAGCAAGACTCTCAACCCTTAAAGCGGTAGACACAAATTCAGAGCCAGAAAAATGGTCACACAACCCACACACATACACACACACACACACACACCACCAGCCCTGATGAGGACACACTTTGTTTATCCCATACTCCAGGCCCACACCATGTACACAAACGCACAACATATACACGCCCTCCCAGTGTCCCTGCCTCTGCAGCGCACACCAGACACACACATGTGGGAGAAACCACCCCAACAAAACTGATCGCAAAACTGATCGCGCACTCCCAGAGGGTGAGCCCACACGAGAAATGCAACCTCACACAGCAGATGCTCGAGCTCCCGGCATCGCCTGCCTGACTGCGGGGTATGGCTTTTGTTAAACCCAAGGAAATCAGGCTCACAACCCTCAGCATCCGTGTACAGGTAGGTTTGAGGACATCAGGTCACACTCACTTTAACTGCATGATGCTTGTGAGGGTTGTGGTCCAGGACAGTCCTGGTAATTGGGGTCCTGAGCAATCCCCCTACCCTCCTACCACCATCACGCCAGGCGCCCAGACTGCCATCGCCCACCCCAGCCAGCCTGGCTTCAGTGCCCCGCCAGGAGGTCGCGGAGTCGAGCGCAGCCAGGAAGTCAGCTCGGAGTGACAGCTCCCCCACGCTGTTTGTTTATTCATGACTCATTCGTCTCCACAGACTGGCTCTTCTTTCTTTCGGGAGGAGGGGAGAAGGGAGCGGGAGGGAGGGCGGACAGGAGAGAGGGAGGGGACGGAAAGGGGGAGCGCAAGCTCCACAATAAACAATAGGGCAGCTGAGCCGGAGGGGCGCAGAGCCGGGACCCGGGCCGGGGCCGCCCGGGGAACACGCGCCCCAACACAGCGTCCAGGCCCGGCCTCTGCGCACACGACCTCCGCTCCGCCCGGCCCGGCTCGGTGCGCCCCGCCCGCCGCCACCCCCGGCGACCGGGCAGGAGCAGCCGTAATTGGATCCGCGCCGCCTCCTCCCCCGCTCCCCGCCCCCAATCGGGAAGCTGGATAAATGCTGGGTACCTTGGCACAACAGTCGGATCCAAACCTATTATTTGGCTAATGGGCTTCCCTCGTGCGGCTCGGCAACACCCTGCAGAACCCCCTCCCCCACTGCCTTAGCGGGTCCTTGCGCCCTACAAGCCGGTCTAGGAGGGGCGTGGGCTCCGGATAACTGGAAGGAGCGCGGTTCTGAGGCTTCAAGGGCCTCATTGTTCTGCCTCGAGGGGCACATTGAAAATGCTCCAGGATTTGCTTCCTGTGAAAACAGCCTGGGAGGGAGGGGGCGATTCACCGTGGAAAGACATTATCCTCCTGGAAGCTGCCCAGATTACACAGGGAGAAAAGGACTGTTTTGATTGTTGCTGCCTTTCTTTCTTCCTTTTTCTTTCTTTCTTTCTTTTTCTTTCCTCTTTTTCTTCCCCTTCCCTTCTTTGCTACCCTCTCCGGGCCAAAGATGAATCTTTACAGCTGTTGAGCAAGTTGGAAATGAGGGGCTGCTTTCCGCATTAACAAGGCTGGTGAATGGCAGAGCCAGATATAAAGTCTGATCAGAGAAATTCAAAAGAACGTAGGGGCGATGAGGTGGGCAAATCCAAGAAGCTCGTTTCCCAAACATGCCCCTCTGAGTCACATCTTGCACCATGAGGGGAAAACACATCATGCCACAATATGTCACATGCCTGCAGCAAAGGAACAGGCCTGCTGCCGGATGTACAGCTTCTCCTCAACCTGGGTCAGCCCATCCAGTCCCACTTCTGGCTAGAGTCAGCTGAGACGAGGCAGGGGTCAGCCTTGCCAGTCAAGTCCAAAACCCTGCTCTTCCCCCTCCCACCTGAATGACCTTATCCAATAATAGTAACAGTGAATATTCCCATAGTACTGACTACTACATGCTGTGCCCTGCTCTATGTGTTTTACATATATTATCTCATTTAATCATCACCACATACCTATAAAGCAGGTGGTCTTATTATCCCTATTTCCAAGTGAGGAAGCTAAAGCCAGAAAGGTTAAGGAGCTGCCTGAAGTCACTGGGCTAGTGAAGAGTGGGGGGAGGGAGGGCTCTAGCGTCCATGATCTTGGCCACAGTGCTGACACTTCTGAACCTCACACTCCTTATCAGGAAATGGAGATAATGACGCTGACTCATTAGGGGTGGGAGGGTGCATTAAGAAAATCCAGGCAGCAGCCTGACCTGTGGTGGCACAGTGGATAAAGCGTCGACCTGGGAACACTGAGGTCGACAGTTCAAAACCCTGCACTGGTCTGGTCAAGGCATATATGGGAGTTGATGCTTCCAGCTCCTCCCCCCTTTCTCTCTTTCTCTCTCTCTCTCCCTCTCTCTCACTCCGTGTCTCCTCTCTAAAATGAATAAATAAAAAGAAATTAAAACCCTGACTTTAAAAAAAAAGAAAAGAAAATCCAGGCAGCATGAAGCATTATAGATCCTTCTCAATTTTATATTTTTAGATTATTTTTATTGATTGATTCTGCCATTGTTTTTATGTAAACCAGGGACAAATAAGGACAGTTCCTTCCTAGCTTGGAGGCCTGTCATGGAGGCCAGCAAAGACTGACTAAAAGGTCAGTCCCTAGCGCAGTGCCTGGCACATACAGATGCTGTGGGGGTTTTTTTTCTTCTCCTTCCTTTCCCTGTCACTTCTAGCCCATCCTGGAAGATATCTTCTCATCTAAAGTCCTCCTATGTCGCACTCATCAGGGCAACCATAAAGGCACCTCTCCCCATTACCCTCACCCCCATCTCACCCACCCATGTCAAATTATGTGGGGTTTTCCACAGAACTAGATCCACCCAGGCCTACTCTGGCCACCATACTCCCCCCTAACCCCCTGCCCTGCTCCACCTGCACAACTCCTGATCCATCTTGTACTACTTGCTGCTTCTTTTTCTGGAGCCTCATCACCCTATCACATACTCTAAAATTTACTTCTTATCATGTTATTTTTTTTCTGCCCCCTCATCCTCCTTTATTTGCCACTCACCCTGCAGATTCCTGCCTCTCTAAAACCTTGTAACCAGCTTCTTGCCCCTTCCTCCATCCACTCTCTAAAGGCTGGGTTCCCACTGCCATATGCTCATCAGTTCTAAACCTACATTTCTAGCTCAGGCCCCCCTTCTATCCTCCGGAACCCGGGCTTCCAGTTGCCTCCCGGGATTCTGCCACCACCTTAACATTTCACAGGCACCTGTGCCTTTCCATTTCTCAACCTGAGGTCAACCTTGGGTCTCCCAGTTTGCCCCACCCCCTGAGTTCCTGGTGGCTAGGTTGCAACACTGTTCAGTCCCTGACAAAGCTAGCCTTGACTCCGCCCCCACCACCAGCAGCCCAAGGTCAAGCCCTCATCCTCTCCTCCTGGGGTATTGCAACAGTCTCTCTGCCTCCTGCCTTTGCTCCCTCTGAGTCAGCTGCCACACCACTGCCAGGGCCAGCATTGAAAGCAACAAATCCAAACAAGCCACTCTGTAGCTTAAAAAACCTTTAGGATGAACTCAAAAGTGCTCAGGATGACTGGTCAGGCCCCATAGCTGGTCCCCTTCCCCCAGCCCTCTAGTGTCCTCTCCCTCCACCATTGAGCTGGCAGTAATCACTTACACTGGCATAAAGCAGTAATCACAGAGATTCATGCCTCCCTGGTTTTGTTCACTGTCTTATCTGCTGACAGCAACCTGCTCTATTTGCAGACTGCTAAATTCTTTCTCAGCTTTCATGATTTACCTCAGATGCCTCCTCTTCCAGGTAGCCTTCTCTGACTAGTTCTCACACCATTCCAGGTTAGGATTATTCTGTTATAGGTGCTTATTATAGGTGCTAATGGATAACCCTTTTCTCCATTGCTTGTAAGACTCTTTCTTGATACATGTATTCTCAGCTCCTAGAACCTATTAGGTGCTCACAGAGGTTAGACTGAGGGGAGACAGAGTGGGTGCGCCACGCCTCCTCATAATACCCTGCTCCCCCAGGGAAAGACTAAGGGTAGCTACTCCATCCACTCTTTGAAAATATTTGAAATGTTTTATTGTCTTCTTAGACTGGCCACCCTTTCTTAGTGGGATGGTGGTGAATTGGGAGACACCATCACCATTTTTAAAACATGAATACTGTACAATGTTTGGCCAAATCTAAGCCAGAACTTACCACAAAACTCAGCCCCAGCTTTTCATTGGTGTCTTACTGACTCTTCCCTTTCTCCAATTCCATCCTCAGCTCCAATATCCCCCCTCCAAGTTCTCCCTGACTCAGTTTGGTCCTCATACACAGAACCAGCCCAGGGTCGGGAAAAACATCCCTCCAGGGAGCAGGAAGCAGGGTTTTCTACTCCTGGCGTTGCCACTGATCCCAGTGTGATCTTAGCTGGGGCCTCTCCTCTCTGGGCCTCAGTTTCTCCCTCGCAGAATGAAGGATAAAAGCAGAGGACGTTTGGGCCTTTAAGCTCTGCTGATAGAATTCCTGGGGGCTGTGGGTGAAGGTCACAGACTCACAGGAACCCTCAGACATGCCATTTCTCTACCCCCCTCTTTATACATCATGCACTTCACCTCTAGCCACACGACATCTCTAGTGGTTAAAAATAAAAAAACAAGCCAGATCCAGCTACAACTCTCTAACATAAGGGAGAAGAGGGGCTATTTTTGTTGTTGCTGTCACTAAGCTTGAGTCGAATCCAGGAAAATCAAACAGAGGCCTGACTTGGCCCATCAAGCTGGTCTGACCCAAGAGATGTAGGTCAATCCCTGGTGTGGTGGCATTTGAGAGGTCCATGCCAACATCACAGAGTGAGAGACGGACACGGTTTACACGTGCTCCGATGGTCAGCGAGGTTTGGGGGAGGACGCAAGGTGAGCGCAGCTCATACAGCATCCCCGGAAAAAAGAGGACTGCCCACGCTGGGGAGGCAGACACACCTGTGGTCTGCCACCATTGCTGTCCTGAGTTGGGGGTCTTGGGACATCTGGGAAAAGCTCCATAGAGGAAGAAGGATTTCAAGGTGGGTTGAGGAGCAGTGTTAGGAGGAGCCAAGGCCCGCGCTTGATCATGTCACTCTCCCCTTCAGAGCCTTCCTTGCTTGGCTCCCCGCTGTCGAGCGGATAAAGTCCAGACAACTTGGGCTGATGTGCAGAGACCTCTCCATACTGACCCTGGGGTGACCCCTCCATTCCAGCCTCCCTGGACTGCTGCCCTGTCCCGCCCCTCCCTCACACGACCTGGGCGTCAGCCTCTTGGACATACTGCTCCATAAACATGCCAGGTTCTCCCGCTCCCGGGTGGCTTTCCACATGCCATTCTTAGTGCCAGAGACACCCTGCCTGCTCCTCCCAGCCCCACCCTCAGTCTTCTCCATGGAAAATGCCTTCTTGTTCTTTCAGGCCCACCTCCAAGGCCCCTTCTTCATGGTGCCTTCCCCAAGCCTCTTAGCTGGGACCGAACAATTTGCTCTCCAGATCCAAGGCAGTGCTTTATATTCAAAACAAACCCAGAAATAAACAAAGCTATGCTGTAACTGAGACAAACACAATCTGTCAGTACGAGCTGCGTTGCCACCCTGCTTTCACAATTGCTCTCACCTGATTTGCACCGTCAGTGGAGTAGGAAGGAGCAAGTTAAGGGGCCACAGTTGACAAGCCTCAGGGGACTTGTCCACAGCTACTAGGCCACTTTCTAGCCTCATTGTGTGAAAGGTTGACTACAGGTTTCAAACTCTGGAGGGTATACTCCCGATTCTAACTCAGTTTACCCATTTTTCTACTAACGCTCCCTGTTTCCTCAGGGGATCCCTCCACTCCTTGAGAGCAGGGACCTCATCCAGTTTACACGGTGCCCCTCGAGCATGTAGTTCTATAAGATGATTTCCAATAAAGGGCCATGCAGGGCTAGCAGAGAGAGGGTTCGTACTGCACTGCCCAGAGTGGGGAAAAGGTCGTGGGCGGTCTGGAGCAGGTGGGGCGAGACCAGCAGGCTGTCAGGCTGCTGCCTGAGCAGTGGGAGCCACTGGAGGATGTGGAGAGGGAACTGCTTTGGACGGACTCCTAGTCAGAGTCCCAAAGGAGGAGCCATCACTATAAGAGGGATTTCCCAATTCAATCCAGAGCCCCCAGCTCGGCTGCAGCCCTGTGGTGTGGACTCAGACGAAAGACTTTAAAGAGAGTTGCTATGAGGGTCCTGGATCTGCACATGAGCCTGTGGACTCTCTTGAGGAGTGAATGGACAGAAGTGGCAGAAGTGCCCCAGAGTGGCACCCCAAATTTTCTCCTCCCAAAGGTTTCTTATAGGCCAGGGTTGGAAAGGCTCAGTTCCCTGGGAGGCTAGGCATACAGGGTCCTCCGGTGCCTGCCCTACAAGTCCCCATCCCAGCAGACCCCCCAGCAGGGAGGAAACACTCTGTGCCCTGGCTCAGACACAAACAGGCTGAGCCAGTGCATTAGTATTTCTGGAGACATGGGGAGGGAGGGTCTGGATTTATCAAGATAGCAGTCTGTGAGGATGGCTGGCAGGATGGGGAGAGAGATGCCTCCGAAGAGCCTGCTGGGTCTGGGGGGCGCCTGGCTGCCCCGCCATGAAGGGAGCTCATCTTAGCAGGCTTTGTTCCTCATGAGTTGCAGAGAGGTGCCCTGCTGGGGCAGATGGATCCTGCTTCCCTCTACCCCAGTTACCAGTATCACTCACAGATGGGGTTCCAACAGGGGCCCCAAAATCTACTGCCAAATTACCCACCAAGAGAACATGTACCAGGCCCATCGCAGACCCAGCAGCACCTCTGCAGCCAGCATCTCAGCCAGCAGCCTGGCCGGGCTCCCAGAAGACCCTGCGCGTTTGACCCCAGACCTCCTCCCATAATCTCTCAGGCTGACGTCTTCCCAGATTCCCACCTCCAGGCACTTGCACAGGCATTTCCCCCACTTGGGTTAGGGTGGCCAGGGGAAAGACAGGATGCTCCATTAAACTTGAATTTCAGATGAACAATAACTGTGTACATCCCACACAATACCTGAGGCAGACTTGTATACTAAAAATCTATTTAGTGTTTATCCAAGATTTCAATGGGTATCCTGTATTTTTATTTGCTAGATCTGGCAACTCTAGCTTGGACATCTTGATCCCTCAATCCCCCCTGTGGCGACAAGTGCTCTTCTTCACATCTCTGGGGGCAGGAGGGGGCTGCTGGCTTTGCCTCCGAAGAGTCTCTGTTTTCCTTACTGTTCCAGTTTGTCTGTTGCTATGTAATAAGCTACTCCAAAATTCAGTGGCTTGAGACAGAAACTATATTACTACACCTCACAGTTTTGTAGTTCAGGAATTCAGGCAGGGCTCAGTGGAGTGATGCTTTCTAGTCCACATGATGTGGACAGAGGGCTCTCAGGTAAGATTCAGCTGGAGGGTGGGAGCTGTTGTTGTCTTCATTTGTATGTCTGATGCCTTGGTGGGGATGCCCCGAAGACAGAGTTTAGCTGGGACTGTCCCCAGGAGCACCTGCCTGTGGCCTCTGCAGCATGGAGGCCTCAGGTCATCAGACTTCTTCCATGGTGGCTCCAAACTCCCACATACAGTCTCCCAGGGGGCCCAGGAGAGCTCCGAGGTTTCTTATGACCCAGCATCACAAGTCCCACACATCACTTTGGCCACATTCTATTGGTCAAGCAAGTCCCTAAGGCCAGCTTCAATTCAGGAGTCAAAAATTAGATCCTGGCCAATTGACTCAGTGGTAGAGTATCAGCTCAGTGTGTGGATGTCCCAGGTTCAATTCCCAGTCACACAGGAGAAGCAATCATCTGCTTCTCGCCCCCTCCTCCTCCTTCTCTCTCTCTTCTCCTCCCTTAGCCATGACTTGATTGGTTTGAACACATCGGCCCTGGGCACTGAGATTGGCTCCATGGGGACTCTACTTCAGGCACTAAAAATAGCTCTGTTACTAGCATGGCCCCAGACAGGGGTTGCCAGTTGGATACTGGTCGGGCACATGCAGAAGTCTGTCTATCTCCTCTCCTCTCACTTGGAAAAGAAGAAAAATTAGACTGTGCCACTTAATGAGAGGATTGGTGAGCAACACATAGCCATCCTTCATATGTTACACATAACCCCTCTCTGTCCCCTCCACACAGCCCTGGCTGAGACCCCCATCCTTACCTGTAATCTTTCTAGTCTCCTTCTGACCAGACTCCCTGCTCTGCCTTCCAAACCATCTTTCGTTTTACTACCATCATGCTTAATTTGTCCAGATCCCAATCTGACTGTCACTTATTGCTTAAGCATTTTTAGTGGGTCCCTTGTAGACTCTAAGCTCTACAAAGGTAGGGACTAAGCCTTTTATTTTCAACAGGATGTGTCCAGCACCTGAAACAGAGCCTGATACCTAGTAAGTATTCAACAAATAGTACTGCAATAAATGTCTGAATAAATAAGTTACAGGATAATGTTCAGACCCTGTACATAGCCTGATATTCATAAGTGCTTGTAATGCACCACCTGTTTGGCACCCTGCCTGCACCCTATAGTAAGTACTTTTCAGCATTCCTCGAATGCACTCCTCTCAATCACTTCTCATTGGCTGTTCCATTGGCGTAGACTGTATCCTCTCTTACCCACCTTATAAACTCCTATGCATCCTTCATTGCCCTACTCAAGTGTTGCCTCCTATCTGAAACCTTTCCCAAGCTTTCCTGCCTCAATTTCCATACTTTTTTCTATGTCAATCAATAATATATTTGTTCCAAATATAAAGCCCACCTGGGGTTTTGCCTTCCAGATACCCAGCAGGGGTGAAGGGCTTCCTGAGATTAGAGAGAGCTCTGAGTTCTTACAGTGCTACCTCAGTTTCCACATCCATTAGATGAGGTGTCTGTATGACTTGAACTGACATGAGGGTGAGGCCGTCTAGTCCTCCCTCCACTCCAGCTTGCTGGCCCCGAGAATGCCACACCTAGACTCAACCTTTCCCAGAGCTGCTCCCAGGACACCCAGGAGAAGACCAGGCCCCTGCAGAGCCTCAAGAATACCAGCTGTGGTTCCACTTGATCAGAGAAAATTCAAAGAATCCACTCTCTATTTCCTATCAGGTGCCTCTGACAAGCAGATGCACTCACTGCACAGCGCCCTGCAGTGGTTCAGACAAGGAGGACGGATGGGCTTATCCAGCAAAAACCACGGTGCTAGTGCCTGGAATAGCCCACCACTTGGGCATTGTGATAGGTCACACAGCACACCCCTATAGCTGGGGACCAGGACCAGGCCACCATGACTGACCCCCTCCAGAAAGAGGCAGAGATTCTGAGAGGGGACGATCTACCCAGGCCATACAGCAGGTCAGAGACAGCTAGGGCCTGGGTGCAGGCAGCCCCTGCCCCAGTGACCAGCATGTCCTTCCGTCCTCACATTATCAGTGTGCCGATTAAGAGGCTGCCTGTGGTCATCTCATCATCTGGTCAGTGTCCAAAGCACTGCCATTGCCACATCAGTCATTAGAGAGAGGAAGCAAGCAGCCTGTGTGTCTCAGTGTCCACAAAGCACTCTGCTGAGGGCCCCAGACAGTCCTTGATAAGAATGGACACTTAGGTCATAGCCAAAAGCTCTTGAGAACAGGGAGGCAGCCACTAGCTGGGTCTGGGGTTCAAAACCTGCTCTACCTCCATAAGTGGGACCTGGCGTGAGGGGTGTCCCCTCTCTGGGTCCATTTCCACATATCAGAATGAGAACTTTTTCTCATTTCAGTGGTTGTGATAATGGCCCAGTGGGTGATGGAAGACAGTGTCCCTGTTTCAGAGATGTGTATGGAAGTGCGTGTAAGTGACACGCCACACGTGAAGTCTGGGTTCACTTTGTCCCAGGGCTGCCGCAAGGCTGTCACTTGTGCAAATCCCCTGGGGCTCTTGTTAAAAGGCAGACTGACTCAGTAGGTCTGGGGCAGGGCCTACGGCCAATGCTGCTGGTCAATGGATTATACTTGGAGTAGGTAAGTTTAAGATTCTTTAACAACAGCATCAACAAAAAGGAAAGACGTGGGATGGAACATGATAATGATTGAAATTGGGTGGTGGGGTAGAAGGAGTTCATCACGCCCTCTCTACTTTTCTGCTATGTGGGAGAAGGGGGTAAGAATGGGGTGTGATGGCTAATGGACACAAGGTTCCCATGGGGAATGATGAAATGTCCTAAAATTAGATTATGGTGATGCTTGCACAACTTCGCAAATATACTAAAAGCCATTCACTGTATACTTTAAATGGATGAACTTTAAACAATAAAGCTGTTTAAAAAACATAAAAGAAATTAACTCCTTCATGGGTTCTTGTGAGAAAAAACAAGTGTACGTAAATGCATAGCTCCCTGGGAAGGTTCAATAAATGGAATTCCTTTCCGTTAAAAGTTTGGGTTTTCATAGACTGGAAGTCTTTGAAGCAGGACCCACATCTGTCTAAAGCTAAAAGCAGCGAGTCCTTGGAGTTCACTGCCAAGGGATGATGGGGGTGTTAGGAGGCTCCTGGAAAATGCTGGGATTCAGACTCTAAGGCATGGAGGGACAAAGGAATGGCCTAAGTGTGGTGGTTGTGGGTCTCATACAGGGACAGGTAGATTCCACCCATCCCCAAGGCTAGGCCTGCATCTCAAAGATCACCTGCCATACAGTATGGTCTTGTATCACTCACCTGTGTTGTACCAGCCTCCCTGACTTTTCACCCTAGCTCTGGGGCAGGTGAACCTGCAGAGGCCCACCCCTCAGCAACCTCTGCCACCTCATGTCATGGGTATCTTGGATGAAGCTCAGGGATGGGAGCCAGGAGAGCTGGGTCTTTTTTGGCCAGGTGACCATAAGCAACAGGCTTACCCTCCCTGGGCCTCAGTTTTTTCATCAGTAGAACAGGGATAAAAGCCATGCCTGCTGCCCTCCTAGGGCTGGTGGGAAATAATGAGTAAGAACCCTGTCTGGAAGCCCACCAGCCTTTACAAATGGGCTCCCACCTGCAAGGTCAGGTAGCCCAGGGGCAGGAAAAGGGCCCTGGGCTGGAAGCAAGGCAGCCCCATTCACCTCCCCTACAGAGCCTCAGTTTCCCCTTTGTTGTAAGAGGGTGACACCTTCTTCTCACAGGACTTCTGGGAGACAAGAAGCCAAATAGGACATGCCAAGACCAGTAGAGTCAGAGCTCTGAGCCAGGATAGGGGAGGAGGCAATGAGGGAGCTTCTTGCATAAGACATCTGGGGACAGCAGTGGAGTCTGTTGTCCACAACCCCCACATAGCAGGATCAGGGTCAGGAGGCGAGTGGTCATCATTCCTTCAGCGGCTTGAGACCATTGATTCTGGTACCAGACTCCCTGGGTTCAAATCCTGGCCTCAGCACTTAGCAGCTTTAGGACACTTACTTTCTGAAGCTGGTTTCTCATCTGTAAAACAAGGACAATAATAGCACCACCTCATATGTTGTCGAGACAAATTATTCGGTTAATATAGGTAGCTTAGAATAGGGCCGGTGCCTAGAAATATTATGCAAGTGTTAACTACTCCTAATCTCTTATTCATCAGACTCCTGCTGCTCTAGATACTGGGAGCACAGCCAAGAGCAAAGAGCTGACAGTGCAGCAGGACAGACAGAGCAAACTAAGAACTCATGAATGGAAAGACAATGACAGATTGTGATAGTGCCAGGGAGGGAACAAGCAGGAGGTGAATGAGCTATCAAGGAAGAGAGACAGGTTATGTTGTTTTGTGACAGTCAGGGAGGGCCTCTCTGTGGAGGTGTCCTTTCAGCTGAGATGTGAAGGGTATAGAGGAGCCAAGCATGTAAAGAACAAAAGGAAAGGGAGTCCAGGCCATGAAGATGCATGCAAAGATCAGCACACCAAGAGGGGAGTCATGGCAGAGGGGTCAGGCTGCGCTGTGGCACATGCAAGCAGAGTTAAGCTGCCACCTGTCAGCCCTGCCCGCCCCCAACTCACCCCCTCTCACTCAAGGCTTTGCTCTCCAGACAACCCCAAACAAACACGTCTGACCTTGGGCCTCATGGTCACTGATCAGTCCTGGAAGGACAGGGCAGCACAGTAGTCCTGAGCTCTGTGCGACAGGCCAGGGCAGAGAAGGGCTAAGGTAAGAGGGAAGGTTGGGGACAGGGGTACCCAGAGCAGTCCAGCCAGGCCGGCTGCATCCTCTGGGGCAGAGCCTGGAGAATTCTGATCTGGCATCACTGTCCCCACAACAGCCTCTCAGGCTGGGAGGGAGCTCCGCAAATCATCTAGGCCAGACTTCATCAGGCACCCAGGCTCCACCATGGGGACGCCCAGCCGGGACTGTCCAGGTCCCCTGACAAACCTCTAGTGATGAGCACTCATGTGGCCTTGTCCTGAGCTTGGAATCAGCCTCCCAGTTTTCCCCTCCAGGCCAAAGAGGCCCCATCTTGTCCCTGTGTCCCGAGGTAGTCCCACAGAAACGTAGTCCTATGCCATTCCCTGCCAGGGCCATCTCTTCTGCTCAGGCTCAGCCAGTGGCCCCTTGCTCACCATGGGGATGCTGGACTTGACTGAATTCTGACTTGCCTCCTCCCTCACACAACCAGCCCCCAACTCAGTGCATGCTCAGGGGACCACCATTCTTCTGCTGTGCCTGGTGCCCCTGGGCTTCCCTTATCATCCAGTGATGAACACGTGCCATATACTGATTGGGTCAATATCAATGTTCCTGTTGTGATATTGTGCTGCAGTTTTATAAGATATTACCACTGGGGGAAGTTGGGAAGGGAGGGAGGACAGAAGGAAGAAAGAAGGAAGAGACTAAAACATGTAATAATTTGAGGGCCCGCTCAGCATCATTTTTTAAAACTGCATGTAAATTTACAATTACTTCAAAATAAAAGGCTTAGCCCTGGCTGGTTGGCTCAGTGGTAGAGAATCAGCCTGGCATGTGAATGTTCCAGGTCCAATTCTCAGTCAGGGCACACAGGAGAAGTGACCATCTGTTTCTCCACCCTCCTCCTCCCCTTTCTCTCTCTCCCTTCTTCTCCCACAGCCAGGACTTGATTGGTTCAAGCTCATGGACCCTAGGTGCTGAGGATGGCTCTGTGGAGTCTCCACCTTAGGCGCTAAAAATAGCTCGGTTGTGAGCATTGGCTCAAATGGTCAGAGCATCGGCCCTGGATGGGGTTGCCCAGTGGATCCTGGTTGGGGTGCATGCAAAAGTCTGTCTCTCTATCTCTCTTCCTCTCACTTGGAAAAAGAAGAAAAAATAATAAAATAAAAACAAAAGGTTTAATTAAAAATAATTTACAAAAGAAAAAGGCATAATAGCTTGACCAGGCGATGGCACAGTGGATAGAGCGTCGGACTGGGATGCGGAGGACCCAGGTTCGAAACCCCGAGGTCGCCAGCTTGAGTGTGGGCTCATCTGATTTGAACAAGGCTCACCAGCTTGAGCCCAAGGTCGCTGGCTTGAGCAACGGGTCACTCGCTCTGCTGTTGCCACACCCCCAGCCCCAGTCAAGGCACATATGAGAAAGCAATCAATGAACAACTAAGGGGCTGCAACAAAGAATTGATGCTTCTCATCTTCCTCCCTTTCTGTCTGTCTGTCCCTATCTGTCCCTCTCTTTGTCTCTGTTTCTGTCACACACAAAAAAAAAAAAGAAAGAAAGAAAAGAAAAAGGCATAACAATACCAAGTATTATTGTAGTCATGGTGGTTCTTCCTGGTTTTCTTCCTGTCTTTCCTCTTCTGTCCTCCTCCTCTTACCTCAGGCACCACGGTCTTCACAGGTGCAGTCAGATTTTTAAAGTTACTAAGGGTCCATGGCCACAGGTGCCCCTCTAGGGCAGCCCCTTCTGTTTTGGCCCAGGGGGCCTGGTCTGATTCAGCTTTTCTCCTGGGTCATGGCCCGGAGAATGAAGCACCCCCCACTGGGGAGGTCTGAGTCTGGTGGGGGAGGGTAGCTGGGGGGAGGAATGGCCTTCCTGAGGTCAGGGACACAGCGCGTATGTGGCAGAGCTGTTTGTGACTTAGTCTAATGCTAATGGGTGAGTCAGGTGTCTAGCACATTGCAGATTCTCAAATTGTCACACATTTTAGTCTCTTCCTTCTTTTTACTTCCTCCTCTCTGTCATCCCTTCCTTCCCGGTGCCTCTCTCCCTTACTTCTTTTCTTCCTTCCTGAATACTTAGACACAGAAGTCAAGTGCTCCAGTTGTCTATTTCTGTGAAACAAACCACCCCAGAAACCTAGTGGCTCAAACTAACAACAGTTGTTTATTTTGCTCACAAACCTGCATTTAAATATAAACTTTTGCACTTCAAAAGACTATTAAGAAAATGAGGCAATGCCTAGTACCAGCTCAAGCAACACCTGGAGGACGGAGGGTCCACTTCTGAGACCCCTGGCTGGCAAGCTGATGACGTTGAGGGCTGGAGGCCTCATTTCCTCTTCATACAGACCTCCACGTGGGCCCCTCTGTGAGTTGCTGGGATTTCTTCACAGCATGGTGGGCTCCAGGAGCAAGTATCCTAAAGAACAGAAAATGGAAGCTGTTTGTTTCTAAAGGCCTGGGAACTGGCATGGCAGTCCTTTTGCCAGAGCTTATTGGTTAGGAACTTCCAGAGCCAGACTCAAGGGTAGGAGCATACATCCCATCTCTCAATGGGTGGAATATCAAGACGTTTCGGTTTAAAACTACCACGCATATAAGATAGATATTTAAAATTTAATTATATTTCTATCTACTACCAGTGGACAATCTAAAAGTAAAATTAAGAAAGCCATTCATTTTAAATAACATCAAAAAGAAGAAAGTATTTAGAAATAAATTTCACAAAGAAAATAAAAGAATTTTATGTAGAAAATTTTAAAATTCTGTTAAAAGAGATTTTAAAAAACCTAAATAGAAGATCTAACTAAATGTTCATGAATGAGAAAACTCAGAATTGTTAAAATGACAAGTTGCCCCAAATTGGCATCAAAATCTTTGTTTCTATCTAAGTCTTAGAAGGCTTTGTTTTTTTCCAGAAATCTACAAGCTAATCCTAAAGTTTATATGGAAATGAAAATAACCTAGAATAGCCAAAGCAATTTTGCAGAACAAGAGCAAAGTTGGAAGACTTACACTACTAAATTTCAAATTTCACTGTAAAGCCACAGTAATCAAGAGAGCGTTGTATTAGTACAGTGATGGGCAATCTTTTGAGCTTGATGTATCAAAATTCGCCAAAAAAACCAAGCATAACTCAGGTGGTATGTCACTTCGAGAAAAACGGCCTAAGCGCTCTGTGCCTGAGTTCTGTTGTTTTGGCCTACAGACCTCCGGCACAGAGTGTGTACACTCCAGCAAATGTTTTATCCTCGGCTACTGCACCTAGCCGTGCAGGAGCCGAGGATGAAATGTCCTTCTCGGCATGAGGCCCCATACTTCTCTGGTATGGGGCCGCATGCGGCCATGTGTCATCAAAAGTGGCTACGCGTGTCAGTGCTGACACACGTGTCAGAGGTTCGCCATCATGGTTTATAAAGACAGACGTATAGATAGATCAATGCAACAGATTAGAAAATCCAGAAATGAAACCAATATAGATGATCAATTGCGTTCCCAAAAAGGACCAAAACAATTTAATAAGAAAAGGATAGTCTCAGCAAATAATACTGAACAATTGAATATATCCATATATTTTTAACATTAGATTCTTACCTTACATCATATACAATTAACTCAAAATAGATAATAGATCTAAACATAAGAACCAAAACTATACAACTTCTAGAAAAAGAAAACAGGAGAAAATCTATGAGACTTTGGGTTAAGCAAAGATTTCTTAGATGTGATAGCAACACATGACCCGTAATAGAAAAAATTGATATATTGGACTTCATTTAAATATAAACTTTTGCACTTCAAAAGACTATTAAGAAAATGAGCCAACAAACCACAGACTGGGAGAAAAATGTTTATAAATCATATATCTGATAAAAGACTTGTCTTGAGAATATATAAAGAACTTTTATAATTCAATAATAAAACAAACAATCCAATTAAAAGGAAAATTTTTTTTTTTTTTTATATATATATATATTTTATTATTATTAATTCTAATGGGGTGACATCAATAAATCAGGGTACATATGTACAATGAAAACATCTCCAGGTTATCTTATCATTCAATTGTGTTGCATACCCATCACCAAAAGTCAAATTGTCCTCTGTCACCTTCAATCTGGTTTTCCCTGCGTCCCTCCCCTCCTCCCTATCCCATTCTTCCCTCCCTCCCCCCATTCCATAACCACCACTCTCTTGTCCATGTCTCATACCCTCACTTTCATGTCCCACCTATGTATGTAATCGTGCTGTTCTCAGTTTTTCTTTTTTTCTGATTTACTTATTTCACTCCGTATAATGTTATCAAGGTACATCCATTTTGTTATAAATGATCCGATGTCATCGTTTCTTATGGCTGAGTAGTATTCCATAGTATATATGTACCATAGCTTTTTAATCCACTCGTCTTCTGACGGACACTTGGGCTGGTTCCAGATCTTCGCTATTGTGAACAATGCTGCCACGAACATGGGGGCGCATTTCTTCTTTTCGAACAGTGCTATGGTGTTCTTAGGGTATATTCCTAAAAGTGGGATAGCTGGGTCAAAAGGCAGTTCGATTTTTAATTTTCTGAGGAATCTCCAAACTGTTTTCCACAGTGGCTGCACCAGTCTGCATTCCCACCAGCAGTGCAGAAGGGTTCCCTTTTCTCCACATCCTCGCCAGCACTTATTCTGTGTTGTTTTGCTGATAAGTGCCATTCTGACTGGTGTGAGGTGATATCTCATTGTGGTTTTAATTTGCATTTCTCTAATGATTAGTGATGTTGAGCATTTTTTCATATGCCTATTGGCCATCTGTATGTCCTCTTTGGAGAAATTTCTATTCATTTCTTTTGCCCATTTTTTGATTGGGTTGTTTGTCTTCCTGGTGTTGCTTTTTATAAGTTCTTTATAAATTTTAGTTATTAACCCCTTATCAGATGTGCTGTCAAATATGTTCTCCCATTGTGTGGTTTGTCTTTTTATTCTGTTCCTATTGTCTTTAGCTGTGCAAAAACTTTTTAGTTTGATATAGTCCCATTTGTTTATCTTGCCTTTTATTTCAGTTGCCCATGAAGATAAATCGGCAAATATACCGCTGCTACAGATGTCGGAGAGCTTGCTGCCTATGTTTTCTTCTAAGATGTTTATGGTTTCACGGCTTACATTTAAGTCTTTTATCCATTTTGAGTTTGTTTTTGTGAATGGTGTAAGTTGATGGTCTAGTTTCATTTTTTTGCAGGTAGATGTCCAATTTTCCCAACACCATTTGTTAAAGAGGCTGTCTTTACTCCATTGTATGTTCTTTCCTCCTTTGTCAAATATCAGTTGTCCATAAAGTTGTGGGTTTATTTCTGGGTTCTCTGTTCTGTTCCATTGATCTATGTGCCTGTTCTTATGCCAGTACCAGGCTGTCTTGAGTATAATGGCCTTGTAGTAAACCTTGATATCAGGAAGAGTGATACCTCCTGCTTTATTTTTTCTTTTTAAGATTGCTGAGGCTATTCGTGTTCTTTTTTGGTTCCATATAAATTTTTGGAATATGTGTTCTATATCTTTGAAGTATGTCATTGGTATTTTAATTGGTATTGCATTGAATTTATAAATTGCTTTGGGTAATATAGACATTTTAATGATGTTTATTCTTCCTAGCCATGAGCACGGTATGTGCTTCCACTTGTTTGTATCTTCCTTGATTTCTTTTATCAATGTTCTATAATTTTCTGAGTACAAGTCCTTAACCTCCTTGGTTAAATTTACTCCTAGGTACTTAATTTTTTTGGCTGCAATAGTGAAGGGGATTGTTTCCTTAATTTCTTTTGCTGATATTTCATTGTTGGTGTATAGAAATGCCTCTGATTTCTGAGTATTAATTTTATATCCTGCCACCTTGCTGAATTCATTTATCAGGTCCAGTAGGTTTTTGACTGAGACTTTAGGGTTTTCAATATACAATATCATATCATCTGCAAATAATAGCAGTTTTACTTCTTCTTTTCCAATTTGTATGCCTTTTATTTCTTCTTCTTGTCTGATTGCTGTAGCTAGGACTTCCAGAACTATGTTGAATAAGAGTGGTGAAAGTGGGCAACCCTGCCTGGTTCCTGATCTTAAGGGGATTGCTTTTAATCTTTGTCCATTTAGTATGATGTTTGCTGTCGGTTTATCATAGATGGCCTTTATCATGTTAAGGAATGATCCCTGTATTCCCACTTTACTGAGAGTTTTGAGCATGAATGGGTGCTGGATTTTATCAAATGCCTTTTCTGCATCTATTGAAATTATCATGTGATTTTTGTCCTTCCTTTTGTTTATGTGGTGAATCACATTGATTGATTTGCGAATATTGAACCAGCCTTGCCTCTCCAGGATAAATCCCACTTGATCGTGGTGTATGATTTTTTTCATATATTGCTGGATCCGGTTGGCTAATATTTTGTTGAGAATTTTAGCGTCTAAATTCATCAGGGATATAGGCCTATAATTTTCTTTCTTTGTGTTGTCTTTGCCCGGTTTTGGGATCAGAATTATGCTCGCCTCATAAAAGGAGTTTGGAATTCTTCCTTCCTCTTGAATTTTTTGAAATAGCTTGAGGAGAATAGGAGTTAGTTCTTCTTTGAATTTTTGATAGAATTCACTTGTGAAGCCATCAGGCCCAGGACTTTTCTTTTTTGGGAGTTTTTTGATAACTGTTTCGATCTCATTTGCTGTAATTGGTCTGTTTAGGTGTTCTGATTCTTCCAGATTGATTTTTGGAAGGTTATATGATTCAAGAAATTTGTCCATTTCACCAAGATTGTCTAATTTTTTGGCATATAGTTCTTCATAGTATTTTCTTACAATGCTTTGTATTTCTGTTGTGTCAGTTGTTATTTCTCCACTGTCCTTTCTAATTTTATTTATTTGAGTCCTCTCTCTTTTTTTCTTGGTGAGTCTAGTTAAAGGTTCATCAATCTTGTTTACCTTTTCAAAGAACCAGCTTCTTGTTTCATTGATCCTCTGTATTGTTTCCTTAGCCTCTATGTCATTTATTTCTGCTCTGACCTTTATTATTTCCTTTCTTCTACTTGTCTTGGGTTTTATTTGTTGTTGTTTTTCTAGTTCTTTTAGATGCAGGGTCAAGTTGCTTATTTGAGCTTTTTCTAGCTTCTTATGATATGCCTGTAGTGCAATAAACTTCCCTCTCAGAACTGCTTTTGCTGTGTCCCATAAATTTTGAGTTGATGTATGCTCATTATCATTTGTTTCTAGAAACTTTTTTATTTCTTCTTTGATCTCATTGTTAATCCATTCATTATTTAATAACAAGCTATTTAGTTTCCAAGTGTTTGAGTATTTTTCAGTTTTTCTTTTGTGGTTAATTTCTAGTTTCATGGCATTGTGATCAGAGAAAATGCTTGATATGATTTCAATCTTCTTAAATTTATTGAGACCATTTTTGTGTCCTAACATGTGGTCTATCCTAGAAAACGTACCATGAGCGCTTGAGAAGAATGTATATTCTACTGCTTTAGGGTGAAAAGTTCTGAAGATATCTATTAAATCAAGTTGATCTAGTGTCTCCTTTAAGTCTGCTGTTTCTTTATTAATTTTCTTTCTTGAGGATCTATCCAGTGTTGTTAGAGGGGTATTGAAATCCCCTACTATGATAGTATTGCTGTTAATCTCGCCCTTTATATCCATCAAAGTCTGCTTTATGTATGTCGGGGCTCCTATATTTGGTGCATAGATATTTACAATAGTTATATCTTCCTGTTGAATTGTTCCCTTTATCATTATGTAGTGTCCTCTTTTATCTCTTACTACAGCCTTTGTTTTAAAGTCCATTTTGTCTGATATAAGTATTGCTACCCCTGCTTTTTTTTCATTTCCATTTGCATGAAATATTTTTTTCCATCCTTTTACCTTCAGTCTATGAACATCTTTTATTTTAAGGTGTGTCTCTTGTAGACAGCATATGTATGGGTCCTGTTTCTTTATCCATGCAGCTACCCTATGTCTTTTGATTGGATCATTTAATCCATTTACATTTAAGGTTATTATTGATATGTAGTTGTTTATTGCCATTTTATTCTTTAAAGCTGTATTCTTCTTTTGCTCTATTCTTTCCTCCCTTTAAACTGTTCACAAGAGGCCCCTTAGTATCTCTTGCAGAATTGGTTTGGTTTTTATGAATTCCTTGAGGCTTTCTTTTTCTGGGAAGCTCTTTATTTCTCCTTCAATTTTAAACGTTAGCCTTGCTGGATAAAGTAGTCTTGGTTGTAGGTTCTTGTTCTGCATTACTTTGATTATTTCTTGCCATTCCCTTCTGGCCTCAAGTGTTTCTGTTGAGAAGTCCGATGTCATCCTTATGGGGGCTCCTTTGTAGGTGATAGTCTTTTTTTCTCTAGCAGCTTTTAAAATTTTTTCTTTATCCATTAGCTTTGGTATTTTAACTATGATGTGTCTTGGTGTAGATTTTTTTGGGTTTCTCCTTAATGGAGTTCTGTGTGCTTCTTGAATGTGTGGAGTGTTTCCCAGCCTTAATTTAGGAAAGTTTTCTGCTATAATTTGATTGAACAAAGTTTCCATTTCCTGTCCTCTCTCCTCTTCTTCAGGCACCCCTATGATGCGAATGTTGTTTCTCTTCATGTTGTCACAAAGCTCCCTTAGAGTTTCCTCACATTTTTTAAGTCTCTTTTCCTTTTTCTTCTCTGCTTCTGTGCCTTTGTTTATTGTGTCCTCTAACTCGCTTATTCGATCCTCAGCGTCATCCATCCTGCTTTTAATTCCTTCCATTGTGGTCTTCAGTTCTGATACTGTATTTGTCATTTCTGTCTGATTCATTTTTATTATTTCAATTTCATTTTTTATACTTGTTATCTCTTTATTTAGGTGTTCATAATGACTATCCATTGTTGCTCTAATTTCTTTGAACATCCTAACTATCATTATTCTAAATTCTGCTTCTGGTAATTTGGTTATATCTGGTTCATTCAGGTCCTTCTCTGGGGATTTCTCTTGATTCATTTGGTTTGCATTCCTCTGCCTGCCCATTTTTTCTGTGTATAAGCAAGTTGTGGCCACTGGAGTCCAGTAGGTGTTGCCTTTGTGTTCTCTAGGTGTGGTCTATCTGCAGGCCCCCCACCTCCTCTGCCGGTGCCTAGGGTGGTTGGGTATGAGCGTTGCCAGCGCCGGCCCACTGTGGCTTTTGCTGTGATTTCTGCCTCTCCTCCGTGGGAGGGGCTGTCACTGAAGCCACAAGATTAGCACCAAGGGTAGAGGCGAGCACCTTTCCTCAGCTGCGGACCCAACCTATTTCCGGACTTCCGCCCAGAACCAGCAGTCGGAGCCTGCTCGCTACAGTTCCGCGGGTTAGGCGGGGCTTTTGACGTGCTCTCAGCTGTAAGCTTTTGCCCGTCAGGAGCTTTAGCCCCGCCCTCGAGGCCAGGGCCCTTCTGCGCAGGGCCGGAAACCAAGATTTATTGGGGCGGGCGTGTTTGCTGGCTTCTGCCGAGCTGCGTACTTCCGCTCGTCCGGGACTCTACCCCGCCCCCGCGTTCGGAGCCCGCTCGTGCACGTATTAACGCTATCCGGGGTTTCTCCGGCCGGATGGGGATAGCAGCCGTGGGCTCAGCTGCGAGCCTCCGCCTGTCTCGGGGTCCACCCCGTTCCCGCGCTCGGAGCCCGCTCGCGCACGTATACTGGCCAACCGCGGTTTCTCCGGCGGGCGGGGGGGGGGGGGTGCGGACTGGTAGCGTCAGCTCAGCCACGAGCCCCTGCCCGTCCCTGGTCCTAGCCCGGTCCCCGCGGTCAGGGCCGGCTTGCGCAGGGCCTGCCTGTTCCTGGCCTCCCGCTTTGTCCCCGTAAGTGGGATTAAAGGCGGGCCCGCAGCTTCCGGACTGCTCTCGCGCTTCCCCTCCGACCCTCTGGGCTAGACCGATCTCCCACCGGCTTGGCCTCTGCCCACGCCGACAGAACCGCCTTTCAGCGTCCTGCCGCCCCAAAACCTTAAGCAGCCCTCAGCAGAGTAGGAAGGGACCTAATACTCCACACTGTAGGCTTGGGAGCTCCCTCACTTGTTTCACAGCTCAATACTGTCCAAACGCCTCTTCTTGGCTCTGGGACTGCAGGCTGGGGCTTGGTTCCTGGGACCCAGGTCCCTCCCTCTCCGCCAAAATCTCCTCCCGCCCCGCGGGTCTCTCCGGGCTGCCGTTTGCTCCGGGGAGCTGGGCAGCCCTCTTCGCGTTTTCGCTATTCCTACCTGTCTCACTGTGGCTTCTTCTGTGTTCCTTGGTTGAAGAGTCCACTTAGTTTTGTTCAAAGTTGGTTTATCCAGGTGATGGTTCTTAAAATTGAGTTGTAATCCACTTTGGTTCTGGGAGTTGGAAGTTGGTATGTCCGCCTACTCCGTCGCCATCTTGCTCCCTAAAAGGAAAATTTTTGAATAAACACTAAACCACAAGATCTATGAATGACTAATAGACCCATGGGAAGAAACTCAGTATCATTAGTCATTAGGGAAATGAAAATTAGAGACACTCCTATATATCCAGCTGAATGACTCTAATAAAAATGATAGACAATAACAAGTGTTGGAGAAGAAATAGAGAAATTGAAACCTTTATACATTGCTGCTGAGACTATAAAATGACACAGTCACTTTGAAAAACTGGCAATTTCTAAAACAGGTAAGCATACATTTTGCATATGACTCCTAGGTATCCATCCAAGAGAAATGAAAACTCACATCCCCATAAAAACTTATATGCAAATGTTCATAGCAGTATTATTTGAAATTGCCCAAACTTAGAAGCAGCCCTATTGTCCATGATCCGGTGAATAGACACTAAAACGTGGGACAGCCACACGTTAGAATACTACCCAACAATAAAAGGAATGAAGTGCCGACATCCAACACAATGTGGATGCTTCTAAGGACATTATGCTAAGTTACAGAAGCTGCACACACTAGATTATTTATTGCATGATTCCATTTGCACAAAATTTCTAGAAAAGACAAAACTATATAGGAAGCAAGTGGATCTGGCATCTCTTGGGGCTGGGAGAGGGAGCAGGGATTGACAGAAAATGGGCCTGAGGGAAAATTTGGGAGTGATGGAAATCTACTAAAATTGGGTTGTGGTGAATGAAGGCTGCACACTGTATAAATTTACTAAAATGCATCTTACTATGCACTTCCAATGAATGACTTTGTCGTGTGGAAATGATACCTCAATACAACTGGTTCTTTCTTTACAACACTTCACAGCAAGGTGCCAGCATACAGCTGGGGCAGTAAAAGGAAAGGTTGTCTATGGAGAGCCAGAGCACTGGGCTCAGAGTCCTGAAAGCAGTCAGACCCCCAGAAAGCAGACTGACCTCACCCCCAGAAAGCCCCTAGTCAGGCCTGACCCCTAGATCTACCAGAGCCCCAGGGCCATGGACAGCTCAGAGGCTCCCACCATCCCTTCCAAGTACATGCAGTTATTAACTCAGTTGCGGGGTCATGCTGGCCCCAAGTGCTCCCCCTACACCTGTACCACCAGTGCTGTCTGGCCAAGGTTCCCACCACTCAGGAGACACTGAGAAAGTATGGTGGGCCCTGGAACAAGTCACTGAATTTCCCTGGGTTTCAGTTTCCTCATCTGCCAGCATATAATGGCTGTCCTCCCCTTATGGGAGGTGGGGGGTGGCGATAGGATCACTCACAGGAGTTAATGAGATGGTGGTGCATGAAGAAGTAGCTGGTCAGGAAGGAAATGTGGTTGGAAATTAAAGCACTGAGCCCCGGGGCATCCTGGGACATGGAAGAGAGACTTCTAAACCCAAGTCCCACCCAAATTCTCATCCCCAAACTCTCAGTTCACAGATGTCCAGTGAGGGGGGAAAAAACCCTTGGAAACCCCCATCCAACTTCTTTTTACTTCATTCTAGGTTCTTTCTAGCACAGCCGAGAGGGCTGGTATCCCAAACTGAGTGTGGACCCCACTGGCCCCGAAGACTTACTACTTTCCTAGGCAACCCTTGCCTCTCTGAACAATTTCAAATGTTCAAAAAGCTCTTCCTACCCTGAAGTGGAACAGGACATTTCTTGTGACCTCCCTCAGCAACCTGGGGTCAGGAGCCCTGCAGTGCCCCTGACACCCCAACCCCCAGCAATGGTCTGAAAATTCAGATTCTAGGTTTTGGCTGATGCCCTACCATGTATATTTGGACAAAGCCCCCAGGATATAAGCAATGCACACACACACAGACTGAGAAACACTTTTTCGGTCAGTGGGTCCCACAGTATGGCCCTTGAACCAGCACCATCAACCTCACCAGGAACTTGTCAGACATGCAGATGTGGCCCCACCCAGTACTGAATGGAAACTCCAACACCTGTACCCACAAGCCTGGGTTTAATAAGCCCACCAGGTGACTCGGATGCATGCTAAAGATTAAGAATTAATGTTGTCATAGAAAGCCTGATTTGAAAAACAGATTTGACCTGAGCACAGGATGGGGGGTCCCAAATGTCACCCACTGAGCCTCCCAGTTCTCCTCAGCAGCTCTTAGTTTGAAAGCCACCAATAAGAACGCTTTGGGGGGCTAGTTCAGTTTCCCCACTAGCAAGAAAATAATTTGATTGAACAAAAAACCCAACCTGAGCTTTCCCTCCCTAAGGGAGGTGATGGTGAGTGGTGGCAGGATGACAAGCAAAGTGACAAAACATCCAGGTGGGCCAGGCAGGCATAGGGTTTGCCCCTATACCTGTCAGGCCCTGCTCTGAAAGCTAGCAGTTCCCAGGGCCAGGCCACCAAGACGGTTGGGGCTGATGAGTAGCCATTGTTCCTGTTCAGCCTCCAGCAGGCATAGCAGTCCCAAGTAATGACACCGGGGTCTGACAGCCTCTGAGAAACCTTTTTATCTCACAGCTATGGCCAATGCCCATAATTGATATGAATTGTGGTGCTGCCACCTTCACCCCGGCTGGCAATTAGCACTCGCATTGCCGGCTGTCAGAAACTCCTGACATTTGGGGGGAATGAAGGCTTGTCAAGTCACTGGGCCCACGCGGCTTATTATGCCAGTGGCATGGACTCCCCTGCCCCCAAACCCCTTTGATCCCATGGGGTGGAGAGGGCAGGTGAGCTGTCTTGTCACTTCTGCTCCCTTTTCAAGGAGGTGGGCAGAGGCCACTGGTGACAGATTCCCTATCCCTTTTCCCTCTGGAATCCTTGAGTCCTACACAGTGACCAATGGAGATGGCAGATGGCCCAGGAGGTTGTGACCTTGGACCCTCCCAGTCTAGGGGGTGGGGCTGGTTAGTCCTGTGTAGCCTTTGACAAGTTCCTTGTCAGAAAACTGGGGCAGTGGACCAGAAAACCAGGGAGGTGGACCAGATCAGAATTATCCAAACCACTTAATCACACTCATTAGTGGATCATAAAGCTAATTCAGTGGATCAAGAAACAACTTTTAAAACTGAGAAAACAATGGGATGAAATAGAATAGAATAGAATAGAATAGAATAGAATAGAATAGAATAGAATAGAATAGAATAGAATCTCAAACATGGATTAAGGAAAGTATCACTTCTTAAAAATTTTATGAATGTAATATATATATATATATATATGTATGTATGTATGTATGTATGTATGTATGTATGTATGTATGTATAGTGAAGGGGAAATGTAAGAAGTTTTCTTATTACAAGTAACTAAAGTTTGAAAGCTTCCACATTGGATGAACCCCTAATCTCTAGAATGTAGGCTGAACCCTCCATCTATTCCAGAGTGCCTTTGTGGGACAAGAGCCAGGAGGAGTCAAAGAAAGGAGAAGGCCAAACTATGACTTCAGGAACCTTCCGGTCTCATTAAAATAATAGGCAAATGAATAAGAGAGGAGATCACGTAAGACCCCAAGGGCCAGGTAGGGTCTCATTGATTAGCTGTGGCTCCCACCAACCCACCCTTGCCCGATGCTTGTCACAGAGGACCCCTAAACACACCTGTTAGCCATTTCCACCCAGGCCTAATATAGGGGAGGAATTGCCTTCACTGGCTGTTTTCTGTGTGCCTGCCTCTGTTTTGCTGCCTCCTGTGCCCATTCAGCCTGAAGAAGTATCAGAGGGGCTCTTTTCTGGGTCTACAGATTTCCTACAAGTGAGGAACTTGCCCAAATGGAATATATATCATACATGATGTCTTTCATGTGCACAGAACTTTGCAGTACACTTTATCAGAATTGTGTTATCTGACCCATGTGCAGACACCCCAAAATTCAACCCTGTGCAGTAAGAATTATAAGAACTTTGACCAGGTGGGGCCACGTTCAAGAATGATCATTAACTGACCTTCCCTTTGCACTTCACAGTTTACAAAGCTCTTTCTCTTGCACTCCTGCCCATGAGATCAGCATCTCTGTCCCACTTGCAAGTGAAGGAAATCGAGCCTCAGAGAAGTTCGGGAGCCTGCCCAAGTTCACACAGTTAGCAAGCAGTCAACCTGGGAGACTGCCCAGTCCTGGGAAATGTCGGGGCGGGTATGTCTCCTCTCCCTCCCCCACCCACCAAACCTCCCACTCCCTGGTCAGTGTGTGGTCTGACAGCCTGTGCTGTTCCGCCCCAAAATAGCAAAAGAGAAGCTATTTTTGAAAATCCTTGTTGAGCTAAGTAAGTCAGGTTCAACTGGGTCCAATGAAGGCTTTATATTTTTCTCTTTGCTATTAAATTATATTTTATTCAAAATGCTGAAGCCCCACAAATCATCACTAAAGCAGCCTGCCCCATGCTGCCAAGCCTATATCCACCTGCCTTCCTGCACAGGAATATGCAGAGGGCCCCGCCCTGCCTCCTCTCCCCCTGCTTTACATAGTGAGGATGTATCTGAGCTTTTGACTGTTATATGGTGTCTGTCTTAAGATCTAGCCCCTTTTTGCCGACACAGACACTCCCCAGCTCACATTTATCAGTTTTATTCCTTTAATGATACAAATTTGTGCTGTGATGTGCTACTCGGAACGAAGGATTTTATGGATTTAACAGTTTTATTAATTTAAGAGGTTTCCACTGAGCGCCAGAATGGCTCAGTGTGACAAAGAAGGTATCATAAATGAATTGATTTGTCACGTATCAGAATGCGATCCAGCAGTGATTTCATTATCAGAGTTATTTTCTTCCAATTATCTGCAAACTTAAAATGCTAAAGAGCAGCCCCTTCAACCCCACCCCCAGCAGCAGCCAACCTGCTTCATTTAAGTAGGAAATAAATGCAAATCAATAGCCCAAATTTTCTCCCATGCCTCCCCCCATTCCCCAGCCCTGCCACACTAAGAAAACAAAGCTGCAGACTACAGGGTGTCTAGGGAGGCCTGTGGCAAAGATCATCTGCAACCACACATGCTGTGTCCACCAGGGGACCAGGTCCCCTCCTCAGTGGTGCTAAGGAAGAAAGCTCCCCCCACTCCTATGAGCAAAGAAGCTTCAAGGACATTTTATGTTTTAGGCCAAGCGTTCAGAGAGATTTTGTAAAGGACACCTTTGTAATTGTATGACTTGTACTGTTACTGTAATGGACTTCATTCCCTGCATTGGAACGCCTGTGGTGTAGATAGCAAAGCAAGCAAAAGGGGTAGAATGTTGGCCAAATAAGTTTGTAAATATGATTTTTATACTTGTGTGTGATTTACAACGAGGGCTGGGCAACACCAGCTAAAAATGGTCAGTGAAGTTACAGATTGCTTCCTGCTTGGGAAGGGCTATTATTTTGCTAATGGAGAGGTTTTTACTAGAAAGTTTGAAAGAAAGAAGGAAAGAGAAAGCAGACCCCGCCCCCTCCTCCACTGTGGAGGAAGAGAAGCAATGAGGAACCAAAGGGGAAGGGAGATCTAAATAGCCCCTTCCTCTCCCCTTCTCTTAAAAGTTTTAAGGCCTTAATGGGCAATTTCCAACACTTATTCTCTGACATCACTTAAACCTCCTCCCATCCTGAAATCCTGTGATGATTGTTGTGTATACCGATAGACCAATGGCTCTCAAACTTTCTGAAGTCGGGGCGCATTTAAAATCCTACAAATAATTGTAGGAGCACTATATACAAATATCTGAGAAATATGTTATAATAATTAAGTCAAATATTAAATAAAAAATATAAAGTCTAAGCATCCTTTTATGGTAATTAAACGAAATAAATATGACAAAATTAAATTTATTCTGACATTAAAAAACATTTTATGTTACATTTTTTGAGTTATGCTTTTTAGAATTTGTAAAAAAGAAGGCTTAAAAAAATTTTAAAACGACAAAAATGTTATCTTTTTATATATATAGATACATTCTTAGTAAGATTTAGTAAATTCAGCAGTTCCTGGCACAAATGTGTTAAGTTTTTTGATTCTTGTGTTTATGAGAAACATGAGCCTGATGTGTCCCAGTGATTTCTTCAATGTATGGGCATATAATTGAAAGGCAAACTCTCATTTCCTCGTCAATACATTGAAGAATTCCTCTCTTTTTACTCTTAATTGTATTGAGTGCAGAAACCCCTACCATACATATCATCTTAACTTTACACCAAACAAAGGATAGAAGAAACTTGCCTCCAGTCTTTCCAGGGAGCATGGGGGGTAGTGTAAACAATCCAGCACCACAGCTTAACAGCCTTTTGCAACCCAATCAAGTAAGTGAGGTGGGGGGTTGGGCAGACTGTCAGTTTACAGCCAATTCCCCATACCTCTGTCCCCCAAAAATCTAAACTCTAAAAACTCTGTTGTTTTTGGTCCCCAACAGGCACATATTTCTCTGGAATACCATAGAGCACACCTGGAAATCTAGGGCGCACACTTTGAGAACCACTGCTCTAGACAATGGGATCATGAGACCATTATGTTCTGTAAAGGGTATACAAGATGTAAGAAATCTAATTTCGGGGAGCCCGTGTCTTTGGAGCCACAAGCCCCATGCGCTCCGCTGGTTTTTTAATAAATTCTCTTTTCTTCTTATAAGTTATCTGAGTGTCTATCCTCCATTGGGTCACTTTCCTGCAACAGCCCCAGGACCTGGAGGTGCCTTGATGTCCCTCCCTTTCCCACGTTCGGTACACAGACCAGCCAGCAGTGTGGCATCTGGCCACACCTGGCCACACCTCTCCTGCCTGTCGAGGCTTTCAGACTTGGGTAGGGAGACGGTGGAGTGAACACTGGCTGGACTGGGGTCTAGTCCTGGTTCTGTCCACACCTCACTCTGTGGCCTAGACAGCTCCACCCCCTAGTAAACTTTTCACGGGGTCCCAAACATGGCTGCACCCTCTAACATCGAGGCTGCCATGTGCTCTTTCTTTTCGGCCTAGAAGATATCTGCCCCCCATGCCCTCCCTGGGCCACCACCCCTTGGCCCAGCTACCTGCTGCCCACCGGCCTCCCCTCCATCCGTGAGCTCCACCCATCCCATGTGCTCCCAGCTCTGGGCTTTTCCCCGGCCTGCCTGACACCAGCCCACTGAATCCTGTCTCCCCGGGAGTTCTACTTCCAGGCCTCAATGTTGTCATCAGCAAAGAGAGGGTTTGAAAGAACTTTAAGTTCTCAGCCAGGATTAATGCCCCTGACTCTGCAAGGTCCCTGAGACCCTCACCCACTGATGAATTTATTTGTTTGTTCTGCAAACAGCTACCACATGTCAGGCACCTATCAGGGACCTGGGAAAGAAAGGGATAAGTTAGAAGGCCCCTCATTCAAACAGAAACATAAGACAAAGGCTAAAGTGCCTCATGCCCTCTCTGGGTCACTCAGCCCTGGAGACATTCGGACAGGGTGGGCCTGAGGAGCTCTGGTTCTCCCTGCTTCCTGCCCTGGCTCTGTGCTCCTCTGGCCTCTTCCCTTCTCTGATCAATATGGGGCCTTCCACACTTTCCATGGGGCCCACACAGAAAGGGAACAGGGGCTCAAGGTGACAAAGTGGGAGCTGTGGGTGTACCATGCCAGAATTCTCCCATGAACACTGGCTCCCACTTTCTCCCCTGGCAAAGAACACCCTAGCTTATTCCAATTCAATCAGTTTTAGGGGAAGGAAAGAGAGAAAGTACCATATGTGGAATGTCTACTTAGCTCGAGAAAGCTGCCAGACCCTTCTCATGTCCTTCTGACAAGATTTTATAGGTGAAGAAGAGATAACTGACCTTCCCAAAGCCACCCAGCTGACCCAGCCGAGATCTACAAGAGTAACTCAGAAGCTGTCCAGAGAGACTGCACTCCTGTCCTTCCACATTGCCCACAGCTCACAGCCCTCAGCACTGCCCTCAGCACTGCCCTCAGCTCTGCCCCTCAGCACTGCCCTCAGCTCTGCCCCTCAGCTCTGCCCCTCAGCACTGCCCTCAGCTCTGCCCTCAGCTCTGCCCCTCAGCTCTGCCCTCAGCTCTGCCCCTCATCACTGCCCTCAGCTCTGCCCTCAGCACTGCCCCTCAGCTCTGCCCTCAGCTCTGCCCTCAGCACTGCCCTCAGCTGTGCCCCTCAGCTGTGCCGTCAGCTCTGCCGTCAGCTCTGCCCTCAGCACTGCCCTCAGCACTGCCCTCAGCTCTGCCCCTCAGCTGTGTCCTCAGCTCTGCCCTCAGCACTGCCCTCAGCTCTGCCCTCAGCTCTGCCCTCAGCACTGCCCTCAGCTCTGCCCCTCAGCACTGCCCTCAGCACTGCCCTCAGCTCTGCCCCTCAACTCTGCCCTCAGCTCTGCCCTCAGCACTGCCCTCAGCACTGCCCTCAGCTCTGCCCCTCAACTCTGCCCTCAGCACTGCCCTCAGCTCTGCCCCTCAGCACTGCCCTCAGCTCTGCCCCTCAGCACTGCCCTCAGCACTGCCCTCAGCTCTGCCCCTCAACTCTGCCCTCAGCACTGCCCTCAGCTCTGCCCCTCAGCACTGCCCTCAGCTCTGCCCTCAGCTCTGCCTTCAGCTCTGCCCCTCAGCTGTGTCCTCAGCTCTGCCCTCAGCTCTGCCCCTCAGCACTGCCCTCAGCACTGCCCTCAGCTCTGCCCTCAGCACTGCCCTCAGCTCTGCCCTCAGCACTGCCCTCAGCTCTGCCCCTCAGCACTGCCCTCAGCACTGCCCTCAGCTCTGCCCCTCAACTCTGCCCTCAGCACTGCCCTCAGCTCTGCCCCTCAACTCTGCCCTCAGCACTGCCCTCAGCTCTGCCCCTCAACTCTGCCCTCAGCACTGCCCTCAGCACTGCCCTCAGCTCTGCCCCTCAGCACTGCCCTCAGCACTGCCCTCAGCTCTGCCCTCAGCTCTGCCTTCAGCTCTGCCCCTCAGCACTGCCCTCAGCACTGCCCTCAGCTCTGCCCCTCAGCTGTGCCCTCAGCACTGCCCTCAGCTATGCCCTCAGCTCTGCCCCTCAGCTGTGCCCTCAGCACTGCCCTCAGCTCTGCCCTCAGCACTGCCCTCAGCTCTGCCCCTCAACTCTGCCCTCAGCACTGCCCTCAGCTATGCCCTCAGCTCTGCCCCTCAGCACTGCCATCAGCACTGCCCTCAGCTCTGCCCTCAGCTCTGCCTTCAGCTCTGCCCCTCAGCACTGCCCTCAGCACTGCCCTCAGCACTGCCCTCAGCTCTGCCCCTCAGCTGTGCCCTCAGCACTGCCCTCAGCTATGCCCTCAGCTCTGCCTTCAGCTCTGCCCCTCAGCACTGCCCTCAGCACTGCCCTCAGCTCTGCCCCTCAGCTGTGCCCTCAGCACTGCCCTCAGCTCTGCCCTCAGCTCTGCCTTCAGCTCTGCCCCTCAGCACTGCCCTTAGCACTGCCCTCAGCTCTGCCCCTCAGCTGTGCCCTCAGCACTGCCCTCAGCTCTGCCCTCAGCTCTGCCCTCAGCTCTGCCCCTCAGCTCTGCCCTCAGCTCTGCCCTCAGCACTGCCCTCAGCTATGCCCTCAGCTCTGCCCCTCAGCTGTGCCCTCAGCACTGCCCTCAGCTATGCCCTCAGCTCTGCCCTCAGCACTGCCCTCAGCACTGCCCTCAGCTATGCCCTCAGCACTGCCCTCAGCTCTGCCTTCAGCTCTGCCCCTCAGCACTGCCCTCAGCACTGCCCTCAGCTCTGCCCCTCAGCACTGCCCTCAGCACTGCCCTCAGCTGTGCCCTCAGCACTGCCCTCAGCACTGCCCTCAGCTCTGCCCTCAGCTCTGCCTTCAGCACTGCCCTCAGCACTGCCCTCAGCACTGCCCTCAGCTCTGCCCCTCAGCACTGCCCTCAGCACTGCCCTCAGCTCTGCCCCTCAGCACTGCCCTCAGCACTGCCCTCAGCTGTGCCCTCAGCACTGCCCTCAACACTGCCCTCAGCACTGTCCTCAGCTGTGCCCCTCAGCTCTGCCCTCAGCTCTGCCCTCAGCACTGCCCTCAGCACTGCCCTCAGCTATGCCCTCAGCACTGCCCTCAGCATTGCCCTCAGCTCTGCCCTCAGCTCTGCCCCTCAGCTCTGCCCTCAGCACTGCCCTCAGCTATGCCCCACACCACATGCCCAGCAGAGGCTGCAGAAGCAGAGAAGAACAGCAGCCTGCAGGTTCTCCCGAGGGGCACAGGGACTCCAGGTCAGACCCAGCTCAGTCCCGGCTCACTGCCTGCCCCTAAGCAGGCCCCACCTTCTCTGTTTGTCCATTGCACTGGGTGCTGCCAGGAACAGGAGGTTCTTGAGCAAGTGCAGGAGAAAGTCCTTGCTGGACTGGAAAGCAGAGTGCCTGTGAGAACCGGATAACAAGGCATTAGCAGCCTGGAGGCCAGAGGGGACTCTTTGGGCCTTCTTCCGTGTCACTGGAGTGCACCTTGGGAGCACACTTGTTTCCCCTGCCACCTCCCAGTGAGTCACAGACACCAGAGGCCTTATGAAGGGGAGGTGACTCCTCACCTCTGCTTGTTTATCAGGGAAGCTGTGATCCTTGTAGCTTCTGTGTCTCTCTGAAGAGCCAAGAGGAAACCAGAGAGTGACATCCTGGGAGGAAGGGGCTGCCTCAAAGGGCATTCCTGAAGTGTCCTCAGCTCAGTTGACAACCCAAGGGAGAGGAGTAGAGACCCTAGAGTAGGTCTGATTGCCCTGCTCAGTAGGGCACAGCCCTGGGGCTAGATGAGGGCCTGCCAGCTCTGCACACACTCCACAAAGAGGGCCTGAACAGAACCACCAAGGTTCCTGGGAAGCAGCTGTAGGCCTCTGTTTAGAGCTCTCCTGGCTGTGGAGGCGAGGCCCAGGGGAGGTAAAGGACTTACCCCAGCCATTGGGCAATGCTAGAGTCCTGAGCAAAAACCAGGTGTCTGGGGTCCCAGTGCAGAGATCCAGAATCAGGGTCTTAAAGCTGACAGTCCATCCAACACCTCTACAGCATCAATCTTCCCCTTCAAGAGCTCTTCCAAAGAGGCAGCTTCCCAGGGTCTCAGTGAGCCCTCAAATGGCAGAGAGAGCTCACGACTTCACCAGTAGCCCATTCCATTTTCCTCCGGCTCAATTAGAAACTTCCTTACATCTGGACCTGTGCACAGATACCCACTTTTCTTCACACAAACAGGTATGCACATGCAGATTATCTTGCACTACACATATACGTGCACATACTCACATATACACACACACTTTCATGCCACACTGCTACACACATGTGCACACCAGTTGGGATCCAGATCGCCCCCCTGCAAACACTCCCTCGACCTGCCCACCCCTGTTCTGAATGCCTGACACTCAGTCAGACCGTGGGCATCACCTGACAGATGAGCTGACACTGTTGGAACACGGGGGAAATGACCAGCGTCAAGGTGAAGCGTGACTTCATCCTTCCACCTCAAGTACTTTATTACCTCCCTACCTCCGACGGTAATAAAGGTGTCCGATTTGTGCAACACTGAAATAGCCTCCTAATGTGCACCAGTATTATCCCCTAAAGTAACGCTGTGACAAGGAATGAGGGTCTTCATTACTGATATCTGCATTGGGAAATTATCATTTTCCCAGAGTGAGCTACTGTGTCTGGAAGTTCCCCCTCAGGGAGCCTGGTTTCCCAGGTTCCAGACATGGAGCAGATTGGAAGGCACTAGAACTTGTCACCAGGCTACCACAAACAGCTGCCACCCAGGCACTCAGGATAAAAATTTTGACCAAGAACCATTGGCAACTCTGCTCCAGGAATGGCAGGTAGGAGGGCCCAAGGTTTCCCTTAGCTAACTTGGGTGAAGGCATACAAACGTATGCACAGTAGGGCCCATGTGGGAAATCCTGGGTGTTCCAGGAGGTCTTACTCACTCAGCCCAGGGGAACTCCATGAAGGTTTCTCAGAGGAGGTGGTAGGTCACAGACGTCCTTGTTCCATTTGGTGTTTGCATGAACAAGATTGGTAAATTAAATGTGGGCATTCTTAGATAGTGGTGCTCATTTCTAGGACTCCTCCTAAGATTCCTATCACATCTGATTTACAATTTGAGGCAGGGCCAAGCCCCCAGGCAGAGCCCTCTGCTCTCTACCACGCAGAGCCACACAGTACTGGTCAAGTCTGACTCTCACCAACTCTTACCAGACTTCCCTCAGGCCATGTCTAAAAGATGCTGAACCAGCCAGAGCCGGTCAAGAAGCTTTGTTCCCCTTCTCCCAGACCGCCACCCTGAACACTCTTCCTTCCACTTACACCTCCCTCCTTCCTGCAGGTCTCCACTCCGACACCTTCCCTGGTCAAGGTGCCCATACAGTGTGCTTCCACAGCCCTGAACTACCCTGTCGAAGCACCTATTCTGTTGGGTTTTCTAATCTGGCGACTTATCTGACCCCTCACCAGACCGCAAGCCCTGTGAGGGAAGGTGTCAGGCATTCCTGTTGTCTCCCAAACCCACAGCTACGGCGTGTGTGGCTCACCCACTGTCTGTGTGACTCTACCACCATGATCTTATTTGATCCTCCAACTGTCTTAGGAGGCAGAAAGGTTATTACTAAGATTCCCATTTCACAGACAGAAACACTGAGGTCCTCAAAAGAGGAAACAGCTGCCCAGCATCACATACTGGCAACAACTGGCAGCTGGAGCGTTGTGAGAGAGGTGTCTTCACTGAGGTCAAGTCTGGTTATTTCCTGGGGTCCCTGCTCCCCTGGATTCAAGGGCAGGGTTTGAGACAAATTACCATGCAGAGGTATTGATTCGTCTCAAATCATTACACTGCATCAGACCTGTTTTCTAAACCAACACTAAGCTTAGGTGCCCCAGCTTCCCAGGTATGGCATACCCCATGCTCAGACCTGCCTTTGCAGATGGTTTTAAAAACAGAGTGCAGACCCCTTCTTCCTCAGCCATAAATTCCTCCTTGGGCTCCTGAGGAGAGAACCATGGGAACCGCAGGATGCTCTCTTGCTCCCCAAAAGCCAGTTCTCCAGCAGCCATTCTGTCTCCTCTTTGAGTGTGCCAATTCCTGTAAATATATGCCCATTACAAACAGCTATTGCCTGTACACATGCAGCTACCACGCATGGGGCATCCCAGGGCTGCTTATCTGGGGTCAGCCAATTCAACCCTGCATCCCCTTTCCTGTGTGGATGCCAGCCTTCTGGCCAGTGGTATTTCCCAGAACATCCACACTGCATGACCTATGGAATGGCCCCAGAGTTCTGCTTCCTGTCAGAAATCCCAGGACTCAGGGGGATGGAAGGTATGGGGCACACCTCAGGGAAGGTCCTCTGCTGCTGTTATCCCAGAGTGTCTTTCTTTGACTTATGACATGCACTCTCAATCATCCTTTAGACCCCCACCCAGTTGTCACTTCCTCCAAGAAACCTTCTCTGATTACCACCACGGCTCCCTGACAGAAGAGTTTTCTAGTTCAATGACCTGACTTAGAATTTGTGGCCAGAGGCACAAAGAGCTCCATTAGACATGCTCTGGGATTTGGACCTGATCTGAAGGTCCATGGAAGCCAATGAAGGATTGGAAGGCAGGAAGGAGAATCAGTTCAGTTGTGCCTTAAGAAGCTCCCTCAGTCTGAAGGCAGAGAAGCAATCAGAGGGAAAAGCCGTGGGTAGCAGAGAAGCAGCCAGAAGACAATGGCAGTGACTCAGCAGGCCAGAGGTGGTGTGGGCAGCAGGGTAGGGGATAGTGGCATGGGAAGAAAGCAGGCAGGAGCAGGGGGCAGTAGGAGCCAGAACCTCCCAGTGGCTGATGAAATGAGGGGACTTGGGTGGCACAAAAAACCCAGTGGCCCTCCAGGGTCTGGTCTGGATCTGGTTTGGTGGGTGTTAGGGTATCACAAAGCTGACACACCCAAAGTGAGGTGAGGGTTCCCTGAGATAGCTGTGAAAACTATGTGTGATCCACACAGTCCTGCTCAAACAGTATTTTCTTGGTATTTTGTTAAAGATTTCCACGGTGTGTCAGGTTTAGTTAGCAATTCCCAGGTCAACTTCCAAAGTCCCTGTGCCCACAGATCCCTCTAATGACCCCATAAACCTGCCTGACTCTGGGTCCTGGTTCTCTTCTTTTCCCTCAGGAGGGAGGCTGATCTGCCACTTCTCAGGGGCTTCCTTCTCCTGCCTTCCATCAGATCCCCCCACCCCGGGTACAGAGTACAGAAGTCGCCAAGTCCTCTCAGGTGCACAGCCAGCCACCATGGGTAATACCACACCCTTTCACCCACCTGGCCTGGAGGGTGAAAGGTTCAGTGCACGGGTCAGGACTGACGCCCAGGTCTCCGGACAGCTGGCCCTGGAAACTCCTTGCCGCTGCATCCTTGTGGCTGGGTAACAGTGGCTAAGAGGAGGCCAGGACCAGGCCTCAGATGCTCAAACCTGGTTTTGCCACTTACTAGCTGATGCTGTGAGTGATTTGCTTAACCTCTCTGTGCCTCATCTTTGAGAAAGAGGATGGTAACAGTAGAAGCTACCCAGTAGTGGGATTGAGGATCAAATGAGTAGCTATAGGAAACTGTTTAGCCTGGCACCTGCCCTTTCGTAGGTGTTTGGGGAATTGTAACAATGGTTGCTGTTAAAATTTCTATAGTGCCCACAGTCCCTTCCTGGCCTGGGTGTAGGCACAGAGCCAGTCATTACGTCTGGCCCACGTTCAAAGGGAGAGAAATCGGGCTGCACTTTTAAGGAGTGGGGTGTCAAAGAATAATGGGCACATTTTAAAAACCTTGTGCTTGGCACCAATATGGGATGAAATGTGACCGAATTGTTATTAGTCATGGTGACATGGTGACAGGTGGGTTGAGCGCACAAGCTGTCCTCTTCTCAAAGGCCTTGCTCTTACGTACTATCTCCTGATGCACACTAGGCCATGTCTCTCTCCAAAACAGCAGCAAGAACCTCCGATATTCTAACATGCCTGTACTCAGACCAAAAGAGAGCCAGATCTCTCTCCCCCAGTGCTGCCAGGGGTTGACCCTGGTATCTGCTTGCTGAGTGCCCCACTCTGAGTCTTAGAGGTAGCTTCCCCTATCTAAGCACTCAGTGGGGGTGAAAGATGACACACTTCCTGTCCAAGGGTGTGCATTGGCCCTTATCACAGGAGTGATGTCTGCGGCACTGAGCCGTAGGTCCTGCTTGCCTGGTCAGCACTCTGAGGTGGGCAGGCAGCCACAAGAGGCAGACATTGCACTTGACAGAGTCTCCATGTGGCTAAGCAGCCAGGCCAGAGCAAAAGGAAATTAGAAGGGAGGGAGATGGGCCTGGTGTCTTGACCAAATACTGAGTAGATGCACCAGACCTCAAGAGAGGAATCTAAGAGGAAGAAAATTGGTGGCCTTGGTCATAAAGGGGATTTAATGGCCAGGGACCCGTCATGCCTGTCAGAGTGGTCTTGGTTGACCCTGTTTCCTGGATGAAGGGTGCCCTTGGCAATGTCAGTTCACCAAGCTTCAATAGATAATAAGTTGGGCTAGAAAGGGGAAGGTGGTTGGGGGTTTTCCAGTAGTGCCAGAGGAGAAGGCTTCAGGAACCCAAAAAGGCCTGAATTTGACTATTGTCCATGGGAGGGAGAGGGAGCCTGAAAACAATGTGAGTTGGCTTTGAACTCAGATGGAACTGAGTTTAAATGACCTCCTTAGATAAGTTCCTTTCTACTTGCCAAGCCTGCTTCCCCATCAGTCAGGCATAAGGGACACTAGGTGTAACGGACAAGGCCATTTGTTGAGAGACTGCTGCATCTCCCGGGTATTTTCTTTTAAGTGAGAGGAGGGGAGATAGTGAGACAGACTCCTGCCTGCACCCCAACAGGGCTCCACAATCCCATCTCGGACCAATGTTTGAATCAACTGAGCTATTTTTATCACCCGAAGTCAATACTCAGACCAACCGAACTATACTCAGTGCCCAGAGCTGATGCTTGAACCAATCGAGCCATTGGCTGCAGGAGGGGAAGAGATAGAAGAGGGGCCTACAAAGGGGGAGAGAAGCAGATGGTCACTTCTCTTGTGTGCCCTGACCAGAAATCAAATCTAGGATGTCTATATGTCAGGCTGATGCTCTATCCACTGAGCCAACGGCCCAGGGCTCTCTTCCAGGTATTAATTTATTTAATCAGAGCCATCACACTAGGAGGCAGCTATTAGTATTATCAGCATGTTTCAGATGAGGAAATTCAGCCCCAGAGAATTAAACAACTCTTTGCATTGTGAGTTGCATACCAGGAATCAAGCACAGGCCCCCAGCTTGTGTCTAAACCAGTGGTTCTTAACCTTTTTTGAGGTACCAAATCCACCAGTTTCATATGCACATTCACCGAACCCTTCTTTAGTGATAAATAAAATATAACTTTTTTTCCAAATTCAAGACATAGGTATATGTTTTTTTACTGGTGCACAAAATGAGCCGTGCATGAACATCACCTTGCTCAAAGAACAAAACAAAGTGTATGAACTCACAACAAATTACGGTATTACTTTATTCTGGCCTTCGTGGCAGATGCTTCTCTGAACCCGAGACCGACTCATTGAACCCCTAGGGTTCGACAGAACCCAGGTTAAGAACCACTAGTCTAAACCTTGGCCACTCCACTTCTCTTCCTCTTGTCAGGCCATATGTGTCCATCACTAAGGACTTGTAAGGATTCAATGAAATACACTAGTAACAGCAAGCTAGCATCACAGTCTAAGTGCTGACACAGTAACCAGCACTTCCACTGTTAGCTCTTCTGATCCTCACAGTAATCTATGAGGTAGGTGCTATTGTGATCTGCACTTACAGATGAAGAAACTGGGAGACAGAGAGGTGGGTTACTTGCCTCAGTGACCAAACTTAGGAGCAGCAGAGATAGGAGTTGAGCCCAGGCAGTCTGGCTCCAGAGTCCTCACTCTGACACTGACCCTGTGCAGAGGCATGAAAGGGTCTCACCCCATATGTAGGCAAGGCATGTAGCAGCCCTCAGTGGGGGGCTGTTCGGCAGATAAAATATAATATGCTCACTTTGTTAAAGATGGTGCTGCCCACATGGAAGCCCGTCACCCAGGTGATATTATTTGCCCTTATGCTTGGGATGGGTGTGGGGAAAGGCTGTAATGTAAGCAGGCCAAGTCGTTATGGCCTAAGGATTGGTTTTAAGAGTAAGTTCTTCTCCACACCCTTGACTGATTGGATGATGTAGGGTGGTGCACTCTCCTGAAGAATCCCATTATCAGAGACTTTCTTGTGTGTATAATTGGATTAAAAGTTTGTATTATCTATGCTATAAACTGGGGCAGCCCGGGAGCTTGCTCTCTCTTGGTTCCTGAGTTCCTGAGGTTGGTATTAGAGAGGAGAGCAGATTAAGGCCATGTGGAGGAGAAGTAGTCAAGATGGCAGAGTGCTGAGGAAGAAGCCAGTTTGTTAAGAGTTTGTGCAGGAGGAGATGGGAAACAGAGGTGAATAAGTCTGGTGAGCTAGAAACCTTTGATTCTAGGAAACTCGGATAAGTCAGTAGCTTTGTGAGCACTGAATGTGTGGGTTTTGGAGCCCAGTGTGTGTTTTTGCTTGCCCGCCGGGTGCAAGCTAGAATTAAAGCTGATGGCTCACCAGTTCTTGGCTCCGGTATTTCATTGCCATCTGTCCGAATCCAATGCGAACCTGCATGTGTCAGGCTGCTGTAATGGCGGCCTTGACTACTGGCTTTACAGGGGCCTTTCTGCCCCAGGACAGCCCTTCTCCCTAAAAGAAAGCCAAATGCAATGAACACTCAGGAAGGCTCTGGCACATTCCCACAGCAAACCAGACTCTGGGAGGGTTCATAGCTGCGCTCTGCAAGTCCAGGTCCCCAGGGCTCTCAGCCTGAGTGTGAAGTTAGCAGAGTCAGAAATATGTCTGGTTCAGGGAAAATGTGAGGGCTTCTCAGTGGAGGTGAGCTGACAGGCAGGTGGAAGGTGAGCAGATGGGATGTATCTGAGAAGGGAGAGTGCACTCCTGCTGAGCCAGTAGGCGTGAATAACAGCTAAGAGGTGAGAGGCTATCAGACACACAGTACTATGACAGGAAGGACTGTCAGGATCTCCAAAAAAGTCCCCCAAATGCCTGGCCAGGGCTGTGGACACAGGGAGCAGCCAGAGAGTGATGGGAAGAGCTGGCCACTCTACCTAGACTGGCCTCCAGGCTCAAGCCAGCCTTTCCCCTGCCCAGGCAGGAACCCTGGGCCTTTTTGCTGGGGCATCCTACCCTCCTCCCAGTAGCTTTTGCTCCCACCCTCCAGGCACCTGGGACTCCACCCCCTAAATCATTCCTCCAGATCATTAAACGGGAAGTTCGTAATGCTGACACTCCCTCAGAGAGCATTTATCTGGAAAGTCATAAAATCACACCACCAACAGTAATTAACGATTAGAGATATTTATCCCTCAGCCATCTCTGGCCTGTGGGAGTCTGTTGTGGGGACAGAGGCCAGCTTTGCTCCCCAAGGGAGGAGGGTGATTGCCGCTGATGGGCTTGCACCATCAGAGCTGTGCCAACAGAGGTGAAAGTCACCCCTGTAGTCCTCGCTGAGATTCTTGGTGGATCCCCAAGCCACCTTCCCAACAAAGCCATTCGGCTGGCTCCTAACACCCAGCCATTCCTACCTCCCTGCCTTTGTATGCACTGTGCCTCCATGAAGAATACCGTCCTGGTCAGTCCTCAAGGGGTGACAACTGCACAGAGCCCTCCCTGACCACTCTAGGTACAGAGCTGCTGCCTCTCAGGCTGCAAGACTCCTTCCTCCTCTGACATTCATCTGTGGGCATCTCAGTGTGTGTCCTGTAACTTTGCCTTGATAACTCAACCAGACTGGATATTCCTGTAGGGTACCGACCAGTGTGTCTCCCATCCTCCACCCCTCCATTCTCCCGTACCTGGCACAGAACTCTGCACCCGGTAAGCCCTCAAAAATAAACCATGACCTGGAGTGTTAGAGGTGCAAGATGACACCACCATTATGCTTACACAGCACTCTGCGTGCACAGGCATTTGTCTACAGCTCTGAGGAGCAGGCCCAGGCTCCTTCTCAAAGACATTGGTGACTCAGACAAGGTCAAGGATCAGAGCAAACCAACTCAGAAAATGAAGGCCTGGACTAGAAGTTAGGAGCGCTCCTATGGTCTGACAGTACTTTGGATGGTGGAGCCAGGACTCAAACCAACATTTTCCGGCACTAGGTCTGGCTCCCCAGAAAGTGTGGTGGCTCACCTGAAGTCACCTGAAGAAGGCTAAGGACAGGATCCAAGGTTCAAGGATATTGTCTGGCTCTACCATCAACATCCTGTGTCCCTCCAGGCATGTCCCTAATCCCCTGTGCCTCGAGGTGAAGATGATGAATGTGAGCAGTAGAGTATATATCCACTGTGCTCAAGCAAGGTCTGAGCAGACTAGCCAGGCCAAAGCATCCACCTAACCTACAACCAGAGGACCTGGGTTGGGAGAGGGCTCTGGGGCTCAAGTGAATCTCTCACTTCTCCTTGCACACAGGTGCCAACACAAGCACTGCCCCTTCTCAGCCCCCTGGAGGTCGTGGATGCCCATGGCACTCTCAAGGAGGAGGTGAAGGTCAGGCTAGCTCGCCAGACCCCTGATCCCCTGATACTGTCATTTGCCTGCCCAGACCCAGGGCTTCCTCAGGCTGAGGCAGCTATGAGGGCAGCAGCCAGTTTGACTCACAAGTGTCCTTGTCTATTCCAAGCAGCCACCACCCACCCACCCACCCACCGCACAGAGCGAACCTCCCCTCCAACCTGTGAGTCACTGAGGCCCACATATTAGCTCATCTAGTCCAGCCTTGCCAAGAGGCTCGCCCCAAGATGCTCTGTGGGTGTGACGAGGGCCCAGTCTTCAGAAGAGCTCTGCAGCGGAGCTGGACTTGGAGACCAAGAACCCAAGGCATGTGAAGGCTCAGGCACGGCCTCCAGGGAAAAGCAAGACCAGGTTCTTCAACATCCTCTTCATGTGTGTGTGTGTTTGCATTTGTGTTTTATGAGCATGGAGAGAGATGGGTGAAGACACAGCCCAGGCCATTAGCATCACTCCTTCCACGAAGTAAGAATTATGAAGGGGAGGGACTATTGGCATTTGCTTTATATGACCCTACACACCTCGCTGGTCACAGCAAGTTTGCATGTTTTAATTAAGTCAATTATGTAAGGAAAGAAGTGTTAGAAAAAGAAAACAGTTAAACTTTGTTTAACCCAGCATTTCCCAAAATTATTTGGAAATGAATTGTTTGTGTACTGCCTGAAGCATCCACTTGAACTGGGATGGACGTGGAGTATCCTTAGGAGACAGATAAACTTGTCTAGTTTTTAACTAAGGTGACCAACTTTTTTACGATGAAAAGGAGGACAAATTAAATTGAAGAAAACAATTATCGTAAATAAAAGAAACATTTTATTCATTGTAACAATAATATGATAAATGCATAATAAAAACATTTCTAATATTTTATATTGTAATTATGCTTACATGCCTATTAATTTTTAATAATAATTATAAGAAAAATAATACTCATTTAGATACAAATATGTCATATCACATGCAATGGATCGACTCTGCATAGATCGAATATGGACATTTACAGATTAATCTTCCAATATCAAAAAGGAGGACATGTAGGAGGATACTTTTCAAGGGAGGATGGAACTTATAAAAGAAGGACTGTCCTCCCTAAAGGAGGATGATTGGTCCCCTTATTTTAACAGATCAAATTATGGTCCCTTCTGACCCTGACAGTCAAGAAGAGGAAGGGGCATGCAGAGTCTAGATGGCCCATCCATATCAGAACCAGACTGCAGGCACAGCTCCCTCAGCCCTGTCCACACCCTGCTGCTCTGCCCTGCTCCCTCTGTTAGCCGGGCTAAGCTGTGGGCAGGGGTAGCGACAGGGGTGTGGCAGTGACAGGAGAAATACCTTGGAGAAAGAGAGTGACAGGGTCACAGAGGAATCAGCGCTGGGAGCAGCGGGCTCAGCCCTCCTGAGAAGAACAAAATCAAGTGGTGTTGCAAAGCCTCTGACATCCTGCAGTCAAGGACCAAATCCCTACTCCAGCCCCTCCCAGCTCTGTGACCCGAGCAGGTTGCTTAACCCCTCTCTGCACAAAATAGGAGCTGGATGAGAGGACCTCTAAGGTCCCTTCAGCCCCAAATTCCAGAATCCGGGGCTTCGCAGTGATCTCAGTAGGTACAATCCTACGTTATCTCCTCCACTTTACAGGTGACATAACTGAGACCCCAAAAGGATGATCGACTCCCTCGAGGTCAACAGAGGAAGCATGGAGTCCAAGGCTGCCACCGGCCTTGCACTGGTGCTTTCTGCTCCGTGACCACAGGAACCACTGCTTGTACGGAGTCAGCCTCTGAGTGAGACCACCTGGATTTCAAGTCCTGTCTCCACTGCATCTTACTAGCTGCATGGCTTGGGCCTATTTACTCTGAGCCTCAGTTTACTCCTCTGGAATTGAGAATACCACCTCACTGGTTACTTGGCATAGTCTATTCAAATTCAGCATGGAGTTCTACACACTTAGGTCTTGCAAAATGAGAATTATCATTGTTACTTTAGTTGATCCCACAGTTGAGAGAAAAAAGCACAGGTGAGTTTGAACTCAAGTATACTGACCTGGGTCTCCAGGAACCTGTGTGCCCCAGCCAGACCCCAGGATTGTCTTCCACAGACTGAGCCAACTACTAGGATGGCAGCCCATTTGAGGCTCCCATTTGGAGCCTCAGTTTCCCCAGATGTAACAGAAGAGGCAGACCTGGAGGACCTCTGGGACCCTGCAGATCCATCATCTGAAAGGAATGTCTCCACAAGGTGCTCTTTTCCCACGATGGGGCAGCGTGCCCTCCAGCAGCCTGTGAGCCTTTCTAGGAGGCGGGTATGGGGGTGATGCCCTAGGGAAGAAGGGTCAGGACTGGTACAGAACTAAAGAGAGCTTGGCTGGGGCACTTTCTGTGTGCCAGCCACTGTCCTAGGAGATTTCCACAGGGTAGCTCATTCTGTCCTCAGAATGAGCCGATGAGGTCTAAATCATTAACCCATTTTACCGACAAGAAAACTGACATCCAAAGAGATTATGTCATATGCCCAAAGTCACTGGGCGACCTAGACACTTCATCAGGGAGGGGAGTGGGAATAGGAATCCCATCTTGGAGCCAAGTCTGCTGCCATTCAGGGTCTGTTGACCCTCAGGGTGATCGTGCCAGATTAGGAAATGCAAAACCATCTCCCTGAGGGGTTGCAGAGGGTTCCCTGCCTGTGCATCACCAGGACAGAGGCGCCCGTTGACCTGAGAGAGGAACTGGGCCAGAACTGCTGGGTCTGGTGGCCACTTGGCCAAGCAGCTGCTCCATCTGCTGCTGCACTGGTCACTCCAGTCCAGCGGCCCCACTACAGCCACATTCTCCAGGGCAGTTTGCTCCCGGATGTCGCACGTAGATTACTTGTCAGCTCTTGACACTAATATTATTTAAGGCCCAAAGTCTAATGTAAGGCTTCCTTTTAGCGAGATTGTCTCATTTAATAAAATTCTCTGTCTTTGTTCCCCCAAGGTAATCACGTTGATGATAACGCATTCCCCACACTCTGATTTGATCTGGGAATAGAATTATTATGCAGTCTTGCTTTGTTGTCAAATCATAGGTTCCACTCTTTTTCCCTCGAAGAGATAAACAGAAGCCGTCCAGTGAAAGACAGTCCTTTTGCTCCCCTGGGGCCTTCAGTTGCTGGCCTCACTGGGTCACACCCAGTCCTCAAGAGTCCCTCCTCCACGCATTTATTCATTCATTCACTCTTTTGTGCATTTGATCAACAAACATTGCTCCTGTCAGTCCCTGGCCTATCCCCAGGCTCTGAGATGAGATTTGGGGTGGGTTAAGATAAAAAGCCCTGTCCTGAAGGCACAGATGGTAGAGCAGGATGGCTCTGCAAGTGTACCCACCCTGAGCTGGAAGCACTGTGGCAGCCAGGAAACATTTGGACACTCAAATAGAGATGACAACAAGAGGAGACCTGGGCTCAGGGCAGGCCCTGCCCTTGCTCCGTCATTGCTGTGGCCTAAGGCATGTCTCCTGATCTGCTTGAGGCTATTTATTCATGGGAGGGCAGGACATAATGAGACCATGGGCCCAGGGTCAGATAGAGCTGGGTTCAAATTCCAACTGGGCTTCCTACTAATTGTGTGACCCTGCAGCACGTTGTGCTGAGACACGACCTCCTTCACAGAAATGGGGAGAAATGGGGGCAGGGCCAGGATGGGAGACACACTGTTAAAAAGGAGGTCGTGTGCCTGACCTGTGGTGGCGCAGTGGATAAAGCATCAACCTGGGAACACTGAGGTCGCCAGTTCAAAACCCTGCACTGGTCTGGTCAAGGCACATATGGGAGTTGATGCTTTCTGCTCCTCCCTCCTTTTTCTCTTTCTCTTTCTCTCTCTCTCTCTCTCTCTCTCTCTCTCTCTCTCTCTTTCTCTGTGTGTGTGTGTGTGTGTGTGTGTGTGTGTGTCTCCTCTCTATAATGAATAAAAAATAAAAGTAAAATTAAAAAAAAAAAAAAGGAGGTCGCCTCAGGAGCCCCTGCCCTCATGCATCCCAGAGAGGGAGGCCTTCTGGAATGCTGTGCTCACTGAAAATGAAGTGTGTGGGGGGGGTGGGGGCTGATGTAGGACAAGGCCTGGCTTATAGCAAATGCTCAGGAAACTCTCGCTGTCGTCATTATCATTGATGCTACTCACCAAGTGAGGAACAGCAGCTGTTTAAGAATTCTAGGGTGTGCAGAGCAGATGCTGAGCTGGAAATTCTGATCTCACATTGCTGTGATACTTAGTGAGTCCCTTCACCTCTCCAGCCTAAGTGTCTGACTGTGATCTGATGACCCAGTGAATGTGAGCAGGTGAGAAGGCATGTCACTCGCCCTTCTGTGCTGTCTGCCACTGAGCCAGTGGACCCAGGCAGGGAAGGTCAAGGGTAAGGTGGACCCTAGTAAGTTCCCCAATCTGGAGATGCATGAGTAACATCCCAGCAGGCAAAAAGGGGAACCGGGCTCCAGGGCTCAGCTGGCCCTGCTGTGCGATGAGCAATTCCTGACTACACATCACTAGTGGTGCCCTGGAAACAGGCGTGGGACATGGAATCAGGAGTTCTGGGTGGGAATTCTGTCTCCTGCCGGCACTCACCATGGGCCTTTGGGCACTCTGAGCCTTGGGTTTCTTCTGTGACAGGTGGTTATTTCAGTGAAGGTCCTCTAGAGGGGGAGTGAAGAGAGTTTAATGAAAGGACTTTTAAAAAGCTTGGAAGCTGCTCCTACCCCTAGAACTGAAAACAAAAGGGAAGGAATAATTCCAGAACCCTTCCATGGAAAAAGAGAAGACAACAAACCAATAAGGGGTGTGACATTTGGTAGAAAAACACCATCATTACTAAACCACAGTCAAGCAGGGAGAAAGCCACAGAATGTTTGTTGATTGAACCAGTAAGTAACTGAATGAATGAGTCCTGCTGATTCATCCTGTGGCATTCCAAATGACTGCTTCAATATCTCCCCTTCCACACACTCTTCTTACAAAGGGACGCTTGAATCTGATCACAGGTGTGACTCCAGCAGAAGTGATACTATGTGACCCCTATTGGACCATAAAAAGCAATGCAGTTTCCACTGGACCTCTTTAGAATGCTCACTCTTGGAAGCCAACCACCATGCCAGGAGGAAGCCCAAGCAGCCACAGGAAGAGGTCACATCCATAATCAGCATCATTGGTGTTTCAATGACTGCCACACTGAGGTTCCAGCCCATAATTAACATCAAGTGTCATACCTGTGAGTGAGTGAGTGAATGAGTGAGTGAGTGAGCCTTCAGATGGTTTCCAGCCTAAGATCCGAGTCACAGTGGGGCAGAGAGAAGCTGTCCCTGTTCTGTACTTTCCAAATTCCTGGCCCAAGGAATCAATAGGCATAATAGAACAGTGGGTGTTTTAGGCCTCAATGTTTGAAGTAGTTAGTTATGCAAAGTGTTTGCTTCAGTACATGGGGCCACCCTTCCAGACTACAGAGCAGGCTGGAAAAGGATGCAGAATGAATATGAGGGGAAATGGAGAAACACAGGTTTCAGGTCTTAGGACCTGAGGGCGCTACATCCAGTATGGTGGAATGTGCAATCCTCTTCTTACATGAAGGTTAGTTCCACCAATCTGCACTATTGCCCCAGCTGCCGAAATAGTCTTTTGCATCTCCTGTCTGTCTTCCCCACCCTGGCCCAGCCCTGCCCACACTACCAGAGAGGCAGCACACTCCTCCTACCTGGTCACTCCCTGACTTCTGGGTAGGTGTGGCCCCCATACCCAGAACACTCCAACACAAACTCCTTGGCCAGTGGAAGCTCTGCACTCTCTGACCTAGCAGTGGAAAGTAGGAGCAAGATAGGGTTACCTGGGGGGCTGGCCTTGTTCTGCCCTGCACACGCCAAGCACATGCACACCCTGGGCCTTTCCCTCACCTGGAATTCCCTTGCCATCACACATCCAATGAAATCTCTATTATGACACCTTTAAACAATAAGCCCACTGCTAGGGACTGCGTGTTTGTGCCCACTTAAAATTTCTATGTTGAGCCCTAATTCCCAATGTGATGGTATTTGGAGGTAGGGTTTTTGGAAGGTAATTATGCCATAAAAGTGGAGCCCTCATAATGGGATTAGTGCCCTTATAAGAAGAGATAGGAGAGAGATGATCTCGCTCAGCCATAGGAGGACATAGCAAGAAGTCAGCCACCTGCACACTGGGAAGCAAGCCTTCACCAGACACTGAGTCAGACAGTTCCCTGGTCTTGGACCCCCAGCCTCCAAAGGGTTGAGAAATAAAGGTTTGTTGCTTAAGCACACAGTCTGTCTCCCCATAAATCTAGAAGCGTCTGCTCTTATTAAATTACATTCTTATTAAAACAATATCCACACTTACTACTTCAGTAACTATTAATCATAACACTGTACTTTCTCATTTGATCCTTCACAACGCTATGAGGAAGGTTCTAGCATTAGCTCCACTTCACATATGGATCAAGCTCAGAGAGGGGAGGTGACTCATCCAAGGTCACCAAGGCAGTGTGACCAGAGCCAGGACTCAGAGCCAGTCTGGCTGACTCTGAGGCTGCTGCTCTCCACATCTCCTAACGAGTTCCCACCCTTCCAGCTCTGACACTGAGCATGGGGCCAAGCACAGAGCAGGCACTCAATAAATATTTGTGAAACCGAAAAAACCTCAACAGATTCTCATGATGTGAATAAAAGCTCTGATACCGAATACAAACCAACCACCTCAGTGAGCTCCAATTCAAACACCACCACCCGCTCTATGCATTCTGATACACTGCTGTCTTCTTTTTAGAGAGAGAGCTTTTGTTTCCTGCAGTAGCAAGCCCACAAGAGCAGGTACAAAGAGTCCCCTGGGGAATTGTTTCAGCACAGCATTCAAATGTGAGAGAAGGAAATGTTCTAGAAGAAATAGGTTCCAGTCATCACAACACCTCGAAGAGGGAAGTGGCAAGGGTTCAGGACTCCATTTAACCAAAAACAAACTCAGGCCCCACAGTCAAGGAACATGCTTGAGGTCACTCGGGGAGAGAGGGCCCCCACCAACTGTCTTGATGCCCAGAAAGGGGCTTGCAATTCCCTGCTCTCTCCACTACCAAAGTGACCAGCAATGAACCCCGCAGCCTTGTAGAAAGAATAAAGGGTGCAGCTCTAGAGAAAATGTGTGGCAGTCTCACTGATGAGAGGGCTGGGCTTTGGATTCTGGAGAAAACCTACAGGAAGCTTCCCCAAGGCTATTCCTATCCAAAGACCATCATGCCTGCACACCCACTCCAGCCTCCTTTCTCCATCCCTTCATCCAGCGAGTAGATCATCAAGGACTGAATCTCCTGAAACTAGGCAGCTTTGCAGAGGAAAGGAAGAGAACCCAATTCTCAGATGACTGTGGCCCTCACAGTGCTCTCCTTGCCAAGGAGTGAGTGACTGGAGAAACCTCACTAGTGTGTCAAGCCCCCACCTCTGGGGATGGGACAAAGTGTGGTGGAGTGGACTCAATCCCAGGCTGGAAGGAAAAAGCCTTCTTTGACTTCCTGTGTGACCTTGGGCAAATCACATCTTTCTGAACCTGTCTCCCCATTTGTCAGATGGTGCTCATACTACCCTCCCTTGCTACCTCTAGGGGTAACTGCGCATCTCAACAGATGAAATAATGACATAACATTATACATGCCTAATTCTTAGCTTCTGGTCCTCAGTCCTGACTCAGGTTGTCCAGGTCCTGTCCTCAGGACTTGGAGGTCAATCACCCTGACCTGGGCCAGTGAAAGGCCAGCCTGGGTGACCAAGTGTGGTTGCTCATGGTAACTGGAATCAGACTGCATCCGAGGGACAGTGGCAGGTCTTGGCTGAGCAGAAAGCCACACTAATTTCTCAGGAGAAATAAGAAGCATCAACACAGAAGATGAATCAGGAGCTCAGGAATCACAGAGATGAAGCTCGTCGAGAAACCAGCAGCAAGGCACTGAGGCCAACGTTTGAGGAACAAGGCTGTGACAAGGTCCATATTTGTCAGGGAATGGCCACCCGGTACAAGGTCTGTCAGGCCAAAGCCCACAGAACATGGGCCAAGCTGCCAAGGGTCTCTGCCACCAGAACCTGGAGGGAGACAGGCCTGTGTGGTCAAGAGCAGACCCAGCACCAGCACTCTTCGGCTTATAACTGTATTAACCTAGGAAGTACTGTGGGTACACACTTAATTATACCCTGCCTTGTTCCACGGAAAACTATTTAAAACATTAAGAATTTATAAGAATACCTAAAATTCAGCAATAAAACATAAATTAAAAATTGATAAGAACCGGTCAGGGCACACAGGAAAAGCACCCATCTGCTTCTCCACCCTTCCCCCTTTCCTTCCTCTCTGTCTCTCTCTTCCCCTCCCGCAGCCAAGGATCCATTAGAGGAAAGTTGGCCTGGGCGCTGAGGATGGCTCCATGGCCTCCACCTCAGGCTCTAGAATGACTCTGGCCGCAACAGAGCAACACCCAGATGGGCAGAGTATCGCCCTCTGGTGGGCATGCTGGGTGGATCCCAGTTGGGCACATGTAGGAGTCTGTCTGATTGCCTCCCTGGTTCTAACTTCTGAAAAATATAAAAAAAGAAAAAAAATTGATAAAAAGGTGAAATGCAAAACAGAGGAAAAGACATTAAATAAACCAGAAATCTGACTAGTTCATAAATAAAAACTACAAAGTCCTAAATGTATTTCAAGCGATCATAATTTTAGATCTGAACTTCCTGGTAGCAAGTGCAAAGGAGGAAACCTGGTCAGTTACATGATGTCCATGAAATTTTATAAAATAAATACGTAAAGCCTGATATTTAGAAAAATCAGCACTGTCTCTGGCTGTAAAGCAAGGATTTTTCCTGGCGGTCTTGCACTATAAAATTCTTGGAATAGACACAGAGACAAATCTCATGGAGATGTTGTCTGGGGAATGACATACAGACTGTTCAATAAAAGCCATCCTACGGGGACCAAAATAACATCCTACGGAAGTCACCCCTCCTGGCCTGGCTTAAAGCACAGGCACATGAGGCTAAACATTTTTAAGTAAGTAGCAGTATTGCTATTACTACTAATAGCATTTGCTATTAGTTTATTTATCTAAAATTCACTCAAGCAACCTGTATTTCCTGAGCACCTAATTAGTGTCAGCATTGTATGGAATATTGGAGAAGCAGGGCTGGGCAGGACAGACATGGAGGGGCACTGTAAGTTAACAGTCAATTACTGACCACAGTGTAACAAGGGTCCTAATGTGGATCCTCAAGTATTATGGGAGGGCTGAGGAAAGGCCTAACATTGCACACTAGGTAAGGCTGCCTAGAGGAAGTGAGGCCTGAGGTGTGTCTATAAGAAGAACCAAGTTGGGCAGGGAAATACCTGGCAGGCAAAGCTGCAGTGGCTAGACCACCAGAAGTCAGGATGCTAAAGGACCCATCATTTCCCAGAGCTACCTCTGAGAAAAACCTTGGAAGGGGCTACAGAGGCCAGGCTGGGTGGGATTGGGCCCATCACCAGGCCACACTGTGAGGATCAATCTCACACAAAACTGCCAAGTATGGCTGAGCTGGGAGCAAATGCCCCAGCACCCACTCTGGGTCCCTTCCTGGGTGTGTGCCCTTTCCCTCCTTCTCAGGGTTTGTCCCTGTTTCCCAGACTCAGGGATGTGGGGCCCTCTTGGGGTGTTCACAGCCAGGACAGACACAGCTTACAGCAGAACTGTGGGTAGGCAGTGCTGTGGGTAGGCCACTCCAGGTGTGAAAAATAACTTGATTGATTAGGGCTGAAAGGGCCCTTTGATATCAGCCAACCCAACTCTCCCATCTTACAAAGGGGGAAACTGAGACCCTAAAATGGGAAGGAAGTTATTCGAAGCCACACAGGTCAAATCCCCCCGTAGAAGCCTGACAATGCGGATAGTGCCAAACCATACATATAGACTGCTTTTCCTACATTCCTAAGATAAAGTTTAATTTATAAATTAGGCACAGTATGAGATTAACAACAATAACTAATAATAATAGAACAGTTATGATAATATATTATAACAAAAGTTATATGAATGACTATGTGGTCATTATTAAATTAAAACAAGGGTCACTTGAGCACAAACACTGTGATGTATCTGATAACTGAGAGGGCTTCTAAGTGACTAACACGTGGGTCACGTATACATCATGGACATGCTGAATAAAGGAAGGATTCACATCCCAGGTGGGACAGAGCAGGACAGCATAAAATTTCATCATGCTCCTAAGAATGGCACACAATTTAAAACTTACCAATTGGTTATTTCTGGAATTTTTCATTTAATATTTTGGGTCACTGTTGACCATGGGTATCAGAAACTGTGAAAAGCAAAACTGTGGGTAAGGCAGGACAATCATAACTTGCCTAAGATCTCATGGCTTGCAAGGTGTGGAGGTGGGGTCAGGATTCTTAATCAGACATGAGAAGGCCTGGTTTGGGGATCTCAGCTTTGAGAAGGCGGTGAGAAGAGGAAGCTGAGTAGTAGAACCAGGAGACGCAGAGCCACTGAGTCTAGGGACTCTCTGCATGGAGAGTGTGTCAAACTGTCCCAGCTAGCATCCTAGGGCCCATGAGGAAGATGGTCTGGGTGGGATTCCTGAGGTGACCATGATGCTTCCTAGCTGGCATAGCTGTCCTGGTTTTTTATTGCTACATAACAAATCACCACAAAATTTTACTCTGCTCCCAAATTATGTGGATCAGAGATTCACAGAAGAGATAGCAGGAATCAGTTGTATCTTCTCCATGATGTCTCAAGCCTCAGCCAAGAAAACCCAAACAGTTGAGGAGGCCAGATCACTGGGCTCAGCCTACACTATTGACCAGAGTGCCCAGGAAGCTTGGGCTTCCTCACAGCATGGCAACTTCAGGCTAGTGATCCTTCTTACTTCTTACTTGATGGCTCAGGGCTCTGATCACAAGTGTTAACAAAATAGAGTTGCATTGATTTTACTCACTTGGCATCACTTCTGTCATTCTCTGTGGGATGAAGTGGTCACAAATCTGTCCAGATTCAAGGAGAGGGGACATAGAATACATCTTTCAATGGAAAGAGTGTTAAAGAATTTGTGGCCATGTTTTTAAACCACCATAGCTGCATGGGTGGCCCAGCAGCCCGGAAGGGGAGCACAGCAGGGACTCATCCCTCCCTGGCAGATGCACAAAGGCTAAAGAAAGTCATGGTCAGTCCAGGCAGAACCAGGACTCTACCAGGGCTGCCTAGACCTCTTCTACCTGTGCTCCTGCACTCCACCTTTGACTCAAACATCCTCCTCTAAGAATGTTCAAGAGGTTAGACCAGGCATTCACAAAGGCAGGGACTCAAATCTCACCTCCACCATAATATGATGACCTCGAGTGAATCATGTTACAGCCCAGGGCCTTGGGCTCCTCACATGCATAATGGTGATACTTCTTCCCTCCCAAGGTCCTGGGAGGAATGGAAGAGAGAACATATGTGAGACCCAGCCACCCAGTCAGCTCCCAGTTACTGCTGGTTTCCTGCCAGGTAGAATGAGATGGGGTAGGCACCACATGAAGGGAGAGAGTCTCAGGACCCGACTCCCCGGGTTCTCTCCAGGGGACTTAACCCAAGCAGTGTGTCTGCACTTGAAGCTGGAGCAGACACCTCTCGAGCCTGTGACTCCCAGCTCTAATTACAGCTCTCTGGACACATTTCCTGTTTTGGAACTGGCAGGGTCCCTGGAGGAGCCACAGATAATGAGCTGCTGGCTACAGAGCCACCATCCAGGAGGGCAATGACCAGAAGCAGGCCCAAGTAGGCCCACCTCAGTGGGCAGAAGGCTCTCAAAGTCTCAATACTACCTTACACACACACACACACACACACACACACACACACTACCATGGCCACTGGAGTTCCCAATCTCTGCTTGCATAGCCCCAGTAAGAGGGAGCTTATCGCCACACAAAGCTTACTAACCTTAGGACAGGACAGGTGGTTAGAAGCACATCTCCCCTCAGCCTGTTCTTCAACTTCTGGGTATCAATCCCCGGGTCCACCAACAACAAGGCAACAAGGAACAGAGGAAAGAGCATGGCCTCTGGGGTCAGGAGGAACTGAGTTCAAATTCTGTCTCTACCATTTTCAGGTTCTACAGCCTTGGTCAAGTCCCTCAGACTTCTTTGAGCCTCAGTTTCCCCATCTGGAAAATGAGAATAATACCACCCAATGTGAGGGTGAGCTGCCACAGCACATGTGAAAATGACAGACACATGGTAGATGCCAAATAAATGTTGTGTCTTTCCCCCTGCCCCAACACTGCACATTAGGGTGGTTTCTTTAGGCTTAGAAATGAGATGCACACTCAGGTTACAGCGAGTGACTGTCCCGTTGAACCACTGGGATGCCTGGAGAATTAAAGAGAGAGGTGGCCATCTCCTCAGCCACACAACAAAGTCTCACCACAAGCTGGGAGCAGGAGGCAGCATGCCCATTTCAGCTTCTAAGAGCAAGTAGATTGAACAAAGTTTGGATGAATGGATGGATGGATGGATGGATGGATGGATGGATGGATGGATGGATGGATGGATAACTGACTAGTTTAAACAAGTTTTTAACTCTAACAAGGAAAAACTTACCCCCTTTTATTCCAGCCCTACTAGATATCATAATTTTGTGGAGAAAATGTGTAAGGCATTGATTTTCTTAACTTTTATAAGCATCAGAAGAATACTTGTAGCCCTGGCCAGATAGCTCAGTTGGTTAGAGCATCATCCTGAAGCGCAGAGGTTGCTGGTTCAATCCCTGGTCAGGGCACATACAGAAACAGCTAGATAGTCCTGTCTCTCTCTCACTCTCCCCCTTCCTCTCTCAAAAAATCAATAAATAAAAATTAAAAGAAATAAAAGAAAAAACTAGGACTTGTAAAACACAAGCTCCTGAGTCCACCTTCAGAGACGCTAACACTGCAGTACAGCAGTGAGGCCTCGTCTACATTTCTAACCACTCGCGCGCTGCTGTTGCTGCCCACAGGCCGCACTTGGAGAAGCTCTGGCATAAGGTGGAAGGCAGAACACTCAGCAGAAAACAGACCCATGGCCAAGATCTGGTGACCTGGCCCAGAGATTTCAGCAGTGGGGAGAAGGAAGCTGCCCTCCCAACCCTGGATGTACCTCCTAGCTCTTCAAATCTCCTATTCCCCATCTCCTTCTCATACGTGGAGTGGCCAACCTGGGCTCTCCTTAAAGTCAAGATGGTTTCATTAGGTTTAACAACAGCACCTCCGGGCAAAGAGTTCAGGCCACACATAAACCCCAATAAATAGGGAGGTGTGCAGGGGCCAGGCAGGCCAGACAGCCATGCCAGGCCTTCTGGCAGAAGGGAGAAACCCTAGAAATAAGGGGACCAGCCTCCTGGCCGCCCAGACATAGACATGTATGCATGCACACATGCAGACTCAATGGAAGAGGACCCAGACACCTTCCTTTCTGTGGCTTCTCTGGCTGGTGGCACAAAGCTTCTGTTCAGGGTCCTGCTCAGGAGTTAACTTGCTGCGTGACCTTAAGCAAACCCCTTTCCCTCTCTAGGTCTCTGTTTCCTGCTGGAGGTTCTTAGACCAGGCCTTGCCTAGAGAAGGATCTGGGAGTGCCTGAGCCACCAATGTGTTTGTTTATTAATTCTTTAGCTCAGATAGTTATTAAGTAATTCCCATGAACCCAGATCTGATCTGCTGCAGTGAACAAAACTAAAATACGGCTCATGCCTCAAGGAGCGGCCTGATTGCTGGTACTGTGCTTTATCCCTTCCATCCTGTTTCACCCTCACCTCCATGTGTCACCTTCAGACAGCAAGGTCAGCTGGATGTCCTTTTCCCTGCGTTACAGAAGAGCAAACTGAAATAAAGAATATGCAGCAGAGCCAGATGCCCTCATCCGGTCCCTGGACCAGCACTCAGCCCTGACACCTCTGCCCCAACCAAGCCCCACATCATCTAACAATCTGCTGGGTAGGGCTCATTCCTTCCAGAGAGATCCTCCCTCTGCTCGCCAAGGACATCGCTCCACAAGAAAATGGAAAGACAGAGGCCACAGGAGACTAAGTCCACCCCACCGTAGATTTGAAGATTTCAGGCTGGGCCGAAGCTTCCATCACCCCCACCCCCGGGAGGACAGTTCAATGCCAGGTGCTCAGACACAACAACCACCACCCCACCAGTTCAGACAGGGGGTTCCCAGAACTTCCTGATGCTCCAGGAGTGCTGGCAAATCCTTCTCAGTGCCCATGCCCACCAACCCTGCTCATCACTCGCCCTGAGCGCCTGTACATTGACCCCAGAGACAGAGCAGATACACATGCCTGGCACTAACTCAACATGACACCAAAAACATGACACAAGTGTAGCTTTCACGCACCTAGCTAGAGTTTTGCAATCCAGAAACTAGAAAGAAAGCCTAATGTGCCTGTGGAAAATAAACCTTACCTAAGTTACTCTGTGGGGTGGGACTGAGCACCTAAAGTTCTCAGCCAGCCTTGGCCCCACACCTCACTTTGCCAGGTTGAAGATGCGTGCAATCATTTCCCCCTGCCTAGGAAACTCGCCCTCCCCACTCTGCCTCTCCAATACATCAGCCTGTCCACCTGTCCACCTGTTTGTCATGGCTTCCTCCACTGCCTGTGTCCCCCAGGAAGCAGCTGATGTCCCCACTTGCTCTCCAGTTCCCACCAAGCCCGCGTGGAATTCCAGGGATGGCAGCACCTGTGGACCTGCGTCCTGCCTTCAGGTGACTGCTGGTTACTAGGGTGTTTGTCAGATTGCAGAGGGGCACAGCACAGCAGGAAGCCACAGCACAGGCCCACTCAGGGACAAGCTAAGACACAAGCTCCTTTGGAGGTTCTGGGAGGCTAGGAGGTGTTGCTTGCCTTAAATGTGCTCCTCCTTTGCAGGTAAATGGAGGTTTCCTGGAAGTTTTAACCGTGGAATGCAGAAGCAGACTGGACAACCCAACTGTTTTCTCAAGTGAACCATTTAAGAGGCTTGAAGAAATGTGAGGTGATGGCACTTTTAAAGTTTTTTTTAATCTTAGGAAGTAGTTAATTTTCATGAAAAAAATATATCCATATGTAATGGTTTCTTCTTGTTGTTCCTCAAGAATAAATATTTATGACTTCTCACTTTTAATTTCTAATATGGTATATGAACAAAAGCACTTTCAGCTCTTCAATAATTTTTAAGAGTGTGACAAGGTCCTGAGACCACGTTTGAGAACTCTTGGGTGAAGAGAAAGTGCCCCATCCACCACAGGTGACTGCACAGGGGTGGGGCTGCCCATGGGTGTAGGGCCTGCAGGGGGGGGGGGAGAGGACCTGGGCTGTGGACCTTGAATTGGGTAATAAGAAGTGAGCTGGGCAGGCAGCCAGGGGACAAGGCCTGAAAGGAGCGCTGGACAGAGGCTGAGGGGAGAGTTGGGAAAGGCAGCCACGTCTCTGCAGAGCAGGGACTGGAGTCCAGAGCAGATGTCAGAGGAAGAAGGGCACGTGTGAGTTAGCATGGGACAGAAGGAAGCAGCAGGGCGGGCAGAAGGAGGCTCACTGCGGGTGATACCTGCACTGCAGCCCGGTTCCGCATGGGCATCTCTTTGGCTCCTACTGCTGCAGACAACAATCCAGTCCTGCCTGCAGACCATGGAGTTGGCTCGTCCCAGGTCCCTACAATGTTTTTTTTTCACTCAGCCCTCCCTTAGGTGAAGCCAGCTGAGTACATCTGTTCCTTGCTATCCTCAAAACCCCCCAAAAATAGCCTTGAATTTTGTCCCAGCTCTGGGACCCTGCACTGGCACAGAACATTCGTCCTCTCACTGTCAACATGGAGATGGCGAGTTGAGCTCACGGAGCGGGGGAAGGCTCATGAGGACTGAGTCATGACACACGTAGAGGGTCTGGCACGTGCCGTGCCCTCAACAGGTGCAGCTAATATTAGTACGCTTGTTCCTGCCTCGACGGCTACTGTTATTATTAGTGCTGCTATTAATATCCCAGCAGGAAATGGTCTTCAAGGTCACAGAGCTCCCAATGTGACTGAGAGACAAACAGGAAAGCCAGGAGTGGTCAGAAGAAGAGCTGGAGTAGAAACCCACTCCCCAGTCCCACCCAATGTATCCCAGTGAGATTATAAGCTTCATGGAGGCTGGGGACATGCCAGCACTATCCACACTTCCAATATCTTGCATTCCTTCCCACAGCAGTTATTATTTTGGACACATCTCATGAGTTAAGCACTGTCTGCCCACAGTAGGACTTGGCCTCAAATTGGTTCAATCAATGTTTATAGATCAGTCCTTTGCCTCTCCCATCTGGCTGGCCACAAGGGTGGGGTTTGGGAAGGGTTCCCTGAGTCATCCCCCTGACCATCAACAACAAAAACACAGCTGTGATTCTGAGCAGCCATTGTACCTGCCACCCACTCTGGGGTCCCTCTGGGGAGAGCAGGCCCGGATCCTCATCCCCTTTGCTGGGGAAGATACAGACCCAGAGAGATTTAGTGCCCTGGATACACAACCAGGGTTGGGAGAGCCAGGGCTGGGTACCCAGTGCAGGGTCCCGATTCCAGAGTGTGGCTGGGGATGGCCACAGAGGGGCTAAGCAAGCGGACACGGCTCAGGGAGTGCCTGAGATTGAGAAGCAGAGAACAGAATCGCAAGGGTCTTTGTGAGCAAAGGGGAAGGTCAAAGAGAGAAGTCTGCTGGTGTGGGCATGTCAGAAACCAAGGCCCTAGAACAGCCATTTCTCCCACTCTGCTCAAAGGAGCAGCTCCAGCCTCAGCTGTGAAAGTCACAATAGCAGAGCATCCGTGCTGGACAAAGCCAACTGTCCTGAAGAGGAAGGAAGTTAGAGCCTTGCAGAGCCACCCGTCCTACCCCAGATGCAAGTGTGAAGAGGTGGTGGCCTGAGGGAGTACTCACTGTGGAGAGTGGGCAAATGGAAGGTTGGGAGGAGGGAGCCAGGGGATCACTGTGGCAGAGGAATCAGCTTAAGCTAGATATGGGGGTGGGCAGACGCCTGGACCCAGGGTGAAGCCCAGGAAGTCAGGGTCAGGGTCAGGGTCAGGGATAGGATCAGGTTCAGGAGGAGGTAGATCTACTGTGGAACCCTTTGCTCCCTCTCTTCCTACCCTGTACTTACTTCTCTGTCCCCAGTAGGGTCAAGGTGTATCTTCCCAATTAGACATGAAGCTCCTGAAGGAAGTCTCAGGTCACCCTGTCCAACTTCAAATCCAGGACCTGGGCCCAGAGCAATGATCAGCAGTTCTCCTGAGCAGACAGCTGAAGAGGCTCACTGCGAGAACCCAGGATAAGCTCAGAGACAGGGCCCTGAGCCCAGAACAGTCACTGCTTTAACCTGGTTCATTGATTTGTTTTGAGTGTTGAGACCCAATGGAAAGGGGGGTAGTGGAGAAGAGGGTCTGGAGTGGGGGTGACCCTGCAGCCATACTGTCAGCAAGATAGAGGCAGGTTGTCAGGCCCCATCCTGCAGCAGTAGCTCTACTCACAGTATGCCTGGAGGGCATTCAGGCCCCAGGACCCTGGACATCCCATTATGTGGCTGAGGCCAAGAGGGTGATGTTTGGCTCCCAATGGAGTCTGAAGCATAAAGCTGATCTGGGCACCCTGACCGGGCCCAGCTTGGCAGAGTAGGATCCAGGCACAAACTTCCTCACTAGGTAACCTGAAGGAGTGATGCCCCTGGGTCTGGGTCTGATGTGCCCCAGGGAGCAGGCGGGGCCAGCGCTGCCTGGGGACAGCAATTCTGGCAGGAATTACAGAAGGAAGGAAAAAAGGATTGCTTTGCTCAGAGAGCTCCGGGGGTAGGAGCAGGGAGGCAGTGGGGCTTGATGAAGTCCTGCCCGTTGGTAGGACCCAGGAGGCCCGAGCTCTGCCCAACTCTGCCTCTAGTTTCTGGGTCTCCTTGGCCAGGTTGATGATCACTGTCACTGAAGTGGCTAAGGAGGCTTGGCCATCAGGTGAGACCCACACCAGGTCTCCACCTCCCAATCTCTCTCCCTCCCCCTCCTCTCCTCTCTCTCTCTCTCTCTCTCTCTCTCTCTCTCTCTCTCTCTCTCTCTCACACACACACACACACACACACACACACACACACACACACACACACACACACCACGTGCCCGGCATGGCTCCATGGAGCTCCTGGCCTGCAGGGGAAGGAAGCGGAAGCCCAGGCAGCAGCCCGCAGCAGGGCCCCTAACAAAGGCGGTGGGGGGAGACTCTGGCAGCTAGAGGAGTGGGGGAGGGCAGCTCTGGCTGGGGAGGGATGTGGCTCGGAGCCTAACAGGCCACCAGCAGCCGCAGCATCTGCTTTTTCTCACCTCTAAAGGGAATCGATTTGTCTCTGACTGATTTCCCTGACGTCTAGTTTTCTTCTCTGCCCGGCTGTCAGCCCAGCCACTGTGTGCAGGGGAAGCAGGGAAGCGCCCTGGCCGCCTGCCTGTCCGCGCTCCCTCCCACCTCTCCCAAACACACACCCCACATGCTGCACTCACACTCACATTCCCAACAAAGAAACCCTACCCGCACCACAGCCACACACACAGACACACAACACAAACAAACACACACAGACACCCAGACTGAGACACCCCATATGCAACACGAACACATGTGCACATCACACACACACCTCTGCACTCACATTCCTGGCACCATAGAAACACTACCACAACACACACTTACCACGTCTTCAAAAGGTCACACACACATTCTCACACACATACCTACTTCACTGCCACTTTCAGACACCAGAATGGACAGGCACACATACAGCACACTCACTCATACCATCTTACACTCCCAAATAATACTATGTATTTACACAGGCTACATCCCCACTCACACCCTGACACCCCCCCCATACATACACACTCCCACTCCCTGACACCCGCAACACTCTCACAGCCCACAGGGACACCCACAGTCACACTTCCCAGCACCACCAGGCATACACATCTACCCGCTCCCACACCACGTATGCTCCCACATCCTGCTCTCCCCCCTTGGCCCCACCGCCCTCCGCCCCCCTGGGCTGTATGAGCCACAGCTCTTCAGAGCTCCTGGAAGCCTGAGTGTGATGATGTCACCCTGCAGTGGCCGACACTTGTGCTCAGCAAGGGAATCTGGTGGGAAAGTCATGATTGGAGACCGGCACCACGGGTGGCTGGAGGCATGAGAGTGGACAGAGGAGCTGGTCAGGAGGCAGCTGTGAGCAGCCTGAGGACACAGGCATGTTCTCTGGCTTGGACAGGTCTGTTACAGTGCCTCTGGGGCAACGCTGCACCTGGAGGGGTTCCAGTGATTTGGGGTAGGGGCTCTGGAGGGAGGGTGTCAAGCCCTCAAGGTCACCAGGGTCAGGCCAGGTTTTCCAGGTCACAGGCACATTGGCAGGGATTCCAGGACTCCAAAGAACCCTGGCTAATCAACAACAGTATGGGCAGCAAACAGAGCAATAATAATGCAAATGGACTCTCTCTGTGTTCACATAACATTTTCACTTCTGTGACGCATTTGATTGGATCCTGGAAAAGCCCAGTGGAGTTAGCATTATTCCCATCTTCTAATGAAGAAACTGAGGTCTGAATTGGAATGGAACTCATCCAGGATCCACATGGTTAGTGAATTTAGACCTCAAACTTGAATTCAGGTCTTCTGACTCCACAACCCCAAATTCAGACCACACCAACCAGCTCCAGACAATGATCCGTCTGCCCTCAGAGATCCATAAAGCCACTCCATGCCAGCACTGCTCTGCCTTGGGGGACCATGGAAGAAGCCCTCAGTCTGGGCACTAGTAAGGTGTGTGGCTGCATGGGCATGCTGGAGATACACAGAGGGTGGGTGATTGTCGATTGTTGAGTGTGTGTAGTGGGCAGGATCAGTGTTGGGATTCAGCCGGTTCGCACAAGTTCAGCAGAACCAATACCTAATATTTTGCTGAGTTCGGCAAACTGGTTGTTAAAATAGCACTTATAATCAGACTTCTTTCTAAGGTGGGCGCCTGGGCAGCCACTCAATGTGGAAATCACAAATTTACATTCCTTACTCTTTTTAACATTCATCTGTACAACAGCGTATTCTAAGCACCTGTAGTAATGTTCATTCCATCAATAGGTGAGAAAAATTGCAAGTGAGAAGGCCAATCAAGAAGCAGTATGGAAATATCTTAAATAAGAGTTTTATTGTTTATTGTCAAGTATTATTTAATATTTTTCCATTAATATTTTAAAACTCTTTCTTATAAAAACCTAGTTTTGTGTATCTCTTTTATTGTTCTTATTTAATTATTAAATAAATGAAATAATAAACTACCTTTCGGTATATCATTTTTTTATACTTAAAACAGTCATGAGGACAGAGAGCTGGTTGTTAAATTATTTGAATCCCACCACTGGGAAGGACATGTGGGAGCAGGCTCTGTGGGCAGTTGTTGGGAGAGGCTGTGTCTATGTAGGGTGCATATGGCTGTACTGATAGTGTGGGCAGCCACATGTGTAGGGGACATGCTGCAGGAAAAGATGCAGACATATGCATGAGAGGTGCATGGAGGGGGGCTGTGTGAGGGTGTGCAGCTCTGTGAAAGTGAGGTGATGGTGCACCCAAAGATGTACACTTTGGTATGTGTGAGAGTGGGGGATGCACTCCCATCACAGTGTGTGCCCCCCAGGCCATGGGGCAGGCTCTGCTTACCCCCCCCCCCTGTTTCTGTCCCTGCTAGGGACTTTATCTGTCCAGGCAGCTCTACTCTCTGTGCAAGCAACAGGTAATTGATCGATAGAACTGATTCTTTGCTCTTCAAGGTCTGGCCAGAGATCAGAGGAGACGCAAGAACCAGCACAGAATGGGGCTGAGGATTTAGGGAACACAGACACCCCATCCTTAACCTTTGCCATCCTCCTCTGCTGTCAGTGCTCCGCACACCCACCATGGTGGCACATAAAAGCCAAAGTTACCCTGTGGCACCTCAACGAGCTATGCTTGTTGAGGAAGTAAGTGCCAGCAGAACATCCACTCGTTCATGGCTTTCTTCACACATCCATTCATTTTAACACCTGACCCAGCGCCCACTAAGTACTTTGCTGGGGGGCTCCTGGAGCCACGAGGCCAATCAGACACAGCCCTAACGCACATTATGTGTAGCCTGGAAGCCTACTCCAGGCCAGCAGCAAGACAAACAAGGAGACAGTGGTGTAACCCCAAAGGCCTGCTCACATAAGCAGAAGCCATAGACCTCAGCTTTGCAGTTATTTTGGGCCAGGGTCCCTGGCCGATATCAGGAGGACAGAATGTTTAAGAATGAATGTGCATGGTCTCCCAGGGACAGCACTGAGAGCAATGCCACCACCCTCCACTTATTTTCTGTCATGTACCAGACATTGTGCCGCCAAGCAGTTTAAAGTGACTGTCACTCTACCTTGTCCAAAGCCTCATGAGGTGAGTACTGTGATTATCCAAGCTAAGGACCTTATCCACAGGATTCGAAAGACATGAGGGAGGTGGACAGATGAGGTTTCAGAAAGACCCAACCCCTGTCCTTAGTGTGTAAGAGAAAGATGACAGTCACCCGCTTGCGGGGCTCCTGCCAGACTGCACAGAGCTCCCCTGGAACCAGATCCCAGCTTGGCTATGGCTTCTGGGATGGGGCAAGAAGGCCAAGTTTGGATGGGAGGGGAAAACGAGATGCCTGCCCTTAGCTCAGGTGGAAGAGGAAAAACTCTCAGACTCTGTAGTTGGGGCATGGCCTCAGGGGCCAGGGACCATTGGGCTCCACAGTCCTCCCTCTAAGGAGCAGCAATGATCAGATGGAAAAGTGCTGCTTCCATCCTGCCGGGTGGCCCTTCTAGGGTATTCCTCCATTACAGCCCGGCCCCAGTAGGGCCTCCTCCTTGGCTTCCTTAATGTGGCCCCCTGCAGACAGGTAATTTGGAGGAGTAATACAGGCCACGGCCAGCAGGACCTCCTCTGACCAGTGGAGAAACTGAAGGTTGCAGAGCAGATCTGGGGTCTGGGTTCAAGTCCTCCAGTGATGGCCCCACCTCATACTGAGGACATCTGACGTGAGACAGGAGTCAGTTTTTTACCCTCCTCCTCCTGTTCCTTCCATTCCCCCTCCTCTTTTTCTTTCTCCTTTTTCCTCTCCCTCCTTATTCTCCCTTGTACCTTATCTTGCTTAAGTAAAGTAAAAAATGTCCTCTGCTTCCAGACTAGAAAGTCTCCATGTGAGAGAGACCTCAGAGGCCTCCCTCTACATGTGTGGTCAGTAGAACAGCAGCCCACCAAAGATGTCCAAATGCGAGCCCCAGAACCTCGGAAGGTGCTAGGTCAGTGGTTCTTAACCTTTTTTGAGGTGCCAAACCCACCAGTTTCATATGCGCATTCACTGAACCCTTCTTTAGTGATAAATAAAATATTTTTCCCCCCAAATTCAAGACATAGGTATATGTTTTTTTACTGGTGCACAAAATGAGCTGTGCATGAACATCACCTTGCTCAAAGAACAAAACCAACAAAGTGCATGAACTCACAACAAATTACGGTATTACTTTATTCTGGCCTCCGTGGCAAAGGCTTCTCTGAACCCCTGAGACCAACTCATCGAACCCCTAGGGTTCGATAGACACCAGGTTAAGAACCACTGTGCTAGGTTATATGAAAAGGGGGATGAAGGCTGCAGACGGAATTAAGGATGCTATTTCGCTGAATTTGAGATGGAAGATGTTTCTGGACTTTCTGGGCTATCAAGGGGGTCAAGTGTAGTCACAGAGTACAGAAAGGAAGAGGAGGCAGAAGGGAGAGCCAGAGAGAGAGCTTCCCGGGAGGCACGTGGTCAGCCCTTGCTGAGTCTGATGGTGAGCAAAGTGGCCTTAGCCGAGGAAAGCCAGCAGCCTCTAGGAACCAGAAAGGCAAAGAATCAGATTCTTCCCTAGAGTCTCTAGAAGGAACACAGCCTTTCCGACAACTTGATTTTAGTCCACTGAGAATCATTTGGGAGTTCTGACCTCTATAACTGGAAGACAACAAATTTGTGTTGTTTCAGTGCACTACTTTTGTGGTCATGTATTACAGCAGCAGCAGGGAACTCACACACCTGTTCACATCCCCAGGCACCCTCCAGTTGCCTGCCCTCCAGGGACAGGGAACTTCCTCCAACCCCAGGCAGCTCTTTCATTACCAAATCTTTCCTCATAGGATCCAATGTGTTCCCTTGAGACTGCTTTCCAGTGAACAGCTCTGTCCCTTGGGTCCCCAAAACAAGCCACTCTTTACCTTTCTGATGTCTCAAGACAGTGATCATGGCATTGATCCCACTCTACTCTTTCCCTCTCCTCTCAAAAAAAAAATCTGATTTTCTTTTCTTAGCTTTCTTCTGAGTTCTGGGAGTCAATCATGCCCAGGCCAGCATTTTCAGGAGCAAAGACTCCTCCTGTTTGCCAAGGAATCATTGGGATAGGATGGAGGTCATGGTTTCTGCTGGCTGTGCAGCCTTAGATAAACCCATACTTTCCCCAGACCACTGATGTTCCTTCTGTACAACTAGATGAAACCTCATGAGCTCCGTGGATAGCCATGAAACAAGGTGGGTCCTACCTGCCTTGATTCCTTTGACAACATGACTCTGAAACACCCGCCTTCTCTCCATGTTTCTCGTAATTAACAGGAGAAGGGAGGAAAGCGGAGAGAAGTGGAGGGGTGGGGAAGGAGACAGGAGAGGAGTGGAGAGCAGAGGGGGAGAGGAGAGGGGAAGGGAGGGAAGAAAAGGGGAATGGAGGGGAGCAGAGGGGAGGGGAAGGGAGGGGAGGAGAGAGGAGGGAAGGGAGTGGAGGGGAGGGGGAGGAGACTGGAGAGGAGTGGAGAGCAGAGGGGGAGAAGAAAGGGGAAAGGAGGGGAGTGGAGGGGAAGGAGACTGGAGAGGAGTAGAGAGTAGAGGGGGGAGAGGAAAGGGGAGGGGAGAGGAGGGGAGGGGAGGGGAGAGGAGGGGAAGGGAGGGGAGGAGAGATGTATGTTCCTGCAGAAATTATATCCCAATGTTTTATTATGTGCTCTTGCTTGGGCAGTACCTTAGTTAATGGTGTGTCAGATGATGGTACAAATTTATAGCTAAAGGTTTACATCACAGACAGCTGGAATGAATGACAATAAATTAATTTAAAGTGCTACCAAAGTGTTCCCCAAAGTATATGTGCTTATGAGCTCTGGGCTAATAATTTATAAATGCATGCCTTTATAATCCTGGTCTTGAGTCTTGAAAGCAGCTAGTTAAAAAGCAGTCACATGACATAAATTATTTTTATTAATATCGTGAGTGCATGATTAGGGTAGCGGGAATGATAGTCATCAGCCCATGGTTTCTGCAGCCAAGCATCTCCTTCCTCCTTGTCCACTTGTCCTCAGGGGTTTAGACCTCACAATGCCAGGTTCCATTCATCCCAAGAAACTTTCAGGCTGCCAGAGCCTGAACTGATGCCCTCTCCGGAGATGAGAACTTCACTCCACATCCATTTTGGATTCACTTTCCTAAGGAGTTGTTACACTATCTTCATGCTCCTTAGACAGAAGAGAGCAACTTTCTTTCATGCGGGAACAATCAGCACGTTCACATAAACTCAGAGAGAGATTTGCTGAATCTTGGTTGCTGTACCTGTAAAATGGGCATCATGGCACTGACCTCAATTGACCTCATAAGGCCACTGAGAGAATTGATTATGGCCAGATATTAGCTCTCAACAATATGTGTTATTCTTGGGAGCTTCTCTCTACTTACTACTTATCCTACAAAGGGAGGGGGAAATTCAAAGTGGTTTATACAATCTGAAACCCTGTGGTTGGTTGACCTGTTCCAGTCTTCTTGATAAAATATAAGATGACCCTGCCTTTCCAGAACCCCGTTCCAACACCTTCTCCTCTCTCAAGCCAATCCTACTGTATGTGCTCTGGGCCTCAAGTCCTGCCAGTTTCTCAGTAGATCCACCAATTATCCTCTTATGGTTTCACCTTCTCCAGAGTTATGTTAAAGACTGTTCAAATTCTTAGCAACTCCTCCCATCAAGAGATAGACTTTCCTCTCTACCTTGAATTGGTGGTTTTTGACTTGCTTTGACCTACAGAATGTGATGGAAGTGACGCTGTAACTTACAAGACTGGATCTTCAGATATCTGCAAGTCTTGTCCAGGTAGATCAGTTGGTTAGAGCATCACTCTAATATGACAAGGTTGAGAATTCAATCCCCAGTCAGGGCACATATAAGAATCAACCAACAAAAGCAATAAGTGGAATAACAAATTAATGTTTCTCTCTCTTTCTTTTTCTCCCTTCCTCCCTCTCTCTCTCTAAAAATCAATCAACAAATAAAATTTTAAAAGAAGGTATCTACAGCTTCTGCTTTGGAGTCGGTATTTGAAATATTTCCTCTTGGAATCCAGCTGTTATGCTGTGAGAAGCCCAGTCAAGGTGGAAAGTCCACATGCAGAAGAACCAAGAAGATCTGGCTGGCAGCCCCAGCCAAGCTCCAAGCCGATAACCAGCACCAGTAATGGGCCACCTTGATGTTCTAGTCAAACCTACAAGTGACTGCAGCCCAGGCGGACCAGTAGAACCCAGTCTATCCAAGAATTTTGAGAGATAATAAATGGTCATTGTTTTAAACATTTGTTTTGGACAGTTCGTCACATGGCATTAGATACCTAGAACACCCCTCCCCACTGGCTGATTCCCATTAGCATTTACACACACCCAATTTTCTCTCATCTAAAACCCTCCCTTGATGCCACGTCTTCACCAGCTCCAACCTTAGCTCACTCTCCCATTCACAACTAAACTGCAAGGCAGAGACTTTGGTCCCATTGTCTACCCTTCCACCCCCATCACCCACTCCTCATCAGCCAGTGCTCTATCACCCACTCCTCATCAGCCAGTGCTCTGGCTTTCACTCCTCCCACTGCTCCAAGGGAGTCATCTCATGATCACCAGACACTGGCTATCCTTGAGTCTTGCAGGTTGCCTGACCTGATGCTAGAGCAGTGTGCCTCCTAGTGCCCATCACCTCTCTTTTCACCATGATCCCTTTAGCCATCCCCCACACACACACACTCACACTACTGGCTCAGTACCTCTAGTCTCCACGCTGTTTCCGTGCTCTTGCCTATGCACCTCTTTTCTTCCTCTTTAAATCCTGGCATTCCTCAGGTCTCTGTCTTAAGCCCTCAACCTTCTTCACTCATTTAAGGCAAGCCCATTTACTCCTTCCTCCATGCCAATGTCTCCCAAATCTGTACATCCGGCCAAGATGCTCTCTCCAGGCTGAAATATCCCACTGCCTCCTGGACTTTTCCTCTAGATATCTTCCAGGCCCTCTAACCTCAACAATTCCAGCATTTACTCATTCGTTGTCTTTACACCTTCTGCACCCTTATATTCTCCTCTTCCAGGGATTAGCGCTGTCTTCTATTTGGTTGTTTATGTCTCAAATCTGGGACCTAGTCATACTTCATTCTGCCCCTCTCCCCACATAGAATCGATCACCAGATCCTGGCAAGTCTACCACTAAGTGGGTCTATAGTCTATTCTTTCATTGCCCTTGCCCAGGTCCCCACCATCCTTTACCTGGGATACTTAGAACACCCCCTACTGGTCTTCCTACCTGCACTCATACATTCAATTCATTCTTCACTCTGAAGTAAACAGACCCTTATTATATCACTTTGCAGCTTCCAGTCTTTGTCATTCAGTGGATCCATACTGCATTCAGAAAAAAAGATGAGCTCATTGATGTGACACATGGGCCCTCCCCCTGCATCCCAAGACCAAATCTGGTCATTCCCCACATTTACACTGAGTTCATTCCTCCAACCTGCTGTGTGCTCACACATGTTCTTTCTGCAAAACACACTCTTCCCTCCTCCCAGGTCAAGCAAACACCACCTCTTTCAAGCCTCAACTTCCCCAGTGAAGCTTTATCTGCCCCATGCACCCATCCCACCCCACCCTCCCCCTCTTCCATCCTCGCCCTGCTTTTTCTTCTCTCAGCACTTCTCTCCCTTGATGTTAACTGTTTGGTGAGTTTTTGTCTTCTCAGCTCAACAGCCAGCTCTGAAGGGGGCAGGAGTTGTTTATCATGACCTAGCACAAAAGTTGGCACAGAGTGAATAATCAATATTTGTGAATTAATAAATGATAAATGAGCCTTGAGAAAACGTCATCACCTTACCTCCTCCAACCTCTGTCAAAGCATGGCTTTAACAGATTTGCCACGGAGTACCATGGGCCAGTGATTCCTGAGACAAGGGACAGGTGATCTCCATTTTCCAGTCAGAAGTGTCCCTCCATTCACCCACTAGCCACTCAGCAGCCACTATTGAGCACCCGCTGTGTGCCCAGCCATGGATGGCAGAGAGATGCCAAACATGTGCATTAACAAAATACGTCAGAAACGAGAAGGCACAAACCACAGATACCCACAGCAGTACAGACAAGTCTCAAAAGCAAGGGCTCAGTAGAGAAGTCAAACAATACATCACACACCAGGTAATTCCACTGACATCACAATCTAGAAAGGGCAAGACTATAGGGATGAAAAACAGATCAGGACTCCCAAGACATGTGTCGCAGAGAATGGGTCAGGCAGGAGCAGAGCCGTCCTCTTAACACCAGCCTCAAAGGTCACTCAGCATCATTTCTGTCGAGTGCTATTCATTAGAAGTGAGTCACTAAAGCTGGCCCATATTGAAGGGGCGTGGCAGAATTATAGTCTGCTGTTTGATGGGAAGAGTGTTAAAGAATTTGAGGGCATAGTTTTTTTGTTTGTTTTTCTTTTTTTGTGGGTTTTTCTGTGCCAGAGACAGAGAGAGAGAGACAGATAGGGACAGACAGACAGGAAGGGAGAGAGATGAGAAGCTTCAGTTCTTTGTTGCAGCACCTTAGTTGTTTATTGATTGCTTTCTCATATGTGCCTTGACCAGGGGGCTATAGCAGTGCGAGTGACCTCTTGCTCAAGCCAGCAACCTTGGGCTCAAGTCGGCAACTTTGGGCTCAATCCAGCGACCATGGGGTCATGTCTATGATTCTATGCTCAAGCCAGTGACCCTGCATTCAAGTTGGTGAGCCTGTCCGTGCTCAAGCAGGATGAGCCTACGCTCAAGCTGGCAACCTTGGGATTCTGAACCTGGGTCCTCTGCTTCCCAGTTCGACATTCTATCCACTGTGCCACCACTTGGTCAGGCAAGGGGACATGGTTTTAAACCTTCATAGGTATCATTTGACTACCAGCAACGCCACTCCTACCAGGCCTGACAACCACATGGCCTGACATTCCCATTATCTGCAGGCAGTGAAACCCCTGGACCACCCAAGGGCAAACCTTTTCATGGTAAGGACATTATTATAATAATGTTAGAATACTGTATTGGAAGAAAAAAAAATCACCTCTATTTGCTACTTGTTTTTTGTGTGACCATAAGTTATTTACCTTCTCTGTGTCTCCGTTTCCTAATCTGTAAAAGAAGCATTGTTATAGTCCTTACCACATAGTGTTGTGTTATTATGAGAATTAAGTGAGATAATTATGTAAAGTGCTTAGAAAAACACATGGCACATGGCAATTCCAAATAATGTTGTCATCTTTCATGAGCTGGCTGGAGGGACCTCATGACCTTCCTAAATGAGATGATTCGCGGAAAGAGCTTAGAGCAGGGCCTGCCTGGCCCACAACAATAAATCAGCTATCTGCTATTGTTACTATAGTTATAATTACTAGCTTTTGCTTCCTCGAGACCTCCAGAATAATGTGCAAAGTCCTAGACTGTCATTCAAGGTCCTTTGTAAATACATCCCTGCCTGTCCCTCTGCATACCACTAACACTCCCATCGTACACACCATGTACACCATTCTTCAATTTTCTCAGACTCATGACCTTCACCTATGCAGCTTATTCTCCTAAGATGCCCTCCTAGACACCTTTTCCTGGTGAGCTTCCACTCATCAGAAACATTGGCCTGGGGGTCAATGATGTGAACTTCTAGCTCTGACAGAGACTAGTCATATCACCATAAATTTAAATAAAAAGAAATAGACGAGAAAAGAAAGAAAGAAAACTGAGCAAACACAGAAACACCTATTTTCACATAGAAGCACACAGGTCAGTGATTCCTGAGAGAAGGGAAACAGATTAGTAAGCTCTATGATTGTCTCAGTTTTCTAATTAGAGACATGTTCCAGGCCACTGAACAAAGAGAGAGAATCCAAGTGGAGCGCAGCAGTCTCACTGAGCTAATGAGACAGATTGGAGCACAGGGAGGCTCAGGATGCTGGAAGTTGTGGGCAGAATACCAGAGAGGAAGCAGCTAGGCAAAGAAAGCTCCAGAAATCTACAAAGAGGTCCTCTTGAGCCTTGGAATGAATTATAAACTGTGTACACCTAGGATGAGACTTGATGGAGTCAGACAAAGACCAACTATCAGAGAAATAATTACTACCAGGGAGCTATGAGTTTAACAACTACCAGAGCTCACACAGAGATGAGAGATTTTGAGTTTCAACCAGTCAGAGTAGAGGCTTCACTAATCAACTTAACAAAGCTTAAAAATGTGCCTCAAAAGGAGCAATTTGATCCACAAGTAAACTAACTAGCTGTCCATCATAGCAGTTTCATTAATATTCTTTAAAGGAGACAACAAAATAGAAACACTCAGTAATGGAACACCACAATGTCCAACGTTGAAAGAAAAACTCCTAGAGGTACGTAAAAGCAGAAAAATGAAGCCCACAACTAGAAAAAAAAGTAATTCAATAGAAACAGACGTAAATGACAGAAATTATGGAATTAGAAGACCAAGAAATTAAAATAGCTATTATAAAAATATTCATAAAAGTAAAAGAAAATAATCATGAAGAGATAAATAAAACCCATAAAAAAGAATCAAACAGAACTTCTAAAGCTAAAAGGCACAATCTATGAAATAAAAAGTTTACAGGGATTAAGAGCAACTAACACACTGCAGATAAAAGGATCCATGAAGTTGAAGACAAACAACTGAAATCACAAGGGAAATTTGAAATTATCTTGAACTGAATGCAAAAACAAAAGCATACTATATCAATATTTGTAGGATACAGCTAAAAGAGTGTTTGGAGGGAAGCATATAACTTTGAATGCTTATTTTAGATAAAGTAAGAGTTTTGAACATTTATGCAGAAGTTAGCAGAGTAAACCTGAGACCAATATCCTTAGAAAAGCCTGTTTATAAGGTTGACCCTCGACTGGTATCTGGGAACATACATTTCAGAAAAGCTCCCATAGTTTCTTTATAAAAAGAGGCTTAATGTGCCTAACCTGTTTATGTAAATAATGTGGTTTATGCTGAACACCACTTTCTTTCTGGTAGTTTGGAATGTTGGCATGTGCCATGCAAAAGGTACCTTATGCGAACACCCTGGCACTGAGTCTCTAAGGCACTTCTCTGGTAGACAACATTGCACATGCATTGTCACAGCTCTTTGCTGTGGGACTGGTGAGTGCATCAGTGTAGCTCCACTGTGAGCAGACTCTTGGAAGCTTGTATCTGCTTTCCCTTAACACATCATATCATGTGCCTTTTCCCTTTGCAATTTTGCTTTGTATCTTCCATTGTAATAAATCTTAGTGATGAGTATGACTATACACTGAGTCCAGTTAGTCCCCCTAGAAAAATACTGGAGGTAGTCTTAGGGATTTCAACATACCATGAATTCTCCATAAAAGGTTTGATGAAATAAGACTAAATTAAAACCAAATTAAGTAGAAGGAAGGAAATAAAAAAGAACAAAAATCAATGAACTGGAGCCAGATAGCTTGGCTGGTTAGAACATTGTCCAGAGATATAAAGATTGTCAGTTCGGTCCCTGGTCAGGGCACATACAGGAACAGATCTCTCTCTCTTTCTCTCTCTCTCTCTCTCTCTCTTCTTCTTCTTCTTCTTCTTCTTTCCCTAAAATCAGTAAATGAATTTAAAAAGAAAAATCAACAAATTGTAAAATGAATGTACACTAAAGGAACTCAATGAAACCAATAACTTATGCTTTTGAAAAGATTAATAAGAATCAATAAAACTTCAGCAAAATTTACCAAGAAAAAATAAATAAAACATAAATTATCAATATCAGGTATCAACATGGACTCATCACTACAGATTTTGTGGATGTTAAAAAGAAAATAAAAGAATATTATAAACAACTTCAAGGTAATGACTTTGAAAACTTAAATGAAATAATCAAATTCCTTGAAAAACAAAAATTGACCTAAGAAGAAACAGAAAACATGGTTTGATATCTACTGTATAAATTTAATTCAAAATATCTTCCCATAAAGAAATTCCATTGCTCAATGCATAGAGCATTGGCCGTGCATATGGACATCTAGGTTCAATTCCCAGTCAGGGCACACAGGAGAAGTGACCATCTGCTTCTCTCCCTCTCCTCCTTCTCTCCCTCTTCCCTTCTCACAGCCAGTGGCTTGATTGGTTCAAGTGTCAACCCTAGGTGCTGAGGATGGCTTGGTTGGTTCGAGTATGAGCCCCAGATGGGGTTGCTGGGTGGATCCCAGTTAGGGTGCATGAGGGAATCTGTCTCACTGTCTCCTCTTCTCTCACTTAAAAAAAAAGAAAAAGAAAAGAAAACTCCAGGCTTGTATAATTTCATCAAGTATTTAAATAAAAAATAATATTTATCACACACAAACTCTCTCAAAATATAAAGGAAAATAGAACATTTTCCAACATTTTCATAAGGCCAGCATTACCCTGATAGCAACACCAGACAAAAAATATTACAAGAAAACTATAAACCAGCCCTAGCCGGGGTGCTCAGTGGATAAAGTATCGGCCCAGAGCACCACAGTCACAGGTTTGATCCCTGGTCAGGGCATGTACGAGAAGCAATCAGTGAGTGCACAACTAAGTGGAACAACTAAGTGGAACAGTGAGTTGATGTTTCTCTCTCTCTCTCCTTCCCCCTCCAAATCAATGTAAATTATTTTTAAAAAGAAAACTATAAACCAATGAAAATTACAGCAGACTTTTTTAAAAATAAAAATAAATAAGATGGTTCTAAAATTATTTAAAAATGGAAAGGACCTATAATCCCCAAAACAAAATTGAAAAAAAAGGAACAAATTTGGAAGACTCACATTGCTTAATTTCAAGACTTTCTATACAGTTACAGTGATCAATAGAGTGTGGTATTGGTATAAGACAAAACATACGACTCAATAGAACAAACTAAAGTCTCAAGACAGGCCCACACACCTGTGCAACTGATTTTTTTAAAACAAAGGTGGCAAAAGCCCTGGCCAAATAACTCAGTTGGTTAGAGTGTCATTCTCATACACAAAGGTTGCAGGTTCAATCCTGGTCAGGGCATGCACATGCAAGAACAGAGTGATGTTCCTGTCTCTTTCTCTCTCTCTCTCAAATCAATAAATAAAGTTAAATAAATAAATAAACAAAGGTGACAAGGTTATTTAGTGGGCAAAGTATTTGTAAGAACATGTGTTAAAATAAATGAATATCAAACTTCCAATTTCTAGCCTGGCATGTAAGGATCATCTCATAACAAGAAAAAAAGTGCCCGACCAGGCGGTGGCGTAGTGGATGGAGCGTTGGACTGGGATGCAGAAGACCCAGGTTCGAGACCCCGAGCTCGCCAGCTTGAGTGCGGGGCCATCTGGCTTGAGCAAAAGCTCGCAAGCTTGGACCAAGGTCATTGGCTCCAGCAAGGGGTGGCTTGGCCTGCTGAAGGCCTGTGGTCAAGGCACATGTGAGAAAGCAATCAATGAACAACTAAGGTGTCGCAACAGCAATGAAAAACTAATGATTGATGCTTCTCACCTCTCTCCATTCCTGTCTGTCTGTCCCTATCTATCCCTCTCTTTGACTCTCTCTCTGTCCCTGTAAAAAAAAATTTTTTTTAAGAAAAAAAGCTAAACAAACTAAAAAGAAACAACTCCTCCTATTGTTGTTAGAGAACTGAGATCATGAGGCAAACTACCGCCTCTAAAATTATAGAGACGGATAGGCAGATAAAGCAAAGGCAGAGAACACAGCTTACTGGAGCAGAAACTTATAAGCAGAAACTTCTGTGGGGACCAGCACTACATTTCTTTTATCTGCTACATCAATTCTGGCTTTCAATGAAAAATAATTACAAAACATAATATAAGGGAGGGGGGGGGGATTTGAAGAGACAGAGAAAGCATTAGAACCAGATTCACATATGTATTTTAGGAATATTGGAATTATCAGACCAAAAATTTAGAACAACTATGATTAATACACTAAGGCCTCTAATGAAAAATATAGGCAACAGGCAAGAATAGATGTATTATCTAAATGGAGAGACAGAAATTCTAAAAAGGAATCAACATAAAATGCTGAAAATCAAAAGTACTGTTGCAGAACTGAAGAATATTTCTGATAGATTCATTTGCAAACTGGAAGCAGTTGAAGAAAATAAATGCCTCTAATATTGAAGAGATCTTAATAGAAACCTCTCAAACTCAAAAATAAAGAGAAAATAAATTGGAAAAAGAAAACCCAAAATATCCAAGAACTATAGGACAACTACAAAAAAATATATAACATACATACAATGGGAATACCAGAAAAGAAAAAGAAAAAGAAAGGAAGGAAGGAAGAAAAGAACAAAATAAATAACTGAAGCAATAATGACTAGAATTTTCCAAAAATTAATGTCAGACACCAAACCACATATTCCAAGAACTTTAATGGACAACAATAAATGCCAAAAACCTACACCTAGGCATATCATATTCAAGTGAAGACTAGTAGACATAAAAAGTCTTAAAATAAAATAAGCCAGGTTGGGGATAAATAAAAAGCCTTTATAGAGGAGTAAGGATTTTTATCAGACATCTCAGAAACCATCCAAGCAAAAAGAGAGTGAAGTGAAATATTTAAGTATTGAGAAAGAGAAAAAAATCGCCAAAGTACAATTCTGTATCCTGCCAAATTATGCTTCAAAAGCAAAGGAGAAATAAAGACTTTCTCAAACAAAAATTGAGAAAATTTGTTGCCAGTAGACCTGCCTTGCAAAAATTTTGTAAGTTCTTCAGACAGAACGAAAATGATTAAATCAGGAACCGATCTCCCTAAAGAAATGCTCCGAGAGCATTAGAGAAGGAATAAGTGAAGGTACAATATAAACTTTTATTTTTCTTATTCTTAATTGATCTAACAGATAATGGTTTGTTCACTATTAAAGCAACAATGTATTAGATGACTATAGCTTCTGGATAGGTGAAATAAATCACAGTAATGATACAAGGAATGGGGGAGAAATAAGAATACTTTGTTATTATAAGATATTTGCACTGCCCATGAAGCAGTGTAGTCTGATGTGAAAATGGACTTCAATTAATTATAAACATATATTGCAAAGAACAACCACTATAAAAGGTTATAAAAGAATCATATATTAAGATAGAAGAAAAAATGATGCTTAATTAAAACCACAAAAAGTGAGAAAGAGTGAAAGACAAAAGATAGCAACAAATAACAAGGAAAACAATAAAAAACAGTAACAATTATGGTAAATAAAACAAATGGAGCCTGACCAGGCAGTGGCGCAGTGGATAGAGCGTCGGACTGGGATGCAGAAGACGCAGGTTCGAGTCCCCCAGCTCGCCAGCTTGAGCTCGGGCCCATCTGGCTTGAGCAAAAAGCTCGTCAGCTTAGACCCAAGGTCGCTGGCTCCAGCAAGGGGTTGCTTGGTCTGCTGAAGGCCTGCGGTCAAGGCCCATGTGAGAAAGCAATCAATGAACAACTAAGGTGTTGCGACGGCATCGAAAAACTAATGATTAATGCTTTTCACCTCTCTCCGTTCCTGTCTGTCTGTCCCTATCTATCCCTCTCTCTGAATCTTTCTCTGTCCCTGTAAAAACAAACAAACAAACAAAAAGCACAAATGGATAGTCATATGGACCTCAAATTTACTTCACTTCATTTATAAAATTGAACTCAAATAAACCATACCTCTAAACATAAAAAGCTAAAATTATAAAATATCTAGAAGAAAACTTAGAAGAAAGTCTTTACAACCTTGTTGGCAAGCAGAGATCCCTCAGACAAGTCGTTAAAAAAGCACTAACCATTCAAGCATAAACTGATCAATTGGACTTTGCTTTTCAAAATACACCATTTAAAAAGTGGAAAAAGAAGCCACTGAGCCTGACCTGTGGTGGTGCAGTGGATAAAGCGTCGACCTGGGAACACTGAGGTCGCCAGTTCAAAACCCTGCACTGGTCTGGTCAAGGCACATATGGGAGTTGCTGCTTCTAGCTCCTCCCCTCTTTCTCTCTTTCTCTCTCTCTCTCTCACTCTGTGTCTCCTCTCTAAAATGAATAAAAAAAGAAAAAAGAAGCCACTGACAGTGGGAAAATATTTCAAGACACGTTTATCCAGATTTGACAAAAGACCTTTATCCAGATTTGAATATTTGGAATAGTTCAATAATAAGACAAATGAGCCTGACAGGTGGTGGCACAGTGGATAGAGCTTTGGCCTGTGACACTGAGGACCCAGGTTCAAAACTCCAAGGTCGTCAACTTGAATGTGGGCTCGCCAGCTTCAGCACAGGATTGTCAACATGATCCCAAGTTCCCTGGCTTTAGCCCAAAGGTTGCTGACTTGAGCTCAATGTCACTGGCTTGAGCAAGGGGTCATTGGCTCAGCTTGAGTACCCCTCCCCCTTGGTCAGGCATGTAAAAGAAACAATCAATGAACAACTAAACTGATGCAAATTATGAGTTGGTGCTTCTCATCTCTCTTCCTTCTTAGCTCTCTCTCTCTCTTTCTCAAATAAGAAAAAGAAGAAGACAAATGTGCCCGTAAAATTGGGCAAAAGATTCAAATAAATGCTTTATCAAAGAAGATATGCACATAAAAAGATGCTCAATCAAAATAATTTTTAAATATCTTTAAAATTGAGAAATAAATTTTCATCTCATCAAGAAATAAACTATTTTAAAAAAAAGATGCTCAACATCTTCAACATCATTAGTCATCATGGAAATGTAATTTAAACCAACAGAGAGATACCATTACATAGTTGCCGAATGATTAAAAGTACAAAGACTGACCAACACCAAATGTTGGCAAAAATACAGAACAGTAGGTTTCTCAGCAATGCCAAGGGCTAAAATGGTGTTATCTCTTTGGAAAACAGTTTGGCAGCTTCTTATAAAATAAAGCATTTACCTACCATACAACCCAACAATTCCACTCCTAAACATCGACTCAAGAGAAAACATGTTTACCCAAATTTGCATATTTGTGTTAATATCATTTTCATTCAGAAAAGTCTAACACTGGAACGAACCCAAATGATTACCAACTGGTGCACAGATAAACAGTGGAATGGCCATTTACTACTCAGCAAGGCAAGGGCCAAACTACCAATACATGATGTAGCATGGATGGGTCTACACAAAAGAGTACATATGTTTAATTCCATTTATAGGAAGTTCTAGAACACATGAAACTAATCAATAGCAATAGAAATCAAATCACTCATTTCTTGAGTGGGAGCAGGGAGAAAGATTGACTGGGAAGGGGCATGAAGGAATTTTGCAGAATGATGAAAACGTGCCAAATCCTGAGTGTGGCAATCTTTATCCCACTGTCTACATCTGTCCAAACTCACTAACTGTACGGAAAAATAGTCATCAATGAAACTGACTTAAAAAAAAAAAAGAATGATTGGAAGGAGAAAAGGAATGTAGTGTTGGGAAGAACAAAGGGTGGAACCTGGAGGTGGCAGGGAGCCCCTGAAAGGGTTCTTGGGGGTCTCTGGGGCGGCCTTTTCCTCTTGCTTTAGCAGAGGCAGCCCTTGAAGATGGCAAAGCTGAGGCCACAGGACCTGAAGACCTTATCCCTTGTGGGGTTTTTAATTTCAGTTCAATTTGGCAAGTATTCATTGAGCAACACATGCATACCGTCTTCTATGTGCCAGAGATTTATTCACATTAATCTCTTACCGATTCTGAAGTCAGACTGCCTGGATTCCAACCCTGGCTTATTATCTTGACCAAGTTCTTCAATTTGCCTCTGTTTCTTCCTCTATAAAGCAGAGATAAAAATCATGTCTCCTCGCAGGTTTGTTGTAGGGATAGAACAAGTTGGTCCTTGTAAAGTGCTCGTCTGGAGTGCAGGGCAAATGTTAGTGATTGTTGAGTTGTTGCATTTACAATTTCAGAAGCCCCTTCACCTGCTCACTGGTATTCACCCTAAGCAGCTCCGGGACACCAGTCAGAAGCCAGTCTGCAAACCCTACTTCTCCGTTCACTGGCCGCAGGGCCTGGGGATGGTTATTCAGCCCCTCCAGGTCTCCATTTCCCATATCAAGCCTCCCCCATGAGGTGGCTGAGGACTAAAGAGCTAACAGAAGTGAATGTCAACTCAGTGCCTGCATCTTGCAAGTGCTTAAGAAATGTTGACTACTCTTACTTTGTGTGACCATTGCATCTTAGTAAAAAACCCTGAAACCGAGGGGTTCCCGGCAGATGAGGAGGCCAGGACTTCTTCACACTAAGTGAAGAGCCTGGAGGCCTGGTGTGAGTGGCCCCAGGATTAAGGAGGAGGAATGCTGGACGGGCCATGGGCAGCTTGACCGAAATGAGGGTAAACTGGTGTCTCAGAGGACAGACTTGGAGTCCTTCTTCACTTTCTCGTTGTGCCGTTGCCCGACTGGGCCTTAGTTGTCCCCTCTGTGTCCCACATAGGACGGTTTTACCAGTCAAGGGTGCATAAGAAAAGCAAAAAGCTACAATTTTGACATGAACAAACCAAGGTCTGGCCCCTAATCTACCAGTTCCAAGAAAAATGTCATTAGCTAATCACAAACTGTCTGAGCTTCAGTTTTTTCATCTGTCCAATGGGGCTAATGGTGATATTACTAGACTATGATGCTGTACCAAAGTTCACAGCTGCAAGAAATGTTACATTCTGGATTTTTCTTTCAGGAAACTAAATTCTGACCATCCCATCTCTGTCATCATCGGGCTGTCTCTCCTCAGCCTCAGAAAAGGGGAGGCTCCTTGGTGCCCAAGAATTAGGGTGGGACATCCTACCTGCACTCTGTTTTGGCCACTGCATGGGCCCCCATGCTCCGAGATTATGTGGCCCCTAATATTCTGTGGTGTCTCTCCTCTGGGCATGAAGCTGGACCAAGTGTTGGACTGGCCTCCCTGACATTTCACATGCTCCGGCCAGGTCCTCTTTTACCTGCCTCCCTTCCCAGTCTGCCCCTCCCTCAGCCACTACCACCCCTCAGAGTCCCCTTCTTCCCCAAAAAACCCAACTCAGAGCAGTTGCTGCTCCTGTGCCCAACCCTTTAGGTAGAGGAACCTGAAGGCCTGGTCAGCATGAGAATAGCCCATATGACATCTGCAGACATCCTCCTGTGTAGAATACCCTCAGTCATATACCTGGGTCTGCTATGAGAAGAAAACGAAACCCTACAGAAGGTGCCAGCCCTTTGCTGGCTCACAGAAAGGGTTTCCAATCCCCTGTGCCCATATGCTTTGATCCCTGCCATCCCATGAGGCAGACACTACAGATAGGAGAGGGCCAGAGAGGGTAAGTGCCTTGGGGAAGGTCACATAGCAAAGCAGAGTGCCCAAGGCACCCAATGAGCACTTGTTCCTGCCCTCGAGGCCTCCACCACCAGGACAGAGGGTGAGGCTGGTACGTTCCTGGGGCACCGGATTGCCAGCCTTGTAGGTGATGTGAGTCCCAACAATAGTTAAAATTAGAACTAATTGGAGAAGTATTTTTATTACAGGGATGAGCATGTGAACAGCAAAGGAGCTAGGCATCACAGAAGCAGGTATGGGGCTGGCAAGGAGCATCCCTTGTCTTGTACAAACTCCACGCTGGCCAGGAACTCAGGGCAGTGGGGGTGGCAGGGCAGGGGTTGTCTTGGGAGCTGGCAGAGAAAGAACTTTGCTCTTGACCAAAAACCCAGGCAGTCAGCCTATGAATCTGAGGAAGGAAGCCTAGGCACTCATACAAGGCTTATTTTTCCTGTCTGGGAAATGGGTACAATGGCCACGGAAAGGTTGTGAGCCTCAAACACTATTTTCCTGCCATTATAGAATCTTTGAGAGAACAAGGCTGCTATGGTCTGAGTATTTGTGCCCGACTAAAATTCAGCTCCACAGGGCAGCTGGGAGGAGGCCGAGAGTAGGAAACTTGCCTGTCCTGGGTAGTAAGCACCCTGCTGCCTTGTAATGATCTGGCCTCCATGATTCTTGCTCTTTGTGGCAGGGCACCTTATTTTTCTGAAAAGCGAGTCAAAACCCCTTCAACAGCCTCCCAGCCTCCACCTCTCCCCTTTGGTCCTCCTCCCTCTGCTGCCTGCCTACACGATCCTTCTAGAACTTGGTCTTGATGATGGCACTCTTGCTCACCCATCTTTAGCAGCCCCCCATCACCTCGGTCTCCCCAACCTGGCTGATAATGGAAATTTCCAGAGCCCTTTGGCTCCAGCCACCTGCTGACACACTTCAGAGTTCATCAGCTCTCTCCAAGACCACTCCAAGTTCCTTTTTTGATAACTAAGCCATCTTATGCTCAGAGAGGCTAAGTGACTAGAAGCTTCAATCCAGCTCAGGTGACTTGGATAAAATGCATACCTTATCTGCAGAGAAGCTAAGAGCCCAGACGGAAGTTCCAGGAAGCTGTCTCCCTTGGCTGGGGAAAGCCTGACCCCTGCACGGGTGGGGAAATGGCAGGTCGGGAAGGAGGAGGCTGAATGGTGAGCTCTGAAGGTAGCATTGTACCATTGGTGGGTCCCCAACCACAAATCTAGATGCTTGGGCCCAGCTGAGCTTCAGTGCCTCCTGGGGAAATATTATAGATAATCCGATGCCCTCCCAGTTCCCCAGGGAAGTATGATGGACAGTGGATGCTGCCAGCCCAGCCCAGAGCTGGGTGCAGAGCAGGTGTTTATTCAATGCCCTTGCCTTGGCACAAGACCCAGAGGCTCAGGAGTGTGGGTGCAGCCACTGCCCGCCCCACATCTACTTACCCTGCCCACAACTGCAGCCCACAGTGGGGCTATGCAAGCCCAGTAAACAACCTATCATCCCCCTTGCCAAAAAGAAACTTTTTTAAAGCAACAGAAACCAATATCTCTGGGTACTGCATGTTGGTGACAGGAAAAGGCTTCAGAAAGGAAAGGGCTACCAGGGGTGGAGGCGGAGGCCAGGCAGAGACAGGGGAGAAACAGAGATCTGATAAGGGAGCTCTGCTGTCTGGGCCCAGGACTCGCCTATGAGGTGGGAGCATGGGGCACCAGGGAAGCTCAGCTGCCTGCAGCAATCCGCAACCACTAAGCTGGCAGTCGGTGGGGGGAGGGGGAGGGCTGTGGGGCGGCACCCAGCCCTGCTGGGCATTCAGACAACAGTGGTCCAAACTTAGTGAGGATCCCTCTTTGGGGCAGGCTGTTTCCCTGAATCAACCCGAGGTGCAGAGGTTGGGGGTCCTTTTGTGTAGCTCTGCAGCCAGCCCACCCATGGTCTGAGCCAGTCTCTGCCCTGGTGAGCTTCAGTGCCCCCCCCTGACCCCCTCTGCAGAGAAGAACAGTGGAGGGCAGTCTGACGGGATATCAGCTTAAGGAAGGGCTGGGAGGCTGGACAGTGGAGTACTGTACTGAGCACTCAGCTGGACAGTGGGGCCCCAACTGGCCCTCAGGGCCCACAGTTGAATTTCTCAGTTTACTGCTTCTGCTCTCTGAATTCCCTCAGCGCCATCCACTGCCAAATAATTTGCATCAAAACAAACACATAAAAAAGAAAAATGCAACAAACTTTTGTCTTTTTTTTTTAAGGGAAGATGGGATTTTCACAGAAATTGAAGTCCCTCAAGGGTGCTCTAAAAGTGAATGCCCACGCTTTCCCCCATGTTTCCCCAACTCCCTGTGCAGACCACCCCAGAGAAGCCAGCTGGAGGCTGAGTGGAGAGGGCCCACTATGACATCCATGCCCCCCCCATACGGCAGGGTGTCAGGGAACTCTCCCTGACACTGCCTACCTGCCAAGCCCCACCACTTCAAAACATCTCACCAACAGCTTCAGAGATGGTGGGGAGTCACTGGTCCATCCTTGTCTCTTGTACCCAAGAGACCTCACCCTCCCTAACAATCACTCACCCCCTCTGAACCTCAGGTACCTCATCTGCCAAAAGATGACAGTGAGACATGCCCTGGGAGGTCTGCAGCATGTGGTGAGCCTTCCAGGAAGCCTAGCACCCTCCTTCCTGACCTTCCTCTGAAAACCAAACCTCCCCCCACCAACCCCTAGCCTCCAGAAGGACAGCAAGAGACAGGGGCAACTGTTGACCCCTGCTGGGCTGGAAGCTCAGGCCCTCTGCTGGGAGAAGGGGAGGGACCACAGGGGATAAGGTCAGGAGTACTAGAAGTAAAAGCTGTCACCATCACTGTGGCCACCTCAGCAGGTTTGCAGCACAGTGGAGGCCAGTGCGGGATCTGCCCTTCCTCTCTGCTCAAGCATTTTCTAAACACCTCCAGCCTCTCACTGGGCTGAGTCACATGATTTGTGCACTCACATACATGCCGGATGAGTCACACACACCACCCCACTTAGTTACCTGTTCACTCTGTATTCTCAATGATCCTATTCAGAACGCCTTGGTGTTCCATTTCCTTAAGCAATAAACTGAGACATGGGGAGGCAGTGACTTGCCCAGCATCCCACTGCATAAAGTAGAGCAAGGGTTGGAACTAGGTCTGGCGAGAGGTCTGGGCTCTTTTCACTGCACACAAAGGTCCCAAAGGAAACAGGTCTTGGGGAGCCAACAAGGCTTCTGAGTAGGGGAGTGGCATGATTAGGTGGCTGTGGCAAGTTGGACAGAGGGCCAACAAGAAGGTCCCGATAGAGGTGCAGACTACTGGGGGTGTGAGGTGTGCGGGATGCTAGCAGGGCAGACCACCAAGCTCTGGGGACTCAGGCAGGAAAACAAGGCACATAGGAAGAGCAGGTTGGGGTGAGGAGTGCATTTGGAGTGTGCACACAGCACCCACATTCAACGCCACCTTCCATTCTTCCTAAAGTGGCATTACCCTACTCCCCAGGCAGCAGAAATGGGATCTGGGGCTTCCACGATGCAAGTGGCTAGTGCGGGGCTGTGTCTCCTGCCCACTGCACACCAGGCTCCTGCACCCACCGCCTTTTCCAGGCATATTCCCCATGCCAGACTGATGAACAATGTAATAAAGGGGGCAATCACATTATTCTTGAATGCATTTTAATAAAAATCAAATAAAAAGCAATTATGTGAATTTTCAAGAGGATCACCTCTCCTCCTTTCCCTGAGGTAGGAAACAGAATGAATTCAGGAAATCATTAAAATCAGAAAGCCAAGCTGTGCGCCACCGCCGCGCTGGCGGCTGCCACACAAAGCAGCAGGGAGACCAGCCCCAGCGGCAGCACGGCGCCTTTCTTTGCTCTTCGAGTGGAAATTCCACCTGTGGGTGAAGAAGGGTAATTAAGGGCCAGGAGAAATGCTTTGAATCCAGGCTGCCTTTGCCCTACTAGTAAGAACTTCCCAGCTTCAAAGAGGCCTCAGACTCCCCGAGGGCGAGCTCTGCAACCTGGCAGCCCAGGGCCCGTGACCTGCAGGGACCCCAAGTGAGCACTGGTCTCCCTTTTGTGGAGGACAGGCAACTCCCAGCCCAGTTGGAGGCCAGAATGCTGGGTCTGGGTGCAAAAGGAGAGGGCCCTGGGGCCACCTGTTTCCTACTCCAAGCACCCCCAAAGAGGACACAGCCTTGTGATCTATAAGGTCTTTCCGGTCAGATCGGCATTCTAGCTCCATGTGACCCTCAGACTGATCTGCTCCTTTGGAGCTAAGGTTGCTGAGATCAGAGGGGCTACTGATACACCCAAGGTCACCTAGCTGGGGCGGGGGCAGCACCAGGACTGAAGCTTAGACTCCTGGGGCCCCCAGGCAGGGCCTAGTCATGTGGATAGAGTATTCTGGATATAATGCAGCTTGGCCTTCTATGGACACTTACAAAAACAAGCCCTAACCACTCCAACCACCATCTCCTGAGCACTGGCCTGGGCCACTATAACCAATCACCGTGCAGTGAGTGTGTTCATCTTCTTGGTGAGGTTCAGGACTCAGCTGCAGCAAGGTGAAGCAACCTGCCCCAAATCCCTCAGCCAAAGCAAGAAATCCTGGCATGGCCCAGGGCTGTCAGAGTCCAGAGCTAAGGGTTCTGATTGCCAAGCCACAATGCCATCTTCATCGCAGAGGAGAGGCCAGCATCAGGGCTCTCCGGCTTGCATCTGAGTGCCGGGAAAGGAAAAACAGTGATTTTCACTTCCCTAGCCCTCGTAGTCACGCTGGCTAACCCAGTCACCCTAGGTCTCCTTTCGGGGCAGTCTGAGTTAAAGGAACAACCCTGGCTGGAAGGCAGAGAGCCAGCATTGAGTGTGTGTGACCTTAGGTAACTTCTATTGCCTCTCTGGACATGCAAGCATGTATGCATACTGTGTGTATTGTGTGTGCATGAGTGTTGGTGTGTGTGTGTGTGTGTGTGTGTGTGTGCATCAGGGTGAAGGGTGACTGATCCCCAGTTCAAACCTAGTGTGGTGTTGTTTCACACTGTTCCCCATGTATAAGATGCTCAGACACACCTTAATTTTGGGGCCCAAAATTTGAAAACAAAATGTATTATATAAAGGTATTGAACTCAACTTTTATTCATCATGAAATTCATACAACTCCTCATCATGGTCAAAATTCCCATCCATTAGCTTGTCCTCATCTGTGTCTGATGACCAATCACTGTCTTCAACAATGAGTGAAAAACAAGCGCAAAAGGCAGGAAATGCAAGTAAAAAAACTACAGCCACTGTATATGACACACCCAGTTTTTAGACCCCAATTTTTTTGGGAAAAAAGCGCATCTTATACATGGGGGAATACAGTAGCTCAGAACTACCCTGAATCCCTGCTGCTGCTAACAGCTATGGTGGTGCCCTCCTAGAGGAGGCTCAGGGAAATGTCACCCAAACATGAGGTCAGCACCAGAGGGAAAGGATTCTGAGTGGCCCTTCCCAATGCTAGATTTTCCTCAGAAGAAGGGGTTTCTGGCTGGCCTTACACCATCTGGACCAAGGTCCAAGAATTGAGCACTGGCAACAGGACTTCTGACCTCATCCTCCTATCTCCACTGGTGCCCCTCTCTGGCCTCTGGACCTCAGGGGCCTTGTCAGCGAAGTGGAGGCAGTGGCACTTGGCTTTTAGGACCAGTGCACGGGGGAGAGCAGGACAGGAAGAGTGTGTGGAGCCTCTTTCATTTCTGTCCCCACAGAGGCCAGTGCCTGCCACACTGCTCTGGCCAGCCTCTTGGTTTTTGCACACAATGGGCACTCCATAAATGTGTGTTGTGTGGGGCTCAGAAAGAAGACAGACTTGTCCAGGAGGAGAGCTGAAAGCAGGAAGAGGAAGTGCCCTGCAGGCTCTGCAGAGCCTGTGGACTTGGTGCCACATGTGGGCACATATGTCTGTAGGCATGTGCATAAAAGTGTGTACTCCCATGACTATACCCACCTGCTGACAAAGCCACTGACCTGCACACATCTCACACGCACACATCAGCACAGCAGATAGATAAGCAACAGCCCCAAGCCCTGAACAGTCTCCTCCCAACCTTACCTCTAAATTCCCCATCTAGACAAGCCTTGGGGCAAACTGACTAAGACCTTGAAGGTCCTGGCCCGTGGGGCTCCACAGGGGTGTCCATCTGCTATCATCTTCACTTCGGTTATATCTTGGTCACTCTGGAGCATCTGCCCAAGTCTAATGCCCAGTTGTGCCTGGGATCTGGGAATAAAGGCTGCTCTTGATAGCTTTTAGAACATCTGCACTGGGATAAGGGCTAACAGAAACATGCCCAAGGACTCTGACTGGGGAGAGAAGGGCACATTCAACTAACCTGGAGGTGAGAGGCAGGGGACACAGGGTAAGCCTCTCCCAAAACTGAAAAGTTTTGTTTTTTTTAAAATGGAGCTGGACCTAGAAGGAGCTGGGCTTCCCTAGCCGACTAGATGGGAAGGGCATTGCAGGTGTAGGAAACAGGTTATGCAAAGGCATAGCAGTATATGTTGTTCAGAGACCCCCAGCTGTCACGTGCCTGCCCTATTTCTGCTGGCTGCACCAGGAACATCCTTTCAGAGCATTCTCTGAAGTGAGAGGGCAAAGTGGGAGCCATGCTGCCCAGAAACCCTAAGCACAGTCACCGGCCCTAAAGGCAGCCCTGGAGGGAAGGGCACATGGGAGGCAAGTTGTTCTTCAAAGCTTCCCCTAGGAATGCAGCACACAGTGCAGTTAGCCAACGGACCCCATGCAAGAACTGGAATCATTTGTTAAAAAGAGGAAGGGAATAATGAAGGAACTTGGGGTAGACATTCCCTCTAGGAAACAAGGGGCCAAGAGAGGCAGAGATCACCAGTGTCCATAACACTCTAGTTCTGAAGTATAGTGGTCATGACGGTTCACTTTAATGTTTCATAGCCTGCAAATAGTCTTTTACATGTATGAAGTGTCACGTAATAAAAGTTTTAACTGTGTTTATGCCCAAGTTTATGGGGCTGTCCCTAGGTCAGGTTGGCAGAGACGCCTCTACGTTACGTTATTCCCTGAGCTTGGCATCCTCACAGGTTCCCTATCCCCTGCTCTGGGGCACTGTAGGGGCCTAGTCTCTTGTCCCATCTCCACTGGGTCCATTGAAGATTCTAGTCATTTCCAGAACAAGGCTGATAAAGCCAGAAAGTTAGGGACTAATACCTGGCCAACTTCCTGTATAGGCTTCCCTTCTCTGGGTCTGTGTCCCTGCTGGTTTGTGATCTGGGTGTGACCACTTAGCAGCACCGTTATGTGGAGTAGCTTCCTTACCTAGAAAGCAGGACCATAAAAGAGGTGCTGTGAGGACAAAGGAACTCGGGTCCTTTATTAAGACAGAGTTCCCAGCATGCAGCAACTACTCCATAATGAGTGGTTTAGAAAAAGTCACCGGAACAAAGACCCTCAGTGGAGACAGGGCAGGGCTGGAGGGAGGTCTTGTCCCACCACTCACCAGCCCCAAAGCCTCGGGAGTCTGCTCACCCCGGGCCTCACTTTGCTGCTGTACAAAGTAAGAGAGGACGAGAAAGCGCTCACATAGGAGAGGATGTTGCAAATGCCGGGGCCAGTAACTGGGGCTCTAATCCCCAAGACTCCCTTCCCAGGGGGGAAAGCCCAATCTGCCACAGGAGAGGAAGTGCTCAACCTCAGGCCAGGGCCAGCTCCTGCTCCTGCTCTGAGTTAGGGGCCTGGGTTTGGGGAGTACGGATCAAAGGCAAAGGAAATTAGCATCACAGAGAGCCTGGAGGAGGGGAGGCCAGGATTAATTCCCTCTCCTCTTCCTGCTGTTCCTTCTACAGCCCAGGGAGTGGGGGGAAGGGTACCCATCCACCCCCAAGCCCTTGCCAGACCCCTGAGGCCCAACTCTTACAGAAAGAGGCAGAGCCGGGCAGTGATTTGGGTGGGACTTGCAGTAAAAGTGGAGGCGCCGGCCCACTTTCTGGAGCCTTTGGCTTGGATGAATGAGAATGAAGCTGCCTAGGCCAAAAGGATATCTGCAGAGGCTGGAGCCTGGATTCGGGGCAAGGGGCATGCAGTATGAGCCCACTGCAGGGAGATACCACTGCATCATCTGGGGAGCACAGGAGCCTGCGCGTGTAGGAAAGACAAATGCGAGGGATGGGGTGGGTATCTTTCAGTCTGGGCATGGACCATGTGGGTTGCCTGGGTGAGAGCGTGTAGATCTATAAGGTCCATCCATGTGTGTGGCAGGGTGGAAAGAGTGCCTGTACGTGTGTGTGTGTGTGTGTGTGTGTGTGTGTGTGTGTGAGAATCTATGATTGTCAAGCACCTTGTGTGAGTATCAGTGTGACTCTGCTGGCAAGTATGTGAACATTTGGGCATGCGTGCGGGCAGAGGAGCTACCTGAGACTCTGACATAAGGAAAAATGTCAGGGGCTCAGGACTGTAATATTTCCCATAGGGAAACATCTACAAAGGGTCCTAATGACCACCTCATAGGCCTCCTTCCAGGTTCCACTGGCTTCACCTTTCCTGCCATGAAACTGCACTGGGATGTCTTGGCCAAATTTTTTTGTGCCTCAGTTTCCTCATTTTAAACAGTGTAGTTGTGAGGATTAAAGAAGAGTTAATACAAGGGAAGCATTTAAAACAGCCATTGGCACACAATGAATGCTCTCAAAGGCTTTGTTTGTACAATGAGTGCTACCTAGAGGGGGCATGGTAAGGTTGAACTGGGCTGGCTGGAGGAACAAGGTCAGCTCAGAGCCTGCCAGGAGCTGTCCTTGCAGAAGCCTGGGAGGAAGACTGCTATTAAGCCAGCAGAGCTGGGCAGGCCTTGGCAGTGCCAGGGAAATGGGGCATGTGGTGTTGGGAGAATCATGAGGCACAATCTGAGCCAACTTGGCAGGCTTGGCACTCACTGGCCCTCCTATAGAGCTCCTCCCAGCCCTCCTCTTTCAGCTTCCATTCCACCCAAGTACTTCCTACGCACTTCCTGTCCCAGGAGTGTCAGACACATCACTCCACCAGCCCTGTTTCATTCTTCAACTGGCTGGCAAGGTTCACTCTTTATGCCCATTCCGTAGATCGTGAAACTGAGGCTCAGAACACAGAGATTGTGACCAAGAGGCAGAGTTCTCAGATTCAGGCACCCAGGACTTTGGAATCTCAGAGTAGCTTATGGAGAAGCAAAATGCCAATCTGGCCCTTTGGGCAGCTCAGTTGGCTCTCAGTCCTTTGGGGTCAGTACTGGCTTTCACAGTCCCTGAAACAATTCCCTTAGCTGTTCCTGGATCACAGACTGAGCAACACTTCCCTCCCCATATTACCATCTCTGCTCCACCCACCCACCAGAATGTCTAGCCTGATTCCTAAATGAACCCCTAATATACCGCTTCCATCACTACACCTTTGCTCCTGCTGTTCCTCCCAGTCCAAATCCTTCTCCTCTGTCAAGGTCCATTGCAAATGCCACCTCTTCCATGAAGTCACCTCTGATTGCTTTGTCCATTAATGGTCTCAGTCCCTCTGGAGCCTGAAGAAATACCTCTCTTCAGCACTAACCTCTTTCCCTTTGGGTGATCCTATTGGGCATTCCAGGAGCTTCTCTAATGCTGTCCCATCCCTACCTTACAGGTCTGGGCAAGAATGTTCACAGTTGGCACTCACATACCCGCACTGCTCCCTAAGCCCCTCCAAGCTCTTGTGTCATGGCCGTATAACATAGTGTTAAACAGCTAAGGGTCTGAAGCAGATTTTTCTGGATTCAAATCTCAGCTCTCTCACTCACTAGTGGTGTGACTTTGGGCTTGTCCTCTTTCCTGTCTTTGCCTCAGATTGCTCATCTCTTCAAAGGAATGATAATATTCCGTTGCCACAAGGCTGTTGTTGTGAGAATGTAATGAGTTAATACGTGTTCTCTTAGACTAACACTCTGCATGTGGTAATTACTATATGAGTGTTTGCCATTGTTGATATTTATGTTGTTATTGTTATAACCACGAGAATACAAGAAGGCATTGGACAAAATCTCTGTCCCCCAGCAGATGGGAGTCCAGACAGGAACAAGAAAGTGGTTTCCATTTATAACCTCATTTAATAGTCGAAACATCTTGGAAGTAATTATCACCAGCCCCACTTTACACATAAAGAAACTGAGGCTCTAAAAGCTAGTGTGAATTCCCTGAGCGCCCATAGCTGTAAGTGGCAGGGCTGGATTCAGGACCAGGACGTGCGGCTCCAAAGTCCACTCTCTTTCAACAATCCCGTGCAGCCTCCCAGTCTGGCAGGGAGATAAGCCTTGTACACAAATAGCTGTGATCCAAGGTAGAAAATGATAAGTGCCAAACAGGGACGGATAAAGGCTCTGGGAGGGTGGGGGCCTGTCCACCTCAGGAGGGGACAGGGTAGAGGTCAGAGCAGGCTTTTGAGAGTGGGTGACATCTGAGTGCAGCCTCAAAGGTGGGTAGGCTGAGTAGGGAGACTTTCTAGTTGGAAGAGCCAGTGTGAGTGAAGATAGGGGTCACTGTGTCCACATTACCTAGGTCCTGATGCCCCAGAGGCCCTAGAAATATACATGGAAGATAGGAAGGGAGGGAGGGAGGAAAAGGGAGGGAGAAAGGAAAGGGGGAGAGAAGGGCAAAGAGGAAAAGTGGGTCTATCCTGACACCACTTGGTCTTGGAACTTCCCTTCTCACAGGTAGACAAGGTCAATTCCTCCAATTCTCCGAAGGGCTTCATGGAGCCAAGGGTCCCTGTTGTCCTATGACACTCCAGACAAGTAGCTCAGGACCTCCAGGTCAGACATCTTAACAGTCAGTTGTTTTGCTCAATACCAGGAGAACTCCCAACAAGCAAAGCTGGATAGGGCTTCTCTGAGGGGTGCGGCAGTGGTCTGTTGGAGCCAGCTTGAACTGGCTCACGAGAGCTGATTGTTAAAATTTAGGAACTGTGTGAGCTGGTTGATGTTAAGATGGCAACTTGAATTTGGCCACGGTGGAAATATTTACACCATGGAAATCAGTAAATGCTACAAATCAGGTTTTCTCCTCTTTTGAGAGCCAGCTGTTAAACATTTACCAGCACACCACTGGGCAGTGTCTGCTGTATGAGGAAGCAAGCACCCACTCGCAGAAGGATGCTAGTAGACACAGGCACTTCCTGGAAAGAATGAGGTTGACGGGTACCTCCCTACTGAGGGACTCAGATTAGATGAACTCAGTAGCCCTTTTCTGGCCCTGAGAGCCTATGAAATGTCAGATTTAAGAAAAAAACATTAATCAGTATAATCATTCATGCCAGGAAATCATTAACCACTTGACTCAGAGGCTTGGAGTAGGGAAAGGTCTTGAGAAAACCTGTGAGGACCACATGCTTGCAAATTTTACGGGTGGAAAACCTCATCCAGTGTCACACAGAGAGTTAGGGGCAACCTTGGGGCTAGAACCCATGTATTCAGCCTGCTAGCCAGGGATTCTTGCAGTGCATTTTGGGAGGGACTGGTATAGACAGGGAGGTTTTCCTACACAGCTTGGTGTGTCTCTCCTCCATCAGAATGCAAGCTCTGTGACGGCGTGGACCACATCTGCTTTGCTCACTGTTGGGTTCCAGTGCCTAGTTTCATGCCCGGCACATTGCAGGGGTTCAATGACTGTTGAATCAATGTGTCTGGGATCCTGTCTCCTGACAGCATTTAGAGAGCTGGAATGTCATCTTCTGAGACCATTACCACTCGGGTCCCTATTCCTGCTTAGTGACAGGAAATCAAGAGACCAGGGTTCAAATACCAACTCTGTTCTCTCCTATATGATGACCTTGGTCAATCCCCTGAAACCTGAAACCCTCAGTGTATTCCTCTGCAAGGTGGGTAGTGCAGTCTCTGCCCTGTCAGGCTGCTGTGGCACTCAGGTGAAACCCAAAGTACTTTGTATAAACTTTTAAATGCTGTACCCACTGGAGTAAGCGAGGAGGTCAGAAAGCTGGTCTAGATGGCAGGGCGGGGCCAAGCCTAAGGGTTCTAGTGGACACTGGATGCTGGCCAGACTGCTGCTCATAGGGCTGCTGCTTGGGGTAACCTGGGCCTGACCAGCTTCCGATGGGAGAGGGTGTATGTGTGCAAAATGGAGCTCAAGGTTTTAAAGGGGCGGGTAGGGGAGAAAGATAACCAAGGAGAGTTTCGTGAACCCTTTCCTCCTAAGACCAAATCTCCTGAAGTAGAAGGAGGTGAGCCAGTGACTTTAAAAGCCATTTTTGTGTCTCTACAAAACTGTCTATTGCTGCCCCTTTCCCTGCTCCCCAGGCCTTCATCATTGCAAACTGCCTTAATGGGTGAGCTTGGACGGTCACCCACTGAGTCAGGTGGGGGTGGGATGGAAATTTCTGGTATGTTCTGAAGTCAAACCAGAAGATGTTCCATGCAGGCAGGATTTCTGCCGCTCTCCCATACAGGCACCCAAAGACCCTTCCTGGGAGGGAGGGGGACAGGCTGGCAGAAAGGGAGGGAGGCAGAGCTCACCCCAGGCTGTGGCTCAGTGAGGAAGGGAAGCAAGGGACAACAGTACTCCTGCAGCTCTTCCGAGTAGCATCTGATTTTGGCAGGGAGGGTGAGGGCAGCAGGAGACTCAGAATGGAAGCCAGGGAGGCAGGTGAAGAGGGTTCCCATGGAGGGGTTGCACTGTCAGCCCAGGCCCCAGTGGAAAGCAAGATAGTAAGGCCCCATGTCAGCAGCCAGGCCCCCAGGCGGCCGAGTTCTTGGCTTCATTCTGTTCGGCGGGATTCTAGTTGGCACCAGCTGCAGTCAGGAACAATGCCTGAATTTCTTTTCTTTTTCTTCTTTAAAAAAAATTTTTTAATAGAAAGGAGAGAAAGACTGGAGCCACTCATTGAACAGCTCAGCATCGTGGAGGCATCTGGGACCAAGTGTCCTTGAAAAAGAGCACAGACATAGGAGCCCCACAGCTGGCTGCAAGGTGCAAGAATCGACACCACGCTGAGAGCCTGAGGTCTCACCCTAGATGCTGCCTCACATTTGCTGTGTGACCTTGGGCAAGTCCATGACTCACTCTGGGCTGTTTCCTCCTAACCTCCACCAGAGTTTGTTATCCAGAGCTCACTCAATGCCAATTCCTCTCCTTCCCCCAAACTCTTAGGGTGGCATTTGGTGTGGGTTGTTGTTCCTGATAGTCTGTGAGCTCTTAGAGGGCTGGGTCTGGTTCATCCTTGTGTTACCCCTGCATGTTCCACTGCACTTGACCCTGTGTCAGTTACTCAGGCACTATAGCTGGTGGGTTAGAGCACTGAGTCATCCTATGTGGTAGTCTTGGTGGGGGGTGAGGAAGGAGTGTGTGTGTGTGTGGGGGGGGTATGGGTACACATCAAAATAACTTCCCTGACTGATGAGGTGCCACACTGGGCAAATGAAACTCTCCCTCTGTCTCAGTTTCTTCATCTCTAAAATGGGTAAGTTACTACTCCTACTAATCAGTTCATGTGAAGATTAAAGGAGTTCATGTGTAGGAGATACTTATATCTGGCACATAGTAAGAGCTTAATAAGTATTTGCTGTGATGATAATGATCCTGGAGGCAAGGGCAGCAGCATAGGGGGGTTGAGACCAGGTAAAAGCACATCTGTTGGAGTTGTCAGGCTGGGCTTCTGAGCAGGTGGCTGTAGATGTGGCCTTGAAAGCTGGGAGGAGTGTACACCAGGAGGCTCAGGAAGAGCATGAGGAGGTAAGAGTACGTAATGCTAGCGATTCTGGAAGGCACTCAGCATGGACAGGGCAAGGGATGATGAGCCTGATACTAGAAGACTTCCATCCAGGTGAAGAGGGGAGATGCCAAGGCTGTGATAGTTTCTCCCACTCCCTCCAGTGCCAGCAAGGACAGACTCTCCTCCGGGTGTCAGGACAGAGGAAGGAGGCTTCCCCTGTTGCTGGCTGCTGTTCCAGACTTCCCCCAGCAGTGCTGGATGGAGGTACTGCTTCCCAGAGTGCTCCTCCGGGAGCATTAGTGCAGGGGAGAGGGCACTGAATTAGAAGTCCTAGCTCTTACCCCAGCGCCGGCACCTCCTGGCTACATGGCCATGGGAAAGCTACCCCTCCCTTTGGAGCTCAGTTTAGTCATCTGTAATATGGCCAATGTGAGGCTCTGAGGGTGAGAGGCACCCCATGAAGCAAGGTGTTAGGATCATTACCTATTCACAGTTCCCTCTGTGTTTATGTTTTCCTGCCTGTATCTTTCCAGGGGCTGTCTGAACACACTCCCCAAAACAGGGTCCCCCTCAAATCCTGAAGTTCACTGTAGCTCAGTCCAAAGGTCAAAGACTCAGACCTACAGAATCACAGGACAATCAGAGGCAAAAGTTCCACTGGACATCCCCTGTGTGTTCCATAAGAACTTGACAAAAGGGAAAATAGAGGACAGAAAGTCTGTAATGTGCTCAGGCCATACAGTAAGTTGGGCAGTGGCGGGCTGGGGGCAATGGTGTCCCAGCTTGTGTGGCAGGCTCTCATTTCACTCTCCAGGACCTCCCTTTGAAAGAGGCAGAGCTCTGTGACAGAAACGAAAAAGACAGCATGCTTGGTAGAAGAGCCTAGGAGAGCCAAAGAAGCTGCAAAGATGTGGCCTTAGAGAAGGGAGGGGCAATGTGATTGGAATACGGGGAGCAGGTAGACCAGCAGGGACGCCTGATATGCCAAAGGGAATCCACTCTTGGCTGGACCGGACCACCCACCCTAAGAGGCATAGGGCTCTGAGCTAGGCAATAACCAAATACCTCCTGGATCCACCAAGGTAAGAGGACTAAATGGACTTCTTGTTAACCTATTGCCATGGGATGGGCCCTGATCATTCACTGGCAGGTGAGTGAGGGTCGTTATCCTACCACAATACTCAGATCACCTTCTCTGCACTATAGCTGGTACTAAGATGAAGGCAAGTCCACATTCTCAATCCTGAGGCCCAGCTGAGACCCGGACTAATAGCTGTGAGATAGCTGTGAGATCCTGAGCAGGTCACGTAACCTCTCTGATCTTTCCTTAGTGGGGAAATATAATTTCTAGCTTATGGAGAGGACAGAATGAGAGAATATTTCCAAAGTGCTTGGTGTACAGTAAGCACTCAATAAATATGACTTTCCTTCTGCCCCTTAATTCCTTGGTTGTCTTTTGGGAAGTGAGGGATAAAGAGTGAAAACAGAAAAGGCAGTCCTGGAAAGGTAGGACTCCACACCATGTGGGTCAGTCCCCTGCTCCCCAGCCTACAGAGGGCCCTCAGACCAAGGCCAGATCCCACCCCACACCCCGCCCAAGTCCTCTCCTTTGCCCTAGAACAGGGGTCCCAAATTTTTTACACAGGGGGTCAGTTCACTGTCCCTCAGACTGTTGGAGGGCGACCACATACAGTACTCCATACACTGACCACCAATGAAAGAGGTGCCCCTTCCGGAAGTGCGGCGGGGCCAGATAAATGGCCTCAAGTGGCCGCAATTTGGTCTGCAAGCTGTAGTTTGGGGACCTCTGCCCTAGGACCTAAAGCCTCTCACCACTGCCTTCTTCCTGGTTCCCTGGACTTCCTGGATCTCTGCTCCAGGAATCCAGGCTTAACCAATGGCCAGCTTCCCCACTGATAGCTCCCAGAACAATGTAAGGAAATAGCACTTGAGTCTATTCTCTGAAGATGGGTATAGGCTGGCCTCTGCATTGGTGCCCACAGGCTGGTCCCATGCAGCCTGCATCCTCTTGATGGGCAGTGAAGTTGTCTTTGAAGCCAGGTGATTTATGGGCCTGCACTAACTGAGTGGGATCCATCTTCCAGCTTTCAGTGGGTAGAAAGTAAAAGTGCTTTCCTCTCTACTGCACCCTCAGAGATCCAGGCCCACAGAGGCCAAGGCTGAGAGGGTAGAGGCTCAATACACACAATTCCCAAAGAAACCTGACCACTTCCATAGACCTCACCCTTGGTTTACAGAAGCCCAGAGAGGGCTAGCAACTTGCTTAGGACCACACAGAAAGTTGACCAAGGATGAAGAGCTGGGGCTGAGAGTCCAGCAAGAAACTGTGTTGATGTGAGCTTGAGTTCAAATCCTGATTGACCTTGTACTGAAGTCACTTTCAGTACAGTTTTCTCTGAAGGGTGGATAATAGTAGTACCTAATTCTAGGCAATGTGAAAATTCAGTAAGCTAATGCTAAGAGGCTCTTATCAGAGTACCCAGCACATAGTAGGTACAAAATAAGTCAGAGCTTCTTCCAAGACTTCACAGGGATCCAACCTACCTTGTTACTTCCCTGAAAGAAGAATAGAGGTAGCAAGGGCCTGAGTCCCAAGGACTGGAGCTCAGGGTCCCCAAGAGGCCTGAGCCCAGGTGAGATTTCTTTGACTTGCTGCTATCAAGTGCCATGCTTCCCCAGCTGAAAAGAGCTGAAATTCCACCAGGTTCCATGCTACAGAGTTGTACTTGCTTTGTGTGCTGGGCTTGGCTCCTCTGCCCTCTGTAGTAGCTTCCTAGTTTTCAGATATAAGGGAACTGGGTGGGGGAGGGGGTCTTCCGCTTTCAAAGGCGGAGTGGTCATCTCCAAGGTCACCTGCATCCTTCACTTTCTGAAATTGATGAGCCTATCAGTCACTGAGAAATGTTCAGAGGACTGAGCATTGTGACCTACATGGTCATCAAGGCAACAGAAACTAGTCTAGTTCTTGGCTGAGGCTGGGCACTTGCCTCTTCGGTCCTCAAACATAAAAAACTCTGCCCTGGGATTTTGGATCTGGAGTGGGAGTGGCATTATGGCTGTCACAATGCTATAAATTGCTGGGCGGGGAGGGCAGCTGTGGTTCCAGCCACCATTTAGCAAGCTGAATTCCCACCTTCCAGCGCTGGGTCAGGCCAAGGGTTTCTCAGGTTGCACCCCCTCCCCCTAATGTCCCTACTTAGGAAACTGGGCCACCCAGAGGCTTAGGGGAGGTGCTCCCCCCACAGGAATGTGCTGGGACCATGCCTCCCTGGTGTCCCTAGAGGTCTGGAAGTGCTTTCATACCATTCATCTTCCCCAGGGATGTTCAGCTGCCACCTGTGCCAGAGCAGTGAGAAAGCAGTCCATGTGACAGTTCCAAAGACTGAGGCCAAGAAAGCAGTGCTTTCTGGAATTGATGAGCCCATCAGTCACTGAGAAATGTTCAGAGGACTGAGCATCCTGACCTACATGGTCATCAAGGCAACAGAAACTAGTCTTTTGCCTTGAGCCTCCCTAGCATCTAACGTCACCGAGAGGCAGAATTTCCCCTGGGAAAATCGAGCAGGCTCACGGCATCCCCACAACCCCCACGCTCCGGTGGACCTGAGCTGCAGTCCTCTCAGCCTCAGAAATCCAGACTGAGTTCTCTGGCTATTAGACTAGTGCAGCTTTGAGAATGAATTCAGGGCTAGCCAATTCATTTTGCTTCCTCTCCCTTGGTGGTGAAAGGAGTGATCTCGCTGGCTCTAAAGGAGTTCAAGCCGAGGTCAGAGAAGCTTTCTGAAAGATGTCTAAAATGAGGGTGAGGAGAGAACTCTGGCCTGGTCCTGGCATTGGCCCAGGGTCCGCACTGATCACTGCCCAGGAGGCCGAGGGTGATCCCAAAGTCTCCGTGGCACGTCCGCACTCCCAAGCGGGCTTTGTCAATCAGGCAACTGCCCTGCGGAGCCAGGACGTCTTCCGCTAGTCTCAGATCCCGGGGGTGTCCGCCCCCGGCGGTGTCATTGTTCTCTGACGTCACGCCTCGGCCCCGCCCCTCGACCACCTCCTCCCCCACTCGCTCGTCCTCCCCCCCCCCCGCCCCTCCTGGCCCCCGGCGTCCAACTCCCGGCGCCCGAGACCCTGCAGCCTCCCAAGCCCTGGCGGAGCAGAGATCCCCCCGCCGCCCGGCCCTGGCTGCGCCCCCTTGCGCTCTCCCCAACTTGCCTTTGTTATTCCAGCTCCCTTCCTCGCCTCGCCTCCAACACTGCGGCAGACTGCAAAACATGGAGAGCGGATTTCCGCCACACCTGGAATCCTCAGCAGGCGCCGGGCTGAAGGCATCCCGGCTAGAGTAGGGAGGGGAGCGAGTGCGGGCGCGCGAGTGTGTGTGTCTATCCAACCCCGGTTGCTGGAGCGCTAATTACGATTTGGGACTGAGAGTGCGGCAAATCATGAGTGGTGGGCTTGAGGAAGGGGTGTGGAAGAGGAAGGGAGGAGAACGTGGGATTGTATGTGTACGTGAACGTGAGGATTTGTGTTTTGTTTTTTGAGTATATGCGGGGTTGTACACCGATGTGTCTGTGTGCAATTGCGTGCGTCTGCGAGTGTCCTTGCTATGACCGTGTACACGCATATTTGTGAGGGAAAGTGTATGTGTTTGCGTGTGTGTGTGTACGCAAGGAAGCGTGTTTGTAATACTGAGTGTAGGAGCCAATGTGTTTGCCATTTGTGCGGGATTTGCCGTGTGAGTGAGTGACAGTGGACGTGAGCCAAGGTGAGTGCGCACTTAGATGCTCTGAGGGGTGGGTCCGCGAGGGGAATGCCGCGAGTGGGAGCATCCAACTGTGCCTTGGGCGTGCCATCGCTCTCTGCGGCCCCTTGGGGCAATCAGTGTCCAGCTCAGGACCGAGGGCTGGGCGCCGCTCCGGACGTCCCTACCTTGCTTGCGCGTACTGTACAGGGCGCTCCCCATGGCCTTCGGGGAATCCAAAGACCTCTGGACTCGCTAGGTGCCCGGGAGAGACCTTGCGCTCGGATCCTCCCTAGCCGTCGGGGCGCCACACACCGCCTTCCCCCAACATTGTCATTGGTGGTGAGGGCAGTGAGGTATCCTCCGCTCGCCACACCTGCCCGCCCCCGGGTTTTGGGAAAAGTCCCTCCAGGAGAAGGCTTTGGCGATCTTGTTAGCAATTCATTCACCCCCATTCAGGAACCTGACCACGTTCATTCCAGTTGAAGGCGCGCGACCCAAGCGTGGGGCACTTCAGTGAATCCGGTGATTTTAACCTCCTGCCCAATGTCGTATTTTTCTAAGTCCCGCATTTCTCTCCTACTTCAAACTTGCTAGGGTGGAGGTGGGGACAGTCGGGGAGTAGTGGAGGGTGGTGGCGAGATAAGGGAGGTGAGTGGAGGGTTGGAGGGTGTCACGCGAAGCCCAGCAGAGCCAGAGAGGGGAAAAGCTTGAAAAGGGCTCAAACTCAGAAGTGGGTAAGAAATAAAGTAAAAGACGGGAAAGGAAAGGCTAGGGAAAAAAGAGGAGAAAAGGAAAGGGAAAGAGCGGCGAAAGCGCAGAGCGCGCGAGCAGAACCAAGTCGAGCTCCAGCGTCGGCGGCGGCTCGGCGCTCCGCTCCGTCTTCTCTTCCACACCGGCTTTTGCGGGAGGCCGGCGGCGCGGGGCCCTTTGGAAATAGAATAGCCAATGTAATCTGACACTTCAACTTGCTCGGCTCCGGGCGAGTTGATTCACTTACTCACCCCCTAACGCCGAGTTCCTTTTCACTGTCTGTGGACATTAAAAAAGCGAGCGGCGGCGGGCGCCCGGGAGAGCGAGCGGCCGGGCGGCGGGCGGGCGATCAGCGATCCGGCTGCGGAGCTAGCGAGCGGCGTCCACGCAGCGCGGTGACCCCAGCCCGGGTCTTCGCGGAACTGAAGCCGGAGCCGAGCGGATCTCACCGCCCTCGCACCGCTCCTCCCGGCCCAAGCCGACCCTGCCAGCCGGCGGCGGCGGCGGCAGTGGCGGCAGCGGCGCGTCCTCCAGCGGCGGCAGAGGCGCTCGCGGTGCCTGGTAAGTTTGAAGCCAGACCAGGGCGCCCGCTGGCCCCGGGCCTTCCTCTCGCTACCCGCTGACTCTTGGGGTGCGAGCGTGGGGCGCCGGGAGCTTGGGGCTTTTCCGTTTAAGGGTCCGCTGGGGCTAGTCGAACCAGGCTAGCGGTTGGCAACCCGGCTCCGCTCGGCGCTCCCGGTGGCGGCCGGGGGCCGAGGCCCTGGCGACCGGCGATCGCCAAGCTGCGCAGAGCCCGCTTGGGCTGCGCGGGGGGCCGGGGCTCGTCGGGTGTGCGGAGCTTGAGTACGGTTGTGCGCGCGCGGACCGGGTGCCCGCCTCCTGCCGGTGCGTCTCCAGCCCTCGGTCTGTATACAAGGGGCCGGGCAGCACAGGGATTCGGGGAGGGAGGGAAGGAGGTAGGAACGGACAAGGCTAGAACCACCTCCGTCTCTCTCGCCTCCTTTGGGGAAACACGAAGTTGTGCGTTAGTGTGTGTACAAGAACCGCCAGGGACCGCGTCGGATTTAGGGGTCGCGAGGGTCGGTGGTGTTAAGTTGTGTATCTGAATTTTCAGGAAAAAACACACACACACACACTTTTTGTAAATGGGAGGTGGGGGCGCGGTTAAGTTGTTTGTGTGTGAATTGCCCGGGGAGACGCTGCGCACGGAACCAGAGCGGAACACCGAGGGGTGGGTGTAGGGGCCTCTTTTAGGTCTTTAGAAACCGGAGGGGCATTAAGGGCAACGTCTGGACGGGGCTGCCCCGGCCAGGAGGGGAGCCCGGAGGGAAGATGTGCGAGTGTGTGCGCGCGCGCCTTGCAAATACGAAAGTAATTTTCCCCGTGTTCTTTCTTCCTCTTAGTCTCCCGCGGCGGCGCCCCTGGGGAGTGGGGAGGCCGGTCGCCGCGGATGTTGAGGGGCCGAGCCGGGGCTGGAGCTAGGGTGGGGGGCGGGCTCTGGAAGCCTGTTTCACATTCCTGGCGTCTGGGTTGGGGAGAAAACGGTGGGGATCGAGGCCTCCGCGTCTGGGGCGCGGGCAGCGGGAGCGCGTCGCCCCCTCATCGGGGACATCTGTCCAGGAAGCCAGCCGGAAGAGGAGAGGGCCGGGTGCGGAGGGCAGGCTCTCCGCCCCAGAGCAGCGGGGGCGTGAGCGAGGGATGGTCGCCTTCATGGCCATTGTGCGCCTGCAGATTTTCACGGGAGACTGCCCCAGAGCCGCCGGAGAAGGCTGGGAGCCGGTCTCAGTCTTGGGTTTAAAAGACACTCCAGGAATGTAAACAACCGGGCGGGAACGCGCTAGGGCAGCGGGTCTGGGGGCCCCACCCCTCCCGGAGGGACAGCCCGACAGCGGGGCCGCGCGACGGTTCCCCTCTACCTGTCGCAAACTTTTTCTTCCTCTGCTTCTCTTACCACCTCGCTCCTCCGGCGGGGCACAGAGTGAGGGCCACTCCCCGGGCGCGAGCCCAGGGCGTCTGGCACCCGTGCCGACCCTGGGGGCCTGGCTTTCCGGCCCCAGCCTGGGGGTCCGAGTGCCGGCTGCGACTGCCTCTATCCGCCAGCTTCCAGGGCAGGCAGTGCCCGAGTAACTGGGGCCCCGAGAGCTTGCTCGCTCGCCTGGCTCCCTTCCTTCCTCCCTCCCTCCTGCTGCTCCTTCCCCCGCTCTCCCCCTTCTCTTCTCCCCTGACTGCTTTTCCAATGCCCTGACATGAGGGAGGAAGATTTAACTTGGCAGCCCAAACAAATGTTCTCTCAGAGGTCCTCCAAGAAGCTGGCGGCTGGGTTGGCAGGGTGAGGGCACTGCTCCGCCAGCCTTTTCCTCCACCCTGCTCTGCCATGGTCATTTGAAGCCCCCTGGGTAGACTGTCTAAGGCATAGGAGAGTAAGACCCAATGCCACAGATTTAAAAGAGCAGTGGGAAGTCTCCTATGAAAGTCACTGGCTTTGGTGCTGGGAAGAAACCACCCAGAGCTGCCTTCTGGTGCCAAGGGTTTTCTGGAGGACTTTCTTGAGCAACAGTTTGTCTCTGCTGCAACCAGGGTGAGGGCCTGGTGGACCAGAGGGCTAACCAGTGCTGTCTCCTCCTCCCTGTGGGTGTGAGGACAGGCTGGTTACACAGGTCAGGACAGGAGGCCAGAGGCTGTTCCCAGAGGTGCCTAGCTTTGCCTTTTTTTTTTAAAGATGGAGATAAAGAGGCAGGCGCTGTGGTTGCAGCTTGCTGGTGATGAACTCCAACTTGTCTTCACTGCCTTTTGTATGGTCCCAGGAGTTTAAAAGTTTCCTGTAAGCTATCTGGAAAGTTTAGAAGAGGGAGCAAGCCCCAAACTTTCTGTGTCCTGGCTGCTTTTGGAGGGGGTCCAGAGAGGGGAGGAATTCCTGGTCCCTTGCTTGCTCACTGCCTGGCCCTGGTGGTTTGTGAATGTCCCAAGCCTTGTGCTGACCTTTCTTTCTTCAAGTTGAGGATATTGAAACACCAGCATCAAACAAAAGACACATTGAAAGCTGTATCTGCCACAGAGCACGTGCGATTTTGGGGCTGAGGGAATGCATTTGGAGGGAGATGGTGTTTTCTTCTGACTTTTATGATTTTGGTTGGGTTTTGTTTTTCCCAGAAGGACAGAAGCATCTCCTTGTCCCAAGTCATGAGGTTATGAAATGCTGTTTCCACATGTACATATTCAAATCCTAGACTTCTGAGAGTTGGTGGCAGTGACTTGTGTGTGTGTGTGTGTGGGGGGGGGGTTAGAGGGGAGCAGTTGGGAGATTTCAAAAGTTTTAAATGGTTTTTGGATTGAGTTCTGAAGCATTCAGCTTATGGCTCACAGAGCAGAGTTAGGAGTAAGAAATTGCTGGACTTATGGGAAATTTTTATTACTAGCCCTCTCTGCAGAAAAGGATTGCTGGCTTCTTTGTGGGGACAGAATTTCCCTTTTTTCTTCTAAGGAAAGGGGTAAGGCAGATCATCTTCTTCACAGCCAAGAGAGAAGTAAAGAAAGGTCCAGAGACTGTGGGGTTTGGACACAGAACCATATTTTCTCTCTCTCTGTCTCCCTTACTTCCCTAGCAACGGTCATACAACTTTACATCCATTTCTGGTCCCAGAGATGTGCTGTAACTGGACAGGTATCCATTGTCACATTCTGGAAAATTGCAAAGGGAAGGACCCAACTAAGAAGATCTGCAGACTTCACTTTTTTCCTGATTGATAGATATGGGAGGTAGATAAGGAAGGAAGCTACTTTGAGGACTGCTGTGTCCTGAGAGTTTTGTCACAATAGTACCTGTGTGTGAAGCCAGTGATACTAAGTTCTCTGGCCTTGGCCCGTGTCCAATAGGCAGCTGTGACCCCAGCCCCAGGGAGAGATATTGCTGGAAGAAATTAGGGAACCAACAAGTTAATTTCCGGAAGCATTTCTGGGCACTCTGTCACAGAACCAGGAAGCAGGGCTTGCCAGGCCATGACGGGGTCCCATACGTTTTCATTCATAACTTTACTCCAGAGGGCCCTTGCCTGACTCCTATCTCTGCCTCATCTTTATGAGGTTCCTTAGGTTTTGTGTTGACAACAAAGCCTGGGCTGTGGTAATTACCCTACACGGACACCGCTGGTGACTACTGTGGGCTCACAGCAGGACATAGTGGCCTCAACCCATGCGGTGGCGGGGGGGCTTATCCCTCTGGCCCCTGTAGCTGAAGGGAGGCAGAGCTTGACTGGACTCTAAGCTCTATGCATGATTCTGAAGTTGAGTCCTGCCCTCAGGGAGGATAAAGGAAGGTTGAAAAAACTAGTGACAGGACAAGGCTCTGGAAAAAGAATCCAGAAATCCATTAAGATTATGTGGGTCTTTCCATTACCTGAAGAAATGGGGGAGAGGGATCAGGAGGCTGTAGGTGGCTGGTTCCTTTGGGCCAGTAACTTCATTCGTCTCGGCCTCAGTCTCCTATTCTGTAAGATGGATCCAAAGTCAAAACCCCTCTAACTCACTAAGTCACTGTGAGAATGAGATAGATATTGTCACAAGAGCCCTGGGCATGTATTATCCAAAGGCCTGGCAGTCTTTGGGCACAGAATGTATGAAGCACATGGATGGGAGTGCTAGAAGCATTTTCAGGTGCTGTTCTCCTATCCAAGCCTACCTCCCTGCTAGTTTATTGTGTAGCCTTAGCTTGCTTGTCCCCCATGAGAGGGTGCTTACCACCTATGGGCAGCCTCTGACTTTAATGGACAGCTCTGGCTGTTAACATGCTCTACTGCATAGCATACCTTCTAGAAACTAACCCTTCCTGACTCCCACTCTGGTCTTGAGGTGTTGGGAGTCCTCCAGACCTCAGATTCATTCTTTCCTGAATGATCACAGATTCAAGACCAGTGCCTGGGCCAGCCATACTAAGGTGGAATGGGGTGGGGGACAACCTTCAGGCGGCTACTCCCAGCCTCATTGGGAATGACCAGTGGGGAATGGGGAAGAGTCTACTTGAGGGGCTCAGCATCCTCTGTTTTTGTGAGCTGGGTTCTGCCCTTGGCACTTTCTCTCTTTGGATTGGGTGTGAGGGGAAGAGAGTAGATACACATCAGGGGTGGGGTTTTGTCAAGGGCCCGGTATTGATGCCACAGATACTTCCTAAGGGTCCACGGTGTGAGGACTATGGCCAGTGAGAGACCAGAAATGTGTAAGATAGCTCCTGTTCCTTCGGAGTTTACAGTCCAGTCAGGGCAAGGAAGATCAGTCCAAATAAATAATTAACCATGACCAGCTGGCTGCCTGCCACAGGGCGCACGATGACAGTAATAACTGCGGCCCCTTGCCTTTGTGTGGCACTTGGTGGATTTGGAAGTGCTTCCCAACTTTGATTAACCCTAATAACAGTGTAAGCTAGCTACTATACTGCTCACAAAAATTAGGGAATATTTCAAAAATAAATATGAAGCGATAAAATATTTCCTAATTTGTGAGCAGTATATTTGGAATTGCCCCCATTTAACAGAGAAGAAAACCAAGATTCACAGAGGTGACATGACTGTGGCTAAACAAGGCTCAACTTCAAGCCTTACCAATGCCAACACTCTTGCCACTTTCCCAGCCCACCAACCAGACAGGACATGGGTGCAGAACCTGTGTGGACCCCGAGAATAAGGATGGGGACCTGAAGTTAAGAAAGAGGAGCTGTGTGCAGTAAGGGTCCCAGGTGGTTCCACCTGTACCTTCTTTTACTTTTGGCAACACACAGCCCACTCCACCAGCAGCTGTGCCCCTGATCTTGCTCTGAGCCCCAAATCCTGTCATAACTTCCTGGGTACATATGTTTGTGCATGGGCCTTCACCCCCATCCCTGGCCCTGGAGCAGGAAGCAGAAATGTTTCTAGACCCCAGGTTCCTGTGCAGCCCAGGCACTTCCCTGGGCTGTGATGGTTTCTATAGATACAGACATTGACTCAGCCTGCCCTTCCTCTGGCTGAGTCAGTGCCCAGGCCCTGTGGAGCAGCCATCCTGTGGGAGCCCTTGGGTTCCTTCCACACCCTGACATAGCCCACCTGCTGCCTAGGACCTGTGCCTGGTTTTCTGAAGCTCATCTGAGTGCTACTCCAGGACAAGGCTGTATCGGGTGGGGTCCAGAGCAGGTAGCAGCTGGGCAGGCTGAGCTGGCACCTCCCCAGGAAGCCTGGCTCAGTTTGGCACACCTGCACAGGTAATGACTGTAGCCTACAAGGGCCCCGGGCCCCACCTGTCAGGCCCAGCTGCTGGGGTTACTGCAGGATCATGCTGGGGGAGGCTGGGGTGTCTGAGCTAATTAGATTTCTTAGATTTCAGTGTGCCCCTAATCCTGTTAGCCTGGCTGTAATTGTAACCACTTGAAGGTTTCAGCTGTGGCAGGCTGTTGAGGACAGACGGTGTGGGGACTCCACTCTGCCCCAACCCCAGCTTAAACAGCCGGCTGGGGACTGGGAACTCTGTTCCCAGGTCTCTGGGGTGGGAGCCTGAGTGATGGTAGAGGGTTGCTTTTCTGTAGAATCTTAGCATCACAGACTATCAGGGCAGGATGGCCCATAGAGATCATTGGCTTTGACCTTCACTGGAGAGATGGGGAAACTGAGGCCTACCTGGCCCAGGACCTCGATGGCTGGCAATGGCAGGGTATCAGGGACTTGCAGTGGTCTGACTTTATGCTCTTTATCTCTGGAAGTGTCAGGGTGGGTCTGGAATTGCCCAGGGACTAGTGAACCCTTTAAATGTGTTTTTCCCCAGAAATAGGAGCTGGGGGCTTCATTTGTCCTGAAGCCTGATCCCTAGTTATATTACCGGTTCTCTCTCTCTCTCTCTCTCTCTCTCTCTCTCTCTCTCTCTCACACACACACACACACACACACACACGTGAATTCTGGGGCCCACAAGGATTTCAACCTCTGCTGGGACTCCTGCCTCTCCCAGGGTTACATGGGGCTTTCTCCCTCCTCCACCACCAGTCTTTCCCAGATTCTTGATCTCTTGAAGGGTCCAATTCAAAGCAGATGATTGCTTTGCCAAGAAATGGCAAAGCTATTCTGGTGAAGGGGGAGGTGTTAAAGTATAATCTCTTTGTACTTTTCAATGGCTCTTCTATTATATTTTAGTGTCTGGCTTTAATGGGAACTGTCCCCACTGCCATCCTTTCTCCTGCCCTAGCCCCTTTCTGATTTCCCAACAACTCCAGTCATCCACCCACAGAGGTTGGCACTTGTGGTGGTGGTGGGGGTGTGTGTGTGGCTGTGCTGCTTTCAGAACCCCTGTCCTGCAGGGTCCCAGCCAGCAGTTATACCCTGTCCTACACTTTGGAGCACTGGTGAAAGGTGTTTGAAACCTTTTCCTCCAGAAGCTCCCTGGCCCTGTGTTTTGTACCCATAAGCATGTAGTATAGCATTGTGGCCTACAGGGGTGACCTACACTGACCTTTCCTTTTCTAGTCCAGGAAACCCAACTATGGAAACAATTGGTGACATCCAAGGACAGCAGCAAATAAGTGACAAAGCCAGGCCTGGAACCCCGTCTCTCCTTCCCATTAGTTCATTAAACATTTATTGAGCATGTACTGCTGGCCAAGCATAACCCTATCAGCCGCCCTCCAGAGCTCATAAATAAATGCTGTTCTTCTTTGACTTGGGAAGGGCCAGCTGAACGTGGGGAGGACAGTTCATGTCTGAACTCTCAGGCAGTGGCACAGTTGGACTGGGATGTGGAAGACCCAGGTTTGAGACCCTGAGGTCACCAGCTTGAGTGCAGGCCCATCTGGCTTGAGCAAAAGCTCACCAGCTTGGACCCAAGGTCGCTGGCTCCAGCAAGGGGTTGCTCTGTCTGCTGAAGGCCCGCGGTCAAGGTACATGTGAGAAAGCAATCAATGAACAACTATGGTGTCACAACGACAATGAAAAAGTAATGATTGATGCTTCTCACCTCTCTCCGTTCCTGTCTGTCTGTCCTTATCTATCTATTTCTCTGACGCTCTCTGTCTCTGTAAAAAAAAAAAAGAAAAAGAAAGAAATAAGGGATATTTTCAGCAATACCCCCAGATCCTACACAACATCTCAGCATATTTTTGAAAGTTTGGTTGGTTGCATTGTAAATATGATGGAAGTAAACTTAAACCCTCTAGGGAGGGTACAAAGTATGTCACCTGCCTAAATTTGTTTAGTGGAAGAAGATAGGTAGCTTCTTCTGCCTGCCCCCCTCCCCTACCCAGCTCTCCATGTGCTGTCTTTTGTCCTTTGCAGGGCTAATGGCCCCTGCTTCCTTGTTTTTGCTCTCACTTCCTTGTGGATGGAAAAGCAGGGAAGGAACCCTCTTGCTCCTCCCTGGGCATCACCTGTGTCAGGCCCAGGTGACAGCATGTGAGGAAGAACCAGTGGGCTCAGGATAGGACGAGGGAGGAGATGCCAGGTACCTGGACCTAGCATGGTCTGCTGACTCTCGCTCACACTCCCACCTAGCTCACTGGTGATTTTGACTGAAGCTGGGAAATAAGGCAAAAGGCACCTGACTGGGGGATAGACAGGGACCATAAACCTCTAGGGAAGGGTCCAGAAACCCTTATTTGGTATTTGCAAGTGGACAGGGCCCTTTGAGGGTCTGTGTCCAAACTTCTTGTTTTGCAGGTGGGGAAACCCAAAGCCCAGAGAGATGAAGGGACTAGCTACCTAGGTCATACCGCGAGATTGCTGCCCTGCACCTGGGCACCTCACCAAGGGAGGCTGAGTGGTCTGGGTGGGGAGGGATAGAAGTTTCCATTGATGTGCTCCAAGGCTCCTGCTGTTATTTATGTCTTTAAAACAATTTGCCAAAGTAAACCAGAAATGATCACAATAGCCAGAATTTCTTGGGCAACTGATTTGTTGTAGGCTCTTCTTGGACTGCCTGAGTTCATCCTCAGTTTCACCCTTTGTAATCTCTGTGACTACAGGCAAGTTATACAGTGTGTCCGTAAAGTCATGGTACACTTTTGACCGGTCACACGGTCAAAAGTGCACCATGACTTTACGGACACACTATTTAACTTCTCTAACTTTGGTCTCCACATCTGCAAAACAGGCTTGCTAATAGTATAAACATAACATACCACCTTCCCCTTAGGTTGAGAAGATGGAGCACAGACAGTGCCTGGCACATAGTAGGTACTCAAGAAATGATAGCTCAGTCGTTGTCATAATCAGTGCTCCCATGACGCCTGGTGCTGCTGTTAGCATTGCATTGCCTCCAGCTTACAGATAAAGACACTTGGGTTGGGTGGATTGCCAGGGCCACCTGGTTCCTCAGGACCAACCACAGCCAGGCCTGCGGTCCTGCCACTGTCCACAGTTTTACCTTTAGAGCAGAAAGGGCTGGCAGGTTATCTCTGGTGGGGTGGGTTATCCCCCACCCCAGAAAATCCAAGTTCATTTTAATTCAGCCTACCGTGAGGTCCATTCCTCTTAGAGAATTTAGAAAGGTCTGCAAAAGGTGGAGATTTGCATGTCTGGGTTCCTGCCTCAGAACCTTGCTTTCTTACCTGTAAGTTAAGGCTAGTGATGATTTCTCTCCTTCTGTTTCTTCCTCTGTGGAGCAGAGGAGAGCATGGAGGAACCGGGCCTGTCAACTGTGAACTGTTGTGCAGAATCAGTGTGAACCCGAGCTAACTAAAAGTCATGAGCTGAAACTGCATCAAGGTTTCCCAAAGTGGATTCTCCAGAACACCAGTCCCCAATAGGAAGGATGGTGGATCACAGCCTCCTTTTCTGGGAAATTGCCAGCCCTTGCCTCACCCGGTGCTTCCCAAACTATAGAACACCCCTCCTACCTCCCCTTTCTTATGCAAAATAACTACTGAAGCTAGCAGTAGAACATCTTGGGAAATGACAGGCTAGATGGTTCCTTCCAGCTCCCGCATCCTTGGTTCCGTCCAGAGGATGGTTTCCCCACCTGCTTTCTTGGCACTGCTTCTCAACTCCTACCCCCTCAGGCATGCAGGTCTTTGTCACTTTCTCTGGCCTCCTGTGTTGTTGTTGTTGTTGTTGTTGTTGTGTGTGTGTGTGTGTAATTTTGTTGTTGTTACTAGACCACAAATCTGTTTGTGGTTGGGCAGTCCTAAAAGCAAGGCCAGCTTGACAGAGGGGTAGCACCTCTCCCATGTCCCTAGAGAGGAGCCTCAAAAAGTGGCCAGCTGTCAGCAAGAAGGGCCTTAAAGCCAGCCTGTGAGGCCCATGAGCCCCTAAACCTGCATGCCCACCTGTGTGAGCAAGCATTTCTCTGCAGAGGTGGCCCGCTGCTTGTTAGGTCCTCCTAACAAGGCCAGGTTCTTCCGCTGCTTCCAGTAAATTCTGGTGCCTGAAAGCAGCGGAAGAACCTGGCCTTCACCGAGGGTCTAAAATTACCCTGGCCCTGGAGTAGAGCAGGACTGCTGTGTTATCTTTCCCCATCTCCTTCCCATAAACCCTTTCATTTCAGCTCACTGGTGTCACCTCTCTAGCCACTGAGGCATTGTGTGTTCTAATCCAGCCAGATGTGTACTAGTGAGGAAACTGAGGTGGGGGGGGGGAGGAGGTTAAGGACCTAACCAAGGTCACTAACAGTGGTAGGCCCCTGGAACACAGACCTGGCAGAGGGGCAGAGGTGGCCGCAGGAGATGGCCTCCTGTGCTGGCTGACCTCACTGCTGAAACCCCTCCAGTCTTGCCCTCTAGGAGATATACTAGGATATCAGGCTCAAACGTCCCCAGCAGGAGTTAGGGTGAAGGGAGGGCATTCCTGCCCACTCCACTTCTAGGAAGGCTAGGCAGGACTGGTTTAAGGCTGACCTCTGTATAAGGAGGCTAATTTCAGCCCTGCTGGTTGCACTGACCATATAACCCATTCCTGTTAATGTTCCCTCCTGTGGGCCGTGGGACCCACTGACATTTACACACACAGAAGTCCTCGACAGTGCTGGTACAAATCAGTTGCGAGCCCTCAGCTGGGGGTGTCATGCCCAGGTTAGTAGGGAAAGGCAGCTGGGGCCCTGGGGAGAGCTCTGGCCCGAGCTGGGTTCCCATGCTGGCAAGCCCACTGTGTGACCATGGATGAGTTCCTTTACTCCCTGGTTCCCAGTCCTCATGTCCCTGACTGGGATTCTGAAGAGGGCTTTGTGACTGGCAGGGAGAGGGTCAGGGGACTCCTTGACCATCAACCTTGCTGCTTTGCTCAGCCCCGTGAGCTCCAGGACGCCCCTGTGCTTCTGATCCTGGAAAACGGGAGGAAACCTCAGGTGTTACTTATTCTCTGGTATTTGGTGATGGGGCCATGGCTGGGAAAAATACTTCCTTGAAGCTCTAAGTTCAGCTTTGATGTACTTCCCGCAAAAGGCTGCTGATTGCTCCAACCCCAGCCCGGTTAACACTCTCATTTTTGTTTGTGCTTCATCTGCAGGGTTGATCCCTTTGAGCAGAAAGAGTGGAGATGCTTTGGGGGTTGGAACCCTTGTGGGTCCCAGAATTCTTGAATCATTCTGCCTTGTAGAGGGGCTGCCCTCCTAGACATCTCCCTAGAGGTGTCTGCGCCAGTGTGATGCCAACCGCTTCTGTCTGTGCCCCCCACCCACCCAAAGGTTCCAGATTCCCAGTATTCATGGGACCTTTGATTCTCAAGACCACAAGGAGCTTGAGAACCACCTCATCTGATGCCTGTTACATACACATCATCCCCACAGAGCACCTTCTGGTGTGGGTCAGCACTGTGCCAGGAACAAGCTGCTGCCTTCCTTCCAGCAGCCCCCTCCACTTTGGAAGTTTTACCTTTTATGGAATCTGGAAGATGCCTCCCCCAACTTCTCATCTCAGGACCATGAGGCATATGGTGAACTCACGTCTTGGGAACTCCTTTCCATACTCTTTATCAGGGATATATCCCCAGAGGGCTTTTCCTCTACACCCTGAGTCCAAGGCTGGAGTGGGCAGAATGGGCTACCTGGAGGAGGTGCTTTTTTGTGTTCCCTTATTATAGTATCTCTGCCTCTGATAAGAGCCTGGGTAGCTTGGAGTCCTTGGGCCTGACCTGGAAACGGTCTAACCCAGGTTGTGAAGCATGGAAGTAGCCTGGGGAGGTGCCAACAGGGGCTGATTCAGGTCCAAGGGAACAAATGTAGCCTGGCATCTGCTCTTCAAGCAGAGTTAGGCATGCCAGTGATTCAAGAAGGCTGCCATCTTCCTGGCCTCTCCAGCACGCTCACCTGCACTGGTACTGGGGCTCCTTGCTGAGAGGGAACCAGGGAGCTGTGAGCAGTGCTCCTTCCCTGTCCACCTCCACCCACCTCCTTACTGAGCCCCTTTCCACCCAGCTCTGCTTTCTGCCACACTGCCAGGGAACATTCTGCCTAAGTGGCCTGAGGCCCCAGAGACCTGGGGTGTCCGCACATAGCACTGGATTTGGAGTCTGACCTGGTGGCACAGCCTCCTCCCAGCAGTCTTCCCGAGGCTATTGCAGGCGTCAGAGGGGAGGACCCGCCCTTGATATGCTGTGCAGCGTCCCACTGGTGAGGAGCGCAATGCTCTAGTACCTTGTACAGTGATGATAATGTCAGTACAGAAAGGCCTCGGAGATCATCCAGGCCTACCCTGTCATTTAGTTGCTGAGTTGACCCAGGGGGGACAAACGTCTCCCCAAGGTCACAGGGCAAGTCCATGGCAGGACTGGAGCTAAAACCCTGGCATCCTGACCATCAGCCATGCCCAGCTCCTACCTTGTTATTTGACAGAAACCCTTTGCTGGAGTGAGGCCCAGGGAAGTCCCCCTCTGGCTGTGGCTCTGGTGCCTGGCCAGCCTGGGACTTACTATCCACATCTCACAAAGCTTCTGGACCTTACGCCTGTGCTTGTGCTCACCAGTGGTGCTGAGCCCCAGGGGCGGGCAGGTATTCCCTGGGGTCCCCATGAGACAGCCGGGGCCCCTGACCTATGACAGATCACTCCCCTTTACCTCTTGGCTCAGGCTGCACTCTGCCAGCTGTCACCTGGGATAGAAACAGGATTTCCAGGAGCCTACCTGAGCCCCTTCACACAGGTGTCTGGCCTAGCTGACTGTAGGATGTTATTCTGGTCTGGGACCATAACTTGAATTTGTAGCCCTAGTTTCATGGTGTGACCCCTCCCAAGGTTCTGAAGACCCAAAGATGCCCAGACTATTGGAGCTGGAGGGATCTGGGAAACCTGCTTTTCTCCTCTTCTCATCCCCATTTCCCAGATGAGGGAACTGAGGTCTAGAGAGGAAAAGAAGCTGGCTGCAAAGCCAACACAATCCCAAGGCCTCCCAACCCAGCCAGCTTAGCCTCCTTCCCTCCCCTGCTCCCTTAGGCTGACTCCTTGGGCTGCCCAGGCTTAGTGTGTGTAGATAGAAAGACTGCAGAACAACAACTGCTGCTTTTCCTTCAGGGCTCCCTTCCAGGTCTGGGGCCAGTGCCCCAGAAGGGCAGCACATGTTTCCTGCTGCTGGGTCCTTGTGCTGGGTTTCTCTCTGCACCTACTATATGCCAGGCACTATTCCAGGCCCTTGGGATATAGTGGTGAACTTGTATGGGGATACAGAGGTCCTGCTTATATTTTCATAGGTAAGTCTACAACTTAATGTATGATATTATGCTGAGCTGTGATACGTGTTTCAAAGAAAAATAAATCAGGATAAGGTGATATAGGCAGATGGGTGGCAAATTTGGCTTCTTTAGATGGAGTGATTGGGAAAGGCGTCTCTAAAGAAGCTCCATTTCAGCAAATAGATACCTCAGGGAGGTAAGGAGGTAAACTGAACATGTGGGAGAAAAACACTCTAGGCAAAGAGCACAGCATGTGCAAAGGCCCACTGGCAGGATCATGCCTGACACGCTCTAAGATAGGCTGAGAGCCTAGTGTGGCTGGATGAAGGGGAAGAGAGAGGAAGATAGGAGAGGAAGTGAACAAGGTAGTCAGGGACGAGGTCACAGAGGGCTTGATGGAGCACAGGAAAGGCTTCTGACTTTATACTCAGTGATTTGGAAGCCACTGGAGGGTTTTAATTAAAGAACAGACTATTTTATGTGCCCTCTAAGAAGGTTCCTCTGACTAGTGAGCTGAGAATAGACTGTAGGGGACAAGCATAGAAACAAGGAACAAGCTAGGCAGCTTTTTAAGTTACCCAGATGAGGATGCTGGGGGCTAGATCCTGGATGTAATTTGAAGGTTGCCCAAGGTTATGCCCAGCATCCCACCGGGAGTGCCTGTCTACTTCTACAAAGCAGGCTGAGGAGTTGGCTAGAGAACTGGCCCTGGCCTCCAAGTCCTGTGGATCCAAGCAGTTTTCTTTGTATGCCTGTCACCTCCCATGTAGCCATAAGCTGCTCTGTCATAAAATGACCATTTAACAGTTGGAAAAATAGAGGCTTGGTAAGGTGTTCCTATTACGCTTGTAATGTTGCCATGCTATGTTTCGTCTCCATTGTCCTTTCGTTCACTTCCCACGCTTCACATCCCCTACATGGTATGTTGTTGTTTTCTAACACGCCGAACTGTCAAGCTCCAGGGCCCCTGCTTGTGTCAGTCTGTTCGCCCCCACACTTCTATCTGGCTAACTGCTAGGCATCTCTAATGCCCCAGCTCAGAAGCTGGCAGCTCTGAGCTCTCTTCCCTGCCGCTCTCACTCAGACACTGGAGATTTCTTCCCCACTGAAAATCCTGCGGTTTCCCTCCCTCTCGCCATCCTGTGCCAGGGATCCACCAGAACTGAGGCTTGGTCTGCACCTCCTTTCACACTCCTCTTCCTCTCTTCTCTGTGTCCTCACAGCCTGGCCCAGGCCTGGCACAGAGGAAGGAACAAAAACATGTACTGTAGTGTATTCCTGGAGCAGTAGCTAGTTACTATGGAAACAAAGAAGTGTTGCAACTTCCTTAACTTTTGAGGTTGGAGGTCACAGGGCATCTCTATATCGGCCCCATGGAATTAACCCTTGATGACCATCTTAGGGCTCTTATTGATTCAAAGTCATCTTAAGTGGGCCCTTTGCTATCCTTGGGCCTCAGTGTGCCCATAGTAACATGTGGAACATTAGGATTGCTTGGCTTTCTGAGCTTATTTCCAGCTTTAACACCCCATGTTCCATGTCTGTAAACATTCCACACACCCCAGGCAGGCCCTCTGTCCTCAATTGTGCCTCCATTTCCCCATTTGGCTCATCTCTGTCCAGATCCCAGAGTTTCAGCAGCCAGGAGGCCCTCGCTAACTAAACTGGCATTCTTGCGGGTTGCAGAGGCACAAAGGGGAGTCTTGCTCCCCCAGCTTGCAACAGGGGGAGCAGCCAGGCCAGCTTGCTCTGGTCTGACCTTGCACAAGCCTCTGGGTCCCTCCTTTCCTCACCTTGAAGGTGGCCAGAGCCAGTGTGTTTGTCAGGGGGGCCTTGCCTCTGCTGGACGCCGCCTGCTCAGCCCCGAAGGCTGCCCGAGGCCAGCAGCAGAGCTGAGTGGGTGGGCAGTGCCTCTTGCCATGTCTCTTTTCTCTCCACTTCATTGCTCAGAAGCCAAGAGTTAGCCGAGCACAAAACCGCAGCCTGGCTGCCAGCACCCTCCAGAGCCCTGCAGCCCCGGGCAGAGCAGCTCTGGGGACTTCATACCAGCCGTGCAGGGTTCAGCCTGGTGCACCAAGGATCCCAGATGCCCAGCATGAGGCCAGACCCTGAGCCAAGTCCCCACCTGCCATTTGTACCTACCATTGAGCTCAGAAGGCAGAGGTTTAAGCCTGGTAACACCCTGCCTGAGCCCAATGTGATGCTTAGGAGTGGTTAGCCTCACCCCTCAGGCCCGAAAGAGAATGCTGTAGGATGAGAGGGCCCTGGGGCTCTTTGGGCCTACTTGCTTATCTGTGCAATGGGCAGCCCCGGGAGAACCGTCCTCCTGGGGCTGCCAGAAGAGGAGGCTGAGGAAGGCAGTGTGCACCTAATGAAAACACTTGTCAGGATTGCCAGCTGGAGGCGAGCTCGGGTGCCTCCGTGAACATCTTTTTTGAGAAACAAATGCCTGAACCTTTTAAAAATGAGAATCTGGCTCTGTATGAGAAGTCCCTCCCCTCTGTTTCTAAGCGTTTCCCAGTGCCCAGCTAGCCATCTGTGTGTGCCTGCCCTGTCACCGCTCCCCATGTGTCTGGTGTTGGGCTGAATGACACCCCCAGGGCAGCTCTGGGCACCGAAGGGGCCCTGGCCACTCTTCATCTAGAACAAGGATGAGCTTCCTGACCTCATCAAGCCTTGGCTCCCTCTGCCCTCAGTTTCCCCATCTGTGCATTGAGGCCCTCTCTAGCCAGGACTCGGGGAAGCCTGCTTGAACAGTTTTACCTCCAGGCAAGGCTTCCCACTCCATCCCCCCAAGATTGAATGTTGTCTGTCTCACCTTTGCTCACAAGGTTCTCACTTTTGTTACACAAGGGCCTGCCAGCTGTCACCAGGGCTTTAGCCTGAGTCTCCCAGCTCCTCCTTATTGGCATGCCTCAGTTTTGTCATTGCCTCTTCCTGGGGAGTCTCCGGTATCCCCCTCTGTACTTCCCAAAGCCTCCATATTCTCCCCCACTGGACTGTTTTTTTCACGAAGGTACCAGCTAGATATTTGCCTGAATCCAGACAGTAGAGCAGAGGTGTTCAATACAACTCTGAGAGTTGAATGGTGGAATGGGAACCCTCAGCTATCCCCATAGTTCCAATGTTCTCAGCACATGGGTTTCACTCTGCTGTGATCCCTTGCTGGAGTTTTGCTCAGTATATAGGATTTTTTTTTCAATCAATTTTTAGTACACTCTCAGGCCAGAACAGTTTTTTTCTATACTTTTGGTCAGTCCCTATCTTTCCAAACAGGTGCTTTCTGACTTATATCTTTGCATTTCTTTTGTTCCCCTGGTTTGAGCAGCTAGTTACATTTTCTTTTTGGATTCTATAGAGTGAATAATGCCCCCTCTCAACATATTCAGATATCTCACACCCAATAGGCAGCGAGGGTTAGTAAACATTCTGCTCTGCTTGTTCTCTGATCTGTTGTGCTTTTAGCTTTGTGTATTAGATTTTATCTGTCATTTCTTCCTGCCTGCACCCCGGCACTCCATCTTCCAGGGTTTGCTCGGCGTTTCTGCTACAACCTCCAAGTGTGATCGTGTGGGTTGTGCCCCATTCAACTTGGGGGGTGCTGAAATTGTCATCCCTGTACATTGAACACTCAAGTGTCTGGTGGAGGGTAGCAAAGTGTTTTCAGGAAGAGAAACCTTGTTATAATTCTTACAAAGCCACTGTAAGAGTAGGAGCAGGACTGCCCCCACTGAAAGTTGGGAGTCATCCTTGACTCCTCCCCAGGACTGCAGCCCATGACACTGGCTTTCTATGTCCCCCCTGCCCAGCCCAGAGCCTGGCCCGTGGGAGGATGTAGTCAGGGAACTGATGCCTTGAGATTCCGCCTATGTATGTTTCCAGAGCTACTCCTCCACGCTGCCCCATGCTGCTGCGACCTTCTCCCTCAGGTATCTGCTGCCGGCCTCCCTTCTCCTGTCCTCCCTCCTCTTGGACACCAATGCGACCTCAATGAAAAGCACCTCTGATCTTATTACCTTCTCTGCTCTACTTAAAGCTCCTTCGTGGCTTCCTACCACCTACAGCCTGGCACTCAGGGCCTTCGTTCTCTGGCCCCAGCTGAACTTTCACTTGAGTGCGCTTTGCACATTCTGTTCTCTGCTCTCTCTGCCTGGTGAACTACTAGGTATCCTGCAAAGCCCTGCTCAAACCTTGGCTTACCCTTGTGCACCAGCCAGACTGAGTGAAGTGGCTCCTGCCTTTGCCCCAGCTTCCAGCTCTGTTTCCTGACTGCTCCCAAAGCCTTCCTTAGGCAGGACCGCAGCTACCTTCAGGGTACCCCAGCCACCAGCCACATTTGGCATCTAGCAAACAGTTCAAAGTGCTTGCTGAATAGGTGAATGAATAAATGGCAGCTGTGCTTTACATAGATCTGGTAGGTTTTGTGGTTTGGAAATCTGTCTGTCTGTCTATCAGCTGTTTTCGCACTCTAGATGGGTGCGTTGGAAGTGACTCACACTTGCACACTTTGAGAAAGAATAGAATAACTTCAGCCCCAGACACACAGCTGCCCATGTGCACGATCTGAGCTCTGGGCCCTTCTGCTGCCCTCCCCCCTTCCAGTTAAAGCTAGAAGGGTGTTTGGGCTGGGCCTGGTTCCCAGGAGCACCTCCTAGCCTGCGTTGTTTTGCCCAAAGCTGTCGAGGTCTGAGGCCAACTGCTCTGCCCACGTTGCTGCCCTTCTCAGGTTGGCTTCCTGGGAGAATTGGCTCAGCAGGAAAAGTCTGGCAGGGTGCAGAGCCTCTTGGGCAAGACTCCCTGGGCAGGGCCAGGGGCTGGAGCCTCATACACACGACCTACGCACCAGGCGAGTCTGCGGGCAAATGGGCTCCAGCTTGCCATGGTGCTGGGGGAGGGTGCAAGGGAGGGCCACCCTTCAGTCGGGTAAACATGGGTGTTCAGACCTGCCTAGGCACATCCCTGTGTTCTGTTGGTTAGAGGAGCAGGATGGCATTTCACTGAGCTGGGAGTTGCCAGGTGTCAGCCAGATGGGGACATGAAGGGATGCTTGAGTCTCCACAGACCTCACCTGGGGCCCAGGCACTCCAGTCTTTTCTAGAAGCAGAGCAGAGGCTGCAGGAGGCTTGTGGTCCCCAGACCTGCCTGACTGCCGTTCCACGCATCACTGGCTATCTTTTCTCCACCTCAAGCTTGGCAGCTCCCCAGGACAGGGGAGAGTGGGACAGCCAGGAGGTGACTTCGCTAAGCCATGGCTGAGATCAAAACATCTATCCTAGCTGTCCCCACTGCAAATGCATCTCGATCCACATCATCTGAGGCAGAGCTCTCATCCTTGTGAAGCCATTGTCTACCAGGCAAGGGCCTCTGTTGTCTCAGGGTTGTCACTGAAGCCCTCAGGAGTGGGACGTTGTTACTCCATTTTAACCAGGAGGAAGCTGGAACTCAGAGGCGTGAAGTTGCTTCATGCCCCACAACTACTAAGGGGAATGTGGTCTCCTTCCTACACGTGATTCCTTCTTGATTTTCCTTTTTGAATGCATGTCTGTTGGTACAAATGAGTAAGCCTATGAGCCCAGTTACCAGCCCTGCGTCTGACTGAAGAGCCTGGCAGGTGCCTGGGCCAGTGCTGCACCAGAGGTGGGGACAGCGGCCGTGGGCCCAGAGCAGCAGGTAGAGTTCATTGCTGACGAGGAGGGCATCTCTGTTGTCCGTGGCTAGAACTGACATGGTGCACATTCTCCCCCCCCCCACAGCTGGAGCTGATAGGCCCACCTCAGTGGAAGGCAGTGTCCCCTGTGCCCTTGTGTGAACACAGAATACGGGCCACAGCACTGACAGTGAGCTGGCGGCGCCACCCGTGAGCCCCGTACAGTGGGCATGAGCACTACTCACTTTCTCTGCAATGAACTTGGCTAAAGGTTTCTTGTCTTCTCTGATTTCTTCTCAGCTGGCATTGACCCAGTGCTGTTGGAGTCCCTGCAGCACTCTAGGAGAAGCCGTGGACCCCTCTCCCTGGGCCGTGAAAAATCAGGGCCTAGGAACCCTAGGAACCCTAGGACTGCTTAGATGGGAGTCAGGTAGAAATGGGGTGCTGAGTCCCATGCGCACTCGGAGTGCCTGCTTTCCAGAGGTGTTATCCCATGTGGGGTATATCTGCTGGATGCATTCTTCCTCTGTAAATGAGGATGATAACCCCTGACTTTGGAGGGCTGCTCGGAACATCACTTCCACAGGCTGCGCCTGCACTGGGGAACCAGCTGGCCTTTCCCAGGACAGGGTCCAGGTCTTCCTCCTCCTTTGGCCCTCTCTCACTCCCCCAGCCCCACCCTAGCCACCTGCTGCCTTTTGCCCACATGAATGTGTCCATGTGAGTCCCTGATTTTCGGAAGGGAGATAGAATAGGTCGTAGTGAGACAAGATGAGCCTGAGCGTAATTTTATTTTTGTGGTTCTCCTTTCAAGCTGTCACAGTAAATCTACTTTACTTGTCACTTGTAAATCATTATACAGAATAAAGCCTTTTACCAGCTTTTAAGGTTTCTGCAGCTAGGGACAGCCCCATCTCTTCCTCATCGTGCTGTTCAAGCATCCCTTGCTGCTCTGGGCACTGGCCGGACCACTGTTTTTTCTGACCTCATCAGTTAGAATAAAATGCGGACCTGGGAGACAGCTCACCCCCCGGTTTTCCCATTGCCCATTTACTGATGGAGAAATACAGTCAGGAGGGGCCAGCCTCCCTGGCCCAGTGTGCAGGGTGCTCGATATTTTCCCGATGACCCTGAAGCAGTGGGGAGGGCAGCTGCTGATGGTAACATGGGGCACTGCAGTTGGAAGGCTTTTCCTTGTCACCCTGGGAAGCCTAGATACCTCTCCCGACCCCATGGCTGTGGCCAGATTGTTCAAGCCCCAAAGAGAGTTCCAGCTCAGAAGAGATGTTAACGGGCAGGGTCAGGGTGGGCAGCCCAGTTGTGTTTGTAGACGGAGAAGGGCCTTCGGCTCCTTTCTGGGGTTCAGGGCCAAGGACACTGCTGGGGGGACAGGGAGATGGAGGTGGGGGTGTGGTCAGAGCCACACTGGCCTGTGGGATCTCATTATTTCTCTAGAAACCCTTGCCTTTCTCCAGAGGAGGCTTTAGGATGCAAGAACAATGAAACCATTTGCTGAGATGTTCCGAGTTGCAGACAGTGGCCAGGGCCCACTAGGCTGAGAGCCAGCAGTGTGCACTGGTGCATTTCTCATCGCTGGCCCATCTGGAGAAGCCCGCTCAGAAAGACAGAAAACAAAAAGGCACCCACTTGCTCGGCTTACACATTTGGGGAACCAAGGCTTGAGGGACACTCACTCTGAGGGAGCCAGAAATGTGTGTGTCCCTCCTCCCCATCCTGAGCCCTGCCAGGGGCTTAAACCCTGTTTGTCACTGCCTTTTCCATCAGGGTGGACAGCCTCCCCCCAGGCCAGAGGATTCCAGCACTTCCTCCTGCCTGTCTGCTTGCCTGTAAAGGCCCTGGCCTCAGAGGCCAGCACTTGCCCAAGCTGCTCCCACCACTCCTGCTCCCAGACCTCCTTTGTCTTGAAATCTGACAGATTAATCACTTGCCTGAAGTTCCGGCCCACCATGAGACCCACCCAAGGGGCTCCTTGGGGTCGGGCCCTGTGCTTGGCATGGTGAGGGCTCCCGATGGAGAAGGAGAACCTGCCTGGGCAACATTCCCACAGCCTCCTGCTCTCTCTGTTGTAGCCCCCATGGTACTGGGTGGCAATTGCCTGTTTAGCTTTCTGTTTCTAGACTTGAGCTCCCTCTGGAAGGTCAGAACCTTGCTTCTTGTATACACTAGCATGGAGGTGAGGGCTTGTGGGCACAGGCTAAGAGAAAATATCTTGAGTGGAAGGATGGCTAAACAGCTATCCTGAGACCTTGACTTCAAGGAGTTTCACAGCATAAACTGGAAAATAAGCATTGGCTACTTGGCAAAACAGGAACAATGCATACTGAAAGCGCCAGAGAAATTGGCTAAGAACTTCCACGGAGAACTTGAAACAAGTGAGAGATTAGAATGGTCAGGGAGGGCCCCCTGGATGAAGAGGCTTTAGCTAGAACTAGGCAAGGAAAGCATAGAGGAAAGGCTCTTCCGGGAGGTGGAAAGACCTGAACAAAAAAAGGGAATTGTGCCCACCTGGGAGTGTGGGGTAGCTATGCCTGTGCTCGTATCTTCAAGGAAGTCATCTGGACCCAGTCACCAGGGGTAGCTGGGACCCCAGAAGGAAGGCAGGATTTTGAGGGACCCTATTCCAGATTTGGGAAGGGCAGTGTTTTAGGAGATTAATCAGGTGGCATGGGGCTGCCTGGATTAGAGGGGGAGACTAGCGCCCTGTTAATAACACAAGTGAGTGGACCCCCTCAGGTGTATTTCAGGACCAACCAACCTGTGCCTGGTGGGAGAAATAGAAAGAGTGGTGCCTAGGGGGACTGGCTGCTCCGCCAGCCCTGCCCCTTTGAGCCAAGAGGGTAAGGAGGAGATGGAAGCAGCAGGGGTTCTACAGCTCTGGGCACAGGCTTGGCCTGGCCACTGCCTTACAGGGTGATAGGACCTTGAGCCTCTGCCCTCACCCTGCAGATGGGCAGATTTAGCAACCCCCACCCAGCTGGTGAGGCACAGGGCGGGGAAGGTCTTTGTGAGCTACACAGGGATAGTCAGGTCGTTCATCCTGTTCCAAAAATTGGTGGCCACAGTGGCATGGCCATCTCGTGGCTTTGGCCTCCCTCAGTTCTCCACATTGGAGGGAGCCTGGGGACCTGAGTTTCATTACTAACAGACCTTGTGCCAGTCACTGCCCTCCCCCAGGTCTCGGTAATCCCTGCCTCCCTGGGTGCTGAGAGAGGCGGGGAAAGCATGTCATGCACATGGCTGCCTGTGTCCCCTGCTAGGTGACTGAGGCTTGGGCGTCGTCTGTGGGCAGGGCTCCACACTGCCTGGCAAGCCCGGTTGTCACGACAGCATCGTGATGCTTCCTTGTGAGCGTTGGAACCTCCACCAAGAGGTTCCAGTGCATGGCTCTTGGTCTCTGGTAATCTCTTGGTCCATTTCGAGTTCCCTTGCACTTCTGCCTACTTCCTGGAAGCCCCTTATTAGTTAAGTGAGTGAGGAGCTCTTATCAGATTCCCTTCACCCCCCTCTCCAAAAACCTTGCAGAAGGTTTGTGCTTTTAAGTGATGCTCGAGGCTGTTTAGAAATCCCAGCACCAACTGGCAGAGGGGCGGTCAGGTAGCTCATTTTCTATAAGATGGGGTGGGGTGTTTTTAGAACAGATTGTGTTTTTATGATAAAAGAGCCATTTGAGAGAATGAAGAGATGACAGGGTACAGGAAATAGCACCCCCAAAGCTGTTTGAATATGATGCAGGCAGTTGAGGAGCTGAGCTACCAACCAATAAGACAGAGGCTTCTGGGAGCTTTACAGTGGGGAGACCAAGGCTCAGGGAGCAAAAGGGACTTGCTAGGGTTTCAGCACTGTGCCGTTATCTCATTTAATTATCCGAGTGTGCATTATCTCATTTAATTCTCCAAAGAACCCTCGGGGAAGAGATGATTTTTATCCTTAATTAACACACGCACAAATGGAGTGGTGCTCAGAGAGATTAAGGCCACAAAACTAGAACCTGTCAGAGGCAAGATTTGAACACAAGTCTCAGATTCTGAAACATTCTCTCCCATTGCCCTCTGTAGACCCCTGTACTTGCCCCTAGATTCCTCGAGGAGGCCTTCTCCCCGGGCCAGCCCCCGCGAGTGCTGTGAAGACGGCTTCCTCTTTCTAGGAGGTGTGGGTGCAGAGGGCTTTCTGTACTGGGGAGATAACAGAGCCCGTTTGGGATGATTTTTATCAGTTTAGCAAGCTGGTTTGACTTACAGGAAGAAGCCAATTTGCATTTTGGGAAAGAGTTGAGTGTAAAGGCCACAGTGAGCACTGGGTGGATTTATAAATAAACAGTCGACTGAGGGCATTGTGTGTCCCCAGCTGTACAATGCTGGGCTCATATTGACACCACAGACCTGTTCCACACGTCACAGCTGCCCTTTGGACAGAAAGGGCCTAATTGAGTAAGAGCACGCTGCTACAAATGCCAAGGAACTGTCCTCCGACCTGGCTTCTCCGGGCACAGGCAAGCCGGGTGAGTCCAGCTGCGACTGGGCCTATGTACTGTGGCTGCTGGCATTCTGTGCCAGGTGCAGAGCCTGCTGGTGATGACACGTGAGGACCCAGAAGGCTGTGAGTGCTGGGGCGGGCAGCCTCTGCTCTTCCCACAGACCGAAGGGGGGTTCTTGAGCAGGTTCCAAGAGTTTGGGCTGGTTTCCCAGTGGTGGACCAGACAGTCTCCAGAACTGGGTCCAGACCCTCGATCTGCCACCAGCAGTCCTTCAGCTTTCTGGAAATTAGATTCCTTGGCCATTAAATGGGTAGTACTTACTTCCCAGGTTATTTTGAAAGTTAAGTGAGGTGAAGGCAACATAGACTTATCAGTTGCCCTTGCCCTGCATTAACTGGGTAAAGTGGGGCACACCCGTTGCCGACCTGGGCCTCACTTTCTTCCTGGAAAGGCAGTGGGGCTGGATACTCATCAGGGGCCTGGGACCCTCAGGCCAGAGAGGACTGCTCCAGCTCCTAGTTCCTGGATCAGCTGGATTCAAAATTTGCATTTTTCACCTGCGGGGCCTCAGACATTCTGCTTCCCCTCTCAACACCTCAATTTTCCTGGGTGTAAAGTGGGGATAATGAAAGTTGTCAGGAGGACAAAATGTAATAAGTATGGTCGATGCTGAGCACAGAGCCAGGCATCTGATAAATGCTCATTAATAAATTATAGCTGAGGCCCTGTCTGGTTAGCTTAGTCCAGTGATGGGCAATCTTTAGAGCTTCGTGTGTCAAAATTCGCCAAAAAACCAAGCATAACTCGGGTGGTGTGTCACTTCGAGAAAAATGGCCTAACCGGAAGTCCTAGAACTAGACGCTCTGTGCCGGAGTTCTGTTGTTTTGGCCTACACACCTCCGGCACAGAGTGTCTACACTACAGCAAATGTTTTATCCTCGGCTACTGCACCTGGCCATGCAGGAGCCGAGGATGAAACGTCCTTCTTGGCATTAAATCCGCCTCTTGTCATCGAAAATGGCTACGCGTGTCAGTACTGACACGCGTGACATAGGTTCGCCATCACGGGCTTAGTCGGTTAGAGAGCATCGTCCCGAAACACGAAGGTTGTGGTTCGATCCCCAGTCAGGGTACATATGGGAAGTGATCAGTGAATTTACAACTAAGTGAAACAACAAATGAGTGCTTCTCTCCCTCTCTATGTCTGTCTCTTCCTCTCTTTATCTCTCTAAAATCAATCAAAAATAAATAAATTATAAATATCTATTTCAGGGAGATAAATCTGTTTTCAAATCATAACACTATTAAGTCAAATATTCTGATTTGATTCAAGATGATAAAAATAATAACCATCATAGTTAGAAGAATGGCCCTACAAGATCTGGCTGTTCATTCTGCATGCTTCTAGAACTTCCACAGTAATGCCTGTTCACTGCTCATCCCACTCTCTGAACTTAACTAGTTCTCCCCTGGTGTTATAGTTTTTCTGGGATCCAGCTCACCTCTTTGCTCACATGAGGATCATCACATCCTTCTTACCTGACTGCTTTGAGGGCAAATGCGTTGTGTTGCTTCCTCATCCTCTCCTTGCAGCTGTTTTGCCTTGTTAATGGACCGTACCTAACAAATTGCACTGCATGAACAATGGCCCTTGGGTCCAGCCCGCCCAGAGATACCGCCTGGACCCCTGAGGCGCCCATTTATTCTGCAGGGTATGGTAGATCTCTTCTCCTTAAAGTGTAGTCCTCATCATTCCAAATCTTTTGGGGATCCACATCTCATGACCACCTGGGGTTCTGGCACCTCAGTGCTCGTGGTCAGTGTGAAAGTGGCAGACAACAGTACTGAAGACACCTTAGGTTTGTTCTATATACAGCTATTTAGGGAGACATCTTTTTTGGTTGCTGAAACTGCCATCTCCTGAGATCCCTGTGAGATGGGAGGGGGCATAGGTAGGGAAGTAATTGGGTAGATAGTGGTACAGTTAATTACATGCTCTGCTTAAATGGCACAGTAGGGATTTGAACCCAGCTCCTGGCCTGACCTCCAGCCCTCACTTCCTACTGGCCCTGCTGTGGAGCGTTCCTGGAAGAAGCTGAGGGTGGAGATGGGTTGGAAGAGGAAGGGGAGGAAACGAGTCCTGATGGACAAGTATATGTACAAGGAGCTAGAAGGGAGAGGGCTTCACCGAATCTCTAGTGTGGAGGTCGAGGTGGGAAGAAGAAAATCAACCTTGAAACAACAGGTCATGCTTCTGAGAACTTATCAACCAAAACACTGCCTTCAGAGACTGACAGACACTGACTCCTTCAGTCCCTGCCCACTGTCAGACTTGTGCACTCATCCGCACATGGAGATGGGGCCCGAGGGCTGCAGCACCCTTAGAGGCTCTGGGGCCATGGTGGCAACCAGAACAGACAAGCTCCCTGTCTGCAGGGAGCCAAAGAGGGAAAAGGAGTCAACAAGATCATTAATAACCCCTTTTATAAACTCTGATAATTGAAAAGAAATAAGCAAGCAGTATACTGGGTGGGGAATACCAAGGGGTGGACATGGGGCTTTTAGGCAGTAAGCCTTTCTGACGAGGGCCACAAGATGGTGGGGTGGGGGGCAGAGAAGCTGTAGGTAGCAGGAATAGCCTGTACAAAGGCAGGCCCTGACACTGTAAAGAGCTTGGCATGTTCTAGAAACAGAAAGGAATCTCGTGTGGCTGGGAGATAGTGGGTAAGAAACCAAGTGGCCTGAGACAAGATGGGCACCACACATATCTTCCATCTCATCTTGGGTCTTTCACTTGCCCCCGGGTAGCCAGCAGGGCTGCCAGGCTTGTGTGGTCATGGGCTCCTGTCTGTTTGTGGGTTCTAATGGGCCGGCTCCCTACCCCAGCCAAAGGGCAGATGACAGATGACATTAATGGCGATTTCTGCCTCCTGCCAGCCACCTCTATATTTGCCGCGCGAATGGGAGGTCTGGCCTGAATTCTTGATCTGTCCCTGGCTCGTCTTTCCACAGGGGCACCATGCTTGGCACTCTCTACCACTTGGTATTTCAGTGTCCCTCCTGCTGTCATAGAGAGAGAGGAAAAGGTAGAAGATGGAGGGGCTGTCACGCAGGGTCTCCCACCTGAGGTCAGCACTGGCCCCACAACCTTTATTTACTTTGGTCCTCGCTCAGAAACTCTGGTAGCAAGCTGCCCGGAATGAAATGTGAAGAACTCAAGATAATAATAAAATCAATTGGACTGTTTCCTCAGTAATTCTAGAGACTGATGCATCATTAATGTTGGTAATACAGTGCCTGTCAGATCACAAACTTCTCAATAAATGTGCAGCTGGCAAACTCTGATAGAAATTGGAGGCAAGCAGAGAATGAGATTTGGGGCCTTTGATATATGGGGTGTCAGCAGTGCGGTGAAGTTTTTATCAATTTCTGTCACTTTGGGCTTTTGTGCTCACTACATATGTGGTCTTCATTGCCCCTCTCTGCGGTCTTCCTGTATGCTAACTGCCCCCCACCCCAGCAGTATGAAGAAGAAGAAGAGCTGCTGGAGGGGCCTCCACACAGCCTGGAACCTTCTGTGGGGCCTCATTACCAAGAACTTGCCTGGCAACATGGTCAGGTGGATGAGCAAAGCCAGAGGCCTTTGGACCTGACCCCATGGGTCATTCAGCTACTCCACAAGCATTTATTAGGGCCCTGTTGGGTCCAGGACACCAATGGGCCCTGCCCCTTGTGGGTTCTAGGGGCTTTGATGGAAGCTTTGGGCACAGGGAGTGACCAAGGAATAATTTTTACCTAAGTGCCAAGGGCCAGAGGAAAGTGGAAGGAGTTCCTGAGCAAATGTAGCAGTTGGTATCTGCCAGGCAGACCAGGGAGGATGAGCTGTTAGTAGTCATGGCACTCACAGGCCCAGAAGCGCGATGAGCCTGGACTGTATAGGGGAGCGAGGCACTTGGCCTCAGTAGCACTGGAGGAAAGGTGGAAGCCCCCTGGAGGCAGCAGAGCATGGTGGTTAGTGTGTGGGCTCTGGAGCCAGACTGCTAGGGCCAAATCCAAGCTCCCAGGTGTACCAGCTGAGCAACTGTGGATAAGCAACTCAGATACTCTGTGCCTCAGTTTCTTCATCTGTAATGGGGGTTTAGTAGCAGAAACACCTACCTCGGGGGGATCTTGCGAGCATAAATAAATTAATGCTGGCACAGAGCTCAGAACAAGAGCTGGTCCCTGTGAGTCCCTGACTCAGACTGGCATTACTTTTGCACAGTTATCTCAGTCAACCCTCCGATGACTTGAGAACCATACAGGTGAGGTTCAGAGAGGTGAAGTGGGGCATCCACGCTTGCACAGCTGGGAGCAGAGATGGGATTTGAGCCCAACTGCTGCTGAGGCTGGACCCATGCACAGTGGGCCTCAGGTGCCCAGGGAGAGGAGGCGGCAGGCGGACAGGCCCCGTCTAGCACCCTTCAGAAGACTGGGCCTGTGAGCAGAGGATTAAGGTCAGTTGAGGCCCCAGGCGCAGAAGAAAATATTGGGCCCTTAAAAAACAGACAGGAAAAATAAAAATACCTGTTAACCATATTTTTTTTTAAGTTTTTTTATTTATTTTTATTTATTCATTTTAGAGAGGAGACACAGAGTGTGAGAGAGAGAGAGAGAAAGGGGGGAGGAGCTAGAAGCATCAACTCCCATATGTGCCTTGACCAGACCAGTGCAGGGTTTTGAACTGGCGACCTCAGTGTTCCCAGGTCGACGCTTTATCCACTGCGCCACCACAGGTCAGGCCTAACCATATTTTTAAATAAATAAAAACTATTGTGTACTATTAATGTTAAAATTGCACCTATGAAACTAAACTTGGTGTCATTAGACAAAAGTGTAAAGTTGGGGTTCTGCGGGGTCCTTCAGAAGTCGGGGCCCAGGGTGCATGCCCGGTGTGCCCACCATTAAATCCGCCTCCGCCTGTGAGGGCATGTTGTTAGTAGGGAGGTTACCTAACAGGGTGGGTCGTAAGTGGGCTCGGTTTTGTTATTGACTTCCAAGAGCTGGAGAAATTCTGAGATGCAGGACTTGAGGGTGGAGTGTCAGAGCTGGCTCCTGGGGTTTGGCAGGAGAAATTGGGTTCCACCTGGCAGATTAGCAAATACCCACGGTGGGCTGGGGTTCAAATACTCCCACTGCCCCCTGCCAAGGAGCAAGCCCTGAGAGTCCAAAAGGTCTGCAGCCTCCTTGTCGTCCACCCCATAGCCAGAGTGAGAGGGCCCTTGGGCTCTTTGGAGGATGATGGGGGAGGGGCGGTGGGGGGGGTGGGAGAGGGGTGTTTCATGCTGATGCAGCCTGGCTGCCTTGGAGTTGCCGGGGACCCACCCTGTAGGCCTGGGCATTGGGAGTGTCCTTGCTGGGAGGCTAGTGCTCTTTGGGGTCTCCTGGACACAAGGTCTCTTAGCCCACTGTACAGGGGCTCCCCCCAGTCTGCCTTTAACGTATTTCTCCCATTACTTAATGGGAACTCAAGGATTTACTTGTTGGTTTTTGTTTTGTTTTGTTTTTCTTTTAATTTATTTTTATTTATTCATTTTAGAGAGGAGACACAGAGTGTGTGTGTGTGTGTGTGTGTGTGTGTGTGTGAGAGAGAGAGAGAGAGAAAGGAGGGAGGAGCTAGAAGCATCAACTCCCATATGTGCCTTGACCAGACCAGTGCAGGGTTTTGAACTGGCGACCTCAGTGTTCCCAGGTCGACGCTTTATCCACTGCGCCACCACAGGTCAGGCACTTGTTGGTTTTTATCTGTGTTTGCTTTGAAAGAAAGGCAGGGTTGCGAGGCCCCCTGAGGCCTCAGGAAAAGAGGAAGCAATCTTGTTAGACAAAACGGCCTGCACTTGGAACAAGGAGAGGTGGTATCTGGGTCTAGGCCTACCCCAGGCTCCTGGCACACCTCCTGAAGCCTCTGTTATCCCTGTGAGGTGTGCTCCAGGTGCTGGGCCTGGGAACCTGGCACTTGTTCTCGGTCAGAGAGGGGTCCTGGTCCTGCATCTCACAGTGACTGATTTGGGAGGAATCTCTCTCCACGACCCCATCCTCCACAGTGGCTTTGGCTTGCAGGAACTGTCCCCTCTTATCCAGAGAAAGCTCAGGCCCCTGTGGGAGTGGGACCTGGGTGAGGCCATGAGAGAAGTTGCAAGACCCAGAGCTGCAGGTACCTTAGACGGAGGAGTGGGTGGTCCCCTTTCCACTACCTGGGGGGCCCACAAGGAAGCAGGTAGGAACATGGGTACTGGCTGATTCTATTTTGAGCGGGTCCCACCACCACTGTTATATGACCTGAACAAATTCTCAGCCCTCTAAACATCACTTTCCTTATCAGCAAAGTGGGGGTCCTGTACCCTTCTGACTGGAGTCTTGTGGACCATGCTCAGAGAGGCTCGAGTCTATCTGCTGTATAACGAAGGACACACAGCATTGTCAAAGTGCTGAGCTCACTGCTGCAGGAGGAGGCAATGAGGCAGTCCTCTGGGATCAGTGGGAAGTCCCCAAGCCAAGAAGTGAGGGAAGGGCCTCTGAGGCAGAGGGAACAGCACCTGCAAAGGCTCATAATACCAGAGGACTGTTGTCAGAGGGGCACAGCCCTGAAATCAGACCAGCAGGCGTGGACTTTGTTCTCATCTAGGGACAGACAGGAAGTCAGGTAGGCCTCTAAGTCAGAAATGAAAAACCAGGGGTTGTTTGATTCTGGGAAGCCTGAGGTTCTCACCCCAGTGGCCATTTGGGGGTAAGGGAGAAGTGCTTGCCAGGCGCTGCCTGCCTGCCTGCCTGAGGAGGGTGACTGACCTATGCGCCAGCCCTCTGGCAGTCTGCATCTTTCTTCTTGGCACAGCCCCATTTACGGGAGCAGTGGGGTTAGAGAACAGCCTGTTTTTCCAGGAGGAGGGGCTGTCTCCAGCAGGCTACTGGCACCTGCCCCTCCAGTGTTAAAGTCCATCTGGGTGAACCAGGGCAGGGAGGTAGGAGGGTGGCAGGTGACAGCCATCCTGGCAGGTGTGTCCTGTCATCCCAAAGACAAGCCCATAGGGCCCCAGGGGCAGTATTGTTTCTTACACTGTCCCCTACCCTCCCAAACACACATATAGACCCTGAGGACTGACAGCCCCCCACACTCAGGGGATATGATGTAGGGAACAAGGTGTCAGTTACTGACCGCCAGTTGCCACAACACAGAGAGGTAACTGAGGACCAGAGAGGGGAAGTGGCCTGGACCTGGTTGCATACACAGGGAGTTGGACAGGCGATTAGCTCCCAGGCTTCCCTGTGGCACCATGGACCCCAAAGCTCTGGGATGAACTCTGGCTGGATCCCCTCATAGCTCAGAAACTGGCCACTTTCTCTGCAGCGCCTGCATTACAGGCTCTCTGGTCCCCGGGAGGAGGAGCTGTCTGTCAGCAGTGAGAAATCTCATGGAATCACAGCCCAGGCAGCTCTTCCTCTCCCTCCACCAAAGCCCAGGAAGCCCTGGTCCTCGCCGGTGTTGGGCCAGGCTCACCAAGCCAAAGAGGAGATATGTGATGGGAACCAGACACAGTGAAGTCCTGAACCCCTCCTGACAGGGAGGCAGAAACCCCAGCTCTGGAAGTGTGTAAACAGGGTTATTTTTAGCCCTCAGAGGGCTGTGGGTGCAGCAGCGTGACCCGCCTTTGGCTCAGCCCCTGCCTTCTGTCCCACCCGGTAGAAGAGGCCTCCTTTGGTCCTCTGCCTTCTTCCCCCTGCAGCAGTCTCGGGGCTGGGCCCGTGAGTTCCAGGACCCTCTAAGGAAAGGAGCCAGGTTGGGGATCTCAGTGAGGCTGCCCATGGCTGGGAGCCAAGACCAGCTCACAAGTGGCAGGATGTGGTTTTTAGAGAAGCGACATTTCAAGCGGCGAGAGAAATATTGGAGCCACACAAGTTTATGTATTGTCCATGGGCTTTTATTATTCCCTTGGCCCTGGCCTCTTCCCTGGTCTAGGCGCTAGGAGGCCTGGTCCCAAATGAACATGCTGCCTCTTTCACTGTTGTGTGCTCCCGGGTGTGCAGGGTACCTCTCGGCACCTCGTTCAAGCCCTCACCTGTGAAGCAGGTCAGTTCCCACCCCTGGCTGGTGGGGGAAGGGGGAGAGCGAATGGTATCATGGATCTCATGGATGTTCACTCACTTGTTCACTCAACAAACACTTGTGAGCGTTTTGTGCCAGACACCATTCTAACCACTGGATATAGAGCAGGGAGCCAACCTGACACGGGACTGGGCTTAACATCTCCAGGGTGGGGGCAAGAGACAGATAATTAAGTAAGTACCTACATAAACAATAGTCATCTCGCAGAATGTGCAGTATAGGAACATTATGGAGCAATGTGTTAGGAGTGACTGTGGTGAGGAGGGGGCATGTATTTTAGACAAGGACAATCTGGAAAGACTCATTGAGAGACTGAAATGAAACAGAGTTGGCCATGGTGGCAGGAGGAGATGGTAAAGGCCCTGGGGCGGGGAACCCAGTGGGGCAGGAGGGCTGCAATGGGGCAAGCAGTGTACTGGGTGAGGTGATTGGGGCCCAGATGTACAGGGTATGTGGGCTGTGGGGAGGTCCTGGGGGAGGGCTAGACACAAGAAAAGATGTACTTGATATCTACAAAGAAGAGCAAGAGGGAAGTGAGAGTAGGAGGCCAGTGAGGGGCTATTGCCTTTACCTAGGCAAAGGAGTAGGCAAGAGGTGGACAGATTAGAACATAGGAAGGGTGAACCAGCCGTGGAAGTGGCAGATGGCTGGGCTGAGAGGGAGCGTCGCAATCAAGGATGGCTCCTTGACTTTTGGATTTGATGTCTGGGTTGGGGTGGGAGGAGGTAGAGAGCAATTGATTCAGAAGGGGCCAGTGAAGGGTGGGGGGAGACCAGGATCTGCAGGACAGAGGCCATTCTGGACACATGCATTTGTCATATCTGTTAAAATTCAAGTGGGGAAGGTTGCTCAGGGAAGGGGCCACATGGGGAGTGCCAGGCCCCCGTCTGGCACCGCTCTCCTCCGGAGGCTCCCTGCCAGCCTCAAGCCAGGCTGTGTGGGCAGGCGCTCCCTCCAGGCCGGCCTGGGGTTTGTCCCAGTGCATCATGGATGAGGGCCTTCCGGTTCACTGGCTTGCAGGCAGGCATGGTGGGCAATGCCTGCAGCCTTGGGGCAGAGGGAGTTGGAGGCTCTGCCCAGAAGGCTGGGCTGGCTGGACCAGTGACATCGTACTGGAGAACACTGGGGCATCATTTGCTGTTAGTAGACCCAAGCCTTGGGCATCACTACCAAGCTTCCTTCTTAGCTGGCTTGACTTCTTATTGTGAAGTAGCTATGAGGGTGGCTCGTGTGTCTGGACCAGGGTGTGAGGACAGGGGGAGTAGCAACATGTTTGGGATTTTTAACAGTAAACCTGGTTCCCTTCATTTTGTCATCAGCTGGCTATGTGACCCCAAATATATTCTCTTCCTTCCCTGGGCCTTGGAATCATCACCTGAGACACCAGGACGGAGTAGAAGGTCCTCAGGATCCTACAGCAACTTCACCTCCAGCGTGAGACCCTCACTGCTTTCGGGTGACAGAGATTTGGTATTGAGGGTCAGGGTGTGAGAAAAAGCCTGGAGGCTGGACTATGGAGCCACCTTGCAGGGCCCTGGGGAGCAGATGGCATAAGGGCCACTTGAAGGATGTTCACAGGAAATGAGGTGGGAATTCCAGGCTGCCTGTGGTGGGTCAGAGGGACCAGCTTACCTTACAAACAGTTGTACCCTTGGGAAAATCTCTTGGCTTGTCAAAGGCTCAGTTTTACCATCTGCAAAATGGGTGTAATAAACATCAGTGACATCCGAGGGATGACTAACTACTGAGGAAGCTTAAGGAGAGCCGTGACTGAGCTCCAGTTCGTAAGATGTCTTTAATTTTTGGAGGTTGCCTGCTTCCTGTCCTGTCCAGTTTGCAGCTGGAGTCCAAATTTCAGGAGAGGGCTCTTTTACTGGTGGGGCTTCCTGTGAGAGCCACACTCCTGGGCTTGGGAGTCCTGCCACACCCAGCTCTGGAGGCAGTGCACCTCCCCGTAGCCTTGGGGACTGCCCCACTGGCCAGGGATTTCTGAGCACCAGCCTCAGGTATGGCTGGTGGAGGCAGCAATGAGTACTCTGAAATCACACCAGCTTCGCGCATTATTTCGCAAAGAAGAGCTTGCTTTAGCTTCCTGTCAGCATGGATGTGGTTGCTGCTGTTGTTGTGTTGTTGGGGGGTGTTTGCGTGTGCATGTGTGTGTGAACTGCTCTGGGCTTTAGAACTGTGGTGGAAAGTAAGGAAAATAGCAGATGCTATATTCATTTGCCACCAAACTGTCTTGAAATGTTACAAATATTTTCTATAAAGACAAGCTTCCCCAGCCCACTGTGTTAGTTACCTCCTCCCCGAGAAAGTGATTCCCCAAAATTAAGACAAATAACCTCTTAAATCACAGTTGTTAACCTCAGATGTAAAACCGTTACCATGCTAGCCATGGGTCAGGGAGATTCTGCTTTAAGTGACTCCATGTGGCGTTGAGATGGTGGCAGCAGCCACAAGGAAAGAGCTCTGTGCTGAATCAGAAGGCCTGACTCAGAAACCTGGCTCAGCCATGCACTGCCGTGTGACTGCAGGCTGGTGGGCCCGTCTCTCTGAGCCTCTTGTTTCCTCATCTGTAAAACAGAAACATGTTACCTGCCACCTCTCAGAGCCAGCAAGCGTCACTGAGCTGTGCTGTGTTCCTCAAAAGAGGTGACTCAGGTCGATACTCTTCCCCTGCATTAATCACTACCGAGTAAAGCCCTCTCCTGCAGCCCCACAACCCTCTGGCTGTGTCGAGGACAGTGTCCAGTGCCTGGGACACTTGCTGGTCTCTTTTCCAGCAGAGGCCTCGAAACCTCCAGCAGGCGGCCAGGAGAGACGTGCATTATTTATCCTCCGGCGTTTGTTCTCATGTCTAACTCCTCATGACGAGCAAGGCTAATTTTGTATTTAAGGTAATAGGATAGTTTGTTTGTTTTTTTAAATAAATCTGTTTTGGTAAAAACTGTGAATTGATTTCAAGAAAAATATTAAATAAATGACTGTCTAGATGACAAGAGGAAATGACAAAACCAGGAGCTGGTTAGGGGATGTGGGGGCTCTGCAGATTGTCTGGTGGCCCTTTTCTCTCCTGTTCACCTCTGTGAACCTTTATCTCTACCTTTCATCCCCTCGTAGAGGAATTGGCAGGGAGGGGCCACAGGAAGGACATTCTGGCCAATTGTCTTCCAATGGCATGATACTCAGAGGTGACCACTACATCCAATAACACAAGGGGCTATGGGAGTCCCTCTGCAAGCATTTGGTTTGGAAATCCTAGCCGTCCTACATCGTGATCATGCTCCACCATCATCCTCAGAGCACTCCTCTACCACATCTTCATATCTGACCTGTACATCGGGCAGCCCCATTTGCCCCTGTTTTACAGGTGAGGAACTGAAGCCTAGGGTTGACAAGTGACTTGCTTGAGGTCACACATTCAGTTAATGCAAAGACCTGGCCTGAACCCATGACACTCATCTTGTGGCCACTTTGCCTTCCACTCACAAAAATAGCTTGAAGGACTTTATGCATCCCGGTGTTTAAACGGCATGGGTTCGTTCGTTTGTTCAGCCATCCCTAATCTTTGTAGCCTTGTGGATAAGAGCTCTGGAGCCAAACGGTCTGCTTTGTGTTCCAACCTCTTCCTGGCCACATGACCCCATGCTTCAATTCCCCGTCTAGGAAATGGACATGAATACCACAAGGGACTATTATGCCAAATACCATGTTAACAATGTCTGGCTCAGGGTGAGGGTTGAATTCAGCTGGAGGTGGAGGAGAGTGCAGGGGCTCCTGCCCGTGCTGGGTGATAAGGAAGTGCAGAAGTGAACAGACAAGAGTAGCTCATGGCCTGGTGACTGGGAGGTGAGAGGTAGGCGTGCACACCAAGAGAGCATTTTGGATAGGTAGGCAAAGCTAACTGTGTGCTGGTCTCCACGGGCAGTGGGAGGAGGGACAACATCTGTCAGTCCCACTTCATGAGGGGGTGTAGAAAAAGGCTTACCCCTCAGAGGGAGGCCATCAGAACAGGGCTTGCAGAGGACAGAAGGGCCGGCCAGGTAGAGGAACCTGAGTGTATAAGGGCATGGAGTATCAAATGGGATGGCCCTGGGGTCCAGTCTTGGGGGGGCCGCTGGCCTAGCTCTAGCAGATAACAGCATCCAGGACTTCTCTGGACAGAGGATAGCTCCTACCCCCTTGTCACCCTCTGAAGCCGAGGCCTATGGGCTCCACTCTGGGGTGGAGTGAGGGTTGAGAAGACTCAGAAAGGCCTGGTTGGTTTGTCCCAGTAGAAGGCAGTGAGAATCTTGCCTGGGAATCTGGGCACAAGTAATTATCTACTGTTCATCAATGACAAGCCAGACCCCTGCCGTCTGTTTGTCTGCCTGCCTGGCTGTCTCACCTCTCTGCATCTGTCTGTTCAGTACAATTCAAATAGCCCTTCCTCAGCACGCAGCCATCACAGTCTACTTGCAGGCCTGAAGTTAACACCCCAGCCCACATGCAGACCTATTTATTCTGCCGTGGGGCGTGGGGCCCACTTATAATCCTACTCACTCCACCACAAGTTATAAATGGTTGTATTATTAATAGTCATAATTAGTTAGCATCATGGAGCATCTTTCCCCTGGGCAGCAGATCCTCAGGACAAGCAGCCCAGGCGGTCCCTTTCCAGTCCCCATTTACAGATGGGGGTGGGAGGTCAGAACATATATGACTCATAGGAGATGCAGCAGGGTCTGGTGACCGCACCCCATTGTTCTGTCCAGAAATGGACTCTCCCCCACACCCATCTGCAGCTGCAGCACACCTAAGTCCTCGGGTGCGGGTTGCTAGAAGCCTACAGCCCTGGAGGTAGGAGGGCAGCACTGAGCTTGCGGGTGTACACAGGGGTCTCTGGCAGGCGAGAACAGAGGAAGGAGGCAGAATGGAAAGGCCAGAGGGAAGCAGGGCCCAGTGAGTCAGCGGGAGAGAGATCTGATTGGGGACTGAGGATAGGAAAATAGCCTTGGGTAGAGTGGGTGCTAATAGGTGCCCCACCACCCGCACCCAGATGGTGGGCCTAGAACGGATGGATGCCTTCTCTGTTTTGAGCATTGCATCCTAGGGATGACTGAATACTTGCAGCAGTGGCTTCCTGATTGGTGGGTCTGTTTTGGACAGGCCTGACCTCACAAGCACAGCAGCAGTAAGGGGCCCCTGCACATTTCGGCAAATAGCGGCTTGCCTGCCTGCTGCCCTCGCCCGCTCTCCAGTACCCTGTGTGTGCGTGTGCATCACAGCTGTCCACATTCCTGCTCGGTCGTCCCCAAGTCCCCCCAAATGCAAGCGTGTGCTGTTTTGGGTGTGAGCTTGTGTGCAGATGAGCACATGTGTGCCTGATGAACACATGCGTGTGCCTGCAAACACTGGTGAGGGGAGTGCACGCATCTGTGTGAGTGTGCATGTGTATGTTGGTGTCAGGGTGTGATAGGTACATGCAGGCAGCCACCACCTCATCTTGTTTTCATTGATGGATGCAGTCTACGCTCACATACCCACACACTCATACGCACATGGTGGTCTGTGTGGCTGGCTGAGACATCCACCCTGATAAGTAAGCTCCTCAGTAAGTCTGCTATGGTAATTGAGCGCTGCTGAGTACTCTGGCCCAGGAGTCTTGCAGGGAAGTGGGGAGGTGGGTTTCTCCTCAGAGCATCTCTGGACCATCCCTCTAGTCGAAGGCTGGGAGGGAGGGACACATCACCCCACCTGGCGCCCTTTGCTGTGCTCCTGAGCCACCTCCCTGTCATGTCCACAAGCCCACAAGTACTGTGCGCAGCCTTGGGGACAGCCCTGTGTCATGGGAGAAGCTCCATCGGGAGTCAGGCAGACCCAGGCACAAACGGAGGCTCCATCACCACTGTGTGGCAGCTCCCTCTGCCTTTCCCATTCTTAGCACTTTTTCGTCTGCACAGTGCTTTTAACTATCCACCTCGTGGGGTTGTGGGCAGGAATACAGTGGTATAGAAGCCACTAGGTAAGTCAAGGTTCTTTCTCTATCATCTCTCCATTTTGCTATCTGTAAAATGGTAAGAATGACCCTCACATTTTACGGGGCTGTTTTGAGGATCGTATGAAAAAAGGGCTCTGTGAAGGCTGTGGAGCAGTGCCCACCGTGCTTGTTTCAGCTCTGGGAACACCAGCCGAGGGGCTCTGGACACACGGGGCTGGGTGACATGTGGGGACCCAGGTTAGACACCTTCATCTGAATCCCTAGCCGCCGCACTATAGCCTGGCAACGTGGGTGGGTCATTTCATCTCTGTCCATATCCCCAGGGACCGTGAACTCCTCATTTTCCAAGAGGGCATCTGCATAGTCTGTACATGGTGGTGTGGTGGAAGGGTTTATGGGAGCTGTGTATTGTGTTTAGCACAGCAGTCGACACAGGGCAGCTATTTGAGGCAGCAGTATTTGTTCATGGTTTGCCAACCTTATTGCCATACAGATGGAGACTTAAGTTTGTAATACAGGTGAATGCACAGGGCACGCTATATTCACATCCCATTACAATGTTACCTACGTATCCAGACCTCGTTTCTATCAGTCCCCACCCAAGAAGGATCTTCAGTTCAGAGCAGCTCAGGAGGGCTGCGGTGAAGTGACTTGCCCACCTGCAAGATGTCATCCTAGGGATGGACGTGCTCAGTGCTGACCTCTGCTAGCTCCTGTGAATGAGGGTGCCAGGCCCAGCCACAATCACCTGGCTATGCAGCTACCCAGTAGGGGGCTGGCAGTCACTTCTGCACCGCCTCAACTGCACCCCAGCTGGCCTGGCACGTGAAAGGTGGCCCGGAGGGGAACATCATGTGTCCTCTGAGAGGGTGAGGACTGCAGACCCTGCTATAAGCCTGGGTGCTTCCTCCTGCTTGGCTGCAGACTGAGCCCACGGACATCCCCACTATGTATGGGCTCTCTGGTCTGTGCCCCACCTTGTGCCAGCTGTTGGGGTCCAGAAGACATGCAAAGTACCCATCCCAGCAAGGGTTTCACTCAAGAAATGAGCCCCTGCTGCCCAGGCCAGGGCAGGTGACAAATCCTAGGCTGTCAGGGCTCAGCAGCGTGGGGGCCAATGTAGGCCCAGATGACCAGGGAAGAGAGGTAGGCCTGGTTAGAAGGACAGAAGTGTGTGGGCAAAGGTTTGGAGTCGTTCCTGGTAAAAGGCATGCCCTCTCCTGTAAGACATCTGGGCTGTTCTGGCCCAGACAGCCTCAGCTCTCCATGCCCAGTGGCCTTAGGGGTGAAACAGATGGCCAGCAGGGGGCGGGGCCACCCTCGGCCTGAGGCAAGCGCAGCCAAGTGGCTCACATAGGCCAGAGCCTGAGACCTTGGCACCAGCCACTCAGAGCTCTAGACTCGAGAGTTAATGATTCATTTGTGGCCAATTTCTGCTGGCCTTGGCCTGGAAATTCCCAAGCCTGCCCCTTCCCTCGCTCCTGGAGCTCCAAGAGTACAGTCTCACTTTCACTTGGCTGAGGACATCTCACCCACTCTCTAGGGAATGGTTTTTAAAATTATAGCAGGAGCGATGCAGGCTAGCCATTAAGAAGAACTAATTTTGGGCTGCAGGCCAGGGGCTGGGGTGGTTGGTTTGAATGTAGTAAAGTTAGAGGTTCCTCTCTGACCCTGTGCACCAAGTGCACAGGGAAGGAACCCTGTTGGTGTTCAAGACGCTTCCCATCCCCCCATTTAGTTCCCAGCAGATGTGAAAAGTGTTGCAACAGTTACAAGGGGGAAATAGAGCTTGACCTAGAGCAGGACTTGGCTGGTTAGAGAAAGCAATAACACAGGCAAAGGCCCTGGGGCACAAAAGTCCAGAGGAGTTTGTTCAGGAAGGCTGAGTTGTTTGTTATGTCTGCAATAGAGAATGTGAGAGACTTCTAGAACTTTGGATGCAACTCACAGGTGAAGAGTTTAGAGGCTTTGCCAGTGGGAGGTGCTGGCAGTGGGGAGTCAGCGCTGGTACCTCAACAAGGACAGGTGTGTTTGATTTAGGTTTTTGGGCCATTTATCCATTTGTGTCTTGATTCTGTGGGTCAACACACCTTTCTTGACAGCCTGCTCTGTGCCAGCTCAGGCCCTAGCCCTGCACAGGTCCTGGACCTGTGTGGAGGTGTACTAGAGGGAAGGGGTCCTGTACAGCAGTCCAGGTGAGAGGTGACAGGGACTCAGCAGTGCACAGTGCCCTTGGTGTGAGCACAGGGCTGAGCAGAGGCAGCAGGGTGGCTGATGACTTTTAGACTCACCCAGACCCGTCACCCCAAGTCCTTGGGTTACTGGCAGGGGTGTTGAGGCATCCTTGAAAAACTGTGTTCCTGGAAGACTGTGGACAAATCCCCTGGAGGTTACCCTGTCCTGTGAGATCAGCCTGGTCTCACCGGGTCCACACATGCAGATGAGCAGATGGAGGCTCATCTCAGGGGCCCCATCTCCTAGATCCGCCTGGTGGCACACAGACCACTCTCTTGTAAATTTAAGAGCATTTCCCCAAACCAGGCAAAATAGAACAGTCTGGTCCTCCAGGTCTAAATGTCCAGGGGCTGTGGGCAGGGTTTCCATGATATCTTTTCCACTTTGCAAATTTAATTTCTTCTGATTATTTCTTGACAGTCCCAGGCATTGGTGGTAAACAATCGCTCTCCCCAGAATGTTTCCCTGTGACAGCAGCTTTCTCTGGCGAGGGTGCTATCAACACTTGGCAGGGCCTCTTCCCAGCTCCCTGCTCCTGAGAAGCTAGAGCTTCTGAAAGGCGTTTAGGAAATGTAGTGCTCTCCCTGTGCACTGGTGGGTAGGGGCTGGGCGGGCAGGGGCTGGTGGGCAGTGGCTGGGCGGGCAGGGGCTGGGGAGACAGGGGCTAAGCCTCTTTGTTCCCCTCAGCAGCCTGGCCTTAGTCTGGCCTCAGAGCCTCAGATGGCCCCTAGTTGTAGACAGTCCCCAAGCAGAGGGCGGGGTGGGATCGAGTGTCCACTGGCTCCCGCAGCGCTGGGTTTTGGGTCCTTGGCACAGTTGAAGGCAGGAGAGAGCCCATCGTCCCCGGGCAGCTCTGCCAGGCCTGTCTGTGGCCAGGAGACCAGCAGTGTCCCAGCTCTGCAGCCTCCATGGTCTGCGTCATGCTGGCTTAGGTGTCCTGAGTCAGAGCCAGGAAATGGATCTGCTGTGTGGGGGTGGAGGTGCGGCTGCCCCGGGCAGCTGGGGTGAACCCCAACCTCAGGCTTGTACACGATGGGGGGGGGACTGGCTTCATGGATCCCTCCCCTGACCTGGCCTGGATTAGACTAGTGCCTGGAGAAGAGGCTGAGATGACCATCGGCTCCCCGCTCCGTTTTTTCCTGTGTCTAGACCACTAACCCCATGCGGCCAGTGACTGACATTGACAAGAAGGATCCAGACAGCTATACCACTGTGCCCTTGCTGAGGTTGGACCTGGACTGCTTTCCTGGAATGCCCTTCCAGAATGTCCTCTGAGCAAGAATTTACCCAAGAATTACCTCTTTGGTAAAGCCTTCACGACAGCCCCGCTCCAGCCGCAGCTGTCCCCTTTCCCTCTGAGCCACCTTCTGTGGACTCCCACTAGAACTGCTATTACAGTGTGTGTGATCAGGTTTTCCTGCAAAGGGCCCCTATATTTACCTGTGTGAGTGCTTTGAGGCTGATGTACATATGTGTGTATCCTGTTTGCCTGCTTCATAGTAGACCAGGGGTCCCCGAACTTTTTACACAGGGGGCCAGTTCACTGTCCCTCAGACCATTGGAGGGCCAGACTATAAAGAAAACTATGAACAAATCCCTATGCACACTGAATATATCTTATTTTAAAGTAGAAAAACAAAACGGGAACAAATACAATATTTAAGATAAAGAACAAGTAAATTTAAATCAACAAACTGACCAGTATTTCAATGGGAACTATGGGTGCGGATGCATCCTGTGCTCCTCTCACTGACCACCAATGAAAGAGGTGCCCCTTCCAGAAGTGCGGCAGGGGCCGGATAAATGGCCTCAGGGGGCCGCATGCGGCCATGGGCGTAGTTGGGGACCCCTGTAGTAGACACTCAATAAAAGCAGGCTGGATTTAATTAAGGGGGGTTCCCAGAGGCAGTGTTGGAGTGTCCATTCGTTAATGACGTGGGAAAGAGGGGAGGTGGGAATTTGCAAGCAGAAGGGCTCTGCACACCAGAGCCACTTTGCAGCCTTGGTGGCCTAATCGCTGGGGGTGGCAGTGCCCCCCTCCCTGGTTCCATCAGCCTGTGCCTTCCTTGAAAGCTGGAGCCAGCTCCCTGGGTTGCCCGTATGATCACTCTCCAGAAAACACCCCAGTGGAAACTGCATGAATGATTGATAAGAGCTGAGAGCTGTTTAATTTTTTCCCCCTGTTTAATGGCGATCAATAATTTAATATGCTCTCTGTATGTTTTTAAGAAATAGCACCCATTTTGCCGTCTCCGGTTTAGCAGGCTAAATGATTTAAGTGTTGGAAATGTGCTCTGAGGATGGAAGCTGAGCTAGTCGGAGGAATCTGGAGGGTGGGGCTGGGGGGGAGGCGGGTTCAGAGCCAGCCAGCAGTATCTTTCTTGGCTCACAGGAGAGCGTGTGTGTGTGTGTGCGCGCGTGTGTGTGTGTGTGTGTGTGTGTGTGTGTGTGAAGGTGGGAAGGAGAGAGGAGGGAGGGGTGGGTAAAAGCCAGTGCCTCTCTGCTAAGAGCAAGATAATTGCTTTTCCGGGTCTCACTGAGCAGCAGCTGAACAGCTGTCAGCTCACCCCCCTCTACCCCCAGTGCTGAGCTTTTCTGGATGACTCTGGGGGGCCGGGAGTGGGAGGCTAGGAAGGAGCTGCTGCTGGTACCCCCATAGCTGAGCACCCCCTCCTCCTGACATATTTGCCCCTTCTAAAGCTTTTACATCATTTTCATTTTAATGATGCAGTTAGTTTGCTGCTCGTGTCTCTTCCAGATGGGGCAGATGTGGTGTGGAGTAGGGTCTCAGAATTACTCATCTCAGGCCCCAGAGTGACCTGGAAGGTCATCTGCCAGTGATCCCCCTAACTTTCCAGATGCAAAGGATCACCTGAGAGGACTTATTAAAAATTTAAATTTCTGGGCTGCATTCCAGACCCACAGACTTCCATTCTCAGGGGAGAGGCCTGGGAAGCTATGGGTTTAACAAGAGTCCAGGTGATTCTTATCATCATAGAAGTTGGGGGAAATACAGAGGACAGCTCCAGTTTTGGTGCTTATACTACCCACAGCACCACAGGACTGATCCCCTCTGCTTACATGCCTCTGGAGATGGGGTGCTCATTACCTGTGAGACAGCCCACTGACCTGTGGAAGACTGGCTACATCCTGGTGTCCTCATATGCATGGAGTTACTTCTCCTGCAGGACAGATTGCCTCTCCTAGGTTATCTGTGTCTCTTTGTTGGGCAAGGATCTTCCTTTCTTAGCAAAGGAACTGCCCCAGTGTGAGTACAAGCATAGGAGTGGGGAGGAACTCTCCTCTCCAGGCCTGGGTACCCCTTCCCAGGGGCAGGCTGGTGACATGGTGTTGTGGCCTGCCCCTGGTGTACTGCAGCGGGCACACCATCTTACTGCTGGCAGGCACCCAGTGACACAGTGAAGACCCTGAGGGATGCAGGAGTGCTGGGCCTCAAAGCTGTCTTGACCTGTGCGACCAGTTCTCCCACAGTGTAGGAAACTGTGACTAATCCTGATCTCTCAGATGCCAGTGGGGGAACTGAGGCCACAGGGGGCTTCCCAAGGCTGCACACCCATTGAAGACAGAGCTCGAACTGCAAAGATGGGACAGAGGTCTCAGAGAGGGGCATCCAGGACTGAGATCCCACCCGGGTCACATGAGAGCTGTGGGGGGCAGGGGAGGGCATCCCTTTTCTGGCTCTGCGCTAATGGAGACTGAAGCTTCCGGATGGAGCCGATGCCCATCTGTCTGGCATCGCAGCTCCCCTTTGCTCTGCCTGGCTGTGTGGTTGGTTCCAGCAGAGGCTGCAGCACAGCTAGCTGGGCTCACTCTTTTATTTTAACAGATAATTAAGGGAAAAGGAGCGACACACATGTCACATGTGTCATTGTTCACTGTAAAACAGAAGACCTCAAAGGCCTCCCCTACTCTGTAGACCCTGTTTGAAACCCCAAATTCATCCCCACTCTCAATCTATCTGGGAGAAGCCTGAGTCCGGGGAAGCACTGGCCTATGAACAAGACCTGTGATGGCTCGTCCTCCCTTCAAACCCTCCCCTCAAGACTGCTCTGTTCATCACAGCATTGCTGTAGGGGGTTTCAACCCTGGGGGAGAAGGGAAAGCAGTGCCACTTCTTCCTGAAAGAGCCCCTGTTTTAGGGAGCTCTAAGAGCTGGGGAAACAGAAGGAGAAGACTCAACCCCATGCTCGGGAAGACCCGGACCCAGAGTGAGAACTGTGTGAATATGGACTCCTGAGCAAGGCCTGAGGAGCTCAGGCAAGGCTTCCAGGAGGAGGTGCCATCTGCCCACAGTCTTGAAGCACAGTAGGAAGGGGAAGGGCATCCGAGGTGCAGAGGTATGAAGCAGCACTGAGGGTGCCGAAAGGAGTTAGGTGAAGGAGGCAGGCCAGGCCAGGGCTGAATCTGGTACATGGGGTGGGCAGGGAGCCACAGAGGGTTTGCTTGTTGAAATATTACCTGCATTTGGAAAAATGTGCATATTCTAAGTGTAGCTTGACAAATTGTCATGAAATGAACACACTTATGTATCTATAATACTGATTAAGAAACAGAACATTCCGGACCCTCTAAATCCCCTTATGTGCTTCCTGCCAGTCTACCAAGTCACTGTTACCTCCTCAAGAATAATGACTATCCTGACTTCCAGTAGCCAACTATCAGTAATCTGTTGCTGCTCCAAACCACCCCTAAATTTAGTGGCTTAAAACAAAGAATCACCATTTACCGTATTCCCCATCTATAAGGCGCACCCCTTTTGAAAAAATTTGGGGTCTAAAAACTGGATGCATCATATACAGTGGTTGTGGCATTTGAAACGCCATAGATGGAACTGAGGACGAAGCAATATATGAAGACAGTGATTCGTCATCAGACACAGATGAGGACAAGCTAATGGATGGGAGTTTTGATAGTGATGAGTTGTATGAATTTTATGATGAATAAAATTTGAGTTCAATAACTTTATGTAATACATTTTTTTCCCCAAATTTTGGGCTCCAAAATTAAGGTGCGTCTTATACATGGTAAATACGGTACTATGTCGCTTAATTCTGAGCTTTGCCTGGGCAGTCCTCTCCTAGTTTCCCATGGTATCATGTGACTCCAGTCACCTGAAAGGCTGGCTGGACTGGAAGGTTGAAGAAGGCCTTAGGCACATCTGGCAGTTGGTGCTGGCTATTGGCTGGGTGGCCTCAAGTCTCTTCCATCCCCCAGTAAGGCAGACCGGTTTCCTGCCATGGGCAGACAGTGTTCTAAGAGGGCCAAGACCAGAAACAGCAGGACCTCTACAGGCCTAGTCTCTATAGGTCACAAAATGCCATTTTTATCAAATCATATTGGTCAAAAGTGTTGAGCCCAGATTCACAGGTGATGACTAGACCTCTGCCTCTTGGTAGAAGAAGCTGCAAAGAATCCATGGACATATTTAGTCCACAAGTACAGAGTAGTAGTTTTGCCTGTTCTTTATCTAAATGGACCTCTTTTAAGCATGTTCTCCACTGTGTCTGGGTGTTTGGTCAACGTTAAGTTCATAAGATTTATCTCTATTATTGCATATAGTTGCAGATTACTCGCTCTCATTGCTGTGTGGTATTTCATCATGTGCAGATATCAATTTATCTCTTCTGTAGTTGATGGTTAGTTGGGAATGTTTCATTTTTGGCCATTATGAATAGCACTGCTGTGAACACAGTGGCACATGTCTTTTGGTGGCCACGTGCTCAGGTTTCAGTGCAAATGAAAATAAATGCTGGGTCCCTGAGAGAACACATGGGAGGAAGTACTACCAAACTGTTCTTCAAGGTGGTGAGCAGTGTGTCTCCCACCAGCAGTGTTTGGAAGGTCCAAGAGGGCTTTGTGGAGGGAAGTGAGGTGGTCAGTAGGGCTTTGTAAAAAGCCCCCAAGCTGATGATGGATAGAGGGATATCTCTGACCCTGGTGCTCCCTGTAATGTCCCCTCTTGACTCTGCCCTAGCCTTAGGCCTCCAGGTTGGAGGAAGAAGGGCCATCGGATTCGATGGTTTTATTCTGAGAGTGACCTCTCCTACTGTACTTTTTCCCAGCCTGGGGTCCTCCCAGGGGGAATTGTAGAGGTCTACATCCATGACTGCTCCGGGCAGTGGGCAAAGCTGGGGGACTTGGGTTCAACTTCCAACCTTTCTGTGGGACAATGGGAGGAAACCCTCCCCTTATCAAAGCCTCGGTTTCCTCATTTGTAAAATGACAGACAAGAGTATCAACCTCACCAAATCTCCCTCTCACCAGCCTGAACCCTGTATTCTAGAATCTAATGGGTAATGGCCTCAGGAGGTTTCCTGATTTCAAGTTCTATGTCATTCAGCCAATTTTTTTCAGCTTGTTCACAGAATACCTTCGCTGCTCCATTTATCAGTCACTTATTCATCCATCCATCCCTGAATCCATGCAGTAGTATATATGGCCTCACTAGCATCAGAGGCTAGAGAGAGAAACTAGACTTCATTCCCGATATCCAGCAGCTCTGTCCAAGGAGGAGACTGGCCTCTAGAGAGCTGGAGGAGATGTGGTCAGCTAGGCCCACGTCTAATGGGGAATAAACAAGGAAAGGAGTGTCAGGTCAGAGAGGGTTCCGCAGGGGCATCTAAGCAGTCTCAAAGGCCAGCGGGGCTCTGAAGGACAGAAGTGTGGGGAAAGTGTTGGGGCAGAGTACCCAGCACGTTCCACGGCTAGGGGCCTGTGTGACCAGGCTGACTGCAGCACTGTGGTGGGTGTTGCGGCTTGGCTGTTGCTTGGGGTACAGGGAGGGTATGGAGGGGCTGACCTCACTGCTGGGCTTGTTCTGGGCTTCCAGTGCAAAGTTTGGGAGATGGGCCTTTATTGGGAGGCTGTGGAGCAGCAACCAATTTCTAGGGTGGTTCTACTTCTGTGGGCCAGCTCAGCCTTCCAGAAAATGGCCAGAGGGACCTGGGCAGATGGGACCTAGATGTCAGGGAAGAGGGTACAGGCCGCCCACCAGATCAGACTTGGAGCTCACTGTGCCCTCTCCATTCTCCACAGGACTTGGCTGTGCTCAGCCCAGTTGGACTGCCGGGACCGTGGCCTCCTTACCCCTGGATCATCTTCCTGACGCTCTTGGCAACCTCACATACTGACCGTGGGCAGAGGCCTTAGTGGGTAAGCAGTGTGGGCTGGCCCTTCCCACTGTGTGTCTGCTGGTGGGGGTCCAGATGAGCATCTGGTATAGTTCATGGTCTGGAAATCCAGAGCTAGATTCTCATTACTGAGGAATTCGGAGTAGGGGCTTATTTCTCAGTGTTCACGTCGTCCTTGGTCTTCTCCTCTTGGAGGGAGCCCGACAGGGGAGGGCAGTGTGCCCCAGAGCAGGACGTGGATGTTTGGTTTGATTCTGTTGGCAGCTCCCAGTGTAGCTTTGGGTAGCCCTGTCACTCCACAGCTGGGAGCTTCGGTTCTCTCGTCACAGACATGAGGATGATAATCGTGACATTCTCTAACATTTTGGGCACATATCTCTGTGCCAGGCCCTGTGCTAAGTACTCCATGGTCATTGACATTTTTAATCTTCACAACAACTCTGTGAAGCAGGTGCTGCTATCATCCCCACTGTACAGGCAGGAACACTGAGGCTTGTGGTTGAGAAGTGACTTGCCCAAGGTCCTACACCTGGCTGAGCCCCCATGGGGGTTAATTCCAGGTCTGTGTGGCTCCAGTGCACCAGCCCGTAACCCTTGTATTATTCTGCCCCTGGTCTTGGCCTCTGGTAGACTCTTCTGGGGCCGGGGTCAGGGTGATCATGGGTATCCTCAGAATTACTGAATCCTATTCCAACTCAAGGCAAAGGGAGAGAGCTTTTACAAAGTGACAGTGGCTGCTGGGTGCCTGGGTGTGGGTGTAATGTGACATGAACCAGACCTGGCCTCTGGTGTTCCTGCAAGGGTACCAGGGCCCCTTCTATAGGAGGGTTATGTTGGCTGGATATGACTCTCTTTCCTTCTGCCTCCCAAGTTCAGTTTTCCAAGCTTGTATTAACTGCTCGCTGTCTACCAGGCCTGTTGTCAGACCCTGGGGTGCAGGGCAAAGGGTGTCCTGTTCTGTGCTCTGGGGAGGGGGTGGGAGCAAGGAGATCATTACAGATGTGGAACGTGGAGTGGACAAGGGTCACAGGTTAGAAAGGGCTTTCTGGGGGAGGTGACCCAAAAGTAAGTAGCACTGTGGGGAGACTAGAGCAGAGATGGATGGGAGAGCTTCTCAGGATGGGGAATGACGTTGGCAAGGGGCTGGGAAGATCATTAAGGGCCACAAGTGCCCAGCTGAAGAATTAAACCCTAAGGGCAGTGGGGAGCCATGGAGGGCTCTAAGTCATGTCATGGCCTATTGAAAGTGTTTTCTTTCAAGGAGCCAGTGGAGAGTCCCTAGCTAGAAGCAGGGAGACTAGTGGAACTATGCCAGGGTCACAGTGAGAGGTCAGAAGCCTCAGCTAGGGCCAGAGAAATGGGAATGGATAAGGAGTGAGAATCACAATAGACTAATGCACGGAAGTTGGCCAGATTTGCAATTGGCTGGTTAGGAAGGGGGAGACATTGAGGAGGAGGGAGACAGGAGGGTAGGAAAGCTGCCATCATGCAGGATGAGGATAAATGTTAAAATCCTGAGTCAATGTGGGAGTCTGGAATCCAGGAAGGCTTCTTGGAGGTGGAGGATCATGTTGTAGCCCAGAATGTCTCTGAGAAGGCTGAGGTTTTCATGAGGAACAAGGCAATTGAGGTGGCATAGTTACATAGGGGCACAATATTCTCTTCTAGAAGTTCAGATACACATACAAGTCCCAAGGATCCTTTGAACCCGCAGTTATACCTGTGTCTATGAATACATGTGTACTGCATACTTATGCACACAGACACATGTGTGCTGTAAACCTGTCCATGCATGCTAAAGGTAGATCATGTTCAAGCGCACATACACATGAATGGCTGTGAGTGCTCAAACACAGGCTCCCTCACATGCATATATACACAGACATTACTCAGGCATGCTAGACATTCACATGTGCTCACTGACTTGCATGCACACACACACTCACAGACATATGTTCACAAACTTCTACATTGATGCTCCACACAGATACACAGGCACAGGTTCTCATAGCACATGGCATTCCCACACACACAGGGACATGCTCACATGCACATGCCAGGAGAGATGTTTTCCAAAGAGAAGGGGCTCTTCAGAGGTTGCTGGCTTCTCACCTGCAAGAGCTTCCAGCAGTTCCCACGGTTGCTGGGTAGCTCTGGGCCAAGGCTGAGCGACATACGCTCTGTGTGTACATCAGGAAGGGTGTTTGAGAGGAGCCATGTGACCATGATTGCGCTCTCTGGGCCCCGGCTTCCTCATCGGAAACAGTAACGGTCACCATCTGCCCCTACCTCCTGGACAGGGCGGTCATGAGGATTAGTGACGACCAACGTACAAGTGCTGAGAATAGTTCCTGGACTCTTCAGGGCTTTAACATATTGGAACTTTTTTTTTTTAAATTCATTTTAGAGAGGAGACAGAGTGAGGGGGGGGGGGAGGAACTTGAAGCATCAACTCCCATGTGTGCCTTGACCAGACCAGTGTAGGGTTTTGAACTGGCGACCTCAGTGTTCCCAGGTCAACGCTTTATTCACTGCGCCACCACAGGTCAGGCCAACAGATTGGAACTTTTATTTATACAAGAAGAACGCAGCTTATGGGTGTGGTTGCCAGGGGATGTCTGTGGGTCCCTGCTCCTAATTGCCTGCAGACTCCATCCCAGCTTCTTGGAGTACCCTCTGAGTCTGGCGGGGCCTGCCTGTGTCAACCCTGCTCCACTGGTACTGCCCCTGTTGGTTCCTGAGGCATTGGGGTCTGAGGTACCCATTTTGTTACTCCAGCCTCACTGAAGTCCCCGTGGGGGGACTGGCACATTACCTATGTGGGCTCACTAAATATACCCAAGAACCCTGAGAGGGAGGCCTCACCAAACAATTCCAGATGAGGAAACTGAGGCACCAACAGAGAAGGTTGGTGAGGTCATCAAGGACACCTGCTACCTCATGTTGGAGCTGAGCTCTAGTCCAGGTCCTTGGAGATCAGAATTTGTGCTCTTTTCTCCACTGAACTCCCTTCGGGGATAGGTCATTTCATGCCCACGTTGTAGATGAGGAAACCGAGGCTCTTGGTTGGTGGGCCTATAGCTGGGAAATGGCAGCTGCATCCCAGATTCAAGACTTCCTCTTCCCTTCCCTTCCTATTCCCAGCAGGGCCCTTCCAAGTTGGAGGGCATTCATTCCCAAGAGGGGTCTTCGGGTTACCTGGGTTTTAGCTTGACTCAGAATTCACAGGCAAAATAGTGCCCATTTCTTTACAAAAAAAAAAAAAAAAAGATGGTTTGTTCTCTGGGACCCACAATCTGGACAAGATCTAGTCACTTCCTCTCTGAAACCGTTTGTAAAATGTCCTTAGTGTGGTCCTTTGGAAACATGGCCAGTGCAAATTATGTAGCCCGTTCTGATTCTAGGAGCTTCTGCCAGCAACTGCTGGGGAGGAGGGAAGGGCCAGTGAATGGACTTCTACTTCTCTAGGGCTTCACAAGGGCCAGCTCCTTGCCTTGTCTTCATTTTCCTTTGACATCAACCTGGCAACTTTTTCCTCCACTGTCAGTGCTCAACTCACCTGTCACCTCCTAGAGCTCCTCCCCAGAGGGCTGCAGTTCCGTCCTAACTGAAGGCTCAGGGCATTGTGGGAGACTGCTTGTCCCCTGCTAAAGAGCTCCCACCCCTGACCCAGGAGCGGCCTCAGAGGTGTCTGAAGTGCTAGAAAGGGCCTGGTGGAGCCCGGGGCCTGGCCCACTGGAGCAGACAAGCCCCCAACCCTGCTCCCTCTTGCAGGTCGCTTGGCCCAGTTTCCCCAGTCAGGTAAACTGCAGCCAAGTGTATGTGGTTCCGAAATTTGGGTCAGTCCCGTCAGGCAGAGGTGAGAAGTCCCCAGCTGGTCTCAGCTCGAACAGCAGCAAAGGCTGGACACAGTGAAGTGTGTCTCACTGAGGGTATGACAGCTGTCCCATATGGCTGGCACTTTATAAAAGGCACTTAGAACCCCTTTGGTGGTTGAATGTCGAGGGCACTGACATGATTCACGGTATCGACTCTGGGCCGAGGCTTTGGGGTTTTCCAGCTCTGCCACTCTTCCCTTTGTGACTTCAGAATAGTGACTTAACCTCTCTGTGCCTCATTTCCTGATCTAGAAAGTAGGAACAATATAGTCTGTCTCACTGAGAGATGAGGAATTCAATGAAGTAAGGCACTTGAATCCTTACAACAGAGCCTGCAATGTGCTTAGTACTCCATGCGAGTGGATTGATGGTGGGCCAGCAGATGGAGGTAAGTGACAGAGCTGGCCCCAGGGTTGTGACCACACAGGGTAGTGACATGATTGGATTGTCATTTTAGAAAGGCTGTGGAGGGCAGAAGGGATTGGGATTAGGCCAGATTTGGGTTTCATCTGAGGCAATACCAAAGAGCTGTTGATTAGAGCTCTGGGGGTGGGACCTGAGATGACAGCCACACTCTCTGGCCAGCTCTTACAGCCCCTGGTTTGTGGCTTTGTGCTTCCAGCATGTGTCATCTGCTGTCAGTCAGCAGACTCCAGGGTTACATGGGTGCGAGGCAGGTTGGAGGCTGGTTGAAAAGACCTTGAATGTCAGGCTCAGCTCACACCAGGCCTAGCCATGGCTACACAGAGATGGGATTCCAGAGGTCCCATGTGGCATGCCTGTCAGTCTTCAGCACCAGCTGAGAATGCACACACACCCCTCCCTGCCTGGAATTTGTTGCCCATAGCCCAGGCCCCTCCATCCCCAGCCTTTGCAGCCTGCCCTGACCCTGAAACCCCTACCCCAGGCTAGAGCTGCAAACAGTCTACAGCCTACTGGTCAGCTTTGCCCTGGGTAGAACACCGTCAGGGTGAGTAGGATAGGGCTGCTATCCTGGCAGAACTCCTAAGCAGGACTTTCTTTCTATCCTCAGTCCTGCTGCTCACCTTCCTTGTGACCTTGGACAAGTCCCTGACCCTTCCTGGGCCGTGTATATTGGTCTGTAAAACCAGAGGGCTGGGACAGGTTAGGGGTCACAAATTGCAGTGATATCAAGGGTCCTGATAACTCAGGGAAGCTTGGGAATATCCCACCATGGAGATGGGAAACTCAAAGCCCAGAAAAGTTAAAAATTTATGTAGGGTCACAGAGCTATTTGTGCAGCTGGGTGTCAGCCCAATCTTATCTGATACCATTATATGTGTTTTCCTCACAACAACGAAAGCTGTTTACTTCATCAGCCAGAGTGTGTTACGCTAGGCCAGTGGTTCTTAACCTGGGTTCTATCGAACCCTAGGGGTTCGATGAGTCGGTCTCGGGTTCGGAGAAGCCTCTGCTGCGGAGACCAGAATAAAGTAATACCGTAATTTGTTGTGAGTTCATGCACTTTTTTGGTTTTGTTCTTTGAGCAAGGTGATGTTCATGCTCATTTTGTGCATCACGGCTCATTTTGTGCACCAGTGAAAAAACATATACCTATGTCTTGAATTTAGAAAAAAAAATCATATTTTATTTATCACTAAAGAAGGGCTCAGTGAATGCGCATATGAAACTGGTGGGTTTGGTACCTCAAAAAAGGTTAAGAACCACTTGCTAGGCATTGGCATCCAAACATAAATCTACATTTCAGGAACTGCATTTTCGGGTGAGTACAGCACCAAGCTCGGGCAAAGTCATAAGAGTCTCCAGTGTAGAGCATGTTAAGTGGATGCTATCGGTGGGTGAAGGCAGTAGAAGCTGGGAGGATCAGCACTTCCCTGATGCTGGAGGCAAGCAGGGAAGACTGCCTGGAGGAGGGGGGCTGGATCCCTATACAGTAGAGTGGAGGTGTAGGGTCTTCCTGGGATCTCTGCACACCTTGGTGGGGTAGATTGGGAGTTCAGCTCAAGAGAAAGATTCGTTCAGCCACAGCTGGACGCAGGTGCTGAGGTAGCTCCCGAGGTTCCTCAAAAGCTGGGCCTCAGAGTTTGACCTTGATGCTGCAGAGAGTGGGGAGCCATAAGGGCCTGTAGAGGGCTGGGAAAAGAGAGCTGACCTCCACCCATGAGCTGGGGCTCATAGCTTACTCAGAAAGCATGGCTCTACCAGCCCTTCTTCAGCACCCTGGTTCTTCTAGGCTCTCTCCTGAACCAGGGGCTGGAGCTCTTTATCAGGGAAAAAGCCAGCCTTCTAAAATGCTGAGATGTGAAGCTGTCCAGGGTGCAGCCCAGGTGCCACGCTCTGTTGCCACTGTCTGTGCCCCTGCCTGATGTCAGCATGACCTAAGACCTGGGATGGGGTTGGAAGGGAGACAGCCATGAATCTGTTCAGTAATGTGGTAGGAACAGAGAGGCCCAGAGATCAGCTCAGGGTCACACAGCATCACCAGGGCAGGCACAGGAGGGGAGCAGGCCAGGCTGGAGGCATCCTTCCCAGGGTAGCGGTGGGGCAGGTCTTAGTCTCTCCTGTGGCTCTCCCAGAGTCCAAGCGGACCCTCGCTGATTGTATGTGATCGCCTGTGTAGTATGTGGAGCTGCCCATGCACTCCAGTGACCTCTTCCCTCTGCCGCCAAAGGGTCCTTCCAAGGACAAGCTGGAAGTGGTAAACTGCACCTCAAAGCGTTCTTCAGAGTTACTCACTGCCAGTGCTTCTCACTCCTGCTGGTGGCTGGTGCTTGCTCACCAGGATTGCACTGAGCTCTGGAGTGAGGACAACCATGCCCATGCCCTGTGTCCCATGACCTTGCAGGGAGAAAGCAGGCACTGGGTAAGGCCACAAGGGTGGCGTTCTATCCATCTTCAGGAGGAATTGCCCTTAGAAACTATCTGGCCCCACCCCTCATAGTGCGGATGAGTAAACTGAGGCTCAGAGATAAGAGGGTACACCCCACTGCCTCCCAGCATGGTACTGCAGACTTCCAGCTGAGTTTACTGCTACTCTAAACTGCTTTGAATGCATGGCAGGTGTGGCTGCTGGCAGGGCACAAGATCTGCAGTGGCCACGACTTAGCCTTGGGTCATGGAGTCTGCAGAAAGGCAGCACTGACCTCAGAAGGGCAGGGACCTCAGAGAGTAGGGCCAAAGAAGTTCCGCCCAGAAGTAGGACTAAGATCTACATAGGGTGCCCTCAGACCTGGCTCCGTTGGTCCTGGTTAGTATTCCACCACCTCCTACAGAGTCTGCTGCCATGAGGCTTCTCCTCCCATCTGTTTACCCATAGATGGGAGCCCAGCTAGGCCTGGAACTTGCACACCCGAGGCCACAGCAGAGAGAATGCTCTGGAGTTGGGCCTGATTTGAAAGCTAACAAGATGCAAGGGGGTGAGGAAGGAAAGTGGACTTGGGAAACCAGGGGCCATCCATATTCCTCATCAGTCTCCTTCACCAAGCCACAGTAGAGTGCCCAGAGGTCTGGAAGGTTGTTGAATCTTTGGTACCGGGGACAAGTGTCTAGGTGCTCCAAGTGACTAGAGGGCACGGAGGGCTTCCTGGAGGTGGTGGAGTTTCCATGGGCCCTGGAAAAGGAACGTGACTTTGAATTGAAAACTTTCCAAAGAAAGGGATCATCTGAGCCACCGCCCAGGGACCAATCAATGGGGCTGAGACTGGGCAGTGAAGGAATGAGGCTGGAGATGCCCCTAGAGGCCAGATAGCAGAAGAATGAGGAAGTATGTATTTTGATTCTGTCTTGCTAAGTGTCCGAGAGCAGATCGCTGCCCGACTCTGTGCCTGTTTCCCTAGGGTCTTTCCAGAGCTCAGGCACCTGGGAGCCACACAAGTTCTGCCTTTGAGGAGAGTGTGAGTGGGTACCAGGATCCTGAGATTTTCCTCTCCCCCACCCAGAGTTAGGCAACTGGCCCAGGACAATGCTGTTGGATCCAAGCCTTCTGTGGCTGGGGAAAATTGACCTCAAACTCATGAGGTCTGCCAGGAGTCTCCCTAAGAAGGATACAGGGAGTATCAGGTGCCCTGGGGCTGACCCACCTATGGGGTGAGAGTCCAGCTTCCAGAGTGGACTATGGAGCTTAGAGTTTGGGGTAGGCTTCCCTTCTTCCTACTTCTGGAGAAAGGAGGGAGTAGGTAGCCCTCCCCAAGGCTATGGGTGGGCTCAGACCGCAGCCTAGAGGAGGTGACCCTTTGAGCCCTGCATGTACCAGGCCTGTGACCTGCTGTGGACCCTGTGGGTGCCTAGTGCTGCTTTGGGTACGGGCCCTTCCATGGCTCTGGGCTCAACCCAGGTTGTACTTGCTAAGTCTCCACTAACCTATAGTGGCCTCTCTGTCATCCTCTCCTGTCCAGGGAGTGGCAGCCACAAACTTTTGAATTCCTAGTACCTGGGATTGCACAAATCTGCCCAATATCCAGCTCGGATCCCGTCTACTTGGGGCTGGCCTGGGTTCCCAGTCTGGAAGGCCAGAATTCTTTTCTGGAATACTATTGCAACCTCCCCACAGCTGGAAGGGCGAGCTGCTCTCAGGCAGAGCCTCTTCATGATCCCGGCTCCTGTCATGTCCTCATAATATCACATGGGCTTAGTGGGGGCCCATTTTCCAGAGAAGGTAACTATAGTCAGAGAATAGAGACATGAGACTTGGCCAGGGTCATGCAGCCAGGTCAAGATTCAAGCCCAGGATTCCAGGCCACGGGTGTAGCTCCTTTTGAGACTGAGCCAATGTTTCCTGCTTAGAGCCAGCCCCAAGGCAGGTGAGGTCAGGGTTAGGAACAAGAGGTCGATGAAGAGAGCCCTAGGGGGTCAAGGAGCTGGAGGGCAGAGGGCCAAGTCACTGTCTTTTCTTTTTTGCTCCAGCTCCTTTAATTAGCTGGGTCCGCCAGTGGCACTGACATTTACCCGATGGAGAGAAGGGCCCCCTCCCTCTCCAATCAAGATTCTAAAAATAACTGGGCTCCGCTTCCTGGAGCCCCTGCCCAGCCAGCACCTGCCTGCCTGCCTTGGAGACCTTTTTCCTGGGTGTTGGAACTGATGCAGTTCCTATGCTGAGGACTTCCTAGGGATTGGGACAGTGATGACATTGCATGCTCAATTCCTGACACTGAAAAGGGGACCCTGCAAGGCCCACCTGCTCCCCAGGTGTTGGGGCAATGGGTCCTGACTGAACCCTGGCACCCACCTTCTTTTCTCCCTGGATTCAGTACTCTACCAGGCTGGCCACCCTACCCCTAGGTGCTTGGGCCCTCATTTCTTGATCTGGAATTTCACTTGGGCTACCTGGACTCTAAGGGGAGGGGAGACTGTGCCCCTCATCCTCAGAGTTATCTAGTGCTCACCTTCATTGAGTCCTGTACCATGCCCAATACAGATGTAAAGTTGTGGCCCCTGTCCTTACCCTTCATGCTCATCCTGTCACATGAGCAGACAAAAAAAGCCTGACTCTGAAGCTGGGTGCATTTAAATCCAGCTGTGTGGCCTGACCAGGCAGTGGCCAGGTGGATAGAGCGTCGGACTGGGATGCAGAGGACCCAGGTTCGAGACCCCGAGCTTGCCAGCTTGAGCACGGGCCCGTCTGGCTTGAGCAAAAGCTCGCCAGCTTGGACCCAAGGTCGCTGGCTCCAGCAAGGGGTTGCTCGGTCTGCTGAAGGCCCGCGATCAAGGCACATGTGAAAAAGCAATCAATGAACAACTATGGTGTCGCAACGGCAACGAGAAACTAATGATTGATGCTTCTCACCTCTCTCTGTACCTGTCTGTCTGTCCCTATCTATCCCTCTCTCTGACACTCTCTCTGTCCCTGTAAAAAAAAAAAAAAAAAAAAAAAAAAAAAAAAAAATCCAGCTGTGCGACCTTAGCCTCCATATTCTCATCATTGAAATGAGCAGCATAACTGACCTTGTAGTGTTCCTGCAGGAATGAGATGAAGTAACGTGTAGAAAGCGCCAGGTCCAGAGAGCTGGGCCCCTGGGGCGTTAGGAGGCACAAGCACCTCTGAGGGTTTTCCCTTCTCTTGCTGTGGAAAGACTCCGAAACCTAATACATTTGGTTGATGTGTTTGGACCGGGAGGGGAAGGTCTGCCCATACCCTGTACCTCCAGAGTGGCCTGCAACCCTTTTCTCCCTCTGTTTGTCTAGTTCTTGCCCTGGGTCAGTGTGACCAGAATTGTGTTGACATTGGCCTACATGTCCCTGGCTGTGGGGTTAGCCCAGAGGAAATGGAAGTAGTTTTTGAACTTGCCCACTCTGAGAACCAGGGCCAATGACTCAGCCTCTCCACACCTCAGTTTCTCTGTGTGAAAATGGGAATAATAATGACCCGTACCCCATAAGCACTGTGGTTAAAATGGAGTCTGGCAGGGGGTGAGCCTCGTGGGGTGCTAGCCAGACCTGTAGCAGTAATAGAGGCAGTGGCAGTGTCCACCTGCTGTTTGCTGAGTGATTAGTATCAGATGCTATGTCAGATGCCAAGCACTTTACATACATTATTTAATATTCATGGCAACCATATGCAAAGCCCTCTTTTAAGCTCTGTACTCTAGCAGAGGGGACTGAGGCACAGAGAGGTCACACACAGTCTGAAAACCAGAACTCAGAGTCAGCCCTGCCAGGGTGACCAGCCGTATGGGTTTGCCTGGGACCGTCCTGGTTTTAGCACTGAAAGTTTCATATCCCAGAAACCTCTCAGTTCCAGGCCACCAGGACAGTTGACAGGCTCCACTCATAAGCCCACTGGATACCCTGACGCCCTCCTTGGCCCCAGGGCTGGCTGCCGTACTGTGAGCTGGGGCCTCTACCACCCTGTAGATCCCTCTTCCAGCCCATCATCCTTGCCAGCTGGAGGGGTGTGGTTCATGCCCTGTGGGTCCTGGGCTGCCCCTCACTAGCCCTCAATCTCCCCGTTTGCACTGAGGGTTTTGGCATCTCTGCTCCCTGCTTTTTTCTAGAGACACTCTGGAAACATTTTCCTTAAAAGAGGGAAGGCAGAGCAAGCCCCCACCCCCACCCTGACTCAGGCAGCCCGGAGAGATTGCACTGACCCTTCCGGTGCATTGATGGAGAGCCCTGCTGACAAAGGAGAAAGGTCAGCAGGGGGACAGAGCAGACTTGGTGGCGGCCTGCTCACCAGCAGAGCCCTCCCCCAGGTCAGGGCTTCCTGGGAGGAGGGATCCAGTGCTCCTTGGGGTCCTGGTCAATTCATATTGACTCAGGCAGCCGCTGGGTCAGGGAAGGGAAGTGGCTGGGAGATGACTGAGTTGTCCTTGACACCTCTGCCCCCCTCACTCCTGCATCTAACAGTTGGTTAGGCCCCCTTAACCATCTCTGGCCCTCTGGCCCCCTTAGCACCCACACCCTCTTGTGGGATTCAAGTCTCAATTAAGGAAGCCTCCCCCCACCCCCTTGAGTCAAGAAGCTTCAAGGACATTTTATGTTTTAGGCCAAGCGTTCAGAGAGATTTTGTAAAGGACACCTTTGTAATTGTATGACTTGTACTGTTACTCTAATGGACTTCATTCCCTGCATTGGAACGCCTGTGGTGTAGATAGCAAAGCAAGCAAAAGGGGTAGAATGTTGGCCAAATAATTTTGTAAATATGATTTTTATACTGTGTGTGATTTACAATGAGGGCTAGGCAACACCAGCTAAAAATGGTCAGTAAAGTTACAGATTGCTTCCTGCTTGGGAAGTATTTTGCTAATAGAGAGGTTTCCGTACTAGAAAGTTTGAAAGAAAGAAGGAAAGAGAAATCAGACCCCCCCCCCTCCACTGTGGAGAAAGAGAAGCAATGAGGAACCAAGGGGGAAGGGAGATCTAAATAGCCCCTTCCTCTCCCCTTCTCTTAAAAGTTTTAAGGCCTTAATGGGCAATTTCCAACACTTATTCTCTGACATCACTTAAACCTCCTCTCATCCTGAAATCGTGTGATTGACGTGTGTACCTCTAGACAAAGGGATCACAAGACCCTTGTATGTGAACCTGTGTTCTGTAAAGGGTATATAAGATGTAAGAAATATTATTTCGGGGAGCACATGTCTTTGGAGCCACAAGTCCCGCTTGCTCTGCTGGCTCTTTTAATAAATTCTATTTTCCTCTTATAAAGTTATCTGAGTGTATGTCCTCCGTTGGGTCGCTTTCCTGCAACATAATGACTGAACCATTCTCAACCCTCCACTGCTGTCCCTGGCTTTCTACTATAATCAGGAATAAAGTCCAAATTCTAAGGCTGACATTTAGGCCCTCTTGAGTTGAGTGAAGCAGCCGAAGCTGCTGGTCCTTCCCCAGAACTCCAGTCTGCTGTCCCCACTCTCAGACAAGGGCTAAGCCTCCCCTGTCCTCTCTCCTGCCTGGATGTCTCTTCCCTCTAGACATGTCTTTTCAGGACATTTCTTCCCAGGCACCTCCACCCAGAGGCAGGGTGGGGCGTGGAAAAGGTCCTATGTGAGGTACCAGCGCTCCCTGAGTGCCCATCCCGCTCTGTCCTATGTGCCAACCTCACCGCGCTGAGCTAACTGTGCTTGGGATACTAGCTTGTTGTGCTGACCACCCCATGCCATTCCTCAGTCTCCCCTTGAACTGCTGGTGCATCTCATGCCCCTGTGTCGGGAGCGGAGGGCAGGAGCTAGCTGTCTCCCCAACTCACAGGGAGGCCAAGCCCCCATGAGGACAGGCTATGCAGTGCTCAGTACACAGGCTCTGGGGTCTAACCCTAGCTTCATCACTGACTAGCTGCGTGACCTCAGGCAGTCACTCAACTTCTTTGAGCTTCAGTAGTGTCATTTGTAAAATGTGGGAGATTCCAAAAATGACACATGTTAAGTGTTCCCAAGGTCCTGGAACATTTTGAGGATTAATAAAGTCAGCTCTCATCATCATCATCATCATCAGGGTAGGCAAGTACCATATCTGAGAAATGAGGACCTTTTTCCCCAAAATGGGCGCCTCCTAGTTATTTTGACCCTCCACTTCTTCCCCTCACTGTCCCGTTCTTGTCCTTTGTCTCGTCCGAGCACTCCTCTCCCACATTTTCTAAAATCTCAGGGAGGCGAGCCCTCCCTGTCCTTCTGTTGTCACCTGCCTTATCTACCTTGTCCCCATGGAATGCCTTTGGAGCCAGGGCCAAGATCTATTATCTGTTTCCTCCATGGCCTCTCACAGGTAGCTAGAGAACAGTGAGAGCTTGCTGGGTTGAACCAGTGTTCACCAAGCTAGACTCACTTCCAAGAACAACACAGCAGTGACTAGCTGAGCCTATGGTCTCATCCAAGGCTGTTGAAGGGCATGTCTGAAACCAGACCTGAGGCACCTTGCACCAGGTCACAGCACGAGCTCACTCTGACCTCAATTCAGGGGTTTGGGGGAACTGGGAAGGGAGCAGGGGGTCAGTGCTGGGGTTGAGGCTCCCTGCAGGAAGGGTTTTCAAGGCTAGTTCCTCTCAGGTCCTCTGAGTTGTCGCTCCTGTTGGGTTTGACCTGGTCCTTTCCCCACCCCCACAGTCCTCTGTCAAACTGTGTTATTATATTTAAACAAATCAATTCTATTGCAGAGTTTTCCTGTCCTAATGATGAGTTTGCAGCACCAATGCCATTGATTTTTCACAGCTCTGAAAGCCGGTTGATGAATAGCAGCGGGCTTGTCTTTGGAAAGGCACTTAGAGTAGTTCTGTATGGCCCCCTTTACCCACCCTTGCACTGTCCCCCATCACCACCCCTCACCCCACAGTCGTCACTGCTGCCTGCAGCGGGGCTGAGGCTGTGTGACAAAGGGGTGGAATGTCATTGCAAGGGGTCCGCCCTTTATACCGGTGAAACAATTGCAGTGGAGATTTTTATTGATTTTGGCCAAAGGCAGGAGCACAAGTTACAGAGCAGAGAAGTGGTACAGTGTGATCTTTGTCTCCTTACAAGTTCAGAGAACTGTCCTGAGAGGGATAGCGGCACAGATTTCTACACCTTGATGGGGCTTTCTGTCACTGCTCTTTTAAAGGAGTGTTCTGGGGGTGGGGGGGTGGTGTGTGTGAGAGAGCTGTCCACACTAGGGAGTGGGGAGCTTCCCTTTGTGAAATCCTTGGGAACTACCAGGATCAAAGTCAAGGCTAAACCATGAGGCAGGACTTTGCTTTTCAGATCACTGCCAGGAGTAAGGACTTGCTTGAGTTTTTTAATGACGCCAGGTCTTGGATGGGCAGGTGTTTGTGTCCCCAGTTTAGAGACAGGCAGCCTGACTCCAGGACAGACACTGGAGTGGGGGAAGGGCTGCGGGTGGTCTGGGACCCGCAGTGCTCCAGTCCCCGAGTGCAGCATTGTGCTCCCATATGTCTGACAAGGAAGCTACTCTTACCACCAAGCAGCCTTTGTGCCACCCCTTCACCCAGCACTGGGCTTTCTGTCTGCTAAGCCCAGATTGTCATGTGGAAGGACTTAGGTGGTCATCATGCAGGGGTTTTAACTCAGCTGCCTGCAGCATGCCGCACAGCCTGTGACTGGCTGGGGCAAGGCAGGAGGGCTTGGCAGGGACTGTGACGAACTGGAGTGTGCTTGCCTCACCTAAACCCTTAAAAGTTTCGGGGGTTTTAATAACCCCAGACCCATAAAACTATACGTGATTGGGATAAGACTGTGGGCTGAATTTGCCACTGCCTCTCAGGAATTCTAATTCAAGCCTTTGTTTTGGAGACAAGAATGTGTGGCCTGGACTTGGGAGTGGCTCTTCAAGGTCACAGCACTTGGCAGTGGTGAAGCTGGGGTGTGAGCCAGAAAGGGGCGGTGGGGTGGGCTCTCAGGCAGTGCTGACTCCCCTCCCCCCAGGTTTGGTGAGACTTTCCTAGCAGTTGGGGTTGGGGGCAGGGCAGGGCAGGGGCTCTGCTCTAGGGGAGTTAGGCCCCTCACTCAGAAAACACAACCAGCATACCCCCTTCCCTTTGCCCTTAGAGCAGTTACCCTTCCTCCCTCCCCCACAGACAGACCTCCTGTCCCTCCTGATCAGGTTAGCTGCCTGCTGGATGTTTGCTCTGCTGAGCTGTACCAGCTGCCTCTAATGGCCTGTAGACCTGGCCCTCTCCTAGCTCTGCGGGTGGGGGAGGGAAGCTAAGAAAAGAACTTGGGAGTGGGAAGAGTGCCCACTCCCTCAATTCAGACCTTTCCACAGCTTCTAGGATCAAGTCCAAACCCTTAGCTGGCATCCAGGACACACTGCAGTGAGACCCTGCTAATTTCTTCAGCCAGGACAGCCCAGGCCCCTGCCTGCAGTCACACGATGCTATTTGCTGCCTCCCTACTTTGCACATGCAGGTCCTTCTGCTACCTCCCACCTCAGAAAACTCCTGCACATCTTTCAAAACCCAGCTCTTAGGACTCTGGCCCCTGTAGTCCTACTGGATACTCCACCTGTCTGGAACTTAACCATTAATCTCACTGTTTGGGTGCATTGTTCTTAGACCTGATTCCCCTTGAGTTGATGGAAGAAAGGGAGAATATTCTATAAGATGATGCCTCAAAGTGCAGCACAGAGGAGCGCCCAGTGAAGAAATAGGGCCAGCAAAGAAGAGAGGAATGGGGACCAGGGGAAGGAAAGAGAAAAGACAGGAGTGCATGGAACAGCTGCTCCCAGCCCCTCGGCATCACTCCACCCAACTTCCTGCCAGGGCGGTCAGTCTCAGCAACACATGGGAGGCCTGAAATAGACACGTGGGGGTCTGGCCCGGCACTGTCACAGCCCAGTGCTGAGCAACCCCCCCCCCCCCCAATTCCTTGGACACTGAAGCTCCTCCTCCTCCCAGGGACTGGCCCCTGCAGTCAAGACCCCTCCCCCAGCAGTGCAGAGGCCTCGCCCCTCTGCTACTGCTAACTTTGTTTTATAAATAAACTATATAAATAGGCTCCTCTGATTCCTTGGAGCACTCCACGTTTAAGGACTGGGGCACTGCTGCAGGCCTAATTGTACTACCGAATCCATCAGCTGCCTAATTACCATTCATTTTGCATTTATTTCTGCTAATTAAAAAGAGAAACTCCTAACAACTTTTATGTAAATACTATATTTGTTCTATGTTAAGATGGGATGCTAATTTGCTGGTGATTAGCTGACTATCTAATTTTATAGCTATCACACAGGATGGCCTTGTCTCCCCTTTTCACCACTCGAGACCCCCATCAGGTGTTGGAGCAAAGACTCAAGAGAGGACCCTGTAGGTTGTTTGAGGGTCTGTCTGAGGCTCAGGGGTCACTAGGAGCCCCGCGTGTCACCACAGTTTTGGGGGGGGGGCAGCAGTCTGACTAACAGAGCTGGGAGGAACCTTTGGTTCACTCACTGTTTCTGTACAGATGTGGAAACTGAGGCTCAGAGAGGTCCAGCATTCTCCCCCGCCCCAGTAAGACAGTGGTAGAGGCAGACCCCTGACCCGCCATGTGGAGCTATTGTCAGGAAGAATTTGCAGGGCAATGGCTTTATCTGTAACTAGAGAAATATCTGGACCAAACTCTAGCCCAAGAGGAGAGAGGAAGCCTAGTCTAAGCTCATGGCACAAATGAAACCCTCTTGTGCCCTTCTGGAAACCTCTGCCTTATCCCACTCCCCATCCAGAGCAGGGCTCTCCTCCTACAGCCCCTGACCCCACTTATCAAGCCTTGCTCCCCAGCCCACGCCAGCCTCCCCAGGGCCAAGGCCCCAGATCCGGGCCTCATGTACTGTGGACTGTCAGGACATGTGCAAGGGTCTGAATTCCAGACCTTAATACTAGGTATTTTCATGTGAATTAGAAAAAAACATAATTAAAACATCAAACCCATAATTTTGCAGACAGTATTGCTATGGTTAAGTAAAAAGAAAGTGATTAATCCAAAGTGATTTAAATAACAATATGTAAATCACTTAGTTGGAACAGAGAATATGGCTTAAGGTATCAAAGTTGGGGACACACTTAGAAAAGGTCTGAGAACATCAGGTCAGAAGACCAGGCAGATGAGGCCAGGGTCAGCAGCAGGGACCTAAAGACAGCTTTGACCATTCCCTGGCCTGGCAGGCAGGCCACCACTGCCCACCCCATTCCCAGGCCAACAGTGCCTCTGGGTCATGCCCTTCTCTCCCCAGCCCCAAGTCAATGGGAATTAGCCCAACACAGAGGAATCGTTTGCCTTCAGATACATTTTAAATGAGGCTCTGTTTCAAGGAAGCTAGGGAGTCAGACTACTCCATCTCTCCCCGAGTGACCAAGTGTGGATGAGTGACTTTATAGGAACTGCCTGGCTGGCCCAGCTCCTCAGGCGCTGGTGGGCAAGACCCTGGCTGCCCTTTTTCTCTCTTTCTTCCCAAACAGTCTGAAAACAGCCAGTTCTTAGATGTAAAGAGGAAATAGCTTTGAATAGGCCAGGTGTCAGTTGGGTGGCCAGAGAGGGTCAGGGCCAGGGTCGGCACAGCCTTTTGGAAATCCCAGAGGTCAGGGTTCTAGATCTGGCTGTGCTTTCTGGAACCTCAGTCTTCTCTTCTGTAAATTGGACACTGTCATACTTTCCATCCAGGATTGCTGGGAGGAGGTTAAGAGCCCTGTCCAAGCACTTTCAGAGAAGTGCTCAGTGCAGCTGGTCGTAAACCTGACTGCCTGCCCAGGGCCCCCCTTGGCCACCCTCCTGCCGCCACTGTGTCTGTGCAAGGTGACCCCTTGCTGCCAGAGATCTCCCGCTCATCTGGCCTTTTATCACCCTGCACACAATCAGGGGAAGCCTGGAAGGCCGCGGGGGCTGGGCAGATGGAAAACAAAGAGAGAAAACAAAGGCACTGCTCAGAGGAGGCCAAAAGTCAGGGTACCTCCTCCCTCTGTTGCCTGGCCAGCCTGGCCCATCAGTGTTTGGCCTTGGCTACCCGCACCCCTGCTGCCAGTGCCTTGTCCCACCCATATGGAGACTAGCTTCAGACCTCACATGATGTCACCACTTGCTTGGTGACCCTTAACAAGTCATTTCTCCAAGCCACCTATTTCTTATCTGCAGAATAAGTGAGTGGGACAGCATGCTCCGTGCCCTTCAGCAAACACTGGCCCGCCCCCACCAGGGGCGGCCTTGGGGCTGGCCCAGCCCGTCTCTGGGACAGCTCCCCAGCCTCAGAAAGGCAAATTGGTGCTCACTTGTACCCATAGAGAGGATCCCAGTGTGCCCTGTGTAGAGCAAGGCAAGCAGAAGGCCATATCCTCTCAAGGTCTTGGTGCCGGTTGTGTAAGCATTTGTGTGGAATGGAGAAATGGTTTAATCAGAAGGGGGCTTAACTCCCTGTAGGCCCTTGGTGGCTACTGCTATGGCAGCCCATGAGGGAGGGAAGACTCTTGGGACCTCAGAGCAGTAGCAGGGGGCAGTGATTGAAGGTTGGTTCCTAATAGCACCAAGGCCAAGCTGTCTGGGTTCATATCCTAGCTGTGTGACTTTGGGCTGCTTTCTTAACCTTTCTGTGTCTGTATTCTCTTATCTGTTAAAATGGGTATAGTGCCTGCTGGACAGGTTGTGGTTAGATTACATGAGTTAATGCACGTAAAGTACTTCAGACGGTACCAGATAAAGGTCCATTAATGTTCTGTTGTGTCCTATTCTTGTCATTAGTTTCATCACTCTAATTGACTAGAGGTGGGCATGCTGGACACCCACGGATCTGCAGCCTCCGGCCCCTGCCCTGCACCACATGGACAGCCGTAGAGGGTTCTAGGCAGGAGAGCACCAGGTTGCTCTAATGTGGATTTCTGTGAGAGCATTTCTGGTGCCTGGATTCTTAAGGCTCTGGGAATGTGCTGTCGTTTACTTTCTCATTGTAAATAGGCATTTGTAATTTTATGTTTTTCTGAAGAAGACCTCCAAAAGAGTGTAAACTTTAGGCCTTGCTAACCTGGATCACCCCCCCACACCCACACCCACACACGTGTTTCTAGTGTTTCTATTGTCATTGTATTTCCAGGGCTGGCCCTGCCCTGCCTGCTTTTTTCAGTCCCAGCAAGAGGAGGGCCTGGGCCTTGGGGCTGACTTCTGTTCCTGTAGACAGCCGTGTTATGGGCAGGCCTGCCTCTGAGCATCCCAGGCCATAGTTCACAACCCACAGCCCAGGTTAAGGTTGAGGAAGCTCCAAAGAGGGCAGGCAAGGAGAATGGGACCCTTGGGGAAGGTCTCCTGAAAGAGACCCCAGATGTGCAGAGGTCCCTGCTTATGCGCTGTAGGCTGGAGCCCTGTCCTGTCCCCTATCCCCACTACCCCATCCTGTGTGTATCACAGTGGGCAGGCACAAGGGGCCGTTGGGGCCGTGGGAAGCAGGTGGCTGAGTTGGAAAAGTTGCCCCTGAGGCTGTCACCGGGGTGGCTGGTTTAATGTCGGGTGGAGGCCTAGGATGGCCCCTGCCCTCAGCTCTCGATGTAGCAGGAACCACAACATTTGCACCTGGAAGGGCAAGGAGTGGGCAGGGGGTTGCAGCATTAGGCCCCTTCGCCTTGCATCTCAGAGAGAGGACTTAAGAGAGCCCAGAGGTTCTGAGGATTGGACACTTGGGGAGGGCCTCCTGGAGGGTGGGCCCTTGGCTTGGGGAGGCCCCGGAGGACTGTGGACCCTGGCGCCTCCACTGGCAGCAGGGCCTCTTGCCCCAGGCTCTGACAGGGACATTTATAACTCACAGCTGTGCAGTCCTGGGCCCAACTGACTGTGGTAAACCGATCTGGTTTCAGGAAGTCTCATCCCGAGGCCACTCCCCACCCCGACCCCACTCTCTCCTTCACCTCCTGATACCCACATCCTGTTTTTGGCAGGAGGGGCAAGCAGCTTGGTAAGCGGCCAGGGGCCCAGACAGGGTCTCCAACCTGTGGGCAGAGGTGGGGAGGTCAGAGATACCAGCGAGGCCTGAGACGTTCAAGGTGTGGCCTCTGGAGTCACCAGGGTCTGTCTACCCCTCAAGGAGCACCCAGGGAGACCCATGCACCTGGAGAACCAGAGGCCACCCCAGGAGCCTGCAGAAGTTGAGGACCAAGAGCTCAGATTGTGGAGCCCAAGGGTGCATTCTGTGCTCCCAAATCTAACCAGAGAAAGATTCTACTTCTAGCCCCTGCTGAGCAACTCCAGCCTGGGGAAGCCTGAGGTCTCAGAGAACACTGGACGAAGACACCATCTTGGACCCTGGACCTCTGCACGCCCAGTAGCCCTATGCTGGGACACCCCATCCTGGGACACATGCCTCACAAGCCTTGTGCCCATTTACCCAGATCCTCACAGCAAAGTTCACATTGCTATTGTTGGGGAAAAGTGGTCTCACTCAATGCTGGCAAGAAAGGACAGCAGTAAAAACATCCAGTACTTCGTGGCTTCTCCCCCTTCCCTCCTGTGGCCTTATACTAACTAATTCTTGGATCCTGCCAACTAACCGTCCCTCCCCTTGACTCTCTTTCTCCTTTTGTACCAGAAGAGGGTTGATAAACAAAGTGAGTGTGCTGAAGCTTGGCCTTTGTAACTCTGATAACCTGTGAAAAGATTCTAGACTCAGTACCCAAAGGAAAACGTATTTTTGTTCCCTTAGTTAAATATGTATTATGGTATATTAGAAATATCTAACTAGCATATCTAACCAGTTATTTCACGGATATAATTGCTTCAGACAAGACCAGATTAATGAGAGCTAAAAAAACCAATGAGTTGACATAAAGGTAAATATTAAATCATCATACATATAAGACTCGGCTAGGACCAAGAGTCATGAGGGGCACAGGAGAAGGCCTAAAGTTTGGAGAACACAAAATAATTCTCTTCTCTTTTGAACTCTGCTCTAGGCCTCCCCCATCTCTGGGCCTCCCCCGTCAGTTGTAAGCAAAATGCCTGGCCCTACATGAAGGAAGGGACAAGGGGGGAACAGAGGCTGCTTTGCCAAGGAGGTGCGCACACTTAAAATGGCTCCAAAGTATTGGTCAGAGGTCTGGTGAGCAATTCATAATGAGGAAAGAATTCAGGCAGGGGTCAAAGAGTGGCTTTCGAAGTGGTTGCCAGCCGTGTGAGATAATTCCCAGGAGCAGGCACAGCCCAGAGAGAACACTGTCGGGACTCTTAGGCCCAGCTAAAAATACCCCCCACAGCTTCTCCCTGTCCTCTTGCCTGAGGCCCGCACAGGAAGGCCATGGCTTTCTGCTTTTCTCACCAAGAAGAAAAAGACAACACAAAGCCCTTAAGCCCCAGAAGAAACAAAACTTAGATATATTTTAAAATATTTTTAAGACTGCTACTAGGAGGATTTGGCTTGCTTATTGGCATGCTGCAGGCTGGGGAGATAGCAGCCCTGATAAATAAGGTGTCCTGAGGAGTGCTTAACTGGCCCAAGAGGCCACCAAGGTTAGCCCAGTGGTGGGGGCAGAGGTGGGAGGCAGTCACCTGCTGCCTGCATCCCCGGCCTCTCACACGTGTCCACCTCTCTCCCTGTGTACCCAGAACGAGGAGAAGGCTGTTGGCATCAGACCAATGCTGCGAGGGGTGTGAGAGAAGCCGTGGTCCGTCACTTCACTGCCAGACTCAGAAAGGTAACACCAGAGCCCCGACGCCCTGATGCCCAGACCACACTGCCACCTTCACTGAGATCTGGCCAGGGGCAGGGGTGGTCGATCTTTTCTTCCCACCTTCCTGACCCCGGCACCAGGGCCTCTCAGCACCTCCTTGTGTGTGTCCCGCATGAAATGCTTCTGGGCTTTAGTTTGTCCATCTTGAAAATGGGTCCCCCAGTTCTCGAAGATTCTGTGAATCGGTTTGGCCTGATTGTTATTTGGAGTTAAGCCATCTTAGTAACTTGGCCCAGGTTGAACCCTGGGGTAATAGCCAGGGATCCTCGCCCTTGAGCATATAGCACTAAGGCCAAAAGGTCAGCGATGCCAGTCAGGGCACAGGAAGAGAAGGTTTTCTAAGGTGGGCTTGGCTGGAAGGGCTTGCTGGGGATGTGGCTGTGGCAGGCAGTATTGGAAACCCCAAAGTGACTTCCCTGGCAGCTCTGCGGAAGAATTATTACCTATGTTTTTAAACCAAAAGACCAAGGCACAGGATGTTACTGGGCTTGCCAGGGGTCCACAGCAGGCTTCAGTCATACCAGAACAGCTTGGCTGTATCCTTCTTGCCATATCAGCTTCCACACTTTCTCTACACTGTACTAGTCTGGCCCCCCCATCCCTCCAAGAGAAGCCAGCAACCACTAGTCTTTACTGTGTGCCCATGGTGGGCCTGTCCATCCACCTATCATTTAACCACTCACCTATCCACCTAGCCATCTGTCCATCCTCCCATCCAACCATCCTTCTGTTTATTCATTCATCCATCCATCGACTCATTTACCATCCACCCATTCTTCTAATCCTCCATTTATTCGTTAACGCACACATCAGACACTCACTGCTCTTATACCAGGCCAGGCCTGTACTAAGGGTTAGGTTTTGAAGGTGGATCAGATCCAGCCTTGCTTGCCCTGAAAAGGTACAGTCTGTGGTGGAGGAGACACAGGATCCCATAGCCAGACTCAGCTTCATAAATTCAGAGCTCAAGGCTTGTGTAGTGCCTGTGCTGGCACAGAGGAGGGGCCATGTGCTAGCTCTGCAGGCAGGCATCCGGGAGGGCTTCCCAGGGGAAGTGGCATTGTTCATTTATTCATGCCCCAAGTGTTAACTGGGAAAGTCTCTGTGCTGGGAACTGCTTTATGTTTTGGAGACACAGCAGGTAATAAAACTGACAAAATTCCCTTTCCTCCTGATGCTTACATTCTCATGAGGAGACATGAACAATAAATGCCCCAAAGGATATAATATGTTAGGTGATGCTAAATTTTAAAAAGGGAAATTAGCCAAGTTAAAGTTAACAGTCTATGGGGTAGGGTACAGTGTTCTTTGACTAAGGATAGTGCAAGGAAGGCCTCTGCCAAGGTGGCATTTGAATAGTGACCTGATGCGAAGAGGGAGCGGGCTGCAGTGCACTTGGCATGTTCAGTGAAGTAGCGGAGAGGTCATGTGGCTACAATGAAGTGAGAAGGAGGAGGCAGAGAGATCCTGGAGGACCCACTCATGCAGACGGGCAAGAGTGGAGCCCAGAGATGGCTGGGAATCTGTGGGCCACATTCAGGTCGGGATGGCAGTGGCTTATACTAGGGGTTGTAGGGGAAGAAGTGAGAAGTCATCGAAGCCTGAATATACAGTGTGTCCGTAAAGTCATGATGCACTTTGACCGGTCACATGGTCAAAAGTGCACCGTGTCTTTACGAACACCCTGCACTTTACAGACCTCGCAGACAAGCATGCAGGTGGAGTAGAGGTAGGGGAAGGGTGACGAGGGCTAGAGTCGAGGAAGGCTTCTGGTTTTGAGACGAGCCTTGGCCGCGGGGCAGGGCTGAAGGAAGCCCAGGAGCTGTGTTTAGACGAGTTAAGTCTGACACGGCTTTGAGACTTCCAAGCAGAAAGGCTGAGTAGGCAGCAGCTGGCTGGATGAGTCTGGAAGGCAGAGTGCGTCCCCACTGGAGATATAGATGTGGTAGCTGTCAGGTATAGACAGTGTTGCGAGCCATGAGGTCATCTCAGGAGGGAGTGGAGACAGAGCTGCTCACACACAGCCTGAGGCTGAGTCCCTAGGCATCCGGCCCCTCAGGGAGGGAAGATGGGGTGGGGACAGTAAGCAGTAAGCAGATGGGCGAGGAGCAGCCAGGGAGCAAGGAGGATCGAGACTGCAGGCTCTTCATGGATGAAGGAGGTTTTGCTGGCAAAGAGGGGAAAGGACACATCAGGCAGAGGGAACAGCATTGACAAAGGCTCAGAGGCCTCAGTAAATGAGCCACGTGTGAAGAGAGGTGGTGGGGAGGGTTCCGAGACAGCTTCCTCCTCCACACCTGGGCACACATTCCTGAGGCCCATGGGAGTCTGGCTAGCCTGTGAGTCTCCCCGTGACCAGGACTCTCCCTGTCACCCTGAACCTCTTGCCCTGATGTCTGCCTACTTTGCAGTTTATTTTAAGAAGTGTCGCCCACCTCCCCTGACCTCCCACCTCCCCGTGTGGCTCTTGGGTCCCTGAGTCCTCCCCTTTGCCTGGAGTGCTTGTCTGAAAACACTGGGCTCACCGGTTTAGCTGCCTGCAGGGGGAGGGGCATCCAACACCTTCCTATTGAATCTCTAAGCACTGACTGATCCTTTATCTTAAACTGTAGAAACTTCCTGCTCTATGAGTGCATGTCAGAGCCGCCTGCTCTCACTCACCACTTAGAGCAGCCGAGCTCACTGCCTTTGGTGGGCAGTTTGCATGTGTTTGGAGGGAGGGCAAGGCGTCCACGGTGTGTGTCTGTGGTGTTTTGTACTTGGCCCTCAGCTCTCAGTGGAGAGAGTGGGTACAACTCGGTCAGGGGAGGCTGCAGAGAGGAGCCCCTGTCCCTGAATGAGCCTTGAGGATGGCCATGTGCTCAACATGGTGTTCCAGGGGGGATGGGAGGTAGGAGAAGACCGTGCAGACCACTGGGGGTTTGCAGGGGCACAGTCCAGCCCGCCTGCCCTGAGCTCAGCCTTTTGTAACTGAAATGTGGCAAAGGCTTGGGAGATTTCTCGACCCTGAGGAGAGGATGGAGCCCAGCAGGACTTGGTGACACCCCTCTCCCAGTCCTTCAAGGTTACACACCTCTGACTCTACTTCAGGAACTGGGGGAGCCATGGGAAGCTGCTCTGATGGTGCCTGGCTCCATGGCAGGCTGCCATGGTGATCTAATTAGTATGCCAGGCGGATGGGACAAGTAGTCCCGGCCTTTATCCTAGACTCACTCTTCTCTAAGCCTGTCCCCACCCAGTTTCTCTAGATCCTCCCACTGCCTGGGGAGATGTTGGGCAGGAGTGGACTTATCCCCATTGAGCAGATGGGTAAATTAGGGCCAGAAAGGAAAAAGCTGGTGTGATGCCACAGCCAATAAGTGGTGGGACATAGCTGTGAACCTGGTCCATCTGAATCCCAAGCACTCTTAACCACACCCTCCACCATCTCCCTGGCTCTTCTCAGGTATCCAGACTTGCAGGCAACTGCATTTAAACCACCTTTCTAACGGGGAAGCAGTGGGCCAGAGAAGCTAAGACACTCAGCCATGGCTACACAGCAAGTCAAGGGCAGCATCTATACCAGAATCTGATGTGGTTTATTTACTGTGTCCGCCCCCTATTAGCAGGCACAGGGGTCCCGTCCTGGACCCTGCCCACTTCCTCTTGGGGCACCCACTGTCTTCTGTTCTCCCCTGACCTTCGGCAGTCGCTCAGGTTGAAGGCACCTGAGCTCCTCCTCATCGGGAAGCTCCATTGTGCCTATTGTTTAAATATAGATTACTAATGAAATGCCTTTTCATCGCCTTCCCAGTGAATAGTTTCCATGTAAAGTTAATTTGCAGTGTTATGTAAATTCTGTTTAACTTCAATCAAGTTTCTAATTATGTTTTTACCGCAGTAATTCCCATTTGATTTGTCATCTCCTGTTAGGTATTTAATGTTCTGTGGGCGGGTCTGCTTTCTCTCTGTCGCTTGGTTTTCCAAGCCCTTTCCCTCCCTGGACCCCCACCGCCTGCTGTCCCTCCTTCACTCCTGCTGCCTTCTTCACCCCTTGTCTCTTCCCTGTGGATCACTTGCTCCTCCCTCCTTCCCTCCCTCCCTCCCTCCACCCTCTCCCTCCCTTCCTTCCTTTCTTCCTCCCTCCCTCCCTCCCTCCCTTTCTCCTTTCCTTCCTTCCTTCCTTCCTTCCTTCCTTCCTTCCTTCCTTCCTTCCTTCCTTCCTTCCTTCCTCCTCTCACCCAGCTGCCCCTTCTCCCCCTTCTGTTTTCCTCTGGTCTCTTGGCTTTGTTTTTTCTCTTCCTCCTCTCCTCTCTCCCTCCTTTCTACCTTCTTTTCCAGTGTCTTCTCTCTAGTCTTTCTTCTATCTCTCCATCACTCCTCTCTTTATCTCTGGCTCTCCTCTGTTTTCTCTGTCTCTCCCCCCCCCCCAGTTCTCTTTTTCTCTCTCTGCCCTTTTTTGCACCTCATATCATCCCCTTCCCCACATTTTCTCCTCCCTTATTTCTCTACCTCTTCCTCCCCTCCCCACCCCCCACACCCGCCCCAGAGCCCTTCACAGAAGCCACATGCAGGGGCTGCTTTGTGTGCATGGGATAGATGCAGGGTGGGAAGGAGGCTTGCTGGGTGTGCGTCAGGGCCTGGTCTCAGGACCCTGCTCAGGAGCTCTGCTGAGGATGGTCCCAGCCCTGCCTGGGAGCTTGCCGCTATGCGCTGGGAACTGGTTAAGAACATGGAGGCTAGAGGTAGGCTCTGTGGGTGCAGATGCTGATCCACCCCTTACTAACTGTGAGACCTTAGGGTTGCTGATCCCTCATCTGTGAAATGGGGTGACAGTGTTACCACCTCGTAGGAGTGTGGTGATAATGTAATGAGATCACATAGAAGAAGGGCTTAGCAGAGGCCATACCCCTCATTTCTTTGTAGACTGCCCGAACTGCCTCTGGTGTGGATGGCTGTGCTGCTAGGGTCCTGGGAGTGAGGCCCGTGTTCAGGGCAGGATGGAAGCCAGCTCAGGCTCCACAGAGCTGGTGGCAGTGGTCCCCCTGAAACCACGTCTCAGCCCTGCCTATCAGAGGGCCAAGCTCAGGGTTCTGATGATAGCCCTGCCATTCTCTGGAAGTATATGAGGCATAGATCCCCTAAAGCTAGAAGAACTTTGAAGACCTGGCCCACAGACTTTTCCCAAACACCAGACCAAAGGCAAACCTGTTCCTGCCAAGTTGGACTGGAATCCCCCTTCCCCACCCTTTCTTATTCCCTGGACGTACCCAGGGCTGGGCCGTGGAGTCCAGCTGCAAAATGGGCACTCCAGATACAAGACCACAACTGGTCTGTCCCTGTCTCACTTGGAGATGAAGCCTGGACCCCTCTTCTGCCCTTCCACCAAACTCTGGGCTCTGGGATTCTCCCTGCCGTCAGAGGTCAGAGCCCAGAGCCACGGGGCTGCAGCAGTTTCCCAGCAGGCATCTGCTCTGTGGGGGGGGGGAGGGTGGAAGGAAAACACCAGACAGAGCACCGGGAGGCATGTGCTCCCCCCACCCCCCCACCCCCATTCCTATCCTATCTGCATGTCCCTGGGCTCCAGGAAGCGGAAAACAAGTCTTTGGAGAAGGCATTCTTTTGGGTGAGGAAAGGCTGGCCAGTCACTTGTCCTTCAGAAACACGAAACCTGAGCTGGCCCAGTCTCTGCCCTGCTAGGCTACATGACACCTGACCTGCAGTGTGTGTGTGTGTGTGTGTGTGTGTGTGTGTGTGTGTGTGTGTGCACATGCGCATGTGCGTGCGTGTGTCTGTGTGTGTGTGTGTGTGTGCACATGCGCATGTGCGTGCGTGTGTCTGTGTGTGTGTGTGTGTGCACATGCGCATGTGCGTGCGTGTGTCTGTGTGTGTGTGTCTGCATGTCCCCAGTCTAGGAAACCTTAGCTAGTCATGTGGCACTGCTTTACCTGTTTAAGTAAGCAGTTCAGGCTGGCTGCAGCCAAGCAGTTAGGACACAGAGCCAAGGGAAGGAGTCACAGTGTTGTGTGTGGTGGACATAAGAATCATCAGGGACAGAGGGCAGCCCTGACCTAGGTCCTGCAGTTCTTGGGCCTCCAGATTCGGTGTGAGGAGGCCTGGCCTGAGAATGGCCTGCCCTGATCCCTGGACCTCCCCATCTCCATCTATCAAGAAAAAGTATTAGACTTGCTGACTCCCAAGAACTCACCCAGCCCTGAAACAGCGAGGATGAGCTTCTCTGTCCTGGCCAGAGAGAGGGTCACATGTGGACATGGTCACTGTCTGTCATGTCCCCTAAAGTGGTTGCTGAGTCCTGGCCCCTCAGCGGGAGAGCCCAAGTCAGGCCTTCCCACATGCATCCAGCAAGCCACTGATTAATTCAACAGATCTAACACCTACTGTGTGCCAGGCCCGGAGCTGGGCAGGGACATAGTATTGTCAGAACACAGTTCCTCCAGAACTTCTGTGGAACCTCCATACCCGGGACATACTTTCTTCCTGTCAGCTGGGCAGGACCATTTTTCATAGAGCAAAGACCCTGGTTATAAAAGGCAGATATGTCCCACCCCCATAGCCATTCCAGGAGGGTGAAACTTCAGAGCTCAGAAAGGGGCAACAGTTAAGGACAAGAGGTGTCACCAAGTCTCTTGTAGACTGAGCAGCAGGGGACAGGGTCCCCTTCCTGTCCTCCCCTGACAGGGAGTTGGATCCAGGTTTCCAAAGCAGGTATAGACAGAGTGTAAACACATCTGGGGGCCTTGTTCAAGTCCATCTGGGCAGCAGAGCCTCAGGGGACTTGGCAGGACTTCCACCTTTCTCCAGGTGTACCTGTGTGGTGTAGCTTATCTGTGGAGGGCACAGTGCCCTGGGGCCTGGACGAGGAGGCCTGTGGGCATCATGTACCTGAGAGCCCGTCTGCCTCCCTCTCTGCTTCTTCCCTCTCTCCTTCTTTGACTAACATGTTCTGGTGGCCAAACCTGTGCCAGGCTCGTGCTCAATAAAAGACACCACCCTGGAGATGTTCACTGCCAAGCCAACATCGAGCAACGTCTCAAGGGGGCTGAGGGTCCAGGCTAAGGTGAGGCCCAGGAGAGGGGCAGTCTTGGGATGGGGGTCAGGCTTCAGCAGCCCCTGCAGGCTGCTCTGGGTTTTTGGGAAACTTTGGCATAGTTTTTCCCAGATGGGTTGGTGTCTGAGCACACCAGGTACCCAGGATGAGGGGCACAGCTGGCGTTAGGCCCACACAGAGCATTGAAAGACCAGTCTCTCTTGTGATAGAATTTGAGGGTGTTCAACCTGGAAAGGTCCTTTGGGCTCATGAGCTCAAAACTGTTACAGCTGGGAAACTCCTATACAGAAAAGAGATGGAGATGAGGTGGCCAGTGGCTCAGCTAGTGACATAGGCCAGCCATCCTGCTAGCCGTGACTAAATGTGGATTCTATCCCAGAGCGGCTATAATGCTACTAGCTAGAGTTTTGGAATGCCACCTAGGCCTGTGTGCCCTGGCCTCAGCTTGCATGCCCCAGAGTCAAGAGGCTCAATACTACACATGGCTCTTAGAAACTCTTCCTGGTAACTTGTGCCCTGGCCGCCCACCAGGGCTGCAGTCTGGCTTTTGTCATCTACTCTGCTCATTTCAGGCCCATGGACCTGGGCCTTTGGCCTCCCTGACTGAGTCCCTCCAAGAATTGCTCCCTCCAGGCAGAGAATCAGGCTGCGTCTGCAGGTAGCCCCATGAGGGCCTGTGCTATTGTAGTACAGACAGGTATCCTGCAGTGGGCAGCCCCACCTTCCCAGGGCAACTGCTGTGAGTTGGGTGATAGCCTCCACAGGGAAGTTTCTGAGCTGCCCATAGTACAGACAGGAGACCTGGATCCCAGCTCTGTCCCTCTCCCTGGGGTGATCTCAGGCAAGGCCAGTGCATTGAGCCCCAAACCATCTCCCATTGGCGCTCCCCCCAAAGCAGAGCTACAAGAGGCTTTTGTCCGTGGTGGAGCAAGTGGCTGAAAGGGTCCTCATCTCCCCGGCCTGTTTGCTTTCTGAGGCTCCTGTTCGCAGAGCAGCCTTGAAAGGAACCCGCGCTGCCAGGACCTCCTGCAGCCTGGGCCCTGGGGGGCCTCTCTGTTCAAACCTCTCCCCCTCCACTCGCTGCATATTCTCTCTGGTGGACAAGTGAACCTCCCAGCTCCCGAGGCACAGAGAATGGGTTGGGTTCACTTGGAGACTGTAGGTGGCCCCACAACACCCTGAGCCAAGCTTCAATCTCACCCAGACTCCTGGCACTTTGAGGGTCCAGGCTTTCAAAGCCAGGGTGGGATGAAGGGGTCCTGCTCTGAGTGCTGTGCCTATGGTTTGACATCACCTGTCCTCGTGTGGGGGTTATGCTGCTGGCTAGGATGCCACACCCCCATAGGAGGTGCCAAACTACCGCTCATCTTTAACCACTAGAAAGTATACCTTTGAGACCTGAAATGTGGCCCGCTACAGCTTCTCCTCCTGTCCAAATCCCTTCAGTGGCTCAGAAATGATATCACCCCTCTGTCCAGAGTTGGGGGAGGCAGTGATCTGAGTGCTTGGGGATGGTGGGGGGCTGCTCCCTGCTCAGCTGTTTCTGAAGTTGTGAGCTCCTAGGCAAAAGTCCCAGGGGTACTTCTGTCAAGGCCTCTCGCTGGAAAACAAATAGCTGGGGGACTAGAGGTCAGAGGTCAAAGGCCACCAAGCAAGCCAGGGCAGCCTGCCCACTTCTGCTCCAAAAAACTTTAGTACTTTTGAGGAGGCCTCCACAGGGCCCTCCCTACCTCTTGGGCTAGCTGGGGCCTGTAGGACAGGAAGCCAAGGCAGGCCTGGAGGATGGGCCTCAGAGTGGCCTGGATCTGAGCCAGGGATGAGGTGAAACCCATGCTGGCCTGGCCTCAGGGCCACAGCCACACAGGTCACTCGGCCTTAGTAAGTGGCCACCGCCCCCACAACAGGAAACCCTGCCCAGGCACCCCTGTCCCACCCCATGTTCCCTAGGGTGGCGCTTCTACTATTTTCCATGGGAGCTGCTGCTAAGAACTATGCCCTCTTGAGAGAGGAAGCTGGACTTCAGCTCTGGGCTGCCCTGCCGCTGCCCTGTTCAGACCCCCTCTTGTCGATGGAAGCTCTGTGCCCACATCCATTCTCCACCCCACATGCTGATGACTTATCTTCTCCCAGACAGTCAGGGTCCTAGAAAGAGAAACTTCATAGTGGGGCTAGGCCTGGGAGGCCGGGGACCGGGATTTTTGATCTAGGATTCACCACCAGCTGGCTGACCCCATGGGCAAGTCATTCAACCACTCTGCGCCTCATCTTTAGAAAGAAAAGGGAGAGGAGGAAGCTCTGCCCAGCTGTGGGCATCCCATAGGATAAAGGGTGCAGGGTAGGATGAATTTTGTACTCTGTAAGGACAACCAAGTTTGGGATTCACTGCCCAGACTTCCGTCTCCAACCCAGCCAAGGTCACTTTGTCTGTAATGACCTCCAAGCAGGGAGAGAGACATGGGTAGCTGCTGGTGTCCCCATGGGGGATGGGGTGATGCTGGCATAGCTCCTCTCTGGGTCATCCCATCTCTGACAACACAGGGACAAAGTTGGGCACCTCCCTCTAGCCTCCTTCCTCCTCCCAGGAGCTGGGAGGTGGAACATTGGAGATACCCCTGTTCTGATCGGGCCTGTGGGCCAGGTTAGCAGGTGTATGGGCTGGAAGCTAGGAGGGGGCAACGCTGAGGGGCATGCTCTCCTGCCACCCTTGACCTCTTCTCCTAGTAGGTGCTCTGAAGCCTTGGGTTTTCCTTTAGTTGTGGTGTTGGGCCTAAGGTGCAGGGAGGAACAGGGTAATAATACTTTATGCTCCAAACACCTCCATAGCACCATGTGGAGGTGCTACTCTAAGTTCATGGTCATCATAGCAACTCCCAAGAGGTCACTACTTCTGTTATCCTCCTTTCCAGAGGAGGAAACTGAGACACAGAGGTGAATCGACTTGCCCAAGATGGTTACACTGGGCTTTGCACTGGGCAGCTGGCCCCAGAGTCTGTGCTCTTGGCCACCACACTGCACTGCTTCTCTGGTCTATGACACCTTCCCCAATAGGCAACCCCCGGCCCAAACCCAGCCAGGTCCAAAGCCCAGTATATCAACTGTTTACCAGAGGGAGCTGAAGGGAGAGTCAGGACAGCAAGGCGAGTATACTCAAGTTGCCATGACAGTGGGTGGTTAGCACAGACTTAGCGCCACCCTGAGCTCGTCAACCAGCTGAAAGCTTATCGGCAGCAGGGAGAACATAGGTCTCAGCAGCCCGAACTCCTCCCTGTGGTGGCGACAGCTTAGCCTCCAGTGACCTTGGACACATCAACCCTCTGGGACTCATATGAGCTTCTGCCTCCGTCATATGGGCCTTGTAGAGCCAGTGTCATAATGACCTGTGAAAAGTACTTGAGATCCCGGGAACACAGTGTCTGACCCCTATGACCCCATGGTGGACGTTAAATTCCTTCCCAGTGTGGCAGGCCACAAGGACCAGAGCATTCCAGGCAGCAGCAGCGTTAATGTGGGCAAAGGTATAGAGGTCAAGACCCAAATGTGTAGGGAAAGGTTATAGGTCAGAGTCAGGCTGGGACCTTGAATATGAGGCTGAAGAGTTAGAACTGGACCTCGTAGACAGTGAGAGCCATTGAAGGTTCTTGAACAGAGGAGTAATGCATTCTCAGAGAGGCCAACTGGCAGCAGGGAAGCCTGGCACGCTCATCCAGGTCGGGGGCCCGGATTCAACAGGAATCACATGGCTAAGAAAGTTGGCTCAGCGGGGCGTCAGAGCCAGTTGGGCTCAGCAGGTCTCAGTTTTTCTCCCGTAGACAGGTGGTCCACAGGGTGGATAGCTAGCACGGGCCAGTAGTCTGTGGGTACTGCAGGGCCCGGCGTGGGTCAGCACTAATGCCACTTCCTCTGCGTGTCCGGAGTCGTCCCTCCCCCTGATCCGGCTCAGGGTTGTCTTGGTTTCCCACCCAGCTCTGGGTGGGGCCCCACTGCTTCTTCCTCCCTCTGTGGCTTTCTGGTCCTCAATGGGAGGTGACTCTGGTGGCTGCAGTGGGCTGTGGGGGTGTGAGCCAGGGTGGGGACACTGGTGGTGGGTGGAGTCACAGGATGGGTGGCCATGAGTCAGGAATCGCTGGGCCTGTGTGTCATCTGGCTGTGTGTGGTTCTGGCTTCCCTGTGCCTGTCTGCCTTGGCTCTACCCCCACATCTGCGCCTGTGGGCTGCTAGGCTGGGTGACGTTGCACTGTTTCCAAGAACTTAAAGCCCATCACAGAGAAGTAGGGACTAGACATGCAGGGAGACCTTAGCCATGTCCCCTCCTTCTCTGAACCACAGTCTCCCCATTGAAGAGTAAGGGTGGGGCTGACCAGGGGTTCTCAGCCCCTGCTGCACATGGAGTCCAGGGCAGTTTTGAAAGGGAGCCCACCCAGACCAGTTACATCGGGCCCTGGGGCTGCAGCCTATGGGAAACGACTTGGAAGCCTGGTGTGGTGGTGCTGCTCTCCAGGAGGTTCCACTGTGGACCAGAGTGTGGATTCTGTAGCCCAGGGCCTGTACTCAATTCTGCTCTGTTGTTTTCTAACACTAAGCAAGTGACTTCAGTCCCTGAGCCTCTGTTTCCTCATCTGTGAAATAGGGATACCACTATTACTATATAGCTGGCTGTGAAGACTAAATGGGTTAACTATACAAACGGTGTGTCAGAGCCTGGCCTGCTGTGGATGTGGTGAGCCCCATGCCTGCGTCAGCTGCTGTGTTCTCTGATCTGTCAGTTTGCACATCCTACCTCCCATCTCTGTGCATTCGTTCATCCAGCAAACGTTCTGGGGGCTCCAACCGGCAAGCTCTGTGCTGAGCGCAGTGGGCGACAGGCAGATACCCATCTGGGGATGGCCTCGGCCCCTACTCTTAGCCCATTAGGGGTCCAGCCCCAGCAGACACCCTTTGCCAGTCCCCAGATGTGATGGACAGTTGTGTGTGTGGGGGGGGCTTCCCCTGAGAATTTCACTGAGTTGCTGGGATGAAAGAGCCCCTCTTTTTGAGAGAATACAGGGGAAACCCAGACTCAAGGGGAAAGGAGGGACACCCCCCACTGCTCCTGATTGCCTTGGCTGGGAAGCACCTAGGGGGTTCCTAGTGCCCCCTAGTGGAAGCCCTGGGACATACTCTGGCTGTGTGATGGCTCAGACAGGGTTGGGCCCTGGGGCTGCCTGGCAGTGTCTGGGGCAGAACAGGGAACCGCCTTGAAGCCTGTCAGTGGACCTGGCCACAACCTCCATTTCCTAGATCCTCATCAGTAACCTGGGAATTAAGCAGGCATTATTCTTCCCACCTTGCAGACAGTGATGGAGGCTTCCAAGGATAGAGAAGCGCTTGCCCGGGCCAAGGACTGTGAGGAGCAAAGGCAAGACTGGAACCTACCTCTTTGTAAGCAGGATCCAGTGGGGACAGTTGAGCTTCCCTAGGTGATTACATTGGTGGAGCATCTTGGGACATGTGGTGAAGTGCAGTGTGAGGATTAACACACACTACAACCCCTAGCCTTCCCACCAGCTCAGCTGGACTGAGCTTTTAGGAGGGAGCTTGCTTTCCTACCAACAAGAAGAACTCCCATGGCCTGGCTACCCCAGGGCCAGGGACTGGCCCACGCACTTGCCCCAAATGACTTTCTCCTTATCGCATCATTGAGTAAACTGAGGTAGAGGGAGGCACAGGGACTTGGTTAAAGCCACAAATGCGTACGAGCAACAGGACCAGGATTTCATTCAGGACTGGGTGACATTAGCGTCGTGATCAGACACACCACTTCCCACTAGCAAAAAACAGTACTTTTCTTTGCCCAGCATTTGTAAATCTGGGCCTTGGCCATGACTGCACACTGGCCTGGCTCATGTGTGGCCAGAATCCCAGAGGGATGCCTGTTTCAGGAGGGTGACCGCCAGGGGACTGGCCCTATCCCAGGCGTGGGGTCATTGGGAACACTAGGTGCTAAGCAGTCTATATGTGCTGTTGGGAGTGCCTGTGCCCGTCAGCCTCACAGTCATCCTGCCTGCCTCCTCGTGTGGAGAGAGCACAGGGCCTGGAGTCCAGGCCACCCCTCGGAACTGACAGCCAGTGTTGCTACCCAGCCCTGTACCAATCATGGGTGTGGTGTCAGCTGTTACATGGGTGTGATTCTCCAGCTACTATAGCCCCAGATGAAGAAACAGACCTGGAGAGATGGGTGACTTGACCTCAGTTCAACCTCCATCACCAGAGGAAACTGAGGCCCACAGAAGCTAAGTTTATTGCCCAGCCTTATACTTACCTCAGTAAGTGACAGAGCCGAGGCCCCAGTTCTGGTGTATAAGAACCTAAAGCCATGCTATGTGCCATCAATCCGTGTCATGCCCTCACACTTGATTAGAAGAGAAATTGTTATTTGATGACTGGGGGGAGATGAGGCTCTTGCCTCTTCCTCTAGTGTGAGTAGTCCACAAGCCAGAGCAAAAGACTTCTGGTTCTTAGGAGGTGTTGACTAGGGCAATCAAGGAAGGCTTCTAGAAGGAGGTGAACCTCCTGTTCCACCTCTCTTTCTTGGGTGGGAATGTGATACAGATTCACAGCAAAGGAGAGCCAGTCCCTGATTGGTGCCTGAGTTCAAATCCTTGTGCTACTACTTATTGCTCTGTGAATGTGGGAAGCACCCTTCCTGTCTCTGGTGTCATTTGCCCCTTTGCACAAGCCTAATACCAAGGGACTGAGGTGGCTTGGGGAGCGCGGGACAAGGCTTACACAGGTGTGCACCTGAGAAACAGGATGGGCAGGCATCATTCCTTGGGCCTGGGAAGTGCCTACTGAGTGAACAAGGACATGTGGGCCTGACAGGGTCTCTGTAGCAGGTGCCACTCCGTCATGGCCTTGGAAACAGAGCAAGTCAGGACTGGGAATGGGGCGAAGCCTCGGAGAGCTCAGGGATATGCATGCATGTGCCCAGTGGTGCTTGTGCCCATACCCTGTGAATGCATCTGTTCCCTGCTCACGATGCCACTGAGAATTCTTTCTTCAGCTCCAAGCTTTTTTCTTGCCAAGCCTCTGGATCTTTGCCTGGGGGGGTGTGCCCTCCGGCATGAGAGACCCTGCCCAAGAGAATGATGACCCTGACCCCGACTCCTGTTTTGCTGCCAGACTGAGCTGGTCACACTCTCCAGCGTTGTTTCCTAGAATTACTCAGGAGTCTCACCCACCTTGTCTTGGACAGTGTGCCAGCACCCTTGGGAAGCACACAGGCGGGCAAGGGCACAGGTTGGTCTTTGGCTCTGCCTTCATCCTCCCTTTATATCCATCCCCGATTTCTTCCCTCTCCTTTTCGTCCCTGGAAGACAGTAGATACTGTCATTGTTTGTTGAAGGAAGGAAATGGATGCAATTAACAAATGTGAGAGCAGTGCCCTAGAAGTTGGTTTATAACCCCTGTTTTCAAGAAAATCGAGTCTCAGAGATGTTAGGTAGGTGAAGAGGACAGTTCTGGGAGCCCGTATCCTTCCCCAACACCCACTCTCTGCTTCCCTCCCCCCCCCGCCCCCCCCCCCCCAGTCCTAGGGTGTAATACCGGGTAGTACTAGCCTTCTATCCACTGGAGCTTTTTCCACCTGGAGGCATCCCTGAGGACCCAGCATCAGACTTGCCAGGCCTATGCTTTGGCCTGGCATTCCATGAGTCCCCAGCAGGTCAGCCGGACCTCACTTGTCTGCCTTTCTAAAGATTCCAGAAGAGAAAGTGGGTGGAAAGCCCAGGAATATGCAGCAGGGGACTGAACCCTGATGCACTGGGTTTCCTCAGGCCTGGCAGTGGGCAGGCTATTAGAACGGCTCAAAATATTCTCAGAGGAAGTAAAGACAGACAGAATTATTAGACCAAGGTCACCTAGTGATTCTCATACCCCCCTGCCCAGGAGGGCCCCTCAATCCCAAACAGCCAACTTACTGGGGCAGCTTTCTTATCTGTTCCTTGAGGCCAACTGCAGCTATTGTTCTTTGGTGGAAAGACTCATGACTTCAGTCCCCACCCTGAGCATTCAGGGCTACCCAATCCGCTGAGCTAGATAACTCTGGAGTGAGTATCTCTCACAGCTGGAGAGATAACCAGGAACTGGATTTTGATTATACAAAGACAATGAAAGGAACATAGTGAATATTCTGGAAGTTCAGAAAAGGGTAAAATCACTTGGGTTAGAGGGCTATCCAGGAAGGCAGCCTGGAGGAAGTAGTCCTTTGGGTATCGAAGGGTGGACAGGGTTCTTATGAGTCCTGCAGCACTGGTGAAAGTGCAATCTGGGGTGAGACAGCCCTCGTTTTACCGCCTCCAGCTTTGTGACCTCTGCTGTTTGCTGGGCAGTTTCTTCATCTGTAAACTAGACTTTACACCTCCTAGATGAAAGGGTGGTGCTGAGGGTAGAGTGAGGCCCTGAGAGCTGCTGGGGCTGAAGAGGAAGAGCCGTGGTGAGTGAGAGAACTGCAATGTGTGTGGCAGGCTGAGGGCTCACTCCATGGCACAGGGTGTGTGTGTGTGTGTGTGTGTGTGTGTGTGTGTGTGTGTGTGTGTGTGTGATGAGCAGCAGGTATGAGGAACTGCATCAGTGTGGTCCCTTCTCTGGCACACTGCACTGGCGTCTGCCAGACCCAGGACACTCCAGTCTGGCTCTAACCCACGTCTGGATGCCTCCCCCAACCCCCTAGCACAGTGAGGTCAGGGAACATGTATTCCAAGAATGCAGGAGGCGGGGAGGCCAGCATGGTCTGGATAACCATCGGGGTAAATATTTGCCTTGCTCCTGGAGCCAGCACTGGCCGCCAGGGGAGGACAGGGCCTGCTCCAGGGTCATGCAAGGCGAGGCTTCCCTGGAAGGGTCTCAGGTAGGAGGAACTGTGTCACCTAGAGAACCTGGGAGCTGGGTCAGAGGCCACCCTTCCTGTGCAGGGCCAGAGACAGAGCCTCTGGCTATTTGACCTTTGACCAGCAGTTGTTTGGCCCATCTATAAAATGGGGATAAGGGCAGCTGCCTGTCCAGCTCAACCAGGGGTGTCAGAGTGGCCAGAGCTTGTTCAGGTCAGGTCAGCCAGTGGAGTGGCAGATTAGATGTGGTTGGGGTGCTCCCCTGACCAGGGTTCTGGCCCACAGTTGGCCACTTAGGACCTTGAGCAATTACCACCACCACCCTCAAACTTCATCAGTCACCATTGGCGGACCTGCTCCTCACTCCACATTCCTGTAGCTGCACAGTCAATGTCTCTGTAAGCTCTCACAGTCCACAAGACATGAGAGGCTAATCTGTATGATTTAGCAGCAGGCAGTGCAGATGCCAGTGCAGTGTGCCAAAGAAGGGGCCACACTGATTCAGTTCCTCACACCTGCTGCTCATCACACACACACACACACACACACACACACACACACACACACACACACACACACCCTGTGCCTTGGAGTGAGCCCTCAGCAGGTGACAGGAGCCCTGAACTCTGACTGACAGGGGCCATCAGTGTAGCCCCTGCCATACAGACCTCTCCGGAGAGTCCAGTCCCCTCCCCCAGTTGCCCGTGGGTAGGTCAATGCCAGGCCTTACAGGGCAGCCTGGAGCTTCCCCTGGTGGGTGAGTAGCTGGAGGAGCAATTGATTCTTGTTTACAGCAAAGATGGGGTCTCAGAGATGCCAGTGACTTGCTCAAGGTCAGCCAGCAATAAAGGGCAAGCAAGAATTCCAACCCAGCTCTACCCACCCTTTCCCTCGACCTCAGCACTGATGACAGGGCCAGAGCTCCAGCCCAGAGTGTGGGCTCCCAGCCCTTGGCAGCTGTTGAGAAAAACTAGCCATTAGCTGCAAGTTAGAGCCAGAGGCACAGAGCCGTCATGGTGCCCCACACCCTGTGTACCTGTGGCGCAGGCACCTCCGTCCTTTAGGAATCCCGGAGCAGCCCTGTGTCTCCCTGAGCCAGCCCAGCCCCAGTCAGCCACCCAAGCCCACACCCTGCTCTTCTCAGAGGGCCCCCGGAGCTGGAGGGGATGGAAAGGTGGGTGTGGTTGGGAGGACCCGTCTGGGTCATGGGACCCTCTCCCATCCAAGTGACTACTTCCATGCCCCAGACCCTGTTTTGCTCTGCACAGTGGGCACCCGTTACTGCTGTGCCTTGCCCTGAGAGCTCCAGACATGCAGTGAGAGCGAGGGCACATTTCAGCCTTTCTGCACACTGCCCTCACTGCCCTTACAGTCAGAGGCTGAGACTGCCCTGTAGTCAGGGCCTCAAACCTCCACGCACTCTCAGAGTGAGAGTTCTAAGCTGAGGACACCCACAGGAGCCCTCTGGCAGCGGGCACCATCCCAAGGGGAGACTGGGTGGGCGCCCCCACATGCCCTGAAGCTCAGGCTACACCTATTTTGTGGCACTGAGCGCCTTTTAAGCAGATAACACTTCACCCTGCCGTGGATCCACGTTGCTTATGGCTGGGGCCCCATGAGGCTATGAGCAGGATACCTGGTTCTTCCCACTGTCTCTTCTCCTTGGTCTCACTAGGTGGCCAAGGCCACACAAGGTGTGAGCCTTACCTAAGGTCACCAAGGGTGAGCATGGATGGTATCGCCTCGTGTTCACAGCCTGACCCAGGCCTGCGCCCACCCCTACCTTCATTCCCACTTGACTGGGCACCCAGTGTGAGGAGGTGCCTAGTGACAGGGAAACATGAGTGGGTGTTTCCCACTGTTCTGAGCAGGACTGGGCAGGGTGGTCGCCTGGCAGTGGCAGAGTGGAAGTGGGAGCAGACCACTTGCTTGTGTCACAGCTCTGTTCTTATTACTGGTTAGTCCCTTGTTACCTGGGTGTGACCGACCTTAAGAAGTTATGGGACCTCTCTGGACTTCTGGCGTAATTTGGGGGTGCTAGCTTTGTTTCTACTTCATAGCATTTCACTGATGGTTAGAGAAACATCCCAGGCGGAACCCACTGTACCATTCAGTAATGGTGAGCAACCTATTCCTCTCTTTCTCAAGTGGGGGTCCAATGCAGGCCCATCAGGAATAGGTCAGTCCCACATCAGGGCCCAAGCTCATATCCTGGCATCCCTGTGTGGAGCCCTCCCTACGTGACCTCGGTGGCTAGAGGCAGCAAGGCGCACATGAGCACCGTGAGCCAGATCACCTCAGAGAGGCAGGATGAGCGGGTGTTGTTCCTTGAGGCCTAGATGTCACTCCTGGTGTGAGCGAACCCTTTCTAGCTCTGGCTTCTGTCTCAGCTGCCAAAGTGATTACTTTCTCTTTGTCAGCGGGCCTGCAGGCCAGCCTGCCTTCAGGAGAGGCCTGAGCTGGGGCGGCAGGGAAGCAGGGGGCTTGTTCCACTCAAGCCTCAGACACTGACTGGCTACCTGGCCCTGGGATGGGAGCAGTCGGGGTCCCTCTCCAGCCTTCCATTTCCTCCTCTGTGAAAGGGAGAGCAGGAGTCAGTGAACCCAAGGGCCATTTGTGTTCCGATGATGAGCAGCAGATTTGGGGGGCTGCCAGGGCCAAAGGGTTAGGACATGGAGACATCCTTCCTGTGCTGAGGTGGGGGTGGCAGCTTTGGGAGCTTGGGGCTCAAAGTCCTCACGCACCACAGAGCCCAGCACCAACTCCTGACGTGATTTATGCTCCAGCAGATGTGCCTGGAAAGCTCCCCGCATGTCCCACCATCATATACTTATCACAGTCTGTACGACTGAGGGAGGTCTCCTCGTCCCTACATCCCTCCCCTCAGATGAAGAAACTGAGGCGCAGAGAGGTTTCAGGAAGTTTCCCAAAGCCCCCACTTGGTAAGAGGATGAAACCAGGCCTTGAACCAGATCGTTTTTATTACCGAGCCCACATCTCCAGCGCCGGGCTGTGTGTGGTGCCTCCTATAGAGGGAGTGCCCTCTTATCTCCCGGAGCCCTGGCTGCCACACAGGGTGAGGCCTAGGTCTGAAGCTTCCCCAGTACCCTGGCACGCGTGGGAGCCCACGTTTAAGAGGAAATGCCCTCCCTCTCCCATTGTTGGCCATGGCCTCATTCTGAGCTGTGCTTCACCCTGCAGTCAGGTGAGTAGGGCACGCAGGACTCAGAAGCACGATGCACACCCCAGCCACCTTGGGGGCTCTGTGGCTTCGACCCTGCAGCCAGGCATGGGAGTCAACTGCTCCTTGATTGCCATGGGCCCTGTGGGCAGTGCGGGGAGGGGGAGTACTGGGGGCCTGTTGAGAATATGGGTCAGCTGGACTGCCCATAACAAGATAATCATGTCTTTACAGCCCCACAACTTCCTTGAAGCCCAAGCCACTGAGAGAAAGAGGGTGCCATGCCTCTTCCCTCCCCTTCCACCCTGTCATACCCAGCACCAGCAGGTCCTGCCACTTCTGCTCCCTGTTCTCTCTCCTCTGAGCACCACTGTCTCTGGCCTGGACCCCTGGAGCAGCCTTGCCACTGGTTTTCCTGCTCCCTACTGTCCCTTCTTCCCCAGCCACCATGGCATTCTTCTCTAACTAGAAGTTGGGTCATATCCCTTAGCTGCTCAAACCCTCCTGCGGCTCCTGTCCACCTTCTCGACAGGTGGCCCTGCCTCACCCCACTCCCTCCTCCCTCACTGCTCCCACCACCCCACCCACTCTCAAGTCCTCCACTAGACCAGGCTCTTTCCCTGTCTTGGAGTCTTTATGTGTACTGTTCCCTCTGCCTGAAATACTGTTCCATGCATCTTGACCTCCCTCTTTCTGGCTCTTCCTTCAACTTTACTTCCCCAAAGAGCCCCTCCCTGAACTTGAGTCTGTGCTGCATTGCCCCTATACTTATTATTTCTGTAAGATACGACTTTTAATTATGTATTATTTGATCTTTTGCTCATCAGAATTCCTACAAAGGGGAAGGTACCACTATCCTCTTCACAACCCTGGTGTTTATTAAATGTTTCTTGAGTGAATGAATGAATACTGAGTGCCTCTGCCACCATAATTCCTTAGATACTCCCAACTAAGACAGATATTGTGGTCCCATTTGACAGGTGAGGAAACTGAACTAGAAAGGTCAGGAGTATATTCACAATCACATAGCTGGTAACTGACAAATGTGGAATGTCAGGGGCCTGTTTGCATCTGGGTACCCCATCATTATGCCCCTTTTCCTCTTGGTCCTTCAGATTCCCATCTGTGAAATGGGGACAAATCAGTTTTGTTGGCCAAGCACTTCCCAGCAGGTGGGCGGATGGGCTGTGGCAGTATGCCCAATTCCAGGGCCCAAGCCAAGAGTGGAGCCGCTGACCACCGCTTCTTGTTGCAGCAGGATGGAGCTGGAGTGAGGCGGAGGCACGCAAGCTGCTGACCGGCACGTGGGACAGTGGTGATTCTCAGGTCACTTAGGTAGGTGTGCAACCAGCCTGGCAGGGTCAGCTTGGCCAGTGCTTGGGGAAGGGGCAGCTGTGTTCTGAGTGGGGATAAGTGCTGGTCCTAACACACGGTGTCATTGACTGAGGCCTCAGACCTCACCAAAGGGATCAGGTGCAGCCACCCAGCTGAGACCTTGTCTAACTGTTAAGGCCCTTGGGGCCCTCTTAGGCCTCATCTTTCTCTAGAGAGGCTGCCCGGGCAGGATATTGGGGACGTGTTCTGGGATCTGGGAGAGGGGCAGGTTTGCTGTCCCCAGCTGTGGCGTAGCAACCCTGTCCATACCACACTGAATCCCAGGGCAGGGGCACCTCATGCACTGAGCAGCATGGCAGCCACACAGGACGAGGCCGGGCTGAGCAGAGGCCAGTTCACTGACATGGTGCTATGGCTGCCGCAGCCTCCTCTTCTACAAATACACTGCGGTGTGTGCGTGAGCAATCACATGTCTCTGGGTGCTCTGGGGTCGGAGTGCCTGCATTCAAATCCTGGCTCTGACAATTGTCCATGATGGCCTTGTGCGGTTTCCCTGTGCCTCAGTTTGCCTGTCCATAAGAGAAGGATTGGGATCACGGTACCTGCCCCCACAGGTGCACACCTAGCAACAGGAAATGCTCAGGATACGTCAGTATTTTCTTCCAGGATGCTCAGGCCCTTCCCACATGCCTTAGTTTCCATTATCCCTTTCTCCCTGAGGACCAACAAATGCCAGTATGGATGCAGACTGGTCCTCCAGCCTGAGGACGGGGCTCGGACCCCTCAGGGAGGTCCCGAGATCCTGAGGTTGAGCCTCGCAAACAGGCTGCTGGCCTGGACACCAGTGTGTCTTATCACGAAGGTGCATTTCAGGGTTGTCACAGTTGGCCATGCCAGAGGACAACCTGTGTGACCCTTCTCAGTGGCCTCTATCCTGGGGGGGAGTAGCCTTCACAGAGATGCTCACTTGGGCTAGGGCCCTTTGTGCCAAGGTTCTGGGGCCTAGCTGGGGGAGCCAGTCTTTGTTCTGGCACGAGGCCTTGCAGGTTCATCTCCCTGCTTCCCTCGGCCTCTCTCCTAAGGCCTCACTGCTCTCGGGTGCTGACAGGCAGGGCCAGGCGAGCCCTGCAGACTCTCCTTGCTTTGCTCCAGCTCTGGAACCAGGGAGCAGGACTTGGTCTTCTTCTCTGCTGTCAGCTGTGTGACCTTGGGTTAGTCCTTTCCCATCTAGGATGGCAAGTTCTCATGTATAAATGAAGATAAATTATACCAACGTTGCTGAGAGGGCTGTTATGAGGATACTTAGAAGGCTGGTGTATTTTTAAATGTTACAGCTGGGTGAGATTCTACTGTGTACCAGGTACTATGCACCTTAAATATTTATTTCTCCCCACAGTTCCCCAGGGGAGGTGTGTTTAATTCCCCATTCTCCAGATGCCCAAAGTGGTTATGAAACCCATAGAGCTATAAGTGGTAGAATGGGGATTTGAACCAAGATCCCTTGGAATTAAGCATCGTAGGAGCCTTAGAAGCCAGGGGTGGAGTCACAGGGCAGATTCAGCTAGGTGCACAAGGAACCACCTCTGTTTCTGCCTTGCAGCTTTTTCCCAGACCTCCAAGCCTGGTTGCCCTCAGAGCCAGAGAGTGGCCCCTGAGAGTTGGCAGCCTGCCCCTCCCCGAGGGCCTTCTGGCAACTCAATAGGGCTGCGGGAACCCACTGCCGATTGTGAGGTAACCTTTGAAATTCTCCTTCACGGTGGGTTCTCTTTTCGGATGTTTTTCAAGGTAATTCATTCCCTTTCCAGAAATTGCTAGTGGCGACGCATTAGGCAGAAGGTAATTAATCATAGGAGCGGCTTGGAGTAGATTCTTTATATATATAAAAAAAAGGGTAACAGAAAGCTTTGGTGGAAAAAGAAAAGAAATCTAGTCCAAGATGACAATGGTAATCAATACCTCTGTGTCCTAGAAATGCTGGGGACAGGGATGGTGGGCGAGTGGCCTTCTCCCTGTCTTCCTGAGGCTGGCAGATGGTTAGCGCCTGCAGCGGCACCCGTGAGCCTCTGCCCAGGACCACCAACTTCCTCTGTGACCTTTCCCTGGACGCAGCTTTGCTACCTGTAAAATGGGAGAGGGGCAGGTGTCAGGCTAGAACAGAATGTTAAGTGATTATGCTTGTTTACTACCACACCCTAGGGCCTAGCACATGGTAAGAGCCTAGTTGATATTTGAGTGAGTGAGTGAATGAATGAAAGATCATCTTGGGCCCCTTGTTAGTTATCATAAGTCAAGGAAGTGGTATTGGCTGGAGGACATCTTTTCTCTAGTTCTCTTATAATTCTTGACAGCCAAGGTGATCGGCTCTGTTACTTGCCAAACTAATGAGGAAAGGACAGTCTTGCCCAGTGGACTCTGGCCAACTGTTCCAGCCCCTCAGTGACAACCACGCTGTCTCCCTCACATTCTCAAGTTTAACTTTCCAAGAGACTGAGCTGTCTGTAGATGTTTTTTGTTTGTTTGTTTTTTAAAAGGCTGCTTTCTGGGTAGGTGGCGAGTTCCTCATCACTAAAAAGTATGCAAGCTAGGGCACCGAGACAGCAGATGTGAGGGGCTCATGGCATTCCTGAGTCTGGGAGGGCACACAAGGCCTTCTAGGAAGGACTCTGGACTGGCAGAAAGGGAAACCTCTCCCCTCTGGAGCCTCTTCCCAAAGACCCCGGAGGAGGGCTGAAGGAGACAGCTGAGAAGGGGGGCTGTCCCTGCAGGACTCAGATGCTTTGATGCCTGTTTCTCTGACGAGAAGGAGGTGTGCATGGGTGTGTACATGTGCTGGTGTGCCATGAATAGGTATGAGGATGTGTGTGTGAACTTGTGTGAGAATGCAAGGGAAGAAGAGTGCCCACCCATGTGTGAATGTGTGAGTGCCACCCCACTCCACCCCCACGCAGCTCCATCAAGACCCCAGCCCCTCAGGCTATCTCTGCACAAGGTTTAGCTCAGGCCTCACATTCAGACTGGCCAGCAGGGCCCTGTCACCCCATTGAACATGGCAGAGTTGACTGTGGTGGGACAGGATGGGATCCTGAGGGACACCGGAGGGGAAGCATGCCCAGGTCAAGAGCACTGACTTCCTGTCCCCCTGCTGGCCATCTGGCAGTGCCCCATGGTCATGAAAGGGACAGCTCTTGGAGGCCTATGCCTCCTGCTTGGACTCAGTCCCTGAGTACCTGGTGTGTGGTGTCTGGGTGGGCATGGTGCTCCCAGGTGGGGCAGGCCCACCACATGGGATGTCCTCTGAGCAGCCTGGCACACTTGGGTCCTAGCTGTTTCTTTCTTTTTCTCTCTTGGCCTCCAAAACCCGGTTTAGGGTATGTGTGTGTGTGTGTGTGTGTGTGTGTGTGTGTGTGTGCGTTTGCACGTGCCCTTCCATGGGGCTGTCTGTCTCTGTTGGTTCTCTGTGTGGGCACCTCTCTCCCGCCCACCTGCTCTCTCTGCCCACAGCCAGCCCTGCTCTGCCTCCTCTCACTCAGCCCCTCTCCCTGTCCTGTCATATATGCGGCTCCCCCTCACAGCCCCCTCTGGAATTTCTCCCTGAGTTTTGGGACCTTCTCAGCTCCTGGCTCCTTCCCCTTGGAGGCATTCCTTGCCAAGTGTCCAAGCAGCACATCTGCTCTGTCACCACTCGGTCATCACCAGGACTCAGCAGAACTGAGCCCTCCTGAGCTCCCAACCTTGTTCATTCCAGTCTGGGCAGCGCACAGCTCCCTGCCCGCCCCCCATGCACTGGACGTGCTCAAGGCAGCACTCCCCCACCCCACTTCCAGCTGCTCGGAGGCTGCAGGCTGCGTACTGTGTGCAGCCACCTCTAAGAGCGAGCACCATCCTGTCTCCAGGGGCCTGCCACAGCTGCTCAGGATGGAGCCCGATCTCCTGGCTCAGACATCTGCTCCTGCGACTGCCCTGTGCTGTCCTGGCCATGTGGGCCACTGGCCATGGACTAAAGAGAGCAGAGGCGGGTTAGGGGCTGCACCCACTAACAGGGGTGGTTGGAAACCCGGGTTCCCTCCAGCAAAAAGGCAGTTCCTACTATAATTAGAAGTGAGGTGTCCAGAAGCTGGTTGCCTGACCACGTGGGTATGTGCTCATGAATAAGTAAACTGCCCTTCCAGGGGGAGGAGGGGCCAGTGGGTGGGCTCCTGGGAAGCAGCAGGCCTGGAAGTCCATGATCTGCGAGGTGGGCCAGTGGGCCCTGGGGGCCAGACACCCCTCCACTCACCTGGAGCTGTTGGGGAAACTCCCTAGGTCCCAGTCCCTGGCCAGCCAGTCTTCCTGGAGTGCCTGCTGTGTAGCCAGCCGACCCAACATAGCATTCGAAGCCACCACCATCTGGCTGCATCCTCCTTTCATGGCCGGACTACGCGCTAGCATCTTGTCCGTGCCCTGGGCACAGCTCCCCACCTCCATCTTTTTTTAATTTTTTTATTTTATTCATTTTAGAGAGGAGACACAGAGTGAGAGAGAGAGAAAGAGAGAAAGGGGGGAGGAGCTGGAAGCATCAACTCCCATATGTGCCTTGACCAGACCAGTGCAGGGTTTTGAACTGGCGACCTCAGTGTTCCCAGTTCGACGCTTTATCCACTGCGCCACCACAGGTCAGGCCCCACTTCCATCTTTGTCACTTGTTCCTACTGCTGCACCCTTGATCCCTCATGTCCTCATGCCTCAAAAGCCTTCCAGCCTTGTTGCCGGATGGCTTGGACCTGTTGGAGCCTTCCTCAAACCATGCTTCTTCTGCAAGGTTAGACACGGCCTCTGTCCTTTTTGAGCCCTCATGGCCTCCACCCCTCAAGGGCCCTGGTCATTTCCTCCCTGAACTCTCCTAAACTCGAAGCCCTTCTTTTTATGTACTTATGCCCTTCAAAGTGATTATCATCCTCTGCCGCATCCTCTTTTATTGTGTATCATATATAAAAATGGTAATACGGTGGCTGTTTCATGTTCTTTCCTCCTGTGAAATCTTTGAAAGCTGGTGTTAGTTTGACACGTTGACCACACCGCAGACACCAATGTCCAGTCACCACATGTGGCTCCTGGCTGCTGTGCTGGACCGTGCAGCTTTGGAGGGCCCGGGTTTCTCATTTGTTGGTAAGGAAACGAAGGCTGAGGAAGGCAGTCTTGCAGATGAGAGTTTGCAGAGCAGGTAGGCTCTTTGTAGACAAGGCTGCTTCTGTTCTGCGGTCCAAATTAAGGAATGGAGTCACTCCACTGGTCAAAAAGATAAATTAAGGCAGGCAGGACTGTAGCTAGCAAGCAACCAAACCTCAATAGGAATAAAGGGAAGACGATCACAAGGACTCCTTCCACCTGCCCAGTCTCCAGGGCTCCTCTGCCTAATCTTCAAATAGCCCGGACAAGTGTGGCTGTGACCCCGGTCACTCCCAGCTTCCTAACAGCAAGCACACAGCCTAGAATACAGAGGCTCTAGAGTGACAGTGCCCAGCCCCACCTATGTCCTCCACTACCCCTCAAATCCTACAGGATGCAGTCTGGACTGCAGAGATACCTAGAGAGATCACTGGGAACCCCGAGTTTCCCGCATGGTGGGGGCCGCCTGGGGCAAGCAGGCGTTGTCTCCCTTGGGGCCTTGCTGTGCCCCTGCCAGCCTGAAGGGGCTCTCCACAGGCAGGGTGCTTCTCAGGCGCCAGGCTGGCAGTAGAGCAACCCCTTCAGAGACGCCCCTCCCAGAGCCAGCTTTCCCCTTTGTTCCCCCCAGCACCTTCTGCGGTACTTGGCGGCCTCTCTGCTCAGGCAGGATGGTGGGAAGTCGCAGAAGGTGCTGGTGCTCTCCGAGGGGCTGCCTCTGCCAATACCAGTAGGTTGCGGAGTCTGTGTGCTCTGAGAAACTCAGGAGTCCCAGCCAGCCCTCCTTCCCCCTTTCCTTGCCTCTGCCCCTCCATGCACTGCCTGTGGTCTCCCTGGAGAGACTGGAAACCTCTTGAAGGCTCAGGCAGGCTCTGCACCATGTCCTCAGCATGGTGCCTGGCATGCGGGTGCAGATTGGCAGCGGGAAGCTAGCAGGCACCCAGACCCTGTACCCTCAACTTCCTCTGAGAAGGATAAGAGGCTCTATTCAGTATGCCCATTCTTAACGTGCTAGGCAGACCACGTTAAGGAAGGTTCTGAGACTGTGCACACTGTGAAAAACAGTGTCCCGCACTGCTGCATGGCACTCAGCCCCCACTCCCTGGGCATCAGGTCTACTTGTCAGATGTCTCGTTTCTGGACTGTGGCCAGTGCTGGCATAAGGAGGAAGGTGACCTCACAGGGGTCAGTCCATCCTGACTGTTGGGCAAACTGTGCCTCAGAGAACCCTCTAGAGCCCACTGGGTTATGGGGACTGCATATGCACCACTCTCACACCACACCACACCACACCGCCACCCCCAGAGCTAGTTCCTGAGAATCTGTGGAAGCTTTTCCCTCACATCTGTCTTTCCTGGGAAGTGCTTTTCACCCTTCTCCAGTTCCGGTTTGGGAAGCAGCACATCTTGCGTCCCAGCTGTTTGGGATCCTCCACTGCTTCCCTGAGGCATCTTTGGGGACCTCTGTTGTCACCCATGAGAGCATCTCTGCTTCGTAGCCTGTGTGGAATGTTCTCCCATGGTGGCCCTTCCGTCTGGCCCGTACTCCACTGGGACAGTGTAACATGTGACAGTTCTCACTGGGTAGCCTGGTGAGCTCTCTCGGTCTTGCCCCCACCCAGACTACCCACCATCGCTCCCTCCCGCACCCCACCCCACCCCCAGACCCTGGTAGCTGCATGAAGAGCCAGCCCCTTGAGCCCAGCCTTCTCAGCCATTGCGTCCAGCCATCCTCTGGCCCACAGCTCCAGGGTGGCCAAGGACTGTGCCAGGAGGATTTTGATGAACTGGAACCTGTAAATAATTGGGAACATTTTTCTCTATGTGTGGAAGAAACACAGAGAGTACACTTGCATCCTTTAGCCAGCTCAGCCTGTCCTCAATCACAGTTCCAGGAGGGCTGATCAAGGTCACCTCGTGCCTGCCAGGGCTCGTGGAGCTGCTACTTGCACACCTCCACTACTGGGGAGCTCACCACCACCACCACAGTTTCACTTATATAAATTTCAGTGTAGTAAAGGATGTAGGGTGACATGTGGTTAAAGCATGGGCCTTAGGGACAGACAGCTTTCATTTCTAATCCCTGTTCTGCCATCTATCAGCTGGGTGAGTATGGACAAGTGACTTCATTTATGATAACCTCAGTTTCCTCATCTGTAAAGTAGGAAGAAGCCCGTCCTCCTGCGGGGCACTGTGGGGGTGGAATGCAACACCAGCTACTCCAGTCGTCTCTCTTATCAGCAGACTGGTGCGCTCACAGAGCTGCCTACTGCCCCTCAGCACTGGGCCTCTGCTTGAGGTTGGCATCTTTAGCTCTGATATCCACATACTCCCCTCTTCAGGGATACTGGCCTCCCGGGTCCTCTCCGTAGCTCTTGAGTGTGAACTTTCAAGATGACACTTCATGGTAGAGACACAGCATACACAAGCCGTCTGTGCACTCATTTAAATGCAGATTCGCAGGCCCCTCTCCTGAAGTCTGATTCTCTGGATCTGGAGTTGGTCCCAGGGCTCTCAGTGGTTAACTTGCTCCCATATGTGACACAGTGAGGCTTGCGATGGGGAGCTGGCCTATAGGTAGGGCCCTGGACCATCTCACAGACTCGCTGGGTAAATTTGGCAAAGCTCAGTTTCCTCATCCATAAACCAGGGGTTGAGATGATCTGTAAGGGCTCTTCCTGCTCTTAAAATCCCATGATGTATGTCTTTATCCCCATGGAGTTCAGTTCATGTTAAAGTAATAATCGAATATAGAAATAATAAAATTGTTTTTTAAAAACCATGAATATCAGAAAGACACTCTCTGATGTCCCCTCTGCCAGGCGCCCTAAGACAGATCTGTGAGTTTCGGCCCCATCTCCTTTAGCCACAGAGCTTCAGGGCAGCAGCTGCGTGCCAAGTAGAGAGCCAGGGACTGAGAACCTGTTCCTTGGGTGTGACTCAACATTTAGCGGTATTCCCCTGGGCCTTCCCTGAGGCCTAATATCAGCAGGCATCTGCCAGGCCCACTTGGATCTGAGATTGCTTCTGCAGGCTGAGCTGGACCACTAACCCGGAGTCATCCAAGGGAGACAGGATAGAATGGGGTCACCTCACTCCTCTGAGGGACCTTGGAGCCTTATTCATTAACACACTTGTAAGCCTGGAATGTCAAAACTGGAGGATGACCTTGTGGAGCCCCTTCTTTTTATAGATGGGGAAGCTGAGGCCCGGGGTAGAACAGGCCATGCCAGGTCACTCATGGAGGCAGTAGGGAGCAGGCAGAGAACCCAGGCCTCTTAGCTTACAGTCTAGCCTCTGTGATATGTCACTCCCCTCCTTGGGCAGTCCATCTGGCATAGGCAGCCCCACCAGACCTGAGCCTTAAACCAGCCTCTGCAGCCCCTGGGAAGAGAAGGGCCATCTCAGGACAGGGACCAAGGGGCCACCTGCTCCTGAGCACATGGGCTTTTTGACCCAAGCTGTCAGCCTAAATCAACAGACAGCACTGGGCTCCCAGGTCCTCATGCCCCAGCCAGGTCAGCCTCATGGAAGTTTCCCAGGAATATCCACACAGAGGACAACGTGCTTCCAAAGTGAAAGGACTCTCACTCCCTGGCTCCCCCACCCACCCACCCACTTTCCACTCACTGTTGCTCTAGGGAGTTAATAAGCAGAGGTGAAAAGGCGGCTCTGTCCTAATAAGACCTCGCTTGAGGTAGCTGGGCCCTGGCAAGTGACAGAGGAGGAATTATTCACTGCCAAGGCCTTCACCCCTGTCCTGGGATGATTATCAGGGCTTGGGACTCGGGATCTGGGCTGCACTGTCACTCCCAGGGCTCCTCTGACCACTGACATCCTTCTTGCCCAGCTAACCTAAAGGGTGAGTGGCTCTGTCTCCTCCCTGGCCTGGGAGCCCAGCTGAATCCTCCGTTCAGCCCTGGCACCTGATACAGGGCCCAGGACTTTGTACAAGCCACCCCTCATCCCCACACTGTTCCATCTGCGGTCAGTAAGACCATAATATTTAGTAAGCACCTACTGTTTACGTGGGTCTTTGCTCAGCTCTTGGGGAAACAAAGACGCAGAGAACTCTATTCCAGCCCCCCTCACTCAGTCTAGGCCAAGGCTCACACCCAGGGAACAGAATTAGTGCTACCCAGTGCCCCTGGGGCCAGGGAAGTGTTGAGATCCAGGAGGAGTCCTTAAGGAATGGGGGTTATGGAATGCTTCCTCTAGGATGCTAATTGGAACCAATTGACATTCAAGGGTGGGGCTAGGATAGGGCTAGGGGTGAGACAGGAAAAGCCACAACCTTAGGGCTGGGTATGGCCCAAACCAGGACCCAGGATGCAAGCCTGTATAATGTACTTTCTATATACCATCTTAATTTAATCTTCACAGAGCCTATTTTGCATATAAGTAAGATGTGGAACAGAGAAGTAGCAGGCCCCGGATCACCAGCTGCTGGTAGGTGGGGCCAAAATTTGAACCCAGCTTCATCTGACCTTTAAGCTTTAGTCCGAAGCCAGCCCCGAGGACCAGAGCACCTGCTTCAACTGTTGCAGGGGGAGAGCCTCCCGCCAGCCAGGGAGATCAGAGGAGGCATCCTGGAGGCATGGTATTTTTTCTCCCAAAGATCTGGTCTGAAATCTTCAGGTCCTGAGCCAGGCAAGACCAGGTCACCTGACCTCTCAGATGTTCTTCGTCTTTATCCTACAATGAAGAAAATAGGGCCTCCTCACTGGGGCCCAAAAGGATCGGGCACATAGTAGGCACATTCCCTGGATTCAGCTGGTGTTGCTGGAGTGGCTGATGCAGCCGTGGGTCGGGCCTGCCCATATAGGCTGCGTCCCAGAACTTTTCCCAGCATGGACGGGTCTTGGTTCTTGCAGGTAGGGTGGGCTCAGCTGCAGGGCCCCTGGGACACAGAACTCCCACTGGGGGTGGGGGCAGGAAAGGGCTGAGACAAAGTGGATGGAACAGTGTGAGTGAAGACAGGGCACTGCCAACCCTGACCCACCCACCTGTTGGCTCCGGAGAGGCGAACAGGAGTAGGGGCCTGTGATGAGGCCCCATGGTGAATTGCACCTCTGTCTGATGGGTACTGTCAGGGAACGGATGCCCATCTCAGGGAGCCCCTTTGTAGCTGAAATGACCTTTTAGAAGGGCTTTCAGATGCAAGTCCAGTGGGCTTGGGATTTGGAAGAGTTCAAAAAGTTTATTCAGATGTGGGGGCAAGGAGGACAGAAGAGCACAGAAAACATGGAGCACACAGACCCCGGTGAGATGTGGAATTCTGGAGACATGGAATGGTAGGGATTGGGGGACCTGGGAGACCACCAGATCCCATCTCCTCCAGGTGGGGTAGCCGAGGCCCAGAGACAGGGCCCTGGGTCCCTGGGTCACGGAAGGGGTGGGTCAGTAGTCTCTGTGTGCTGGTGCATCTCCTGCCCCTCCCACCTCCCCCCCAGCTTCCCCCTGAGCTCAAGCTGGAGGCGAGGGAAGCAGTGGTGCGGGAGGGGAAGGGCTCTGTGTTTCCGGGGCACCTTGCAGGCCTAAAAGGGCAAAAGGTAAGGAGGGCTTCGTAGAGCACTGTGGGGCCTCTTGGGGATCAGCAGCCCATATTCTGTTCTTATGTGCTGACCCTTGTAGCACCTGGACAAGGAAGAAGACTGCTGGTAGCAGGAAGTCTTGCCAGGAAAAGCCACCAGGGCCTAGAGCTGCCGCATGTTCAGTGCACTCTGTCTGCTCCACCGCCACCAGCCCTCCATCTGCCTGTCTGCCTCTCTCTCTTGCTCCTCGGCTGTCCTTGTGGCCCACCCACTCGTGCTCATCCTTTCACCCTCCGGATCTCCTTCACACATCTGTTTTGCCTGTTCCCTTCTACAGCTCTCCTGTGCTTGTCCTGTTTAGGGCAGCTGCGCTGCACAACTCCAGGGGGCACCCTTGCTACAGGTGCTCTCTATCTCTGGCCTTTTTCTGACTCCATCTCAATACTAGTTTGTCTCTTACGCCTCCCTGACTAGTGCCTTCTTTCTTACTGGGTTTCTGCTTTTTTTTTTTTTAATCTCTTACTTCCCCTCTCTGGGTGTGTGCATGCATGTTTGTGTGCCTATGTGTGTGAGCGTGTGAGTCTCTCCACCCGTCCCCTACATAGACACGCGCGCTCACACACACACTCAGTTTCTGCCCCTCTGTGACTAGGCAAGGCACAGGTTCCTTCTAATTCTGAGGACAGAGCCTGGCTCCCTACACGCCAGCCAGCAGGAGTACAGCCTGGAGCTGGAGCCCAGAGTGCCCACCTCCTTGGCAACCCGGGTGTTCTCCATGATGAAAAGGCTCTGTGTCCATGGCGTCTGCAGTGGGCCTCCCTGGCCTAGCGCACAAGACACCTGAGAGCCATCGTGAACTTGGCCATCACTCATCTAAAAAGTGGCTCCCATTTGGCAACAGGAATGCCCTGGACAGGAAGAAGCAAGGAGGGGACAGTTCATGGAAAAACAGACAAACAAGCAAGAGATTATGATTCCTGCAAATGTGCCCTTTGTTGAGTGTTTTAAGTCAGTGAGCCCCAGAAAATGGGAAGTGGGGCATCGGGAGGGCTCTGCAGATGGGGCCCGAGCTGGAAGCCGTGTAGGAGCTGTGGGATGGGGCCGCCTCTTCCCTTGGAAACATCATAAATACGTGGCTAATGGGAAGGGCTTCCATGTCTCCTCAAACCCACTGTATAAAGAGAGCCCCCCACTCAACCACCACCCCTCAGTCATTCTGTAGGTGTTTATTTAGCACCTACTATCTACCAGCACATCAATGTCTGGAATACCTCAGTGAGCAAGAGACCAGGTCCTTGCCCTCACAGAGCTGACATTCTAGCGATGGGGAGGAGAAGCGTGGATCATTAGAATACAAGGCTTCACCTTGTATTGTGTAGTGGGCCATGGGGGTTGGGGGATGATGCATGAGCCTGAGTCTCTTCTGTACCAGAGCACAGCCTCCTGCTGATCAGTGTCACCCATGGCCTCAGTGCGCACGGGCTAAGTGAGCACCCTGCTGCAGGCATCACTCAGCCCACCGGGAATTTCCAGAAGCACCCAAAAGTGGGAGTTGCTTATAGGGTCTGCCTGGGTGAGGCTTTCTGCCAGCCTGGACAAGGGCAGCTTCAAACACCAAGGAACAGAGCCAAGAACAGCACTGGAATGGGGCAGAGAGGGACAGCTTTGTGGTGCTGTCCGGGACACCAGCTACATGGTCACCAACCTCGTGACCCTAGAGAGCTTCTTAAACGTCTAGGCCACCATTTCCAATCATCTGTAAATGAAGGTTGCTCAACTCCTGGGCTTGTTCTGTGGCTTAAATACAAGGACGGTGCCTGGCCCGTAGATGGGCTATGGAGGTCTGCTGTCATCACTATCATGGGGAAGGCAGGACAGTCCCACTTTGCTTGGAGGCTCAGTTGAGGATCTGCCAGTTTAGGTTGAGGCTGTTCTTTCTTCACGAATAATCTGGTGGCATCTGTAGACCTCAGTTTCCCTTCTGTCCAGTGAGGGAGTAGGATTCACAGATGTGGGAGTCAGGAGGCCAGGGACTGGAGTTTTAGAAAGCAGTCACCAAGTGCATCAGCTGCTATAAAACCATATAGACTATGCAAGGCACCATTGGCCGGAGCTTCCTGGGGCAAGGCTTCTCAGGCCTCATGGGTTATGGGGCCTGCCTGGGGTCCTGGAGCTCCACCAGGCCTGTCATGGGGTCCCAGCTGCAGCGGGGCCTGGAGTTGCTCTCCCTGCATGGCCAGGCTGGTGGAGCGCAGGCTGCTTGCTGCGCCTGGCAGGGACCCGTAAATTGAAAACATGGTGTTTCCTGTTGGAGGCCAGCACAGGGCTGGACTCGGTGTGGCCTTGGAAAGCTGGCCTCGCTCTCAGGAAGCTCTGCTCCCCACAGCGCTGCCACAAAAACAGTGGAAAAGTGAAACCTTTTCAAGTCTGTGTTTCCACTGTAAACAGGGGATGAAAGCTGGCCCTTGGCCGCTTGGCGCTGCCAGCCACTCCTCCACCCTGCCCAGCCTGCCTGGGCTTTGGAGACACCTCAGCTGCCCCTTCTGCCTCTCCAATCAGAGAAATCCTGTGCCCTAATTCATGTAGTCTTCGAAGTTTAGTTGAAGACTGCCCAGGCCCGTGAGTCCTCAGCACCCACCCTGAGAGGTGAGAAGGGCCTGGGTAGAACACTAGCACACAGAGAGGTGCAAGGCTCGCCATAAGTTGCACAGCAAAGTCAGAGCTGCCCTGGTCGCCTCCTTTCTGCCTGGAGTGACCTCACAGAGTCTGCAGGCCACAGAGGGAGGCTCTAGTGGGTAGGCATTTGTGCATAAGTAAAGCTGCTGCCTAATCAAGCAAGAGTTTCTTTGTACCCATGAGTGGAGAATGTAGCACAAGTAGTGTTTAGTGGGCGTGACTTCTTGTTTTATTTTATTGTTATTTGAGAGAGAAACAGAAAGGGAGAGAATGAGGAGGAGAGTGATGAGAAACATCAACTCATAATTGCTTCTCATATGTGCCTTGACTGGGGGCCTCAAACCAAGCTAGTGATCCCTTGCTCAAGCTAGATACCTTGGGCTTCAAGCCAGTGACCTTTGTGCTCAAGCCAGAGACCCTGGAATCATATTGATGATCCCACACTCAAGCCAACAACCCCAAACTCAAGCTGGTGAGCCTGCTCTCAAGCTGGTGGCCTCAGGGTTTAGAACCTGGGACCTCAGCGTCCCAGGTCAACACTATCCACTGCATTACCACCACTAAAATAAGTAAGGTATGACTTACTTATTTTAAACTCTATAATATCCCTTTCTCCTTAATGGAAAATTAATGCATACTTATTGTAGAAAATCTGGAAGTCACAAGCAAATGAAAAGGAGAAGAATAAAATCTGCCCAGAAACCTCCCACCCAGAATGGTCAACAATTCTGGTATATTTCTTTCTGGTCACTATAATTTTCTTTCCTTCTCTTTTGGACTTAGGTTATGAGCAGGTTCTGTTCCTATAAAACGTGCTTCTTAATGGCCCTGTTGAGGGTCCTGGAGGAGGGCCATACCCGCCTTCAGTCTTGGCCGCTGGCCTGGCTATGATGTGACACTGTGGGACATGGTGGGGAGAGTACCCTGACCCTGTAGTTTATGATAAAGGTGGCCTGGCCTGGACCTCTGGCTGGGAACCTAAGTGGCTGTGATTTGCCTCATGACTTTGGGTCTCTCTGGCCTTTCTTCCCTTCTAGGAAATGGTCAGTGGGTGAACAGGCTCTATCCAAGTCCTCATGTCCAATCAGCCTGCTGCAGAGAGATCCTACTCACTGGCTGCCGCAGACACAGCAATGCATGTTTTCATTGGCCACTTCAACATTGAGTGCCTACTGTGTGCAGGTGCCAGTGAGACATCTGGACAAGAGGCCCCTGTTACGGGCCCTGTTCTTGTAGTTGCTCCTCCCACAGTCCTGCCCCTTCCAGCCCACAAGCCCTCCCAGCCCCCTCCTCTCTGACCCCTCACCATGCAGGGACTGGAGCCCAGCAGGGCGGGGGTGGCAGGGGTCCAGGAGAAGCCATCTCTATCCTCCTCCACCTGCCAATGTCCTTGTCCTAAGACAGCTTTATGGAGGACGGATTGAGGCTGTCTCCCTCCTGGCAAGTTTATTTCTTCATTTTTCAAGCCCTGCTCTGATTTTTCCATGTCGGCTTCCTGGTCTCCCACCCCTGTCCCCCTGCAGGCCTCCTCTCCCTCCCCCTCTCATCTGTCAGCCCAGCCAGGAGAGAGGGCCACTGGCCTCCAAGGTGATTGAATTATTGGGGGGGAGACAGGCCAGGGTTTTCTGCGTGAGTGCTTTTGGCTTCCTGCCCTTGGAGAAAGGTTGGGGGAAGGGGTGTGATGGCGGCAACTATGGGCTGTGGATTTCCCAGACAACCTTGCTCTCCCCGTCTGGGCCTAAGATGAGCCCTGCCACAGATAGGCTGGCCAAGGGCCACCTCTCTATCACCCTGCCCTCTGCCCTGCCCAGCCCTCCTCAGGCCTCAGTTTCACCTGCAGCCAAATAGTCAGTCTCTATCCAGACACAGGGAGGAAGGACAGACTTCAGGGCAGCTGTGACTGCTGACCTCACACATGAGAACTTCTGAAACAATTGCTTTCTCTGTGCTGCAGGCCAGACACCCAGGATGAAGGAAAGAAGGGAGGCTAGCACTTACAAAGCACCTACTGTATGTGCCAGGCACATTCACATGCACACCTTCATGTAAACCTCCCAATAGTAACTCAGAGATAGGCAGCAACAGGTATAAGTTCCTGGGCTCATTTTTATAGCTTTAGAGAAATGTGCCCAGTACAAACTCCTTCTGGTAACCTGCAAACTTCTGGAAAACAGGGGCTCTGTCTGGCTCTCCTCTGGGTCTCTGGGGATGGCAGAAGACCAGACACTCAGAAGGGACCCAGTAAATGCTTGGTGAACTTGCTTGTACTGATGTGAGACCAGAGAGGTGAAGTCACTAAACTGAGGTCACACATTTTGATACGGGTTCCCGCTTAGCCTGGCTGCAAGCCACCTTTCCTGGTCTGAGTGTTGGCCATTCTTGCTGGCATTGTCAGCCACATGGCAACTGTGGTTAGCCAAGAGCTTGGTGGCTCTGGTTCTCACTTTTTTCCACTGGTGTGTGTGATTCCACTGGTCAGACCCCACTCTCCCTCTGTCTCCAGCCTGCTCTTCCTCCCAAGGAGGGGCCGAGAGGGGTTAGCCCCCTCCCCCGCTCCACTTGCACTCCAGCTCATGGAAATGAAAAACACATTGGCTTCATTATCCAGGACTGAATGAGCAGGGTTGCCATGGTGACAGTCATCTCTGGCCCATAAGGGGGGCAGAGAAGGGGCTGGTGAGGCCGTGGCAGTGGGGACCAGGCAGCGGGTAAGCAGGCACGCCGAGCAGACAAGCCTCTGGAACAATTGCCACTCATGCCACCTGCCCTTGCACTAGGCCCCCTGGCTTCAGATCACCATCTTTGGGCAGAGAGAAGCAAGCAAACCCCAACTTCCACTGACTGGCTCCTTGTCCACCTGTCCAACTGCCAGTCCATCTGTCCCCTTCCTGGAGAGGCGCCAAGGATGAAGGCAGACCTGTGCCTCCTGCCCTCCTTGAGGTCAAGAGGGAAGGTGAAGAGGGAAGACAGGGGACTAGGAGAAGGCAGCGGCAGGTTTCCCACAGAAATCGGCCCTAGGTCTTCACTGGCACAGATTAAGGAAATGCTGAGAGTGCAAGGCTGTGCCTGTCCCAGCACTCCTGCGGAACGAAGGTCATCCTGGTGACCCTGGCCTCAAGCTGAACCCTCTAAAAAGAGGTTGGGTCTCCATATATCAAACAGAACAACAGGTGTGACAGTGGCTGTGGGGATATTATAAAGGAGCCATGCCCAGCACAGCCTGTACCTGCAGAGGTCTTAGGCAGGTGCCCTTGGCTCCTGACTGGAGCTGGTCATCCCCACAGTCCTCACCCTGACCAGAGCAAGGCACCCTGATGCCCAAATGGGCCTTTCTCTCCTTAGAGCCTGAGTGCCACCTGTCCCCACTGCCTGTCATGTTACCCAGGGCTTGAGTCTGAGGGCGACCTGTGCTCAGGCTGGTCTACAGGAGGCTTGCCTGCACCCCTTCTCCTCCAGGCTCCCTCTGGAATGGCCCCAAGCAAACACAGCTTCCACCTGCTGCATGGTCCCTCCATGTCAACCACAGACATTGGGACAACTGCCGGGGGGTCCCTGCTCAAGAGTATTCAGTGCCTGCAGAAGACTGCTTTTAGACAGTGCCAGTCAGAGAAACCCAACACTGTCCCCAACTACAGGTTCAACTTTGACCCTAAGCCTAACTCCAAATACAGCTTCAACCCCAACCTTCTGGGTACATGTGCAGCTACTCTCACCCCAGCTCCTACTGAAGCCGTTAGTCCACCCTGAATGCTCCTCCCTCCACCCTGAATGCCCCTCCCTCCACCCTGAATGCCCCTCCCTCCACCCTGAATGTACCTCCCCCAACCTGAATGCCCCTCCCTCCACCCTGAATGCCCCTCCCTCCACCCTGAATGCTCCTCCCTCCACCCTGAATGCCCCTCCCTCCACCCTGAATGCCCCTCCCTCCACCCTGAATGTACCTCCCCCAACCTGAATGCCCCTCCCTCCACCCTGAATGCCCCTCCCTCCACTCTGAATGCCCCTCCCTCCACCCTGAATGCCCCTCCCTCCACCCTGAATGCACCTCCCTCCACCCTGAATGTACCTCCCCCAACCTGAATGTACCTCCCCCACTCTGAATGCCCCTCCCTCCACCCTGAATGCACCTCCCTCCACTCTGAATGCTTCTCCCTCCACTCTGAATGCTCCTCCCTTCACCCTGAATGTACCTACCTCCACCCTGAATGCCCCTCCCTCCACCCTGAATGCCCCTCCCTCCACTCTGAATGCTCCTCCCTCCACTCTGAATGCCCCTCCCTCCACCCTGAATGCACCTCCCTCCACTCTGAATGTACCTACCTCCACCCTGAATGTACCTCCCCCAACCTGAATGCCCCTCCCTCCACCCTGAATGCTCCTCCCTCCACCCTGAATGCCCCTCCCTCCACCCTGAATGCCCCTCCCTCCACCCTGAATGTACCTCCCCCAACCTGAATGCCCCTCCCTCCACCCTGAATGCCCCTCCCTCCACTCTGAATGCCCCTCCCTCCACCCTGAATGCCCCTCCCTCCACCCTGAATGCACCTCCCTCCACCCTGAATGTACCTCCCCCAACCTGAATGTACCTCCCTCCACCCTGAATGTACCTCCCTCCACTCTGAATGCTTCTCCCTCCACTCTGAATGCTCCTCCCTTCACCCTGAATGTACCTATCTCCACCCTGAATGCCCCTCCCTCCACCCTGAATGCCCCTCCCTCCACTCTGAATGCTCCTCCCTCCACCCTGAATGCACCTCCCTCCACTCTGAATGCCCCTCCCTCCACCCTGAATGTACCTCCCCCAACCTGAATGCCCCTCCCTCCACCCTGAATGCACCTCCCTCCACTCTGAATGTACCTACCTCCACCCTGAATGTACCTCCCCCAACCTGAATGCCCCTCCCTCCACCCTGAATGCCCCTCCCTCCACTCTGAATGCTCCTCCCTCCACCCTGAATGTACCTCCCTCCACCCTGAATGTACCTCCCCCAACCTGAATGCCCCTCCCTCCACCCTGAATGCACCTCCCTCCACTCTGAATGCTCCTCCCTTCACCCTGCATGTACCTACCTCCACCCTGAATGCCCCTCCCTCCACTCTGAATGCTCCTCCCTTCACCCTGAATGTACCTACCTCCACCCTGAATGCCCCTTCCCCACCTTGAATGCCCCTCCCTTGCCTGCACATCACCACAACCAGGTTCCTCTTATTTCCTGTTTCAGATGAGGAAACCAAGGTCAAGAGAGTGCATGTGACTTGTCCAAGGCCACAGAGAGCAGGGCAGCAGGGCCTGGGGCAACATATCCCTTTGCCAGGAAGCCAAACCTTCCATACCCCAGTGAGATGGATCAAACATGCATGTCGCCCTGGATGGAGAGCCCAGCAAACTTGGGGACAGGTTTAGCTCCTCATTGGCCGGTCTTGGTGGGGAGGACCCAGGAGAAGCACCAACTGGGCCTCAACAGCCCCACAGCCCCCTACCCCCAGTGGACCATGTGCTCCAAGAAGACAGGTGGTGGTGAGCAGCCGAGATTGGCAGGTGTGGTCAGAGTGTCCTTGGTACTACCATGGATTTGCCCTCCTGCCAAATGAAGGTGGGTGCTGAGGGTTGGCAGCCCAGGCAGGAGAAGCCCCAGCACCTTCCTGGGGGAGAGGAAATCCAGGGTTTCCAAGCAGCAAACCTGCATCCCATGGGCTCATTCTAAAATGCAGAGTACCAGGCTCTGCCCTGGCCTCCCTGGAATCAGTGTGTTGGCAGCTTCCCAAACCCACATTGAAGGCAGTGCTGGCATTGCTTCCTCCAGGGGCCAGACCAGCCAGCTCTAGTGTCTCTGGCCCTGTGCTTCTGGTTCCAGGGTCATGACCCCTTGCTGACTCTCTCTGAACCTTGTCCTGCAGAGGGCCAGCCTCAGCTCAGCCTTGGTCCTAGTGCCTGCCCCTCCCTGCTTCCCTCTCATTCATCGTCCACCCATCCCAAAGCCCACTGTCCCCATGGCATCTGTCCTCTGCCATTGACCTTCCCTGACTCGGCAGCTCTGTGTCCCAGGCCTGCCTTCCAGCCACCACCACAGCCACCACCCGGCTCCTCACCCATCAGCTGAGGGCGGCTGCTGGACAGGCTGTCATTTTCTCTGCCAGTGATTATAGGTTTGGGGCTGAGGGAGTCTGAGCTGGAGGAGGAGGAACCAAGGCTTACCCTGATGCCAGGCCTGAGAGACACCTCTCAGGCAGGCAGCCTAGTGCCGAGGGCTCCTGGGCCTTGATGGGGATTCCCGTGACCCGATGCCACCCCAGCTATATGTGTGCGCGCGAGTGCGTGCGTACACATGTAGGTGTGCATGTGCACACCTCTCAGAAGGAATGAGGGATCTCTGGTGCTCATTTAACTTAATCCTCAATAATCCTGCAGGCAAGCCCAGTCTACTTTCCAGAAAGACAAGACAAGACTCAGCTAGGGCAGAGCCAGGACTGGAGCCTACCACTGCCCAGTGTCAGCCCCCTTCCTGCCCTGTTTGCCTATCCTCCCACCTGAAGGAAGAGGGCAGCAGGGAAGCTCACCAGGCTGTCCCCCACATCCAAGAGGACCTGTGTGCGGAGTGCCACCTTCCGGAGGGTAGTATCACAGCCACCACACTGGTCCCTCAGGAAGGCTCTCCAGGTGAGCTTTTGGGGGAAAGACCCTATGTCCCTTTCCTGCTCTGCCGCCACAGTGCCCCAGCGCTGGGTTTGGTGAGGACAGTGTGAACCTGCAGTGTGGCAGCACTAGTTCCAGGTCTGCAGGCCGGAAACATCTCGCACGTTCAAGCTGTGGGAATTGGGATGGGGTGGAACCCGACGCGGTGGCCCCAACCTGGGCCCTTCCTGTGTATGTGTGTGTCAGGGACAGGGCCAAAGGGCCCTCAGTGGGGTTTGAGGGTAGAGTGATTCCAGCCCGAGTTCTGGAATTGGGCTATCTATATTCAGATCCAGGGCCCAAGCCGCATCACCTCTCTGAGCCTTGCTTCTGGGCATTGATGTGCTAATCACACGCAATGAACTGAGACCTCAAGTATAGACGAGGTACACCATATGTGTTCAGTAGATGTTTGCCAGTGTCCTCCTGCTCAGTTCTATGGGTGCCAATGGGTCCTGCACCCCACCATCCGAGCAGCAAGGAACAAAGTATGAGGACTGGCAGTGTAATGGAACCCGCCAGGGAAGGACAGGTCACCTGTGCCACATGGGACTTCCCCAGAGCCAGGTCACTTAGGAGCTAGGCTTTCTGATGGATACGACTGGGCCCCCTAAGTCAGTGGCCACTCCCAGTGCTGAGGTGGCCAAACTGCTGGCCACCAGAGGACCTCAGCAGAGCCATGGTGGCCTGGTCCCCAGGGTTCAGTCCAGGAGCCAGGAGCTTGAGGGAGCCAAGGCTGGGTGGAGGCCTGCCTAGTTTTTGGGAATTCACAACATGTCTGCCTGTCACAAGGACCTCGATAGGGAAGATTTGTGGGTGAGATTTGCAATTCTGTTCTCTCTAAGGTTATAAATCAGCCGCACACACACTCTGCATGCAGGATAGGCCTAAAGCGTGCACCCTGGCACACTCATACCTACACCCACAGAAATACAGTCTGAGGCCTACCTGATGTTCTCCAGGGAGGGAGAAGGAGCTCCCCAGGGCTCTTTCTGAACTCAAGGAAGAAAAAAACCTGGGCACCCAACTGCTGCCTGGCCTTAGGGAACCCTAGAACCATCTAAGAATGAAAGACTCAAGGCTGGAGGCAGGGTGATTAAGAAACAGCTCATCATACAGGTTATAAGGATGAACTCAGGTGCCTGCCTGGTTGGGTCCAAACCTTGACCTTACAGTTTACTAGCTGTGTGCTGTTGGCCACGTTGCTTACAGAGAGCTCTATGCCTCAGTTTCCCCATCTGTGAAATAAAGCTAATTATAGCATGTACTTCATAGAATGGTTGAAAGACTAAAATAAGCGAATATGCACAGAGTGCTTGAAACAGTGCAGGCACCCAGTTAAAGGCATAGGAATCTGGCCGTCTGCTAGCATCACAATCATGTCATCGTTATTTAAGACTATACCTAGATTTTGGCATAAGACCAGGGCCTGAAACCCAGCTCTGCCTCTTGCTAGCTGTGTGAACTGGGACACGCTATGGAGCCCGCGATCATTCGTCTATAAAAGGGACTATAACTACTTGCTTTGTGGAGCTGCTCTGGGCTTTAAAGGAAATAAAGCTCATAAGGATGCAATATCGGGCCCTCGGGATATGCCAGCCAGTGCTTCGTCTGCCTGAAAGTGGGTCGCTGGTTGGGAGCCTCCCGGGGGCTCCACTGGAAAGCCTGCCTTCCTGGGGAATGTTTAGATGGGGCGGGAGCGCTCTATGGAGGGAAAAATCCCGGGAACCTCTGTCTCCCTTTTGTCACCAGGAAGCAGACCACTTTCCAGACCACTAGCACTTGTCTTCCTGCCTCTGTCACTCCTTCTGAACCCCTCTCCTGAGAACAGGGCTCCAAGACTGGCAGGCATAACACCCAGCTCTGCTATTCACTGACTGGGTGGCCTTGGGTAGGTCACTTAACCCCTCAATTTCCTACAAGGGATAATTGTACCTGTTGCCGCTGGCAACTGGAGAGCAAGTTAAATGAGATAATGTCTGTGGAGCACTTTACACAGTGCCTAGCAGCCAGATAAGTGCTCTGCAGATGCCCTCGCTGGGTCCCGCTTTGCCTCCTCCGCTCTCCTTCTCACTCCCTCCCACACCTGATGAGCAGGAGGCATTTTCCCAGGTCAGACGGTTAAATATTTCTCTCTGGAAAGATGGGCTCTAAAACTCACATGGCACCTCTTGAGCCAGCCTTAGTGGAGGAAGATGACTTCAGAAATTCAAACCTGTTCTCATCTGACACAGCGCCCCCGTGCTGGCCACACGAGGCAGAAACGTGCTAGATATGAGGCCTGGCCTTGCTAGTCCATCTACTGCCCACAGCAGCGCCTTTCCCGCACCCTCAGGGTCCTCGGGTGCTGTCAAACACAGGCTTGCTTCCAAGCTGTTTTCTGGCACATTTACCTGCTCAGCCATAAAGCCCTGGAAAATGGTGAACTGGGGATGAGTAGTTGCTTGCAGAAGTGGGGGGGGGGGGTCGAGGACCAGTGTCCAGGTTTCTGCAGAGCCGACATATTTGCGTCTCTCCCACCAGCTTGCTGCCCGTGCGAGCAGGATGGTGAAGCCCTGGCTGTGGGTCGTTGTTGGGAGCGTCCCAGGCCAGGCCTTGGTTTCCAAGCAGAACTTTGGAGGCTGGACTTCTCTGTTGCCAGGGAAACCCAAGTGTTCCCATGAAAGGAAGCCACAGCACTTTGGCTGTTAAAAATCACCCCCTCTCCCCATACCCCACCCCAAAACGAGTTCCCTCCAAAAGTGATTCCCCCCGAAACTGTCGAGTCGGCAGCATCCTGCCTCCTCCCTGAGCCTGCTGAAATTACAGAAAATGACATCTACCCCGACCTTGTGCTTTTCACCTTTTTTAAAAACATTCTGCTGTCGCACAAGGACATGTTTTGTCTTTTTTCTTATTTGTCTTCCTCCCATGCCAGCTGGGGCTCTGAGTTCTTCTCTCCTCTTGTTGACTAGAGCCAGAAGGGGAAGGACTTCCACATTTTTTTGTTGTTGTTCAGCTGTCAGCAGAAATAAAACAAGCAGGTTTATATTTGGAAAGCAGAGGGTCTCAACTACCAGATCACTATGTCCGGGGTAGGTCACAGCTTTAATACCTCTCACGCAACCATGGCTTGAAATCTGATCCGCAGATTTGCAGAGAGAGAGAGGTGGAGGGCGGTGATTGCAGCAAACCTGTCTGGTACTCACATTGACTTTTAAATGCCATTGGAGGAGCATGGGGGGATTCTTCTGTGGCTGACAATGCAGAGCCTAGGAAGAAATGGTTCTAGAAAAGAGTCCCCTGAGCAGTCAAGATGTGGGCAAGGTCTGGGGTGCCCACATTTCCTTCCTGTTCATCATTGTATGCCTTGTGAGGAGGCGAGAGCTTTCACCCCGGTTCACAGACAGGTGACTGGGCCTCAGTGGGGTTTTGAGATTGACTAAGGAGTGACGTGAAGATACCCCATGGGTTACTGTGTTAGGTGATGAAACAAAACCGGAAAGAAGGGAGAGAGAAACATGGCAGTGTCCACTTTCAGATCCCTGGATGCTTTGGGGGACACCGTAGAGAAGGACAGTGATGTAAAGGGACTTTAATCCAAATCCCAGACACACCCCTCACACATCCTCCCCACCCTCACCTGCCCAGGGCCTGGGTCTCCTCATCTGAACAACTGCCCCAACGGCCAGTGTTCCCACGGCCACTTCAGTGTTCTGAGCAGTTATTTTTCACCTAGAACTGACTCTCTGTTCCGTAAGTAATTTTAAACAAATTCTGTTCCTGTCCTTGCTCTTCCGTGGGGGAAAAACAAGACCCAGCTGGGTTTTCCACTGTCCTCAGCAGACCAGGGTTTGGAAGCAGCTCACTCTTCAGGCCGTGTGCCCGTTAGAGTGCCGGCAGCATGGCTCCAGCACCCAGGGACAGCCAAGGGGCACGAAGACCTGGCCTCAGGTCAAGCAGATGGGTCCAAGGAAGTGTCTTGATGAGGGTCGCCAGTCCCTTCAGCCTCGTTCCGGAGAGTCAGTGGAAATTTCTCCGTGATTCCTGAAACCCTCCGTCAGATCTTGTTATTAGCATGAGGCTCTCCGAATGTAGAGTAAACTAATGAATTACAGCATGATTACACAGCACATAATTAACTTTGTAATTAATATGCAACTGCCACTTAAGCTAAAACACTGCTTATGGAGACGTACGGCAATAGTAAATCACAGGTCAGAAATAGCACTTTGGAATTTTCAGAAGAATGAGCGTAAGCAGGGAATCACTTAAGGCAACAGGGCGAGTTAATTAAAAAGCAGATGAATTGCTTGCATTCTGCCTCGTTTCAATGCCTTCCCCCTTAAGAAAGGCCCTAATGCCACCCTGCTAGGCTGACTGGCCAGGCCTGGTCAAGAGGGCACTGGGCGTGTGGTTTTATTTCCGAAATAAGACTGGCCTTCCCTGCCCCGTCCCAGCCCATTCCCATGTCTTGGCCCTCCGCCCAGCCACACTGTCCCTGGGGCCAAACCTCCTGGCCACGGCCTGATTTCACCCTGCCTCCTACAGAAAGTCTGTGGGGATGCCCCCAGCCCAGCTCTGGGCTAGCGCCCATGATGGGCATTGCCAACAGGTGGGTTGGAACAGCTTGTCACCTGGATTTGAGGCTTCTGGAAGTCAGAGCTGCCATCTTGCTTGTTCTGTTTAATCCTTTCTCCCTCCAGCCTCCTGCCAGAGCCTTATAGCTAGAAAATGCCTCAGGAGCCGTCTCATCCAGCTCTCATTTCATCCAGGCCAGAGTGCCAAGGGGCCAAGTGACCCGGGCCTGGCAGGAGTCCCTGCCCTGCTACCTGTTCTAGTCCTGCATCTGGCTGGGTGGGCCTTTGAAGCGACTCTAACCCAGGTTCCAATCCAGGCAATCCTATTGCTCCACTATGTGACCTTAGGCAAGTTACGAATCTCTGTGGGCCTCAGTTTCCTCACCTGGAAAGTCTGAGAACTGATGCCCGCTTGCTGAGGCCCTGGGTCGGTGTGAGATGACGTGTGTGAAAGGGCCTGGTGTGGAGCGAGTGCTCACAGGAGACCAGCCCAGGACAGTGTGCAGGTAGCTTGGCTTGGGAGGGTTGCTGGAGTTGAAGTCTCGCAGACATGGAGTCAAAGCCCACTTTGCCATCATCTGATCTTGAGCAAGTTCCTTAATCGTTTCAGTCTTGGTTTTCCCATTTGTAGATGGTACTAATCACTCCACCTTTGGCTATATTGTTACAAAGATAGTTCACATCGAATGCCAGAGGTGCCTCCTGACACACAGTAGACACTTGGTGGTATCTGTATTGTTCTCATTGCTAAGAACTGAGGTTTCTGAGGCTACCCACCTGCACAGCCTCAGAGAGAGAATTCTGGTTGTCTGGACCACCTTGGCAGGACCACCTTGGCCTGTAACCCATGGGTCCTGTGGCTGGCCTGTCCTCCCTTTAGAGTTCCTGGCTTGGGTGGGGCAGGGATGGGGCCAGTCTCCCCAGCCAACCTAGTCTGTGCCTCAGGCAGCTCATTCGACCTTCCAGCTCTGGTTCGTTCCCTCACAGCAAGCAGCCTGGGCCAGCCTTACTGGGAGCACAGAGCCAAGGGGGCCCTTGCACAGGCAGGCTGGCTCCTGGCTAGTTAGGGTACATGCAGATGGTGGTGGCTTTGTGAAGCTGGCCGTGATAATGGGTTCAGAATCCAGGGCCCTGATCCTGGTGGGAAAGGGTTTCAGACATTAGTGAGGGGAGGGAGCCCTGTGGCTTCTCTTCCTGCAGACACTTCAGTTTCTGGCCCTCCAGGTAACCCTCCCGCAGCCTTCCCGGCTTCCTCTGCCTCTCTCTCCCTGCTGTCTAGTCACTCCACCCTGTAGCCGCTTCCCTTAGGTCTGAATTTCTCAGTGAGTTCCAGGAAAACTAGCTCTATGGGATTTTAAAATGTGTTTAGTGGCCCTGGCCACTTGGCTCAGTGGTAGAGCGTTGACCCGGCGTGTGGAAGTCCTGGGTTCGATTTCTGGCCAGGGTACACAGGAGAAGTGCCCGTCTGCTTCTCCACTCTTCCCCCTCTCCTTCCTCTCTGTCTCTCTCTTCCCCTCCCGCAGCCAAGGCTCCATTGGAACAAAGTTGGGCCAGGCACTGAGAATGGTTCCATGGCCACCACCTCAGGCGCTAGAATGGCTCCAGTTGCAATGGAGCAAAGCTCCAGATGGGCAGAGCATCGCCCCCTAGTGGGCTTACTGGGTGGGTCCCGGCTGGGTGCATGTGGGAGTCTGTCTCTCTGCCTCCCCACCTCGCACTTTAGAAAAATACAAAAAGGGTTTAATGAAAAAAGTGTTTTGTGATCCAATAACTTTGGAAAAAGCCAGATCCTTTAAAGCCTTCACAGGTGAGAGTATGTCAGTGATCTCCAGGTGAGTAGAACCTGCAGTTTTCCCACAACAGAGCTTAGCAGAGAATCCTTGGTTCAGGGAGGATCTGACATCAGGCAGCCTCTTCCAGGGTGTCCCAGCCACCACCCTCCATTTGCCCATAGCAGCAGTGGTTCACCTCTGGTTTCTCTGCCTCCATCAGTAACACTGCCCACCTGGATGGATAGCAGCACTCAGCTCACATATTCCAAAGCTCCAACCCTAGCCCTCCTTCCTTCCAGAACTTTCCACAACAGGCCTTTGCTACCAGGGCAACTTTCTCCAGCCCTTCAAACTGGCATTCTGGCTGGTGAGTACACAGCCCCTGCCTCAGCCTCCCACAACCTCTGAGGCCTGGAGTGGCACCCATGAGAGGCTCCCACAGACCCCTGTGTGCAGGTGAGTGGAGCGGGCAGCCTCACTCCCACCCCTCCATCCACAGGATGGCCCTTTCATTGTTGCGGAAATTGATCTTCTGCCTAAGATGTTGCAGTGTTAAAAAATAAAGTTTTTTAAAAATAGGGTTAAAAAAAAGGTTGAAGATGTTAGTGTCTAGGTGGTCGCTTTTAACTCCCTTCCTCTGCCTGGTTTCCTCCTGCCCATGGTGGAGATGATAATCCCGTTCACTCCCTTGCTATGGAGCGCAGCAGCCTGTGAAGTAGGCACTATTATCATGCTCCTGGTTTACAGATGCAGAGCCTCAGCCTCTGTGTCCTCACATCTGTGACCAGGCCTAGACAGACCCCCTCTGGAGGTAAGCCATGAGGACTTCTTTTCATCTCCCACTTTTAGCTCAAGTAAGTGTCTACTTTCTTGGTTTTTTGTTTCTCTAATTTTTTTATTTCTTGAGAAATTAAAACAAAATATGACAGTTCATAGCAATTAACTAAGGAGAAGGCATATCCTGTTAGTAAAAATTAAAGCCCAGAGTCGGGACAAACAGTTGCTGTCCTAGGTCAGCCATACTTCCCTGTGTGACTGGAAAGAAAGCACCCATCCACTCTGAGCCTCAGTTTTTTTTTTTGTCTGCAAAACAGGATAGTACTAACTTGTCAGCAAGCTGCTGTGAGGCTGTGACATGAAGTTGTTGCAGCATGGCTGACTCATCTGAGTGGTCCAGATGGGGTACTGTACTCAGGAGGAACCTGGCTTAGGGGAAAGAGCACATAATCAGAAATCAGGAGGTCTGCATGCAGACCTCTGCTCGTGCCTTAACTGGCTGTGAACTTAGGCTAAGCCTTCCCTTCTCTGGCCTCTGTAACTCCCCTTTCAAAGATGGGCTGCCTAGAAGTTTTCTTCTCGTGTCTATATCAGGTGATGAAGAATGGCTGGGCAACAGTGTGTGTGGAGGATGGGCAAGTCATGTCTGGACTCAGTGGGAAGAGTGTGGTAATTGGTTGGTTAGCCATGCCTGCCATGGTTGCAGGAGGTGCGGTTGGTGTCCTGAGCACCATAGTATTGCCATCCCTGTGCCAGCTGGTCCTTAAGGGCTCATCTAGCTCTGTCTGGTTCTCCCTGGCATGCCTTTGGCCCTGCACCTGTCTGCGTCTCCCTGCGAATACCAGGAGGGTAGATTTGGAGGCTTGAGGAGCTGGGGTTGGGGGTGGGGGCAGTGAGGAATACCACTTTGTCCCTAGAGCCAGAGCTGTAAGAACATCTGCAGGGTATTTACAACCTTCTAGAGGGCCCCAGCTGGTGGTTAAGGGCCTGGCTCCATTTCCATGGGCCTCATTCCACCCCATGTCCTCCAAGGGGCCTCAGGGAACTGTTCCCACACTCCCTCTTCCCCACTTCATGGCGTCCAAGCCCTTGTCACAGATGAAGCCAGGTCAGGGCCACTGCATGAGCACTGCTATCCTGCAGAAGGCTTGCGTCCTGGGCCCAGCACCAGGCAGGACCATGACTTCCCACCCTTGCACCATCCTTAGCACTGCACAGCAATGCATCACTGTCCACACATACAGGGCAGTAGGGGCCAGGGAAGAAAGTGTCTAGTTCAGTGGTTCTTAATTTGGGTTCTATCGAACCCTAGGGGTTCGATGAGTCGGTCTCAGGGGTTCGGAGAAGCCTCTGCCCCGGAGGCCAGAATAAAGTAATACCGTAATTTGTTGTGAGTTCATGCACTTTGTTGGTTTTGTTCTTTGAGCAAGGTGATGTTCATGCACGGCTCATTTTGTGCACCAGTAAGAAAACATATACCTATGTCTTGAATTTGGGGGAAAAAAATCATATTTTATTTATCACTAAAGAAGGGTTCGATGAATGCGCATATGAAACTGGTGGTTTCGGTACCTCAAAAAAGGTTAAGAACCACTAGTCTAGTTGAAGAAGGTCTGCCACATTCTCATGGAGAGCATGCTGCATTAAAACATTATGGACTTTGTCCCTGACCGGTTGGCTCAGTGGTAGAGCGTCAGCCCAGAGTGTGGAAGTCCCAGGTTCAATTCCCAGCCAGGGCACACAGGAGAGGCAACCATCTGCTTCTCCACCCTTCCCCCTCTCCTTCCTCTTTATCTCTCTCTTTCTCTCCTGCAGCCAAGGCTTCATTGGAGTAAAGTTGACCTGGGCACTGAGGATGGCTCTGTGGCCTCTGCCTCAGGGCGCTAAAATGGCTCTTGCCACAACAGAGCAACGCCCCAGATGGGCAGAGCATCGCCCCCTGGTGGACATGCCGGATGGATCCTGGTCAGGCACATGCGGGAGTCTGTCTGACTGCCTCCCCACTTCTAACTTCGGAAAAATACAAAATAAATAAATCAGTAAAACACATCATGGGCTTCATGGTCAGACCAGAGTTTCAGCACTGGCCCTGCCACTTCTCAGTAGTGTGACCTTGAGCATGTCATTGGACCTCTCTGAACCTGGGTTTGGTAATAGTAATTGGAACATCACAGTAGAATTCTGAGGGTTAAAGTGAGGTGATATGAATAACCTCATGTAGGTGGCTGGCACATCAAGTTTCAGTAGTTGTCATCTGCCTTTCCACCCTCAGGAAACAAAGAGCAGGGGCAGAGCCTTGGGGATGACACTACAGGGATGAGTTTGGTGACCTCCCCAGGGCTGCCGTGAGTGCAGGACCTTGTCCGGAGCCGAATCTGGCCCTCCTTCATCTTTTGGAGAGAGGAGCTACCAAAGAAAGTTTGCTCTGAGGTCGGGTTTGGAGTGCCACCAGAGGATGGCAGGAGGGTTTGGCCCCACGGGTATGGCCCCCTGCTAAGGCCTCATGTGTCCAGAGGGATGAGGCACACCCAAATGCAGCTGGGATTCCCAGCCCAGCGTGGGTCTGACCAGTGGCTGGCACCTCCGTCGGGCAGCTCTGACACGTGTTCTCCCTCGTTGCCCTCCCTCCGGTTTACCTTTCGTGTCCCAGAACAGGCTGTCAGAGGTGGCCCTCAGGAAACCCCCACACTTAAGCACCAAGGGTACACTGTGTTGTCCCAATGACCCCCACTGACATTGGATATTTCTGTAGACGAGGGTGGGTGCTGGGCGACTGGGTCATGTAGAGAAGTGGTTCTACCCTTCCAGGAGCCCCAAGTGCCAAACCAGAGCGTCTGAACTCGGACCTTGTCAAATCTTGGCCCAGGTGCTCCCCAAGTTGAGGAGGGAGGAACCGGGTTTGGAAGAGCTGGTGTCCAAATCAGAATTGCCCTTTTCAGAACACTGTCCCCTAAGTGATTGCATGTAGCTCCTCAGTCTCATGGGATGGTGAGGGGAGGCACCTTCCTGTTTGATAGTTGAGGACACAGACTCAAGGAGACAAAGCAGCTTCTTACAGCCTTGACCAGCCAGGAAGGTTTGACTCAGGGCTCACCCTCTTCCCAGGAGCCTCACCTCACTCAGGACCTCAAGCTGGCCCACGAGCCTGCTCCAGCTACCCAGCCAAGAGTGGAAAGCAGCTGGTCCCACCAGCTGCCCCAGGATGCTTCTTGCCTCCCTTTCTCCTTCTCATTTCCTGTTCCTTTGCCCTTTCCTGGCTTCCCTGGGATAGGGCACAAACTCACTTTTTTCTGCCTGTCTTTGTTTCACCGCCACCTTCTTCCTCTGACTCCAGGCAGCATCCGTCTACCAAGGGCTGGGAGTGGAAGAGTCACATACGAGTAACCACAGGCAGCTCCTGCACCTCTGAGCATCTGCTCCTTCATCTTTAAGATGAGGAGGGCATTGGACTACAGCAGGGCTTCCCCAGCCTCAGTCACTTTCATCATGTTTATACTGTTTAAATTGGTTGTTTAATCCACTGAGGTCTGCCATCACTCCCTCACTTAACCTTATTCTAAATTATATTCTCAAACTCAACAATGATCATTGTTCCAGTCCGAATCCTTCACTATGACTGTCAACAAGGTTTGCCCATGGACACCTGAAATCGTTCTTCCCTCCCTGCTGGTACCCCTGTCACTCTTTGGGAACCCTGGACTGGGTTGTTGCAGTCTCTCCCAGTGTCAGGACCCTCTGATTAGTGCTGGGTCATTGGCTATTCTGCTCTTCTGGATCTCAGTGGCTGTCCATCCACCCATTCGTCCACCCATCTAATGAACACTGTGGAGCACCTGCTGTGTACCAGACCCTGGGCTAGGCTCTAGGAATTCATAGCCAGATGACATCCCATCTGATGGGGAAAATGGACAGAAAGATGCACCACTTTCTAGTACCGTCAAGATAGGGTGTGTGACAGGGACACTGGGGACATATAAGAGTTGAAGTGCATGGTTCTGCTGTTGGAAACCAACAAAGACAGTAGAAGCAGATTTGGTGGGGAAAGGGGCCAGGCATATTGGGCTGAGGAGCAGAGGCAAAGACAGGGAGGTACAATCTTCAGAGCACAGTCCAGGAGACAGGGAGCAACACCACATGGGGGACACAGGGTGCGACTGGAAGTGGTGGAAGGTGGAGGTCAAGCAGGGGAGGACCTGGACTGATGCTGTCACCTGCAAGATGGGCAGGTCACTGCTGACCCCAGGGTGCATGATCTCTGCCCCTCTCAGAGTCTGAGGGCTGGCAAAGGGTCTGGCCAGGATAACTACCCTGGGTCCATGTCATCTCCCACCAGACTGAGCAGTGGGCAGGTCCCAAGCTCGCTGGTCCCAGAGAACGCAGCCTCTGCTCTGCAGGCGATGGGTCCAGGTTCTCCACCCCCACTGCCAACACCGCTTGCTCTGGGGACCTGAGCTGCAGATGTGCAGGGTGATTGAATCATCTCTGCACGCCACTGCTCACACGGCTCCCCTGGGGACCCTGCCACTTGCCTGTGCAAGCTGTCATGAGATGTGTGTGCTCAAGTGCATCTGTGCTAACACTTGAATGTGTGCATGTATCTAGCCTTAGGTATGCAAAGGGTTACATAGACATGTGATTGTGTACACAGGTAGACCAGACCTCTGCCCCAGATGCACATGTTAACTTCTTTGGCTGGTTAACTTCTTTGGACTGGTTAACTTCTTTGGCCTCAAAAGTGAAAAATAAAACACGCTGGTGTTAGCACAGCTGATGTTGGCCTATCATCCTGGGTAGCTACCTCCAGGGCTCCATCCATATTTCCATGGGGCAGCAAAGAGCACCGTGCTTCCCAGGTCCTGTGTGGAGCCTGCCAAGGGCCGTGTGCCTTCCCCAAACTTCAGACCAAGAGACATCCTTCCAGAGAGCCAGAGAGCCCTGAGACAAGCTGGGGCCTGAGCAGCTGGATGGGTTCCAGTCCCACTCTGCCCCTGTCTTCCTCTGTGTCCTTCCCTCTCGGCACCTGCCTCGCGAAGGCACAGGACCAGGTAGTCTCCAGGCGTCCTTTCGGCTCTCAGCCTCCTGCTCTCTGAGCAGCCCCGTGCACATAATAGCAGTGAGCTTTTCTGGAGCATGTCTCCTGTGCCAGGCTGTGCTGAGGGAGGTTCGGCCAGCACTGGGCTGGGTGCTGAGAGGTGTGCAATGAAGCTTGACTCTCTAAGACCTCAGCGAGGAGCTGGGAAGACTGGCCAACCCAGAGGTCATCATCCATCAGAAAACTTGCATATGCACAGTGAAGCCAAGCTGAGCATAAGGGGCAAGGAGAAACGTGTAGCTGTGAAAGGGACAGCGTCTGCGGTTGTGGGTTCCCAGGGAACAGTGGTTCACCAGGACTTTCCTGGGCCTGCCCTGGGACAGGCTTGCTTTGCTGGTTGAAAGCCAAGCATTCTGCACTTGTCATGGTGGAGTTTTCAGACAGCTGGAGCTCCTGACACAGAAATAGTAAGTAGTTGGAGTTTGAGAGGCTGCCAAAGGCTGGCTAGCCTTCATTTTACAGATAGGGAAACTGAGGCCTGGGAGAGGTGGCAGAGCAGGGTCACCTCCAGGCCCCCAAGCTGACTAGCTTTGCATCTCCTATAGGTTCCAGTGTGCTCTGGCCAGGAGAGGGCCAGGGGCCAGAGGAGATGGGGGCTTGACTGCTTTAGCCCACGCACCAATTAGAAGCAGACAGGTGGTGGAAGGGCGGGGGCGTGGATGCGCCCAGGACACGCCCACAGCAGTCTACAGTGGGGAGGGGATGCAGCGGAGGGCGCAAGAGGTTCAGCCACGGAGGGTTTGTAGCTACTTGTAAAGGTTTTTAAGAATCCAGACTGAGGGAGGCGGTGGTGGCCCAGCTCCACTCCCGCGGCAAAGGGCGACCTCTGCTGGCCACTGAACACTGGTCATTTCACTGTGCCAGCCAGAGTGCAGGGAGCCCTGTGGCCTTGGAAGAAAGTGGCTGGCTCTGGATAGTTTTGGGTGGAACCAAGGGAACATCAAATTGGGACCCAGTAACATCCTGGGATGGGAACTTTCCATCCCAGGAGTCTCCAGGCATCGTGGAGTGGAAAGAACAACATTTAAACAGGCAGAAAGTTTGACTATCAGCCCACCACCCTCCCAGCTGTGTGACCCTGGGCAAGTCGTGCCACCTCTCTGAGCCTTCTAGGACTAAGTAAAAAAGCAATGCATAGGACCCAGGCTAGTGCCTGCACATAGCAGGTGCAGGACAAATGGAAGGTCCCAGACCGCGCCTCAGTGAGCTACCTCTCTCATGCCTACTTTCACCCACTCCTTCTCTCTCCATGCATGGGACTCTGAGCCTGCCAGTTCCAGAACCATCTTCCACAGGGGCAGAGCTGCCAGCCCCATCCATTCCTGATCTTAATAAGCCTGATTTTCCATTGATCTCAGCAGTTTAAAAATGTCACCTCACCTGTGAGTGCCTCCTTAATCAGCCAGACATTTTGCTCTTTTATTATAAAAACACATGACATGCAGTTATGACCTGTGATATGTCTCCTGCTAGCTGCCATGTGTTCTCTGGATCTCACAAGTGTCACAGACCCGCCCATCTGCTCTTTCCTTGGTTCCTATAACATGGAGCCCTAGCCTGGGGGGAAAGCATTCAGGGGCCTGGACGCAGCCTGGACAGGCTGTGTTACCTTGGAAACTACCATGGGCCTTGGGCTTCCCTAACTAAGACCATCAGAACTATTAGGTTGGTGTAAGACCTTAAAGTAGCTTTGCCTATTGATCTGAGAATCTTTATGAATTCAGAAGCCAACTCAGTCTGGCCACTGGCTTTCAGATAGGGTTTCCATGAGCTGGCAAGGAGACTGACCTGAACTTGGACAGTCCTATTCCCTCCCTCCTTTTTTCTGTTTGCCTCCTGAAGTGAAACCTGTTGCACTGCTGCTTCTGGGTCCAAAGGTGACTGGCTGGGTAGGTCTGGACTCTGATGCCTGCTAGGAGCTCCCCTGGGTGGGTTGAGTGCCCCCAGGCTCCAGAAACGACCTGCTAGTCATTTAACAGTTTTTTATCAAGGTCCCACTAGGTCTGTGGCCCTAAACAAAATGCCATGCCCATCCTGGGAAAAGTTCCTCCATAGAGATAGAGCCTCATGAGATCATCTATCTAATCGCCTCCCCCTCACCATCCTGTTCTACAAATGGGGAACCCAAGGCCTGGAAAGCCAGAGAAGCCTGTTCCAGTCCCTCTGGGCACATGGGTTCATCAATGGTGCACCCTGCTGGCCATGTAGGTCACTGCAGTCCTTTGTCCTGATTGGCTACCGCCTGAGGACAGGGGATTGAGGCCTGCATAGATGTTGGGTTTTTTTATACTTCCTGTGGAGCTGACCTTGGCTTTTGTTTAATGGTTCCCTTCAGCTGGCTATGGAAACTGCACTATTTAATTGGGACTCTAGCAGCCAGTGTTTGCCCATGCCCACATTGGGGACTGTGTGCCATGTGCTGCTTGGTATACGACCAGGGTCCCTGTGCATATAAACTCAGTCCCTGCTTGAAGGATGCCCTCAACATGTTTACAACATCGAAGAAACCTCCAGCAGGGACCCCTGGCACCTCCCCAGTACCTGTAAAAAGTTTAGGCTATAATGGAAAAACCAGGGTCCCGAAGCTAGTTACTGCTCTAACCTCTGAACCTCAGTGTCCTAGTCTGTAAAGTGAGAGAGGGTATAGTAACAGTGTCTATCTGTCCCCCATGCTGGACCAGCACCTAACTCGCAGGAGGAGCTCAACAAATAGTTACCGAGAAGGTGACCTGGAGTGAATGCACATTTCAACCAGGAGTTTCTTGAACATGAGATGTTTTCATTTTCATCTTAGAATGTCCCATAGATCTAGCATAGGACCAGCACAGTGCCGGTGTGGAGAAGCATTTGCTGGGTCAGTTGGAAGCTGCACGGAGACTAAAGAGGTTTGGATGAATGTATGGGTGGTCGGATGGATAGTCATGTAGCTGGATAGATGATGGATGGAGAGTTTGGATATCAGTGTGTATAACTGTGTGATAAGTGGGATGAGTGAAGGAATGGTTGGTGAGGTAAGGGTAGAAGATATAAATATGGGGCACTACCCCCATTCCGACCCCTTTGCTGGAGAGCTCCAAGATGAAGAAAACCCAGGAAGTAGAGTGCCCAGTGACTCAGTGACGCCAGCTCTAAGAGCATGCTCTCTAGATTCACACCTGGATGACGTGGCCAATCTAAAAGGTGATCCTGCAACACTATTTGCAATAATGACATGTGGAAACGGCTTCCGGCTTTATCACTCAGGCCAGAGTGTGGGCCCCCTGAGCAGCAGAAGGCAGCGTCTAGGCCTCGGGCCTTAGAGCAGCACCTGGTGGGGGTAGATGATTTATCTGTACTTTGGAGTACTGTGCAACCACTACAGAAATGAAAAGGCTCTTTATGTCTTGATGTGGAATAAACTTTAAGATATTATTAAGGGCGAAAAAATTAAGGTTTAGATAGCATGTATACAATGCCTTTGTTTTTTTTTAAAGGGGTAGCAGAGGAGAGTACACTTAGATATTTGCCTGTCTAAGATGAATGCCTCAAGAGGAGGCTGATGACTGGTTCTCCCAGGAACTTGGGGTTGGGCCAGCACATCTCTGGATCCCCTTGTGGACTTTCAATTTTGAACCATGCAAATAAGTTGCCTCTTCAAGCCCAACTGGAACAATATGGAGTGCTCTGCAGGAGCTGTGTAGTAAAGAGCTTCGTGGAGGAGGACCAGAGCTTCCTTCCCGAGTCTGGGGCAGGCATTCTGGAGGGTGTTCATGCCAGGGGCAGAGTTGTTCAGGACATAGGGACACAGTCCAAGTACCTAGTAGCTGGGGGGACTTGGCAGATCTCAGGACCTCAGTTTTCTCATCTGTAAAGTGGAGAGAACTCTCATCTTACAGAGTGAGCATGAGGACTAAAGGAAGGAATCCAGAGGTCCATAGTATAGAAAGTGCCCAGTAAATAGGGCCTTCACATGGCTATAGATGAGGAACCTTCAGGGGGTAGGACAAGGGTTGGGGAACAGTGTCCCAGGATAGCAGAGAAGCCTGGAGCCATAAGCCTCTGTTCAGTTCCCTGTGTCTGACCCATGTATCTGTAGTTTGAAATGCACAGTGGGTTGTGGGAAGGCAAGCCCACCCAGCAATGGGCAGACTGACTTGGCCCAAGGACCTGGGCCTCTGAGCAGTGGGTACATTAGAGCTGAACATTCTCCACCTCTCTCTCTCCGTCTCTGCCTTCACCGCTGTGGCCTCCCAGGAGGCCTGGAGTCTCCAGGGTCTTTCTGGATCTGAGGGAGCTTCCTCTCTCTTTGCTTCACACCCTGGGAGGAAGTAGCATTCATGTTCATGTTCCTGAACCCAACGCCCTTTCAGGAAGAGTGACCCTGGTGACCAGGACATCCATGTACTGAGACCACTCAGACATGGGCTGGCAGTCAGAGAGCTAGTTCCTGGCTGGGCTCTGACACTGGCTCAGTATTCTACCCTAAGTAACTCCCTTTCTCTCTGGGAGCCTCAGTTTCCTTATCTGGAAAATGGAGGTGGTGCTAATTGCTTCCCTCCTTTTCCAGGTGGGCAAAGGGGGAAACATGGAATTGGAGTGGTTTGTAAAGTGTGAAGAACTCTAAAAGCCTAGGGGATTTGAGGAGGTACGTGACCCCCATGACAGGATTGCTGCACTTATACCATGCACACTCGTGCACGCACACACACACACACACACACACACACAGCCACAATGAGTAGGCTAAGCCCTGAACCAGGAGTACACATGTGCATAGAAATGTGTGTGTCTGAGCAGTTCCCATGGTGACCTGCCAGTGCTCACAGAAGTCACCACAGAACTCTCAGGAAGCACCTCCTGCCCTCAGTCCTGATGGGGCTCCCCAGAGCCAAGCATGGGGAAGGGTTGGCTGGGCAGTTGAGACCACATTTCCTCCTTTCAGTGCAGAGCTGCCTGGGGCAGAGGCTGCCATGGCTCTTAAAGGGCCCAGGAAGCTGCTGGGAGCCACTGGGGCCAGTGTTGGGGTTGGAGGTTGAGTGTAAGGCTGGCAGACCTGGCACAACCCCAGTGACGCCCACTGTCTTCTCTCTCCACAGGTTGGACAACGTTCATGGCTCTCGGGTAGAACCCAGCGAAACGGCCAGAATGAATTCTATGGACAGGCACATCCAGCAGACCAATGACCGACTACAGTGCATCAAGCAGGTGGGTATGTGGCCTGTGCTCACTCCTCCTCTGCTGCCCAGCAGTTGGCAAGGACAGGCCGTCAGGGTGCTGGCCTACCCTGCAGCTGGGTGTCTGTGGCTCTGGGTGGAGGAGATGTGGGACATGAGTCGCTGGCCTGGCACTCCCTGACCACCCACCTTAGGAGAACATTGCTGGCATAGACCATCCTCATAGTGGAGTCACACATACCTGGGTTCAAATGCCGGCTCTGCCCTATCTCCTCCCCTCTCTTCCCAGCTGTGTGATGTTGGGCCAATGTTATGCCCTCTCTGGGCTCTTCTGTGCACTCTGTGAGGGTGCAGTAAAGTGCCTAATCTTCTAAAACCTACCCCCTCTGCTCCAATGATCTATCTTTTTATCTTTCTTTCTTTCTTTAAAGTGAGAGGAGGGGAGATAGTGAGACAGACTCCCACATGCACCCTGACTGGGACCCACCTGGCAACCCACCGTCTGGGTCCAATAGTCAAATCTGAGCTATTTTTAGCACCTTAGGCTGATGCTCAGACCAACCGAACCATCTTCAGCACCCAGGGTTGATGCTGGAACCAAATGAGCCACTGGCTGAGGGAGAGGAAGAGGAAGATAAGGGGGAGGGGGAGGAGGAGAGAAGCAGATCGTCACTTCACCTGTGTGCCCTGACCAGGAATCAAACTGAGGATGTCCATACACCGGGCTGACACTCTATCCACTGAGCCACTAGCAAGGGCGCCAGTGATTTTTCTATAAAGAAACAGAAAAGGAAAGGTCCTGGGAAATTAGATGACACTACAGAAAAAGAAACTGAGGCATGGAGTAAGGAAAGGAGTCACCTGAAGTCACACAATCCAGCCCCACTGGTACTGGGAAGACCTCCTACCTGAAGTTGGCAAGTTCCCCCTCCTGCCAATGCTCATGCCAAGCTCAGGAGGTGGTTTGCCTGCCAGCCACCTATCTGGACTGTTCAGAGATAGGAAGTGCTCACAGGCGGCCATGAGGGACGCGCGCACCCTCTAAGTACAGGCTCCTTACAGCTCCGTGCCTGTGCACAGACTCCAGAGTGTTACTTTACTCCAGGAAGGAGTAGAGGGTGGTGGAAGGGGTGTGCACTTGGGCATTAAACAAACATGGGGAAACCCCTGCTGTTCCACACACCATACCCCCAGTATGCTGTGCTTTTGTTTCCTTGAGTCTCAGTGTCTCCACCTGTTACACGGGGCCAATAAGGACAACCTCGTAGGATGCAGTGAGGGTCTTGTGGGTGAAACACACAGCCCAGCCCTGGCACGTGGCAGGTGATACGCTGATGGTGGCAAGGCTGTTGTGCTCAGTGTCTCAGCAACAAGGAGGGTTGTGATGGGGTGCATCCCCTTCCTTCAGCAGGTTTAGCAGAGAGCTCAGGTGACCAGCGTAGGCCACTGACCTCAGGACCCCAGCTCACAGCCCAAGCCCCACGTAGTGTGTCCTTCCTGCGCCCAGGTCCAGCGGAGCTGAGGCTGGTCCTGGGGAATGAGGGATATGTGTCTTCTCATTAACATCAAGCAGAGCAATCTCGGAAGCCTGTGCAGCATCTGAGGAGAGGAAATTGAAGAAGACTTGTTACAGATTGAACTCAGCCCCAACAGCTCTCCCAAATGCCAATTACACCTCTGTTCACGGTCACAGAATAGAAACCAGACGTGTACTCCCTCCTTCCCTGCCTTCCCTCCTCCTCTTCTGCAGGACTTTCCTGGTTCTGCCTTTGACTCAGTTTCTCCAGCCCATAAGAGATCACTGTCGGTGGCCGCCACCCCTCAACAATACAGTCGTGACCCCTGTGCGTGAGACTCTGTGTGCCAGGCACACAGCTGCTTCTGGGGCCTGATCACAACCTAACCTTTCTTCTTGCACCTGGCTCTGCATTGCCAAGAATCAAGGCCCAGCCCCCTCAAAGTGTGGCACACAGAGCTCACATTTACTAGCAAACCTGAGTACAGCCCTCACTAGCTACCTGACTTTGACTAAGTTGCCGTTTTACCTCTTTGTCTGCGGAATGGGTGTGGTAATGCACACCCAGCCATTGAGTGTGGTGCAACCCGAAAGCCAAGGATCACCTCAGCTGCTCTTCCCAGGCTGCCCTACACACACGCGTGTACACACACACGGAGCTCTGCATTGGACCAGACAGTGGCACCTTTGGAAGGGTGAGCAAGCTGTCCAGATGCCCTCCAGGCTGTCCAGAACTCCCTGCACCCTCCACGCCCCCTCCCACACCTCCAGTCAGACACAGCTCGGCACTGATGTCTGTCTGCTCCCCAGCTGCCCCAGAGGGCCATGGCTGGCTGAAGACTGTTGGTTCTCAGAGGTTCTCTATCCTACTCAGAAGAGAAAGGCGAGCAGGTCTGCATGCTCTGAGTGATGGATGTGGTAGCTCTGCCTGCCTCGGGCTGGAAGGCTGTGGCTCCCATTTAGGGGCCTCACAGCCTCTGACTCTACTTCAGGCCCTGCCTCTCTCCCACAGGAGTCCTCCCTGCCCCACCACCCACCCTGCTTCTAGCCATCACTTCCCTCACCAACCCCCAACGTCCTGTTGCCCATCTTCCCTCCAGGCCTCTGGCGTAGCTGCCTCAACCCTTCTCAGTCCCGGACACCAGCAGAACTAGTGCCCTCTATCGTGTGCCCTCTTAGGGGTCATAGGCACATCTGGGCTCCATGTGCAAAGCTGTGTAAAGTAGCTAATTCCTGCACAGTAGCCTCCCCAAACCCCAGATGCCCTTCTAAACATCTACAATGCCCAGATGGCCTCAGTGCATCCTGGGCACTCAGATACCTCACCCTTTCTGTTCTTTCTCCCTTGAGGTATAGACCCGGCAGAGCATATATCAGGTCTCCCCACCAGGCTAATTCCTTGGGGACAGAGGATGTGCCGCCATATTTATCTTTGAGGCAGCAGCCTAGCATCGTGCCCAGGCCAGGGTGAGACCCAAGTATGCTGAGGAAAGGGGGAAGGGGTGTACTAATAGATGCATAAGGGAACAAATAAACAGTGGATGGATGGACATAAGGATGGGCAATTAAGTGGGTGGATGGTAGGTAGATTTAGATGATGGATGGATAACTGGATGAATGAATGGACGAGTGGGTGGTTAGATAAATTCCAGATGGATAGGTAGATAGATAGGTTGATGAATGGATGACTGAGTGATGGATAAAATAGATGGATGGTTATGAACTAATTCATATTTGTTTGGATGGATGGGTGCTTGGATGGATGGATCATTTGATTTACAGATGGATTGACAGGAAGATGCATTCATCACTTGGTCTGAGTAGCCAGTCCCTGGTCTGGCCCAACAGACTCATTGGCCAGTAGATATAGCCCAGGTCTTCTGAGGAGCTGCGGAGACGGGCAGGCTTTCTGATGGGGGACAGGGTATTAGTGTCCAGTAAATAGCCACAGCCGGGGAGGCCCCTGCCTATGATGCAAACCTGTGCTTCCACCCCTAGACCAGAAAAGGCTTGCCAGGCTTACCCACACAGTTCTGGCCTCTCTGCATGCCACTGGGGACCTGTTCAGAAGCAGCCAGCCTGCTGGCCTACACCACAGATGGACCATCTTTTGGACAGTGGACTGCTCCCTGACCATGTCTGTGCTACCTACAGTTCCAGGGGAGAACAGAGTGCTGTTTCCATGACCAAGAAGCTCCTAGAAGAAACAAGAAACAGCACACAGGTCCCAGTATGCAGAGCAGTAATAGTCTCTACCTGGACCTCCTCGGTCATGGGGGTGTCATCAGGCATGTTGTTTCTGAACCTTGCAGCAGCCCTGCGAACTGTCATCACCCATTTTATAGGTGAAGGGTCTGAAGCTTGAGGACACATCGGGGCTGTGAAGCCCAGGGGCTGAGATGGGGTTTGGTCCAGGTCCGTCTCACTCATTTTGCTGCATCTCTCAGTCTCCCTGTGCACACCAGCCACCTCATGGTGGAGACGGGCAATCAATCACAGAGAAGGGCAGGACTTGGCCAAGGCCATGGAGCTGCTGAGCAACAGCCAAAGAATGCCTACTATTCTTTCTATCCCAGTTGTGCCCACAGGTGACCACCCAGAGCCTAAGCTGACAGCCACATGAGCTGGCCAGAGTGAAGATGGGGAGGTGGGCTGGCAAGATATAGAAGGCTAGGTGCTAAGGGGCCAGAACACTGGACCCCTGAACCTGGCCTCAGAGGCCATTTGCTAACCCAGAGCCTCAGAGGAGGGTGCTGAGGGTGGGGGTGCTGTGGGCAGCTGCTGACCCTACTAACTGGGTGTGACATCATGTAAATAAATGGAATAACTCAGCAGAGGGAGGCTGCTGGGCAGGGAACTATCCAATTTGCTTCGCTTTTCACATGGAGCCCAGGTGCCGCCTGTGGCTTTGGAGGGGACCCAGATAAGAGAGCACAGGGCTTGGCCTGTGGTGGCACATTGGATAGAATATCGACCTGGAATGCTGAGGTCGCTGGTTGGAAACCCTGGGCTTGTCTGGTCAAGGCACATAGTAGAAGCAACAAGCAAGCAATGAACAACTGAAGTGAAGTAACTAGGAGTTGATACTTCTTGTTCCACCACCTCTCTCTCCTCTCTCTTTAGAATAGAATCAGTAAATAAAATCTTTAAAAATAATAAAAAGCACACAGGAACAGAGGTGAGGGCCCACGGCTGCCCTTTCATGCTCCTCTCTATGGAAGTTCCTCCTATCTCTGCACACCAAGTGCAGGAGCTCTGCCTTCACAGGAAGGGTGCCAAGTAGAGCCAGGGCTTTGAGCTGCTGAGCGCAGCCGAGCTTCCAGGAGAGCCTCTGGGAGACAGAGTCAGGACCAAGGGCAGGCCTGCCGGGAGCGCCCATGGCCGGGCACTTTGCCAGGGCCCTTATACACTTCGTCTTGTTTCATCCACGCCCCAGCCCTGTGACGGAGGGCTGTGCTGCTGCACGCTCGCCCTCTTTCCTTCATCTCCGCGTCTCGTTATTTTCCCACGGAGGGGAGATACTCTCTTTTCCCACGGAGGGGAGATATTTTCATTCATTCCACTTCCTTCTGCCATTTTTAAATCTTGCCTTGAACAAACCCAGTTATAACAACAGTCACTAAACCCTAAGTGAAAGAAACAAACATTCCCACTGCCATCCCATGATCTGCCATCCCCATTCTACAGAGGGGGCAACTGAGGCTCAGAGAGGTGAGAGAACGCACTAGCTCAGCAGCTAGTAGGAGATGAAAGTAGAGTGTGACCACCAGGGCTCCTGCCCCACAAAGACCCCACAGCACATTCCACTCCTGTCCCATTTCTGGGACCTGGAAGCTCCTAAGACCCCTCTCCCTGCCTTGGCTCTGAGGTTGACCCTTGCTGCAAGTAGGGCTGCTGCAGCCCCAAGGCCACTGGAACCTCAGGAGGCACTACCTGCCCCTTTGTAGCTGCTTATACTCAACCCCTGCAAATAGCCACTAAGCTGTCCCACGGAAGGACCCCACCCTCAGTCACACCCAGCACTGGAATCTCAGCTTCACCTCAACCTGCTCCATGACCCAGGCTCAGTGCCTAACCCACCAGTACACCTGGGAAGCCAAGTGTTAAATAAGGGAGGGATGGTCCAGGTCTGAAGAAGGATCTAGGGGCCTTGGCACCAGAATTCCGTTTCTGTTCACTTAGCCCCCCTGACTGGGAGGGGCCTGGGTTCAGGCAGGGACCCCTCCCAACGATGCAAGCCCCTGAACTGAGCCAGACTCGGCCCAGGAGACCAGAGGTCGATAAGCAACATACACCGATCACAGTGTGACAATAACCCGGGCATGGTGTGTTTTAGTCCACCTTTCCAGCTGTGGGTGGTCTGGAGGCCTCTCTTTAGCCCCCATTTCTGCCCTCTTTGGCTGGGGCAGAGTTTGCGCTGAAGCCAGAGGCAGTGGTGCGGGGGAGCATGAAGAAAGGGTCTCCAGGGCCGGCCTGTTTGGGCTCAGGAAAAGCCATCCCTCAGGTATGGGAGTCAGATGCCACCCTCCTGAACCATGCAGGGTTCGCCTCCTGCACTGCCAGCATCCAGAAAACACTTTAACATTGACTATCATTGCCTCTCTCTAGACGCTGGTTTTCCTGTCTTTACAATGGGCTACTAATCCCCAGCCTGCTGGGGACTGGGTTGGGGAGGAGATGCAGATGCGAAGGGAAGTTATATGAAGGGAAGTTGGAGAAAGCTTGAGTTTCCTCCCCATAAGGCGTGATGTTTTCCCTGCTACCTGTGATGACCTCATTCCTGGGACCTCATGCTTTTCCCTCTCCCACAGCACTTACAGAACCCTGCCAACTTCCACAATGCCGCCACGGAGCTGCTGGACTGGTGTGGGGACCCAAGAGCCTTCCAGCGGCCCTTTGAGCAGAGCCTGATGGGCTGTTTGACGGTGAGTCCACACCCTCCCCCACCTGCACACACCCAGAGAAGATGGTTGGGGACCAGCATGCCTGGCCAGTGTAGGGGAGGCCGCAGATGATGGGGGATAAGACATAGGAAGACGTCCCTACTGGAAGAGACGGCCCTCCGTGCTCATGCTGACATACATACACCACAGGAAACGGATCTTCTAGGGAGACATGGCTTCTGTGGAGTGCGTGGATTCCCCACCCTTGATGAGAAGAATCAGGCCCACTTTGGGGAGTTCCAAGTCTGATGGGCTAGATGTTCCATCGTAAGCAAAGCAGAGAGACTCTTGAAGGGTTTGCAGCCATCTGCCCAGTCATTTATTCATTCACTTAGGTAAATATCTGTTGAGCTCTTTTTATGGCCATCCACCCACTTACCCATTCACATAAGCATTTATTGAGCTCCTAGAACATCCATCCACCTGTCTAAATAAACACTGATTGATCCCTCATCACATACAACCCCCTCTGCTAAGGTCTGTGAAACCTATAATGAATAAGCTGAGCCAGTTTCCTCTTTCATAGGGGAGATAGGTGTGGAAAGAGATGGCTGAAAAAATCGTGTAAAGGTGAAGGCAGCACAGAGAAAGGAAGCACTGACTGCCAGGGAGATGAGGCGGGTCACAGACAACTGATAGAAGAAGTCACTTAAACATCTCCAGGAGTTTGAGCCATGTGCACCAGCTGCTGAGGCTAGCCAGAGTGCTCTAGGCACCTGGAATGGTATGTGCAAAGGCCCAGATGTATACTGGAATCCAGAGAACTGAGAATAACTCAGCCTGGCAAGGTCTAGGATACAAATTCAGCATAGGCCAGGCCCAGAGCTGGTGGCATGATTTGCCAGGCTTAAGAGCTTACCAGCTGACATGACAGCCACATAGAAGGAGCTCAAAGCTTGTGAATGTCCCCAGCCACATGACCTGTATCAGTAAGTCTGAGGGCACCTCAGTGGCCAGTGAGGGCAGCTGCTTGGAGGATGCTGAGTCAGCTTTGAAGAGAATGTCGGTAAGCAGATTGCTGGGGAGCCTGGCTACCCCAGGGCTTGGACAGGAGAGGCCCAGCCAGACACCTGACCAGGCAGAAACAGTGGGTAAGACCTGAGTGTACCGTGTTTCCTGTAAAGCTGCAGACAGGAGGGTGGTGAAAGGTCTGACCTGGAGCGAAAGGGACAGCAATGATTACATGGCCCATCATCACCAAACACTGCTTCTGTGCCCGATACTGAGCTTGGCCCACTGGACATGCCTCCTCACTGAATCCTCATACCCACTCTCTACAGCCAGTGCTGTCCCCATTCCCGATTTATCGAGGAGGAAACAGACCTGTGGCTGACTTCCCAAGGCACCACAGCCCATGAGAAGTGGACCCGGGGTTCAAGCAGAGACCCATCTGCCTCTGGAGTGGATGCTCCCGGGTGTTAGGGATGCCAGGCAGGGAGACAGCCAGGACCCTCCCTGTCTCCTCCATTGGTCCAATGCCGACACCATCTGGCCCCCATTGGAAACACTAGGCCAAATCAGGTGGCACCTACATTGCCCAGCCCTCATTGTCCTTCAGCCTACTGGGCTCTCCCTCCCTCCCCAGCTCCATTAATCCTCTTTGTGGGGATCCTGGTTTGGGCTAAACCCCATGGGCAGAGACAGATGTTACCAGAGGTTTCCATACTCCCACCCCAGCTGCAGGCAGCCAGAAGTGAGGGAGGAGGTGAGAATCACCTATAACCCATGGCGAGACAGGCTGCCGTGGTTCCACGGCACCCTGCCTGCCCTGAGCCTGAATTGGCAGGTGGGCATGAGCTGTGCCCTGGACTTGTCATCCATTCATCCAGTAAACACTCATCAAGGCCCTGCAGTGGGCCAGGCCTTGTACTGGGCACCAGAGGGAGTGCAGTAGACCTCTCTCAAGCAACTTACTTTTGTCAGGGGGAGGCTGACACTAAGCACATAAAGGAGTAAGAACAACACCCCAGGAGAGTGGGCAGGGTGGAGGTCAGGAAAAGTCTTCTGAGGAGGTGACCCTCAGCTGAGAACTGAATGGCAAGGAGCCAGCCAAGGATGAGAGGGAGGAGTCTTTCAGGCAAAAGGAATGGCCTATTCACAGGCCCCTAGGCTTGATTTGTTCCAGGAACAGAGCACCAGAAAGGGGAGTGAGCGGGGAGATGAGGCATAAGAGGGAAGCTGAAAGCAGCTAGCACTGGGCCTGAGGGCCAAGCAAGAAGAGTTTGGATATTTGAAGGGCAATGGGAAGTCCTTGAAAGGTCTTGAGCAGATGAGTGATGGGATATGATTTATATGGGGATAGGAGCTCTGAAGAGGAGCATCCTTAGAGGGTAAGATGGAGGGATTGTGGTGGGCTTCCTGGAGGAGGAAGTCCAGGGAAGACCCTGTAGCATCTGGCGGAATGGGGAGTGGCTGTGTCTTCCCAGGCTGGGGAAACTGTGGCCCAAAGCACAGTGCAAGCCCTTCTGGGCCTTCTTCATTGCACCCCAGCTTAAGGCATGCACTCAGTTGAACAACCAGCTCTGCCCCACCCCTGTCCTGCTGCTCATTCAGAAAGGGGCCCTTGGCCCACTGACCACAGCTGCAGAAGCTTGAGTCTGGCTGCCCCTTGGAGCTCAGTAGAACCAGTGGCAGAAAAAGGTGGGGTAGAGGTTCATAGAAGATACCCGCAATGCCCAAGGCTTTTTTCTGGGCACTGTCTCCTTTTATCCTATGTAAACCCTTCAGGGTAGATAGCGAGGAGACCATCACCCCTGTTTTACAAACAAACAGGGGGAGCAGCTTACTATAGTCTCAGGCTGGCACCACGACCAGGGCCCAGGAGCCCCAGAGCCATGCTGCTAACCTCTCAGCCCCCCAGGCATCCTTAATCCCTGCCCTGCCCATGGAGTGGGGTGGGTTAGGAGGTCAGAGATCTCAAGAGGCCTAGCAGGCAAAGCTGTCAAGCCCCCACCGTACACGAGTATGCCGCCCCACCCCAGTGGCAGCCTGAGCTTTCCAGGTTGCCGCAGTCCCCTGGGAGATTTGGGGAGCAAATTCCTCTGGACCTGGCTTACTTGGAGGATATCAATTAAAAACCACTTAGCCTCGGGCAGAAAATGGACACATTTGTGCCATGCCGCTCCTGGCAGCTCAGGCACAATTCAAGTGAGAGACTCTGGGCACTGCGGCGGGCCCTGGGGTGAAGAGCCCATTGGGCCCCTGACAGGCTCCTGCCCCACTTCCCCTTCACACCCTCTGATCCCAGGATGCAGAAGAGCTGGAGCCTGGGGCATTACTTCCTCCTGAGGAAGTAGGCTTTTCCTGAGGGTGCTGGCTGCTCGCTCCCCACCCCTAGCCCCCTCTGTTAACGGCAAGGCTGAGATTCCTCTCTGGGTGTCCCCTCACAGGCAAGCCTCTCTGGACTTGGTCCTTCTTCTTCCTGTTAGAAGGCTCAAGTGGCCAGAGCACAGGAGAGGGGAGGCACGTAAGGAGGTGGAGGAGGAAATGGACCAGTTAGCCCATCAACAGGGGCCTCACCTTCTAATTCCCCTCAGCCTCAGAGCCTTCACTGCCCAATCCCTGGGTGTATGTCCACAGACAGCAGTTGCTGAGCTGTATAACCAGTCCTGGCTGTCACTTCTGGACACTGAGGCCCAGAGAGGTTAAGTCACTTGAGTGAGGTAGAACAGCTTGAAAATGGCAGAACCAGAACCTAGTCTTGTGCCTGACTCCAAAGCAGGGGCAGCAGCGGCGGCAGCAGCACAAATACCAGCTCAGCCCTGTGTTGAAAATGGTGGCAAAGTAGGAAATGAGGGCTCTGTCCCGAGGGGTGAAGATACCACCATGAGACAGAACCGGGACACATGGAACAGTCAGAGCCCATTAAACACCACCCTGGAAATGGAGGACATCCTCAAACCTTTATGAGAGTAACAGGTTCAGAGAAGTTAACTAACTGGGCCTTAGGTTGCACCGTATAGGGTAGAGCAGGATTGGAGCCCAGGTCCAGCATTTCTCCGGCTCCCCTGACTGTCAGAGTCAGAAAGGGCTGTGGGTCTAGCCCCCACCAGGAGGAGAAACCCCTTTTCTGACATCTCCCAATCTTCCCTTCTTCCTGGCCAGCGGCTCACCACTTTTCAAAGCAACGTACTTCCTTTGTGGGATTAACGTACTTACCATGAGTCCTTGAGCATTCCTGCTCTCTCAAATCTGGGCTTCAGTTTCCCTCTCTGTGGCATGAATGGCTGGATTTCCTGATTTGTACGTTTCCTGGACCCCACCCAACCGGGGGCACCAGGGTCTGGTTCTCAGCCAACCTGAGGAGCACTACCGGGCTGGGCCCAGCTGCCTGGGCCTGGGCTGCCAGCAGAGGGCAGCAGCGCTGAGGCTGCCCACCACCTGCCTTTGTGGAGGAGGGGTCTCCCTACCCCACAGTACCCTCACTGAGGGTACTGCCCATTTCAGTGAGAGCAGACCTCTCTGAAGCACAACGGTTTATTCAGCTGAGACCACCTCATAGGGCTTCCCCAGGGTCCTCCAGCTGGGCCAGATGAAGCCAAGGCTGTACTTGAAGCACTCTAGGGTCACAGGGTCCAGCTTAGCCCATTCGGCCACACCTATGTCGTGTGACCTTCAGCAAGGTCCTGCCTTCTCTGGGCTTCTGCTTCCTTGGCTGTGGAAGAAGGCTGTTGGAGCCAGGGACCCTTGTAAATGCGGGAGCTCAGGGGACTTGGGAATAGACACTGGCCTTCTCTTCTGAGGGCCCAGCCCAGGCCTGCAGGACAACCCTTGTACCACCACCAGGCCCCTCTTACCAGCTTTTTATTTTTAAACCGGAGCAACAGGATTAGCCAGTATTGGCCAAACAGTCTGTGGGACCTTTGCCTTCCTGGCCTCAACCTAGGGCCTGAGGGTTCTCCACGCAGGATGGGAGTTATGGCCTTAATCCTTTGTGGTCTGAAAAAGAGCTCCTCTCATGGAAAGAGCCCAGACCTCATTGCCTGGCTGCCTGGGATCACATTCCTGCCCTCTCATGGTCAGGCTTTGTAACCTTGGGCTGTTATTCATCCCTAGTTTCCTCATCTGTAAAACAGAAGTAATAACACCCCTGCGTGGAGCTATAGCAAAACATTCTCTCAGCCCTCAGTACCTGACAGACAACTCGCTCACCACACTATGGCTCGTGTTGATGTCTCTCACAAACATCAGCCTCACCAATGCACCCATTCAGGCAAACTTTCTATGCAGACTGTGCCTTCATTTATTCACCCCAAGTCCCTCCTACCAAAGACAGAGGGTACCATTGTCAATATGTCAGCTAAAAAGACCTTTCCAGAGCCCTTCTCCCCATTCCAGGGAGCGGCCATTAGCAGACATGTCTGGCTGCCAGAAAAAGTTAGGGGCCTTTGTTCTTTGGCCTGAAGACTGAGACTAACAGTGAGGACACCCCCACCCTGGGAGTACCCAGAGACTCTGGAATGTGGTGTTGGAGGCTGGGGTAGGGTAGGAACCACAATACAGGGGCAAATAGAACCGGTGGGAAGGAGGCCTGGGGGTAACAGAAGACTTCTGCGTCAGGGGCTTCTGTTTGCAGCAGAGATGCTGAGCAGACAGCTTAACCTGAGAAAGTCATTTCTCCACCCTGCACAGGGGGTTCCCAGGAGAGGTGGGTATGCAGAGCTCCATTCCAAGAGACTCTGGTGGTCCCAGGAAGAGGACCCACTAGCTCCTCTGTGATTTACCACGAACACTTTCCAGGCCTCAAGTGTCTGTATTTCTTAAATGAAAGGGTCAAACTAGATTTGTGCTTTCCCCACCCTTTTTAGCCCTAGAGCCCTATAATGAACCCCTATATATAAAGCAGATTATGGGGGACTGTTCTAATGGCTACAGGGGCCAGACCCAACGCCACGGCACCCCAAGGTCTACTGAGGACCTCGGGCGCCTCTGGAGCAGCTGGTTTCTAGGGGCCTGATGGTGACATCTTCCCGTTCTCAGGAGAGTGAGCCCTGCATCTGGGAGCACTGCTTTCCTAGTCAGCCATAGCCGCCCCAGCTGCTTCCTGAAACGACTCCATTTTCCAGGGTCCTTTCTTCTTAATAAGGAAACCTAATTTGCCTGCTGTTAATGAGGAAGGCGGGCAGGAGGGAGCAGAGCCAGCAGTCACGGGACACCTCGGAGTGGGCGGGGAGGTGTGAAGGCTGATGGGTATAAACCTGTGGAGTCATCCGTGGGGCCCCAGGAGCATCCCATCCCACACTGCTCCCCCGGGCACTGCCAGCTCTCCTGGGCCCTTGCTTCACCCTCTTCGAGCCCATACTGCTGAGGTTCACGAGGAGATGAATGGGACCTCCAGGCTTTAGAGACACAACTATTAACTAACGGTCACCAACGCTCTTATGGAAGCCACCTGTGTGCCGAGGTGATGCTTGGCACTGAAGACAGACCTCCAACCAAGCATGAGAGCCCTGCAGTTTCTTGGCCTGGCGCTGAGCAATGAGGGAGCTAGGCGTGTCCAGGGGGGTCAGCCTTAGCTGTTGGTCAACTTCAAGCTGAAGCTCACGGGAGCCGTGTGTCCTGAGTCGGTGTCTCCTTGTGCACAGAATTGGACTCGGGGAGGGCTAGTGCTCTGGGTGGGGACCTTGCTCGGAGCAGAGAGGATAACGTGTCCCGTGATGATAGGTGCAGGAGATCTGTGATGGACAGCAGAGAGGTGGTGGGCACAGGACACTTCCTGGGGCCCGGGGACTTGGAAGGGAGTCTGAAGACCTGCACTGCGGGGAGCAGAGACCCAGGTCTGGGGCATCCAGGACCTGACATGCAGCATCCCCACCCAACTGCTAGAATGTGGCTAGATTTGAGCTCCTGAAAGCTCTAGGGCCTGGGCTTTGGGGTCAGACCCACCATAGACAGGAAACTTCTGAGAGCAGAGGCTAGGATCCCAGGGTCTGGTATGGAAGATGAGATTGTCTGTGTTTGTTGAGTGACTGAACAAGGCAGTTAGAGTCCCACCTCCGCCTGATCTTGGGGACCTTCCTTAGCCACTTCACGCATGATATAGGCACACCTGCTCTCTGGGCTCAGAGGCCTGGTGCTGGCCACGACTCACCCCTGCCTTTTCTCCCCTGCTTGCTGGCAGGTGGTCAGCCGGGTGGCAGCTCAACAAGGCTTTGACCTGGACCTCGGCTACAGACTGCTGGCCGTGTGTGCTGCGAACCGAGACAAGTTCACTCCGAAGTCTGCTGGTAGGTGACCACTGGGGCTCCACAGGTATCAGCGGGAGGCGGGAAGGGAACCGGGCTCTACCCCAGGGCTGTGTGCCACCCCTGCTGACTGGTATCTGGGTTTGTCCAGGCGTGGTGTGGGCCTCCAGGAGCAGCAGCTCCTCCACTGGGCTTCAGGGCCCATGTGAGGCTTGTCCCTCATCTTGGGAAGTTTTTTACCTTCCACAATCCAGGGCCAGCGAGTGGTCCAAGCACACCATACCCCAATAACAAGCTAATGGGAGCCAGGCATGGTCTCATTTCATCACCACAGTGACCCCTGGACATAAGCCCTGTGATCATTCCCATTTTATTGATGAAGAAACTGAGGCTTAGAGAAGCTGAAGAGATGTCCCCTAGTCGCAGATCTGGGACTTAAGCCTGGAACTATACCCAAAGTGAGCATTCTTAACTCTGACACTCCCTGTATTCATTCAAAAAAGTTTTATTTAAAATAAAGCACAAATTAAAATAAAACAAATCAGCACATTCAGGGTTCTAACAGCCTGCTCTCTGCACAGTATTTTTTATTGCAACTTTGTCATTGAATGGCACCCCATGACCCCGTTAAACAGAGGCCATGGAAGGAGCCAGGCAGCCTTCTGTCTGGGAGGGCTTTAAACCTACTAGATGAATACAGGCGTACACTCCCCATCATCCTCACTGCTGAAGCAGGGTTGCAACATAAGCTTTAAGATCTCCAACATACCTGTCACAACCCAGCCCTGTCACCTGCTATGTGTATGGTCTCTGAACTTCGGTTTATCTCCCCAGAAAGATAGGAATGACAATGTGGCTGACCTTGCAGGGGTCAGTATAAGCTCTCGAAATAAGTACAGTGCCAAGTACCATGTCTAGATGTGGTTAACACTCTTACCAAGTCAGAGAAATTCACTGAAAAAGAAAATATCGATTATTTCCCCTGCACAGCAATAAAACAGACATTTTCTCTGAATCTGCCAATCAGTCCTTTGGAGTGTATATAGGAAGAGCTGTAATGAAAACAGTTAAAGGACATCTCACGGTGTGTTTTCCTAAGTCCTAATCTTTCGAATGCGGGTGTGGACGCCCTCCTATGTTTGCTGACAGTCCAGGCACAGGGCTTGGGAGAAACTTCTGAAAGGTGGGTCAGGTCTCATTAGCCAGTAGCTACTGTGGGGTCTTTGACACGCCAGCCTGGGTTGAGATATCGCTCTCATATTGAACTGCTTGCCAGAACACGGTCTTGGAATCTCGTAAGTGGTGCCTATTCCTGATGGAATCAGCAGCTGTTTTTTTATTTTATTTTATTTAGATTTTATTTATTCATTTTTATTGGAGAGAGAGAGAGAGAGAGAGAGAGAGAGAGAGAGAGGAAAGAGATAGAGAGAACAGGTGGAGGAGCAGGAAGCATCAATTCCCATATGTGCCTTGACCAGGCAAGCCTGGGGTTTTGAACCGGCAACCTCTGCATTCCAGGACGACACTTTATCCACTACATCACCACAGGTCAGGCAGAATTGGCAGTTTTCATAATAACTTAAGTCAGTGATGGGCAATCTTTTGAGCTTGGTGTGTCAAAATTCACCAAAAAGGCGAGCATAACTCGGGTGGTGTGTCACTTCGAGAAAAACGGCCTAACCGGAAGTCCCAGAACTAGACGCTCTGTGCCGGAGTTCTGTTGTTTTGGCCTACAGACCTCCGGCACAGAGTGTCTACACTACAGCAAATGTTTTATCCTGGCTGTGCAGGAGCCGAGGATGAAACGTCCTTCTCAGCATGCGGCCTCATACTTCTCTGGTATGCGGACACATGTGGCCGCATGTCATCGAAAATGGCTACGCATGTCAGTGCTGACACGCGTGTCATAGGTTCTTCATCATGGACTTAAGTCAATAAAATTCTGACAAGGGAAAAATTGCTACTTATCAAAAAAACGTATACATCCCTGTCTCTGTTAAGCACCTGCTATGTGCAGGCACCTGGCCAGGGCTAGATTACAATAAGAAATAAAATAGTCATGGTCCCACCTTGGGAAACTTGCAGACTGGAGCAGGGGTGGACAGACTTTCTATAAAGGGCTCGATAATGAATAGTTAAAAGTAGGCAGTTTTTATAAAAAGGTTGACTACCCCTGGTAGGCCGTGCAGCCCATAAGAGTAAAACCATAGGCAATACATAAATAAATGTGGGTAGCTAGTTCCGATGAAATGTTTTCCATGAAAGCAGGTATACGCTATTGTTTCTTAACCTCTGATCAAAAAATCACAAGTATATGTGTGTGTGTGTAAATTTAAGTGGCAATAGTGCCATGAAAGAGAATGCAGGGATGACATGAGACCACTCGGGGGTTGGGAAAGGCTGAGTAAGAATTGAATTGGTGAAGAAAAGGAGGAAGAGCTTCTTCCCAGGTTACAAGAACAGCCTGTGCAAAGGCTCAGAGGTAGAAGGAAGCATGGCTTTTGGCAGAACTAAAAGGCAGAACTAATGCCTGTCTCTGTCTCTGTCTGTCCTTCCCTTCCATGCTGCTTCTCAGACTTTCTTCTTGGTGTGTATGAGCATGCTTGTCTAAGTGTGTGGTGGTGAGTGTATCTGTGGGGAATGTAGTGGGGGGCTTGTGTGCATGTCTGTGTGTGTTTCTGTGTTTGTGTATATGTGTGTCTTTCCTTCTCTCCTGCCTGCCTGCCCTGCCCCGTCGCCGGCTCCATTTCTGTCTGTCTCTCTGTCAGGAGGCCAGGCTGGGGCCAGACGAGGGCCGGCGGGATGAGATCATGCAGTGGGGAGTGGTGCTTTGTCAGGAGAGATGGCAGCGAGCTGAGCTGAGCTATGCTCTCCAGCATTGGTGGGCTCTGGAACAGGAGCTCAGGCCTAGGGGCAGTGCTCTTCAGTGTGTGTGTGTGTGAGAGAGAGAGAGAAAGAGAGAGAGCAAGAGAGTGCACAGCAGACACTGCAGCAAACCGCCAAGTCAGCCGTCTCCACGTGGGCCCCTCCGATACCCAGCCCCCAGCTCTTTGTTCTGTGCAGCCTTTAGCCTGGTGCTCGCACATGGGAGCACGCGCACATGCGGCAGGCCAGAGCCTCCTCATTGGGAAGGTCCTTGGGGGCCAAGCCTTTCCTCTTCCTCAGTACAGAAGGTCACCTGCATTGTCACCCAGGACCACAGCATGCCCACCTGCCCCCTCTGCCACTGTGTGCCAGCCCACAGCAACTTGGCAGGCAGCACTGAAATGTCGGCCTCCTCAGCACTGAGCAGGAGGCTGCATGGGCGCCAAGTACCAGGCAGTCGCCATGCCCAAGGTCCCCAAAAGCCCTGTGCGTGCCTCAGCTACTCTCCATGCTTGAATGACTGTGTCCCCTCAGTTGACTCCTGTAAGCAGTGCAGTGGCATATTAAAATTATAGAGAAGGCAGGACAGGTTGCCTGGGGCCTGCCCTCATGCCTTTTTTGACCCCTGAGGCAGGTCAGTGATGCTTCTGTGCTCCCATCTGGGTGACAAGGGGCATGGGGCTGTTGGCAGAATGGAGAATGTGGAGAGAGCAGCAGGTATAAGAGGAACCAGGGTGTCTCAGGGACATCCTGGGGGAGGCGGCCTGGAGAATGGACCAGAGAACTCAGAAAAGAGGTCAGGGCTGAAAGAGGCAGCCCCTAAAACTTCTCAGGGCAGGAAGACCAGCCTTTCTCACTGACTAGTGGAGAAGGTGGTTGTCAATTACCCACATCTGAGGTCTGACTACATGCTGGTTTTTAAAAATGCAGATTAGTTGCCAATTTTTGCTCTTTGGGAGACTACACTGTCGAGTCACATGCCTGGCATCTTTTCAGTGGGAACCTCACACCCATGACTGACTGGGTGGTGGCTGACCCCTCAGACGAGTGCTGTGGTCTTCTCATTGTCTCATACCGGAGCACTTCCCTCAGTTGGAAATGACCCGGGTGTGGTGGACATGTGCGTTCTTTACCTCTATTCTAAGCACACCCTCACATCCCAACACAGCAGCCTGAGCCCCAGGGCCAGGAGTGGAAGCCCGAAAAGAGTAGATTATTTGCTTTGTGTTGACCAACATCTGCTTGGTTTCTCTGATGTGCTGACAGCCGACCCTAGGAGGGAATAGACATGCCTTGGGCCCCTGACCAGCCGGGTAGGCAAAGAATCAGGCCCCCGCCTTGCTCCTCCCAGGAGGGGTCCACAGAAGAGGCTCAGGAAGGGCTCTGCCTTCTCTGGAGCCCTCAGCCCCCACCCCAGGGGGTCAGCCAGACCCTGACCCTGGGCCCTGTGACAAGTGCCCCACCTCCACCAGAGGCTCATAAACTGTTTCCCTCTGTCTTTGAAAATAGTCCTCTTGCTCCCAGTTGGCTGAATGGGGGCCTTCAGACCCCCACAGATATCGAGATGTTCCTGGTCTCTCCTATTTCTACCTTTCCACCTCCCCTCTGGCCTCTCTCTGCCCCCCCTCTGTCTCTGCCCACCTCCTAGCACACTGCCAGCCGCTTTCCCATCACCATCACTGGGGAGGACAAATGGCCTCATTCAGGGACACCCTGCCAGATCTGACTCTCTAAGACAAAGCTGCGCGCAGCTCTGCGTAAAAAACGGCTTGCGGAGGCCCAGTGACCAGGCGGGATTGGTGGGTGTAAATTGCAGGGGATTTGTTAATGCCTGACTGCTGCCCCAGAGACAGTGGGCAGGCAGGCCCTCCCTTGCCCTTGAAATGCCAGGCTGCCTGGTCGGGTGCCTTGTCAAGGCCAGGGACAGACTTCCTCCTGCACACCAGCCCCCACCACTTCATATGAGCTCAGCAGAGCTGGGATGTGGGGGAGGAACTGCCTTCCTTCCTCCTGCTTTGGCCTTCACACTGCAGGTCAGATCCTGCTCAGGAAAGGACTCTGGATTTCATCATCAGGCCCCTGGGAACCGACTCATGGTCAGCCCTGTCTAATGAACGAAACCTATTCACACACTTGCCTCCTGCCAAGTCAGTAATTTTGGAGAGGCCACTGGGCCTCTTAAAGGCATGCCCATTTTATAGAGTAGGACTGAGTCTCCAGGAAAGAGATAGACCCAGGTTATATGGCTTCTAGGCTGAAAGCAGGACTTGGACCTCTGGGTGGTAAGATCTGGAACACAGGGCTGTCCCTGTTCCGAGTGAGCAGGTGGTGTAGGTGGTCCTGTAACCCCCTGGCTCCCTTCCCCTCCCCCAGCTTCCTGAGGCCTGAGGCCTGGGATCCCATGGCCTTACTTTGTTCTTGGAGAAAAAGAACCGTGGGGAGGAGCCCACGTGACAGAGGGTTTGTGGACACATCATTCCCAGGCTAAGGAATTGGGGGGAGGGGTGGCCGTGATGGTCCCTAGGGTGTCTGGCATAAACAGTACGGAAGGAGCACGGCCACGGAAGACTGGGAGAGGGAATATTTGGAAATAACTTCAAGGACCTGGGAATGGGAGCTGAGTAGTTCAGTGGTCACCCCACAGCTACTGAAAACAAGGTCCCCCAAGAATTATTACTGTATGTGGAAATGCTTTTGATGTTAATGTTTTTAGAAGGGTAGCAAAATGGTGTATGTTCATTATGACCTCAATGAGATAGAAAACCATATAAAACATGTATTTATTTAGGCACAGAAAACAGGGAATGTACCAAAATGTCAACTCATAAATAATGAGTCTATCTAGATTGGGGGGTAGGGTGGAGGGTGACTTTATTTCCCACATTTTCTTCAAGGAGCACAGCTTCTGTTTTTAAGCAGAAGCAGCAAAGGTTGTTGTGGGTTCATTTGGAGCTTGTCTGGAGCTGGCAAGGGTGGAGTGAGACAAGAGTGCCCTTGTCTTGGGGTGGCTTGGCAGATCCCCAGTGCAGCCCTCTGTTTCCCGAGGCCCTGTGGGCAGGCCTCTGCTTGTGGGGAGGCTCCTCTTCCTGTCTCCCTGTCTTCTGAAGGATTAGCTCATCGCTGGCTCCCCACATAGCCAGGCTGTGCAGGGACATTGCTAGCCGGGGTCCAGTGAGTGGATATTTGCTTTCCAGGCCTCTCCAAGATGAGAATGGGAGAGAGAATTAGGCATCAACTCATGGCAGCGGTGCCTGGGGCCAAGACCCTGACAGATGATACAGAACCTTCTCAGGGTAGGGCTGCTTCTCTTATCTGGACCTTGGGATTCCTCACCCTGGCCATATGATTGAGACAAAGGTCTTCAAGGGTCAGGGAGGCTATCGATGAGACATGGAGTAGGGAGAGGCAAGGATGGAGGAGCCTCAGAGAAATTATGTGTCTGAGTTTAGCCTCCACCAGATGCAGACCTTGCAATGAAGATTCCGGTACAGTGGTTTATTTAGGAGAATCCCAGAAAACACAGGGAAATGAGACAGGGGAGGGAAGGTGGTTGATGAAAACTATGTTGTTAAACGTGTTGCCTGCTTTGGGCACCTGCAGGGAGATCTGGGAGACTGAGTAGAACGTGTCCTCCTCCGTCAGCCTAAGAGTCAAGGGCAAGGAGTATTCATTCCAGCATCTGGCATCCAGTGTTGGTTGAGGGCTGCTTGGGGTCAGGGCATGGGTGCACCCGTTGACACCAGCAGTCACAGCACAGCACACACTGTAAACAGGGAGCATGCGTGAGCTTCCTGCAGTGCCAGCAGCAGGGCGTTCTCCCAGCGTCAGTCATTCGCATCCTATCCTGTCATCCTGCTGCTTTCCAGGCCCTCGTGTTATGATCATATTCTTCCTATTGTTTCTCACTCATTTTGAATTCAAAACAGATATTTCAAAAGGAAAATCTATATCGTCTATGTCTTATATTGCTACCGTAACTGGCAGACCGGTCCCCCTTGTCACATTTAGAAATTGTCACAATAAAGACAATATCGACCTCCCTGTGTTGGGCTTAGCTGCAGGTAGCTGTCCCACAGCTAGAGCCTGGGCCAGCTCTCTGCCAGTTAAACAGGGAGACGGGGCTTTAGGAACCTAAGATTCCTCACTGAAAGAGCAACATCCCAGATATGGGAAGAGAGCTGACGTGGCAGTGGCTTTCTCACTGGGTTGCATGACCACCCAAACCATCTTAGGGGCCACATCCTTTAGCCTACACTTGAGGGTGCCTCACTCAAAGGGAACACAATTGGTGAGGCCAGGAGGGCCTGGGTGCCACCCTTTACCTCCTTCTCCCCTGGTCCAGCCACGCCCTGCCCAACATCAGTTTCTTCTACAGTCCAATGCATCTGCACCATTTCTCTGCTTTCCAGCAACAGGAAGATGATGAGGTTACAGGTATGGAAATGCCTCTTAAAATGAAAAAAAAAAAAAAACATTAAAAATGAATTTTTAGGGCAAGGAATGATTAGCACCTTGTGCCAGGCCCACTCTGCACCGAGCAGAGGGGCTGCAAATGTGTATGAATGCACCATACATCCCTACTCTCAGGGTTTGAAATCAGTGAATGCTCCCATTCTGTAAGGGAGAAATGATAGTCATCCTATACACAACACAGCCATTTACACGGTTCTTTGTCCAGTCTCTTATGGGATCCCCAAGGCAGGCTGTTTCCCATTTAAAGAGGAGGAGACTGAGGCTCTGAGGAGTGGGGAGGTAGCCCTGGCAGGAGCAGAAGTGGGACCAGAACTCTGGCTCTTCCTGCTTCTCTGCAGGTGCCCCCCCCCCCAGAAGCTGATAGCCTCAAGGGAAATGCAGGACCACGGGGTTAGTGCCCAACAGGCACCTAGTTTGTCACCCTGCAGCCTTAGTGCTGCCTTCAGCCACCCAGCCCAAACGTGCTTCTGGGACAGAGGTCCTGCCAGAACCCTCCAGCCCAGGATTCCTCGAAGATGCCATGGCTTCCCCAGAGAAGATAATAAAGCCATCAGCAGCAGTTAATTCTGCAGAGCAAAGAGTCAGGTAAGAGGATTAAGAAAGCCAGAGCTTTGGTTTTAAGATGGAGCTTAGCATTCTCACCTCTAAAGGAGAGATTTAATGGGATTCCAGGGTGTGAGAGTGACATGGACCAGGGGCTTGGCAGAAAGTGGGTAAGGTGGTTCTGGAACTTTTTAAGCAAGCATTGCAAGCCACTGCCTTGTAAATTTCTGCTGGGTTAGACAGGCAGGAATTAACGAGGGTGCAGGTATCATCAGTCTTGCCTATTTAGACTTACAGGGCCAGGGCATCTGGATTAGGGAAAAATCTGATGATGATAGCAAAGATTTTTTATATATATATTTTTTATTATTATTAATTCTAATGGGGTGACACCAATAAATCAGGGTACATATGTACAATGAAAACATCTCCAGGTTATCTTATCATTCAATTGTGTTGCATACCCATCACCAAAAGTCAAATTGTCCTCTGTCACCTTCAATCTGGTTTTCCCTGTGTCCCTCCTCCCTATCCCACTCTTCCCTCCCTCCCCCCCCATCCCATAACCACCACTCTCTTGTCCATGTCTCATATTCTCACTTTTATGTCCCACCTATGTATGGAATCATGCTGTTCTCAGTTTTTCTTTTTTCCTGATTTACTTATTTCACTCCGTATAATGTTATCAAGGTCCATTCATTTTGTTATAAATGATCCGATGTCATCGTTCCTTATGGCTGAGTAGTATTCCATAGTATATATGTACCATAGCTTTTTAATCCACTCGTCTTCTGACGGACACTTGGGCTGGTTCCAGATCTTCGCTATTGTGAACAATACTGCCACAAACATGGGGGCGCATTTCTTCTTTTCGAACAGTGCTATGGTGTCCTTAGGGTATATTCCTAAAAGTGGGATAGCTGGGTCAAAAGGCAGTTCGATTTTTAATTTTCTGAGGAATCTCCAAACTGTTTTCCACAGTGGCTGCAACAGTCTGCATTCCCACCAGCAGTGCAGAAGGGTTCCCTTTTCTCCACATCCTCGCCAGCACTTATTCTGTGTTGTTTTGCTGATGAGTGCCATTCTGACTAGTGTGAGGTGATATCTCATTGTGGTTTTTTTTTGTTTTTTTTAATATATATTTTATTATTATTAATTCTAATGGGGTGACATCAATAAATCAGGGTACATATGTACAATGAAAACATCTCCAGGTTATCTTATCATTCAATTGTGTTGCATACCCATCACCAAAAGTCAAATTGTCCTCTGTCACCTTCAATCTGGTTTTCCCTGTGTCCCTCCCCTCCTCCCTATCCCACTCTTCCCTCCCTCCCCCCATCCCATAACCACCACTCTCTTGTCCATGTCTCATACCCTCACTTTTATGTCCCACCTATGTATGTAATCGTGCTGTTCTCAGTTTTTCTTTTTTTCTGATTTACTTATTTCACTCCGTATAATGTTATCAAGGTACATCCATTTTGTTATAAATGATCCGATGTCATCGTTTCTTATGGCTGAGTAGTATTCCATAGTATATATGTACCATAGCTTTTTAATCCACTCGTCTTCTGACGGACACTTGGGCTGGTTCCAGATCTTCGCTATTGTGAACAATGCTGCCACGAACATGGGTGCGCATTTCTTCTTTTCGAACAGTGCTATGGTGTCCTTAGGGTATATTCCTAAAAGTGGGATAGCTGGGTCAAAAGGCAGTTCAATTTTTAATTTTCTGAGGAATCTCCAAACTGTTTTCCACAGTGGCTGCACCAGTCTGCATTCCCACCAGCAGTGCAGAAGGGTTCCCTTTTCTCCACATCCTCGCCAGCACTTATTCTGTGTTGTTTTGCTGATGAGTGCCATTCTGACTGGTGTGAGGTGATATCTCATTGTGGTTTTAATTTGCATTTCTCTAATGATTAGTGATGTTGAGCATTTTTTCATATGCCTATTGGCCATCTGTATGTCCTCTTTGGAGAAATTTCTATTCATTTCTTTTGCCCATTTTTTGATTGGGTTGTTTGTCTTCCTGGTGTTGAGTTTTATAAGTTCTTTATAAATTTTAGTTATTAACCCCTTATCAGATGTGCTGTCGAATATATTCTCCCATTGTGTGGTTTGTCTTTTTATTCTGTTCCTATTGTCTTTAGCTGTGCAAAAACTTTTTAGTTTGATATAGTCCCATTTGTTTATCTTGCCTTTTATTTCAGTTGCCCGTGGAGATAAATCGGCAAATATACTGCTGCTACAGATGTCGGAGAGCCTGCTGCCTATGTTTTCTTCTAAGATGCTTATGGTTTCACGGCTTACATTTAAGTCTTTTATCCATTTTGAGTTTGTTTTTGTGAATGGTGTAAGTTGATGGTCTAGTTTCATTTTTTTGCAGGTAGATGTCCAATTTTCCCAACACCATTTGTTAAAGAGGCTGTCTTTACTCCATTGTATGTTCTTTCCTCCTTTGTCAAATATCAGTTGTCCATAAAGCTGTGGGTTTATTTCTGGGTCCTCTGTTCTGTTCCATTGATCTATGTGCCTGTTCTTATGCCAGTACTAGGCTGTCTTGAGTATAATGGCCTTATAGTAAACCTTGATATCTGGAAGAGTGATACGTCCTGCTTTATTTTTTCTTTTTAAGATTGCTGAGGCTATTGGTGTTCTTTTTTGGTTCCATATAAATTTTTGGAATATGTGTTCTATATCTTTGAAGTATGTCATTGGTCTCTTAATTGGTATTGCATTGAATTTATAAATTGCTTTGGGTAATATAGACATTTTAATGATGTTTATTCTTCCTAGCCATGAGCACGGTATATACTTCCACTTGTTTGTATCTTCCTTGATTTCTTTTATCAATGTTCTATAATTTTCCGAGTACAAGTCCTTAACCTCCTTGGTTAAATTTACTCCTAGGTACTTTATATTTTTGGCTGCAATAGTGAAGGGGATTGTTTCCTTAATTTCTTTTGCTGACAGTTCATTGTTGGTATATAGAAATGCCTCTGATTTCTGAGTATTAATTTTATATACTGCCACCATGCTGAATTCATTTATAAGGTCCAGTAGTTTTTTGACTGAGACTTTAGGGTTTTCAATATACGATATCATATCATCTGCAAATAGTGACAGTTTTACTTCTTCTTTTCCAATTTGGATGCCTTTTATTTCTTCTTCTTGTCTGATTGCTGTAGCTAGGACTTCCAGAACTATGTTGAATAAGAGTGGTGAAAGGGGGCATCCCTGCCTGGTTCCTGATCTTAAGGGGATTGCTTTTAATCTTTGTCCATTTAGTATGATGTTTGCTGTTGGTTTATCGTAGATGGCCTTTATCATGTTAAGGAATGATCCCTGTATTCACACATTACTGAGAGTTTTGAGCATGAATGGGTGCTGGATTTTATCAAATGCCTTTTCTGCATCTATTGAAATTATCATGTGATTTTTGTCCTTCCTTTTGTTTATGTGATGAATCACATTGATTGATTTGCAAATATTGAACCAGCCTTGCCTCTCCAGAATAAATCCCACTTGATCGTGGTGTATGATTTTTTTCATATATTGCTGGATCCGGTTGGCTAATATTTTGTTGAGAATTTTAGCGTCTAAATTCATCAGGGATATAGGCCTATAATTTTCTTTCTTTGTGTTGTCTTTGCCCGGTTTTGGGATCAGAATTATGCTCGCCTCATAAAAGGAGTTTGGAAGTCTTCCTTCCTCTTGAATTTTTTGAAATAGCTTGAGGAGGATAGGAGTTGGATAAGAGTTAGTTCTTCTTTGAATTTTTGATAGAATTCACTTGTGAAGCCATGAGGCCCAGGACTTTTCTCTTTTGGGAGTTTTTTGATAACTGTTTCGATCTCATTTGCTATAATTGGTCTGTTTAGGTGTTCTGATTCTTCCAGATTGATTTTTGGAAGGTTATATGATTCAAGAAATTTGTCCATTTCACCAAGATTGTCTAATTTTTTGGCATATAGTTCTTCATAGTATTTTCTTACAATGCTTTGTATTTCTGTTGTGTCAGTTGTTATTTCTCCACTGTCCTTTCTAATTTTATTTATTTGAGTCCTCTCTCTTTTTTTCTTGGTGAGTCTAGTTAAAGGTTCATCAATCTTGTTTACCTTTTCAAAGAACCAGCTTCTGGTTTCATTGATCCTCTGTATTGTTTCCTTAGCCTCTATGTCATTTATTTCTGCTCTGATCTTTATTATTTCCTTCCTTCTACTTGTCTTGGGTTTTATTTGCTGTTGTTTTTCTAGTTCTTTTAGATGCAGGGTCAGGTTGCTTATTAGAGCTTTTTCTAGCTTCTTATGATATGCCTGTAGTGCAATAAACTTCCCTCTCAGAACTGCTTTTGCTGTGTCCCATAAATTTTGAGTTGATGTATGCTCATTATCATTTGTTTCTAGAAACTTTTTTATTTCTTCTTTGATCTTATTGTTAATCCATTCATTATTTAATAACATGCTATTTAGTTTCCAAGTGTTTGAGTATTTTTCAGTTTTTCTTTTGTGGTTAATTTCTAGTTTCATGGCATTGTGATCAGAGAAAATGCTTGATATGATTTCAATCTTCTTAAATTTATTGAGACCATTTTTGTGTCCTAACATGTGGTCTATCCTAGAAAACGTACCATGAGCGCTTGAGAAGAATGTATATTCTACTGCTTTAGGGTGAAAAGTTCTGAAGATATCTATTAAATCAAGTTGATCTAGTGTCTCCTTTAAGTCTGCTGTTTCTTTATTAATTTTCTTTCTTGAGGATCTATCCAGTGTTGTTAGAGGGGTATTGAAATCCCCTACTATGATAGTATTGCTGTTAATCTCGCCCTTTATATCCATCAAAGTCTGCTTTATGTATTTCGGGGCTCCTATATTTGGTGCATAGATATTTATAATAGTTATATCTTCCTGTTGAATTGTTCCCTTTATCATTATATAGTGTCCTCCTTTATCTCTTACTACAGCCTTTGTTTTAAAGTCCATTTTGTCTGATATAAGTATTGCTACCCCTGCTTCTCTTTTCATTTCCATTTGCATGAAATATTTTTTTCCATCCTTTTACCTTCAGTCTATGAGCATCTTTTGTTTTAAGGTGTGTCTCTTGTAGACAGCATATGTATGGGTCCTGTTTCTTTATCCATGCAGCTACCCTATGTCTTTTGATTGGATCACTTAATCCATTTACATTTAAGGTTATTATTGATATGTAGTTGTTTATTGCCATTTTATTCTTTAAAGCTGTATTCTTCTTTTGCTCTATTCATTCCTCCCTTTAAACTGTTCACATGAGGCCCCTTAGTATCTCTTGCAGAATTGGTTTGGTTTTTATGAATTCCTTCAGGCTTTCTTTTTCTGGGAAGCTCTTTATTTCTCCTTCAATTTTAAACGTTAGCCTTGCTGGATAAAGTAGTCTTGGTTGTAGGTTCTTGTTCTGCATTTCTTTGATTATATCTCGCCATTCCCTTCTGGCCTCAAGTGTTTCTGTTGAGAAATCCGATGTCATCCTTATGGGGGCTCCTTTGTAGGTGATAGCCTTTTTTTCTCTAGCAGCTTTTAAAATTTTTTCTTTATCCATTAGCTTTGGTATTTTAACTATGATGTGTCTTGGTGTAGATCTTTATGGGTTTCTCTTTAATGGAGTTCTGTGTGCTTCTTGAACGTGTGGAGTGTTTCCCAGCCTTAATTTAGGAAAGTTTTCTGCTATGATTTGATTGAACAAAGTTTCCATTTCCTGTCCTCTCTCCTCTTCTTCAGGCACCCCTATGATGTGAATGTTGTTTCTCTTCATATTGTCACAAAGCTCCCTTAGAGTTTCCTCACATTTTTTAAGTCTCTTTTCCTTTTTCTTCTCTGCTCCTGTGCCTTTGTTTATTGTGTCCTCTAACTCGCTTATTCGATCCTCAGCGTGATTCATCCTGCTTTTAATTCCTTCCATTGTGGCCTTCAGTTCTGATACTGTATTTGTCATTTCTGTCTGATTCTTTTTTATTATTTCAATTTCATTTTTTATACTTGTTATCTCTTTATTTAGGTGTTCATAATGACTATCCATTGTTGCTCTAATTTCTTTGAACATCCTAATTATCATTATTCTGAATTCTGCTTCTGGTAATTTGGTTATATCTGGTTCATTCAGGTCCTTCTCTGGGGATTTCTCTTGATTCATTTGGTTTGCATTCCTCTGCCTGCCCATTTTTTCTGTGTATAAGCATGTTGTGGCCACTGGAGTCCAGTAGGTGTTCCCTTTGTGTTCTCTAGGTGTGGTCTGTCTGCAGGCCCCTCACCCCCTCTGCCGGTGCCTAGGGTGGTTGGGTATGAGCGTTACCAGCGCCGGCCCACTGTGGCTTTTGCTGTGATTTCTGCCTCTCCTCCGTGGGAGGGGCTGTCACTGAAGCCACAAGTCTTAGCACCAAGGGTAGAGGTGAGCACCTTTGCTCAGCTGGGGACCCAACCTATTTCCGGACTTCCGCCCAGAACCCTCAGTCAGAGCCTGCTCGCCACAGTTTCGCAGGTTGGGCAGGGCTTTTGACGTGCTCTCAGCTGTGAGCGTTTGCCCGTCTGGAGATTTAGCCCCGCCCTTGAGGCCAGGGCCCTTCTGCGCAGGGTCGGAAACCCAGGTTTATTGGGCCGGGCGTGTTTTCTGGCTTCTGCTCAGCTGCGTATTCCGCTCGTCCCAGACTCTACCCCGCCCCCGCGTTCGGAGCCCGCTCGTGCACGTATGAATGCAATCCGCGGTTTCTCTGGCCGGGCGGGGATAGTAGCGTGAGCTCAACTGCGAGCTTCCACTTGTCTCGGGGTCTAGCCCGTTCCCGCACTCGGAGCCCGCTCGCGCACGTATACTGGCCAACCACAGTTTCTCCGGCGTGGGTTGGGGGGCTGGTAGCGTGAGCTCAGCCGCGAGCCCCTGCCCGTCCCTGGTCCTAGCCCGGTCCCCGCGGTCAGGGCCGTCCTGCGCAGGGTCGTAGAGCAGATTTCTGCCCGTTCCTGGCCTCCCGCTTTGTCCCTGTAAGTGGGGTTAAAGGTGGGCCCGCAGCTGCCGGTCCGCTCTCGCGCGTCCCCTCTGACCCTCTGGGCTAGACCGAGCTCCCACCGACTTGGCCTCTGCCCACGCCGACAGAACCGCGTTTCAGCATCCTGTCGCCCCAAACCCTTAAGCAGCCCTCAGCAGAGTAGGAAGGGACCTAATACTCCACACTGTAGGCCTGGGAGCTCCCTCACTTGTTTCACAGCTCAAAACTGTCCAAAAGCCTCTTCTAGGCTCTGAGACTGCAGGCTGGGGCTTGGTTCCTGGGACCCAGGTCCCTCCCTCTCCGCCAAACTTTCCTCCCACCCCGTTGGTCTCTCCGGGCTGCTGTTTGCTCCGGGGAGCTGGGCAGCCCTCTTCGCGTTTTCGCTATTCCTACCAGTCTCAATGTGGCTTCTTCTGTGTTCCTTGGTTGAAGAGTTCACTTAGTTTAGTTCATAGTTGGTTTATCCAGATGATGGTTCTTTAAATTGAGTTATAATCCACTTTGCTTCTGGGAGTTGAAAGTTGGTACGTCCGCCTACTCCGTCGCCATCTTGCTTCCAATAGCAAAGATTTGATAAGCATTTTCTCAGTAGCAGGCACTGTGAGGAGCATCCATGAACTCGTTTATTCTGCATGGTGATCCCATGTCTTCCCCTTTCACAGATGAGGAAACCAGTGTTTACGAAGACAGTAATTTGATCAAGGCTGCTTGGCTACAGAGCCAAAATTGTGATCCAAACAAGAATATCTGACTCTGAAGCTAAAAACTGCCCCTGAATGAGCAGGTTGAAATGAAGTCCTGGGGAAGGCATGTTCAGGACTCAAGAGACCTTGTCATGATCACCTGACTCGCTTGCAGGTGGAGATGTTAAATACAGCATTTGACGATGATTTGTCCTTGTTGATCGGTTAGACACCCACTCATCTTTGAGCTTGTTCAGTCTGCACAGTCCCATGGATAGTGAGTAGCAGGGCCTGGCACAAAGTAAGCATTCAGCACATGTCAGCTGTTACTGCCATAATTCTTTGGTTGGCCCCAGTTTCAAATATATTTCCCAGAAACCATTCAGCTAGTTCACAGAGAAGAATAGTAATTAAAAGCATGGACTCTGGAGCAGCTTGCCTAGGTGAGAATCCCACCCAGCCCTCCTCTTGCCAGCTGCGTGACCTTGGGAAAGTCACTTAACATCTCTCCCGCGATGACTTCATTTCCTAAAAGCTGATAATAATAATGCCTACATTGTAGGCATAAGTGATTTGACGTATATACAGGCTTAGAATAAGGCCTGATAAGTGCTATAAACATGTTAGCAATCTAATTCTGACATGTTAGCATTTAGACTTCCTTAGGATGCCTGTCATATATGGAGGCAGCTAAAAATATGCCTAATGCTGTGTCATGTTTGGGGTTTGGAAAATAGGGAACCTGTGTGTGGAGATAGGGCCAATGTAAATTTTAGCCACATTCACTTCCAGGTGAGGAGGAGATGAGTGAGATCCTATTGGCTCAGGGCAGGGAATGGCCCCTTCCTAAGGCTCCAGGGCCAGAAGCCCAAAGCTATCTCCAAGACAGCACAGGCTCACATGGAATGAAGAGCACATTTCATTTCCCCCAACAAAAGGAGGCATGAGGCCTGCAAGAGTGGAGAGTAGAGAGCTGAGGAAGCTGGACAGAGTGAGCCGCACTCTGTCTGTGCCTGGGGCTGAAGAAGTTTGAGGGTCTCTGTCTCATCAAGCCTCCCAGCAGCCCTTTCCAAAATCCTTTCAAGAGAGAAAGTAATGTTTGGAGTGCTGTCTGTGAGCTCCTTCTCCATGCGAGGCACTGTGTGGGCATGTTATGAACATCAACACTGATACAATGGTCCAACAACCCATTTTATAGACTAGAACAGTGGTTCCCAAACATTCTGAAGTTGGGGCACATTTAAAATTCTACAAATAATTGTAGGCGCACTATATACAAATTTCTGAGAAATATGTTATAATAATTAAGTCAAATATCAAAGAAAAAATATAAAGTCCAAGCCTGCTTTTATGGTAATTAAACAAAATAAATACAACAAAATTAAATTTACTCTGACATTAAAAAACATTTTTAAGGGGGGTAAGGGAGATGTTGAGGGAAATATGAGTGGGATGCAGTTGGGGTCACCCTAGAATGTATATAAACTCAATTAAATAAATTTTTTAAAAAAAGGAAAACAAAACATTTTTATGTTACAGTTTTTTGAGTTATGCTTTTTAGAATTTGTAAAAAAGAGGGACTTAAAAATAAAAAAATGACAAAAATGTTATCTTTTTATACATATAGATACATTCTTAGTAAGATTTAGTAAATTCGGCAGGTCCCTGCACGAATGTGTTAAGTTTTTTTTATTCTTGTGTTTATGAGAAACATGAGCCTGATGTGTCCTAGTGATTTCTTCAATGTTTGAGCATATATTTGAAAGGCAAACTCTCATTTCCTCGTCAATACATTGAAGAATTCCTCTCTTTTTACTCTTAATTGTGTTGAGGGTAGAAAATCCTAATTCACATAAATAGGATGTTGAAAATTGTAGTAAAATGTTCAAAGCTTTTTTAGATATTGCCACATATTCTTCTTTTATAGAAATCCAAAAGGCTTCAAGAGACAGTTCCTTACGTTTAATCATCAATCCAAAACCCCACCATACATATCATCTTAACTTTACACCAAACAAAGGATAGAAGAAACTTGTCTCCTGTCTTTCCGGGGAACATGGGGGATAGTGTAAACAATCCAGCACCACAGCTTAACAGCCTTTTGCAACCTAATCAGGCAAGTGAGGTGGGGGGTTGGGCAGACTTTCAGCTTACAGCCAATTCTCCACACCTCTGTCCCCCCATATTTCTCTGGACTAATACCATAGGGCACACCTGGAAATCTTCTAGGGTGCACCAGTGCCCCCTGACACACACTTTGAGAACCACTGGACTAGAAAACTGACATACAAAGATTTATTAACTTGCCAAATGTAACTCAGATACTGTGCATAATAAAGCATGGGATGAGTGACTAGATGGCTCTGGATGGTTTATGCATGGCTGAGACCAAAGAGGAACAGGCAAGAAACAAGAGAATGAGGGAAGAAGGGTGTGGACTGGGATGAAAGGGCCTGCCCCAATTCCAGCTACTCACTCCTTCCGGAAACTGTGGGTCTCAGACTATGAGCCCCCAGCTTTGCTGACCTCCACACTTTCAGTGGCCCTCATGCAGTTCACTAGGATAGGGCTGGTCTCGGGACATGAACAACCGAGATGTGAACGCCAGAGTGGGGACAGCATAGGACGGGTGCAAGCTCAGGCTTCAGGATCAGGCCGACCTGGTCTCGGCCTAGCTCCATCACTTCCATGCCACATGTGACTGCAACCACGCCTCCCGGCCTTTTGCAAAATGATGGGTACAAAGTATTTAACACAACAGCTGGCATCTCAAAAGGGCTTTATGCATAATCATTCTGATTATTTAGTCCTACCTTGCTGTGCAGGCTCTGAGACCTACTTGCTGTGTGACTTTATGCAAATAGCTTCACATCTCTAAGCTAGGAGTCCAGCACATGTAGAATCCCAGTCTCCTGGCTGGAGAGGCAGCAATTCTGTTTCCGTGGCAACCCAGCTGCCTCTCAAGGGACCATCTAGATCACTTCATCCTGGCAAGGTGCTGCCCAGGCAACCAGGTGTTTTTGTGTTGCAGTGGAAGCTCTGCACAGTGGTAATTCTGAATCCTCACTGGGGACAGTGTGGTGGCCAGGCAGATGACTGGAAGGAAGTATGGCCACCTTAGCCATGCCTGCCCTTGCTATTCCTGGGCACAGAGACAGACCCCAGAGCTTGGGAACTCTGACCAGAGACTTTCCTTGAGGAGCTATTAACAGTTGCTTCATTATATTGCTAGACATGTTTCCTAGCATGTTGAGGCTGGCCAGGTGGGAAACAGTGCCTGGGGCTGGACTCCTGTCAGTAATTCCAAAGGACCCAGTTTCACCTGTTTGGGATGAAGAGCCACTATTGTCTCTAGCAGGAAACTGGGGGTGGAGGGTTAGGGGGAGAGGGAATTAGGAGTGTGTCTTTGAAACAGGCACATAATTATCGTGACAGCAGAAACTCAGAGCAAAGGATAAAGTAATTCACCCCTTCACCAGTGGTGCAGGGCACTTGTTTATATGCAGACGTGGTGATTGGCACTTAGGTAACCCTAGAGAGCTTCTGTGCCCTCAAGGAGCTCACGGACCTGGATGTATTCAGGAAAAACAAAGTCAGCAGACCCACATCAGCAAAGGGGAGAGCTGAAGACAAGGTGAACCTCCTGGGACCAGCACTTGTAGCAGGAAGCTCCCAACCCAGGTGGGGTTGGACAAAGTAGGGATAGCCCATGGTCTGCGGTCTGCCATCACTTCACATAGGAGAGCTGTTAAAACAGGCTCATACATAATCATTCTGATTATTTAGTCCCACTCTCTTGTGAGAGAGAGATCTGTCCCCTTTTCCAGCTAGGGAAACTGAGGCTCAGAAAATCAAAGTTCCTGCTCAGTGTCTCAGCTGGCTGGATGAGAACTGGGCCCTGCATCCTCCACAGTGCTGCTCTGCTGCTCTCCTGCTGGGCTAGTGGCTGGAGGGTGGGCTGCTCCATTTCTTAGAAGCCTGAGCCCTCTCTGTAAGCTGAGCAAAACAGCTCTTTGTCTGTGTCATTTGGTCCTTTACTCTCTCTTTCCCTCATGCACTTTCCCTATTTCTCTCCTCCCTCCACCTCCTTCTCTTTCCTGCTCTCCCTCTCCTGTCCCCTTTCTCCTTCTCTCCCTCTCTACCCCACCCTCCCTTCCCTCTCCCCCTTTCATTGCCTTTGTTTCTACTTTCCTCTCAGGACTGCAGCTCCACAAACCATTGGTCCCACTGGCTGCAGTTCAGCTCTGCCCTGGGGTCACCTGCATGACCCTCATGCCCTAGGCCCCAAGCTCACTGTCCACAGGTGCCCCCCATCGGCCCCAGCCCAGGCCTGGACTGTGCCCCAGAAATACCTGCTGCCATTTATGCTGCCCCCTCCTGAGCACCCTCCGCTGAGGAAGTGACATAATCGCACACACTGCTGTTTCCTTCAGGCTCCGTGTGGTCCTGAGCCCACTCTCAGATGTGCGCTCCAGATGTTTAGACTCACTTCCTCCCAATTAAGTGTCTGCAGGGAGACCAGGAGGCGCGGGGGCCCTGCCTGTGAAGGGCTCACGTCTGTGCAGAAGGGCTTGGGAGAGAGAAATTGGAGCCCGCCCTCCAGAGGCACAGAGAGAAAGCAGGAAATGGGTGTGCTCCATGGAGAAGGCGCGCGCTGGGAAGTGTGGCCAGATATTCCCTCTGCTTGGCTGTGGAAGTGAGGCTCTTGGGTGGTCTCCAGGGAAAGATCCGTGTGCCTACCCTCTGGGGACAGGCTTTCATCTGGTTCTTCTCTCCCATCCCAAATGGAGAAAGAACCGTAAGAAAGAAAACAAGGGAGGGGGAGAAAGTCACTGCCCTCTAAAGAGAGCGGACAGGGAGTGTGGAGGTGGCCTCAAAAGTCAGGGTCTATCTCCCCCAAGGCACTGGTGTCCTGCTCCAGTCCAGGCTAGGCTTTGGGGTCCCGGGTCTTTCCTTGTGCAGGAAAGGTTGCCTCAGCTCAGTATCACAGACCCCCACATGCACACAGCCAGAAGGTGATTCAAAGAGCACTGGTCCTATGGGAAGATACTGGGTGGGTCTGGGGGATCAGAGAACCCAGCGGCCCCAACTGGACAGCCACTGTGTAGGAGACCTCCTGAGACCACGTGAGACATGTCCAGAACCACTGGGGATTCCAGTTCCGGAAGGTAACTCCTGAGGCTTTTGATGTTGTTGACCACCTCTTCTTTAGGGCCCAGCAGATGACCAGAGAAAGCATAGGACTTAAATCATTGAGGAGCACCTGCATGAGGCCGGCTGGGGTGGGGGGAGCAAACAAAGCCCTTCGAGGTGTAGAAATCACCTGGATGGCAGTTGTCCAGTCGTGAGGGCATGAGGGGAGGCCACACTGGTCATGCATCCCACTCCCCTGCTCTCAAACTGTGTAACTTTAGGTCACAGACATCACCTCTCTGAGTTTTAGCGTGGCGGGAAATGGGGTTAACTAAATATAGCCCCTCCTGCGGTTGTTGGTGTTGAGGATTAGATGGGATGACATAGGGAAGCCATGCCTGTGTGTTATGAAAACTTGGCATCCATTTGCCACATCCCTGTCACTGAGGCAAAACTGGCAGGTGGAGCATGACCTTCCATAAAACACTTCAACTGTGTAGAGAGGAGGGCTGGCTGGGAGGAGGGAATCATGTGCTGGAGAAGAAGGGGGAGGCAGGAGGACAGTGCCCTTTTGGAGAACATGAGGTCTGTAGTCAGTATAAATAGTATCTACAGTAGCAGCATTTTTATCGCAACCCCTGCTCTCCAGTGTTGATGTCAGAGTGCAGAGAGCCTGGCCCTCTGCTCACCTGGCCCGACCTCCTGTTTTCACCTGAGTGGAGACTGGCGCAGAGTGAGGGAACAGTCATCCCAGCATCCCTCATTGTATTAGATGAGGCTGGTATGATGAAATGCTCACCACTAGTACTCTTCCCATCACTATACCAGTACTGGTACAGCCTGGACGGCTACTGTTGCTCTAATGCTACCATTATTCTACTGCTAGACCTAATCCATTAAGCAGTTAACTTGTACTGAGTCCTTACCTTGTTCCAGACCCTGAGCAAAATACTGCATATATACTGTCTACTTTCATCTTTAAAAAAAATACTGAGACTTAAAGGCCACATAGCTAGCAAGTGTCAGGGCTAGAATTGAACCCATGCAGTCCTGCTCCACACCTACATGCTTGGGTTCCAGGTCAGACCGCCTCCCAAAAGGACGCAGGAGGCTTGGCAAGCCCCAAGCCTTGGATGAATGGAGCCTTAATGCATTCTGGGAGCAGGGCTGCCTTAAGAATCAGCCCAATGGTCAGCAGCCTTTGTAGAGGGGTCTAATCATCTCTGTCCTGCCTTGTCTCATAAGCCCTGACACTTCACTAGTCACATGATTTTCTTAGGCTTAATGTACTTGTTCTTCTGTAAATTAGCCTTGTTCACTCGCTCTGTCATTTGAGGACAGCATGGTGAGTGAGGGGCAGTGAGGCTGGGTCCAGATTTGGGCAGGCCTGGCTCCCAGCTCTGTCTCTTTGCAAGCTGAGTGGCCCTAGGCCCGTCCCTTCACCTCCCAATGGTGGGATCTTGTATCTGCAGTGCAGGGCCTCAGAGTAGACCTCCTGTCTATCCACCTGAGGTCAGTGTGTCCGGAGACTGTGTCTGCCCTGCAGCATCACTCTAGCTCCCTGGGACATGGGGGACTCCTGGCACAGCCCCAAGTGCAGTACTTCTTGCAGACGAGACCCCAACCCCCAAGGCTCAGGCTGGAGATGGCAGGAAACCAAGAGGCTGTATCTAGGAAAGGCCCAGGATTTAAAGGCTATGCAGTCACTCGTTCAGCAAACATGTATGGAGCGCTACAGCGTCCTGGGCCTGTGCTGGGTGCTGGGCATTGTGAGTGATGTGGCTGTAGCCCTTGCCCCAGGAGTTCCAGGCTCGGTGGTGAACACACACTTGCAGTAGATATACTCATGATGATAGCTTCTACAACCGACAGGTGGAGGAGGCCATCAGTTTGAGAGCTTTCTTGAAGAAATGACCTGTAGTGTGAAGGCTCCAAGGAGAAAATATACCCAGAGAGGAGGGTGGAGAAAGGCATTCCAGGCAGAGGGAACACCGTGAGCAAGGGCAGCAGGTACAGGAGGAATGTGGGTTCAGATTTTCTCTCTACTTCTTCTGACTTGGGTCCGTACGCGTGACGCTTCTCTCTGAACCTCAGTTTTCTCACCTGTAGCATGGGAACAGTGACACCAGGCTTCCACGCAACCGGGAAGTTAAGGGCATGAAGGTGCGTGTGCCTAGCACTGCTTTCCTGAATGCCTGGGTGATCTGGAGACTCCCACTTGGCTCCTAGCTCCCACCCACCTCAACACGTGAGGGCTCTGTCAGTACTGGTTGTTCCTCAGTGCAGTTAGGTAATTAGGCCAAATTCAGTTACACACCACACTCCCAGGTCTGTCTGGAGCCCAAGGGAGGTGTGGGCTCTGCTTGCTGAGGGAGACCAGCATTCTCAGGACTGTGGCTTTCTACTGTGCATTGCAGAACACTGCCCACACCTGAAATGGGGAAAATGAGGCAGGGAAGAGGCAGTGCTGCTTGGCCCCAAACCATAGCATTCCAAGGTCTGGGATGCCGAGGGCTGACATTTTTCCCTCCTTAAGAGCCCTGACCCAGGTTGTTGCCCATGGCTTGCCCTGCCTTTCAATTTGTCAAGGGTGTCTGGCTCCTCATTCCCCTAGAGAGATCCCCCAGATTGGTGGAGTAGAGGGAGTCAGCTTCCCTGCCACCCTTGGATTTGTGGCAGTTTCCCTTCCCAGATGCAAGCTGGCAGCCAGCTGCTATTCAGCTATGACTGATATGTGGGTTTGGGGGTAGAACATGACTCCAGTAAGTTAGGGCAAACCAAGGACTATAAATGCCTTTAAGGAACTTGTTGGAGACATCCAGATAAGCACAACCGAGGCCCAGGATAGCAGAAGGGCCCTTCCAGAGACCGTGCCTGAGATTTCTGGGGACTTCATGCCAATCTAAGGAACTCAAACTTGAATTTTAAATTGGGGAGCCATGGATGGTTTCAGACAAGGGAGTGACATGGTCAGGCTTGTCTATTGTGAGCCTCAGCAGGTAGAGGAGGGACATAGGGGTCAGATGCAGAGAAAACAGTTTGGAGGCAATTTCAGGTGTCCAGACAAGAGACTGCTAGGGTGGACTCATGCCACATGTAGAGGGAAAGGGATGGATGGTGACTGTCTGATGATGCCTGTTGCCCTTGTTCTGCTCAGGCCACCCATAGGCTGGGCCTCAGAAGCTCACTTGGTGATATGGAGTTGTCTTTTACTCTTGACTCTTAAGTTACTGGTTCTGAAGATGGTGTATAGCACCCTTCTGGGGGGAAATGTCTTTGGATTCACTTCATTTGAAAATGAAATTGGTTTTATGGGGTGCTTATTTCTAATCACAGAAATAATACGCACTCCTTATAAACAATTAAGAAAGTAAAGAATAGCTGAAATCTCACTATCATGGGGCACCAGCTTGGTGAATAACCGTTACTCAACAAATATTTTTTGAGTACCTACTATGTGAAGGGTACACAGCCACCAGGGATATGGCAGTGATCAAAATGGACAAAATCCCAGCCCGTACAGAGCTCACAGTAAACCAAAAATGATATGCCTGGTGGTACGCTGTCAATAATAAATTTATAAGAATGGGACCATAACAAGCCCTCTGCTTTGAACTTGCCTCTTTAAGAGGATTGTGTATATTGTAAGCCTCTTGTCTGGCCTGCTCCTGCCTCTATAGGAAATCAGTAGTGGTCAACTCAGTAGTGACAATTTTCAGGGCCTTCTCAGCCAGACTTGGGGAGACCAGTGCCCCCATCAGCAAAAAGAGAACCAGCATCTGCACCTGTTGTCTTCCCTGGGTGGGGAAGCTATGGCCCAGAGAGAGACAGCAACCTGCTCTTGGTAACACAGCAAGCCTCGTCATCTCTTTCCCAGGCAGCATCTATCTCAGTTAGGGACTTGGCGTCGGGCGGAGTGTGCTGTTCCCACCTGCCAAGTTCAGTTCTGCAGATCCTGATTTCAACATCAGGCCTCCCACTCCTTGCCCTGCCCTGGCGGCCACTTTGAATTTTACCCAGACAGACATTCCTACATGGCCTGTCTGCTCAAGTCTAAAGCCTCGGGGGGTGGGAGACACCTGGGACCATATTGGGGAGTAAAGGAAGCCACTAGATCCTTGGGCTGCCATGGGCTGGGGAGCAAAAGGCTGGAAGGGAGCAGGCATCTCTCACAGGACTGTCAAGAAAGTAGGGGGGTAGTGCTCCAGGTTATGAAGGGCTCCTGGTGAACTCTAGTGAGCTAGGGCAGTTCATAAAACCACTCTACTGCTGCCCAGAACATAATGGAGGTCTTAGGCATGCTTCCCAACCACCCTTCCTCTGCTCTTGTCTATTCTGGCACCCAAAGCAGAAAGGGCTTCAGGAGCCATAGAACTACCAGCGTGGATTTCCTCTGCAACGCTCCATTCTCAGCTCACACGCCTCGGTGACAGGGTGCTCACTGTTGCCCTGGACAGCCCTAACTATCAGAAACTCTGTTCTTCTTATGAGCCCAAATCGGATGCCTCCACCCATCTTCCCGACGTGTGGGACCCCCACTGTGGATCAGGAAAGGAACTGAAGGGTCCAGGTTCACACACACACACACACACACACACACACACACACACACACACACACACACACACACTGTGAAGTGGAAGAACAGCAGAGCAGGACAGATCCTCCCCGCCTCAATCTTACCAGCTCATAGGAAGAGGCAGCTGATGGATAGGGCCCTTTGGAATAGTAAGCCCTCAAATCTGTCTAGCACTTTAGAGTTTGGAGATCATGCTGGTGAGACTTGGAACACAGCCCTGGGAAAGATGGCTTGAAGCTCTGGAATAAGCCAGGAGTCTTGGATACAGTCCTGGCTTTCCCATTAATTTGCTGTGTGACCAGAGGAAGCCCTGGACCCTCTTTGACCCTCAATTTCCTCTCTTGAAAGATAAGACTAGGGTCTCATTAGGCCAATGCCAAATGAGTTGATTGTTACAAGTGGGCAGGTAGAGGTTCTGTGGGGAAAAGTGCTGGATATAACAGGCCGTGCAAGACTGGGGGCACACCAGGGTCAGATGGTTGCTGGGCAGCTTGCATTCAGCCCTACCAGGCCCCAGCAACCATCTGACCCCATTGTGCTCCCCAAGCTTGCATGCAGCCTGGGGCCAGAATATATGTGACCTTACGTCCTTCCCCCACCTGAGCCCCAGTTCTCCCTCTGCAAAGTGGACGGCACCCTCCCAGGGCCACATGAGCCTTTGTCTGGGGATATCAGGAGCGGAATTCGGCTGCCCCAACCCAGACAGGGAGCATGCTGCACAGCCAGGCAGGCAGTGAGACAGACAGCTTCAACAGGAAAGGAAATTGCCTTTCCAACTGCAGGGAGCTTGTCAGTCCAGCCTAGGGGCTGTCCAGAAGCCCCCTGTCAAAGCTGTGTCCTGGAAGAAGCAATAAAACCCCAGGACTGCTGAGGCACGGACATCCAAGCTGCCTTGGCTTCCTTTGCCTTCAAAGGCGACTCCAGAAATCAATGGGAAAAGATTCATGAGAGGCCTAGGTGGTGAGCTCCCCGCCACCTCCGGCAGCCTGACCTGAGCTTCCTGTCTGAGCAGGCTGCCCCCACTGAGAAGCAGCCCATTTTCTTCCACACAGCAGGTTGAGGACCTTGTCTCTGGGTGGGCGGGAAGGGCAGGCTGGGCACACAGACCCTGACTCATTCATTCCGTGAGGCCCTCACTCATTCAGGCAGTTGGTCGTTTCATTCAAACAGCAAATACCCCACATCTGCCTGGTGTATTTTAGATACTGTGGATATTACCTGTACAAAAGGGATAAGAGTCGTTGTTGACATGGAGCTTGCCTTTGGGGGAGGAAGACAGAGTGAACAAAAGAAATATTTGACATGCACCAGTCATAAATGTGAAGGGGAAGGCTAAGTCAGAAAAGAGCTGTAGGAAATGTCAGGAGGGGCTGCAGTTTGGGGCAGAATGGCTGAGGGAGGCTTCCTGGAGGAGGGGTCATGTGAGTGAAAGCCTGTTGGAGGTGGGAGGGGAGCCTGGCTACCTGAAGAAGAGCTGCCTGGCAAACCCCTGAAGGTACTTCTGGGGCACTGGCAGCCAGAAGGGTAGCAAGGCTGGAGCAGAGTAAACCAGGGGGAGGAAATGAAGTCAGGGAGGTGACAGGGGCCAAGTAACATGGGTCTTATGTGTCACAATAAGTACATAGATTTTTGCACTAAATGAGCCAGAGCCACCAGTGGAAGGGATTGAAGCAGAGGAGAGATATACTGTACCTTCTGTTTTACAGCACCCATGTTACTTGTTGCTAGCACTGCCATAACAAAGAATAACAGACCTGGAGGCTTAAACCACACAAGTATATTCTCCCACAGTTCTAGGAGCCAGAAGTTCAAGATCAAGGTGTCATGTTGGTATGGCCATGCTCCCTCTGAAGGCTGTAGGGAAAGGTCTGTTCCAGTCCCGTTTCCTAGCTTGTGGTAGTTCCCTGTCATGGGGCTCCAGTCACATGACATTCTCCGTGTGTCTGTCTCTCTGTCCAAAAGTCTTTTTTTTCCTAAGTCCACCAGTCATATGAGATTAGGGCCCACCTTAATGACCTCATCCTATTTCCAAATAATGCCACACTCACAGCTCTGGGTGGACTTCAACATCTTTTGGGGAACACAGTTCAAACCACAACACTATGACCTCCCAACCTCTAGAGAATCATCACTGTTATCTCCTTCATCCTCCCTAGGACCTGATGTTAGGTGTCCTCATCCTATGTTAAAAGTGAGGAGGCCAAAGCCCAGGAAGCCTGAGTGACTTGTCCAGGACCACCAGCTAGACACTAATTGTTTCCTGAGTCTCAGCCTCCATCTCCGGGCATGTCCCCTACCATCACAGCTATTTAGCTACAGGGGACTTGGACAGTTTCTTCCTGATCCACTCTGGCCCTTGCCTGCTGGCTTCTCTTCCCACAGGACACCCCAGTGGCTGAGTGGCTGCAGGGATCCCAGTAGCCTGGGCAGACAGCCTTCGGGGTGGCCACCTTCCCAGCTGAGCACATAGAGGGGCAGGCAGCTCTAGAAGACTGAAGCCATTAATGACCATTTTGTGCCCTATTCCTGGGTTCCCTCCCTCACCTTCTCTTCTTCAGTCTGGCAGGAGGCTTTTGTGGATCCCCAATAACCTTACAATTATAGGGCTTCTTGAAGGTTCCATAAGGACGTGGGGGGGGGGGCGCAGGGGTAGGTTTTGTTTTCTTAGTGAAATAATTCTAAGAGTGGGGCAGAAAACAAATGCAGACTTCTGGGAATGCAGCCAGAGTTTTGGATGAGGGCCCTGCTGGTGGGTAAATCCAACAAAGGGGAGGGATACAGTGACAGAAGGGGGACCCAGCAATGTCTCCTCCACCATGCCCTGAGCCCACTTCAGGTGGAGCCCCAGACAACCCAAAATATCAGGTGGACGCTAAACATAAAAATGAAACCCAAAGGAAGAAATTATTTTAGTATATGTAATGTGGTATGCTGGAAAATATATAAAACCTGACGCTCTCCTCTGGACCTTGGAGTCCCATCTTGTATATACAGTATGATAGTTACTGGTGCACTTTGAGACAGATTGCTGGGTAGTTTAAATCCTTTGGCAAGTTCTCCAAACCTCTCTGTGCCTGGATGTTATCATCTCTGGAGTAGAAATAATAATCATGCCGTATCAGTGAAGGCCGTTGGTGAGGATGGCGTGTTGGTACTTGGAGAGTGCCTGGCCCCATGCCAGCAAGCACTCTGTCACCATGAGCTCTGTATTATTATGGACAGAGGAGAGGCCTGGACCCAGCATGGGGCCCCAGCTCTGTGTCCCAAGTGGAATGTGCCCTCCTGCTGTCCCTCTGTGTAACAAGGTTCCAAGCCTGGTGGAGATGCCTGCATCAGCCTTGACTGAACCTCAGCGGTGCCTTCCTACCTCAAGACTGTGCATGTAGAACTGAGGAGGTCGACCAGGGCAGCAGAAAGAAAGGGGGCAGAGGGAACCTCATTACCAAAAGACACTGGAGTTTGTACCTGGTCTGCTCAGAGGTGAGAGGGCAGAAGTCCCAGGAAAAGGTCACTGGAGGCAGAGCCCCTGATTCAGCCCCCTGAGCAGCTGCATGGGCGGGCAGTGAGACAGATGCTTCAAGGCCTGTACCCTCAGTATGTTTTGGTCCCTTTATTGGCACACACCTGCCCTGCACTACCTTCCAGATATCCTCAAAAGGACCAGGTATGTGAAGGTGAATGGCCCAGGGCCTGAGCTCATGCCTGTCACACTCCCTCACAGACCTGCCCAGGGCCTTCCTGTGTACCTTACTCTCTCTCTCTCTCTGAGTGCTTGGGCCCGCATGAGTAACAGCTCTGCGTCATTGGGACCCTTGTTAAGACCAACTGAATCAGCAAGGCCAGAATCAGGAAGACCACCTCCTGGGGTCATTGTTCTGCCTCCCCTCAGTCTCAGGGGAGGGAGCCTGGCTTTTGTATGCCCCTAGGCTTCCTACCACACAAAACTCTGCACTGGGGCCCCCAACCCTGAGCCACTTTTGACGCCAGATTGACCTACATCCTAGGTGACTTTGATCTTTTTCTTTCTTCTGACCTGAGCTGCTGGTATAGGATCTGGGAGCCCCATCCCTCTGTAGTTGAGCTGGGGATCCCAGAGGGGGCTTACCTGGCACCCCAGAACTAACCCTAGCAGTACCCCCAATCCCTACTCCCACCCCTGTGGTCTGGTTGGTCCTGCCAAGGTGGGTTCCACATGGTAGGCTCACCCAGCCAGTGGAAGCATCCTCCCTCCTGCATCCTCCTGCCTTCCCAGCTGCAGCCCTGTGATTTATTGAGGACTCCTCACCAGGGCCCAAGGCAGGAAGAGTTCAAACACCCGCAAGAAAAGCCACCTGCTGTTGATCCCCAAGCCAGGTTTCCCAAGCGCTCATGGGCATTCATCAAGGAGCCAGGACACTGGGGCTGCAGCTCTCCCTTTTTTCTTCCTTTCTTCTGCCTCCCAAGTCATTCCCCTGGGCTGGGCCCCCCTCACTGAGGTCACTCAGAGAGCTCATAGAGTGACTGATCGAAGAGGTGGAGCGCTCTTTTGTCTGCTGCCCCTTTCCTGTAGATCCTTATCAAGGCAGGCGCCCAGTGGGTGGAGCAGGCCACTTTGGGCCCCAGGCTTTTGAGCAAATCTTTGGAAGTTAGAGAAGTGGAGTTGGAATGTGGAGTTAGTAAGCAGAAGCCCTTCTGAAGCAGGAACTGGTTGGAGTACCCGGATTTCCTCAGGCTCAGTGTTGTATTAATAAGAGCTTGCTACCAATTGGGCAAGAGAGGGCCTTGAATAGGATCTGTGCAGACCTTGAAATTAGCATATGAAACCCCTAGCTTTGGCTGGTGAATGAATGCTTGAAAACAATTTGTTTTCCTAATTATACAAATTTGTTAGTGGAGAGTATTTACTTTGGGTGTATGGGCTTACCTGGGGAAAGTAAAAAACTGTAGATACCTTGCCAGAGAAGCTTACTTACGTATTAGCATATCAATTATTTTCTCTTACTCCACCCTAGGGCTTCTCCCTGAGTTGGTCCTTAGAAGGTGAGGGAAGGAGACTGGTGCAGCTGTCTTCTTAGTTTCCCAGGCAGTGCCAAAAGGTCCCGCTAGTGTAAACCTCTGCTCAATTCCAGTACGAATTCTGGCCTTACTTACTGAGCAGTTTTTCTGAACTTGGTGCCTGGGCCTGGCCACCTAGTACCAACATATACAGGGTATTTCAAGAATGAGCCTGGGCCTGACCAGCCGGTGGCGCAATAGATAGACTGTCAGACTGGGATGTGGGGGACCCAGGTTCAAGACCCCGAGGTCACCAGCTTGAGTGCGGGCTCATCTGGTTTGAGCAGGGCTCACCAGCTTGAGCCCAAGGTCCCTGGCAAAGGGTCACTCGGTCTGCTGTAGCCTCTCCTCTCCCCTCCCCACCCCCGTCAAGGCACATATGAGAAATCAATCAATGATCTGCCACAAAAAAAAAAAAGGAAAGAAAGAGAGAAAGAAAAAAAGTAATGAACCTGGGAGTTCCAAACATCTGGGTCTTTGGTGATTCAAAAGGCACTGAGGATCAGGTTACTATTATGAACTATCATTGCACAGAACTTCAGGGAGGGGAGGATCCAGGAGAAATGTGATCTAATTAGTTGAGGTCTTGGCTGTTTGGATTCTGTATAATTGAGGTTTGAGCCTTCACATTATGTAGAACCAGGTCTGAGGGACATCTATCTCTGTTTTGTATTTTGTTCTGAAAGGTGGGCCAAAGTGTCTTGCCCATCTGTTTCTGGGTATCACAGTAGATAGAGCACTGAGCTTTGGAGTATATTATCTTGGGGATCTGCAACGGGTGCTGGGCCAACCAAAGAGAGAAAGATGGGAGAGTCCTCACTGGGCCATAGGTCTTTTCCCTCATAGGAACCCAAACCCCTGTGGGGCTATTGGGAGGGCAGGGCCCCAGTGAATGTCTCAGTGAATAAATAATTGTACTCAAGGAAGATGTAGAAAGCCTCCATAGAGGACGTGAGAGGAGCGAAACCTGGAGTTTGTGCAGAGCAGAGTTCTTCCCCTGGTGGCCCTGAGCTTGGCCTTGCAGGAAGGGGATGCCAATTATTCTCTCTTGCAGGAAGCTAGTTCTTGTCCAAAAGTCAACAAGTTATAAAATCTGAATTAATCCATTTAACCAGATCCTGGGAGGGAAAGCCCCATGGCAACTGCAAAATGCCAATCCCAAAAGTGCAAAAGGGGTATTCAAGTGTCACTGGGTGGGATTAGAGTCTGCTAACCGTTTATTTCAAATAAGGAGTAAGAACATAATTTCTAGATAAGTGATTTGTCTCAGCCACTTCCAAGGTGGTAGGTAGGGCAGACCAGGAAGGTTTAGGGGCCAGCCAGAGGCTCAGACTGAAAAGGGTGTGGGTGGGGTAATCCTGGAAATAAGTCAGAAAAAGCAATGTCAAAGGCTAGTGGACCTGATCAATTCCACTAGTCTTTGGCCAGGAGAGCATACAGGGCACTCTAACATAGAGATTTTAAGAACGGTTCCAGCTACCTGTATTTAGGATGAATGATGGGACCCCTTACCTTCCTAATTGTTTGGGGCAGTTAGGTCAGCATTCAAGAAACTTTCACTGGCAGGTGGGCGGGGTTGGGGGAGGGGAGCTATAAAATATAGTTTTTCCCAAGACGATGGTAGTGATGGGAAGTGCCCACGAAAGAGGGAGAGGCGAAAAACCCTTTGGGGTAGGGAAGCGGGTGGGCTTTCAGGGGTGTCTACGGTGCAGAAGGGTACACAAGGGTAAACTCAGCTCAGCTCCTGGAGCCCATGCGACAGACAGGCTGGAAGGAAGAGGCCGTGGCCACCACAGGGTGCGATGTCAGGAAGGCAGCAGCTCCTGGGCGGGGCGGGGCCGCGCACAGCTTTGGCCCCCGGCTTCTCTACCGCCGCTGGCTCCAGGGGCTCCAGGGCACAGGAACTTCTCGAAGTCGAGGAGCTCAAGCTTACGTGCGCCCGCTCACCCTGTCCCGGACTCCATGCTCGGGGAATCCCAGAGGTGGCAGGGCCCCTATGCCTGAGAAGATGCCGTGACGCCTGCCTTCTCCGCCCCTAACCCGATCCGAAAATCCGTAAACCGAGGTCGCAATCCAGATGCCCTGGTCGTGCCCCGTCCTGTCCAATCCCCTACCCCACCCCCACCCCCGTCCTCCCTGGCTGCAGCAGCCTACAGGCCAACTCCCTCCTCTGCCCCACCCTGCGAGGGACCCTCATTAGCATGATCACTTGGGACAAGTCGCTGTAGGGCGGGAGACACCCGAAGTCATCCCCCACCAGCGCCTTCCCGGCGGCCCCCTCGGGCGGCAGCGCTCCGGGAGACCCACTTGCCCAAGTGTTGCTTCCAATTAATTGCCTAGACGCGGGAGGGTAGGGGACCTGGTCGCCGCCCCCGCCCGTAGACTGGAGCGCCGCTGGTCGGGCAGTGTGTTAGCTCCACGGCGGCGTGTACCAGAACCACCCCTGCGTGCAAGTTTGAAATGTGAGCTGCCTCCGATTCATACTCGCTCGTGCTCCCTCGCAGCAAAGTGGCTGGGCTGGCTGTCTGCGCGCAAGTGAGTGCGGGCGGCGGGCTGGGGGCGCGGGTGCGGACAACAAGGCTCGCGGGCGGGTAGGGCGCGCGCAAGCCGGGGCTCCCTGGAGACGCCAAGGCAGGTCTGCTAGCCTTTCATCTTCTCCCGCTCTCCTCCTCCCTCCCCTCCCCCCGCCGCGGCGCGCCGGGCCTCCCTCGAGCCCTCAAGCCCCACGCGGGCGCACGCTGGGTGGGTGGTCTCGCCCGCCGTGTCCCGGGGCGCGGCGTAGGACGCAGGCCGTGGGAAGTTTCGCTAGCGCGCTCAGTGCTCCTCCTCCCCCTGCGCGCCCCCGGCCCATCCCCGTCCCCGGAGGGCTGTCGCTTGCGCCCGGGCGCGCGGCTGGCTGCCTCCTCGGCGGCGGCGGCAGCGGCCCCATTAGCGGAGCCTCTGCCTGTGATTGGCTTCGCCCGGGAAGCTGGAGACGGGCGATGAATAATTGATGTGTGCGGTGCGGTAGCCGAACGGCGGCGGCGGCGGCGGCGGCGGCGGCGGCGGTGGCGGGCGGCAGCAAGCGGGAGCGCGGGAGCCTGAGCGCCCTCGGAGCGGGCAGCGCCGAGCGAGAGGGCGCCGCAGCTGCCGGGGCCCTCAACCGCCGCCGCCGCCGCCCGGGCGCGGAGCGGGGATGCAGGCGGCGCCCGCTGCCTGCGTGCAGCCTTTGTTCGGAGCCGGCTGAAACCTGCCCGGAGTCGCTCGCCGCGGCCGCCCCCGGCCGGGCCCCAGCCCCCCGTGGGCGCCAGGGCAGGCCTGCAGCCGGTGCAACTTACAGGTAAGTGCGTGGCTGGAGGGGTCGGCGCCGGGTCGCCCGTGGGCCTGGCCCGGGCTCCCTCCGGGAGCGGGGGTGAGTGTGAGTGCTTGTGTGTGACAGAGGAGGGCCGGTGCATTGTGGGTAGCGCTGTGTGCTGCATGGTGTCAGCCCGAGGCTTGGCCGCGAGAGTGAGTGGCACCGGCATGCACCTAGCCGTTTTGTGAGCCCATAGAAGGGACCCTCGTTTTTCTAGGAGCCCAAGGCCAGGGTGCACCCCCGCACCCTCTACCTAAAGGTGAAGTGTTGGCTCTCTCTCTAGCAGACATTTTACAAGGCTCAGTCCTCAATAGGCTTCTACTGCAAAAATATGAATGGCCAGGAAGCTTTCTGCGAGGCAGCAGCCCATGGTCCTTAACTTCAAGCTGTTCCTTTGTCAGATGCAGCCCTAATGCTAAAAGTGTCCATAGACACCTCTCCCCACCCCCAAGGAGGGCTGGTGATGCCACCATTGTGGCAGGACGCTCTTTGGAGAGGTAGTAGGTGCAAACCAGACTTCTGACAAGTGTTGTCTGGGAGACCAGCTGAAGGAGGAGGAGAGACCAGTTTGCCCTAGAGAGCAGAAAGGAGGCTTTCTAGATTGCCTAACACCAGGCTGTAAAGATCTTTTTTAAAACCTTAGAGAAGGTGTTTCTCAGATCCCTACCCTGGGGCTAAAGGAGGTTTGAGCATGTGGTTTTGGTGTTGAGACCTTGTTGCCCATGGCACTAGTTCGGTCCCAATTTCTAAATCCAACAGGAAACCAGGTTGGGGGAGATTAGGAGAGGTCAGGGATTTGACTTTCCCTGCCCTAACCCTTTGTACCAGAGGAGGGAGGTGGTCCCTCCTTAGATTGACTTCAGCAGCCCTTCATTCTCAGAATCGGGCAGGTACCCTGCCTTTGACTGTCAGGCTGAAGTACCAGCTGGGCACTGGGGATGACTGGTGGCTCTTCCAGCAGGAAGGTTTTGTGGGGCAGCTGGCAAGCTGTTGGTGGCAGAGTGCTTCTTAAAGGCCCATTCTTGAGAGTGGTTTGCAGACTGGGCCAGAAATCTGGCCAGGGAGTGAGTTGGGAGTGAGCAAGGTTGTTCTACCCTGAAATCAGGGTGACCCCAGGTGGTATATAGGGACTTAGGCCCCTCCAGTTCTGAGACTCTGCACCTGAAGCCCCGCTCCTATCTAATACAGAGCAAAAGGTCCTGTCCTACAGTGGGGGGGGGGGTGTGCAGGGGAACAGTGTGTCTTGGGGTCCATGTGGCTACTAATACACCTCTTCCCTTTTTCGTGTATTAGCCAGGCAGTGACTACCCCCAACTAGCTGGATTCAAGTCTCCTTCTGAGCTATTTTTACCCTGAACTTCCTTAGTGAGAAACCACCAAACAGCAATGCTTTGGTGAGAATCTGGGTCTCTACCGGAAGCAGCAGCCTGTAGAGAGTTTGAGACTTGCTTTATAATGCTTCCCCATCCACCAGAGCCCCTTCACCTCTCTCTTGCCTCTTGGTTCTTACCATAACCTATGCACTCAGGACTTGGGAGCTCCAGTTTCAGATGGGAGAACTGATGAGCCTGAAACCAACTCCCCAGTAGGGGGTGGAGGAAGCCAGTTACCGCTGTGACTGCTGCAAAGCCTTGACTGGGAGCTCCATGAAGGCAAAGGCTATAAGTTACTCATCATTGTCTCCCCAGTGCAACCACACTGCCTTGTGGGTGGTAGATATTCAATCACTGCTGAGTGATTGCCAAAGCAAAAGGCTGGTCCAGTGCTGTTTTCCCTCTTGGAGTGGGGAGATTACAGAGGGACTGAAAGAGCACTTCTGGATTTAAGGCAGTGTTGGCTAAGAACTAAGAACCCAGGCGATGCTCAGTCCCTGGGAACTCTAAAATGAGCCCCTAGTCCGGTATCAGCCAGTTAGACTGAAAGAGGTTCTCCCACAGATGTTCAGCTAAAGTTCTGCCTGGGAGCTTCCCGAGGGCTCCTTTTGGGTCATGCCTCAGAGAGTAAGGACGATGGAACTATGCCTAGAACTATACAGTCCAGTATGGTAGCCAGTAGCCACATTTAAAATATTCAACAGCCACATGTTGCTAGTGGCTACCAAACCAGGCAGCTCAGATTATAGACTTCCCTCTGTGATAGAAAGTTCCCTTGGACAGCTTTGGCCTAGAAGGGTAGAGATTTAGGACAGAAGGGAGCTGAGGACACTAGTCTAAAAGCCCACAGGTGTGATGATGCAGAATAAGTCTGTTTGATAAAGGCATCTTCCATTTTCATAGCACTTTATTTTTTGACAGCTTCCCAGTGAGTGGAGTAAAGATAAGTCAGGTGCTCCCATTTTGCTTTGCACAAGGTCACCCAGGAAGTGATATAAGGTGTCTGACTCCTCTGCCAGGTCTCTGCCACCAGGAGAGGTCAGCCAGGGGCAAGAGTGGGCAGTCGTCCCAAGAGCAGTCTCAGACCTCCCTGAGGACTGTCTTGGTGTCTGGTAGGCGTCAGTCTTTCTGAAGTCATCCATCGATCGAGCGGGAGAGCCAGCTCAGCCCCAGTCCTTGGGAACAGAGTTCTGTGCTGGCAGAGCTGAAAGGATAGGGAAAGAAGCTCTCTGGGTGGGGGGGTGTTTACCTTTATCACCGCAGCTTGGTTCCTGGGGGAGAGACTGGCTCTTCCCTACAGGGAAGTACCGTCAGTAGGCCTGTGGCCAGGTTCGTTAGCCCCACCCGAGAGAGGTGTGCAGGCCCCAGCCCAAGGGGGAGAAGAATTGAGGGACATCTCCCACCCTGCCAGTGCCCGCTCCCTCTCATGTCATGGACCTTCTCTGTGCCGCGCTTCCCCCAGAACCCTCAGCTGCAGGAGTAAACTCTCCAGCGCCAGGCAGAGAAGCAGCGGCCTCATGAGAGACCCTGCTCAGGGAATAACAAGATCCCTACCCTCGAAGCGCTTCTGTCTTCTCAGGAAGCTCCTGGGTCACTAACCACAGGACAGGAAGGACAGTCAGCCCACTGCCTAGATGGGTGAAAGGACTTCCTGCTCCAAGGTCACACAGCAGCACAGTCCTGAGTGAAGCTAATGACCTCTCCGGGTGCAATGCAAATTCCATTTTTCGGTCTGCCATTTTGAACATGAGGTTTATATAAGATTTAATTGTGCCCTGCTTCAGTTGCCTGCCCCAACCCTGAAGTGAGGTCAGTTTGTGTCTGGGTTTGTCCTTGTGTCCTCAGGTGCCCACCTCCTTCTCACTGATGCTCACCTCAGTGAGCATCAGGCCTCACTGCAGCTTCTGGCTCCCCGTGGCCCTGAGCTGGCTGAACGGAGAGCTCTGACAAGGGGGTGGCTCTCTGCCAGGGATCCCAGCACACCTGAAAGTGGATCTTCATGGCCCATTCAGTGGAGCTTGAGGGATGGGAAGACCTTGGGTGACACACCCAGGTTCCTTGTCTCAAGTGTGGTAGGGTGTGCTATTCAAGGTCCCTGCTCACTGTGCTTTTCCCTGGAGTCAGGGTGGGCCTCCCTGGGGATGCCCACAGTACTCTTTTCCCCCAGAGTCTGATCTGTCCTGTGTGCTCTTCAAAACTGACTGACCCCCACTGCCCAGAGCTGGGCCTGCCAAACAGTCTACCTCCCTCCTGCCTGAATAGGCTCAGAAAGTAGGCCCTTATATGTCCCTCTCAGTAGCCCCAGCCATGGTGCTGACTCCTGCTTGGAACCAGCTCTGGGGGCCTCTCCAAGCTTCCACAACCCTGCTGGGTTCTCCCACTGCTCCCACCCCCTGTGAGGTGAGGCCAGGCCTTACAAATGCCCAGCTTGGAGCAGTAGTGGGTATTTCATGCACGTGTGATGAATTAGAGGCTTTAACTAGAACGCCCAGATTCCAGGTGGCCAAGGATGCCCAGTCACCTTGGTGATTCGGTAGTGCTGGGGGAAGGCCCAGCCTCTCTTTTGGCTTTGGTTTTACAAAGCTTGCCCAGATAATTCTGACACTCTTGGTGGAAACAGCTCTCAGGGCCTAACCCTCAAGTGATCTGTGATTGGGTGCCAAATTAGTGCGTGACCTTTGCCAAGTCATTTCCCTTTTGGGTGCCTCTGTTCTCCTCTCTGCACTGAGAGCATTGCTGTGTTTTCATCTGTAAAGGGGAGTGTTCAACTGCTCATCTTATGCTAGAGAGTGGGGGAAGGCCGACAAAGACAGAAGGAGTCTTGGCCTTGCCTTGGGGTGCTACTTTCAGCATCTGAAATGCAGTGGGAGATGCTAAGGGGCAGCAGGGCAAGAACCAGAGAAGCAAAGGCCCCCACTCCGCACCCTAAGGAGCTGTAGGACGAAGAGGGGAATGGTGATTTTCTGGCTGCAGCTCTTCCCAGGTAGAACTTGATTTTGGAAATGGACCGGCTGTTGGTAGGACTTGTAGATGCAAGGGTTGGGAATTCAGGAGAGATGTGACACTTCAGGAGGGAGAGGATGTCCCTCCAGATGATGTGGAGGTGAGTGTAGGAAGTGGAGCCATCACTGAAAGCCCACTGGGCAGCACAGATTTTATCGGGGAGGGGGCGTGGGGAGCCTCAGAAGCCCCTCAGGAGTGGGACACTGCTGTTGTAGGCAGGAGTCCGTGCCGGGAAGCAGAGGAGCCATGTAAGGTTGGAGTTCTGCTGTGAAAGTGCCCCTCCCTCTGCTGACGCAGTGGAAAGCCTGTCTTGTTGCAGGGTTCCTGTTTTGTGGTTGCCCATGGTGGGGTCCTGGGGCAGCCAGCTCTTTAGGAAGCTCCCGGAACTCGGTGGAGCTAGTCCAGACCTCCTCATGGTGCCCTCTGTGCTCTCCCAGAAAAAAGGCCCGTGTTTGTGGAGTCTGTCCCCAGTCTCTCAGGGGTTACAGTGAGGCCCAGGAGGTTTTAAATCAATGTGGACAGTTCCTCGGGGCTGGGGACAGCCTCTGGGTATGTAGAGTTTGGCCTTACGCCCTCTGCTTCCTCTGTGGGAGCCTGGGGCAGCTGGAGGTTTACAGGCACACTCTCCGCCCCCTGAGGCTGTCGTCCGGTTGGTAGGTTCTCAGTGCACATGGATTTAATAGGGTCTGGGCCAGCCCCTGCTTGGAGGAGGGAGAGCTGTGAGAATGGGGGTGGGACAGAAGTACCCAAGGAACCCTTCTTGTCTCCTCTCCATACACCTGCTTCCAGGCCCTGCTCAGCAGTCACCACCCAGGAGCCTTCCCTGGTCCCCCCCTCCCCCAGCACACACGCGGACACAGGACCCTGTCTCCCTGTATGCCTTTGTGTGTCCAGGACCCGCAACTGTACATCAGTCTGTCTATGTGGTTACTTTCCCGCCAGGTGTCACCCCCGCTAGATTGTGAGCAGCGGGACGGGACATCTACCACTTGTCTTAGTGCTGGGTACTCAATAAATGTCTCTCCAGTGCCCACCCCAGAGCACAGAGTCATGGCAAAGGAAGTCACCGAGGAAGAAATGAAGAGGCCCAAGTTCTTGGCCAGCTCTGGCTTTCTAAGTTGACCACGTGATGAGCAGGAGCCCTTGTCAGGACCCCACCTATAGGAAGAAGCACTGGATTTACTGTGCATCCCTACACAACCACTAGCCACATGTGGCTATTTAAGTGTATGTTAAAAAAATTAAACTAAAATTTCAGTTCTTCAGTATCAGTCCAGCCACAATGCAAGTTTTTTATTTAGTAGCCCCATGAAACACAGTGCAGAGGTTGAACATTTCCACCAGCACAGAAAGTCCCCTTGGACAGTGCTAAGCGTGAGAGGGTCTGTATAAGGACCTTTGGAGGCCTGTCATCATGGTTCTATATGGAGGCAGGGTCATAGGTCCTTAAAGATGCAGGACACTGAAAGATGTCTGCCTCCATGTTAGCAGCTCCTGTGGCTGTTCCGACCCCCAACCTCCTCGCATGTGGCCTGGACCTTCCTCCTGTCTTTTCCATCTTTTCCTTTTCCAGAAGGACCTCCCAGCCCCGCGCCCCAGGGCTCTTAACATGGGGCTACCCAGTGTCTTTCTCAAGACAGTGTCAAGAGTAATTATGAAACCCACATCTGTTGTTTACTGGGTGACTTTGGTAAGTCACTTAACTTCTCTAACCCTCTTTCTTCTAATCATTAAAATAGAACTGCCCTTACCTGCCTCTGCCTGGCATGGTTGCAATGGGTCATACATGACATGGGGCTGAGGGCACTTATCTCAGTGTCTGGCACATAGTGATTGCTCAGTACGTGGAGGGCCATGTCCTCCCCACCTGGAACCCCCTCACACCCACTTGGGGGGAAGCCTCCTGAGTGCCCACCCCAGAGCATAGGGTCACCGCAAAGGAAGTCACCAAGGAAGAAATGAAGAGGCCCAAGTTCTTGGCCAGCTCTGGCTTTCTAAGTTGTCTCCTCTCCATACACCTGTTTCCAGGCCCTGTTCAGCAGTCACCACCTAGGAGCCTTCCCTGGTCCCCCCCACCCCCCCAGCACACACGCGGACACGGGACCCTGTCTCCCTGTATGCCTTTGTGTGTCCAGGACCCGCAACTGTACATCAGTCTGTCTATGTGGTTACTTTCCCGCCAGGTGTCACCCCCGCTAGATTGTGAGCAGCGGGACGGGACATCCACCACTTGTCCTACAGGTGGGGTTCTGACAAGGGCTCCTGCTCGTCACATGGTCAACTTAGAAACCTCATTACTAATCAGGTTGACTTGATTTTACATGGCAGACATTTAGCTCCCAAACCAGCTAAGCATTAGGTTTTTCTTAAGTTCCTGAGCGCTCAAGATTGGCTTCTTTCTTGTCCCAGCTCCACCTCAAGCCTCTATTCCCTTGTCTATAAGATGATCCTCACACTGTGTTGTGACCAGGCAGATCTCACTATGTAGTGTGGAAGGTGGGCCACCCAGGGGCTGGTTCCCCCTCTGGTGTGAGCATGACTACTGCAACAGGAGAGCCTGAGAAAAGGCTGGTGGGGGAGAGAGGGGTGCGAGTGTCCCTTTTTCTGTCCTAAGGAGAAGCTGCAGGTCTGTCCCCCAGCGGAAGCTGTCTGAGAGGTCCCAGTGTGTGTCCTAGCCCTGAAGGAAGTATGCATGGGCCAGCGTGCGCGCACGCGCGCGCACACACACACACACACACACACACACGCACTTTCATTTCCCTCCCTCTTGAGGAAGTCTGTACTTTGGACTTCTGAAGCCCTCCGGTAAATTGCACAAGAATTTCTCTTCTACCTTCTGAGGTCTACAGAGAATTTGCTGGGATCTGTGAGTCCCCAAGTTGTGTGGCATGCATTTTCTGGGTAGAGAGCCCATGAGCTGTGCTATGTTGAAGTGGCTCTTGGGGTAAGGCCCGTGGGGCCAGGCCTGGCTTCCTGCTGTCCAGAAGGCTTCAGGAAAGAAACTCAGGGACAGGAAATTCTAGGAATTGCAAGGAAGTCCCAGCAGCCAGAGCGCTGCTTCCTCTCTGCCCCTGGGCCTTGACATAACTGTGTGCTGGGTGCTGGACTCAAGGAGGCAGAGCTGCACTCAGCTGGTCCTGGGGAACGGAACGTACAGGGAAAGTGCAGGGCAGCTGGCAGGGGCTGGGCACTTAGGAGGCTTCCCCTCAAGTGGGTATGAGGGGGTTCCAGGTGGGGAGGACATGGCCCTCTTGCAGCTGCCCCGGTTAGGGGCCGGAGGCTCTCTCCCCTTAGAGGTTTCTTCTCTTGAGCCTTGCTCACCATTATTGCTCTCCCTCCTCTCCAGTGCATGCACTGGGCCCTCTAACCTTCTCCAAGTCTCAGTTTCCTCATCTGTAAAATGGAATAGTACCTATTTCACAACATTGTGGGAGCATTAAAGAGTATATTCCAGCTATAGCTTTGAATACACAGCTTGGCACCTGAGGAAACACGAGCTGTCCTTGCTGCTCTGTCATAGGTCTCAATGCATGTGTGCAAAGCCAATTCCTCTAGGGACATGTCCTCCTGTTTCTAATCCTCCATCGTAGCCAGAACTTGTCAGAATGCACTCCACCTCCACTGCCCACAAGCCCATGTGGGTTGCCCTGAGAAACCCCGGATGCAGCAGCCCCCTGCCTCACCTCTGAGCCCCCCAAGCTTTCGGCTGATGCTCAGGGCTCCCTCAGCATTTGCTAAGAGAAACGTGCAGCTTCTCTGCAGGGCATGAGGGCTTGTGAACCTTCAGGTGTGTCTGCTTCTTGTTTGCTCACAACAGGCCCTAAAGCTGGGTGAGCCCAGAGTTGCCCTGGCTGGGGCACAGATTGCACTGTCCTGTGAGCTCCGGGCAGCAACACCCAAAGCAGTAAAGCCCCCCCCCACACACACACACACCTTATTGGATTCAAGGCAGTCTTAACCACTGGGTCTCTAGTAACTTCTGGTGCCCCTCTCCACCCCAGGTAGTAGCTCAGGCAGGTGCCCAGAGGTCAGCGTCAGGCCAAGAAAGGGGGTAAGGGCCAAGCATTTGCTTCCCTTTGAGAGCACAGGTTCTGGCTTCTTCTGTCCAGGCCACGCTGACCCTTGAAATAGGGATGGTTCTTCACCCTGTCTGTGCCCCTGCCCAAAGGCACCAGCGAGCAGCAGGCAGCCCTGGTGGGCAGGATCCTGCTGGGCAGAGGGAGCATCCTTGCTCAGCCCCTGTTCTGACCGAGAACCCCCACCTTATCCTGGAATTAACCCTCCCCAGGATTGGACCCATCAGGCAGATAATCCTCTCAGGGCTTTGTGCCTTCTCTGAGAAAGACATGCAGTGACCTAGACGAGATCTTGGTCCTCTGCCATGGAGATTGCTTCCCAGGTGGTGGCTTCCGGATTGCCTCGTCCTCCCTCGCAGGAGTGTGGAGTGCTCCCCATGGTTGTCTCTGGACAAGCCTGCCCCAGGCTGGCTTCTCTGGATGCCTCCCTGGTCTTAGATACCTGTTACCTGCAGCTTTGCTGGCACCTCACCCAGGTGATCTAGAGTTGGATACTTCCTTCTGCCACTTGAGTTGCCTCTTCTATAAAATGGGGGCTCCCTTACTTCACAGACCTGTAACAACAGGAGCTGCTGAGCGTGTGCAGGTATCCCCCTGAGAGCTCTGTGTGCACACCCTCCATGCTCCATGCTAACACCCATGCCTGTGGCCCTCCTGGCTCACTGTGTGGTAATCACAGCACTCAGTAAAACCCTCAGCTGTGCAAGAACATTGTATTTCTTCAAGTTCAAAGATACAGCTCATTCACATTTGAATGTTCCACATTCAAATGAGCTGTGGTACACATGATAGTACACACTAATATGTTTTGAATGAGTGAATAAACAAATGAAGAGCTGGCTCTCAGTGGGGCCCTGTGGGGAATGTGCAAAATGGTAGGGCCCTTCCTTATCCTCTGGGAGCTTCCAGTCCCCAAACGAAGGTGTCTGAGCTGGAAGGAAGGTACTGGGGGTACAGGGCTGTGCGTGTGCCTGGGAGGGAAGAGGGGTGAGCTTGTGGGAGGGGCTGGCTGTGTGCTGGAGAATAGTTACAACATGAAACACCTGAGTATTACATGCGGCTTGCATCTGCATATGTCGTAGACCCATTCGGGTGAATGTGTGTGAGTCTATGTGGACACGTGCAGGGCATTCACAAATTGAGTGATTGTTGGGCGAGTGCATATGGAGGTGTTCTCACGGATCTGTGGGTTTGTGCGAATACAGGGGACGTGTAAGCGAATACGTCCTGATCGCTCTGGGACACATAGGCGCCCGTGTCGTTCATCCCCACCATGTAAGGGGGAGGCAAGGCCGGGCTGTGCGACCTCAGGCAGGTCTGTGCTGCCACAGTCTCCATATCCAGAGACAAGGATGTGTACAGCAGTGAACCTGAGGTGGCTATGAGGCCCCCTGAGTCCACATGCCTGGCACAAAGGATGTGTTTTGTGCTAGTTGTTATCATCATGCTGAGGAAGGAGGGATGGGGGCCCAGGACTCTGAGAAGGGATGCCAGGATAGACACGGTCACTGTGACCGGCAAGGCCTGTGCCTTTCCCAGTGCAGGCGGGCCCTGAGCCCACTCACCCCAGAAGGCAGACCTGGAGCTCTGAGAGGGGACATTTCTAGGCATATTCCCCCGTTTCCCCAGATGGCCAGAAGCAGCTGGCCCAATGGCATTGCTCCCTCCACCACTCCAGGGACTGGGAGAAGGGCCTGGGAAGGTTGCTGGTACTGATCCCAGAAGGCCCATCCCATCCTTGAGAAGATGACATGAACACCCCAGCAAAGGGTGTTGCATGGTTTCCCTAGGGAATGGGCTCTGGCTGGCCACAGCTGCTTCTCTGCCTGTCTGAGGGATAAGAATTCTGTGCACATTCACAGTGCATCCTGCTGACTGAGACTTTCAGACTGTTGGTATATCAGAGCACTGCAGTGTCAGGACCACTTGTGTTACACTTATCAAGAAGGCTCTCGCCTATCAGGGTCCGTTCATTCCCCATCTGAAAAATTGGATTGTTGATTCCTAGCCTCTTTAGCACCAGGATTAAAGGACCTGGGGTAGGCTGGGACTTTGAGCCTTCACAGATTTGTCTTAGCAGCTCTCTTGGTGGAGGGTGGGAGCCATTGCCCCTCACCCTTGGTGACCAGGCTCCCTCTCCAGCCCGCCCTGGCTTCTTCCCACAGAGCCACCATATCCTGCTGCCAGCCCTGAACTCACCTAGTTGACTCTTCCCCTTTGAAGGGGTTGGGGCAGGGAAGGAGACTACCCTGGCCAGGGGGCCTTACCCTAAACTCCTCACCCAAGGACCTAACCTCAGGATGCTAAGCCCACAGATGTCAGGGTTACAAGTTGGAGCAGGAAGTAAAAATACCTGATGTTTTGAGAGCACGTCAAATACTCCTGAGTGGGGAGATAGGGGAACTGAGGCTGGGATGTGTGTAGGAGAATCAGAATGAAGTTCAAGCTCCAACACTGGCCTTCACCTTCAGCGTGTGTTCATTGCCTACCAGGAAACCTCTCACCTCCCTGACTGTGCCTGAGCAGGTGTTGGGGTCCAGACCACAAGATCTGGGACTTGGTTGGGGACCCTGAGCAGAGCGAGGATGAGACCTAACATGCCTCATGTGGTCACGCAGACTGCACACACCGCCACTGACACGTGTACATGTGTACTCTCCACCCTGGCGTGTCCCTCTCTGTTGAGACAACTTCAGTGTAACTTAAATGCTCACCTTAGCCAGCTTTGTTGTGAATGTTGAACGACTATCACTGGTTTGTATATACTTCAGAAGCAGAGCCCCCAGGGAAAAGTCATCTGTTTTCTTAAACTGAATCTTGGAAGTACTATTAGGAGTGATTGTTCTACTTCTAAGGTTTTCTAGTGGCTTCCTGGAATGTCCTTCTGAGCCTCTAATTAGGGAGCTGGGGCACCCCAGTTCAGGGGCCAGCCGGGCTGGGGATGACCTGTTGGAGGGCCAGGCCCAGGGCAAGTTCACCATCTGAACCCCCAGCCAGGGGGGCCTGCAGGGGTGGCAGATGGTCTTCTCCTTTATTCAAGGAGGACTGAGCTCACCCCAGGGCCCTGGCTGCCTTTGAGACAACATGCAGGGCACGACAGCAGAGTTGGGGTGCTCTGGGCTAGAGGGAAGCCACATCACCAAGTCAAGGTGACCTCCTTGCTAATGTTGTCAGTGATGGGAAGGCTGCTAAATGCTGTTCTCACTTTAGCCATTGGGGGGTCACCGTGATAAGTTACCACCTGCCCAATCCCCACATAGTGTTGAAAAGGGCTCAGAAAGCCAAAGCAAGCTACCGAAGTCACTGAGCCAGATCTGTGGGCCACCAAAGTCCTGCATCGCAGTCAGCATGACATTCGGCACCATGGGGCCTGAGAGAGGAGGGTCCAGTTGGATGGGGAAAGTCTTCCCTGGAGAGAAGAATCAGAACCCTATAGCTAGAGGGCAGATTAGACCAGGTGGAGAGGGTGCAGGCAATGCAGAAAGAGAGCAGAGGTGGAGGATATCAGCCTGCAAGCTTTGGAAACCAAACACCTACTACTTTTTGCCATAGTTGTGATTTTTAGCACTTGTCCAGTGATCTCCATGCATATTTGCTGGGGAAGAGGGTGTGTAGTTGAAAACACATATGCCTTGCAGCCAAGCTCAGCCTGCAACCTAGAGATTTGTCTGAGCTGCACATAACAGCTGGTGCCTGCTTGCTCCCTGCGGGGCCTTGGCCTCCAGCCTGGGCTAGCTTAGTCCTGCGGTGCCATGGAGTGCCTGTGGCTGCCCTGGGAGCTGTTGCCCCTCACCCAGTGCAAGCCTATTCCCTGCAGCCTCTGCGAGGTTCAGGTTTCTGCCCACCAGGTGGGCAGCCCCCAGTTGCCCACAGCAGCAGTTCATCTCACAACACTTCCCTGCTTCTGCCACCTGAGCCCCCCAGATGCCATCTGCCACCCTGTTCTCAGGCAGTCTTGGGGTAGAGGCAGGAGAAGGCAAGCAGATCCCAAATGGGGCAGGTGGCACCTGGGATGTCCCCACCTCTCCAGGAGTGGGTGAGAGCAGGTCTGGTCAAGTGTTGGGGTGTGTAAAAGGGACCTCCTTGTATCTCAGCATCTGCCTGTATGAGCAGTGGGGTGTTTCTGGGCATCGCTCTGTGGATCTATGGATCTCACCGTCTCTATCCCCAGCTGGCCATTCCTTAGGCGTTCCTTCCCACCTCGCTGTGTCTCTCTGCTTCTCCACATGTGCCTTTCACATGTCTCATGCTGTCTCTGTCCCTGCCTGTCTCTGTCTCAGTCCCAAGCTGATGAGAGTGCCTTTACCATCAGAGCCACCACATTGGATTGCTCTACTTAATTTCATTTTCTCAGGGCTCCAACTCACAAAAAATAAACCCTCCCTCTCCACCCCTGCACTTTTTTGATTTAACAAGCCTGCTGGAAAACAATAGTGATTTCCGCATTGATCATAAACAGAAGCGATTACCATACAATTACAGCCTGAACCATCAGCCTCAATGCAATCATTGAGCCGCATTGTAAATCCGAAGACAATTGCCTGTAGAATTACCTCTGAATTGGTTTAAGTGGCAACACAAGAGTGTTAGCATTTGCGGGAGGGGGGAGGGAATGCTGGTGATCCTGGCAGCAGAGGGTTCCCATTGGGGAGCTCTCAGAGTCTTGCCTTGGAGGGACTGGCTTGCTAGGGAGAGCTGCCCACCACTTCCCCACCCTATTCTTTTTCCTTCAATTACTGCTCTTTGCACATCTTGGCACAGTTTGTTATAAACTCATTTAGACTAATGTGTGAGTGGCTAAGTATACCTTCAACTGAGATGGCAGAGAAGGGTGCATCTAGGGGAAGGTGTTCTAGGCAGGCTTCCTCTGCTCCCCTGGTATACTCCTCTCCCCATCTCCCATGTCCCATCTCCCATCTCATCTCTGGCTCTTCCAGGTCACCTTGCCCTTGAAGGCTCTTCTCCTGGTCTGGTTCCCACCCTGCTGCCTTCCCTCCCCCGTCTCCCAGCCTAGTGGTGATCTCCTGCCAGGAGCCTTCTACATTCCACCCAGGACAGCCTGCTCCCTCCTGCAGCTGCATTCAGCTGTAGGCCACAGTGCCCAGCCCAGTGGGCCGGGTCAGTCCACGGCTGAGAGCTTGCCACGCATGGCTACAGCAAGTTCCGAGAGAGGGGCTCACAATGCATGCTACCAGTGACCTGGCCTGCTACTTCCCAGCCTCTGGTTTGTTTTTTTTTTTCCCAGCCTCTGGTTTTATGAGAAGTCCCCTCCCGGCAGGACTTCTCTCAGGTGTCTGAAGACCAGACTCTTAACCTCCTGCTCTTCCTGCAGGGAGCTTGTCTTCGCTTGGGGAGGCTACTTCTCTCCAGGGTCATGCTGCTCTGAGCTACTGGGAAACCTGCCCACTTAGATTCTATCAGATTTGTTCGCATCTAGGTTATAAGTGCTTTGGCATGTCTCATCTGATCCTCACCAAAGGGTTTTCACATGCTTATGATTTTATGCTTTGTTTTATATATAAAGAAAGGAGACCCTAAGGGTGACATGGCTCATGCCAGGTCACACAGTCGATCCTTGAGGAATGAAGTCTCAGACCGCTGTAGGAATGCTGCTCCTTGCCAGGCCTAGGGAACACAGGCTGGGGCCGAGGGCAGAGGAGCGGTCTTGCCTGACCTCTGACCTGCCCTGAGATCTCAGACAAAACCAGTAGTTTGAACAAGCACCTGTGGGGTGCTGCGTTCTGTTCACACGTTCATTTGTACCTCTCATCCGCACCGCAGCCCTGGCAGGGCACTTAACGCACCCGAGCCCTCAGATTCATTTCTGGTTCCAGAAGCTGGCTTGAACCCTTGTCTGCCAGCCTTCTCTTCCAGCCTGTGCTCACTGACATCGTATAAAGCCGGAGGAAGCCTGAACTCTCTCTTGTCCAAGTATCCCTAAGGCTCTCTATTTTCCCTGGTCACTGCAAAAGCCTCAGGTCCAGCCCATCTAGACTTAGTATATTTTAAACCAAAAATTCTATTGGTTGCTCCAGCTCTGCCTTGTGCTGGGAGGGGCCTCCTTGCTGTCCTGGGCTGGGGCATGCTGGGCAGGGCCTGGCTTAGGGGTGACACTGGGGTTCCTCTCTGCCTGGCACCTGCCTCCTCAGTGCTGGCATTGGGAGGATCCCAATTCAGAGGAGAAGCTGGCTAGTGCAGTGTCCGCAGGCTGAGGCAGTCAGGGAGAGGCTGCCACCGCCACCTGCCGAGCAGACCTGCCCTCACTTGCCCCGCCCCAAGCCTTGCTCTTCCTGGGTAAGGCACCTCACTGCTTTTTCTTTAAAATGGGAGCCTGGTGGTGCCCTGCTGGACTATGGACAGCAAAGGCGACCAAGTTGTTAGTTCAGGGTTTTCAGACTATCCTTGGCCTCAGACTGCAGCCCTCCCTTTGAGAGGCAAGGGCCCCAGCCTCCGGCAAGCATTTGCCATGTGCAGAGCTTTGCACTGGGCATTTTAAAACTGCGTAGTTGACTCTTCACTACAACCCCAAACAGGCAGCAGCCACTGTGCTCGCCATTGTCCAGCAGTGGAGGCCCAGCCCGAGGTGGCCATTTACACTTAAATGTAACAAAGTCACGTTAAATAGAATGTAAAAATCAGCTCCTCAGTCACATTGGCCACATTTCAAGCGCTCGCTTGCCATATGTGGCTGTCCAGTGGCTCCTGGGTTGCACAGCACAGATAGAGGAAGTTTCCATCCTTGCCAAGTTCTGTCGGACAGCGCTCCACTGTGTTATCCCGTTTCACGGACAGCACACTGCGGGCCGGCTGGAGGACAGAGGCCTGCTCACAGACCTGGGTGTGTCAGCTGTAGGGCACATGGAGCTCTGCTCGCTGTGGGCTCAGACACTTCCCTTTTCACACACCCTCTGTGGGCTCCTCAAGGGCAAGGCCTGTGTTTGCTCTGTTCCCCCAGTGCCCAGCCCAAGGCCTGCCCCAGGGTGGGCAGCATCCATTGAGGAGACGGCAGAATGAGCTGCCTGCTTAAACTTAGGGGCACGCTTCCCTCCCCTCCTGCAGAAGAGGGCACAGAGCCAGCTGCTGAGGAGTGATGGATGGCCCCTCGTCCGAGATAAATGTGGCAGTCAAGGTAATCGGATTGTGTGTGACGGTCTAATTTGTAGGCGAGGGTAGGAAGCGCCCAGCCATGCCTCACCCCAGCCGCCCATATTAGTTTAATCAAATGTCCAGTATCTAAATGACTGGGCCCTGGTGATGGATGATGTGAGCTTTGTTAAATGCTCTTGCCCTGTGAAGCCAAACTTCTCAAGGCCCTGCCAGACTCGTGGGCCATTTCTATTTCTTGCTCGGTTATCTCTGCATGGGGCAGGGAAGAAGGTTGGGGCTCCTCTGTCTTAAGTCTGCTTTTTCAGGGAGGAGGAAGAAGCCAGGGCTGGGGGACAAGTGAGATGCAGTCAGCTTCCACCTCCTTTGAGTAGACTTCCTGGGTGGCTACAAACAGCCTTGAGGAGCCTAACTCCCTAGAGCACTTGACCTGGGCCTCACCATGGCTGCTGTCTCTTCGGGACTCTCCTAGCACCCTGGGCTAGGCTTTTCGTTCTCTTGATGGGGTATTTTGGAATGACAGAAGTTGTTGGCTTTAATGTTGGAAAACTTGTCGTCTTTTCATTATGACTGACTAATGCTTGTTGTGTCCTCTTAGAAAATCTTCCTTAATCTCAAGGTCATGGAGACTATTTTCTGTATCATCTTCTAGATAATGTATTGTTTTCTTTGGTTTTTTTCAGTCTGTGGTGTGAGGTAGGGGTCACGTCTCCACTCTGGTCATTCTGTGCATACGCTGTGTGCCTTAGACCAGGCTGAGTGCTTGGGAGAGACAAGATAGAAAGGCAGAATCCTGTCCTCCAGGAGCAACCGTCTGTTTGAGCTAAAACATGCATTCTTAAGAAGCAGGTTGAGAACAGCATGTCTAACACACCAGCCTTGGTGTCGGGTGGGATCTGCCGAGCCCCCTCTTGATGTGGATCGTGGCCACGTGTTGCCTTGTTCTAGGCACCGAGGATTTGGCAGTGAATGTAGCACATAGAAATCCCTGCAGTGTGGGGAGTGGGGCGCAGGATGATAAGAAGATAAAAGGGGGAAGGTAATAAGTGCTACGAGAACATTAAGCAACGGAGGGGAATAGAGGGAGTTGGGCAGCGGGGGTGGCATTGCAATCTATAAGCTGGAAAGGTTGGGGAAGCCCTTGCTGAATAAAGAGTAAGGACAAGCCGAGAGGGGTGAACCACACGGGTATCCAGGGCAAGGACCTTCCAGGCAGACTTTGCAAAGGCCGCGATGTATGTAAACAACAAAACAACTCTGCAAGGAAAAACCAGAGCCACTCATGTGATTCCCCTGTGAGAGAAAGTAGGCAGCCAGGCCGGGATGGGAAGACTGTTTTTCAGTGCATACCTTTTGTCTAATTCTGTATATTTTTAATCACGTTCACACATTACTTCTTTAAAATAACATTTTAAGGTTAAGGGAGGGTGGTAAAGTGTTCAGTGAGGCGGAACCATCAGAGTAATGGAAAAAGTAGGCCTTAATCCCTCTCCTGCTCTCTATCTGAACTGTTAGTTTTCTAAGGAGAATAGATTTGTGGAATAGATCTCACTCTGCTCCTCGTTTTGGCTGGCTGTCCTTGGATAGGTTTCTTAGCCTCTCTGAGCACCAGTTTTCCCCTGTGAAATGCACAGGAGTCTCGGGGAAAAGAAACAAGAAGAGGCATGTGTTGAGTTTCTGCCTGGCCTGCAGCTGACCTTTGTGGGGACATGTCCCTGCATAGCCTGTCTGTCTTCAGGACAGAAGCAGAGAATGTATTCCTGGTCTCAGGTTTCTAAGGGTTCCAGAGCCCAGGAAGACCCAGGCTCTGTATTCCAGCCCCCCCCCCCCAAGGTAGGCAGATTTGCTCTGGGCCCCGACAGCCAATCACAACCCCATGGCCCTGCCAGGTGGTCAGTTGTATGGCCCTTCAGAGCCCCTCAGGATCCAGGTTGCCCAACTGTTGCTAGCTTGGCTGGAGCCATCTGGTCGTCCGGCTCTGGCCATCTTCCCTGCCTGGTATTTCCTTCCTCCTGGGTGGCTGGGTTAGTTTTGCATGGCTTCCATTAGAGGCAGAAGGCACAAAGCTGTTTGCTGCAGGGAGAGAGCAGGAGCCTGAGTGGGGAGAAGGGTGAGAGCTGCATGATGATTAAATACTGCAGAGACCTAAACAAATGATGCTCCCTCCCCCAGCTGCTCAGGAAGAGCAATGGGAGTTAGCCAGAACTGCAGATGGCCGAGGCTGATGTCTGTCCCCTGCCTGTGATGACAGCTGCCCCATGGCTGCTTCCTAAGAGCCTCAGTGTGCTGAGTGAGCCTGCAAGACCTAACTCAGCCCTTTAACACCGTGAGGCTGGCCCCAAGACAGGGACGGTGCAGAGCCACACAGCTGACACTAGCGAGTGGCAGAGCCGAGCACTTGCACGGGGAGACAGCAATAGTGACCTCACGGGAGGCAGTCTTGAATGAGACTGCATGTGACATGCTGAGAACAGCGCTGTGCCTGAACCAAGTTCCCCATCTGTGTGTGGCTGCCACTGTCGGGATTGCCTCTTGACACCCTCAGAACAACTAGGTGAGTGAGATGTTTTGCACACAGGTGAAGAAACTTAGCTGTACACACCTGGTCTTGCCCAAAACCACACAGTTCACAGCTAGTAGATAAAAGCCAGGTGCGCCCACTTCTGATTCCCTGCCCAGTGTTCTTTCTCTCGTACCAAAGCCAGGAAGAGAATCCAGGGTCATACCTCCAGGGCTTTGAATACAGAAATCAGGGGAAGGTCAGCATCAGTGGCCGAGACCATCTGCCAAGCACACAGCTCTCCTGGCCTGACAGCTTATGTGCATTCTGAACCCAAAAGAGGAGAGAGAGAGCGGTTCCTTCCCCCACCCCCCAAGCTGTTCCCACAGCAGCAAATGACCACAGAGCTCACCCATCATTCTAGACCAGTTGTTCTCAAAGTGTGGTCCCCAGATCAGCAGCACAAGCATCACCTGGGAATTGGCAAGGAATGTCATGTATTAGCAACCAGACCTGCTGGATCAGACACTCTACTGGGTATGAGGTGCAGCACTGTATTTTAGCAAGCTCCCGAGTGGTTCTGAGGCACGGATAGAATTGGCAACCCTTGGCCTACAGACCAAGGTAGTTCAGTTCTGCCCTGGGACCTCAACATCCAGGACATAGATTCACCCAGACATCACCCAGGTGTGTTATGCTCTGAGTAACAGGTGCAGCCAGAAAGCACTCGATGTAAATGGAATTCTTATAAATGATTCTTATTTTCATTGCAACAAGGCAGCTGGATATTTAAAGAAACCTTACAGAGAATCATTTCATCATGTCAAGGAGCTTCTGCAAAGAGAAAGCTCCGTTCTCATTTCCTGCCCCACCCCCAAGTGTTCTGTAAATTCAGTCTGTCAGGTTTCCTTTGCATGGTGTCTACCTACGCGTAGCTAAAAGAAGTAGACAGAGTGTGCTAAAAGAATGGCAAAAAATAAATAAACGAAATAAAGAGTAAAAGAATGCCGAGTAGTCTTGAAAATTCACTGGTGCCCGTATGGTTTAGAAGAGATCAGTGGGATAAATGAAGGCCAGTCTAGTGTCCTGGGCAGCTGGGCAGCCACTGCCAACCCCTGCTGGGCACCTGGAGAGGTCGTAACAGGCATGGGTGGTTTCCAGGGTTTCTCCTTCAAACACTCACACTCAGGGCTGGCTCCTTGGAGGAGTGGAGTGACCAGCTTGGAAACGTGAAATGTGCAGGTGAGCCTCTGCTCTTGCTGGGTGAAGGGACGAGAGAGGAAAACCCTGCCACCTGGTTTTGGGTAGAGAACCCACCGAAAGTTATCATCTCTTTCAGTGCAGTGTCAGGAAGGAGCATCTGCATCTGCCACCGAATGCACCCACAGGGCCAGGTCATACGCCCCTGAGCTAAAGCCCCTGCCTAGTGTCCAGAGTGACTGCAGCTGCAGCAGGAGCCCTGCTGCCACCTCTCAGCCTGTTGCCCAGGCCTCACCCTCACACGCCTACAGTGGGCAGGCAGGAATCAGTCTATGTTTCTTGCACCAGGAACCTGAGATTCTTGGAGGTTAACCAGGTCACTCAGCCAGGGGAAGGAAGCAGGGAAGGAGGGGTGGTGTGGGGGATACAAATGGTGGGAGGCAGGAGAGCTGGGGTGCCGTCGGCAGGTTTGCCCGGAATTTGCTCTTTCTCAGAGCAGTGACCTGAACCCAGCTTTAGTAGTCAAGGATCACCTGACCAAGTGCTACCCATGCCAGACCTCTCTCCTGCCCCTGTCACTTTGGTCGTTATTTAGGGCTGAGAAGTTTTCCAGGAGGTTCCTCTGTAGAAGCAGAGGTATCTGGGATTGGCAGCTCCCCAAGGCTTGGTCTCAGGCCCACAACCCCAGTAAGGTCTCTGTGCTGGCTTCGTTAGCCCAGGCTGGGTTGAAGGAAATGTTCATTTTAGAGTCCTGGGGTTTGTCACTGGCTCCTGGCTTCAATAGAAAGAGCCAAGGACCTGGGGTTGAACACAAGGGCCATAGAGAATGGAGAGAGCGCACAGCAAGGCCTCCCAGCGCTCAGACTCCAGCCCTCTTGCCTTCCACAAAGGTGGACGGCCATGGTGTTTCTACTCTGGGGTCTCATTGGCCCTGGGAAGGCACTGGCCTCACTCCAGCCTCATGCTACGAGCAGAAGGACACACCACACTGCAAACAGCCAGAAAAGTCAATTACTGGGAGAAGAAATTGATTCCTGCAAGCCCTCCTTACCCCCTGGCTCCATGAGAGTACATATGGGCAGTGGTGTTCAGCCCCCAGGAGAAACTCCATGTACAGAATAGAAAATAGTTTTTATTCCGGCACGAGGGGCGAGACCCCAGGCCTGCCGAGGCAGAGCAGGTGTGGCTCAGGTCTTGTGTGGCGAGTGCACTGGGAGCATGTCCATGCTGTAGGATAAGCCTCCGTGCCATCCTCTCCTCTGGCCTCTCCTCCATCCTGCCCAGGTGCTGCCTTCAGGCCAGGTGGAAGGAGGAGGTCTGTGGTTCTGTGCACCATCCCCCCTGCCTGGGGATATTGTGGTCAGGCCTTGGGTAGCCAAACAGTCCCATCCTCCCATCCTGTTGGAAGCCATCTGTTCTCAGACTATGGGGGGCGGGTACGGGGAAGCCTCCTGACCTCCATCTGTTATGGGGTGGGTCGGGGCCCCTGGCCCTTCTCCAGCACACTTGTTTTGCTATTAATGCTGAATAATTTTCAACAGAGGTGATCTAGGTCCCCACCCTTGCCTTGGTCCTGACCTGCTGCAAGCTCAGGGGTGCCCTGCGCCAGACCACTGAGTCACGTATGGGCATTTTCCTGCAGTGTGTTCCCTCCCCTCTTCCTCAACTCTCATATCTGAAATCTAATATCTGGTGACCCCTCTCCTTTCTTCCTTTATCCAAAATGACTTATATACCCCAGGTTGCCTCACTGTCTTTGGGAATTTTCATGGATTTATCATGTCTATGTGAATTCCCCATGCACATATATTAAACTTCTATAATCTGCTGTTTAGAAGAAAAGTTTCCCTGAGCTCACTTACCCTCATCTCTAAAGCAGGGGCTGTGGGCACACAGGCCTCAGTGGCCCCCTGCCAGCTGGTCCCAGGCACCTACAGGGGGGGAGGAGCATTCTCTTTCTGATGAAAATGCCTACCTTGATGTTTGGGGTGCTTTTTTCATTGAACCTGAGTTACCTGGGAATCTTCCGATGCTGGTGTGAGGTGGGCAGGGAGTTTTCCAGGCTGGGATTTTCTGAAAGCCCACGGACAGGCTCAACCGGATGACTTCTCTTGAGTCCAAGTAGCCTGTTGCCTGCGCCGCTTCCCCTCCCCCGGTGAGGGACAACCAAACCGGTTTGAGAGCAGAGTTCAGCTCCCAGGGTGAGCTCATATGAACCCATGCATATTCCAGGAGAGAGGGAGCAGCCAGCTTAGAAGCCCTCTCTGGCTGGGCTGGACCTCAGGGCCTCAGGTGTCTGGACCTTCCAACCCCTCGAAAGCAGGTAGGGCCCAGTGAGGCGGGCGGGCCACGTGGCTCCAGGTGTATTCTGGGCCGGCCGCACCATCACCCTGGGCAGTCTTCCCTGCATGTGGGGCCCTGAGCATGTGAAGCTGGGGTGGGAGGCAGGCAGGAGAGGGACGGTCACTCACTGCCAGAGGGCCAGTAGATGATTCCTCCCTGTTCTGACTTTCATACCTGCACAGTGATGAGAGATGACAGAGCAGGGAGCAGAGTGTGAGAATGGTCTAGAGAAACCAGAAGCAGTTGAAACTCAGACGGCATGCTATTGGCAGTGCAATGATAGAGCCGTTGTGCCAGAGAGCAAGATTTTTTCCCAGGAAAATGGCTCTAGTTTTCTGTTCCGAGGGTCAGTTGTCAGGGTCCCCAAGTCCAACAACAACCCTCCAGAAAAGCCATTTCCTGGAACCAGGGGAAGTCCTGGCTCCTAGGTGGTCCCCTCGGCTGAGACTGCAGTGTTCTCCCCTACCAGCCCTCGTCACCCCTGGGTCCTGCACACCCCAGTTGTCAGACCTCAGCAGACGATATTTCCTGCTCTGGGCTCGTGGCCTTAGTAATCGGGGCGCCTGGGCAAGGTGTGATCTCTAGAGCCCCTTTCATCTATAGCCCATACCTGGTTGGGAGGATTGCCCAGGCCAGGTGTGAGGATGGGCAGCTCATTCTAAAGCACCTGAGAGACTGAGAAGGGGCTAAGGCTGGCCTTAGCTCTGGGAGACATGACCCCACTGTGAGGCCAGGGCTGATTAACAGGCCATCAGACTTGAGAGAGCCCAGCACCTACTTGCTCTCTTCCATACGGCCCAGGGAGAGGAGGCAGTTGTCCGAGGTCCACAGGAAGTTGTCCGGAGCATACTAGAACAAGAAGTTGGGATAGCGCCTTATCGTGGGAGTGGAAGGTGGGCAGGAGGTTCAAAGCCATCTTCCTGGGAATGTGCCTGCTCTCAGATGTGTGACATCACAGATTTGTGGGGGTGAAAAGGAAACCATTCAAGACCAGCAGCAGAGCCTCTGTCCTATGATGTAATTACGGGTGAGTCACTCTATCTTGGGCTTCAATTTCTGCTTCACAAAACACAGACAGCTCGTCCTTGGCCTGTCCCTCACTGGGTGTTTGGGGGGCTCCAGTGAAGCAGAGGGCGCCAGACAACTAGAAAGACTAAAGGTCTGTCTGTGTGCCCGTGTGATTCCACTAGGTCCTCACTGTCCATAGTGGAGGTGCCACTCCATTTCACAGACATGCACGTGTGGGCCCAGGCTGTCCCGCCAGGGCAGTGGTTATGATAGGGCAGGCATATGGTTTCCTGAGGCCAGCAGCTGCTGTCCCTGGCCCAAAGGCTCCAAGTCACTGCCCCTGCTTCCTCCCCTTCGTGGTCATGTGCAGCTTGTGCAGTTTCCTCCTGGAAGAAGATGACCCAAGAGAACTGTCAGGGAGGGCGCCCCTTTTCCATTTCTGGGGGACACCCCACAGAGATGAGCCTGCAGAGGAGGACAGCTAAGGGACAGACCCGTGGATAGCTCTGTTCTGGGGCGAGGGAGGGGGAGGGTCACCTATTCCTGCTGGGAGCATAGGGGTGAGAGCAGAATCCTGTCCTTGTCTCTGGTCCCAGGCCCACGTCCTTCCTGCTGGATACCCAGGGGATGCAGGCTGAGGAGGGGCCAGGCCTCTCAGTGACACGCCTCTTGTTGGTGGCCACTCTGTTGGCCCAGAATGGAGAGGACTGCTGCAAAGGCCACCCCTGCTGCCCTACGTGGCCTGAGAGCAGAGTCAAATGAACAGCTTCGGGCTCAGTTCCGTGGGGGCCTGGGGTCTACTCAGTACAGAGTGCCAGGAAAACTAGGGTGTGGGTGTAGCAGGATGCTGGGGGCACACGGCCTGCCCATTACGAAGGAGGTGGTGCAAGGCTGGACCTGAGGCCCGTAAACATTGTGATCCTCTCGAAGATGGCTGAAAGAAATTGTATTTTATTTGAGCAACAGCATAGATGGGAGATAGAGAAGCCTTTTATTCCTAAAGGGATAGGTGTGCTCAATAACAACAAAATGACTCATTTTTTTTATAATTGATTGATTTTTTTTTTAAGAGACAGAGTGAGGAAAGGAAGCATTTATTTTGTTCCACTAACTTGTACACACATCCACTTCCTGTGTGTGTCCTGACGGGATCGAACCCACAGCCCTGTCGTTTTGGGACAAAACTCTAATGGACTGAGCTAACTGACTGAGAATTTGTTCCTGTATAATCCTTTTTATGTGTCAGGCATTGTAGTAGCATATCATATGTATTAGCCTATTTAATCTTCATGACAATTTAGGAGGTAGGTAATATTTATTATCCCCATTTTAAAAAAGAGAAACCAAAGCACAGAGAGACTAAATAACTCACCAGAAGTCACACAGCTACTAAGTGATTGAGCTGGGATTTAAACCCAGGCAGTCTGGCTCCAGAGTCTATGTCCTTGACCACTCTGCCTTCTGGAGGTAGGAGGTAGTCAGCATTCTATAGCTTCCAAGTTTCCAGTAGAGACATTGCCGTGAATCTAGCCATTTCTCAGATGTGGTTTAAAGCTTGGGACCTTTCTTCATCTGGGACTCCTCACACCAGGCCTGAGAGCAAAGGTTCCTCCTCTTGTCTCCTTGCTTTATAGATGAGATGGAGAGACTCTCCCAGGCCTGTGTCATCTCAAACCCGCACGTCCTCCCCCTTTGCCCTCACCCCTCCTTTGTACGGGTCTGGAGGTTGGAACCCCAGTGTCCAGGTGCAGGTAGGAGTTCCTACCATCCTGACCCCCAACCTTCCCTGGACAGTCTCCCAGGACTTCATGTTTGGGGGATGAAAGGGGAAGGTCAGAGGGTAGGAGGGTGTGGCCTGGTCCTGGAAGGCAGGAGAAGCAGCAGCGTCTCTGGGAGCCCTGGGTGAGAGCCTGTGGGAAGACACCGTTATTAACATGAACACGGATGCCAGCCCACAAGCAGGGGAAACCAGGGCTGCAGCTGGTCTCCCCATTATACAAACTTACAAACTTGTTGTTTCTGTCAACTGCTTACCTTTCGTTCCCAAATTTGGCGTGGTTCACCAATAACTATGCATGTTACAAAACAGGTGTCATCTGAGTTGTCGATTTTACTTGATGACAGCACCAATCTCTGTACGCATCTGTGACAGGACTTTCAGGGCTTATGCGCCTGAGGCTAAGTCACTGCCCCCAGGGAATCAGGAGCTACTGGCAGGTTTAAAGGTCATGGCAGCAGGCACAGTGCACCCAGTGTCTGTCCAATTCTCCCTGTCCTTTGCATACAGGGTCATCTAGCTGTGATTCATTTCAGTTCCTTAGTCACGTGTTCGCATAGCCTGTGCCTAACATTGTGCTGGGTGCTGGGGTGGCAGAAGTGAATGAACCCCTCTAATCCCATCATGGCCCTCAGGGTTCCTGCTCTCTCCATAGAACACCATAGCTGTCCCTCAGGTAGTTGTTGAGCACTGTTGTCCACCTGTACAGCCCCTAGGGACACAACTGGAAAGGGGCGACCAAAACGCGCTGGTGGGAAAATCCTCTGGCTGTCTCGCGGAGTGTGGGTTGCTGGGAGGCGGGTATGGAGACTGAGATAAATGATAGGACACGCTTGTCATAATTCAGAGAACAGACACAGCTGCAGAAGGTGATTGGAACAGGCAAGAAGCAGGAGGGACAGGCTGCAGACAATCAGGCCATGATGATCTGAGGGTAGGGCATCTTCCTGAGGTGGCTTGGCGTGCTCCTGGGGAACCAGGTGGATGTGAGCATAGGCAGCTGTATTGGGGAGGGTGGGAGAGAGAGGGGAGGAGGGTCTTGTATGGATTTAGTAAGCCAATGGTATGGAAGCATTTGAAACATTGTACTGTTAATATTTTTCATTGACAGTGAGCCCCACTTATGTGCTCCCAGGATTCCATCCCTCTCTGCCCTACTCCCCCCACCCAAAGCTTGGCTTGAGAGGGCATTGCCTGGCACCTGCGAGTCCTGTCTATGCCTGGTCTCAGAAGCCCCTCCTCCTTCCCTCTCGCTCATATACACTGTCACTCATGCAAACACACAGAGTTCCTCTGTTCTCCAGCAGCCTTTTAGCAGCTGAGATGCTCTTTGATAATATGCTTTTGTTTCATTTGCGTGAGGCGTCCCCAGCACACTTGATAATTCTCCTGTTTGGCTCTTACATCCAGGTCTCTGTCCCCTCCTCCTGGATGGCACCCTGCTGCTCCGATTCCTTCCTAATGCCCAGGCCTTCCTAAGAATGAGCATTCCAGGCTATTCGCTGGTTATACACCACCCTGCTTGCCTAGGGAAAAACTGCCTTTTTTTCCTTTGGCCACAATGGCTGTCTCTGGTTTCTGGTCCCATTTTCATCCTGATTTCTGCCTGGGAACGGGAGCTCCTCGCACGTGCCCAGCGAGCTTGTCTGCCCCTCTGATGCTTCAGCTTTCAGACCTCCCACCCTCCATCTGCTCATTGTCTGCTGGCTAAAAGGCTGGTCTGGAAAATGCCAGTCCACCCTTCCTACCTGGAGCCCCGGCGATTACCACGTCAGGAATTCAGGCTCTTCCTTCCGCTGCCTCTCAGATAAGATGGCTGCCCTAGTGTTCACCCATTTGGTCAGCCCATCCTGGGCATCTGCTTTGCCAGAAGCTGCAGGTACAGAGGCAAATGCAGGGCCAGTCACTGTCGCCAAGGAGGGCACATCTGGGGCAAGCCAGGTCTAAGACTCTCCAGGGCTCCACTGCAGTACTGGCCTTACTCTTACAGCTGTTTTTTGTTTATTTTGTTTTGTTTTTCTTGTCCTTAAAGGACACTGTAGTGGCTGCTGGCTGCAGGGGTGAGTAGCCGGGCAGCTTTTGGGGAGCAGATGTCAGACCTTGGCTCCCCCTTGGAGCCTCCCTGAGACACACGTCCTGAGGAATTCATGGTGCCTTCATGGTGGCGTCCTCTGGTACAGGGACCCTAAACATGTCTTCTGGACCCCGTTAATGGAAGATGCCCCGCCCCCTTTGTCACACTCTACTTTATGTACCTCTAGTACATATCACACCACGACACAGCATCTAATGTAAGATGTGCTGCTGGCCAATGACCTTAGTTGTTAAAGTCCATGCAGACCTGGTAATGGACTCTGGTGTCCCCTGTGGCTTCCTGGATAAACTAGAAAGATAAGTGCAGGCAACAGGAGCAGGAGCAGTCAAGCCATCTGGTCTTCCCCCTAGGTAGAGTCCCCTCTCCCTTCTACTCACCCCTCAAAATTGTTGCTTCCCCAATGACCCCCCCACCTCTGGCTGCTAAAAGCCAGGGCTGTAGATGGTGCCAAGTGAGATAGCTGGGCATTAGTCTTGGGCTGTTCTGGATCCTAAGGAACCTGCCCCAACTGCATCCCCGTTCCAAGTGCTGCGGAGTGTTCCTCACTCTGCCCTCACTGTTCACCTTGGTGGCTCGGAAGAGGCAGCTCTGCAAGGCCAGGTGGTCCTAGTCACCTGCTCAGGGACCTGGGGCTTACACACACTCAGACCCCACCCTCCTTGTGAATGTCAGAGCTGCACCTACCCAATTTATTTGTCTCTGCTCTGCCTTGTGGCCAGAAGTGCAGAGAGATGCCAAGACCCCGTAACTACCCTGGTGGTCACTCATCTACCCACAAAGGTCAATGTCACTAATTGTCATTTTAACAAACACGCATGTAGGGACTGTTTACCTGATGCCATTCCTGTGCTTTATCACATAACAGCTCATCCTGACAAATTTGGAGTGGGGAGTAGAATGACCAACACCCCATTTTAGAGATGAAGAAACCAAGGCACAGGAAGGTTAGAAGAGTTGTGAAGGGATCATAGAGGTGACGGAGACAGAGCTAGGATCAGGCCGTGCAGATTTGCTTGTAGAGTTGGTGCCTCACCAGCCATCCTGGTGTTCCATGGTGCCAGGGTGCAAATGGGATTGGGGGCTTTTCTGGGTTGCTGTGGGTCACAGGGTCCTTAGGTTTCTGCCTACCCTCCCTTCCTTTCTTGGCTACCTCTGCAGTTGATCGACAGCAGTCACTGACAGCTTAGGTCCACTGGCTGAGGCGGGCAGTTTCTGTGAACCCCATTTCATAGACAGGGAAACCGGAGCTCCGAATGGTGAAGCAGCCAGTGTGAAATCTCAGAGCCAGAGGGGCAGGTCACAATTTTTAAGTCCCATCTATGGGACTCCAGAGCCAGGGCTCTTAACACCAGCTCCCCATGGCCTGCCCTCTGTTATCCTGTCCTCTCCCCTGGGTGGTGTGGCACTGGTGCCCATGAGTGCTTCCTTGGTACCTTCTGGAGGGGCCTGGGATGGCTTCCTCCCGCTCTGTGGCACTTTGCTGCCTGCCAAAAACAGCACAGTTGCCCTTGTTCCCGCTGCTTCCAGAGACCCCACACAGTGCTTTCAAGGACTCCATGCTTACTATACACCAGACACTGTTTTACTTACTTTGGGAGCAGTAGTGTCACTTAAACATCAGAATAATCCTGAAGAGTGAGCATTCGTACATATTATACCCATTTAACAGATCAAGAAACTGAAGCCCAGAGAGAGCTTCTATAGTTTGTCTGAGGTCATGTAGTTCTAAGAGGTGCTACCCAGACTGTCAGGGTGAGTGGTGCTCAGAGGATGAGGCAGATGGTGGCCCCAGTGGCTCCCCAGGCAGGAGGAAGGACACTCCTGACCCTACCTGCACAGCTTAGGGTGGCTAGTGTCTCCCTGAAATTGTACGTGTGGCTGGATGTACCCTGTGCCCACCATACCAGGCCTTCCCACCCCTCCAACCCCATCTGAGAACTCTTCATGCCTGGTACTCCTGCTCAGTCCCAGAGCCTGTGCTCAGTGGTCCCTTTTCACACCCAGCCCCAACGAGTGCCCAGAGCAAAGACACACAGGACCATAGAGGCATGCAGGCAGAACCTACTTCATCAAAGCAGGCACGCTCAACTCAGCCGTGTACAGACAGCCAGCTCCTGGCACACACGCAGGCACACACCCCACTGGGCTGTCTTTCTGTGCTTGTGTAATCCCCTACCTGCCTCTGTCTGTCAGTCGGTCCTCATTCTGACAGTGCCCAGATTCCCTCCCTTTCTGGCTGCAGATTCCCACATGTTGTCATTAACTAGCATTTGCCTCGGAACAGCCTGTGTTGGTTTAAGCCGTGATGACAGCATGCACTGGGTCCGTCTGCCGTGCGTCCTCCTGCCGCGTGTCTGCCAGCATGGCCTTTGTGCTCAGGCCGAGTGGAGGAGGGAAGTGCTTCCTTGCTCCCCATCCTGTCCCTCTCAGTTGTAGGGACGTGACTGTCCTGGCATCTGTCTTATGCACTGGCTGCCTAATACACATAGCCCGTCTGCTCACAGCGTTCTAGACCCCGCTATGCCACTGGCCCCCCTTATTTTCTTCCCGTTAAGGAAAACGCTTCAGTGATGATAGAAAGATGAGGCTGTCCTTGACCAGGCAGGAGGGTGGCCTGTGACATTGGAGGAAGGCTCTGAATGCCCCCATGATGCGCCCATCCCTCCCGCATGGTGTGGTGGTCCTCAGGAGGAGCGAGGGGGGGCAGTGTGGGCAGCAGGCACACCATCTGGGCTGTCCTTTGTGCGGGCAGCCGAGCATCCCTCTGTTGCTGTGATCCAGCTCCTCGTGCTTGGCGTGCAAATGAGTTTCCAGATGCCCAGTGCTCCCCACACAGAAGCAGTAACTAGGAGCCTGGAGAAGAATGGAGCAATCTGGAAACTCATTTCTTTTTGTTCCATCCTCTTTGAATAGGCTGCTCCCCCTCCAGCTGCAGCAGATGTGTGCTGGGGGCATATTCTGGGGGCATTTTGCCATGGTTTCTGGGCAGACACATGCCAGTGTGGGAGCGTCTCTCCAGCACTCTTCTCCCTGTGCAGTATGGAAAGGTGAGCCCCACAGAGAGGGGCAGGATGCATCTTTTAAGGCGCAGCCCATTGGCACCCCAGCTCACAGAGAGAAACAGGTCCCTCTTGGGAGGGAGCATAGGCTGGATCTTGGCCCCCCGCATGTCTCCTTGTCAGGTGTCTGTGCACCACACAGCAGAGTGGATATACTCAGCAGCCCTACTGGGACCCCTCACCACCCTGGCCCATTCCCAGTGAGAACCATTGCCCTTCTCTTGCCGTTGGGCCCCTAGCAGGACTGGATGGACGGGGTTCTTCTGCTGGCCCTACAACCCATGTCCTGACCCCTGCCATTCATTGAGGAGCAAGAAACAACCTACTGCCCCCAAGTTGTTGGGCCACACTTGCTCCCCACTCCTGGCAGAGCTAGTCTGGACCACAGGCAGGAGCACATTCTGCTTCGTCCCCGAGGGTCCCCATCCCTGCTGATGGAGAACACTGTTCAGGATCTGAGCAGTTTGAAGTGGCAGCCCTGCCCAGTCTCTCCCGGCCATGTGCATCTGGGTGTCTTTCCCCCGTGCTGGCTGACCGTGTCGCAAAGGGTGAGGCCTGTGATTCAGTCGAAGGGGCTGCAGAGCATGCCGCTCAGTTTTTACCTTCTGGTGGCGTTTCATCTCTTCCCCTACATTCAGGTCCAGTGGTAGACTCTATCACCGGGGCCTTGGACAGGGGCACCATCTGTGTCTGTGGCCCTTTCTGATTACTGTGAGTGAGTGGTTTTGCCTGTCTGAGCCTCAGTCTTCTCATCTGTAGCATGGGGATAACCGCTGACATGCTGGATCATGTGAGGCAGCTTAGGGAAAGGACACAGAGTCATGTTGCACAGCGTTCAGGTGGAAGACGCTCTAGATGAGGAAGTGGGCTCTGTGTCCAGGCAACTGGCTGAAGTGGTTCTGGGTTCAGAAAGCTCCTGACTGCCTGATCTGATTGGCTGCTTCCAGAACTGTCCTATTGGTCTTGTTGAAGTACTCATGGCAGGGCGTGGGGCTTTGGCTGGGGTGTGGTCACCACTTTTGGCTTCTACACAGTCTCAGCAATTTCCCCATCTGCCCCTTACCATAGCCCTGTGAGGAAATTAGGGCAAAAGGCATTACTCTTCTTCCCTGTGTAAAGCCAGTGCCCGCGGCCATCATCACAGCAGCCTGGCCCACACAGGTTCGCATTTGATTCGGACAGTCGGTAAAGAAACAATGGAGCCAAGAACTGGTGGACCATTAGCTTTAATCCTAGCTTGCACCCAGCGGGCAAGTAAAAACACACACTGAGCTCCAAAACCCACTCATTCAATGCTCACAAAGCTACTGACTTATCCAAGTTTCCTAGAATCAAAGGTTTCTAGCTCACCAGTCTTATTCACCTCTGTTTCCCATCTCCTTCTCTCTGCACAAACTGGCTTCTCCTTCAACATTCCGCCGTCTTGGCTGCTTCTCCTGGCCTCCTCCACATGGCCTTACTCTGCTCTCCTCTCTAATGCTAACCTCAGGAACAGAGAGAGCAAGCTCCCTATCCGCCCCACTTTATAGTATAGATTCAAAACCTTTAATCCAATATACAAACCAGGAAGTCTCTGATACAAAGTCACTTATCTGAGGCATAATGGGATGCCCCCTAAACTCATGAGAGTGTATCACCCTCCATCAAAAAGGGGGGGAAAGACTTAGTCCTAAAACCAAGCCCCAGGATACAAGTATCCTGCCTGCCCACAGCCCACCCCCAACACACATTAATATCAATGGGCTTCCACGTGGGCAGCGCCATCTTTAACAAAGTGAGCATAATATATTTTATCTGCCCAATACCCTGCAAGCAAACTGAGGCCCAGAGAGGGTCTGTGAGCTCCTTAGGGTTACACAGCAAGCTGATGAGAGCCTAGCCTTCCTGACTCACTACTCCCTCCCTAAACCTCAGCTCCCTCTTGTGCTTTAGAAAGACTGGCTAGACATGTTGCTCTTGAGCGTTGTTTTGGCCCCTGGTGGCCACATTGGGACTGAAGGATGAAAGAAAATCTGTCCTTTCTTTCCAGCACCCTGTTAATCCTAGCTGCTTTTCTCTTGGTTTTTAAGGACCCTCTCAGCCTGGATGTGGAGGGTTGGCATGTGTTTCTGCCTTTGGTGCCCTTAGGGGACTCTAGCTTAGTTCCAACCCTACCCCTGGGCGACTCTCTACCCTGGGAGTTCTTTGTCTTCGCAAGCCAAGGGCCCGGCTGTGCAGGGCCAGTGTCAGGTCTGACCAGACCCGTGTGCACACTTGCTCAGGGGAGCCCTTTGTGGGGAGGAGTTTAGGGGGCATCTTGCAGGCATTTCTGGGCTTGTCCCTGGGATCCAGGAAGGCTCCGGATTCTGTTTCAACCTTGTGATTTTGGCTCCATGTCGAGCTGCTTGTCCAGTCTGGGGGTTGGGCATCACTGAGAAGTCTGGGGACGGCCAGCAGTTTCTAAACTCGCCCTGCATGAGGTCTTTGTTTGGTACCCCCAGTCTCCTTTTGGCATCCTCTCTGCTGTCCCCTTCACCATATTGATTCTCCCCTGTGTCATCAAAATCAACCCTCCTGTAACCTACAGCAACAAGTGTTTCGGGGGCAGGGGGTGTAGTCCCATTTTAGAGGCGAGAACAAAGCCTCCTGAGCAGGCTTAGTGATTCTCCTGGTGTCACCCAAAGTCAGCATCGCCAGCACAGGGAACTTGTGATGGGGGTGGGCATGTCTGGGTATGGTGGCCAAGGTGCCCGCTAACACTCCCCCTTCCTTACAGCCCTGCTATCGTCCTGGTGTGAGGAGCTCGGCCGCCTGCTGCTGCTCCGACATCAGAAGAGCCGCCAGAGCGACCCCCCCGGGAAACTCCCCATGCAGCCCCCCCTCAACTCCATGAGCTCCATGAAACCCACTCTGTCGCACAGGTGAGTGGGCGCAGTCCCCAGGGCCTGGCCCGGGGCTGCTTGGGTGTGCTCTGGGCAGCAACCCCTCAGGCCACAGATCTTAGAAACACCCATCAGTGGGGTGAGGGCCTCAGAGCAGTCATGGGTATGTTACATCTTATAAAACACAGTTGTATAAGTCTTCGTGAGTGAACACCGTTTCCCCCTCCATCAAACGGAAACAGGTTAGAAGCGCTGGTCTTACCCAGCCGGACTGCTTTTTCCCTTTGGAGAAGGGCTGTCGCTTCTTTGGGTCCAGACTTCTGGTGAAGTCAGCAGTTCCAAACCCAGCACCTTCCTGAGCAGCCTCTTGGGCTAACCCAGAGATATCTGGGGCAGAAACGGGCTCAGGAAGGATACAGGGCTGCTCTTCCCACTCCCAAATGGAGACGGAGGCAACCCAGGCTCTACGAGGTGGGAGCTGAGTTAGGCTTTGCAGTCACAGAGGCAGAGCCACTAGAAGCTCAGGGTCATGGGCAGAATGGGATTGTCCAAAACCACTCGGTGCCAAGGAACTGGCCAGTCTGCCTGCATCAGCCTTAGAAGAAGCACATGGTCAGGACCTGGAGCTCTCCATTTAACTATCTTGCTAGTCCCTTGCTGTGCAGGAAATGCTTTCTTTTGGTGCTCTGTAGGCGGACCCTGAAACAACAGGGCCCGTCATGCTATCTGCTCCCCCTGTGTGGATCCTACTGATGACTCAGAGGGGCATTTGCAATCAGAGCTCAGCTCCTTACCCAGCCTGACCAAGGCACCTCACTGCAGGAGACCTGGTCACACCATTGAGGCACCACTGGAAATGGGGTATTGGCCACACCTTATAAATCAAATTAGAGGCTATTGGCTGTCACTGCCAGAAGGATCTCATGGCTTCTAGAGTCAGAGCCCTTCCCAGGCAGAATGGCCCTGACACATGGCTCCCTGTCTCAGTCAGAAGCACTCTGTGTGACAGCATGCCCACCACCCCCGCAGGGTCACTGCCTCATCACATCCTTGGCTGGGCCCAGGGCAACTCATTTCATAGAAGAGCCCCATTCTGTGGTTTCTTGGAGGCATACTGTTGGATTTGAGGGTAGTTTTTTAAGGTGCAGAACCTTGAATGTGTTGGTCCCTGCCCACTTGATTGTTCTGGTGGCCCCCGGCATTGTTAAAGTGCTTTCACACATTTGGGGGTCGAGTGGGGGTATCACCCTTGGGTAAGAACCTCTGCTCTAGAGAAGCAGAACAGGCGTCCATCTTCCTTCCACCTCTTGCTCCAAGCCACAGGTCTCAGCTCTCTGAACCACTGCCGGACTGCTGAATGCCGCCTGTGACTAAATGCAGCCCTGGTTACATGCTTTGCATTTAGCCTTGTCATTTTTAGCCCCCAAACTCTCTGTTGTCCTGCCGGAATCACCTGGCCTGTCATCATCCCACTTTTTGTAGTCTTCCCAACCTTCTTTCCTCCAAGTCATTTTTAGTGAAGAGGTTGCTGATGATGGTGGGCCAGGGCCCAGCAGCCCCCACTGGACACCTGCCTCGAACCTACTTGGCATGACCACTTGGATTACAGAGTACCATGGATCCGGACCATGGACAGCCCTTTGCGTGGTCTTTGATGAGTTAAGCTAAAAGCACAAGGCTGCTAGTCTTGGGGTTAAACAAAGGGTGTCTGTGTTTCAGGGTTTGAATCTTGCTCATTGGGGAAATAGGACTCAGGCAAAATTAGGAGCTTGCAGATCGAGGCAGGGTTAGGGTTGGGTGATAGGTAGGCTTGGCCTCAAGGTTCAGAAGGATGAAGATGGCCAAGCTGTTTGTCAGGAGGCTGCTCAGAGGACAGCTTTTGAGTAACGCAGGTTTGAATTGCGTGGTCAGTTGAAAATCCATGTGTAAGTAGACCTGTGCAGTTTCCAGCCCATGTTGTTCAAGAGTCAACTGCACTGTCACAGAGAAGAAGCTATTCTGACTGTCATCCTCCACAGCTACATTGAGTGACTTGGAGTAAGCAAGTTCGATTGCCTTTTCATTAAGGAGATGGTGGGCCAGGGTGAGCTTGGGGACCCTAAGATGTTCAGAATTTGGTGCTTGGGAGTGCCTGGCTGTTTGAAGATTCAGATCTTGTTTGAGGGCTCTGAGAACAAGCAAATGGGGGAGGGGGAGGAACGCCTGGAAGCTTGGCAGCCAAGGCTGCTCTGCGGGAACCGTATGACTGCTGGGTTCCTGTAGCTCAGGTATTGCAGTCACATTCGTTCCAGGCCATGGAGATAATAGCAGCAGGCTGGGAGTTGGGGCCTGTGTCTCCAGGTGAAATCCATGGCCCCTCAAGCCCCTGGGCACAAGGTGGTGCTCAGCACCATGAGGATGTGTTAGGAAAGGGTCAGGCCTCTGCAGCCCAGCCACTGAGGTTAATAGGAGGAATCCTGAGTACCCATGTGCTTCGATGGAGCTTTAGGGTTTGTGGGCAATGTTTGAACTCACTCCATTTGGGCCTGGCCAAGGAGCTCTGGTGGGCACTATCCTGTCCCCAGAGGAACACAGCGCCCTGCACAGGAGAGGGGGGCCTGGAGAAGCCAGCCCAGGCAGGAAGGGGTTCAGGCTTGCAAGCAGGCAGCAGGACCCTTCCCCAGTCCCTGCAGTGACCCATACTTGACACCAACAAATATTTCTGTCTTTCACTCCCAGATTTTTAATGAGTGGTTAAAAAAGCCATTTGTAATTAGTACGTTGTCCATATGAAAATCAGTGCTGCAAAGGTCATTAAAAGCCTAGTAAATAGTGTTTATACTCTTAATTTGATTACAATCAAAGCTGGAAATTGCTGAGGAAGACTCTGATGCCAAGGAGTGCCATCCTTTCTCTTCCAGATGAGGGGTATGGGACCCCCAGAGGAGGGGCTCCTGGGCAGGGTGCTGGTGCTCCCCTCTGCAAGAGCTTGGGGCACAGGCCCTGGAGATGGGCTACAGGCTGCTGGGCTTTGAGTTTCAGCTCTGCCCTATTCTGGTTGTGTGACTGGAGCAGTTCCATGGTCTCTCTGTGCCTGTTTGCTCATCGGTAGACATAGAAAAGGGCAGCCACAGGACCTACATGCTCCTCGCCAGGCCTGGCACTCAGGGAGCCCCATGGTCCAGTCATTCCTCTCCCAACCTCAGCCTGGTGACATGCGCCTCTAGTGTGGTTGTTCATGGTCAGCTCACACAGAGAGCTCCCTGCTCACACCACTTTCATTTTTAGCTCTTCGCACAGCCATTACCGAAAGCTCAGGTTGTGATCAACCCCTCTTCTTGCCCCCAGAAAATTTAAAAAAGAAAATGAATAAAAGGGGGATTAAAGGACCCATAAATCCTGCTTTGTCAGTTCCAGGTTGCCAAGATGCAAGGATCTTTTCCTTTTCTCCTTCCTATTGAAAAAATTTTAAACCTTCTAATATGCAGTTAGCTGCATAAGTTCCTCTGTAAGTCTCACCACAGGGAGGAAAGGAAGCAGCCCCAGTAATTGTGGTGATGGAGAGCACTGTTAATGGTCCCCCTAAATTAAAGAGGGCGGGAGCTTCGACTCGCACTGCCTGTGTTTCATTAGTGGGAACACGACAGCCTTGCACCGCGACAGGACCAATATAGCTGGATCAGGGAAATTCATTAGGGTCTGACAATGCCCTTAATCGGAATTCGTTATTTCTCCCAAATAAAGTGACTGTTAGAAGTGCAAGAGAAGAAATAACTCAGCCCTCCTCCTCTCTCCTCCTTGACTGTCTGTAGACACTGTGTCAGGTGCTGCCCAGGAGCCAAGAAGCATCCCTTCCTCTTTCTGGGCTTGACTCATTTTCCCACATTCAGCAAACACCTGTCATTGCCCATGGAGCCGACTAACAGACATCTAAACCATCTATTCTAGCTGCAGTGTGAAGAGCTCTTTATAACATACATGAAAAATGTGCTGAGGGAACCGGCTTTAAAGTAGGAGTTCACTAGCTAGAAAAGGGAAGTTGGAGGAACACTGAGGAAAGCCTTAGCAGTGGTTCTTAACCTGGGTTCTATCGAACCCTAGGGGTTCGATGAGTCGGTCTCAGGGGTTCGGAGAAGCCTCTGCCGCAGAGGCCAGAATAAAGTAATACCGTAATTTGTTGTGAGTTCATGCACTTTGTTGGTTTTGTTCTTTGAGCAAGGTGATGTTCATGCACGGCTCATTTTGTGCACCAGTAAAAAAACATATACCTATGTCTTGAATTTGGAAAAAAAGTTATATTTTATTTATCACTAAAGAAGGGTTCAGTGAATGCACATATGAAACTGGTGGGTTCAGTACCTCAAAAAAAGGTTAAGAACCACTGCCTTAGAGGCTTGGAAGATTGCGTTCAATAGTCAGGAACGATGATAACATCTCCTCCCATTGATAGCCTATTTGCAAAACTTTTAAGCACCTTCTTTGTATCAAGTAAATATGGTACTTGCATGGCAGCAATTCACCTGGAGAAATCAAGAGAAAAGTGTAAGCGCGGGTAAGCAGGGGCTCTCTGCACTGTATTAAACTTGACCTGTGTTTGTATGTTTCATCCTAGGAGAGTTTTAGTCCCACTTTACAGATGAGAAAGTTGAGACTGACTTAACATCTCCCAGATCATAGAAATCACCCATAGCAGAGCCAAGACTCCCCAAGAGTCTTAAGTTCAGAGCCCAGATAGGTAAGCACTGTCCTGCAAGGCCTCCCTGGGACACTATTTGGGTTTTCTCTGCAGCCAGTCTTCAAGGCCAAACTTGACATATCTTCTGCTCCTTCATGCTGGGTAGCTTCCCAAAGATGATTTTCCGAAAAGACTCCAAGAAACTGTACCCTTTTTGGTCATCATCGTAGTGCATGCTTCCTTCCATTGTAGCCATCTTTGAATGGGGCAACTCTACCTACGGGGTCCTAAGCTCCCTTAAATTGTGGGTCATGGGGAGGCGCACTGGTGGCATGGCCCTTGATGAGCTCCGGGAACCCCCAGTGAGCCTAGGCTCCTAAAAGAGCTTCTGTTGAGCCCACTTAAAGAGACTAAACAAGCTCTTCAGTGAAAGTCACTTCCCATTGTTCCTGGTGTCTAGAAACCACTCAGCAAATCATAAGAGCAACAACAACAGCAGCCGGTGGCTTTAGGGAGCCGAGGTCTGCTGGACAATCATTCTGCCTTATATGCAAAAGCATGCCCAGTCCTCATGACAACCTCTGAAGGGGCCGTTATCATCCTCATTTCACAGATGACACTGAGGCACAGAGAGAGCCCCTCTTTCTGCAGGGCAGGACCTCACACTCCTTGGATGCAGGTGCTGCTGTGGTCACCAGCACCCTGTGGGTGGTCAGCAATCAGACTTTATGCCTGAACATGTCTGTTCATTCTCAGGCAGCCCACTGAAGACAGGCATGGAGAGGTGCTGTTTGTCCCTGGCACTTTGATCAGCAAAGGCTCTTGAGTCCTGTAGGTGTGTGAAAACATCCTACCAGGTACAGGGAGCCTGAGAACTCAGGGCTCCTGGGCAGAAAGAAGGAGACACAGGGGTTCATTGAGGCCCCCAAACCGTGAGAAGTGCACTTTAGGCCATTGGACATGGCAAGCGCTTCCTGGAGGAAGTGGCCTTTGGGGCAGTACCCTCAAAAGGATTCCAGTATTCCAGTCTGGAAAAACTACAATGGTGGGAAAGCCGCTAGCTGCCCCCCATGTGAGAAGCCTCCCCCCACCCCCCCAGTAAGAAGACACTCAACAGAAGAACACCGCTGAGATTCCATAGCCGGTTCTGGCACAGGCGCCTCTGTCAGGGCAATAGGATTCTTGAGGCGGTTCTGGCTGGACAGGACTGTGTCTGGGCAGCTTGTGGCCTAAGGCCAGCTCATGCTAGATTGAGGATGTACAGAGCTGAGCAGAAGTGCTGAGAATGGGGTTCTCAGATCCCAGGGGCTCTGGCCTCCCTCTGAACAGCCAGATAGGGACAAGAGGAGAGAAGTGGTTCCCAGTGGGTAGCCCTGAAATGCCAGGGACTTCTGGTCTGGGTTGAGCATATCTGCTGGTTAAATAGGACTTGCCAGAGGAGGGGAGGAGCCTCAGGACACCCACACACAAATACACAGATCTCATCTTTTTTTTTTTTTTTGTGACAGGGACAGAGTGGGACAGTCAGACAGGAAGGGAGAGAGATGAGAAGCATCAGTTCTTCATTGTAGCACCTTAGTTGTTCATTGATTGCTTTCTCATATGTGCCTTGACCGCCGGCCTTCAGCAGACCGAGTGACCCCTTGGAGCCAGCGACCTTGGGTCCAAGCTGGTGAGCTGTGCTCAAACCAGATGAGCCTACGCTCAAGCTGGCGAGCTCGGGGTCTCGAACCTGGGTCCTCCACATCCTAGTCCAACGCTCTATCCACTGTGCCACCACCTGGTTAGGCTCTGTGTCTTTTCTTTATCACCCGGCTCCCCCCAACCTGTTAGGGCCCAGGAACCTTACTTGTCCTTGGTCCTTGGGCACTGGGTGGGTCCCCAATGGTGATGTCTGAGTCTGAGCAATGGCATCAGCAGGGCTGACTGCCTCGCCTGTGGGGGCGAGAGCCTTCACTGTGACGGCAGGAGCTGTCTCCCCAGGAGATGAGTCACGGCCCTGTTGGTACGGCTGCCACTTCTGCTTCTGCGGCAGGTGCAAGTGGAGGCGAGCAAGTCCCCCTGACCACCCCTAGGTGCATGTGCCCGCCCCTTCCCTGGGTGTGCACAGCAACACACCAGCAGGGCTCATGTATGCACACATGCATGTATCCCAGACACATGCTTGCACATTGGTGTGCACCTGGGCTCTGGGGCAAGTCTGCCAGCCAGACAGCAGAATGCCCAATTTGGGAACATTGGTTTAGTTTGCTTCTCACAGAGTTTGGGGTGGGGGTGGGGGCAAAACAGGAAGGAGCCAGTTTCTGCCCACAAGGCCCACCCACGGAGTGGCAGGCAGTTGGAGCTTGTTTGTGGGACTGTGAAGTATCATGGTGAGCTGGGTCCTCCCGCCTCGAAGTGGGAAGGCAGCAGCTGCTGTTCCTCAGGGGCTGAGAACGAGCCCTGCTGAGAGCTCTGGGGGCTCCCAACAGCCTTCACTTCCTGACCCCGCCAGGTGTCAGAAGCAGATGTCAGCCTGTAGGGTTGATGGGAGCTTATGGGCGGGAGTTCTGGGGAGAGTGGACAGACTGCTCTGTTCAGTTGCTGGGGTCCTGAGTTCAGTCCAACCACACCTAGGACCCTACATGTAAGAAGTTGTCCAGGGATTTCCTCTTTGTTGTCTAGAACATAGCCTACAGGGCCTCCCCTTGAGACTGTAGTGTGCCAACCTTGGGACAAGGTGTGTCCCAGGCCCCCTGGGAGATCAGAGGTTCTTCCAGCCCAGCTGCGCTGAGAAGCAGGCTCAGTGCTTACTTTCCTGTGTCTCCATACCGCCCATGTTCTCTGAGTCCCCAGGCAGCAACCCCAGGTATACTGAGAACTGTCTGTTACCTTTGGCCTGTGCCTCTGGGCCTCACCCCCTTTCTGATGACCCATATCATATCTGGCCAGCAGGGAGCAGTCAGGAGGGCTGGGTTCCCTAAGACTGGCTCCTCTACCCCGAGTCTCAGCCTGCTATTTTTCTCCAGAAGTCATGAGTAATGCTGAAGTCTGTGTCACTGTGGGTTCAGACAGCCTTTTTGTCTGCATTCTCCTCTGAGTCACGTTAGGCCTGTGTTGTTCAAAGCTGCTTGATCCACAGTAGATCACACATTACACCGTGACCTACCGTTCATGTTTACTTGTATATGAGTTCAAGACATAAGTTAAAGGATTGGGTTCACCTTTATTAAGTTATCACACTCAATTGCTTTGTTTCATTCCTTCTTTTTCCCCCTTATTCCTGTTCAAGGTCATGACCCGCTCATGTTTCATGACCAGCATCTTGAAAACATCGAGTAGGTATTGATAGGGCAGGGGAAGGTGTCATTCTCATGCCCATTTTTATAGATGAGGAGAGTGAGTGCATTCAGGCTCAGGCATGTGCACCAGATCCCTGAGCCAGGACTTGTACCCAGCGTACCAAAATAAGCCAGGGTAAGAGAAGACATGAACAGCATGGAGTTGCTCTTACACCAGGAGGTTTGGACAGGTCCCTCCAGTGAGGTGATTATTGAGCAGAGACAAGAAAGAAGCCAAGGACTGGCCATGCAGGGAGGGTATCCAGGCACAGGAAGGGCAGTCACTTGCCCACAGTGACACAGTTCCACCTCTAGTCTGACCACCTCCACAGGGTGCCCACCAGACTAATCATACTGCTGAGGGCTCCACCCAGCAAGGAGCAGGCACAAGACCCACAGCCCCAGCACCTTTCCATGCCTATGGTACAGGACAGGGCTCCCTGCTGGAAGGCCTGGCCTCTGGGCTGGCTCCCAGCACATTCACTCCCAGTATACCCAGCCTCTAGGGCCTGGACTGGCTGCTCGGGTGTGAGTAAAGGTCTTAGCTTTCTGCTGACTTCCTGTAATGAAGGCACAAGCCAGACAGAGGCACAGGATGCTCTCCTGTCATGCCACCCTCTTCCAGAGCCTCCCTCTGTCCTTAGCAGTGCTGCCTTGCAGGCCTCACCCCCATCGGGATGCAGTGGGCGAGGTGGGACCGCAGAGGTGGGCAGTCTGCCTCTTTGCCCTTCCTGCGGCTGTGTCTGGGAGCTTCTGTCAGTACAGGGTGCCAGAGAGTCAAGGCAGGACCGGCTGAGGGACTGCCAGGGCTGGGACCCCGCCAGCCTCTCTTTGGAACTGTGCCCTGGCACGGTCCCGGGACCTGCTGGGCCTCACTCCACCCGCACCAAGCAACTAATAGGAAGTCATTATTGAGTACTTACTGCGTGGAGGGCAGGGCTTAAGTCCTGGATTCTGCTGTGTGGGTTTCCTTAGGAGATGTCACCAAACAAGGTGGGTATTGCTGGACCTAGCGAGGTGATTGGGAAGACATGGGAGTGACTGGGGGTGCCTCAAGAAAGGTGGGAGCCAGGTGAGCAGCCAGGTGGGCTGGGATCAGGGTAAGTCATTCTTCAGGATCAGTTTGGACTTTGCCCTGTAACACTGGAGCAGTTGAAAATCTCTGGTTGTGCTTGGTGTCTTAGGTGCTGGAGGGAGCTTAGCTTGGCAGACATGCACACAAGAGACGGGTGGGAGCAGGTAGGCCCGTACCTGGGATGGAGAGCTGGGAAGAGTGACAGAAGGAAGCACCTTCCAAAGGCCAGATCCCCTGGACTGGGCAGCCAGTCCACCATGAGGGGGCAGGAGGAGGGGGAAGAGCCAGCACTCAGACTGGGCCCCTCCCGACCTTTTGTGAAAAGGGGCCTGGACCTTCCAAGGGGAAGCTGGGTGGGGAGGGGTGGAGCAAGACCTGTTTCTAGAGAGCCACTTAGACTCAGAGTGTGGTTGAAGGAGGAGCTTAAGTTGAGGCTACTGGTCTCTCTCTTCCTCCTCCACAGTGTAGACTTTGGGCTAAGATGAGAACAGACAGCCATGGGGGCGGCACCTCTTCAGTGGTGGGGGTATGGGGGTAGGGAGGAGAGGTAGTCACCCTTGCATAGTCTGTCACCATTCAAGGTGCACCTATTTTGCTCTAGACACTGTGCCAAGGCCTGGGGATATAGAACTGCCTAGGTTTGACTGGGAGCCACAGAGCATGGTGGGGTGATGGGGCATGCCTCTGTCCAAGCCAATGTCTTCAGCCCCTGAGGACCCCCTTCTGTTTCCCTTCGCAGTGATGGGTCATTCCCCTATGACCCTGTCCCTTGGCAGCAGAACACCAACCAGCCTCCCGGCTCCCTCTCCGTGGTCACCACGGTTTGGGGAGTGACCAACACATCCCAGAGCCAGGTAAGAGCCTGTCCAGTCCCCAGCCATAGCCTCTCCAGGTGGGATCATCCCCCAAGCCCTGGGGCTCTCGGGTCACCATGCCATGCCAGCCCTTCTCTCTATCCCAGGCTCTCCCCAGCAGGAAAGACCAGTATTCAGGGCACACCCAGCTGTGGACACGGCTCCACCCAGGAGGGACCCAGCCCTGCCTCTGGAGGGCAGCATCTAGGCCCTGGTCACTCACTGTCCCATCTTAGGGCCTTTCTGAGGGAATAGCTTGCATCTCACAGACAGCAAGGGGGTTCTTCCCTAACCCTTGTTTACTTCGGTTTAATAAACAGAACTTCCTGAATGTTAATGGCTTCAGGGCTCCAACATCAGGGTCATTGACCCTGGATGACCTGGGTTAGATTTCAGCAAAATGTTGAAGCTAAACTTATGACAAACCCCTAGTCAGCCCTGCCTCTCAGCCAGAATTCTGCTGCCCTCCATTGCTGGCAACTTGGGCTTCTCTTTGCATCCAGGCCTCTAGGAATCCAGGCCCCTTGGATGGTGGGAGGGCTCATAGGTCCAGGGCTTTCCCATCTGCCCCCGCCCTCCGCCGGGTACAAGTCCACACCCTCCTCATTCCCAGTGGCTGAGGTCCTCTTCCATGCTCCTGCTGCCAGGTTGGGTAACTCCCTGTAATCATCTGTGCACTCAGGGAGCAAACAATGCCACCCTTTGTCCTCTCTCTTTTTCACTGTTGCCCCTCCTCTGCTTCATTTTCTCCGTTGCCTCCCCCCACTCCCTGATTTCTCCTTTTACATCTCCATGTCACCTGTTTACCTGCTTGGGTGACAACCACTTTCTGCCCACAGGTACTCGGGAACCCTATGGCCAATGCCAACAACCCCATGAATCCAGGCGGCAACCCCATGGCGTCGGGCATGACCACTAGCAACCCCGGCCTCAACTCCCCCCAGTTTGCTGGGCAGCAGCAGCAGTTCTCGGCCAAGGCTGGTCCTGCACAGCCCTACATCCAGCAGGGCATGTACGGCCGGCCCAACTACCCTGGCAGTGGGGGCTTTGGGGCCAGGTGAGCAGGGCTGGTCTGGGCCACAGCCTTTCAGAAAGCGGTGGGCAGCCTTGCCCTTCGTCCAGGCGGAAAAGTCCAATTTCAGTGCAGGGCCCTGCTTTCCAGCCTGTACGGTATGGGCGAGCCCCGGCCCACTGTCACCCTCAGCTATCCCACCAGTTGAAGGGACTTAGTCATCCCCCATTCTGGGAGCCTCTGCTCCCTGGCACTGCAGCAGCTGGGTGGCATTATGACAGTCACCAAGCCTGTGAGGATAGAAGGATCACATTCATCAAAATGAACCTTCTCCTCATATCTTTGTAAGTTGGCACAGCTGGATCAGGGGAGCTCAAGAGTAGCCATAGACTGGGTGCAGGGAAATCAGCCCTGCCCTGCTGGTTATAGAGGCCGAGCTGTGCAGAAGCTGAGAGTCCCCTGGTTCCAAGGGAAGAGGGAAAATCAAGGAACCCCAGAAAGGGGCTCAGGGGATGTGGGTGGGGCAGAGGCACCCATGCCTCTTGCCACCCTGCTCTGTCCAGGACGTCCTCCTTGGCCTCACCCCTCCCTGGCGCCCAGGGCTGACCACAGCCCTGCCAGTGTCATCGCAGGCGGCGGTTAAACATAGATGCTGTACTCACCCAAGGCTGCATGCACAGCCCATCAGCAACCTCTGAGGACTGTGGGCGTGCTGCCCAGGTTCTCTGATGTTCCGGGTCCTCTGCCAGAAGATGAGCTGAGCAGGGTGGCTGAGGTGCAGTGATTTAACGTGCATGAGCGTGAGCGCCAGCTGGCAGAGCCAGGGCTTGGGAAGACAGCAGCTTAATGGTCGCCCAGTGGCATAAGTGGCTGCCAGCCCACAGGAGGCCCTGTCTTCCCTGGACTCTAAATTAGACACCTCCCCCGTCTGAGCTGAGGACAAGAGGGCCTGGAGTGATCACCTCCTCCCCTCCCATCCCAGCCCAGCCTGATCTAAGTCTTCCTTCTCTCCCTTGCAGTTACCCCGGGGGTCCTAATGCCCCTGCAAGCATGGGCATCCCTCCACACACCCGGCCGCCTGCTGACTTCACTCAGCCTGCAGCTGCCGCCGCAGCAGCTGCAGTGGCAGCAGCGGCTGCCACGGCTACAGCAACGGCCACGGCCACTGTGGCCGCCTTGCAGGAGACACAGAACAAGGACATAAACCAGTACGGACCGGTAAGGGCCCCTCGAGTCCCGGTCCGGCCCCGCCCAGCCAGCCCAGTAGACAGCCCCCCAGGAGTCAGAGCTGGGATGTTGATGCCTGAGGGGTCATGTATGCTGAGGGAGCTGATGGTGTTGGGGCACACTGGGTTTTCTCAGAGGCACATGGAGGGTGTGTGTTAGGGAGTGGATTTGTCTGGTTGAGTGTAGTGTGGGGACTATTTGGGTGCTTCTGTTTGTTCTGCGTGGGCTGGAGGCGCCTGTGCATCTGCATATGGGCAGAGGTTCCTTAGAGCTCATTGGGCCCTGCTCACCAGAGAGGGCTCAGTGTCTCAAATAACCTTGTCACTGATCTGTCCCCTGAAAGCCAGTGTTCCCCTAGTCAGCCTGTCTGTGAATTCTGCCCTCCTGACTTTCAGAAGGATTGGGCATGGGTTGAGGAGGGGGCATCCCCCACAGGAATGCAGGACAGGCATGGAGGAAGGGAATGCAGGATGGGGACAGCAGGGCTGGTGGGCGAGGTGGGAACTGGGGCCGGCCACATGGATGTCTCCATTTGGCCAGTGACCAAGGGTGAGGACAGGGCTTCCAGAAAAAGGGCTCCTGCCTCCATCCTCATCCGCCTCCATCCTTCTATGTCCTCCCCACCCCTGCACCCTCTTACCTGTTCTCTGCCTGCCTCCCTGGAAATGCTGCCTGTGCATCGGAGTGACCGTGCCCCACCCCCTAACACCCTTTGGGCTGCATCTCTCCTGTGCGGCCTGCAGAAGGCAGTAGTGAGCCCAAGAGGCTGGCTGCTCCTAGGGGCCTGGTGACCAGTGGCAACCACACAGGAAAGTGCCCTCCCACCCCAAGCCCCCCACCTACCTACCCTTCCCTCCCTGCACTTTCAATGCATGTGGCATTTTATTCTTTTTTTTTTCTTCTTCTCCCGTTGAAGGTCTGTTCCTCTTTCCAGATGGGTCCCACTCAGGCGTATAACAGCCAATTCATGAACCAGCCCGGGCCACGGGGGCCTGCCTCCATGGGGGGCAGCATGAACCCTGCAAGCATGGCTGCTGGCATGACACCCTCGGGGATGAGCGGCCCTCCCATGGGCATGAACCAGCCCCGGGCACCAGGCATCAGCCCTTTTGGCACACATGGGCAGAGGATGCCTCAGCAGACCTACCCGGGCCCCCGGCCCCAGTCCCTTCCCATTCAGAGCATAAAGAGGCCGTACCCAGGAGAGGTGAGTGTGACAACAGGCAGTGGGTTGGCAGGGTGGGAGGTGGGAGGGTCCTGGAGCTTAAAGACACCAGACTTGTGGGAAGTACCTTGAAAAGGGTATGGATTGATGTTGGAAAGCCTGGGCCAAAAGGTAGAGCCTAAGGAGTCGGTGCTCCTTGACTTAAGACCAGCTCTGCCGTCTCCCAGCTGGAGGACCTTGAGCAAGTCACCTCTTTGAGGCTCAGCGTTTTCTTTTTTAAGTGAGAGGAGGGGAGATAGTGAGACAGACTCCCGCATGCGCCCCAGCTGGGATTCTCCCAGCAGCCCCTGTCTGGGGCCAATGCTCGAATCCACTGAGCATCCTCAGTGCCCAGCCAACACTCGAACCAGTCGAGTCACTGGCTGTGGGAGGGGACAAATGGAGGAATGGGGAGAGAAGCAGATGGTAGCTTCTCATGTGTGCCCTGACCAGGAATCAAACCCAGGACACCCACATGCCGAGCCAATGCTCTACCCACTGAGCCTACTGACGAGGACCTGGCTGAGCATTTCCATTTGGAAAAGGCAGTGGCACTCCAGCCTACCTCCTAGGACTGCCCGGGGACTTGAATGAGGGGACACACGTGGGGTGCCCCACCCTGGGCTGGCACCCTGGGCACCGAGCAAGCAGTAGCCTCTGCTAGTGTTCGCTTTTGTCTTGGCGCAGACACTAACTGGGTCACTTTGTTAAGGGACTACAATTCCATAGGTCTACAGTCCTCACACCCACACGAGGACTTCTCCATTCCCTCCAAGCATGAGGCATGAGACAATGCTGTAACTGTCTGAAGCGGGGCATGTTGGAGAAGTGAGTGGAAGGCAGACACCGGGTTTCTGTCAACAGTCAGCTGCTCTGGTGGGAGCAGCGCTGCCTCTCAGGCTAACCGGCCAGCTCTGCCAAGGTCTCTGTGAGGATTTGGGGAAGTAAAATCCTCCTGCTCTCTGGGAACCAAGACTTTAGCAGGGAAGATGAAGTCGAAGCAGGAACCCTCAGTGGGACATGTGTGGCAGAATGGACGGAGCTCTGGGAGGGCGGAGGAAGGAGACCTGGAGGCAGTGTGGCAGGCCCTTCAGCAAGCACCCGTGAGTCAGTAGCCAGTGGCTCGTCCGGGTGAGCTGCAGAAGACACGGGGCCCCAGAACCCCAGCCTGGTGCACGTTCCTCAGGAAGCCGTCTTCATCCTTCATGCAGACAAAGCCCCTTCCTGAGCATGTTCCCTCACTTGCTGCTTGTGTGCCCATTCCCAGGTCAGCTTCACCCGCTTGTTTCAGAACTGGCTTTCAGTGTGGGCTCACTGTGGGTTTAAAGTCCAAAGACCTTAAGTTCCTTGAAGGTCTGTCAGGTTCTTTCAGCATTTACCAGAGCTCAGACAAGCAGGTGGCTCGGCCACCTGTGGAAGTGTCCTGCGTCTGCGAGGGGAGAGGTCAGGAATCTCCAGAAATACCCAGGAACCTGGGTCAAGCCCTAGCACGCCTTCAGGTTGGCACCAGAGGAGGAAATTGACTCCCAAGACCCTGGCTATTCATGGGGGACCTCAAGCCGTTGGCCTCCCGCCCATGCACAGCCCTCTTAGCCTTCACTGTGCTCAAACTCCTGTCATGCCTGCCACCTGGGCTGCAGGTGCATCCCGCCAGCAGGGCTGCTGGCGCCTAAGGAGGTGCTGGTGGGAAAGGCAGTGGGACTCCCAGTCATTAGCCTGATGTCAGCCCAGCACCTGCACCCTGTCACACTCCCTGGCTGTTGTCTGCCACAGCAGGGCACACCAAAGGCTCTCGACTATTTTTACTAAGCCAGCCTCTTCCTAGAACACTGATGCTACCCAGTACAAAACACCCAGCCCTGGGCTGTGACACTGGGTGTCAAAGCCTGCACAGCCTTACCCTATCTGGGAAGACTGCCTCACCTTGAAATGCACTCTTACAGCATTTTTGAATTGCTGGACTTTTTGGGTGGGGACTGGAGTCAGGTCGCTTGGTCCTGTACAGTATTCCCTTCTCCAGCCTGGGGGCAGGCCGCAGCCTCCATTTCTACCCCTCCAGGGATATGATGGGAACCTTACTGTCACTCAGCAGCGCCATGTTACAACACTGAGTTAGACTAAGTTCTTCAGCACTGACCCAGACCTTTCGCACACACTGGCCTTGATCCCCGTTCCCTCCCTCCCTCCCTTCCTCCCTTCTTCCTTTCCTCCTTTCCTCCCTCCCTACCTTGAGCAAGTATTTATTGAGGGTCTGTTTTGTTCCAGACACTGGGACAAATCCGTCTCCTGGACCTCTGAGGCCAGAGGACAAAGAGACAATATACAAGGAGTTTTAACAAACAGGAGAAGAAACCACTGAACTTGCAGGACATAACAATTTGGGTGTCTGGGTGGCAGGTGGCTGTGAGGGTCATTTAATCTTATGGATAGGGAAGGTGGCTGGACGGTGGAGACCAGCATGAGCAGAAGGGGTATGTGCCATCTAGTAGATCTCCAAAGATAGTGACCCTGCCCCTCTCTCTCCCTAGAAGGGTTTTCCTAGCCCTTCACCAGCCTGGTTCTCCTGACCTCTGTACAAATGGTCCAAACTAAACATCAGTGTGTTCGGCACAGTGTGGGATATGGGAACAGTGTCATCCAGGCTCAGCCTCAGAATGCAGGGGTGGGGTCACCTCTCTGTGTTCTCCTGTCACTAGAAGAGACACAAAGGGAACTTTCGAATCAAGCTCTCACATAATGGCATGAACAAGAGACTTTGAAAGTACCCCCAAAGTTCAGGGGATGTGGTACATCTAAAAAGACAGCTCGGAACCAGATGGACAGACTGCAGTGTCCCTGTATCTCTGGGCAAGAGGATCCCATAGCTTTACCTCTCTCTTTTCCAGGGGGTGAGGGCATCTGTGGGTAGGAAACCGGCGGGGCAAAGGAGAGGAGGTGGGGCAGTCCCAGCATTCCAGGGAGTGGCTCAGGTGAAGACACTGACGACTTCCCCACTTCTCTCTGCCACCACAGCCCAACTATGGAAACCAGCAATATGGACCAAACAGCCAGTTCCCCACGCAGCCAGGCCAGTACCCCACCCCCAACCCCCCACGGCCACTCACTTCGCCCAACTACCCCGGGCAGAGGATGCCCAGCCAGCCGAGCACCGGGCAGTACCCACCCCCCACAGTCAACATGGGGCAGTATTACAAGGTGAGTCCCACATCCCACCCCCACTGTGGGTGTCCCCTGAAGTCACCAGGTGGTAGGCAGAGATTTCTGGGTGTGTACTCCTGCGCTCAGCTCTGCATATATATATATAGCGACTGGCTTCTCCTGGTTTCTGTTTTCATGGGCTCAGATGATGGTTTTCCTTCTCCTTTTACTATTTACAGCACAAGCAAGATAATAACAATGAAGAAATAATTTTTCTTGCTTAAAAAACAAAGAAACAAAAACAAGAAGGAAAAGAGATGAGAAACATCACCTCATAGTTGCAGTTGCAGCACCTTAGTTAGTTGTTCATTGATTGCTTTCTCGTATGTGCCTTGACCAAGGGGTACAGCAGACCGAGTGATGCCCTTGCTCAAGCCAATGACCTTGGGCTCAAGCCAGTGACCATGGCGTTACATTTATGATTCTGCACTCAAGTTGGCGACCTCAGAGTTTCAAACCTGGGTCCTCAGCGTCCCAAGCTGACTCTCTATCCATTGCACCACTGCCTGGTCAGGCAGAAATGGATCTCTTAAAGAAAAAGCATCCTGAATTTATTAACGTTTCATTCTAAGCCTTGTTTCTCTACACACATGTGGGCACCAATGTGTTACATAGTTTCTATGACTGTGGTTTTTTAATCTGTTTCTTTCACAGGACATGGGATCGCAAACATGTTACTTATTGCTACAGTGTCTCCATGGTTTTCACTTTTAATGGCTGCCTAACATTCCACTGAGATAACTGTGCCAAATTTTATCCTTCCCTTTCTGTGGGACATTGGATTTTTTTTTCTGATTTTTCTCTTTTGAAATAATACTGTGATGAATATCTTCAGGACCATAGCTTTTGCTTTCTTTGGGATTGTGAGTGAAGAAGACTGGAAATGTGTTATAATTATTTGCCAAGGAATTATGCCAACCTACATGACCACCTGCTGTGTATAGTTACTATTTTTGCTCCAATTTCAGCACACTAGGTGTTTCTATTTTTGTAAACTCTTCTGCTAAATTAATAACTATGGACAGAGCTAGGTGAACCACTTCCTCCAGGGAGTGACTCCAGGCGTGCTCCCCTCCCCGCCAGCACTGAGGGCCTCCTCAGCATCCCTTGTACTTCAGCAGATTTTCATTGCGGGAGGGAGCGAGGGCTCTCCTGCCTTCCACTCACGGCATTGTTTATCTTGCTTTAACAGCCAGAGCAGTTTAATGGACAAAATAACACCTTCTCGGGAAGCAGCTACAGTAACTACAGCCAAGGGAATGTCAGTAGGGTACGTTCTTAGGAACTGTTCCCACCCAGCCTCTGGATATTACCAAGGCCAGTGGGTGGGGGTGCACTCTCAGGCCGTCTGCTCTGGGCACAGAGGTGCCTGGACAGACAGTTGCAGCTCCGGGTGGGTGAGTCAGAGACAGATGTGGACCTGGCCAGTCCTGGGAGAAAGCAAGGTGAAGACTCAGATGGGGAGGGCCTCCTAGGGAGCCAGCTGCCCCGGCTGCTGTAGGCCTGACTGCATCTGGAGAGCCCAGTGGGCTGGGGAGGAGGTGGAGGGTGTGGCTTAGAGTCGTGATTCAGGCTTGATCTAGCACTTTCCTCTCAGGGCTACCTCAGACAAGTCCTCCATCACCCTGAGCCTGAGTCCCCACTTGTCAAATGGGTTAGGGTACCCTGTGTCCTCAAGGAAAGGGTGAAAGGACCCTTTCCAGGCCCCCCTGTCTTCCAGTGGGGGCAGAGGTCTGACTGCAGCCAGGAGGGAGGGAGTGCTTTTCCTTGGGCTCTCGTGAGGGGGAGCAGGAGCCATGGCCCTAGGACCCTGGCTTGGGTAGGATGTATCTCTGCAACCGTAGCTCCTTCTGTCTTTGTGACCCATAACCTGTGTCTGCTTTCTCTTTCCCTCCAGCCTCCCAGGCCAGTTCCTGTGGCAAATTACCCCCACTCACCTGTTCCAGGGAATCCCACGCCCCCTATGACCCCTGGGAGCAGCATCCCCCCATACCTGTCCCCCAGCCAAGATGTTAAACCACCCTTCCCACCTGACATCAAGCCAAATATGAGCGCTCTGCCACCCCCCCCAGGTCAGTGCTCCCCTCCCCCTTCCTGTGTCCGGCCATGGGCTTGGAAGTCGGCCTGCCTGTTGAGTCCGGGCATGTAGAAAGGGCAGGAGGGCTTGGGAGCAGGGCTGCCTCAGCCCTCATCATCTGCCTGAATGCTGGAGGATGGGAGGAGGAACCTGGGCTCCAGAGCAGGAATGGGGGAGGGGGCATGCAGAATCAGGATGAGTGGGGCGTGGGGTGTGGGGATGGTCGGGATGGGGTCGGGAAGGTTGGAAGAAGTGGTGAGCTCCCTGGTGTGTACCAGGGCACCAGCTTCTGTGGCCCCATTTGCACGTACACCTGTGTGTTCCTCTAAGCACGTAGCCAAGTGTGCATGTGATTTGGGTGAGTGAGCCCCACCCACAGCCCCAGAGCCCATGCTTCTGTGCAGCCGTGGCAGCCAGAGGCATGTGGCTCATGGGCTCCTTCCCCACCCAGCCACTCACAACGACGAGCTGCGGCTCACGTTCCCCGTGCGGGATGGCGTGGTACTGGAGCCCTTCCGCCTGGAGCACAACCTGGCCGTCAGCAACCATGTCTTTCACCTGCGGCCCACAGTCCACCAGACGCTGATGTGGAGGTGCGTCTCGGGGCCGGGGCACAGGCCCAGGCTGGGTGGAGAAGGCCCTGGTGGTGACACCCCTGGGTCCTGGCATTGCCCCAGACCTATGCTAGACCGCCACCTTCACATGTGCAGCAACACTGACTGGGCACTCTATGTGAAGGCCCTAAGGATGTCACGGGGGACTTGGAGGTACAAGAGAGACAGACAAGCAACCTTCACACAGTGGCTCGAGGACAGGGAGCAGCTGTCACTTGGCCAAGTCCAAAGAGAACGGTTAGGGATGATTTCCCAGAGGAAAGGTGGCTGTCTCAGACCTAAAGGCTGAGCAGGAAGGTGTTCCAGCAGAGGCCCTGAGCTGGCAAGGGGAACTTAAGAGTGACTCGTTGTGGCCAGGGCAGGAATGTGGAGAGATAAGCTAGAGGGGGAGCAGGCCTGGATCGGGTCGACTGACCAGCCTTGCAGATTGCAGGCAGGTGGCCGGCAGCCACGGCTGCTGCTCAAACGCCAGGACAAACTGGACTGCCGAAGCTAGAGGCTCCCTGCTGGGCCAGGTCCTCTGTTCAGCACCTTCCACACCTAATCTTTGATGTTTTGAGTGGGCAATGCTTGCCCCATTAACAGTGCGGAAACTGCAGCCAGAGAAGCTGATTAGCCTGAGGGAGTTCTCACAGCTAGCAAGGGGCAGAGCTGCGACATGGGCCTTGGTCTCTCGCATGCCAGACCTGATGGTGTCTTCTCCCTCAATCCTTCCTCCTCAGGAAGGACTCCATTGCCATGCCATGCCTGTGACCAGGGCCTCTCAGCTGCCCAGTGAGCACCTTGCAGTCTGAGATGGCACGTGTGCACACACAGCTGGCTGCTCAGGCAGGGTGCAGTGAGGGCCAGAGACAGCAGGGGTGATGTGAGGGCTTGGGAGCTCAGATACGCGGGCAGCAAGGTGGAGAAAGACCCCTGTGCAGGGGCCCTGCTCGCCCACCCCTCCTTACCCATGGGTGTCCCCATCGATGAGGCTTCCTGTAGCCCTGGCCACTGGCCCTGCTTGGGTTTCATGCATATGTGGTCATTGCTGATTGCTGGGGACTCCCTTTAGTGCTGTGTCTTTGAGGCCCACTCAGGGAAAACCGAACCAGACACAACCCTGGCCTGGAGTCCTTCTCTTGCCCAGTGTGAGCCTAGGGGATGAGCATAATAAGCTTCTCGAGGTCTTGTCAAATTAGTGTATTTTTATGTCCCTGGACAGGGAACAAGCACCACCCTTATAGGGCAGGGAGCCAGGAGAGATTGTGGCCTGAGCTGTGGGCATAGCTCAAGTGGAGAGTATATGGGAGTTATGGAGGAAATTGGGTTGTTGGGATGGATTTTGATTGGAGGTGGGGCAGAAGGACTATCCTGGGTGAGCAAGGAGAGCTTGGGGAGGCCAGAGGAGGTGTTGAGGCCTAGAATAAGGTCCTGAAGGATTTGCGGGGCTGTGTCAAGTTAGGGATATATGGCATGGCCAGGGATTATGGAGGCCAAGGGCAGCCCACTGGCGGAGCTGACCCAAGCCCGGTCATGTCCCGCCCCCAGGTCTGACCTGGAACTGCAGTTCAAGTGCTACCACCATGAGGACCGGCAGATGAACACCAACTGGCCAGCCTCGGTGCAGGTCAGCGTGAATGCCACGCCCCTCACCATTGAGCGTGGTGACAACAAGACCTCACACAAGCCCCTGCACCTGAAGCACGTGTGCCAGCCAGGACGCAACACCATCCAGATCACCGTCACGGCCTGCTGCTGTGTGAGTGTGTGGGCAGGGCTGAGGGCACAGTGCCCGGAGCTAAGGTCCACGACCCCCTACTTCAGCCATGATCTTGGGTCTCTGTCCCCTACTCCCCCGGGCACTGAAGTGATCTTTCAGAAACACACTCCAGAAACATGCAGTGGTCCCTGGGGCTATGGATAAAAGCCTCCAAAGCCCCCATGCCTGGCCTTCCCTCCTACACCACAGCTTCCATGTGGTCTGCTCTCCTCCACTTATTCCTAGGCACCCCTCCTTGACTTCTTATACGCTCCAGTCTTTACTGGGTAAAGCTCTGTGTGTCCCTTGAAGCTGGGCTCTGTTCTGGCCTCGTCTGGAAGAAGTTTTTATACTCTAACAATATATATCCCCAGACTTGACCCCACAAGCCTAGAGTTATTAATTCTTCCCTTCTTTAGTCAGCTCGTTGTCTCAGAACCGCATGTGTGTGGCCCTCGGGTCTGTGGGTCATGGCTCTGGGGCCACACCTGAGCCATGACTCAGTTCCCCAGAGATCAGGAGCTGGCACACAGGGCTTGCGTGGAAGTAGATTGCCTACTTTGTTCTGGTAGCCTCTCTCAGGGACACAGGAGAGGGAAAAGCTCTGGTCCTGCCCTTGAGCATTGGAGCGCTGAGGCCTCCTGGAGACAGGAGTCACAGGACTGGAGATGCTATCAGAGTGAAGAGCCTGTGGGGACTTGTGGGGATGTGCAGGCCTGGAGGGCTTCCTGGAGAAGTGAAGACAAAGACACCACCCTCAGGCAGAAAGGGTAGAGGTGCATGGTGGGACGCAGTGGTGGGCAGGATTAGAAAGTGAGACAGGCTCCAGTCCTTATGCCCAGTGGTGACCCCAGCCTGGGTCCGTCAGCTCACAGGTCCCAGAACACATCCTGGTCCTTGAGGGCTTTCTCCCCCAGGTCCCGGGGCACCTGCTGTTCGAATACATTACTGTGGACATGGCCTCCTGGGGCCCTTTGGGCACAGAGGCACCTAGGCCTGCAGAAGCTACAGAGGGGGTAGGTCATGGGGCTGTGGGATAGGGACTGAACGTACACTCTTGCTCGCAGTCCCACCTCTTTGTGCTGCAGCTGGTCCACCGGCCATCTGTGCGCTCCGTGCTGCAAGGCCTCCTCAAGAAGCGCCTCCTGCCCGCTGAACACTGCATCACCAAAAGTGAGTGTGTGAACCAGACCCAGCCTTCCGTGGCCACCATCTGTGTGGGACCATCAGCTCCATGTGTAACACCCTGGGACCTGGAGTGTTCTTTGGCACCAACCCCAGCCCTGACTCCTGTCCTCCACAGAGCCTTGGGGATGATCAGAGGAGCAGGGTACTATAAGACACAGTGAGAATCCTGACCCACCTGGCTCACATCACAGGATGTGGACAGGCCAGGTGGGCTTCCTGGAGGAGGTGATCACCTGGAACAGTGGGAAGAACTGAAGAAGGGAGGGATCTTCACTGGGAGGGAAGCACAGGGTGGATTCAAGACTGGCCTCCCAGCCGCAACAGCTCATGCCTAACTCTGGACGAAAGGACTTGGTAGTTCGTTTCTTTGGAGGGGACCCCAGGTGACACCTCTGGGGGCATGCCATGCAGGGAGGTGCACCACTGCTCCCCCCATTTGATTATGCTTCTTCACATTACCTCCTGCTCCCTGGAACCCTTCCAGGCAGTTAGCACTCCACTCTCATTTCCACACTTGCAGAATTAAGTGCAGAAGCGCCTGAGGGGGCTCTGCTGACCCAGATAATCAGGGAGGAGTGCCAGATGGGGTTTCTGCAAGTTTTGCAGAAAGTCCCCTTCCCAGGGAAAGCGGGGCGTGTTCTGCAGAGACTGGGGAACTGACATGGTCACCTCCCAGGTGCATGTGCATGCCACACGTGTAGTACGTGGGGGCTGCTGTTGCAGAGCTCTGAGTGGCCGAGGGCAGCTGGCAGGTCAAATTCCCCTTCACTACAGTTATTCACAGGGCCTCCCAGCTTAGGGGTGGAGATAGAGAACTAAAGTATGTTTCAACTGCATGAGACAGTAGGGGCGTGCAGAGCGGGGCCCTGCCTGGCTCATCCATCTGTGCCTCCCACCACACAGTCAAGCGGAATTTCAGCAGCGTGGCAGCCTCATCAGGCAACACAACACTCAATGGGGAGGATGGCGTGGAGCAGACAGCCATCAAAGTGTCTCTGAAGTGCCCCATCACATTCCGGCGCATCCAGCTGCCTGCTCGAGGTCACGATTGCAAGCATGTCCAGGTGAGCCGCCCCACAAGAGCCACCTGGAGTCAGGCTGGGATGAGAAGGGTGGGCAGAGGGCCAGCAGGTCCTGTCCTGATGTCTGAAGGACATAGCAGCCTTCAGCCATTGATTTCACTCACTCGCTTCAGCCGTCATTTATCCCTTGAGCATCTTCCCTACATGCTCAGGGCTAGGGCCCAGGTGGCTGCACACCTGGATTTAGTCAGTTCCTGCCCTGGCAGGTGTCGGATGCGAGCTGTAAATCCCACACAGAAGGTCGTGGCTGCTCCAGAACCTGAGAGAAGGGACCTTTCTGCCTGCTCACTGTTGTCTTTGTTCAGGCCTTGCCCCAAACAGGTGCTTAGGAAATGAGTGGAACAAATAACTGGCACAGTCTAGGCGGCTACAGCAGAGCACTGGCACTGTGCCAATGCAGGCTCCCGAGGTGGGAGAGAGTCACTGAGCTGCTCCGGGAGGGATTCCCACAGAGGGATGTGAGCAGCCATCCCATAGGAGCCTGAGTGTGAGCCTGAAGGGTCGGCAGCAGGGAGGGGCAGCTTCAGGGCCAGGTCAGCTGCACTCCCAGCCCCTCCCTTTCGCACACCTGGCAAGGGCCTCTTCATGAGGCACCCTCTCTGCGTCGGGGGGCGGGGGGACGTTGTGGGCAAGATGACCATCTGGTCACTTTATTTGACACACTGATGAGTCACCATGTGTGCCCTCAGTACCTAGTCTGGACTGACGGGAAGACCGGAGTCCATGCCGTCCCCAGCCTCGCTTATTTATTGAAAGGGGCTGTCACAGGCCCAGTCAGCGAGGGGTGTCTGCAGGGGAACCAGGAAGGTTTCTCAGAACGTAGGCACAGCAGTGGTGCGAGGAGGGCTGAGCAGAGGTATGCAGGAACAGAAAAGTAACCCCACTCAAAACCCAGCCCTGGGTCTCTGCTACCATCTGTCTCCATGAGGTCTTCATAAGGTCTAAGAAGAAGCAGCACTTGCATCGAAGCAATTTCTGAGAGTTCTGATCTCATCTCTCTGTCCATCTGTCTCTGTCTGTCTCTGCCTCTTGGCCTCCACAGTGCTTTGACCTGGAATCATATCTGCAACTGAATTGTGAAAGAGGGACCTGGAGGTGTCCTGTGTGCAAGTGAGTGACACTAACCCAGCCGAGTCCCCCTGGCCTCCCTCTGGCCCTGCTCTTTGGGGTCCAGCCACCTCCACTTGCCATAACAGCAAAAGAGAGAGAGGAAGCAAACAGCAGAGGGCTCAGATAACAGGAACTGGACCTAATCAGGATTCCTTTATGTCCAGTTGTCACCAGGCCGCCCTCTCCTGTCAGTGCCTACAGCAATAGCCAGCAGCAGTGGCAGAGGGTTGTTGACACAGTGGAGCGGGGTGGGCTGTGCCCCCACCTTTCAGGGTCCAGGAGCAACAGTCAAACCCTTTTTTCTCTCCTTTTCCAGTAAAACTGCTCTGCTCGAGGGCCTGGAAGTGGATCAGTACATGTGGGGCATCCTGAATGCCATCCAGCAGTAAGTGGGCTTCCCTGACTAGGGACACGTGGGCAACGAGGCAGGAATGGCAGCCTGGATTGAATGAAGTGAACGTTGGAGCATCCCTGATGCCCCTAGGCTGGGAAACCACATACCCATGTCTCTCACCTGTTTTGTTTGTTTGTTTGTTTGTTTTAACAAGGTAGAGGGAAGGAGAGAAATGAGAAGCATCAACTTGTAGTTTCATCACTTTGGTTGTTCACTGATTGTTTCTCATATGTGCCTTGACTGGGGGGGCTCCAGCCTAGCCAATGACCCCTTGCTCAAGCCAACAACCTTGAGCTTCAAGCCAGCGACCTTTGGGCTCAAGCCAACAACCATGGGATTACGTTGATTATCCCACACTCAAGCCAATGACCTCAGGGTTTTGAACCTGGGTCCTCAGCATCTCAGCTCCACACTATTCACTGTACCACCACTGGCCAGGCTTTCACCTTTCTGTGACTTTACCTCTGGGGCTCTGTATCTGGGAGGAGAGGCACATCCGAAAAGGACCACACTCAGCCAGAGATGGAAGTTGATAATACTGCTCCCAACAGCTACTTCCTGGCTGAGAGGCCTGGGCTGAGTACCCTGTGCTCGGCTACTTGCTTTTTCTAGCCTCAGTCTCTCTCTCTCAAGATGTAACAATCCCCTATAAGTTTACCATAGGCGGGGCATGGGAGCAGGGGACCTGGGCAATGTCCGTTCAAGCTGGAGGCTCTTGTGTTCAAAGCTCAGCCCCGTGGAGCCTCAGCTCTGCCCCTTTTCTTCCCCCAGCTCTGAGTTTGAAGAAGTCACTATTGACCCCACATGTAGCTGGCGGCCAGTGCCCATCAAGTCAGACCTACACATTAAGGATGACCCTGACGGCATCCCCTCCAAGCGGTTCAAGACGATGAGTCCCAGCCAAATGATCATGCCTAATGTCATGGAGATGATTGCAGCCTTGGGCCCTGGCCCATCCCCCTACCCACTCCCGCCTCCACCTGGGGCCACCAATTCCAACGACTATAACAGCCAAGGTGGGTGATGCCAGGCAAGGAGGGCTGGGAGAGGGCAATCAGTGGGGATACAGGGTCCAGTGGGGACACAGGTCTTCTTGCTGATGGTGGCAGGTGGGAGGGTGTGGTATGAAGCATACACCCCTTCCAACTCATTCCCATATCTCTGGGCTTGGGGGTACGGTGCCTATGCACCACCATCCTCTCATCTCTCTCCAGCTGCCTGGTTCTGTCTGGCACTGTGGGCTAGCTCCCAGTGGGAAAGCATGAGTGAAGGACTGTGCCATGAGACAGGTCCCTGCCTCTCCCACCCAGCCCTGCCTAACCTGTTCTTCTGACTGCTGGAGTTCCCAGTAACAGTTCCTTAACTCCAGGCAGACAGGTTTCAAGTTCAGGGACTTCAGAGCCTGCTTTGCTGGGGGTGCACTGCACCTCTTCCCCAGATTGAGTGTCCACTAGGACCAACAGAGTGCTCTCACCTGGAGTTCTTAACCCTTCCCCAACCCTCCCATTTCTCTGAGATACCTATATTGTCTCTGTCGCTGCAACTCTCCCACCCTGCCAGGGACAGAGTCCAAGGGCTTAGAGCTTCAGCCTTTGGCCACCAAGGTCAACATTACTGCCCTCTTGCTCTCTGCTTCCCAGACCAGGCTTCATCCACAGGGCCATTCCTAGAAAGTACTCACCCCCTTCAGACACAGCGGGTGGCTGCTTCACCCTATGATCCTGCTCTGAGGTCCCCAAAGCTTCTGGGGAAGCCCAGAGAGGTTAGCCCACCCAGCCAGGGTCCCACAGCATGTCAAGGGCCCCAGCTTCCCAGCGTGCTGTTCCTCTGACCTCCCGCTCTAAGCCTGGGTCATCCCAGTGACCAGGGGCAACCATGCTGGGCAATGGGGCAGCAGATCTAGGGGACTAGCTCAGCATATCCTGTGCAAGGCTGAGACTTGGGCCTTATTCCACAAGCCCCTGCCCACAGGAATCAGCCCACCCCTTTTCCCCACTCCACTCCTTGTAACTGTAGAGCAGCACATGTCCCGGGGGCTGAAGCCCACTGGAGAAGGCTGCACTGCTGCCCATTCCGCAGCCTGGATGCTAGGGCTGCAGTAGCCAGCTCGGGCCTCAGAGAAGGAAACAACTTGGTTCTTCATTTCCGTACCACATGCTCCCCAGGGGTAGCTGCCTTCCCTCTAACTGACCCCCTGCCGATTTGTTTCCCCTAGGCAACAACTACCAGAGCCATGGCAACTTTGACTTCCCTCATGGAAACCCCGGCGGGACGTCCATGAACGACTTCATGCATGGTCCCCCCCAGCTCTCCCACCCCCCAGACATGCCCAACAACATGGCTGCCCTCGAGAAACCCCTCAGCCACCCCATGCAGGAAACTGTGAGTACCTCTTCCTCATCCCCACTGGCCCCACACCCGCAGCCTCCGCATGGGGCTGACAGGGCAGAGGGCTCCCTGGGATCTCTCTAATGTTTGCCTAGTTACCCCTGCCAGGCAAACGGGAAAGACTAAGAATTGGGTTGGGGGGCTCAAAAGGGAATGAGGGACCTGTCATAGCCTGTCTGCATCCTTGGCCCTAGCTGTTTCACCCAGGACATCAGATTCTAAGGAGATGAAAGCTCCAAGCTCTTTCCTGCATACCCCCACGTACAATCTCCCACATAGAGTCCCCCACATATACACACTCTTACACTATCTTACTGTACTTGGCCATGTAGAATTTTGTCCCAAGCCCAGGTGCTTACTCCCCAGGGGTTTGAATCCTTGAGGTATCACCACCTCCTGCAGAAAGAAATGCCAGGAAATCTCCTTACCCTGAGAGTGTTCACTTCTTGCCCTCGTTTGCCTATTAACACATACCCCACATTGCTGAGGACGCCCCTTGCGGGCAGGGAGTCCATTGCCATCCAGAGACCTCCCCTTCCCGTAGCCCTGGCGGCTGAGGTAGGCGGCCAGTGAGCACTGGACAGTTCCCCTCGATTTAGTGGACATTTTCTTAGCCCGTGCTCCAGGCTGAGCCTTGTACCTGATGGAAGCAAGACAGACACAGGCCTTGCACTAATGGAGTCAGAGTTCCATCTAGCAGGGCCTGGATGGGGCAAGAACAGCTAGGGTTTGGGGAAAACTGAGGCTCAAGGGCTGAAGTCCTGAGGCTTCAGAGCTTCTGTCTGTAGAGAAGGAGCAGGAAGACAGCAGTGAGGGGCTGCCAGTGGGTCCCAGACCATACCACCTTGAGAGAAAGGTCTAGGGCTTCTGCAGAAGGGTCCTGTCTGGCAGCAGGGTTAGATGGATCTTCACCAGGAGGTGCCACTCAGGCCCTCTAATCCTTCCTCACATGGCCTGGAAGGAAGGGGCCTCTGCATGGCAGTGTTCCACACAGCTGATGCGGAGCTGGCCCTGCCACTGACACGGGGCTAGCCTGTGGGCCAGAGCTGCCTGGTTCTTAGCGAGAGAGGCAGTTAACCAGAAATCTAGTCGAGGGGCACTACAGCAATTTTCCCAAAGGACCCCAGAATGCCAAGTCAGAAGTAACTACTTTCTTGGGGCTTTGACCACTTTTTACAAGTTACTTTCTGTCCTATGGGGCTTCTGACTTCTGGGGACCTCTCTCCTGAACCCCTTTTCCCAGCCCTGCTCCCCAGGACCCCAGCTGTCCACATCCAGCATCCCGCACCTCCCACACGTTCATGTGTCATGCACCCTGAGCCCCGCCATTCCCGGCGCTGGCAATGGCAGCAGGATGCCATGTGCCTCCTGGGCCCAGCAAGGCTTTCCATGCCTCATTAGCCCCACACCTGAGTTCTTCAGAGGGACCTGAGCCTGGGAGTTAACATCACAGCCGCCCCCCCAGGATGTCCCCGGATAGACACTGTCCTTCCCCCTTTTCTGGGTTCCAGAGAGAAGTACAGCTGCATACGATGAGGTGGTTGGTGCTGGCAGATAAACTCCCCCGCCCCTGCCCAACCAGAGCAGCCTGCTTGCAGCTGAGCACGCAGCTCAGAAGGATTCCCGTGCGCACAGGGACTGGCGGGAGGGCTCCAACCAGGTGCTGGTTTGCGTGAGGACTCTCCCATGCCAGGGGCAGGTTATGGGTATTATCAGCAGGTCCCAGAGAGTAACTGCCCCTCCACGTCCTGAAACACTCCAACAAGATGTCAGGGCCAAAGGGGACAGCTGTATCAGCACATCTGGAGACTGTGTCCTGGACTGGGGTGCCCCAGGAGTGTGGAGCCCCTTCCTGAGCCAGAATGGGCACTGCGAGGCATCCACAGGTGTGGGTGGGAGTCAGGCTGGCCTTACACCAACAGCAGTGGTGGCCATCCCTCCAGCCTCTCCTGCTTCTTCTTACCTCAGGGATATTCCACACTTGCTGCCCTTGGGTCATCCGCAATCTCATGGCCCAGACTCAAGGGGCACTGTGCTCTGAGGGACCACCTGGACCATGGGCAGAGGCCCACAGCAAGGCCCGGAGAGCAGCTTTTAGGAGAGACAAGAGGAGGGAGTAGGGTCTAGAGAAAATCAGAGAGGGGGAAGGCATAAATACTTGCTTGGAAAGGGCAGCCTGGCGAGCCAGTGGGCTCCCCTTCACTAGCAGAGTGCAATAGGGGCTGGAATGTCAGTCGGACATGCTGTGAGTGGGGTGAGGGCTTGGACTGTCTTCCCCTCCGACACCTGCGCTCTGAAGGAAGGGTGCTTGGGGACGGCAAACAGACGAGCAGGGGAAGTGTAAGTCCCAACTACGTCCTCGCTCTGCCCACCCACAGCCCCGTTCACGGGAGAGCACGGGTCCTCTAGTTTGTCAGAGAAGCACCACCTGCCCCTACCTTAGCAAGGCAGACCCTTGGTGAACCCTTATGCCCCAGGAGGTGTGAAGGTGGCTGCTTCCCTCAGCACCCTAGGGTGGGCCTGCTGCTGACCAAGTAGGTGGCCAGGAGGAAGAGTCTGGCAGGGCTGAGAGGCCCCCTCTCTGCTCCTTTGACTTCAGCTGTTCTACCCTGCCCCAGCACGTCAGGCAGGGCTTGTACTGAGGCCCTCAGAAGAAACTCATGTGCCCAGTGCTGTCCCAGCCCAGGGCCCACTTGGGGGGCACAGACCCACTCCTGAGCTGCACGCCTGCCCCATGCTGTCTGTCCATGTCTGCTCTCCGCCACCCTGGCCCATGGGGCCTGCACTGTGCTACTGGCAGCACTGCTCCCTGGAAACATGCCCATGCTGCTTCTCCATCCTGCCCTCACTGTTGTTCATCGTGGTGTCCAGACTGGGGAGGTAGAGGGGCCTGAAGGGGCCTAGACCCCACACTCAGTGTCTGTGCTTGTCTCAGAGCCCCTGTGCATCGCCCTCACGGACTCACAGGGACTCACAGGCCCCCTTCCCCTGCCTTGCTCTCCACTACCCCCCTGACTGGTTTTGAGGGAGGATTTTGTTTCTGTGTTCCCCCAAAAATAAGCATTCAGCTTTGTAGAGGGGTGGCTCTGTTTTGGGAGTTTGTTATTTTCCTGGTTTTGTTTGGTTTTCATTTCTCCAGGCATCTCGTCGCTGTACCTCGTCACCTCACCTTTCTTTTCTCCTGCTCTCTCCTCCTCCACAGATGCCACATGCTGGCAGTTCTGACCAGCCCCATCCCTCCATACAACAAGGTTTGCACGTCCCTCACCCCAGCAGCCAGTCAGGGCCTCCATTACATCACAGTGGGGCTCCTCCTCCTCCTTCCCAGCCTCCCCGGCAACCGCCACAGGCCGCTCCCAGCAACCATCCACACAGCGACCTGACCTTTAACCCCTCCTCAGCCTTAGAGGGTCAGGCCGGAGCGCAGGGAGCATCCGACATGCCGGAGCCTTCGCTGGATGTAAGTTGGGGTCCCCACTTGCCTTGGCCTGGGGCCAGGCCTGGCGCCCGGGGACCTGCCCAAAGAGCAGGGGAGGGTGTTGATGGCTCAAGGCCTGGGTGGAGGAGGTGTAGCTGTGAGAGGGCAGGTGGGCGGTATGTGGGCCCGGGCAGCTTGCCTCCCCCAGCTCCAAACCAGAAAAACCCCACAATGGGGAAGCCTCACTGAGGGTCCAAGTGTCCACTTCCTTACCCTGCCAGCCCTTGCCCCTCCTCCCACTGGCCGCAGTCCTGCAGCCCAGCCCGGCCCCACCTTCTCCCAATGCCCCACAGAGTCCCTCTGGGCCCGGTCTGGAGGCAGCATAGGAGGCTCCCTGCCCTTCTTCCCAGCCCCTCTCCCACATTGAGTTTGCCATCTCCTTGTCTGCCACACTCTCTGGCCTGAGGCAAGGCAGGGGCTGGGTGACAGAGCCCTCTGTCTCCCTGGTGTGTGTCTGTCTCCAGTTTCTTGTTTCGTGTGTTGTTCATGGCCTGTGCTTCTGCTTGCTCCATCACTCACTCTGAGAGAGGCCTGAGGTTACGTGGGGGTCACTGAGGTAGAAGTGAGTGGCTGAGACCCAGATGGTCTGGGCTGGCCAGGAGAAAATACATCCCAGGCCTTGGCTCTAGATTTCCAGAAAGGAAGCTTGTCCTTCACGTCCCAGCCCCACTGTCACCCTTGGCCTCAGCAGTGTCAGTCTCTGTGGTGAATGGGGTTCACTCAGCAGTGCGGTCACCATGGATTCTTGCCCAGCTCTTCTCCACAGACCAGGCTGGGCGGGAGGGTGCCTCTAGAGTCATGAAGATCCCCTGTGACGTGAAGACTACAAGGACCTCATGGTAGAGGGTAGGGACAGTCGGCAGCCTCTTCCCAGGGGCCACAGTAAAGGATGGTGCTATCAACCAGCCAGCCACAGGCTTGCCAAGGAGGCGAGAGCTGAGAGACCCAGGGTGGTGGGAGCTGCAGGGATGGCCCCTCCTCTAGGCAAATGGTTTCTGCTGGGAGGCCCACTTGACCTGCAGCTCATTGGGATAGGGTGTCAGGGGACCAGAGTAACTGCCCGCCATGGGCCTGCCCCAGCTGGTAGGCCAGAAATAAATCTGGATGTGTCCCCAAGCAGCACAGTGGCCTACACACATTTGGGGACAGCCTGCACTGTGAGTTTGCCCTGTTAGGGCCAGGAGCCTTGGAGGCAGGGAGAGGGCACATGAACAGGTATGGGGATGGCCTTGACTCCTCAGCTAGCCCCTCAGCCGACACCTCATCTGGGCCTCTGTACTTCTTTTCCAGCTCCTTCCAGAACTCACAAATCCTGACGAGCTCCTCTCGTACCTGGACCCCCCTGACCTGCCGAGCAATAGTAACGATGACCTCCTGTCTCTCTTTGAGAACAACTGAAGCCCACCTTCCGTCGGGCCGTCCCTCCCCGTTCTGCTCCCTCCCTGTCTGTCCCACGCACACTTTCCCGCTGGGAGTCTGTGTCCTCAGACCACCCCTGCTTCTCAGAGCAGAGGGCCGAGAGGGGCACTGTGAGGGCTGTGTGGGTCTGGGCCGATGCCCAGAGCAGGCCCCGAAGACGACCCTCACGCTGGGGAGCCGGCTGGTGAGAGAGCACACTGACAGCAGCTTCCTGGTCCCTCTGTGTGTGCTGATTCCAGGCAACCCTCCAGTGTCCTCTCCCAGGTTCTTCCAGTCTCTAAACTGTAACCACCTCCCTGCTTCCTGGCTCAGAGCCTCCTTCTCATGACTGAGCCCAAAGGAAGCCCCCCACCTCCTGAGACCCAGGTCCAAGCCTGGGAGGAACAGTGACAGTGACTTCAGTGAGAACAGCCATCCCACCGCCATCACCCACCACAGAAAAGCACAAACCTCTGGGAAAGAGAACTCTCTTAGGGGCCAAGGTTGTCACTTTGACCCCTGACCTCTAATCCAAGACTCCCTGTAAACACTCTCTCAGCAAAGAAAAAGGACAAGATTCTGTGTTTGAGAGAGGGTGTCATTCCTGCTTGGGGACTGGTGGGAAAAGGTTCAGGGCCTCCTCAAAGCCAGGACAGCACAGCAGGTGGCTCCACAACCTTTGGACTCAGACCTGGGCCCAGCCTGGGGGAGGTGGGGGGGTGTGCAGAGAGCAAGTACCCAGTGGAAATTACTGTGCCCTTAGTTGGGGGGCGGAGAATGCCACCAGATGGTTAGTAGGAACGGCAACTTAAAACTTTGCTCCAAGCTACTCCCTACTTTTAACAACAATTTAAAGCTACGAAGTCATCTGGAGGAAAGGAACATTGGACTTGGACAGCGAGCAAGCCATTTCTTTCCATGCACTGTTTCCCGCCTCCTGGTCCTCACCCACCTCTCCCAGACTGTTATGCGGGCACCCACTTACCTTCGTACTGGTTCCCTTTGTCCCCTGGAGGGCAAGGTGGGATGGTGGAAAGGATGGGAGATGCAGGGTCGGGTGCATGCGTGAGCTTAGCAGGGCCCTGCCTCTGTGTCCCCAGCCCCCACTGTCTGCCTGCCCCTGTGCTCAGGGCTGCCCGTGTGTGCTGGGGTGTACCCATGAGCACCAGGAAGTGTTTCTGGGCTGCCTCAGACACCCCGCTTGGCTGCCAGCCTCTCCCCTCTGTGTCCCTCTGTCGTGGAAAGCGCACCCCACACTTCTGCTAGTTCAAACAAGTAGCCTCTGGTTTTCCCTACACCACTTTGCTCCGTCCAGGTTACTGCTCTCTGAGTCTCCTGGGGAGCATGTGTGTCCATTTCATTTCGGGATCCTCTGTTCTCCCCTCAGCCGCATGGCTTGGGATGTTGCTCGGCCATCAGGTTACTTGTGTCATGTCTATAGATTTGTTGCGCCCCTCCCCGCTGCTGCTGGGGCCCTGTCCTGCCCTCAGTCCATCGTCTGTGTTCGCAGTCTCCGTTTCCCTCCCTGTGGCCAGTGGTCCCCAGCACTCCTCTGGATTTGACTGCAGCGGTGGACCCTGCTGTTGCTCTGCAGTTACTGTACCAGACGGCCAGCAGCAGAAGGTTTCCTGAAAGAAAGCTGCCATTGTCCATCCCCCACACACACACATCTTTTTTTCCTTTGTCCCGTTGCTGAGGTTTTTTCAACCAGTGTGGTGTTAAGTATGCAAATCAATTATTTTAAGAATTGCTTTTGTAAATATCTTTGTGAATATTTTAGTATTGTCTTTGATAATATTCAACATTTTCATGACCTGGTTATAGCCTTTGCTGGTGTTTTTAAAATACTTTGTCTCAACAACAAAGACCGAGTCCTTTTTTTTAAAAGAAAAAACAACAAAAACAAAAAAGCAACCAGGGCTATTTGTACCGATGAAGGGACGAAGAGCATGGGCGGCCAGGCCATGAGCAAGACGCCCAGGTTGTCCCTGGTTTAGAGCCGTCCCAGTTGTAAGTTGGGGACGAAATCGCACCAGATAGAATGTGGCCATCCTTGCCCAATGGCTAACAGCCCCGGCCAGTAGCCATGTTGTGTCAGGCCGTGGGGGAACGTTCGTCCCAGCCAGACTTCCAGATGCCTGCCTTAGAAGTTCCTGCTTCCTGCCGTGCTACTTTTTCCCAGAAAGACCCAGGGTTCATTCTGGTTCTTATTGGGGTATCCCTGCTCTGCTCACTGTCCTGTCCACAGCTTTCTAGTGCTCCCCATTGCCCAGCCTCCAGGCACCTCCCTCAGCCACCTCTGAGGAAGCCATGGTCTCCGCACCTGACACAGGTTTCCTGGGTCCCCTTTTCAGAGAGCCTCCACCAGCAAGTTCAGCCAAGAACCCTCCTGAGCTGTGGTGCCTGAAGCTCGCACTAGGGGGACGTCTTCTTCCAGAGCAGTGTTGGAGCCAGGCGAGGGAGTGAGGGAGGCAGAGAGGCCTCCGGGACTGCACAAGCCCCAGCTGGTGATATTCAGGGAATGACAGACACTCCTAGCAGGGACAGTTCTGAACTCAGGAGATGCTTCCCTGATCCTTTTTGGACGAATAATTGTAGCCATAAGTAACCTCAGCAAAAACGAGGCCTCAGCAAGCCACTTCTCCATGACAGGCACCCACCCAGGCCATAGGCATGTTTTTACCGTCACTCCATGAGATGGACAGGGCGCCGGCAGACGGGCGAGAAGGCCCAAAGACAGGCAGTCACCCCCATCTTCTTGGTTTGAAGCTTTACCCATGTATCATGTTCCCTGTAACCATTTTATTTTTCAGAAACTTCTAATACTTTCTCCCTAATGGAAACCCTAACTCCCCCCCTACCCCAAGAGAGCTCCGCATCTGCCCCCTTGGCCTGACCCATCCAGATAGGGCGATGTCAGCAGCAGTGACTCAAGGGACATGTGTACATATGTAAATGAGAAATAAGAGACATGATAACAGATGCATTCATTTCCCTTGGAATGTGTATTGTTTTTATTTTATGAAACAAAGGCTTGGAACTCCATTTTAATGTGGAAAAAAAAAAATCCTAGATCCTGTTAGCATTTGTGAGGTCTCTCTCCGCATCTGTCTCACTCATGTAATATACTCGGACCCTGTGTGGAAAGGAATTTTTTGTTGTTTTTGTTTTTATTTTACCTACATGTACTATTTAGCTTCAGTGTACTAGTCCCACACCTGTGTACTTTTAGGGTGCTATGGAAATCATGAAAAGGAATGGGGATTTCAGAAGAAAATTGTAACCAAATTCATACTTTGTATAATTTTTGATATCATGACCGCAGGTGATTCACACATACACACACAAACACGCCGTACCATGCAGCCTGAAGTAATCCCACAGGAACCGTCATCGTCCTTGTACATCTCTACAATGCAATCATTTCATACATTTAAGCTGGTCAGAAAAGTAATTGTGATTTCTAGTCTTGCAAAGCTGTATGTAGTTAGATGATGTGACAACCTCTAATATTTATCTAATAAATATGTATTCAGATGAAACCTGTATATTAGGTGTTCATGTGGTTATTTTGTATTTAAAGATCAAATTATTTGACTATTGCTAGACATTTCTATACTCTGTTGTAACACTGAGGTATCTCATTTGCCCATGTTAATTTTTTTCTAAATAAATGAACAAAAACAAAGGTTTGGCGGATTAGCTATTTTGTGAACATTAAGGAGTGGTTTCGGTGTTTTGTTTTAGCTCTTAAATCACCACCCCTGCCCAGCCACCCTGCAAAGAAAACAAGGAAGGAAGCAGGTGGTTTGGGTGTTGGGTTCGAGGAGCCCCTGCCGTGGGTGTCCTTTGAAGAGGCCCTGAAGTCTGGCCCTGGCCTTTCTGGGGCGACCCCCGTCTCCAGCAGGCCCTACCCCTGGCTGTGGGGCACGCAAGAGGAAGACAGGCGGTGCCTGAACAGGGCCGGGTCCTGTGTGGGGCGCTGGGCGGTCTCTGGTAGCAGGCAACCTTGTGGCTTTTCTGGGTTTCAGGAACAGGAACCATTCCAGGTGTTCAGCCCCAGAAGGTGCTGTCCAGAGCATTCAGCAGGGAAGCCCAGGCTTCACAGATCCTTGAGTGTCACCTCAGCCACTCTCTCTGTTGGCTGTTTTCCTATTGTCTCTACCATCTTTCTCTGGCCACCCAACTTCTCAGCACCCCTGGGAACCCTAGGCTTTCCCTTTCTTGTAACCGCGCTTTACTTGGGGTTCTATTGCTCTGGCCCCTACCCAGGTCACAGTTCTAACTGTCCTTACAGCCCCGGCACCCAACACAAACTAACTGCCCTTCCTGTGCCAACTGAAGTTTGGGGAAGTGAATCTGACTCAGAGCCCAGCAGCCAATCAACACCCTCCTCCACTTAGCTCTGGCTTCCAGGGATGGGGATACAGTGCAGCTGCTATGGCCTTCCCCTGCTGGCTGGGTGAGGGCAGATCTGAAGATGAAAATGGAAGCTGGCAGCCACCCCAAAATAGATCCCGTGCCATGTGTGTCAGGAGAGTATGAGGTCTGTGTGTGTGGAGGTGTGTGTGTGCAGGAGCAAGCCTGGGTGCAGGGTGCAAGGTCACATCAGCTACCAAACTGCCTGTAGCATTCGCCCACTTCTGTGGCTTCTCCGTGGTGGCCAGTTTCCCCTTTTGGTGGGAGATGGAAAGGGAAGGGAAGGAGGAGAATTTACACTAAAAATAGAATCCTGGTCACTGCTCGACTTGCAGGCACTGCCTTCTGCCAGCACCACCAGGTCAGGAAGCACTTTCTCTAATAACAGGCACTCATCCTGGGAGGCCGGGGCACAAAGGAGAGCTTCTGGAAAGGGCCACCCCTGTGTATGCAAGAACCGTCTGAGCCTGTAGGGCAGTGGCTCTCAAACTTTCTGAAGTCGGGGCGCATTTAAAAGTCTACCAATAATTGTAGGAGCACTATTTACACATTTCTGAGAAATATGTTATAATAATTAAGTCAAATATTAAAGAAAAATACAGAAACAGAAAGTCCAAGCGTGCTTTTATGGAAATAAATAGGACAATTAAATTTATTCTGATATTCAAAAACATTTTTATGTTACATATTTTGAGTTATGCTTTTTAGAATTCATAAAAAAAGAGGGGTTAAAAATAAAAAATAATGACAAAAAAAAGTTATCTTTTTATATATAAAAATACATTCCTAGTAAGATTTAGTAAATTCGGCAGGTCCCAGCACGAATGTGTCAAGTTTTTTTATTCTTGTGTTTATGAGAAACATGAGCCTGATGTGTCCTAGCAATTTCTTCAGTGTTTGGGCATATATCTGAAAGGCAAACTCCCATTTCCTTGTCAATGCATTGAAGAATTTCTCTCTTTTTATACTTAATTGTGTTGAATGCAGAGAACCCCCACCATACATATCATCTTAACTTTACACCAAACAAAGGATAGAAGAAACCTGCCTCTGGTCTTTCCTGGGATCATAGGGGGGTAGTGTAAACAATCCAGCATCACAGCTTAACAGCCTTTTGCAACCTAATCAAGGCAAGTGAGATGGGGGGTTGGGCAGACTGTCAGTTTACAGCTAATTCCCCACACCTCTGTCCCCCAAAAATATAAACCCCAAAAACCCTGTTGGTTTTTTTGGCCCCCAACAGGCATATATTTCTCTGGAATACCATAGGGCGCACCTGGAAATCTAGGGCGCACCAGTGTGCCCTGTCGCACAGTTTGAGAACCACTGCTGTAAAGAATGTTTATGAGCGCTTCCAGGCACCCATTCCCGCCGCCGCCCGCGAGCCTGGCGACGTCGCTGGGTAGCTCCTGCAGCCCGTGCCCCTCCGCACCGGTGCGTCGAGGTATCGGGCTCCGGCTGTGGGAGGCGGGAGATTTAAACCCGGCAGCATGGCGCATGCGGACGTGACACTGCCCCGGGCGCCCCGCCCGGGTGCTGGAGCTCACCCCTCGCTCACCCTCTCTTACCCGACGGGGCCCCGCTCTCAGTCCGTTCTAGAATAAACTCAGGATCTTCTCCAGCCCTCATTTCCCAACACCGTCCAGACCACCAGTATAAGGAACTGAGTGTGAGATCCCTGAGGCATCAGCCTTGGCCGGTTGGCTCAGTGGTACAGTGTGTGGAAGTCCCGGTTGGATTCCCAGTCAAGGCACACTGGACAAGGAGAAAGCAAGGTGGCGACGGAGTAGGCAGACATACCAACTTCCAACTCCCAGAACCAAAGTGGATTATAACTCAATTTAAAGAACCATCATCTGGATAAACCAACTATGAACTAAACTAAGTGAACTCTTCAACCAAGGAACACAGAAGAAGCCACATTGAGACTGGTAGGAATAGCGAAAACGCGAAGAGAGCTGCCCAGCTCCCCAGAGCAAAGGCAACCCGGAGAGACCCACGTGGCGGGAGAAAAGTTTGGTGGAGAGGAAGGGACCTGGGTCCCAGGAACCAAGCCCCAGCCTGCAGTCCCAGAGCCTAGAAGAGGCATTTGGACAGTTTTGAGCTGTGAAACAAGTGAGGGAGCTCCCAGGCCTACAGTGTGGAGTATTAGGTCCCTTCCTACTCTGCTGAGGGTTGCTGAAGGGTTTGGGGAGGCAGGACGCTGAGACGCGGTTCTGTCAGCGTGGGCAGAGGCCAAGCCGGTGTGAGCTCAGTCTAGCCCAGCAGGGTCGGAGGGGAAGCGCGAAAGTGGTCCGGAAGCTGCGGGCCCGCCTTTAATCCAACTTACGGGGACAAAGTGGGAGGCCAGGAACGGGCAGAAATCTGCTCTGCAACCCTGCGCAAGCCGGCACTGATCGCGGGGACGGGGCTAGGACCAGGGACAGGCAGGGGCTCGTGGCTGAGCTCACGCTACCTCCCCCCGCCCAGCCGGAGAAACCGCGGTTTGGCATTCTACGTGCACGAGTGGGCTCCGAACGCAGGGGCGGGGTAGAGTCCGGGACGAGCGGAAGTACGCAGCTGAGCGGAAGCCAGCAAACACGCCCGGCCCAATAAACCTGGGTTTGCGACCCTGCGCAGAAGGGCCCTGGCATCGAGGGCGGGGCTAAAGCTCCAGACGGGCAAAGGCTCACAGCTGAGAGCACGTCAAAAGCCCCACCCACCCGCGAAACTGTGGCAAGCAGGCTCTGACTGCGGGTTCTGGGCGGAAGTCCGGAAATAGGCTAGGTCCGCAGCTGAGCAAAGGTGCTTACCTCTACCCTTGGTGCTAAGGCTTGTGGCTTCAGTGACAGCCCCTCCCGCGGAGGCGGGGTAGAGTCCGGGAGGAGAGGCAGAAATCACAGAAAAAGCCACAGTGGGCCTGCGCTGGCAACGCTCATACCCAATCACCCTAGGCAGCGGCAGAGGGGGTGGGGGGCCTGCAGACAGACCACACATAGAGAACACAAAGGCAACACCTACTGGACTCCAGGGGCCACAACATGCTTATACACAGAAAAAATGGGCAGGCAGAGGAATGCAAACCAAATGAATCAAGAGAAATCCCCAGAGAAGGACCTGAATGAACCAGATATAACCAAATTACCAGAAGCAGAATTCAGAATAATGATAGTTAGGATGTTCAAAGAAATTAGAGCAACAATGGATAGTCATTATGAACACCTAAATAAAGAGATAACAAGTATAAAAAATGAAATTGAAATAATAAAAAAGAATCAGACAGAAATGACAAATACAGTATCAGAACTGAAGGCCACAATGGAAGGAATTAAAAGCAGGATGAATCACGCTGAGGATCGAATAAGCGAGTTAGAGGACACAATAAACAAAGGCACAGAAACAGAGAAGAAAAAGGAAAAGAGACTCAAAAAATGTGAGGAAACTCTAAGGGAGCTCTGTGACAAGATGAAGAGAAACAACATTCGCATCATAGGGGTGCCTGAAGAAGAGGAGAGAGGACAGGAAATGGAAACTTTGTTCAATCAAATCATAGCAGAAAACTTTCCTAAATTAAGGCTAGGAAACACTCCACACGTTCAAGAAGCACACAGAACTCCATTAAAGAGAAACCCCAAAAGATCTATACCGAGACACATCATTGTTAAAATACCAAAGCTAATGGATAAAGAAAAAATTTTAAAAGCTGCTAGAGAAAAAAAGACTATCACCTACAAAGGAGCCCCCATAAGGATGACATCGGACTTCTCAACAGAAACACTTGAGGCCAGAAGAAAATGGCAAGAAATAATCAAAGTAATGCAGAACAAGAACCTACAACCAAGACTACTTTATCCAGCAAGGCTAACGTTTAAAATTGAAGGAGAAATAAAGAGCTTCCCAGAAAAAGAAAGCCTCAAGGAATTCATAAAAAACAAACCAATTCTGCAAGAGATACTAAGGGGCCTCTTGTGAACAGTTTAAAGGGAGGAAAGAATAGAGCAAAAAAAGAATACAGCTTTAAAGAATAAAATGGCAATAAACAACTACATATCAATAATAACCTTACATGTAAATGGATTAAATGATCCAATCAAAAGACATAGCGTAGCTGCATGGATAAAGAAACAGGACCCATACATATGCTATCTACAAGAGACACACCTTAAAACAAAAGATGCACATAGACTGAAGGTAAAAGGATGAAAAAAAATATTTCATGCAAATGGAAATGAAAAAAGAGCAGGGGTAGCAATACTTATATCTGACAAAATGGACTTTAAAACAAAGGCTGTAGTAAGAGATAAAGAAGGACACTACATAATGATAAAAGGAACAATTCAACAGGAAGATATAACTATTATAAATATCTACGCACTAAATATAGGAGGCCCGACATACATAAAGCAGACTTTGATGGATATAAAGGGCAAGATTAACAGCAATACTATCATAGTAGGGGATTTCAATACCCCTTTAACTACACTGGATAGATCCTTAAGAAAGAAAATTAATAAAGAAACAGCAGACTTAAAGGATACACTAGATCAACTTGATTTAATAGATATCTTCAGAACTTTTCACCCTAAAGCAGTAGAATATACATTCTTCTCAAGCACTCATGGTACGTTTTCTAGGATAGACCACATGTTAGGACACAAAAATGGTCTCAATAAATTTAAGAAGATTGAAATCATATCAAGCATTATCTCTGATCACAATGCCATGAAACTAGAAATTAACCACAAAAGAAAAACTGAAAAATACTCAAACACTTGGAAACTAAATAGCATGTTATTAAATAATGAATGGATTAACAATGAGATCAAAGAAGAAATAAAAAAGTTTCTAGAAACAAATGATAATGAGCATACATCAACTCAAAATTTATGGGACACAGCAAAAGCAGTTCTGAGAGGGAAGTTCATTGCACTACAGGCATATCATAAGAAGCTAGAAAAAGCTCTAATAAGCAACCTGACCCTGCATCTAAAAGAACTAGAAAAACAACAACAAATAAAACCCAAGACAAGTAGAAGGAAGGAAATAATAAAGGTCAGAGCAGAAATAAATGACATAGAGGCTAAGGAAACAATACAGAGGATCAATGAAACCAGAAGCTGGTTCTTTGAATAGGTAAACAAGATTGATGAACCTTTAACTAGACTCACCAAGAAAAAAAGAGAGAGGACTCAAATAAATAAAATTAGAAAGGACAGTGGAGAAATAACAACTGACACAACAGAAATACAAAGCATTGTAAGAAAATACTATGAAGAAGTCTATGCCAAAAAATTAGACAATATTGGTGAAATGGACAAATTTCTTGAATCATATAACTTTCCAAAAATCAATCTGGAAGAATCAGAACACCTAAACAGACCAATTACAACAAATGAGATCGAAACAGTTATCAAAAAACTCCCAAAAAAGAAAAGTCCTGGGCCTCATGGCTTCACAAGTTAATTCTATCAAAAACTCAAAGAAGAACTAGCTGCTATCCTCCTCAAGCTATTTCAAAAAATTCAAGAGGAAGGAAGACTTCCAAACTCCTTTTATGAGGCGAGCATAATTCTGATCCCAAAACCGGGCAAAGAAAACACAAAGAAAGAAAATTATAGGCCTATATCCCTGATGAATTTAGACGCTAAAATTCACAACAAAATATTAGCAACTGGATCCAGCAATATATGAAAAAAATCATACACCATGATCAAGTGGGATTTATTCTGGAGAGGCAAGGCTGGTTCAATATTCGCAAATAAATCAATGTGATTCATCACATAAACAAAAGGAAGGACAAAAATCACATGATAATTTCAATAAATGCAGAAAAGGCATTTGATAAAATCCAGCACCCATTCATGCTCAAAACTCTTGGTAAAGTGGGAATACAGGGATCATTCCTTAAAATGATAAAGGCCATCTACGATAAACCAACAGCAAACATCATACTAAATGGACAAAAATGAAAAGCAATCCCCTTAAGATCAGGAACCAGGCAGGGATGCCCCCTTTCACCACTCTTATTCAACATAGTTCTGGAAGTCCTAGCTACAGCAATCAGACAAGAAGAAGAAATAAAAGGCATCCAAATTGGAAAAGAAGAAGTAAAACTGTCACTATTTGCAGATGATATGATATTGTATATTGAAAACCCTAAAGTCTCAGTCAAAAAACTACTGGACCTTATAAATGAATTCAGCAAGGTGGCAGGATATAAAATTAATACTCAGAAATCAGAGGCATTTCTATATAGCAACAATGAACTGTCAGCAGAAGAAATTAAGGAAACAATCCCCTTCACTATTGCAGCCAAAAAAATAAAGTACCTAGGAGTAAATTTAACCAAGGAGGTTAAGGACTTGTACTCAGAAAATTATAGAACATTGATAAAAGAAATCAAGGAAGATACAAACAAGTGGAAGCATATACCGTGCTCATGGCTAGGAAGAATAAACATCATTAAAATGTCTATATTACCCAAAGCAGTTTATAAATTCAATGCAATACCAATTAAAATACCAATGACATACTTCAAAGATATAGAACACATATTCCAAAAATTTATATGGAACCAAAAAAGAACACGAATAGCCTCAGCAATCTTAAAAAGAAAAATTAAAGCAGGACGTATCACTCTTCCAGATATCAAGGTTTACTATAAGGCCATTATACTCAAGACAGCCTGGTACTGGCATAAGAACAGGCACATAGATCAATGGAACAGAACAGAGGACCCAGAAATAAACCCACAGCTTTATGGACAACTGATATTTCACAAAGGAGGAAAGAACATACAATGGAGTAAAGACAGCCTCTTTAACAAATGGTGTTGGGAAAATTGGACATCTACCTGCAAAAAAATGAAACTAGACCATCAACTTACACCATTCACAAAAACAAACTCAAAATGGATAAAAGACTTAAATGTAAGCCGTGAAACCATAAGCATCTTAGAAGAAAACATAGGCAGCAGGCTCTCCGACATCTGTAGCAGCAGTATATTTGCCGATTTATCTTCACGGGCAAATGAAATAAAAGGCAAGATAAACAAACGGGACTATATCAAACTAAAAAGTTTTTGCACAGCTAAAGACAATAAGAACAGAATAAAAAGACATACCACACAATGGGAGAACATATTCGACAGCACATCTGATAAGGGGTTAATAACTAAAATTTATAAAGAACTTATAAAACTCAATACCAGGAAGACAAACAACCCAATCAAAAAATGGGCAAAAGAAATGAATAGAAATTTCTCCAAAGAGGACATACAGATGGCCAATAGGCATATGAAAAAATGCTCAACATCACTAATCATTAGAGAAATGCAAATTAAAACCACAATGAGATATCACCTCACACTAGTCAGAATGGCACTCATCAGCAAAACAACACAGAATAAGTGCTGGCGAGAATGTGGAGAAAAGGGAACCCTTCTGCACTGCTGGTGGGAATGCAGACTGGTGCAGCCACTGTGGAAAACAGTTTGGAGATTCCTCAGAAAATTAAAAATCGAAGTGCCTTTTGACCCAGCTATCCCACTTATAGGAATATACCCTAAGAACACCATAGCACTGTTTGAAAAGAAGAAATGCGCCCACATGTTCGTGGCAGCATTGTTCACAATAGTGAAGATCTGGAACCTGCCCAAGTGTCCGTCAGAAGACGAGTGGATTAAAGAGCTATGGTACATATATACTATGGAATACTACTCATCCATAAGGAACGATGACATCGGATCATTTATAACAAAATGGATGTACCTTGATAACATTATATGGAGTGAAATAAGTAAATCAGAAAAAAAGAAAAACTGAGAACAGCATGATTTCATACATAGGTGGGACATTAAATTGAGAATATGAGACATGGACAAGAGAGTGGTGGTTATGGGATGGGGGGAGGGAGGGAAGAGTGGGAAAGGGAGGAGGGGAGGGACACAGGGAAAATCAGATAGAAGGTGACAGAGGACAATTTGACTTTTGGTGACGGGTATACAACACAATTGAATGATAAGATAACCTGGAGATGTTTTCATTGTACATATGTACCCTGATTTATTGGTGTCACCCCATTAGAATTAATAATAATAAAATATATATATATATTAAAAAAAAAGAATGTTTATGAGCTTATTTGAGCCAACCTGACAATTGCCGAGAAGCACAAATCTCAACATATTTAGAAAACACTCTGGAGAATGGCAGTTTTACCACTTATTTTATACATCAGAATCAATGGAGGAGACATAAGGAGTTGGATGAAATCTACTGGATGTCGAATAGGGAGGCGGGAGAAAGTAAAGCAGGGAAATCTCTGAGCCAATAAAAAGTAAACCAGATAGACACACAGAGAAGTATTGACTTTGGTGGGTACAAGATAGTAAATATTCACAGCACACAGAGATGGTATTCAAGGGACAAGGTAACAAGGAAAGATTCTGTGGTCTCACACTCTGGTAGGACTGTGCCCCCGGGGGTCTGGACAAGAAGATGACTCTGACATTCCACAGATGTGTTTTCACAGATGCACAAAGACAACAGACTGGTTCAGTGGCACTCTGACCCAGATCCACCCGGCATGCCCACTAGGGGGTGATGCTCTGCCTATCTGAGACATTGCTCAGTTGCAACCGGAACCATTTTAGTGCCTGAAGCGGAGACCAGGGAGCCATCCCCAGTGTCCAAGGACAACTCGTTCTAATTGAACCTTGGCTGCAGGAGGGGAGGAGAAGACAGAGAGAAAGAGAGAAGCAAGAGAGGGAGGGGAGGAGAAGCAGATGGGTGCTTCTCCTGTGCGCCCTGACCAGGAATTGAACCTGGGACATCCACACACCAGGCTGATGCTCTACCACTGAGCCAACTGGCCAGGGCATTACCAGCACCTTTTAATGAAATAGTTGAGAATAGGAGAAATATAAAGAGCACTCTACAAAATAAGGGTAAGGATTACACTGAAACTCATCACAGTGTGTATATCTGTGTATCTGCTGAATCATGATGTAAAATTAGTGTTTGCTGTGGGTTGTGGTTAAAAAGGAAAAGTTTGAATGTCACTGTCTTAAACCCAGGAAGCAGGCAGTGGGCAGGAGAGGGACAGGCACAGCAGTGGGTGCCATTAACTTCAAGATAAGCAAACCTCACTGGCATTCTAGCGTCAGAACCTGAAACCAGCAATACAACTAAACACAGATCTGTGTCTCCATGCAGGGCTGCATGGGGCCAGGCTGCCCACCCCACTGCCCACTGAGACCTGCCACTTCCTGCTGTGGGCCTGGAATGAGAAAAATCCATGGGAAAAGCCCAGAGAGAGCCTGGCTACGAGCTGCTTAGAGTTCAGCTCCCTCCCGCTACTCCCTGCTGTCCCCCCCCCCCAAACCTGAATCCAATTACTGTCCCTTCACATGAGGCCATAGGGTGCTGTTGGAGAAAGGCATTTGGCCACACAGGTGAATGCCAGGAAATCAGGGTCTCCAGCCTCACTGAGATCTCAGGGCACAGTCTCTTTACCCATTCACCCATTTTCCTTGTCCTCTGATCCAGCCTCCAGCTCAACCATGCCCACCTCACTCTAAGCAGGTCACCCACCCGTCACACAAACACAACTAATTTGCCCCTACCCACAAACCTATCTCTGCCCTCCCCCTGCCAAAGCCCACAGGATGTGCTGTCCTTTCCCCAGGCAGGGCCAGCCCCTGACACCATCACCTCCTTCTCTTCTGGAAGGACTTGACTCCATCAGCCAGACCGTTTTCTATACCTTCTGTAAGGTCTGGGCAATGGAGAAGGTCACATGAGGAACCAGACCCGGGAACTTTGCTTGAACCGCCCATACCCATGTGCTCCAAAAGAAACTTCCCAGAAGTCCTTGGGAAAAGAGCAACCGTCTGTCAGCCAGTGAGATTTCACCACATCATATTAGCTTGACCACCCTAGACGGGACCCTTTAAATATCTCCCACGGGGTATTATCCATGTGACTTCCCTGGCCTCTGTCCCCGGGGACAGGGAACATCGTCTGGGCAGCACAGTACTAAATAAAGCCTTTCTTATTCCACACTTTGTGGCTATGGCCCCTTCCTTCTTCCTTGGCGGGGAAAAATACCTTACATTTGGTGCCAAAATCCGGGAGGAGTCAGAAGTCCACAAAGACCGCTCCTCTCTCCTTCCCCTCCAAGAAAGAACCAGGATCTCCAACCTTCCACCCACTCTGGCACACAGTGCAGTAAGTCCCCTGCCTCCAGCTCCCCCTCAGTTCTTTCCGCCAAGAATCCCTGTCCAAAACCACAGCTGCATCAGAGACTACTTTTCCATTCTGAGTTCCTGTGTGCCCATGGAGACGTCCCAAGCACATTCACTTTACCTATCTGTCCGCTGGCCAGAGCTTGAGTTTTGGGATGCCACTTCTCATCTGACCACTCCGAGGACTGAGGGCGGCCGTGGGGGCACAGGAATCTAAACCTAATCCAAAAACACTCCTGGAGTTGCCTTATCCAAAATCTCTCCCTCCCTAAAGAAGTTCTTTTTCTCCACTGTGGCCAGGCCACAGAACCCACTGCATAATCAGACCAGGTAGCCTCCTGAAGGGACTTTTGGTTTTAACACCCTCACCAGTTTAACTATCACCAAAAGAACTTGGAAATGGTTGAAGATTCCTTACATCCAGGGCTTCTGGTTATTCGCGCTCCCGTCCTAATCTCTGTGCCACCTGTTCTAAGTGCAGTCCCTTTTTTGGCCAGAGAAACCTCACCTAAAACCTCTGCTCCTGATCTTTCCTTCTCTGCGGATCCCCAACTCTCTCCCCCTCCTGCCTGACCCCCGGGGGTGCCCCTCTCTTGGGACCCCTCTGGTCCCTCTGTGGACCTCTTCCGCTCGAGTCTCTTCCCTCCAAGAGCCCCATCCCCTCCCTTCACGGAATCCTGTTTCTCATTCACCTGCAAATACCAGTCCCTCTTTCTCCTCCCCTGCTGGCCAGGGGCCCCTCCCTTCTCCACTGTGTTCTTAAGCCCCTCCTCCATCAGGCCATTCTCAACCTGCCATTGGCCCTTACAACGGTTTGCAGGACCCCAAGGCTCAACCCCAATTTTCTTGCAGGAAGTTCTGGCCCTGTCCTGCCTCTGGCTCTGGCTTTTCTGGCCGGATCTGGGTGCTGGGCTCCCCAGGAGCCCACCTCCTCTTATTCTCAATCCCCAACCCCCTATCTGAGACTGTGAATATGGCATTTAAAGTTTTTAATGGTCACAGCTAGTAGGAACAGGCCAAGGCTGTTTGCCAGACCCGCATGCAGCAGAAGGTAACTCTCCAAACCCAGGCTCTTGTGGCAGCCCTGAGGCCGGCAGAGCGACAGGGACAAGGCGCAGGAAGTGCCCGACCCAAGTCCAAGCCACAAAGAGGAATCCCCACCAGGAGCTTGCTTTAAGTGTGGCAAGGAAAGTCACTGGTCCCAGCAGGGCCCTTGCCCATGGCTGCCCACTGAGCCCTGCCCTGACTGCAAGCAGCCCGGTCACTGGTGGAGCGATTGCCCCCTTTGGGCAACAGGCTTTTCCTCAGCACCTCTATGTGGAGGACAAGCCATCCAAATGGGAGGCCAAGCCAGCCAGGCAGGCCCATCGTTTGAACTCCTAGGACACAGCCTGGACTCAGAGAACCCAGGGTATGCTGCAGGAACAGGTAAGTTCATCTCATTTCTTGTGGACACGGGAGCTGCCTTCTCTGTTTTGCCATCACACTCTGGACCTCTAGTTCCCTCACAGGCCTCGGTTCTGGGAGTGGATTGGACCTCTTTCTTTCCCCTTTGTATGCCACTCCTGACATGCAGTTTTGCCTCAAGTTTGTCCCCATGCAGGACCGCTGGTAGTTGGAACCACTGGGCCCTACCCATCTCCAGCTCACCAAAAGGCTGGACCCCGCAAATCCTCCTATTGCTCCTCTTTTTTTTTTAATCCTTACAGGACCACATCCACAAAGTTTCTCCAGTCACAGTCAAACAGATGTTCCTTCTGACACCCTTCAAAGTCACCACCTTACAACCTCCCCTCCCCACGATGCCCCTAACCAGCAGGAAGCAGCCAGATGGGTAAGCGGCACCCCTATTTAACACGAAAGGTCGGAATGTAAGGTCGGTGGATAATGGGGGAAGGTCACGTGAGGAACCAGATGGGAACTTTGGCTAGAATTGTCCACACTCATGCACGCCAAAAGAAACTTCCCAGTTTCTTTTGGAAGTCCTTGGAAAAAGAGCGACTGTCCGTGAGCCACTGAGATTTCGCCACGTCATATTAGCTCGACCACCCTAGATGAGACCCTTTAAATATCTCTCATGCGGTTTCATCCATGCAACTTCCCTGGCCCGTGTCCCCGAGACCAGAGAATATCGTCGGGGAAGCGCTGTACTCAATAAAGCCTTTACTATTCCACACTTCGTGGCTATGGCCCCTTCATTCTTCCTCGGCGGGGAAAAATACCCGACAACCTCTGCCTCCCCACTTGCCAGGTCAGGAGTTTCAGCCTGGCGGTTGTGAGCTCTGGACCATAGCTTTGTGGTCCAGCTTCCTGCTCCTCCTTTCGAAGACTTCTCAGTTGGGGAAACTGCCCGGGCTTACTGTCCCTCCTTGATCACCCATCCTCCTCCTCATTGCAGAATGGTCTGTGTCTGAAGTTCTCAGACAAGCTCCCCTATGACCTCTTTGTTATTAACATTTATGTGCTTTTGGAGTCAACCTCACTGCTTCATGTGACAGCTGCTATTTCTTCCTTGAACCTCTCTTCTCCGAGGCTCCAATGATATCCCCCTCTTTTGGGTCTTCAGTTGCACTTGAGTCCCTCTGCCCCTGCCTTCTTTGTCATTGTCACAGGTTCCTGTGGTAACTAGGTACTGTGGCAATCCTTCGAGCTCTCCGTTGCCAATTGGCACACATCCCTCCACAGCTAGGGGTGTTGGCTGCCAGTAGCCACAACTTTTCCTCATCAGAGAATTGCCCTTGCAGACAGGGAGGCATGGGGACACGTAGCCCAGCCAGGGGGTTACTGCCTAAGGCTGTCAAAGGCTGGTTAGGGTTCCAGAGCCATCCCTGTGGATCAGGTCAATCTGGATTTCCCTGAGGCCATAAAGAGTTGCTTGATCAACTCTTTCTCTTTCCCTGTTCTGTCTCCCTCCTTCCCTGACCTCAGGGTCCCCTAGGAGCACTGTCTAGTAAATCATGGGTAGCTGGAGGCCTGTCTCGGACTCTGCCCTAGAAACCAGTTGAAGACAGCAAGGGGAGGCAGGCGTGGGCTTGGAAGGCTGGAGATAGATCACTGACCCGGTGGAAATGAGAACCCACCACTGGTGATTGTCATGGGCATGGGGAAGCCGTGTATCCACTATGACTTTTAACCTTCAGTGAGCTGGGGTGCCACACAGGTGATGGGGCTGTGCCAGCTGGTACAGTGTCTCTGGCCTTTGGGAGATAGAGAGGATAACCATTAAGACTATAGAATCGGCCTGACCAAGCAATGGTACACTGGATAGAGCATCAGCCTGGGACACAGAGGACCCAAGTTCAAAACCCCAAGGTCGCCAGCTTGAGTGCAGGCTCACCAGCTTGAGCATGGGTTAACTGGCTTAAGTGTGGATTGTAGACATGACCCCATGGTCGTTGACTTGAGCCCAAAGGTCGTTGGCTTGAAGTCCAAGGTCACTGACTTGAGCAAGGGGTCACTGGCTCTGCTGGAGCCACACACACACATACCCCAGTCAAGGCACATATGAGAGATCAATCAATGAACAATCAAGGTGCCGCAACAAAGAACTGATGCTTTTCATCTCTCTCCTTTCTTGTCTGTCCGTCCCTATCTGTCCTTCTCTCTGTCTCTGTCTCTCTGGAAAAAAAAAAAAGACTATAGAATTGAATGGCTGCTGCTAAGTGTCACTGATTTATTTTAAAAAGGGAATTACAGTCCCAGATCTCAATAAGTGATTTAAAGCAAAGTGTGACAGTTAGAAAAAACTTGGCGGGAAGCATAGAAATACATTTATCTTCAACAGCGGAGGGCAGAGTGGAGACCAGGAGAGAACTTCAAGTATGAGAACTTCCCATAAGAATGGTGGAACCGCCTGACCAGGCGGTGGCGCAGTGGATAGAGCGTTGGACTGGGATGTGGAAGACCCAGGTTCGAGACCCTGAGCTCAGGAGCTTGAGCGCAGGCCCATCTGGCTTGAGCAAAAGCTCGCCAGCTTGGATCCAAGGTCACTGGCTCCAGCAAGGGGTGGCTCGGTCTTCTGAAGGCCCGTGGTCAAGGCACATGTGAGAAAGCAATCAATGAACAACTAACGTGTTGCGACGGCAATGAAAAACTAATGACTGATGCTTCTCACCTCTCTCCGTTCCTGTCTGTCTGTCCCTATCTATCCCTCTCTCTGACTCTCTCTCTCTGTGCCTGTAAAATAAATAAATAAATAAATAAAAATAAAATCCTTAAAATACCTTAAAAAAAAAAAAAAAAGGAAAGAAAGAAAAGAATAGCGGAACCTCCGAAAAGGCTGAGCGCTCTATTAGGACAGGTCTCCTAGACCCAACTCAGGCCCCTGCTAGGGGGTCTCAAGATCTGGGATGGAAACAATTGGAACAACACCTTCCCCTTGGCAAAAGTCTATCGCCACATGGAAGGGTTATTATAATAACTGGCAGAAGGGAAATTCCTGAGCTCTGTTCACAGCTGAGGCCACTTTGTGTATGGGTGCATGCCCCAGGTAGACTGAGCCAGCATGACTGCTCCATCCCAGGGCAGCCACAAAGGCTGTGGTGAGAGGGAACCCTTCCAATAGGTAGAGATGTGGGCAGTGCACCTGGTCATCTACATGGTATGGAAAGAGAAGTGATCTGAGGAAAGAACACACACACACTTGTGGGTAGTAGCAAATGGCTTAGTTGGTTAGTCAGAGGCCTAGAATGAGCAAGATTAGACTATCAGGGACAGGAGGAGGTGTGTAGATAGACGATCTCCCATCCTGAAATGCTACACTGGATTTCTGGGAGTTCCTGCCCAACCACCCTCCTTCCCTAGAAACTGCCACCTACTTCTGCTGAAGGGTAGTCATGTTTGGCTCACATTACCAAACTCCCCTTGCCCTCAGCCAGCTAGACCAGGATGGACACATGACCCAAAGGATTAGCTGGCCAATAACCAATTATTTTATTTCCTTTACACAAGAATTTGACCTGAGCCTTGGCAAGTGGCGCAATGAATAGAGTATAGTCCTGGAGTGCCAAGGTCACCGGTTTGATCCCAGGGTCATCAGCTCAATACTGGGATTGCTGGCTCAATCCCAAGGGACCTGGCTTGACCCTAAGGTCACAGGTTTGAGCCCTAGTCAGGGCACATATGAGAAGCAATCAATGGATGCACAACTAAAGTAGAACAATGAGTTAATGCTTCTTTCTCTCTTCCTTCCCACTTCCCCACTTTCTCTCCCTTCCTCTCTCTCAAAAACAAAAAATAAAAAACAAAAAAAGAATTTGGCCTGAGATGCAAAGACTGCAAGATGACCACCTGTGGCCTCAAGTAGGCCAGAAACCTAGCCTCCCCTCTGAACTCTTCCTGCTCCTAAGGGCTGTTGTTGGGCTCCATGTTTGCCTGGGACTTATTCCTTCCCCTCCAGACCACATGTCTACTTGTTCTTTCTTATGAATGTCCTGATATCAAAAGTCAAGTTCGACCTGTCCCTAGACAAAAAAGTGGTATCTCACTGTTAACTACAAAGACACCTGTTACAATGAGGTCCCCGCTTCAGTGGGCTTGAGAGACTCTTAGGTCCCACCAGTGGCCCTGCCTCTGCGTCACTACTGATCACTGTCCAGGACCCAGCATCGCTCCTGCGAGGCAGGAAGGAGTGACGCTCCTGAGGTAGCACGTGTGCTGCAGTTCCTGCCCTCAGCAGCTCCCCACATTCTGTCTGGGGGTTGGTTTTGTAGTCTGACACTCGAGATGGCTCCGGCTCCTAGGGTGGATATTTAATGTCCTGCCTACCCAGTATCCCTCTCTTCTTCTGGGCACAATACTACCTTCCTTTTGGGAGTTACTCTGCTCCCCTCCCTGCTCCTCTCTGATATGTGAGCTGGGCTATGCTGCTGTGACAGATAAACATTGAACTATCACTGGTTTCACACAATGCTGATTTCCCAGCTCAGTGTGGCGGTTCCCAGGTGGGCACTGTCAGTGTGGTCACTTATGAACTCAGGTTCTTCTCCTCTTGCAGCTCTGTCCTCCTCTAGATCCTAGAGTTCCCTGCATTTGGCTGGCACATGGAGAAAGACAAAGGGTGCCTGTCCCATAGGGATTATGTTTGTGGGCCAGGCCTACATCTCATTGGCTAAACTCAATCACATGGCTGCTCCTAAGTGCAAAGGTAACAGGAAAGGAGTACAGAGAGAAGGAAAATGTAGTGTAGAAGAGAGACTCCGAGGGAAGAATTCTTATTGGTCCAGCTGGGTTCTGAGCTTTCTTCTTGGACTAGTCATAGTGGATTGGAAGAGAAGGTTGTGTCAGTTCACATGTATTTAACAAACTCAGCCAGTTAACTTGTGCTTCATGACAAACAGTTATTTAATATTAATGGCTTAAAAATAACTATTCTGTTTTTGCCTGAGTCTGTGGATTGAGTGAGCAGTTCTGCGGATCTGGGTCAGGTTTATTTAATCTCAGTTGGCTCGCTATGTGTCTACATTCTGTGGGCAGGTTGGTTTAGGATGGCCTCATTCATGTGTTTGGTGATGGGTAACAGGGCCATGTGTCTCATCACCCACCAGACTAGCTTGGGCTTTTTCAGATGATGGTGACAGGTACTGAGAGATAAAAAAAAAAAAAATGCACATGGCTTCTTAAAGCTCAGAATTGATACCGTAATCCTTTCTGCCTCATTCCATTTATCAACACAAGTCACAAGGCCAGCTCAATTCAAGACAGAAATAGAATTCACCTCTTGATGAGAAGAGCTCTCATGGCACATTACAGAGAGACCCGGAGGGAGGTTATTGCCGAGTAGACGACCGCAGTCCACCACAACTGATTTCTGCTACGTGGTTCCAGGGAAGCTGACACAACCCTACTTTCAGTCTACAATGACTGGTTGGGGGTGAGCCCAGAACCCAGCTGGATCAATCAGAATTTTTCCCTAGCATTTTTTATTCTGGTACTAGGATGGAGAAACTCTTTTCCTCTGGCCATAAAGCTGTGATCTTGGATGGAGAGGCTGTCACATCTCGAGCCACATGGGGAAAGAGGCCTGCAATTAGGGACCAGGAGACTGCCATGCAGAGAGAGTATCACAGTAGGGTAACAGAGACCTTGGGAGCACGGAGAGCCTAGTCCCCGTATTTCTCAGTCACACGCATGTCTTCTTCAGTTGTATGAGCCAGTGGTTCTTTCCTCTGAGCTACATTGAATTGGGTCCCTGCTGGACACTGCTTTACCACTGGGGAAACAATCTGACAAATGCAGACCTTTACTCTCCCATTGGCTTAGGACTATAATTGCTGTACCAATTGAGGCAGGATAAATTCATGAATGAGCCATGAGAGAAACATGGACTCGGATGGAGCTGGTGTCAGCCATTTCTTCTCCCAGCTGTGCCATCCTCCTGCCAAGAAGAAAGGTGTTTCCTGGGGTCCACAGGAGAGGGGATTTGGGGACTTGTAAACTTCAGGGTCCGGTTGGGTAGAGTTTCTGAGCCTGGTATCACAGCAATCATTCCAGGGTTGAAAATAATAGAGTTCAGCATCCCAAGTGTTTTTAGTTCTTGCATCCAGAATGCATGCTCAGAAAAATACCATCATAACTGCACAAAGTGACAATACTAGTGTATATAGATAGCATCCAGGGAGCTCTGGGTGCCAGCAACAGAAACCAACTCAGATTATTGTAACGGAAGGAAAAATTCATTTGTTGGTAGGATGTGAGTGAGTTGAGAGCTGAGAGGAAAGAATGAAGGAGTTTATAACACACCGGAGCCCTGCTCCAGACTGGCTTGAGGTTAGAAGCAGTAGCTTTATCAGGCACAGCTGTAGGAAACAATAAATGAATTCCAATTATTTTTCCTGTCCTGGAGTCACATTCTTCTAGAGAGCATCTGATTGGTCAAGCAGAGGTCACAGACAAAACTGTCCTCTACCTGCCCCTGTCCCCACACAGACCTCTGAGGAAGAGTCCAGTAGAAGCCACCTTAGTTTACACCAGGCTCCTGTAAGTGACAAGTCCAGGGCCAAATCCAACCAGACTCCTGTTTTTAGGAGCCTATAGCCTGAGAACAGTCTTCATATTTTAAAATGATTACATTTTAAATTATATAAGTCCCTACATCATAGCCTCAATTTTGCTTTTTGTTCACAAAACCTAAAATATTTATCAACTGACCCTTTAAGAAAAAGTTTGCAGACCTTTGGCTTACATAGTAGGGCTTAGGCATCTGGATACACTGATCCACAATGACAGATGTAGAGGGAGAAAGATTTCTTCCAAAGGAAGTCTCCAGAGTGTTGTTAAGAAGGGGAAGAATAAAATTCTGGGAGGCCAGACATGACAAGGATCTAAGGAGTGTGTGTGTGTGTGTGTGTGTGTGTCTTCAGATGGAGATGTCTCCCCTGGACCAGGAAGAAATGCAGGAATTAAAGGGAAATATTTGGACAAGATGACCTTCACTGTCATCGGTAACAGAAGAGACGTGTTGTAATGCAATCCAAAGCAGGGAGGAATGGGAGCTCTCTAAACATCAAGTAACATCAAGGTTATTGTCAGGAAAAAGGTCAAGTTTCTGTAAGATGCAAAAACATTGATGTTTCTTACAGCTCTGGGAGCCTTCAGCCACCATGTACAAAATCCTTTTTTCTGAAGCATCCATGTGGAAGGACCACATGGAGAAACCACATAGAAAGTGAGGGATGTGGGATGGCAAGATGGCAATGGAGTAGACGGACGTACCAACTTCCAACTCCCAGAACCAAAGTGGATTATAACTTAATTTTAAGAACCATCATCTGGATAAACCAACTTTGAACTAAACTAAATGGACTCTTCAACCAAGGAACACTGAAGAAGCCACATTGAGACTGGTAGGAAAAGCGAAAATGTGGAAAGAGCTGCCCAGCTCCCCAGAGCGAATGGCAGCCCAGAGAGACTCGTGTGGCGGGAAGAGAGTTTAGCGGAGAGGGAGGGACCTGGGTCCCAGGAACCAAGCCCCAGCCTGCAGTCCCAGAGCCTAGAAGAGGCGTTTGGACAGTATTGAGCTGTGAAACAAGTGAGGATACTGTTTGTGAGAAAGAGACAGTTTTCTCAAACCCAGGATTCTTCTTAAAGGGACAGTGCAGAAAATCTCTCTCACAACCACTCACCCGGGGCTCTGGGGAACAGGGACAGAGGAGAGGACCAGAGCAGCGGGAAGAGAGTGTGGACTGGAAGGCACAGGGAGAAACACTCTGAGGGACAGCCACCCTAACTCCTGGGCTAAGTTACTTCCCTAATCGAAAACGAATATTTCCCCTGGAACTAACAATACCAGCAAAGGGAGGCAGGACACCAGCCAAACAAGCTCTCCCGCAGCACTTAGAGCAGAGCTGCTTAGCCGGAGGGAGCTTCCAGAACTACAGTATGGAGTGTTAGGGTCTGAGCTGCAGTGCACCTACCCACACTGCTGAGGGCTTGCTGGAGGGTCGGTGGCGGCGGGGGTGGAGGCCCAGCCAGCATGAGCTTGGACTAGCCCAGGGGGGGCGGAGGGAATGCGCAAAAGCGGTCCTGCAGCTGCGGGCCCACCTGCAGGCCCTGCTGCGGGGGAAAAGCGGGAGGCCAGAAACAGGCAGAGATCTGCCACTGAGCAGGGCCCTGTGGGCACACAACATAACCTAGCCTCCTAGGTTTGCAATCCTGCGCAAGCCGCTGGCTATGACTGCTGGGGTGGGGCTAAAGCCCCGGACAGGCAGAGGCTCGCAGCTGAGTGCTCGCCAGCAGCCCTGCCTGACCAGAGAAACCGTGGCGAGCCGGCTCTGACCGTGGGGGCTGGGCGGAAGTCCAGGAACAGGCTGAGTCCGCAGCTGAGCAAAGGTGCTCACCCCTCTCCTTGGTGCTGAGTCTTGTGGCTTGAGTGCAGTGTGCAACCCCACCAGTGGAGGCGAGGCAAAGGCCCCGACTGGCTGAGGCTTGTAGAGCCGGGCACCAGAACACAGCCCCTCCTGCGGAGGAGAGGCAGAAATCACAGCAACTGCTGCAGTGGGCCTGCGCCGGTAACACCCATACCCAACCACTCTAGGCAGTGGCAGAGGGGGTAAGGGGCCTGCAGACAGACCACACCTAGGGAACACAGAGGCAACACCCATTGGTCTCCAGTGGCCACACCCTTTTTATACACAGACAAAATGGGCAGGCAGAGGAATGCAAACCAAATGAATCAAGAGAAATCCCCAGAGAAAGACCTGAATGAACCAGATATAACTAAATTACCAGAAGCAGAGTTTAAAATAATGATAGTTAGGATGTTCAAAGAGATTAGAGCAACAATGGATAGTCATTACGAACACGTAAATAAAGAGATAACAAGTATAAAAAAGGAAATTGAAATAATAAAATAGAATCAGACAGAAATGACAAATACAGTATCAGAACGGAAGACCACAATGGAAGAAATTAAAGCAGGATGGATGAAGCTAAGGATTGAATCAGCGAGTTAGAGAATAAAATAAACAAAAGCATAGAAGCAGAGCAGAAAAAGAAAAGAGACTCAAAAAATGTGAGGACCACGCAGCGCTGTTTGTTTGCCTACCTCGCCCTGTGCCTCCCCCCTCTGAGTCAATTAAAAGAAGACAAAGACGTTTTTGCAGAAATTTAAAAAAAAAAATGTGAGGAAACTTTAAGGGAGCTCTGTGACAACATGAAGAGAAATAACATCTGCATCATAGGGGTTCCTGAAGATGAAGAAAAAGAACAAGGGATAGAAACTTTGTTCAATCAAATCATAGCTGAAAAGTTCCCTAAATTAAGACTAGAGAACGTTTCACATGTTCAAAAAGCAGAGAGAACTCCATTAAAGAGAAACCCAAAGAAATCTACACCAAGACACATCATAGTTAAAATACCAAAGCTAAGGGATAAAGAGAAAATTTTAAAAGCTGCTAGAGAAAAAAATGTTATCACCTACAAAGGAGCCCCCATAAGGATGACATCTCACTTCTAAACAGAAGTACTTGAGGCCAGAAGGGAATGGCAAGATGCAGAACAAGAACCTACAACCAAGACTACTTTATCCAGCAAGGCTAACATTTAAAATTGAAGGAGAAATAAAGTTTCCCAGACAAAAAAGGACTCAAGGAATTCATTAAAACCAAACCAATTCTGCAAGAGATGTTAAGGGGCCTGTTGTGAACAGTTCAAAGGGGGGAAAAGAATATAGCAAAAGAAGAATACAGCTTTAAAGAATAAAATGGCAATAAACAACTACATATCAATAATAACCTTAAATGTAAATGGATTAAATGATCCAATCAAAAGACATAGGGTAACTGCATGGATAAAGAAACAGGACCCATACATATGCTGTCTACAAGAGACACACCTTAAAACAAAAGATGCACATAGACTAAAGGTAAAAGGATGGAAAAAAAATATTTCATGCAAATAGAAATAAAAAAAATAGCTGGGGTAGCAATACTTATATTTGACAAAATGGACTTTAAAGAGACTCACTTTATTTATTTATTTATTTATTTATTTATTACGGGTACAGGGAGAGATTCAGAGAGAGGGATAGACAGGGACAGACAGACAAAAACGAAGAGAGGTGAGAAGCATCAATCATTAATTCTTCATTGCCGTTGTGACACCATAGTTGATCATTGATTGCTTTCTCACATGTGCCTTGACCGTGGGCCTTCAGCAGACCGAGCAACCCCTTGCTGAAGCCAGCGACCTTGGGTCCAAGCTGGCGAGCTTTTTGCTCAAGCCAGATGGGCCTGTGCTCAAGCTGGCGAACTCGGGGTCTCAAACCGGGGTCTTCCACATCCTAGTCCGATGCTCCATCCACCGCCTTGTCAGGCCAAAATGGACTTTAAAACAAAGGCTGTAGTAAGAGATAAAGAAGGACACCACATAATGATAAAGGGAACAATTCAACAGGAAGATATAACTATTATAAATATCTACGCACCAAACATAGAAGCACCGACATACATAAAGCAGACTTTGATGGATATAAAGAGCAAGATCAACAGCAATACTATAATAGTAGGGGATTTCAATACCCCACTAACAACACTGGATAGATCCTCAAGAAAGAAAATTCATAAAGAAACAGCAGACTTAAAGAAGACACTACATCAACTCGATTTAATAGATATCTTCAGAACTTTTCACCCTAAAGCAGTAGAATATACATTCTTCTCAAGCACTCATGGCACATTCTCTAGGATAGACCACATGTTAGGACACAAAAGTGGTCTCAACAAATTTCAGAAGATTTAAATCATATCAAGCATTTTCTCTGGTCACAATGGCATGAAACTAGAAATTAACCACAAAAGAAAAACTGAAAAATACTCAAACACTTGGAAACTAAATAGCATGTTATTAAATAATGAATGGATTAACAATGAGATCAAAGAAAAAATAAAAAGGTTTCTAGAAACGTATGATAATGAGCATACATCAACTCAAAATTTATGGGACACAGCAAAAGCAGTACTGAGAAGGAAGTTCATAACACTACAGGCATATCATAAGAAGCTAGAAAAAGCTCAAATAAGCAACCTGACCCTGCATCTAAAAGAAGTAGAAAAACAACTGCAAATAAAGCCCAGGACTAGTAGAAGGAAGGAAATAATAAAGATCAGAGTGAGAATAAATGACATAGAGGCTAAGGAAATAATACAGAGGATCAATGAAACCAGGAGCTAGTTCTTTGAAAAGGTAAACAAGATCAATGATCCTCTAACTAGACTCACCAAGAAAAAAAGGGAAAGGACTCCAATAAATAAAATTAGAAATGAGAGTGGAGAAATAACAACTGACACAACAGAAATACAAAGTATCGTAAGAAAATACTATGAAGAACTCTATGCCAAAAAATCCATCTGGAAGAATCAGAACACCTAGACAGACCAATTACAACAAATGAGATCGAAACAGTTATCAAAAAAAAAAACTCCCAAAAATGAAAAGTTCTGGGCATGATGGCTTTACAAGTGAATTCTACCAAAAATTCAAAGAACTAACTCCTATCCTCCTCAAGCTGTTTCAAATAATTCAAGAGGAAGGAAGACTTCCAAACTCCTTTTATGAGGCGAGCATAATTCTGATCCCAACACCGGGCAAAGACAACACAAAGAAAGAAAATTATAGGCCTATATCCCTGATGAATTTAGACGCTAAAATTCTCAACAAAATATTAGCCACCCGGATCCAGCAATATATGAAAAAAATCATACACCACGATCAAGTGGGATTTATTCTGGAGAGGCAAGGCTGGTTCAATATTTGCAAATCAATCAATGTGATTCATCACATAAACAAAAGGAAGGACAAAAATCACATGATAATTTCAATAGATGCAGAAAAAGCATTTGATAAAATTCAGCACCCATTCATGCTCAAAACTCTCAGTAAAGTGGGAATACAGGGAACATTCCTTATCATGATAAAGGTCATCTATGACAAACCCACAGCAAACATCATACTAAATGGGCAAAAATTAAAAGCAATCCCCTTAAGATCAGAAACCAGGCAGGGATGCCCCCTTTCACCACTCTTATTCAACATAGTTCTGGAAGTCCTAGCTACAGCAATCAGACAAGAAGAAGAAATAAAAGGCATCCAAATTGGAAAAGAAGAATTAAAACTGTCACTATTTGCAGATGATATGATATTGTATATAGAAAACCCTAAAGTCTCAGTCAAAAAACTACTGAACCTGATAAATGAATTCAGCAAGATGGCAGGATATAAAATTAATAAAAAAATCAGAGGCATTTTTATATACCAACAATGAACTGTCAGCAAAATAAATTAAGAAAACAATCCCCTTCACTATTGCAACCAAAAAAATAAAGTACCTAGGAGTAAATTTAACCAAGGAGGTTAAGAACTTGTACTTGGAAAATTATAAAACATTGATAAAAAAAAATCAAGGAAGATAGAAACAAGTGGAAGCATATACCGTGCTCATGGTTAGGAAGAATAAACATCATTAAAATGTCTATATTCATTGTACATATGTACCCTGATTTATTGGTGTCACCCCATTAAAATTAATAATAATAAAAATATTTTAAAAATGTCTATATTACCCAAAGCAGTTTATAAATTCAATGCAATACCAATTAAAATACCAATGACATACTTCAAAGATATAGAGCACATATTCCAAAAATTTATATGGAACCAAAAAAGAACACGAATAGCCTCAGCAATCTTAAAAAGAAAAAATAAAGCAGAAGGTATCACTCTTCCGGATATCAAGGTATACTACAAGGCCATTCTACTCAAGACAGCCTGGTACTGGCATAAGAACAGGCACATAGATCAATGGAACATGACAGAGAACCCAGAAATAAACCCACATCTTTATGGGCAACTGATATTTGACAAAGGAGGAAAGAACATACAATGGAGTAAAGACAGCTTCTTTAACAAATGGTGTTGGGAAAATTGGACAACTACCTGCAAAAAAATGAAACTAGACCATCAACTTACACCATTCACAAAAACAAACTCAAAATGGATAAAAGACTTAAATGTAAGCCGTGAAACCATAAGCATCTTAGAAGAAAACATAGGCAGCAAGCTCTCCGACATCTGTCGCAGCAATATATTTGCCAATTTATCTCCACAGACAAATGAAATAAAAGGCAAGATAAACAAATGGGACTATATCAAACTAAAAACTTTTGCACAGCTAAAGACAATAAGAACAGAATAAAAAGACATACCACACAATGGGAGAACATATTCGACAACATGTATGATAAGGGGTTAATAACCAAAATTTATAAAGAATTTATAAAACTCAACACCAGGAAGACAAACAATCCAATCAAAAAATGGGCAAAAGAAATGAATAGAAATTTCTCCAAAGAAAACATACAGATGGCCAATAGGCATATGAAAAAATGCTCAACATCACTAATCATTAGAGAAATGCAAATTAAAACCACAATGAGATATCACCTCACACTAGTCAGAATGGCACTCATCAGCAAAACAACACAGAATAAGTGCTGGCGAGGATGTGGAGAAAAGGGAACCCTCCTGCACTGCTGGTGGGAATGCAGACTGGTGCAGCCACTGTGGGAAACAGTTTGGAGATTCCTCAAAAAATTAAAAATCGAACCGCCTTTTGACCCAGCTATCCCACTTTTAGGAATATACCCTAAGAACACCATAGCACTGTTTGAAAAGAAGAAATGCGCCCCCATGTTCATGGCAGCATTGTTCAGAATAGCGAAGATCTGAAAACAGCCCAAGTGTCCACCGGAGAACGAGTAGATTAAAAAGCATTGGTACATATATACTGTAGAATACTACTCAGCCATAACAAATGATGACATCGGATCATTTACAACATAATGGATGGACCTTGATAACATTATACAGAGTGAAATAAGTAAAACAGAAAAAAACCTGAGAACAGCATGATTTCATACATAGGTGGAACATAAAAGTGAGACTATGAGACATGGACAAGTGTGTGGTGGTTACGGGGTGGGGGAGGGAGGAGAGGGTGGGATAGGGAGGAGGGGAGGGGCATAGGGAAAACCAGATAGAAGGTGACAGAGGACAATTTGACTTTGGGTGATGGGTATTCAACTTGAATGATAAGATAACCTGGAGATGTTTTCCTTGAACATATGTACCCTGATTTATTAATGTCTCCCCATTAAAACTAATAAAAAAGAAAAAAGAAAGTGAGGGATGTCCTTGGAGTCCAGGTGTTCCAGCCCCGTCGGTCTGAGTCTATTTAGCCTGAGTACTAGACATGGGAGCAAAGAAGACTTCAGATGACCCCAGCCCAGCTACTATCTGGCTAAGGCCAGAAGACCCCAAGGAAAAATCGCAGAACTGTGTCCAGTCAACCTTCAGATCCATGAGCAAAATTAGTGATTGCTATTGATTGAAATGGCTGCTCAGGGCTGGTTTGTCATGCAGGTCACCAAACTGTCAGAGTAAAGGGAACTCACCTCTGCCATGCGCGGGATGTGCTGGATTTGTTGTTATTTGGGAAGGGAATAAACTCTCACCATCCTCCCGACATATCACGTCTGGGACCAGTACAGACAGGATCCCTGGGATCTACAGTAGTGCAGGGACTCTAGAAGATCCCAGGTTTCATTGTGGCTTTTGGGGAAAATGGGATGTCTCAGGAGAAGGAGAAAGAGAGTGAGAGGGTAAAGAGGGAGAAAGTGACCGGATGTGTCTGTGGGCAGCTTTTTGGAGGCCTACGGAGAGTCTCCCCTCTTGTCTGTGAGGACACCACTCTGGTGCTAAGATGGGCACAGTGTTTAATTTCTAGTCTTACCTCTGAGACTTCAAAACATTCACCCAACCCCCTTCAGCACCTGAGGGCCTCACACTCAGGGGAAAGGCTGGTGAGAGGCTGCAGCTATACGCCCAGGAGAAGTGTCTCCTGGGTCCAGAGAGGCGGCAGCTTCTCCCTCACTATTCTTGCTCAGGCCTCTGAGCTGAGCAAAGCTGCACACCCCGCCCCCCCACTGGTGTGCATATGGAGAAACAGGGTATATTTTCTGAACCTATCTCCTCCAGGCTCAGGAGGAGGCTAGAGGAGACACCCTATCTCAGGGTTCAATCTGGAGGGCCCAGGGCTTGGTGCCCACTGGGGAAGGGAAGAGCTCCAGGAACTACTGGGGCCATTGGTGTCATAGGAGCTCCCTGCCCTGTTTCCACAGAAGGAGAAATGGGGACAGTGACAGGACCCCGGGCAGGCAATTCCACCAGCCGTTGGGAACCTGATCCCAGGCAAGCAAAGAGAAATGGGCTGGAGAGGCTCAGGTTACAGGGAGGTCTCAGATACCCCAGGCTCTCTCTTTGAAGGCCCAGCCTCACCCCTGCTGCTGCCAAAACAGACCAGAAGGAACATACAAAAAGGAGCCAAGTGTCAGTGGGGCCCTGGAGAAGTTATTGCAAATAATGCTTTGAACAATTGTCACCACTTGAGCATGAATCATACCATTAAGGAGGCTGCTTGCAGGTTCCTCTCCTCTGTCTTTCCTTGTAAACTGCATACGTCCTGGGAGAGGAGGCCCAGAGGGTGACTTCATGCTCAGGTGTTTGTGGCTCACCTGAGCCTGGCTGAGGGTGAGGAAGGAAACTCAGGAGACACACGGTAGCTCCTTGACAATCCTGCCAATGTGCTGCCCAGCCTGAGTGATGGGAATGTCCACAGATGACCCGCAGCACCAGCCCATGGGCCATGGGCCCTCCTGGGACTGGAACTAATTCCCCGCATGGGGATACCAATCCTCAGCCTTCAGAGCTGGTCAGGCCACAAGAAACCTGCCCAAGGCAGAGAGAGAGAGAAGCTAGCTTTCTGTCAAAGCTCTACAGACAGCTGATGACCTCATGCCTCTCAGGGCCTCAGTTACCCCATCTGGGCAGTGGGCATCCTTTTTTCTCATCTCCTCTTCACAAATCCTCACTTGCTGAGGGGGAAGTGAGCAGGCAAATGAGACCAGGGCTGTGAAAGGGTTCTGTAAGCTGTGGAAGGACATGAACATGGAGTAGGCATCATCCTTGATTGTCCAGGAGAGTTAGTCCTGGGTCCCACCCCATGGGCACCCCCCGCCCATTGACTTGTGAAAGTCCATAGGGGTTGGTACTGAAACAGACCATAGAAGAGCCCTGCAGGACAGGGCTTCATAGGTACTAAGTGCTCAGTTAGCACGTGCTCACTCAGTCACATACATTCCATTAGGGCTATGTGGTTTTGTTTTGATTTTGTTTATTCAATCATTTGTTTGTTAGTTTTTGCTGCTGTATCCTCAGTTCCTAGAATAGAACCTGGTGTATAGCAAATGCCTAATACTGACTTGTTGGAGGAGGGAGGGAGGGAGGAACGAGGGAGGGAGGGAGGAACAAGGGAGAGAGGGAAGGAGGGAGGGAGGAAGGGAGGGAGGAAAGAGGGGTAAGAGAAAGTTTTCAGATAAACTGGCCCACAAAGAACGAGTCAGAATGAGGAAGAACGGTTAGGAAGCAGAAACAGTGTGCGCACACACTCCGAGGCATGCAGCATGCAGCATGCAGCATGCAGCGCATCTGGGAAGGGCAGAGTTTCCTCTGTGCCTGCAGAAGAGGGAGCTGATGTGGATGAATCTGGTCCCAGAATCTGAGTTTTTACCCTGAGGACTCAAGGGAGCAATATAGGTCACTGACTATTTAAACATGGTGGGGATTTTAAAACAGCTTTAAGGAGATGCAATTCACAGGCCATGGAAACCATCCATTTAAAGTGTACAAGACAATGGCTTTTAGTATGCACAGTATTTACAGTCATGAATTACTACAATAAATTTTAAGGTGTTTTTTTTTAAAGATTATTTTATTGATTGATTTTAGAGAGAGAAGGAGTGAAGGAGAGAGGAAACAAGATCATAGTTGCTTCACTTTAGTTGTTCATTGATTGCTTCTTGTGTGTGTTGACCAGGCAAGCCCAAAGTTTCAAACCAGCGACCTCAACATTCCAGGTCGATGCTTTATCCACGGTGCCACCACAGATCAGGCCACCACAATGAATTTTAGAACATCTTCATTACCCCAAAAAGAGATCCAGGGTCCAGTAACTATGCCCTTAGTCCTCTGATCCTGTCAGCTCTAGGTGGCACTAATATACTTTTTGTCTTTATAAGATTGCCTATGCTGCACATTTTATATAAATGTGATAATACAGTATGTGGTCATTTGTTACTGGCTGCTTTCACTTAGCATAATGTTTTAAGGTCCATCTGTATTGTACCTTGTCTTGGTACTTATTTCTTTTTGTTGATGAATAATATACCATTGTATGGATTTACTACATTTTGTTTATCTATTCATCAGGTGATGAACCTTAGTTGTTTAGATGAGATTTTTTTTAAACGATCCTCTTTTGGCTAAAATGAACAAAACTGACAATATGAAATGTTGGTGTGGATGGAGAACAAGCAGGACTCTTGCACATTACTGGTGGGAGTTTGCAATGGGACAACCACTTCGGAAAAGTTTGGCAATTGTTTGTAAATATAAACACACATATACAACATACCCTAGCAATTCAATTTATCAATATTTCCTCAAGATATAAAAATGTATGTTCACACAAACACTTGTAGCATTTTTCATAATAGTAAAAACTGGAAACAGCCTACCTGTTCATCAATAGGAGAATAAACAAATTAGTTCAGTTCATATAACTGAATCTTAATAAGTCACATAAGATGGATGAGAGTGAAAAATATGTTGATGAGAGAAGACAAACATAAAGTATAATTACTGTGAACTTCAAGAACCTACAAAATTTATCTGTGGGGATAGAAGATGGGAGGTATTTTGTGCCTGGTGGGTGATTGGTAGGGGGTGCGAGGGAACTTTCCCAGGCGATGGGAATGTTCTGTGCCTTGATTGGGGTGCTGGTCGCACAGGGGTATACATTTGTCAAAGCTCTTCAAACTCTACTCTTAAGATCTGTGCACTCTACTGAGCATAAATTATACTTGAAACTTGGCGGAGGAGTTGCTTCCAGAAGCATTGAGGAAGTTGGCTCAGGCTAGGGCACACAGAAGGCCCCCCTGAAATCTCTAAGGTGAAGGGCTGTGGCAGGCCCTAGGGCAGGGGCCACAGAATGGAAGAGAGCACGGATGAGAGGGGTGCTAAGGAGGTGGAGAGGGCAGGATAGAGAGGGTACTCCTGATCCGTAGGAATGAGGACTGGGTAGAAGGAGGAGGCAAGTGTGACTCTGTGGGTTCCTTTCTCAGTACCTATCATGGGTTGGCTGTCAGCCCATTCCCCCTCCACCCCGTGAACTTCCTGCCAAGGCTGCTCCATTTCTGGTTGTGCGGTGTACCCTGCCCTGACAGGAGGCCTCACTGGCTCTCATCTGGCTCTTGTCCATGTCAGCGTCTTGTGATGTTCCCTGATTCATGGGAGAAGAAGCACAGATGGTTTCAGGTCTGTGAGGTAAGCAGGTTTTCCAGATGTACTTGCTGCTCTTTGGGGAGGAGGGATGGCCCTGGCAAGCCAACTCAGCTCATGGGTGGTTTGGGGTATCTGTAGATCCTCCAGTAAGAGCCTCTTGGGTGGTGTAGCCCAACCTCCCCCAGCAACAGAGGAAAGGAGCGAGTCCTAATAGGACAGGAATGTAGCTCAAGGCCCCTCTTTCTCCCACCTCCTCCCATGCACCTCTGATTGTAGCTAGGTGGGCAGCTGCTGGTACAATGCCAAAAAAGGCTCCTCCCTCCCAGATAACTGTGGACAGGAAGCTCATGCGGAGTTTCCCTGCCCCCTCGGAAAACAGCTCAGTAGGGCAAGGAGCACAGAAGAAGCCGGCCCCCTCTGTGTGCCTCAGCAGGTGAGGTGTGCAGTGGCCTGGGCAGAGCTGGCAGGAAAGTCCCAGTTAGGTGTCATCCTGTTGACATCTACCCGACTCTGTAAACTTCCCTTAGAAGCATCCTCTCCTCTGATCCAGCCCCTTGCCTCAGCAAGGGCCCAGCCTTTCTCAAACAATTCCTCTGAGATGGTTTATCCCAAGTCCCAGGAAAACTGAGTAACTCGCCAAATAGAATGTCTGTGAGATTCACCCATGTTGTATCAGCAGTTTGCTCTTTTTTATGGCTGGGTGATATTCCATTGAAGGGATGTACCGCAGTGTGTGAGTCTATTTTACTGTTAATGGGCATCGGGTTGTTTCCAGCTTGGGGTTCTGTGGACATCCATATGCAGGCATCCATATTCATTTCTCTTGGATACATGCCTAGGAGAGAAATTTCTGGGTCATAGGTAAGCATATTTTTAACTTTATTAGATAACTGCTAAACAGTTTTCCAAAGTCTTGTACCAATTTACACTCCTACTCACAACATATGAAAGTTGGGGCTACACCACGTCCTCATCAACCCTTTTTATTTCTAGCTGTTCTATTGGTTATATAATGTATCTCTCTGGGGCTTTAATTGGCTTTCACTAAATGACAGATGATGCTGGGTGTCTTTTCATATGCTATGGGTCTTTTGGAACTCTCTCCCGCCCCTTTTTGTGAGATGCTTGTTCAAGTGTTTGACCATGGTTTACCGGGCTGTTTGCCTTTTTGTGTTATTTAGAGGAGTTCTCTTTATGTGGTAGATACAAACTTTTGTCAGAAGTACATACTATGAATATCTGCTCTCAGTTTGTGGCTTCACTTCTTTTTTTTTTTTTTTAACAGGGACAGAGAGAGAGTCAGAGAGGGATAGACAGGGACAGACAGACAGAAATGGAGAGAGGTGAGAAGCATCAATCATTAGTTTTTTGTTGCCGTTTTGACACCTTAGTTGTTGAATGATTGCTTTCTCACATGTGCCTTGGCTGTGGGCCTTCAGCAGACCGAGCAACCCCTTGCTGGAGCCAGCGACCTTGGGTCCAAGCTGGTGAGCTTTTGCTCAAGCCAGATGGGCCTGCACTCAAGCTGGTGAGCTCGGGGTCTCAAACCTGGGTCTTCCGCATCTCAGTCTGATGCTCTATCCGCTGTGCCACCACCTGGTCAGGCTGTGGCTTCACTTCTTTATTTCATTTTCTTAATGATGTTTTTTGACGAACAGAAGGTACTGGTGCTAATAAAGGCTAAATTATCTACCTTTTCTTTTTTTAGTGCCACGTGCATCCTTTGTAAGGAATCTTTGAGAAAATAGGCTTTGTGTTGGTAAGGGTCTTGCCATTCCTGCCTCCTTCTGGTGCAGAACTCAGCCAGTTATTTACTCAGTCCTGTCTGTGAGGCCAGCTGATTATCAGTTTGCCCACCCACCTGTCCATCCACCCAGCCATTCACCCCCTATTCATCCTCTGCTGCTACACCCACCCATCCATCTACCCATTGGTTTGTTACGGGAAAGGGGACCTAGCCCAGAGCTGGTCTGCCCTGGGCCAGCTGGTAGTGTGTGAGTTCTTGAATTCATGCTGGAAAGATTTTACAACACGAGTCCAGGTGACTTTGAGAGTACGTTTATTGAAGCTGGGGACAGTGAGACAAGGAAGGGCCTAGGATAGGAGAAGCAACAGGAGAGAGACTAGGCAGGGCTCTTCGGCTCACTGGAGGGTCAGAGAAAAGGAAACCGTGGTGACAGGTCAGGGGGTGAGCCTGAGGTTGTCGGCAGCTTGACCCAATAGTGGCTTAAATCTTGCTTGCAACTAGCCTATATCCAGAGAAGTATTCCCCAATGTGGGGGAGATTACTAGTGCTGGGGCTGATTGGCCATCAGTGGACATTTGAAGGCTGGGCCTGTGTACCAGCAGGCAGCCCAATCTGGAAACCGAGAGGTAGGCAGTGGGCCTGAGCAGGAGTTTCAACAGTCTGGTGGCACCTGGCAAGAGTGCGATGGAGGCTGGGGTCAGGTGAGGCACAAACTGCCATGCAGATGGGAGGTCTCCAGAAGGCTAAAGGGAGTGGACCCTAGCTCTCTGTTTCTGGGGCTTGAGATGAGGCCTGGGGCTAGTAGTGGGGAGTATAGAGGGCCTTCTGAGGGCCCCTCATCTAGCCTCTAGTCACTAAGTTGGCAAATGTACCTCAGCTCCCAGGCTGAGCCTCTGACTGCCTCCCTCCCCTGACCTCTTCTTAGGGATACTGGCTCAAAACCAACAAAAATGAAAGAAGATCCCAATGGCCTTGGCCCCATTCAGCCAGGTCCTGGTCACTTCTCTGTGATCTGACCGCCCAGAACCCCTGGCAGGCCTGGCTGCCATCCTGCGTACCCAGTACCTGCTCTCCTGAGGACACTGGCCCTTTGTTGGGAGAGATGGCTTGTGGGGAGAGCCCTAAGGAGGGGCTCAGCTAAGCAGGCCAGGCTGGCGCCAGGCACGACAGGGGCCTCTATGAACAAGGCCTCCTACACAGAGGCCTGCAGGGTGGGGGTCGGGCAGTGAGCAGCTGTCCCACCACAGTGCCCTCTCCCTCTCCCTCTCCCTTTTCCTCTCCCTCTCCCTCTCCCTCTCCCTCTCCCTCTCCCTCTCCCTTTTCCTCTCCCTCTCCCTCTCCCTCTCCCTTTTCCTCTCCCTCTCCCTCTCCCTCTTCCAGCTCTCTGCCTGAGTTTTGCCCTCACGCGGTAACCCTGCCAGGTCCAGACCAGGGTACCACGTCTACTCCTGCCAGAGGTAACTGATCTTCCTCTCTGGTCCCTCAGCAGGCAGAGGCAGCCTGAGAGCAGCACCTCTGCTCACTCTTCTCCCAAAACTTAAGGGTAACAGAGACCCTGACCTGACTTTACCTGAAGCCAGCCTCTCACGGTCCCCATGGTTGTGCTGACTGGGAGGCAGGTCTGAGATGAAAAAATCGCTTCCACCCTTTCTCTGTGTCAAACACAGTGCTAAGCGCTTTAACTGCAGCATCTCACTGGACCCCACCACAACCTTTGGAGGATATATAGATAAGAGCAACACAAAGTGACTTCCAAGGCCACCCAGGTGGTCAGCAGGGCCCAGGTGTGAGTCCAGCTATCTAATTCCAGAGCCCATGTCCCTGCGGTGGTCAGTGCAGCAGTAGAGGGGATCAGGTGGGAGGACGGAAGCCCTAATGGTAAACTCTGGCCTGCTCCTTATCCTGTAGGAGATGGGAATTATCCATGGTTTTCACAGGGAAGAGATGTGTGTTTTAGAATAATCATTCCAGACACGGTTTGGGCAGAGGTACCAGAGAGGAGCAGCACTGATAATCCAGGTGGCAGCCATGGGGGCACTTGGGGCTCTCCCTTCAGGAAACAATGTGTTCAACCTGAATGATGGTGATGCAGTGGATAGAGCATTGACCTGGGATGCTAAGGTCCATGTTCGAAACCCCAAGGTCAACGGCTTGAGCACAGGCTCATCCAGCTTAAGTATGGGATCATCAACATGACCACATGGTTGCTGGCTTGAGCCCAAAGGTCGCTGGCTTGAGCTCAAAAGTCAATGGCTTGAACAAAGGGTCACTGGCTTGGATTGAGCCCCCCTGGTCAAAGAATCTATGAGAAGCAATTGATGAACAACTAAAGTGATGCAACTACGAGTTGATGCTTCTCATCTCTCCCTCTCTCTCTCTCTCTCTTTTTCTATTGTGTGCACACTCGCGCTAAAAAATAAAAAAATAAAAAATAAAAATCTGTGTTCAGTGGCAAGGAGTAGAGTGAGCTAAAGGTCACAACCTCTGAACAGCCCAGCAACTGCATACAGCGAGGACAGGAAGGCCTGGCCATTTGAGCCCATTGGGCTCCTTTAACAGCCATGTTTGGTCGGGAGGTCACCCTGAGTGGGCCCAGGCTTGGGTGGATCTGCATGAAAGCCTAGGACTGTCCCTGCCCAGTCCTGCTTCCTCTCTGTCTCTCACAGGCACATCTTCTCCAGGAAATCTTAGTCTCAGCCTCTGCTTCCCGGATGACCCATGGGACCTCAGCAGCAGTGGAAAGGAGTGAGAGGGGGTGGATAGGAAAGAAACTGCATCCCAGTGCTTCCTCTTACCAATGCATAACCTTAGGGACCCCAATCAGCCTGTGGGTACCCTGGTTTCCTCACCCGAAAAAATGAAATTAATTGTCTTGGGAGCCAATAACCTCTTTCACATAGCATTATTATGGGGATTCAATGATTGAATTAATGTGAAACACTCAGCACTGTGCTTAGGTTAATTAATGTGCACAGGTATTAAGGTTTTAGCATCTGTTCCACTTGTAATGAATGATTTGCTTTACTGTAAGTTTCTGAAGACAGGGACCAGGTTAATCTTACTCTCCTGCCATCTAACGCAAAGCTAGCCCAGAGTTTGATGCAGAGTGGGTGCCGCATCAAGGTTTGCTAATGAATGGATGAATGAGAACAAATTAGATGAGACAGATCAGGGTGCGAGAAAAATCAAAGGTAACATCCAGGTGGATGATGGTGCTGTTATCTGATATCTACAAAGAGGAGGGGAGGGGCGAGAGAGGTAATGGTTGTCACTGGACCATGGGGTCTAAAAATCCTATAGACCCACCAGAGAGGTGCCCGGCTAGGGCTCCTGTCACCCCCTCAGATGTTTACCCCATCCCCCCACCAAGCGTTCTGTTGAATTCTAGCTGCATAAGTAACCACCCCAAAGCTAAGGTTGTGAAATAATAGTAATTATTTATTATTATACTCTCTCATGAGTCTTAGGGCTCTCTGGGCTCAGACACTTCTTACTCAAGGCTCTAACTAAGGTGTTTGCAGGTGGAACTGTGGTGGGATCCTCTCCAAGGCTTCCTCGTGCACAGGTCTGTCAGCTGGGACTTCATCAGGGGCTTTCAGCTGTGCCTTCCTGAGGCTTGTCCACATGGCCTGGGCTTCTTTACCGCATGGCAGCTGGGTATTGAGAGCAGGAGTCAGCAGAAGCCATATTGCCTTCATGGCCTAGCATGGAAGACAAAACACCTCACTTCCACCATGTTCTGTTGGTTAGAAGTGAGTCCCTGAAGCCAGGCCAGGTTCAAGAGAAGAGAAATAAGACTCCATCTCTTGATGTCAGGGATGACAATGAAGTTGTGGACATGTTTTAAAACCATCACAGCAAGGAACCACTGGCAACTCAACCCATGGACTCTAGGATAAGTCCTGTTTCTAACAAAGACATTATGGAACCTCAAGTGATAACTGGCTTGGCCAAAGAGCTCAGCATCTGTGGCACATATTTGAGTCTTAATAGTGGCTGCTCAGTGAAGAAGAGAGTGAATACAAGAGTAAGGGAGAGGAGGGAGACTGTCCTGGGGCCTGAGAAACCTGAGCCCCAACTGCCTGGCCTTGTACTCAGTTCTCACATTTGGACCATGCCTGGTCTCCAGCATTCTGTGTGTTTAACTCTGTGTCCTAATTGTGTCAAGCCATTTAGGCTGCTAGGTTGGGGTCATGCCTCACTCTCCCTGGAATCTGGCCCTGTCCCTGGCCCCAGGCTTGGGGTCCTGCTTTCAGTAGCCCTGTTATAAATGACCATCATCCACCAGTGGAAACTCCAATTGAGTCTTCTGCCAGACCCTACCACAGTCGGTGAGGACCCTAACCCCAGCAGGCCTTCTAAGATACCAGCTTATGTGTTAGACTGTCATGTATCTGCCCAGGCAGAAATGCTCAGCCTTGCTGGACTTCCCCATCACAGCCCCATCCCAAGGCCCCTCTCTGACTACCCTTGTGCACCTGGAAGAGTTGGGAGTCCTCAGCTTGAGAAGTTGAGAAGTTGAGAGGAAAAGTTCAGAAGCCCTAGGCTGGGATGAGAGCATGAACAGAAAAGAGACAAGGCAAGACAAAGCCCTGGGAAATCCACACAAAAGAGCTGGGTGGTTGGAGGGAGGGCATCCCCGGAGAAGTCAGTGATAAGGGGTGGCTGGAGAGGTCCATGGGCAACTAGGACAGCCCAGAGTTCAAGAGAGCAGCTTTGGGTGAGGCTGTTTTGAAGTGGGGCTGCAAGGATGGTGTGAGGAGCCAGCAAGGACAAGAGTGGGTGGACTGGGGAGGGGGGTAGAGGGTAGAAGTCAGAGGGCAGTGAGCCAAAGGGTAAGTGAAGGTGAGGATGTGGAGGAGTATGCTAGTATCTCAATTGCCATCTTAGAGCCTTGCAGTCTGTAAACCTTGAACTTCCAAAGGCAGAGCCTCCAGAAAGCTTCTCCCATTGCTGAAACCATAGCCCAGAACATTCCGGCCTTGTGTGGTTGTTTCCCTAGAACAGGCACCATCAGAGGCCAAATTTCTTGTTTATCCCTCTAATCACAGCTTGGGTTTTCAAGTCAGAGAAGAGTATGAGGTCTCTGAGCCCTGGGAGGCCCTCTTATCAGGCCCCTCATCACTCAGTGGATCACCAGATGCTCTGAGAGTTTCCAGACTAGAAGTCTTTGGTTTGTGCAGGTGAACATCCATGTGTGCCATGCACCAGTAGGGGTAGAGAAGTGAAGGAGACATGGTACCTGTAGCTGAGGAATTACCATGTAGTAACAGTATTGGAAATACAATGGTGATCACTACTCTGCACTGAGTGTTTGGTGTGCCAGGCAAAGTGCCTTCAGATATCATCTTGTAACAACTCCTGAGGTTGAAAGCAGAGGTTTATGTGCATGTTACATCTAAGTGTATAAAACAAATCTATGAACTGGGTTCCCAGCTAGAATCTGCGTGATTTGACCACCTCTGGGGCTGTCTGGTGAACTAGTAGACCTGACTTACTGTAGGCCTCCTTGCAGGAAGCTGGGGACCAGCTTGGACCAATAGAAACCTGTCATGAGAGAGAAGGATAATTTTGGATTTGGATTCATTCTGGCATCTGTAAACAGGTCTGGTCCCCCAGTCCTGCCTCATGACTGAGTCTTAGGAGGCTGTAAGTACAAAAGGAAAGAGAAGAAACAGCTATTTCGCTAAAATATTTGTAAGATGTTAAGACCCAAGTTACCCTGTCATAGGGCCCTGTTATGGGTTGACTTGTGCCCCCATATGCTGAAGTCAACACCCACTACCTCAAAAGGTGACTTTATTTTGAAATACAGTCATTGCTGTTGTATTAAAATGAGATCATTGAGTTGGACCTTTATCCAATATGACTAGTGTCTTTTTTATAAAAAGGAAATTTGGACAGAGACAGACAGGCACAGAGGGAAAACAACGTGAAGAGACACAGGGAGAAGAAAGCTGTCTATGAGCCGAAGACAGAGGCCTGGATTAGATCCTTCCCTCACAGCCCTTAGAGGCAGCCAACCCTGCTGTCATCTTGTTTCTTCTGGCCTCCAGAACTATGGGACAACTTTCTGTGGTTGAAGCCCCTTCATTTATGGTACTTTGTAATGGCAGTTATGGCAGCTCTAGCAAATAAATGCCAGACCCCAGACAAGCAAGAGAGAGGTCTTTCTGACCCATTTATAAGGCCACCTGTCAGAGCAAAGATAGCCCTGGCAGGAGCAGACTGGCTTGAGGGTACATGTGTAACCTCCCCTCGCCAGCCTGGGGTGGGAGCTGGGGAGCAGAGAGTTTGCAGGGAATGCAGTTATAGTGGATCTCAGTACCTATCAGCAGATAGAGTAGAATCTGAGATAGCATCAATAGTATAATCTTTGTATGGCCACCCTCGTGAGGTCTGGCTAGACGTTCTACTGTAAAAGCACAGTGACACCATCGCTATTTAGGGAGGGAGAAGGCTACATCTGGTGGCAGTGGACCCAATGCCCAGTCTGTGTGAAGGAGCCTAGGTCATGTGTTAGTCGGGTAATGTCAAGAAACAGATGCTGACAGGATTAGATGTGAAAGAATTGTATTAAAGGAAATACCTCTGAAAGGAAATGGAGTGGGAGAGGGGGAGGTTGGGACAGCTGTCAGACTGTCAGAAAAGTTTGACCTTGACTGAAGGAGAGAGGGAAGGAAGAGGGTTGGTTGAATGGAAGCTTCTTGCACAGTCCTTTGAGGAGCTTCTCGCCAAAATCAGCTATCAGAGGTGTCTGCCTCTCCCAGGAGGGGCTGCCTTAATACCCCTGCCATGCATGGTCATTGGCTGGGAGTGTGGCTCAGGGGCAAACGTGAAGATTGATTTCAGAGTGCAGCAGCTGGACCAGCTTCTGCTTTGCAAGGAGAGATCTGAGCAATGATTTCTCACAGCTGCCACACGGGGGCAGTCAGGAAGGGAAATGTGAACCACAAAAAGTATGAGGCATTTAGGGGCTAAATGATGGAACGACACATGAAACTATTGGTGCTAAGATGATCTCCCACCCCCTTTATAGATGTTTCTCCCATCACTTCCAGGGAGTTGGAGCATTCTTTTTCTTATGCTTACTGGCCATTTGTATTTTGCATTTTGTGATCTGCCTGATCATTTCTTTAATGTGTTTTCTACTGTGGTGTTAGCATTATTCTTGTTGATTTTCATCGACAATTTTAATAGTAAAGTTACACAGACATTTTCCCGATTGGTTGAAAGCTCCTTAACCATGTAATGGATATGAATTCCGGTCTTCAAGTCCAAGTAGACAAGAAGCAGAAAATTTACTTTTCTCCAACTGAACTTAACTTTTTTTTCAAGCTTCCATTTTAGCCAAATGGTGGAAACAATTTGAGTAATTTTAGGGTAGATCCTTCTCCCATCCTTTCTCCCAGCATTGCCTTCAAGTCCCTGGGGATTAAAGAGTGCCAAACTAGCTGAGTTGGGGTATCTGTCAGGGCTGTCCTTGTCAATCCCTGGTGTCTACTGAGGTCCTTATTTCCATCTGGCTCTTGACCATGCCCTACCATGATCTCACCCAACCAGAGGGCCTCCAAGTCTTCAGGCTTACTGGGTCATCTTGGGTCCTCTTGGGCCCCCAGGAAATCTGTTCTTTGCTCCCTACACCATACCGTGGCTGGGGGAAAGAGACTGGGAGGTCTACTTGCTTAGACACACCTTGTACCCATTTCTGAGTTCACCAGGGAAAGTTAAATCCTGGGTTCTCACTCTTTTCTTGTGTTCTACTCAGAAACACAGCTCAAGATGTCCCTGCTTCCAGATTCTTCAACTCATCCACAGCTTCTCATGTCCCTCTGTGGGTCTAATTTACTTGCTTCTCCTCTACAGCCTTTTTCTTTCAACCTTGAGAGTCTCATGTTGGTCAGATTGGATAAAGGTGGAGGCTGGTTGGGAAGGCTAGCTGAGTGATAATGCATATTTTCCAAACCTAATGACTGTGTCCTTAAGGTTTTCTGGAAACGTCAAAGCCAAGTATTGCCATTATTTCTGAAAACAGCAAGACCCAAAGCATGGAGGGGAAAAGCAGCAAGAATTACCTGGGAAAGAAATAGGCCCTGACCAGTTGGCTCTGCCGTAGAATGTTGACCCGGCACGTGGAAGTTCTGGGTTTGATCTCCAGTCAGGACATACAACCATCTGCTTCTCCACTCTCCCCTCCCCTTTCTCTCTCTTCCTCTCCTGCAGCCATGGTTCAACTGAATTAACACATTAGCCCCAGGCACTGAGGATGGCTTCATGGAGCCTCTGCCTCGGGTGCTAAAAATAGCTTGGTTGTAAGCATGGCCCCAGATGAGCAGTGCATTGGCCCCAGGATGGGGGTTGCCGGCTGGATCCCAGTTAGGGCACTTGAGGGAGTCTGTATATGCTGTACTCTCACTTAAAAAGAAAAAAAAAAAAAGGAAGGGAGGGAGGGAGGGAGGGAGGGAAAGAGAGAGAAAGAAAGAGAGAGAGAAAGAAATACAGGTTACTTTAATCCAGTTGTGACCATGGTGACTTCTGAAGTACAGATGTTTAAAACATGCGCACCATCACATAATTCCATGTTTTTCTTTATAGTTCCTCCCATTTGCTTCTATGCTTCAAACACTTCTGGCTATTTTGAAATCAGTAACTGTTGCCCATGGAAATAGTGTTCTTTTACCAGAGATGGATTGAGATCGATTGAGGCCCCAGGCCCAGAAGAAAATATTGGGCCCCTTAAGAAAAGAGAGAGAGGGAAAATAAAAATACATGTTAACCATATTTTTAAATAAATAAAAAATATTATGTACTATTAATGTTAAAATTGCACATATGAAACAAAACTTGGTATCATTAGAAAAAAAGTGTAAAGTTGGGGTTTTGTGGAGCCGTTCAGAAGTTGGGGCCCAGGGTGCGCCCACTGTGCCCACGATTAAGTCCGCCTCTTTTACAGAGACTTTCATGGAGTCACAGGGAAAGTATGCCAAAGGACTCATATGGGAAATTGTGGCTTGGTAGAGTTTCATGGTTAAAATGGGAGGCTACCCAAAAGCTCCCAATGTCTCATTTTCATTCATCCTGCTATGGAAAAAGTTGAACCTAGTCTTCATTAGACTCAGGAGAAAGATTAGTGTCCAGGTATTCTGTGCCACAATTCAATCAATATCAAAGCTTAGTCCAGTCCAGTATTTGTCCCTGGCCTCCAGCACAGCCTGTGCTCTTGGCTGCACTTTGTTGGCACTATGTCCAGGCCAGTGCTCAGAGTCCACTCAACAGCCAGCAGCCTGGCACCCCACAGCTCCTAGGAGGACAGGCAAACAAATGGGCAAGCACGGTACAAGTGAGAACAAGAAAGACTGCTTCTTTGTTAGGGTTGGGTTATATTATCTTGGGCTAGTTGCTTCTTTAAACTTGTCATATGTGCCTTAACCAGGCAAGCCCAGGATTTCAAACCGGCAACCTCAGCATTCCAGGTCCATGCTTTATCCATTGTGCCACCGCAGGTCAGGCCACTTCTGTAAACCAACCAATCAACCTAATCTTTTGCAGACTTCTCCCCCTAACCAATTCAATCCTTTCCCAGGCTAGTTTGACAGGTTTCGATGGTCGCCATCTTGGTTCCTACTGCACATGCCTCAAAGTAGAAGTACCTCCCCCCCACATAGTCTGGTGGCCCTTCCCCCCTATTGGGGAGGCAGGGGTGTTAATCCCCTTAGTGGGGCAAGGCTGCAATCTCTCCTGAGGTGTCTGAAACTGTAATTTCCTAGTGAGGCCAGCAGACTTTGTAATGTCTGACTGCCCTTGCTCCCTTCCCTTATCAATATCTAGCTACCCACACTACCATAACCATATACCAGTGTCCTCTTCTGGCTGTTATGGTTTCAGTGTTGCCTTTCTCTCACCAATATGCCAATAAATGACTTGGAGGTTGTACTTTACTCTTTCTGCTTCGCCAAGTACCCTAGACCTCAGGGAACTAAATCAGAGTCTCAGAACTGAAAGGTATCTCATGGGTCACTTGGTCCCATCACCCACCCTGTGGGAGGCTTCTTTATGGCATCTCTGCTTGGTATTTCCCACACCTCTCTAGCCATGGGGATCTTACTACTTTAAAGCATTGTTATGTGAGATCACTGACTGATAGAAAGCTTTCTCATCTAAATAAGCCCAAATGTGGTTCCCTGCTGATCCTGCTTCAGACCTATGGGGCCCTGCTGTGTTCTCTGCTTAACGACCCTATCACCTGGGAGATGGTATCCTGTCCAACCCCTTACCCCCTCGCTAGTGAGCAGACTTGTTAGAACTGCTTTGCACAGTATCACAGGATCTCCCCTCCCCTTCCCGGCTGCAGTGTCTACTGAATTTGCTGGACCTGTCCACGGGCAGCTGAGGTTTACACCATGATGTCACTGGGACTAGCCCAGTACCAGGGCCTGTGACATGGACACGCTGTCTTTGGAATGTAGCCTGCAATTTAATGAAATTTTTGAGCCTCTGCGCACAGAAAATCTGAGATCTTTATGACATAAATTGAGGCTTCTGCCAAACTACCTTGTACCTGCTCACATTTTGTACTAAAATTCAGTAGTGACAGGAGCCAAATTCTGGGACTAAGTATAGTGGGCTGCTCAGCCACGTAACTGTCCTTGTAACCTTGGACAGTTAACTTCTGTCAGCTTTGCCTGACCAGGTGGTGGTGCAGAGGATAGAACGTCGAACTGGGATGCGGAAGACCCAGGTTTGAGACCCCGAGCTTGCCAGCTTGAGCGCAGGCCCATCTGGCTTGAGCAAAGAGCTCACCAGCTTGGACCCAAGGTCACTGGCTCCAGCAAGGGGGGGCTCGGTCTGCTGAAGGCCCGTGGTCAAGGCACATGTGAGAAAGCAATCAATGAACAATTATGATGTCCCAACGGCAAGGAAAAACTAATGATTGATGTTTCTCACCTCTCTCCGTTTCTGTCTGTCTGTCCCTGTGTATCCCTCTCTCTGACTCTCTTTTCTGACTCTCTCTCTGTCCCTGTAAAAATAAATAAATAAATAACTTCTGTCAGTTTTGGAGACTTCATTTATAAAGAGCAGTTAACACTAGTACCTGTTATAAAGGAGCATGTAAGAATTAGAAATCAGGTTGTAAACTCTTACCATGTGCAATTTATTAAGTGTGCAATGAATGATAGCTATTTTTCTTGTTGTAATTAAGCATCTAAAACTGTAGTACTTATTTTAATTGTTATAAAAGACAAAACACTTGCCATCAATGATATCATCAATATCAATTAGAAGGTAAGCAATGAGGATCAGAAAGGGATTTATTCTAAGAGACAAGGGTGAGGTATCAACGTTGGTAAGTAGAGATTAAGAGTGTCAAGCCAATAGATCCAAGAAAATTACACAGGTCAACAGAAGGAACAAATCAAAAAAGGGAAAAGAGACTGCAGAATAGCAGGCTGTTTGCCTCCTCGCAACCACAGAGTAGAGAGCCCAGAGTCAGAGGAGGTCTGCCCACACAGTATTTTGGTCTTGGCAAAGGCCCAAGCCCCATTCCTCCAGGACCTGGCAGTGGGGGCCTCTCCTTAGATTAATGATGCCAGTCAGTGCTGGTAAACAGAGGCAGAGATGGGTCATGTACAAAAGATAACCAGGGCTGTGCTTGAGGACCTCTTAGGACCTGCCCACCAGATCCCTTTTCTAGTGACTCTGGGCAAGAAAAGTGTAAGCAAATTCAGTGTTTATCTGTTGCTTACCAGTACAAGTGGATGCCATCCTTGCATGGCTGGAGGTCAGTGGTAGATTCTCTAGGACAAGAATGCCCAGTCAGGAGGGGTCAGTGCAGACTTTGGAGTCAGTAGACCTGGGTTCAAATCCAGCTGAGCCACCTGGTATCTGTGTGGCCTTAGGCAAGTCACAGGTTTCCTCTCAGCTATCATCTGTCAGATAGGGTCCACAGCTTCTCACTTGCAGAATCATAACAAGGACTAGAAGGGATTGCAGAGCTAAGCCACCAAGCACAGGGGCAGGCAAGATGGAAGAAGGCTGCATGGAGGGAGAGTATCTGGCCTGATCCAGGTGCAGAGGCACAGCATGGAACCCATGGGCCCCTGAAAGGAGACACACAGCCAAGGAAACTGGGAAAAATTCAGTGGCACTTTGCACTAGAGTGACCCCAGGTAAGTCACTTAACCCTTTCTGGGCCTCTGTTCCTTCACTTGTAAGACTGGGATAATAATTTCCACTTGGCAGGTAGGTCCTCCTGAGGATCAGGGCCATGTAAACAAAGGACTTCGTGCAGAGCCTGATGTGGAGTCATAACGTGTGGTCCTGTCCCTTCCCAGGGGCCACTGAGATGTGTGGCCAAACCCTCCCTGGCTTGGGTCCTTCTGCTGAGCACCTCCTTCCAGCTCCTTCCCTCGCTCAGGCTCCATGAGTTCAGCTTCAGAGGAATGAGACAAAATAGCACATTCCACATCTTGGCCAAGACAGGCCAGCCCTGTGTCTCAAGGACAGGTTTCCCCTGACTGTGCCTGTGAGGTATTTGCCAAGAGTGGCTGGTGACACAGCCCTGGGCTTGTAATCAACCATTACCAGGCCCTGGCTGGGGGCGGGACCTGTGTGTTAGTTACCTGGTGCTGCAGAGCAAGCGAGCTGGCACCTTTAAACCAATAGCCAACTATCACCTCACAGTGTCTGTGGGTCAGGTGTCGCATGTGGTTTAGCTGGTGCCTCTGACTTAGGTCTTTCAAGAAGTTGTAGCCAAGCTGTGGACTTGGGCAGCAGACACTTTAAGGGCCCTCCAGACCTGCAGGGTCCCCTCCAAGCTCGCTAATGTGCTGTGGACAGGCTGTAGAGACTCATGTCCAAATCCCTCATGGGGTTGCTGGCAGGACTGTGTACGTCACATAGGCTGCCTGGTGTCACAACATGGTAGCTGGTGAGGAGAGAAAGACAGAGAGAGTCAGGCCAAGCAGGAACCACAGTCTCTTTGTAACCAGGTCCCAGAAGTGGCATCTCATCACTTTTGCTGTAGTCTGTTCGTGAGGAGGAATTAGGTCCAGGATGGAGGACCTGTCATTAGGTCCAGCCCACACCCAAGGCGAGAGGACTACACCAGGACAAGAGTACCAGGGCAGCACGGGGGGTCATCTCAGAGACTGCCTGTCTCAGAGGGGGTGAATGGGGAAAAAGTGCCATCATAACTTTGTAGAGTGGAAAAATCCCAAACCCAGTGTCCTCAGCTCAATGCTGATCATTCTGTGTAGCCTGCAACTGTTGATCACCTAGCCGGGTAGAGCCCCAGCTTCCTCCTCCATCAAAAGAGATAACAGCCTGACCAGGCGGTAGCACAGTGGATAGTGTCAGACCGGGATGCAGAGGACCCAGGTTCAAAATCCCAAGGTTGCCAGCTTGAGCACAGGCTCACCTGATTTGAGCAGGGCTCACCAGCTTGAGCCCAAGGTTGCTGGCTTGAGCAAGGGGACACTTGGTCTACTGTAGCCTCCTGGACAAGGCACATATGAGAAAACAATCAATGAACAACTAGGGTGCCGCACAAAGAATTGATCCTCCTCAACTCTCTCCCTTCCTGTCTGTCTGTCCCTCTCTGTCTCTCTCTGTCTCTATCACACACAAAAAAAGAGAAAGAGAGAGAGAGAGAGAGAGATAACAGCCCAGCCAGTCTCCCTGACGGGCTGTGGGTAGGTCAAAAGATGGGTGGCTGTGAATACACTGAAGGAAGCCTCTGAACACTACACAGTAGGTGGTGTAAGGACGACATAGTTGTACTAAGGGACTTCTTGGGTGGACAGTCATAAAAACCACTCATAAAACTCCCACAGTGCACACCTTAGGGTTCATATCCATAGGACACATCATCATTCACTCAAAATCACTTTCCCTCCTCGATTCTGACCCCTCAGCTGGCCTCAGCAAGGTGGCATTCATTCATTCATTCTTTAATAAGACCCTAGTATGTTCAAGGCCCTTCACCATGCCATTCTCCTTAATATGCACAATTCTGTGACATTGGCATTACTCATTCCTCTTTACAGTGAGGAAACTAAGGCTCAAAGAAGCCCATGACAAACTCCCTGAGCTCACACAGCTACATGTGATTTGGTCTAGGTGTTTTTTCCTTGGTCAGGCCACACAGACCCCACCCAGAAAGTGTCACCCTCAACCCCATCACTGCAGCACAGCACCTGACTTCCCTGGTGTGGAGTACACACCGCTGTCTGAAATAATTTTCTTTCTTTCCTCTTTCCTTACTTTGTTTTTTTTTTTAATTGTTGTTCTCTTTCCTATGAGAATATGTCTACTTTTTGTCTAATGACTGCTGTGATTTCCAATGCATAGAAAAGTGTCGGCCACATAGCAGGGGTGCAGATCAGAGCTGTGGAGTGAACAAATACATGAGTGAATAAATGAAATGGAAAGCCAAGTCTCCAGCTGAGTTCTGCCTGACTCTGACACCCACACTTCCAGGAACTGGGGTTGGTTGACAATCACTCCTCCCCCCAGAGCAGTGGTTCTTAACCTGGGTTCTATGGAACCCTAGGGGTTCGATGAGTCAGTCTCAGGGGTTCGGAGAAGCCTCTGCCACGGAGGCCAGAATAAAGTAATCCAGTAATTTGTTGTGAGTTCATGCACTTTGTTGGTTTTGTTCTTTGAGCAGGTGATGTTCATGCACGGCTCATTTTGTGCACCAGTAAGAAAACATATACCTATGTCTTGAATTTGGAAAAAAAAATCATATTTTATTTATCACTAAAGAAGGGTTCTTTGAATGCGCATATGAAACTGGTGGTTTTGGTACCTCAAAAAAGGATAAGAACCACTGCCCCAGATACTACCTTCAAAGTCCTTCTGTGGCAGCTTCTCAGGAAGCATTCCTCAACCCCCAGAGCCTCCTGGATCACAGTGGACAGCAGATACACCCAGACAGCTAGCTTCTTCCACTCTGCTCTGTGGCCAGGTGGGCTATGCAAGAGCCACATGCCAGAGACCTGGAAATTGGAGAGGGTGAGACTTGCCCTGCATTGCTGGCTGCTTCACCCAGGGGTCCATACAGTGACTTTTCAAACCTAGCTAGACTTATGGATTTTCCCCAGAATCTCCCCTTGGGAGTTTTGTTCACTGTGCCTACCACATCTCTAAGCCTTGAGGAAACTCCCCTCCCTGCCTCTCCCTGTCTCCCACTGTGCTCTGGCCCAGACCCACTGTGGTTCCTGGAAGCCAGCAGAGAGAGACTAATGCATTCATACTGACTGTGAAGGCTGGGGATGCCACGAAGAACACCAAGAGAGTGCAGCGATCACAGGGCCTCTTAGCAGCCTCTGGCTGGACTTCTATGCTCTCGCCCAAGAATCTCTCTTCTGGGATCCCTGTCAGCTGCCCTTGACAGATGCTCTCCCAGAATCCCAGATTCCTCAAGTGGAACCAAGAGAGATGAAGTCTAGGCCTCCTTCTACCTAAGGCACATTATCTCAGCCACTGACACTGGCAATAATCATTTATGAAAACCTCATCTTGTGCCCACCTTAGCACCTCCTGCAAGGCTCTCCAGGATACCCAGTACTTTATAGCCCATGACACCAGAATATTCACTCCCACTGTACACATGGGCCACCTGGGAAAGACTTGCTAAGCAGCACTTAAAATCAGCTGCACTGGGAATAACTGGCAGTAGCGCAGTGGATAGATTGTCGACCTGGGATCCTGAGGTCCTAGGTTCGAAACCCCAAGGTCGCTGACTTGAGCATAGGAATCATCCACATAATACTGTGGTCACTGGCTTGAAGCCCAAGTTCGCTGGCTGAGCCCAAAGTCACTGACTTGAGTAGGGGTGGGGGTCAGGAGGGGTGTAACTGGCCTGCCTGGAGCCCCCCCCCCCCAGTCAAGGCGCATATGAGAAGCAATCAATGAACAACTAAAGTGCCACAACTACGAGTTGATGTTTCTCCTCTCTCTCCCTTCCTGCCTGCCTACCTATCTGTCTGTCTGTCTTTCACTAAACAAAAAAGAAAAAAAGATCTGCTGCACTGGGACCACCTTTCCCCATCTTCATCTTTCTGTATCCCCAGGTGAAACTCAGGCCTGCACATAGTAGATGTTCTGAAAACAGGTCTGCTGAGTGAATTTTGCAGAAAGGGCCCTGGCAAGAGCGGAGAGGAATTTGACCACATCGCAGGACTTCCTGGCTATGTGACCAGGATGAGACCTGTCCCTGGAGCTTCAGTTCTCTCATGTGTACAGTGGAGGCTAGAGCTTGCTAATTACTGGCCCAGGGACCCTACCTAGGTTGTATTTTGTTTCAGGCTCAGTCAGTGTTTAATTTTGTTTTAAAATTAGTTTCTAACATTTAAAAATTGGGAGATTTCCATAAAACCTAAAGTTTTCAGCTTTTATTGAAAAAATGAGAAGACTTGGCTATACTGAACTCAGAATATCACACACAACAATTGGCCTGGGCAGCAGCTGCCCCTTGGATTAAGGTGTTTGGATATAGTACACCTCTCCTCACTCTCTAGAGCCTTACCCAGAATGCTTCACTCACATATGTCACCTCCTAGCCTCCAGAGCTGTCTGAGTTTGCAACCTCCGAATGTCATCTCTGAACCCAGCACAACCTGACTGTTTTTTGTTTGATTGTTTTTGTTTTTGCTTTGGAAGGTCTAAAGAGTAATATTACCGGATTACTGGGTGACAAAAACCATTAACACCCTGGATAAGAAGCCATTTGGGCTGAGTAATGGAGAAACTGTTGTTCCTGAGGATGACAAAGACTCTAAATAGCCTCAGAGCCAGGTGAGTGCTCAAGGGCTGGGCACTTTTCAGTTCATCGCCCAGCCCAGGAACTGTCCCTCTTTATGATGCCTCTAAAGACATACAGGTAGGTGACCACACAGCTGAGCCTGTGGGGAGGAAGTGGAACTTTTCTCTTTGCCAGGAAGGTAGTGATGATGCTTGATTTTCTAAAGAACGTGGAAGAAATAACATGAATGAAGAAAGCTGGGTCTCGGTCTAGGGTCCTGGGGATGGGAATATTGTACCACTGATGGATCACCAGTTCTACGCAACAGTGTTAGACCTCAGCTTGGACTTCAGGGCCTTCTCTGATGACCACCTGCCCTCCCCTCACCAAAGCCTTTAGCTCATAGTCAATATTGCAGCTCTTACTTGAGGGTGCTCTGACTACTCCCAGCTCTGGACTGGCTTTGGCTCATCCCTCCTCTGGAATCTCCTCTTCATATCTTTGTATCCCTTAATCAGGCAGACATCTCTCCAGTTCCCAACTTCCACAGTCAGTTTCTATCTTGCTATGTTGTCTACTAAATTCTTGTCTCTCTTGCCCTTCCCACCCTGTCCCAATAACCAGCTCCTTGATGACAGTGAGAAGGGCTTGATATATCCTTGACAAATCCTGATCTTGGAGTCAGCCAGGCTCCAAGTGAATGGAGGCGGCTCTTCCCAAGTAGGGCTGCTTATATTTCAGTTTGGGTAGGAGATAAGCTGAGGCCCTTCAGAAGCAGGTTTAAGGGACAACAGGGTACTACTAATGTACTTGGCATGGTTCAGAGTTGTGTGAGCTGAGGACCTGGAACTAATACATGGGGTAATTTAGCTTTTCTTTTTTCAAATTTATAGTGTGCATTGATACGGGGTGATCTGGGAGATGGACTGAAGGCCCAGAAGCGGCAGGGCATAAGAGGGTTCCCCTCTTGGGCCTGTTCTACTTCCAATTTCAGTAATGAGAAAGAAGGAGGAATGCTCCAGGAAAGAGACCCCATCCTGTGCTGACCTGGAGAGCAACTGGGCTTCAGGATGCAGTTGGGGATTCACTGAGTGACCAGGCCCTCCCAGACCAGGAATAAAGAAAAGAGGACTTTGAATTTCCAAATAAGGGTCAAACTAGCATTCTCATGAGGCTAGGACACTCTGCTCTGACCTCATGAATTCTCTTGGGTCAGCATTTTACTGCTCAATGCTTTCCCAGGAGTTGATTTAATCTGGGTGGGAAAGCTCAGACCTGATCCCAGCTCAAGTCCACCTGATTCCAAGGCCCAGCTACCACCCTCTTCTCTGGCCCTTTGGACCTTTGAACCCCTGCAACTGAGACCCATTGCTCCCTGAGCCCCAAACCCTGAGCAAGGACCATTTAGTCTCTGTTCATCACTGGTGTTCATGGAATAGTACTTTATAGTTGACAAACTCCTCTCTCTCTTATTCATTTTATCCTTGGAACAGACTTGGAAAGAAATAATCAGGGTAAGGATTATCATCATACTCTTATTCTCCATAAGGGAAACTGAGGCCCAGAGAGGTCTGGGAGGATTGGCACAGGCTGGTAATGGGGACTCCAGGTTTTTCTTAGCTCTGGACAGTGCTTTTCTCTCTCTGGGCTTCAGTTTCCCATCTGGAGGGTACAGGTGCTGGCTCAGGTGCTCCCTTAGAAACCTGCCCGTTAATCACTGTGGGCGTCCAATGCCTTGCAGGTGTCTGTGAAGTCCATTGCAGCATGTGGGGTAAGTCCCCTTCCTCGTAGTTCCTCCTGATCAGTTTCATTTCTCTTCCTATCTTGCTCTTTCTCTTTTTGCTGTACTCCTTCTGCAATGCCCCTGTGCTGTGCTGCCTGTGGGTTTGGTGCTGTCCATGGGAGGTCTGTCTCGGGTGAGTGGGACTGCACCAGGGCTGTCAGCATGTGGGGCTGAGGAGAGGAGTCAGACCCAGTCGGTGCTGATGGAAGGCTGGGGACCTGTGGAGTATGACAGGACCAGACCATTTCCAGTCTTGCAAGAAGATCTGATCTCTAGAAGCATCTGTGGACAGGACAAGCCTGTGGCCACCATGGGAGGTGTCTCTGCCAATCTCCTGCCATCCTCACTCTAATCCAGCCTCTCATTTCCTCCTTTCTTTGACTGGCTCTAGTGCCCTCATTTCTCATGGTCTCTGTCCGCAGGGTCTATGCGGGAAGAGGCGGCCTATGCGAATGTAGCTTTCTGTTATACTCAAATAAAAACATGAATACTCATATTTCGGAGTTAACCACGTTTTGACATGTGTTCCTTTTTGAAATATAATCTATTGGGACCCTCACAAAATGGAACTGATTTTCTTTTTGCGAGGTCGTGTCTGTTCCTTAAGTCTCTGGCGATGGTGAAGTTCAAAGGATTTCATGCTCTACTTCCCCATCAGTCTGGCTGCGTTGCCCACCAGGGCCGACAGGGGTCGCCCGCGGACAGACCCGAAGGGGGCGGGGCGGGGCGGGACCGCGAGGTCTGGCCAGCCAATAAAAGCGGCGGCGCGCGGCAGGGTGGACTCGACCCTGGGGGTGCGCGTGACCTTCGTTGCTGTCTTCCCGCTCGCACTGCGGTCCTCCAGTTCCGTCGCGACCAGACCTGACCCGCGCCGCTATGCTGGCGTTGCGTTGCGGCTCGCGTCTGCTTGGCCTGCTCCCTGTCCCACGCTCTTTGCCGCTGCGCCCCACCTCGGCCCGCGCCTGCAGCGGAGGCGACGGCGCCCGCGAACCGTCCTCTTCCGCCGGGAACCCACTAGTGTACCTGGATGTGGGTGCCGACGGGCGGCCGCTCGGCCGCGTGGTGCTGGAGGTGAGACCACTGGACTGGACTAAGCGTGGGGGACGTGCTCAGGAGAGCCCCGGACCTCGGTCCAGCGCTTTGCCTCACTCTCTGGGTGACCTTGTTTGTCTCCTGCTCCCGGACTTTTGGCCTCAGTTTCCCCATCTCTAAGACGGGGTATCGTATTGCTCTTTTCCGGTCTTCTCTGGGAACTTTGGGGCAGGGGAAGCGGGCGGTAGGGTACGTGTGGACAAGAAAGCTCAAGGTCAGGTCGTAGACGGTGAGGGCCCGGCCCCACTAGCTGGCCAGGAGTTGGGGAGGGTTTCTGTGACCTCAGGGAGTCGGAGCCTTGACCGGAGCGCCACGGTGGGGGCCGGGCTCCGGCGGCAAGCCCGACTGGGCGCTCACGTGGCGGCCTTGGCTTAGACGAGAGGGACCCGGCCCGCCCACACCCGCCAGGCTCTGGGGGTCGAGCGAGGGTGGTTTGGAGCCCGCCGCCTCTCGCGCAGTGCGGGGACTGGGTGGGCTGGGCAGGCAGCGGGCTCCAGGCACCAGGTGGACCCCGGGATGGTTAGTCTGGTCACTGTGCCTGGAGCCCAATTCCAACCCCAGCCACCCTTCCTGGGGGAGGAAGGGAGCGAGGGGAGGGTGCGGGGGTTGACACTCAGTTCTTGCCCCTGACTCTTTGGACCTTTTTAAAGAACAAAACAAGAACCAAGGAGTTCGGAAGGTAACAGAAGTTCGGTGTAGCCTTCCAGGTTGGCCCTGCATTGAACAAAGGGGTCTCTTAGTTAAGCCTGTTTCCTCTTCTGGAGCATGGAGAACATCATTCCTGCTCCAATTTAATAGTTTGGCACCAGGGTGGCTTTTGAAGCTGGGAGGCAAGAGGCCAGCTTGGATGGGGCTCCAACCTCCCCTGACCCCTACCCTTCTCTGAGCCTGTTTCCCACCTGTGCATTGAGGAGCTTGGACTGGCTCCTCTCCAGGCCCTGAATCTGATCTTTTGGGTCTAGCTGTAGTTGCTCTACCAGTTCTTCCCTAGAGAAATGGTCTGGGATGGCATTGTGATCCCTCTTGACACATTAGGAAATCGAGGCTGCCTCCTCCCAACCTGGATTCAGGAAGCAGCTGGCAAAAATGATAGCTGCTTCAGGAACCTTCTGCAGGGAGCTGGGAGTAACAGGGATGGAATGGCTCACGGTGCTTTCTCAGTCTCGTTGGCCACCATGGGGTGGGGAGGAGATTCCTTCCTTCACTTGCCTCTAGATGACCATCTTGTCCTGTTTCTCTCCCTACAGCTGAAGGCAGATGTTGTACCAAAGACAGCAGGTAAGACAGGGCCTGGGGCCCTCCTGAGTCTGGTCTAGGTGGAAGGCGAGGTTAGTGGGCTGACAAGGAGTCCGGGCAAGGAGACCGGGGGCCAGGTGGGGATTCTGTGTGTGGCTCAGCCACTGTGTACATTGGAGCAGCCTACTGGCCTTCTCTGGACCTGTGTTGGCCCTGCCCACCTGTGTGAAGGTAGCCTCAGTTCCAATAAGAGGCACATGCAGATTTCCTTGGGACAACTTCCTCCCTCCTAGGGCCCAATGTGGCAGGTGGTGGCTCACAGCCCTTGGACTCCGTGCTGTGCTAACCTGGTTCTGGAACAATAAGGACTGTGCTCTGCCCCTGCAGTTTGAGAAGGAGATGACTTGTCCCAAGTCACGCAGCCAGAGCAGACTCGGGGTGGGCCTAGGATCTTCCATGCCCTGCTCACCTGGGGGATTAAGGGGATGCTGCCTAGAATGAGGTATCAACCCTGGAGTTGAGGCCTGACCCTGTTGACCTGCCTCTCCCTTCCATCCTCAGAGAACTTCCGAGCCCTGTGTACTGGAGAGAAGGGCTTTGGCTACAAAGGGTCCACGTTTCACAGAGTCATTCCATCCTTCATGTGTCAGGTACTGTGGCCCTCTCCACTCAGGCTCCTCTTCTGCGAGTTGGGGTAATGACGGGGCCTCTTCACAGGAGTGTTGTGAGCAGTACTGAGGGAGCATGTGTCTGGTGCTTGGAAAGTACTGAATGGAGGGCAGCTGTAATTACTCTCTCGGCCTCTACTCTCACCCTGAGCAGCTGGAACTTGTCTGCACTGCTATAGCCCTTTCCTGCCCCAGAAGTTAAGCAACAGGGCAAGTGGAGGATGGCCCTACCCAGCTGGTTTGGGAAAGTTGAGCCTTTGGAGGGAGCACTGGCATTGAGTGTATGTGTGGGAGGTAGATCTCAAGGCTTTAGAGGACTAGTGTATTCAAGCAGTCTCTGTGGCCCCTTTTGTATCACACTGAGCATGCGGCATGGGAGAAGAAGAAGAGGAGGGAGGGAGAGAGCACGAACAAGAACACACAGGCCTGGACTTGGAGATTCTATTTCCAAAGGAGGGCATCTCTATTGAGTGAGTATGTTCTTTGGTCGTGTGTGTCCTGCCCATTTGTCAGAGGCATTAGTTTTGCTGTGTCAGAGGTTTTAGGGTAGCTGTTGACACAAGAACTTCCTCAGGGGTCAGGACTCATGCTTCCTGGGAAATGTCCTCTGTTAGGTCAGACCTGCTAGGTCAGGGGTTTGTGTCCTAAGGCCAGGACACTTCATGACCTTTTTAAGTTTCTTCAGCCAGGAATTCTTTCTCCCGTTCCCTCCACCCTACCCTGGTAGCTGTAATTGTATGGTAGTAAGTGGCAGTGAGCTGGGGCTGGGCGTGCTGATTTGTCAAGTGTGGCAAGTGCCACAGGAGGGGCAGGGAGGCTGTGGCATGGGGCAGGCTTGGCCAAGCCCTGTAGCTTTCTTCTTTAAAGGCTCCCAGGAGCTGACATGGGTGCCCTGAGCCTGGCTAGGGTCTTCCTCTGAAGAGCAGCATGCAAATGTGGGGACTTCCAAAGCTGAAGGGCTCTCTTAAGTCATGATGGGGCAGCACTGGAGGGCCCAGGCCAGGGTATTGTACCTCTTTGGGGGTACCTTTTTGGCATTTGTAGATGCTTCAGCTCGGTTGATCAGGTCACCCTTGTGACCTGAGGGATCTCATCTCAGGAAAATGGTGACATGGCCTGGAACTAGGGTGGCAGCCATTGGGTTCTTCTGGCCATGGAAGCCTCAGAGCAGCCCTGAGGAAGGATGCCAGCTCTGGTGGACTAAACTGAGTCTGCAAGGCGGAGGGAAGCCACCGGGCCTGGTCAGGGGAAGATACTGGGACAGGGAGGAGGCTTAGCACAGGAAACTGGCTCTGCTAGCAGCTGCTGCTCCCCACTGACCAGACGTGGGATCAGGGGCCCCTGGACGCCTCTCTGTTTATCTCTAAGAATGTGTGTAGAAAATTTACATCACTAAGAATCATGTCATTGGTCATTATATGCTTTGAGGGTCATTTAAAAACTTGCTGCTCAGACAAAAAGTGAATCATGGATAGTTGCTGTGAAACCAGACAGTTACTGTGTCAGGAAATAGTTAAGCTTATTTTCCTTGTTATTTTATTAGTCCTTATATAATTGGATGCTTTTTGACCCCTTTGCCTAAAGGGCTTCTGGCAGGGTGGACCTTAGGTGGGTTGAGGGTTTCCCTGTACTGCAGTGGTGTCCCCCTGCCAGCTATGGGTGGCAGCCACTCAGAAGGTGCTCTGCTTGCAGGCTGGCGACTTCACCAACCACAACGGCACAGGGGGGAAGTCCATCTATGGAAGCCGCTTTCCTGATGAGAACTTCACACTGAAGCACGTGGGGCCAGGTGAGTGGCAGCTGCCATGCTCTGTCTGGATACCCAAAGCTTTGGCCCCACCCCTGCCATGCCCAGCAGGCCTGGGAGGCTGCGGTCTGACCACCATGCTTCTTTCTTCAGTGCTCAGTTTGGTTGGTTGGGTTTTCCTAGAGCTTTTTCATTTTGAGCTCTCAGTTTAAAAATAATATCCTTTGGGAATGTGGTAAGGGCAAGAGCCTTGATGCCAAACCACAGCACAGTGTCACCTTTAAGACACGAGGTATAATGTGGAAAAGTCTAGGGTTGGGGTGGAGTCCTTCTTTGGCTCTATCACAAGAGCTTCCACAGGCCCTTCCCTTTCTCTAGAGGACAGGCCTCCCTGAGGAGCTGGTCTCCCTCTGGGCCCTGACTCTCCTCTTCTAAGCTCCAGGCTCTGCAAACTCAACTGTCCTTGTCCTTGATATGGTTTGAGCCATCTGTTCTTTTGAGTGACTTCCCAGGTTAGATACCTCCTCGAGCAGCATGGTTCAACCCTGCTTGTTTTTGCAGGTGTTCTGTCCATGGCAAATGCAGGGCCCAACACCAACGGTTCCCAGTTCTTCATCTGTACTATAAAGACAGACTGGTGAGTCCCTGCTCGTGGCCCAGGCCCTTTAATAATACCGTGCAGCTGGAGGAGGGGTCGTATGCTTTCTGAGGAAGGCAGCTTGAGGCTGGGTTGTATGCTCTGGGACAGTAGCCCTCCTCGGGGCTGTGTTGGTGTGTGTGAGAGGAGAGAGGTTCCCGAGAGGGTGGAGGGGATGTGGCTTGTTCTTGCAGTTCTATCTTGATTAGGCTTCCAGTTGTCTCTGTCAGCTGGAATTTCCTCATTGTGTTTTGTACACACATACAAAGTGCATTTGGGAAATGCTGCTGAACATAGCAGGCCTCAGGGTGGCCTGTTGTAGGAACCCGTTCACCTGGTTTAGCCTATTGTTTCCCAGGCTTATCTTGACCATGGAGTGCAGCTGGGGAAACACATGGTAGACATTTGGAAGTCACACCTGAGTTTTCGTCAGGCTTAGCAGAGGCCTGGAGGTAACCACCAGCCCTTAGAGCCCTTTCCCACATGCCCGTAGATTTTAGGGCTATTTTCCCTGGTCAGTTTTCCATAAAAGGATAAGTTTCTCTTCCCAGAGTCCCTTGTGTCCCAGCCCTGGTTGAAGGGATGACAGCTGTCCAGGAGCTGAGACTTAAGAAAGAAAGCCCATTTCTGAGGACTTTCGGGAGACTGGGTAGTGGTTGACTGTCTCCAGCCTTGAAGCCAGAAGGGACGTGGATGTCACTGGGCAGACCCCTGTTGGCTCTGCCTGCTCTCTGCTCCATCCATGGAACCCTTCATGGATCCTGCAGTTCTGCCCTTGGCTGTCACCAGCGTTGGCCTTGTGGGGACTCATCTAAGCTGCCTTTTAGATTGTTGGAACCCTGTCAAGCTGAGAACTGCTCAGGACTTAGTCTCACCACACTTGTTATCTTGGCTCTCACCTCATGATCATGACTGTTAAAATAGTTCCCTCTACACAGATCTTTTATTTCTTTAAAGTAGTTCAGTGTGCTCTAGTCTCCCTGAGCAGAGCAAGAATAACTCACTTCATAGATGAGGTCAGGTAAGGTCACTCAGCATGACAGATGCAGAACATGCCTGGGGGCATCCTTTGGTGGATTTTAGAGAGGTCCGCAAGGCTTGTTAGTGGCAGCTTTGGGAAGTGGATCCAGCTTTTTGGTGTGAGTTCCTTTCAGAATTGCTGTTTTCGGTAGATGGTTCTGTGAGCAGGTGACCACGATGGTGGCTGACATTGCACTAGTTTTATTTCTGTTCACCGGACCCACCTATCTGTCCTCACAGGTTAGATGGCAAACATGTTGTGTTCGGCCACGTCAAAGAGGGCATGGATGTTGTGAAGAAAATAGAATCCTTTGGTTCCAGGAATGGGAAGACGACCAAGAAGATTGTCATTACAGACTGTGGCCAGCTGAGCTAACCCCCTGCGGCCAGGGTGCTGGGCCCTTGCCACCCACACCTGGCTGCTGACTCACCCAGGTCTCCACCTCAGTCTTCGAGTGTAGGTGCCCCATAGAGTCGCACATGCTTGCTCCATCATCCATGAGCTTGAGGAAGGCATCTCAGGAATGTCGGACCCCAGAACCCACTGACTGCTTCCTCAGTACCTAACCTTCCTCATGACCGACCCTATTTCTGGACCCCCACTGTGGACATCTTGTCACTCCTCCTCATCAGGCATCAGCTGTGACTGTCCAGCCCGAGTTCACATGTGCCTTGGACATTGGGGGGTGGTGATGGGTTAGCTTCGAATTCAAATTTCTGCCTTTTCCCTGCCCAGGGGGAAAGCCAGTTGCTGCAGAAAGGGCTGTTATATATTTGTTTAATCATGTCCTCCTAATTGGAATAATTTAATTAACAAGACTTCCCAGAGATGAAGCTGTGACACTAACTACTCCATGCTGTGAGATGACCTGAGTCAGTGGCCCAGGACACAAAACTTCAGAGCTTGGCCTCTGGAGCACAATCAGGGCTTTTGTGAGAGGTCCCATGGCTGAGCCTTTCATCTCAGCCTCTGAATCCCGCTGGTTGGCTGCTGTTGGTGCTGAGAGAGACCTTGGGGTTAGAAGCAGACGAACCTGGGAACAAGGGCAACGTGAATCCCTGCGTGGAGGCGGAAACAGCCTGTGAGCACCGTGGGCTCTGGGAGAAAATAAATGCAAATGTCCTGGTCGGCTTTGAGTTTTCTGTATTTAATAACTTAAGTCTACTAAGTATATTTATAATATTCTTCAGGGACGTTTGTGTTTGCCTTAAATGTGAAAATAAACCTCGTTTTCTATAAAGATTGTGTCGGTGTTTTTAGGCAGTGTCTGTGGTATCCTGTGTGGTGCTACACTGAGGGTGTTTCCACAGACTGTCTCAGTTAACCACTGCAGCCACCCACGAGGGTCATTGTCATCCCGTGTGACAGGTGGGGCGATGGGCTCAGACAGACTGCATTAGCACCCCAGCCTTTCCACAGACACTGGTTCCCCTACATCCCAGCTCTACCTCATGGTGACCCCAAGCCTCAATTTTGCTCGGCTGCACAGTGGGTAATAGTAATGCCCACTGCACAGGGTGGGGGGGTCAGATGGGAAGTGTGGAGAACGTAGCACACTTGTAGTCATAAGCACTGGAGTGACAAGGGTGATGACATTTCCCGTGTGCCAGGGTTTTAGAGGAGAAGGATCTAAGATTGTCAAAGGTGAGGCGTGGACGTCACTAAGCTAAATGTGCCATTTAAATTTGGAGTTACCTTCTAGGTGTTTCTGGGTCCACAGGGAAACCAGATTAGGGGGTAAGTAAGAGGAAGACTTCACAGTGTGAGCAGAGTTCTTTGCACATTGGGGTTCTCCAAGTTAAGTTATGTGTGGTCACATGCCCTTGTAGTCATTCTGAGGTCAGTGGTTAGACCTGGGTCATTTGGAGTATGGGGTTGTGCGTCAGGTTTTGTGAGGTCACAGGTTGATGTAGTCATTAAAGTCATGGTGAGTTGGGTCATTTGGAGCCCTGGATTGTTTCCATAAAGTCAATTCAGCTGCATGAATTGGGAACCCAGCCAGCTGGCAGTTTTAAACAGAATCTTAGGGGCCCCCAAATCAGAACAAGGTATCCTTTCATTTTTTTGTAATTGGGGCTCTGCAAGAAATTTTATTTGAAGAATGGAACCTTGAGCCAAATAATAATAATCGGTAGTTGCTCACCCAGTTCAACGTTTTGCAGATGGGTAAACTGAGGACCCAAGAGGGGTCTAATTGCCCAAGGTGAACCTGTGAGTCACCTCGCCGAGCAGGGGCTGGAACTTCGGGCCGCCAGTCCAGATGCCTTTCAGATGCACAGCATTCTTTATCCTCAGATCACACACATTCTGAGCTCACAGCTTCAGTCCCTGTGTAGTTTTCCTTAATCTCTAGGGACTCTTGAGAGGCAGAGGTGCTATTGATAGGTTTGAGGAACAACCCCTTAAGGTGTGACTTGCTGGCCCCATGATGATTTCTAAGGGGTTTCAGGGTCACAGAGCCTTGTGTGTAGTTCACAGCATTTCCTTTTCAGTGTGTGTGTGTGTGTGTGTGTGTGTGTGTGTGTGTGTGTGTTATTTGTGTGTATGTGCACGCACATGCATCCAGTGGAGTCTGATGTATGGGGACAGAGCTAGTATGAAGAAATTTCCTAAAAACTGAGTTTCCTGAACATGAGACCATTAACTGCAGTTCTCTTCCCAGCACTATGCACAAGGGCCGGAGCCTGGTCTTATTCCTTGTAAAAAACAGGAGCTTATACAGATAAGATACTGACTTGTCCCTGGCATGAGATACTATATGCAGGAATATGAATGAGTCACTGAATGATACACATGCTTTCAGAAATTAATCACGTGGTGCCATGTGAACACGTGTTTAAACATCTGAAATAACATTTTTCTCAGACAGCATGTGATAGCTTTTCACAATGACTTCATTGAGGTATAATTTGCATACAATAAAATTTACACATTTGAAGTGTATAGGTCAATGATTTTTGACGAATTCATACACTGAGTAAGCACCACCAAATTAAGTTATAGACAATTCTTATCTCTCCAGAAAGTTACCTGTCTATCTCTTGCCAGGCAGCTACTGAATTCTATCACTATAGATTAATTCTACCTATTCCCTATAGGACTCTTTTATCCATGGAATCATACAAGATTTATTTTTTGTGTCTAACTTCTTTATTGTAGCATGTGTAAGAACATGGAGCATTTCATATCCTGGGCTCTACAGAATGTTGGGCCATGAAAAAGAATGTCTACAAATCTTTTTCTATCTGGTAAGGCCTAAGCAATGCTTCTAGAAATCATGGGATGCTGGTAAAGCATGCATATTCCTGAGCCACCTCTGAGACCTACTGAATATAAATCTCTGAGGATGGGATCTAGGAATCTGAATTTTAAAATAATAATTCTGCTAGCCTGACCTCTGGTGGTGCAGTAGATAAGGCGTCGACCTGGGAACACTGAGGTCGCCAGTTCAAAACCCTGCACTGGTCTGGTCAAGGCACATATGGGAGTTGATGCTTCCAGCTCCTCCCCCCTTTCTCTCTCTTTCTCTCTCTCTCTCTCATTCACTCTGTGTCTCCTCTCTAAAATAAATAAAATAAAAAGAAATTTTAAAAAAAGTTTAAAATAATAATAATAATTCTGCTACAGTGTGAACATTTGAGTGTAGGCCAGAGTTAGCAGGATTGCAAAGGGAGGGCATGGCTCACCACTCGAGTCATTGTTTACTTCTAGACACATGTTTTGCTGAATGCTCTGGGGATTTGAATGAGACTCTCTACTTATAAAAGATGCCCCATTCAAAAAGTCATAACTCTCAGATGGTGGGTGGGGACAGTTTGTTCATCCTAAGGCTTGCGGGGGGCCATTGGGCAACTGTGTTCTTCCCTGGCACTGGTAAAGACAGCTTCCAGGGCCTCAGCTTATGGAAGTATCCTTGAGGGAAGAACTCCCACAGTGGTGGCCTCGGCTATTCCTTTGCCATCCAGGTGGAGGGGCTGACTTTGGTGGGCCCATGCTGGAGAGAATTTGTCAATGGATCAGAAATGGAGGCCAGAAGTCAGATCCATGTTCAAAGTCCATTGGAACAGGGTAGGAAGAGAACGTCTTGGTTCCACTCTGCACCCCAAATCCATCTCAACCTTTAGAGGCTGTCCAGAATTATGATGGTTATTATTATTATAACATGTTGTAATGGTTAATTTTATTTGTCAACTTGACTGGGCTATGGGGTGCCCAGACATTTAGTCAATGTTATTCTGTTTGTGTCTATAAGGATGTTTCTGGAGGAAATTAAAATTTGAATTAGTAGCCATAATAAAGGAGATTGCCCTCCTAATTTGGATGGGCTTCATCCAATCAATTGAACAGCTAAAGAGAACAAAAAGGGAACTTAACCTCCCTGACTGGGCTGGAACATCAGCCTTTCTCTGTCTTTGGACTTGAAATGAAACATCAAGTCTTCTTGACTCTCAAGCCTGTTGGCTTTTGGACTGGAACTTACACCATTGGTTCTCCTGGTTCTCAGTCCTTCAGACTTGAATTGGAAATACACCATCGGCAATACTGGTATATTTCAGCTTGCCAACTGCAGATCTTGGAACTTATCGGCCTCCATAATAGCATGAGCCAATTTTCTTATAATCTTGCTGTCTCTGCATACACACACACACACACACACACATTACATATATGTTATGTGTATATGCCCTATTGGTTCTGTTTCTCTGAAAAACCCTGGCTAAAACACATCTTTATTTTTTTTCTAATGATAAAACCAAAATGCGCCTGACTGGTAGTGGCACAGTAGATAGAGCATCAGCCCAGGATGCTGAGGTGCCTGGTTCGAAACCCCAAGGTTACTAGTTTCAACATGGGCTCATCAGCTTGAGTGTAGGGTCACTGTCATGAGCTCAGGCTTGCCAGCTTGAGTGCTGGTTTGCTGGCTTCAGCAAGGTGTCTCTGGCTCGGCTTGAGCCACCCGGTCAAGGCATGTATGAGAAGCAATCAATGAACAACTAAAGTAAAAAGCTACTATGAGTTGATGCTTCTTATATTCCTCCTCCCACTCTCTCCCCCTTCCTGTCTCTTTCTAAAAACAAACAAAAAGTGCACTCGTAAAATTTCAAATGTTAAATAAATATGTAATATAGAAAATTAAAGTTACCCATTACCCTATCATATTAACAGTATAAAAGTTTCAGCATTTGCTTAGGATGTAGAAAGCAGTAAAAACTATCATCCATACCCCAACAATAATAAAAAGCTGAATAAAAAATAAAATCAAAACTTTTCTTGACAAATCCCTGGGCTTGCCTGGTCAAAGCACATATGGCAGTTGATGCTTCCTGCTCCTCCCCCTTCTCTTTCTCTTTCTCTCTCTCCTCTCCCTCTAAAAATGAATAAAATCTAAAAAAAACTTGAATACATCATAAAGGCAGCCAGGTGACACAAGTTCCAAAGAGGGACAAAGTCCAGCAAGGAAAGACAGGACACTAGATATGACAGATATAGGGTCCATGCTGGACATGACCCTTCCCCCTACCTAACCTCATGGCATCATGGTCATGGATCCTGACTGTGGGCCATGTGATAGAGGGTAGTAAAACAGTAACTGAGTTTTTACTAATAACAATGGAACTGAGTCACCAGATATATATCAAGGAGGGACAACATAGAATGGTGCATACCCTTCTTCCTAACCCCAGCTTACCTGCTTGCTTGCACATAGACAAAGAGTTTTGCTTGAGTAACTACCCAGGGCTTATCTATTTAAACCACGACCCCCCTCAGTGGGAATGGATCTTTCACCAACAGGCAGCCATTGGTGCTGCCCCTGTAAATAACAAAGGCTCTGTTCGCTCCATCTGGTCCTCCTTGTGGTTTCTTTGGGATCTCACAATAACACCAGATCAATTTTCCAGGTCTGGACTTCCTGCATTACAGGCAGAGCCCTGCATGAATATATGGCCACAGGACAAGTAAGTAAGATGAAATCAGGTGAAATTTTAATGCATTGTTAAAGGCAAACAAGAACTGGTGTATCCATCTGAAATAGCTGGGAGCCCCTCAACACAAATCAGGTTCAGATTCACTTGCCAGGTCTCTCTCCCTGATGTCCACTAGATGCTCAGAAGAAAGACTAGGGCATGGTAGAGGACACAAGCAAGCCTGCCTTGGTGTGGTGGTCCTCAGCTCCTGGAGAAAGACATGAAGCCATGATCACTTCCTCAGATTCTTCTCTCCTGTGAAGCAAAATTCTTAAACCCTCAGGTGAGGGGGAAGGACAATATTCCCTTAGCCTCCAAAAGAAGCAAAAGTCTACTGTGGCTGGGGGCAAGGTAGAAGAAAGAGTTTAACTCTTGGGAGGGGGCAAGAAAACATCCAGGGCCCAAGATCCTATACTGATACCAATCAGAAATCAGCTACCACTGGGGAAAGTGGCAAATGCACAGTTAAGACACTGTTTAGACTGAGACTGGACCAGATGACAGAACCTTCCTACCCTGATCCCAAGCCTAGTCTACAGCTGAGGGGAATGAAAAGCTTAAAAGAGATACTTTTTATGTTGCTGAAAGCAGGAAGTAAATTTCCAACACTGAAAAAAACCTTCAGCAGCCCAGCCCACCTCAAGCACCAGGCAGCAGTTGCCCATTACTGTAGGGATTTGCATCTGTGGGGCTCTGACGGTAAGGACACCAACACCAACACCCAAACTCAGCTCAACTGATGATCAACTCAATTCCCCACAACAATAAAGACCTGAATCAAGAAAACAGCTCACCCATTTTCCAGTGTGCATACTGTATACCACTGTCTTCTCCATTTTACAATATTCAGTATTCAATGAAAAATTTAAAAGGCACAAAAGAAAAATAACACTTAATAAGTAAGGCAATCAACAGAATCAGACTCATGAGTTTGGCTTTTGCTGGCAGCTAGACCTGCGGGTCATTTTTCCAGCTTCAGGGACATTAAAATAACTATGATTAATATGTTAAAGGATTTAGTGGGAAAGGTGGGAAACAGGCATGAACAGAGGGGAATAATTTTAGCAAAACAAAATGATAAGAAAGAGTCTCATGGAGATGCTACAAGAAAGACAGGATACCAAGAATTAAGAAATCCTTTGTTGAGCTCAACAGTAAATTAAGCACAGCTGAGGCATATGTCAGTGGTTTACCGAAGGATTATAGATGTAATTACCAAAGAACAATCAACAACAAAAAGTTAAATAGATTGGACTTCACTAAAGTTAAAATTTTAATGTTTGTGCTTCAGAGGACACCATAAAGAAAGTGAAAAACCAGCCCACACAATGGGAGAAAGTAATTGCTGCTGGTGGGATGTAAGAGGTCCAACTGCTTTGGGAACAGTCTGGCAGTTTCTCAGATGATTAAACATATAGTTAACACATGACCCAGAAATTCTGCTCCTTGGTATATACTGAAGAGAAATGAAAACATGTCCACACAGAAACTTGTGCACGAATGTTTGTTGTAGTATTATTAATAATGGTCACAAAATAAAAACAACCCAAATGTTCATCAGTGGGAAAATGAATCAACAAAATGTGGACATCAAAATTACAACTAAACTACAGAACACTTATCATTCAGAACTGCCTGAACTCCAGCTGAATGTAAGTTCTACAACTAAGGATTTAAAGAAAAAGTCACATTGAGACTGGTAGGAGGGGTGCAGATGAAGAACGGGCTGGTCCCACACCTATGGTTGGTGGTTTAAAATTAGGAGGGATATCTTGGCTGTGGAGCGAGGTATCCTGGCCCCATACCAAGGCCCCCAGCCCAGTAAGAGAAGCCCCCATAACTTCTGTCTGTAAAAACAAGCAGGGATGTGGCTAAGTGAGATGGAGGGCTGCTGGAGTCCCAGCCAGTTCTTAAAGGGCCTGCACAGACTTACTCATACTCACTTCCTCTGAACTTCAGTGCTGGGACAGCAACTTGAAGGGCACTAGGGACATATGGGGAAGAACTGAATTGTCTGCCATTAGTCCAAGACCTGGAGGCAGCATTATCCCAAACAAAAGTGATGGCAGAGACCATTGTTCCTTTGATGAGCCCTCCCCTCACACAGTTGGCAGGCGGGAGCCATAACTGAATCTCCATCAACCTAGCTATCACTGTTAGCCCCTCCCTGGTGATTCCCTGAGACTGCACCCCACCAAACTTGCTGGCCCACTGTTTCCAGTAGGTTTTTCATATGAATGGCCTATCATGTTTCATGCTTCAGACTTTCCTAAAATCTCTCAAACAAGCAGCATCTGGCCTCAGTGTACCCCATACTTCTCACTTAATGGCTTCAAGCCCAGCACTAGCAGCAACTGGCTGTGGTTTGGAACTTGGCCAAACCTGGACACCTCCAAACCCAACATAGTAGCAGTTATCTTCAGATTGCTTTGTAGCTCAAACAAGTTGGCCCTAGGCAGAACACAGGTGGTGGATGACCTTGGCTTGCACCTCCCAGGAGGCCCCAGAGCCAGCACATCTAGTAGACAGCTTCAGACCACATTGAAGCACCACCCAACCACCTCCACAGTGTTACACTCAAGAGGTCAACTCAGCAGACACCAGAGCCTGGCTGAAGTAAGTCCTTCCTTGTGGGGTAGCCCCTGGACAGTGATCCTCTATGGTAATCAGTGGTCACAACCAGTCCTTGCAGCAGATTGGTCTGGGGGGAAGTAAATCCCTCCTACTGATGGGCCAGCAGCAATCAAGTCTCAACTATAATAGGAAGATGTACACAGCCCACACACTGCCGACCTCGAGTGCCCAGCAAACAGGGAGCCTGTGCCACTGGACATAAGACATTTACTACATTAAGCCACTTTTCCAACCTCAGAGGACATAGCAGCTCTATATAAGACATTGAAACAAACACAGGGAGGCTGCCAAAATGAGGAGACAAAGAAACATCCCAAATGAAAGAATAGAACAAAACTCCAGATAAAGAACTAAAGAAATTGTAGACAAGCAATCTAGCAGATCATTGGATAAGGATACTCAACAAATTTAGGGGAAGAGTAGTTGAACTTAGAACTTCAGCAGCATAAAAAAGACATGGAAATCATAAAAAAGAAACAGAAATAAAGAATACACTAAGTGAAATAAAGAATAATTTATAGGGAACAACAGTGGAGTAAGATAAAGCTAAGAATCAAAACAGCAATTTGGAATATAAAGAGGCAAAATACACCCATTCAGAATGGCAAAAAGAAAAAAGAATTCAAAAAAATGTAGTGTAAGGAGCCTCTGAGACAACTTCAAGTGTACCAACATTCACATCATGGGGGTGCCAGAAGGAGAAGAGAGAGAGAGCAAGAAATTGAAAAGCTATTTGAAAATATAATGACAGAAAAGTTTTCTAACCTGGTGAAGAAAATAGTAGACATATAAGTTCAGGAAGTCCAGAGAGTCCCAAACAAGATGAATCCAAAGAGGTCTACACCAAGCACTTCATAATTAAAATGCAAAAGGTTAAAGAAAAAGAGAGAATCTTAAAAGCAGCAAAAGAAGAATGGTTAGTTATCTACAGGGGGTTGGCTTCCTTAAGACTGTTGGCTGATTTCTCAACAGAAACCTTGCAGGCCAGAGGGGATTGGCAAGAAATATTCAAAGTGATGAAAAGCAAGGACCTGCAACCAATATTACTCTACCTAGCAAAGCTATCATTTAGAATTGAAAGACATGTAGCCTGACCAGGCAGTGCTCAGTGAACAGAGCATTGGACTGGGACATGGACGACCCAGGTTTGAAACCCCTAGGTCACTGGCACAGACTCATCTGGCTTGAGCGTGGGCTCACCAGCTGGAGTTTGGGGTCTCTGGCTTGAGTGTGGGATCATAGACATGACCCATGGTTGCTGGCTTGAGCCCAAGGTTGCTGGCTTGAGTAAGGGTCACTTTCTCTGCTGCAGTCCCCTGTCAAGGCACATATGAGAAAGCAATCAATGAACAACTAAGCAGAATAAGGAGCTGCAATGAAGAATTGATGCTTCTCATCTCTCTCCCTTGTCTGTCTATTCCGATCTGTCTCTCTCTCTCTCTCTCTCTGTCTCTCTCTGTATGTCTGTCACACACACACACACACACACACACACACACACACACACACACACACACAAAAAGAGCTTCCCAGACAAGGAAAAGCTAAAGGAGCTCATCACCACCAAACCAGTATCACTTGGAATATTAAAGGGTTTTCTTTAAGAAGAAGTAAAAAGAAATAAAATAAATAAATAAATATATATATTAAAATGGCAATAAAGACACATATTTATCAACAAATGAAACTAAATAAATAAATGAACAAACAGACTCATACATACAGAGAACATTTTGATGATTGCCAAATGGGAGAGGTGTTATGAGAATGGCTAAAAAAGGTGAGGGGATTAAGAAATATAAATTGGGCCTGACCCATGATGATGAAGTGAATAGAGTGTTGACCTGGGACACTGAGGTCCTAGGTTTGAAACCCTGAGGTCACCAGCTTGAGCTCAGGGTTGCCAGCTTGAGCAAGGGATCAGCGACATGATTGCAAGTTCACTGGCTTGAAGCCCAAGGTTGCTGGCTTGAGTTCCCAATCAAGCACCACTGAGAAGCAATCAGTGAACAACTAAAATGATGCAACTACAAGTTGATGCTTCTCCTCTCTCTCCCTGCATTTCTCTCTCAAAAGTACAAATTGTTGTTACAGAATAGTTATGAGATGTAAAGTACAGGGAATATAGCCAGTAATATTTTAATAACTACATATGGTGTCAGATGGCTATTAGATTTATATCAGGATGATCACTTAGTTATATAATGTCTAATCACTGGTGTGTACACCTGAAATTAATATAACATTGTATGACAACTGTTATTGAAAAATAAAAAATGACTTAAAAAATTTAATTGTGGCAGTATATCCATCCAGTGGAATACTATTTGACTGTAAAAAGTAATTAATGAAGCACTGATACATGCTACAAGAGGATGAACCTTGAAACCATTATGTTAAGTAAAAGAAGCCAGTCACAAAAGACTACATAGTATATAGTTCCATTCATATGAAATATCCAGAACAGGAAAGTCTGTAAAGACAGTAAGTAAATAGATGAGTAATAGCCTAGGGCTGAAGGGGTTGGGGTGGGGGAGTTTAAGTGGGTGAAAGCTAAAGTGTATGATATGAGATTTCTTTAATGGGATGATGAAGATATTCTAAAGTAGACTTTTCTGATGGTTGTACATATCTTGGAATATACTAAAAGTCATTGAATTTTATACTTTAAATAGGTGAGTGGTATGACATGTGAACTACCATATCTCTCCATGTATAAGACACACCCTTTTTTGAAAATTTTAGGGTCTAAAAACTGGGTGCGTCTTATACAGTGGTTGTAGATTTTTTTACTTGCATTTCTTTTTCATGCTTGTCGTTGCGCTCATTGTTTTATACTTGTTACTGGTATATTATGGTAGATTACATTTTGACACATTCTGCCCAGAAATGGTCTCAGAAAAGACTTTTATACAGTTCTGAATTCAAATTAAAAGTGATCCAGTTTGCAAAAGTGAATGGAAATTGTCCTGCTGAATATAAATTTAGTCCTCCCTCAACTGAGAAATCAATCCGAGACTGGCTATGGGAAGAAGAAACCCTACTGAAAAGCCATGGCAGAAGAAGGTCATGAGAAGCAAGTCAGCAAAATGGCCTGATTTAGAGAGGGAATTGAAGATATGGATTGAAGAGCAAAGGGCAATTGAAATTTCTATGTCCACAAAGATGGTTCAGCATGAGGCAAGAAGAATTGCTGATGAAAAAGAAGTTACTGATTTCAAAGGAGGACACAACTGGTGCTTCAGGTTCATGAAATGGAATGGACTAAGCATGCGTACACACACCAGACTTGCCCAAAAGATGCCTTAAAAGCTATGGGCAAAAGGTCCTTAAATTTCTTGTTTTGTCATTCAATTTCGGAAGACACATCAGTTTGAGTGGTGGCAGATTGCAAATATGAACAAAGTCCCCTTCAATGCGATGTCCCAAGTAACAGAACTGTTGATAAGAAGGGGGTGAAAACTGTAACTGTGAATACAAGTGGACATGGAAAGAGCCATTATATAGTTGTTCTAGCTTGTTGTGCCGATGGGATCAAGCTGCCTCCTATGTTGATTTTCAAACGCAAAACAATGCCAAAAAAAGACATTCCTCGAGGAGTGATTGTCCACATTCATGACAAGGGTTGGATGGGTTAGGATGGGATGAAGATCTGGATTAAGAAAGTTTGGGCAGGGAGACCAGGTCGGCTCTTACACAAACCTGCCCTTTTGGTGCTTGATCAGTCCAGGGCACACATAACAAAAATCACAACGAAGATTGCTGCAGAGCAAAAAACAAAATTTGCCATTATACCTGGAGGCTTGACATCCCAGCTCCAACCACTTGATGTCAGCATTAATAAACCCTTCTAAGCTGCCATGAGAGACAAATAAAAGCAATAGATGAAGTCTTCTGGGGACAATTTGACACCAGCAGGAAGAGTGAAAAAAACAACTATAGGGGAAGTTTGTACCTGGTTGAAAAGATCCTGGGATAATATCAAGATTGAGATCATTGTCAAGTCACTTAAAAAGTGTGGCATTTCAAACGCCATACATGGATCTAAGGACCAGGCAATATATGAAGACAGTGATTTATCATCAGACACAGATGAGGACAAGCTAATGGGTGGGAGTTTTGACAGTGATGAGGAGTTGTATGAATTTTATGATGAATAAAACTTGAATTCAATAACTTTATGTAATGCATTTTTTTTCCCGAATTTCGGGCCTCAAAATAATGGTGCGTCTTATATGTGAGGAAATATGGTATATTTTAATAAATCTGTTTTAAAATCTATATGAGTAGTTTCAGTTTTTTATGTGCATATAAGCTGTTTCCTCTGGAGTCCCCTCCTGTTGCTCTGGAATATGCTGATATTTGACCCGTTATGGAAGTAGTTGTGGTGGATCTTAGTTATCACCTTTGAAAGCATCTAGCCCAGGTGAAGTTATGATAGTGTTTTTAAGCAAAGAAGACTGTTCTTCTCCAACACAAAAGGGCAGAATACTTCTGGCAAAGGAGAAACTTGAGGGTTCAAGTTGTTTGTTTTATTTGGATTTAACAAAATTACCCCATGACAAACTTCAGGATTCCATTCTTTCCTATCAATGCCCTTTCACATGACAGGTTTATTGAGGCTGAATTCAATTGATGTTATAATTCATCAACCTACACAATTAAACTTCTGTTTGATTTTAAGTGATATTAGCCCAGTGCCTACAAGAAATGAGAAAATCACCACTGTGGTGGCACAGTGGATAAAGGCGTTGACCTGGAATGCTGAGATTGCCAATTCAAAACCCTGGACTTGCTTGGTCAAGGCATATATTAGAAGCAACTACTATGAGATGATGCTTCCTGCTTCTTCCCCACTTTCTCTCTCTCTAAAACCGATAAGTAAAATCTAAAAAAAAGAAAGAGAGAGGAAGGAAGGAAGGAAGGAAGGAAGTGAGGGAGGGAGGGAGGAAGGAAGGAAGGAAAGAAGGAAGGAAGAAAGGGGAGAGAGAAAGAAAGAAAGAAAGAAAGAAAGAAAGAAAGAAAGAAAGAAAGAAAGAAAGAGGAGAAAGAAAGAGTGAAAGGAGAAAATCTTTTAAAGTTGTAATGAAAACTTTATGGTCAGACGATAATTTAAGCTCAGAATTAAAGTGTGGCTCAGTGGTAGAGTGTTGGTTCAGAGTGTGGATGTGCTGGATTGGATTCCTGGTCAGGGCACACAGGAGAAGCAACCATCTGCTTCTCCACCTCTCCCCCTCCCCTTCTCACTCTCTCTCTTTCTCTCTTCGCCTCCCACAGACATGGCTGGATTGGTTTGAGCAAATTGGCCTCAGGCGCTGAAAATGGCTCCATGGCCTCCCCCTCAAGCTCTATAAAAAAGGGTTCAGTTACTGAGCAATAGCCCCAGATGAACAGAGCGTCGCCCCCTAGCGGGCTTGCCAGATGGATCCCAGTACAGCCCTGTGTGGAAGTCTGTCTCTCCACCTCCCCTCCTCTTACTAAAATTTAAAAAATAAAATATAAAGGACATGAGCTTGCCTTTTTATTATTTATTTTTATTTTTGGTAAATAATCAAGCATGCTCAAAGTAATTGATTCCACACTACAGTCCTTATGGTCATCATTACTGCCATTAACAGTCACATGCTACAACCACCTGGCCTCAGAAGGAGCATGCTTTTCTCATTACTTAATTACAGGTGATAGCATGACAAATTGTGATGTCACTGCAGGCCATACATTACCAGAATTCTACTTCTCATTGGTAGGTAGTTCAGCCCTGCCTTCAAGTCCAAGAGCACAGCCAAACAAATCTCTAAATCTCAGATTTGTGGGTTTATCTCCTAGGATCATTCCCATGGTGAATTCTATATTGGAAAAGTGCAAACAGGTTACAAAAACAACACAGTAATTCCAACAGGGGAAGTTTAATATAAAAAATTATGAACCATACCATGGGTTTACCTACCAAGGGAAAAGAACTCTGAAGATCCAAGTGTCTCTCCAGTGCCCTCTACTGATAAAGGTTAATATAATTTCAGGTGTCAATTGTATTACCACAAACAGGGCCATGGAGTATTTAGAGCTAAGACTCCTATGTGATGCACTGAGCATTGCTTTCTTACCCAATCTGATGATTTCTGCCATTCAATTAAATATTTAGACCATTTCTATTTAACTTAATTATCAATATAGATTTAAATTGGCCATCTGGCTATGTTTTCTCCTTGACCCATCTGCCTTTTCTGTCTCATTTTTGCTTTCTTTTGGAATGAAATTTTTTCTCCTAAATTACTAGATTTTATTTTTATTATTGACATTACATTTAATTTTTTTGTTTTATATTTTTTAGCGGTTTCTCTGGGATTTACAATACATAGTTTAGCCTGTTACAGATTACCCACAAATGATACTACTACACCACTTTACATGTGGTGTAAGAATTGGTGGGTCAGATAGCAATTCTATATTAAACGTCTTGAGGAAAATCCAAACTGTTTTTCAAAGTAGTTACAAATGTTTACATTTCTACCTGCAATGTAGGAGGGTTTCAATTTCTCCACAACTCCACCAACACTTGTTCTTGTCTTTTCCATTTTAGTCATCCTAACAGGTGTGAAGAGGTGTCTCATTGCAGTTTTGATTTGCATCCCCCCCAGTAACTAATTATATCAAGTATCTTCTCTTTTGCTTATTGGCCATTTGTATATCTTTTCTCTCTTTCTTTCTTTCTTTTTGTATTTTTCTTAAGTGAGAAGCAGAGAGGCAGAGAGACAGACTCTCACATGAGCCTGACTGGGATCCACCCAGGATGCCCACTAGGGGGCGATGCTCTGCCCATCTGGGGTGGTTGCTCCATTGCATTTTAGCACCTGAGGCGAGACATGGCACCATCCTCAGCGCCTGGGCCAACTTGCTCCAGTGGAGCCTTGGTTGCAGGAGAGGAAGAGAGAGATAGAGAGAAGAAAAAGGAGGAAGGATGGAGAAGCAGATGGTTGCTTCTCCTGTGTGCCCTGACCAGGAATTAAACCAGGGACGTCCACATGGTGGGCCAATGCTCTACCACTGAGCCAACCTGCCAGGGCCTATATATCTTTTTTGAAGAAATGTTTATTCAGATCCTTTGACTGTTTTTTTTTTCTTTTTGAGAGAGAGAGAGAGAGAGAGAGAGAGAGAGGAATGGAGGGGGTAAAGGAGAAAGAGAGTGAGAAGCCACTTAGTTGCTCCATTTATTTGATTGCTTCTCATATGTGTCCTAACTAGGACTTGAACCAGTGACCTCAGGGTCTAGCTGGTGACCCTGAATTGAACCAGTGACCTCATTGCTATGGAATGACACCTTATTCACTGCACCACTAGCCAGGGCAACCATTGCCTATTTTTAAATTGGGTTGTCTTTATTGTTGAGTTGTAAGAGTTCTTCATATATTCTAGATACATGTCCCGTATCAGTACATGATTTGCAAATATTTTCCCATTTTGTGAGTTAACTTCACTTTTTTTAATGGTGTTTTTGAAACATAAAACTTGTAAATTTTGATGAAGCCCAATTTATCTATTGTTTTCAAAATGACCATAGGTGTGAATATCCCCACACTTTGTTTCAAAAGATAAAAGAAGATCAGTTTCTTTGTGGAAAGCTTTGGAGTTCTCTTTTTTTATGGATTACTTCCCTTCCTGGGCAAAACTCTCTCAGACACTACTTCAGAAGCTGGGCAAGATGGAAGCTGCTGATGCTCTGGGCTTACTTCTGGTCTGGAACCTGTGCCCCAGTATTCTTGACCTGCTCTGCTTGGGAGATTAGAAATTCTATTGGCCTCCCTTTCCCACTCAGATATGATAGCTGAGGGGAGAGAAAACCTCATTTTCTTGGCCATCCCCATCTGGAGAGAAGTTTCCACCAAGCTGGACTGGAAGTGGGGGAGAAGGGAGTAGCCATATGCCAAATACCATAGATTCTGTTCTTACTGAGTTAATTTAGTGAATTTTCCTGAATAACTGTTTTGTTGTTGTTGTTTTTTATTTGCTCTATGCTTTTAGGAAAATTTCCAGAGACTTTAAATGGTGTGGCTTTTAAAAATAGTTTTTTACCAACTTTGTTTATTTCACAGGGAAGAAGGTACATGGATTCTTCACAAGGCCTTTCATAAGTGGAACTTAACCCTTTTTTACTTTAAGTTATTTGTATCTTTATATTTAAAGCTGGTGCCTTATAGACAGTATATGACTGGGTCTTGGGTTTTTTATTCTAATATCTTTGCCTTTTGATGGGAATGTTTAGAGCACTAATATTTAATATAATTATTGATATGTGTTTATTTCTATTTACCATCATGATATTTGTTTTCTATTCATCCCATAGATCTTTGTTTTCTTTTTCCTCCTTTTGGATTGAGTTTTTTATTATTCCATCTTACTTCTTTGTTAGATTATTAGCTATAATTCTTTATTGGGGTGCTTTAGGTTATAGTATATATCTTAAATTCAACATAGCCTGCCTTCAAGTGATAGTACCGTCTTAAATATAATATGGATCTTACCACAATATACTTTCTTTTTTTTTCTTCTTTCATTTTTTTTAAGTGAGAGAAGTGGAGATAGTGAGACATACTTCCTGCATGCACTCCAACCGAGATCCACCAGGCAACCCCTGTCTGGGATTGACACTTGAATCAATGAGCTATCCTCAGCACCCAAAGCCAGTGCTCCAACCAATTGAACCACTCACTAAGGGAGGAGAAGAGGGGATGAAGGGGGAGAGGGAGGGGAAGAGAAACAGATAGTCATTTCTCCTGTGTGCCCTGACCAGGAATTGAACCCAGGACGTCTGCATGCTGGGCTGATGCTCTATCTACTGAGCCAGCTGGACCCACAATATACTTTCATTTCTCCCTTTTATGGCCTTTATGCTACTACAGTCATACTGTTGGCATGTTATAAACATATACTATAATTTTAAACAGTCACTTTTAAAGAAATTTAAATACTTTTTAAAAGTCTTTTGTATTTACTCCCATTGTAACCATTTCCAACGTCTTCATTTTTTGTGTATATGCAGATTTCTATCTGGTACCATCTTTTTTCTTACCAAAAGAGTTCCTTTATGTTATAATACATGTCTGCAGCCAATGAATTATTTTGTCTTTAAATATCTGAAAGGCCTTTACATTGCCTTCATTTTTTTTTTTACATTGCCTTCATTTTTGAAAATTATTTTTGCTAAGTTAGAATTCTAAGTTGATAGTTTCTCCTTTCAGTAATTCTAAGATGTTGCTCCACTTTCTTCTGGCTTGCATTTCCTTTTTGTCCTGATGAGCAATGTGCTACCATTACAACCTTTGTTACTCTGTATGTAATGTATCCTTTCTCCCCCAATCTTCTTTTGTCACCGATATTAAGCAATTTGATTAAGATGTGACAGGATATGGTTTTCTTTATTTATCTCTTGTGCTTGGGTTAACTGAACGTCTAGGTTTATCCTTTCATTAACTTTCAATTATTTATACTTTCAATTATTTCTTTGAATATCTTTCTCTTGTATTCTCTCTTTCCTCTCCTTTGGAGACCTCTATTCTTTATACTAATTTGACAGAAGTTGTCACGCATCTCATTGACACCCTGTTCTTTCTTGAGAGTTCATTTTAGTCTTCTTATACACTGCTCACAAAGATTAGGAGATATTTCAAAATGAATATGCAGCAATAACAAAAAGAAACATTTGATTTCTTTTTATTAAACAAGAACATCAGAAAAGCAAACAAGTCAAAAGAGTTGTTCAGTTATGCAAATGAGATGCAAAACCAACTTTTATTTCTTTAGTGAAAATGCACTATACAAAAGGCTGAAAGTACTGGAGTATCTGCATGTTTATATTCATTGAAATATCCCCTAATTTTTGTGAGCAGTGTATTTGTATGTTTCATCTTGAATAGTTTCTAGAACTATGTCATCAAGTTTATTAATCTTCTTTTCGTTTGCTGTTTATCCCATCTGGTGTATTTTTCATATCAGAAAACATTTTTTTACCACTAAAGGTTTGATTTAGGTATTTAAAAAAATAATTTCCATGTTTCTTTTTAACATGCTCGTTCTTCCCTCTACCTTCTTGAACATATGGAATGCAGTTACAATAACTGTTCTAATATTCCTGTCTAATAAACCTGTCATCTGTGCCATATTCATGTCTATTTTTAATAGTGTTTTCCTGCCTGACCAGGCAGTGGCACAGTGGATAGAGCATCGGACTGGGATGCTGAGGACCCAGGTTCAAGACCTCGAGGTCGCCAGCTTGAGCGTGGGCTCATCTGGCTTGAGCAAAGCTCACCAGCTTGGAACCAAAGTCACTGGCTTGAGTAAGGGGTTACTTGGTCTGCTGAAGGCCCACAGTCAAGGCACATATGAGAAAGCAATCAATGAACAACTAAGGTGTCACAATGAAAAACTGATGATTGATGCTTCTCATCTCTCTCTGTTTCTGTCTGTCTGTCCCTATCTATCCCTCTCTCTGATTCTCTCTCTGTCCCTGTAAAAATAAAAAAATGTCCTTAGGCAAAGGACAATAATTTTTTTAAAAAAATAGTGTTTTCCTCCTCATTAGGGGTCATATATTTCTGCTTCTCTAGATATCTAACTTTTATTGGATGCCAGGCATTAAACTTAAATACTGAATATTTTTTTTGTATTCTGGTATTTCTCTTTTGTTTTTTAAGTGAGAGAGAGAGAGAAAGAGAGAGAGAGGAAGGGAGTGAGATAAGAAGCATCAACTTGTAGTTGTGTCACTTTAGTTGTTCATTGATTGCTTCTCATCCGTGCCTTGATGTGGGTGGGAGGAGGGATCAAGCTGAGCCAATGACCCCTTGCTCAAGACAGAAACATTGGGCTCAAGGTAGTGACTCCACACTCAAGCTAATGGCCCTGCACTCAAGACAAATGAGCCTGTGCCAGCCTAGCGACCCTGGGGTTTCAAAACTGGGTCCTCAGTGTTCCAAGTCAATGCTTTATCCACTGTACCACCACCAGTCAGGCCCAATAAATTTTCTTAAACTTTCTTCTGGAATGCAGATAACTTATTTGGAAACAGTATTATTCTTTCGTGGCTTGCTTTTGAGTTTTGTTAGAAGAGACCAGAACACTTTCATCAAAGACTAGCTTTGTCCCACAGTGGAGGTTAGACCATTCTAAGAAATCACCCCTGTTTATTATCAGGTTTTTCAGTCTGGCTGGTGGGAATCATACTATTTCTGGCCCCTGTGAGCTTTGGGGATTTAGTCCCGCTTGTTCCACTTTGAAGTCTTTCACCAGCGCAGGTAGCTTCCTCACACACATGCTCATCTGTTTCCAGCGGAAGAGTTGAGGGAACCACATATACATGTCTGGATCCCTCTCTGGCTCTTCTTCCTCTCTAGGCAATTCTTTATGCCTGGTTCAGCTCTCTTCTTTCCAGCACTCTAACCTAAAAATTATACCCAACCTTTGCGTTCCTGAATTCTCAACTCTGTCTCTGCAACACTGGACTCTCGTGGCTTACCCTTCCCTGCGTGGTGACCTGGAAGCTCTGTCCAGGCAGTGTGCTCTGCTACTGTAGGACTTAGCTCATCTGCTTTCTGGTTCTCAAGAACTCCTGCTCTGTGCTGCCTTGTCCAATGGCTGAAGACTATTGTATCATTTATTTTGTCTGCTGATTTGTTTAAAGCAGGAAGGTAAATACAGTCTCTTTTACTCTATCTTGGCCAGAAGCAAAAATTATCTCCAGTATTGTTTGAAGTGTTTGCAAGAATACTTTCTCTTTTTACCTGGGTAACATACAATGTCAGCACGGGACTGGCGGAGTCAGATAGCGATGGGGGAAGAATGTGGCCAAAGACAGTGATGTAAGATCTGTCAGTCAGACCATGGCTTTCCTGACGCCAGATCTTCTTACTGTACCGAACAAAAAGGTAATTTTAAAAAAGATTGGCTTTTACAAACAATAGTGCTTCAATGGGGAATTGATAGATACATTACTCAACATGGAATACAACTAGCTGTTAGACAAATGAAGCAGATGTCAGTGCTAACAAGAAACATGATGAAGAAATCAGGTTACAGAGCAGCGGGTCAAGTGTAATCCTGTTAACACATGCATGTGTGTGTATGTACATCACACACACATATACTTATAGAAGCAAAAATACTATGGAAGGATATTGCCGAACTCTGGACAGTCGTGATCTCTGGCGAAGTTGGGCTACTAGGAATTTTCATACCCTACTTCCTATTTTTGCTGTTGTTTCCACTTCATATTGTGCATGTATTTTTTAAAATAATCAAGTGGTGGGATTCAGGTATTTCAACCTAAGAGTTTTACCCAAGATAGGTGCAGAAGGTGCTGGAAAGGTAAGGATTCACCTGGAATTTTGGAGGGGAAAAAATTCCCTTTTGTCCACCACACAGTCCTGCCGCCAGCAGGAAAGCTGCAGTACTCAACTTTAGCCATCAGGTGGCAGCATGGGATCAGCCGATCCCTGCAAGAGACAAGCAGGGTTTCTGAGCCCACAAGGACGTGGGCGGAGAGCTGGAGCACGCTATTTGAAGGTGTCTCCACTGTGAGACAAGGGTGCGCTTAGGTCCCAAGGAGGGGAGGCCCAATGACATGTTAGGGGAGGGCCCTTTTGCCTCAGCACAAGAGGGAAACGGAGGCAGAAGACAGTCAGAACTGGACTAAGAGAGTGTGCGTGCCAAGGAAAGGAGGGGAATGGCCTGCAGGCCAACGACTAGACAGATCCAAGTCTCTGGGTGATGGTGGGCTCCTGAACTCCTGCCACCTCGTTAGGGCGAAGGTTGTAGAACACCTAGCTCATGGCAGAAGCAGAGAAGAAATCGTGAGGGCCAATTTCAGAAGCAGCCCAAACCCAGGTCCCTGTCCCTGCCTCCGTGACCAGGGCAGGAACTAACAAGTTCTTGAGCACATTCCAGCTGCCGAGTACTCTCCTCATCTTCTTTTGCCCTGACAGTGACCCTCAGCTAGATGGGCAGGCCATGTCATTCCCATTTCACAAGGGAGGGATAGAGGCAAGGAGAGGGGAGGCAACTGGCTTAGGATGACAGCTGATAAGTAGTGAAGGTGCTGTCAGTGTCCAGGCCATCGGACCCCACAGTCCTTGCCTGGTGAGGATGGAGAAGCAGAGATAGACGTCACAGCATGTGTTGTGGTTTCACACATGTGAGGCAGGACAGGGACCCAATTGCCCCACAGGCTGCAAGGCTGCCCCGACCTCAAGGAGTGACCAGAGGTGGGAGTGTGGGGGTGCTGAGGAGGTAGTAGAGGAAAATGCTGCCCAGCTCTGAGCTTGGCATGCTTGGGGTGGGGAGAAAGACCCTTCCCTCCCAGGACTAAGATGAAGGCTGTGGGCGGGTGACTGACCTGAGTCTGGGGCTCCTGGTGGCTGGAGGCCAGGCGAGGAAGACAAGGAGGAGCACGTGTCCAGGAGACAAGGCACAGGTGCCAGACCTGGCTCGCTCTGGAGGCAGTAGGGGCAGAAGCAAGGCTCTCCTGCAACTGGGAAAGGGACCCCCGCTGGGAAGTTTTCAAGGACAGAGGTGGGGACAGGATTGGGGGCTGTGTGTGGGGCTTGGCTTGAGATCTGGCCTCCACACAGGCCTGTAGTAACCACCTCAGGACCTGTCCTAGTTGATCATTGGCTCTGAGCTACAATGGAAGGCTGGCAGGCAGGGCTGGCCTGTTTGAGGGTCCCGTGGCAGAGTTGAGTGACTGAGGGCAGGCACAGTTGCAAGATGCAGAGATTAGACTTGGGACTGACCTCCCCTGGGGGTGAGGGGTGTGAAGCAGCTCTGCATGGGGGTTCAGGGAGAGACTCCTCTCTTGCTGGCTGTGTGACCTTGGACAAGTCACTCCACCTCAGCTTCCCATTTGTAAAATGGTACTTACCGTAGTTTCCACCTCACAGAGTGGTTGCAAGAATCAAAAATGTCCATGCACATAAATCACACAGCACAATGGCTGGCACAGAGTGGGTGTTCAGCCAGGTCTTACTTGTTCATTTATTCCACGTTTGACCCTACCATGTGCCAGGCCACAACAGCACTGGAGATGCATAGGCAACAGTCAAGCAACTCCTTAGAGGACTGTGGGGGGTCTCCAGGTATGTGTGGACATATGAGGGGCCCCCACTTTGCCTGGTGCATCTCCTTGGCCTGGCTCCCCTTTGAGCCCATCTCTTGCCCAGGAGTGGAACACACACAGAAGTAGAGATACAACTGGTCCCAGGTCCTGTCTCCCCCCTCAAGCCATTGTTATCATTTTGCCAGTCTCGTTTTGACAAACTCCCACCCCCACCCCTACCCCACACCATATTCTGGGCTCATTGCAAACAAAGCACAGGCAGTCTCACTTCTCCAGTAAATACACAGGTGTCTAATTGATGAGGACGTCTTCACACGACCCTGGTGCTCTCACCACACCTGACAAACATGGATGCTCTCCACTGTCAGGGACATAAGGAGGGACTCTGTTCACTGCGTTGAGCCAAGTGGTGTGTTTGGCTCCTCTCTTCCACACAAGGGGCTTGGGGCCCAGCTCATGGTAAGACTCGTGGCCTGTGGGAAGGAGGTGGGCAGATTTACATCAAGTCCTTCACCTTTGGGAGGGCTGCAGTTTCCTCCTCTCTAAAAGTGACCCTTAGCCAAGAGGGTTCAGAGAGGGGGGCTGCCCTACGAGCATGAGCTGGTGGACACTGCACTATTTTAGCTGGAGGGAGCACCCCAGGGCTCCACACCCCACATGTATTTGTGAGTATGAGTATATGAGATATGTCTGAGTGTGTGTGTGGGAGTGTGACTGAGTGTGCAAATATATGAGTGTGTGTGTCTGTGTGTGTGAGGGGGGCAGGGTCAGGCCCAGCACAGGGCCCTTAACATCTCTGGGGAAATGGGGGAAGTGTTTAGAAGGGCCTTTGTCCCAAGGACTGGCTGTTCCTGGCTCTGGCCAGAGGTCTGGGGAAAAGCAGAGACAGGCCTGGCTGTAGTTGGGAGCCCTCCCCCAGCCCATGGTCCTCTGACTCCACTTCTCCTGCCCCTTTTCCCCCTCCCGGGCCTTGTGGTCAGGGAACCTGGGGTGGAGGAGGGCTTACTCGGCTCACTGTGGGGCCCAGCTCTGATGCTGGGCACTGGGCTGGCCCCAAAACGTAAATTCCATAACGTTTTGCTGAAGGCCTGAACAGGCTCCTAGAAATCCACTCAGAGTCTTGTCAGGATCAGAAACAGTGCAGAGTTTGGAGACTGGAGAGCACTGCAGAGGATACCATCTGTCAGCCTTGGGCCTTACTTCCTCCTTCCAGCTGTCTTACTGGCATATTGTTTCCTGCCCTGGCTCCTGTCAAGACTGATAGGAGAACACATGAGAGAATTGGGCCTATCGGGGGGGACCTAGCACAGAAACCCAGCAGCCACCTGGGCCCAGCCTCAGGGTGTGAGGAACCGCAGCAGGGTGGGTGGGAGGGGGTACAGCCCTCATGGGACGTGTGCTGGTGCAGGAACTTTCTGGCATCACTGCAGTGAGCAGGTGTGTCCTGATATTCCCCAGATTACAGATCCGGACTCAGAGGTTTCACATCGCACATTCCGAGAAGAGGGTGGTGCTAGGAGCCCTGTCTGGGCACAGGAAGAGCCCTGAGCTCCTGCTTGTCTGGCCCTGAGGTGGGGAACAGGGATGGTTGAGCACTGTGTCATCTCCCCCCCAGGACTGGAGCACTGATGTGCTCTCCCTTCCCTGTGTCTGGAGCAGGCGCCAAGGGGCTCCTTATAACAAGGCCTCGTGGATTGGAGCTGCCTGTCTCTTGAGACCACCTCAGCCCCTGGGCCCTCTATTCCCTACCTCTCCTTTGCAACTCTGGGTGCAGCCACAGGTCTGCCTCTGAAGCATTGCACTGAGAGTGAGAACTCCAAATTCAAATCCTGGCTCTTCCACCTGCCTGCAGGGTGACCTCAGGCTAGCCCTTCCTCACTGGGGGCCTCAACGTCAGCCCAGACAAGAGTATGGGTGTGGGTGTGGGTGTGGGTGTGGGTGTCAGTTTAGAAGAAAGGCAGGGGAGGGCCCAGAGCTGGGCCATCCTCTCTGGGTCCCCTGACACCCGCTTCTAGCAAACTCTGCTCTCTTCCAGCCCTTAACTGCTGACAACGTCTGGATGTAGACATAAAGTCCAACCGGAAATCCTTCCTGTCCAGGGGAATTACTGGTTTCCACGCTTTGGGAGATGTCAAAATGCACTGTTTGTCTTGAGTTTGTTTTCTTTCCACAAAAAACAAAGCAAGCGCGCAGGCGCACGCACAGTGACACTGGGGCAGAGCACACGAGTGGAAATCTGTTGCCTCAGGGCAGAGCCCAGCAAGGGCTCTGCAACACGGCCCCGGGACCCCTCTGACTTCCTGGGTGATCTCTGTCCAGGCGTTTCTGCCTGAGCCACGAACAGTGGAAGTAGATCCACAGCCCCTGGGGGCCCTGGGGTGCCCACCCGTGCACTGGCCCTGTGGTGGCCTCTGGGACTTGCTGTGTACCTCAACAAGACAAGGGGTCCTGCTTCTGGAGTCTGGGGCTCTGTCCCTGCCTGTCCCCCAACCTCCCCCATCCATGGCCCCTGATCCCAAGGACTCACACCTTGTTTTCCCTGCTCCATCTCAGAGGTTACACCTGGAGCTGGCCCACAGACATGGCGTCACCTTTATACTGCTTAAACATTTAGTAAACTAGTTACCAAAATTTTAAAAAATTAGAAAATTTTACTAAAGAACCTGGATTTCCACATACACGCACGCACGCACAGGCAGTATATTCTTAGCAGCAATTGGCTGGAGCCAAGAACGTGATGACTCTCTGGTCAGGCTGGACCCCCTCTACCCACTGGCCTCGCTGATGCCACTGTCACCCCCACGGACCACGAGGGACTATGGTAAAGTCTGGTACTTCTCAGCCTTGCGCACTGGACTGATCTGGGGGCTTTAGGTACCTGCAGACACACCCAGGCTGTCTGCAGCATCTCTAGGGTGAGACCAGCGCTCCCGTAGGTGATTCTGGTGAGCGGAGAGGTTGAGAACCAGACTGCTGATCCTGGGCCACATGGCTCCCTAGCCCTGTGAGCTGTGGTGTCCTGTCTATGGCCCTCAGCAAGAGCCCCACCATGTGACAGGCCAGCCCCACCCTGGACCTGCTCAGAAGAGAGACCCTCTGTTCCTTTGCCTGAGGACTTCCCAAGAGGCCATAGATACTTCCCTCTGTTAACTAAGTGATGCCCAGTTTCTGAAGCCCAAAGCCCAGCTTTGGTGAGAAGGCTAAGTGTGAGCAGGGGTGGCAAGACCCAGGGCTGCCGCCAGCTCTGAGGAAGATTCACTCCTATATATGGTCACCCGGGAGTCCCATCACTGAACTAACGTGTGACCTAATGTGCTGACAATCTCGCCCAGTCTGGGGCCCAACTCGGGGAGGACTCTCCCCTTGGAGAGTGTGCAATTGGGGCAGAGGGGCTGGGAGGAGGCAAATCAATGGTGTGGAGGCAGGGCAAGGACAAGCTGACCCAGGCCCAGGGGAGCAGAAGGGCGGCTCCAAGCCCCTCCCTCCCACTCGGCCCCACTGGTGCTCTTTGTAAACAAGGAAAGCCAGGAGCCTCTCTTGCTTTTAAAGTCCTTTTAATACAGCATGAAAAGACTATATTTCTCTAGGCAAGCCAGATACAGATTCTCCAGAAATAAGGCACACAACGGAATGCCATCCCGAGGCGACCCTTTGGAGAGGGCAGGACCCTTTCCATGCACCCTCCATGCGGGGCCCACGGGTTGTTTGTCTTTTTAGCTGGACGCACATATGAACAGACACAGACATGGACAGGTCACCCCACAGGAGTGGAAGAGGTACAAACGGTGAGATTGGCAGCAGAGAGACACGAGCCTGCTACCACCAGCCCCAAGGATGCCTTCCACACTTCAGGGTTAGTTGTTGCAGCGGGCTACAATGTAGTGATGTTGGGTTAGAGATTCATTTAGAGTAGATTCAAGTCTATAAAATGTTGGAGGGCAGGTGAGGATTCTGGTTGACAAATCCAAGTTCAAAGAGGTGGGGCCCAAGGCATGGCTCAGGTGACAGAAGGGTGTGAAGGCCATCTCCCATTCCTTTCTCTCCTGGAGCCCTGCTGACCAGGATCCCTTCACCAGGCCAAGGAGGCCATCCTTGGAGCTGGCTGGCCACAGAAGGGCTAGTCACATGCCTCTTCATCCCCTGATCAACTCCCTGCCCCCCTACAAAACTAATAACCATAATAACAAGATAGTAATAAGAAGGTGCAAGAGAATGGATTACAATGCTGTTTGTTATACTCAGCTGAAGAGGCTCAAGGGGTCACCATTCCCTTTTTCACTATGAATCTAACAGCTTCCTTAAAAAAGGGAACACTTTCCAAACACACATATGTATAAATACAGGACAGAAACATATTAATAAGTCTAAGTACTTGGATAATATGCTGGCTACTTAATACTGATATTTTCATCCAAGAAAAACAGGACAAAATAACAAAATGGCTTACAGAATTGCAAAGGTTCTTTTTCCTCATCAGAATTATGTACCAACTTTATATAATATTCTATGTAGACAATATTTCCTTCTTAATGTAGTTCACTTGCATACTTTTTACAGACCAAAGTATAGTTTAAAAAAAAATCGAACCAAAAAAATCCAGAGAAAAGTTCTCATCATAAATATGTTCTTGCAGCTCCACAAGGTTTGCAAAATACTTCCCAAAATTTTCATTTGATATTCTATTGCCCTCCTGAAAGCTCTGAAGTTTGAGAATGCCTCTTGTTTACTTTGTAATCTCAAAAACCAAACAATCATATTTTTCTTTTTTCTATCTTTTTTTTAAAAAAGGTGTTCAAATATATACAGACAAAAACCACTGTGAAGTTTTTTTTGAAGAAGGTAACAAATTCAGTGTTGTAAGAATAATTGGTAACCATGCAGAAATTTTAACATCTATGATTTTTTTCAAAATACACAAATAGTATTTTTCTTTAAAAAAAGGAATTCTGTGTCAAGTATAACTCAAAATAAATACAAGTTCACAAGTAGAGCTATTGAATACTTCATAAGGGGTAAACAATGTTATCTCCCAGCTAGATCACTAGATCTACTAACTGCAAGCGATTGTCCCGTTTGAACATACTAAAACCACACACTTTCTTGTCCCCTGGGCTCCCAGGCCCTCTAAGCACTTAATTCTCACAGCATCCAGCCTGGACATCAGTGGCTCTGCTGACCTCAGAGAGCTCCCAAATTCAGCCAGAACAGTACAGGTGGGGGATTGCAGAGGGGCTGCCTTGGGCAGAGGCCCGCCCCACGGTGGACAGCTCTGCACAGATGGCAGGGGCAACGGCTGGCAACTGGACAAGCCCACTGAAAAGGTCACTTTAAGGTGACAGCCCATCTTCGGTTGGCCCATGGAACACCAGCAACCAGGAGTCAGGGCTCTTTTTAGGGTATGGGCTTCCCCCACTGTTGCAGCATAGTTGGTAGGCCCCAGGCACCCTGGGGCCAACATCCCACTGTGAGGCCAGGTCCCTGGAAGGGTTGGGGCCTGGGCCTGTCATAGGAGACAGTGCCCTGCCCACCACTGCAACATATTCTTTCCCAGTGCACTAAGATGACTGGCAGAAGCAACTTCTCCTTGGGGACAGAGTGCCTTCAGCCAGGGCGACTCCAGCTCACCTTGACACCATGGAGAAAGCAGGGAACAGGTGGACAAGGACTCCTCAGCGCATCCCCCATGAGTGGGGAGGCCATTCGCAGTTGCTGGCCAGGCATCGCTGCTGCGAGCAGGAGGGGAGCAGCTTTTGGGCTCAGGCTGGAGCAAATGCCCTCCTTTTAAGTACTTAGAGAGCATAATCCCCTGATCTCTACTCTGTAGTCCCCTGACTTCAGGCATGCCCACCCCATCTTTCCAACTTGCTCTCTGGACCCCTTGTTAACACTTTACTGTAACTCCTCAGTTGTAGAAACATTTTCATTTCAAAACAAGGCCACTGGACATCGGGTGGGTATCCTTGCGCTGTGGTAAACACTGAATTTCAGGCCCATTGCATGCTCTGATTTTTGTTCCACAGAGACATAATGCTGGGGCAAAATCAAGTGACTCACTCCTGATAGCCAGTTCTCTCCCTGTCACTGGGAGAAAGGAACATTGGCATGACAATAAAATAGGGCTTCTGGCTGGGGAGAGGGGCTAGGAGAATGCGCCCCTCCAGCTGTCCATGCCCCTGCCAAAGCAGTGTCTCCCTGACCAACAGACGAGCCAAGAGGCCTCCCTGCTCCCTCGGGAGGTAGGAAATCATTGTCCCCGGTTTATGAATGAGAGGTTCTGCAGCTTGTCTTGGGGTTGCCCCACGTGAGGTGGAGGGGAGAGTCCTTCTTCACTTTTGCAGAGTGAGGGGGACAACAGGCAGAGCTCAGAGCTTGTTCTGCAGGGGGACAGGGGAGGACTGGCATCCCTCAGCTTGACTTCTTAAAGTGGCCTGCTGATGGGTGATGGTGTGGAGGATGGGACCTGGTGACTCTCCAAATTAAGCCCTGTGCTCTAGGAGATGACACCCAGCTGGGCTGGATTCCAGATCAGAATGGAAATGGGCCTCTGGGCTTGCTAGTGTCACTCTCTCACTTAACTAGTGGGGAAATTGAGGCCCAGAGAGAAGTCCTTCCCAAGGTCCATAGTTCATCAGTGGCAGGGCCAGCATTTGAACCTAGGTCTCCAGGCCGCCAGGCCTGTGTCCTTCCTGTCAGCATGGCATCTACAATGGGCCCTACAAGCTGAATTGGGGATGGACTGTGGGCGGGAGGTGAAGGAGAAGGGGAGAGAATGGACAAAACCCAAGCGAGTGGGGAGTATGTGCTGGTAGGGAGGGGCAGGCAGTGCCCCATGTCCCCAGGTCACACCTTGGGACACTGTCTGGCATTTACTACCTCCCCGTCCCTGACCTCTGGTCTGTGGGGAGGGGGATGCAGAACCAAGGTGCAATACCAGTGATGTCAGAGGTGGTCAGGTTTGGGGCTCAATGTGGGCAAGGGGCAGAGGCCATACCCAGCAGCTGCAAAAACTGGTGTCAGCTTACATGATTGCTGACTTGAACAGAACAGAAAAATAGGGTTTTCTAAGAGTGACTTTCTACCTGGGCAAACTGGAAGGTTCTGGGTAGGACAAGGCAGCCTGGCTGGTCTTGGGGAGACGATCCCCTACAGGCTTTGGGATTCACAGTGAATTTAGTGCACTTGTGGCCATACAAGGCTGCTCACCCCAAAGGGAGTCTTAGAGGAGAATATTCAGGGCACCCCAAGGGCTTTGTGGGATCCTGTGCATCAGCCTCTGCTCATCCCTGTCCCCTCCACACAGACCCCCAAGCCCCCCTGCAGAGTCTCAGAGACCCAGCCTTTTGTGGGGCAGCTATGTCAGTAACACTGTTTGTCACACACATGAGACGAGAACCTAAGAACCCCCTGCCCAGACTGCATGCCTGTGAGGACCCCCCCACACACAGGGAAATGTAGTAGTAATACAATGAACATAGGGGAGGCGGCATCTTCTCTGGCTGGTGGAGGGTGTTGGGAGCAGAGGACAGGCCAGTCATTGCACACGGCGGCAGTAGTAACCCAGCACCTTGCACTTCTCACACAGGTGCTGGGGGTGCTCCTTGCTCTGGTCAGACACATCCAGGCCATCGGGTTTCTCCAGCGGTCTCTGCAGAGAGGCAGGAGGAAGAGGGCTCAAGGTGGGGAGTAGAGGGGACAGCGAGAAAACAGAGTGAAGCAGGGGGAGTGAGACAGACACAGAACGAGAGAGGAGCAAGACAGGTAGGTACACAGAGGGTCCAGGGAGGGTCCCCAGAGGTACAGATTGAGGTCTGGGGCTAGAACCAGGGCTGTGGAAGGGGTTCCTATGCCCAGAGCCTGGATCTGAACGCCTCTTTGCCCATCCCCTATACTCTGAGCAACCACCACCGGAGGCTCACAAAGCCCCGGATGGAGGCTAGAAAGGTGCACAGACATTATCCAGTTAAGGAAACCAAGGTTCAGAGCAAGGGATACCCAGCCCAACCTCCTGACTCCCAGCACCCAGCACTTCTTCCCTGGCAACCGTCACTCCCATGCCTACTCACGTGGCCTCAGGACTCAAAGAGAATTTAACCTGGACATGGTCACAGCTCTGCAAGCTTAGGGGAAGTGAGCCCTCTGTTCTGTGAGGGGTCAGCAGCTGGTACTCTTCCCATTTCCCATTTCCAAGGGCCAGGCACATCATCTGCCATGTTTGGCAAATGGAACCTCACTGTTTACCAAGAGAAAACTGAGGACCAGAGCAGGGAGGGGATTTGCCAGACCTGTGCTGCTGCCTGCTCACTGTGTGACCTCAGGGAGCCTCAGTTTCCACATCTGTAAAGTGGGCCATCATCACAGCCCATTTGCAGGGCACCAGGAGAACTTGGACATCTAGATATTTGTACTCTGCACAGTGTTAGGCACATTTCTGTTACAAGGGGAGCCTCCCTGCTCCCTCTTTTTCTCCCTCCCTGGCTCTTAAAAGCCAGCAAAGCCTTGTCTCCTTAGAAAATTTTTGGATGCTATTAGGCACGCCTCTTGAGGAAGTTTCTTGGCACAGCCCCAGCCCAGAACCCCTAAGTGCAGAAGGGTCCCCTGCACAGATTTGGGGGGGGTGTTCAGAGGAAGGTGGTCAGGGCCAGCTGGGAGCCACAGGAGAGGGGACGGGAGCTATAGGCTGGTGGTGGGGAAGGGAGGCTCAGTGCCAGTCACCATGACCCAAGATGGCCCTGAAAGGACACCAAGAGTGAGCGCTGTACCCTGGCTAGGCTGCACACTCAAACGTGGAATATTGGCTTCTCTGCCCAATTACGCAGCACCCGGCCCCGATGTGACCGACAGAGTGAGCAGTGCGGGAATGAGCAGCAGAGGTCTCTAGGAGTTGAGTACAGGGACTATGGGTGGGCAGGGAGGCATAAAGCCCATCCCTGTGCCTCCAGGCCTAAAGACACATAGGGACGGGCTGGGAAAAGGACAGGAGCCATGGCCTCATCTCAAGGGGCTTACAGACAATGGCTGTCCTGGCCAGAGGGGAGGAGACAGAATTTAGCTCCATGTCAAGCCTGGGCTGGAACACCAGCTCTGCTACCCATGAGCTTGGCAAGACACCTGATCTCCAATGCTCCATTTGCCCATCTGAGAAAGGGGATGCTGTTAACACTTTCATTAGGAGATCACTGTTTCAACTCAATGATATTGAGGAATAGAAAGACATAGCATATAGAAGCCACTAATGTTTATGTTTATTTATTATTATTACTGGAAGGGGGACACCAGCTGGTGGAAAATCAATAAAAGTTGAAGCCAAGATTCCCAGCTGGAAGGCCTAGGAAAGCCCCATGCCCTGCCCTCCCAGACCTCTCCACAGACACCAGTAGTATCCAAGGGCATGGTCTACAAGTCCCGAGGACCAGAGCTCCCTGCAGCCCAGCTGAGCTCACTGGCTCAGCTCATTGCTTGAGCTGTACTTGAACTGACAATTAGGTCCCTATACTTTCATCCTAGAGATCTCAGCCATACGAGGTCACACAGAAGTCTCCCCCATCCCCCATGACCAAACCCAGCTTGACTTCCACTCCCCTTCCCTTCCCCACGCTGGCCAGGGCCCCTTCCCTGAACTGGTCTTCGCTGGGGGCCCCAGAGTATGCAGGCTAACACCCACTTGCTCCCACAGTTCATGCTGTGTGCAGTGCTGCCACATAACTCATTGCACCCAACTTCACACCCTCTGGCAAGGGGCTGTCACCGTCTACCTACAGGTGAGGAAACAGAAGTTCCAGGGCAGTAAGGGTCTTATCCAGGGGCCTGCAGCTTCACCTGTCTGCCGAGGGCTGATGGGCAAGACCTTTCTCCTTTAAAACCTCAACTTGCCCTTCTGTGACCCAGGTGGGAGGTGAATGACATTCACTGTCCATGTCCCAGAGAGAGAACTCAATGCGATGCCTGTCTTAGAGAACTTTATAATCATCAAGAGCACGGCAAGACATCATTGCTGTGACCAAAGCGAGTCATTTAACCTCCACATACCCCAATTTTCTCCTCTGTAAATCGAGGCTGATAAGTGCACCCACTTGATACGCTGCTGTGCAGAGTGAATGAGCGACTCCATGCATAGTGCCTAGGACGGCGCCTGGCCATGAACAGCTCAGTGTGACCAGGGCTTCTATCACACAGTATCACTATCAGTGCTATGTAGCACTGGAAGCAGGCTGGGGCAGGGGGCTGTCTGAGTCACTGTGACGCCACCCCTGCAATATCCTCTCCATCTCGCCTTGGCTGTGACCCTATCGGGGCTTCTCTGCTGCCTTGCCCCCACAGGCCCTGGCTCAGGCCTGCCTGCCACTGCACTGGGTGAAGGAGCAGGGCAAGCTGTCAGGACGACTCCCCTCCCTCTGTGCAGGGAAAACAAGCAGCAGCTGGGATTGATCACCCAGGGCCACCACCACCCCTGCAGCAAGGCAAAGCCCGGTAGTGTTTTCTTCTGTGAGGGGCAGGGCCAGCTTGGGGGAGGGGGCACTCATCTGGAGCCTAACAGAAAACAGATGTGGCAGAGGAGAAAGGAGAGGGGAAGAGGACAGTTCTCAGGAGATGGCTGCCCCAGAGGTCAGAGCCCCGGGTGCAGGAGAAATCAAGCAGCCCTCTCCACAATGAAGGACTAGAGGGTGGGACTCCAAACCCCTTCCTCTTCAGCTCTTCAAAAGCTCTTGACACCAGCCCCTCACCCCTCTGCCCAGTTTGCAGTTTCCCTGAGAGAAAAATCCCCTGTGAGCAGACAGGCGGTGGCATAGTGGATAAAAGCGTCCACTCAGAATGCTGAGGTCGCAGGTGTGAAGCCCCGAGGTCACCAGGTCTGAGCATGGGCTTGCCAGCATGGGATCTCTGGCTTGAGGGGGGCAAGGTGGGGATCATCCTCATGATCCCAAAGCTCACTAGCTTGAGCCCAAAGATCACTGGCATGAAAAAGCCATTGGGCAGGGCTATTGGCTTGAGCAAGAGGTCACTGGCTCAACCCCGGTCAAGGCATGTATGAAAAGCAATCAATGCACAACTAAAGCAAAAGCAACTACAGCCTGACCTGGCGGTGGCGCAGTGAATAGAGAGTTGGTGTGGAAGACCCAGGTTCAAAACCCTGAGCTCGCCAGCTTGAGCGCAGGCCCATCTGGCTTGAGCAAAAAGCTCGCCAGCTTGGACCCAAGGTCGCTGGCTCCAGCAAGGGGTTGCTCGGTCTGCTGAAGGCCCGTGGTCAAGGCACATATGAGAAAGCAATCAATGAACAAGTATGGTGTTGCAATGGCAATGAAAAACTAATGATTGATGCTTCTCACCTCTCTCCGTTCCTGTCTGTCTGTCCCTATCTATCTATCCCTCTCTCTGACTCTCTCTCTATCCCTGAAAAAAAAAAAGCAACTACAAGCTGATGCTTCTCACCCTCTCTCTCCCTTCTTGTGTCTCTCAAAAAATAAAAATAAAAATATTTTTAAAACCCTGTGAAAGGAGACTAGTTTGATCTCCTTGACACTGGCTGGCTGTAAGGTTGCTCAAGTTCCTTAGACTGTCTGGCTGGGCACAGTAAGTGTTCAACAGACAAGAGCTAAATGGCGGGGGTGGGGGAGAGAAGCCAAGCTATAGGCTTTGGATGATCCTTCCAGATTGGGCCAGGAAACTCTGATCCTGAGTATGGAGATGAGGGAGGGTGATCAGGAAGGTCGTGCTTGGACTGAGCTTGGCAGGTTAGAAACGAGGAAGCAGGTGAGCTCATTGCCAGCTTTGGGATGGTGGTACAGCCAGGAAGGGGCCTGACACTGAGGAAGGGGTGCTAGGGCAATATAGGGGCAGGAGCCTAGGAGGTTGGGGTCACTGCAGGAAGTTGGGTCCCACCAGCCTTGGGTGCATGGGCCATTCCTCTCTGCTTACATCACAGAGGGTATGAAAGTCGCAAGGACTGAGCCTCCCAGACCCCAGCACAGACCCAAGCACCTGTCCATCTGAGCTCCTGCAGAAAGTGGCACATTCCAGACTGCCCAGCCTGCCACTGTAATCTGCCCTCTCCGCTCCTCTCATCCCCACCCAGGCCACTTATCTGCCTCCTCATCCAGCCCCAAACTTGAACCCTTGTCATGATTCCCAGCTTCTCTACTAACTTTGAGGGAGTCTCTCTCACCCCTTTATAGCGCTCAGAGGAGTGTCTGGTCACTGCTCGCCACTGCTGTCATTTCCCCATTGCTGCCCTCCTATCACTGAAAGCCACCTGCAGCCTGCCTCCTTTCTCCTGCACTGTGACACGGTGCTCTGGTCCAGCACATGGGTCCAGTTCATGGGAGGCCAAGCTGGGACACAAACTGGGCCTGCGTGCCTCAAGGCCGGGCTCCTGACAGTTCGCTAGACTGTCTCCAAACAGGCAGGTTCAACTCTGAGGGACAACTTCCACCTGGGGACCCTGGGGAGGCCACATGGCTTCTCAGGACCATGCTGTTCCTCCCTGTGAAATGGGGTGACTGGAATACCAGGCGGAGGGCAGAGCACAGATGAACTGGTGCAGGTGCTTGACACACGGCACCTGAAAGGCCACGACGCCTGTGACTCAGCCAGATGTCTCTGACTGCCCAACACTAACCCTGTCTGACTGCACTCTGTTTGGTGTGAGAGAAAGCTCCTGGCCCACCTAGCAACCCCCTGACCTGCATCTTCCTTCAGCACCTGCACAGATCTGGTGAGAGCCCTCAGAAATGTTGTCTGGCGGGGGGAAGCATGAACCCCCTGAATGGACCAGCCACGCCTAAGGGCTGGGAAAGCAGAGTTCAGCCCAAGGGTGAGCGTGCTGACCGTCAGACATGGCAGGTTGGTATTTTTGGACTGGGGTCCCAGACCCTGTCAGGAATCAACAGGAAGATTTCAGGAACTGGGACACAGCCTCCTGGAGACTGCCCACACCAACCCCACCCTGCAGAAATGCTTCCAAAACACTATGTGCATATCATGTGCCCTATGCTCACCCACCCGCTGGGTCATCAGGCCTGTCTTGGCACTCTGGGGCCAAGGCCTCTCCCTCAGTGCCATCAGGATGTGGGCGTGACCCTCACCCGCTGTCCACTATGGCCCGTTTCAAGTCTGTTTGCTTAGGTGTGACGGTGCAGGTGATGGGAACCCTGAAGCCTTTAGGGGTGGGGGATAGTGGCCAGCATGAGGGCCATAAAATCTCAGAATTTTCAACTATGAGAACCCTCTCCTTACTCTTCCAGTAGCACAGAGACCAAATTCTCTGCCATGCCCTCCAACCAGCCAGATGCTGCCCCTCCCTCCACACTCTGCTTCACTCTCAGCTCCTCCCCAGCTCTGTGCCAGCCATGTGCCCTACGCTGCACTGCCCGCCCTGTGCCACTCCCACCCAGCCCCTTCATCTACAACCCTCCCTCCCCATCAGAGCTCAGCCTCCTCACTCTCAGCTCCTCCACCCACTGCTGCTGCCATTTCCTTGGTGATCCAGCTTACACAGGGAAGACTTGCCCATCCTGGCTCCTCAGTGCCCTGACCACCTCATCAACAGTGGCCTTCTCTCCTGGCACCCCCTGAACTGGGTCCTCTTCAGAAACTCCTCTATCCTGCCCACTGGTCCCCTGACCTGCACCCAGTCCTAGCATCCCCCTCCCTCAGGGTCCTTTGGCTTCCCTTCCCGCCTCTAGACTGATGCCCCAGAATCCTGCATTATTACATTTGTCCAAATATGCCCCACTCTTCGACCTTCCTCCCCCTGGAACATTCCCCGTTCCCTCTGCCAGTATTGCCCACCCTGTGCCACTCCCCATAGCCCCATTCACCTTCCCCAGCCGCTCTGCCCATCAAGCCCAGCTGGAGCAAGAACTGGGCTGATGGCTTCAGTGCCAGTTATGATTCAATGCCCCCCACCCCGGGCTGGGTATGCAGCCTGGAGACCCAGCAAGTTTCTCTGGTAGGCCTGCTTTCTCTGTTGCTCGTCCTTCCTCAAGCCCACCACACTCTTCCTCACCCTCACTATTAGTTGAAAAGCTCATGTCCCAGTTCACTGAGAAAACAGAAGTCTTGGAAGTGACGTTTCTCTTCCTGCACCGTCAGACCCAGCCGTCTTCCTCATCGCCCCACCTCCCTCGCCCCACGCAGACAAGGCACCGCCTCCTGCCCCTGTACCGCCAGCCTTTGCTTTCTCATTTGCCTGTAATGTGCTGCCGGCTCTCCAGGGCTGTGACAGCCACCCTAGTGCCTCACCCCCACCCAGTTCCAGCTACTGTCCCACTTGTCTGCTTCTTTCCACAATCGAACCTGCCGGAGAGAATGGACAAAGAAGGTATCCCCTCTGCAGGCTGGCCGGGAAGCCTCATCTGTCCTGGCTCTGTTATGGCTCCGCGAACAGCATCCGGCCAACGGTCCGCTGCGCACCGACATCTTCACTCTGCCTCACAGCTCCAGCTTTTGTGGTCCTCAAACCTTGGCTGTAGTTCCGCAAGTTCCCATGAAGCTTGAGGAACACCTACCTCCTCATGGCCAAGGTCTCCATGGTCATTATAACTGAAATCTTGGCACTGATTGCCACCTGTCCCCTTGAGTGCTATCCTCTGACCCCTAGGACTCCATACTCCCTGGTTCTCCTTCTCCATGTTAGAGCCTTCTTCTCCATCTGGCCCCCAGATGCTGGGATAACAACATGTGGCCTGGGGAATCCCTTCTTGCCTCTGTCCCCATTTTGTAGGAAATCTCATCCAGTCCCTAAATACCTTTAGGTTAGTGACAGTTATGTGGGAGCCACCCTGACTTTTCATCTGAGCTTCAGAATGACAGGGCCAACAGCCTTGTTGACATCTCAACTAGGATTTTCAGGAGCATCTCCAATGTGACATGTGTGTCAGAGAACTCTTGCTTTTACCTAGAACAACTATGCCCCACACCGCCCCGCCCCCAGCCCAGGCTGCTCACTTCAGTAACAACCACCCCGACCCACTCAGATGCTCACACTCAAAGTGTGAGTGCTCTGGGTCCCTGCTCCTCCTGCACCCTCCATGTCCAATCTGGTGACACTCTGCATTGAATCCACACCTTGATCAACCTCCTTAAATCAGACCTCTTCCAGCTTCATGGCTACAGTTTTCCTACTAGTTTCCCCATTTTCAATCTCTCTGCACACCCCTGCTCTCACTAATCTCTACACACAACCAGAGGAATCATCTCAAAACAAAGCAGAAGGCCCTCTTGCGGCCCCCAAGGCTCTGGGGAGTGGCATTTAGCTCCCTGCCCCTTTCCATCCACTCCCTCACCACACTTTTGGCCTGGAGCATCCCACGTCTGAATGGCCTTAGGGCATTTGCACCTGCTATACCTTCCCTCTTCCTAGGATGGCTGGTCCTTGCCCCCATTTGTGAAAGGTCTAGCTTCTGCCTCTGCTTCAGGTCCCAGAGTAACTGTCACCTCCTTGCAGCCTGCAGTGTGTGGGTCCCCCCTGGGATAAGCTGCCTCTGCCACTTCCCACTGGGGCAGGTCCATGGGCGCCTCAGCCACTAGCCCTGTGCACAGTGCCTTGCACACAGCAGCTGCCCGTATGCATGAGTCAGCTGGAGGAACACCTGAACAAAACGCAGGTTTTTTAAAGCACCCTGCCACCTTCACATCCCTCTTTGTCTCACAACAGCACTCCAGTTCTTAACTTCCAAAATTTCCCCGAGGTCTGCAGCGTTGGGGTCCTGATACGGCTTCCCCTTTATCCTCCCCTTCCCAGGAGACAGGTGCTCTCTCACCCCCATGTCAGGTGAAACAAGGAAAGAAAGAGCTAATTTGGAGGGATCTGGTCTCATATTTGTCATAAGAAGGAGAGCTAATAAGGGACAAAGTCACCCTCCCTCGCCCTTCAGAGAGCCCGCGCTTCCCCACGGCCGCCCGCCCGCTCACCTGCTTGTGCGGGTACACGTTGATGTGGCACTTGATGCACTCCTGCCCCATGTTGGCCCAAGAGTTCCCACTCATCCACTTTCTCTTGCACTTGGGACACTTGTACTCACCAAAGCAGCGCTTTTTGCCCTGGTATGGGGTCAGACCCTCACCTTTGGGGCGTGCCTAGAAGATAGGAAGCAAACACAGGGATTTGGGGCCCACCAGACCAAAATCTGCCCTCACAGCCTCCCCTTCAGCTTTCATACCCTGAACCCCTGCATGCAAGCACTTTGTCCTCAATCCAGGGGACACCGGCGTCACCCCAGAGCAAACATGAGAATCCAAGTCTGGGAGACAGAGGAATAGAGGAGGTGGTGGGAGGTGCACATCCTTTTCAGATTTAAGAAAGCAAAGTACTTGATAGTGGCTAGGAATTACTTCTTTAACCCAGATGTCATAAAGAGGTGGCTGGTGGTCACATGAACCTGCACACAGTGGTGTGGTCTGCATGGCTGTTGAAGAGACAACACAGGCACCGTGCAGCCTCTCCGTGTGCAGTGGCCCCTCACCCCTGCTCCCGGCCACCCTCTGCCTACCTGGAGGCAGTCCTAATCCCTTTAGGCACACCAGCCCGAAGACACATTCTGCACTTATAAACACACGCAACATGTGTGCACCATGCTTCCTTTCCCTTACTCATATAGGAACATTTTACCGGTTCTGTGCCTTGGACATGTTATCGTAAGGTATAGATAATAAAATATCCTTTTCTACACCAGTACAAATAGAGCCATTGTTTTCTGTCTAACAGTTGCACAGTATTCACATGCATACAAATTCCGGTGTTTGCTGGTCCCTGTTACAGAACATCTGTGTGGTTTCATCTTTTCTACTATTACAAACAATGCTCCAGGGAATAGGGTGTGTGTGTGTGACAGAGAGAGAGAGAGAGAGAGAGAGAGAGAGAGAGAGAGAGAGAGAGGACATTATTTGTGGGATAAACTCTTAAAAATAAAATTGGTATGTGAACTTCTAATTTTTAAAGGTAACAACAAGTTTCCCCCACCCTGGGTGTACTAATTTAACATCTTATCCTCGCCGACAGTGTTCACCGTTGCCAATCTAAGATGCAGAAAATCCTCTGAGAGTAGCTCTGACTTCTATTATGAGCAAGAGAGACATTCCCCAAGCACCTCAGAACTGTTTGCATTTCCTTTATGAACTGTTAGCTCAAATCCTTTGTAAATGTTTTTTCTTGCTGGGGGTTGGTATTTTTCTTGGTGATTCGTAATTGTACTTTAGGTGTAAAATAACTAGCTTTGTCTAGCCTGATCCGTGGTGGCGCAGGGGTAAGGCACTCGACCTGGAATGCTGAAGCTGCTGGTTTGAAGGCACATAAAGGAAGCAACTACAATGAATTGATGCTTCCTGGTCCTCTTCACTTCCCTTTTTCTATCTCTCTCTCCCTTTTCTTTCTCTAAAAATCAATAAATAAGTCTTAAAAAAGAAAAACTAGCTTTCTCCTACATGGTGCTTTTTAAATAGCTTTATTGAGATATAATTCTACATTTCACCTACTTAAGGTTACAGTTCAATGTTTTTTAGTGTATTCACAGAATTATACAGCTAGCACTTAGAACATTTTTGTCACCCCCCAAAAAGCCCTGTGCCCATTAACACTTACTCCCCCCTCATCCTGCCCCCACCTTCTCACCCCACTCAGGCCTTGGTAACCACTAATCTACTCTCTGACTCTAAAAATTTCCCTATTTTAAATATTTCATATAAGTAGGATCATACAATAATTGTTTGACTTTTAGTGTAATGGTTTTAAGTTCACTCACATGTGGCAAGCATGAGTACTTCATTTTTGTTGCTGAAAATTTTTCTATTGTATGGACATACTATGTCTTTGTGTGTGTGTGCGTGTGTGTGTGTATGACAGAGATGGGTAGGGAAAACAGACGGGAAGGGAGAGACATGAGAAGCATCAAGTCTTCGTTGTGGCTCCTTAGTTGTTCATTGATTGCTTTCTAATATGTACCTTGACCAGGGGGGTACAGCAGAGTGAGTGACCCCCTGCTCATGCCAATGACTTTGGGCTCAAGCCAGTGACTTTGGGTTTCAAGCCAGCAACTTTTGGACTCGAGCCAGCGACCATGGGGTCATGTTTGTGGTCCCATGCTCAAGCCAGCGACCCGGTGCTCAAGCTGGCTGAGCCCTCACTCAAGCTGGCAACCTCAGGGTTACCAACCTGGGTCTTCTGCATCCCAGGCCGATGCTCTATCCACTGCACCATATCACCACCTGGTCAGGTGGACATACTATGTCTTATGTAAATTCAGTCATCAGATGATAGACATTTGAGTTGTTTCTAACTTTTGGCCATTACGAGTAATGTTACTGTGAACATTCATGTACAAGCTGCATAGTGCATTATGAAGTTGAATTCAGTTGCCCCAATATTTAAAAACAGCTTTCACACAGAAATAAGACCACACCGGTTCCACAATTCTTATGGCGTCTATCAGCTGAGGCTGTGAAGTTGCCACCACATCAGACTGATGTCACCTCTGTTCCGATGAGCCGCTCCCTGCATGCATGTCACCTATGTGGCATATGCAGGCTTTGAGTTTGAGATGGGCTTAAACACAGGCTTTAGACTGCAACAGTGGCTCCTAGACTGGCCTCAGCAGCATTCCCTAGGAGCTCGTTAAAAATGCAAACTCACAGGCCCCACCTCAGAGCTGACTCAGAATCTGCATTTTAACAAGAAGCCCAGGGAGTTTGTATGCCATTCAGTTTAAGAAGCCCTGGGCTATGTGATGATCTGTTTCCCTAGATGATGCAATGACCTGTTTCTATAGTAACTATTGGCCTGGGTAATTGCCCGTTTATGGAATGGTGAGAAAAGGTTCAGTGCACAGAGTCTGGATCCAAATCCTAGTTCTCTGATCTGGAGCAAGTTAGTTTAAAAGGATAACAACAGAACTACCTTATAAGACTTTTCTCAGGACTAAATAAGATAATACACACAAAACACTGAAAACATTGTGCAAGTCACTTGACCTCTCTGTGCCTCAGAGTCCTCACTTGGAAACCCAGGGCAATGAGGAAGGCTTGCCTCCCAGGCTGTTGGGAGAACTGACAGGTTCCTGCACATGAAAGTCTCAGCACAGTGGTGAACACGACAAGTGTTCAGTCACCATCAGTGAATTCAGTGTGATTCTCCCCTGAGCTTGCACAGGGAAAGGGAAGAGACACTTTCTAGGTGATGGGGAGACCAGGGCTCAGACTGGAGGGAGGCCCAGGTGAGGTGGGCTTGCTATGTCTGGGCAGTGGAGGACCCAAGTAAAAAAGGAGCAGCATTCGGTGTCTTCATCTTCCGGAATTCTCAGCAGGGACCAAGACAGAGGACGGCCCTGGAGGTTCTGCAGACTGCGGGTGGAGGACAACGGGGAGCGCAAAGAAAACGGACATTTTCATTTGTGCAGCACTGTCTGTGTGCTGGCTTTGTGCTCGGGCACCACGTCCTGTCAGACCTCTATTCATCTCTTCTATGAGGCAGGGAGTATCATCAATCCATTTACCAGATGGTGAAACTGAGGCCCAGGGAAGGGGAGGGACATGCCAGCTCCAGCATGTGAGGAACAGGTGGCTAGGCCTGGCGGGCTTTTCCATAATGTTACATACACTTGGCTCACCTTTTCTGTCACACCCAAATGTGTCCCAGTCAGGAAGCTGAGGCCTACCCTCAGGATGAGAAATCCCCCAGGCCCCAGGGCCTCCAGCTCAGCCCAGCCCAGTGGCTCTGCCCTCCTGCAGGTCAGCGGAGAGACATGGCCTGATGGGCAGGGGTGACAGAGGCAGGATCTGCTCCCTGGAAGGGCTCAGTCCCAACATTATTTGTGCTTACAGACAAAGAAGGCAGGGCCAAAGGGAGCAGGAATTTTTGACAGAACAAAGGCTTCTCTACCCCCCACACCATCCGCCTGCCTCCTCCCAGAAAGGCACAGCCTCTTCTCATAAACTTCTGCATGAAACAGATGGTTACTGCCGGCAGCTCTGCAGAGGCTGCCACCCTCTTGAGCTGGGAAGGATGCCAGGCCCCACCAGGCTCTCCTGACCCGGGCCCCTGCTACGTATCCCTTGGGAAATCAGGTCTGCCAGGAGCCTGGACAAAGCTCCTTGGAGCTCAGAAACCATCTCTGGTAGCACTGACAAGCCCTCTGCGACCACAGAGTCAAAGGACTTGCTCAAGAACACATAGCAAATCAGGGACTGAGCTGGGAGGAGGGACTGGGTTACCTGAACTCCAAAGCGGGGCTAGAGCTGCTGTGGAGGCCATGTTAGGAAGTGGGAGGTGGTAGATGGCATAGGAGCAGGAAGGAGGCCCTGTGCCAAGCACTGAGAGCAGAGCTGGGTAGGGGCTGGGAAGGGCCATCCAGGCGAGCCAGCTTCTTGGGAAGAGATGTAGATGATGCTGACACCATCTGGGCAATTCTTCAGAATTTTCTTTCCACCAACTCATGAGATTTCTAGCCATTGGCGGGAAGCTGGTAAGCTCCCTGTCACTGGGGGTATGTAAGCAGAAACTGAGTGAACACTAACTACTGGGGAGGTTGCCAAGGAGACTTATGACCTGCTCAGTCATTGGACGGGTAACTCTGAAGGCACTTCCAACTCTGCAGTCCTCACCTCTAGCTGCTGGTGAAGGACAGCTGGGCAGGTGTGAGGAAAGGGCACTCTCAGATACTTCTGGGGATGGGGGCTGAACAGGTAAATTTCCTACTGTATTTCTACAGTGCAACTTGAAAGTAAGCCTTCAAACTTAAAAAATAAATGTCTATTCCTTCCCCTCCTCAGATCTATTTGTAAGTGGCCAACCTAAAAATGATCAGAGATGTGGACCAAAGGGCTGGCTGTTCAAGGACATTCATCACAACATTGTTTATGAAAGTGAAAAACTGGAACAAGCTAAACATTCAGCACTGATGCTCTGGTTCCCTAAGTGATGTTACACCCATTGGACGAGTGACAACAGAACCATTAAAATATTTATGAGGATTTTTTAAGGGTTTGGGAAAATGCTTATAAAGAAAGCAAGATAAGAGATCAAATATAGACTGCTTCCAAAGGAAAAATATGAAAAAGGAAAACTACAAGAAAAGGGCTTCAGGAAATCAGCCAGAAGGGTTCAGAGGCTGCCTCCAGGAGCCAGCATACTCTATTCCAATTAATAAATTGTCTTCAATGACTAGGTGTGTCTTTGATGGAAATCAGCCAACTCCCAGACCACAGGCTATGCCTGCCCACAAGGGGGCACCCTGCACTTTCCCAACAGAGATGGCAGCTCTGCCCACACTCTTCACCCCCTTGACCCCTGCAGGTGTGGACACTGGGGACTGGGTTCAGGACACTGGTGACTCTGGCTGCTGACTCAGTTGGACCATGATCATGTCCAAAGAGCCACCTTTCCCCCAGCCATGGAGTGAACTTCCGACCTCCTGAATCCCATCTGCTCCCTTGATTTTGAGAAATATCCACACCTGTCACAGGACACAAGAGCCAAGCTGGTCATTCTGCTCATTAATGTCCCTGCCCCTGCTTCCCAAAGTCCCACCATGACTTTGGGTGAAGCATGTTCTTCTCTTGGCCCCTTCTAGAGTGAGTCCCTTTGGCAGGGAGAGGACACGGTCACCTTTGCTAGCTTGAGGTGGAGCATCCCAGGATCCCTGGGTGCACAGTGGGGTTGCTGAAGACATACCTGCAGCCGTGCCCTGTGCATCATGACCCCAGGCAGGTTCTACCCCCAGATGCACAGAATCTGATCTTAGGGTACTGGGTTCCAGCTGCGGGCCCCAGTGGCAGGCCTCATCCCAGCCCTGGCTGCACCAGCTCTGCTGGCCCAGGAGAGTGGGCTGTGCCTGGCCAAGCTCTGTGACGGACTAATAGCCACATGAATTCGGTGTCTAGTCAGGGCAAGACCCTCTTTGAGTCACTTTATGAGCCAAACAGAATTAGTCCCAGGCTTCAGATGAGAACACTGAGGCACGAAGAGGTTAAGTAACTTGCCCAAGGCAAGTGGCAGAGCCTGGATTTGAACCGAGGCTGTCTGACTCAAGCCCATTTCAAGTGCCCTTTAATAAGCCAGGATCACACAAAGGTGAGGAACCCACCCAGCCAGGACGATGGGAAACAGGAAAGGGTTGATACTGTAATGGTATTGGCATGCTGGGCAGCCCTGGAGCCATCCTTTTCCTCGTGGGCCTCAGTTTCCCCATTTCCAGAGTGAGGGTGGCATTGGACACTGGGCAGGGTCACGTTCCTCTCAAGGTCCAGAGGTCAGCTTGTGCTTGGCAGCCCCACTCCCTCTCTCCGCATGGAGCTGGAGGTCAGGCCCCCGGTGCGTCCAGCTGAGAGGCTCTGGCTGGAGCCAGAGGAGCAGGGGGAGGAAATAAGGAACAGATGGGCTCCTTGCTGGCTCTGGTGCCGCCCGGTCTGCCTGCTCTCCTGCAGCTGGGCCACTGAGGTGGTCCTGGCCACGAGGAAGGAAAGGAAGGGCTTAGGACTTTGCGATGTCCTTCCCACAGATGAAGACACGGAGGCTAAGGAGGCCGAGAGACAGGGTGTCTCGCCACAGACCCAGGACTCTATGTGCAGCCTTGCTGGCCCTTCCTGGATGTTCCAAGAGGATTCTGGGGACCCTTTGTGGAGGCTAGGGACTCTCCCTAGGGGAGGCAGTGCCCTGCTTTCTTTTGAGACATAATCAATCATTTTGAGCCCCCTTTGGCCTGCAAGTGCCCCTCTGACTTCCCTGTTGTGACTCCTCGAGCCTGAGCCAGTGGGGAAGAAACAGGCTGAGGTCAGAGGTCCAGATTTGGGCCCTGGCAGTCCTGTGCCCATCTTAGAGCCTCAGTTTCTTCAACCTCCAAGTGAAGGGTCTCCTCTGGTGGAGCTGGGACACTGACCCGTAATAATCACTCACTGTGTGCCACCCACTCCCCAACCTGTCACTCCAAAGCCCTTCCATCTGATGGGAGAATACACTGATCGTGTGCAGGGCCCCACAGCTGTGCAGCCAAGACTGAACCCTATCCGCTGACCTCAAAGGGGCACTTCCCACTTCACACATGGGCTTTCCATGAAATGGCTGTGAGAAAATCATAGAACAAGACTGTTCCTAGAACATGGCCCACCTCTGACCTCTGATCCCTGGTCACCACTTCAATTATTCCTTCGTTCAACTAACATTTATTGAGCATCCACTCTGCACAAGGCTTCGTGGAACATTCCAGGAATGTAAATAAACAAGACAGATGTGGAATGTTCTCAGAGTCCAGGGCCTTCCAAGGGGGCCAGCCCTCTGACCCTTTCACCAACCATGGCTCACACAGTCATGGACACCACTGCCACACACTTCCAGACACAAGCCCAAGTCAGACTGACACCTTCAGAAATACTTTTGGGTCCACATCTTAGGCAGAGGCCTCTCTCTGCCCAGGCCTCCTAGGTGACAGGCACGGGACCACTGTGTGACGTATACACCGATGTCTAAACAATGCAACAGCCCCGTGAAACGAGGACTCTTAACCCTAATGGCATATGAAGAAACTGAGGCTTGGAAGAGGGGCAGTGACTTGTCTGAAGTCACACAATTGAGCTCAAGTCTGTCCAGTGCCAAAACCCATGCTTGTCCTTCTCATGTACTCTAAGACACTGTTTAGGCACACTCCAGAGACTCCCACACTCATGTGTGCACAGATGTGGTGGGAGGGCTGCCTCTGCCTCTCTGCAGCCTGGTCCAGACAGCTGCAGCCTCCACCGTGGACCCAGAAGAAGCAGGCGATCAGAGGACAGTTGGGCTGGGCCATGAGGCCTGCAGGCTGCTGGAGGGAGGAAAGATGCTGCAAGAGGCCACCCTTGGCTTCCCCGTAGCCTCAAGGGCCCTCTTGTCTGAGCACAGGCATCCTAGTCGCCTAGCCCAGGCCCCCTCCCCTCTGTTGGGTTCCTGCCGCAGCCCAGCATGGGCCCAGAAGGCCCAGCCTCCTCGGCATCCCTCCCACCCAGTTCCCAGGCCAAAGCCACCACAGAAATGCCATCCTGATTCCACAACACTGGGGTTTGTCAAAGTGCTAGGAACAATGGAAGCTTTCACAGTGCCAGGAAAAGGTCTCAGGAAAACCCTGGGGAGGGGTATGGAGGGGGGGCATGGAGAGGAGGAAAAGGACCAGTTAGAGAGGAGAAAACAAGGGGAGAGAGAGCAGCAGGGAAGAGGCAGAAGGCATCAGGAATAAGGGACAGGGAGTGGGGGGTGGGGAGAGAGCTGAGGGCATGAGCAAGACTGAGGACAGGGTGGGGACGCTGGGGACACTGGACACCACCGCTGTGACAGTGCGTGTGAAGAAAGGACGAAGGTGGGAAATGAGCCAAAGGGAAAGAGGAAACAGGCACAGGGTGAAACCACAGGGGCCAGGAAGCCAGGAAGCCCTCCCAGGACCCAGAGCGGTGCAGAGGCCCCAGCACCCCACACGCCTCGGGGCAGGGTGTCCATGGCCTTGAAGAACCCCCGCCCAGAAGTCAAAAGAAACCCCTCTTTTGGAACCCTGCCCCAAGACCAGGCAACATGAAGTTCCCTCGGACAAAATTTTCTGGAAAGCAGACTTTTCAATCACATGAGCAGCCAGCCACTCCCTGTTATCTGTTTCCTGCTTCTGGCTTTCCTCCATTAGCAAAGCGCACTGATCAGAGCTAAGGGGCGGGAGGGGAAGAGGGGCCAGTCCAAAGGGGTGGAAAACATCCGAATCACAGTGATTGCAAAAGCCCTGGTTTTTCTCCCCTCCCACGGCTGCAGACACTGCACTGCCGTCTGCTGCTGCCCTAGGGGGTGGACATCAGATTTGCAACCACAGCTGCTCAGAGTCTGCACACCATTTGTTGTCCTGAGGTTGTTTCCAGGTCCCTGTCTGGGGGCTCACCCCACCTTCTGAATCCCAGCCTTTGCATGTGCTAGCTGAGAACCCTCCCCAGAGGAGACCCTGGCTCCCCAAACTCTCAAGAGACTTTGTGGTCCACACACTGCTCACTTGGCTTCAGGTCATGTCCTGCCCTGACCTGGCCTCCACATGCCAGGGAATTCATCCCAAATTTAAAGACTTGCACAAACTGCTGTTTCTGCCATCTTGTTTGCCAATAGCCTCAAAGCGTGCCGTGGCCACAAGAGGCCTTCCATATCTCCTGCTTCCCTCAGAGCACCTAGGCAGGGCTCAGGGCACATCTGTAGCTGAGGGGACATAGATGTGGCAGTGCCCATGATGTGTGGCCAGGGCCGAGGACACGGGTACAGGATGTAGTAATGTTGGTCTTTGCATGAGCTCTGCCCACTCCCAAGACACCCCTCCTGGACTGAGTTGACCATTCTGGAGGCTGGCATTTCCACAGTGCCAATTTCACAGGCAGGCTGGTCCCTGGATCTGCATCTGAAGCTGTCCCTGGTGAGGCCTGACTAGGGGGAGGCTCCAGACAAATCCTGGGGTGGGGCTGGGGGCAGAAAGGCGGTGGGTTAAGAGAAAGAAAGGCCTTAACCTGCAGTGAGGGTTTGGGCGTGAGGGTCACAGCCCCACGAAGAGGAGACAGGGGAACTCAGCTCAAAATAGCAAAGGGGGAAGGGTGTGGGGAGTGGCCAAGTGCCAGAGAGAAATCTGATCTGCCTGGCCGGTGACATGCTTAAGTCAGCAGTTTGGGGGCCACTCTGGCAGGAGCCAGGGGCTGGGGCTGGAGGCTGCAGGCCTGACTTCCAGCCTGGGCTCCATTTTCACATCAATCCCTCCTCTCTCGGGCCTCAAGCTCCTCATCCGGACACCGAGGGAGAGGGAGAAGCCAGCTGTCTATCTTGGAGAACTTTCAGCAGGTGAGTGCTATAGACTGCAACAGCCACAGACAGGACACTGCCAGCCAGCAGTGCCACGCACCTGGCTTGTAGGTAGGTAGCTTCCTTGTGACTTCATCTCCAAATGAGAAAACAGAGGCCCAGAGAGGTCAAGTCACCTGTCGAAGGATAAAGCAAGTAAGTAGCAGGGATTGAACCCTGGGCTTTCTGGCTATTGTCTGATGCCTTCATTGCTCAGTGATGTCCAGAAGGCTGTGGACTGGTTTCCAGGTCACCTGTGGCAACGGTAATGGAGCAGGGGGTAAAAGGTTCCTGGGGGCCAGCCCAGGCATCCACCAGCTTCTACCGTCATACCATAGTGGCACTGGTATCAGAAACCACAGTGAGGAGGATATGCATGCATGAGCACGCAGATGTGTCTGTGCCTGTGCCCCGCCTCTCAGTCACAGCAAGGCGTCGGAGGCAGCACAAACCTCCCCACGTTCTTCCTTTTGGTGGGTTCAGGGGTTAGTCTGGCAGTGTAAGAGCTGTTCTGATGTGACTTCCCAGGGGGTCGCAGGGAGGAAGCAAACCTGACATTTCCCACCCTAGAGCTGACCTTGCTTCTTCACCCAGGGACTGAACAAGTCTGCAAAACTGTCCCTTCCACACTGTTCCTCAGGGCCAGGGTGCCCAGTGTGGCTCTGCAGGAGGCAGCATGATGGAGCTGTGCTGGGTGTTCCCCGTCGCTCTATACCTCTGCCTGGGCCCCTCACAGCTGCTGCTCTGCGCAAAATTGCATCCAGCAGCTATTTCATTCTCACTATGACTCCTACAGATGAGGAATCCAAGGCACAGAGAGGTTAGGAGACTTGCCTGAGGTCACACAGCCAGGAAGTAGTACAGCTTGGATCTGAACCCAGCCTGGCTGACTCTCATAGCACCCCATGCTTCCTTGTGGTCTGCAGCTCTGATAAAGGAGGTGTTCTGCCCTTGTCTGTGAGCGGCCCCACATGACCATACCATGCTGGTGCCCTGAGAAGGTTTGTGACCATCGCAAAAGAGAGGGGGCTAGCTGGTGCTCATTCTCACACCCACCTGGGCACACACCAGTCCCACTGTCTGGCAGACCCTAGTCTCTCAAAGTGGAAGCCGTACTTTCCCCTGGCAGCTTTCCTTGACTGCTCCTGCCTGCAGGGACCGCTCTGGTCTCTGCTGCCCTGAGGCTCACCTTGTCACTCTGTGCCACAGGCCCCTCAGGCAGTACCAGGACCCACCGCACACCTGCTGAGGAAAGACAGTACAGAGGCACCCTGCAACCTGAGCAGCGGCGGCTCAGCCCAGATCCCGAGCCAGCTCCTTCACAGTGCTGACACTGTGGCTGGAGCCAAACAGACATGGGACCCCTCACAGAGCGTCTGTCCCAGGACAGCTCTGGTATGGGACCTGGGCTGACTAGGCTGTGGGCTGACTCTCACTGACTCAGCGCAGTGACCCTACCTCACACAGTGGTAGGAATACCCATCCATTTTCCTTACCAGAAAACTAAGGCTCATTTCCAAGGCCACACAGATGCAGAGAACATTCCATGTTTCTGACTCCAGATGTTCAGGCCCTTAGCTCTAGAGCCCAGGCTGTTTCTCACCCTTCGGCAGGCATCAGAACCACCTGGGGGCTCCTTATAAGACAGGCTGCTGGGCCCTAACCTAGAATTTCTAAATCCTTAGGTCTGGGGTGGACCTGAGAATCTGCACTGAAACAAATTCCTGGGTGATGCTGACTCTGCTGGTCCTACTTTGGAATGATAGTGTTAAAGTAGGTAGGGGTATCAATCAGAGACTACTTTTACACTGCCCACTCCCCACAGGCTCATTCTACAACCCAGGAAACAGAGGCCCAGGGAAGGTAGGGGTCTAGTCCAAGCCTTGGCATTAGGGCCAGAGCTAGGAATGGAGCCCAGGGCTCCTCACTTGAGGAGCTGGGCCGGATGCAGGACAGTGAGCAGCTGCGTTTGGGCGGGGCGAAAGCCTGTGGTGGGAGGAAAGGCCATTTCTTTAAAAGCAGAACTGTTGGTGGAGGTGGTGGCAGTGTGCTGGGGAGGGCTGGCCTGGTTCTCCTGGCTCAGCCCCAAACTGTGACTCCCCAGCATCTGGAAACTATCATGGGGAACAATGAAGGGAGTAGGGAGCCTGGCTGCTCAGGGCTTGGGGCTCTAGCCTTGTCTATTCCAGAGAGCAAAAAACCCCACAGCCTGCAGGCCTCTCCTGCCCCCACCTCCACCACCACTGTTTGTCTTGGCACTGGACTTATGGGTTCCCAGGGGCCAGCTGTCAGGAAAAGTCAGCCCCTGAGCTACAGTGGGGGCTGGTGGCCAGTTTGGGTGCCCAAAATCCTGGCTAAAAGTCAGCAGATCCCAGCCGGCTTAGCTTCATGTTCGGCCTGCAAGCCTCCAGGCTGACTACTGTACCTCTCTCAGCCTTGGCTTCCCCAAAGGAAGCTCAGGTACTCCCCCAGGCTAGCAGCTTGCCATGTATTGGCATGTATATATGTGACCAGCTTGGTGCCTGCGCCCATTTTGCCCACAGGAGCCCACTGTCCTCTGAAGGCCAGTAGGGGACAACCAGTTATGGAACTGAAAAGGACTGAGGAACAGTCACTGTGCACACTTACCTGGCCTGCCACCAGGTCCTGCCCTCATGCCCTCAACACTCATGCACAGCACGCGCCCCGGAGCAGGGTGATCAAGCAGTATTCTATTCAGATAAAGCTGTGATGAGGGCTATGAGGAAATGTGGTACCACAGCCAACACTAATGGGAGTCCTTTCTTCAGAGAGGGCAGCCACACTGCAGGTTCTGTCCCAGCCTCTGAACTCTCTCAACTTATACTGCTTTAAGGTGAGTGTTTCCTAACTGCCCCCTGCCCCAACACACTGCGGCCTGGGGCGAGTCCTTTCCCTGCCCAGGTCTCAGTTTCGCCATGTGTCAAGGCAGGTGGGTGGGGAATAGAACCAGGAAAGGCAAATACTTCATCTTGTGTGTCCACACCAATTACTTGCTACCAGAGCACTGTGTTGAGAAGGATTCTGCAGCTTCATTCTAGCTCAATAAGCCAGAAAGGTATGATTTTGGTGATGTTGCCTCACATGGCCAAGGGCAGGGGTGACAGGCACACACAACTTGTGTTAGCATTATTGCCTAGGTGATTCCTAAAGATCCTTCTAATCAAATGCTCCCCAGATAGACAGAACAAAGGCTGGGGATTCCTCCACCTCTGAGCCTGCCACAGATGCCAATCTTGCTTTACCTATGTCACATGGCTGTTGTGCCTTCAAAACATGATGCTGGCTGCAAAAGCACTTTACAATCCTGACACCTCCTTTGGGAAGCCTTCTCTACCAACACTGCCAGCTGATACCCCCTGGCTCCCTGTGGGTCCCCTGTACTTTGTATGTCTCTGTAGGAAGCACATAGGATATCCCACTCAGTGTGTGTTCTGCCCCCTCCCCAGGTCACTCCCCAGGGACAGAGACCGTGGCTCCTCTTTGATTCCGGGCCCCAAATGAATCTGACACAGAACAGAGAGTCTCTAGGGAGGAGGCGAAGGACAAAGTGACCATTTTGGACATTACTATCAGCCTGAAATAACAAGCTGGAGGAGAAAGTCAGGAGGAGTTGGGGTGGCATGGGGAGGGGGCAGGCAGCAGCCTGGCGACTTCCTGGACAAGCATGCCAGCCCATGTTCCTGGTCTTCAGTGTGGCTATTGTCCCTGCTGATCCAGAGAGCAGGCTCAATAGGGCCTCTGTCCCTTCTTGGGGCAGGCCAATCCAGCTTGGTGGCATCCCACCCAGGCAGCTGGGAAGCGAGAGCCGACACTTCCTGTCCCCACTGCTAGTGTTCAAGTGTTCAGAGAGGCAGGGGGAGGGGAGGGAGGCCCTTGAGACAAGCGCCCATCTATGTCCCCCAGAGAGGGCTGCCCAGCTGGGGGATGAGGCGGGAGAAAGAACAGCAGTCATGAGGACATGCTCAGCCCTGTATCTCAGCTCCTCTCCTGCCAACCCATTCTCCCCCTGAGCTGGGGCTGTCAGGCGGGTCACTCTGGCCCTCTTGCTCCTCCCTGCCCAGGCCACACGCATCCTTGCCTCCCCGACTCAGGAGAGTCTTCCCCCAGATCTCCACATCATCTGCTCCCTGCTGCATTCGTCTCCAGTCAAGCTGCACTTCCTCAGAGAGGTTTGCCTGACAACTAGTCTGTCTGAACATAGCCTAATACCACAGTGTTTTTTATTTCTTTACTGTTTGTTGTCCAACAGAGTGTGAACAAAATTCTCCCCTCGTCTTTCATGTTCACTATGGCATGTCCCCAGTGTCTAGAAAAGTACCTGGCACATAATAGATGCTCAATAAATTCATGCTGACTCAGCCAATAAAGTAACACACTCAAGCGTTGATCTACATGCCCCCTCGTCCCTCAGCTCGAGGTCCACACTGCAGGTGATTGAGTACCAGAGGCTCCAGGGGAGGTGACCTCCAGCATCACACAGCCTGTGCAGGGAAGGACAGAGCTCAGACCGCCTGGATCCAAGTCCAGTGATAGGGGACCATCTGAAACAGATGCAGAGCGAAGGAAGACTGCCCACTTCCAAACAGCATTTCCTGTACCTTCTGGGGCTAACTGCTTAACCCGGGGACCCCACCGTGCTCCAAGAGGCTCTTTCAATCCCAGAGAGCTGCCATGTCACAAAATAAGGCTATTCAGCTTGGCATGTGGCATCAGGGGGGCACATCTTCTCTCCAGGGTGATGCCAAGGCAGTACTCGCACAGGGACCCAAAGCAAGCCCCTGGGAGCTCACCGTATCCCTGGTCTCTAGAGACCATCCTCATACGCTCCTCACTGGTCCCTGACCATCTCTCCCATGCTTGCCTGGGAGAACAGGAGTGGAAGGGATGACCTGGGCGAGTGCAAGCCCCAGAGAAAAACTGCTCTGCCCATAAAGGGGCATTGAGCCTTGCACTAAACTGGGCCTGGGAAGACACAGGGCTGCAGACATGCACCGGGCCGGCAAGGCCCACAAGAAACGGCACACACAGCTATTTTTTATGGGTACACACTTTAAGATGCCCCACCAGCTCTATTTAAGTCAGCTGACAGGGAAAGAAGTGGTCAAGAAGGCAGCAGAGGCTCTTTAAACCTGTTCTGGGACCCTAAGGGAGGCAGGCTGGCTAAGCTTCCTGTCCACCTTGTGGCTCCCTGGGGTTTGGAAGCAGTGTGTAGCAGCACAAGCCTCTGTGGGGGTGTGCGCACCAACACATCAGTGAGGAGGTGCATGCCGACGTGCACACTCAGAGTTTCCCATGTAGGCGCTGTGTGCAAGGCCGCGCAGAGCCCCCCATAATACGCCGAATTCCACAGCTTCAGGAGGTTCGGCATAGGTCCAGAGATGGGCAGCCACAGGCAGTTCTGGAGGAGAAGCATGCGAAGGAAAGAATGCAACCCCATTTATCCCTTCTGGAAATGTCTTTCTATTCCCTTGCTGCTGAGGAGGTGACTGATGCCCATCTCGTGACACTGCACCTCTTGGCCAGCCAAGAGTGAAGGGAGAGAGCTGTGTCTGTGCAGTGCTTGGACTTGGGTTCAAATACTGGCTCTGCCGTCACTGGCAGCAAGTGCTTGGGGTCATTTCTGAAGCTCTCTGAGCCTCAGTTTCCCACTACTCATGTGGGGATAATGTATCTATTGGGTGGGGAATTGAGAAGATTTAATAAGCTTATGAATGCAAAGTGCTTGGCACATGGCTAGAACACAGTCAACAGTGGACCTTGATGTTCATCCTCAGTATATGGACACTCACCTAAAATCTCAGATGTCCAAGGCCTTTATACTCTTTCTTGCCTATCTTGCCAACCTTCTGAAAACCCAAGAAAGTCTCTGAAATCCAAATGTTCACCCTCTCAGCAAACACAAATGCTCCATTACTCTCTCAGCAAATACAAATAAGCCCAGCCAGTCTCCTTCAACGAGCGTGAGCTGCAGGTCAGAGCTGGGCTCTGCTGAGCGTGCAGAGAAGGCAGTGAAGGAGGCCGGCCTTGTTCCGCCCAGCCTGTCAGGTCTTCCCAGATGGGATCTTGTTTAATCCTCACAGTCACTGGAAGTTACGACCCACCAGCCCCCAGCATGGGGAGACCCACTGAAAAGAAGGGACTTTCTCAAGGTCACGTGTTGAGTAAGTGGTGGGGCCTCACCTACGCCTGATGGTTCCCAGCTCAACCTCTGCCTCCCGGTCTCTGACCTGACGTGTATTGGTGCATGCAGGCACCAGTCCTGGGGGAGTGAAACAGAAGACCCTGTGGTCTGGCAAGCAGGAAATGGCCAGGGGAGGTCACATGGGGGCAGGGGAAGCCACTCCTAGGTCTGGTGAAATCCACCAGGCTATAGGCTCCTCTAATCCTGAGTCACAGGGCTGGTCCCTGTTACCTCAGGGAGACCCAAAAGTCAACTAGGTGCTATGGAAGGTTAAGGGTTCTGAGCAAATAGTGAGGCCGGAGTACTAACTGGAAGGCACCATGATGTAGTTGAACACTTAGTTAGGAGTTTATCTGGCAAGTCACTCCTCTGGGCCTCAGTTTTCTCATCTGAATTGGGGTGTGTTTGTGTGTTTAGGGGAGATGCTTCGGATGCAATAGACTCTAATGTCTGAGCCAAAATTGACATTCTGGGAACTGACAGCTTGGCTGTGAGACAGGGCCAATGAACTGAATGAATAAGAGATACTGCTTCATGTCTAACTTGCTGCTCTTCCTGCTGTGTGGACAAGCACGCCTCGCACCCATTCCGCCTTCCGTGTGGGCAAGCATGCCCCGCACCCCTGTTCTACTGCCACTCCTCATCAGCAGTGATGGAGCAACAGCCAAAGAAGAGAGAGGTCTGTGGGGCTCCGCTCTTCCCATCCTCACACTGTCCCCCAAGAGAGACTGTCCAGGCCAAGCAGGGGAGGAAGCACACATCCAAGCTTATACAATTGCCACCTTGTCTCGGGGAAACAAAGGCCAGGCTCCAGGCCTTCGCGGCCAACTGCCCAGATGGAGTAACAGATCACAGAGTTGCTGGACTTAGAATTTTAAAAAATGTTAGTACCATAATAGCTTAGATTCTTAGAATCTCTAAAATCCGCAAGAATAATGTGTTAGAATCACAGATATGAAGAATTGTCATTTCAACAATAAAGCACATTAAAACAGAAAGACTTGGACGAGTTTAGAATCACACAATTTAGACCTAGAATGATTATAGAATGCCAGACTCCAAAATTTCAGAGCAACCAAGTGTTAGAACTGTCCAGTGGGAAAACCTAGTTTCTCAGAATAATAAAATTTAGTAATCCACAATCTAAGAAATCCAGAATTGACCATCAGATAGAGTCAGAAGTGGGAGCCTCTAAAACACTGATTTTCGAGTCTCATGAAACCTGTCATCTTGCATTCCCATGACCTCAGAATGACAATGATGCTTTTGCTCAGCTGCAGGGGCTGTCCCCACATCTGCCTGAGCTTTACACTACTCCAGACCCAGGCAAAGATTATCAGAATCACCTGACGAACTAAAAAAAAAAAAGCCCACGGCCAGGCCTACCTTGATCTATTGAATCAGAATTTCTAGAACCAAGTTTAAAAAACGATTCCCTAGGGTGATCTTGAAGAGAAGCCCCAGCTGAGAATCACTGATCTGGTAAACCTCTCTCTCATGTTACAGACAGGGAAATAGAAAGCATGTAACTGGCCCAGGGACACACAGCAGGGTTCTAGCCTCTAACAAAGGTCAACCTCTCAAACCTCTCTACTTGTTTTGTCTGCCTGGACCCCTTTGGCTCCGGGACCTTGCCCCTGACTTGCCGCTCTTCCTCGGAGCCCCACTGCTGGTGGTCTCAGAGACAAGTGGGGCCAGGACAGAGTAAGACACCTGGAAGCTGCTATGCTCACAAAGCCAGCCCCTCCCTTCACCGACCCACAGGTCAAAGCCTGTTAGGTTGTTTCAAAGGGGGGCCGGAGGGGCACTATGAAGGTAATCAAGGTTAATCCCCAGCCTTTAGGGAGGCCTGTCAGGAAGAAATGTCCCAGGCCTGGGTCATCTGTCCTGAGCCAGCTGACACTAGCTTTCTGTGTGGCCTCAGACAAGTCACTCAGCCTCTCTAGGTATAAATGGTCTCAAAGGCAGAGGCTAGCCAGAGAACCCCTAGGAATCTCTTCCAGCTCTGTCTCTTCACCTCACACAGCATAGCCACACATTTAAGGCAATGGGAGCCCTCAGCATCCTTTGGTTTGTTCCAGTTAGGATGTTCCTTCTTATATCTAATTCAAAACATTCCAGCTGTAGTTCCAGCTCCTTGCCCTACTGAATAAAGATGGAGACTATCTGGTCACAAATGCCCTCTACTTTCCTTAGAGGAAATCCCTACCTTCTGCACCCTGGCTGGGGTGCCCCTCTCCCCAGTCCCTGTTATGGGTCTGGGTGACCTTGCTGACTCTAGTAGAAGCTTCACTCCCAAACAAATGGAGGTGGGCCTCATCAGGGGCTGCCGGAGGGAAGGAGGCTGTCAGAGCCTGTGCCTGACCCGTTTTGTCTGATGTGCTCACAGCTCCTAAGCAGTTAAGCAGGACAGGGGTCCTGCTGGGCCAGCGTGTTTCCTCCAGAGAACTGGGATTTCCAGCCAAGAACCCTTGGGCTCTGGAAAGAAAGCCCAAGATGTAGCCTCAGCAATGGAGAAGTGGGAGTCCAGATAGTCCTTAGAACAGTGTTTCTCAAATTTGCACATGCCCACAAGTCACCTGGGCATTTGTGAAAGTACTGATTCCGATTCAGCAGGTCAGGGGAGGGGCCCACAGTTCTGCCTTCTAATAAGCTCCTGCTGATGCAACTGCTGGCCTGCGGACCACATTTCATGAGGCAAGCCTTTAGGTGTTCATAAATAACAATCTATTTATTCCCAAGAATCCCTTACTTTTGTCCAGCTTAGTTTGCAAGTTATTTCCATCCCTGTTGGTGGTGAGATCCACTCAGCAGTCCTGACGGGCAGATGGAACGCATGTTGCTGGGTCTACTGCACAGAAGGGGAAACTGAGGTATAGCAAGGGCAAGGAGCTTGATCAAGTTTACACACCTAGCTATTCTCCCTCCTCTAAATTATTCTTCTATGGCTGTTTTGAACCATATACCTTGGCAACAACTTACCTCATCCAGCAACTCTGCCCTGAGTCTCACAGGGCTCTCCAGGGAACCATGCTGAACTGTGCTGGCTACTGATTTGGTTCCCAGTGGGTTGAGTTGGTAGAACAAAGGGTTAGGCATCAGCCAGGCTCACTGGGCCTACCTTTCAGCTGTGTCCTTGGCTCCTATGCGACCCTGAGAGAATTCCTTGATGTTTCTGTGAACATCGATGATGTGCAAGGACTCAGCATGGTTCTGGCACATGGAGGGTTCTCAGCCGATGTCAGCTCGCCGTCCTCCTTTCCTTCCCCACATCCCAACTGAGTCTTGTTCATTTTCTCCTTCACATTTATGACATGATGGCCTCTGAAGCAAGACTGCCTAGAATTATATCTGAGCTGTGTGGCTCTGGGCAAGTAAGTCACTTACCCTCTCTGGGCCTCTGTGTCCTCCTCTGTGCAACGGAGATAATAAGAGTGCACAGAGGGCTATTGTGAGGAATATATGAGTCAATACATGTAAAGGGCTCAGAGCAGTACATGGGATGTGGCCAACGTCCCCTGAGGATTTTAGCTGCTACACAGTTAATGCCTTCTCCACATGACAGCCTCAGTCCTGTGGCAGGTGCCATGGCGGACTCAGGGGTTACAGTATCGAAGCAGCAGCATTAGCTCACACTTGCTGAATGTGCCAGGCCCCACCCAACCCAGCCCCAAGATCGTACTCACACCCCTTATCATCATGCTCACCACCTTGGGGACTGCCCCTTCTCACCATCACCCCAACCTGTAAAATGAGACACTCCACTCGGCACAAAGCCTCCCTCCCCACCAGGGAAGCACCAGGATGTGAGGAGGGAAGGTAAGCTGGGAACACACTCTTTCTGGAGCCTGGCCTCCATCTGGGCCAGAGCACAGCAGGTGCAGTGTGCTCTGGTGGATGAGTCTGCCCTTGTGGGTGGAGAGGGGTGCTGGGAAATCCTGGCTCCTGGATGGGCTCCGACAGATTTGGCCTGATATGAACCACCTGTAACCATGGGCAAATTACTTCACCTCTCTGTGCTATTTTGTTACAAGTAAAGTAAGAGGAAAGGAAGGGGGGGAGAAATGAATAGAGAGAAGGTGGGCAGATGGACTGCAGACATGGCGCAGGTCAGGTGAAATCCCAATGAGATCTTGAAAGGGAAGTGTTCAGAGGCCATGCGTGAGGGAGGTCTCCTTTCTCTGGCCTCCCCACCCCATACCTGGGAGCCCCTTTCCTGTATCTGTGGCCTGGATTCTCTGCAGCCTAAACTTTAGGACAGAGGGACCTGAGGGGAAGGAAGCCCGGCTCGTAAAGGCAGGTCAGGTCAGTGGTGCCAAGTCCTCGGATCCAGAGGCTGGGCCTTCTCCTGTCCCAGACAAAGCCACAGGGTGCAGGAGGGACTCAGTGCAGGTTCCCCCATCCTGGGAAGGGGGCACCCCACATGCTGTAAGAAGAGAAACCACTGCCATCTCAAGTATGCTTGTGAGACCTCCCACCAACAAGGGCAGGGGCCACGCAGCCCCCGGCTCATACCCACCCCAGAAGCTCATAAACCCTCTTGTCATTTCAGCAGACATTATGTGAGCACCTGCTGTCTGCAGGGCCTGGGCTCGTTGCTCATTCGACAGTGGAGCACACGATACAATCTTAGTTTTCAAAACACATTTGCTTGTCTGGTTGCCTCTGGGTCTCACAGGGGCCCTGAGAGATGGGCTTCATGGTTGACCCAAGTCACACACTTGGGAGAGTGGGCACTCAAGGGCAGGGTTGACTTGGCCAAGGTTGAACAGCTACTGAAGAGCAGGTCTTGGACAAGAGCTCAGGTCTTCAGACCCCAGAGCCCATGCCCCCTCTGCCAGCCAACTGGCTACAGACCCAACCTGGCACAGACCCTCAGGAAGTGGGAGAAATGGGTGTGCCAGGATCAGTTCCAGGCTAGGCAGGGCTCAGCAAGACAGTGTAGGAGCACCGGGGACTCCCTACAGGAGAGGGTGCACTGGGGCTGGGCATGGAGGAGATGGAGAGAGTGAGGTTGCATTTGCATCTGGGGGCACAGCACGGGCAGAGGCCTGGGTGTGAGAAGCCTCAGCAGCACTCAAACAGCAAACAGATGGGACCAGCTCCTGGAGCCCAGGCTGGGGCCACACTCAGGACCAGGGCAGTGTAGAGTGGAGCTTATACAATGAGGGGGCATCTCCTGTCCTTTAGGCACTAGATGGGGAGGCAGGAGTGGTGAGAAGCCACTGAAGGCCTTATGAACCAGGTCCTGGCTGGGGATGCTGGTCATGAATAGTGGGGTTCAGAGAGGAGAGCCCATGGGCCTGGGAGGGCTGGGAAAGGTATCCTAAAGGTGGAGGTGGGGTCCAAGCTGGGCTCTGAAGTGGGTAAGGAGGGAGAAGATTAGGGAAGCACTGCAGGCCAGGGCGGTGGCGTGAGCAAAGGCATAGAGGCTGGAGAGCCCCTGGTGTGTACACGTGTATGCAGACACACGTGTGCAATGGTATGTGGGTAGGCTTCCTGGCTGGGATGGAACAGGGAAAAGTAAAGGTGAGGCTCAATGCCGTGGCATCCCAGGCTGATCCCCATTTACCTCACACCAACCCCACAAAGCCCAGTTCCTGATCCTGACTTTGCAAATGAGGGCAAACAAGGTTCAGGGGCCCAGCAATCTGACAAGTATGTTAGCAACAGAGCTGCCACTTATTGAATGCTGTTGGCCACCAAGCACCGAATCAGCTGCTTTGCACACACGTTTCTCACAAACACCCAGTGAGGTGGTGAGCCTATTTCACAGTCGCCTAGGTGAAACTGTGTGACGGACACTGGGACACAGGTGGCACAGGGCAGAAGTGAGGTCTAAGGCCATCTCAAGGAGACTGGGTGGCCCTGTGCTCTCATGTCCTCATTGAGGTTGAGGGGAGCAGAAAATGATGCAGTTGGAACCTTCCACAAGGCCTGCAGAACTGCCCTGAGCTACTCCAAGAGAAAAACCAGCTATGTGAGAGGCTCAGGTCAAGAGTGTGGCCTATTGAAGCCCATGGGCAAGGGTTGTTAATGAGAGTGAGTGAATGGGTCCTTTCGGTGTTCAGAGGAAGGCAACCCTTTTGAGCTTGAGGAAAAGTGAAATCAAAGAACACTGCCTGGAGAAGGTGACACCAGAGATGCAACTGCTACACTCCAGGTCTCCACCCACTTAGCCTTGCAGGTGATTCAAGGACCAGGGACAGGTCCTAGCTCCCAGGCTCTGCCAACAAATCTGTCCTTCAGGGCCCAGGGGCAGAATATAGAGAAGGCGAGGCCAAACAATACGCAAGATTCCTAGGGGCTCCAATAAGTGTAGGGACACGGGGGCCTGAGTCACCATCTGTGGTCCATTTACAAGGAGAACTGGCAGCTGAGGATGTGAAACTGGCACTCTGGAACTCCTTCCTGCTAGTCTGGGGCAGCCAGAAGGGTGTACAGTGACTGCCCTGTGAGCCCCCACAACCCATGCCCACCCTTCCATCGCCCCTGCAGCTGCTCTCACTAGTCTGTGCCAGGGTGAGCACTTGGCAGATCCACCCCTCTGCCTGGCCAGAGGGGAGCTGACAGCCCATAGGTGGCACTGGGAACCTTCCAACCATGCCCCACCACCTCACCCCTGGGAGCACCCACCCAGTGCCAAGCAGAACCCCGAGGACCCAGTTCCTGCCTCTTCGCCCTTCATCAGAGCTTGCCCCTACGCCCCCATGCCTAGGCGCCTGAGAAAGCCCAGCCTGTCAGGGCCTGCCTGTCCCCAAGGCAGTCCCCTCTGTGGGCTGAGGGTAGGATGGAAGACCAGAGCCCCTCTGATGACCCCACATCCCTGAAGCACCTCTGGAACTTCTCAAACCAGCTGAGCTGAGGCACAGCAATAAAGCCAGTTGGTAACACAGTCACAACAGCCAACACGCGGGGTGATGTGTGGTGCCAGGTTCCTTGTGAAGCACGTCATGCAAAACAGCTCATGCATCCTCACAACTTTCCATGAGGTGGGTTTTTATTATCTTCACCTTACAGAGGACACTGAGACCCAGAGACATTTACCTTTCCCAAAGGCCACCTGCCAGCCCGAAGTGGAGCAGGGACTGATCCCAGGTGGGCTGGCTTCAGGGGCTCTGCTCACCTCACCACATCGCAAGAAGAGGGCCATGGAAACACCACAACACTTGGTTTGAGGACTTCACCAGTGTCAGCAGTCACCACACCATCCCCAGCAACACCCATCACAACTAACATTCTCCAAGCACTGGCGACATTCCATGTTCTGTGCCAAACACAGGGACGTCGCAGCCTGAGCCCCCAAGCAGTGAGCCAACCCCAGGACCCTGAGGAAGGCCTTTGCAACAATGCCTGCCATGCACACAGGCAGGTCCTGGGCCCTGGCCCAGGTCTTCCTCAGTGGAATCATATTGTGACACTGTCACCCTCTGTCCCTTCCTCCTTCTCTCCCCACTTCCTCCTTCCTTCCTTCCTCCTTCTCTCCCCACTTCCTCCTTCCTTCCTTCCTCCTTCCCTTCCTTTCTCCTTTCCCTCTTCCACCTCCTCCCTTCCTCCCTCTATTGATCTTTCCTAACTTGTAGTACTGGCCCCATGCTGTGAGCAAATCTGCTTCCCCATCTGCACCTTGATGGGCCTGAACCAATCAATGGTTCCCAGGTTTGCAGGAGAAAGCCTACATACCCTTTGTCCCCCTCTCCCTGTCACCTGCCTAGGCTTCAGTCACTCTGGCCCAATGAAACCCAGGCCTACAGTGAGGTCAGTACCTGAATGAGAAATTGGCAACCCCAGGCAGGGGTCTGATGCAGGCTGATGGCCTAGGCCCTCCCTGCCTCTTTAGGATGCCCCACAGGGACCAGCGTGCTCTGACCTGGGAAGAGGGGTAAGGAGTGGGGTCCAGAGTGCTGCAGAAATCAGGGTCAGGGAGAAGAGGGTCTGGACCAGTCTCTGCTTTCTGCTAGCCTCCTGTCCCTTCCCCCTCAGCTGTTCTAGGATTCAATTCTTTCCCTGCTCTATTTTTCTTCTTTTGCAATCTCCAAGAAACCCAAGCCGCCAGATGGGTGGGGGCGATGATTGTTTTCTGTCTGACACATGGATTTCATTAGCAGCCCTGAGCATGCTGAGTCAGGAATGGCAGCTCCCCTGGGCTCAGGCCTTCCCCTAACCCCTCACAGCGTCCTGTCCTCAGCTGGACACAGGAGGCACAGGTGACAATACCTCTCAAAACTCCTTCAAAGGAGTGACCAGCCTCCTAAGGATGTCTTGGGAGTGATGGAGACTGAGGGCTTAGAGAATTGGGGCTTTCAGTTCAGTGCCAAACAGATGATCGCCAGGCTGGGTGTGGCTGGGCCTCATAGTCATGAAGAGTGGACGAAGAGCTCAGGGAAAGGACCTGGGTCCTGGATGTACTGCCCCCATCTGTACCCTAGTCTCTATTCCTACAGAGGTGCTGAGTGGGCCTTCAGAGCAAGAGGTCCTGCACTGACCCCAACTTGCCGATACATTCTAGAGATGAGGAAAGGAGACCCAGAGAGGTTAAATGGCTTGTTCAAGGTTGCAGAGCAGGTAAACAGCAGAGCTGGAACTTGAACTCTGGTCTTTGGGTTATAAATATGAAGCTGTTTTATCCTTTCACTAAGATCAGGGTCCTGATGTTGGTATATAGACCCTGAACCCTACCTGCCTTTAGGTGAAAGGTAATATCTGGCGTTTCTTCATCCTACCATCAGGGAGTCCTGTGGTGGCCACCTGATCTAAAGCAGCCTGCAGGTACTCTTCAGGGCCACAGTATGACTCTGTGGGGCCATTCCTCCATAAAGAGCTGTTAAAAATTATATTTTATGACCGTGTTGGTGTAAAGACAAATATTATCCAGGCTGGATTCGTTATTATTACATTATTTTCTTCTGGCTTGAAAATAAGGAAACATTCAAACATTTCTGTGGGCCCCTACAAGAACGCTGCCTGCTGTTTGTCCTGGAGAAGTCCACCCGGACAAACAGCCCGTTCTGCAGAACATGTCTTGCTGGCTGATATCTCCACATCTCTTACTAGCTGTGCCTACTGTCTAACTTCAACTAGAAGGCAAGCTCTAAGAGAACAGGAACCTTGCATTGCTTGTTCACTGTGGCATCCTTAAATGCTTGGCCCATAACAGGTGTTCAACAAACACTTGCTGAATGAATAAGTGAAGTTATCTTTGCAGGCAGGTATATTTGTTTCCCAGACAGTAGCACCCCACTTGCCCAGATGGCCACCTCAGAAGGCAGAGAGCTGTCCTCGACACCTTATCCCTCTCCCCCTCCCTCATGGGCACCATGGACCACAGATTACATTCTCATAGTGTCCAGAATTTGTCCCCTCACCTCCAAACTTTGCTCACCCTTGCCTGTATCTGGCTATATCCTCTATCCTGTGCCTGAGCTGGCTTTGTCTGCAGCCTTGCCTCCTCCAGCTTGGCCTCTAGCCTGCCTCCAGTATCGTCTTTCAAAATGCCAATCTGCGTGTCACCTAAAACCCTTGGGTGGCTTTTCCCTGCCCTCCAGATAAAATCCAAGTTGGTACAGCCTGGTACACAAGCCCTTTACCACCTGCTGTGGCCACATCTCCTGCTCCTCCCCTCAGGCATACACAGTGCCAGCTGTCGTCAAGGGCCCACAATTCTCAGAAAGCATACTCCTGTTGTAACACAATGGCTTGGAAGCCTTCCCCACCCCAGGCCCAGACTCTTTCTCTCTGAGGCCTCCTATGAAGCCCAGAGAGAGTTGGCTTCTCACTGCTAACCCAGTGGTAGCTCTGATTACCCTAAATTGCCAACAGTGTTTGCCTGTCTCACTGAGGACAGGGGTAGAGTCTTATCTAGCATAGGCCTGGCACACAGTAAGAGCCCAGGAAAGGTTGGGGGATTATAGTAAGTCCTGGGCCTGGCTTGATCCCAGGCAGATGGTGTGATACTGAGCCAAGTCCCCACCAGAAACCCATACACCTATGCAGGTAAGTGCATCTGGCTCAGAGCAAGATGCTCCTGCCTAGGTCTTCATGCTGCTGCCACACTAGTGTGTGGAGGCCAATGTGAGAAGCCCAGACAGATGGGCCCAATAGACAGCAACCATGACTCTCTTGCAGCTATCTGGGATTTCTTTAGCCACTATTGCAGGCAGCCCAACCCACCCCTGGCCTCCTTAACTGCACTGGGACAGCAGATACCCTGGGGTGGGACCAGTGGTAGAATCTACCGGAAACCCCAATTTGGCCGGACTAGGCCTAGTATGGCCTCTGCCCACATTGTCCTTGACCTTCTTTATTTCCAGCAAGCCATCTTTTTTAAAAACCCTGACTTTCTCAGAATGACAGTGGAGAGCCAAGTTCAGGTGCAAAGTAGAACCTAATTTGAAAATCATGGGCTCTGGAATCAGGAAGAGCCAAGTTTCAATTCGCGTTCCTGTTCACTAGCTGTGTGTGACTTTAGACAGGTCACTTAACTTCTCTGGACTTCAGTTTTATCATCTGGCAATCAGCTGACAAGAGTTTTTGAAAGAATTAAATGAGCTACTGCATATCACGTGCTAAACTCAATGGTAACCTCAATGCTTAAAAACTATTATTACTATTGTTATATTATTATTTCTTTTGAACTAGAGAGATGGCATATTGTGTGTGAACAGCAGTAAAAGCAGGCTTTTCAAGAAGTGCATGGCAGATATTCTAGGCTCCCTGGACTTCCCAAGCCAGTCCGGACATTGACTGAAGACAGACCTGGTCCAGGCATAGCCTCACCCACAAGAGGGGCTGCCCTTCAGTGAAGTTGGAAACTGGTCTCTAGCACCTTCCATCTCTGCTTTGGGGCCTCCCAGTGTTCCTGAAAAACCTAGTCCCTGCCCACACACACTGCTTCAGGGTCTACTCGAAACCACATGGGTCTGGTGAGCTGGGCTCTGGGTACCACTGTCCTACACTTAAGGTTGGAAAAGAACAGGTTTCCATCTTAGCTTCCTGTGTTGCACCACCTGGTACATTGGCAGTGAATGCTTTTTCTGTTTCTAATTAATTTTAGAGAGGTGGGAGGGGATAGAGAAGGACAGTGGGAGGAGTAAGAAGCATCAACTTCCATATGTGCCTTGACCATGCAAGCCCAGGGTTTTGAACCAGTGACCTCAGCATTCTAGATCGATACTTTATCCATCATGCCACCACAGGCCAGGCAGCATCAGTGAATGTTTTAATAGCACTTTCACTGCTCCCTTCCTCAGATCCCTGGGGCTGCATGAGCCCTGGGGCCGCATGAACAGCTTTAGGAGCTAGGTAAGGCTGGCTTAGGGTTATGAACATTCCATGCCCAGTTAGACCATTTAAGATTTTAAAGGCATTTAGAGCATTTAAAAATCATTCTACAGGAGAGGAGAAAAAAAACAGAAGAAATATTACAAGAAATAATGGCTGAAATTTTTCCAATCTGATGAAAAACTTTAATCAACACATCCAAGCATCTCAAGAGACTCCAATTAGGATTAATATGAAAAAAAAATGGACACATCATAGTAAAACTGCTGAAAGCTAAAACAAGAAGGAAGTCTTGAAAGCATCAAGAAAAAAAATGACACATCATTTACAATGGAATTCCAATAGTATTAATAACTGACCTCTCATCAGAAACAGTGGAGGCCAAAGGGCAATGCAATAATACATTCAATGTACTCAAAGAAAAATAAAACCTGTCAGCCAAGAATTCTATGCCCAGCAAACTATCTTTAAAAAATAAAAATGAGATAGAGATATTCTCAGATAAACAAAAACAGAGATTTAATTGCTAGAACACCAACCTTTCCAGAAATACTAAAGGAAATTCTTCAGGCTGAGAGCAAGTGGCCCAAACAGTAATGCAAAATACACATGAAAAAGACAAGGAGCACTGATAACGGAATTATGTAATGTAAAAAAGACAGTAAAAAATAAATATTTCCTTTTGTTTCTTCTCTTAGCTGATGTAAAAAGCAATTGTATAAAACAATATGCACGTAATCACACTATTTGCTCTATAACATATAGAAATGTAATATATTTGCCTATAATAGCACAAAAGAAGGAGGTGGGCACAAATTTGTCTTGGGCTAAGAAAATGACTCCAGATAGTAACTTGAATCTACAACAACAAATGAAGAGAACCAGAAATAAGAAATAAGAAGGCTAATCTGACAATGTTTTAGCTTTCTCTGTGTGTGTGTGTGTGTATATTTATATGTATAATATATATGTACAATCTGTATGTATTATATATACATGTACATAAATATATATGTATATATATATTTGCTTTCCTTTCCTCTTTCAGCTTCTTTAAACACAAAATTATATAAATAGTTATAATCCGTGATATTAAACTTGTAACATATATAGATGTAATGTGTGTAACAATAATGCCACTAAAACAAAAAAAAAAGAGACTAGAGCTATATAAGAGTAATAGTTCTATATGGCATAGGAATTAAGTTAGTATCAATCTGAAGCAATTCTGACAAGTTAAGATGAATAAAATAAGCCCTAGAGCAAACAGTAAGGAAATAGCTTTAAAAACTAGTAAAAAGAAATTAAAATGTTACATTAAAAATGATCATTTATTGCAAAAGGAGGCAATAAAGGAGGAATAGAAGACAAGAAAGGACATGAGTAATTTAGAAAACAAAAAGAAAAATGGCAGGCCTAAGTCCAACTCTATCAATAATAGCATGTATCACCTGACCAGGCGGTGGCGCAGTGGATAGAGCATCGAACTGGGATGCGGAAGACCCAGGTTCGAGACCCCCAGCTCGCCAGCTTGAGCATGGGATCATCTAGTTTGAGCAAGGCTCACCAGTTTGGACCCAAGGTCGCTGGCTCCAGCAAGGGCTTACTTGCTCTGCTGAAGGCCCGTGGTCAAGGCATATGTGAAAGCAATCAATGAATAACTAAGGTGTCCCAACGAAAAACTGATGATTGATGCTTCTCATCTCTCTCTGTTCCTGTCTGTCTGTCCTATCCCTCTCTCTGACTCTCTCTCTCTGTAAAAAAAAAAAAAAAAAAAAAAAAAAAAAGCGCATATATCAAAAACAGCAGTAATAACAGCATTATCAATAATGCAAACAGATTAAATAAGCCAAGCAAAAGGCAGATTTGGATAAAAAGTAAATCAAGATCCTACTGTATGTTATCTATAGAAGACATATTTTAGGCTCAAAGATTTGAACAGATTGATAATAAAAACAAAAAAAAAGGAAAAAGATCTATCATGTAGACAGCAACTATAAAAAGGTTGGCTACCCTGACTATCAGGCCAAATAGATTTAAAAAATGTTACTAGAGATAAAGATGGCATTTTATAATGACAAAAAGGATCAATCAATAATGGAAATACAATTATAAACATATTGTATTTCCCATGTATAAGACACACCCTTTTTTGAAAAATTTGGGGTCTAAAAACTGGGTGCATCTTATACAGTGGTTGTTGATTTTTTTACTTGCATTTCCTGCTTTTTCGGACTTGTTTTGGGCTCATTGTTGAAGATAGTGATTCATCATCAGATACAGATGAGGACAAGCTAATGACTAGGAGTTTTGAGAGTGATGAGGAATTGTATGAATTTTATGATGAATAAACCTTGAGTTCAATAACTTTATGTAATACATTTTTTTTTCAAATTTTGGGCCCCAAAATTAAGGTGTGTCTTATACATGAGAGCGTCTTATACATGGGGAAATACGATAGATGTACTTAATAACAGAGCACCAAAATACATGCAGCAAAAGCTGACAGAATTGAAGGAAAAAATAGTCAGTTAAACCATAATAAAGATTTCAATACCCTTACTTATTATAATGGACAAAGAACTAAGTAGAATATCAACAAGGATTCAGAAGATATGATCAATATCATACACTGAATAGACCGGACAGACATCTCTAGGACACTCCACCCAACAACAGCAGACTACCTTTTTCTCAAGTGCACATGAACCATTCTCTAAGACAGCCCACATGCTAGGCTAATGAAACAATCCACAATAAAGCTAGAAGCATTGAAATAATATAAAGTATGTTCTGTGACCACAATAGAATAAAATTAGAAATCATTAAATAAAGATATCTTGGAAACTCATAAATATGTGGATATTGAACAACATACTCCTAAATAACCAGTGGGTCCAAGAAGAAACAGGGATATGAAAAAATATGCAGTGCCCTGGCTGGATAGCTCAGTTGGTTAGCATGTCATCCTCATATGCAAAGGTTGCCAGGTCGATCCGCGGTCAGGGCACATACAGAAACATACTGCCATTTACAACAACATGGATGGATCTTGAGAACATTATACTGAGTGAAATAAGTCAATCAGAAAAAGCTAAGAATTGTATGATTTCACACATAGGTGGGATATAAAAGAGACTCGTGGACATAGATAAAAGTGAAGTGGTGAGCAGGGATAGAGGAAGAAAGAGTAGGGAGTGGGGGACAGGATTAAAAAGGGACAAATATAAGGTCACAGAAAATCATTTGACTTTGGGTGATGGGCACACAACACAATCAACAGTTCAAATGCTATAGAAATATTTACCTGAAACCTATGTACTCTTACTGATTAATGTCACCTCATTAAATTTAATTTTATAAATAAAATAAAAATGAAAATGCCCTGTGATAAGTTAAAATGGAGATATGACATACCAAAACTTTTGGAATGCAGCTCAGAGGAAAATGTAAATGCAGCTGTAAACATCTACAGAAGTCCTCACTTAACACCATTGACAGGTTCTGTGGAGTTAAGTGAAACAACAAAGAATGAACCCAATTTTACCACCGATTCATTGATATAAACAGGAGTTTATTTCCGATGGCATCTCATCAATCTTTTAATGAAGTGACATTCAATTATGATACGCTGTACATATAAAAAGGAAGAATGATGTAAAAGTCAGTAACCTAACCTTCCACTTAAGAAACTAGAAAACTAGCCTGACCAGGCGGTGGCACAGCGGATAGAGCATCGGACTGGGATGCGGAAGATCCAAGTTCGAGTCCCCAAGCTCGCCAGCTTGGACCCAAGGTCGTTGGCTCCAGCAAGGGGTTTCCAAGGGGTTGCTCAGTCTGCTGAAAGCCCGCAGTCCAGGTACATGTGAGAAGGCAATCAATGAACAACTAAGGTGCTGCAACGAAAAACTGATGATTGATGCTTCTCACCTCTTTTCGTTCCTGTCTGTCTGTCCCTATCTATCCCTCTCTCTGACTCTCTCTCTGTCCCTGTAAAAAAAAAAAAAAAACTAGAAAACTAAACTGAGAGCAAGCTGAAGGAGGAAGTAATTAATTCGAGTGAAGACTTGAAAGTAAGGACTCAGGAATATGCGCACACCCACGTTTGTGGCAGCATTACTCACAACAGTCACAAAGTGAAACCAATCCAGTTGTCCATTAATTAATAAATGAAGAAACAAAATGTGGTAATCACAACACACACACATGAATATTATTTAACCTCAAAAAAGGAAGGAAATCCTGTCACATGTTACAACATGACTGAACGTTGGGGACATTCCAAGAGAAATAAGCCAATTGCAAAAGGACATATACTGTATGATTCCACATCTAAGAGGTCCCTAGAGTAGCGTAATTCATAGAGACAGAAAGTAAATGGTTGTTGGAGGGATTATTGCTTAATGGGGACAGAGTTTTAGTTTTGCAAGATGAAGAGTTCTGTGGATGAATGCTGGTGATGTTTGTCCAACAATGTGAATGTACGTAATGCCACTGAACTATACATTTAAAAATGGTTAAGATGGTAAATATTATGTTATATGTATTTTGCCAAAATTTTTAAAGATTAAAATAAAAAGTAATGAAAGTGAGAATATAAAAATAATAAAGGAAATTAAACTCAGTTCTTTGAAAAGTTCAACAAAGTTGACAAAATCTTAGCTAGATTGAGAAAAGACTCAAATTACAAGAATCATAAATGAAAGGAATTAGATTATGAACAACAATATGCCAATGAATTAAATAACAGATGAAATGGACAAATTTTTAGAAAGACACAAACTACAGAAACGTACTCAAGAAGAAATAGAACATCTAAATAGACCTATAATAAGAAAGGAGATTGAACTAGTAATTAAAAAAAATATCTACCTGGCCCTGGCCAGGTAGCCCAGTTAGAGCATCATCCAGATATACCAAGGTTATGGGTTTGATTCTGGTCAGGGCACATAGAAAAATCAGCCAATGAATGCATAAATAAGTGGAACAGCCTGACCAGGTGGTGGCAAAGTGGATAGAGCGTCGGACTGGGATGCGGAAGACCCAGGTTTGAGACCCCGAGTTCGCCAGCTTGAGCGCGGGCCCATTTGGCTTGAGCAAAAGCTCATCAGCTTGGACCCAAGGTCACTGGCTCCAGCAAGGGGTTGCTCAGTCTGCTGAAGGCCTGCGGTCAAGGCACATGTGAGAAAGCAATCAATGAACAACTAAGGTGTTGTGACGGCAACGAAAAACTAATGATTGATGCTTCTCACCTCTCTCTGTTCCTGTCGGTCTGTCCATATCTATCCCTCTCTCTGACTCTCTCTCTGTCCCTGTAAAAATAAATAAATAAAATAAGTGGAACAACAGGGTGCAATAAATAAAAATTAAAAGAAATAAAGGAAAACCCAAGCCAGATGCTTTCACAGATGAACTTTACCAAACATTTAAAAAAAATTAATAATAACTCTTCACAAAATGTTCCAGTAAATAGAATGGGATGGAACACTTCCCAAATCATGGAATTGATAAATGATACTACACGGACAAAACTTGAAAAGAGTATGTTCAGTGAAAGAATCTAGGCACAAAGACCATGTAGTATATAATTCTATTTATATAAAATGTCTATAACTGGCAAATCTATAGACACAGAAAGTCGATTAGTGGTTTCCCAGGGGCTCAGGAACAGGGCTTGACAGCTAGGGAGTGTGCGGTTTCTTTTTGAGGTGATTAATGTTTTATTGATGGTTGTAGAGTGATGGTTACACAGCTATGTGAATATACTAACACTCATTGAATTGTACACTTTAAATGGATAAATTATATGGTATATAAATTACATCTCATTAAAGCTACTACCAAAATAAGCACTCCACTTTTAAATATTATATATTCTGAGCTCCTTATAATATTTTACTTGAAGCAAAGGTTTCCATGCCTTATAAAAGCCTCGTTCAGCCTGACCAGGCGGTGGTGCAGTGGATAGAGCGTCGGACTGGGATGTAGAGGACCCAGGTTTGAGACCCCGAGGTCACCAGCTTGAGCGCGGGCTCACCTGGCTTGAGCAAAAAGCCCACCAGCTTGGACCCAAGGTCACTGGCTCTAGCAAGGGGCTACTCAGTCTGCTGAAGGCCCGCGGTCAAGGCACACGTGAGAAAGCAATCAATGAACAACTAAGGTGTCGCAATGAGAAACTGATAATTGATGCTTCTCATCTCTCTCCATTCCTGTCTGTCCCTATCTGTCCCTCTCTCTGACTCTCTCTCTGTCCCTATAAGAAAAATAAATAAATAAAAAATAAAAGCCTCGTTCACACATCCCTTCATTCGTGAAGGCCTTAGCACCTGATATGTGTGGTGTCTGGGCTGGCATGGGGTCAGACAGTGAGGGGTACAGAGATGAATCTGGCCACTCATTGCCCCGAGCTAGTGGTCAGGTGAGGGGTGGGGAACACCCAATTAAATTCCAGCCTTACAAAATACCTAGGACCTTCCTGGTAGGGTGCACTCTCCATCGTGACCCAAGGGAGAAAAACAATGCTAGCCAACATTTATTGAGTGCCCACCATGTGCCAGGCACTGTGCAAGCCTTTTCCACTTATTTCATTGGACTCTCCCAGTCCTATGAGGTAGAGTCCTCATTAGCCTCATTTTATAGATAAAACTGATATTTCGAGCCTTCGCCTTCCCACCTCTCCTCAGGGTGGAGGGGTGCAGAGGGACCCTTGGGTCTGCAGCGGTCCCAGATAGAATCAGGTTTGTGATGGGGCCAGAAGAGGACTCTCCTCATTCAAGGGAGAAAGTGAGGCTCCACCGGCCACGGTGGTGTCACTCAGAGTGGCATGGGTGCTCAGGGACGCAGAGAGCATGGAGGTCTCAAGATTGGGGTGCTAATAATGGCCCGTGCTGACATCAGCATGTCACCTCTCTGAGACTCTTTCTTCAACTGTAAAATGGGGCAGTTACTCATGTTTCTGCCAGAAAGTAGAGCCCTGTACAAGATGCATGAACAGACTATGTGATGCACATGAAGAACCAGGGTTTGCCCTGCAGGGACGGGGAGAGCACTGAGGGCAGGCACACCTGGCCCCACACGTAGAAGACCTCTGGCCCCCACTCACACATTGCTTCACCAGCCTGCCACCTCCAGTGGTCACGCTGTGGGAGGCACTGCCACCCTTCTCCCCTCAACCCCAGCCCCACTCATGCCCTCCTTGGCCTGGAAGCCTTCCCAGGCTGCGAGCCCAGCGTGAGCACACCTCCTCGGAGACCCAAGATCCCTGATGGTGTCTGAGTGCCACCTTCTGGGGGTGCAGTTTAAAAATCACATCTCTTCCACTGACCCACTCAGTGATCTCACATAGTGCTTGACTCACACACAGCCGCACGTCACATGAGGCTGATGAGACCACTTTACACGTCAGTCGTGCTTGGAGAGCTTACCACAGCACCCATGTCCTCGGTGGGGCTAAGTCCTGCCTTGCCCACTTCACAGGCTCAGGCGGGACAGGATGGAGTCAAACTTTTGAGGTGTTTTGTGGATGACTGAGAACAGAAAACCCCTCTACTGGGGGCTCAGCTGGGGAGGGCATGGGGGTGCTGATGATGGGCCATGGACACAGCTCTGAAGACCAACTGGGTCCTTAGTTGCCTGTTTGCTTTCTACATATTGAGTAGACAGGCTCACCAGAGCGTGGATCTGGAGAACAGCCACCTGTGGGTCAGCTCCCACTACTCAGGAACCAAGGAGGGCCTCCCTTGCCCAGGGGGAGGCCTAGATCACTGGTGTACATGAATCACTGGGTGGGTGGAGGGTCTTATTAAAAAGCAGCCCTGGGGTGGGCCTGAGATTCTGTATTTCTGACAAGCTCCCAGGCAATACTGACTCAGCTATGCCTGGCTGCACTTTAAGCAGCAAGCACAGAAAGCAGGGCATGGCCGTTTGTGAGGGTCACGATGAGCAAGAAGAACGTGTTAGCTCCCACTGGTCCTGGAGGGACCCAGCCCCACCCAGCCATGCCCTCGGCTCCCAACATCTGGAGGGTGAGACAGCATGGATTTTCTGACTGTACAGGATTTTGTTTCCATTACATACATAAAATAAAAGTTGTACCACCTCATTAAAAACACTAGAAACTATAAAAAAATAATAGGGAAAAATCACTGATAATCTCATATTGTATTTAAAACAACTGTTGCCTGACTTGTGGTGGCACAGTGGATAAAGCGTCTACCTGCAATGCTGAGGTCACTGGCTTGATACCCTGGGCTTGCCCCATCAAGGCACATATGGGAGTTGATGCTTCCTGCCCCCCCCTTTCTCTCTCTCCTCCTCTCTAAAATGAATAAAGTCTGAAATTTAAAAAACAAACAAACAAACAAAAAAACTGTTAACCTCTCTCCCTGGGATTCCAAAGCCATGTCCATCAGATAGCCAGGGGTCCTCTCACGAGCAGGGTCTGCCCAGGAGCCCCACCCAGTCGTGGCCAAGCGTTCAGTGAGATGGAGGCTGCTCCCTACACCTTCTATCTCCTGGTCCCATCCCCAGCCCCACAGTGCCTTTACCCAGGCCCATCGTGGGGGCACAGTCGGGGTAGGGCCACTTACTGCCTCACAGGCAGTAGGCTGAGGGGGAAGCCTGCTGCAGGGGAGGCAGAAGGGGGTTCTGGGGGGAGGGGGCGCACATCTGGATTCCTGGCCCAGAGCCCACATTCCTTCCCTGTGAGTGTGAGAAGACGGGGTCTCGGGAGAAAGCTATGAGGAGGCTGCTGGCCCCCGTCCTGCCTCACCGTTATCAGACCCACCCTGGCAGAAAGACAGGTAAGGGACTTGAAGGCCCAGAACCTCATTTTGGGGTCCCTCACCCAGACTGCTGCCTAACCAGTGCAGGTCCAACCTGGGTCTCTGTCCTGTTCATACCAGCCAGTCTTATCTCAGAAATACCAGAGGGGACCACAACGCCACTTGCTCATGGAAGCAGAGGAGAGAGAATGGGGGTAGGGGAGAGTAAGGGCTTTACCCATAGGAGCTGGTCCATAGGTCAGTAGTGGACCCATGACCTCCGCCTGGGCCAGGCTGCCTTACCTGGGGGCAGTCCTTGATGTAGTGTCCTTTGTTGAAGCACAAGTGGCACAAGTAGTTGGGTGGGGGTCTCTTGCTGGGCTTTCGGGTCTCGGAGGTGAGGGTCAGGTCAGAGAAGTGCTCAGTGAGGGAGCTGAGGCCGTCAGCGATGTTGTTGAGGGAGCCATAGGGCGAGGTGCTCTTGTACACACTGCTGCTCAGTGCCTGTGGGGACAGAGGCTGTGAGAACTCTGGAAGGCCTGGACACATTCATGGGCAGCCATGAGCTCAAGGAAATTTCCATGGGCACATGTGCGCATGGGCACACACACACACACACACACACACACACACACACACGTGAATTCACAATGACCCTGCTGCTGCCTATGGGATCTGGCCTCCTGGAGCCTGAGTTCAAATCCTAACTCTAGTTGTATGTTATGAACAAGCCAGTTAACCACTTTGGGCCACAGTGGCCCTGTCTGGAAAATAGGCATAATAATAACTACCTCCTAGGGTTTCTATAAAGACTAACGTAAAATTACATATAGCACTAATCTCCTACCTGGCACTTAGGAACCGCTCCATAAGTGGTGTAATGAGAATGATTGTGATAATCACTATTATCACTAATTCCTTACACAGTGCCAGGAGATAAACAGGTATAGAAAAAAACAACCTGCTAGGTTTGGCGCTCTGCCACTTACTGGTAGAGGGACTAGAGACGAGTCACTTATCTCTGAGCTGACTCAGTTTCTTCAACTTGTAAGAACAAAGAAAATCAGATGCATCATGGTTTCCCTTGTACAGAAGAGTGGACTGGAAGCCACACTTTGCCCAGTCTCTAGCAGCTGGAGGCCTGTGCAGACTGTGTCTGGGGAGCCCTCAGCCTGGCCCCGCCAGCTCTCTGGGAGCCCAGGGAGGAAGTGGCCCACCTCTCTCACCTCTCCCACCTCCAGTTGACAGGAACCAGATGTCTTGCCTGGCTTCAGAGCAGTTGCGGCCCAGCCTCTCCTGGTGTATATACTCTCTACTTATAGGAGTCACAGGTTCTGCGGCCAGGCACACAGGAATTTAGTAAAGATGGGCCAGCAGGGAGGCCATGGGTCTCCTTTACTGGAGCGAGGCCAAGGCTGAAAAGAGGCAGCTTTCTCAGGAGGGTCAGTGACAAACCTGGGCATGGGTTTGGGCATCCCCTAACCCCAGCTCAGGTGCCCAAGAACTCCAGGAGTAAACTACGGGCCTAATAGAGAGACATGGCCTTGTTCTTGGGAATCCCTAGGCCGATGAGCGATGAGAGTCCCTGAGAGGAAGTTGCCTCAGGCTCCCTTACAAAGATGGGGCCGACAGAGGCCCAGGATGGGGACAGTCCTTTCTGTGTCATGAAAAGAGGATGGAGGTGAGCTAAGAGTTGGCCCCAGGGGTTCAGGCACCCCCTACAGCAGGACAGATCCCTCCCTCACACATGTATACCTCAGCTCCCTGCTTGTTCCATCTCTGGAATCTGGCACTCCCTTCCCAGAGGACACAGCCCTCACCATCTGGGTGCCAACACTCTCTGACTCCCTGGACACCCTGCTCTGTGACTCTGGGCTAGCCCTCTTCCTCTCCGGGCTGCTGTTCCCCCTTGTGTAGGTCTGGAAGGAAAGACACAGACAGTATATCCAGGGCAGCCTGGCCCTGCACTCAGTCGGCCTCCAGGACCCGGGCACAGAACTCAAATGCTCCCTCCTACTGACGATCTCTGCTGTAGCACAGCCCAGTGCTGCCCTGAAATCCAGGTCCGTGGAAGATACCACACAAACCTGTACTCAGTCTGAGGGCATCTCTCCAGCTCTCACATAGCCCAGAGTGGGGTGGTACATCCTGAGAGTCAGAGGGTGCCCATCCCTGCAATGTATGCAAGTCAACACTATGCAACCTTACAGGGTATGGGACGGTTCCAACGGAAATGGGGTAGATGATAACTGAGCACCTACTCTGTGCCATGCCCTGGAAACTTTACACATATTAAGAGAGCAGGTGCTCGGCCTGACCTGTGGTGGCGCAGTGGATAAAGCATCGACCTGGGAACACTGAGGTCGCCAGTTGAAAACCCTGCACTGGTCTGGTCAAGGCACACATGGGAGTTGATGCTTCCAGCTCCTCTCCCCTTTCTCTCTTTCTCTCTCTCTCACTCTGTGTCTCCTCTCTAAAATGAATAAAATAAAATAAAATAAAATAAAATAAAATAAAATAAAAAGAGAGCAGGTGCTCACAACAACCCTGTGAGCCACTGTCCCATTGTACAGATTAGATGACTATGTTCCAACTTGCACTGAATGAACTGGGAAACTTATAACAAATACAGTTTTCTGGGCCCGACTTCAAACCTATCAAAGAAGCCAACTGGTATAGCGGACCTGGAACCTATACTTTTTACTTTGGTAAACTACACATACATAAAATCTATCATTTTAATGTTTAACTGTACAGTTCAGTAGCATTACTTTTTATGCATTAAAATAGCATTATTAAAGTAGCGTTATTTTTATGCAACCATCATCACCATCCATCTCCAGACATTTTTCATCATCCCAAACTGAAGCTCTGTCCCCATTAAACACTAACTCCTCCTCCCTCACCCCCAGCTCAAATCTGCATCTTTAAAGCCCCTCCAGGCAGTTCAGGTACAACCAGCCCAGCCCCACCTGGCAGAGTACCTGGGCTTTCTCACTGTCAAGGTCTCTCCTTGAGTGGACACTAGGCCCCACCCCACACCACCAGCTCGAGGGGGCCTCCCTGATGGCTGTTCCTCCAAACACGAAATTTGAAGCTCCCAATGCGTGACTCACCCTCATGGCTGCGAAATGCAGTTTCACAAACAACAACCCTCTTTTCCCCCCTTTTCTTTCCTTTTTCTTTTCTAGATGAGATTTAAGCAAGTCCACAGGAATCAGGACTATTTGGGCAGCAAGTTAAGAGGAAGGGGAAGTCCGGCGGGCACCAGAAAGGGCATGGATCCCACTGGAGAGCCTTTCCCTGGGCCTGGGCCCTGCCCATGGGGCTCTGCCCACAGGGCCCCTGGATCCTGGGGCAACCTCAGGCCTCTGAGCAGGCTGCCCTCTCCCTGGCAGCTCAGCACCTCACAAGATGACAGGAGGGCCCTGTCACACGGCAGCTCCTGCTCAGAGAGACGGTATAGAGCTCCTCTCCTCACTGCTGCTCCCACCACCAGAGTGCTCTGGCCTGTCTCTCATGGCCGCTCCAGACCCAAGTCAAGATGCTGCCACTTTGGAGCTGGAAGGACAGAGTGGTGAGCTGAGACAACCCTGCTCTCACAGGTGGAGAGACTGAGACTCAGAGAGGACCAGGGGCACAGACCAGGGCACACAGTTAGACCCAAGGGCCAGGAGTCTGGCCTGCCCCCTGCCCTGCCCATGTTGCAAAGGTGGGTGGGGCAGCAAGCTGTTTCCTCTCTGAAGGAGGAGGAGCTCCGGCCAGGGAGGTGAAAGGTGAGCCAGCCTCTCAGATGTTTCCCTGGCCTGTGCCCACTGGATGGAGCAGAGACCAGGACACACAGAGCTTCCTCCCCTCTGGCTGCAGAGTTGGGGCCTGACCTCTTGGGTTTCCCATGTGCAAAATGTGAAATGCAGCAGGGAAGGTGGGCAAACTTGATGACCCAGCAGCCTACTGTCTTACGGTCTGACACCCAGGTACTAAAAGATACTCACAGAGCCCAGCTCGCACACGGCACTTAATCAACAAGAACGCCTCTGTTCCAGGTCCTGCCATCTGCAGCCAAGGGCAAGGCTGGGCAGGATGCCCTGTCAGTAGTCAGCCCCTAACTCTGCAACAACCAAGCTGCTCCTCTGTGTGTCCATGGACCATAGCTTTTCTACCTTCAGTTCTTCACTTGCTGTCCACCCCCTGGCGGCCCTCTCTGTGTCCATACAGACCTCTTGCAGAACCTGGCTCTTGATCTGGGTCCAACTCTAGTGGTGGGGCTGTGAAACCACCACTCAGGCCTCAAACTCCACAGGCCAGTGTGAAACGCATAGCTTCAGAGGTGTTCCCAAGGTTCTACTGGCCACAGAGGCCCTAGCTCCCTCCAGGGCCTCCTGGACCTTGCAGCCATAGCCCTGTCTCTCAATGCTATAGGTGGGGGTGGGGACCACCCCATGACTCCCCTGCCCTTGTCTGAATTCTCTCTCCAATCCCTTTGCATGATGATAGCTCCTCATGTCTCCATGAGGCTGGACATTCCTGAATAAGATTCTGCAATCTTGTCACTCCAGAGCCCAAAGTGTTCGGGAGCTCCCTACACTTGTGATGCTCCTGGGCACAGACACTCAAGTGCAGAGAATGGCCTGGGAGCCCCACGTGACAGAAGAGGAAGCAGATGCCTTAACACCTTTAAGGACTTAGGTTCAAGTCTCCTAGTTCCTGTGAACTAGGATGGAGGGTGGCCTTACCCCAGTTTAAGCTGCTTTGGGCTCTGGTTAACAAAGCCCCACTAGCGGATGGGTAGAAGCCTCTGGGCCATCAAGTCCCATCATTCTGGGGAAAAAAGCCACCAGTCCTGCCTCCCAGGGACCCAAGCAGTGAGCAGAAAGTGTGGGATCCTCACACCACATCTAGGGGACAGAGTGTCAGAGTCCTGTCCATAGCTGCAACTTTCCTAGGTTCTGGCTTGGCCGCTGGAGAAAGTGAGCTGGGAAGACACTAAAGTTTTTTCTGATCCTACTTGTGTGACATCTTGACTAGAACTTTTCCCTTTCTCATTACTTTATAGAACCGGAAGCCAGGGCTCAGAGAAGCTGAGTAACTTGCCAAGCACGTGGCTGAGCAGACATTGACACCCACCCAGATCTGTTGGCCCATTGTATTTCAGCCACCACACAGCCTCCAAGGCTTGGCTTCCCCTCCAGGAAGGGGAGCCAGAGGAAAACGCCAGGTGTAAACCATTCTTGGTACAGAGGTCTTATGACATCATATTACCAAGCCCCTCAGCACTGGCAATATGAAGCCCCAGCTTTCCTGGGCTACGTGAGGGATCTGGGCCCTGGAGCTGGTGGTTCTGCTGAGGATTCTGCTGAGGGAGTCCAGAGGCAGAGATATCCACGCCTGACTCAGTCTGCCAAACTCTGCTTCTCCTGCCCTGCCCCCCACTCCAGGACAGTAGTAGGGCACAGTAGGCAAGAGGCATGCCAGAATTAGGGCAGGTGGACAGAACTTCCAAGATTGACCTGGAGGGAGAAGAGACCAGTGCTAAGCAGAGGCAGGGACAGCAGGCAGACAAGGCAGCACCCACAGGGAAGGACATAGAGGAGGGCAGCAACTGAAGACAAGAGGTCTGGAAGGGCAAATGTTGAACACTGCCCCACAAGCCCACGTAGGGCCCAGAGGGGGAACCTCTGAGCTTAGTCCCTAGTTACGTAGGGCTTCTTTCATCAGTTGAACTGAACAACTGCTTTCTTATCCCAAAAGTGTCCCTTGTACCCCCACACACAGATGTGTGTGCGTGCATATACACTCACTTGCACACACATGCTCGCCCACACTTCTCTCTTGGAGACAAGAAACCATTCATCTTGCAAATGACTCTACCCTTTCTGCAAGGGATCTGCCCTTCTTCTACCCCCAGGGTCTATCTCGGGTGCCAGCCCACAGTCAAGTGCACATGTGCATGCACGCAGGCACGCAAGCAGAGGCGGATGTGGGCTTAGCTGGGCTTGGTTGTCAAAGCAAAGAGTTGGCCAATGGGAAAATAAACCACACCCAGAGGGAAGGTTTCCCCAGCCATAGCCAGACCCCAGCTCTGCTCCTGCTTGTTTCCACAGTCCAAAGCTGACCTGCAGGTCAGGAGCGTGGCGGAGCTGGCACCTTCACTCAGGCAACATTTCACCGGGGACTCCCAATGGCACCACTACCCCTGAGGTCCATGCACCCAGGATGTGCAAAACAAAATTCCCCAAACACAGCCACTGCTCAATGAGACATCCTAATTTAAACAACAATTCATGTTCTTTTTGGCCAGGGAGGAGCGGGGAGAGAAATGGGAACAAGACCAAGAGGTGGAGGAGCAGTGACAGAAAGACAAAGCAATGAGGACACAGGGGAGACCCCTCCTCATTCAGTTCCTCTACTCCACCCAACTCACCAGCCACCTGACAGGTGCTCACATTTCACAGCCAGATGCCCTTTGCCCAGCGAGAGAACAAGCCTTGGGGACCAGGCCACCTCTTGCTTCTAAAATATATTCACTGAATGAAAGCAGAAATCATGAACCCGAACCTGAGAACTAGAAAGGACCCTAATATATAGTTAGTCTGAGGTGACACTGAGGCTTGCAGCCTCAATATCAGGAGGCCCTGATTAGGAATCCGTGGTTGAGATGAGGGTGCCACGATCCCCTTGAATTCATGTACGACCATGTGTGTCTGCTTGTGCACATATGCTGTGCTCTGTGCACTGTGTTAAGGAGAGAAACTCTAGCCACTTCAGATCCTCAAAGAGGTCTATAGCAAAGAAGGGCAAGAACCATTAGTATACCTCAGCTTCTGCTGGGACTCCTTTAGGGACAAGGTATCACCATCTCCCAAGTCACCTCTTTCCAATTAATCAAGATTAAACATTCCTTCTGATCCTCCTGATAAAACAGGAGGCTAAGAGATTGAGGAGAACACTCACATAGACACAAGCCTGGGGGAGGAAAAGAGGAGAAGGTTCCATTCAAGTCATCCTCCCACCCATTCACTTAGTAAACATTAACTGAGCACCTAGTACATGCTGGGCACTGACTAAGCACTGGATACTAGGGTTGCAAAGTGGGGAAAGCTGAGCTTCTCACTCTCAGAGTGCTGACAACAGGGCTATCAAGACACACACATAGAATACATATTTTACGTCAAGACCAATTATTAAGACGTGCTTTACCATACAAGTCCTGTGCCATGGGCAGAAAGTGGAGGGACAAAGAAGCTGGAGAAGGTATGCTGCCAGAGAAGGGGCTTGTGCCCATAAAAAAGTAATTTGGAGTCTGTCAGTTGTACAGGGCGGGGAACAGCATTTTAGGTAGAAGTAATAGCAAGTGCAAAAGCTTTGAGTGGGACTGCCTCGTGTTTTCAGAAACCCCAAGTAGAGCAGTATGGCTAGAGAAGGATAGAATAAAAGATTTGGCCCTGGCTGGTTGGCTCAGTGGATAGATCATTGGTGGTGTGCAGAAGTTCTAGGTTTGATCCCTGGTCAGGGCACACATGAGAAGCAACCATCTGCTTCTCTTCCCCCCTACCCCCCTACCCCTTCTCTATCTCTTCCCCTTCTGCAACCAGTGGCTCAGCTGGTTGGAGCAAGGGCCTCAGGCACTAAGGATAGCTCGGTTGATTCGAGCATTGGCCTGGACGGGAGTTGATGGGTGGATCCCAGGTGGGGCACATGTGGGAGTCTGTCTATCTTCCCTCCTCTCACTTAAAAAAAAAAAGATTATACACCACCACCACCACACACACACTCACATATACACACTCAGAACAGTTCAAGTATCTATCCTGAGACCTAAGCTAGAGCCCTGGGTCTGCCACTGATTTCCTGACTGTTTCATCCTCCTCTTGAAGAGCCTTAGTTTCCCCATCTGGACAATGGGGATGCTACAGACAGGCTATGAGGTGAGACAGTAGTGCTCAGTGTCCATCTCCTCTGGCTCTCCCAAGCAGGCTGCCTTGGGACTCACCTTCCCGAGATCAGGGACAAAACATCAGAGGCGCTGACGCTGGACAGAACACCCCAGTTCTGGCCTGCCAGGCACTGGAGCCCACAGAACAATCCAGGTGAAAGCTAACCTGAAGGCCAGCAGAACGGGCCAGCGTAATGCAGTCAGAATACAGGGGAGTTCTAGATCTAGACCTGTCACTGACTTGCAGAGTGACTAGTCAGGCCTGTTTTCTCTTCTGAAAGTGGGAGCGATGAGGACAGAGAAGCCAAATTAAAGCACCACTCAAGCATAAGGGACTGCCCCTCAAGGGCCACCTTCTCTGCAGAGCCTCCTTCTGGGTGCTCACAGCACCTGGCTCTCTGACGCTGCTAATTAGTAATTACCAGTGTTGCTTGCTTTCCCCACTCCTGAGGTGTGGTCTCCTCCCTGAGGCAAGGCCCACTCAGTTAGCTTAATTTGATGGAGGGAAAGTCAGGCCACCTCAGCCAACAGATCCTTGAATGACAGTCCTTGCTAAATCAGATCTCAGCCTCCTGGGGATGAAGACATCCTCTCAAACTCCTGACTGGGCTAGAACGGTCACTCCTCCCAGGACCTGGGTCTGCACCCCTAAGCTACCCCACACAGACCACAAAAACTGCTGGGAACAGATTCAGCTGCTGAAGCCCACCCTTGGCCCTACTGAGACAAATTCCCATCCTCACACAGGTACGTGGCTTTGTTCTACACATCCACATGCCTTGGCTCATCTACACCTGTGGACAGCACAGGTGACACATCAAAACCTTCAGAAGACTGTCAAGATATGGGGCCCTTTTAAAATAGGACCTCACAGTCTCTCTTTCTAGGCTTCTAATAGCCCTATCTATGCAGAATTATCAAAGCCCCATCTGTTAAGCCTTGTGACACCTTTGCTGCTGTTCCCAAATTTACCACAGGCAGGCCAGAGTGGTAAAGGGGAGGGGGTCTTCAGTGGTGCAGAAGACAGTGCTAGGACCTAGGGAGGGTTCCTGGGTTTGCAGCTCCAGCAAGAGCCTCTAAGGGTTGGAACTCTCTAACCAGGGAGAGGTCTGTCTTGCTGGAGCATTCCCTGGTCTGGGAGATGTTTCAAAGGACACTGGGAGGTGTTCTGTCCCAAAAATGTGCTCCAGTCAAATAGGTATGGAAAGGGTTACATTGAAGAAAGCTTAATAGGTTTTATGCTGCAGGACTTCCCAGAACCTTTACTGTGCTAGAAGGCATGTGGGTCTCTTTCCATATACATTTGACCCCAAAGCCCTTCCCCCAGCCCCCACAAAGCATAACTTGACCATAAGGCCACATCTTAAAGCCACATCTGTCCCTGAAGAAGAAGCGAGAATGGCTGCCCTAATCTGACCTAGAGTGGCCCAGCTACATCTCCTTTTGAGGGGTACAGGGACTACCCAAGAGGGTCTCTGGGCATCCCTCTGAGGGGCACAAGAGCTAATAATGCTCAACAAGGTGGTGACTCGACTTTTCTGGGAGTGGAGTCTCACAGCATGCACAATGCTGTGAATTTAAATTCCAGACAGAACTGGGCAGGGAGACCGTGTGCCTTGGGTACCTGGGGGGTGGGGAGGGAGATGATATAAGCCAAGGACCTCAGAAATCTCTCTCCAGAGACATATAGTTGTTGTCACAGGTCATGGGTTGAAGCAGGGTCCATAGGGCCCAGCTTCTAGACCTAGATGCCTTTTAAAAAACCCGCACAAAGCGCCTGTGCCTGCTTTGGCCTGGCACCCTCACCATGAGCTGAGGAACTGAGGAGCTCCCACAAGTACCCAAGCCACCTTCTGCCACATGGTCCTGCACTTGTGCATGAACTCTACCATCTCTCTGCTTTCAGGGCCAGTTTCCCTCAGAACCCTTGGCTTATCTTCAGCTTCCAGAGCTGAGGTTCTAGGGGCACAATGGGCTTCTGTGCCCCCATGTCCTCAATCCCCCCCCCTGCCCAAATCCCAGCTGCATTCATTGTGGTGGGAGCAGCTTGGGGGTGGTGCAGGAGGGGGTGGGCTCTTGGCACAGGGACTAGCGCAGACAGGCCATGGTCAGCGGTCAGCATGCAAGTCACATTCACAGGCACTGCCACCAGGCCTGCCAGGCCTTGCACAGAATGGTGATGCTCCTGGGTCCCTGGGTTCCTCCAGAGTCCCCTTCAACCCACACACGACCTGCTTCCTCTCCACGGCCCCTTGGTGGCATTCAGGTGGGGGCTGTCTTTCTTGCCTTCTCAGCCTGTTGCTATTTTGAAGGCACATTAGGTCACCGGCTAAGTCCTAGATGCAGGAAAGGCCTGTCCCCAGGAGCACAGCTGGGGCTCCAAAAGGGTTAGGAGGCGAAGCAGCTGGGTGGTGAGAGTGAGAGAGCCTGAAGCCAATAGAGCCTTCTGGAAGTTAGCAGGCCTCAGCCCATCTGGAAGCCACTGGCCTAGGAGCACAGGAGAAGCCCTGTTACCCGCTCCCTCCCAGCCTGTATGTAGGCATATCCTCTCCAGTGTGTACAGCTCTCAAATCCCTCAATCACCACCCTGAGGAACAGCAGACACTACATTTAACAGACAAGTGAACTGAGCCTCAGAGACAGAGGGGTTACTTCAAAGTCAGGTCACGGTAGACTTTTCTCTACCATTGCTCTAGATAACCTTGACCAACTGCTTCTACACTGGCCCCCGCAAGGAATGTGCCTCTTCATGGGCATACTGGGGTCAACGCCAGTGAAGAGACAGGAGTCAGATCTCACTGAGACCCAGCTGGGATCCTGGATGCCAGAAGTTTCCAAGAGGAAGCACAACATCCTTTACACACAGAGGACTCCCGATAGCCCAAAACTCACAGCCCCTCTCAGCAGAGACCCACCTGTGGGGAACCAGGCCACCACAGAGTGGGGGACAGAGGAAGGATAGGAGGGGCTAATTAGGAACCCCCACCTGACCTGAGGTCAGAGTCACCCTCCTCCCTTAGGGCTTCCATAGGAACCCCATAAAATCACCCAACCATTCACTGTCTTCTAATCTGGGCCCCAAGAGCCTGTTACTGAATCCCCAGGGGCCCCCATGGAGCTCAACAAATGTTTGATACAAGAACAAACAAATGAAAAAACCCGCAGTAAAGAAACACCCAACAGCCTCACCAGGCAGTGGCACGGTGGATAGAGCATCAGACTGGGATGCGGAGGACCCAGGTTCGAGACCCCGAGGTTGCCAGCTTGAGCATGGACTCATCTGGTTTGAGCAAAACTCACAGGCTTGCACCCAAAGGTGGCTGGCTTGAGCAAGGGGTTACTCAGTCTGCTGAAGACCCGTGGTCAAAGCACATATGAGAAAGCAATCAATGAACTAAGGTGTCGCAACAAAATACTGATGATTGATGCTTCTCATCTCTCTCCGTTCCTGTCTGTCTATCCCTCTCTCTAACTCTCCCTCTTTGTCTCAAAAAAAAAAGAAAAAGAAAAAGAAACACCCCAAAAAGTATCCCCCAAAGTCACTGATTCCCAGTGCCAGTTCTCTGAAGAGGCGGCAAAGTCTCTTACAAGAAAGATTCCCAGCCAAGAACAATTCCTCACGTGGAGAGTGCATTACAGTTTACAAAGAGCTTTGGCATACACATTCTTTCTCCTGGCACCAAAGGCTGCCTCTCCACTCTCCTCTCCTTCAACTGTGCCCAATCAGCCCAACACAGGTCAACCAGTCCTCTCAGCTTGCCTGTTGTTGGCCCACCTCTGGCTCTGAGGCCAGAATTTTGTATGTCCATGTCTACCCTAATCAATAATGGCAAAATTGAACAAATTATGGAGCCAGAAAGGGTAACCCTGTCTCACCCTTCATCCCAGCATACTGGTGCCTGTGCCTTCTCCCCCAAAAGTTCTGCCCTCCTACCTACTGTCCTAAAACTAACTGGTGTACTCAAGTCTAGAAGGAAAATGACCGTCACATGTGTCCTCTCCCTCACCCTTTCCCCCTGAACTTTTACAGAGAGAGCTGCCAGAAGGGGAACAAGCAAAGGCCACAGAAGGGTGTCTGCAGTTCACAAATGAAGCAGGAGAAAGTGGGAGTAGGGGAGGAGGAGTCTTCTAGCTAAAGAAAGAGAGGAGTATGTATATTGGAAGACTCTGAAGACCCTCAAAAAGGGCTAGGAGTTCCTGGCAATCTGCGTTTATCTAGCTGGGGAAGATGCACTGCCCCTTCCACTTTGTAACTGAATCTACCCAACAGCAGATTTTGCAAGCAGCCGGCCCAGGTTTCTGGAGAAGGCACTGGCAGCTGGAACCTCTCCCCCTACTCGCCCCCCTCCCAAGAACTCAAGAGGATTTCCCTTTCATTTCCTTCCAGGCTGGGAAGGCGGGGGACAGCGCAGTCTGTGGGGTCAAGCCCTCAAAAACCACTTCCTATGTGGCTGGGGGAGGGCGAGCAGCTGGAGGATGTATCTAGGGGTCCCAGTATGCGAACAGCAGGAAAAGCCCTCTGGGCGAGTCACTGCTCTCGAACGTGCCCTTTGGGTCGGAAACCACTGAGGTCGAAGGAGAAAAGATTTTAGGCTCCTCCAGAGGAGCTCGGAGCAGAATCTGCACTGTCGGTCCCAGCTAGCGGTGGCCAAGAGGGGGATGGGGTTGGGTATGGGAAGGGCACTTGGAAGGGGCTCCCCGCCCTGGCCGCACCCGGCTTTCTGGAGAAAATCCAGAGCCCCGGGCCCAGCCGCTCCCCTACAAATCCCCTTCGAGCAAGCCGCCCGGGGCTGGGGGAGGGGGCGGGAGAGCCCCGCCCGCGCCTGAGCTGCTCCCGGCTGGGCTCTGCCGGGAGGTGACGCGCTCCCGGCGCCCCGGGGACTTCGGGCAGCGAGTTTGGCAGAGCTGAGCAAAGCAAAGGCAAGCTAAGCCAAGCAGGGCCGGGCAATACCGAGCCAGGCCAGGCCAGAAAGAGCGGGGTAGATAGGAAAAGGCCCCGCGCGTTCGACGGAGGGCGGGGGCGCGCAGGGGCACCCACCTCTCCGCGCTGCAGCTGGAAGAAGCTGTTGAGATAGCTGGAGTGCAGGGGCGAGCCCAGCTGCTCCGGGCGGCCCTTGCCGAAGGCCAGCTCTGGAGGTGCGGCGCCGGCAGCCGGCTCGGGCCGGAAGGCATCGAAGGCGCTTGTTTGGTGCGTGTCTTGTAGCGACAGGTAGACCCAGTTGAGAAGCTGGGCCGGCTGGTACACCGAGGCAGCGCTCGTGTCGATGGCCGACAGCAGGCTCATTTTGCAGCGGCGGTGCCGGCCCCTCCCCGGCAGCCCGCTCGCGCCCCCCACCTCCAGCGGAGGGGCGGGCACCGGGGAGCTTTCGCCCGCTGCCCGTCGCCCGTACCCCGACCGCGATCGCCCCGCGCCCTGCGCCCCGCGCGCTGCCCGCAGCCGCCGCCGCCACCACCTCCCCCCTACTGCGGCCGCAGCGCGCGCGGGCGGAGGAAGGAGGCAGCGAAAGTTGGGCAGGAAACTTTTGGGTCCGCCCACTTCGCGCCGCCCGCCCCGCCCCGCTCAGCGATCCGCTATCTGCCTGAATGCTGACCCCTTCGACGACCGCTCCCGAGGTGGGGCCCACGGAGGTCTCGCCCCTTATGGCACCGCCCTTACCCTCCATTGGCTGTATTATTGAATATAAAGTAATGGGGCGGGGATAGTAAGGAAATAAGACTCATCTAAATATGTAGCTCTGTGCTGGCCCGCCCCTGGGCGGCCCTCTTCTGGGCCACACCCCGCCCCCTGCGCCCCTAGCGGTATTCTGGGCGGGAGGGAGCTCAGTACAGCTCCGTACAGTTCAGCTTGTCTCGTTCTGTTCTCGGCTCTCTTTTGTCCCTCATTCTTTCCAAATCCTCCCCAATTATTTTCTTTTCATTCGTTTTTCCTTTTCTATTTTCCTTTTTCTTTTTCACACTCTGTCTTGTCTCTGATAGTATTTTCTGTGTCCCTCGTCTTTCTGTCCGTCTTTCTCCGTGGTTCTGTCTCTCTCCGTGTTTCTTCCCTGCGTCTTTTACGTTTCCATTTAGTCTGATGTGTATTTCCGTCTCACTCTCCTCTCCCAGACACACACACACATACACACACACTCACACGCACTTTTCCCTTCTTCCTCTCGGTATCACCGCAGGACCCTCCCCCTCTCAGTTAATTCCTTCCATCTGCAAAATAGCTTAGCAAGCCAGCTCTGCCAAGGGGGGCCCGGGTTCCTGCCCCAGGAAGGACTCCCCGCCCCCTTCCCTCGCCTTCCTCCCACTCCCTCTCCCTCTCCTGTTTCTGCTCTAGGCCAACCTCGCTTCTCCTCACTTTCCCTGCCCCGGACCCGCGGAGCTCTGCGAGTCGCTAAGACAGCAGATGGTTACGAGGGAGCTCGGAAGACGACTGCCACACACCTTCCCCCAGGACGACCCGGCTAGTCCAAATATGCCTGGAGTAAGCCCCTGCCCCCACCTGAATTAGCCCTGGGCCCTCTCACTCCAGGATAGTCACGCGCTGCCTGCATTACACTAGTGCCAGGGAACTAACAACTGTCAAGGCTCCTGGGGAAGATCGGAGTCACCTCTCCCACCTCATACCTGGCTCTGGTGTCATTCCACCAGCGTTCAAGTACCAGCTCTGCCACCTTCCAGTCAAGTAATCTAGGTGTGGCACCTAACCTCTAAGAGTGTACCTGTATAATGGGGACAATCACCGTCCTATCTCTGGGGATGTTTGTGAGTTTACCGGTTTGAGCTTGGTAATCAGAAAATATTCCACAAAGTTCAGCTCTCTGCCACTGCCCTCAACGACCTGCATCTACCCACATCTGTGATAACCAATGAAGCTCTTTCCCACCATATCACTAAGAATCCCTTCGATATTTTTTGTCTCATTTGATCATATGCTTAAAGATTTTGTCTATCAAATGATCTGTAATTATTGATACAAATCATAGCTCATATGCCAATCACATCTTAATATTTTTACTTATCAGAGAAACAAATGGTGTTAAACTTATTTGGGTAAAGAGAAGGTACACATGTTAGGAGCCTGTGTGATAACCATTTCACCCTTGAAAATATTTGAGATCATCACTGGAAACCTGCTACTTTCTCTGAGGTTCCAGGGTAGTGGGCATGGTGGTGGATAGAATTTGGAACCACTGATCTAGACTTTCCCTGGATTTTATAGAGAAAACTGCTGTTCAGAGAGGGAACACCTGTACAAGTAGGCAGTTGCGGAGCCCAGAAGAGACCCTGATGCACCCACCTCCAGCTAGAGCTCTCTGTGTCTCCTACTCTTCTGGGCAAGGGTAGTTCTGATAGTTTGAAGGTAGCCCTAGGATGGCTTGCAAATTCAAATTGCTTTAGGGGTCAGGCAGGTACCACCAGGTATAAGGCAATTAATAGGTAGTGATGGAGCATGTGACTAAAGGGCTAGTAGCCACATGAAACCTTTCTGTCATGGTTCTCAGCCTGAGGCTGGGTGTGATACCCACTTCGAGAGACCGCATAGTCTGGCCCCCCCCCTATCCTTTAGAGTGATTTGATGCTGTCAGGGTGCTTACACTGATGGCCTCTGTCCCTTTCACAGTCCATACTGGTGGCCTCTCTCCCTCCACAATCTCCACTACCCCCACCCTCTACACAGGGCCTGGTGCACACATAGATAGTATAGCAGGTTGATGGTCAAATAGTGGAAGGAAGGATGGCCAAATTATACTCCCCTTAGAAGACTGAAATTCTCCTTTTTTATATATACTTTTCTCCCTCCCCTTGTCCACAGCACATCTGCTTAACACGTGGGCTTTGTACCCAGTGTTGATCAATAAATTTGAGCAAATGACAGGCAGTTTGCCTGGATAGCAGCTGACTGACCTGAGGTCAGCTCCTCAGCTGACCTTTCAGGATTCCCTGAGACAGCACCATCTGTAGGATGGGGGCGGGGTGATGGGTGAGGGTGACCCGGTGGTATCAGAGGACTGGGCACTAGGCCCAGAAGACTGGACCATAGCCAAACTCTGTGTTTCCCCACTCCCCATCACATACACACTTAAAATATCAGAGGTCCTAGCCCAAGCTTTTATTTTACAGAGGAGGAGGCACCACCGCCAGAGAAAGAAAGAGACTTGTCCAGTGTCACCCAGGAAGCCTGATGGCTAAACCACCTGCTGCTAATCCACCCCACATGCTGACATTCCCTACCTGGTCCTGGTCTAGCAGTCTCCTGGTGTAGCAACAATGTCCTCAGAAGGGCAGATAGGAGGGAACTCCCAGGTGAGGACTGGGTCCCCGCCCCCTCTCCTTCTGGTGACTTTGACCACCCTTTGATCTGCAGAATGGGACCATGGAGAGAAGACAGGATTTGAAGAAAAGAAATCTGGCTGAGCGGCCTTAGGCAAGTTTCTGCTTTCTCAATTAGTGACTGGTGGAGTCAGAAGAGGATGCGAAAAGGAAGGTGCTTTGCTAGCTGTGACTAAGCAGTCATGTAGCAGGGAAGCATGATATTAATAATTTTAATAAGAGTAATATTCAATTTATCTAAAATGGAGACTGTGGGGAGAAGGGTGCATGTAGGGAAGTGTCTGCCCCTAAAGTTGCCCGGGCAACAGGTCTGATAGGTGTTTGATAGAGTTTCAAACTGAGAGCTTTGAACTCAGAGAAGTAGGAGAAACTTTAGAAAGAGCAAGTGGGTCTTCACAGGGGAATCAGCTTTCAATCTGGGCTTGAAAGGCAAGCAGAGGCGAGCAGAAGAGGTGACTTCTGTGCAAACCGATGCTACTTATTTCTCTTAAACACATCTCGTGTGATTTACAATACAAAAGAATCCCTAACCCTCTTGAATTTGCCTGCACTCCATGCCTCAGGAAAAAACAGCAAAAAAACGAAGTGGGAGGTTGAGGTGGCCTCTCCTCTGGGCCAGGACTGGGCACTGGGTTCCTTTGGGCTGAGTGTTGACACAGGAGGCTTCAGTTTACAGTAATGATAGCAAAATAGCAAATAATCTCTCTGCAAATGCAGCTGCCCAACCCCTACCCAGGACAGAAGTCGCTGAGTGCAGGGCTCCTTCCTAGATGTGACTTCAGATTCCTTCTCAACACAGTCACCTGTGTCGCCACTAAGGGTGGAGTTGACTCAGAAGATAAAAACAATTTACCACCCCTGACTTAAATCCACCTTCCCAGGACGTTTTCTAATCTATATTGTGACTGTGAGGGTTAGAAAGAGGTTGTGTCCTCAACTCTAGTGGCCTTAAAATATTGTACAGAAGGCACCTTTGCGTGCTTATGTGTGTGCATGCACACACACACACACACAAGCACAAAGACACAAAAGTTACCTCTTCCCTTGGATGCGGCCCCATTGTTGCTGGGCATGTGGTGGGTGCTAGCCTGATTTCAGCACTACTAACCAGATATCTTTGTGGCAGTGCTCCAAAGGTAAAACATTAGGGCCAGAGGGACCACTCCAGCCAAAGCCCTAGACTCTTGGCCATAAGAGAACCACAAAAGGTGGAGAGATCCATGAATCTTAAACTCAGCCAGCCACTCCATTCAGGTTCTGAGATGTGGAAAGTGACCAGGCTTTTAGAGACTGTCCCTTTCCTAGCTATGTGACATTGGTGAGTTGAGTATACTCTGCCGGACAGTTTCCTCGTGTGTAAAATTTTCTTAGTGTTACTTGAATCCCAGGACACAGGAAGGCACTGGATACTCAGAAGGCCCTGGCCTCTGGAAGGCCCTTGGAGAGTGCTTGCTTGGTTTCAAGCCTGGACACTGTAAGGTAGGCATGAGGGCTGCCAGCTGGATGTCAGAATCCTGGGGTTCTCCACCCAGCCCTTTGTAATGTAAGGCAAGCTGGCAGGAGCCCCTGCACCTCTGATTCCTAGAAGTCATAGGAATAGGCCTAGCAGGGCCCCCATACCTCAAAGGACAGCCCTCAGGAAAGTGATGGGGCAGAGATGGACTGTGTATTACATAGGAGCTATGGGCAGAAACGACTTCCCTCCTCTCCTTCCAATTTCACAACCCCTTTCTTTTTTTTGAAAGAGAGAGAAGTATCAACTTGTTGCTCCACTTAGTTGTACATTGATTGCTTCTAATATGTGCCTTGACTGGGGATTGAACTAGCAACCTTGGAATCATGTCGGCAACTCTGAGGTTGAGCCAGTGACCCCAAGCTCAAGCTGGTGACCTTAGGACTGATCAAGTGACCCAGGGTCAAGCTGGTGACCTCAGGTTTCAAACTGGCAAACTCAGTGTTCCGGGTCGACACTCTATCCACTGCACCACAACCAGTCAGGCTCATAACCACTTTTCTCAAAACAAAAACAAACAAACAAACAAAAAAAACAAGCCATATACATTTTATCAATAGCTTCAACCCGTGGAGAGATGCCAGGTCTTCAGGGCTAGAAAGATGCCTGGACACTCAGGACCAGTGGTCAAATGGAAACATGTCCTCTTGTGGGGAACAAGGGAGAGTGGCTTTGGACTATGTATGTATTTAGGGTTACGGGACATCTTTTTGGAAGATGAAGTTAAGATACTCTCCCTAAAGTTGAGTGTGCAGAGCTTGTACATTGGGAAAAGTCTTACCCACATCAAAGAACGTAAGAGAAGCTGGTTGATGGAAACTCTGAAAGGAGCTGAAACTGTCCCTCGAGTTACTCCTTGGTCTTCTTTGCCTACTTAGAATCTTTCCAGCCCTGGCTGGGTTTCTCCGTTAGAGCGTCGGCCTGGTGTATGGGTGTCCCGGGTTCAATTGCCGGTGAAAGCCCACAGGAGAAGTGCCCAGCTGCTTCTTTCTCCTTCCTCTCCCCTTTCTCTCCCTCCTCCCCTCCCGCAGCCAGTGGCTGGATTGGCTAGAGCAGGGGTCCCCAAACTTTTTACACAGGGGGCCAGTTCACTGTCCCTCAGACTGTTGGAGGGCCGGACTATAAAAAAACTATGAACAAATCCCTATGCACACTGCATATATCTTATTTTAAAGTAAAAAAAAAAAAAAAAAAAAAAAAAAGGAACAAATACAATATTTAAAATAAAGAACAAGTAAATTTAAATCAACAAACTGACCAGTATTTCAATGGGAACTATGGGTGCGGATGCATCCTGTGCTCCTCTCACTGACCACCAATGAAAAATGAAAAAGGTGCCCCTTCTGGAAGTGCGACAGGGGCTGGATAAATGACTTCAGGGGGCCACATGCGGCCCGCGGGGGCCGTAGTTTGGGGAACCCTGGGCTAGAGTGTCAGCCCCGGGCACTGAGGATGGTTCAGTTAATCCGAGTATTGACCTCAGGTGCTCGGTTGATATGAGCATCAGCCCCAGACCAGGGTTGCCACTTGAATCCTGGTCAGGTGTATGCGGGAGTCTGTTTCTCTATCTCCCTTCTTCTCACTTAAAAAAAAAAAAATAGAAAGAAAAAGGATCTTTCCATGGTTGCCCATTTGATAAAGTCCAAACATCTATTGGATATGACATTCAAACCCTTTTGTCACCTGACTCCTGACCACCTTTCTACCCTAATTGCAGGTACAACCCACCTGCATCACATGGGCACCCTATCCTCTAACAAAATGAAACAACTTGCCCTTCCCTGATGAAGCAAAGCTTTCTTTGTCTCCATGTCTTTGCATATGCTGTTCCCTGCCAGGAAGAGCCTCCTTTTTCAGTTTTCCTGGCAGTCTCCTCTCACCCTTCAAGACCCAGCTGAAAAAATTACTTTCTCAAAGACGCCTTTTGTCAATATGACTCTGATATCCACTCTCACACACATCGTTAGATATTCTCTCTTTTATTCTCAACTTACGGTATTCATATGGTATTATGATATTTGTAAAATGGTCAGTTCTCAGCCTTCAGAGGAGAGGGGGTTGGAGGACTGGATGATAGAAGATGAAGGGTTTAAGCAAAAAACAAAAACCATAGTGGCACAGTGGATCAAGCATCGACCTGGAACACTGAGGTCGCTGGTTCAAAACCCTGGGCTTGCCTGGTCAAGGCACATATGAGAGTTGATGTTTCCTGCTTCTCCCCCCTTTCTCTCTTTCTCTCTCTCTCTCTCTACTCTAAAATGAATAAATAAATATATGTATGTGTATATATATATATATATATATATATATATATATATATATAATATAGACACAGACAACAGTGTGGTGATAGACAGAGGGAAGAGGGGGTAGGTAAAGGTGGGCAAACTGGGGGAAAATTGGAATGAAAGAGACTTTGCTTGGGGCAACGCATTCACAATTCAGTGTGCAGACAATGTTTGTTCGAGTTACACACCTGAACCTGTACCCCAATAAATTCAATTTAAAATATAAATTAAAAAAATTTAACCGATGAATGCATTTTAAAAAATAGTCAGTCCGGGCCTGACCAGGCGGTGGCGCAGTGGATAGAGCGTCGGACTGGGATGCGGAGGACCCAGGTTCGAGACCCTGAGCTCGCCAGCTGGAGCGAGGGCCGCTCTGAATTGAGCAAAAGCTCACCAGCTTGGACCCAAGGTCGCTGGCTCCAGCAAGGGGTTGCTCAGTCTGCTGAAGGCCTGCGGTCAAGGCACATGTGAGAAAGCAATCAATGAACAATTATGGTGTTGCAAGGGCAACGAAAAACTAATGATTGATGCTTCTCACCTCTCTCCATTCCTGTCTGTCTGTCCCTCTCTCTGACTCTCTCTCTGTCCTTGGGAAAAAATAAAGTTTAAAAAAAAATTTTTTTTAAATAGTCAATCCTCCTCCCTTCTCACCCCCTTCCCTCCCAGTACCACCACTGTTATTCTCTGCCTGGCCCAGCACTGGATCAAAGCAGGCCCTGTTTTCTTAATGAATGAATAAATGAATTACACTCAGAAAGCCAATGTGGCTGGTAGTCTCAGAGACAGGAGACTGTTCAATCTGGTCTCAGGGACTCAGAGGATTATAGAAATGTAGGGGCTGTGGCCGAGAGAGCTAATGTTTGCTCTGCTTCCCAGCCTCCCTTGCAAGTGAGCTAGGACCATGGGACTTGTTCTTGATCAGAGGGAGGTTCACAGAAACACTGAGTCTCTAGAGAGGCAATAAGAGTAGGCATGAGTTCTCCACATTTTCAATTTCCTGTTCTGGCAAAGGGAAGTGAAAAACTCCAGTACAGCAGAGGCCAGACCCCTAAGTCAGCACTGCAGGAGAACTGGCAGGAGGGTCTTTCAGACTGCAGGGTGAGCTAGAAACAGACCTTCTGTGGTCAGCCACTGAGATTGGGCTTGTTACAGCAGCAGAGTGTGCTCTAACTCACTTAATAGAGGAGCTCAAAACCTCATGAGCCCAAATAATGTCCCAAAACCTCATTTTACCTATATGAAAACTGATGCTCAGAAAAGGAAAATTCCGTGACTCCTGGTTCTGTGGTTTTGCATTGTCCCTCTGAAAATTACTTGGTGGCAGCAGCTAAGTCTTCTGATTTCCAATACCAACCTTCTCCCTCTCCCTCAGCTGAGGCTCATAGAGGCCATTACCATAATCCCTGCTTGGTAATAGTTTCATTCAATTGTTTGTTTATTAATATACCTGTGAACAAATTAGCCAACATAAAAACTCAGACCTTGACAGTAGCATATCTACCTATGAGGTCTGTCATTAGCCAATTCCTCAGACTCCCCAACCAGAGATAATCACCATGTGAAATCATTCTCTTGCTTTCCTATTTTTATAGTTTCTTCTAAAAGTATATACCTTTAATTTTTTATTTAATTTTATTAGAAGAGTAGCATGATGTTTGCAATCATTTTGACTTATTTCACTCAATATAGTACTGCTAAATTTTTTAAGTGAGAAGAGGGGGGACAGTGAGATAGACTCCTGCATGCAACCTGACTGGGATCCACCCGGCAACCCCTGTCTGGGGCCGATGCTCAATCAGCCGAGGTATCCACAGTGCCCCGGGACAACACCTGAACCAATCAAGCCACAGGCTGCGGGGAGAAAGAGGAAGAGAATGGGGAGAGGGAGTGGGGAGAGAAGCAAATGGTTGCTTCTCCTGTGTGTCTTGACTGGGAATTGAAGCTGGGATGTCCATACACTGGTCGATGCTCTACCACTGAGCCAACTGGCCAGGGCCAGTACTGCTAAATTTTAATCATATGAAGGTATGCCACTACAATTCATTCATTTAGATAGCTATATTGTGTCCTAGTATGTGACTATAGCACTTTCCTCTTGATAGTGCTTCAACAGCACAGCTCGGCTCTTCCTGACACACATTTGCAGGAGTAGCTCCTGAGTACGTGCAATCACTGCAGTATAGGATATGTCATTGCTCACCTTTGTAAGATACACCCTGTGGGTTCACACCCTCCCCAACACTTGATGTCAGACATTTTTACTTTGCCAAGTGTGTAAAGTTACTTCTGTTGGCAATCTGGCAGGCTTCCTGACCTTCCAGACCTCAGTTTCCAAATACGCTAAAAGGAGGTGACATGCTCAGCACCTACACAGCTCCTGAAGTGGAGACACATGGAGGATAGGTGTCATTCAGGAGGACACCTGAAGCCGAGGAATCAGAATGCTGGCCTTGATCTTGCTGTGGTCTTCCCAGTGAAGGACAAGCAGCTTCTTCCTCTGACATTGCCAGGACCTGGCACATTAGACCAATTCAGAGAAGGGGAAGCTGGACCCAGAGCTGAGTTATCACCATGTTGGAGGATGGAAAGCAGAAGCAGGCAAAAGTGAGAGCTCAGGGCTGGGCAAGGATTCCAGGCCCACCCCGACTGGCCAACTCCTCACAGACCCACACTTGGGCGGTTTTCCTGGTGGCTCATGAAGTGTCACTAAGTCAGGGGTATTGTTTTCCCAGGCTGCTGCCATTGATAAGACAGAGAAAAACAGCTTCCACAATTCCATTGATGCTTTCAGCCCTTCCTGCCCCTTGTTTTCCTGGTCAGAGACCTTCTCTCCTGTGCCCCTTCCTTCTCTCCTTCCGGAGACTGTGGTTCAGGCCGAGGGACCATGTGCGGCCAAGGAGCAGGGGCCAGGCTCACTTCCCACCTCCAGTGGCCTGAGAGGGCTCATAGCTCCTTCTAATCTCAGACCTTCAGCCTTTCTGAGCCCAAAAGACTCCCAGGCAGTGGTGTGCCAGATTTATAAGAGCCAATTGCTACATTTTTAGGGATTTTGTCAGCCAGTTGTTAAACACAATCATTATTAAAAATTAAATTTTATGAGATCACAGTTTAAAAAACTATATTAAAAACAAAGGTAATAAATACTCAAAATTCATCACATCCTAATTATCTGATTATGTTCTGCTGTTGTCTATGCACTTGAGGTGGTTTTTGTATTGTGTTTTTGTGGTGGAAAGGCTGCAATGTCATGCGAAATGTTAAAGCAAAACAAGAAACTGCCTGACCAGTGGTGGAACAGTGGATAGAGCATCTAAATGTAATGTGGAATTTTCTGCCTGTTGTGTACTTTCTCTTGAGCTGAATCTAAGTCTAGAGCAGAAACAGTTAAAAGAAATCAAAGTGCACTGAAAATGATCCACTTCTTTCCCAGGGTACTACTGTCAGTAGTCAGCACTACTGTTCCCCAGAAACCCAAGCCAAAAACAAAGTCATTATTATTATTATTTAGGTAAGAGAAAGGAAAATTGTGAAGCAAACTCCCACATGCGCTCCAATTCACCCAGCAACCCTGTCTTGGGCCGATGCTTGAATCAATGGAGCTATTTTTAGCACCTGCGGCTGATATGCTCCAAGGGAGCTATCCTCAGTGCCTGGGACCTTGTTCAAATCAATCAAAACCACTGGCTGCAGGAAGGGAAGAGAGAGAGAAAGGAGAGAGGGAAGGAGGGAGAAGCAAATGGTAGCTTCTCCTATTTTCCCTGACTGAAAATCAAACCCAGAATATCCATACGCTGGGCCAACACTTTATCCACAGAGCCACCAGTCAAGGTCATAAAGTCATTATTAATTCCTCCTTCTCTTGCCCTTTGCATCTAATTCATTAATAAGTCCCATTTATGCTGCTTCTAAAATAAATATCCCGTGTCTGCCTAACTGCTTTTGTCCTCACCTGCAACATCCCCATCTAATCCTCTATCCCTTTATGCCTGGGTTTGTGCAACACCCTCCTTACTGCTCTTCTTGCTGCTTCTCCTGCCTTCCTCCACTCTCCCACAATGCACTGTATACTCAAGGCCCAGAGTGATGTTCTAAAAGTAGTGCAACATAAGTTACAATCAATGAGTGGGTTGTGAAATCAATTTAATGGGTCATGACCTGATTTTTATTTTATTGAAATAGAATAATTGAGACTATCAGAATACATTGCGAAAAATATATATATATTTTTATACTTTTGCTTCATTTATTAAAATGTATCTATATATACCACTGGCATACCTGGTCATGTTATAACATTTCTTTCTTTTTTTATTTTGTGTGTGTGTGCATATGTGTGCACATGTGTGTGTGTGAGAAAGAGAGAGAAAGAGAGAACACTTGACCTACCCTCTTAGCATATTTTTAAAAATACAATATAATATTGCTAAACACAGGCACTTTGCTGTACAGTGGATCTTTAGTCATCTTGTATACCTGAAAATGTGTACCCTTCAACTAATATCTCCCTATGTCCCCTTCTCTCAGCCCTCACAATCACTGTTCCACCCACTGCTTCTATGAGAGTGACTGTTAGATTTCTCATATCAGTGGTATCATGTAGTACTTGTCTTTCTGAGCCTGGATTATTTCACTTACCACAGTATCCTAGACAGGTACTTCTTAAACCACCTTTTAAGACATCTATCAGACGCTACTACATTGCTGCTGAAAGCCCTTATATAGTTTCCACCACACTGAAAAACAGCCCAGAGTCCCAACCAAGACCATGTTCCTGCAGAACCTGCCCCTCCCTCTCACTTCATTCACTTTTTTTCTAGTCACTGGCCTTCTCTCTGTTCTTCTAGCACCATCAACGTTGCCACCCCTGAGGATCTTGGTCCTGACCATCTCCACTGCCTGGGCCACTCTGCCCCAAATATTTGCCTGGCCACACAGGTCACTCGTGCTTCAATAGAAACGTTGCCTTCTTGCTTGTTTATTTGTTCACTTGTTTATTGCTTCTGTTCTCCCACTTCACCCAAACACAACCCAGGATGTAGGTCCCATGAAGGCAGAGACTTTGCCCAGCACGCAGCAAGCTGCCTGATACACAATCGGGCATCAGTTCATGCTGGTGAAAGAATGCATGGACCCCAGCACCTGGGGCAACAGTCATTGTCTCCTGACAATTAAAAAACTAGCTTGAAGGCCTCCCAAGATGCCCTGAAGAACCCACACTTACCCCTGTACTTTATGGCAGAGGAAAATGAGGACCAAAGAGACAGAGATGCCATAAGTTCACTGAGGGCATTAGCTGCCCAACACCACTGTCTCCTGCTGCTCCTGGGCTTCCCAATCTGTAGTGGAAGGCTCTGTCTCTGAGGCCACCTCAGGGCCAGTGAGAGTTCAGGCTCTTCTGAACCTTTATCAGAGAGTTTGATACCTTTACTCTTTTTAGTTTTGCTATTCTATATAACTTTATTGTATTTGATCTTTTATTCCATTGCATTAGTTTATAGTAACTATCTACAGCTTACATGTTCTGGCAAAGGCTAATGATTTACTAGCAGATCCTGAGCTTTGGTCATTTTTCTTCTCCCTGCCTCTCCCTTTCTCTTCATGCTGGCTCTCTCAGGCTGAGTCTCCTCCCCCTGCACTCTACCACCCCCCTTAGTGACACCTTGCTACCCAGGGCCTGTTTTAGGGTTTGCCATGGCTCCTGCACGAGCTGGTGCCCTCGCTTTGTGAGTCTAACTCCAGAACCTCAACAAAGCCTCCCTGAACCTCAGCGTCCTTGTCAGCACTCCAGGCATCGGGATCTGTGTTGTGCCTACTTCCCAGAGCTGGAGCATCCCATTAAAACAGCAACTGTGAGCACCCTTGTGGTCTCCAAGGCTCTGTCTGACCGTGAGCAAGTATGCAAAAAGCCATCATACTCACCTACTGGCCCCCGGGCCCACAGGTTGACTCTGACAGTGTAGAGTTCTTCTCCCATGCTAACATTCCTCTCTCTGCCATACTCAGAGCCGGGCCAGCACTCCAGCCTCTCGGGCCACTCACAACGCTCTCCGATTCACACAGTCACTCTGGCCTACTACCTTCCTTCTGGACTGCCAGGTTTAGCAACACAAAACAAAAATAAATCAAACAAACAAAACACAAGATTGCCTAAATAAATTTGAATTTCAGATAAACAATGATTTATTTATTTGGTTTTTTTTTTTTAGTATTAGAATATCTGTGCAATAGTTAGGACATAGTTATACTAAAAAACCATCGTTGTTTATCTGAAATTCAGATTTACCTGGGTGCCCTGTGTCTCATGCAGCAACCCTACCCCAGGGTGTCCTTGATTTGCCTTGGGTCAGTCACCTAAGTCACACTCTGCCTTGCTTTTACATTATGAAAACAGGAAGTACAGCAGAGGACTCTCAGGAAAGTTATGAGCTGGAAAAAAATGTTTGTGAAAGTCCAAAGAAGTGTCTCGTGTATGAGGTTGAACAAATCTCATTGTTTCGCTTACTAACCGCAAGCAGGTCTGGAGGGAGGGGTTGGGTCCTCCACTCTCTGCAGCGAAGCTTCCCACCTGGGCTTCTCGCACTTGGTGAGCTCTTGGCCCGGCCACCTTTTCCTATTCTGTGTTCAAGTCCTTGCATGCCTCTTCAGTCCCTGACAGCATCACACCAGGGTTCTGTGTTTCCTCCACCCGAGGCCTGCCATCTGCCTGACTGGCTAAGTATTAGGATGGCCACATCTCAGCTTGCTCAGGACACTCCAGCCTCATGCCAGTCGTTCCTGTGTAAATTATAAAGCAGTGATGCCTCCTTTCACTTCCAGACGTGGGCAAGACATGATACAATGATTCCTCACCACCCTGACCTCTCAGCTCCTTGACGGCCTCATTTCCAGGAACCAGCACTTCCACTGCACTCCAGTCCTCACACTTCCCCTGGCCACATTCTGGGCATGTCACTCAGAATCGCTTGCCTCTGACATTGAAACTGCAAACACCTCCCTTTGACCATAACTCTTCTCACTCCAATTCATCACTCACCCTCTCTTACTCCTATTTTTCATTCTTTCTGCATACACTTTGCCTGTTTTGGTACATTTTGTCCTTCATTCTTGTCTGCATTCCACTGGTCCCATTGACCTGGTGTCTCACTTGCCCAGGGAATTTTCAGTGTAGATTCATCCATCATCAGCCTCTCTGGTTTGGCCTGGACTGTCAAGGGACACGGGACAACCTCATACAATCGCACAGTCTGAGGCTGCTAAATTCTTGGTCGAAGAGATGACATGATTAACTATGTGCTTCTGACAGGACATCCTTGGCTACAGTGTGGGGCATAGCCTGGAGGGGGGCCTAAGAAGCAGAGCCTACAGAGCAGTGCTTCATTCACCAAAACTTTACTGACCACCTGCTTTATGCAGACACTGTTCTAGGTACCAGAGATAAAATAGGCCACAAAATATACAAAACCTTTGCTCTCAGCTAGCTTATATTTTAGTGAAGGGATTTATTATTTTTTAAATTTTAATTGATTAATTTTAGAGAGACAGAGAGAGAAAGGGAAAGAGAGAAGAGAGAGAGAAAGAAGCATTCATTTATTGCTTCACTTAGTTGCATATTCATTGGTTGCTTCCCATAGGTGCCCTGATAGGGGATTGAATCTGCAACCTTGGCATTTTGGGATGATACTTTAACAGACTGGGCTAATTGACCTGGGTGCAGTGAAGGAATTTAGACACTAGATAAGTGTATTAGTCTAGGTTCTCCAGGGAAACAGAACCAACAGCTCTTTATCCTTATCCCTATGTATGTCTATATCTATCCCTATCTATATCTATAGCTCCCTATCCTTATCCCTATGTATATCAGCATTGATGTTTTAGATGGGACAGTCAGGGTATGCTTCTCTGAGGAGGTGACAAGCAAAGGTCTGAATGAAATGAGGGAGTAAAACCTTGGGGATATCAGGAGGAACAGCATTCTAGGGAGAGGAAATGGCAAGTTCAAATTTTCTGAGGTGGGATGAGGCTGGCCATATTCAAGGGACATGGAGTAAGACCCAGGACAGCAATAAGGAAAGTAGACGATGACAAGGGTCAGAGTGGAAACAAGGTCCCATGCAGAGCCTTGTGGGTCATTGGAAGGAGTGTGGCTTTTATTGGGTGTGATATGAAGGGGCCTTGGAGGGCTATGAATGGAGTGACATGCCCTAAGTTATATTAGAAACAGGCTAGGGCAGAAGCGTGAAAACTGGTCAAAAGCCACTATGGTAATCCAGGCAAGAGATGCTGGTGGCTAGGACCAGCTTGCTAGCTGGCAAGATGGTAGAAAGTGTTTGGACTCTGGATGTATTCTGAAATTAGAGTGGGCAGAACTTCCTGACCTATTTCTTGCAGCATGTGAGAGATACCAAGTGTATTTTTGTTTGTCTTTTTGGATTGTTTTTGTTGTTGTTTTACCTAAGCAACTGGACAAATAGAGTTGCATTTACTGAGATGGGAAAGACAGACTGCAGGAGAGCAGGTTTGTGGGCAAGACTAGGAGCTCAATTTTGGATGTGGTCCATTTGAGATGTCTGTCTGACATTCTAATGGAGATATCAAGTAGGCGGTTAAAGATACAAATTAAAGGAAGAGGTCTGGGCCAGAGCTGGAAATCAACATAGCGATGGTACTGAAATCAACAGGACATGGCCCTGACCAGTGACTCAGTGGATGGAGCATCGGCCTGGCGTACAGACATCCTCAGTTCAATCCCCAGTAAAGCAGACAGGAGAAGTGACCATCTGCTCCTCTCCCTTTTCCCCTCCCACAGCCAGTGGCTTGAGTGTTTCAAGCATGGCCCTGGGCACTGAAGATAAGCTTCAGTTGGTGAGTCAGCCTCAGGCACTAAAAATAGTTCTGTATGTAAGCATCGGCCCAAGATGGGGTTGTTATGTAGATCCCAATTGGGGCACATGCAGGAGTCTGTCTCACTATCTCCCCTCCTCTCACGTTCAAGAAAGAGGAAAGGAAAGAAATCCACAGTACAGAACAAGATCACCTGTCATCACCTGTGCAGGAAGGTAGAAAACGAGTTAAGAAATGAGTTCCAGGGAACACCAACACTAACGAGATAAGGGTAAACTAGCCAGGGAGACTGAGGGGATGTGACCTGAGGGCTAAGAGAGACATTGAGCTGAAGTGTCCTGAAGACAGGCAGAGAAGGTATATCAGGGCAAGGAGAGGGCCACTGCCAAATGCAACCAGTGGGTGAAGGAAGATGTGCCATAGGAATTGTTAGGGTCAGCTAGGCCACAAGCACTGGAGATCTTGATGATAGCAGGCTGGTGGTGGGGGACAGGGGAGGCAAAAGCCTGCTAGTGTCGTTGTATGAGAGACCCAAGGAATACATGAGAGAGAATGCATGGTGTCGCAGTGTCCCAGGGAACTGATGGGGGTCCTTCACTGCACATGGGCTGTGGGAAGGATGCAAACAGAGGATGTCACAGAAGGTTTGATTACTGCTTGGATGTGAAGAATGTGGAAGAGCACATCTCTAGAATGCCACCCAGGGCCACCGGCTGGATGGTCAAGTCTTTCTGAGAATGCAAACGTGGGAAAGGAAGCGAGTTTTCAGAGGGAGATGAGAAGCTCTGCATGAGCATGCCGAGTTGGGGTACCCTGAGACTCCAGGTAGACAGGACTGTGCTGGATTGAATATGCAGGACTTCAGGAGACCCGGGTTGAGGTGCCAATTTAAGAGATTAAGGAGGAGATTAAAGCGAGCCCAGGGCTGACAGCTGGCTGGGCAGTCAATGATTACAGTATCTTAAGCCCATCCTCTCAGACATTAGACACTCATATACCTCACCTCGTGTCCTCTCACCACCACACTGTGACATAAGTACCATCGTTTTACCAGATGTGAGACCAACTTTTGAAGATGGTAAGTAATTTACCCAAGTCACACTTGAAGTAAATGGTAACAAAACTTGTTTTGACCCCAAAACACAGGCTCTTTCCAGGGCCTCTGAGTTTAGCAGGGATGCTGTCTCCTCGCCCAATCCCCCACAGTGTGCCAGACCCAGTGCTGAGGTCCTGGGTGAGGGCTCTGTGGTGGCGCAGACACTCAGTGGGAGATCTCTAAATAATGGTGGGTCAGAATGTGCTCGTAAGTTCTGCCAAGTCCATGAGTGTGGGCAGCCCGGCACCTGGAGCTGATGGGTCATGGGCCCTGTCCACCAGCGGAAGGAGTGCCTGGCTTAGGCTGGTCTACCCTGAAAGATAGGAAGATCCCTAGAGACAAGCTTCCCACAGGGAAGAGCTGACCCGGAGAAGCTGCAGCCCACAGAGGTGTCTCTAGACCAGGAGCTGGGCAGCCACCATTCCTGTTTCCCTGTGCCTGCCTGCCTGTCTGCCTTGCCCACGTCATTACCCTTGAGGAGAGCCGCCAGTGCCAGAGACTTGATCTTGTCCAGGCAGCACAGTTTTCTCTCTTGAGTGGGAGAGGTGGTGCCAACTCCCAGCCCAGCCCACCCCTACCCATTGTCCCAGTACAAACTGCTGCCCTTGGCTTGGTGAAAAGCCAGGCTCTGTGGAAATTCTGGCTGCTGGTAGGCAAGCTCCAAGCGGGTCAGCCACTGCCGACCCCTTCCACTGTGCTCAAGGGTCTCTCCTTTTTCTGAGGCCTTCACATCAAAGTTCCCTCAAAATCTGTGAAGGAGAAATAGATTTGTTCTGTAATATGTGGTTAGACCCAAAGAAGAACTTATCGATCAGTGGGTCATTATCCTAACTATAATGCTTTAATTAATGGCACAGTGTGGGCTTGTTTGTCAGAGTTGGTCACAGCCCCTAGGAATTCATAATTTGAGACAGATAGAAAAGACATTTGCAAATAGAAGACAAAATTCGGAACCCCACAGTTGGAAGGAATTTGAACTTAAAGTAAAAGATTCTGAATAGTCTTAGATATGTCACCAAAAGCAAAGGTAACAAGAGAAAAAAAAACACATAAATTGGACTTCATCAAACTTTAAAATTTTTGCCTGTGATGGTACAGTGGGTAAACCATGGACCTGGAACATTGAGGTCACTGGTTCGAAACCCTGGCCTTGCCTGGTCAAGGCACATATGGGAGTTGATTCTTCCTGCTCCTCCTCCTTCTCTCTCTCTCTCCTCTCTCTAAAATGACTAAATAACATCTAAAAAAACTTTAAATTTTTTCATGCTTTAAAGGGCACTATCAAGAAAGTGAAAGGGAAACCAACAAAATAGAAGAAAATATTTGCAAATCATAGATCTGATAAGGAATTTGTATTCAGAATATGTAAAAAGCTATTAAAACTCGTTAATAGGCCAATAACTAATTTTTGAAAATGGGCAAAGGATATGAATAGCTATTTTTCCAAAGAAGACATACAAATGGCCAATGAGAAGATGCACATAAAGAGATGCAACGTCATTAGTCATTAGAGAAATGCCTATCAAAACCACAGAGCAGTACAACTCCACAGCCATGAAGATGGCTTCTTTTAAAAAGAAAGAAAAATAACAAGCATTGATGGGGGATGTGGAAAAATTGGTGGTGAAAATGTAAATTGTAACAGCTTTGATGGTTCCTCAAAGAATTAAACATAGAATTATTATATAACCCAGCAATTCCACTCCTAGGTATATACCCAAAAGAACTGAAAACAGACACTCAAACAAATACAGGTAAGCATATGTTCATGGCAACATTATTCACAATAACTGAAAAGTGGAAACAACCTAGATATCCATCAACCAATGAATGAGCAAGGAAAATGTAGATCTTATTCAGCCATTAAAAAGATAATGAAGCCCCTGACCAGGCGGTGGCGCAGTGGATAGAGCGTCGGACTGGGATGCGGAGGACCCACGTCAGGGACCCCAAGGTCGCCAACTTGAGCGCGGGCTCATCTGGTTTGAGCAAAGCTCACCAGCTTGGACCCAAGGTCGCTGGCTCAAGCAAGGGGTTGCTCGGTCTGCTGAAGGCCCGCGATCAAGGCACATGTGAGACAGCAAACAATGAACAACTAAGGTGTCACAACAAAAAACTGATGATTGATTCTTCTCATCTCTCTCTGTTCCTGTCTGTCTATCCCTGTCTATCCCTCTCTCTGACTCTCTCTCTGTCTCTGTAAAAAAAAAAAAGGAAAAAAAGATAATGAAGCAATGATACATACTACAACACAAACCTTAAAAACATTTCACTAAGTGAAAAAAAACCATACATAAAAGACTTTATTTTTCTGATTCCATTTCTATGAAATGTTTAGAATATGCAAATACATATATATATATGGAGAGAGAGAGAGAGAGAGAGAGAGAGAGAGAGAGAGAGAGAAAGCAGTTTAGGGTTTACCAGGGCCTAGGGAGAGCAGGAGGAAAAATGGGTGTGGGGTTTCATTTTGCAGGATGAAAACGCTCTGGGATTAGCAGTGATGATTGCACAGCTCTGTGGATACACTAAGAGACACTAAATTGTACACTTTAAATAGATGAATTTATGCATGTGAATTACTACTGTAATTCCACCTTATCCACAGGCAATACAATAATCCAAGACCCCTAGTGGATGCCTGAAACCATGGGTAAACCTTATACATACTATGTTTTTTCTTATACATACATGCATACATAGATACATACCTTTTCACTTAAAGGAAACACTTTACAACTTCTCTTTGGATTATCTAAACTGCCAGCAGGCCTGACCAGGCGGTGGCGCAGTGGATAGAGTGTTGGACTGGGATATGTGTGGAGGACCCAGGTTCGAGACCCTGAGGTCGCCAACTTGAGCGCGGGCCCATCTGGCTTGAGCTAAAGCTCGCCAGCTTGGGTCCAAGGTCGCTGGCTCCAGCAAGGGGTTGCTCGATCTGCTGAAGGCCCGTGGTCAAGGCACATGTGCGAAAGCAATCAATGAACAACTATGGTGTCGTAACGGCAATAAAAAGCTGATGATTGATGCTTCTCATCTCTCTCCATTCCTGTCTGTCTGTCCCTATCTATCCCTCTCTCTGACTCTCTCTGTCCTTGTAAAAAAAAATAAAATAAAGTAAACTGCCAGCAGCAGGACTCTTGCAGTTTGGAGACATCATTAAGTAAAATAGGGTTGCTTGAACACAGCACTGAGATACCATGAAAGTCAATCTGACAACCAAGGGGTGCTAAGTGACTAACAAGCAGGTAGCATAAAAAGCGTGGAAACGCTGGACAAAGGATGATACACATCTCGATGGGACAGAAATGAGCGGTGCAAGATTTCACCATGCTATTCCAAATGGCATGCAATTTAAAATTTATATATGGTTTGTTTCTAGGATTTTCCCATTTAGTATTTTCTGACTTCGGTTGACTGTGGGTCACTGAAAGAGCAGAAAGCAAAATTGTGGATGGAGAATTACTATATATCTCAGTGTTGTTTTTTAAAGCTGATTGTAAATTCCGAAGTCATGTAGGAACCCTTTCTCCAGCACCCTCTATGGGTGAACACAGACTCTTGTTTGCTGTTTCCATTTGGGACTATGTTGAAGAAACTGTGGGTACATGGAAAAGGAAACCTCGCCAAGAGTTTGAGTAAAAGAGATTGACCAGATAGATGCAGAATAGTTAATGACGCCGGAGGGAAAGCAGGGCAGGACTGGGGAAATGAAAACGGGAAGGGAAAGCTGTTAGGAACCAAGGTAGCTGCTCTCCCAGCCTCCTCCTGTCTCTGCTCCCAGCTCTGTGTCTGCTTATGTAAGAGTACACGTGACTGCCCCAAAGAATCTGTCTTTTTTACCTCCAGAGCTCAGCACTGTCTCATATGTGACCCTGACACGCTATGCTCCCGTTCTAGGATATATACAATCCGATCGGACCAACCCTGCTTCTGGATAGATTCCCACAGTCTGTCTTATCAGTGGAATCATAAGAGAGGCTGGGTGGGGGGGGCTATTTCTTTTGTATTTTAAGAATAGTTTGCACCACTAAATGGTGGGACAGACAGCTGAAGAACAACTGACCCATGGACTCAAACATGCTGTGTCATTTGTCTCTGCTTCTCTCTGTTAGCTTTGCTCCCTCCCTGTAAGCTCCTGTTTTCCACATGGCTGCCAGCAGCTGCAGACCTACACACCTTGGGGAAGGAAGGATTCTTCTAATTCCAACATGAAGAATCTCAGAGATGTAGCCCAGCTTAGTTCATGGAGAAGGACATGAGGTCAACAGAGGCCCAAGGATGGGTAATCATCCAGCAAGGTGCTCCCTCTATAAACATGGGAATGGGGTAAGATCGGTTCCCAAGAAGCAGGAGGAAAGACAGAACTACAGATGGCTTCTATAGGGTCTATAAAAGTTGGATATTGGGATACTATGGGACCACTACCCTTTCTGATCAATATATGAGGGCATCTTGGAAGAAGGCAGGAGTTTGGAAGTGTTTTCATGCCTTCAAATTTGCAGTTACTACCACTAAAGATTAGTAACCATCTCAACAGATTCTGATAATCAGGGGAGCATCAAAGAAGGCTTTCAGCAATAAAGCACCATAATACACACACCTGTTAAGAATCTAGTATGCTTGATACATTCACATTCCCAGAATACTTCTGCAAATAAGTTCTTTCCCTCTTTTCCAGATAGAGAAACTGAGGCTCCAAGAGGCAAAGTCACCCATCCCAGAGGAACAAGATTCATTGAAGGACTCCCGACTCCAGCTCAGATTCTGTCCATTGCTGTGCACATCACCCTGTGCCGACCTGAGGTGGTGGGGGTTCAGGGCTGGGGTTGGGTGCAAAACCTAGGTGTGTGTAGCCAGAGGGGAGCAGCCTAGACCTCAAAAACTCCAGCCACAGAGCACGTGGTCATTGCCAGACACTTCAGAGTTCCTGTGGGGGCTGCTAGGGTAGGAGGCAGGCAGAGTGTTTGCGTGTCTGGGAGATCACGTCCTCCAAATAAACACATCCACGGGGAACTGGGATCCCTCCCTGTGACTGAAGCCATTTGTTTCTGAGCAGTAAACTGTGGCTGACCTGGAGACTGGCCACTGCTTCCAGGGAAGAACTCCTCTGTTGCTTCACCTGCTCCAAGGTACCTGCCCTGAGAGCCGCCTCAGACCCCACTCCCAATGTTGAGGTCCTTCCATGGCCACCATTTCCAAAGAGACAGGCCTGGAAGGGGTCAGTTATTTTCCAGAAAAGTCTTGGGGGAAATGCAGCCACTGTTTACAGTTCCCTGTAAGGCTGAAATTTAGGGCAGATAAAGCAGATGTGTCCTAGAAACCCCAGGGAAGATACAGAAAGAAAGAGTTCAACTCAATCGGAAGAGAGACTTCTCTAATGGTTAGAGATGTCTCTAGAACAAATGTGGGTTACTCTGGGAGTAGTAGGCTCCCATCGTTGGAGGTGTATGAGCTGAGACCAAATGTCACTTTGGAGGACAGATGAGGGCATTGCAGCAGCACCAGTAGGTCAAGCTATGTGGTCTTCCAAGTCCTCTCCCAGACCCAGGCTTCCAGGTTTCTGTACTCCTTCCCTCCCAAGCTTTAGTTCCATTTTACTCCTTTTGTTCTAGGGAATACTTATGAGATGAACAATGCCACTTGCTTTCCAGTGTCCTTCCCCCCCCGTCCAGCATTCTGGGCCAGCTGCCATGCAGTGTGGCGGACTGGCCCCACCTCCAACCCTGGAAGAGTGTGGGAGGCCCTGGTGTGCCTCAGTCAGTCCGCGTGACCCCATCTTTCACCATGGCGCTGGGTTGCTGGGCGAGCAGTAGCTACAGACTAAGGCAATCAGGCAGAGCTTTCACCTGGACATAAGTCCTGTTTCAGGTGTTGGCATAGGACCTCAGCCGGACAAACCAGAGTGCAGTCCAAGACTATGGTGTGATGGCTGTGGTACAGATTGCTCCCTCGCTCAATGAGCATGACTAAGGAAGCATACAGCTGGTATGACAGATTAGTTGGTGCCCTCCCACCCCCTGTCCCATTCCTAGTTGTTAGCTCTTGGTTGTCTGCTGGGGCCCACGCTGCCTGCTCCCGGAGTGTTGGAATCACTCTGATACGTGGTTCTACGTCGTCCCCCCAAATTCCTCTGTGGGATGGCTCTAGTTTTCCAAGGTTACTTTCTAGACAACCCTAAGGCACTGTCTCCCTTCCCTATTGGCGTTTCCCATTTGGAGGAGCTCTGCTAATGTTTCTTGGGATTGATTCCCAAGTAAGCTACTTATTCTTACATCCCCCTCTCAGGATGTGCGGAGATCTAACTTAAAATGCCTAGTTGGTTGCTGACAGCTACCCTGAGGCCACATGAGAGCCAGCGGTAGGATGAGACCAGGACATGAAGGAGGCAGGGCAGGAGAACAACAGAAGTGGGTCCTTGGGGACTTTGATGAGCCATTGGCTCCACCCTTGTTAGAAGTCTGCCTTCTCTCTAAACATCTCATTTTTATTAATAACAGATTCCTTTTCTGGTTTAAGCCAGCCTGAGTTGGACTTCTATTACTTGCAACCAAAATCATCGTGAGTGATCTAATTCACCACATGGAGAACACCAAGCTTGACCTTGCAGGTTGGGGTGGCAGACAAGTTGGTGTTTGATAACAAGAAAGGGAGAGGCAGCCTGCCATGGAAGACAGTCAAACGGACGCAGTTAAGCTCTCAGCCCTGCCACTTACTTTTCCTTCCTCAGGCTTAGTTTCCTTATCTATTAAACAGGAGTAAAGTTACCAGCCTTTCAGGGTTACTAGGAGTTTTGAAACAATAACACTTGAAAGGTAACTAACATGTCACAAATGTTCAGTAAATGGTATTATAGTTAACATATGGAAGAAGGAGAAAGAAATTAAAAAGGAGGAAGAGGAGGATTTAATCTGTGCCCTTGAAGACTCTATCGAACAGGAATTCAGAGTTGGGCGGGGGGAATCGGCAATGTCCCAGTATGATTGGAGGGGAAGGTCCACACAGGATGCAGAGAGGCCATAGTAGTCACTGACAGTTATAGAGTACTTTCTGAGCCCTTTGCACTTATTAATTTATTTCTTCTTCACAAAACAACTCTATGAAGCATGCACTATTATCACTATGACTTATCACTCTATAGGGAAAGAGACAGGCATGGAGAGGTTGGGGTGCCCAGGGTCTCCGAGCAAGTCTGTGGCAGAGTTGGGTTAGAACCCAGGCGGTCTGGCTGCAGAGCCCACACTTTGACCCAACTCTCCTGACTCTTTGCAGTCCCGAGAGAAGAGTAACAATGCTGCTGATGTTGAGTGGCTTTAATTACAGGACAAGGCATTTGGGCTTAATCCCATAGGCAGTAAATGTTTACTTGCACAGGCCTGGGGACAGCGAAAACATTGCATAAACCCCTGGTAATTGGTTAAATAGCTACAGAGTCATCCTGGCAAGCAGATTTTCATCCCATTCTTCCCATGGGAACAAAACCTCCAGTGCATTTTCCAAAGGGGAAACCAGAGATCCAGGAAGCTGTTCTCCCAGTAAGAGATGAGCTAATGACAGACGATAAAGAATAATGGCCAACTTAACTTAAAGAAAAACTGTCAAATGCTTGTGAGGTCCTAAACTGTGCAAGAGGTTGGGAAACATTCTTGGAGGAAGGCAGACTTGTACTTGTCTTGAGATGGTTTGAGTTGAAGGAATACCCAAAAGTCCTTCAAAAATGGACCCCAGGAAAGGAGATAGGTCTCCTTCCAAGTTATAAGTCACACAGCTCTCTTGCCCCCACCCCCACCCAAAGACCTAAAAATAATTATAGCAAAAATATTGCAAAGCTACCAAATAAATACATAACAGTTCTCAGAAACAAGGAGAAGATATATAAGTGAACCAGAAACATGGAGACTCCTTCAGAAACCGCAAACAGATGACAGGCTCGGATCTGAAGAGGAAAGTGTGATGCAGAGTACACGTGGCTGTGATACCTGTGGTACATCCCAGGCAAAGCGCCTCTGCTCTGCTACAGGTGAGAGGGACACCTTGAGGAGTCCTTAGGATCCAGCTGCAAGTGAGCACACTGGATGGGTGGCATTGCCCAGGGAGAAGGCACTCTGGGTAGTATAAATGAGATAAGGGCCAAGGATGTTGGAGGTGCTCAGAGGGAAGGGAATCTACTCAATGACAAATCATTCAATTTCTTGTTTCTAACCTTCAACATCACCCCCTCCTTCACTCTCCCCTTGAAGGTTTGCTGCAAAATATTGTTAAGGGGATGATGATGGATGTGCGAGAAACAAATTTGTTGATGGGATTCTTGCTCTCTTTGCCCCTTTGTCTTTTCCCTGAGCTGAGCCGCAGCTGGACAGGACCTGGTTCTGAGGCCTCCAGTTCAGAACACAGAGCCATTGCCCCTCCTTTCTCAACAAGTGTTGGCCTTCAAAGCCCTAAAGAAGTAGCTCATCAAGGGCAAGGGTTGGGACTGAGGCACTGTATGGGACAGAGGTGTGAAGTAGAGGGTCTTCCCACATGATTGGAGTCACAGCATCTATAACTTTACAAACATTAGCCCTACCTACTCCATCCCCAGGGAGATCAAATTTCTGCCTCTGAGAAGAAAGGGGAGGTATAGTGGCACCTTGACACATGAACACTTTTAAATCACGAACAATTTGAGAGACGAGCAGTCACTCAGTTACTCGCGGGAGTTTTTACTTCAAGTCATGACCGAATATTTGAATCATGAGTGTTGGGCAAATGAGTTTGTAAAATTTGTGTCTTTTGAGTTTGCTCATTTTTATTGCTAAAAATGGTGCTGGGCAACCATGTGTGTGCTTGCCTTCAGAGCAGGGCAGTTGATTGCAAATTGCAAAATACCTTCCTGCTTGGGAGGGGCCATTGCTATGCTAATATTGGCTGGAGGAGAGGTTTTGGTGACAGTAAAGATTTAAAAAGGAGAGAAGAAGAAGGAGGAAGAGAAGAAGCTATAATGGCAGAGTGAGAGCAGAGAGGGTGCAGAGTGCTGAAGGAGGAGCCAAGATGGCAGGGAAAGAGAGAGAAGCCAAGATGGCAGGGTGCTGAATGAGGGAGAAGCCAGTTTGTGCAGAGAGGAGAAGGGAGAAGGTGTGCAAATGGGGAACCAGAGGTGACTGAGACTGATTTTCCTTTAATTCTAGGAAAATCTGGAGTAGATTCTCCTGTTTGTGGAAACAGAGAATGTGTAAGTGGCTTTGGAAACCCTGTGTGTATTTGCTCATTGGCCGGTACGAGTATTGAATAAAGGAATGGCCCACCATTTTTTGGCTCCACTATTTCTTTACCGTTTACCCAAATCTAATGGGAACCTGCATGTGTGTGGCCATGATGGCCATGACTACTGGCCATACATTTGGTGTAGTTTGCGGCAGGATTTGGATCAGATCAGTATGGAGCTGCCACCATCCTTGAGGGGTGTGGTAGAGGACTGGTTGCTGTTATGGTTCCCAATGGCTGTCCTTTTGGGAGCCGTGGGCTGGCTGACTTTTACAGCCATGTGTGAGGAAACCAAGAGCTCTGTGGAAGAGGCTGCCTGGGACCTGCAAACTGAGCAGTGGAAGGAGTTGGAATGGCCATAGGAGAAAGAGATGCTGACCCTGGAACTGGGAGCAAGTGCTGGAGAAGGAGGCTGACCAGGTTTATGAGCTACTCCTGGAAAGTAGCAGACTCTGGAGAAGGAATTACAGGTTTGTGAATTGCAGTTTGCCCTGGAAGTTGTGGAGAGCCAGCAGCTGCAGGAGCCTAAACTGGAGCCTGGCCAGCAGAGTGGCTCTGAGTTGGTGGGAGAAGGCATTTCCAGCTTCTTTTCTGAGGATGAGAAAACTGGGGCTGAAGTTGCCATATGAAGACTCCAGAAGGTAAAAGCCCAGCAGCAAAGAGTACCTACTAAGTCCCTGGTAGGTTTGCTATGATTATGGGACATAGGGGTGGATGGCAGCATGCTCTCTGGAGCACAGGTGGAAATGCTGGCCGCCACTGCCATGCACTTCTCCTTGGGACAGCATCTTAAGAGCTTCCAGGATGGCAGGGATTGGGGGCTGGCCTAAGGCCCCATGTGCATGGACTGACTCTTAGACTGCAACCAGCGGGACACCAACTCCCTTGTTGAATGGACATGCAGCTTTTGACAATATGAGAGACCCTGATAGAGGTGGGAGCAGGTCTAGTTGAAATTGTACGTAATATGTTTGTGTGATGTGCCTAATTCCATGCACAATGCCTATGGGATGAATTCCAAAGTGAGCAAAAGGGATAAAATGTTGAGCAAATGAATTTGTAAAATTTGTATTTTCTGAGTTTGCTCACTTTTATTGTTAAAAATGGTACTTGGCAGCCTGACCAGGCAGTGGTACAGTGGATAGAGCATCGGACTGGGATACAGAAGACCCCAGTTCGAGACCCTGAGGTCGCCAGCTTGAGCGCAGGCTCATCTGGCTTGAGTCAAAGCTCACCAGCTTGGACCCAAAGTTGCTGGCTCCAGCAAAGGGTGGCTCAGTCTGCTGAAGGCCTGCGGTCAAGCACATGTGAGAAAGCAATCAATGAACAACTATGGTGTCACAATGGCAATGAAAAACTAATGATTGATGCTTCTCATCTCTCTTCATTTCTGTCTGTCTGTCCCTATCTATCTCTCTCTCTGTCCCTGTAAAAAAAAAAAAAAAAAAAAAAAATTGTGCTGGGCAGCTGTCTGTAAAATTGCTAATTACCTTCCTGCTTGGGAAGGGCCATTGTTATGCTAATGTCTCATCACCCTCCACCAACATCTTTGCCTGAACTTGAAGGTAAATACACTTCATAAATCAGTTTATTTCTTTACATTCTCTCTTAGTGTGTGTGTGTGTGTGTGTGTGTGTGTGTGTGTGTGTGTATATATATATATACACACTATTTATAAAGTACATTTTCTTATTTAAAAGCATATAAAACAGCCTGACCAGGTGGTGGCGCAGTGGATAGAGCGTCGGACTGGGATGCGGAAGACCCAGGTTCGAGACCCCAAACTCACCAGCTTGAGCACGGCCCCATCTGGCTTGAGCAAAAGCTCGCCAGCTTGGACCCAAGGTCGCTAGCAAGGGGTTGCTCAGTCTGCTGAAGGCCCGTGGTCAAGGCACATGTGAGAAAGCAATCCATGAACAACTATGGTGTCACAAAAGCAATGAAAAACTAATGATTGATGCTTCTCACCTCTCTCTGTTCCTGTCTGTCTGTCCCTATCTATCCCTCTCTCTGACTCTCTCTCTGTCCCTGTAAAAAAAAAAAAAAAGCATATAAAACAAAAAATTTGTGTGGTTTTTGAGGGCCGGAACAGATCAAGTGCATCCCCATTAATTTAAAAGGGAAATCTTGATTTGACACACGAGCAAATTGAGTGACGAGCTCGGCCATGAAATAAATTAAACTCGTGTGTCAAGGTACCACTGTACTTCTGGCTGAACTTGGTAGGTTGAACACTGACATTAGCTTTCACTATATAATTCCCTAAAATTACAGTCTTAACTCTCAAGGAAAGGTAAACTCATAAAGATAATGAGACTATGAGAGGGAATTGTGCAACATAATTTTCCATGCTGGGCCTGACCAGGCGGTGGCGCAGTGGATAGAGTGTCGGACTGGGATGCGGAAGGACCCAGGTTTGAGACCCCAAGGTCGCCAGCTTGAGCGCGGGCTCATCTGGTTTGAGCTAAAAGCTCACCAGCTTGGACCCAAGGTCACTGGCTCCAGCAAGAGGTTGCTCGGTCTGCTGAAGGCACGTATGAGAGAGCAATCAATGAACAGCTAAGGTGTCGCAACGAAAAACTGATGATTGATGCTTCTCATCTCTCTCCGTTCCTGTCTGTCTGTCCCTATCTATCCCTCTCTCTGACTCTCTTTCTCTGTCTCTGTTTTTAAAAAATTCCATGCTGGAAAGCTGATGTAATTTGTCTTTGTAGAACAGAGAAAGTGGAATCACAAAAGCATAGGTAGAAAGCCATGAAGCAAGTTGATTTGCTCTTCAGGACCCCAAAATGCCTAAGAATAAGGAACATCCCTTTCTTCTGGAAGCAGATGTGAAGGTGGAGCCAAAGTGCATTTCTTAAAACCTATTATCCTTTATACCACAAAAAATGAATCTAAACCTGGCCAGGTAGCTCAAACTCAGTATGCCAAGGTTGCAGTTTTGATCCCAGTCAGGGCACATACAAGAATCAACCAAGGAATTCATAGATGGGTGGAATGACAAATTCACATTTCTCTCTCTCTTTTTCTTTTTCACTCTCTCTCTCAAATCAATCAATAAAAAAATTTTTAATGAACCTTTGCAAAATTAAAATAAGTCATTTAGGAGGTCATCAGATCCCAGGGTGAAATGCATAATGTGACAAAACAATCTAACTCTATTACAAATATATGAATGAACCTGGCTGGCTAAAAGGGATGGGGAAGAAGGTATTGGCCTAAGTAACTTTGGAAATGAGTGAAGTCTGTAGACTAAAGGCAAAGAAACTGTACACAATCACTGTACTCGAGTTTTATTTCCCATAGGAGTATGGGTTAACAATTCTGGCACTGCTATTCACATTTCATGGAATTAAACAATTGGGTAAATGGTTGGAGCCTGGCTTTTCACTGTTGGAGTGGAAGTTTATAAATGTGTAAGGGGAAGAGGCTAAAATGATCTATTTGCTAATGGATTAGAATGGGAGGCAACAGCATAACTCATATTTAGCTTGAAACAGATACCACACAGACAGTTACATATGGAAATATTTCTGGGCATGTGCATGTACATGACTTAGTATACACACATATTGTTTGATCTTTCAGCTGAGCAAGCCTAGAAGTAACACCATCTCAGTATCAATTAGCATACCCAGCACTTAGAATTTGGTTTCTTTTCCTTTTTAATTTATTTATTAATTTTTAGAGAAAGAGGGGAAGGGAAGAAGAGAGAGAGAGAGAGAGAGAGAGAGAGAGAGAGAAACATTGGCTGTTCCTTTATGTGCCCTGACCAGGGATCAAACCCTCAACCTCTGAATATCTGGACAGTATTCTAACCAACTGAGCTACCCAACCAGGGTGATTTAGGTTTCTAATACCACTGTATTAGAAAAGGAACCAAGACCCTTTAGAGAAATGGCTGATCCAGAACTGGTGCAGAAAAATAGACAAATGAGCCTGGAGTGTCTTGTGGTCCCAGAAAGTAAGGAAGTACATACACACACAATGTACCCACAGGATGAGGCATGTCAAAGGACACTAAAAGAGCTCCGAATAGCCAAAGTTGGAACAATTTGAGCAACTAACTAGTATTGGATTATAACTCAAAGAAGAAAGTAAATATCCATGTGTCCATACTGAAGTAAATAATGATTAAACAAACAGAATAGTTAAATCTCCTGTGCAGAAGAATTTTAAATAATTTACATAAACACTCTGCCCTCAAGGAAATGGAGCATAACTCCTTGGTCCTTAAATATAGGCAGTAAATAGTGAATTTTTTCCAAGGCGATCAGTATGGAAAGGAGGTGGGGAGGTGGAGAGAATTCCTTTACAGGAAAAGAACTTGGCGAACAGTCCTTGAGTCAGGTGACCAAAGTTAACATCACCAGTGATAAGTCATGTTGACAGTGTGATGGGAATGGTACGGTACCTCTGTGGTCTGGTACCTCTGTGGAATGGTACTGCAGCTATGTCTCTCAGGAACACATAGCTGCAGTCTAATCACAAGAGAAACATCAGACAATTACCAACTGAAGGCCATTTTACAAAGCACCTGACCAATGCTCCTCAAAATTGTCAAGGTCATCGAAAACAAGAAAAAGTTTCAGAAATTTAGAGCCAAGAGGAGCCTAAGGAGACATGACTACTAAGTAGAGAATTTATTTTTAATAAATACATGGGAACAGAAAATAGATCATGCTAGCTGGGTTACCTTGAAGAATCTACTCAAGTAAAATGTATAAAAATATTTCCTAATAGAATGTTTTGTACAAGTTCCTTCATTGTAAGTGCAGATTAAGGGCGCTGGATCTTTGGATGAACAAATGACAAGACAGTATGAATTTTAGTAAAATCGTATTTTAGGATGACAGAAAAATAACTTCATCATATTTTTATTAAAAGAGATTATTTTGGCCTGACCAGGCGGTGGCACAGTGGATAGAGCATCGGACTGGCATGCGGAAGACTCAGGTTTCTAAGGTTCGAGACTCTGAACTCGCCAGCTTGGAGCCAAGGTCGCTGGCTCTAGCAAGGGGTTACTTGGTCTGCTGAAGGCTCACGGTCAAGGCACATGTGAGAAAGCAATCAATGAACAACTATGGTGTTGCCAGGGCAACGAGGAACTAATGATTGATGCTTCTCATCTCTCTCTATTCCTGTCTGTCTGTCCCTATCTATCCCTCTCTCTGACTCTCTCTCTGTCCCTGTAAATAAATAAATAAATAAATAAATAAATAAATAAATAAATAAATAAATAAATAAAAAGATATTATTTTGGCCTGACCAGGAGGTGGCGCAGTGGATAGAACGTTGGACTGGGATGCGGAAGACCCAGGTTCAAGACCCTGAGCTCGCCAGCTTGAGTGTGGGCCCATCTGGCTTGAGCAAAAGCTCGTCAGCTTGGACCCAAGGTTGCTGGCTCCAGCAAGGGGTTACTCAGTCTGCTGAAGGCCCGCGGTCAAGGCACATGTGAGAAAGCAATCAATGAACAACTAAGGTGTTGCAATGGCAACGAAAAACTAATGATTGATGCTTCTCACCTCTCTCCATTCCTGTCTGTCTGTCACTATCTCTCTCTCTCTTTGTTCCTGTAAATAAATAAATAAAATAAAATAAAATAAAATAAAATAAAATGTTTAAAAGAGATTTTTTGGAAATATGTGTAAGCACATACACATATAGTGTCACCATTCCTGATTTTAAAATGTAAGTCCACACTAGACGTTACTCTTGTAGAATACTAAACTACTTGGGAAGAATGAAATTTTCCCTTTGGAATAAACTTTATATATTATGCTAAAAAAAAGTCTAAGAAGACATTTAACCATAGACCCATTCCCTCCTCACTACACAGGTGGGGGACAATCTGCCCTCCACCTCAGCAGAAGCGTGAGTGTCATTGTCCAGAGAGGATAAAATGAGGCCCTCCAGACAGGAAGACGCCAGGCACAGATGAGTGTGGGGTATTAAAAATAGGGATTAAACAGAAGTGTATGTACTAGAGGTTGAAACCTCCAGTCTTCTTCCCCCACTCAAATCCTAAACCACGAGCAGCCAGGCTTAGCAGGTCTGGGCAAGGACCATGTAGGCAGTCTCCCTAACAAAAATTTCGTTTGATTACCCTAGAGAGAACCCCACAGTTACCAAGCAACACCTTAAATCCACACACACACAGAGCATCCAGTCAGAGCTTTGGTGCCTTCCTCAGACAAGAAGACAGCACAAAATCCCCTACTTAAGTAAAGGCCATACAAAACAAAAACAAACAAACAAACAAAAACCAAAAAACTTGGAGGAAACAGAGGCTGTGCAGGGAGAAGAAAATTTCAGAAACAAGTGTCATCAATATCTTCAGAGAGATGAGAAGAATTACTGCATCAATGGAACAAAAAGAAAGAACTCGAAGAAAGACCATCCAGAGAACGAACAAAAATTAGCTCTTAGAAATTAGGCATATAATAAAAATGAAAGTTCAGTTTATTAAGAGAATGAAAAAGGCTCTGGCTGGTGGCTCAATGGATAAAGCATCAGCCTAGCATATGGACATCCTGGGTTCAATTCTGGCTCAGGGCATGCAGGAGAAGCATCCATCTGCTTCTTCCCCTGCTCCCTCTCCCCCTATTCTCCCTCTTCTCCTCCCACAGCCAGTGGCTCATTAGAGCATGGCCCCAGATATTTCATTGGAGTGCATCAGCCCTAGTTCCTAAAAGTAGCTTGGTACTTGAGCATCAGCCCAAGATGTGGTTGCTAGGTGGATCTGGTCAGGACAGATGTGAGAATCTGCCTCACTATATCCCCTATTTTCACCTAAAAAAGAGAGAGAGAATAAAAAGACATGCTGAAGACTGAGAGAAAATATTTGCAAAACACACATCCGATAAAGACTCAAATTTAAAATATAGAAAGAACTCTTAAAACTGAACAATAAAAAAACAAACAACTTAAGTAAAAATAGGCAATTGATCTGAACAGTTACTTCCTCAAAGAAGATGTGTAGATTACACATATGAAAAGAAGCTCAGCATCGTATGTCATTAGGAATTATAAATTAAAATAACAAGATACTGCCTGACCAAGTGGTGGCGCAGTGGATGGAGCGTTGGTCTGGGATGTGGAGGACCTAGGTTCGAGACCCTGAGGTCGCCAGCTTCAGCACGGGCTCAGCTGGCTTGAGCAAAAAAGCTCACCAGCTTGGACCCAAGGTCGCTGGCTCGAGCAAGGGGTTGCTCGGTTGCTGAGGGCCCGTGGTCAAGGCACGTATGAGAAAGCAATCAATGAACAACTAAGGTGTCGCAACAAAAAACTGATGATTGATGCTTCTCATCTCTCTCCGTTCCTGTCTGTCTGTCCCTGTCTATCCCTCTCTCTGACTCTCTCTCTGTCCCTGTTAAAAAAAAAAAAAAACAACAAAAAAAACCCAAGATACTACTGCAACACTCATTGGAATGGCTAATATCCAAAATCCCGACACCACCAAATGCCAGGGAGGGTGTGGAGCAACAGGAACTCTCCCCTGTTGCTGGTGGAAATGCAGAATTTGACAGTCTCTCTGGAAGACAGTCTGGAAGCTTCCCATAAAATTAAACATACTCTTATCATATGACCCAGAAATCATGCTCCTCAGTATTCACCCAAATGAGTTGAAAACATGTTCACACACAAACTTGCACATATATGTTTATAAAAACTTTATTCATAATTTCCAAAACTGAAAAACAACCAAGATGTTCATCAATAGGTAGATTTAAAAAGTATCAGTACAAGCAAGTTATTTTGAAATATGGAAGTAAATACCAAAAAAGAATTGAAAGTGGTTGTCTCTAGGGAAAAATAAATAGTGAGGATGGTGGGGGGTGGGGGGGTAGAGGTGAGGGGGCTGGGTTTTGTTGTAACAAAAGTATAATTTATCTCTTTAACTATGTCCATGGATAAGTGTGATAAAAATCAAAACAGAGAGAGAGAGAAAGAAAAAAACTATAGTGGAAGGAAAACCGAGCACCCACTCTGAGCCAGCACTGTTCCAGACAGGCCCTCATACTTTGTCTCATTTAATCCCTACCGCCATGTAGCATGTATCAATCACTCCTCCTGTTATCAGGTGAGGACACAGAGACCCAGAGACAATGCAGGACTGCCTGGGGGCACGCATGGAGTGAGAGCTGCTCAATCCATCCATCTCCCTGCTCCCAGCCCTTTGGGCAACATTTACCAGCACATTATTTTTCTTCTGATTTAGTTCCTCTAAGGAGAAATGGTCTGAGCCCTTTTCCAAAGCTTTCCTCTAGCCCCTGCTGAATTGGGGACATAAGTCTATCAGTGATTTAACTCAGTCCAGATGGCAGGCTGCACTTGGCTCTTAGAGCATGCCTTTGGGAGTGCTGAGATTGCAGATAGCCTCTGGATGCAGAAGAACAAGAACAGAGGAGGGTGACAGAATATGAAGGCTGGGGTAGCAGAGTCATTTAGGGATGAGTTTGAACCTAATAAAGCAACCTCCCCCACAGCTGTCAGGCTTGTGGCCAGGGTTTGGGGCCTTGGGCCACCAGCCCAGAATCTTAGAGGCGGGGGCACATGTACTCCACCCATTCACAAATTCCCCAGAAACTCTCAGATGCCCAGTGACAGGCACTGGAGTGGGAACAGGGGTACAGTTTTGAATTGGACCAAACCTCTGCCTTGAGGGGTTCACAGCAAATGAGACAGTAAGATGGACAGACAAATGGGTAAGCCCAGGGTTATTTGGAGCAGCCCCACAAGGCTCAGAGGAGCTGTGTCATTATATACGGTGTCCACGCCTGGTCCTGCCTCACTTTCTGTTTAATGGGGACGGTGGATTTTAAATTTTAGAGCATGAAAATAATGAGTGACATCATATTTTTTTAAATCAAGAAATGTGTAATAAAAATAAGTTTCTTGCTTGACCTGTGGTGGCACAGTGGAGAAAACGTTGACCTGGAATGCTGAGGGAGCTGATTCAAATCCTGGGCTTGCCGGTAAAAACACATACGGGAAGCAAACACTACGTACGGGTTGAAGCTTCCTGCTTTCCCCCCCCAACCCCCACATTTCTTTCTTTCTCTTTCTCTCCTCTCTCTAAAGATTAATGAATAACATTTTTAAAAAATTAAAAAAAAAATAAGTTTGTTGGTTCAATTCTCCCTACCTTCACTCAGTTCCCCAAAGTCACCTTTAAAACTAATTGTATTTTTGTGTATGTAGGTAGTTAGCTTCTGTAGTTCCGAATAAAATGCTATGGATCCATTTCTTGATTTACCAACTTTAAGTAATCTGTTGATTCCATGGTTCAAAACATAAGAATTTAGTTCATATAAATTTCTTTTTCTCTTCAGCTCTGTTTCATTTATCTATCTCTATCTATCTATTTATGTATGTATCTATTTATCAACTATCAACTGTCTATGTCTTCTACTGGTTACATTTGAACATTTAAACAATGTGCTTATACTTCTATTTTTTGTTTTATTAACTCAGTTCAGTATCTCAATAACCCTGCATGAGGATTAGACTGTTAACTTCTTTGTCTTTATTTTCCTGCCTATAACTCATTTATATGTTTATTATACTTTTATTTTTATAGTGTCGAGATTGTTAACATTTACATTCTCTCTTTAATCATCACCAAGATTTTATGCTTTGCTGATAAGCTGTTTCTAAAGATCAAAAACAGTATTTAGCCTGACCTATGGTGGCGCAGTGGATAAAGCATCGACCTGGGAACACTGAGGTCGCCAGTTCAAAACCCTGCACTTGTCTGGTCAAGGCACATATGGGAGTTGATGCTTCCTGCTCCTCCCCCCTTTCTCTCTCTCTCTCCCTCTCTCTCTCTCTAAAATGAATAAATTTAAAAAAATTTAAAAACAGTATTTATAGTCTTATAACTACATAATATTTGCAATGTAATAAATAGTGTTAAAATTACTTTTTCTTTATTGTTTCTCCTGGCTTTTTTTTCTTTTTTCTTTTTATTTATTCATTTTAGAGAGGAGACAGAGAGAGAGAGAGAGAGAGAGAGAGAGAGAAAGGGGGGAGGAGCTGGAAGCATCAACTCCCATATGTGCCTTGACCAGACCAGTGCAGGGTTTTGAACTGGCGACCTCAGTGTTCCCAGGTCGACGCTTTATCCTCTGCGCCACTACAGGTTAGGCCTGGCTTTATTTTTCTTGTCGTTTACAATTATTTTTCTTTTCTCCTTGCATTGCCTTAGTCTACCCTATCCTCAAGTTCTTCCAGTGTCTCGAGGATAATACACAACCTATGGATTTTGGCCTGGCCTGTGGTGGCGCAGTGGATAAAGCATTGACCTGGAATGCTGAGATCACTGGTTTGAAACCCTGGGCTTGTCCAGTCAAGGCACACATGGGAGTTGATGCTTCCAGCTCCTCCCCCTTCTCTCTCTCTCTCTCTCTCTCTCTTCTCTCTAAAATGAATTTTAAAAAACAAACAACTATGTATTTTTTAGACTGAAACTCCACAAGCGCAGGAATTTTTATCTGTTTCATTCACTGCTGTGTCAATCTGCCACCTGGAACCTGAAGTCAGGATCATTTTTATCCACCTCTCAAGACTATTTTAAGCTTGGTTGCTTCAGAACAACATATTTGATGTCAAGTGCTTCAAATTTAACACTATTGCTTTCATTTTTTTCCTATTTCATTGTATTGTTTTCATTTAAATGCAGTAATACTTTCCATCACCTAATGACTGTCCAGGCAACAATGAGAAACTCCCTTCCTATATTTGGACATGATTCCTAGAACTTCTTTCATCTATTAATCTTAAATTTGCCTCTGTAATTTCTTGCCACTGGGCCTAGCTTTTTTTTAGGGTCTCACAGGGACAGACAGCTCACTGCTTCCTGGACCAGTCTTTCAGAGATAGGATGGCCAAATCTTAACCTTCCTGGGACTCATCTTCTGTAGAGCATACTTCCAGAGCCTCCCTTCATCTCCCCACCATGCAGGTTCCCACGCTTCACCATCCTGAGCATGTTGCTCAAGGGCAATGCCTAGTACTGTCCACAGACTCTAGGCCCATCTCCATCTTCACAGAGGACATTAAGTATACAGATGGTATCATTTTCTTAAATTTTCCTAAATACTCAATCTTTGGAATAGCATGAAGACCAAATGTGGAGAAGCATGGCAATGCTATTTCCTTTTCATTGAAGATGTCAGGTCTTACCATTTGATGAAAGATGTACTGAAGGCCCAGTGTGAACTCCCCTAGTGTTGCAGTCACAACACAGCTGGGGCTGTGCTTGCACCAAGTGCTCGCACTTGCTTGCTCCCCAAACCCTGGCCTGGGGACACAGGCTGGCTTGTGGTCAGTTTTTTATTTGTTTACACAAAATAGAAAAATTGAAGACAATATAATGAATGTTCCACAAAGTTAAATTTATGAACTTGGAAGACTTTTCTTTATTTGGACAGTCTGTTTCTCTTTCTTGTTTTGGTATTAAAGTAAAAATATTGATATTAAAATTTGTAATAAAGTTATTTTATAAAATGATGACTTATTCCTATTCAAAGGGTCCAGGAACTACATTTTGGGGGAACAAAAAGAAGTGCAGGTCAGATAATATATTAATGGGATTCCTGGCCAACTTAAAAATTGGGAACTTGGCCCTACAACTTGATAGTTACGTACAGACCCTTGAAAACCAAAGTCTGGGAACCACAGGGCTGTATGGATAGAGAGTAGAAATCCCGATGATCTCCAGCTTTAGCTGCCATGACTTTCAGATCCCTCTGAGCACATGTGCTTACCTTTGCTGCTCTGGATACCAGCCCACGGCAATGATGAGTAAGCTAGTGGCCTGCATCAGACAGCATGATTGATGAGATGGGGAACTGGGCAGGGACCAGGCTAACTTGCTGGGGTTCAGGCTATGGAATGGCTTGAACTTGTGTGGGATTAGAATGAAGCTTGTCATATTTTCTTTTGAAGATGTTGTCTAAAGGGACCTGTGTCTACACTTCTCCTCAAGAATGAAGGGAGCAAAGAGGTTTGGCTTTACTAAGATGGTTAGAGCTGAGCATTTAGGAAGTAACAAAAAATGCAATTAAGGGAAAGAATAGTGAGGCCATAGCCCCTGGAATCTCTGGGTTTGCTACAGAGATCTAGAAGTCTTTTCTGAAGAAAGAAGGGTTTGTTCAGGCAGTATGTCTAGGGAGAGTTAGGGTGTGGTGTGGAAGTGGCAATGTGCATGATGCTGGCAGGGACCATGGAGGGAGCAGTGGGTCAGGCCTGACAGGGTCACGGTGACCTTCCTCAAGCTGTGCTACATGTGATGTAAGTAAGTATTAAATATGGGAAAAGGGGGTTTCCTGTCAATTAATTTGGAAAATGCTACATTTAACAAAGTCATACAGGCTTCTTTATTACAAGGCTTTTAACACAGTGGTATGAACTATGACTCTCCAAGAATCAAATATGCTTCCCCAAATTACAGATCCCTTACCTGGAAACTGTTGTGGGAAATAGGGGAGGAAAGGGTGAAGAGGTGCAATGGGCTAAAATCATGGAAAGCCTTGAACCTGAGGAATGTGGGCTGAGTACTAAATACGCAGATTCCCAGGCCTTATTTCCTAGAGCAGGGCCCAGGAATCTAAATGTCTACCAACTGATTCCCATATCAGGGGTCTAGAGACCACAGTTTGAGAACCTGGAGTGCAGATGAATCGGTTGCAATGCACAGAGGCCTGGAAACCATAGTTTAGACCATATCATGGATTTGAGCCTCTGTGGGGATGGATGACTGAGAGCTGAGAGCTAGTCAGCTCCTATCTCCACCAGGGGACCTTCTTTCCATCTGAGCATAGGGGCCCCAGCAAGCCACTTGTCTTCCTCCTGGTGTCCGGATGAGGTACTGCATGTCAAGGCTTACTGACCTAGAGAGTAGTAGGTTAACCAGCAGCTCCACGCAAAAAGTGAGTGGATGAGGCTCAGCTCAAACCTTGCCTCTCCCAGGAACCCTCTCTTAACTTCCTCCTTCTCTCTAAGCTCCAGTTCTGAAATACACTGCCCCATGTTGCCATACCTCCTCTTAATGTCTCTAACGTGGTCATTTTAGAACTTATGGAGACATGATAGCTTTATCTCAGGAAGTGTGGAGCTTGAGAGATAACACCCACAGGTTAAGGTCACACACATTAATTAGAGTTGCAGAGATAGCAACCAAGGGACAAATGCCAGTAATCTAGCTGGACAAGGAGAAAGCTAGAGGGGAGACACAGTCATCTCCCATCTAATATGACCAAACCTTTGAGAAGCAATCAATAGGTGTACAACTAAGGGGAACAATGAATTGATGCTTCTCTCTTTTTCTCTTTCTCTCCTTTGCCCTACTCTCTTCTTCTCTCTCAAAAAATTTAATATGGCCAAACTTCAATAAAGCAGATGAATCAAGAGACAGCAGAAAAGCTATAGACTGGAAGGCTCCATTTATATGATATTGTGGAAAGGACTTTTAAAATCATGGATACAGCCTGACCTGTGGTGGCGCAGTGGATAAAGTGTCGACCTGGGAACACTGAGGTCACCAGTTCAAAACCCTGCACTGGTCTGGTCAAGGCACATATGGGAGTTGATGCTTCTAGCTCCTCCCCCCTTTCTCTCTCTCTTTCTCTCTCTGTCTCCTCTCTAAGATAAATAAATAAAAAAGAAATTAAAAAAAAATGTAGCCATAAAATCATGGAGACCGTAATTATATCAATTTTTGTCAAGGAAGATTTGGAGAATGAGCTGGAGAAGGTAATTGCTTTATGTCAGGCTTGGAGGCAAGAGGAAAGGGAAATATATTGGTTAGAGAAAGTCTCAGAAAGCACCTTGACCCCATAGACCATTTGACAGTTGTGGGAAAAGCAGCCAGCTTGTCCAGTACAGAGAACTGTCCCAACTCCCCTAACTTTGTCCAGGCTGCTGACTAATGTCTTAGGGATGTGAGAGGCCCGGGAAGGGATGGAGCCAAGGATTCCAGGAGAGGCAGATCACAGGGTCTTGGGTAGGAATGAGAACAACAAAAGCAACTGGCTTGATTAGAGTTTCCCATGTGCCAGCTTTGACACAGTGTTGCTTTTAACCCTCACAACAATGCTATGGAGTTATTATTACCCCCATGTAACAGAGGAGGAGACTAGAGCCCAGAGATGTTAGCTAGTTTGTACAAAGTAACAGCTACTAAGAGAATGGAATTGGAACACAGGCACCTCTGGCTCCCAAGCCCTTGTCCTTAAGCACCACTGCCCTTTACTGCCACACTGGTCATCCCCACCACTGCAGTGATGGTGGAGCCCCTTCCACCACTTTCCTGCAGTATATCCACCTGCTGTGGCCTGTACACCTCTGTTAGCAGGTGTGCACTATTTCCATAGGAAGCTCATGCTTGAATGGGCTTAGAGTTAATTTCATAATGCAGTCACCTATAGCCCCAGTTACTCCTTTGGGCCATTGCTGCTACCCAGCAAACAATTCCATCTGCTCCTGGGCACTGGAAGGGATTGAGTTTCATGGTTCCCTGAAGTTCAATATTTTCATGTGACTTCTTTCAACCAGTAAAATGTGAAGTTTCAAAAGCCAGTGCACAGTTCAACTCTTTCTTATGCTGCAGTGTTTGGAGGAAACCCCACTTGGATTGGACCCCTGAGTGACTACAACAAGCAGAGCTTTCTCCTCACCTGTGCTGAACATGCAATATGAGCAAAATATAAGCTGTGAAAGCAGCTAAGACCTGGGGATTGTACATTATCGCAGCAAAACCTAACCTAGCCTGACCAGGCGGTGGCGCAGTGGATAGAGCGTCGGACTGGGATGCGGAAGAGCCGGGTTCGAGACCCCGAGCTCGCCAGCTTGAGCGTGGGCTCATCCTATCTGGCTTAAGCAAAAGCTCGTCAGCTTGGACCCAAGGTCGCTGGCTCCAGCAAGGGGTTGCTCGGTCTGCTGAAGGCCTGCGGTCAAGGCACATGTGAGAGCAATCAATGAACAACTAAGGTGTTGCGACGGCAACGAAAAACTAATGATTGATGCTTCTCACCTCTCTCTCCGTTCCTGTCTGTCTGTCCCTATCTATCCCTCTCTCTGACTCTCTCTCTGTGTCCCTGTAAAAAAAAATCCCTAACCTATTCTGGCTGAATACATCCCACAGAACACGTCTGCTCAGGGCCCACAACAACCCAGACTCTTCTAAGTCTTTTCCAAGCTAGAGAGCCCTAGTTTTTCAGCCAAGTGTCCTATGGATTGGTTAGTTGACTTGTCACCTGGTCTTTTCCTCTGGACAAATGCAATGTGAGAACTGGACATGGCAGTCCCGGAACAATTTGACAGTCTGTTGCCCTTTTCCTCCCCCTCAGTGCAGCCAATGAGCGCCCTACACCTCAGGTAGGCTGGCCCGCCTAGTTTCCACTCCGACCTGCTTGGTTCTAATTCTGTGGGGCCCAGAGAAAGAGAGGGCTCAGGAGTTTGATTAGATTGGCCTGAGTTTTTATCTAGGATGTACTACTAACTTCCTGGGTCACTGTGGGCAAATTACTTAATCTCTCTGAAACTGTGTTCTCAAATGAAGAATGGAAGTAATAAGGTCAACCTTGAGATAGGTGCAAATATCAGGGAAGGTGGTCAGCCCCTCCCTGGAACCCCCTGGTCCTTTTCTTCTTGTCCCATCTCCTTCAAACTCACAAAATGGAGCAAAGGATAGTATTTCTGGAATGAGGCCCCAGGCAGTTCCTGTACCATTGTTGTGAACTAATCCCTGCCTCTTAGACCATTTCGGGTTCCTCCAGCCCCACCTCCAGGTGACAGCTGTCTGAGTCCCCTTTCCCCATCACAGGGGGCTGCCTTATGGGCCTAGGAAGAGGGGAAGCGGACTCCAGGCTGCAGATGTTCAGAGCTCAGAGAAGGCTGCTGAGCTAATAATCCCAGGGCTGCTGGTGAGGCTGGGCCAGGGCCTCAGAAGTCAGCTTCCAAGAGGCCCTCTGCTGCCTGCAGCAGCCCATGGCTCAGCTCAGGTTTCTGAGGCCTCCGCTCAGGAACAGCTGCATGCCTTCCCCTCCCTCGCCCGTGCTCTCTCCTCTCTTCCCCCAACATGAGTCAAACAGACAGTGGATCAAGCTAGCCAGAGGTCTGGACAGGATCCAGAAGGCTCCCAGCCTCTCTGTCCAGGTCTCTGAAGCTGCAGGGAGCTCAGACATACAAGATTTCTTGGGCCTTTCAACTCAGAAACACATTTCCTGCTGCTCTTCATTTAGCCCAAACCTCGGCCCCAGCTTTGAAGTCTGGGTTCTCGTCAATCCCTTTGCTCCCTGGCTGGCTGGGCTTCCAAGACACCTCTACCCAGTGTGGGTGCGGGCTGGACTGGGCTGGGGCCTCTTGGTTCAGCTGCATACCACCTACAAGCCTAGCAGCCTCTCCCCACTCAGCTCCCTAAATATCTTTTCTAGCTGCCTTCCAGGGTGTTGGATTTGTGACCTCCCTTTCCGAGTCCCTCTCAACACCTGCAACCTAGCAGGGGGGTGTGTGTGTACACACATACATTCACAATGCTTGTTACATAAAAAGCTTGTTTCATTTTATCCTCAACTATCTTGCTCTTTCTCTTTGACAAATAAGTAAATATAGCCTGACCAGGTGGTAGCACAATGGATAGAGCATTGGACTGGGATGTGGAGGACCCAGGTTCGAGACCTCAAGGTTACCAACTTGAGCATGGGCTCATCTGGTTTGAGCAAGGCTCACCAGCTTAAGCCCAAGGTCGCTGTCTTGAGCAAGGGGTCACTCGATCTGCTGTAGCCCCTCCGGTCAAGGCACATATGAGAAATCAATCAATGAACAACTAAGGAGCTGCAATGAAGAATTGATGTTTCTCATCTCTCTCCCTTCCTGTCTTTCCCTAACTATCCCTCTCTCTGACTCTCTGTCTCTGCCACAAAAAGAAAAAAAAAAGTAAATATAGAATCAGAAAGGACAAGAAATTGATTTTTTTAAAAATTTTTATTTATTCATTTTAGAGAGGAGACGAGAGAGAGAGAGAGAGAGAGAGAGAGAGAGAGAGAGAGAAAGGGGGGGAGGAGCTGGAAGTATCAACTCCCATATGTGCCTTGACCAGGCCAGTACAGGGTTTTGAACTGGCAACCTCAGTGTTCCCAGGTCAACGCTTTATCCACTGCGCCACCACAGGTCAGGCCCGACAAGAAATTGATTTATTCACAGAAACATGATATATAGTTAAGCCAGAATTTGAACCCAGTTCCCATGGTCTGATGGCTTTTGAGCCCATGCTCTTTCTCCTCTCAACCACATGGCCTAGTCAAGATCAGGCTAGTAGTCAATCCACCCAGGAACAGGCAGGGCAGCTATACAATTTACCCCACCTGGACACCAAGCACCACGTGAGCCATGGACATGAGCCATTTCATCTGAACACGTCTGGCTGGAATGAGAATGATTTAGCCTGTGCTGGAGACCTCATGGTCCTGGTGTGCTGGGAGGAAGGGTGTGATAGGAAGGCTAAATCTGTCGCCCTTAGCTGGATCTCCAGTCTCTGGCACAGTACATATTCCTTCTCGTGATGGGAGTGACTCCAAGTGAGTGTGAAGGTATTTTATGTGTGACTTTGACACACCAGGCAGCTACTTTGTCTGGTGCCCACCAAAGAAACAGTGGGTGGGCGGGGATGACTTGTCCTCATGAGTTTATTGAGGGACTGCATGAACAGTTCTGCCAGGTGTCTCCTGAGAAGTTTTTAAAGATATTTTTTTACTCTACACAGTCTCTGCCTGTGTTTACAAACTAACCCCAAACATCAAACAGTTGTCCCTTACTACCAGGGAAATCATCTCTAATGGTGGGATTTCAGGTTGGGGGAAAGTTTGGGGAGACAGTGGGGACCTGGGGTCTGTGGGACCTTAACCTGTGCCATGAGGTCCCAGCAGCTCCCTGTTGTCCCTCTTCATTTAGGGTTCCAGCATGGTGCAATAAAGAATGAGATCTGGGTCCCAATGTAGCTGTGTAGTGGGACCCTGAACAAGTCCCTTACACCCGCTCCGGGCCCCAGTTACCTCAGCTGTCAGATGCGACTGTTGGAAAAGTCATCCTGATGAGATGCATTCTGTCTGATCTGGAAGGGCTCAGGACCCAGGTCTGGGGCCAGTGCTGACTCCAGTACCAGCTATATCTTGCCTAGGGCCCCTTGAAACCTCTGCCCACCATTAGTGGTTACTTTTGGTTCATCACTAGCTACTAGGTCTGTGTGCTAGGACTTCATCACCTCATTTTCTTTCTTTCTTTCTTTCTTTCTTTCTTTCTTTCTTTCTTTCTTTCTTTCTTTCTTTCTTTCTTGTTAGTATTTTATTTATTGATTTTAGGGCGGGGTAGAGAGAGGGAGCGAGATTGCAGTTACATCACTTTAGTTGTTCACTGATTGCTTCTTGTATGCACCTTGACCAGGTAAGCCCAAGGTTCAAACTGGCGACCTCAGCGTTCCAGGTGGACACTGTATCCCCAGCACCACCACAGGTCAGACATCACCTTATTTCCTGGGTGTGAAAAGCAACTTTGTTGCCTGCAGGGTTTGTGCAGTCTCCTCTGGCCTTCCCAACAACTCCACCCTGCCTCATCCCTTGTTTGGAAGCCCCCATGTTGTTGTCTTTCTGCCCAGCCTACTCTTCTGATGAACCTCAGGCTCGGGTCCCCACACGTCTCCCACAAACCCACTAGATGAATTGAGGAACTGCTCCCCGTCCTTTTCTTCTCCTTCAACTGTTTTGGCTTGAAATAATCATGGGCCCAGTGGCCCGTCAGCCCCAGCTGGCGCTCTCTCTGAGCCTTGCTTTGACATCTGTGATTCAAGGGCTGTAATAATAACAACAGTTCAGGAAGTACCTTGTGCTGGGTTCTTCCCATGAAACAGGCTGAAAACCAAGTTGTTATAACAAGCCAGTGAAATGGGAGCAGCTGCATTTGTGATGAGGAACCTGAGGTTCAGAGAGGTGAACTGACTTACTTAAGGTTATGGAGTGAGGAAGTGGTGGAACTGGGGCTGAACCCGGGAAGTTTAGTCGCAGAGGCTGCCTGTTGGATCATTATGTCATGTCACATTATACTTTTGGGACGTTGGGGAGGCTGCAGTGAGATGACAGTGCAAAAGGACTTGGCACAGGGGTAGCAGATCTTTCCCTATAATCTTACTGTATCAAAGTTATCACACCCGTGGGTCTTCCTGGTGAAACTGGGGTCACCTGCTCACCTCTAAGGTCCTGGGGATTCCATGTCAGAGGGAAGAGTCAAGCCCTGATCTTAGGCAGGTGTTTCAGGAAGGCCTGGTCTTGCCCAAAGGTTGGGACATTCTCTGGCTACTGCCCAGGCTAAAGGTAGGTGGACGCAGGCTGGGGGCTGCAGTGATGTGGTCTAGGCCTATGCCCATAGGGCCCAGGGCATGGCAGCAAGTGGGGAGCAGAGCTGAGGGAGCAGGACTGGAGTATCACAGGTGATTTTGGGGGGTGACAGGCATCATGTGGCAGTGCCTGCAGCCTGGCCTGATATCTAGCCGTCCATGAGAGAGCTGTAATGTATCAGCACTGGACACCTCCCATCTCGCTGTCAAAGAGGGAGAAAGTTGCTGCCTCTTTGTTGGGGGGTACATACTCAGCAAGGGGCTGATACCCAGTGGGTGCTGGCTAAATGGGGACTGCTGCATGAAGTTTAGTGCAGCCCCACGGGGATCACTGGCTTGGGACTGGAGAAAGGCCGAAGCTCCGATGACAGTAGAGGACGGGTGTCAATGGGCTCCTTGGTGGCACCTGGAGACCACAGAGGCAGGAGCAGGAGGGAAGGTGCAAGCACCCGGGGGAGGCACAAAACCCACTTTTGTAAAATTCATGTAACATAAAATTAACAATCTTAGAGTTATAGTTTAGTGGCATTTAGTGCAACCACCACCTTTACCTAGTTACAGAACATCTCATCACAACGAAAAGAAACCCCATGCTCATTAAGTAATCATTTGCCAATCTCCCCTCTTCCCAGCTCCTGGCCACCACTAACTGTTTTCTGTTTCTCAGATTTACCTGTTCTGGATGTTTCAGATACACAGTCACACACCAGGTGACTTTCTGTAACTGGCCTCTCTCACTTAGAGTCATGTTTTGCAGATTCATCCATGTTGCAGAATGAATCCATATTCCATTCCTCTTTGTGGCCAAAGAGTGTTCTGTTGGGTACATGCGGCACATCCTGTCTATTCATCCACCCACTGGCGGCCATTTGGGTTGTTTTACCAGTGGCCTCATTTTGAAGTGAAAGTATTGAAAATCTGGGGCCCCAGCACTGTCACTCAAACCTTGGGGTGGTCAGAATCCCCATACAACAACCCCGTAAAGTATCAGCTCTGCCGTGGGGACTGCGCTAGTGTGAGTGAACACGTCAGGCCCTTCCCAGCCCAGGCAGCTGCTGTGGCAGCCATAGTGCTCCCTGGAGTGGCTGCTGGGCAGCGGGTCCTGCAGAGCAGCTCTGAGTTGCCCTGGCCTTTATTCAGATTACATGGCCCAGGGAAGAGGGACAGGAGGAGTAGGAAGAGAAAGAGTGAGAATGAGCTCCTGTGGAAGCCTCTGGATGTTTCTGGTGAGTGAGTGGAATCCATGAAGTACAAAGCCTAATGCTGTCTGAGTCTCACTGAAGCTCACCTGGGCACTATCAACTGCCCAGGTCTTGGGTTGTCCAGGTAGGGAAACTGAGTCCCAGGCAGCAGCGGTGGCTTGCCAATCTGCAGCCGAACTGAGGATCAAGCCTGGAGACTTGGTCGTCAGCCTTCCTGACCTTCGCATGGAGCCTAAGTGCTGGCTGGGAGGGGTCATGCTGCCTCCTGGGAGGGTGGCCAATTCCATAGCCCAGGAAGCAGAGGTGGGAGTCAGTCTCCTGCTATCACAGGGGCTGGAGACGGAAGCATGAGTGCTGGATCTGGAGCCCTGGGCTCCAGCGCCACCAGCTGCTCCTGTAGGCCTCTTGCACCCTGGCACTTCCTGTCCTCACCTGTAAAGTGCAAACTTCAGTTTCCTGGCAGGTGGTTGTGGGGCCCAAATGAGACCACACCTGTGAAAAGGGTTCGCAGGCTGTAAAGCCCTAAACCCACCCTTTTGACTCACTGTGACCCAGGGCAGGGGAGACCCAGCTGTTCTGTTCTCCTGAGGGAAGGGCTGTCCCAAAGGGATGTTGACCTCACCACCCCCACTCAGGACCTGCCTTCAGGCCCCTTTGGTCAGTAACACATTTGAACCACCACTGGCCCCCAGCCTGGGGGGGGGGGCACTGCACCTATCTGCACTAATCCATGGCCTCACCAGACTCTGATAAATTAAGTCTCTCCCCAGCTGAGAGTCCCTGCATCCCCAGGAGCTGAACACATTCTTCCTCCTGCTCTCCCCTCACCCACAGCTGTGCCCTTCCATCAGGCTGGGTGGTTAGAAGGCTGACAGGCTCCCTACCTGCAGCCTCCGAGGCTGCCCTCAGCCTCTGACTGTCCCCAGGTGGAGAGCAGGAGGCCCCAGTGGGGAAGGGGCACTCCCCCAGGCCCCTCACCATAGGCCCAAGCCTAGGCAGAATGTGGGGATTCAGTGCTCCTCCCCTCTGCCCCCACACATATGTCTGAGGGCCTTTGAAGTCTCATGTGCTCACTCCTCTAAGTGCGAGAAAACAAAACACAGACCCCTGCCCTCAAGAGGCTTACCTTCTAGTGAAAGGAGACAAACAAATCATGATAAACATGTGAAGTCAATTATACAGAACGATATTTGCTATTTAAAAAAAGAAGAGCCTGAAAAAAATATTTTTTAATAAAGAAGAACCTGACCAGGCTGTGGCGCAGTGGATAGAGCGTCGGACTGGGATGTGGAGGAACCAGGTTCGAAACCCCAAGGTTTCCAGCTTAAGCGCTGACTCATCTGGTTTGAGCAAGGCTCACCAGCTTGAACCCAAGGTCACTGGCTTGAGCAAGGGGTCACTTGGTCTGCTATAGTCCCCAGTCAAGGCACATAATGAAAAAAACAATCAATGAACAAGATGCCACAATGAAGAATTGATGCTTCTCATCTCTCTCCCCTCTTGTCTGTCCCTATCTGTCTGTTCCTCTCTATTTCTCTCTGTCTCTGTCACAAAAAATAAAAAAAGGAAGAAAAAGGGGCCACCAGGAGGGGGCCAGGAGTATGGGTGGGTGGAGGGGGAAGTGTGGCTCCATAGTCTGAAAGAGGGAGATCTGGGTGACAGGATGACAGCTGAGGCCACCAGACCGCCACTACCACAAGTTTTAAGTGTTTAGAAAGCTGGCGTCAGGCACACGTTGTGACTTTTTTCAACGGTGGAGGACAAAGAGCTGTTGACATGGCCAGGCTAGTGAAGGCTCCTCCTTGTCCAGGGCAAGGAGTGGCTCTTCTGTGGGTGGAGGTTCTCCTGGAGCTTGGGGCAGCTGCTGTGGCCCAGACAGTGTCTGCAATCAGGGATGGGGCCAGTGTGAAATCCCGGTCTTTGCCAAGAATTTGGCCTTGTTTAAAACAAAAGAACATGCAGTCAACATGGAAATAGGCCTCCGCTGGGCCCGCTGACGTGGCTAGGTGGTGATGCTGGCGTCGGCACCTGGGGGCCGTGAGCTATGGCGTGTGTGTTGCTAGAGGCATGGGGGTCCTGCCCAGGTCCCCCTGTGCCAGACCTGCCCCCCACATTCACCCACATACACCTGTACTGCACAGACTCACATCTGTTGCATATCATACGCCTGTCCAGATTCAGAACACACCCATGACACACACACACTGACATGAACTAATCAGCAGACTCAAAAAGACCCGCCCTGCACAGTCATACATACAAATGATCCTGCTATTTACCTTTCTCCTCCTTCCCCTCCAGAATGATCCTGCCGATTGCCTGCTCAGAATTCCTCAGTGGCCTCCAGGCCCACAGCAGAATGTACCAGACTGGTGGGCACTCTTCTCTGGTCACCACCTGTGGTCTCGCTACTCGAATATGGTTTGTTTCAGTCCCAAACTGCCCTGATCTCTGACTCTGTGGTTTTGCACATGCTGTTTCCTCTCAGGATTACCCTTGTACCTCCCATCTATTTTTGGCCATCTAATCTAGATTAAAATGTCCATCTCTAGAGCTCCTAACTATCTTTCAGATGTCAACTGATGTGAGGCCTCTGGGGAGCTTTCCTGACTACCCTTCCTTACCTTGCTTCAGCAGTTAGGTAACGTGGCCTCAGCATCATCTGTCCCCCACCAGAGTACACATTACATGGTATTCTCAATGTAATTACCTTCCTATCCTTAAACATGAGCTTCATGAATTTTATATTCTCAACACCAAATACAAATAATACACTGACCAATGTAGAGTGAGTGGGCTTATCACCTTCCTTGTTCTTGCTTCCACGTCTTTATTAATCTTGCTGAAGATGGCAATAGTTTTTTTGTTTTGTTTTACTCTTAGAGCCAACTGAAACCCCTAAACTTTCCCCCAAGGACCCTTTCTGAGTCAGAACTTCCCCTATCCTGAGTTTATAAAATTAATTATTTTCACCCAGAGAGAGAATGTTGATACAAACCTGTAGCACATTTCTCATTGTTCATTTTGGCCTTCGATCTATCTCATCAAGATTTTTGGATCTTGATTATATATATATATATGTACCAGCACAGTTTCCAAGGCTTTTTGTTCATTAGTCGCAAAGCAGACCAGTGAAGGCTGCACCTTTCCCCATTACTCCCAGGCACACACATGCCTAACAAAATGTAGCAGTTTTCACTCTTTAGAAGGCCAATCCTGAGCATTTCTGTAAGTCAATCCAACTGCAAGAAACTCTCCCATAGTCTTGGACACATAGTAGACACTCAAGAAATGTTAGTTACTGAGCTCCCAGTGGGTCTGAGCCTCACCAGCCCTGCCCCAAGGAGCCCATTGCAGTTGGCCAGCCCTGCTCCAAGGTAACTTGTGACTGAAAGGCCATCATCAAGTTTGCTGGTATGCTCTATCCACTGACCAGGCAGTGGCGCAGTGGATAGAGCATCGGACTGGGATGTGGAGAACCCAGGTTCGAGACCCCAAGATTGCCAGCTTGTGCAAAAAGCTCACCAGCTTGGACCCAAGGTCACTGGCTCGAGCAAGGGGTTACTTGGTCTGCTGAAGGCCTGCAGTCAAGGCACATATAAGAAAGCAATCAATGAACAACTAAGGTGTCATAACGAAAAACTGATGATTGATGCTTCTCATCTTTCTTTGTTTCTGTCTGTCCCTATCTATCCCTCTCTCTGAATCTCTCTCTCTGTCCCTGTGGAAAAAAAAAAAAAAGAATGCTGGTATGAACTGACTTGTGGTGGTGCAGTAAAATAGAGCATTGACCTGAAATGCTGAAGTCGCCGGTTTGAAACTCTGGCTTGCCCGGTCAAGGCACAAATAAGAAGCCACCACTATGAGTTGATGCTTCCTGCTCCTCCCCCCTTCTCCCTTTCTCCTTTCCTCTCTCTCTAAATCAATAAATAAATTTAAAAATAGTTTTTTAAAATGCTGATATATCAGAGGAGATGCAATAGGACTGGATGGAGTGTAAGGGACCTCTGGGACAACCTCAAGCATGCTATCATTCTCACAGGGGTGCCGGAAAAAGAAGAGAATGAGCAAGAAATTAAAAATCTATTTGAGCCTGACCAGGCAGTGGCACAGTGGATAGAACGTCGGACTGGGATGCAGAAGACCCAGGTTCAAGACCCCGAGGTCGCCAGCTTGAGCACGGGCCCATCTGGCTTGAGCAAAAGCTCACCAGCTTTGACCCAAGGTTGCTGGCTCCAGCAAGGGGTGGCTCGGTCTGCTGAAGGCCCATGGTCATGGCACATGTAAGAAAGCAATCAATGAACAACTAAGGTGTCATAACAGCAATGAAAAACTAATGATTGATGCTTCTCACCTCTCTCTGTTCCTGTCTGTCTGTCCCTATCTATCCCTCTCTCTGACTCTCTGTCCCTGAAAAAATAAAATAAAATAAAACCTTTAAAAAAATCTACTTGAAAAAATAATGACAGCAGCCTGGCTGGATAGCTCAGTTGGCTAGATCATTGTACCAATATGCCAAGGTTGTAGGTTTGATCCCTAGTCTTGGGCACATACAAAAATCAACTAGTGACTTGGATGAGTAGAGCAACAAATGAATATTTCTCTTTCTCTCTCTCTCATCAATAATATATACATAAAAAAGAAGGGCACTGGCCAGGTAGCTTGATTGGTTAGAGCATCATCCCATTATGCCAACATTGTGGGTTCAATCCCTGATGAGAGCACACACAAGAATCAACCAATGAATGCATAAATAAGCTAAACAACAAATCGATGTTTTTCTCTCTCTTTTAAATCAACACTTAAAAAAAATAACATAAGTTTTGATAGCTATCATCAATAAATCAATAAACAACAAGTGTTGACAGGGATGTGAAGAAAAGGGAATCCTTGTGCACTGTTGATGGAAATGCAGATGGGTGCAGCCACTGTGGAAAACAGTATAGTGTTTCCTTGCCTGACCAGGCGGTGGTGCAGTGGATAGAGCGCCAGACTGGGATGCGGAAGACCCAGGTTCGAGACCCCAAGCTCGCCAGCTTGAGTGTGGGCCCATCTGGCTTGAGCAAAAGCTCGGCAGCTTGGACCCAAGGTTGCTGGCTCCAGCAAGGGGTGGCTCGGTCTGCTGAAGGCCCGCAGTCAAGGCACACGTGAGAAAGCAATCAATGAACAACTAAGGTGTTGTGACAACAGAGAAAAACTGATAATTGATGCTTCTCACCTCTCTCTGTTCCTGTCTGTCTATCCCTATCTATCCCTCCTTCTGACTCTCGCTCTGTTCCTGTAAATAAATAAATAAATAAATAAACATTAATTTGAAAGAATATATACACCTCTGTGTTCATTGTAGTGTTACTTACAATAGCCAAGATATGGAAACAACCCAAATGCCCATCAATATATGAGTGGATAAAAAAAGTTTTAGTACCTATGCACAATGAATATTACTCAGCATAAAAAAGAATAAAATCTTATCATTTGCGCCTGACCTGTGGTGGTGCAGTGGATAAAGCGTTGACCTGGGAACACTGAGGTTGCCAGTTCAAAACCCTGCACTGGTCTGGTCAAGGCACATATGGAGTTGATGCTTCCAGCTCCTCTCCCCTTTCTCTCTTTCTCTCTCTCTCTCACTCTGTGTCTCTTCTCTAAAATGAATAAAATAAAAAGAAATATATAAAAAAAAAAAGAAAACAAAATCTTATCATTTGCAACAGCACGGATAGACCTAGAGGGCATTATGCTGAGTGAAACAAACCAGTCAGAGAAAGGCAAATACCATGTGATTTCACTTATATGTGGAATTTAAAGGAAAATAATAATAAATAAACAAGCAAAGAAAATTGAAACAGACTCAGACACAGAGAATAGACCGACAATTGCCAGAAGGGCAGGGGTGGGTGGCTGGGTAAAAAGGTGAAGGGATTAAGAAGTATAATATGATAATTTTTTTAAAAAAGAATGTAAGTTTTATGCTAATTTTATCATATTTAGCTCTAAGTAATTTAATTCTTTTTGATACTATTGTTAAAATTTGGGGAGGGGGTGGTTTAAGTTCATTTATTTTTATTGTTGATTGCTAGTATACAGAATACCTTTCTTTTGTGTTGTTGAAGACTCACTCTGTGTCAGATACTTTTTAAAATATATAGGATGGGGCAAAAGTAGGTTTATGGTTGTGAGAATGTAAAACACAGAGCTCATCCTTGTATTATTATTTATTAATTATTCCATTTTCCATACAAACAACTATAAACCTAGTTTTGCCCCACCCTGTATATATAACTGACATACTACATTGTATTAGGGGTACAACAAGACACCTTTATTTTAAGGTTATGAAAAGAGGATATAAGCGTGGAGAAGAACCTTCTGAGAGCCTAGTTTTATACTAAGGAGAAGCACTGTTGGAGGAGCTAAGTGAGATATCATCTACTCAGGAAGGAGGAGAAAGACTATTCATTGTGAGCAGCTCTGTGTCACCAAGCTCTGTTAGGCGGGAGAGAGTAAATGCTGAAATAACTCAGACACACTGCTTTGTGTTCTGGGGAGGACTCCAGATAGTCTAGAACACAGGCCTTCTCTTGTCCACAGCGAATGTCTTAAAAATACCTAGTTGAGGAAGAATTCATTTCATTCCCAGATAAGTAATCATCAAAGAGAAACACAGCATCGGTAAAAAGATACTCCATAAAAATAGGAAAATTACAGAATATTTATGAGAGATGAATGCCGGAATAGTAGCAGTTGAAAACTGTGTTCAAGTACATCACCATGAATTTTATAAATGTAATAAAGCAAATCCTTCTATTATGTGAAAATTCTAAGCAGGTACTTAAAAGCTCAGGGGAGATCAGACAAGACGACAGAGGATGTAAGACAGAAGCTGGCAAAGGTCCTGAAAAGAATGGAAGAGAAAAAAAAATTCCAGAAATAAATAAGATACCAGGAAGAACAAAAGAACAAACACAAAAAAACACAAAAAGAAATGGAGTATTTTCTTTATTGTATCCCAAATCAAGTGGCATATTTTTGGAATGAACAAACAGTTTAAAGATTAGAGAAAAAAATTTAGATATGGAAGACAGATGAAGAACATCCAATATAGGGAAAATATATCCTAAGACATAATAGAAATTAAAAGAATCTAAATAAATATTTATAGATATAATTTCAAGCTTCTGGAACATGGCAGATTGAGATGTCTGCATTGTATAAGAATGCAATGAACACAGACCTCCCTCACAAAGCCCAGAACACAGCCTTGAACCATCTGAGTCTCTCATTGGAGCAAGGTAATCTGCCCATTCTCTCACGGCGTGACAGAAGAAAATTATGTTATATTTTGTAGAAGAAAACACCATCCTTGGTCTCTACAGTTCATCAGACACCTGGTCTTTCAGGAGAAAGAAACTGAGAATGGAAAATCAAGAGAGAAAAAAATAGAAAGAGACCCACAAATGGTCCAGGGTTTTTCTTTGTTTGTTTGTTTGTTTTTTACAGAGACAGAGAGAGAGAGTCAGAGAGAGGGATAGATAGGGACAGACAGAAAGGAACAGAGAGAGGTGAGAAGCATCAATCATCAGTTTTTCATTGCCGTTGCGACACCATAGTTGTTCATTGATTGCTTTCTCACATGTGCCTTGACCGCGGGCCTTCAGCAGACCGAGTAACCCCTTGCTGGAGCCAGCGACCTTGGGTCCAAGCTGGCGAGCTTTTGCTCAAGCCAGATGGACCCGTGCTCAAGCTGGCGACCTCGGGGTCTCGAACCTGGGTCTTCTGCATCCCAGTCCAATGCTCTATCCACTGCGCCACCACCTGGTCAGACTGATCCAGGTTTTAATCCAAAGTTATCAGACACAAATTTCAACATAACCATAATTAACAGTCATAAAACACAGATGAAAATAATGGATAATGTCACAGAATACCTGGAATTTGTTTTTTATTAAAGGAATTAAATAAAACTTGCAACTAGAAAATGAGTAAGTCTAGACCTCTGATGCAGAGCATAGTGAGTATAGACAATAATGCCATAGTATATACTTCAAAGTTGCTAAGAGACTGGATCTGAAAGTTCTCACCACAAAAAAAGAAACAATTATGTGGCAAAATAGAGGTGTTAGCTAAACTACAGTAGTATCATATGACAATATATAAATGTACCAAAGCAACACCTTGTACACCTTAAACTTACACAATGTTATATGTCTATTATACCTCAATTTTAATTTCTTTTTATTTATTTATTTTAGAGAGGAGACACAGAGTGAGAGAGAGAGAGAGAAAGAGAGAGAGGTGGGGGGGAGGAGCTAGAAGCATCAACTCCCATATGTGCCTTGACCAGACCAGTGCAGGGTTTTGAACTGGCGACCTCAGTGTTCCCAGGTCGACGCTTTATCCACTGCGCCACCACAGGTCAGGCTATACCTCAATTTTAAAAAGAAAAAAAAGGGGGAGGAAGAGAATACAAGGAAGACTGTAGTGACTGACTACAAACAAACAAATGAATAGAAATTATAAGATTGAAAAGAATAGAGATTAAGAATCCAACAGATGGCCTGACCAGGCGGTGGTGCAGTGGATAGAGCGTCAGACTGGGATGCGGAAGACCCAGGTTCAAGACCCAGAGTTCGCCAGCTTGAGCGCGGGCCCATCTGGCTTGAGCAAAAGCTTGCCAGCTTGGACCCAAGGTCGCAGGCTCCAGCAAGGGGTTGCTCAGTCTGCTGAAGGCCTGCGGTCAAGGCACATGTGAGAAAGCAATCAATGAACAACTAAGGTGTTGCGACGGCAATGAAAAACTAATGATTGATGCTTCTCACCTCTCTCTGTTCCTGTCTGTCTGTCCCTATCTATCCCTCTCTCTGACTCTCTCTCTGTCCCTGTAAAAAAAAGAAAAAAGAAAAAAAAACCACAGAAGAGATTAGGTAAGTGGAAGTTATGTCAGTAGAAAATACTGAAATTGAAGCTCAGAGAGAAATATAATGGGAAATACAGAAAAGTGAATGAGAGATGGGGGACATTGCAGAGAACTAACATGTGAATAATGTCACAAATTTAGCAGCTTAAAACAGCACCCATTTGTTCACTCACAGATGTGATGTGGCAGGGTCCTCTGCTCAGGGTCTCAAGGCTGAAATCAAGGTGCTGGCCAGAGTGTGGTCTCCTCTGAACTTCTGCGTCCTCTTCCCAGATGTATCAGTTTAGCTCCTTGAGGTTGTGGGACTGAGGTCTCCAGGTACTTGTTCACAAATATAACTAAGATTACTAAACAGCTGAGTATGAGTTTATCAAGAGGGAGATTATCCAGATGGGCCTGACCAAATTACATAATCTCTTCAAATCTGGAACTAGAGATTAGAAACAGAAAAAGTCAGAGCGATTCAAAGCATGAGAAAGAGTTGACATACCACTGCTGGCTCTGAAGACGAAGGGGTCTCCATGACAATGCAGGTTGGCTCCAGAGAAGGAGATAGATCCTGACTGATAGCCAACAATATAATATGATCATGAATGAAACCTTTCATATTCACAGGTTTTGTCCACACTCTGGGAGATGGGGGCAAGGGCAATATACCAGGGTGGGGGTTATGGGGGTCATCTTAGAATTTTGGTTACAATTATAATTAATAACTTCCATTCTTCAAGAGGCACTCAGCCTTACCAGGCGGTGGCACAGTGAATAGAGCGCTGGACTGGGATGCGGAAGACCCAGGTTCGAGACCCTGAGGTCGCCAGCTTGAGCGCAGGCCCATCTGGCTTGAGCAAAAGCTCGCCAGCTTGGACCCAAGGTTGCTGGCTCCAGCAAGAGGGTGCTCAGTCTGCTGAAGGCCCGCAGTCAAGGCACATGTGAGAAAGCAATCAATGAACAACTAAGGTATCGCAAAGACAATGAAAAACTAATGATTGATGCTTCTCACCTCTCTCCATTCCTGTCTGCTGTCTATCCCTAAAAAAAAAAAAAAAAAAGAGGCACTTAGAAGAAAGTGGAAAGGTACAGAATGGGACAAAAATTTTACACTATTAATAAATTATGAAAGAGTTGCATCTAGAATATATTTTAAAACTCATATAATAATAAGAAAAAAGACAAAGCAAAAGAAAGAATAAGAAATAAACAAGTGTTTCACATGATTTAAGAGAGCGAGAGAAACAAAGACAGACAGGAAGGGAGAAAGCTGAGAAGCATCAACTCATAGTTGTGGCACCTTAGTTCTCTGATTGTTTTCTCATATGTGCCTTGACTGAGGCGCTCCATCTGAGCCAGTGATCCCTTGCTCAAGCCAACAACCTTGGGCTTCAAGCCAGCAACCTTTGGGCTCAAGCCAGTGACCATGGGGTCAAATTTATGATTTCACGCTCAAGCCAGTGACCTTGCACTCATACTGGTGAACCCGTGCTCAAGTCAGTGACCTTGGGGTTTCTAACCTGGGTCCTCAAACGTCCTATGCTGATGCTCTATCCACTGTGCCACCACCTGGTCAGGCGAAAATATGATCATTATTCATTGGAGAAAAGTAAATGGAAATCCATTTTACCTTACCAAATGATTAAAATTTAAAAATATCTGACAATAAGGGCTTGTAGTGAATTTGGAGTTATGAGGACTCACACACACTCATGTGTGGGTTTGAGTTGGTGCATCCTTTGGGATAATAAATTGTAATCATCTACAAAGCTGAAAATGCACATGGTCTACAACTCAACAGTCTGACCCCCTGGGTGTATACTTGAGATAAATGTATGCCCATGGATGTCCAAGGCAGCGCTGAAAACAGTGGGAAGCAATTCAGATGTATACTCACAGTAGAATGTATAAATAAATTATAGTATATTCATATAATAGAAGTAACAATATAGTTCTATTTCTTAAAATTGGTGGAGACTACACAAGTGTTTATTTCATTCTTTCTTCCAGAAGTCCTTCAGTGTCTATGTCCCTTCCCCTGAGCAGATGTCAGAAGAGAACAGGTACTTAGAGAGCTGGAGTCCAACTCTCAGCTTCAGAAACAAGGAGACAAGGGACGCTAACACATGTCAGGCTTTCCGAGTGCATCTTAAAACCCTCCTTGCAGTCTGCCTAGGACTCCTTCCTTCTTTCCTCTCTGTACCTTCCTGTAACATCCTCCCTGTGGATCTCTGTAGGTCCTGCTAGTCTGTCCACCTGATCCTTATCCATTAACTATGTTTAATTAAGAGCTTTGTAAAACTATTAAAATTATTATTTTTTTTTACAGGGACAGCGAGAGAGTCAGAGAGAGGGATAGACAGGGACAGATAGACAGGAACAACGCGAGATGAGAAGCATCAATCATCAGTTTTTCGTTGCGACACCTTAGTTGTTCATTGATTGCTTTCTCATATGTGCCTTGACCGCGGGCCTTCAGCAGACTGAGTAACCCCTTGCTGGAGCCAGCGACCTTGGGTCCAAGCTGGCGAGCTTTTGCTCAAGCCAGATGGGCCTGCGCTCAAGCTAGTGACCTTGGGGTCTCGAACCTGGGTCTTCCGCATCCCAGTCTGGTGCTCTATCCACTGCGCCACCGCCTGGTCAAGCAAACTATTAAAATTCTTGATGCTGTTACACAGAAAATGACCAGCAGGTGACAGTATTTACCTTTCCCGGTTTCTAACTTCCCAATGGCAGTTCTGAAGAGAGAAAAGTTGGTTTTTCTTTTCTGGTTCTCCCAATTATGCTGTCAGGGCTTCCGCAATGCCCATTTAAAAGCACTCACCTGCTACTACTTTGCTGAGAAAATGTGCAGAAGCTGCAGTTTTAGTTCTGGTGGTGGTGAACACAGGATATGCCACAAGAACATGAACCTTCTACTCCTCAGAGCCTCATGGTAGGTTGATTCCCACAGCAGCCCAGGGACAGTAGGCAGGGAGGCATCTCAAGATTTCCATTTTCAGTTGGGAAAGTAAGGCTCAGAGAGGCAAATTAATATGCTCAGGGTCATACAGCAAGGTCAGATTTTCTGAACCCTAACCCAGTACATTTTTTGCTTTACCATGTTAGGTCTTAAAGGCAAAATCTACCCTGAAGGTGTTTTTAGCTTATAGAGGAGGCCTGAAAGTTCAAAACTAATGCAAAATGCTGTGTTGTGACTAATGAAGGAACAGCATAGAAGGGAGTATTGGGGCTCAGAGGAGCAGAATACACCGTTTCATGGTGCATGCATGCATGCATGTGTGTGCACGAAGGGATGTGAGGTCAGGTAAGAAAGAGTTTCTGGAAAGATAGGAGCTCTTACCCCCCCCCCTTTTTAATGCTTATTTTATTGATTAGAGAGGGGGGGGGAGAGAGAGAGAAAGACAGGGAATCGCTCTGTTCCTGTATGTGCCCTGACCAGGGATCAAACCAGTAACCTCTACGGTCGATGCTCTAACCAACTGAGTTATTTGGCCAGGGCTTAGCCATTATCCTTGAAAATCAAGATGTGCAAAGGAAAAGGAGCCGTGGGTGGTATAAAGTCTAGATCAGGATGAAAATGTGCCGCCTGGGTTTGCTACTTTCCTTCACTTCCTTACCCACTCCAGCCCCCATACCCATGAAGTCATCATTAATCATCTGTGGGACTCTTTTCCCTCCACCCTGGCCTTCCCCAACACACAGAGCTCAGGGCCTGCCCAGAGTTCATGTCAGCTCCCCACCAACCAGCAGGGGGTGGCATGCCAGATGTAGCTATTTGCTCTCCCTCACCTGACTTGACTGTGGACCTAATGGCTATTGTTTATGTGTACTTACTATGTGCCAACCCTTGTGCTAAGCCCTTTATACTCACCTTCCATTCAATCCACTTGACAACAAATTCCCAAGTTTACAAATCAGGAAAACTGAGCACAGAAGTGTTATGAACCTCATGGTGGCAGAACCAGGATTGTCTCGAAAGCCCAGGCTCTGAAACTGCTGGATCAGCAACTTTTCACCTTTTCCAGCTCACAGTGCACATAATTACTAAAATTCTGAGGCAAGCCAAAAATATATATTTTTGCCTATCTCACATACAAAAAAATAGGTATAATTTTGATTCATTCCACCAGACAGCTATTGTTGTATTGACTGTTGTCATTTTTATAGTTGACAATCTGAGGGAAAAGAGGTCAGTGTCTGACTAAATAGTCAGGTATTGGAAGTTTTAAAAATTCTTGTGTCCTGCACCAGTCAGAATGGCACTCATCAGCAAAACAACACAGAATAAGTGCTGGCAAGGATGTGGAGAAAAGGGAACCCTTCTGCACTGCTGGGGGGAATGCAGACTGGTGCAGCCACTGTGGAAAACAGTTTGGAGATTCCTCAAAAAATTAAAAATCGAACTGCCTTTTGACCCAGCTATCCCACTTATAGGAATATACCCTAAGAACACCATAGCACTGTTCGAAAAGGAGAAATACGCCCTCATGTTTATGGCAGCATTGTTCACAATAGCGAAGATCTGGAAACAGCCCAAGTGTGTGTCAGAGGATGAGTGGATTAAAAGCTTTGGTACATATATACTATGGAATACTACTCAGCCATAAGAAATGATGACATCGGATCATTTATAACCAAATGGATGGACCTTGATAACATTATACGGAGTGAAATAAGTAAATCAGAAAAAAAGAAAAACTGAGAACAGCATAATTACATACATAGGTGTGACATAAAAGTGAGACTATGAGACATGGACAAGAGAGTGGTGGTTACGGGGTGGGGGGAGGGAGGGAAGGGTGGGATAGGGAGGAGGGGAGGGACACAGGGAAAACCAGATAGAAGGTGACAGAGGACAATTTGACTTCGGGTGATGGGTATGCAACACAATTGAATGATAAGATAACCTGGAGATGTTTTCATTGTACATATGTACCCTGATTTATTGGTGTCACCCATTAAAATTAATAATAATTAAATAAATAATTAAATAAATAAAAATTCTTGTGTCCTGAAGGGCAGATGTTGCTGGTTCTATATCTGATCAGGGCACATACAGGAATAGCTCGATGTTCCTGTCCCTCTGTCTATCTCCCTGCCTCTCTCTAAAAAAAAAAAGAAAAAGAAAAAGAAAAAATTCTGACCTGTGGTAGTGCAGTGGATAAAGCGTCGATCTGTCGATCTGGGAACACTGAAGTCACCAGTTCAAAACCCTGCACTGGTCTGGTCAAGGTACATATGGGAGTTGATGCTTCCAGCTCCTCCTCCCTTTCTCTCTCTCACTCTGTGTCTCCTCTCTAAAATGAATAAAATAAAAAGAAATTAAAAACTATTGATTGATTAAAAAAAAATTTATTACAGCACACCAGTAATCAGGAATCGCTATGCTAGATAGTTGGGATAAGTCCGTGTGGTAGAAGGCCCTTGCTGGGAAAGTGATGCTGAGTCCCAGAGAACAAAGATTATTAAAGATGTTTTGTTCTTAGAAGGAATGCTCATTCATTTCTGCTACATATGTTTAAGTGCCTACTACATGCCATAAACATTCTAGATGTTGGATTATAATGGTTAACAAAAGAGACAAAACAACTCATCCTCCATGGAGGGAGACAAACAGGTAAGTCAACAGTATTATGTGTCAGGTGGTGCTATGAGCTATGAGGAAGAACAAAGATGGGGCTGGGGGTTGAGAGAACCACATAGACTGTGTGGGCATTCCAGTCTGGGAGATAAGGGATAGCCCGGAGCCTAAGCTTCACAGGCTGTCTTCACTCTGCCAAAGGGGGCTCAGCCAGGGAGGGGCAGTTTCATCCAAATACTCAGACCTTGCCTGACCAGGCGGTGGTGCAGTGGATAGAGCGTTGGACTGGGATGCAGAAGAAACAAGGTTCGAGACCCCGAGGTTGCCAGCTTGATTACGGGCTCATCTGGCTTGAGCAAAAAGTTCACCAACTTGGACCCAAGGTTGCTGGCTCCAGCAAGGGGTTGCTCGGTCTGCTGAAGGCCCGCGGTCAAGGCACATGTGAGAAAGCAATCAATGAACAACGAAGGTGTCTCAACGAAAAACTGATGATTGATGCTTCTCACCTCTCTCCGTTCCTGTCTGTCTGTCACTATCTATCCCTCTCTCTCTCTCTCTCTCTCCCTGTAAAAAATAAAACAAAAACAAAAACAAATACTAGGACCTCCTGGGCCCCCTTCTGACTCTGGCAGATGTGAGATAGAGGCAGAAAGTTTTATTTATTTATTTATTTAATATTTTTCTTAAGTGAGAAGTGGGGAGGCAGAGAGACTGACTTCTGCATGCACCCCAACCAGGATCCAACTGGCAAATCTCCTACTGGGCAATGCTCTGTCCATCTGGGGCAGTTGCTCCATTGCTTGGCAACTGAGCCATTTCAATACCTGAGGTGAGGCCATGGAGCCATCCTCAGCCCCCAGGGCCAACTTGCTTCAACTGAGCCATGCCTGCGGGAAAGAAAGAGAGAGACATGGGGTGGGGGTTGGAGAAGCAAATGATTGCTTTTCCTGTGTGCCCTGACTGGGAATTGAACCTGGGACATCCACAGGCTGGGCTGACACTCTACCACTGTGCCAATCAGCCAGGGCCAAGGCAGAGAGTTCTATTTGTGCATTGTACATTTCTTGAGCACCTAATGGAATTAATTACATTCTTCAGGACTCTGACTACTGCCCACATCCAGCCCTATTGATGAGGTTGGGTGGGGTAGGAGATAACGTTTCAGCCCTCATTACCAGCAGGGCAAGGAGCAGGTACTTATTGTGCTAGGAACTGTGAAGACTGGTGTTCGTCTCTCTCAACAAGGAGTGTGGTGTGCCCAAGCTGATAGATAGGCTAGATTTGGGGAAATGAAAATAGCCTTGCCCTGCTAGAGTCTTTAGTTCTGCCTTTGAGTGCATGGGCAATGGAAGGGACTAGAGGAAGAGGGAGAACTGTCACACTCCATAACCAGGACCAGGTTGCAAAACCCTCGTGGCCCGTTCTTTGGTGCCACCTTGTCCCTCCTCCCTCAGAGGGTACGATGCTTTATGAAGGCTTTCTTGTGGCTGCCCTGGACCCATGCATGAACCAGCCTTTGGATAACTTCCCCTCTAGGTGCTCTCATTTGGGGTCTGTGAACACCCTAGGAATAGTATCCCCCATGAGCAGGGTAGATCATTATACATATCTGCACATGCATGAGATAGGGATCCATATGTGTCCTGGTTTCCTTCAAATGTCCCCAAGGTGTCTGTGCTATTTATTAATTTATATTCCTCAGCTCCAAGTTTATCCCCCAATGCCTGCTCTCTGATAATGGGGAGAATTCCTGTAAGCTTCTTTCCCTTATAGTGAACATAATGCTAAGCTCTCTCAGGAGAAGGTGCTAGAACATTTAAGGAAGAAGGGACTTCTCTTGCTGGTTTTGGCAGGTGTAGGATATCCTGTGGTGCTCTGCCCCCATGTACATACCCAGAAGTTCCGTCAGAGCCTGACCAGGTGGTGGTGCAGTGGATAGAGTATTGCTGAGAACCGGGATGCTGAGAACCTAGGTTCAAAATCCTGAGGTCGCTGGTTTGAGCGCAGGGTCGCCAGCTTCAGCGTGGGATCATAGACATGATCCCATGGTTGCTGGCTTGAGCCCAAAGGTTGCTGGCTTGAGGCCCAAGGTCGCTGGCTTGAAGCCCAAGGTTGCTGGCTTGAGCAAGGGGTCATTGGCTCAGCTGGAGCCCCTCAGTCAAGGCACATAAGAGAAAGCAATCAATGAAAAACTAAGGTACCGCAATGAAGAATTGATACTTTTCATCTCTCTCCTTTTTCTTGTCTGTCTGTCCCTGTCCATCCCTCTCTCTCTCTCTATCCTTCACTCTTGCTAAAAATCATTAAAATTTTAAAAAAAAGTACTCTCAGAGACCTTGCAGTCCTGCCTGGCCTAGACAGTGTGCAGTCCGTGCTGCCTAACTCCCTCTACCTACCCACACACACACACATACTGGAGATTTGCCCCCTTCTTGTCCAGCAACTGCAGACCCTGGGCACCATCAAATTTCCCTGTCATCCAGGGTGCTGCCATGACACCTTCTCCAATGAAGTCTGGTCCCCAGCCTGGGGAGGGTGCTCCCTTCCCAGGGTGTCCTTCCTTGAGTACCCTTCCTCAGCTGAAGGGAGAGTAGCCCTATGAGGTTCTCCTTCCATCCTACAGCTACCCTTTATCATACCCTAATAAGTCTTTACACAACACTTCCAATGCTTAGACCTCCTCGGCAATTTCCATCTCCTGATTAGACCCAGACTATTACAGAACTTGTGGTCCCCCAGATATTAAGATCCATCATACCTAGTCCCAGATAAAACAAAAAATATACCAAACCCTCAGCGTATCACCTAGGACACAGAAAACAGTCAATCTAAGATGCCCTGTTACTGCCATAGGTTAGAGATGGGGATCAGCTTCCTGCTACCACCATGGTTTCCTGTTACCTCAAGAACCTCTCTCAGGCAGCCCCCTTGCCCATGAGCTTGAGCAATAAACAGCGATCAATGAGAGCTGTCATTTATGGAGCCCACACGTAGCAAGCAGTGTGCCAAGAGTTTTATATATATTATGAGCGCCATTTTGCAGATGAAAAAAAAGCTGAGAAATAAAAAAGTCTGAAACATGACCAAAATTTCTCAGGTGTCCAGGAAAAAGCTGGTATTTGAACCCAGGTAAATCCAATTCCAAGTCCCAAATTCTTAGCTACAAGGATGTGTGTCTTCAAAGCAAACAGCTATTGCTATGTCAAACTCTGCACTAGAGCCTGACTAGGTGGTGGTGCAGTGGATAGAGCATTGGACTGGGATGTGGAAGGACCCAGGTTCAAAACCCTGAGGTCACCAGCTTGAGAGGATTTATCTGGTTTGAGCAAGGCTCACCAGCTTGGACCCAAGGTCGCTGGCTCGAGCAAGGGGTCACTCGGTCTGCTGTAGCCCCCGGTCAAGGCACATATGAGAAAGCAGTCAATGAACAACTAAGGAGCTGCAACAAATCAAGAATTGATGTTCCTCATCTCTCTCCCTTCCTGTCTGTCCCTATCTGTCCCTCTCTCTGACTCTGTCTCTGCCAAAAACAAACAAACAAAAAACAATAACTCTGTGCTAGATGGTTCACAGTAGTAATACCACATGTCTCCTGTAGCAACTATATTTGGTAAGCAGTGTTTTTGTTCCTGTTCTAGACACAGAGAGATTAAATACCTTACCCAAGGTCACTCACCTAGTGAGTATGGAGGCAGGATTTGAAATTGGCCCTCTGACTCCAGAGCCTACACTTTTATTGTCTGTATTATAGCGCTTCCCCAGCTTATATAATAGAAGCAAACTTTGGAGTGAGAATCTACCTAGACTTGAGCACTATGTTGGGTGAAACAGCGGAGAGCATATAAGGCTTGACTTCCCATACGGTGCCCATTGCTTACCAGCAATGCCATGCGTGTTAAAAGAGAGAAAATGGGTGAGGGAAAAGGGTGTAGGACCAGATATGCCTGTCTCCCCAAGTAATCACTCTAACCCTAACTCTAAGGGAGAGGTATGATGTGTGGGCATCTCTGTAAGACTTATTTGGAAACCCTATGTTCATCTACAATCCTTATCCAGGGAGAGGATTTCCTGACACGCAGCATGGCAGGCATGACCCCTAGAACCTCTTGCCAACACTACATGCTCTGATGCCATACTCACCAATGATGCCAACCTGAATGATTTAGTGCCCCTTTGTATGGTCTCATGGTTATTCACCAACTTAGCTCTCAGACCCTAGCAGCTAGCTGATGGGGAGGAAAATATGGCCCATTTTAAGATCCAAAGTATTTTCAGGTTGCTAAGAAAAGCAATTATTCTGGATAGTGAGACCAAAAATCATATTCACTTCTATGGGTGATCCTCATAGAGAGGCCACTGTGGACATAGAAGTAAGATCCTGTAACGCCAGTAGCTACGGTCACCATCAGAGCTGCCTGGCCAGTTCAGGTTCGCAATTGATTTGGACAGTCAGTAATGAAACAACGGAGCCAAGAATTGGTGAGCCATCAGTTTTAATCCTAGCTTGCACCCGGCAGGCAAGGAAAACACACACTGGGCTCCAAAATCCACTCATTCAGTGTTCACAAAGCTACTGACTTATCCGAGTTTCCTAGCATCAAAGGTTTCTAGCTCACCAGACTTATTCACCTCTGTTTCCCATCTCCTTCTCTCTGCACAAACTGGCTTCTTCCTCAGTACTCTGCCATCTTGGCTGCTTCTCCTCTCCTCCACGTGGCCTTAATATGCTCTCCTCCCTGCTCTCTGCCCTCCTCCTAGAATGCAATCAGTCTTCTCCTGGAACAACATGATCTCTCTTCCTTTTAAAACCTTCTGGCGTAAAAGCCCTCCCCCAACACATATTAACATAATCACAACCATTCCCAAGCAAGAAGGGCAACTAATATCATCACCTGGGCGACGGGCTTCCATGTGGGCAGCGCCAACTTTAACAAAGTGAGCATAATATCCTTTATCTGCCCAACAATCCACCTCTATGCTCACTTTACTACCCACAATCTACACCACTGGCATCCCTGTACACGGAAACCAGGCACATTACACAAATTACGACAACATGACAAACCATACAATTTCAACAATTAAAGAGATACACTTCAGCCTGACCAGGCGGTGGCGCAGTGGATAGAGCGTTGGGCTGGGATGCAGAGGACCCAGGTTCGAGACCCAGAGGTTGCCAAAATGAGTGCGGGCTCATCTGGCTTGACCGAAGGCTCGCCAGCTTGGACCCAAGGTCGCTGGCTCCAGTAAGGGGTTGCTTTGGTCCACTGAAGATCCGCGGTCAAGGCACATGTGAGAAAGCAATCAATGAACAACTAAGGTGTCGCAATGGCAACAAAAATCTAATGATTGATGCTTCTTACTTCTCTCCATTCCTGTCTGTCTGTCCCTATCTGTCCCTCTCTCTGACTCTCTCTCTATCCCTGTTAAAAAAAAAAAAAAAAAAGATACACTTCACCAGTCAGTCTCTGAGCACTTTGCCAAAGGTATAAAATGTCTTCGGCCTTCTTTCTAGCTGTTTGAAAAGCTTCCCGGGGCAGGGGGAGGGCCTCCATCAGAGCTGCCCCCCACCCCCATCAGGGTATTTCACATTGTCCAAAATCCATAAGTCCATTCAACAAAGGAGCCAGTGCTCACTCCGGTTGAAGTCCAGGAAATCAGTCCATGCACATGGGGTATTAGCCTCCCCCCTCATTCCTGCCATCATGTCAGGTCTCACACTGTCCTAAAAAGGAGCATGTGACAATGGCAGTCAGCATTTCCATCTCTGCTCTGGAGAGCAGGATGGCATCCACCCCTATGTCCCAACACATCAGCGAACCCACCAGTGGCATAGCAGCCACTCCCTGCCATTCTAGAGAACATTCGGCAATGCATACCTGGCTCCTGAGATATCCGTTCATCCTCCCACCGCAGCTGCCACCGTTTACCTTCTGGAGTCTGTGAATCACAACTCCAGCCCAATTCTCTTCATCCTCCAAAGAAGAACTGAAAACACCAACTCCTGCAGCTGGGCTTGAGCCCTGGGCTGCCACTGCCTTCTGCTCTGCAGACCTTGCAGCCCCGGCCTCCTGCCACTGCTGGCTTTCCACAACATCCAGAGCAATCTCCAACTCACGAACCTGTGATTCCTCCTCCAGCATCTGCTCCATTTCCAGGTGAATCTCGCAAACCTGGTCGGCCTCCTCCTCCAGCGCTTCCTCCAGCTCCAGGGTCAGCATCTCTTTCTCCCACGTTTCCTCCAGCTCCTTCCACTGCTTGGTTTGCAGGTCCCGAGCAACCTCTTCCATAGAGCTCTTGGTTTCCTCATGCATGGCTGTAAAAGTCAACCAGCCTACGGCCCCCAAGAGAACAGCCATGGGGAACCATAACAGCAGCCAGTCCTCTACTCCACCACTCAAAGGTGGTCGTGGCACCATACCGATCTGTATTGAATCATGCCAGAGACTACACCAAATGTAACGCCAGTAGCCGTGGCCACCATCAGAGCCACCTGGGCAGTTCAGTTTCGCATTTGATTCAGACAGTCGGTAATGAAACAATGGAGCCAAGAACTGGTGAGCCATCAGCTTAAATACTAGCTTGCACCCGGTGGGCAAGTAAAAACACACACTGGGCTCCAAAACCCACATATTCAGTGCTCACAAAGCTACTGACTTATCTGAGTTTCCTAGCATCAAAGGTTTCTAGCTCACCAGACTTATTCACCTCTGTTTCCCATCTCCTTCTCTCTGCACAAACTGGCTTCTCCCTCAGCACTCCGCCATCTTGACTACTTCTACTGGTCTCCACATGGCCTTAATCAGCTCTCCTCCCTGCTCTCTGCCCTCCTCCTAGAATGCAATCAGTCTTCTCCTGAAACAACGTGATCTCTCTTCCTTTTAAAACCTTCTGGCATGAAAGCCCTCCCCCAACACATATTAACATAATCACGCCCATTCCCAAGCAAGAAGAGCAACTAATATCATCACCTGGGCGACGGGCTTCCATGTGGGCAGCGCCAACTTTAACAAAGTGAGCATAATATACTTTTTTTTTAATATATATATTATTATTATTAATTCTAATGGGGTGACACCAATAAATCAGGGTACATATGTACAATGAAAACATATCCAGGTTATCTTATCATTCAATTGTGTTGCATACCCATCACCAAAAGTCAAATTGTCCTCTGTCACCTTCTATCTGGTTTTCCCAGTGTCCCTCCACTCCTCCCTATCCTACTCTTCCCTCCCTCCCCCCATCCCATAACCACCACTCTCTTGTCCATGTCTCATATTCTCACTTTTATGTCCCACCTATGTATGTAATCATGCTGTTCTCAGTTTTTCTTTTTTTCTGATTTACTTATTTCACTCCATATAATGTTATCAAGGTACATTCATTTTGTTATAAATGATCCGATGTCATCGTTCCTTATGGCTGAGTAGTATTCCATAGTATATATGTACCAAAACTTTTTAATCCTCTCGTCTTCTGACACACACTTGGGCTGTTTCCAGATCTTCGCTATTGTGAACAATGCTGCCACGAACATGGGGGTGCATTTCTTCTTTACGAACAGTGCTATGGTGTTCTTAGGGTATATTCTTATAAGTGGGATAGCTGGGTCAAAAGGCAGTTCGATTTTTAATTTTCTGAGGAATCTCCAAACTGTTTTCCACAGTGGCTGCACCAGTCTGCATTCCCCCCAGCAGTGCAGAAGGGTTCCCTTTTCTCCACATCCTCGCCAGCACTTATTCTGTGTTGTTTTGCTGATGAGCGTCATTCTGACTGGTGTGAAGTGATATCTCATTGTGGTTTTAATTTGCATTTCTCTAATGATTAGTGATGTTGAGCATTTTTTCATATGCCTATTGGCCATCTGTATGTCCTCTTTGGAGAAATTTCTATTCATTTCTTTTGCCCATTATTTGATTGGGTTGTTTGTCTTCCTGGTGTTGAGATTTTTTTTGTTTTTTTTTATTTTATTTTAAGACAAAACCTATTTATTAGCTATGGTCCTGTAGGTCGAAAGACCAACATGGCATGGTTGGGGTAAAAATCAAGGACCCAGGCTGAGTCCTCATCGGGAGGGTCTGTGGGAAATGCACCCTGGTGTTGAGTTTTATAAGTTCTTTATAAATTTTAGTTATTAACCCCTTATCAGATGTGCTGTCGAATATGTTCTCCCATTGTGTGGTTTGTCTTTTTATTCTGTTCCTACTGTCTTTAGCTGTGCAAAAACTTTTTAGTTTGATATAGTCCGATTTGTTTATCTTGCCTTTTATTTCATTTGCCCGTGGAGATAAATCAGCAAATATACTGCTGCTACAGATGTCGGAGAGCTTGCTATGTTTTCTTCTAAGATGCTTATGGTTTCACAGCTTACATTTAAGTCTTTTATCCATTTTGAGTTTGTTCTTGTGAATGGTGTAAGTTGATGGTCTAGTTTCCTTTTTTTGAAGGTAGATGTCCAATTTTCCCAACACCATTTGTTAAAGAGGCTGTCTTTACTCCATTGTATGTTCTTTCCTCCTTTGTCAAATATCAGTTGTCCATAAAGCTGTGGGTTTATTTCTGGGTCCTCTGTTCTGTTCCATTGATCTATGTGCCTGTTCTTATGCCAATACCAGGCTGTCTTGAGTATAATGGCCTTATAGTAAACCTTGATATCTGGAAGAGTGATACCTCCTGCTTTATTTTTTCTTTTTAAGATTGCTGAGGTTATTCGTGTTCTTTTTTGGTTCCATATAAATTTTTGGAATATGTGTTCTATATCTTTGAAGTATGTCATTGGTATTTTAATTGGTATTGCATTGAATTTATAAATTGCTTTGGGTAATATAGACATTTTAATGATGTTTATTCTTCCTAGCCATGAGCATGGTATATGCTTCCACTTGTTTGTATCTTCCTTGATTTCTTTTATCAATGTTCTATAATTTTCTGAGTACAAGTCCTTAACCTCCTTGGTTAAATTTACTCCTAGGTACTTTATTTTTTTGGCTGCAATAGTGAAGGGGATTGTTTCCTTAATTTCTTTTGCTGACAGTTCATTGTTGGTATATAGAAATGCCTCTGATTTCTGAGTATTAATTTTATATCCTGCCACCTTGCTGAATTCATTTATAAGGTCCAGTAGTTTTTTGACTGAGACTTTAGGGTTTTCAATATACAATATCATATCATCTGCAAATAGTGACAGTTTTACTTCTTCTTTTCCAATTTGGATGCCTTATATTTCTTCTTCTTGTCTGATTGCTGTATCTAGGACTTCCAGAACTATGTTGAATAAGAGTGGTGAAAGGGGGCATCCCTGCCTGGTTCCTGATCTTAAGGGGATTGCTTTTAATTTTTGTCCATTTAGTATGATGTTTGCTGTTGGTTTGTTGTAGATGGCCTTTATCATGTTAAGGAATGATCCCTGTATTCCCACTTTACTGAGAGTTTTGAGCATGAATGGGTTCTGGATTTTATCAAATGCCTTTTCTGCATCTATTGAAATTATCATGTGATTTTTGTCCTTCCTTTTGTTTATGTGATGAATCACATTGATTGATTTGCGAATATTGAACCAGCCTTGCCTCTCCAGAATAAATCCCACTTGATCGTGGTGTATGATTTTTTTCATATATTGCTGGATCCAGTTGGCTAATATTTTGTTGAGAATTTTAGCGTCTAAATTCATCAGGAATATAGGCCTATAATTTTCTTTCTTTGTGTTGTCTTTGCCCGGTTTTGGGATCAGAATTATGCTCGCCTCATAAAAGAAGTTTGGAAGTCTTCCTTCCTCTTGAATTTTTTGAAATAGCTTGAGGAGGATAGGAGTTAGTTCTTCTTTGAACTTTTGATAGAATTCACTTGTGAAGCCATCAGGCCCAGGACTTTTCTTTTTTGGGAGTTTTTTGATAACTGTTTTGATCTCATTTGTTGTAATTGTTCTGTTTAGGTGTTCTGATTCTTCCAGATTGATTTTTGGAAATTTATATGATTCAAGAAATTTGTCCATTTCACCAAGATTGTCTAATTTTTTGGCATATAGTTCTTCATAGTATTTTCTTACAATGCTTTGTATTTCTGTTGTGTCAGTTGTTATTTCTCCACTGTCCTTTCTAATTTTATTTATTTGAGTCCTCTCTCTTTTTTTCTTGGTGAGTCTAGTTAAAGGTTCATCAATCTTGTTTACCTTTTCCAGCTTCTGGTTTCATTGATCCTCTGTATTGTTTCCTTAGCCTCTATGTCATTTATTTCTGCTCTGATCTTTATTATTTCCTTCCTTCTACTTGTCTTGGGTTTTATTTGTTGTTGTTTTTCTAGACCATTTAGATGCAGAGTCAGGTTGCTTATTTGAGCTTTTTCTAGCTTCTTATGATATGCCTGCAGTGCAATAAACTTCCCTCTCAGAACTGCTTTTGCTGTGTTCCATAAATTTTGAATTGAAGTATGCTCATTATCATTTGTTTCTAGAAACTTTTTTATTTCTTCTTTGATCTCATTGTTAATCCATTCATTATTTAATAACATGCTATTTAGTTTCCAAGTGTTTGAGTATTTTTCAGTTTTTCTTTTGTGGTTAATTTCTAGTTTCATGGCATTGTGATCAGAGCAACTGCTTGATATGATTTCAATCTTCTTAAATTTATTGAGACCATTTTTGTGTCCTAACATGTGGTCTATCCTAGAAAACGTACCATGAGCGCTTGAGAAGAATGTATATTCTACTGCTTTAGGGTGAAAAGTTCTGAAGATATTTATTAATCAAGTTGATCTAGTGTCTCCTTTAAGTCTGCTGTTTCTTTATTAATTTTCTTTCTTGAGGATCTATCCAGTATTGTTAGAGGGGTATTGAAATCCCCTACTATGATAGTATTGCTGTTAATCTCGCCCTTTATATCCATCAAAGTCTGCTTTATGTATGTCGGGGCTCCTATATTTGGTGCATAGATATTTATAATAGTTATATCTTCCTGTTGAATTGTTCCCTTTATCATTATGTGGTGTCCTTCTTTATCTCTTACTACAGCCTTTGTTTTAAAGTCCATTTTGTCAGATATAAGTATTGCTACCCCTGCTTTTTTTTCATTTCCATTTGCATAAAATATTATTTTCCATCCTTTCACCTTCAGTCTATGTGCATCTTTTGTTTTAAGGTGTGTCTCTTGTAGAGAGCATATGTATGGGTCCTGTTACTTTATCCATGCAGCTACCCTATGTCTTTTGATTGGATCATTTAATCCATTTACATTTAAGGTTATTATTGATATGTATTTGTTTATTGCCATTTTATTCTTTAAAGCTGTATTCTTCTTTTGCTCTATTATTTCCTCCCTTTAAACTGTTCACAAAAGGCCCCTTAGTATCTCTTGCAGAATTGGTTTGGTTTTTATGAATTCCTTGAGGCTTTCTTTTTCTGGGAAGCTCTTTATTTCACCTTCAATTTTAAACGTTAGCCTTGCTGGATGAAGTAGTCTTGGTTGTAGGTCCTTGTTCTGCATTAGTTTGATTATACCTTGCCATTCCCTTCTGGCCTCAAGTGTTTCTGTTGGGAAGTCCGATGTCATCCTTATGAGGGCTCCTTTGTAGGTGATAGCCTTTTTTTCTCTAGCAGCTTTAAATATTTTATCTTTATCCATTAGCTTTGGTATTTTAATTATGATGTGTCTTGGTGTAGATCTTTTTGAGTTTCTGTTTAATGGAGTTCTGTGTGCTTCTTGAACGTGTGGAGTGTTTCCCAGCCTTAATTTAGGAAAGTTTTCTGCTATGATTTGATTGAACAAAGTTTCCATTTCCTGTCCTCTCTCCTCTTCTTCAGGTACCCCTATGATGTGAATGTTGTTTCTCTTCATGTTGTCACAGAGCTCCCTTAGTGTTTCCTCACATTTTTTGAGTCTCTTTTCCTTTTTCTTCTCTGCTTCTGTGCCTTTGTTTATTGTGTCCTCTAACTCGCTGATTCGATCCTCAGCGTGATTCATCCTGCTTTTAATTCCTTCCATTGTGGTCTTCAGTTCTGATACTGTATTTGTCGTTTCTGTCTGATTCTTTTTTATTATTTCAATTTTGTTTTTTATAGTTGTTATCTCTTTATTTAGGTGTTCATAATGACTATCCATTGTTGCTCTAATTTCTTTGAACATCCTAACTATCATTATTCTAAATTCTGCTTCTGGTAATTTGGTTATATCTGGTTCATTCAGGTCCTTCTCTGGGGATTTCTCTTGATTCATTTGGTTTGCATTCCTCTGCCTGCCCATTTTGTCTGTGTATAAGCAAGTTGTGGCCACTGGAGTCCAGTAGGTGTTGCTTTTGTGTTCTCTATGTGTGGTCTGTCTGCAGGCCCCCCAATCCCTCTGCCGGTGCCTAGGGTGGTTGGGTATGAGTGTTGCCAGCGCCGGCCCACTGTTGCTTTTGCTGTGATTTCTGCCTCTCCTCCGCGGGAGGGGCTGTCACTCAAGCCACAAGCCTTAGCACCAAGGGTAGAGGTGAGCTCCTTTGCTCAACTGCGGACCCAGCCTATTTCCGGACTTCCGCCCAGAACCCACAGTCAGAGCCTGCTCGCCACAGTTTCGCGGGTTGGGCAGGGCTTTTGACGTGCTCTCAGCTGTGAGCCTTTGCCCGTCCGGAGCTTTAGCCCTGCCCTCAAGGCCAGGGCCCTTCTGCGCAGGGTCGCAAACCCAGGTTTATTGGACTGGGCATGTTTGCTGGCTTCTGCTCAGCTGCGTACTTCTGCTCATCCCGGACTCTACCCCGCCCCCGCGTTCGGAGCCCGCTCGTGCACGTAGGAATGCAATTTGCTGTTTCTCCGGCCGGGCGGGGATAGTAGCGTGGGCTCAGCTGCGATCTTCCACTTGTCTCGGGGTCTACCCCGTTCCCACGCTCGGAGCCCGCTCGCGCACCTATAATGGCAAACCACGGTTTCTCCGGCCAGGCGGGGCTGGTAGCGTGAGCTCAGCCGCGAGCCCCCGACCGTCCCTGGTCCTAGCCCGGTCCCCGTGGTCAGGGCCGGCTTGCGCAGGGTCGCAGAGCAGATTTCTGCCCATTCCTGGCCTTCGGCTTTGTCCCCGTAAGTGGGATTAAAGGCGGGCCCGCAGCTCCGAACCGCTTTTGCGCATCCCCTCCGACCCTGCTGGGCTAGACCGAGCTCACACCGGCTTGGCCTCTGCCCACGCCGACAGAACCGTGTTTCAGTGTCCTGCCACTCCGAACCCTTCAGCAACCCTCAGCAGAGTAGGAAGGGACCTAATACTCCACACTGTAGGCCTGGGAGCTCCCTCACTTGTTTCACAGCTCAAAACTGTCCAAACGCCTCTTCTAGGCTCTGGGACTGGAGGCTGGGGCTTGGTCCCTGGGACCCAGGTCCCTCCCTCTCCGCCAAACTTTTTTCCCGCCACGCGGGTCTCTCCGGGCTGCCATTTGCTCCGGGGAGCTGGGCAGCCCTCTTCGCGTTTTCGCTATTCCTTCCAGTCTCAGTGTGGCTTCTTCTGTGTTCCTTGGTTGAAGAGTCCACTTAGTTTAGTTCATAGTTGGTTTATCCAGATGATGGTTCTTTAAATTGAGTTATAATCCACTTTGGTTCTGGGAGTTGGAAGTTGGTACGTCCGCCTACTTCATCGCCATCTTGCTTCTGAGCATAATATACTTTATGTTCCCAACACATCCTCAATATCCCTACAACAGATAGGGCATCAACGTTACAAACCATGTTTTGTATATCTCTCACTTAGGTTCAGGGCCACCAACCGAAGCACAAAGCATAAAAAATAATTCTTCCAGAAGCCATGGGGGCCTGGCCAGTGGTGGCGCAGTGGATGGATCGTCGATCTGGAATCATTGATCTGGAATGCTGAGGGTCCCAATTCGAAACCCCAAGGTTACCAGGTAGAGCATGGGCTCATGTGCTTGAGTGAGGGATCACTGGCTTGTGTGTGAGAACATTGACATGATCCCAAAGTTTCTGGCTTGAGCCCAAAAGTTACTGGCTTGAGCTCAAGGTTGCTGGCTTGAGCAAAGGGTCACTGGCTCACCTTGAGCTCCCCAATCAAGGCACATATGAGAAGCAATTAATAAACAACTATAGTAAAGCAACTATGAGTTGATGTTTCTCATCTCTCTCGTCCCCTGCCCTTCCAGTCTCTCGCTAAAAAAATAACAAAGAAGCAGAAGAAGCCTGACCAGGTGGTGGCGCAGTGGATAGAGCATCGGACTGAGCTGTAGAGGACCCAGATTCGAGACCCTGAGGCCGCCAGCTTGAGTGTGAGCTCATCTGGTTTGAGCAAGGCTCACTAGCTTGTGCCCAAGATCACTGGCTTGAGCAAGGGATCACTCGGTCTGCTGTATCCCCCTGGTCAAGGCACATATGACAAATCAATCAATGAACAACTAAGGAACCGCAACGAAGAATTGATGTTTCTCATCTCTCTCCCTTCCTGTCTGTCTGTCCCTATCTGTCCCTCTCTCTGACTCTCTCTGTCTCCCCTCCCCCCCCCCCAAAAAAAAAGCAGAAGAAGAAGCCATGGGAGCTCTAGCTGGATAGCTCTGTTGATCAGAGCTCTTTCCAAGGTGCAGAGGTTGCTGGTTCAATCCCTGGTCAGGGCACATACAGAAACAGATCGATATTCTTCTCTCTCTCTCTCTCTTCTTCTCTCATCAGTACTTAAAAAAAAAAAAAAAATTCCTGGGAGGCAATCAAGCATAGAACTCTGCTGCTCTGGCTAAACTGGTAACATTTAAAAATACAGTCTAGAGTGAATCCAGTATGAACTTTGCAGGCACTCACCCACAAACAGCATTTCTCTATAAATGGCTATAAGGTTGAGATTCTACTTGGAGTGCAGGTACCTTCTATTGCCAATTAAGCAATGAGCCACGTGCCTTAATAAAAAACTGAGCTGGGACTTCAATTAGATTCTCTTATGAAAAATCAGGCACCTGCAAGAACACTTTCCTCAAGAGTAGGCCAACCCACATCCCCTATAAAGTGCGCAGGGGAGTTCCTGCTGACCCAGCCAAGGTTTGTTTGGAGAGGAACTTTGAGAGTTCTCTAGCAATGCAACAAATGGGCAATTGAGTCCACACAGTTTCATACCTGAATGTGCATGCCAGTAAAAATTGGCCTGGGAAAACTGTAAAGCAAGTGTGTAACCATCTACCTTATGTAGCCCACAAGCAAATATTTGCTGCACATCTCATTTTGCAAAATGGGTCCTGCTAGTTAAAATGCTTCTGCAATGGACTTCCAAATAACTAAACAAGTAACTTACCAGTTGTTTGTTCTCTCTACAGTTCAAGGATATTGATTAAAATGATTATTTACACCTAGAATAGTAGCCCTTGTTTCTAGAGGCAATGAGTTAGTGGTATCAATTGTCAATTAAGAAATACCACTCCTGCCTGACCAGGCAGTGGCGCAGTGGATAGAGCATCAGACTGGGATGCCGAAAACCCAGGTTCGAGACCCCGAGCTCGCCAGCTTGAGTGCGGGCCCATCTGGCTTGAGCAAAAGCTCGCCAGCTTGGACCCAAGGTCGCTGGCTCCAGCAAGGGGTTGCTAGGTCAGCTGAAGGCCTGCGCTCAAGGCACATGTGAGAAAGCAACCAATGAACAACTAAGGTGTTGCAACGGCAACGAAAAACTAATGATTGATGCTTCTCATCTCTCTCCGTTCCTGTCTGTCTGTCCCTCTCTCTGACTCTCTCTCTGTTCCTGTAAGAAAATGTATATATATAAAATCCAGAGTCAGAAAAGCATGTATAAACAAGTCCTGCTACTCCTTGACCACCCAAGGCCAAACTTGGTTTAGAATCCTCACTAACAAATATTCAAATCCTGCTTAGATTCCTTTCTAGTGAGCACTTCCTTTGTCGTGTCAATTTCTCACAAATTTGTTCTTGTAAAACAATAAAATAAAAATGGAGCTTGGGCTTGACCAGGCATTGGCGCAATAGATAGAACGTTGGACTGGACATAAAGGACCCAGGCTTAAAACCCCGAGGTCGCTGGCTTGAGCACAGGCTCATCAGCTTGAGTGAGGGGTCACTGGTTTGAGTGTGGAATCACAGACACGACCCCATGGCCACTGGCCTGAGCCCAAGGTCACTGGCTTGAGCAAAGGGTCACTCACTCTGCTGTGCCCCCTGATCAAGGCTCATATAAGAAAGCAATCACTGAACAGCTAAGGAGCTACAATGAAGAATTGATGCTTCTCATCTCTCTCTCTTCCTGTCTGTCTGTCCCTATCTGTCCCTCTCTCTGACTCTCTCTCTGTCACTGTCAAAAAGAAAAAAGGAGTCTGACCTGTGGTGGTGCAGTGGATAAAGCGTCAACCTGGGAACACTGAGGTCGCCAGTTCAAAACCCTGCACTGACCTGGTCAAGGCTCATATGGGAGTTGATGCTTCCAGCTCCTCACCCCTTTCTCTCTCTCTCTCTCTCTCACTCTGTGTCTCCTCTCTAAAATGAATAAATTAAAAAAAGAAATTAAAAAAAATATTAAAAAAAAAGGAGCTTGGTTTAATCATTTCATTGAGCCTCCTTTTATGATCTGAGGGTCATATTATGATTCTCCTGTGTACACATGTTAAAATGGTTTTATTTCCCATTAATCTAGTCTTGTGTCAATTTTATAACTACTTTATCCACAAGTGAAATCGAGAGTCCTTACTTTGATTAAATTTAGTTTTAAATACTAACTCTAGAACTCTCTCTCTCCTTATATACATATACATATATATGCATATGTGTGTGTATGTGTATATATATATATACCCTTCAGAAACCTAGCCTTTCCACAGAAAAAATCAGCAGCCCCTCAGGCAGCAGAAGACAGTAGCCCAGTAGAATAGCCCACACTTGACTAATGGTCACAAGATAAGGACCTCTGGCAGGCTCAGGATAACATCTTGACCTAATTATGTTTTAGCCCCTGAGCCCCAAGATGGAATGACCCCCTGGCTACTTTCTCATGAGACCAGACAGAGGGACCCAGAAAAGACCTCAGAGCTGTTCTTAAGACCTGAAGAAATGACTTCTTACCCTTTCCTTACCTCTGACCAATCAGTTTCCAGCCTGACCCCAACCCCCTAACCCACCGGTGATTTTGCCCTAGTGTTGGGCAGATAAAATATATTATGCTTGCCTGACCAGGTGGTGGCGCAGTGGATAGAGCATCAGACTGGGATGCGGAAGACCCAGGTTCAAGAACCCGAGCTCGCCAGCTTGAGCGCGGGCCCATCTGGCTTGAGCAAAAGCTCACCAGCTTGGACCCAAGGTCGCTGGCTCCAGCAAGGGGTTGCTCGGTCTGCTGAAGGCCCGTGGTCAAGGCACATGTGAGAAAGCAATCAATAAACAACTAAGGTGTCACAACGGCAATGAAAAATTAATGACTGATACTTCTCACCTCTCTTTGTTCCTGTCTGTCTGTCCCTATCTATCCCTCTCTCTGACTCTCTCTCTCTCTCCATCCTTGGGGGGGAATATATATATATATATTATGCTTACTTTGTTAAAGATGGTGCTGCCCACATGCAAGTTTTAAGAGTAAGCTTTTCCCCACACCCTTGACTGATTGGATAATGTGGGGTGGTGCACTCTCATGAGAAATCCTCCTATTATGCCTCAGATAAGTGACTTTGTATCAGAGACTTTCTTGTTTGTAGATTGGATTAAAGGTTTGGATTTCTACACTATAAAGTGGGGCAGACCGGGAGCTTAACCTCTCTTGGTTCCTGAGGTTAGCATTAAAGAGGAGAGCAGATTAAGGCCACGTGGAGGAGAAGAGAAGCCCCCAAGATGGCGGAGTGCTGAAGGAGAAGCCAGTTTGAGCAGTTTGTGCAGAGAGAAGGAGATGGGGAACAGAGGTGAATAAGTCTGGTGAGCTAGAAGCCTTTGATTCTAGGAAACTCGGATAAGTCAGTAGCTTTATGAGCACTGAGTGAGTGGGTTTTGGAGCCCAGTGTGTGTTTTTTCTTGCCTGCTGGGTGCAAGCCAGAATTAAAGGTGATGGCCTACCAGTTTTTGGCTCAGTTGTTTTATTACCAACTGTCCGAATCTAATGTGAACCTGCACTGGCCAGGCAGCTGTGATGGTGGCCTCGACTACTGGCTTAACACCTAGATAATCTGTAATCTATACGCCATCAAGGAGTTGAGTGTTTAGAACATAAGCTCTCCATCTTTATGTTGGACAATTCAGTATAAAACTATCTTTTTCCTTCTATGCTGAAAGCTCCTGCTCATGTCTTTGGGACAATTGCTCACAGGCAGGCAGACTAAAAAAAAAAAAATCCCCCCCAAACCATTGGGATCCCGGTAACATGAGAACTAAAGGAGGGTAGGGGTCATTCTTCCTCTCCGCAATAATGTTTGTGTCAGCCCTGAGGAGCAATGAAGCAAGGGCTATTTTATTTGAATTTTTATAAATCATCTTAATGATTTTCTTTTAATTTAGTGAGAAGAGGAGACAGAGACAGACTCCCGTATGTGCCCCAACCAGGATCCACCTAGCAAGCCCACTAGGTGGCGATGCTCTGCCCATCTGGAGCTGTTGCTCCAGTGGTACCCGAGCCATTTTTTAGTGCCTGAGGTGGAAGCCATGGAGCCATCCTCAGCACCCAGATCCAAATCTCTCTAATTAAGCCATGGCTGCAGGAGGGGGAGGGAGAGAAGAGAGAGACACAGACAGAGAGACAGAGAGAGAAGGGAGTAGAGAAGCAGATGGTCACTAGCTTTTCCTATGTGCCCTGACCGGGAATCAAACCCAGGACATCCACACACCAGGCTGAAATTCTACCACTGAGCTCACTAGCCAGGGCCATCTTGATGATTTTATAAGCAAAAAATCTGAGGCTGGAAGAGTGCATCACTTCAGCCTTAGCTTCAGGGTAGTAAAACTTTGGTACCTTCAGTAGTTACCACTGTGCTCACCATTTTATGATTTTCAAACATTTATTTTCAACAAATGTGTGTTAACTCCTAACTCGATGGGAACAGTACGTGGGGGAGGGAAAAACTCCAGATTTGGTGTTCAAACATCTGGGTTCTAGTTTTGATTCTGAGCCATGGAAGTTGATGGAAATAGAACTCTGCCACCCTGAAGCTGCTTTTTGGGATATTACTTTTAGCTGTTTACTAAGAAACAAAAGACAGAGAGAACCCTTATCACTTCCCCTTTTCCTACCCAAGAGATTCAGAAGAGTAACCTGCTTCTGTGATAAGGTGCCAAGGAACTGTGAAACAGTATTAGCAATGCCATTTTAAAGAGGAAAAGTCAGGTCCCTTATCCCCTCCTTTCTGTGGAGAAAGGAAAGAGAAGAATGCAGGAGCTTCCAGGCTTACAAGGGCAATTGGGTCACCTAGTCATAGTTCAGCTGATTCCTAAAATTCTCTGAAAGGGTGCCTGGGGCCACTTACCACACACAGCAAAGAGGATAGAATTTATCTAAAAACCTTAGAAAACAATGTTTATGTACCTTAATCAAGAATTCCTATACTCAGACTCACCCTAAAGTCATGAGAGTAATTATACCTCTAGACAAGGGGATCACGAGCCCCTCGTTACCCACCCTAACCGGTATGTGATTTGGTCTATAAAATCAGCCACAGAATTGTAGGGACTTTCTATATGATTTGGGATTGTGCCTCATGTAGCTAGCCTGCTAATTAATAAACTCCTCAAAATTTCTTCTGTATCCTGACTTGGTGTCTCTATGTAACCGCAGATTAAAGTACACTATTTTATAACACTTCAAGAAGTAGTGTAAAGCCAGTAGTCGAGGCCACCATCAGAGCCGCCTGGCCAGTACAGGTTCGCATTGGATTTGAACAGTCGGTAATGAAACAACGGAGCCAAGAACTGGTGAGCCATCAGCTTTAATTCTAGCTTGCACCCAGCGGGCAAGCAAAAACACACACTGGGCTCCAAAATCCACTCATTCAGTGCTCACAAAGCTACTGACTTATCCGAGTTTCCTAGAATCAAAGGTTTCTGGCTCACCAGACTTATTCACCTCTGTTCCCCATCTCCTCCAGCACAAACTCTGCACAAACTGGCTTCTCACTCAGCACTCTGCCATCTTGGCTGCTTCTCCTGGCCTCCATGTGGCCTTACTCTGCTCTCCTTTCTATACTAATCCCAGGAACCGAGAGAGCAAGCTCCCGGCCTGCCCCACTTTATACTGTAGAAATCCAATCCCTTAATCCAATCTACAAACAAGGAACTCTCTGATACAAAGTCACCCATCTGAGGCATAATGGGATTCCTCAAGAGAGTGCACCACCCCACATCATCCAATCAGTCAAGGGTGTGGGGAAAAGCTTACTCTTAAAACCAAGCCTTAGGCTATAATGACCCAGCCTGCCCACAGCCTGTCCCAGAACACACATTAATATCAACAAAATTCCATGTGGGCAGCGCCATCTTTAACAAAGTGAGCATAATATATTTTATCTGCCCAACAAGGAGATCTTAGGATAGAGCAGGGGTCCGAAACTATGGCCCGCGGGCCGCATGCAGCCCCCTGAAAGCCGTTTATCCGGCCCCGCCGCACTTCAGAAGGGGCACCTCTTTCATTGGTGGTCAGTGAGAGGAGCACAGGATGCATCAGCACCCATAGTTCCCATTGAAATACTGGTCAGTTTGTTGATTTAAATTTACTTGTTCTTTATTTTAAATATTGTATTTGTTCCCATTTTGTTTTGTTTTTTTAATTTTTTTATTTCTTTTTATTTATTCATTTTAGAGAGGAGACAGAGAGAAAGAGAGAGACAGAGAGAGAGAAAGGGGGGAGGAGCTGGAAGCATCAACTCCCATATGTGCCTTGACCAGACCAGTGCAGGGTTTTGAACTGGCGACCTCAGTGTTCCCAGGTCAACGCTTTATCCATTGCGCCACCACAGGTCAGGTCGATTTTGTTTGTTTTTTACTTTAAAATAAGATATGTGCAGTGTGCATAGGGATTTGTTCATAGTGTTTTTTATAGTCCGGCCCTCCAACAGTAAACTGGTCCCCTGTGTAAAATGTTTGGGGATCCCTGGGATAGATGATGCCTTTGCCTAATTTGAAATAAGTATGGTAAACAAGAGGTCCTCAGGCAAGATACCCCGTGTCCCATTGTTTCTGTGTTGTCTAACAAGAATAATTTGCCTGCTTTAAGTCCAGTAGCTACGGCCACCATCACAGCCACCTGGTCAGTGCAGGTTCAGGTTTGATTCAGACAGATGGTAATGAAACAATGGAGCCAAGAACTGGTTGGCCATTACATTTAATCCTAGCTTGCACCTGGCGGGCAAGAAATACACACAGTGGGAAAACATTTCCCTTTCCATTCAGGGCTCTCAAAGCCACTGGCTTATCTGAGTTTCCTGGAATCAAAGATTTCTAGCTCACCAGCCTTATTCACTTCTGTTCCCCATCTCCTTCTCTTTGCACTAACTGGCTTCTCCTTCAGCTCTCCACCATCTTGGCTGCTTCTCCTCTCCTCCACGTGGCCTTTCTCTGCTCTCCTCCACCATGGGCTCCTCCTAGAATGTAATCACTCTTCCCCAGAACAACGTGATCTCTCTTCCTTTTAAAACCTTTTAGGGTGAAAGCCCTCCATCAACACACATTAATATAATCAAGCCCATCCCAAGCAAGAAGGGCAACTAATATTATCACCTGGGTGACAGGCTTTCACATGGGCAGCACCATCTTTAACAAAGAGAGCATAATATTGTTAACCGAAGACGCACCACTAAGACTCTAGGACCAGGAGTACAAGTAGAAGGAAAAGTTTATTACAGACAAAAGAAAGAGTTTAGTACACTTGCTAGCGGGCGCTAGGAAAGTATGTTGCCAGGCGTGCTATACAGCGTTTTTTCAGCATTTTTATACTTTACTTTTTAGGGAAGGGCGGGGGCAGGGGATTTAGGTATTTGCCTTGAGCAAGCGGTTTCCCTTAAGGTGGGTTTGAGCAACGAACGTCCTTATCTGTTTACAGCAGGGTGCAGTTTATCTAGTTCCTGTCACACAAGCCCTAAAGGTCATATGGAATTATCCCCAGTTCTTGATTTTCCCTTACAATATACTTTATCTGCCCAACACCTGCCATCTATATTCCCCTCTTCCTCAACTGTCAATTGCCTATTCTCACTTCTTAAATCTAATACCCCATTCCATCCCCCTCTTGGTCCAAAATGTCTTATATCCCACAGCTGCCTCACTGTCTTCAGAATTTCATGCTTATGTGAATTCCCCATGAGCATGTATTAAAACTCTGATTTTTCTCCTGCTAATGTCTCTGTTAATTTGATTAGCCCAGCCAGAACATATAGAGTGGGATGGAAAGTATTATCTTTTGTGGCCCTCACACTATTAACCGATCTGACCTTTAAAAGCTCAGTTCTGAAGCAGAAAGTTGTGTGCTACACGCAGAAGGATTTCACCCTAAATGGTTATTTATTTTTTAGGGTGGTAGTTAAATAACCACTCACTCAGCCACGTAAAAATCGAGTCATTCAAAGCTTGCACAGGATGTCTAGGCAAAGGGGCTGGGTGGGCGCAAGGTGACTTTCACAGATGAATCCCAACCCCCACCTCCCAGAGCACGAGGTGTGACAAATGTTCCCTCGGAATGCTGCCGGTTAGGTGGGGGCATCATGCAGGCACTGCAAGTCCAGCCAGCTGCTGCACCTACCCAGAAGTCCCCACCAAGAGTAATGACAATTCTTTCCTCTAAGTTACTCTGGAGACTCTGGCTTCAGTTCTGCCCTCACCGGCCCACTCATCTCCAAAAAATGCAGTACAAGCCAGAAAAAGAGCCGCGCCTTGGGGTAGGAGTGTTGTTGGAGAGGTTCTGAGAATGACTTTGTCCACAGGGCTTGGCTTGGGGTTAAGGCTAGGCTGTCCCCACCAAGGGCGCGGTTCCCACCCGGTACCTGCTCTCCTGTCAGGACAGTGCAGAGGCCAGAGCCTTCCCCTTCAGCGGACCGCATCCATTCTTTCCTGTACCACTGGTAGAAAGGCAAATATGACCAGCAGCACTGCTTGTAACAGCCCCAAGTAGGCGACAATCTAAATGTCCTGCTGTAAGGAGCTAGGTGATATAGAATAGTGACAACCAGATGGCGCATACAGTTCAGTCAGTAGGAAGAACCAAGTTGATCCAACTCTGCTTTCATGGAAGACCCTACAAGATAAGAGTAAAAGAGCACATCGCAGAAAAATACTGCAAGGTTGCTTTGTAAATAATATATCTGTGTGAAAATGTGCACACACACAAACATACACACACACACACACCTACACACACATAGAATGTGTTGCAGAGAAAAAAATCCTGGAAGGACATGCCTGAAAACTGGGTTGGAGGACTGAAGAGTGAATCTCAGCTTAAAAAATAATATTTTACCATAGGATATGTTCGGCAGATAAAATATAATATGCTCACTTTGTTAAAGATGGCGCTGCCCACATGGAAGCCTGTCTCCCAGGTGATATTATTTGGCCTTATGCTTGGAATGGGTGTGGGGGAAAGGCTGTAATATAAGCAGGTCGGGTCGTTATAGCCTAAGGCTTAGTTTAAGAGTAAGCTCTTCCCCACACCCTTGACCGATTGGATGATGTAGGGTGGTACACTCTCCTGAGGAATCCCATTAAGCCTCAAATGGGTGGCTTTGTATCAGAGACTTTCTTGTGTGTATAATTGGATTAAAGGTTTGGATTATCTATGCTATAATGTGGGCAGACCAGTAGCTAGCTCTCTCTCTCGGTTCCTGGGTTCCTGAGATTAGTATTAGAGAGGAGAGCAGAGTAAGGCTACGTGAAGGCCAGGAGAAGCAGCCGAGATGGCAGAGTGCTGAGGAAGAAGCCAGTTCGTTAAGAGTTTGTGCAGGAGGAGATGGGAAACAGAGGTGAATAAGTCTGGTGAGCTAGAAACCTTTGATTCTAGGAAACTCTGATAAGTCAGTAGCTTTGTGAGCACTAAATGTGTGGGTTTTGGAGCCCAGTGTGTGTTTTTGCTTGCCCGCCGGGTGCAAGTTAGAATTAAAGCTGATGGCTCACCAGTTTTTGGCTCTGGTGTTTCATTGCCAACTGTCCGAATCCAATGCGAACCTGCGTGGGTCAGGCGGCTGTGATGGTGGCCTTGGCTACTGGCTTTACATTTGGCGTAGTCGGCAGGATTCGATACAGATCAGCATGGAGCCACCACCACCTTTGAGTGGTGGAGTAGAGGACTGGTTGCTGTTTTGGTTTCCCATAGCTGTTTTTTGGGGAACTGTAGGCTGGCTGACTTTTACAGCCATGTGTGAGGAAACTGAGAGCTCTATGGAAGAGGCTGCCCAGGACCTGCAAACCGAGCAGTGGAAGGAGCTGGAGGAAACGTGGGAGAAAGAGATGCTGACCCTGGAGCTGAAGGAAGTGCTGGAGGAGGAGCCCGACCAGGTTTTCGAGATTCACCTGGAAATGGAGCAGATGCTGGAGAAGGAGTCACAGGTTCGTGAATTGGAGATTGCCCTGGATGTTGTGGAGAACCAGCAGTGGTGGGAGGCCAGAGCTGAAGCCAAGGCCGGGGCAGGAGCTGCAAGACCTGCTGAGCAGAAGGCGATGGCAGCCTGGGACTTGAGCCCAGCTGCAGGAGCTGATGTTTTCAGTTCCTCTTTGGAGGATGAGGAGAATTGGTTTGGAATTGTGATCCGCAGCCTCCAGAAGGTGAGAGCCCAGCAGCAAGGAGTAGCTACGCTGCCGGTAGGTCTGCGATTTTGGGACATAGGGGTGGATGCCATCATGCTCCCCAGAGCAGAGATGGAAATGCTGACTGCCATGGCCACATGCTTTTCTTTAGGACAGTGTGAGACTTGTCATGATGGCAGGAATGAGGGGGGAGGCTAAAGCCCTATGTGTGTGGACTGATTTCCTGGACTATGACCGGATGGGCACAAGCTCCTTTGTTGAATGGACTTACGGATTTTGGACAATGTGAAATACCCTGATGGGGATGGGGGTGGCTTTGCTGGAGGCCCTCCTGCCCCGGGAAGCTTTTCTCATGGCTAGAGAAAAGGCTGAGGACATTTTGCGCTTTTGGCAAAGTGCTCAGAGACTGGTGAAATGTGTATACCTTTGTAATTGTTGAAACTGTATGATTTGTGCTATTGCTGTAATTTGTGTAATGTACTCATTTCCTTGTACAGGGATACCGGTGGTGTAGATTGTGGGTAGTAAAGTGAGCATAGGGGTGGATTGTTCGGCAGATAAAATATAATATGCTCACTTTGTTAAAGATGGCGCTGCCCACATGGAAGCCCATCTCCCAGGTGATATTATTTGGCCTTATGCTTGGAATGGGTGTGGGGGAAAGGCTGTAATATAAGCAGGTCGGGTCGTTATAGCCTAAGGCTTAGTTTAAGAGTAAGCTCTTCCCCACACCCTTGACCGATTGGATGATGTAGGGTGGTGCACTCTCCTGAGGAATCCCATTAAGCCTCAGATGGGTGGCTTTGTATCAGAGACTTTCTTGTGTGTATAATTGGATTAAAGGTTTGGATTATCTATGCTATAATGTGGGCAGACCAGTAGCTAGCTCTCTCTCTCGGTTCCTGAGTTCCTGAGATTAGTATTAGAGAGGAGAGCAGAGTAAGGCCACGTGAAGGCCAGGAGAAGCAGCCGAGATGGCAGAGTGCTGAGGAAGAAGCCAGTTCGTTAAGAGTTTGTGCAGGAGGAGATGGGAAACAGAGGTGAATAAGTCTGGTGAGCTAGAAACCTTTGATTCTAGGAAACTCAGATAAGTCAGTAGCTTTGTGAGCACTAAATGTGTGGGTTTTGGAGCCCAGTGTGTGTTTTTGCTTGCCCACCGGGTGCAAGCTAGAATTAAAGCTGATGGCTCACCAGTTCTTGGCTCCAGTGTTTCATTACGATCTGTTCGAATCTAATGTGAACCTGCGTGGGTCAGGTGGCTGTGATCCCGGCCTTGACTACTGGCTTTACAGGATACAATGTCCTTTTTTTAGGAGCCCATTCAGGATACCACATTACATTTAGTTTTCTTATCTTCCCAGGCTTTTTCTCTTGGCTGAAGTGGTTTTTCTTAAACTTTTATTTTTTTTACAGGGACAGATTGAGAGTCAGAGAGAAGGATAGATAGGCAGGCAGACAGGAACAGAGAGAGATGAGAAGCATCAATCATCACTTTTTCGTTGCGACACGTTAGTTGTTCATTGATTGCTTTCTCATATGTGCCTTGACCGTGAGCCTTCAGCAGAGCGAATAACCCCTTACTCGAGCCAGCAACCTTGGGTCCAAGCTGGTGACCGTTTTTTGTTTGTTTGTTTGTTTGTTTTTGCTGAGACCACATGAACCTGCGCTCAAGCTGGCAACCTCAGGGTCTCGAACCTGGGTCCTCCGCATCCCAGTCCGACGCTCTATCCACTGTGCCACCTCCTGATCAGGCTGGCTGAAGTTGTTGATTATTTCCAAGGTTTTAAGTAGTGACTAGGTATTTTGTAGGATATTCCTCAACTGGGAATTGGCTCATGTTTTTCTCATGATTAGACTGGTGTTGGGCAGATAAAATATATTATGCTCAATTTGTTAAAGATGGCGCTGGCCATGTGGAAGCTCGTTGCCCAGGTGATAATATTAGTTGCCTTCTTGCTTGGTGTTGGGCAGATAAAATATATTATGCTCACTTTGTTAAAGATGGCGCTGCCCACATGGAAATTCCTTGATATTAATGTGTGTTCTGGAACAGGCTGTGGGCAGGCCGGGTCATTATAGCCTAAGGCTTAGTTTAAGAGTAAGCTCTTCCCCACACCCTTGACTGATTGGATGATGTAGGGTGGTGCACTCTCCTGAGGAATCCCATTATGCCTCAGATGGGTGGCTTTGTATCAGAGACTTTCTTGTGTGTATAATTGGATTAAAGGTTTTGAGTCTATGCTATAAAGTGGGAGCGACCAGTAGCTTGATCTCTCTCTTTGGTTCCTGAGTTCCTGAGATTAGTATTAGAGAGGAGAGCAGAGTAAGCCACATGGAGGAGAGGAAGCAGCCAAGATGGCAGAGTGCTGAGGAAGAGTTTGTGCAGGAGGAGATGGGAAACAGAGGTGAATAAGTCTGGTGAGCTGGAAAGCTTTGATGCTAGGAAACTCGGATAAGTCAGTAGCTTTGTGAGCACTGAATGTGTGGGTTTTGGAGCCCAGTGTGTGTTTTTGCTTGCCCGCCAGGTGCAAGCTAGAATTAAAGCTGATGGCCCACCATTTCTTGGCTCCGTTGTTTCATTACCAGCTGTCCGAATCAAATGTGAACCTGCATGGGCCAGGTGGCTGTGATGGTGGCCGTAGCTACTGGCTTTACAACTGGGATTATGTTTTTGGGATGAAGAGTGTTACTGGACAGACACAGGGCCCAGAGTGGGTCTGTCCAGGGCAGGTCAGTACTGTATAGGTTCTTGATTTCTTTTTTTTTTTTTTTTTTTTTTTTTTACAGGGACAGAGAGAGAGTCAGAGAGAGGAATAGATAGGGACAGACAGACAGGAACAGGGAGAGGTGAGAAGCTTCAATCATTAGTTTTTTTGTTGCCGTTGCGACACCGCACTTGTTCATTGATTGCTTTCTCACATGTGCCTTGACCGCGGGCCTTCAGCAGACCGAGCAACCCCTTGCTGGAGCCAGCGACCTTGGGTCCAAGCTGGTGAGCTTTTGCTCAAGCCAGATGGGCCCACGCTCAAGCTGGCGAGCTCGGGGTCTCGAACCTGGGTTTACCACATCCCAGTCCGACGCTCTATCCACTGAGCCACCATCTGGTCAGGCGGTTCTTGATTTCATGTAGGAAAGATTTCACAACATGAGTCTGGGTGATTTTGAGAGTATGTTTATTAAAGCTGGGGACAGTGAGACAAGGAAGGGCCTAGGATAGAAGAAGCAATGGAAGAGAGACTAGGCCGGACTGCTTTGGTTCTCTAGAAACTTATGGGAAAGAAGTGAGCCAAGACAGGGTTGCTGTCAGACCACTGGAGAGTCACAGAAAAGGGACCTAGGGGACAGGCTTAAGGTGTTAGCCTGGGACAAGCTGCAGCTGCTCATTGCCTCCCTGGTTGCAAGTCTCATGGGGTCCTCAGAGTTTAGGAGATGCAAGCCTGTGAGGGAAGAAGAGGGCAAAGGGAAAGGCCTGGGTATGGTCTCCTGAGGGAAAGTTGGCACTGGGTTCTTTGTCTTGATGCTTTTAAAGGCTGAGGGTTTAGGAGTGGTCTTAGGTGAGGGTCTCAATAGAATATTCACTTGTTTCCACTTGTACTCTTTCAAGGTCGTGGTCTCCACTGATTGGCCAGTGTCAGGGCAGGGGGCCGATAGCCTGGTTTAGCTGCTTTTCAGGGCTTGGAGGTAAAATACAACTGAGGCTTAGATAGTATCTCTAGGGAGGAAAGGTCAGGAGATCTAAAATGCATGACCAGGAATATGCCAGGCAGTAAAGACCGCCCTAGGGGTGAGGTCCAGAACCATTTTTGCCTGTTGCTGCACATGCGGGGCTTTCTGCATCTGGCTGTAAATTGCCTGGCCAGTTTATCAAGCTATCTGTCTCAGTTTCTCAATTTCACTTCCAAGGAATTTTCCTAGCTTCTTACTATCCTACCTCAAGACCACATTGGTACATTGTAAAGCCAGTAGTCGAGGCCATTATCACAGCTGCTTGACCCGTGCAGGTTCGCATTAGATTCGAACAGTTGGTAATGAAACAACAGAGCCAAAAACTGGTGGCCCATCAGCTTTAATTCTAGCTTGCACCCGGCGGGCAAGAAAAAACACACACTGGGCTCCAAAACCCACTCATTCAGTGCTCACAAAGCTACTGACTTATCCGAGTTCCCTAGAATCAAAGGGTTCTAGCTCACCAGACTTATTCATCTCTGTTCCCCATCTCCTCCTGCACAAACTCTGCACAAACTGGTTTCTCACTCAGCACTCCGCCATCTTGGCTGCTTCTCCTGGCCTCCAACGTGGCCTTCATCCGCTCTCCTCTCTGATACCTCAGGAACCAAAAGCGAGCTACCCATCTGAGGCACAATGGGATTCCTCAGGAGAGTGCACCACCCTACATCATCCAATCAGTCAAGTTTGTGGGGTAAAGCTTATTCTTAAAACTAAGCCTTAGGCTATAATGACCCAGCCTGCCCACAGCCTGTTCCCCATTACACATTAATATCAACAAACTTCCATCTTTAACAATGTGAGCATAATATATTTTATCTGCCCAACATACATACTATTCACTTTTTTTAAAATTTTTATTTATTCATTTTAGAGAGGAGAGAGAGATAGAGAGAAAGAGAGAAGGGGGGAGGAGCAGGAAGCATCAACTCCCATATGTGCCCTGACCAGGCAGCCCAGGGTTTTGAACTGGCGACCTCAGCATTTACAGGTCGTTGCTTGATCCACTACACCACCACAGGTCAGGCCATACTATTCACTTTTTTGCATTAAAAATCATAATTTTAGCCTGATCAGGCAGTGGCACAGTGGATAGAGCATTGGATTGGGATGCTGAAGACCGAGGTTCAAAATCCCAAGGTTGATGGTTTGAATGTAGGCTCATCCAGCTTGAGTGTGAGTCATTGGCTTAAGAGTGGGATCATAGACATGACCCCATGGTTGCTGGCTTGAGCCCAAAGGTCACTGGCATGAAGCCAAAGATTGGTGGCTTGGATTCAAGGTCGCTGGTTTGAGCAAGGGGACACTGGTTCAGTTGGAGCCCTGTAAGGCCAGGAGCCGCCATCGTGGCCATTCACATGCAGGTTCCCATTGGATTCGGGCTGACGGTGAAGAAATGGCAGAGTCGGAGGATGGTAGGCCATTCTGTTTATTGGTGTCTCACCAATAAAGGCAAGCCACAAGAGAAGACAAGGGAGAAGCAGAAAACCAGCTTTTCCCATGGAGGTCAAGGGATCAGCGAGGCCCCTGCAATGGGGATAGCAGGAACCGAGAGAGCTCAAGCTACCGGTCTCTCCCATTTTATAGCATAGATAATCCAAACCTTTAATCCAATTATACAAACAAGGAAATCTCTGTATAATGGGATTTCTCAGGAGAGTGCACCACCCTACATTATCCAATCAGTCAAGGGTGTGGGGAAGAGCTTACTCTTAAAGCCAAGCCTTAGGTCATAACAACCTGGCCTGCTTATATTACAGCCTTTCCCCCACACCCATCCCAAGCACAAGGGCAAATAATATTACCTGGGTGATGGGCTTCCATGTGGGCAGTGCCATCTTTAACAAAGTGAGAATATTATATTTTATCTGCCCAACAAGCCCCCTAGTCAAGGCACATATGAGAAAACAATCTATGAACAACTAAAGTGCTGCAACTATGTCTTGATGCTTCTCATCTTTCTCCCTTCCTGGCTGTCTGTTCTTTGTCCTTGTATGTCCCTCCCTCTCTCTCACTCTTAAAGAAAATCATAATTTTATTTTATTTTTTGTGACAGAGACAGAGATAGATAAGGACAGACAGAAAATGTGATAAGGTGCCTATAAAGCCAGTAGCCGGGGTCAGGATCACAGCCGCCTGACCCGTGAAGGTTCACATTGGATTCGGACAGATGGCAATGAAACAATGGAGCCAAAAACTGGTGAGCCATCAGCTTTAATTCTAGCTTGCATCCGGCGGGCAAGCAAAAACACACATTGGGCTCCAAAACCCATACATTCAGTGCTTACAAAGCTACTGACTTATCCGAGTTTCCTAGAATCAAAGGTTTCTACCTCACCAGACTTATTCACCTCTGTTTCCCATCTCCTCCTGCACAAACTCTTAACAAACTGGCTTTTTCTCAGCACTCTGCCATCTTGGCTACTTCTCCTCCACATGGCCTAATCTGCTCTCCTTTCTAATACCAACCTCAGGAACTCAGGAACCAAGAGAGAGAGAGATCAAGCTACTGGTCCGTCCCACTTTATATTGTGAAAATCCAAACCCTTAATCCAATTTACAAACAAGGAAGTCTCTGATACAAAGTCACCCATCTGAGGCATAATGGGATTCCTCCCTACATCACCACCCTACATCATCCAATCAGTCAAGGGTGTGGAGAAGAGCTTACTCCTAAAACAAAGCCTTAAGCTCTAACGACCCAGCCTGCTTACATTACAACTTTTCCCCCACAGCCATCACAAGCATAAGGGCAAATAATATCACCTGGGTGACAGGCTTCCATGTGGGCAGCACCATCTTTAACAAAGTGAGCATATTATATTTTATCTGCCGAACAGTGCCAAAGAACTGTAAAACTTAGTATTGGCAACGCCATTTTAGAGAGGAAAAGTCAGACTTCTTGCCCCATCCTTTCTGTGGAGAATGAAGGGAGAAGAATGCAGGAACTTTTTGGTTTAGAAGGACAACTGGGTCATATAGTTAAACTATAGTTCTCTGTAAAGATAAAACTTATCTGAAAACTCCCTCTTCCCCTTCCTTAAGATCCTTTAGAAGACAATGTATACATACCTTAATTAACAATTCCTACACTCTGACTCACCCTCACCTCCTGGAGTCCTGAGAGTGACATATACCTTAATACCTCTAGACCAGTGGTTCTTAACCTGGATTCTATTGAACCCTAGGGGTTTGATGAGTCGGTCTCAGGGGTTCGGAGAAGCCTCTGCCGCGGAGGCCAGAATAAAGTAATACCGTTATTTGTTGTGAGTTCATGCACTTTGTTGGTTTTGTTCTTTGAGCAAGGTGATGTTCATGCATGGCTCATTTTGTACACCAGTAAGAAAACATATACCTATGTCTTGAATTTGGAAAAAAAAATCATATTTTATTTATCACTAAAGAAGGGTTCGGTGAATGTGCATATGAAACTGGTGGGTTCGGTACCTCAATAAAGGTTAAGAACCACTGTTCTAGACAAAGGGATCATGAGCCCACTCTCCTTGCTTGAAAAACCTACATTCTGTAACATTTTTTAAGCTTTCTAATAATCATCTGTTGGGCAGATAAAATATAATATGCTCACTTTGTTAAAGATGGCGCTGCCCACATGGAAGCCCGTCACCATGGTGATATTATTTGCCCTTATGCTTGGGATGGGTGTGGGGGAAAGGCTGTAATGTAAGCAGGCCAGGTTGTTATGGCCTAAGGCTTGTTTTTTTTTTTTTTTAAAGGAAATCTTTTTTATTTTTTAATTTATTTTATTTTTATTTTATTTATTTTAGAGAGGAGACACAGAGTGAGAGAGAGAGAGAGAGAGAGAAAGGGGGGAGGAGCTGGAAGCATCAACTCCCATATGTGCCTTGACCGAACCAGTGCAGGGTTTTAAACTGGCGACCTCAGTTTTCCAGGTTGATGCTTTATCCACTGCGCCACCACAGGTCAGGCAAGCCTAAGGCTTGGTTTTAAGAGTAAGTTCTTCTCCACACCCTTGACTGATTGGATGATGTAGGGTGGTGCACTCTCATGATGAATCCCATTGTGCCTCAGATGAGTGGCTTTGTATCAGAGACTTTCTTGTTTGTATAATTGGATTAAATGTTTTGAATCTATGCTATAAAGTGGGCAGACCAGTAGCTAGTTCTTGCTTGGTTCCTGAGGTAGAAGAGAGGAGACCATATTAAGGCCATATGGAGGCCAGGAGAAGCAGCCAAGATGGCAGAGTGCTGAGGAAGAAGCCAGTTTAAGAGTTTGTGCAGGAGAAGATGGGAAACAGAGGTGAATAAGTCTGGTGAGCTAGAAACCTTTGATGCTAGGAAACTCGGATAAGTCAGTAGCTTTGTGAGCACTGAATGTGTGCGTTCTGGAGCCCAGTGTGTGTTTTTGCGTGCCCGCCGGGTGCAAGTTAGAATTAAAGCTGATGGCTCACCAGTTCTTGGCTCCATTGTTTCATTACCGACTGTTCGAATCAAATGGGAACCTGCATGGGTCAGGCTGCTGTGATGATGTTGGGCAGGTAAAATATATTATGCTCACTTTGCTAAAGATGGCGCTGCCCACATGGAAGTTCCTTGATATTAATGTGTGTTCTGGAACAGGCTGTGGGCAGGCCAGGTCGTTTTAGCCTAAGGCTTAATTTTAAGAGTAAGCTCTTCTGCACACCCTTGATTGATTGGATGATGTAGGGTGGTGCACTCTCCTGAGGAATCCCATTATGCCTCAGATGGGTGATGTAAAGCCAGTAGCCAGGGCCAGGATCATAGCCGCCCAACCCATGCAGGTTCACATTGGATTCGAACAGTCGGTAATGAAACAATGGAGTCAAGAACTGGTGAGCCATCAGCTTTAATTCTAGCTTGCACCCAGCGGGCAAGCAAAAACACACCCTGGGCTCCAAAACCCACACATTCAGTGCTCACAAAGCTACTGACTTATCTGAGTTTCCTAGAATCAAAGGTTTCTAGCTCACCAGACTTATTCACCTCTGTTTCCCATCTCCTCCTGCACAAACTCTTAACAAACTGGCTTCTTCCTCAGCACTCTGCCATCTTGACTACTTCTCTTCCATATGGCCTTAATCTGCTCTCCTCTCTAATACCTCAGGAACCAAGAACCAAGAGATAGAGCAAGCTCCCGGACTGCCCCAGTTTATAGCATAGAAAATCCAAACCCTTAATCCAATCTACAGACAAGAAACTCTCTGATACAAAGCCACCCATCTGAGGCATAATGGGATTCCTCCCTACATCACCACCCTACATCATCCAATTAGTCAAGGGTGTGGAGAAGAGCTTACTCTTAAAACAAAACCTTAAGCTATCCTGACCTGGCCTGCCTACATTACAGCTTTTCCCCCACAGCCATCACAAGCATAAGGGCAAATAATATCACCTGGGTGACGGGCTTCCATGTGGGCAGCACCAACTTTAACAAAGTGAGCATATTATATTTTATCTGCCGAACAGGTGACTTTGTATCAGAGACTTTCTTGTATGTATAATTGAATTAAGGGTTTGGATTCTACGGTATAAAGTGGGAGAGACCAGTAGCTCTCTCTCTCTCTCGGTTCCTGAAGTATAGAGAGTAGAGCAGAGTAAGGCCACATGGAGGCCAGGAGAAGCAGCCAAGATGGTAGAATGCTGAGGAAGAAGCCAGTTTGTGCAGAGTTAGTGTAGAGAGAAGGAGATGGGAAACAGAGGTGAATAAGTCTGGTGAGCTAGAAACCTTTGATTCTAGGAAACTCGGATAAGTCAGTAGCTTTGTGAGCACTGAATGAGTGGGTTTTGGAGCCCAGTGTGTGTTTTGCTTGCCTGCCGGGTGCAAGCTAGAATTAAAGCTGATGGCTCACCAGTTCTTGGCTCCTGTGTTTCATTACCGACTGTTCGAATCTAATGCGAACCTGCATGGGTCAGGCGGCTGTGATCCTGGCCCGACTACTGACTTTACAGATGGCGGCCTCGACTACTGGCTTTATATCATCCCTCTTGAAATTCTTTATATGTATAAAACTTGTAAACTAAAACAAGCAGGGAATAGCTCATTAGAGAACTGCTGGGCAGATGAAATAAATTATGCTCACTTTGTTAAAGATGGCGCTGCCCATGTACAAGTTTTAAGAATAAGCTTTCCCCACACCCTTGACTGATTGGATGATGTGTGTGTGGGGGGTCACTCTCATGAGGAATCCTCCCATTATGCCTCAGATAAGTGACTTTGTATCAGAGACTTCCTTGCTTGTAGATTGGATTAAAGATTTGGATTTCTACACTATAAAGTGGGGGCAGGCCGGGAGCTTGCTCTCTCTCAGTTCCTGAGGTTAGCATTAGAGAGGAGAGCACATTAAGGCCATGTGGAGGAGAGGAGAAACTGCCAAGATGGAGGAATGCTGAGAAAGGAGCCAGTTTAAGCAGAGTTTGTGCTGGAGAAGGAAATGGGGAACAGAGGTGAATAAGTCTGGTGAGTGAGAAGCCTTTGATTCTAGGAAACTTGAATAAGTCAGTAGCTTTGTGAGCACTGGATGAGTGGGTTTTGGAGCCCAGTGTGTGTGTTTACTTGCCCGCCGGGTGCAAGCTAGGATTAAAGCTGATGGCTCACCAGTTCTTGGTTCTGTTGTTTCATTACCTACTGTCCGAATCTAACGCGAACCTGCATGAGCCAGGCTGCTGTGATGGTGGCCTTGATCTTGACTACTGGCTTTACAGGAACCTAATAAACTAGCCTCAACAGTTTTAGCAAAGGTATTTCCATTTAGCCTCTTTCCTCATCCTAAGCTAGCCATTCCGTTGTCACGACAGGGATGGGGGGTAGACACTAGAGGATTTGGGAATGTCTTTGCCGGGTATGTGAAACAATTGTCACTACTGTTATCTCATGGGGTAGGAATGCTTTTTCCTTTTAATAGATCCTATAGATAGATGCTGTAAGCTTGTTAGCAGTTAACTATTGTACCATGCTCCCTCCTTACCCACCCCAACTAGTACCTGATTTTGTATAAAAGGTTTTTGGGCAGATAAACTATTATGCTCACTTTGTTAAAGATGGCACTGTCCACATGGGAGTCCATTGATATTAATGTGTGTTGGGGGAAAGGCTGTGGGCAGGCCGGGTCATTATAGCCTATGCCTTAGTTTTAAGAGTAAGCTTTTCCCCACACACTTGACTGATTGCATGATGTAGGGTGGTGCACTCTCATGAGGAATCCCATTATGCCTCAGATGAGTGACTTTGTATCAGAGACTTTCTTGTTTGTAGATTGGATTAAAGGTTTGGATTTCTACACTATAAAGTCGGGCAGACCAAAAGCTTGCTCTCTCAGGTTCCTGAGGTTAGCATTAGAAAGGAGAGCAGATTAAGGCCACGTGGTGGAGGTCAGCAGAAGCAGCCAAGATGGCGGAATGCTGAAAGAGAAGCCAGTTTGTGCAGTTTGTGTAGAGAGAAGGAGATGGGAAACAGAGGTTAGTAAGTCTGGTGAGCAAGAAACCTTTGATTCTAGAAAACTCGGATAAGTCAGTAGCTTTGTGAGCATTGGATGAGTGGGTTTTGGAGCCCAGTGTTTGTTTTTACTTGCCGGTCTGGTGCAAGCTAGGATTAAAGCTGATGGCTCACCAGTTCTTGGCTCTGTTGTTTCATTACCGACTGTCCGAATCTGATGCGAACCTGCATGTGAATAGCCACGATGGCGGCTCCTGGCCATACAAAGGTCTAGAACAGTAAGAGGGCCTACATGATTTGGGATCATGCCCCGTATAGTTAGCCGGCTAATTTGGCTAATTAATAGATTTCTCAAAAATTCATTTGGACTTGGTGTATCTATGTCACCCGTGGATTAAGGTACGGTAGGTAGTTAACAACAGGAAGGGAGAGAGATGAGAAACATCAAGTCTTCATTGTGGTACCTTAGTTATTCATTGATTGCTTTCTCATATGTGCCTTGATGGGAAGGGAGGGGCCTCAAGCCAAGCCAGCGACCTTGGGCCCAAGCCAGCTACATTGTGCTTCAAGCCAGTTACCTTTGGGCTGAAGCCAGTGACCATGGGGTCATGTCTATGATCCCTCACACAAGTCAGCAACCTTGCACTCAAGTTAGTAAGGTCATGTTCAAGCCTGTGACCTCAGTGTTTTGAACCTGGGTCCTCCGCGTCCCAGTCTGATGCTTCATCCACTGCATCACCACCTGGTCAGGCTTTATTTTCATAATGAATTTCTATAGTGGTTTTCAACCTTTTTACACTTGGGAACCAGTGAAAGTAGCATAATTGTTTTTGGGACTGCTAAGGCAGAAATCATCCTGAGTATAAGCAAATTCAACTAAGATTGTGGTAAGGTGCCAGAGAACTATAAAACTTAGCATTGGCAATGCTATTTTAAAGAGGAAAAGTCAGGCTTTCTGTCCCGTACTTTCTTTGGAAAATGGAGGAATCCTGGATCCCCGAAATCCTGAGATTAATAAATACCTCTAGGCCCGTGATGGCAAACCTATGATATGCATGTCAGCACTGACACACGTAACCATTTTCGATGACACGTGGCCACATTCCAGGGAAGCATGGGGCCGCATGCTGAGAAGGACTTTTCATCGTCAGCTCCTGCATAGCCAGGTGCAGTAACTGAGGATAAAACATTTGCTGTAGTGTAGACACTCTGTGCCGGAGGTCTGTAGGTCAAAACAACAGAACTTCGTCCGGCACATAGCGTCTAGTTCTGGGACTTCCAGTTAGGCCATTTTTCTCGAAGTGACACATCACCCGAGTTATGCTCAGTTTTTTGGTGAATTTTGACACACCAAGATCAAAAGATTGCTCATCACTGCTCTAGGCAAAGAAGGAGAGAGACACTAAAAGGTTTATGAATGTATTTTAATATGTAAAATGACATCACCATTGTATTACCTTGAAAGTTTTAACTTTTTTTAAAAGTGTTATTTAATTTTTATTTTATTCATTTTAGAGAGGAGACACAGAGTGAGTGAGTGAGAGAGAGAGAGAGAGAGAGAGAGGAGCTGGAAGCATCAACTCCCATATGTGCCTTGACCAGACCAGTGCAGGGTTTTGAACTGGTGACCTCAGTGTTCCCAGGTCGATGCTTTATCCACTGCGCCACCACAGGTCAGGCAAAAGTTTTAACTTTTTTAAAAATCCCCTAGACAAATGTTATAATCTTGTTAATGATTGTATCATGCTGTCATACCCACCCCCTCCCACCTTTATGTGGTCAAAGGGTATATAACCAGCCTCAGAAATACATTTGGAGCTGCACGATCTGGGTGTGCTATGCCCCGTGTCAATCATATGTGGCCACAATATTAATAAATCTCCTCCTTTTAATAAAACCCTTCAAAATTCATCTGGACTTGGTGTTTCTACGTAAACCTGTGGAAGTGAGGTATGGTACTTGTTGGGCAGATAAAATATATTATGCTCACTTTGTTAAAGATGGCACTGCCCACATGCAAGTCTATTGATATTAATGTGTTTTGGGGGACAGGCTGTGGGCAGGCCGGGTTTTTATAGCCTACACCTTAGTTTTAAGAGTAAGCTTTTCCTCACACCCTTGACTGATTGGATGATGTGGGGCAGTGCACTCTCATGAGGAATCCCATTATGCCTCAGATGAGTGACTTTGTATCAGAGACTTCCTTGTTTGTAGATTCGATTAAAGGTTTGGATTTCTACAGTATAAAGTGGGGCAGGCCGGGAGCTTGCTCGCTCTGTGTTCCTGAGGTTAGTATTAGAGAGGAGAGCAGAGTAAGGCCACAAGGAGGCCAGGAGAAGCAGCCAAGATGGCTGAGTGCTAAGTGAGAAGCCAGTTTGTGCAGAGTTTGTGCTGGAGAAGGAGATAGGGAACAGAGATGAATAAGTCTGGTGAGCTAGAACCCTTTGATTCTAGGAAACTCGGATAAGTCAGTAGCTTTGTGAGCACTGATGAGTGGGTTTTGGAGCCCAGTGTGTGTTTTTTCTTGCCTGCCGGGTGCAAGCTAGAATTAAAGCTGATGGCTCACTAGTTCTTGGCTCCATTGCTTCATTACCGACTGTCTGAATCTAATGTGAACCTGCATGGACCAGGCTGCTGTGATGGTGGCCTTGGCCATTGGCTTTACATTTGGCATAGTTTGTGGCAGGATTCGATACAGATCAGTATGGAGCCGGCACCCTTGAGGTGCATGGTAGAGGACTGACTGCTCTTATGGTTCTCTATGGCAGTCCTTCAGGGGACTATAGGATGGCTGACTTTATAGCCATGTGTGAAGAAACCAAGAGCTCTATGGAAGAGGCTGCCCGGGACCTGCAAACCGAGCAATGGAAGGAGCTGGAGGAAACATGGGAGAAACAGATGCCGACCCTGGAGCTGGAGGAAGCGCTGGAGGAGGAGGCCTACCAGGTTTGTGAGATTCGCCTGGAAATGGAGCAGATGCTGGAGAAGGAATCACAGGTTCGTGAGTTGGAGATTGCTCTGGATGTTGTGGAGAGCCAGTAGCGGCACAAGACCGGGCCTGAGCTGAGGCCGGGGCCAGGGCTGGAGCTGCAAGGCCTGCTGAGCAGAAGGCAGCAGTGGCCCTGAGCTTGAGCCCAGCAGCAGGAGCTGGTGTTTTCAGTTCCTCTTTGGAAGATGAGGAGAATCAAGCTGGAGTTTCAATCCACAGTCTCCAGAAGGTGAGAGCCCAGCAGCAAGGAGCTCCTACTACACCGCTGATAGGTCTGCAATTTTGGGACATAGGGGTGGATGCCATCATGCTCTCCAGAGCAGAGATGGAAATGCTGACTGCCATTGCCACATGCTCCTTTTTAGGACAGTGTGAGACCTGCCATGATGGCAGGAATGAGAGGGGAGGCTAACACCCCATGTGCGTGGACTGATTTCCTGGACTATGACCGGATGGGCACAGGCTCCTTTGTTGAATGAACTTACGGATTTTGGACAGTGTGAAATACCCTGACGGGGGTGGGGGCGGTATTGATGGAAGCCCTCCCCCTACCCCAGGAAGCCTTTCAAATGGCAAGAGAGAAGGCCAAGGACATTTTGCACTTTTGGCAAAGTACTCAGAGACTGGTGAAATGTACCTTTGTAATTGTTGAAACTGTATGATTTGTGCTGTTGTAATTTGTGTAATGTGCCTAATTTCCTTGTACAGGGATGCCAGTGGTGTAGATTGTGGGTAGGAAAGTGAGCATAGGGGTGGATTGTTGGGCAGATAAAATATATTATGCTCACTTTGTTAAAGATGGTGCTGCCACATGCAAGTTCATTGATATTAATGTATTTTGGGGGAAAGGCTGTGGGCAGGCCGGGTCGTTATAGCCTATGCCTTAGTTTTAAGAGTAAGCTTTTCCCCACACCCTTGACTGATTGGATGATGTAGGGTGGTGCACTCTCATGAGAAATCCCATTATGCCTCAGATGAGTGACTTTGTATCAGAGACTTTCTTGTTTGTAGATTCGATTAAGGGTTTGGATTTCTACAGTATAAAGTGGGGCAGGCCAGGAGCTTGCTCGCTCTGGGTTCCTGAGGTTAGTATTAGAGAGGAGAGCAGAGTAAGGCCACGTGGAGGCCAGGAGAAGCAGCCAAGATGGTGGAGTGCTGAGTGAGAAGCCAGTTTGTCCAGAGTTTGTGCAGGAGAAGATGGGGAACAGAGATGAATAAGTCTGGTGAGCTAGAAACCTTTGAATCTAGAAAACGGATAAGTCAGTAGCTTTGTGAGCACTGATGAGTGGGTTTTGGAGCCCAGTGTGTGTTTTTGCTTGCCCGCTGGGTGCAAGCTAGGATTAACGCTGATGGCTCACCAGTTCTTGGCTCCGTTGCTTCATTACTGACTGTCCAAATCTAATGTGAACCTGCATGGGTCAGGCTGCTGTGATGGTGGCCTTGGCCATTGGCTTTATAGTATTTTACAACATTTGGGGTTACGGTACTTTACAACAAGATCATTGGGGCCTGACCAGGCAGTTGTGCAGTGGATAGAGCGTCGGACTGGGATACGGAGGACCCAGGTTCGAGATCCTGAGGTCGTCAGCTTGAGAGCGGGCTCATCTGGCTTGAACAAAAAAAAAAAAAAAAAAAAGTTCACCAGCTTGGACCCAAGATCTGAGTCTGCTTTAGCCCCATGTTCAAGGCACATATGAGGAAGCATTCAATGAACACTAAGGTGTCACAACAAAAAACTGATGAGCCTGACCAGGTGGTAGTGCAGTGAATAGAGCGTTGGACTGGTATGCGGAGGACCCAGGTTTGAGACCCAGAGGTTGCCAGATTGAGCGTGGGCTCATCTCACTTGAGCTAAAGCTCGCCAGCTTGGACCCAAGATCGCTAGCTTGAGCAAGGTGTTACTCGGTCTGCTGAAGACCCGCGGTCAAGGCACATATGAGAAAGCAATCAATGAACAACTAAGGAGTCGCAATGAAAAACTGATGATTGATGCTTCTCATCTCTCTACATTTCTGTTTGCCTGTCCCTGTCTATCCCTCTCTCTGTCCCTGTAAAAAAAAAAGAAAAGAAAGATCACTGGGTCTATATTCTTCATACAACATAAGGGTGGTTAACTCTTCCATGGACTTGCTCAAAATTTCTGGTGGACCAGGACTGAGGCAGTTGGAAAACAATCAGTTTAAAAGATGACACTGCCTGACCTGTGGTGGCACAGTGGATAGATTGTCAACCTGGAACACTGAGGTCTCTGGTTTGATACCTTGGGCTTGCCTGGTCAAGGCACATATGAGACCCCTGCCTTTATCCAATATACAGCCTTTCTCTCTCTCTCTCTCTTTAAAAATCAATAAATAAAATCTTTAAAAAAATGATGGTATTTAATGAACAAAGTCATACACAACTTTTTTTTTTTTTTTTTTTTTTTTTTTTTTTTTTTTTTTTTACAGGGACAGAGAGAGAGTCAGAGAGAGGAATAGATAGAGACAGACAGACAGGAACAAAGAGAGGTGAGAAGCATCAATCATCAGTTTTTATTGCCATTGCGACACCATAGTTGTTCATTGATTGTTTTCTCACACGTGCCTTGACCACGGGCCTTCAGCAGACCGAGCAACCCCTTGCTGGAGCCAGCGACCTTGGGTTCAAGCTGGCAAACTTTCACTCAAGCCAGATGGGCCTGCACTCAAGCTGGCAAGCTCGGGGTCTTGAACCTGGGTCTTCCGCATCCCAGTCCGATGCTCTATCCACTGTGCCACCGCCTGGTCACGCTATTTTATTTTTTAAAACTTTATTTATTGATTTTAAAGAGAGGAAGGGGAAGAAACATCTATCTGTTGTTTCACCTATCCATGCACTCATTGGTTCATCTTATATGTACCCACAATGTTGCATCTGCCTTGCAACCTTAGCCCATCAGGACCACACTCCAACCAAGCACCTGGCCAGGACCTATACATAGCTGTTTTAAAAAGGCATTGTAAAGCCAATAGTCACCGCCACCATCACGGCCTCCTGGCCCATGTAGGTTCAGGTTTGATTTGGATAGACGGTAATGAAACAACGTAGCCAAGAACTGGTGGGCCATTAGCTTTAATCCTAGCTCACACCTGGCCAGGGAGAAAATACACACAGTGGGAAAACACTTCCCTTTCCATTCAGGGCTCCCAAAGCCACTGACTCATCTAAGTATTCCTAGAATCAAAGGTTTCTACCTTACCAGCCTTATTCGTCTCTGCTCCCCATCTTCTTCTCTCTGCACAAACTGGCTTCTCCTTCAGCACTCCACCATCTTGGCTGTCTCTCCTATGCAATGCTAATTTCAGGAACCGAGACAGAACGTGAACCCCCGGTCTGCCCCATTTTATAAGGAAGTCTCTGATACAAAGTCATTTATCTGAGGCATAAATGAGATTCCTCATAAGAGTGCACCACCCCACATCATGCAACAGTCAAGGATGTGGGGGAAAGCTTAGTGTTGAGATCTTAGTACCGTATTAAAGAGGTGGGAAAAGCTTAGTCTTAAAACTAAGTTTTAGGCTATAAGGAAGGGCCTTGCCTGCTCACAGCCTGTCCCCCACACCCAATGCAAACTATAAGCGAGCAAACATATACATCATATTTGCAAACTTATTTGACCCACAGGCATCTATGTTTGTAAGTTGGTATCTCTAAAATCTAGAGAAAATCTTACTTTGATGAATGTCTGATACACTCAACAAATTAAATACTTTTATAAAGGGTTATTTTTGTTGTTTTTTTTGAGAGAGACAGAAAGGAAGGGAGACAGAAGTATCAATTCACAGTTGCATCACTTTAGTTGTTCATTGATCGCTTCTAAGGTGTGCCTTGACTGGGTGCTCAATCCGAGCCTGTGACCCCTTGCACAAGCCAGTGACCTTGGGCTCAAGCTAGCAACTTTTAGGCTCAAGCCAGGGACCATGGGATCCCATTGATGATCCCACACTCAAGCTATTGACCTTGGGTTTCAAACCTGGGACCTCAGTGCCCCAGATTGACGCTCTATCCCCTGCCCCACCAGTGGCCTGGCAAGAGCAGCTCTACAATTATGAGAAATGTTATTCCACCAAAGACACTTTAGAACCAAATCTAAGTAAGCTTCAGGAAAAAAAGTAACACAGATTCCTGGATAATTTTCTTCAGTAATGCATTTCCTGGTTTTTGTTTTGTTTTTTTAACAGGGACAGAGAGAGAGTCAGTGAGAGGGATAGATAGGGACAGACAGACAGGAACGAAGAGAGATGAGAAGCGTCAATCATGAGTTTTTTGTTGCGACACCTTAGTTGTTCACTGATTGCTTTCTCATGTGCCTTGACCACCGGCCTTCAGCAGACCGAGTAACCCTTTGCTCATGCCAGCGACCTTAGGTCCAAGCTGGCGAGCTTTTGCTCCAACCAGATGAGCCTGCGCTCAAGCTGGCGACCTCAGGGTCTCAAACCTGAGTCTTCCGCATCCCAGTCCGGACGCTCTATCCACTGTGCCACCGCCTGGTCAGGCAGCTGTGTTCTTTTTCTCAGTTTTTCATTTATGAGAGTACAAATTACTTTCCTTGTTGATTTTCTCTTTGGGATCTGAGTTAGCAATAGTTTATCTTTACAAAGCATGTTGTAGCTAGTTGTAAAACTTTTCAATTCTCTTGTTTTCCTCCATTTTTTGATTTGCTATCTTTAATCGGAAGTTGATACATTATTCTGCCACCGTCTGTTTTCCCTTGCTGCTTAATGGAATTTATAAGTGTGCTCTGGACAGCCAACCTAGTCTTTCCTCTTTCCCACTGTTGTGCCACAGTTCCTGAAACCTGAATCTATTGCTGCTGAACACAGAATCTGTGCATCCTGCAACTGTGGACACTGCACATGAAGAACAAGAGGTTCAAATTTCAAAATGGCATCTCCATTCCCTTTTTTTAGAGCTACAATCACATTATATTTTACACAAGGTTTGTATGTAACTAGTAGCAGCAACAATTTTGTTTCTGAAACTCAAAGCCATTCATTTATATTCCCATCTAGAGGATGTTGTGGCTAGCTCAAAAACAGGTGGTTAAGAAATGTTTTTGTAGCCTGACCAGGCGGTGTCGCAGTGGATAGAGCGTAGGACTGGGATGCGGAAGACCCAGGTTTGAGACCCTGAGCTTGCCAGCTTGAGTGCGGGCCCATCTGGCTTGGGCAAAAAGCTCGTCAGCTTGGACCCAAGGTCGCTGGCTCCAGCAAGGGGTTGCTCGGTCTGCTGAAGACCCACAGTCAAGGCACATGTGTGAAAGCAGTCAATGAACAACTATGGTGTCGCAAGGGCAACGAGAAACTAATGATTGATGCTTCTCACCTCTCTCTGTTCCTATCTGTCCCTATCTATCCCTCTCTCTGACTCTCTCTCTCTCTGTCCTTGGGAAAAAAATAAAATAAAATGTTTTTGTACATTCAGGAGCTGCACAAGCTCAGCCACATCCTCCTCCATCCTGACCTTCTGGCTAATGTCCACTCTGCTCAGACACTCCGGCTACCGAACTCTGAACTCCGGTCCACGTGAGGAGGGATTTAGCGAGTCCTTTCACATTAGCCCCCGGCCTTCTCCTGGGGACAGCAATGTTGAAGCCCTATTCCCTCCTGACTTTGAACTTGATCACCTGGCTGAGGTAGCTGTCAGACTTCTCCACTATAAAGCTATTCTCCCCACATCCTTTTCTCTTCCATACTGTTGTTTGACCTTATCAATGTAGAAAGTTTTCATCACCTTTAAGAGCATCACTAACAGCCTGACCAGTCGGTAGTGCAATAGACAGAGCGTTGGACTAGGATTCAGAAGGCCCAGGTTCAAAACCCCGAGGTCACCTGGCTTGAACGTGGGGTTGCTGGCTTGAGCGTGGGATTATAGACATGACCCCCGGATCATAGACAGGACCCCATCCATGGTCATGAACTCAAGGTCACTGGCTTGAGCAAGGGGTCACTGGTCTGCTGTAGCCCCTGATCAAGGCACAAAAGAGAAAGCAATCACTAAACAACTAAGGAGCCTAACGAAGAATTGATGCTTCTCATCTCTCTCCCTTCTTGCCTGCCTGTCCCTATCTGTCCCTCTCTCTATCTCTCTGTAACAAAAAAATGAGAGATAGAGAGAGTCACTAACAATAGTACACTGGCCTGGAGGGGAGACTCCCCTCCCAGTGAGTGTGGCGCTGGGCGGGACCGGTCTCCAGAAAGGGTTGGTGGGCTCCACGGCCTACCGCTGCTCGCTAGGCACTCCTCTCCTCCCCCACCCCCTTCCGGTCCCGGGAGCCGGAAGACCAGGGGCTTCCCTCGTCGGGCTGCAGGAGGAAGCTTGCTGTTGGCTGGCCCAACGTGGCTCACACCTGGGAGCCAGGCAGAGCTCAGACCACACCCCTTGACAGGGCTCCGCCCCTGGAGCGAGCCGCTCTACTCCTTGGCTCGAAACAGCAGCTCCTCGGAGTTTTCCGCCCAGCTGGCTCCTCCTCCCGCCCCGCCCTGACGGCTGCGTTATCTGCAGGTCCTGAGAGCCGGAGAGAAGCAGCACAGAGCTCCATACCGACCGCAGGCGCCGATCCGGGACGCCTGCGGGGAGATAGATCTGCTTCTGTCTGCGTGCCGCTTCGCCCCTCGCGGCTCCTCCGGAGTCAGCGGACAGGTGAGGGTTTTCGGCCTGTTCTGCTTCTTCTAGGCTACACAGCATGGGGGTGGGGTTGTTGTCCCGCTGGTCCCGGACGGGCGCGCATCTGTTTGTATCAGCTCGATAAGCTGTGTGGACTGCTGTCCCTGTAGACCCGCCATGGCCAGGGCCACACGATGACGCTGAGTGTCCGGGGTCGGGGGCCTCCGCGAGCCTGGGCCGACTGGGACCGGTTGATCCAGCCACCAGAAGGCGACCGGCTAGTGTGGTGTGGGGGATGGCTGGTGGCCCCCACCCCTCAGACCAGCTGAGTTCTCGAGTAGGCGCGCCCTTCCGGGAAAGGCTTGTACTCAGGAGAGCTGGTAGTGGCGGTTGCCTTCAGGGACTTTCTTCCGGAACTGGGAGGCGCAAATGCCTGGGAGCTGCTACTGTTGGAGTTTATTTGTAAGGCACTTTATTTGGAAGAACGCGGGGTTCATCCCGCGCTGTGTTCACCTGTGTTTACCTTCTCAGCTTTTCCACCTTTCTCCAACCTTGGCGACAGTCTCAGAGAGGGATTCTTGGACTTTTATGTCCCTTAGGTCCTCAACTCAGCCCCCTGAAGGTTTCCCTAGGTAGAACTGTGTCTGTGTCTTAAAGGAGAGTTATGAAGTTTCTCACCTAGAGACTTTGGAGGGCGAAAGTTAAACCAACCATTGCAAGCCCAAGCAGGGAACAGTCTGCCTGTTAAATTTCTGTCCCTGCCCCTCTAATCAGTGACCTTTTTGTGGAGATGGATGTTCTAGCACAAACCCTGAGTATTTAGGTAGCTAGTCACTCTGCTCTCTCTCCAGGCCCTTCACTTTGTTCCCTGCTGCCCTGAACTGTGTCTGGAGTATCATTGTGGGAGGTGAGCCCCTCTGCCCTGCCCACAAATAGGAACAAGAGCTTGTAGGGCAGGACTAGGCTCAGTCCAGGAGCTGGACAGGCAGGGCCTATTACCTTGCTTGCCCCTAACTGGCTTTCATTCCTTTCCTTGTTTCAGTCAGTTGTTGGGAATTTCAGGAGGATTAGCAGCACTTTCTGTGTTTCCTTTATAAAGAGTGACTAGGTGAGGTGCCACTGCATCTGTCCCTAATCTTGTCTATTACTAGTCTTTTTTTTTTTTTTTGGTGACAGACAGAGTCAGAGAGAGAGATAGGGACAGACAGGGAGAGAGATGAGAAACATCAATTCTTTGTTGTGGCTCCTTATTTGTTCATTGATTGCTTTCTTATATGTGCCTTGACCCGGGGGCTACAACAGACCAAGTTGTTCGAGCTAGCAACCTTGGGCTCAAGCTGTTGAGCCTTGCTCAAACCAGATGCGGCTGCACTCAAACTGGCGACCTTGGGGTCTCGAACCTGGGTCCTCCACATCCCAGTCTGATGCTCTATCCACTGCGCCACTGCCTGGTCAGGCTCTATTACTAGTCTTCATGCCTTGGTTTCCTCATCTTTAAAATGGGGGTGATAGCAATGCCTACCACACAGGGCGATTATGAGGATTAAATGAATTAATATCTTTAACGACCATACAGCTCAGGCACTGAGCAGAACAGGTGGTTACCTGTGTGTTCCAGGTAGATGTCACTCAGATTAGACATAAAGCTGACAGCAGAGCCTTGTGCATAAGTAATCATCTCTGTCAATGATAATATTATAGTGATAGCTATTCTTCCTTTCATGCAGCTGAAGGTCCAGCCAATTTGAACTACTCCTCTGACCTGTCCCTCTGTCTTAGCTTATGCTGTTCTACCCTTTTGTAATGCCTTCCTTCCTTCATTTCGCCCATTATTCCCCAGCCTCCTGGGAGCCATCCAGGTACCTGCTCCCAGCAGGAAGGGGATGGTATATGCTGTGAGCCCACAAAGCTGCCCTCCTCCACTTTTTTGGGACTGACACACTTCTCAGTACTGGCCTTTTGTAGTATCTGTATGGCCACGTGTCTTATCTCTGCCCTGTCCTTTGTCTCTGGAGGATGAGTGGTGTTTCTTACTTATCTCTTAGTCTCACAGCACCCAGGATGGGCTTTGCCTAATGTGGATGCCCAGTACATGTTAACTGAGTGAAAGAGGCAGGCCAGGGAAGTTGTTAAAATATTAGACCTTGAGATGGAAATGAGTCCAGTCTGAGTGGTGAGAATAGAAGCTGGCTGAGAGGCCAAGTAGGAAGTTTCTTGACTCCTTTATGTAGCCAGGATGAGGGTGATAGGCAGGGCCAATCCTGAATTGCTATTCCTCGAAGGCCAAGATTGATTAGTGATGCCTTGGTCATGTGATTTGAAGGAGGCCAGGTAGTTTGGGATGAAGTAGTGAAAATTGAACAGAATAGGTTAGTGTGGGTTCTTGAGAATTCACTGCAAAATAGAGGGAGAGAGAGGAACTAAAGCTGGTGTGGGCAGGAGATGAATGTAGAAACGAAATCTGTTCTGTGTTCAGAGGCCCTTGGATTTTTGTAGCTCTCCTTCCTTCCTCTTCCTCTTTTTTTTGAGAGAGAGAAGGGAGAGACATGAGAGCATCAACTTGTCGTTGCGGCACTCTAGTTAATGATTGCTTCTCCTATGTGCCTTTTCCAGGGAACTCCAGCCATGCCAGTGACCCCTTGCTCAGGCCAGCAACCTTTGTGTTCATGCAGGTGACCACGGGATCATGTCGATGATCCCATGCTCAAGTTGGATGATTCCGTGCTCAAGCCAAATGAACCCGCACTCAAGCTGGCTCCTTCAGGATTTTCACCCTGGGACCTCAGTGTCCCCGGTTGACACTCTATCCATTGTGCCACTACTGGTCAGACAACTCTCTCTTCTTTAAAAAAAGTTTTTAAAATTGATTTTAGAGAAAGAGAAGTAGCGTGAGGGAAAGAGAAACATCAATTTATTCCATTTATTTAAGCATTCATTGGTTGAGTCTTGTATGTGCCCTGATCAGGAATTGAACCCACAACCTTGGTGCATTGGGATGACGCTCTAATCAACTGAGCTTCCTGGCCAGGGTCTCTCTCTTTTTTCTTTTCCTTTTTTTTTTACAGGCACAGAGAGAGAGTCAGAGAGAGGAATAGAAAGGGACAGACAGACAGGAGCGGAGAGAGGTGAGAAGCATCAATCATTAGTTTTTCGTTGCCGTCAGAACACCTTAGTTGTACATTGATTGCTTTCTCACATGTGCCTTGACCGCGGGCCTTCAGCAGACCGAGCAACCCCTATGCTGGAGCCAGAGACCCTGGGTCCAAGCTGACGAGCTTTATGCTCAAGCCAGATGGGCCCGCGCTCAAGCTGGCGAGCTTGGGGTCTCGAACCTGGGTCTTCGGCATCCCAGTCCGATGCTCTATCCACTGTGCCACCGCCTGGTCAGGCTCTCTCTTTTCTTAACTGCCATCTTCTCCTTTTATGCCTGAAGCAGTTCCTGGCACTTGGTTCCATGGGGCATATGGGTGAGAATCTGTATGTGGGTGTGCTTCACAGTCATAGCCAAACAAATAGACCCAGGTTTCTCTGGCCTTATTTTCTGCAAAACTGATCTCATTTCCCTCCCTGGAACATCAAGAATTTGAATGACACCTAGGTAGGAAAGCTCCTGGGGAAAGGAAGAAACTGAAGTTTCCTTGGTGGGAATTTGAATTTTTAAAAGGACTTGCTGAAATTCAGTGGCATATCTAATAACCCCTGAAGCCATACATTTGATCTACTGACCCTAACCCTGAAATAAAGGTCTGATGTCTCATGGTGTGTTATGGGACAGAGAACCTGGCTCTTTGAGTCTGCCTAGGGCCAGCCAGTAATGTATGGGTTCTTGATTTCGTGCAGGAAAAAATTCACAACACCGAGTCCAGTGATTTTAAGACTAAGCTTGTTAAAGCTGGGTCAGTGAAAGAGGGTCTAGAATTGAAGCAACAGCAGGAGAGAGCCTGTCTTGGCTTTCTGGAAACCTTATGGGAAAGAAATGAGTGAAGAAAAGTGTTCCTTGGAGACAGGTTCAGGGGTTAGCCCAGGATGAGGTGATACTGCCCACTGTTTCCCTGGTTGCAGGTCTCATGAGGACCCTTACAGTTTAGGAGATGCATGCCTGTGGGGGAAGAATTGGGGAAGGGAGATGGGAAAGGCATAGGTGTGCTCCCAGGAGGAGGAAGGAGAGCATGCTTGGTTCTTTGTTTTGAGGCTTTTTTTTTTTTTTTTTACAGGGACAGAGAGTCAGAGAGATATAGACAGGGACAGACAGACAGGAAGGAAGAGAGATGAGAAGCGTCAATCATCAGTTTTTCGTTGTGACATCTTAGTTGTTAATTGATTGCTTTCTCACATGTGCCTTGACCGCGGGCCTTCAGCAGACCAAGTAACCCCTTGATCCAGCCAGCGACCTTGGGTCCAAGCTGGTGAGCCTTGCTCAAACCAGATGATCCCACGCTTAAACTGGCAAGCTCAGGGTCTTGTACCTGGGTTTTCCGCATCCCAGTCGGATGCCCTATCCACTGCGCCACCGCCTGGTTAGGCTGAGGCTTTTTTAAAAAAAGATTTTATTTATTTATTTATTTATTTAAAGCTTATTTTATTTTTACAGGGACAGAGAGAGAGTCAGAGAAGAGAGGGATAAATAGGGACAGACAGAAACGGAGATGAGAAACATCAATCATTAGTTTTTTGTGGCCGTTGCGACACCATAGTTGTTCATCGATTGCTTTCTCACATGTGCCTTGACCACGGGCCTTGAGCAGACAGAGCCACCCCTTGCTGGAGCCAGCCTCCTTGGGTCTAAGGTGGTGAGCTTTTGCTCAACCTAGATGGGCCCGCGCTCAAGCTGGCAAGCTCAGGGTCTCAAATCTGGGTCTTCTGCATCCTAGTCTGACACTCTATCCACTGCGCCACCACCTGGTCAGGCTTTATTGATTTTAGAGAGAGGAGAGAGAGACGGAGGAGAGGAACGGGAAGCATCAACTCAAAGTGTAGTTGCTTCCTGTATGTACCTTGAACAGGTGACCTCAGTATTCCAGGATGAGGCTTTATCTACTGTGTTGCCACAGGTCAGGCTGTTTAGAGGATTTTCTTTTTTTAAATGGTTATTTATTTATTTTTTTACAGGGACAGAGGGAGAGTCAGAGAGAGGGATAGATAGGGACAGACAGACAGGAACAGAGAGAGGTGAGAAGCATCAGTCATTAGTTTTTCGTTTCTGTTGCAACACCATAGTTGTTCATTGATTGCTTTCTCACATGTGCCTTGACCGTGGGCCTTCAGCAGACCGAGCAACCCCTTGCTGGAGCCAGCGACCCTGGGTCCAAGCTGGCGAGCTTTTGCTCAAGCCAGATGGGCCCGCGCTTAAGCTGGCAAGCTCGGTGTCTCGAACCTGGGTCTTTCACATCCCAGTCCGACGCTCTATCTACTGCGCCACCGCCTGATCAGGCTTGAAATGATTTTTTAAGTTGAGAGAAGTATTCATATGTTGTTCCACTTAGTTGTGCATATCCATATGTGCCCTAATTAGGGATCGAACCCACAGCCTTGGTGTTTCAGGATGACACTCAAACCAACTGAGCTAATGGGCCAGGGTTCAGTAGAATGTTTATCAGCTTTTTCAGGTATGCCCTTTTAGGGTTGTGATCTCTACTGAGTGGTCAGGCCATGGGTAGAGGGTCATTAGTAATTGTAGATGGTCCTGGCATTGCCCTCGTGGGTGTGGAGCTAAAATACAACTGCGGCCTATGTGATCTCTAGGGAAGTGACCTTCAGTATCTGTAAATTGCTTGTCCAGTTATCTGTCTCAGAATGAAGACATTCTGTGTGCCCAGAAATTTTCCTAGCTTTTTACTAGCCTATCTCAGTGGGAGGATCCTAACAGTGCAGCCTTAATAGTGAACCACAGCTGGCCATGCTACACTGTTGTGATAAGTTCATGGGTGAGGGCAACCAAGGAGTCAGGAGACTGAGCTCATTTGTGCTAGGTGACCTGGGATAAGCCGTGAAGCCACCCAGGATGTTACGGATGGTAAAATGCCTACCTTAAATGGTTGTTTGCAGAATCCAGTGAGAAGATGTTTGCAAAAGGGTTTTGAGATCAGTTAAGTTGTGGCAATGATAGTGGTGATATCTTGGATATGTTACTGCAGGGAGCCCTGAAGCTGTGAGTGGCCTGTGCTGGTGGTAGATGCCTGACACTATGATCACTTCGTTTCTAGTCTTCCAGGTGCTGTGCTCCTGAACATCCCACTGTCTTAGCAGGAGAGAAGGGAGGAATCATTCCTGAAATTGGGAGGGAAGTCAGGTGTCCCTAGCCTCTCACAGCTGGAGCGCGAGGAGAGGCTGGCGTGGAGTACGGTTAGATGGTTAGATGCGAGCAATCAGAGAGAGGGGAGAGAGAAACTCAGCGGCTGTTAGGGATGTGGAAGGAGCAGATGGCAGATTAAGCCCCAGGAGTGGCATCTCTGGGGAAAATGATGTGATGGGCAGGGGTGGGGGGGTGGCTGGTGATAACAGATATGAACTTGTTGTATCCACCTAAAGGTCATGGTTATTTTTAGGAAGTAGGTGACAAGGCATGTTTCTGTTGAACTTCATATTAGTGAGTACCCACTGTTTGCCCAACCTTGTGCTGTGTGCAGAGAGGCAGAGGCCAACCCCAACCAGCCTGGATTGTCCCTGCATTCCCCTGAGACACAGGACACTGGATGGGAACTAAATTCGGAGGATGAGGAAGATCATGAACTCAGATTTGGTCATGTTGTGCTTGAGTTGCCTTCAGTACCAAATAGGCAAATGCATCTGGGGATCAGGAGGGGTCTGGGCTAGAGGGACATTTCTGTCTAGGTTGTAACTGATGTCAAAGGCATGATGAGATTGAGGAGCTCACCTGGGACAGCTGAATTAAGGAAGATGGGCCTGTAAAGGAGCCAGAAAAAGAACAGAGGAAGAAGGAAAACCCAGAGGGTCCCACAGAAGCCAGGTGAGCCCGCTCCAGCAGTGGCCATCGCTGCTATGGGAATGATGTGGAGATCGGTCACCTGAGCTGCGGCTGTTTTTGTGGGTGATGGAAGCAGGAGCCACATGGAATTAATAGGTGGGGAAGTAGCAGGAGGTGATGACTCAAGGGTACAAAGTATAGATCAGCTTTGAAGATGTGGTCTTTGAGGGGAGGAGAAAGACTGGGTGGTGCTGGAGGAGGATGGCCTTGAGGGGTGTTTATTTCTGTTCCCTCAGGCCGTTCTGGTCCCATTTCACCTGGAAAGTGAGTAGTGTGGATGACCTTCAGCCAAGGGTGCCTCACTACCTCTCTCCATGTCACATAGACATAGGCACCTCTCAAACCTGGCTTGTTTCTCCAGATGAATTCGTGGTATGTAACACACTCTGTCGCTTGTGCTTGTGATTCATTTCACATGGACAGTGACTCCAGGTTACTATTCCCACATGTCAGTAGCAGGTCTGCATATGATGTTCAGATGTACTATAATTTATTCAACCTTTCCCTTATTGATGGGTATTGAGACCGCTGACTAATTATTTTTAAAGATTTTATTTATTAATTTTAGAGAGAGGAGAGAAGAGTGAGGAAGGCGGTGGGGGAACCCAGAGGAACTTCTTAACTGGGCAAGCCTGGGGTTTTGAACCAGTGACCTCAGCATTTCAAGCATTCCAGGTCAACATTTTACCAATGTGCCACCACAAGTTAGGCTATAATATCTCTTTTTATCAGGCTGTATTAAGATTTCCTCTGTGTGTCTGACCAGGCTGTGGTACACTGGATAGAGCGTCAGCTTGGAATGCAGAAGATCCAGGTTCAAAACCCCAAAGTCGCTAGCTTGAGTGCAGGCTCATCCAGCTTGAGTGTGGGCTCACAAGCTTGAGCCCCATGGTCGCTGGCTTGAACCCAAGGTCACTGGCTTGAACAAGGGGTCAGTGGCTTGGCTTGAGGTTCCTCCTTCCCCATCAAGGCACATATAAGAAATTGATGCTTCTCATTTCTCTCTCTTCCTGTCTGTCTGTCTGTCTCTCTCAAAAATAAAAGATTTCCTTTGTGGCCAACTGCGTGATTGCTATTAAAGGGTTTCATGGACATGAGGGAAGACTATGTATATTCTCTGTGGGCCACAACTTGAGATTTATTTGTTAACTTGAGCTTGCCCTCTATCCTTGCTTAGTTACTTGTCAGATTCTGAGAGGTGTATCAAAAAGTCTCACTATATGCCTGGCCTGTGGTGGAGCAGTGGATAAAGCATAGACCTGGAACGCTGACGTCGCCAGTTCAAAACCCTGGGCTTGCCTGGTCAAGGCACATATGGGGGGAGTTGATGCTTCCTGATCCTCCCCCTGCTCTCTCGCTCTCTCCTGTCTCTCTAAAAGTGAATAAATAAAAATCTGTAAAAAAAAAATATTAAAAAACCTCAAAAAGTCTCACTATAGCCTGACCTGTGGTGGTGCAGTGGATAAAGCGTTGACCTGGAAACACTGAGGTCGCCAGTTCAAAACCCTGCACTGATCTGGTCAAGGCACATATGGGAGTTGATGCATCCAGCTCCTCCCCCCTTTCTCTCTCTCTCTCTCTCTCTCTCTCTCTCACTCTGTGTCTCCTCTCTAAAATGAATAGAATAAAAATAAAAAATTAAAAAAAAAAAGTCTCACTATAATATTTTATTCTGTGAACAACTGAAGTAAAAAGCAACTACGAGTTGATGCCTCTTATCTCTCAACGCTCTCTCCTTTCCTCTCTCTCTCTCTTTCTAGTCTCTTCCCTTAAAAATAAAAGATTTTATTTATTGATTTTAGAGGAGTTAGAGACAGAGAAAGGGAGGCAGGGAGGAGGAGCAACTTATATTTGCTTCTCGTGTGTGCCTTGATTAGGCAAGCCCGGGGTTTCGAACCAGCGACCTCAGCATTCCAGGTCGACTCTTTATCCCCTGCGCCACCACAGGTCAGGCTAGAATACATATTTTTTAAGTCAAGCTCTATTTATATTTGTTCTAGCTTTATGAGTTCGGCCTTCATGTTTGATGTATCCAAGTTTATCAAGCCTATCTTTGTGGATTGCACCCTGTGTCATTTGTTGCTTATTTAAAGCTGTTGGCCTTTGGCCATAAATTCCGTATTACTATCTGTGTTTAGGAGAATATATCACCAAGGATCTGGAACAATCCCGCCTTCTGTACAGCCCTAAAATTACTAAGTGCATTTATAAAACAGTGCGAGGCTCAAAAATGTACAGGTAGATGTCAGTCACAGGAGGGAATGTGTGTGGGGTATCATTTATGCCCCCTTTAGTTTCAGTGCAGGTTGTGAGTAGGTGTTAATTGGGTCTTCTGCACCTGCTTCTCAGTGCGCCGTTATCATGAGCTCCCCATCCTGGACTGTCCCAGTGGTTTCCCTGAAAACCAGATTTTTAGGAGGGATGTATAAAATGAGGTTTGCATACAAACTCCAGGGTCAGGCCTGTGTACCTTTTCTCCCCCTTTGTGGTGTCCACAGGCTTCCTTTAGGTCCAAGGATATGGTCCAATTGCTCTGATTGCAACTACATGTTTCCTTCCTCATACGATGGACTTTCTCTGTTCCCCAAAGAATATTATTACAAAATAGTATAGAAAAAGGACTCAGGGCCAAATGACAGATGTAAAGACTTGGGCCCCCAAGTCCTATGCTCTTTTCTGTGCTGTGTTTTACATCACATATACAGTTTAACAGACTGGAATGGCTAAGCCTTGTACCGTGAAATCCTAGTGCAGGGGTCCCCAAACTTTTTACACAGGGGGCCAGTTCACTGTCCCTCAGACCATTGGAGGGCCGGACTATAAAAAGAACTATGAACAAATCCCTATGCACACTGCACATATCTTATTTTAAAGTAAAAAAACAAAATGGGAACAAATACAATACTTAAAATAAAGAACAAGTAAATTTAAATCAACAAACTGACTAGTATTTCAATGGGAACTATGGGTGCAGATGCATCCTGTGCTCCTCTCACTGACCACCAATGAAAGAGGTGCCCCTTCTGGAAGTGCTGCAGGGGCCGGATAAATGGCCTCAGGGGGCCGCATGGGGCCTGCGGGCCATAGTTTGGGGACCCCTGTCCTAGTGAGTAGTTTTCTGAGTTCTGTTTTTCCACATCTGAAGGCAGATGGCTGAAAATTGGCAGGAAAAACCCCCAGCCTTTTGAGGCAGGATTATTGAAAAGTCCTCAACATATTATTGAAAAGTTTTTTTTTTAAATCTATTTTTTAAATTTATTTTTATTTTATTCATTTTAGAGAGGAGACACAGAGTGAGAGAGAGAGAGAGAAAGGGGGGAGGAGCTGGAAGCATCAACTCCCATATGTGCCTTGACCAGACCAGTGCAGGGTTTTGAACTGGCAACCTACAGGTCGACGCTTTATCCACTGCGCCACCACAGGTCAGGCTCAACATATTTTTAATGTTAATGTTTTCACTTCTAGTTTTTCTCGTGTGTAATATATTTTTGCCAGACTCTAGCTTTTTAACCTTTCTTTCTCACTTAGAAAATGTTCCACTTGTAATCAGCCCACAAGTGGGGTGGGGGAGGGAGAAAGGATGGCAGAAGACCATGATGATTATGGCAGCAAACTGATAGCTTGTATGTCTGGGAGAGAATTCAGACTGTTCACATACCAGATATTCTTTCTTTTTTAAATATTTTTATTTATTGATTTTAGAGAGAGAAGAGAAACATCAGTCTGTTCTACTTTGTGCATTCATTGGTTAATTCTGGGATGTGTCCAGACCAGGGATTGAACCTGCAACCTTGGCGAATGGGGACGATGCTCTAACCAACTGAGCTATTCAGCTAGGGCCCATCCATTCTGGAAAGTCTTGATTTTATTCCTTGAATCTTGTTTTCTGTTTATTATTTATTATAGATGGGTGTTATTTCTTTCCTGATTGCTGCTGTCTTGGCTAAGTTTCTCATCATTCCTCTTCCCTGCTGCCTACATTAGGATTCAGGTTTGGTCATGAATTAAGAATTGAACTTCTCTCTCTTCAGAAATTGGAGGGTTAATAAGTGTCTGTTTCATGAGGATGTCCAGGCACCACAGTCCACGTATAAAGTTGCTTCCAGCATTCCCTAGGCTATGGTTTTTGGTTGTTAAAACTCAGGTTCCTGGACCCCAGCCCCAAAGGCTCTGATGTAGGAGGTCCGTGGTGGGGCCGAAGAATTTTCATTTCTAATAGGTACCCAGGTTGTGCAGATTCCGCCAGCCTGGGAGCCATACTTCAGGTTTCACTGTGCTTCCTCACCTACAGTGCTTCTCTTACTTGCCTGGCCCAGGACAGCTGATGTTTACATCTACGTGACAGGGCCCTGTCTGGTCTGCAGGGAGACTTGGAAACAGTGCTCACTTCGGCAGCATGTATACTAAAATTGGAACGAAACATAGTCCTTATTTGGAGCTGCCATGTGCCAGGCTACAGCTACTGTTCTGTTGTAGAACCACAGGGGTGGACAGATGGTTTAGGGAGGACAACCAGAAGTTTCTGGAACAACACCCGCTGCTGTCCTTAATTTGAAGCTACTACTGTGCTTGTCAGTGTTGCCATTGGCTAAGCCATTATTCCTCAGGCTAGGAGGCAGGAGTGGCTGGTGTCTTGTGGCAGTGGTGTACCAGCTGCGGTGCACGGCATGGTGGCCTCTGACTCTGGGGGCTGGCGGCACAACCGAGGAGCTGCTGCTGCTACTTGCTGATGTGCTGATTCCTACTGCTCAGGTCTGGCAGCTCTACATCCTGCCACATGGAGCCACCTCCTGGTTTTCCAGGCCCCACAGGACAGGGCTGGGGCTCCAAGACCCAGCTTCAGGGTACAGAGTATCTTGCTGTGCTTCCTCCCCCCAAATGACTCTTTCTGGAAGACCTGGGGACAGAGGCCATTTGAACTCTGATCTGAGCTGGGGCTAATGGTCTGTGCAGCTCCTGGTACCCCAGTGAGATGAGAACAAGTGGTTGCCAACCTTTCCGTCTACTGCTGACAACTGAGAGGGAGGTGAACCTGAGGAGTAAGTGTCTCAGAGAACCCCTGCAAGAGATGACACTTTCTGTGTGGCTGTTCTGTGAGATTTCATCTGGGAGGCAGCAGAGTAATTTTCTTATTCTGTCCTTCCCAGGGTAGCCTTCACATTTCTCATGGCCACTCTCTAGCAGGAAGGTAGAGTAGAGCCAAGAAGAATTGTGCTGAGAGCGGGGAGCAGTCTGGGCCATAGTGCATCTCCCCGAAAGTGGAAAAACACGTCCTGGATTTTGTCCCACAGGAGCCAGTCCTGAGGCCTTCGACAGCCCCTTCCACTCTCTGGACCTCAGCTCCCACCTCAGGAAAATGAGCTGGTTGAACCAAATGATTTCATGAAGGCCCCTTCTGGCTCCTATGTTGTAAGATTCTTATATGATCCAAATGCCACTGCACAGGAATTGACCTTTTATTTCTAAGAGGTTATTTTAGGACCTGCTTGCTCACATTCAGCCCCTTGGTCAAGGCGTAGACACTGCCCCATTGCCTCTCTCTCAGCCTGCTTTGCCCAGACTTCTCCAGACTGGGTAGCCCTAGGTCTGAGGCCCTGCCTGGCTAATGATTAACATAGGCTCCAGCTATTATTAATTCAGGGCATGTGGGTGGTGGAGTTGAATGTTTAAGAGCACCTTCTGTGGGCTTTTTGTTCAGTGTCTGGGAAATACCGTCAGGGTTGGTGGAATGTGGCCTGGGGCTCTGTCTGGCTTGTTTTTATGCTGTAATGGCATCCAAGACCCACCCCTCAGGTGAGATGGAGCCCAGTGAGGGCAGGGCACTGGGCCTCAGCAGTGTCTGCAGGGACTAGGCCACCTGCCCACTTCTTAGCAGAGCTAGGGATGTTCATACATCCTTGAGGTCCTGCCTTTACATGGGAGGGAGAGAGGAATGTCCTAGATATGTCCTCTGCCCCCACAATTCCTGAAGCCTACATATCAGGAACTCTGACCAAAGAGGCTGTTGGAACAGGTGCCACCCAGGGTGTGGAAGAGATGAATCAGGGTCCACTAGTGTCTTGGTGTTGGCTCTCACTGCGCCCAGCCCTCTGTAGCCAATGGCAGGAGGAGGAGAGGTCTGTCCTACAGCCTGGACATGATCTCACTGGGAGGCCTAGGAGAAACTAATTCTAGCTCTGGCGCTAGTTGGGTGTCTTGTCAAGAATGATCTCTGAGCACCCTGGCTGGGTAGCTTAGTTGGTTAGAGCATTGTCCCAATACCATTATGGTTGCAGGTTTGATCCCCAGTCAGGGCACATACAAGAATCAACCAATGAATGCACTGTTTCCAAGTCTCTCCTCCAGAATGCAAATAAGGGGAGCAACAAATTGGTGTTTCCCTCTCTCTCTCCAAAAAAAAAAAAAAAAAAAAAAGAATGATCTCTTAACTTTAGTTCTCTTTGTAGATGAAAAAAAATTTTTTTAAAAATAAATCAAGGTGTGGCCACGAATTGAGCCTGCACATTGGCCTTTCGAACTCAGGGAACTGAGGTAAACACAGGGCAGTCCTTGCTTGCTAGGTGGAAGCAGTTTATGGTGGGTAGTCAAGTCCTAGGGAAGAACTTTCTCTGAGCAAACAAAGGTTAATGCTTACTTTAACTGGAACTTGTCTGCTGTCTTTTACATCTATGATAAGGCTCCTGATAACATGCCTTTGGAATGTAAGGGTTGTCTTCCTTCTCCCTCAGGCCAGACATCCCACCAGAGCAGAAGCCAGTAGTCTCCTCATTGTTATTGTTGTGTGAACCATCAACTCTTTTTTTTTTTTTTTTTACAGGGACAGAGAGAAAGAGAGAGAGAATCAGAGAGAGGGATAGATAGGGACAGACAGAAACGGAGAGAGATGAGAAGCATCAATCATTAGTTTTTCGTTGCGCATCAATCATTAGTTTTTTGTTGCTGTTGGGACACCATAGTTGTTCATTGATTGCTTTCTCACATGTGCCTTGACCGCGGGGCTTCAGCAGACCGAGCAACCCCTTGCTGGAGCCAGCGACCTTGGGTCCAAGCTGGCGAGCTTTTTTTTTTTTTTTCCTCAAGCTGGTGAGGTTGGGGTCTCGAACCTGGGTCTTCTACATCCCAGTCCGACGCTCTATCCACTGTGCCACTGCACCACCACCTGGTCAGGCTGAACCATCAACTCTAAACTGTCCTGTTCTTGCCTGTGTAAACATTTCAACAACATAATACATTTTCACTTTTTACCCAATCCCGGAGATCCCCTCCTTCACTTTCTCCCGCCTCCCTAATCCATCACCAATCAATTTCACATAACCTTCTTAGGTCTTCCCTTTGATTCTGACTTAGAAAATATGTGGTGAAACTGCCATTCTCCAGAGCGTTTTTTCAATTTGTTGAGACTTTGCTTTCCGTCAGTTGTCGACAGTTTGACTCAAATATACTCACAAAAAATTCTTACAGGTTTGGAAGTTGTTTTACGTTGTCACCTTGAAGTGATAAACCTGTCTTGTAGGAACATTATGAAGATAATTGAGGGATATAGAAGAAAGGAAATTGGGCTATAAAGCCAGTAGCCACGGCCACCATCACAGCCGCCTGGCCCATGCAGGTTCACATTGATTCGGACAGTCGGTAATGAAACAACGGAGCCACGAACTGGTGGGCCATTACCTTTAATCCTAGCTTGCACCCGGCGGGCAAGAAATACACACACTGGGCTCCAAAACCCACGCATTCAGTGCTCACAAAGCTATTGACTTATTCGAGTTTCCTAGCATCAAAGGTTTCTAGCTCACCAGCCTTATTCACCTCTGTTCCCATCTCCTTCTCTCTGTATAAACTCACTTCTCTCTCAGCACTCCACCATCTTGGCTGCCTCTCCTCTCCTCCACGTGGCCTTACTCTGCTCTCCTCCAGCATGGGCTCCTCCTAGAAGGTGATCTCTCTTCCTTTTAAAACCTTTTGGCACGAAAGCCCTCCCCCAACACACATTAATTCAATCACGCCCATCTCAAGCGGGAAGGGCAGGGCAACTAATGTTATCACCTGGGCAACGGGCTTCTACGTGGGCAGCGCCATCTTTAACAAAGTGAGCATTTGTATTTTATCTGCCCAACAAGGGACTGACCAGGCGGTAGTGCAGTGGATAGAGCTTTGGACTGGGATGTGGAGGACCCAGGTTCGAAAGCCCAAGGTCACCGGCTTGAGCCCAGGCTCATCTGGCTTGAGCACGGACTCACCAGCTTTAGTGCGGGGGTCTCTGGCTTGAGCATGGAATCATAGACATGACCCCATGGTCGCTGGCTTAAGCCCAAAGTTTGCTGCCTTGAGCAAGGGGTCACTTGCTCTGCTGTAGCCCCCTGGTCAAGGCACATATGAGAAAGCAATCACTGAACAACTATGGAGGTGCAACGAAGAATTGATACTTCTCCTCTTCCTTCCTGTCTGTTTGTCCCTATCTATTCCTCTTGCTGACTCTCTCTGTTTCTCAGAAAAAAAGAGAAGAAAGTAATATATGTACTTATCCTAGGTACTAGAAAACAGGAATAATATTAGAACATTAGAGGATATAGAAAACATTTTAGGCCAAGTGCTGGTAAGAATTATTGTGCGTGGAGATATCAGGGTGGGCTCCATCTGGCCTAAAGGAAGGCCAAGATTGAAGTAGGTTTGAGAAGGTGTGGAGAAAGGACAGAACACGTAGTGGGACAGTCTGAGCAGAAGTCCTAAAGCTGCAAAATGCGGAAGCTTTGGTTTGGTTACGGACGTGTGTTTCCTGTGATTCTTTCCATCACATATATTCTTGTTTTCTTGGCCCGTGGCACAGTGTCACTCAGCCCAGAGCCCTTTGGCAGAGAGAGTAGGATCCCATCTGCACAGGGGTCAGCCCCGTACCTGAGATCCAAATGAGAATCTTCTCCACTGTGCTCTGTAGGCTCTGGTGGGAATTTCTTTTCCATTTCCAGCTGTATGTGACTGCCTGGGGACCTTGTCACCATGAAAAGAGCAGCCTTGCCCTGGCCAGGTAGCTCAGTTGGAAGCATTGTTCCAATACACCGTGGTTTGCAGGTTCAATCTCCAGTCAGGGCACATACAAGAATCAACCGACGAATGCCTAAATAAGTGGAGCAACAGATTCATGTTGCTCCTCCCGCCCCTTCTGCTCTCTCTAAATCAATAAAAATACAAACAATATTTTAAAAAGAAGAAGAAGAGCAGCCCTCAGTATGTGCTATTTGAAAGTTCCTATTGCTTCTTGGCAAAGCAGAGGTGTCTCAGTCATTGGGAGATGGGAAAGGTACTCTCAAGTATTCTGGGTTTGATGGGGTTTTCCAAAGCCGTCTGAACAGGCCCCAAGGTATATCAGGATAAGGCCAGAAGACTTTCTGCTGTCTCTAGATCTTAAGTCTTACCCTTATCCTCCAGCCCTTTCCCCCATTTCATTATGAGAGGAGGACCTGTGACAGACCTTGACGTGGAGGTGAGATGGTCTTAACTGGCAGGGCCCAGGATGACATCTATTGCTGTGATTACAAATTCAGGTGCCTGCAGGCACCTCTGGTGGGAGGAGGCTGCTGCTACAGCCATAACATATTGCCAGGTCTCCTGTTTTTTCATTAAAACAAAATTAAGTCAAACATATCTTTTGCAGTGCCACCCTCCCCGCAAAAAAATGTTTGTGAACCACAACACCTTCAGAGAGCCCCAGGTTCTGTGCAGCACAAGTTCACAGCCTGGATTCCTCGCAGGCGCACTCATTTAGTAAGTGAGGGGGAGAGATGCTCAGAGAGCCTTGGGTTTGCCTGTCAGAGACGGGGTTTTCTAGACGCCACCTACTCCCTCCCAAAGATAGCATTTCCTTATTATCAGCCTTATCTCCTCCATTCTTTTGGGAATGGCTTTTTAACAGGTCCTCACTGAGTATTTCCTGTAACTGAGAGGGAGACCTGGAGTAGGCCAAGACTTTGTTTTTTCCTCCTCTGTCCCCAGGGAGTCTGACCTAGAGGTGGAATTACTGTGAAGCTATCAAAAGTTAAGCTTCAGCTTTAGACCCCACCCCCTCACAGCACTTGTCATTTGTGGGGCTTCCAAAAGATTTTGTACAATTCACCAAAAAGTGTTGTTACATGTTCATTTGCTTAAAGGGGACCCCTAAAATTGTAAAGGCTCCAGATTCTGCATAACCTGGACCTCCCCTGTAGATGCTAGTTTTTACCAGCAACTAGTTAGGGGAAGGAGGTGGGGTGTCTTTGGTCAGCCCTGTTAGGATCTTGCTGTCTCCTTGTTATGTCACTTCCTCCTCTGGATGTCAGTTTCCCTATGAGGGGAAATGAAGGTGGAGGTGGAGTGGGTAGTAAATGAACTGAGTCATGTCTAGGGCTGAGTGACCTCTGTCATCTCATTTGCATAATCCTAGCCCACTGGGTATAATACATGCTTGTGCAGACTATACTGGGACCTTTTCCCTCCCTAGAGCATTTGCATTGCTTGCTGGGTGTGTCTGCCCTGGCCACAGGGAACCCATTCAGAGTCTCACCATGGTGACTCATGTTGACTGATACACTAGTGAGTAAAACTATTTTGAGCTCTTTACTCCTTAGACCTGCTGGAGAGGTGAGTTCCTTGGTCCACCTTTCTCTGTTTCTCTGTCGGGATGGTTCTTTTTGTGGTCTTAGTGGTTTATTACTTCCCCCATCAAGGAAAGCTTGCTGAGTGAGGGAGACTTGTGCACAGATCTCTTACACAAGGAGAGCGGAGGCCTTTTCAAAGAGGATACCTGTTGGGCAAATAAGTTTGTAAAATTTGTGTTATTTGATTTTTCTCATTTTTATTGTTAAAAATGGCTGCTACCCCATATGTGATCTGTGAAACTGCTAATTATCTTCCTGCTTGGGAAGGGCCATTGTTATGCTAATATGTACTGGAGGCGGGGTTTTTGTGCCAAAATGTTTTAAGAAGGAGAAGAAGAAGGAAGCCATGTTTTGCAGAGTTTGAGCAGAGAGAAGGAGGTGGGGAACCAGAGGTGACTGAGACTGGTGGGGGGCCTTTGATTCTAGGAAAAACCGGAAAAGATTCTCTTGGTTGTGAAACCAGAGAACATGTGAATGGGTTTTGGTGCCCTGTGTGTTTTTACTCGCTGGCTGGTTATGAGGCTAGAATAAAGGCATGGCCCACCAGTTTTTGGCTCCATTGTTTCTTTACCATCTGTATGGCTAGGGGCCGCCATAGTGGCCATTCACATGTAGGTTCTCATTGAATTTGGGCAGACGGTAATGAAACAATGGAGCCAAGAACTGGTGGGCCATCCATTATTCTATACTCGTACCGGCTAACGAGTAAAAACAAACACAAGGGGCACCAAAACCCACTCACACATTCTGTTCCACAACCAGGAGAATCTTTCCGGTTTTCCCTAGAATTAAAGGCTCCTACCTCATCAATTCAGCGGAGCTTACAAAGCCTCTCACCTCTGTTCCCCTTCAAGTCCCCGCCATCTTGCTTGCTTCCTCTCTGCCACCACATGGCCTCTCTCCCTGCAACAATGTGGTCTTCTCTCTGCCAAAATGACCTCCTAGCTCCTCTTAAAACTTTTTGGTGCGAAAGCCCTCCTCCAGCACACATTAGCATAACCAACCCCCTTCCCAAGCAGAAAGGTAACTATCAGCATCACCTGGGCAACAGCCACTCACGTGGGCAGCACCATTTTTAACAATAAAAGTGAGCAAAACCAGAAAATACAGATTTTACAAACTTACGTACCCAACACCATCTGTCCGAATCTAATGGGAACCTGCATGTGAATGGCGGTGATGGCCATGACTACGGGCCTTACAATACCACAGAGGGAAGGAGAGAAGCAGAAGTCACTGTGTGTATTCATTTTCTATTGCTGCTGTTTAACAAATCACCACAAACTTTGTGGCTTAAAATCACTACTTTTTTTGTGGTAAAATATACCTTACTTAAAATTGACCATTTTAACCATTTTTAGGTGTTTAGTACCGTGACATAGAATACATTCACATTGTCATGCGACCATCACCACCATCTTTCTTCAGAACTTCATTTTGTAAAACTGGAACTCTATCCCCATATAACTCATCATATCCCTTTCCTCAGCCTCTGGCCACCACACCACCCTTGTACTTCTGTCTCTGAGTTTGACTACTCTACATACCTCGTAAAAGTAGAATCATACAGTACCTATCTTTTTGTGACCAGTGTTAACCAAGTAAATTCGATGTGTTGGCTTTATTAAGCAATTCATGAATCCTGCCTCTACTCTGAGAGGTTATACAAAAGGGAAGGGTATTTTGTTTGCTTGTTTGTTCTTAGCGAGAGAGAGATAGAGACAGAGAGAGGGACAGATAGGGAGAGAGATGAACAGCATCAGTTCTTTGCTGCAGCACTTACTTGTTCTTGATAGTTTTCATATGTGCTTTGATGGGGTACCTCCAGCTGACCCAGTGACCCCTTGCTCAAGTCAGCGACCTTGGGCTTCAAGCCAGCAACCTTTGGACCCAAGCCAGTGACTATGGGGTCATGTCTATGATCCCACACTCAAGCCAGTGACCCCGCACTCAAGATGGTGACTCCACACTCAAGCTGGTGAGCCCGCACTCAAACCAGATGAGCCTGCGCTCAAGCTGGCGACCTCGGGGTTTTGAACCTGGGTCCTCTGCATCCCATGTGCCACCTCCCCCAAAAGCTCTATCCACTGCACCACCTCCCCCCAAAGCAAGGTTTTTTTAGGAAGAAGGTTGTGGCAAAAGAATTATTAACATAGAAAAGAAAGAATTATTTCGGGGCCTGGACATATTTTCTTTTTTTTACAGGGACAGAGAGAGGGATAGATAGGGACAGACAGACAGGAACGGAGAGAGATGAGAAGCATCAATCATCAGTTTTTCGTTGTGACACCTTAGTTGTTCATTGATTGCTTTTTCATATGTGCCTTGACTGCGGGCCTTCAGCAGACCAAGTAACCCCTTGCTCAAGCCAGCGACCTTAGGCTCAAGCTGGTGAGCTTTTTTTTTTTTTCTCAAGCCAGATGAGCCCGCGCTCAAGCTGGCTACCTCGGGGTCTCGAACCTGGGTCCTCCATGTCCCAGTTCGATGCTCTATCCACTGTGCTACCACCTGCTCAGGCATGGACATATTTTCTTTGAGGGGAAGGGAACAGAAAGGGTTTTTATGGTATAGATTGCCTCTTCCTGTGGGGGTTGGGGGATGGGGAGGGTCTATGGAACAGAATACTTTTCTGATGCTTGAACAGGAAATTCCACACTGGTTTCAGATTATATTTCTGGGAAAGGTTGAAACTGCAGTTAGATCAGGTATTATATCTCAGTTTGATACTTAACTGGCAGGGGAGAGACCATGATCACGAAGGTGGTTTTCCTAGGTGCATGGCCAGTAGTCGCTGTCATGTACTTGCAGGTTCTCACTGGATTCAGGCAGACGGTAAAGAAACTGGAGCCAAAAAATGGTGGGCCATCCTTTATTAAAGTCTCGCACTGGCTGACGAGCAAACGCACAGGGAAAACATTTCCCTCTTCATTTAGAGCAGTGGTTCTTAAACTGGTGGGTACCGAGCCCACCAGTTTGATATGCGCATTCACTGAGCCCTTCTTTAGTGATAAATAAAATATGATTTTTTTTCCCAAATTCAAGACATAGGTATATGTTTTTTTACTGGTGCACAAAATGAGCTGTGCATGAACATCACCTTGCTCAAAGAACAAAACCAACAAAGTGCATGAACTCACAACAAATTACGGTATTACTTTATTCTGGCCTCCGCGGCAGAGGCTTCTCTGAACCCCTGAACTGACTCATCGAACCCTTAGGGTTCGATAGACACCAGGTTAAGAACGACTGATTTAGAGCTCCCAAAGCTCTGAGACATTCTCCGGTTCCAAAACTAGGAGACTCTTCTCCAGTTCCTCCTAGAATCAAAGGCCCCACCAGTCTCAGTGGAGCTCGCAAAGCCCCTCAGCTCTGGTGTCCCATCTGCACACCTTCTCCTCTTTGCACAAACTGGCTTCTTCAGCACTCTGCATTCTCTGCTCTCCCTGCAAAACATGGCTTCTTTCTCTTTCACTGCAAACCTGGCTTCTTTCTCTCTCTTTTCAAAACTTTCTCCTGCTAAAACTTCTCCAGTAAACATTAGCAAAACAATGGCCCTTCCCAAGCATGAAGGTAATTTGCAATTTCACAGACCACAGTTACCTGGTGCTGCCCAGCCCCCAATGCAAACTATAAGTGAGCAAACATAAAAATCATATTTTACAAACTTATTTGACCAACACCAGGGCAAGGCTTATCCATTGCATTCTGGATGTGCTGAACCCGGTGATTTCTCCAAATGGGGGAAACTCGACTGCATTTGTGGTAGTGGGGGGACTGTTTGTTCTCCACTGGAAATAAAAAAATCTAGGTTTGGTGTCATGGGTTTTTAATAAGAATGATGCCATTTTGGGCCTGTGGGTTTTTTGTATTTTTTTTTTTTACAGGGACAGAGAGTCAGAGAGAGGGATAGATAGGGACAGACAGAAAGGAACAGAGAGAGATGACAAACATCAGTCATCAGTTTTTTGTTGCAACACCTTAGTTGTTCATTGATTGCTTTCTCATATGTGCCTTGACCGCAGGCCTTCAGCAGACCGAGTAACCCCTTGCTTGAGCCAGCAACCTTGGGTCCAAACTGGTGAGAATTTTTCTTTCTTTTTTTTTGCTCCAGCCAGATGTACCAGACCCCTGGCAACCTTGGGGTCTCAAACCTGGGTCTTCCACATCCCAGTCCAACGCTCTATCCACTGCGCCACCACCTGGTGAGGCTGTGTCTGTGTTTTATTTTCCTTTAATATTGGCTTATTTCACTTAGTGTACTGTCTTCAAGTTTCATACATGTTGTAGCACACATCAGAACTTCCTGTTTAAAGCCAAATAACATTCTGTGTAACCTGACCTGTGGTGGCACAGTAGATAGAGCTTTGACCTGGAACACTGAGGTTGCTGGTTTGAAACCCTGGGCTTGCCAGGTCAAGGCACGTATGACAAGCAAGCAGTGAATAACTAAAATGAGGCAGCTATGGGTTGATGCTTCTCATTCCTTACCCCTATCTTTCCTCTCTCTGTAAAATCAATAAATTAAAATTAAAAAGCATATATTCTAGGCCGTGGCCAGTTGGCTCAGTTGTAGAGCATTGGCCCGGCCTGTGGAAGTCTCGGGTTCACTCCAGTCAGGATGCACAGAAGAAGTGCCCATCTGCTTCTCTACCCTTTCCCTCTCTCCTTCCTCTTTGTCTCTCTCTTCCCCTCCTACAGCCAAGACTCCATTGGAGCAAAGTTGGCCAGGGTGCTGAGGACGGCTCCAGGGCCTCCACCTTGGATGCTAGAATGGCTCCAGCTGCAACAGAGCTCCTCCCCCAGATGGACAGAGCATTGCCCCCTGATGGGCATGTTGGGTGGATCCTGGTAAGGCCATGCGAGAGTCTATCTGACTGCCTCCTCACTTCTAACTTTGGATAAATACAAAAAAACAATTAAAAATATATATATATATTCTATGAATATACCACATTTTCTTTGCCTTTTCATCTGTTGATGGACACTTGGTTTGTTTTCATATTTATTTTTTTTTAGAAATTAAATGTAATGGGGTGACATTGATCAATACGGTGCACAGGTTTCAGGTGAACATCCCTATAGCATTTGAACTGTTGATTGTGTTGTTTGCCCATCACACAACGTCATATCATTATCCATCACCATAATTTGTTGTTTCCACATTTTGACTATTGTAAATGTCAACACAAGAAATGTACAAAACTGTAGAGAATATTTAAGTTTATTTGAGCCATCTGACCACAATTTCTGGGAGGCAAAATGTCAGTGAATTGAGAAAATGCTCTGGAGAATGGTAGTTTTTCACCTTATTTTATACATTAAAGGAGGAGAGGTACAGAGGTGACATGAAATCCACTGGTGACAGATTAGGGAGGTGGGAGGAAGCAGCTGATACTTGAGACTAAATGAAGAGTAAAATAGAGATACTTCTTTTACATTGAGGGTACTGGATAGGTAACAATGAATATGTTGGTGGCAGTGAGAAGGCAAACAGCGTCAGAGGTTAGACTGGTGAGGTCAGGCCAGTCCTTGGTTCAGCAACCCTTGGTACTTGAGGGCTGGCTAGGAAAGAATTCAGAGCCAAGTCTCAAAGTATAAGAGAAAGTTTATTTAGAAAGTCACAGAGGTAGAAGAAATGGGCTCAGGAAATAAGTTACAGGGGCAAAAGAAAGGGCCTTTGGAGCTTGGAGAGAGAGGGTCAAGGTAGTATGGGGGGACAGGGGACAGGGGACTGGGGACAAGAAAGGGGAAGGCAGCCGACAGACAGACAGGAAGGGAGAGAGATGAGAAACATCAATTCTTTGTTGTGGCTCCTTAGTTGTTCATTGATTGATTTCTCATATGTGCCTTCGCGGGAGGGGGGGCAGGGGGGACTACAGCAGACCGAGTGACCCCTTGCTCAAGCCAGCAACCTTGGTTGGGCTCAAGCTGGCGACCTCAGGGTCTCGAACCTGGGTCCTCCACATCCCAGTCCGATACTGTGCCACCGCCTGGTCAGGCTGTCCTAAGGACTTTCAAGGGCGGGTATTTTAGGGGAGGTCCCAGGAGAGGATCAATATTCATAAGCTCTCTAGGTTTTCTTTTCAGCTTTATGGTCTCTGAGTTGGTCTGCACCAGGGCAGGGAGTCCTTAATTCACGAAGCTGGTCCTCAGGTCCGCTATGGAGGCGCTTGTCTGGTTTTGCTGCTTTTCTGGGCCTGGAGCTGAAACACAACTGAGGCTTAAATGTATTTGATGAGGGTCAGAACATCATTTTACCGAGGGCTTAATGCTTAAGGGCTATTTTCCGGCCCCTTCCAGGTGTGTCCTTGCTCTGGTGACCTTCCATACCTGGCCTATCCTCCGTGCAGTGCCATGTCTGTCTAACTGCCTACCACAAATAAAGTACATAGAGGTGGTATTTGGGGAACAAGATAACAATGAGAGGTTCTGTGGTTTTGTACTCTGGTGTGAGGGGTCCAGAAAAAGGGGATTGCTCCAACATTCCAGGGATATGTTATCTTAGATACAAAAAGACAGGCTTACTTAAAGGTAAGAATTGATTATCTTTATCAAGGAAGTGATAGGCTTAGGACATGACTATCCACCATGACTCACTTTTAGTTAGGAATTTTTATGCCCAGACTGTCCTATGTGGTGACTTTGTCTCTGAGTTTGTAAGGCTGCCATGTAGGCCTACCCAGAGCTTCTCAGATTTAGTGTGTGGCCTCTTTTTTGTTCAAATGAGTAATATTGCTATGAACATCGGTATACAAATATGTTGAGTCCCTGACTGCAGTTTTTTTGGGTATATGCCTAGAAGTAGAATTGCTGGATCACATGTTTGATTTTTTTCAAACATATCTTTTTTTAAAATTTCTTTTTATTTATTAATTTTAGAGAAGAGACACAGAGTGAGAGAGAGAGAGAGAGAAAGAGAGAAAGGGGGGAGGAGCTGGAAGCATCAACTCCCATATGTGCCTTGACCAGACCAGTGCAGGGTTTTGAACTGGCGACCTCAGTGTTCCCAGATCGATGCTTTATCCACTGCGCCACCACAGGTCAGGCCGGTTGATTTTTTTGATAACCGTCCTCCTGTTTGCCACAGCAGCTGCGCCCTTTTACCACGTGACTGCTGGGTGTTACAGTTTTGTTTCACGGGGCTCACAGTGCTTGTTGGCTGGGCTGTATCTTTTCTGGAGGCTTCAAGGAGAATTAATTTCCTTGTCTTTTTCAGCTTATCTTTTTCTTTTCATTTTTTTTTTTTTTTAAATTTCTTTTTATTTTATTCATTTTAGAGAGGAGACACACACACACACACACACACACAGAGTGAGAGTGAGAGAGAGAGAGAGAGAGAGAGAGAGAAAGGGGGGAGGAGCTGGAAGCATCAACTCCCATATGTGCCTTGACCAGACCAGTGCAGGGTTTTGAACTAGCGACCTCAGCGTTCCCAGGTCGATGCTTTATCCACTGCGCCACCACAGGTCAGGCTCTTTTCATTTTTATTTCTTCTTTTTTTTTTAATTTTCATCATCCCTATTTCTTATTCTCTCTTTTCATCCTTAAGACAGCCAGGAAAGGCCTGACCAGGTGGTGGCGCAGTGGATAGAGCGTCGGACTGGGATGTGGAAGACCCAGGTTCGAGACCCCAACCTCGCCAGCTTGAGCGCGGGCCCATCTGGCTTGAGCAAAAAGCTCATCAGCTTGGACCCAAGGTCACTGGCTCCAGCAAGAGGTTGCTCAGTCTGCTGAAGGCCCGCGCTCAAGGCACATGTGAGAAAGCAATCAATGAACAACAGTGGTGTTGCAACCGCAAGAAAAAACTAATGATTGATGCTTCTCACCTCTCTCTGTTCCTGTCTTTCTGTCTCTATCTCTCTGACTCTCTCTGTCCTTATAAAATAAATAAATAAATAAACCATTTAAAAAAAAAAAAAGACAGCCAGGAAAGGACTCATGTAATTATATTAAAGCCACCAGGATAATCTCCCATCTCAGGATTGGTGACATTAATCACATCTGTGAAGTCCCTGTTGTTGTGTAAGGGAATGTAGTCACAGGTTCTGGGGATCAGGGAGTAGACTCAGTTTGGAGTATTTTTTTTTTTTTAGAGAGTGAGAGGGAAAGAGAGAGGGAGGGAGAGAGAGGGAGAAAAGGGGGGAGGAGCAGGAGGCATCAATCTTATATGTGACTTGACCAGGCAAGCCCAGGGTTTCGAACGGCTGACCTTGGCATTCCAGGTCGACACTTTATCCACTGCGCCACCACAGGTCAGGCTCTTTCATTTTCTTATTCCCCCCCTTTTTTTAAGTGCATTTGAGATTAAGGAAGATTACCTGAAGGTAGAAGGAAGCAATTTGGGAATAGGATAAGTTAAGATTATGTGCTCTCTTGGGCCTTATTTCAAAGGTGTATTAACCTAGATGCACAGAAACAATGCACAAGTTTTCTTAAGGGAAAAATAAATACTTTACTAAAAAGTTACAGGCCTGGGGCACGACTACCCACCATAGCCTGTTCCATTAGAAATTTATGATCAGATCACCCTGTGAGATAGATTCCTTTTCATAGAACCCCTTTTTTGTCTACAGGAAGTGAGTTAAAATTAACTGATTACCTACTATATGCTGATTAGCTATAGCGTAGATAGTTTTATATGTGTGTATCAGTGCTTCAGAACCTCACAGTCACATGGTAAGGGAGATGTATTCTCTCTAATTTTATAGGCCAGGATGTTGGGCAGATAAAATATATTACGCTCACTTTGTTAAAGATGGCGCTGCCCTTGTGCAAGTTTTAAAAGTAAGCTTTTCCCCACACCCTTGAATGATTGGATGATGTGGGGCGGTGCACTCTCATGAGGAATCCTCCCATTATGCCTCAGATAAGTGACTTTGTATCAGAGACTTTCTTGTTTGTAGATTGGATTAAAGGTTTGGATTTCTGCACTATATATAAAGTGGGGCAGACCAGAAGTTTGCTCTCTCAGGTTCCTGAGGTTAGCATTAGAAAGGAGAGCAGAGTGAGGCCACGTGGAGGAGGCCAGGAGAAGCAGCCAAGATGGCGGAGTGCTGAGGAAGAAGCCAGTTTGTGCTGGAGAAGGAGATGGGGAACAAAGGTGAATAAGTCTGGTGAGCTAGAAACCTTTGATTCTAGGAAACTCGGATAAGTCAGTAGCTTTGTGAGCACTGAATGAGTGGGTTTTGGAGCCCAGAGTGTGTTTTTACTTGCCTGCCGGGTGCAAGCTAGAATTAAAGCTGATGGCTCACCAGTTCTTGGCTCCATTGTTTCATACCGACTGTTCGAATCCAGTGTGAACCTTCACTGGCCAGGCGGCTCTGATGGTGGCCTTGGCCACTGGCCCTACACAGGAGAAAGGCTTGAAGATTAGGTGACATGCCTAACGTCACACAGCCAGCAAGTGGCAGAGCTAGGATAAGATTCACTGTCATTGCTACAAACCTTGTGTGTTGCTTTGGTTCCTGAGCAGCAGAGTTAGAAGATGATATCGTGGGCTGTGGGCTGTGGATAAGCTTCACACGGCAGAGCCGAGAAGTTTCTTGTGACTGTTCCGTGATGTTTGTGGCTCTTAATGGGTGTGTGTATAAAGATGGGGGAACTAACTGATTTAGAGTATGGGAGAGAGCAGGTGGTGGAAGGACCTACGGAGTCTGGAGTAGGACATTCTGAGACCCAGTGTTGGTGTTCCTTAGGCTGCATGACCTGGGGTGAGCCACTCAGCTTCCTCTTCCCCCACCTAGATGAGGGAGGGGCGCAGAGAAGGAGCTCCCTAGTTCTCTTCCAGCTGAGCTGGAAGGGCTGTGTTGTACAGATCAGAACTGCTGTGGGGCTTAGAGTGTAGGGCACCCCTGCTGGCTGACTGTGATCCTGGGGAAATAGCACTTGGGTTGGCCTTTGCCTGAAATGGAGGGATGTGAGAGCTCAGTAGGGGTGACAAGGGGCTCAGATGCCTCTGGGACTTGTGTTTGATTGCCATCTGCTGGTCCCTCCTTTGTTTTTGAGGTTAGTCCTGGGAGGAGCCCTGACCAGGTGGTGCAATTGGGAGCAACTTCCCCAGGCGGAAGTGGAAGTTATGAAACAAACACAGATCTTTTTCCCCAGCCTGAGGTGCTGCACTTAGAAACAAAGGCCACAGTTTTCCTCTTTTGGCGGGGGGAGGGGTTGTTTCCTTCTGTCCTGACCATACTTAGAACTCAAGACATGGGTGGAGGGCTTTTTCTGTTTCTGCTACTGTCATAAGAACCTTGGCGCCTATAAGGACTGCAACCTGAGCCCTGTCATATTCTGGGCCTGGGATTCAGCCAGATGTTGACACCATGTCTGGGTTTGCCTTCTTCCTCTACTGCCTGCTTTGCGCTCTTCCGCAGTCCCGATTTGGTGTTGGTATTTAACTAAGTGATGGCTGCTCCAAAAGCCTGTTTAGTGTGGCCGGGTGTCAGAGGGAACTCTCCCGTGAATAGGAATGAGCCAAGTTTGCCAGGGATTTGTGCTCTGGACGGGCTGGCAGAGAGCTCAAGTATGAACCTTTGTCCCCATGAAAGTGGTCCTTCCCGCTTCACTCTTTCCCCTTCTCAGTTTCAAGAACCTGGTTCGGGAAGGCAGCTGACAGGAGACAAATGGTGTCTGTCAGGGTAGGGGGCCCAGAGTGGAAGTATCCTGTTCGTCAGTATTCACAGTGATTGGACACCAAAACCCAAGGATGCTCAGGTTACGTAAATGGATTAGTGTTTGCATATAAGCTATGCACATCTTCACATATACTTTATGTCATCTCTAGATTACTTATAATACCTAGTAGAGTGTAAATGCTGTGTAAATAGTATTGTTTAGGGATCAACTTTCTGGATATTTTTTCCAAATAATTTTTATTGATGGTTGTTTGAATCGGTGTGCAGCATCGTGGATACCGAGGCCAACTGTACAGACAGCCGTCTCCTAGGTGCCGCAGGGCTGATGCTCTCTGTGGGCCAAGGCCCTGCTGCCTCCAATCCTCTTCCCAGGCCACTTCTTTTCCAAGAGTCCTTTTCAAAGGTGCTTCTCCTTCCCCCACAACCTTCCCCCACAGCCAGCTTCTGGCTTCTGCTTCCTGCCCTTCCCCAGTGCTGGAGCTTGAACCAGGCCCTGGGCACCCAGGCGCGCAGGAGGGATGGAAAGAAAACATTGCCAGTTTCCTGTTGGTGAGTTCTCTGTGCACGGGACCTGCTGCTACAGGGCGGGGACCAGGGTGGAAGAAGGAACCTGCAGGCTTCACTCCCCTTCCTCTGTTCGTCATACTGTCACATTCCTCATCCTGAGGATTATCAAATGGCCCACGTCTTCTGAGACCCTCTGGTCCTGTCTGCTCTTTTATATGGGGGAAACTGATATGATGAGGGTAAGTGGTATCGTGAGAGTAACATGAGAACATTTGGTATTGCACTGTTCCCATCCACATTTTTCAGCTATGGAAAATGGAGGCCCAGAAAGGTTAAGTATAAACTCTTACACCTGGTAGAGAGCAGAACTGGAGTCTGAACCTGAACAGTCTGGCTTCAGAGTTCATGTTCTTACCACCACCCTGTACTGCCTTTAATGACATGAAGCAGGACATTCTGATTCCTAATTCCTTGCTGCTCCATCACTTAGTGTTTGTAACATTTCAGTCTGAAATACTAGTTTCTGGGGCCGATGGGCTCTGAGGAAGTAAGGCATGGGGTGAAGGCCCCGTTTTTCAAACCCAGGACTGGTTCATTTACCAGCTGTAATTGTATGGAAGTTACATACTGTTTCCTTATCTGTGATATGGGGACCATAATCTTTATTAAAAATATTTTATTTACTGATTTTAGAGAGTAGAGAGAGAGGGAGAAGGGGAGAAGAGCAGGAAGCATCAACTTGTAGTAGTTGCTTCTCCTGTATGTGACTTGATCAGGCAAGCCCGGGGTTTTGATTCAGTGACCTCAGCATTACAGGTTGATGCTTTATCCACTGTGCCACCACAGGTCAGCTCCTAGTCTTTTTATTTATTGACCTTAGAGAGAGAGAGAAACATTGATCTGTATGTGGCCTGACTGGGGATCAAACCTAAAACCTTTGTGTATCAGAATAACTCTAGCCAACAGAGCTATCCAGTCAGGGTATTCCTTTTTTTAAAATTTAGTGATTTGAGAGAGAGAGAGAGAGAGAGAGAGGGAGGAGTGGAGAGAAGAGAGAAACATCGATTCATTGTTTTACCCATTTATGCATTGATTGGTTGATTCTGGTATATGTCCTGACTGGGGATCGAACCCTCAACCTTGGCACATTGGGATGATGCTCTAACCAGCCGAGCTACCTGGCCAGGATGGGGGAATCATAATCTTAGTCTTTGTTTTATAGAGTTGTAAAGTTAAATTCCATGTAAAGCACCTAACATGGTGCCTGGTTCATATACTAAGTATTCAATAAAGTTTAGCTATTATTGCCTAATAAGTTTGGGAAATTTGGGAATAAAGTTAAGCAGCAAGCTCCTTTGTTAAGCTGGTATCAGAGAACACAGTTCAGGAAGCACTGAGCTGGGAATGGGCATCAGGTCAGGCCTGAGACAGACTGAATGACTGCAAGTGGCAGAGCTTGGGCTATGCTGGCCTCCATTCTTCCTTCAGAGGCTTCTGAGTGTTTTTGGAACCTGTCAACCATGAGGAATGGCCTGGTCAACCCCAGTTCAAAGCACTAACTTCCTACTGCCTTTGGAGGAGGGGGTTTAAAGCAGGTCACCAACTGTGGGAAGAGCTGGACCGCCACACAAACCAGTAGCCATGCCCGCAGCAGCCCGAGTTCTAGCAGGAGCCTGCACCCTTGTGTGTCTGTGACTTGAGCAAGTCATGGCCCTGGCATATTACAGTGACAAAGGTGGTTGGAAACTAGATACTATTCAAGATCCCTTCCATTGTGAACATTTTGGGAGTCTGTAAATCTAGGATTGGGCTGAAAACCTAGAGGTGTTGCCTTTCAGGAGTCCTAAAAAACCAGGGGAAGGAAGAGCCCTGAGAAGTGAACTCCCCTGTCACACCCATGGGTTGGTGAGGTCTATGGAGGTTACACTGCTTGGATCTCTTTTCCTGCAAGATTCTTGGAACTGAACTACCTTAAATAGACCTTTCTGTCTTGCTTTGGACTCCATTCACAGCCTCTGGGTCATTGCCTCCCACTGTCCAGCACAGTGACCTGGGGAGGAATGTCCAGTGCTCTCGGTGGTGTGTGGAGGCCAGGAGCTGCTCAGACCAGCTGCGGGCTGGCTAACTCTTGGTCTCCAGCACTGGGAGGGGAGCCAGGCAGGAATGTGGGTGACCGATTACACTGAGCCTCATTGCACCAGCCTGTACTGGAGGGAGAAGAGTTTACGGTTTAGCAAGTGAGTACCTTGTTTTTAAAATATTACACATATATATGAATACATAAACGAATGTACACAAACACATTTATGTGGAGAGAGGAGAGTGACTTGCTTTTCACCTGTGTCTTTCTGTTCTGTTTGAATTTCCCTCTAGTGTTCTTACATTCCTTTTATTTTTTTATTTTTCTATTTTTCAAAGGTAATTAATTTTAGGGCCATTTAGGTTCCACAGCAGAAGTGAGTGGCAACTGAAAATGCCCCATGTTCCCCTGTTCCCACACACATACAGCCTTTTCCTCTGTGTCCTTGGCAGTCAGGCAGGAGTCCGGGAGATGTGTGAGGTGCAGAGTACCACTGGATCTCCGTTTCAGGTTGTTGTGGGCGCATTGAGGTTCCTGTTCTGGGTGATTCGGCCTCTTTTCCCAGCATAGCATTTCTAGGTTTCTGTGTTGGGGACCCTGTCTAGTGTCCTTATGGAGCCCTTGGAATTTAGTTGTGTACTTGTGTATGCATACACAGCTTTAGGGAGCAGGGCCTTTGTACAGTCCCCCAAAAGCCCACTGTGTACCTGCTGTGTTTTCTCAGCAGTCCCCTAGTGCTCTGAGGCTTGGTTCTAATGGGCTCATGGAGCCCCCAGGAGCTGGTGTTTCTCAGAGGCAAGCTGCTAGGAGTGAAGCTAGAAAGTGCCCAAGTACTTAAAGATTGGTTCTGGGAGTGTAGAGCACAGGATCACTGGGGAGCAGAGGGAACCCTTCTTTACACTTCAGGTTCCCAAACCTATCCATGTTGAAAGGCCCAGAATGACTGGGGTCCAGTGGGCTGCATTTATTAGCGAGCTCTTTGGGTGATTGTCATGCACTTGAAGCCCTCTCGGGGTAGGACCCCCAGCAATTGGACTGTTGTTTTGTGTATTTTTTTCTCATTGATTTGAGAGAGAGGTGGAGAGAGAGAGGGAGAAGCATCAACTTGTTCCCCTTGTTCCATTTAGTTGTGTGCTCACTGCTTCCTTCTCTTGTGCCCTGACTGGGGATTGAACCTACAACCTCAGCACAGCAGGGCAGCACTCTGTCCACTGAGCTGTTAGCCAGGGCCAGCAATCTGGTTTTCACAAGCCCAGTAGGTGATTGTTTTGCAGACGGAAGTTTGAGAAGTGCTAGTTTACCCAGAGAGAGCCTCGGCTGGATGCAGTCAGGTGTATAGTTGCAGGGAGATGGGCCCAGGGAGGAAGGGCGATGGTGTTTGTACTACAGCAGCCTCAAGAGAGACAGGACCAGAGGCCAGCGGTTCCCTGGAAACTGCTTTCTAAGAATTGGAGCAATCCTCAAAGACCGGCTGCCTGTGTCCTGTGTCAGAGCTCTGTGGCCTAACCGGCATAGGGCAGGATGTGTCCTGTCAGAATGGTGTGAGCAGTGTGAAGCTTCTACCAGGCACCCGTTGTCTGTCTGCGAGGACAGAAATAGGGAAGAGTCATTGCAGAATGCAGAAGGTGTGATACTGGTGGATGCCACCGAGTCCGCCGGACTGTAAGGCACTGTGTTCCCTTCTGTTGTGAACATTGAGGTTGGACAGGCATTGGGCAGGGAGGAGGAGCTTCTGGAAGCCTTGCCGAACTCCTGTCTGAGCTGGTATATAGCAACCCCAGGGTCCTGGAAACTTTGCCGAGGACAGCAGGCCCTGGTGGTGACTTCTTTTGAGAAGTGTAGGACAAAGATTCCCAGAGTCTGGAGTGTGAGCAGATTCATTAATTTTTAGAAAAGTGGGACAGACTGTGAATGTTGAGTTAGAGCTGTGTCAGGGTTCCCGCAGCCTCCTGGCTGCCGTAGTTGGGAAGGGGAGAGGCAGGCACTGGAGCTGAGGTTGTGTACCTCAAGGCTGCCCCAGGCTTCCCGGCTGGCTGCCTTTCCTTCTGGGAGTTCAGTTGGAGGGCTGTCAGCATAGAGACGTGTTGGAACCCTCATTTGATGGAGGCCCTCCTTACACTGTTGTAGATACCATGGGCAGACATGCACATTTTTGTGGCTTAGTGAGGTGGCCAGATGGCTCGTGAGGACCTGTGCCTGCTGTTGCCAGCTGGGGAGTGGTCAGCAGTGTTCAGGAGTGTCTGTCCTTGGCCCTTTCTGTATCAGTGGGTATAAAACAAAGCCGAGAGCCTGGCCTGTGCTGGTGCAGTGGGTAAAGCATCGACCTGGAACGCTGAGGCCTACTTGCCTGGTCAGGGCACATACGAGAAGCAAGTATGAGTTGATGCTTCCACTCCCTACCATCTATCTATCTATCTCTCTCTCTCTCTCTCTCTCTCTCTCTCTCTCCCCTCAGTAAATAAAATCTAATAAATAAATAAATAAAGCTAAGAGAACACACTGAGACTGTTACCAAACGGGGCCTGGCCCTTCGGGTCTGCCTAGGCCAGCCATTGGTGTGTAGATTCTTGGCTTTGTGCTAGAAAAATTTCATAATTTGAGCCCAGGTTATTTTGAGAGTAAGTTTATTAAAGCTGGTAACAGTGAAACAAGGGAATGCCTGGAACAGAAGAAACAACAGGAAAGCCTAGATGGGGCTGCTTTGGGTCAGTGGGATGTCAGAGGAAAGAGGGCCTTGGAGACAGGTTCAGGAGGTTGGCCTGGGAGCTGCTGCTGCCCACTGCTCCCTGGTTGCAAATCTCATGAAGACCCTTAGAGTTTAGGAGATGCGCACCTGTGGGGTAAAAAGGGAAGGGAAAGGTGCAGGCGTGCTCCCAGGAAGAGAAAGCTGGGTCCTGTCCTCCATCCTAAGGTCTTTTAAGTGTGGAGGTCTTACAAGAGGTCCCAGGGGAAGATCTCAGGTCCCCAGATGTGTCCTTTTAGGGTTGTGGTCTCCACTGATTGGTCAGTGCCAGGGCTGGGGCTCATTAGTCAATGCAGCTGGTCCTGAGGTCAGCTATTGCATATAGCTTGTTTGGTTTGCTGCTTTTCTGGGCCTGGGGCTGAAACACAACTGAGGCCTAGCAGTTATCCCTAGGGCTTAATGCTTAAGGGCTATTCTCAGCTCTCTTCACTCTGCTTCTAAGGGAGTCTACACTGCATGACTAGGGTTATGACAACACACCAAGGGAGGAAAGGTCAGGGGAGTGACCAAACTGCATGAGCAGTGACATGCTAGCAGAGGAGAGGTTCTTCTGGGAGTGAGGTCCTTGTTTTCCCAGTTTGCAAGGTGCTAAGCACCTGGGGCTTTCTGCTTGTGTCTGTCTGTCTGTCCACCACAGAGCGTTTGACGTTGGTCAGAATCCCAGGTGCTCTCAGTAGGCTGGAATTCTGGGCAGAAGAAAGGGAGGAATTGAGCAGGAATCTGCCTCAGGTCTGCATTTTCCAGAACACCTGAGTGTTACCAGTATGGGGAGGTGGGGAGGAGGAGGAGGATGGCTCTGCTCTACACTCTCCAGACCACATCTGGGGCCTCTGGTTCTGAAATCTCAGGAAAAGAAGGGAGTGGGTCATGGACTTGAAACTATTTCAGGCAGGAATGAAGGGAAGAGTGACTTCTTTCAGGAGAGGAAGAAAGGTCTCTTGGGGAGAGAGGGAGACCCAGATGAAGGACTTACTGCTCCTTGGATGTGGAGTTAGAGCTAGCCGGTGAGGCATTTTAGGGCCGAGTTCATTGCCAGAGGACAGATTCTGACTCTTGCTGGGAGCTCTGAAGCCCTGGTAGGAATGAGCATGGTCATCCTGCGAGCAGACTGAGGCTGCCCTGTGGTCCTGCCCCAGGTGGGGAACACCCAGGCAGGAAACACCAGTGGTCCAAGCCTGAGTCCCACGGTATATTTATATAATAATGCTAACACCAGGCTCAGAGGGGGCTGTCTTGGACTGAATGGACCCTGTGTGTGTGAGACACATTTTGCAAGAACAGCTGCAGCCTCCAGTAAGCTCAGAAATCCCCACCTGAATTGGGCCTTTTCAAAGTTGTTTTTAAATAGGCAATACTTATGTGCTAAAAATGCAAATATAAATAGTAAGTTTCATTTCTGTCCCCAGTTTTTTTCTTTAAAGGCAACTAATGTTACCCAGTTTCTTGTTTATTGTTCCAGGTATGGTCTCTGTGTGTGTGTATATGTACACACTCTACTAAGTTGGTTTGTTTATGCTTTCTTTTTTAAAAAATATTAGCTTAGTATTATTATACCTTGATTTATAATAGAGATCATTTTATATCCCCATATATAGATAGACCTGGCTTATTCTGAAAGTAGTTACAGAGTATCCATTGTATGGCTTCCCTGTGATTTAGTTTACAAGTCCTATCAGTGCATAATTTAGGAGTTTGTTGTTATAACAAAGCTGCAGTCAAGTCTGTGTGTGGATGTCCTACATCCTCTCAGATCAGGTGTAAATAAATGTATCTGTGAAATAGATTTCCAGAAGTCGAGTTTCTGGGTCAATGAGTGTGTCATTTTTAATTTTGACATCTCTGTATTTTTTATTTAATTTTTAAAAGATTTTTATTCATAGACTTTACAGAGAGAGGAGATAGAGAGGGGGGAGGAACAAAAAGTATCAACTTGTAGTTGCTTTAGTTGTTCATTGATTGCTTGTGCGGGCAAGCCCAGGGTTTCGAACTGGCAATCTCAGCGTTCCAGGTCGATGCTTTATCCACCGTGCCACCACAGACCAGGCACCATCTCTGTGTTTTTAGTTAGAGATTCTCAGTGTGAGTAAGGATGAACATCTTTAATCTTTAGTTCCTTTTTTGTAATCGCCTATTCACATCATTTGAGGTTTTCTAGTGGTTATTGGTCTTTTTCTTATAAAACATTTTTTATAAATTTGTCATTTTCTTGTCTTTATGTTTTTTCCTTATTTGTTTCTTATGCAGGACTTTAATTTTATGTCTGGGGTTTGGGGCCACTTCTTATATTTTTTAAAATTTATTTATTTTTAGTTAATGATATTAGAGAGAGACATTGATTTGTTTTTCTATTTATTACTTTTTTTTTTTTTGAGAGGAAGCATGACAGAGAGACATCAACTTGTTCCACTTAGTTGTGCCATTGATTGCTTTTCCTATGTGCCCTAACTGGGGCTAAAACCAGTGACCTCTGGGGTCCAGCTGGCACCATTGGAATCGAGCTGGTACCCTAGGGGTTGAGCCCTGGCCAGGTCTCAAACTGGTTACCTCAGGGTCTGGCTGGTGACCATGGGAACAAGACAGCAACTCCAGGATTGAAACAGTGGCTCCTGCATTCCGGGACAGCTTTCTGGGACGGCACTATTCACTGTGCTGCGCCAGTGGATAGTGTCCCATTCATTGGTTGATTCTTGTATGTGCCTTGACTGGGGATTGAACCTGCAACCTTGGCCTATCAGAATGGCACTAACCAACTGAGCTACCTGGCCAGGGCAACCACTTCTTACATTTACATCTTTAGCCTGGCTGACATGTATTTTAGGGTAAGGAACAGGTAGACCCACTTTCTTTTTTTCCTGCAACCTGGCTGTGGCTGGGACCTTTTGGCCTCATTGCTCTGGGAGAAGATGAGAAGTGGACAGGGTCTTTGGTGCCCAAAACTTCTGTGGATTGGTGGTCTCCATAGAGACTTGTCAGAATCACAACTTCAGCTGTCCATGTCCTCTCGCATTGGAGCTCCCCCTTCTCTCATCAGATGGTTCCTGGCTCATCCATCATTGAGATTCCCAGGCTGTCTGCACCAGCGAGGGCAGAGAGTTCTGGCAGAAGGGTTAGGCTGAGGGCAGAATCTGGAAGGCTTTGTGCTGACACCTCACCAGCCACAGGGAGATGAATCATCCTTAGAGCAGCCCCATTGGGGTCTTGACCATCACACCACGTGTACAAGGGAAAGGGTCTTTGGTCCATGGTGCAGTAGCCAATTCTAGCTCTCTTCAAGGTCGCTTGGCCATCACCTAGCCTCCCATTGCTTTGCCTGCAGTCACCTCTGGGCCCACTGACCAGAACCAGTAACGTCACTCATAGGGCTCAGAACTAGGCCCACCTGTGGGGACTGGTACCTTAAGGAAGGCCTGCAACTTCCTTGAGAACTTCAACATAGCTGAGAAGGGCCACGAGAATCTTGTAGGTAGATGGCAGTATTTCTCAAAGTGGGCCCTGGACCAGCAGGCAGCATTGTCTGGGAACTCCTGAGACATGCACATTCTGGTTCAACTAACTCATTAGACTCTGTAGACTGAGCCCATTCTTATGTTTAACAAGCCCTCCAGGTGGTTCTGCAGTTTGAGAACCAGCGGTCTGTGCTGGCTTGGGGCCCAGCGTGCGTGGATCGGCCCACTGGGGCCAGCACAAGTGATTGCTAAGGGGCCTACAGGTTTTGTCACACTGCCTCGCCTGTCATTGGTGCACCCGCAGATTGCAGCAACCACTGATGAGCAAGAGTAAGCAGAATATGTCAAGAGGATGACAGTCACAGCAAATTTGTGTCCTTTCTGGGCAGTTTAATTGGCATGGGACATGGTAGAAGGGTCTGTATACAAAGAGACTTTGGAGCGAGGATCCCATCCAGCACCAGCAGGCAAGATCCAGGCTAATTTCCCGCCCTTACTACTGATCTGCAAGTCACTTACCTACTTTCTGGGCTCCAGCTCCCTCATCTTAGAAACAGGATGGTGCTGTCCCACTTGCCTGATTCCAGATAATGGATCAGATAAGCCCTCCTGAGGTCCTTTTTGTTTATGGGAACAACGATGCAGTGCCAGTTTCCCTTGCGGGATGGGCCGAAGGGTGGAGAATGAGAGTGCAGCCTGGGGTGGACCCAGCCGGGGGCCTGCTGTGATGGGAGGTGGGCTCTGGTCCCCTGTTGCATGGGTTGGTGATAAGGACATTGGAAAATAAAGACAAATAGACCTGGACCCTGAGAAGGAGGCAGTGTGCTCCCCTGAGGTGGGAGAACTCCTCCCGCACACAGGCAGCCTCCCTTGTCAGGAGACTGGGATGAGGCTTGGCTGACAGATTTTCATGGTGAATCCTGCAGTGCTGGCTGTGTCCTGAGCCGGGCCCTGAAGATGATGAGCCTGGGTTGCTATTTCTAGCTAAAGGCCCTGGCTGTTAGAGGGTAAACTGGTTGCCTCAGTCCAGCCTGATGAATGTCTCCTGCAGGGCCTGGCTCATGAGTGCTGCTGTTCTTCGAGAAGCTGCTGGTGAGGTTGTGGGAGCTCCAGCAGAGCCTGAGTGGGTTTTTCTTCCTTTCAGATCTGACCATGAGCTACCCAGGCTACCCCCCACCTGCAGGTGGCTACCCCCCAGCTGCATCAGGTAAGAGGGGGGAGGGGTGCCCTCTCAGCTGTACGTCCAGGAGTGGAAGGAGGAATAAGATTGCATTCCGGTCATTGCCTCACTCCCCTTATCTCCTGTAGTGTAGCCAGTGGGGGAGGGGCTGGAGGAGAGCAGGGACCCTGAGGCCAGGAGAGCCTGGTGTGGAAGCTGCCTCTGGAAGGCCAGCACCAGGTCTCCTGACTTAGCAGATAGCAGTGGGCAAATACCTTCTCTTCTCTGGCTTGTCACTTCTCTACCCTGTACTCAGGGTGCATGGTTTTGCAGTAACGGAGGGAGGAAATGAAGTGGCCCCTAAGGATCAGATGTTCTCTGTGGCTTCCGGTGCTGTGGGCCAGTAGCCGTGACGCTGCACCAGCTGGAAAGGATGTCAGAGCCTGGCCCTGGCCCCAGTGCTGCTTGGTGCTGTTCTTCACACCTATAGGTCATCTTCTCTGGCCTTGCCCCCTCCTGGGTTTCCTGAAATGAGATTTGGCCCCCAGGGTAGGAGAGGCCCATTAGAGCACCTGGACAGAGGGCAGGGAAAGGGACCGTTTCAGGTTGGTCATCCTGAGGTGGCCTGAGTTGCATTGCTTCCTGCCCCACAAGTCCCCTGAGCACATTCATTTCTCTGGAGCTGAGGTTTTTGAGTCTTAGCACTGAGGGCCCCGCAGGCCATTGGACCCAACTCCCATCAACTGGTGAAGGACAGGCCCCAAGCTGGAAGGTAGCTTGGCCACTGGCCTCTCAGAGATTGAGTTGGGCCATTTTGCTCTGAACAAGCCCTTGTCCAGATTTACCAGACAAGCAGCCCTCATGATGACGTTAGCTGCCGTGCTGCTTGTCACAGTGACAGCTGTAACATGGGAGCTCATTGGGCACCCAGCTGAGCCCTGCATGGGCCTCGACTTTTAGTCCCCAGCAATCGGAGGCTAGCACTGATTATCCCCACCTGTCCCTCACTACAGTGGTAAGTGCCTCGCCCCAGGGCACATACCTTGGTCCTGCTACTTTCAGAGCTGGGGCTCTTCACTGAGGTTCCCCCACTAGCCCCCTTATAAGGTCGTGTTTGTGTTTTCCAAGGCTCAGGCCCATCTCCCTCCATCCTCCCAAACTGTTCCTCCTGGCCTCAAACGGCACAAGGCCAGGACCTCCCCCCACTCCCGCCCATACTTTTGCATCTCCCTGGAATCTCAGTCTCCTTGAGCTCACTGCTGTTAGGGGCTCAGCACAGTGTCCTAAAATGACTTCACTCCTGCTTCACTGTGGTGAGTCCAGGAGGGCAGGTCTGTCCTTGACCCTCCTGCATCCTCAGTATCCCACAGAGGGGCTTAGGAGTGTTTGCCGAACCAGCCCCTTCCTCCCTCGGAGGAGAGAAAGCTTCCTCTTCTCTTTCCCTGGCAGTGGGACTGGGTGTTTTCTCTGTGGTCTGTAGTGCTGTCCCCAAGACCCTGCATGGCCACCCTCCGTCCTGGGAGCTTGCTCTCTCTGCCTTTCCCTGTTAGGGGGCTGACCAGGGGCTAACAGAGGCTTGGTGTTGCTTTCAGGTGGCGGTGCCTGGGGAGGTGCTGGCTACCCTCCACCCAACATGCCCCCTATTGGGCTGGATAATGTGTCCAACTACGCAGGGCAGTTCAACCCGGATTACCTCTCAGGAATGGTGAGTCCAGCCCTCCTGCTGGGTTGCCTCGTTAGGCCCACTCCTGCTTGGCCAGAGGCATAAAGGCTGCTGGCTTCATGTGTCAGAGGTGTCTGTGTGTGTGATACCTATGGGTGCTGAGTGTGTTGAGGGACACCCAGGACACGTGGGTTTTATCAGGACTCTTACCTGCTCACTGTCCCTCTCTGCGTCTCCATTGCCCGGTGGTGAAATCTGGGGCGGAGATGCACTAGGCACACAGCTTCAGGTCCCTTTCAGCTCTGCAGGATTGGGTAGGTCCGTGCCTTCTTGGAATGTGTGCTGAGCACCTTTCTTATGAGCTCAGATTAGCATACTCAGGAAGGCGAGGGCGGGTACACGTATGTGTGTGCATGTTCACATGTGTCTGCATGTATATGTATGTGGATGGCTATTTGGTGCCTGGTAGCATGGGCAGATGTGCTACTATTAGTTTTTTATTTGTTTTTAAAACAGTATCTTTTATAATCTGAAAATAAATGTGCTCAGTGTAAATAGTGCAGCTAATAGGCAGTCTAAATCGAGCCAGGCCCTTCTGGATGCTGGGGATGTGTGAGCAGAACAAACCACAGACTCAGCCCCGGAGTAGGTACCATCCACTGGGAAGAGACAGGCAGTCGCCATAAGTAGGCCATATGGTATTAAGAGTAGGTGTGGGGGCTTCAGGCACATTAGAGGCTAGGGGGAATGCCTGTGAACTGTGTCAGGGTGCTCAGATGATACCTGAGCTCTGAGTGCAGTTCCTGGGACCTTGCTGCAGGACTGAGGGCAGGAAAGAAGGCAAGAGGACTCCCTCTTCTCTTCCCTTGGCAGTGGGATTGGGCTGGACGTGGTTGCCTGGGTGTTTCCTGTGTGGTCTGTAGTGTGGTCCCGGAGGCCCTGCTTGGCCTTCTTGTTAGTCTTAAGCTCTGTTTTGTGGACTTTCAGGCGGCCAATATATCTGGGACATTTGGAGGAGCCAACATGCCAAACCTGTACCCTGGGGCCCCTGGGGGCGGTTATCCTCCTATCCCCCCAGGGGGTTTTGGGCAGCCCCCTTCCACCCAGCAGCCTGTTCCTCCGTATGGAATGTATCCGCCCCCTGGAGGAAACCCGCCATCAGGCATGCCTTCATACCCGCCATACCCAGGGGCTCCTGTGCCCGGCCAGCCCATGCCACCTCCTGCACAGCAGCTTCCAGGGGCCTACCCTGGGCAGCCGCCAATGACCTACCCTGGACAGCCACCAATGCCACCTCCTGGGCAGCAGCAGCAACAGCCAGTGCCAAGCTACCCAGGATACCAAGGGTCTGGGACTGTCACTCCTGCCGTGCCCCCAGCCCAGGTGAGTGCCAGCCCTGTGCTACCATCAGCCCCAGCCTGGTCCCAAAGGCCGAGGAGGGCATGGGGACAGGCCAGGGCACAGTCCTCCAGCGGTGATTTCTTGTTTTAACAGTGTCGCTTTCTCATAGGCTCCCCAGACCCAGGTCGTGTACCTAGAGGCCTGGGCCCGCCCGACCTCACCCAGTGTGGTCAGATGTTCTGTGTGCAAACTGGGTGTGCGTGGTGCATGTCCTGGGGTGCTCTTCGTCCTGTGTAGTATAGTTCCTGCCTTGGCTCTGTGTTTTGTAAAAACTGCTCTGGCCACTGGGCCCAAGGCTTTATGCCAACAGCTCTCAGTCTTCATCTCCTAGATGTGCTGCCTGCTCCACTCCACCCGCAGCTTACTTGAGATAATTTGTAAAAGCTCCTTTGGGTAGGGAAGATTGTTCTGTTGGCAGTTCCTTCAGAACTGCTCTTGACTCATTTTGGAGAGCAGTCCATGTTTGCAGAGCCTAGAATTCATTGTCATGGTTACATGGCCAAGCCAGCCAAGTGCAAGGCTAGTGGAATGTGTTTGATGACTATTTTTATACAGAGGGTCTCCTCTTCTCCCTGCCCCTATACATGCCCTCACCCCTGCTCTCCGTCTTCCCTCCCTTCCTTCCACCTCATCTTTTTTCTGAGTTTATCTCCTTTACTCTGTTTTGTTTTTATTTTAAATTTTACTTTTTTACAGAGACAGAGAGAGAGTCAGAGAGAGGGATAGATAGGGACAGACAGACAGGAATGGAGAGAGGTGAGAAGCATCAATCATTAGTTTTTCATTGTGGCACCTTAGTTGTTCATTGATTGTTTTCTCACATGTGCCTTGACCATGGGGCTACAGCAGACCGAGTAACCCCTTGCTGGAGCCAGCTACCTTGGGTCCAAGCTGACGAGCTTTTGCTCAAGCCAGGTGGGCCTGCGCTCAAGCTGGAGACCTCAGGGTCTTGAACCTGGGTCTTCCGCATCCCAGTCCGACACTCTGTCCACAGCGCCACTGCTCAGTCAGGCTCCTTAACTTTGTTTAAAGCAGTTTGTATTAGCCACAGAAGACTGGGCAGGAACATTCAGGTTTGCTGGGAGCCCAGCAGTCAGTGTCAGGAGGAAGTGAGGAGGGCAGGCAGGTTGTTGAGTCTGAGTCTAGAAAACATGCCATGAGACCAGTGCTGGTCAAGGAGGTCGTCACGCTGCATGGGCCATTGTGAAGGTTAGATACCTAACCCCCCCCCAGAAGAAGCACCTTTTTAAAATTTGCACAGCGGTGCTTTGTGTACTAAGCAGGCCCCACGAGGAGGACCCTGGTGTGTGCTGCTCTCGGTGGTCAGGCACTGGGGAGGAGCCAGTGCTCCTGCACCTGAGGCCTCCCCTGCAGGAGGAATCCAGGCCAGCCCGGGGGACCTGGGTGTAGGGTTGATGTTAAGCATCAAGACAGCTATAGAGAGGCTCCTGGCCATGGGAGTCAGGCAGAGGTTTCCGTAACGGGGCCTAGGACAGATGAAAGGGCCACTTGATGTGCAGTCCTCTGTGCTGTGAATTGTGAGCTCCTTCAGGTAGCCCAACTTACACGGAAAAGGGTTTTCTGGAGATTGGGGTGGGGGATCTTGCATCTGGCGTTGCAGCATCCTACCTGAGTCTGTTTGTCTGAGCAGTTTGGAAAGCGGGGCACCATCACAGATGCTCCTGGCTTTGACCCCATGCGAGACGCCGAGGTCCTGCGAAAGGCTATGAAGGGCTTTGGTGAGAGGTCCTGGTGGCGCCCCTCCCCCCATATATTCCCCATCCCCCAGGATCTGTGGGCTGGGGGTTGCTGGGTGGAGGCAGCCTGGCCCTAGTAGTAGTGGAGAGAAACTGGATGTAGGGTACAGTTATGATACCCAGAAGAAGGGAGGACCCATGCCTTGGGAGTCCCCAGCTGCAGAGCATCCCCACAGCCCACGGCCTGCTCACTTCCTCCTCTGCTCTCTCCAGGGACTGACGAGCAGGCCATCATCGACTGCCTGGGTAGTCGCTCCAACAAGCAGCGGCAGCAGATCCTCCTGTCCTTCAAGACAGCTTACGGGAAGGTGTGTGTAGGAGAGTGTACAGGGAGCCGGGCCACTCCCGAACTGAGGCGTAGTCTACAGCACAGCTGTACTCACCCCTACTTTAACTCGGTGCCGAGTAGGTTTACATCTCCTGGACAGATAGTAAGACACACAGGCATTCCCTGCTTCTCACTCAACTAGAAGGCTCTCAGCTGATGGCATCCTCTATGGGGTGAACAATAGCCTATGGGAGATACCCGGAGTCTACCAGGTACTGAGATTTGAGGAGAGGTGCCCAGAGATCTGAGTTCTCACCCTGACTCTGCCGCAATTCTCTGAGACTCTGGGCACATTATTTCACTTCTACTCCCACCTGGCCTGTGCCCTCTCCTGGAGACCCAGGCTGCTATCCTTGCCCTCTTCACAGCCACCCTGGGAGGTGTAGCTGACGGAAGGGCTTTGAAGGAAAAGGCTTTTGGAACTGAACAAATGCAAATGGGGCGTATTTTGAACTTTTGAGGTTTTAAATCTTAGAAAGATAAAACCTGGTTACGTATTAAATAAGCAAGTGTTCTAGACTCTTTCATCTTCAGCACTGTGCCCCGGGTACTCTGGGGATTGGGTTTAAATGCAGACTCCAGTTTTGCAGGTCTGGACTGGGGATGGAGGTTTGGCTTTTCTGTTGATCTCTCAGTCGTCAGATCTGTGATTCTTTTCCTGTTAGTCACCTTCTGAGGATTCTCTAAATACATTATTTTGTTTGTTTGAATATCCAATCAGGATTTGATCAAAGATCTGAAATCTGAACTGTCAGGAAATTTTGAGAAGACGATCTTGGCTCTGATGAAGACCCCAGTCCTCTTTGATGCTTATGAGATAAAAGAAGCCATCAAGGTACGTGTGTGTGTGTTCATATGCATGAACACAGCCCAGGGTAGCACCTGGACTGCATGGTGTGTCTTAACCCATTCACTTGCTACTGTTGTAATTTTGATTTCTATACTCCCTCAGCCTGGATTTCAAGCACTGTAGAAAAGGGAACTCTGGTGACTTCCTCAAGAGAAAAAGGAAGTGTCTATCATTATCAGGAAACATCTGAGTTTCTCTCCATCTTAAAAACATGATGAGGCCTGACCAGGTGGAGTGTTGGACTGGGATGTGGAGGACCCAGGTTTGAGACCCCGAGGTCGCCAGCTTGAGCCCAAGGTCGCTGGCTTGAGCAAGGGGTTGCTCGGTCTGCTGTAGTCCCCCGGTCAAGGCACATGTGAGAAAACAATCAATGAACAACTAAGGTGCCACAACGAAGAATTGAGGGGGCACATTGTGAATGGCTTAGTTTGGTTTAATATCTTGCCCCAGTCCCCAGTTAGGACCAGGCAGAGGGTCCTCCACGTTCGTGTACTCCTGTGGCTCCCAAGGCCTGCAGCAGGAACCAGAGGGGCAGGCAGCCCCACTGAAGGAGAACCCTTGAACAGGTGCTTCAGAAGGAGTCTTAACATTTACTCAGGAGGAGAGACACAGTGACCTTTCCAGGTCAGGTAGGGATTTCCATGTGGAGCCTGGAGGGAGAGAAGGCTCTGTGTGCCGTCTTCTACAGAGGAGTCAGGATGCAGTTGGGGAGGGCACTAGAGAGTGGTCCCTGGACCTCTGCCCAGCCCCTGCCCCCAGTCATCCCTGTGGTGGGGGTGGTGGTTAGGAGTGCTGGAAACAGCACAGGTTTGGGGTTCAGCTGTCACTGCCTAGCTGGGTGTCCGTGAGCACCTATACAATGGGAATGTGGTTGCCCTGGTGACGTGTGGTGAGCAGTGAGTCAGGAGGCTGACTAAAGTGCTTTGTGACCTCTGAGTCATCTGCAGTAACAGTAAACACACAATAGCTAAGCTTGTTGTGCTCCTTGTGAGACAGGCACTGTTCTGAGGACTTAATTTAAATTTACTTAACTCATTTAATCCTCGTGCATTTCCTATGAAGTGGGTGCCAGCATCACTTCCATTTTATGCGCAGGTAATCTCAGGCACAGAGAGTTTAAGTAATGTGTGTAAGGTTACACAGCTGGTCATCAGCAGAGCTGAGATTCAAACCGATGTAGAAGCCAGGATGGTGACCTTGTCTCCCACGGTCTCCCTGTCCCTGACGTGATCCTGCCTCCTGTCCTCATTGCTTCTGCCTTTTCCTGAAGTCCCCAGGGGCCCGAGACTCGTTTTCCCCACTCCTGCTTTACACTCATTCTCTCAGTTTCTCCTCCCATCATGGGCTGAGCCTGGAATAAAACAGTCCGTGCACACCTCAACCACTCTTTACTGTGTGGCCTTGGACAAGGTGTTCCCCTCTATTCTCAGTTTCCCGGGCGGGTAGAATGGGGGTGACTGGGTGACTCATCATGTGATCCCACCTTATCACCATGTCGCTACCATTATCTGGTATGTTCCTGGGGCTGTTGAGACAGCTTGGATGCTCTCAGAGAGGCGGCCGCAGCAGCACCCGGGGCTCGTCATGGCTTCCTTTGCTGGGACTTATCCCCTGGGAGGTAGGGCAGTGGCACCTACTCTTGTTCCTGGGGCTAGTGAGCGAACTCTGAGAAGCCTGTGTTCGTTGTGTGCTCTGCAGGGGGCCGGCACTGACGAAGCCTGCCTGATTGAGATCCTTGCCTCGCGCAGCAACATGCACATCCAGGAGCTGAGCAGAACCTACAAAACAGGTGAGGCTACCCCAGCCCCCTCCCCCCTGCAGGGCCCTATGTGCTCAGGGCCTTGACCATACCCTCTCCCAGGGCCTCTGTTTCTTCCTGCATTCTTATCACTTCCCTGTTCCTGCCACAACCAGCACATGGGGCTTTGATCCCAAACTCCCCCTGCCTGCCATTTGCACACAGGACTGGTGACTAGGGGCAGGCAGGCTGAGGACAACCTCGGGGCTGTGGTGTGGGCCCTGCCTGAGGAGAGGCCAGCTCAGCATGGAGTCCATCGCCCCTGCTGGGTTTCCAGTTGTCTGTCCCTGGAGAGCCGTGGGGGCTACCTGCCCTTCCCTTGCCAGTGCCCACTGTTGACTATGTCTGCAGTGGGCAGTTCTGTGGGCTACAAGGTGGGCCTTCCCTATGTCTCCCAGAATTCAAAAAGACCCTGGAGGAGGCCATTCGAAGCGACACGTCGGGGCACTTCCAGCGGCTCCTCATCTCTCTCTCTCAGGTACCCTTCCCACGGCAGAGCCCAGGTGGTACTCAGCAGAGAGGGGACCCCTGGGCAAGGAGGAAAGAGGGCAGGGCAGAAGGGGTGCCACTCCAAGCAGTGGCCTTGACCACACGCCTATCTCCTTTCAGGGAAACCGTGATGAAAGTACAAATGTGGACATGTCCCTAGTCCAGAGGGATGTCCAGGTGAGTGATGGCCGGATCAGGCACCCTAGCTGGGCTTCCTAAGCTAGCGAGGGTGCTCCACTTTCTTACTTTATGAGAGAGGAAGGTCTGGCATGGAAAGAGAACCAATAAAAGAGTTGGTTCCAGATGCTGTGACTTTCAGACGGGCTCTGCTGCTTATCAACTGTGTGGCCTTGAGCAGGTCACCTTACCTCTCTGGGCTTCAGTTTCCCTACCTGTAAGAGAGAACATAGGAGATAAGTGGTATATCACAGCAGCTGGTATATCACAGTTATGAATGTGGGACTTTGTGTGACTTGGTACTTTTCCTATTGGATTGCATATGCCATTATGTTTGCAAATGGGAAGAATTCACACTTGCTTTTATGAAGCTTTGGAAGGTTTGAGTCTAGAAATCAGCTGTCACATTAGTACTTCAGTCACATTACTTCTGCCACTGTCCCCGGCCTGGCTTCAACTGCAGACAAAAAGGGACGGTCACCATTTCTTCTCTTTGTCCAGGCATCTGAGTATCCTTCTAGAGGAGTTTGAGTTTCTCATTAAGGAACTCAGATCATTGAAGTTCTGGAGAAAGCCACAGCTCCCTGGTAGATGGAGCTGGCCGTCCCTCTCTCCCTCTTCACTGCTCCTGCCACTCCAGTTGCACTTCCCCAGGACCCATCTCCTTATCTCTCCCTCTGACAGGATGAAGAAGACCTTTGTGGATGCCCTTCTGTTAGGGTTGGAATAGAGCCATTATTAGGATCTGTTCTATTTTGCTTTTCAGATGGGGAAACTGAGACTCAGAAAAATTGAGCATGTGACCAGAGAAACCTGGAGGTTGAGCCTGGACAAGGGCCCGGACTCCTGGCTGTATTCCCTACAGGGAGCACACAGCCCCCCCCTGGTTCCAGAGAGCCTCCTGCAGGGTCTGCCTCAGCACCTCCCTGATACACCCAGCCCTATTCCCAGACTTGGCTGGCCGCAGTAGGAGTATTCCTGTTTCTGCTTTCCTGTTTCTGTTACCAGCTATTTCTCAGCTGACGCTGAAGTTGCCTCAGCTTCAAAGTCTTATGCCTGCAGCTCTGCCTTCATAGTTCTGGCCCTGCTCCTGCCTCACCTTGACCTGTGGGATCTCTGAGCCCCTCATGGCCTCCCTGTTCCCCTGTGTGTTGGTGCCTTTAGACCCAAGAGCTCTTCCCTGAAGCCATAAGGCACTTTCAAACCATCTGTTGCAGGGGTTGCAAATTGGCAAATATTTGGGGCTCACACTTTCAAAAGCTTAACAGGCAAATGCAGATTCTGCCCATTTGCAAATATAGTAGCGTATGCAAGCAAACACGGGGCAAGTGCCCGTCGTATGGAATCGCACATCTGTAACTGATTTATCAATTGTTGTAATATTTATTGTCTCACATGTTCCCTTGATAGGAAGGTTGCTTCTAAAGATCAGGAAGCTTTACATAGAAATCTAGATTTCTGGCTTCTCGTGTGGACAGATCTGGCAGCTATGACCTGCATTTCTGTCTTTGTATTTAGCTGGTGGTGACAAGTAGCACTCCTCTCCTCTGTGTGGTTAGCCTTGGTCCCCCACCCCAATCCCCAGCCCTACAACTAGCTTATTTTCCTCAGGTTATACAGCTGACCTCTTTGAACTTTCTGGTTTGTGACCCCCCAAATCTAATCCAGCCATCCATTGTAGAGGTGCGGAAGAAAACAGGGCCCAGAGGTTGGCCTGCTGAGGGTCTCGCATCAAGTTGGCCATAGGGCTAGGCCTCAGGCCCAGGTGCCGCTGCTTCCCTGGTTGGGTTAAAGCTGTCCCTTGCCCATCCTGGGCTCCATTCGGCCTCGAGGCTTTCGGCTCTGAGTTCTCCCAGCTTCAGAAACCTTTGTGCTGCTCTGGGAGGAGATATGTGGGTGGTGCCTCGTTCCGTTCTGCACAGTGGACGGGGCACAGCTTGGGCATGCTCCTATTTCCTGCCCCTGTGGGCCTGCAGGTTCCAGAGTCTTCCTAGCTCGTACAGGCGACCTGGGCCTGGTGATTGGAGTGAGGCCTGCACTGCATACCCATCACCCCTCTCTCTGTCCAGGAGCTGTACGCAGCGGGGGAGAACCGCCTGGGAACAGATGAGTCCAAGTTCAATGCAATCCTGTGCTCCCGGAGCCGGGCCCACCTGGTTGCAGGTAAGACAGCCCCAGGGCTCCCCAGAGCCAGGTAACGAGGGCAGACAAGGGGAAACAGAGCTTGCAGGAACACTTGGCAGTTTCTCTCTGCATAGGCTTTCACTTCCTGGGAGTAAAGGGTAAAGGGGATCAAATATATGGTGATAAGATGATTTAACTTTGGGTAGTGGGCACTCAATGCAATATGAAGATCATGTATCATAGAAATGTACACTTGAAACGTATATAATTTTATTAACCAAGTCACCCCAATAAATTTAATGAAAAGAAAAAAAAATATTAGTCGTGCATATACACAACTCAGGATGGCCTGTGCTATGGAACCATTGGCAAAGATCTTTAAAGGAGTTTTAGTAGCTGAATTTGTGAACATTTATTTATTTTTATTTATTTATTTTGTGGCAGAGACAGAGAGTCATAGAGAGAGACAGATAGGGACAGACAGACAGGAAGGGAGAGAGATGAGAAACATCAATTCTTTGTTGCGGCTCCTTAGTTGTTCATTGATTGGTTTCTCATATGTGCCTTGTCCAGGGGCTACAGCAGACTAAGTGACCCCTTGTTTGAGTCAGTGACCTTGGGCTCAAGCTGGTGAGCCTTGCTCAAACCAGATGAGCCCGCACTCAAGCTGACGACCTCGGGATCTTGAACCTGGGTCCTCCACATCCCAGTCTGATGTTCTATCCACTGCGCCACCACCTGGTCAGGCACATACATTTTGTTTAATGAGGTGAACTCAAGCCTCCTGACCAGTGGTGGCACAGTGAATAAAATGTCGACGTGGAATGCTGAGATCGCCGGTTTGAAACCCCAGGCTTGCCTGGTCAAGGCACATATGGGAAGCAACCACTACAAGTTGATGCTTCCTGCTCCCCCTACTCCTTCTCTCTCTCTCTCTCCTCTCTTTAAAATCAATGAATAGCCTGACCAGGCAGTGGCGCAGTGGATAGAGCGTCCAACTGGGATATGGAGGACCCAGGTTCGAAACCCTGAGGTTGCCAGCTTGAGCGTGGGCTCATCCAGCTTGAGCGCAGGGTCGCTGGCTTGAGCAAGGGGTCACTTGGTCTGCTGTAACCACCTGGTCAAGGCACATATGAGAAAGCAATCAATGAACAACTAAATGTGCTGCAATGAGGAATTGCTGCTTCTCATCTCTCTCCCTCTCCCTTCTTGTTTGTCCCTATCTTATCTGTCCCTCTCTCTGTCTTTCTCTGTCACACACACACACAAAATTAAAATTAATAATCCTTTTTTTAAAAAGATGAACACAAGTCGAAATTTTAGGCAACCAATGAGAAAGAAATTTTTCTTCACCTTGGAAATTTATTACAAACCCAATCACTATTCCAGAATGTGTGGAGTCAGAGCAAGATCAAGAAAAATAGCTGAAGAGCGAAAGTTAGGAATTTGGCCACTTATCAAGGTTTACCCTGTTTCATAGTATCAGGCAAGAATAAAATGCCAAAGTTGACGTGTGGATTTTGGAATAATTAAGGCAAAATGTAAATAATTAAGCCAGTGGTTTTATACTCTTTGGACTAACTGAGGAAACGGATGGAAGGTATACTTACTCTGTCATCGAGTTCTCTTTATGCTAAAGTGGGCTTCGGTTTTAAGAAAGCACCTCACCTGTAATTTGGAATATATAAATTTTTCTAAATGGATAAAATAATACCTATTTTTAATATCATGTAAATTTTAATTTACACAATTAAAATCCCATTATCTAAAATATATATTAACTAGAAATACAGCTTTTATCCACTTCCTGAAACAGTGCTGTGTGACTCGGCACTCTGTCCCCAGTGTCTCTGGTATTAGTAGAGCCACCTTTCTTTTTCTTTGTTTTGTGGTCATGTCCATAGCAGATGAGAAGCTGTCTTCTAAAAGCCTTGGTAATGACCATCAGATTTTTTTTCTTAAATGTTTATTTGGTTGATTTTAGAGAGAGGAAGGGAGAGATGGAGACAGGAGTTTCAATCTGTTCCTGTATGTGCCCTGACTGGGAGTCAAACTGGCAACCTCTGTGCTTTAGGACGATGCTCTAACCAACTGAGCTATCTTATCAGGGTAGAGCCACTTTTTAAAAATAGCTTTACTAAGGCAATAAATATTTTCTGTAAAACTACCCCGCCCCCCCATGTTATCAGTGGGTTTCCTGTTTCGGCAAACATTGGCTCTGGAGGAAAGCAAGGGAAGAGGGGAGGGAGACAACCTGTTGCTGGCTGGTACCTGTGTGCTGGAACAGGGGAGATGAGGCTGACAGAGCCTTCCAGAGCACCTAATCCAGCGTTTTCCAAAGTGCGGCATACAAAAATAAGCATAACAACTAATCATACTTAGTGACAGTCATTTATTCATTCATTCAAAGATTTGTCAATTGAGCTCCTACCTTTTGCCAGGTCATGGAGTCGGTGTGGGAAGGGTTAAGGAACACCACTTAATAATCTTCATTCTCAAGGGGTTTACCTTCTTGTTTGGGGGGGCAGGCAGTAAAATATAATTAAGTAAAAACTGTACTAGATGGTCAGTCATTTAGAGAAAAGTAACTAAGTTGGAAACAAGGAATGGTGAGGATTGGGGCAGCGGGGCAGTCCTCACAGAGGTAACGGCATTTGAGTTAACAACATCGTGGGGTGAAGGTTAGAGTTAGGGTTACAGGTGCCGTGGTCCTGAGCAGGGGGCTCGTAGCATGACCGAGACACAGGGGTGGGGACTGCTGAGGCTGGAGCAGATGGGGAGTGAGTGAGAGAGGTCAGTCAGGTCAGAGATGGCAGTGTCCTGCTGATAACTATGTGGACGTAGGTTTTATCCTGAGTGAAACAGGAAGCCATTGAGGATGCTGCATGGAAGAAGGCATGACTTGGGCTTGCCCAGTTCACTGGCTGTTGTGTTGAGAAGAGTAAAGGGCAGAGCAGTCAGGAGGCTGCTACTATATCCTGAGAAGAGGTGGTGTCTTGGATCAGGTGGTGGGGCAGGTGGTGAGAAGGGGTCAGCTTCTGGCCTTGTTTGCCAGTGAATTGGATGTGGAGTGTTGTGCAGGAAAGCAGACAAGGATGCGGTGCAGCGTCTTTTCTGACTAAGCCTGTGGAAGAGTGAATTGGGTGGCTGTGACAGAGCAGGCCTTAGGGAAGGAAGTGGGAGCCTTGGGTGACAGATACCAGGTAGAAAACTGGACTTTGAGTCTGGAGGTCAGGAGAGTTCTGGGCTAAAGATGGAAGCTTGGGAGCAATGAATGGCAAGTCAAAGGTGCTTGAGGTTCTGGGACTGCAAGAGGCTGCTCAGCAGCGAGCCTGGAGCAGTGGTCTGAGGGCAGGGCTCTGGCCGTCGCAGGAGACTTAAGAAGAAACACCCAGAGAAAGGGGAGTGAGTGCTAGAGCTAATGTGTGAGGGCAGGCGAGGACTAGGAATTATGACCGCCCTTAGCCGGGTAGTGCCTGGGTGAAAGCTGTGCGCACTGTCCTGTAATGCACACAAGTGAGCATGTTCTTCCACTTTAGAGATGAGGAAGCCAGGCCCAGGGCAGAGGGGAAGTGAGGTCAGCCAGCCGGGAACATGGCAGAGTTCGGATTCCAACTCAGGCTTTTGACTTCAGTGTCCTTTTTAATCTCTACCCTGGTGCGTGAGTGAACATTTGTTCATCTTGGTCATTCTTTGTTTTAATGAGTATAGAATATGTAAGTAGTATATCACACCCTGGTGTCACAAACATTACTTAGGAGAAAAGAGGAGCTGATCTAAAGAAAATAGTAACGTAGACAGATACAGCAGAAGTCACCACACTGATATGCAAATGACAGAAGTTTGGAGAACAATGACAGGAACTGAGTTCCAAGCCATGGAAAAAGGATTTATATCCGAAATCAGAGTTGGAGTTAAGACTCAGTTCTATGGTGCCAGCTGCCTTTCTAGGAACCTACTCACTCCCCATAGCTCATCCTAGGGTAACGTGGGGGGCTGGATGGGTGTTGGCTCATAGTCAGATTGGGAAGACAAGATTGATGTGTGGAATGTGGAGAAGGAATGGCGGAGTTCGACTGGAAGTGCAGGGGTTTCAGATGAGAGGGATTGCTCTGTCATGTTTATTGTGGGTCCTGGAGAGGGGCTCAGGTGCGATTTGGGTGAGCAGTCTGGCGTGGGTAACCCAGACAGTGAGCTGCGTGAGAAGGCGTGGGGGTGGGGTACGCACGACTCATGGGGGCTCAGGAAGGGGCAGAGGCCTTCTCACCATGTAGCCTGTGTTAGTTTACTCTGGCTGCCATAATAAAATGCCACAGACTGAGTGACTTAAACTACAGAATCTTTCTCATGGTTCTGGAAACCAGAAGTCCAAGATCAGGTGTCAGCACATTTAGTTTCCTCTGAGGTCTCTGTCCTTGGCTTTCAGACGGCCGGCTTTTTGCTGTGTCCTCACATGGCCTTTCCTCTGTGTGTATATCGCTGGTGTTTCCTGAGTGTCCAGATTTCTTCTGAGGACATCAGTCAGATTGGATGAGGGCTCATGCTAAGGGCCTCATTTACCTTTGAAGAGGTAATTAGGTATCTCCACATACAGTCATTTTCTGAAGTACTGAGGGCTAGGACTTTAACATGAATTTAGGGGGACAGCAGAATTCAGCCTGTAGCATGTCCCTTCTCTCTTTCCCACTAGTTTTCAATGAGTATCAGCGAATGACAGGTCGAGACATCGAGAAGAGCATCTGCCGTGAGATGTCCGGGGACCTGGAGCAGGGCATGCTGGCCGTGGGTAGGTGCCTGGGCCTGCCTCGTCCGCCGCATGCTTGCCAGGACTAGCATGCACTGGGCACTGTCAGGGCACTCACCGTCCTCAGGCTGAGTGGTGGGCAGTGCAGCGAAAGAGTCACAGGACCCAAGATGGCCTAGTCCAGCATTCCTGAGTGGCAGGAAGTCACGCTGCGTCCCAGCTCACTGCGTGGCATGCCTCCAGCCTTCCTGGAGGTGTCTTGCTGCTATTCCCAGTGCAGCTCTGGGGAGGGAGTCGCAGTGTGGGCACTAACGGAAGAGCAGCCAGCTGCCCTGCTAGAGGCGATGACTCACACTCTGCCAAGTTTCCTCTAAAAATACATCCCTGCGGGCAGTTGTCTGATGTTTGTGATGGAAACACATAGTTTCAACAGCAGCATACGCCTTGCTAGAGGAAAACTGGCCTAGCTCCTGGGTTGATGGTTGCTTCTTGCAGGCCCATGCTTGCCCTCCAAAGTGAGGGCTCCAGGTCTTGCCTCCACCAGGGTTGGTCCTCTTTAAACCCTGGGGGGGGGGGGGATTGACCTCCTAAGAGGACACTGTATTGCACGCCCCTGGACTAGGATTTTCCTGCAGATCAAGTCATGCCGATTTCTCTCTCCTAGTGAAATGTCTCAAGAATACCCCCGCTTTCTTTGCCGAAAGGCTCAACAAGGCCATGAGGGTACGCAGCTTCTACATGGAGGGTCTGGGGGTGTGGGGGTGTCGGCCCCACCTGTGACAGGACAGGGCTCGTGGGAGGCCTGGGGAGAGCCACACCTCAGCCAAGAGGACAGAGGGCCCATGGGCAGGAGGGGACCCGAGTGCCCGGGGAAGCTGAACAGTGAGATGGCCTTGCTCACACCCTTGGTGGGCTCTCTTTAGGGAGCAGGAACAAAGGACCGGACCCTGATTCGCATCATGGTATCTCGCAGTGAGATCGACCTCCTGGACATCAGAACGGAGTACAAGCGGCTCTACGGCAAGTCACTGTACCACGACATCACGGTACGGCTGCAGGGTAACTGGGCCATCCTTTTGGTACCCCACACACCTGTGGCCTCCCTGGCCACCCCCCCCTGTCTCCTTGACCCTCAGAACTCCCACGTCTTAGCCTCCGCAGCACATGGGCCTCTTGTTTGTGGACCTTGTTCTACGTCTCCGTTCCTTGCGGCACCCCTGCCCTGTGCCCTCAGCACCCCGCGCACGTGCTGCTTAGTAAACAGGGCAGGGGCTCAAACAATAGCATCAGAGACACACAGAACTTTCCCGACTGGGCGCCTGGCCTTCAGAGTCCCGACCACCCTGTGACTGCTACCAGCAGTGAGGCTCATGTCCCAGGGCTCCCGGGACGTAGGCTGGGCTCACTGTGAGTCGCTTCTCTCTCAGCTTTATGGCGAAGGCAGTAAGGAAGGCAGTTCTGAGTGAGTGCTCTGGGGTCCAGTCACGCTGCTTGGAGCCCAGTTCTGGCTTTTCTGCTTGTTCGAGGTCTTTGTGATCTTGAGCAGCTGTCTTAACCTCCCTGAACCCTAGTTCCATGATCCTTAAGACAAGTGTAATTATAGGCTCCTTGGCAGTATTGAATTTTTTTTTTTTTTTTTAAGTGAGAGGAGAGGAGATAGACAGATTCCCGCATGCACCCCAACCGAGTTTCCCAGCCTGGGCCAGTCAGACCAAATGAGCTATCCTCAGTACCTGGGGCTGATGCTTGAAGCAATCAAGACAATGGCTATGAGAGAGGAAGAGAGAGGGAGGGGAAGAAGCAAATGGTTGCTTTTCTTGCGTGTCCTGACAAGGATCAAAGCTGGTTGTCCGTGCACTGGGCCGATGCTTTATCGACTGAGCCGGTGGCCAGGGCCGGAGTGTTGAATCTTGAATGAGGTGGTTGTATAAAGCATATTGAGTCACATGTATTACATGTCTGACAAACACCAGTTACTCTTTTATGTCACACACAGCCAGTGTGGCACACTATTCCTGTCTGGGTGGTCTGACAGTTAAAATTTGGAACCTTGCAACTGAAGCCACTATGACCAAGTCCTGATTTCAAACTCACCAGCATTTGATCCTGGGCGTGTCACTTGGAGAAGATAGCCTCCATTCCCTGGGCTATCAGCACAATGCTGTCCATCCGTAGTGGCAAATGAGTAATTAGCCACAGAGATCATTTTCCATGTGCCCGTGGGCATCTGGAGGAAGCCAAAGGCCATGCCCTCAGGGAGGGAAATGATTAGAAATTAGCCTAGTGAGGCCACACTTCTGAAGCACGTTCTGAGCTCAGGTGGAGGGGACAGCAGTCTGCACTGGATGCCCAAGTAATAGTACCTTCTACTGGAAGGCCCCATCAGTCCGTTACATCCCTGAGTGGGACACGGCGCTGTGTTATGTATGGCACGGGAAATGCCGCTAGGTGAGCCCTGGATAGTGGTATCGTGGACTAATTGTTACTCATGTTTTTTTAAATCCTAACGTTGATATTAGGGTGATTATAGCTTTTTTTAAAGGGCAGTTGGGGAGATTGAACTGCATTTTTCGAGGCCTGTTCAGTTTGACTGCTCTTGGACCTGTGTGATGGGGTGTGCCCTGGGATTGGGCTGGCTTCTTGTCAGGGCACTTGGGACAGAAGCAAAAGAGAAAGCAGGGGACTCAAGCTGGCCGCACGTCCCTTAACTGATGTACTTGTTTCTGTGACCAGGGAGACACCTCAGGGGATTATCGGAAGATTCTGCTGAAGATCTGTGGTGGCAACGACTGAGCAGTGACTGGTGGCGCCCTTCTGTCCACCTGCCAGCAGCAGTGATGACAGGACAAGGCCAAAAGAATGTCCGTCTGTATCTATCAAACCCACAACAGCCCCCAGGACCCCAGTGTCAGCAGTCTGTAGAACCCTGGCTCTGACCCCCACTCAGCCCGTCCCCCACTCCACCCATCCCTCATTGGGCCAGTGCCTGCACTTGGTCCCATCCCCCCACTTGGCCCGTCCTCCCATGCGGTCCTCCACTCCCCCACCCCACCCCCACCCCTGCCCATTCTGTATTTTGCTTGTGTCCAGGGACCTGGGCCCTTCTGGAACTTTCTCAGGATGCCTTTTCAGCCCCTCCCCTCACAGCCTCTTGCTGCTAAAGTGGATGTTTTTTCCTGACCAGCACAGTCATTCCCCTTTGCTTGTAGCTGAGACACTCGGCTTCATGTAATCATATAATTTTAATGTTTATTTAGAGGTATTTACAGTCATTGCCAGTCAGGTGCACACAAGTCTCGCTGCCATGCACAGTGTGGGTGAGAGAGGTCGGTGGGGCAGCGCCGTTCCACACTGGGGAGCCAAAGGGGAGACCTTTAAGGGTAACCTTTGAATCTGGTGAGAATGTGTCATGAGCTTTGTTATTGCCAAACTCACTGCACTTTAGAAAAGAAAAAAAAAAAAGCCCAGAAGCCATTACTTTCTCCTTCCACATAAAAGCTGGAAAACAAAGCTGGCTCCGGCCAGTGACAAGGCTCCTTTTAATTGACGTTGTGCCTTAAACCTGAATGTTGATAGCCGAAAGCTCTTTCTAAATTAAAGTCAGCCAGCTCTGGAACATTCTGAAAACGTTTCCCTGGTGCCAGCGTGTGTTCTTCTGCTTCATATTTGCACCCTGTAGACGAGGGGTCCCAAACTTATTAGCCACTGACACTTCATGAGACTTTAAATAGAAACGTGTGCACAGAAACCCCGAGCAGGAGCAATGTACAGGAACCGGGTGTAGGGTTGTGAGGAAGGGATGCTCCTGAAGTGCAAGCGGGGCCCAGACACTAGGTGCAGGGACTGTGGTCACGTGTGGACACAGTGAACAGCCTGAGAGCAAGGTAGGAAGAGTGGAGTCCTTCACTCAGGTCCTGAAGGGCGGCACTAGCAGGAGGTTATGTGAGTGACAGCTGGGGTAGGCCTTATAGCCAGGTGCCTGAGAGGCTAAGGTCAGCACCTTCCCTGAGGACCCTGCAGTCTGCAAGGATGGTCCTGCTGTGGTCCTGGTGGCAGACTCCTGGCCCCTTGGTTGATGGTGTTAGCAGTGTATCTCAACCGCTGGTTCATGAAAGAGTTAATCACTCTAATGCATGAGGATTATGGAGTATATAGTCACTGGGTCTATAATCTTCATGCAACATCAGGGTGGTTAACCCTTGCAGACTGACATGAAATTTTTGGCAAGCCATCAGTGATCCATGGACTGCTGGTTGAAAATCACTGGTGTTAGAGTAGGGCAAATCCAGAGGGGCAGACTGCCTAGAAATCACTGTCATATTCAGAACTCAGGGCTTTTCTTGCTGGTGAGAGGTCTCTGTTCTCTCCCTTTCTGATCTATGCAGAAAGTTTAGGAAGGAGAGAATCCAGAGACTGGGCTGGGAGATCAGCCTGCTGGGGACTGGCCTGAGGCCCCAGGGGTGTCTGTCCACAGGGTAGACATCTACTTGGGGATACCTCCTGATTCCACTGCCTCTTGGACGTGGGGAGTGGAGAGGGTGACCCAAGGGTATGGAGCAACTGTACTCCTGACACTGGCCTGGTCTACCTAGACCTGCCTCCCTGCTAGAGACGAGTAATGCAGGCCCTGAAAACGATGACAGGCCCTACACATCACCAGCTCTGCCTCAGTTTCTGTGCTGGAGCCTCTTGACCAAGGACCAGCATGTTTGGCTGAGTTGTTCCTGCCCTAGGAGACCCCTTGCCTTTGGGTGTCAGGTGTGGCCTGCCTAGTGGGATTGACTATTTGGCATTACACAACTGGCCATGAACTCACACTGACCTCAGTGTTCGTGGCATCCAGAGTTGAGCCCAGGCCTACATTCATTCTGCTCTAATGTGATAGAAAATGTCCTGTGACATTAGCTTGCCCTGTTGTCTATACCAGAGGTATAGCGGGACAACCTGGTGGCCCGCAGGCACTAACTGACCTGCACTGAATTTACTTTGGTCTCCAGTCTTTTTACTTTAATTTTATTTACTTTATTTACTGAGGGAGTGAGAGAGAGAAACATTGATATGTTGTTTCTTTTATTAATGCATTCATTGGTTGATTCTTGTATATGCCGTGCCTGACTGAGAATTGAACCTGCAACCATGGCGTATCAGAACGATGCTGTAACCAACCAAGCTACCTGGCCAAGGCTCCAAAGAGTCTTTTTAAACATTTGAAATTGTTGCCAACATTAACATGATTAAGCATTGAAAGATTTTGTATTTTAAAATATTCAGACACCTGACTTCTCTAGAAAAGACAAAGATTCTGGCAATACAGGCGCAGCATCCTGCGCAGCAGTTGTTGCTTGAGCCAAATTGCTGCTGCCCCTTTAGGCATGTACTCTTCATTTTGCTGCAGGCCCCACCACTCCGTGTTAGTGTGTTCCACCGTTGCGTGTTACTGCAATGGGCCCTGCAGGAGTTTGAGACCCTGGTCTGTGCACCTGTGTTCATCCTGCTGGTTTTCTCTGCCTCCCTGTTTCCCTGGCTGCTCTCTTGGTCAGGTCCACGAGATCTAACCAATAGTCTAAACGGACCGAAGGACTGCAAACTCGCAAATCTCTCCAGGGCCAAAGAAACCTATTGACTTTTAATGTCAGTGGGAGGTTGTTGTTAATGTTGATTTGGCTCAGGTCAAGAAAGATGGGGAAGGGGACATTTGATCTTAAAAGTCATCTTTCTAGGAGAGGACTACATGTCCTTTGCTGCCTGCTGGAGTTAGTCAAGGCCTGTCCATAGTACACCTCTAATGTCACTTCCAGAATAGAGGATGAGGCAGCACATGAATTCATCTGTTGGTTAATTTTCAACAGCGGTGGAGCATTGGAAGTAACACTATGAGGGGTAGCACTGGGACTAGTGCAAGGTGAGAAAAAGGTAGCCCCACTGCAGGGTCAGGGAGTCAGTATGCTGTAATGGCATCCCACGGACCTGAGGCTTGACCCGGTAGCCCAGAGGATGCAGGTAGTCACCACTTTGAAGAAGTATCATGAACTCCCATGGATAATACTTTGGCTCTGAGAATCAAATTCTGTCTCCACAACAGAAGCCCCATTCAATATTTCCATTGAGCTGTTATTGTCAAAGTGGAGGCCTGTACCATAGGTCAGTCTTGAGCTCTTCAGATTAGAAAATAGAATGAAAAATGGAGCTCAGGGGGAGGTAAAATTTCAGCTCTATATTCACCACCTTCTTAACCACACCATCTTGACAGTGTTTTTATCAGGAAAGTGCAGGACATAATTTTGTCTTAAAATGTGCATGGTTGTGGGAGTTGGGGAATTATCAGATGTTAGCCTTTTAAACATTAATGATGATAGTCTGAGATGTGTTTTTATGACACTGAATCAGATAAAGATTAAAAAAAGGCCCTGGCTGGTGGCTCAGTGGATAGTGTCAGCTTGGTGTAGGGATGTCCCAGGTTTGATTCCCAGTCAGGGCACACAAGAGAAGCAGCCATCTGCTTCTCTTTCCCTCCCTCTTCCCCTTCTCTCTCTCTTTCCCTCCTGCAGCCAGTGCCTCATTTGATTTGAGTGTCAGCCCTGGGTCATGAGGATAGCTCTGTTGGTCCTTTAGTCTGAGTGTGTTAGCCTCAGGCGCTAAAAATAGCTCAGTTGATTGAACATCAGCCCTAGATAGGGTTGCCAGGTGGATCCCTGTCAGGGTGCAAGTGGGAGTCTGTCTCACTATCTCCCCTCTTCTCTTTAAAAAAAAAAACTTTAAGATAAAAAATAAAACAACAAGCCTTAGTGTGTATCCTAAAATTCGTATGGAATTGCAAGGAACTGGTCCCCAAACAGCCAAAACTGTCCTGGGAAAGAACAGGGAGCCCATACTTTTTAATTTCAAAACTTAATGCAAGCCCTAGCCTGTTGGCGCTGGTAGAGTGTTGGCCCTGCATGTGGATGTCCCGGGTTCTATTGCCGGTCAGAGCACACAGAAGCTACCATCTGTTTCTCCACCCCTCCCCCTCCACCTTCTCTCTCTCTTCTCATAGCCATGGCTCAGTTGGTTCGAGTACATTGGCCCTGAGAACTGAGAATGGCTCTGTGGAGCCTCTGCCTCAGGCATTAAAAAATAACTTGGTTTCACGCATGGCCCCAGTTGGGCAGAGCATTGGCCCTAGACGGTGTTGCAGGGTGGATCCCAGTCAGGCTCATACAAAAGTCAGTCTCTCTATCTCCCTTCCTCTCACTTGGAGAAGAAAAAGAAAACTTAATGCAAATTAAGTTTGAAAAGGTAAATAGCTGTTTGAAATGGTAATTCATATAGTGTAATACTGGCATAATGATAGGCATATAGATCCATGAGATAGAATGTAAAGATCAACCTAAATATCTCTGCTCGATTGATTTTGACAAGGGTCCCCTCAACAAATGGTGCTGGGATAACTGGACATCCCCAAGGAAAGGAATGAAGTTGAACCCCTACCTCACATTCATATCTAAAAATTAACTCAGAAGAGATCAAACAACTAAATATAAGAGCTGAAGCTATAGAATTCTTGAGAAGAAAACAGCAAATATTTATGACCTTGGATTTGGCAATGGATTTATTTATTTTTACAGGGACAGAGAGAGAGGGATAGATGATAGGGACAGACAGGAACGGAGAGAGATGAGAAGCATCAATTACCAGTTTTTTGTTGCCGTTGTGACACCTTAGTTGTTCATTGATTGCCCTCTCACATGTGCCTTGACTGCGGGCCCTCAGCAGACCGAATAACCCCTTGCTGGAGCCAGCGACCTTGGGTCCAAGCTGATGAACTTTTGCTCAAACCAGATGGGCCCGCGCTCAAGCTGGTGACCTCGGGGTCTCGAACCTGGGTCTTCCGCATCCCAGTCCGACGCTCTATCCACTGCACCACCATCTGGTCAGGCGGCAATGGATTCTTAATGATGACACAAAAAGCACAAGCAATAACAAAATAAATTGGACTTTACTGAAATGAAAACTTCTGTGTTTCAAAGGACACTATGAAAGTAAAAAGATAGAATAGGAGAAAATATTTTCAAATTACATATCTGATAAAAGCCTAGTGTCCACAACACAAGGTATTCTAACAACAAAATGCAACAAAAATTTTAAAGTGGTCAAAGGACTTGAATTGCCATTAAAAAGATCGAAAACCATACAAATAGCCAACAAATACATGAAAAGATACTCAGCATCACTAGTTATTAAGTAAATGCAACTTAAAGCCACATCAATATACCACTGCGTACCTCGTATAATGGCTGTAATCCACAACATGGTAAGGATGTGGGAAAATTGAAATCCTTACATAAATATTGCTGGCCGGAGTGTAAAATGCTACAGTTGCTCTGCAGAAACGTGTGGCGATTCCTCAAACAGTTGCTATTTGAATACACAACGTCATCCCTAGTTATAGACTTGAGAAAATGAAGCCTATGTCCACACAGAGAATGAAGTTCCAGTACATGCTGCAACATGGGTGAACCTTGCAAACATGCTAAGCAGAAAGAAGTCAGACACAAAGGGCACATATGGTGTGATTCTGTTTATATGAAATGTCCAGAATAAGCAAGATAGGAATATCGGTAGTTTCCAGGGGATGGTGGGAGGGAAATGGGAAGTGATGCTTAAATAGGTGCAAGGTTTCCTCTTGGGCTGTTAAAAATGTTCTGGAGTTAGAGTGGTGACGGTGGCACAACATTGTGAAGCCACTGAATTTATACAGCTTAATATGGTTAAAAAATTGAATTTTGTGTTATGTGGATTTTACCTCAATAGAAAAGAAATCTTTTTTTAAATTTTATTTTAACAGAGACACAAATATGGGGGTGGGGCGGGTCATCTCTTTAAAATGTAAATTCTGACTGAGGTGGTTTGGGTGAGGCACCAAATTCTGCATTTCTGACCAACTCCCAGGTAAGGCTGATGCTGCTCACCTGTGGCCACACTGAGTAGCAAGGCCACCCAAGGCCCTTCCACTGTGTCATCTGACAGTTCTAAACTTGTGGTGCATCACCTCTGAACCACCCCTGCCCTGTCTGAGCCTTCTGGAGGATGTGGCCTCAGGGTGTGGGGGTAGACAGAGAAGGGGTTGTGGCTACAGAGATCACTGCCAGCAGACACGGGATCACTGGAGTAACTTTTATTTCGCATAAGCTGAGGAAGGCAGGCCAGGATGCGGGGCTCTGTTCTTGGAGGGCAGCTGTTTGACAGGTGTGTCACTTCTTGCTGCTGGGCACTCCATCTCTAGGGCTCAAAAATGATCTGGAAGAAAGGGGATGGCTTGGCATGAGGGGATGAAGTAACCCTGCCTTCCTCTCTGCTTCCCCGGGAACTCCTGCACCATGGAATGCAGGGTTCAAAGAGGGAGCAGAGTGGTAATCCCTACACTGCCTGGCCAGAGGATGCCAGTCTTTACAGAAAGGGTTCTGTGGTGGCCTTGGGGAGATGAAAGGAACCCAGGAGCTTGGCGGCATGACAATGGCCAGTGGAGGAGTCAGCTGTTGGGTCAGGGCGGTGGTGCTGAGCAGGACTTGGGGAATGGAACACCCTCCCAGGAGCCCTGAATGATGCTAGGCTGCAGCGACCAAGGGGTGGGGTTGGGGCCAGGAACACTTGGGGTGAGCTGGGGAAATACCTTCCCACTGCTGTCCGGAGGAGAAGCTGGAGCCTCTGGCTCGTCCAGGTTAGTTACACCGGTGCTTGCCTGCCCCCAGAGGCTGTCATCTCTGCCGCCTGAGCAACTCACCTTCTCCCAGGAGGTCAGGGTTTGGGCCCAAAGGCCCTGGGGGCAGGTTCCAGGCCAGCTCCTCCAGCTGGCTCAGTAGGCCTTTCACTTCTGCCTCCAGGTACTCCACGGTCTTCTCCACCTTCTAGAGCAAAGAGAGATGGGAACAGGGTTTGATGTGGGGAGAGGACGAGAGTGGTGCCAGGTCCTGCTTAATCAGGAGCACCGGCGGTCCGGTGGTGAGAACTGGGAACCAGGGGACCTGGGTCCTTCTTGTTCAGCCTCTGCCTCTGCCTCTGCCTGCCTCCCCATTCTCCAGGTGACAGTCTTAGGGCCACCCTCCTTATGGTTGCTCCTGGCTCTGGTAACTCTGGTTTTCCTCAGAAGTTTGGAGGAAATAGTCAGGATTCCTCTTCTTTCAAGGACTTCATTGCTGGAAGCTCACATTCGTTTTGTTGCCCCGCCCCCTGGTGGTAACTCTGCCAAATGACAGGTTTGGGACTTGGAAATTTCCTTGATTCAGAGTTCTTAACTTTGTTTCATGAATATACCCCATTAACAGTCTGGTGAAACCTACAGACGCCTTCTTAGAAAAATGATTTAATTAAAAATAAAACATATAGGATTTACAAAGACACCAATTTCATACTTAAAATATTTAGTTATTAAAAATTAAAGTTTTGGACCCTGGCCCATTGGCTCAATGGTAGAATGTTGGCCTATTGTGTGAATGTCCCATGTTTGATTCCCAGTCGGGGCACACAGGAGAAGTGACAATCTGCTTCTCCACCCTTCCCCCTCTCACTTTTCTTTCTCTCTCTCTTCACCTCCTGCAGCCATGGCTCAATTGGTTCAAACAAGTTGGCCTTAGGTGCTGAGGATGGCTCTATGGCAGGGGTCCCCAAACTTTTTACACAGGGGCCAGTTCACTGTCCCTCAGACCGTTGGAGGGCCGGACTATAAAAAAACTTTGAACAAATCCCTATGTACACTGCACATATCTTATTTTAAAGTAAAAAAAACAAAACGGGAACAAATACAATATTTAAAATAAAGAACAAGTAAATTTAAATCAACAAACTGACCAGTATTTCAATGGGAACTATGGGTGCAGATGCATCCTGTGCTCCTCTCACTGACTACCAATGAAAGAGCGATGGGGGCAGATAAATGGCCTCAGTAAGCCGCATGGGGCCCGCAGTCCATAGTTTGAGGACCCCTGCTCTATGGCCTCTGCCTCAGGTGCTAAAAAAAGTAGCTCAGTTGCTGAGCAACAGAGCAACAGCCCAGATGGGTAGAGCATCGCCCCCTAGTGGGCTTGCTGGGTGTATCCTAGTCCGGGCACACATTGGAGTCTGTTTCACTGTCTCCCCTCCTCTTATTAAAATAAAAAAATTAAAAATTAAAAAAAATAAATTTTTGATGTAAAATTTTGTTTTTATTAACTCACTAAATAATATGATCTACCATAAGGTATAACAACAACTAATGCAATTTTGACATACTAATTAGAATAAATACATTGAGATAGTCACAAGAACTGTAATGGGATGAAACTATCTGATTTCTGTTGTTGACAAAAATCACGGTACTGTTACCGCTGTGGTTCATTGTATTTATAATAAATGGGAATACTAAGGTTTTTGAAAATAAAGTATAATGTTTTTCCCACACAAGTTTATGTATACCAGGTTACAAATTCTGCCTGTGTAACAAAACATGAGTGACTAAATTTCCTCCTTTTCATCTGGTAATTATGCAGAGCTTTCTGGCTGGGTTTAAGCAAGGCCCAGGGGTGGCAGGGTCCATTGGGGACCGGACAGCCTCACAGCTCAGGTAGGGCAGGGAGCAGGATTGGCCTGAATTTCCTTAATTTTCCAAAACAAGGTTGGCCCAAGCCTTGCACAGCCACCAGCCTGGCAGATGGTCCCAAAGATGTATGTCCTCTAAGGTCACCCTTATTACCTCCTCTATGACATCTAAACGATCATGGACAGCCATGTGTGTGTCACAGCCTGTGCTCCAAGCTGGGTCTCCTCGGGAAGGGATGAAGGGTTCAGCAGCTGTGGGAAAACAAATCTTGTCACTATGGGACCCTCGGTGTCCCTGTAACAGTGGAGAGTCCTGTAAAGCACCCAGCACAGATGAGGGGGGTCCTGAAAACAATCACAAAGAGAAGCAAAGGCAAGCTCACTGGGTCAGGGGGCAAAGGTGGGGCTGCTCCAATCACTCGCCTGTCTGCGGTCGCTAGGCTCACCTGCAGTCCAGTGGGCTTCAAGCAGGTGCTGCCTTAGCCGGGTATGTTAAGGAAGGGAGCAGAGGTTTCCACCAGGGAGAGTGGCTTATGTCAAGACCAAGAAGCATAAATTAGCAGGTCTCCGTGTGCTGACCTTGGGGAGTTCCTGTGGCTGAAAGCACAGGGTGGCTGGGAGATGAGACTAGAGGCAGTTCATGGAAACCAAGCCTGAAGCCCTAATAAACCCATCGCGATGCTTGTTTTGGGGTTTAACAGGAGGGTCATATACGAACTTTTTCAAATTTGAGTAATGGATTGGAGGGATCTGTCTTGGAAGGCAGGCAGTTACTGCAGTAATCAGCGTAAGAAGTGGGGAAAGGCAGCAGAGGCAGGAGGAATGGAGAGAAGGAAAGGAGTGGAGAAATGTTCATAGTAGCATTGAGCTTGGTGACCAGTTAGTAACAGCTGACACCTGACGAGTGATGAGTGCTTACTATGTACCATTTAGTGTGCTAAACAAATGTATGAACTCAATCAAATTCTGCAACAGCCTATTATTATCCTTAATTTACACATGAGCAAATTGGTGCACAGAGGGGTGAAATGATAAGCCCACTGTCACACAGATAGGAAGAGGAAGCTCTGAGATTCCACCTGTTCAACCTTTGAGTCATCATTTTGCTCCCCAACATTGATTCCCACTTCATTCTTCTTGGCACCACCAGCTCTCATTCCAGAAGTCTTAGAACCCTGGTTCTGAGCTCAGGTTTCAGGTGGCTCTGAGATGCCAGTGGGTCTGAGTTGGCCAGAACCTTGAAGAACGCTGACACTCAGGAAGGAAGGCACTATCCCAGAAACTAAAAGAAGCAAAGAGCTTCACAGAGGGTGAAGTGGTCAGCACGATTAAAGCAGCCCAGAGGTCTAGCAAGATAAGGACAGAGAAAGAGCAAGAGGAAAATCACTGCTGAATCCCAGCCCTGCACTTTTGGTGGAGAGATGGCGCAAAGCAAAGGTCAGGTTGCAGCAAGATAAAACAGGAAGGAGAGCTCAGAAGGTGGAAACCTGGATCCCGGAAAATATTCTCATGAAGCTGGGCTAAAATATTTTCATGTAGCTGGGCTATGAAGAAAGCAAGAACAGATCACAAGGTCTAGTGAAAGTTTATTGTCATTGTCTTTATGCCATTTAGAAACAAAGTCATGCTTATATCCTGAGAGACAAGAAGAGAGGAGAACTGAGGGAATGTATTAGAGAGGTCATACAATCCAGAAAGGGGTACAGACAATACATAGAAGGAAGAGAGAGAAAATGCAGCAAAAAATGGAGGAAAAAAGGTCTTCTTAAGAGGGGCAAAAAGTTGATGAATTTTTATAGGAACTCTATTCATTCTGTAAAGTAAGAGGAGAATCATTTGCTGAAAATTCATGTAGGTTAGGAAAGAGGAGAGATGGTTGATCAATTTTCAGGAATTCTGTGTGTGGGTTGTTAAATAAAGCCACTAAAACAAGCCATGGTGAGAGCATTTACAGCACAGCAGTGGGCAGGGTGCTTGAATAAAGAGAGGGCTCCCAAAGGGGATGAGGAGGACAAGGAGGCCATGCAGGAAGACTGCAGAATGACCCAGTGTCAGCGAGGAACTTTGGAAGCACCAGCCCTAGCCAGCGGCTCAGCAGGACAGGTGTAGAACAGTGAAGATAGATGGCTGGCTGGCTGGAGCTGAAACCCGGGTCTATAGAATGAGTGTGGTGGACCACAAGAGGGCAAGGGCCTGAGGGCTTGACCAGCAAAGGGTTTACAGAATGAGCTCTGGAGTCTTGTGTAGATTAAGAAGAAAAGAGGTCAATAAGAAGACCACTGGGAGAAGCAGAGGGGTTGAAGGGACTAGTGGTTTTGATGTGATGACAGGAGAAACAGAAGGCACAGGCAGTAAGGGATACTGCAATGTTAGCTTTTCTTCTTCTTTTCCAAGTGAGAAAAGGGGAGATAGAGAGACAGATTCCTGCATGTGCCCTGACCAGGATCCCCTATTTAGGGCTGATGCTCTGCCCATCTGGGCCATGCTCGCAACCGAGCTATTTTTAGTGCCTGAGGCTGAGGCTTCACAGAGCCATCCTCAGCACCTGGGGCTGATACATTGAACCAATTGAGCCATGACTGTGGGAGGAGGAGAGAGAGAGAGAGAAGGGGGAAGGGTAGAGAAGCAGATGGTCACTTCTCCTGTGGGCCTGAATGGAAATCAAACCTCAGACATCCACATGCTGGGTCAACACTCTACCGCTGAGCCAACCGGCCATGGGCCAATGTTAGTTTTTAAAGGTGGAGAAACTTCACAGATACATCAGGGTTGTGGCTATGAACGAGGACATCTGAAGTAGGGGGTTTAAGAATTATTGCACTTAATCTCTGTAGGTGCGAAAACTCCTGGAACTGTAAGGCTTCAGTGTCGGTTGGGTTGTCCAAGGGGGCATTTAAAGTTGCCCAGAAGGTTGGCAGGTTTTGAGGCAAGAATGGGAATGTTAAGCCATTTTGTTGGTGATGAATGTGTTACTCTGAGAAGTTGAATGACTTGCTCAAGGTTACACAGTCACAAGTGACTAGACCTCAAACACCCTGGCCTTCTCCAGACCCTCCTCATCAGGCTGGCCTTCTGGAGCTCTGCCGGAGTTCCCTGCCCTGAGATTCTCTGGCTCCAGTTCCATTGGGGTCCCAGCTTTTCCACTCAGGAGTGAAAACCATGAGCAGAGACAAAACTTCCTTCCACTCTGAGCATCTTTGGTGGAAAATGATTTGTGTTTCACACTCTCCATTTCCTTACTTCCCTACACTGGACTGACAACAACCTCCTGAAAAGACAGTGGTCTTTCTGTTGACTTTGGGGAGGGAGAAGAATGCCATAATGGTGCTTTGCTTACTTTTCTTTAAAGGGAGTCTTTTAGAGAGCTGTACTAAACTGTTTACAGATGAAATGTTACCACGTCTTGGATTTATTTCAAAATCATCTAGGCTTGGGAGTGGGAGGAGACATGGGTGGGAGTGTAGAGCAAGCAAGACTGGCCAAGATTAGTCATTGTTGAAACCGGGTGATGAGGACATGGGAATTCGTTGTACTTTTCCCTCTACTTTTCTGTGTGTGTGTGTGTGTGTGTGTGTGTGTGTGTCTGTTGAAATTTTCCATAAAAAAATACAGTTGTCTGATGGGTTGTGAGAGAAAACAGAAGACATTGTGGGTTGGATGCACTGACATAAAGTATTCCAGATGAGGGAGGGGTGTCTGATAGACCCCACCTATAGGGCAGTGCTCCATTGTGTGTCCCATGGCCTGAGAAGGTCTAGAGGTGGCAGGAAGAATGGATTCCAAATTCTGACTTATTTATCTCAGCTGAATGACCCGGGGTGCTCAACCCGGGGACGAAAGACCTTGAGGGTGCAGGAAGAGCTGTTGTTACCCCCAAGGACGGCTGTCGGGAAAGAAATGGCTGACTCAGTGTGGCTCTGTCCATACCCACCCTGGTCAGGTCTACCCAGAGGGCTTTGGCCAAGTTTTCCCTCTGCCCTCTCCCAGACTCTAACCTACTCTTTTCCGTCCTTGTTCTCCCAGCTTAGTAGGCCAAGAGGAAGCACTGCGACCCTGTCAGCCAGCTTTGTAAGTCATGAACAATATGAAAATGCTCCTCCCACTGGCCTAAAACATACTGTTCTTTACATGTCTGTGATGAGATCTAACTTGGCTCCGAAACCCCTCCAGGGAAAGAGCTGGACCAAGCTGGCTCTCCACACCACACAGCATTAATCTCTCCCATCTGGATGGAACTTCACCCTGGGCTGCACCGCCCAACTGTCCATGAGCTCATTGCAGAGAGAAAGCGGGGCCAGAGCCAGAGCCAGCCACCCTGCGCCACCGTGCCCTTGCCCACCACGTGGGTCCCCATGGCATTGACCTCAACGCATGATGGCAGAAAACACACAGGACACCCCCATTCTCAGCTCAGCCATGGAGTGGTGTGGGCCTGCGGGAAACTTTCTCTCCTCCCTGCGCCTCTGCAGCCTCCTCAGTAACGCGGGTGGGGTCGGCCGGGGCACTGACGCCGGGTATAGCTCATCCGTAATGACGCTGGGTTTTCCAGATCCTGCTGAGAGGTCTCAGAAGTTAGCTGCAAGGACGGAACTGGGAGGAATCAAGGACAAGTTGCTTCCTGGACCAGAACCTCAAGCAAGGCAAGACCTGGGTGCCTTCTTTATTATTTTGAGTTTGTGAGCGCGGACACACACACACACACACACACACACACACACACACACACACCTTAGAGCCTTACTTCCCCAACGGTACAAAGGGGCTTTTTGAAAGCTCCACCAGAGAAGGAGTGAGGAAAGCTGCAGGATGACCGTGTCGACCTTGGGGAGCTAAGGCTGTGGTTCTGTCTTCCCTTCCTTCCTCTGCTCCCACCTCCCTGCCCCGGCCGGTTGGGAAATGGACCTTCTTGGATGCCGGGCTGTTTTCCTGGGTCTGGCTCCTGCTCAGGGCCTCTGCACAATCTGGATGGTGGCCAGGGGTGGAGTGCCCTGTGCTGGTGAGAAGAGGCTGCCAGGAGAGGCCAGGAGCCCAGGCGGACGTGCTGGGCTGACTTCTCCAGTTAAAGAGTCATGGCCACTGGGTCCCCTTTGGGGGCAGGAAAGACGGCCCCCCTCCCACTTACAAGTAGAGGAGACCTTTTTTTTTATCTTGGACCTAAACACAAAGAAAGCGCCCACCACTCAAGTGATTTCTGCCATGCTAGGTGACCACAAACCCCTCCTCACCGGTGACGCTCAGAACTGCTGCTGAATTGTCAAAGACATTCTGCTTGGACCAGCAACCCCTGTCACTAGGGGGTTAATGATATTTGACCACAGTCACTATAATACAATAATAAATTTTACTACATTTGATATTTGTAATAAAATTTGTGATTCATTCAAACCCATCACTGGTTTTGTTTTATTTTTAAAGTGGAAGAGCATTATGGTCAAGCAATTACGTGAACTCTAATCGGTGGCACCACTCTGGCTGAAACAGGAGAGGCAACCTCAGGCCCCTGAAAGGAGAGCTCAGATTCTGAGGCACAGTTTTGTTCAGTTTTGTTTTGTCCTGGGACAGACATATCCAAGTTCCTTGGCCTCTGGTCAGTTTCCAGATGTGGATTTGAGCCTTGCTGATCACTCTGAGAGCAGAGCCATGTCATTCCAATATGGTCAGTGTCTGCCTAAGTTACTGTTCTGCTTAGGATGCAGGTAGGCTGCTGTAACAAAGAGCCCTATGAGTTATGCACATGTTTACTTCCTGCTCACGCATCAGTTCAGGTAGACTAGCTGGTGATCAAGGCTGGCAGGCAGCTCTGCTCCCTGAGGCTGCACAAAGACCGAGATTCCTTCTTTCCTGGAATATTGTGTTTTTTATCCCACTGGGTTACAATGTACTAGAACATTCCCAAACACCCATAATGTGGAGAAGTTCTAAGAAGCAAGTCAGGATCACCTCTCTCCACATGCTGACTGACTCTACTCTTTGCCTCCTATCAGCATCCTCGTTTTAAAGGGGTCTAACCTGCTCTGTCTACTCTGGGGGATTGCTGCTCTCTAAGATGCCTTGGAACTGCCAAGTGATGTACAAATGCCAGGTAAGGCATCTACCAGGTGAAGACTGAACAGGTTAGTGAAAGCTCCCCATAGCTCCCCCTCCGCACAGAGTCAGTGATCTTGGCTAGATCACTCTAGCCAGCTCTCTTCAAGATGGGGAAGCATCTGCTCTAGAACTCAATCCATGTAGCGGTCCAAGGGGTGCTTTGGAGGGGCTGCTCCAACAACACAAAAAAAGCTCAGTGCTGACCCAGCTCTTTTAAGCCAATCTCATTTGTTAGATTCTTGGTTTCTTCAACTTCAGCATGGGCATATCATACTCTATATTCAAAGCTACTCTTTTTTTTTTTTTTTTTTTACAGGGACACAGAGAGAGAATCAGAGAGAGGGATAGATAGGGAGACAGACAGGAACGGAGAGAGATGAGAAGCATCAATCATTAGTTTTCTGTTGCCATTGCAACAACATAATTGTTCATTGATTGCTTTCTCACATGTGCCTTGACCGCAGGCCTTCAGCAGACTGAGCAACCCCTTGCTGGAGCCAGCGACTCTGGGTCCAAGCTGTTGAGCTTTTGCTCAAGCCAAATGGGCCTGTGTGCAAGCTGGTGATCTCGGGGTCTTGAACCTGGGTCTTCCGCATCCCAGTCTGATGCTCTATCCACTGTGTCACCGCCTGGTCAGGCCAAAGCTACTCTTGATTTGTGATCACTACTATGTGCTTTTTGTTGAATGCTTAAATGCCTTATCCCATTTACTACTCTTTGTGTACAGATTAGAAAACAAAAGATCAAAGATGGTGATGCCTCAGATTACAGAGCTAGTAGGTGGTGGTGACAAGGACTTGAATCCTACCTGACACTGTCTATTTAGTGTCCTGGCAGTGGTGTGATCTTGTGTAAGTTAAGGCTCTCCCACTTGGTGCTGCAGCTGCCTCTTTTATAAAATGAGGGGCTGGATAGGTGTGAGGCAGAAGGGACCTGTGCTCTTGCCGCCTTTGCAGCTGTCCTGGGGCACCAGAGGAGCCATGTAGGCCTCCTGTCTTTGAGCACTTCGCTCCCAACAACATGTATTTTTGTAAGAAAACGTGCTGTGGTCCTATCCACCACCCTTCAGCATCTTACTCTGTCACCCACAGCGAAGAGGAAAATCCCAAGGGGCGACAGACATCCACAGGGCTCTGGAGTGGTCGGTGGTGACAGTGAGAGCTTCCCTAGTGGGCCCTGAGTCATGGGTGAGAATGGTTTTACGGAGTAGAAAGACCAGGCTCTAGGACTTCAGATCTCTCTGATAGCAAAATTGGAAAGGAGCTCAGCCAAAGCTCGAACCTAAGAAAAAATTCTCAATTGGTGACACAAAGCAGTTTGCTTCACTCACTACATAAAGAACTTTTGCAGATCAATATGAAAAAAAACAAAAAACCAATACCACAGTTGAAAAGTCAAAAACAGCTTACAAGAAGTAGTAGAAATGACCAATATGCATTTGAAGAAAAAGTCAAATCTCAGTAGTAATCAAGGAAATGCAAATTAAAGCAATAAAGACCATCTTACAGTATTCTTGTAGGAAAAGAATTCAAATAGGAATTAGATAAAACTTCTAGCCTTAATTACTAGTTTATAGACAATACAGGGGCAAAGAGAACATTTAAACGACACCTGGGGGGTACAAACAGCTGAAATCTAAATGTGGAAAACTATAGGACCAGCAACCTAGTTCCTTCAACAAATACATTTTAAGAAGAAAAAAAATAAAAGGCAGGAAAGAGAACTCCCATATTTAAAGAAACGTAACAGACATATGAACCAAAAGCAATGTATGCATCTTATTCAAGCAAACCACATCTAAAACATGGTACAATCAGGAACATTCAAACCCTGAATGAATATTTAATAATGTAGAGATTCTTGTTGATTTTTAGCTTGTAATAATGACATCGTAGTTATGTTTTTTAAAAGATGACTTATCTTTTAGAAATACATCAGGAAACTATTTTAGAGATAAAAATATATGTCTGGAATTTCCTTCAAAATAATTTGAAGGAGGGGAAAAGGGATGAGGATTATAGATGAAAGAAAATTGGCCACGACTTGGTACTTGCTGAAGGGGTGATGGGCACATGGGTTCATTACACTATTCTATTTTTATAGGCATACCTCAATTTATTGCGCTTTGCAGATATTAATTTTTTTTTTATATATAAATTGAAGGCCAGACCCTCCACCAGCAAAACGATAATGACTCGCTGAAGGCTCAGATAATGATTAGCATTATTTTTTTTTAAAAAAACTTTTTTAGCAAGTTTATTTTATTTATTTATTTTTTTACAGGGACGGAGAGAGAGTCAGAGAGAGGGATAGATAGTGACAGACAGACAGGAATAGAGAGAGGTGAGAAGCATCAATCAGTTTTTCGTTGCCACACCTTAGTTATTCATTCATTGCTTTCTCACATGTGCCTTGACCACGGGCCTTCAGCAGACCGAGCAACCTCCATGCTGGAGCCAGCGACCTTGGGTCCAAGCTGATGAGCTTTGGCTCAAGCCAGATGGGCCCGCGCTCAAGCTGGCAAGCTCAGGGTCTCGAACCTGGGTCCTCCGCATCCCAGTCCGACGCTCTATCCACTGCGCCACCACCTGGTCAGGCTAGTTAGCATTATTTTTTTTAGCAATAAAGTATTTTAAAATTATTTTTTTAAGACATAGTACTATTGCACACTTAATAGACTATGGGTGGCATAGTGTAACCATAACTTTTTTGTAGGTCTTGGGAAACCAAAAATATCATGTGACTGACTATTGCAATAGTCACTTTATTGTGGTGGTCTGGAACTGAGCCCACAATATCTTTGAGGTATGACTTTATATCCCAAAGATTCCATAATTAAAAGTTAAGAAAAAGCAGTCTGAAGTTTGAAAGGTTATACACAAAATATGTGTGAACTCAGAGTGAAATTACTTTAATACATTTATACTTTCCTCCTTTTTCTTAATCTGGATCAATGAGCATGCATAATCAGAAAGAAAATCATGTTTAAAACCACTCTTAAATTAAAGAGGATATAACAGCTGTGGCTGAAGGGACCACAGAAAGTCAACCACTTGTGGGAAGGTGGCCAGTTTCTCCCTCTGGGGGAACACAGCGGGCTTTGTCTCCTCCAGCTCCAGGACGTGGGGACTACAGGAGAGGGGAATGCGGGGCGGGGGTGGGTGGGATAAGAAGGACACATGCCTGCTGAGCCACTCCTCACACAGCCTTGAGGTCCTCTTAACGGTGAAGAAAGGAGGCTCACAGGGATCATTGGGCAGTCAAGGGAACGAGAGGAGGAACCACTGTGTGTTGACATATTGTATGCTTCCTCTTTCACCAATCTCCCCAACTCCAGATAGGTTTGTGGGGTGAGTATCATTCTCCCCTCCTGACAGAGGAGGAAACAGCCTTGGAGAGGTGAAGCGACTGACCCAAGGTTACAAAGCCAGGGGCTGCCCAGCATCAGGATGGGCCTCTGTTCTTGCCTTTGGTGCTTACTCCCACAGTCCCTGAGGTGAACTGGGGTTGGGGCCTCCATCCTAATGCAGGGCACTGTGCCTGGGTGGTTCAACCCCCATTGGCTCCAGGTTGATGGGAGAGCAGCACAGCATGGGGCAAAGGCCTGACTGAAGGCAAGAGTCTGGGTGTTCAGGGAGGCCTCTGCCTTGCACCACAGTGTGACCCGGGCCTCCCCTCACCTGGACAACTGGATGAGCACCAGCTGCCTCTGGTTGAGGCCTTTGGGAGACATTAAGTAAATGGGACCATGTCTGGTCAGCTGTAATGTACTGTACAACATGCAGATTCTTGCTGGGGGTTAGGGGGATGACCATCTTTACAGTAAATAAATATAGCTGCAGCCACCTGAACTGAGCCTCACTTATGAAGGGGCAGCACTAGACTGCTGTCAGGGCAGCATAGAGGGGACAGCACTAGGCAAAGAACCCAGCCAGCTGGGCACCCAGAGGGCTCCTCCCTCCTGCACCCTTTCCCCCTTTCCCCCCAGGGCAGCTCAGGTTCTCAGGGACCTCTCTGGCTGCCTGAAGACTGGCCTCCTCACCCCAACTGCAAAGCCCCCTCAGGCCACATGGCAAGTGAAACAGGGTCCTTTCTCCTGGGCTTGTCTGCCCATCCCTGACCTTCTGTGCTGGGCCAGGCTGGGTCATTGCCTATTGGGGCTCAGTTTCCAAGGCCAGTGAAACCAGGCCCAGGAGGCTCTGTGAACCCTGTGGAAAGGAGCTGGAGCTGCCCGACCTGAAGTCCTGACCTCTGACCCTGTGATCCTGGTCTCCTCCTCTCTCTCCTTCAGACATGGGGTTTCCCCCCAATCTTTCTTCCTTTCGGTCTCTCAAATCTTTCTCTTTTCCTCTGTATTCACCCCCACACTTCTCTTGCCATGTCAGATCCTCTATTTCTTTCCCTCTTGCTCCTTTTGACTCTCAAACTCCTTTTCCTTCTGTCCCCTTTCACAACTCACAGTTCACACCCATCTGTTTATCACGTCTCTCTGTCTCTTTCTCTATCCTTCTCTCTCTGTTCTTGCCTAAGTCCTCTCTCTAATCGTCTCAGTCCCCTGCCTTTATTTCTCTGCCTTTCCCTATCCTCCTCACTTTCTCTCACCACCTTCCCCTCTCTCTCCATCTGGCCCTATTTCCCTGTCCCTCCCTCCTCCATGTCTCTCGCTCTCCCCACCTCGCGGTGCGCGTCTCTCCCGAGTCCTGGCGTCCGGGCCCCACTTACCGGCGTCGGCGCCCGCGGCGCGGAGCAGGGCGAGCCCGGCCAGCGCGCAGAGCAGGGGTCGCATGGTGCCGTCCGCCAGCCGCCGCCCTCCCTGGGATCGCGCCCGATCGAGCCGGCCGCCCGGGAGGAAATGCGCAGTCCCTGCCAAAATTCCTGGGCGGCTCTGAACTTTCTGGCTTGAGCGCACCCGCCCCCTCCAGAGGCCCCTCTGCACCCCGCGTACCGCGCGGAGCCCGGAGACCCCTCGGGCGGTAGGCGGACGTGCCCGCCTGGGCGCCTGCCCTGCATGGGGCCGCCCTCCACTCCCCGCGCCTCCCGGGGGCCGGGGCGCAGCGCAGAGGGAGAAGAGCGAGGGCGTGGGCTCCAGGGGACTGTCCCAGGGCCGGGAGTCGTTCCGAGCCCACTTTATAGGCGGGTCGGCCAACTCAAGCTTAGAGAGCAGTGCCTTCTTCCTCAGTGTCATCCCCTGCTGTGGCGCAGGATCTGACTCCCTGTCTGCATGGAGCATGGAAGTTTTTCTCTGTTCCCAAGGTAAAATCAGGACAGATGTAAAACGAACATTCTTAATGAAGAATCAGTGAGAGATGACAACCAGATGGAAGGACAGACACAGATCTGGAGTATTGACTTGAATGTGCAGACAGAGGTGGAATCCGTTTCTTCCACACCCTGAGGAAGAATTAATTGAACCTATTACAGGAATAACTTGCTTATACAGACAAGCATTATTTTGCATTCCTATATATGATGTACAGACTTGTAAAGCAGCTTGAAGGCAATGACAGACCCAGAGCCCTTATACAATAAGAATTAGAGTGGTCAGCCCAACCTGGCGGTGGCACATATGAGAAAGCAATCAATGAACAAACTAAGGTGTCGCAACGAATGATTGATGCTTCTCATTTCTCTCCATTCCTGTCTGTCTGTCCCTATCTATCCTTCTCTCTGATACTTTGTCCCTATGTAAAAAATAAATAAATAAAATAAAAAAAGAATCAGAGTGTTCAGCTCTGTTCTAGAGGTTCTGGTGGAAGGAAGAAAGAATTCTCATTCACTTTTGTCTGCCCTTGAGTTCACCATGTAGCAACCACCATAATAGTAATAAATAGTAGCTGAGCTTTACCCGATTTACCTTTACATCCACCCTCTCTCTGATCTTCACTGCAACTGCATGAGGGGCTTGTCATTACACCCATTCTGCAAATAAACAAACTGAGACTCAAAAATGTAGAGAACCTGGCTGGTAGGCACCCAACTGGTATAATGTGAAGTTAAGATTTGAATCCAGTTCTACTGCCTTTTCGGGCCAGCCATTAGATCATAATACAGCCTGTATCCCTGAGAGCCTGCTTGTCTTTCTTCATTCTAAGCAAGCCCAGCCGAAGAGTGGGTGGGTTTTTCAGTGAACTTCAAATCCACCTCCTTCCAGTTTAGAACACAATAACTGAACACTTATCCAATGGACACACGCACCCAACAAATGCAAAAACAGTTTAGTTTTAGTCAAACGAAAGCAAAAACCGCAGCAGCCCTAACATCTGTGTTGCAGAGCCTAGGGTGCATAGCCTGTTTTCACCACCAAGCTCAGGAGGATGTCTTTACCCAGCAGGGGCCCGCATCAGGGTTAACCGGAGTCCTCACAGATCAAGGCTGCCTCTCTGTCTTCCCATTCCCAACTGTGGCTGTGCAGTTGTCCAATATGGTCACCCCACTGACTAGTAATCCTCACTTCTCACTTCCTCCTCCAGATAATATAGCCTTAGGTACAGAAATTCTGTTTCTGAATCATCAGATTTTGGACAGAGATTTGGATCAAATTTAAAAAAAAATTATTTATTGATTTTAGAGAGAAAAGAAGGGAAAGAGAAGAGACAGGCAGACAGAAACAATCTGTTTCTGTATGTGCCCTCATGAGGGATCAAACCAGTAACCTTTGCATATCCGGATGATGCTCTCACCAACTGATGTATCCAGCCAGGGCTTGGATCTAATTTTTAAGATGCTCTCATGGGGATTAGATGCCCAGATGAGCTGGCTCAGAAGGATTTATTTTAAGAATGTCAAGAATTTCTCACATTTGTTAGTAGAACATTCCTGGGTAGGTTAGTCAGGTGGGAAGTTATCAAAGAACAGCTAAACCCACAGGGCTTCCTGCAGGTCAGAACCAGTGGGCTACCTAATATTTTGAATTTGCAGTAAAAATGACACACATGCAATATTTTCTTGTGTTAAAGTCATAAAGTAAGAAAGCAGGAAAGAAAATGTGAAACTCCTCCCTGTCGCTAACTCTCCCTGCACAGTGATTCTGGTCCAGTTCCCTCAGCTTGGTGGGCTCTTCCTTGTCTATGCGGTTCCTATTTCTCTAATATATATCCAGACAGGCACAAACATATTCCTGGGATTGAAAAATAGATATTTTTGGAAGTGCTTTCATATTCATGTTTGTCTCACTCATAGCATCAGTTCTTGAGGATCACTCTATGTTAGTACACATAAATTTAACTCATTTCTTTGAAGATTTGCAGAATACCTCATGAATGGAGGTACCATTATTTGTCCAGACAATCCCTACTGAGGGGCATGTAGTTTGTTTTCTTTTCCCCCAGTATAAAGCATGCTTCAGTGAAGCATTTTAATCCTTTTGCATATTTCTTTCTTTCTTTCTTTCTTTCTTTCTTTCTTTCTTTCTTTCTTTCTTTCTTTTGAGAGAGAGAGAGAGAGAAAGGGACAGAAAGACAGGAAGGGAGAGAGATTAGAAGAATCAACACGTAGTTGTGGCACTTTAGTTGTTTATTAATCGCTTCTAATATGTGCTTTGATTGGAGGGCTCCAGCTGCACTAGTGGCCCCTTGCTCAAGCTAGTGACCTTGGGCTCAAGCCAGTGACCTTTGGGCTCAAGCCAGCAACCTTAGGCTCAAGCCAGCGACCTTCAGCTTCAAGCTAGCGACCTTTGGGTTCAACCAACGACCATGGAATCATGTTGATGATCTCACGCTCAAGCCAGTGACCCTGCGCTCAAGCTGATGAACCTGCACTCAAGCTGGTGACCTCGAGGTTTTGAACCTGGGACCTCAGAGTCCCAGGTTGATGCTCTATCCACTGTGCCACCACTGGTCAGGTTGCATATATCTGATGTGCACATTACATACTCATGTATTTCTAAAAGGCTAGATTTATGGAAGAGGAATCATTGAGTCAGAGGGCCTTTTACATTTTTCTGGATATGCCCCAAACTCTCACTAAGCCCATTAGAGAGGCTTGGCCCTGAGAGCTACTCCGGAGGACCCCCAATTAATTTTATTCTGTATTGGAGTTGTGCTGCAGGGGGTGTTATTTATGTAAAATAACATGTGGTGGAAAGACCTGAAGTTTTAGATGTAGTAGCCTTGTACATTCTCCCACACTGGATATACATCTTTAAAAAGGTAGACAATTTGCCTGACCAGGTGGTGGCGCAGTGGATAGAGCGTCGGACTGGGACGTGGAGGACCCAGCTTCTGGACCCTGAGCTCACCAGCTTGAGTGCGGGCCCATCTGGCTTGAGCAAAAAAGCTCATCAGCTTGGACCCAAAGTCACTGGCTCCAGCAAGGGGTTGCGCGGTCCGCTGAAGGCCCGTGGTCAAGGCACATGTGAGAAAGCAATCAATGACCAACTATGGTGTTGTGACGGCAACAAAAAACTAATGATTGATGCTTCTCACCTCTCTCCAATCCTGTCTGTCTGTCCCTATCTCTCTCTCTCTCTCTGACTCTCTCTCAGTCCCTGTAAAAAAAAAAAAATAAATAAAATAAAAATGTTTTATAAAGGTAGACAATTTAATGATAAAAAATGTTACCCTGTTGTTTTTATTTATATGCTATTTATTATGAGTGACGTTGAGCTTCATTTGCCAATTCAAATGCTTTTTTTCTCTCCTCGTTTTTCTTTACAGATTCTGATTATTGATTCACTGTCTTATATATGTTGGCAACATTTTCTTCCATTCTCCTGTTGTTATTAACTATCTTTGTGGTGTTGTTCATCATATAGAATATTTAGATATTTAGGTAGTCAAATCTTTCAATATTTTCCTTTATGGTTTCTAGTTTTGTTTATGATTCCTCACACCAAGACGATAAAAATATTTTCCAATATGTTCTTCAAATAGTTTTAAAGTATTTTTAAAGGCATAACCTCTAATTCATTTAGAATTTGTATGTGTTTGTAAAGAAAGATTCAAACTTAATTTTTTCCCCAAATGGACATTTAAAACCCTAATGCTCTTTATTGAATAGGCCATCCTTTAGCCATTAATTTGAACATAAAAATGGAATTGTTGGTTAGTTATTCATTCTCAAGTGGGGGTCCAGAAAACGTAGGTTCACCAGTTTGAGCACAGGCTCTCCAGTTTAAGCGTGGAATCATAGACATGACACCATGGTCCCTCACCTGAGCCCAAAGGTCGCTAGCTTGAAGCCCAAGGTCGGTGATTGAGCTCAAGGCTGCTGGCTTGAGCAAGGGGTCACTGACTCAGCTCGAGACCCCTGGTCAAGCACATATGAGAAAACAGTTAATGAACAACTAAAGTGCTGCAACTATGTGTTGATGCTTCTCATCTCTCTCCCTTCCTGCCTGTCTGTCCCTCTTTCTTTTTCAAAAACAACAACAAAAACTTTTATCATTTTAATTCATACTGAAACTATTATTCGATTAAATTTAAACAGCCATCCTAGACTTAAAAGCAACAACAAACCTAAAAGGCAGAAATAAACGAAACAAAGGGACATTTCCTTAACAGGATAACCACTTTTCTCTTAAACAAATAGTTATACGTACACACTGGAGGAAGGAGAGACGAGTTCTTGTTAAGCCAGGCATGAGGGAAGGAGCCACCATCAGCACTATTAATTACCCAGGGTCTGATCACGGCAGTGACGCACAAAAGAAAAGAAGAGGTGTTATGAAGGAGACAAAGTATTGCTAAACAGTGGTAAATTTTATTGCTTTCTTAGAAAATCCAGTAGAACTAGAGGAACTAAGATATGTTTGAAAATCAATTTTCTTTTCTCACACCAACAGAAATCAGCCTAAACACATAAAGGAAAACTTCTGTGCAAGGTGGTAGTAAGGACTCAGTTTGCTAATGTCCTCCTTTCAAAATTCTCTAGAAATGACCAATGAAACTAAAAATAGCAGACACTGATGTCAGTGCCAGAAACTTGGGAAATGTGCCACCCATATGCCAGGCCTCAAGCAGGTTGATGGTCAGTTGAGATATGGCAATATGCATCGTTATGTATCATTAATCTGTTATTTACTGACCTTCTTAGAACCTGGCATTGTGCTAAGGCTGTGCACCAATAAACCTGTCAGGTAGGTATCCTTATACGATTTTTCAAATACTATATACTTGATCAAGGTCAGAGGTGGCAGATGCAAAGTTGGAAGCAGGTAGATCCGATTCTTTTTTTTTTTTTTTTTTTTAACAGGGACAGAGAGAGAGTCAGAGAGAGGGATAGCTAGGGACAGACAGACAGGAATGGAGAGAGGTGAGAAGCATCAATCATTAGTTTTTTTTCGTTGCCATTGCGACACCTTAGTTGTTCATTGATTGCTTTCTCACGTGTGCCTTGACCGCGGGCCTTCAGCAGACCGAGCAAACTCTTGCTGGAGCCAGCGACCTTGGGTCCAAGCTGGCAAGCTTTTGCTCAAGCCAGATGGGCCGCTCTCGAGCTGGTGAGCTCGGGGATTCGAACCTGGGTCCTCTGCATCCCAGTCCGACGCTCTATCCACTGCGCCACCGCCTGGTCAGGGAAAGGTAGGTCCGATTCTACACTCCAGGCTCTTTAGTATTGTCAGGCGTCTTTCCTGTCAGGCGCAGGAGAGCAGCTAGGTATCGAGGGAATCTGGAGAGAGGTGGAAGTGAGAAGTGGGCAAATGGGTGTTTGTGGGCTCAGAGTAGCAGGTTCACAGCAGTTGGGGGAGCCCACCCTTAGCCATCTGCATGCATGAAATGCCATAATGTATACAGTTTCTCTTTCAAAATGCTCCTGTCACCCTCACAGGCAGCATCAAAAGCCACAGTGAATACAGTGGGAGGCTCAGAGAAGGTAGGAGGTGCCCATGTAGATGTGTGGGGATTTGTTCCCGGTACTTCTAGAGCAATGCCTCAGGGTGTACATAGGCCCCCCAGCCTGGCTGTGCTGAGAGGACAAACGGTGGGAGAACGCCCCTGGCAGGGGCCGGAGAAACAGGAAGTAAGGGTTGACCATCTCTCTGGGGTGGGATGAGAGGAGAGGGACGGCCTGATTGGAAGGGCCTTGGCTGGGAGGTGGGAGCTGTACTGAGCCTCATCGTCTTCCCGTCTTGGCACAGCAAGACCAGATCCTGGAGAGCCCTCAGGCCACCTCCTCTCTGCGGAGATGCAGGAGCCCAGAGCCACACAAATATGGTCGGAGAAATCGAACCCATGGGGTGTGGGTATGAATGTCTCTGTTGGGGGAATAAAAAGAAGGGGGACCTGACAAGTTGAAATTTAAAAAGTGTTTTATTTTTTTGAAGATTTTTCTTATTGAATTTAGAAAGAGGAGAGAGAAAGGTATGGGGGGGAGGGTTGAAAAGTATCAACTCATAGCAGTTGCTTCTTGTATATGCCTTGACCAGGCAAGCCCAGGGTTTCCAACCAGCGACCTCAGCATTTCAGATCAACGCTCTATCCACTGCGCCACCACAGGCCAGGTGAGATTTAAGAAGTTTTTTGTTTTTATAAAAAATTTACCCCCTTGTGTGCAGTCCTGAATTGTCCCAGGTAACGAAGATGGGAAATCTGCTCGAGTAAAGTGTAAACTGGCTGAGGACCCGGTCTGACCGACTACTCAGGGCATTTCAGCCAGCACGCCTCAGTGAGGGGAGGTTTTATATCCTGACTCTAGCCTCACTGGCTACGTAGCTTCAGGCAGGTCACCCGCCTTCTCTGAGCTTCAACTTCTTCACTAGCAAAGAGAACTAACAATAACACCTGCCTCATAGTGGAAATTGTGAATTCCCTTGTCTGCCTCTGACCTATTTCTCTAGCTCTCCCCAGGCTATTATTGTTCCCTTGACTATTTATTTGCACATTGGGAGTTTCCTGAGGGTACAAAGAGTGTGAGGGGTGCCTGCCAGGCCTACAGAAGCCAAGGAGTCAGGAAAGTCAACTGCTGACCAAGTAAGAGCCAGTAGTTGACTCTGCTTCCTGAAGTAGGTGCAGGAGGATTGCAACATTTGCTTCTTAATTTTTTTTTTTTTTGGAACATGTCCCTGTTTTAGGATTTTTTAAAAGGAAAGGATTGTGCCCTCAGTATACACCTACGCTCACACATATGCACATACAATTTTGCATATTCAAATAACCAATTGAAAATCTCAGTGTACGAGACATCATGTAAAAAGCCCAAACTAATCTTCTGGAGAAGGAGACACCATGCAGAGTTCTAAATCGTTCTAGTCCTCCCAGACCAGGTGCTGATCACAAGTTCATAAGTGAGCCCATCTGAGATCAGCAAAGACCAGTAGAAAAATCACCCAAGTGAGCCCAGACCAAATTGATAATGTGCAGAATCATAAGCTAAATAATGGTTATTGTTAAAACTATTAAATTTGGAGATGGCTTATTATACAGAAAGTGCTAACTGTTACAATCTCCATGAAGAAACTTGGAAATGCTATTGGTGGACACAAAAGAAGATCTGAATGAATGGAAAGATATACCATGTTCCTGGATAAGAAGAATCAAGATCATAGAAATGTCAATATTCCCTTAATTTATAACTTAAATGAGCTACAAATGAAATTAAAATGGTATCTTTTTTTTTGTTGTTGTTTTTTATGACTTCAACTATTTATTGAGCACATATCCAATATTTTTTTTAATGTATCATTATTTTTTATGATTTTTTTAATTTTTATTTTTATTAATTTTAATGGGTGACATTAATAAATCAGGGTACATATGTTCAAAGGAAACATCTCCAGGTTATCTTATCATTCAATTATGTTGCATACCCATCACCCAAAGTCAAATTGTCCTCTGTCACCTTCTATCTGGTTTTCCCTGTGCCCCTCTCCTCCTCCCTAACCCACCCTCTCCTCCCTCCCCCCACCCCATAACCACCACACTCTTGTCCGTGTCTCATAGTCTCACTTTTATGATCCACCTATGTATGAAATCATGCTGTTCTCAGTTTTTTTCTGATTTATTTATTTCACTGCATATAATGTTATCAAAGTCCATCCATTTTGTTGTAAATAATCTGATGTCATCATTTCTTATGGATGAGTAGTATTCCATAGTATATATGTACCATAGCTTTTTAATCCACTCATCCTCTGACAGACACTTGGGCTGTTTCCAGATCTTCACTATTGTGAACAATGCTGCCACGAACATGGGGGCGCATTTCGTCTTTTCGAACAGTGCTATGGTGTTCTTAGGGTATATTCCTATAAGTGGGATAGCTGGGTCAAAAGGCAGTTCAATTTTTAATTTTTTGAGGAATCTCCATACTGTTTTCCACAGTGGCTGCACCAGTCTACATTCCCACCAGCAGTGCAGGAGGGTTCCCTTTTCTCCACATCCTCACCAGCACTTGTTCTGTGTTGTTTTGCAGATGAGCACCATTCTGACTGGTGTGAGGTGATATCTCATTGTGGTTTTAATTTGCATTTCTCTAATGATTAGTGATGTTGAGCATTTTTTCATATGCCTATTGGCCATCTGTATGTCCTCTTTGGAGAAATTTCTATTCATTTCTTTTGCCCATTTTTTGATTGGATTGTTTGTGTTCCTGGTGTTGAGTTTTATAAGTTCTTTATAAATTTTGGTTATTAACCCCTTATCAGACGTGCTGTCGAATATGTTCTCCCATTGTGTAATTTGTCTTTTTATTCTGTTCTTATTGTCTTTAGCTGTGCAAAAACTTTTTAGTTTGATATAGTCCCATTTGTTAATCCTGCTTTTTATTTCATTTGCCCATAGACATAAATCGGCAAATATATTGCTGCTACAGATGTCGGAGAGCTTGCTGCCTATGTTTTCTTCTAAGATGCTTATGGTTTCACGGCTTACGTTTAAGTCTTTTATCCATTTTGAGTTTGTTTTTGTGAATGGTGTAAGTTGATGGTCTAGTTTCATTTTTTTGCAGGTAGATGTCCAGTTTTCCCAACACCATTTGTTAAAGAGGCTGTCTTTACTCCATTGTATGTTCTTTCCTCCTTTGTCAAATATTAGTTGTCCATAAAGCTATGGGTTTATTTCTGTGTTCTCTGTTCTGTTCCATTGATCTATGTGCCTGTTCTTATGCCAGTACCAGGCTGTCTTGAGTATAATGGCCTTGTAGTAAACCTTGATATCTGGAAGAGTGATACCTCCTGCTTTATTTTTTCTTTTAAGATTGCTGAGGCTATTTGTGTTCTTTTTTGGTTCCATATAAATTTTTGGAATATGTGTTCTATATGTTTGAAGTATGTCATTGGTATTTTAATTGGTATTGCATTGAATTTATAAATTGCTTTGGGTAATATAGACATTTTAATGATGTTTATTCTTCCTAGCCATGAGCACGGTATATGCTTCCACTTGTTTGTATCTTCCTTGATTTCTTTTATCAATGTTTTATAATTTTCTGAGTACAAGTCCTTAACCTCCTTGGTTAAATTTATTCCTAGGTACTTTATTTTTTTGGCTGCAATAGTGAAGGGGATTGTTTCCTTAATTTCTTTTGCTGACAGTTCATTGTTGGTAAATAGAAATGCCTCTGATTTCTGAGTATTAATTTTATATCCTGCCATCTTGCTGAATTCATTTATCAGGTCCAGTAGTTTTTTTGTTTTTTTTTAAATTTAAAAAATTTTTATTTTATTCATTTTAGAGAGGAGACACAGAGTGAGAAAGAGAGAGAGAGAGAGAAAGAGAGAAAGGGGGGAGGAGCTGGAAGCTCAACTCCCATATGTGCCTTGACCAGACCAGTGCAGGGTTTTGAACTGGCGACCTCAGTGTTCCCAGGTCGACACTTTATCCACTGCGCCACCACAGGTCAGGCCCAGGTCCAGTAGTTTTTTGACTGAGACTTTAGGGTTTTCTATGTACAATATCATATCATCTGCAAATAATGACAGTTTTACTTCTTCTTTTCCAATTTGGATTCCTTATATTTCTTCTTCTTGTCTGATTGCTGTAGCTAGGACTTCCAGAACTATGTTAAATAAGAGTGGTGAAAGGGGGCACCTCTGCCTGGTTCCTGATCTTAAGGGGATTGCTTTTAATTTTTGTCCATTTAGTATGATGTTTGCTGTGGGTTTGTCGTAGATGGTCTTTATCATGTTAAGGAATGTTTCCTGTATTCCCACTTTACTGAGAGTTTTGAGCATGAATGGGTGCTGGATTTTATCAAATGCCTTTTCTGCATCTATTGAAATTATCATGTGATTTTTGTCCTTCCTTTTGTTTATGTGATGAATCACATTGATTGACTTGCGAATATTGGACCAGCATTGCCTCTCCAGAATAAATCCCAGTTGATCATGGTGTATGATTTTTTTCATATATTGCTGGATCCAGTTGGCTAATATTTTGTTGAGAATTTTAGCATCTAAATTCATCAGGGATATAGGCCTATAATTTTCTTTCTTTGTGTTGTCTTTGCCCAGTTTTGGGATCAGAATTATGCTCGCCTCATAAAATATGGTATCTTTTTACAAATCAGATAAGCTGATTTTTAAAAATCCAAAATAGCAAAGGAAGAGGAACTGTCTGCTGAGACTCCTTGGATCTCAGACAGTATCAAAAGTTCATTGACCCACCCATGAGCCTCAGGCTATGAACCTCTATGTTAGAACTTCTCAATGATAAAGCCCAGGTTCTTCTTTCTACATTTTGTAAGACAGTCCTCTCCGAGCCCACTCCCAATGTCACAAGGATGGATGATTAAGCTCCTCCCCCATTCCTGAAACCTTTCTGGGTTCCCAGCCCTATCTAGTCCTAGTAATTTCTTAATATCTACCTTGATTCTACTTGAAGCTGCTTATTCTCTTATTCAAAGGCCCTGAAGGCCAATGTCCATTTACCTACTCCCTCCACCTAGTCTGGATGAAGTAGTTATGGCTGACTTGCTTGGGATTTTCTTCACCACAGTGACCATGGAAGAAAGGCTTGGTACCTGCTCAGGGTCAGGACCTGGCCACATCTACTCTCAGAAGCCCTCAGTACCACTGACATGACCTTGGATCATGGTTCTTAGCCACATCAACCCTCCTTCCCAGCCAGGCAGCATGGTTGGCTCTGTGCTCCTTAGCTGACCCCTCCGCCTTCCCTTGAATGAACTTAAGGTAGGAAATCAAGAAGTACCACTGGCATCTTTTACAAGGCCCAAGCCTCTGCTGTCTAGTTTCCCAGTGGCTTCAGAGCAGGCTGCTCTAGCCAATCCTTGCTCAGACTAATGTTCAGGTAGAAATGTCTTCCTACTAAATAACATTTCCAACAGACATTTCAAATGAACCCTTTGCTTGAAGTAGAAGTGGAACAATTTCTACATAAGGAATTAGATAGTGGAGTCATTTTAAATATATATTCCACAGACCCATATATTTTACTGTGAAAATACTGATGCCAGGGAGTGATTTTAAAGGCTATGGTTATACCTGTAATTTACAACTTATAGGCCATGAACACACACATTATAGACATAGGCTTTGGAGTCACAGAAATCTAGATTTGATTTTTGCTTCTGCCTCTCACTAGGTATGATTGTTAACAAGGTACTTAATTTTATTAGGCTTCAGTTTCTAACTGGAAAAACAGCATAGCAGCACCTACCTTCATTAACCGCGTGAGCAGTGCGGACATTCATGTACGTCCTTGTGCCTCCTGACCATCCAGAGGACAATAGTAACAAAAATTTTTATTTTAAAAATGTGTAAGGCAACATTGAAAAAAGGCAAATGTATGTTCTTCTTATTTCCATAAATTGGTTATCAAACAAACATGATTTTAAGTTAATAAAACTGTAATTGGAACTAACTTCATTTTTTGAGAAAATACTCACTCCCGGGGGTCAGCGAGCTTGAAAGAAACTCACTACTCAAAGGGTTAAAGTGAGGATAAAATGAAAGAATGCAAGCATAGCATGTGTAGCAGCACATGGTGAGTATTCATGTTTGTTTGTTCGTTTTTGTGAAAGAGAGAGACAGACAGACAGGAAGGGAGAGAGATGAGAAGCATCAACTCATAGTTGTGGCACCTTAGTTGTTCATTGATTGCTTTCTCATATGTACCTTGACCGAGGGGCTCCAGCTGAGCCAGAGATCCCTTATTCAAGCCAGCAACTTTGGGCTTCAAGCCAGCAACCTTTGGGCTCAAGCCAGCAACCATGGGGTCATGTCTGTGATCCCACGCTCCAGCCAGTGACCCCATGCTCAGGCTGCTGAGCCCGCACTTAAGCTGGCAGCCTTGGGGTTTCAAACCTGGGTCCTCAGTGTCCCAGTCCGACATTCTATCCACTGCGCCACTGCCTGGTCAGGCTAATGTTTGTTCTTAATACTATTAAGAAAGAGGTCATTCTGTGGCATTCCTGCAGATTCAAAGGATATAATGAGATTACGTAAGGAATTCCTGCCTCTGGCCGTCAGTGTGTTTGCAACAGACATGACAGGATGCCAGGACAATATTGGTGACACATTGAAAATGGAACTTTTATAGTATTATTTATTTTCAGTTTCCTAGGAAATAGTCTATAGTATTCTGAAAACCCAGCAAGCTCTCTAGCTGCTACAGCTTCATAAGTGCTATGAATGCCTCTATTCTGTATACATGTGCGAAATATTATTGCCGCACCTTGAACCAAAGGCAAGGAAACCCCTAGGTCTGCAGAATGTTTACAGTATTTGTCCATTGCCATGGATACTGGATCAAGAGCAGGCGCCAATAACATGAACAGGATGTAGGGTTTAGGGCAGCTAACAATGGTGGAAACTATTCTCGCTCTTAATGGGTCATTCTTGGGTAATATTTGTAAAATGTTTGGGAGGTGAGGCAGGCTGCTGAGAACATGACTTTGGACATTTCATCTAACACTGCTGACAAGCAGCTTGATGAAATACTGAGGATTTAGGGACCTAGGTCTGCCACCAGATCAGCTGTGTGGCTTTGGGGGTACTCTGCTTCATAGGCCCTCTGTCTCTCCCAGGGTCAAGTGAAGGGGCCTGTCTGAAGATTTCTACAGTCCCTTCCAGCATTCTGATTACAAGTAGACACAAACATGGCTTTATCTCACATCCTGTGTAGATTACTGCAATTCTGGCAAAATCAGGCAAAATTAAGAAAGATTTTTGGAGGTATCAAAGATAAGTGATGCTAGTTGACCAGCCTGGACTTTCTTTTTCTGTTTTTACCGGTCTTGTTCACAAACAGGTTCCAGCTGGCACTCACACTGTCTTGGAGACAGATTTCTCCCTCCTACAAGGGGAGGAAGCAACTTGGCTCTTGTTAGCAAAGTGTCAAGAATTAAATGGAAATCAGATCCAGTAACCAAACTCACACTGTCCTTGGAGTCCTCAAGATGCCAGAATTCAGCAGCAGTTGGTTTATTGCAACATGATTGGGTCTTATCACAATACTATTTATTTAAGTTAAAAATACATGCTCACAGCCCTGGCCAGTGGCTCAGTGGATAGCACATCAGCCCAGCATATAGACATCCCAGGCTCAATTCCAGGTCACAGGAGAAGTGACCATCTGCTTCTCTCCCCCTCCTTTTCCCCTTTCTCTCCCTTTCCCCTCCTGCAGCCAGTTGTTCGATTGGTTCGAGGGTGACCCAAGGCACTGAGGATAGCTCAGTTGGTCCAAGCGTGTCAGTCTCAGGCACTAAAGATACCTCGGTACTTGAGCATTGGCCCAAGATGGGGCTGCTGGGTGGATCCCAGTCAGGACTCATTCAGGAGCCTGCCTCACTATCTCCCCTCCTCTCACCTAAAACAAAACAAACAAAAAACAACAATGTACATTTTGCAAGAATACTTGCAAAGCAAACACATTGGAATCATTGCCTGTGAATAGGGGCAGGAGGAAAAGCAAATAAACAGATCAAGAGGGGAATAGACACTGAGACTGAAGAGAGGATAAAATTTACCCAAGGTAATACAGCTAGATAAATGAGGTAACAGTTTGAACAGAGCTGTCACTCAAAAGCCAAGGACCCTATTCCATTATATTTTGCTGTCTTTGTTCTTAATGGAAACAAAACAATAACAACAAATGATGGAAATATGACTTGTGATTTATCAGTTCTCTCAGAGGGCTGCTATGTTTTTACTTTTTCCCTAGAAAGTAGAGTATCTGCAGAATTCCCTCTGAAGGAGCTTTATCTTGATTAGATCTTGTATTTTTTGAGTGATTTCATTTCCCAGTAGCACAAAAGAAACGTACTTAATTGAAGTAAGGTTTTCTGAGATTGTTTCAGGGTAAATAATTCCAGTTCACTGAGAATTTAGAGGACTCTAGAGGGTTAGAAAGTGGAAAGTTTTTCCAAAAAAAATTTTTTCTTTAACGAGAGAGAGACAAAGAAACAGAGACAGAGACAGAGAAAAAGAGAGAGAAAGACTGACAGACAGGAAGGGAGAGAGATGAGAAGTATTAACTTGTAGTTGCATCACTTTAGTTATTTATTGATTGCTTCTCATATGTGCCTTGCTACAGCCAGCAACCTTGGGCTCAAGCCAGCAACCTTGAGTTCAAGCCAGCAACCTTGGGCTCAAGCCAGTGACCTTGGGCTTCAAGTCAGTGACCTTCGTGTTCAAGCCAGTGTCCACAAGATCACGTCTATGATTCCATGCTCAAGCTGGCGATCCTGTTCTCAAGCTGGTGAACCTGCACTCAAGCCAGATGAGCCCATGCTCAAGCCAGCAAGCAACCTTGGGGTTTCGAACCTGGGTCCTTAGCATCCCAGGTCAATGCTTTATCCACTGTGTCACCATTGGTCAGGCTCAAAGTTTATTTCTTAATGTGGTGTACCCCTCGCGTAGGGATGGACCCCGAAATACTATGTCAGGTAATTTGTGAAGGAGCTTCTGCCTATTTTTGTCTGAGGAATCTACACTGTGGTGGCATCTTTACAGGAATTGACACCTGGGGAAAAGGCAAAATAAGAATATTTGGCCTGACCAGGCGTTGGTGCAGTGGATAGAGCAGTGGTCTGAGATGCTAAGGATGCAGGTTTGAAGTCCTGAGGTCGCCGGCTAAAGTGCAGGCTCACCATCTTGAGCACAGGGTCACCAGCTTGAGTGTGCGGTCATATATATGAACCCAAAGTCGTTGGCTTGAGCAAGGGGTCACTGGTTCAGCTGGTTAAGGCACATATGAGAAACAATCAATAAACAACTATAAGTTGATGCTTCTAGTTTTCTCCCTTCCTGTGTCTGTCCCTCTCTCTCTCTCTGCCCTTAGCTTTAAAAAAATATTCATATGTGAGGGAGCAAGATGGCGACAGAGTAGGCGGACGTACCAACTTCCAACTCCCAGAACCAAAGTGGATTACAACTCAATTTTAAGAACCATCACCTGGATAAACCAACTTTGAACAAAACTAAGTGGACTCTTCAACCAAGGAACACAGAAGAAGCCACATTGAGACTGGTAGGAATAGCGAAAACGCGAAGAGGGCTGCCCAGCTCCCCGGAGCAAACGGCAGCCCGGAGAGACCCGTGTGGCGGGAGGAGATTTTCGCGGAGAGGGAGGGACCTGGGTCCCAGGAACCAAGCCCCAGCCTGCAGTCCCAGAGCCAAGAAGAGGCGTTTGGACAGTTTTGAGCTGTGAAACAAGTGAGGGAGCTCCCAGGCCTACAGTGTGGAGTATTAGGTCCCTTCCTACTCTGCTGAGGGCTGCTTAAGGTTTTGGGGCGGCAGGACGCTGAAAGGCGGTTCTGTCGGCGTGGGCAGAGGCCAAGCCGGTGGGAGATCGGTCTAGCCCAGAGGGTCGGAGGGTAAGCGCGAGAGCGGTCTGGAAGCTGCGGGCCCGCCTTTAATCCCACTTACGGGGACAAAGCGGGAGGCCAGGAACAGGCAGGCCCTGCGCAAGCAGGCCCTGACCGCGGGGACCGGGCTAGGACCAGGGATGGGCAGGGGCTCGTGGCTGAGCTGACGTTACCAGTCCGCCCCCCCCCCCCCCGCCGCCCGCCGGAGAAACCGCGGTTGGCCAGTATACGTGCGCGAGCGGGCTCCGAGCGCGGGAACGGGGTGGACCCCGAGACAGGCGGAGGCTCGCAGCTGAGCCCACGGCTGCTATCCCCATCCGGCCGGAGAAACCCCGGATAGCGTTAATAGGTGCACGAGCGGGCTCCGAACGCGGGGGCGGGGTAGAGTCCGGGACGAGCGGAAGTACACAGCTCGGCGGAAGCCAGCAAACACGCCTGCCCCAATAAACCTTGGTTTCCGACCCTGCGCAAAGGGCCCTGGCCTCGAGGGCGGGGCTAAAGCTCCTGACGGGCAAAAGCTTACAGCTGAGAGCACGTCAAAAGCCCCGCCTAACCCGCGGAACTGTAGCGAGCAGGCTCCGACTGCTGGTTCTGGGCGGAAATCCGGAAATAGGCTGGGTCCGCAGCTGAGGAAAGGTGCTCGCCTCTACCCTTGGTGCTAATCTTGTGGCTTCAGTGACAGCCCCTCCCACGGAGGAGAGGCAGAAATCACAGCAAAAGCCACAGTGGGCTGTCGCTGGCAACGCTCATACCCAACCACCCTAGGCGCCGGCAGAGGGGGTGGGGGGCCTGCAGATAGACCACACCTAGAGAACACAAAGGCAACACCTACTGGACTCCAGTGGCCACAACTTGCTTATACACAGAAAAAATGGGCAGGCAGAGGAATGCAAACCAAATGAATCAAGAGAAATCCCCAGAGAAGGACCTGAATGAACCAGATATAACCAAATTACCAGAAGCAGAATTTAGAATAATGATAGTTAGGATGTTCAAAGAAATTAGAGCAACAATGGATAGTCATTATGAACACCTAAATAAAGAGGTAACAAGTATAAAAAATGAAATTGAAATAATAAAAAAGAATCAGACAGAAATGACAAATACAGTATCAGAACTGAAGACCACAATGGAAGGAATTAAAAGCAGGATGGATGACGCTGAGGATCGAATAAGCGAGTTAGAGGACACAATAAACAAAGGCACAGAAGCAGAGAAGAAAAAGGAAAAGAGACTTAAAAAATGTGAGGAAACTCTAAGGGAGCTTTGCGACAACATGAAGAGAAACAACATTCGCATCATAGGGGTGCCTGAAGAAGAGGAGAGAGGACAGGAAATGGAAACTTTGTTCAATCAAATTATAGCAGAAAACTTTCCTAAATTAAGGCTGGGAAACACTCCACACATTCAAGAAGCACACAGAACTCCATTAAGGAGAAACCCAAAAAAATCTACACCAAGACACATCATAGTTAAAATACCAAAGCTAATGGATAAAGAAAAAATTTTAAAAGCTGCTAGAGAAAAAAAGACTATCACCTACAAAGGAGCCCCCATAAGGATGACATCGGACTTCTCAACAGAAACACTTGAGGCCAGAAGGGAATGGCAAGAAATAATCAAAGTAATGCAGAACAAGAACCTACAACCAAGACTACTTTATCCAGCAAGGCTAACGTTTAAAATTGAAGGAGAAATAAAGAGCTTCCCAGAAAAAGAAAGCCTCAAGGAATTCATAAAAACCAAACCAATTCTGCAAGAGATACTAAGGGGCCTCTTGTGAAAAGTTTAAAGGGAGGAATGAATAGAGCAAAAGAAGAATACAGCTTTAAAGAATAAAATGGCAATAAACAACTACATATCAATAATAACCTTAAATGTAAATTGATTAAATGATCCAATCAAAAGACATAGGGTAGCTGCATGGATAAAGAAACAGGACCCATACATATGCTGTCTACAAGAGACACACCTTAAAATAAAAGATGTTCATAGACTGAAGGTAAAAGGATGGAAAAAAATATTTCATGCAAATGGAAATGAAAAAAAAGCAGGGGTAGCAATACTTATATCAGACAAAATGGACTTTAAAACAAAGGCTGTAGTAAGAGATAAAAGAGGACACTACATAATGATAAAGGGAACAATTCAACAGGAAGATATAACTATTGTAAATATCTATGCACCAAATATACGAGCCCCGACATACATAAAGCAGACTTTGATGGATATAAAGGGCGAGATTAACAGCAATACTATCATAGTAGGGGATTTCAATACCCCTCTAACAACACTGGATAGATCCTCAAGAAAGAAAATTGATAAAGAAACAGCAGACTTAAAGGAGACACTAGATCAACTTGATTTAATAGATATCTTCAGAACTTTTCACCCTAAAGCAGTAGAATATACATTCTTCTCAAGCGCTCATGGTACGTTTTCTAGGATAGACCACATGTTAGGACACAAAAATGGTCTCAATAAATTTAAGAAGATTGAAATCATATCAAGCATTTTCTCTGATCACAATGCCATGAAACTAGAAATTAACCACAAAAGAAAAACTGAAAAATACTCAAACACTTGGAAACTAAATAGCTTGTTATTAAATAATGAATGGATTAACAATGAGATCAAAGAAGAAATAAAAAAGTTTCTAGAAACAAATGATAATGAGCATACATCAACTCAAAATTTATGGGACACAGCAAAAGCAGTTCTGAGAGGGAAGTTTATTGCACTACAGGCATATCATAAGAAGCTAGAAAAAGCTCAAATAAGCAACTTGACCCTGCATCTAAAAGAACTAGAAAAACAACAACAAATAAAACCCAAGACAAGTAGAAGAAAGGAAATAATAAAGGTCAGAGCAGAAATAAATGACATAGAGGCTAAGGAAACAATACAGAGAATCAATGAAACAAGAAGCTGGTTCTTTGAAAAGGTAAACAAGATTGATGAACCTTTAACTAGACTCACCAAGAAAAAAAGAGAGAGGACTCAAATAAACAAAATTAGAAAGGACAGTGGAGAAATAACAACTGACACAACAGAAATACAAAGCATTGTAAGAAAATACTATGAAGAACTATATGCCAAAAAATTAGACAATCTTGGTGAAATGGACAAATTTCTTGAATCATATAACCTTCCAAAAATCAATCTGGAAGAATCAGAACACCTAAACAGACCAATTACAGCAAATGAGATCGAAACAGTTATCAAAAAACTCCCAAAAAAGAAAAGTCCTGGGCCTGATGGCTTCACAAGTGAATTCTATCAAAAATTCAAAGAAGAACTAACTCCTATTCTCCTGAAGCTATTTCAAAAAATTCAAGAGGAAGGAAGAATTCCAAACTCCTTTTATGAGGCGAGCATAATTCTGATCCCAAAACCGGGCAAAGACAACACAAAGAAAGAAAATTATAGGCCTATATCCCTGATGAATTTAGACGCTAAAATTCTCAACAAAATATTAGCCAACCGGATCCAGCAATATATGAAAAAAATCATACACCACGATCAAGTGGGATTTATTCTGGAGAGGCAAGGCTGGTTCAATATTCGCAAATCAATCAATGTGATTCACCACATAAACAAAAGGAAGGACAAAAATCACATGATAATTTCAATAGATGCAGAAAAGGCATTTGATAAAATCCAGCACCCATTCATGCTCAAAACTCTCAGTAAAGTGGGAATACAGGGATCATTCCTTAACATGATAAAGGCCATCTATGATAAACCAACAGCAAACATCATACTAAATGGACAAAGATTAAAAGCAATCCCCTTAAGATCAGGAACCAGGCAGGGTTGCCCACTTTTACCACTCTTATTCAACATAGTTCTGGAAGTCCTAGCTACAGCAATCAGACAAGAAGAAGAAATAAAAGCCATCCAAATTGGAAAAGAAGAAGTAAAACTGTCATTATTTGCAGATGATATGATATTGTATATTGAAAACCCTAAAGTCTCAGTCAAAAAACTACTGGACCTGATAAATGAATTCAGCAAGGTGGCAGGATATAAAATTAATACTCAGAAATCAGAGGCATTTCTATACACCAACAATGAAATATCAGCAAAAGAAATTAAGGAAACAATCCCCTTCACTATTGCAGCCAAAAAAATAAAGTACCTAGGAGTAAATTTAACCAAGGAGGTTAAGGACTTGTACTCAGAAAATTATAGAACATTGATAAAAGAAATCAAGGAAGATACAAACAAGTGGAAGCACATACCGTGCTCATGGCTAGGAAGAATAAACATCATTAAAATGTCTATATTACCCAAAGCAATTTATAAATTCAATGCAATACCAATTAAAATACCAATGACATACTTCAAAGATATAGAACACATATTCCAAAAATTTATATGGAACCAAAAAAGAACACGAATAGCCTCAGCAATCTTAAAAAGAAAAAATAAAGCAGGAGGTATCACTCTTCCTGATATCAAGGTTTACTACAAGGCCATTATACTCAAGACAGCCTGGTACTGGCACAAGAACAGGCACATAGATCAATGGAACAGAACAGAGAACCCAGAAATAAACCCACAGCTTTATGGACAACTGATATTTGACAAAGGAGGAAAGAACATACAATGGAGTAAAGACAGCCTCTTTAACAAATGGTGTTGGGAAAATTGGACATCTACCTGCAAAAAAATGAAACTAGACCATCAACTTACACCATTCACAAAAACAAACTCAAAATGGATAAAAGACTTAAATGTAAGCCGTGAAACCATAAACATCTTAGAAGAAAACATAGGCAGCAAGCTCTCCGACATCTGTAGCAGCGGTATATTTGCCGATTTATCTTCATGGGCAACTGAAATAAAAGGCAAGATAAACAAATGGGACTATATCAAACTAAAAAGTTTTTGCACAGCTAAAGACAATAGGAACAGAATAAAAAGACAAACCACACAATGGGAGAACATATTTGACAGCACATCTGATAAGGGGTTAATAACTAAAATTTATAAAGAACTTATAAAAAGCAACACTAGGAAGACAAACAACCCAATCAAAAAATGGGCAAAAGAAATGAATAGAAATTTCTCCAAAGAGGACATACAGATGGCCAATAGGCATATGAAAAAATGCTCAACATCACTAATCATTAGAGAAATGCAAATTAAAACCACAATGAGATATCACCTCACACCAGTCAGAATGGCACTTATCAGCAAAACAACACAGAATAAGTGCTGGCGAGGATGTGGAGAAAAGGGAACCCTTCTGCACTGCTGGTGGGAATGCAGACTGGTGCAGCCACTGTGGAAAACAGTTTGGAGATTCCTCAAAAAATTAAAAATTGAACTGCCTTTTGACCCAGCTATCCCACTTTTAGGAATATACCCTAAGAACACCATAGCACTGTTCTAAAAGAAGAAATGCGCCCCCATGTTCGTGGCAGCATTGTTCACAATAGCGAAGATCTGGAACCAGCCCAAGTGTCCGTCAGAAGACGAGTGGATTAAAAAGCTATGGTACATATATACTATGGAATACTACTCAGCCATAAGAAACGATGACATCGGATCATTTATAACAAAATGGATGTACCTTGATAACATTATACGGAGTGAAATAAGTAAATCAGAAAAAAAGAAAAACTGAGAACAGCACGATTACATACATAGGTGGGACATGAAAGTGAGGGTATGAGACATGGACAAGAGAGTGGTGGTTATGGGATGGGGGGAGGGAGGGAAGAATGGGATAGGGAGGAGGGGAGGGACGCAGGGAAAACCAGATTGAAGGTGACAGAGGACAATTTGACTTTTGGTGATGGGTATGCAACACAATTGAATGATAAGATAACCTGGAGATGTTTTCATTGTACATATGTACCCTGATTTATTGGTGTCACCCCATTAGAATTAATAATAATAAAATATATATTAAAAAAAAATATTCATATGTATTTGATTTTATTAGTAAAATTATACACAGAAAGGATAAATCAGAAGTTAATATTTGTTATGTAAGGTAAATGAAAATAAGATTGCATTTTTCCTTCTTTTTTCTTAGAGAAATTGTACTTATGAGTTTATAATTAATATATCATAATATATATTATATATAACATAATATATTAACAATATATATTATAACATGTAATTAATATAACATAATGTATAACATAACAATATATTTGTATTTCTGAGTAAACTATATGTATAGGTCTTTTCACTGTCCCTTTGATATGTATGTCTCCTGTCTCCTAGCCACTGTGGGAGTTTAGCCTCTCCAAGCTATAACTACCTGCTTATCATTACAGATAGTTTTACCTTTTCTTAAGATGGGACAGATATCAACGTGTCTCTTGATGGCTTGCACTGAAAAGGACCCAGCATCACTGGGTACGGCTCCTCCCACAAGGTTTAACTTCAGGCTGATCACAAGGAAGCAGACAAAACTGAGGGACATTCTGCAACATAACTGTCCTGGGCTCTTCAAAAATGTAAGTCATTAAAGGCAAATGAACCTTTCTAGATTAGAGACTCAAAACTAATGGTAAGTAAATGCTCTGTGTGCTCTTAAATAGGATCCTGGATGCCCCCACCCCATCCTCCAAAAGGTTCTTAAAGGCATTATTAGCACCGCAAGAGAAGTCTAAATCTGAACTGTGGATAGGGTTATGTTCAATTTCCCGAGAATAATATGTTTAGGTTTATGTAACACAATGCCTGTGTTCTCCGTGGGGGGTGAGGGGGAGAAGAATGATACATGGAGGGAGAAGAAGAGAGGGATAAAAGCAAATGTTAACAACTAGTGAACCCAGGAGGTGAAGGGTAAATGGATGTTATCAAACTCTTCTTGTAACTTTCCTATCCACTGTGCCACCACTGTAAGGTGGAATTGTTTTCTTCATTTCTTTTCCTGGATTGTTCATTGTTAGTTTATTGAAATACAACTGATTTTTATGTGTTGATTGTGTATCCTGCAATGTTGCTGAATTTCTTAATTTGTTCTAAGAGGTATCTGCATGTGTGTCTTTATGTTTTTCTACATAAGATTATATCATCTGTGACAAAGATAATTTTACTTCTTCTTTTCTGATTTGAATGCATTTTACTCATTTTTCTTACATAATTCCTTTGGTAGATCTTCCAGTACTATGTTAAATGGAAGTGGTGAAAGCAGACATTCTTGCCTTGTACTGAATCTTAGAGGAAAAGTTTTCAGTCTTTCACTATTGAACTATGTTGGCTGTAGGTTTTTCACATGTGGCTTAAATTATGTGCAGGTAGTTTCCTTCTACTCCGAGTTTGTTGAGTGTTTTTTAATGATAAACTAGTGCTGAAATCTGTCAGATGTTTTTTCTGCACCAATAAAGATGATAATATGGTTTTTGTTCTTTCTGTTAATGTGGTATATTACATTAATTCTCTTTTATATTTAGCCATCTTTGCATTTCATGTATAAATTCCACTAGGTCATACTGTATAAATCTTTTAATATGCTGTTGAAGTTGGGTTGCTAGTATTTTGTTAAGGATTTTGCATCAATTTTCATTCAGAATGTGGTTCTGTAGTAGTTTCCATATAGTATATCTTTCTAGCTTTGGTATCATGGTAATGCGGTCTCATAAAATGAATTCAGCCTGACTGGTGGTGGCACGGTGGATAGAGCATTGACCAGGAACGCTCACTGAGGTCTCCAGTTGAAACCCTAGGTTGCCAGCTTTGGCCTGAGGTCACCAGCCTGAGCACAGGATCGCTGGCTAGGCTTAAGCCCAAAGTTGCTGGTTCAATTCCTGGTTAAGGCATGTATGAGAAGCAATCAGTCCATGACTAAGTGGAGCAATGAGTTGATGCTTCTCTCTCTCCCTTCCTCTCACTCTTGAGTCCTTTGGAAGAGCTTGAGAAGGATTGGTGTTAATTATTCTCAATATGTTTTGTATTATTCTCCAATAAAGGCATCGAGTCCTGGGCTTTTCTTTATTGGGAGGTTTTTGATTACTGATTCAGTATCCTTGTTATTGGTCTGTTCAGATTTTCTTTTTCTTGATTCAGTTTTTGTGTGTTTTCAGAAATTTATGCAATTTTGCTAAGCTATACAATTTGTTGGTGTACAATTATTCATAATATTTAACTTTATTTTTAAGGTATTAGAAGTAATCCTCTCAATTCTGATTTTTTTTTTTTTGTGACATACAGAGAGAGAGAGACAGAGAGAGGGACAGATAGGGACAGACAGACTGAAAGGGAGAGAGAAGAGAAGTATCAATTCTTCATTGTTGGACCTAATTGTACATCTCCTATGTGCTTTGACCCTCTAGGGCAGGGGTGCCCACACTTGTTCAGCTTGCGCTACTTATAAGATGACCAAGTCAAAATGATCTACCTACAATAAAAATGCAAAACAAATTTATTTCTTCTATATTATCATTATTTAAGTTATTATTATTACTATTTAATATTGTGTATTCTTCTTTCACCTTTCTCCTTCTCAGCTCTCTTTTCGGAGGAAAGTCAATGTCATAGTTTTTATGAACAGTCCGAAAAAGCCGCTCCACATTTCCCTTCTTTGGAATAGCAATGGCACACAGACAGATGAGGCAAATGCACTTAGAATATGACATAGTGAAAAAAATCCCCTCCCATTCTGTATGAAAGTGGTAGATTTTAGGCTTCTTACTCGGACCAGCTATGGCACTCATTTTTATACCCTTTGTTGTATTTAGTTTAAATAAATTGAAGGCTAACTATGCAGCAGTGTAACTGAACAAGTTAGCGCGGTTTAACGCGCATGCATAGGGTGTCAAAAGTTCAGACGTCAGATTGGCTACCCTGTATGCCAATCAAAAGACAAATGTCTTTTTAATGTCATGTGATCTACCCACACTTCCTTCGCGATCGACCAGTAGATCGCGATCGACGTATTGAGCACCCCTGATCTAGGAGCTAAAGCACAGCAAGCGACCCCTTGCTCAAGCCAGCAACCTTGGACTTCAAGCCAGTGACCATGGGGTCATGTCTATGATCCCATGCTCAAGCCAGCGACCCCACACTTAAGCTGGTGAGCCCACATTCAAGCTGGATGAGCCCGTGCACAAGCCGGTGACCTCTGGGTTCCCAACCTGGGTCCTCTGCATCCCAGTACGATGCCCATTCACTGCACCACCACCTTGTCAGGCTCATTTCTGATGTTTATTTGTATCTTTTTCCACTTAGTTACTCTAGTTAAGAATTTCACAATTCAATTGATCTTTTCAAAAAATCAACTCTTAGTGTTTTTAAATTTTTGTTCTTTTAATATATTTTTATTTCTATTTTGTTTATCTTTGCTCCGACTTCATTTTCTAAGTTTGAATTTAAGTTTTTTTTTAAATAACAGAAAACACAGACAAATTTATAAGCACGATACTTCATATATACAAGGGGGATACCCAGGGAAAAAATGATTCATCCATCGTTCTATGTTCTCAGGACCTCTCTCATTCTTTTTGGAATTTTTTTTTTTTTTTACAGGGGCAGAGAGAGAGTCAGAAAGAGGGTTAGATAGGGACAAACAGGAACGGAGAGAGACAAGAAACATCAATTATCAGTTTTTCATTGGGACTCCTTAGTTGTTCATTGATTGCTTTCTCATATGTGCCTGGACCCCGGCCTTCAGCAGACCGAGCAACCCCTTGCTCGAGCCAGTGACCTTGGGTCCAATTTGGTGAGCTTTTGATCAAACCAGATGAGCCCATGCTCAAGCTGGTGACCTCGGGGTCTCAAACCTGGGTCCTCCGCATCCCAGTCTGACGCTCTAACCACTGCACCACCGCCTGGTCAGGCCCTCTTTTTGGAATTTTAAAGAATATTATTTATTTAGAAATGTTTTCTGTTCCATTTTCACAGTTCACTCATTCTTAAAGTTCTGCACTTGAGTTTGTGTTCCACCAGAAAAAAAAACCATTCAAATCTGGTCTGCCGATTCCACAGGCTAGGGGTCTAGAAGGATAATTGGCGGGTGCAGGGTGGGCGAATCTGCTTCCTTTTATATCTGATCAGTTTGTGCGCTGAGGCAGAGGGAGGCAATGTGGGCTGAAGCCACAGGCCCTGCGGGGCTCCCTCACTTCTCCATTCTGGTGGAATCTTCTGTCTTGCCCTGTCCTGAGTTGTCTCCGGGGCTTCCCATAACTGCAGGCACTGGTCCCAGCTGGAAAGGCAACGTCTGCTTCGATTCCACTCCCAGAACTGGCGCAGTCTAACTGGTTCCTTTCTGGTGACTTGAGGTATAAAGGTGGATTGTCGATGGAAGATCTTTTTCAGTGCAGCCATTGACAGCTCTGCACTTCTCTCCTAGCTCTGCTTTCAGTGAGTCCCATAGGTGTCGGTGTTTTGTTTCTCATTTTCATTTGTCTCATGGTATTCTAAGTTTTCTTGTAACTTTTTTGACATTGGTTGTTTAAGAATGTGACTACTTTCCACAGATTTATGTATTTTTCAGTTTTTCTTCTGTTTGATTTCTAGTTTCATTTCATTGTGATCAGAAAATACATGCTGTATGATTTCAGTGTTCTTGAATTTGTTAAGATTTGTTATATCTCCTTGGAGAATGGACCCTTTTGTCGTTATATAGTGTCCCTTTGTGTCTCCTGTAGTAGATTTTGACCGGAAGTGTATTTTGTCTGATACTAGTATAGCTGCCCTTGCTCTCTTTTAGTTCCCATTTGCAGGAAACGCCTCTTTCCATCTCCTACCTTTCAGCCTATGTGAGTCCTGAGCCCTAAAATGAGTCTTGGGTAGACAGCACGTAGTTGAATCCTGGTTTCTTTAAACATTCATGTAAGCACATTACAAAACTTTATACTGTGTTCAAGTGACCCAGTTATGGGTCACTTGCTTGTTATGTTGGAGGGTGTGTGCACTTCAATTTGATTGTGTGTCATAAAATCCACTTCCAAAGTGCTTCTGACAGGTGATGCTTGTACCAACCCTGATGTCCATTTGCTATTTTCTTTAACTTTATGTTGTTCCCCCACTCCACCCCTAGAACTAAATGGTCAGTTATCACATGGGTGGGTATCGGTTTATTTGCTTGTCTTTAATTATTACTGAAGCTGAGCATTAGAGAAACCCTTCCCTTCTCTGGAAGTGACAAACCTCATTTTGTTCTCATTAATTTAGATCCATATCATTAACCCATTAAAAACCCTTCCCTTCTCTGGAACTCATGAGACTCATTTTGATCTCATTAATTTAGATCTAGGTCATTAACCCATTAGTAATCCTTTTGTTATAAGCACTGAAGGAAAAGATAAGATGAATATGTTGTGAGGATATAAAAGGTGACTACAGTTATAAATATGGTATTATATACAGTACTTTGAAATTTGCTGAGGGTAGACCTTCATTTTCTTACACATAAAAAAAGAGTTAACTATATCAGGTGAGGGATGTGTTAATTATATTGAGCTTCGTAATTATTTGTAATGTCTATGTATACCAAATTATCACATTTAACACTTTACTATATAATTATATTTCTCACTTATTACTCAATAAAATTGGAAAAATATTTTAAAAACAAGACAAGGAATAAAGTTGTGGAGGAAACTGAACTAGCATGGTGTTTGTTGTAAGGTAATTGGTACAGCCATGTGGAAAGCAGTATGGAAGTTCCTCAAAAAATTAAAATAGGACCCCCATATTATCCACCAATCCTATTTCTGCATATATGTCTAAAGGAAATGTTATATATTAAGATAACTGCACTCCCATGATCACTGCAGCAGTGTTCACAGTAGCCAAGATGTGGGAACAACCTAAATGTCCTCTTACAGATGAATGGAAAAGGAAAATGTAATAAGTATAAAATACAATATTTTACAGACAAGAAAATCCTGCCACTTGTGACAACATGGATGAATCTGGAGGGCATTAGACTAAGTGAAATAAGTCAAAGAGCAAAATAGAATAGTATGTGTAATTACACTTATATGTGTAATCTGAAGAAAAGTTAAACTGATAAAAAGAGGGTTGAATGGTTGTTGCCAAGGCCTGGGGTAGAACATGGGAGAGGCTGGTGAAAGGCTGCAAACTTTCAGTTCTAAAATGAATAAGTTGAGGATTTAATGTATATCATGGTGACAATAACTAATAATACTGTGTTGTATAATTGAAATATTTGCCAAGTAGACCTTAAGCATCGTTACAAAAAGAAAAACAAAAGTGGTAACTGTGTGAGGTGATGGCTGTGTTAACTTGATCATGGGACTCCTTTCATGATGTATATACCATTTACACTTCACCTATATTACGATTATATATATATATATATATATATATATATATATATATATATATATATATATATATATATATATTTATTTACAGGGACAGAGAGAGGAATAGATAGGGATAGACAGACATGAACGGAGAGAGATGAGAAGTATCAATCATTAGCTTTTCCGTTGCCATTGTGATACCTTAGTTGTTCATTCTCACATGTAGATTGCTTTCTCACGTGTGCCTTGACTGCGGGCCTTCAGCAGACCGAGCCACCCCTTGCTGGAGCCAGCGACCTTGGGTCCAAGCTGGCAAGCTTTTGCTCAAGCCAGATGGGCCCGCGCTCAAGCTGGCGAGCTCGGGGTCTTGAACCTGGGTCTTCCGCATCCCAGTCCGACGCTCTATCCACTGCGCCACCGCCTGGTCAGGCACGATGATATTTTTCTATTACACAGCACTTCAATAACGCTGGATGAACAGACAAATGTGTTACATACAACACTGGAAGACTATCCAGGTTTATAAAAGGAAGGCAGTCCTGCCATTTACAACATGGATGGAGCTGGAGGACATTATGCTAAGTTAAATAAGCCCGACACAGAAGGACAAATACTTTCTGAGCCCACTTTTCTGATGAATCTGTAATAGAGAATGAGTAAAACCAGAGAGTAGGATCAGAGAGTAGGATAGTGGTTACTAGGGGCTGAGTGGGGGAGGAAAGGCAGAGGTGTGCTCAAAGTTTCAATACCCTATGTATAGTTAAATATTTGTTAAATTAACCCTATGTATAGTTAAAATTTTGCTAAGAAGGTAAATCTTAGGTTAAGTATTCTTGCTGTAACACATAAAGATAAAAATAAGAGACAGGAGGAAACTTTCAAAGATGATGGATAAGTTTACAGCCTTCATGGTTTCACAGGTGTGTATCTATTCCAAGCTCATCAAGTTATTTGTATTAAACTTGTACAGCTTTTTGTATGTCAACCCTAAAGTAGTGAAGTGGTTTAAAAATGACTTCATAGTCTCACTGAGGAGGCAGGGAAAGAACATGAGAATACAGGTTACAGTCACAAAAGAAGTTAGCATAGAGTCACTGAAAATGAGGGGCATGGACATCATGCGCTGGAATTATTGTGGACTCTCTTGTGGAAGAGGGATAAGAAATGGATACATCAAGTATGAAGTTCAGTGTAATTTACTTGAACGGAAGTAAAAAGGAATTGATCAGTGTTAGTGCAATAATTTTGGATTTAGAATAAGAAGATTGAGGCCCTGTCTGGTGTCTCAGTGGGTAAAGTGTCAGCCTGGTGTATGGATGTCCAGGGTTCAATTCCCAGTCAACGTACAAACCAAAAGTGACCATCTGCTTTTACTCTCACTTTCCCCTTCCCTCCCTTTTCCACCCCTGCAGCCAGTGGCTTTAATGGTTCAAGTGTGGCCCCAGATGCTGAGGATAGCTTAGTTGGTCCCAGCATGTCACCTCAAGCACTAAAAATAGCTTAGCATTCGAGCATTAGCATCAGATGGGGTTGGTGGGTAGATCCCTGCCAGGGAGCATGCTGGAGCCTATCTCAGTCTCCCCTCCTTTAACTTAAGGAAAAAAAAGAAGAAGATGATTAAGATGTCTCAATACCCATGATATCAGACTGGACAGGTACCTGGCATGCCCTACATCTACCCCCACTTTCATCCCCCATCAAAAAACAGTGAGGGTGGTGATTCAGGTCAGAATCAGGTTAGGGTCTGGAGTGGGTTTCAAGTTTATTGCCCAGGCCATGATAAAGACCAGATATTCTCCATGAAAATAAAATTAGAAGTTAGAGAAGGGCAAGAAGCCAGAAACATAGAAGAATCAAAATCCACCTATCAAGGAGAATAACTGAGATAGGCAAGAACAATAGTGTGGCACCCCTGGGGCAAGAACTGAAGTCAAGGTCTCGGCCAAGTGTTTGGAGGTGGGCAGTGAGGTCAAACAATAGCAAATCAGGATAAGATGAAGACTCTTAAATGTCTATTAGTGTCCCATGTTACCCTCATGGCAGAGATTTTCAACCATTTTTATTAGCAAACATAAACTAATTACTAAAATGCTGTGGCACACCAAGGAATATTTTTTGCTGATCTGACAAAAAAAAAAAAAAAGGACTATGATTTTGATTCACTAACACCAGATGGCTATTGTTGAGTTGGCTGTAGTCCTTTTCCTTATTTGACAATCTAAGGGCAAAAAGGTCAGTGCCCCTGACTAAATAGTCAGGTACTGCTATTTTAAAACTTTTGGTGGCGCACAAGGTGCCACGGGTACTGGTGGAAAATCACTGCCTTGTGGCCTAGTGGTAAGAAGTGGAAGGGGCCTGCTGAGCTGGGAGTTTCAGCAGTGCGGGGCGAGCATCTGGTGAAACAAGTATCAGAGGCCACAGCTCAGCTCTGGCAAAAGTGCAGCTTCTGAAGTCTGTTAGGGGCGGCTCAGGCACTGCTGAGGTGCAGTACAGCATCATGGCCAGCACCCAATGGAATGTGCCGTCATCTTGGACCTTGTTTCGAGGGGGGTAGTGTGGTCCAGTGTCCCTACCTGAAGCCTTGTGATCATCATTTAAGATCTGATTCTTTTCACCTGTGTTGAGTAACTGTGGAAAGCAAAGGTTATCATTTTAACAGGTTAGATCATAAATAAAACTGGACTCTGTTGTAATTTAAAGTTAGACAAAGGAAACACTATATTCTCTGCATATTGGGATTCCAGGGTATTAAGAGGGAAGTATTCCACAGGAAGTGTTCGATAGGCATTAAGAGGCAAGTATATTAGGAGGTGACAGTTAATAGAAGCTAAATTGCAAAGAGGGAAAATAGAGGGATTCTGAAATGAATGTCACCATAGATAGGAATTGGTCCAGCTGCCAGGATAAGACTTGACCAGTAGGCTTCGCGGGCTTGGGAGAGCAATGGTTCAGGTCAGGCTCCCTGCTGATCTGGGTCTCGGCAGGCACACAAACACCCTAGAATGGGAGGGCTGAGTGTTAATAACAAAAGGGCTTTACCATTTGGAGCACAAGAGGCTCTACTATGGGGTCGTTCTTCACAATCGCAGTATGGGAAACAGAAGACCTTTTCCTACCAGCTGAGGAACCTGGCATTCCAGGTTCTGCCATGTACAAGGAGATGCCATAAACACATCAAAAGCCAGGAGCAAATCAACACCACCAACAGGGTGACCACAGGCGAGGGTTGGAGACATGGGCTGCTGGCGTGTGGACTTAGGCAAAGGGTTGATGCAAGAGATGACGTCACAGGGCCCTGAAGGAAGCAGAGATGGTAGCAACACCGTAGGCTGGGCCGCTGCGCAGTCACTGGAAGTCAGAGTTTCCTGGGGACGGTTGCAGTCGTGTATCAGCAGCTCAGGGTTCCAAACTGGTTACTAGAGCCATACACAGGGCAACACCAGCGAAGGAAAGGGAAAGACAAGGGCAGAGAAGTGAAGGGAAGTCCATCCCACACAAGGCAAGTGAGGGGCTCCCCAAGATCGAGAGCAGGAAGCATAGCAGTGACCCCTGCCAGGTGGCTGCTCCCCCAGCCTCTGTCCTCACAGGCTGCTGCTGCCTCTGCAACCCTCTACGTTTCCCACACCTGCCAGAAATGCCGAGAAGCTCCCAGCTCTTTCCCAGGACCTGGCTATTCATGTTGAGGGAAGAAGAAAGAGAAATGGGTACAGCCGGTTCTGGCTCTTGAAATTTGCAGAGGCAAGTAGCTTTCGCAATAGTTGTACATCGTTGAGCCACTCGGTGGTCTTCTCTGGACTTTGGATTCCTGGATATCTGTAAAATCTAGACACCAATGAGGCCACATAGATCACAGGGCTGCAGTGAGGCGCAGGGAGGTCATGGACTGACGGTGCTCTGTACACTCTAAGGTGACAGATGTGTAGTGTTAGGGATATCAGTGGCAGGTTTCCAGAATCCTGGTGGTGGTGAGAGTGACTAAGTCAACAAGGAAGAAAACTGCCCCTTCTTAAAGAGTTCTCGGAAGACCAGGACTGAGGTCAGTATAAATAGCCAGTGCCTGCCAAGGAAAGGCTAATTTGCCCGGAGATCCTTGAGTCCTGGAGGTAGCAATGGTGAGTGTCTCTGTCCCTGCCTCTCCTTTAGTTTCTCACCTGTCCGGGGAGCATCCCCTGCCCATTCTGTGCGCTTATATCATCGGTGTGAGGAAGGGCAGCGTCTGCAGCTGTTCTGGTCTAGGAGGTGGGAGTGTGGGCACAAAAGGGGGCACAGTGGGGGAATGAGGGCTGCTCTTTGGCCCCTCACGCTGCCCCCTTAGATGAGATTTGCTTTCTGGGCTGGGGCGGGAGTGGGTGGGGAGTAGGATATGACATCTGCCCGACCCAGATGTCACTGTCTGGAAGCCCCCGTTGGAAATGCAATTCCAACTTCTGTCCTAGCTCCTGTCCATCCCTCATTTCTTCATAGAAGAAGGTGGGAGAGAAACAGATGGGGTTTCCCGGGCCTGGCTTCTGACCTATCGGGTACCAGCAGCCTGTGCAACATGGATAAAAATGCTTCTCCCAACCTCATATCTGTACTTAAAGAAAAACAAAAAACATTTACTGGACTACGTCACTGATCTCCAACCAATTTTTAGAGAAGTCATTCTTTCCAGTAAATTTCAGTGTGAAGTCCTGGCATAAACTGACCAGTGTGGGGGTGAAGGGGCTGAGGCTCTGCCCTCCTTCTACAGGTCCAGCTAAGAGGCCCCAGCTGAGTCCTCGGTCTAAACACCTGGGAGTCAGCTGACCCCGAGGCCGCTTTCTGCTTCCAGGACTGCAACTCCTGTGAGCTCCTTGCATGCTCATGACTTTTTAGTTTTCTCACAGGAGAGGGCCCGCCGCTGAGTGACCAGGTCCTGCACCCTCCCCGAACTCACTTAGCTCCCAGACCCTCTCACATGCCACTTGGATGCCCTATTGGACGACCGCTCTTTCTTACCCCTAAAACTACCCTTTCCCTACTGAGCACTCTCATCTGCCTCTCCTCCATGAGGCCCCTCTTCTAAGTCGTCTCTCCGGCTGCTAATACGGTCTCTGAGAGCTTTCAGCTGGGCTTCATGTGGAAGTGTGTGCATGGGGACAGCGTCTAGTCCAGGAATGGCCACTCAGCAGATGAGCATGTACCATCTTGTGCTCAGGACAGATGTCACTAAGTGTTCTGGCTGAGGGGCTCTGAGCTCTGGCTTCTTTTCAGAGCCGCACTGCAATACACAGGCGCTAGTCCATCTAAGGCTATGGGTGACAGGAAATGAATTTGCCTTTTTTGGAGCTAAGCCAACCCCTTACTGATAGAGACAGGGAGAAGGAGCTGCAAGGTGGGAAATGGTCTGCCCAAAGGCACTTCATGGGTCCTCCCTGGTGTGACATGAGTCCTCTCTGGTGAGACAGCCTCAGTGAGGAATTCAACACCCTAGCCACTGTGCCGATGGCAGTGTGCGAGGATATCACTAATAGGGACACACAGGGCATCAGAGAAGAGGTAGATGTGGCTGTCCCCCCCGTCAGAAAGGCCGTAGGTAACTGCTGCCCTCCCAGGCCAGGCTGTATGCCCACCTTTTCCTACCTTGTTCTGAGCCCTGCTGCTTCTGATCCCACAGAAGGGGAGAGGAGGTAAGAGAAGGGTTTCTCCTGACCTTCAGGAGCTGGGCCAAGCCCTAACTGTGTTCTCCAACCAAGAGCACATCTTTACTCTTTCTGTCATCTGCCTAGGCCATGCTACTCCTTCTCTCCGGGCTGATGCTGCTCACACAGTCTCCCAGGTCACTGGGAACAGAAGTGACAGTGAAGAATTGTACTGAGAATTCACTGACCACTGCTGCCTGCACCCTGATCACATGTGCTGCTGCGCAGAATGGCCTGCCTGGTCGTGATGGACGAGATGGGAGAGAGGGTCCCCGGGGCGAGAAGGGCGATTCAGGTAGAGCTGGGACCATGGCCTTGTCCCGGTGGGCAGGGGTGGGCATTGGAATTACAACCAACAGAATAATTTCTGGATATTCTGCTGTGGAAGCCTTGGATATGGAAACCCACCCCCTTGGGAAAGAGAATCCCCCTAGACATTCAACCTCCTGGAACACCACTTACCAGTTGGCAAATCACTGGCTGCGCTGAGCCCCGGTGTGTCCCCCATCACCCAGGGGCCCTGATTCCTCCTCTGTGGTGTTCTGATTCCTCTCACCCCAAGAATGAGCAGATGGTGGGTAAATGACTGGTATTTGGGGCCTTCTAGAACCATGCTCCAACCTAGCAGCTGTTCACTGTAGTTAAATGGTGCCTGTGCAGGCTGTTAAACATCTTATAAAGCCTACCATCTACCGCCCGAAGGGTGGGAAAGCATGAGGCTCTGTGGCTCCCGGCTCAGGCCTGAGCAATAGGATTGGCCCTACATACTCTACGGAGAGAGGGAAAGGGCACTCACGCTTCTTTGTCCAGCCCTGGGCTTGGGCATTCACTTGTGTAATTCGTGTACTCCTATTTATAAGCGGCATATTATCCTTACTTGACAGGCTATAAAATTGTCACCCAGGGACTAAATGACACCCAATATGAAAGGTGACAAGGATATGGGATTCTGTGTCAGACAGACCTGTGCTTGTTTGCTGGCTCCATCTCCACAGCAGGGACAAGCCACTCAGTGTTTCTGAGTCTTTGCTCGTCTGTAAGTTGGATGAACATATCCCACAGTGTGACAAATGATTGAGCCAAGGCTTTATTTTGTTTTACTTTTTGTTGAGTCTTCGGTATAAGGTGGCATCTTCCTGCTGTGCCATGAGGTGAATTCTGAGCTTTCCACAGGGACTATTAGTAAGGGTTTTGTCCAGGAAGTAGTGCCCCCTAGGGGAGAGTCTGTGTCTGACCAGCAAGAGAGAGAAAGCAGTAAACCAGCAGTGAGGATGACAAAATCCTCCTGGCACTGGGCTGGGCTCTGGACTTTGAACTGTGGCCTTTATGTTTGGGGAGTTTGCATTTTGGTTGAGAGAGATAGAAGACAATAAGCTGCAAAATATAGGAATCATGCCAGGCTTTGCAGGGTGAGGTAGGAGCAACTCTCTATCTGTCCTTTACAGAGAAGGGGCTCCCAGTGGAATGGGCTGGGCTGGCAAAGGCCGCCTGCAGCTGGACTCACAGAAGGGTGGTATTTAAGGGGTCAGCTTTCTCTTGGAGGCTCTCAGAGACCCTGAACTGAATCCTGGGGGTTAGGGACGCTTACCTACAGTGGCCCTGTGGACATGTACGTGGCACGGAGCATGGCTGAGATTGCATTTCTTATGCAGGTGCCTCATGCACATCCAGCGTGGAGTGGGGCCGGAGCTTGAAGCAACAGTGGTGCACAGTAAGGGCGACAAGGCCCCACACTGGCACATTTATTTCAGGACCTTCAGTCACTTACACATTTATGGGCCTGAGGATTTCCTGGAGAGCTTGGAGCAAACTTAGGACCCTGGCCAAGTAGGTCGGGGTGGGGCTTGTGACCACATGCCCTGCAGATCCGGGCTGATGCTGCTCACACAGTCTCCCAGGTCACTGGGAACAGAAGTGACAGTGAAGAATTGTACTGAGAATTCAGTGACCACTGCTGCCTGCACCCTGATCACATGTACTGCTGCGCAGGATGGCCTGCCTGGTCGTGATGGACAAGGTGGGAGAGAGGGTCCCCGGGGCGAGAAGGGCGATTCAGGTAGAGCTGGGACCATGGCCTTGTCCCGGTGGGCAGGACATGTGTGTGGTCCAGTAAAGCTGCTGTAAGAGACAATGAGAGCCTGAGATGAGAGACCGTGAGCAGAGGTGGAGGGTGGAGCCGGGGTCCGTGTGGTGATGCTCAGACCTGTCATGGAGGCCGTAGAACTGGACCCTGCTTTGTGTGCTGTATTAGCAGGGACAATTTCTCTTGTTCTCAGCATGTAGATTCTGGCCCAGAAGGAGTGAGCAAGTGTCCCCAGGGTCACGCATGTCACAGCAGCCTGCACAGCCCTCCACCTCTGCTTACTTCTCTGATCTCATCTCCTCTTTCTCCCCACACTCCCTGTGCTCCACCCACACGGACTCTGCACCCTGCCTCCTTGGGCCGTATCCCTGCCCTCCCCATAGCACACTCCTCACCTCCTTCACAGCTGTGCTCACAGACCCCCGACTCAGTGAGCCCCTCTCTGGCCACCCTACCTAGTAGAACCCTGACAACACTCTCCGTGCTTAATTTCCTCTGTGGCACTAATTCTGGTGCAGTAACCCACATCTTGTATATTTATTATTATCTCTTTCTTTTCAGTTGAATTTAAGCTCCATAATGGTGGCATCTGATTTATTGTCTATTTTTCTTTTTTTCCTTCTTGGGTAGGCCTCACAGTTGGGTGGTGTTGGGTCTCCAAATTGCCAGGGGTGCAGGGGTATAATAGTTTTAGCTGGGTTGATGGAGACTCAGATATTGTACGTGCCTGCCACCTGTGTGTGTGTGTGGTTGGTGGGGGTGGTCTCAGAAAAAGAGCTCTGCCAGAGTTCCTCTGCGAGCACTTTTGTCTGGCTAAAAGCTGCCCCCCCCCCCAGCCTTGTTCTCATGCTGATGCCAGACTATTCAGTTCCTCCCTGTACGTCCTGATTCCTTTCAACCTGGTGCTCCGTGATGGAGCTTGGTGGGAGTGAGTCCAAATAAGTCCTAAGTCTGTGTGTGGACCCTTTAGAGGAACTGCCTGGGACTCCTGTAGCCCTATGTCTCATTCAGCTGCAATTCCTGCTGATTTTTTCAGCTAGAAGTTTTGGGGACTTCTCTTTGTCACTGGAACGCTGTGTGGGGCGGCTGGTGTGGGATTGGGACCTGCTGCTCCTCAGAGGAATCCACCACAGCTATCCCTCCTGTTCTTTATTAGCCACATATGGGTGTGGGACCACCTGTTCTGTGTCTTAGCCCCCCTACCAGACTCTGTGGCCTTTCCTCTAACTCCATAGTTGTAGGTATTTCATTGAGCTCAATTTCAGGTGGTTCTCAATGATGATCATTCTGTAGTTTAGTTGTTATTTTGATGTGGTTGTGGGAGGATCCGAGTACCGCATTTACCTCTGACGCCATCTTGACTGGAAGTCCTCTGCTCATTAAAATATCAGATTACTGGCCCTGGCCTGTTGGCTCAGTGGTAGAGCATCAGCCTGGTGTGTGGAAGTGCTGGGTTTGATTCCTGGCCAGGGCACACAGGAGAAATGTTCATCTGCTTCTCCACCCTTCCCCTCTCCTTTCTCTCTCTTTCTTTCTTCCCCTCCCGCAGCCAAGGCTCCATAGTAGCGAAAGTGGGCCTGGGTGTCGAGGACAGCTCCATGGCCTCCACCTCAGGTGCTAGAATGGCTCTGGTTACAGCGGAGCAACACCACAGATGAGCCAACCATCACCCCTGGTGGGTATGCTGGGTGGATCCCGTTGGCATGCGGGAGTCTGTCTGTCTGCCTCCCCACCCCTACTTTCACTTCAGAAAAATACAAAAAAAGAAATCAGATTATTGGCTCTTTGGTATTGAATTGTAAAAGTTCTTTATATGTTTTGGATATTAACCCTGTATCAGATATATGAGTTGCAAATATAGTCTCCTATTTGGTAGGTAGCCTTTTCATTTTGTTGGTTTCCATTGCTGTTTAGATTTTTAATTTTAATAGTTACTTCCACATTACTTTTTAAAAGGTTGTGACAAGTTATGCTTTTATTAATAGTGTGTGAGAGATGCCCACTTCTTCAATCCATATGGAGATATTAGCTTTTGTGGACAGTTTCCTGCTGGTGATGCCGTGGTGCTCACCCTGCTGGTTACTGGTGCTCCCAGCTCTCCTGAGCATCCAACCAAAGTAGGACCCAGAAGCCAAGCCATGATCTCTTTCTACCAATAAAGAGAAACAAAGCAAAGTGTGTTCTCTTCATACAATGGCCTGTTCTTGAGCCATACATAGGAATGAAGTACTGAGACACGCCAAAGTGGATAATGCTCATGAAGTCATCCAAGTAAAAAAAAAATAGAGAGAGAGAGACTAAAGGTCATATTTTGACTGAGCCCATTGATATGAAATATCCATGCGAGGTAATAGAGACAGAGAGTAGAATAGTGATAGCCAGGGCCTTGGGGGCCGGGACGGACAGGACAGGGGTGACTGCTGAATGCCTGTGAGCTTTCCTGTTGAGGTGATTAAATGTTTCTGAACTAAACAGAGCTGGTAGTTGCACGACATTGTGAAGGTGCTAAATACCAATGAGCTGTATACTCTAAAAAGGTTCATTTTACATTATATACATTTAACCTCAATAAAAAAGAATAACCAAACTCATAGAATGGAGTGTAAAAATTTTAAATATTAATAGCCATCAGCTCCCCTTAGTCTTTTTGGGTAAATGTTCTGTACTCTCCAGCTTAGGGAGCCCCTTCCTTAGGTAACATGTTTTTAAAATGTTTATTTTTCCAATAGAAATATGTGGTCACTGAGATAAACAGGAGAAAATGAAGATGACCTTGATTGTGCCACTGAGAAAACATCTCAACCCTTCGCACATGCCTCTCCTGTGGTTTTTCAGTGTGTTTCACGTGCACACACCGTACAATGTCTGCACATGTTTATGAACCAGCATCACATCGAACAAAGTATTTATAACATACGTTTCTACCCAGTGACTCAGCAGATCATAACCTGGTCTGTTTTCTATTGGTTGAAGAGAATATTACTTAGCATAATTTCTTTAAGTTTCATTCATAGTGTCGCACTTGGCAGAATTATTCTTTTTATGGCTGAATTCTACTCCATTGTGTGTGTGTGTGTGTGTTTCACATCCTCTTTATCCATTCACCCATCGTGGACACATAGGCTGTTTCCATCTGTCGACTACCGTGAATAATGCTGCAATGGACAGGAGAGTACACATAGCTTTTCAAATGACTGTTTCACTTCCTTTGGATAAATATGCAGAAAAGTTATTGTTGGATATATAAATATAAATACTTTTATATTTCAGTCCTGTTTTTAACTGTTTGAGGAAACCCCATACTGCTCTCCATATGGCTGCACCAGTTGACAATCCCACCAGCAGTTCACAAGGGTTCCACTTTCTCTACATCACCCTGGACACTTGTGACCTTTTGTCCTTTTGATTATAGCCGTTCTAACAGGTGTGAAGACATATGCCGTGGGTTTTATTTGCATTTCCCTGATGATGAGTGTCAGATGTCCTCTCTGATATAAAGTTTGGTTCTAGGAAGGGGAAAGCTGGAGTCCATGACCCAGGGTAGGTGCGAACAGAGGGCCTGCTGTGAACCCTGTGGCCCTAGGGTGGGGGCAGGGTCGCCGCATGAGGGTCAGTCAGGCCGCGGCTTGAATCTGCCTCCAGCTGGGGCAGGCCTGTTTCCTCTCCTGTAAAGCGGGGATGTGACACCCATTTCCTGGATCACCACTGACCGAGGAGTGTGGATGTGGAATGTCTACACCATGTACAACCCTAAGAAATGCCAGGGCCCACCCTACACTTGTAGGCCCTCCTAAGTCTGGGGCCAGTTTTATGCCCATTTCTTCTTCTGCTACAGGTTCACCAGGAGCTGTAGGGCCAACAGGGTTGCCTGGACCAGTTGGCCCCGTTGGGCCCAAAGGGGACAGTGGCTCTGCTGGAGAACCGGGACCGAAGGGAGACGATGGACGACCTGGTGAGCAGCGGGGCATGGGCGGCAATGTCTGTACATGCTGGTGCTCCTACACGGTGTCGGCTGGCATGCACATGTCCCGTCCCAGGAAGAGGCTGTCCGGAGGGAGCCCTGGGTGATTTCTGGAAGTCAGTCACACTGCTGTTGGGCTCCATCTAAAGAGGGGGCTGCTTCTCTGACCTCTGACACTGCTCTGACCTTCTCAAGCACTCCTGCCTCCAAGATATTAGCGCACTGACTGGGCTGGTCCATTCCCCAGGACCTCCAGGACCTCCAGGAGTGCCTGGCCCAGCCGGAAGAGAGGGTCCCAAGGGAATGCAGGGCAACATAGGACCTCAAGGCAAACCAGGACCAAAGGGAGAGGCTGGGCCCAAAGGTAGGTGGTTGGTATGTGGCTGGTCAGGAAGGGGGAAGGGAGAATGACAGTGGCAGTCCATGATGTGACCTAAGGCATGCTCAGAATGCCAGGAGGAGCCCAGAGCATTGGCACTGGGTGGCGTGTCCATGGCCCCTTTTTCCACATGCTCAAATTGAGCACACAGGTGAGGAGCAGGGCTTCCCGGACCCCTACCCCACGTGGACTAGCGGGGAGAGGCTGCACTACTGAGGAAGTGATATTCCCTGCACATACTCTTAGCAGCATTTGTTCCAATTCGTCCCTTCCTCAGGAGAAGTGGGTGCCCCAGGCATGCAGGGCTCTTCAGGGACAAGAGGCCCCACTGGTCCTAAAGGGGAGAGAGGTGCCCCTGGTGAGCGTGGAGCCCCTGGCAATGCGGGAGTAGCAGGTGAGTGACAGAAGAGGCTGGGGCAGGCCTTCAGTTCTCCTGCGTCCACCTGAAGCTGCTGATGCCTGTCCTTCCACCAGCAGCCCCGTCTGGCTGGGGCTGGTATGGTTGGGTGGTGGGAAGGTCTGCATGCTAGGAGGGTGCACTGGGCTTGAGGAACTCTCTGTGGAGGGTGTGGTGAGCAGCAGGGATGGTCTGCAGGGGGGAAGGTGGGTGCTGGGTGATGGGAGGGTCAGTGTACAGAGGGTGAGTGGCTGGCTCGGAACAGACGGTCAGTGTGGAGGGTATGTTACTGGATTTAGCCCGGTGCATGTCCCGTCAGGGTGAGATGCGGGAATGTGTATGGAGCTCCCCTAACACGTCTTCTCTGATCTCAGGGCCTGCAGGAGCCACCGGTCCACAGGGACCTCTTGGTGCCAGGGGTCCCCCAGGACTGAAGGGGGACAGAGGTGCACCTGGGGACAAAGGAGCAAAGGGAGAGAGTGGGCTTCCAGGTAAGGTAGCCTCTCTTCACTCTGGGTGTGCCCGGCAGGGTTGGAGGGAGGAGGGCTCTCTTTGCTCAGGACAGCACCTCTGCTCAGTGGTCAGCCCATTGCAGGGTTGGCTGAAAAGCAGGAAGGCTGACTGGCTGGAGGTGAGAAGGTCAGGCTCTGGTTTTAACCTCCGTTACTTGGTGGCAGGCAAGACTGAACTAATTTGTTGTCTGGTCATTAGGACAAGCAGAGTTCCCTTCCCAGGTTATCGGGTGGCTCTGAGCATCAAGTAATCAAAGGATGGGAAGTTCCCGGGGAACGTGCAGTCCTGTCCCCTGCAACTCCCCTAAGGGAACTGCAATCAGATTTCTATAACTTGGAGTAAAAATATCAATATCATCCAGATTGGTGTCTGTCAGATGGAAGGCCTTGCTCGGGGACAGTTTATTCACATGAAAATTGCAAGAAACTCCATGGGCAGCAGGACCCAGATGTCTGAGCAGAGATGGGCTTCCTGGGGCTAATCACAGCTCCTCACCACTGACCCCAACAGTGTCAGGACCTGGGCCCTCTTCCCTTGAGGCCCAGACTCTGAGCAGAACCCTGGCTGTGCTGACCTGTCACTAGGCCTGTCTCTCCTGCAGATGTCACTGCTCTGAGGCAGCAGGTGGAATCCTTAAAGGAACAGGTACAGCGCCTTCAGGGAACCTTGTCTCATTATAAGAAAGGTGAGTTCCTGGACCTGGACCTGAACCTGAACCGGACACTAAGGGTCGCCCCGATACTGGATCTGTCTCTTGGAGTTGGTGGGCCTGAGGCAGGCCTGCTGTGGGACTGTAGTGGGTTGGGATGATGGGCTAGACCGCTGACATACAGGGAGTGGAGATAAGGACGGGGTGGACAGAGCTGTGAAGCTGCACGTTCCAGAACCCAGACGGAGACGTAAGGGACAGGTATCAGGATATGGCCCCTCTCACCAGTGCAGTGGGCTGGCAGAGCACGGTGAAGGCTAAAAGGCTCCAGAATACTCCCAACTTCACAGCCACCTGGGCTCTGAGCCAGATCAATACCCCGAGTCCAGTGCAGTTCAGCAGACCTTCACTCCTGCTGGCCATGTGCTGGTCCTTCACATATGGGGACATCCACCCACCCAGGATGCATTTCTTATTTCTGTGGGGCTTGGTGTGTGAACGCCCCAAGATGGTACTGCCCAGCCCACAGCAGCAGAGACCCCAGACACTGTCCTGATAGTTGTGGCTGAGATGCTGTCACTAGGTTCAAGGCGGTGGTGGATGACCTTGGCATGTGGCCCCTGAAAATCTCATCTGAGCCATGCCCCGGTCTGGCAGGGGCAGTCTGCTTTGGGCTCTGGCCAGTGCTGGGCTCTCCCGCCCCTCCCTGGGTTTCAGAGCAGAGAGTCCTCCCTACCCCTGGGTTGCTAAGGAGGCAGAGATCTCCAGGAGCACACACTCGAGGGCCCTGTGCCTTTGGGAATCTCCCCCTCAGTCCCTAATTTGCCCATCGTCTTCCCCTGCTTTCCATGATGTCACTTTGAGTTCAGATCATTCAACAAATCTCATTGATCTCAAGAAGAGTTTGTGAAGGAGGCAAGCCTACAGGGGAGCCATAGGGATGCTCCTGAGTGCACAAGCCAGCCTAGTACCTAAGTACCAAGGACGGGAGTCTCAGGCATTGGTATGTTTTCTCCCTCCACAAACATAGCTGCATACGTGCTCACTCAGTCATGTGCACACTTACGCAAAAAGGACAACTTCTGACACATACCTGCCACACATATGCTTACATAACCACTCACTTGACATCATCTTCACACACGAGCACACACAGATACTCACACCCGTCCAGATGGACCATTAGTGCTCCTGTGTACCTTCAGATGGACACATGACCACAGCGTGTATGCACATATGTACACACCTGGTCATGTAATGTCATATGAACTCTTGTACTGTCCTTGTCCAGGGCAGCTCTAGGTGCCATCTGAGCCTGTGGAGAATCAGCCCCAGAGCCCTGGTGGAAGGTACTTGCAGGAGAAGGGCATGGGGTCAGGGTGCAGCCTGGGCTGGAGAGGAGGCTGGGGTTCAGTCCTCTCTGGACCCCTGAATGTTTCTGAGCACAAACCCAGGAGCCAAAGGCATGGAAAATGAGATGGAATAGAAAGAGACAGTTGACGGTCACACAGGGTATACTTGTATAAAAGGTATTCCCACATTAGAGAAGAGGAATCGGAAACTGTGAATAAGGAAGTGACTTTGCCTTGCCCACCTGGACAGTCACTGCCAAGGTGGGGCTGACAGCTGGCCTCCTGACCCAGACAGGGCTCTATGCAGCGCTGGTTCTCGCCCCTTCCCCACCCCACACACAGGTCTCAGATGCCTTCCCCCCTTGCCCAGCACTCCTGCATCACCCACATGCACAACAGGAGGCCAGCATTGCGCTGCACACAGTGCTGAGGTTAGCGCCTCGCTTCTATCAGGTGGCTCACTCTCTCCGCTCCCCTCCCACACCCCTCACCCAGCAGGGACCTTCTCTATCAGTGCCACGTGCCTCAGCAAGGTTCAGAGTGACATCAGAGTGAGCAGCCGCATTGCTTACCTTAAGCTCAGAGACTCCCAGGCTGCACGGTGCCATTCCCAAGGCCAACGCTGATCCAACTCTGTTGAGTAATTAGAAAGCCAATTCCGTGTCACGTGGGGTGACATGGAACGAGCACGTCTAAGCTCTGTTATCAGAACAAGTAAGGTTTATTCCCTAACTCTGCATTTGATGGTTACGTGAAGCTGAGCCTCTACTTAACCTCTGTGAGTCCAGTGTTCTCACCTGTAACTGGAGACCCCAGAACCACCTCCTAGTGCGCATCGCTCAGCTAGGGCTGCTCAGGAACTGATTGTCTCAGTGCTTTCCTATCTGGTGTCCTGGGACCCTGTGTGGGAAGCAGGGCTCTGGTTGGAGCACACACGTGCCCAAGCCCGACCAGGATCTGCCAGAACCCCAACCTGACTCTCCTCTTGTCCTAGCGGAGCTCTTCCCTGATGGCAGAAGCGTTGGAGATAAGATCTTCAAGACAGCAGGCTTTGAAAAATCTTTTCAGGATGCACAGAAAATATGCACACAGGCTGGGGGACAGCTGCCCTCCCCACGCTCTGCAGCTGAGAATCAGGCCCTGCATCAGCTGCTCGTAGCTCAGAACAAGGGCGCTGCGTTCCTGAGCATGACTGACTCTAAAACGGAGGGCAAGTTCACCTACCCCTCAGGGGAGCCCCTGGTCTATTCCAACTGGGCCCCAGGGGAGCCCAACGATGACCGTGGTGGTGAGGACTGTGTGGAGATCTATGACACTGATGGCAAGTGGAATGACCAGATCTGTGAAGAGCAGCGTCTTGTGGTCTGCGAGTTCTGAGCCGGCCAGGGTGGCTGGGCAGTGGTGGCTCAGGGGCCGGTCCAGCGTGTTGCTCCCAGATCTGTGTGCTGTCTACATTCCAATAAAGGCTGACACCTTTGCTAGCCTGGGCTCCTCCACTGAGCCCTGGGACAGGGAGGGCTCCTGTGGAACACGGCTCTGAATATAATACAAAACTGGATTCACACACCAACAGACCTCTCCCAGAAAGAGGGGACCAGGCTGCTTTCCCAGTTGGAAGAAATAAAATTATGTCTTAAAGATCTCCCTGTTGCCAAATCCAATGGTTCCTCTTCAGCCTTCTACCTCCTCGAACTGTCAGCCTCATTTGACCCAGCTGGTCACTTCCTCCTTTGTTACTATTCTTCCTTTTGACTTCCCAGACATCACTGTTGCTGCCTTTTGTCCTATGACTATCCCCTTTTGCTAGTCCCTCCTCTTCTTGACCTGTTAATAGTGACGTGCTCAAGTCCTAACCCCCTATACCAGTTTCTCCTTACCCTCACTGTAGGAATGAGTTCATTCAGTCCATGACTTCAGGTTCCTTCCACTGATGACACCATGTGTGTATCTCTGCTCAGGACATCCCCTGAGCCCCTGACCCTCTAGCCACTGCCGGCTGGTTCCCATGGCTGGGAGATTTCAGTGACTGCTTTGGCTTCAAGGCTTAGCCCTGAAAGCTTCACAGTACAGTGGGCCCACCTGGCAGGTCGTCTGCCTCCCTGGCCAGGCTGTGTGACCCTGTATCCAGTAGGCTCATGTTGGCCCACCCAGGACCTCTTTCTCTCTGTGTCAGTATGGCTGCCTCTTGGCTCATGAGTAGGCATAACATCTTATTCCATCTGAACTCTCAGGCACAGAGGGTGTCCCACCATGCTCACATTCACCCCCAGTCCTCCTTTGACAGTTCCAGGCTCTTTCCCCACTCGGCCTCAGAGACAGTCTAGGCAAATCCTCCTCATCTACAGATATGGAGACCAAGACAGAGAGGGGAGGATAGACTGGCCCAAGCCCAGAGGGGCCATCAGTGCTACAGCTTGGTCCTGGATAAAGTCATCTGACCCCAAACCTCATATTTTTTGTCCTGTAAAATTTTAGGCCACAGACCTCTGTATGTTAGTTGATCTTCATGATACTTGTGCTTAAGAAATTAGAATGACACCTGGATGAACCACGCAGGCTCCTGGGAAGGGACAACAATTACTTTTCCCCCAGACAGGAAGCCAACCACTCTCCTTTGTCCCCGGGGCTGAGGAGACACCCTTTTCTAGCCCCTTCTGAATGGGATCGCCAAGGCCCACCCTCTTGCCAACACTGCTGCAGCCACACCTCCTATGGAGGACAGCATGTCTGAAAACAGAAACCACACCTCCCAACAGGACATAGATCTGGCTCTCTGCTAAAGCCTCTACCTGTTACTGCAGAAACCCTAATTCCTGGCAGCTTCTGATATATGTCAGTTATGCAACAGTGAGCAAACACTGACAGAGGCCAACCCTGGGCCCCATCAGCCAGGTGCTTAGAAAGGCCTCTTCCTTGCAGATCAAAAGAAAAAACAACTGGGTATGGTTTGTGCCAAAGGAAGGCATTGTTTTCTAAGAAGGAAGAGTTCTGAGCTGGCTCAAGGTCAGGTCTGCACAAGCAACATGGAGCGGCGCCCTTCTCCTGCTCCTCCTCTCCCTGAATCCTCACCTTGTTGTATCAGAACAGCAAGAAATAAACATCTTGCCACACAGTGAATTAGCCAAATTAGGGAGTCTAATTAACCAGCTGCAGGGACCACTTGGAGACCTAAGTCATTCAAATCAGTGCAGCAGCAAACACAGTTTGGGGCTAGCTTTTAAAGGGAAAATTACATACTGACTGAGGAATGGGGAGGAGAGAAAGCATAGTAGTAACTGAAACACGCTTTCTTACAATTGTTATCTATAGCGTTAATTCAGGGAGAAACATTCTGAGAACACCTGCAATTTTTCAAAGCTAGCCCAAGGCCACAGTCTGAGAAACCGCCTCAAGGCCAGGAATAAGGAGAAAAAGTAAGTTCTACTTAAAGTTTGTTTTAGAGAAAGTAAGTTTTTGGCAAACATTATTCATGTTAAAAGCCTTTCTTTTCTACACTTCATTCCCTACTAGTTTAATTAAATTTTAATCAAATCATTGATTTATTTTTGATTTTGTTGCTGTCCTCTTGTATTGGTGTGTATTGATTTCTCTTTTTTTTTAATTTTAATTTTTAATTTTTAATTTAATTTTATTTTTTTCAGAGACAGAGATAGTCAGAGAGAGGGATAGATAGGGACAGACAGACAGGAACGGAGAGAGGTGAGAAGCATCAATCATTAATTTTTCATTGCCGTTGCGACACCATAGTTACTCATTGATTGCTTTCTCACGTGTGCCTTGACCACGGGCCTTCAGCAGACCGAGCCACCCCTTGCTGGAGCCAGAGACCTTGGGTCCAAGTTGGCGAGCTTTAGCTCAAGCCAGATGGGCCCGCGCTCAAGCTGGCGAGCTCAGGGTCTCGAACCTGCGTCTTCTGCATCCCAGTCTGACGCTCTATCCACTGCGCCACCGCCTGGTCAGGCTATTGATTTCTGATTACTATTAATTTGATATAGAGTTTATCCTTTCTCAAACAAACCTTGTTATAAAATTGATTAAACATGGTCCTATTGTTAGACAAGTTAAAATCAAAGTAAGAGGACCAATTGCTGCAGACAACAGCTATGGTGACTAATTAAACATTCTTTGGAATGAATTCTCTGATTGTTCAAATTCCTTTCTTCTCTTTTCTGTGGTTGCCCTAGCTAAAGATAGGTTTTCTTGAATTACACTAGAATTATTAGCACAGAAACAAGTTTCCTTTAATGTTGTACATAAGCTACCTTGTTGAAGGAAAAGTAAATCTAAACCTCTTCTATTTTATAGAAACTATTTCCTTTATACAAATAAACTTGAGGCATAACATTTTCTAGAACATATAACAGAGGTTTATTCTGTTCCCTAAACCTGTTTTTTTCTTCCTTGTACAAACCGCTTACAACCTGTACAAACCTTCTGCAACTTATATAAACCCTTAGTTTTTATGAACTTTCTTATCTATTCAGAATAACTAGCTTTCATAACAATTTACTTTTTCTCTTCTTAAAAGTATATTTATACCTTATACCTTCTATTATCAAAACTATACAATCCCTTTTTAATAAGAACTCTTAATTTTTTTTCTTTTACAGGGACAGAGCAAGAGTCAGAGAGAGGGATAGATAGGGACAGACAGACAGGAACGGAGAGAGGTGAGAAGCATCAATCATTAGTTTTTCATTGCCATTGCAACACCTTAGTTGTTCATTGGTTGCTTTCTCACATGTGCCTTGACTGTGAGCCTTCAGCAGACCAAGCAACCCCCTTGCTGGAGCCAGCGAACTTGGGTCCAAGCTGGTGAGCTTTTGCTCAAGCCAGATGGGCCCGCGCTCAAGCTGGAGAGCTCAATGTCTCAAACCTGGGTCCTCCGCACCCCAGTCCAATGCTCTATCCACTGCGCCACTGCCTGGTCAGGCGGCCCTACTGGTTTTAAAGCAACTTCTTTGGCTGCCTTATCTGCTGCCTGACTTCCTTTTGCCTCTGTTGAGTCCCCTTTCTGGTGTCCTGGGCAATGAATAAGGGCTACAGTTTCTGGCAACCAAATAGCTTCTAGGAAAGCTAAAATCTCTTCTTTGTTTTTAATGTCCTTACCAGCAGATGTCAGGAATCCTCTCTCCTTATAGATTGCTGCATGAAAATGGGCAGTAGCAAAAGCATACCTACTGTCAGTGTAAATGTTGACCTTCTTTCTTTTGGGCCACCTCAATGCTTGGGTGAGGGTGGTAAGTTCTGCTGGCCGAGTCGAGCTCCCGTGGGACAAGGCTTGGGCCCATGTGGTCTCATCAGGAGTTACTACGGCCGCTACAGCATATTGAATCCCATCTATGACAAAACTGCTGCCACCAGTGAATAGCTGTACTTCTGCATTAAATAGAGGTACACCAGTAAAGTCTGGTCTTGCAGTTTGAACAGAGTCTAAAACCAGAGCATTCATGCAAGGGGATGCTTGGTTCTTCGTCAGGCATCAGGCTTGCTGGGTTGAAAGCCTGCGTCTGGACAAACTTAATGTGAGGCTGATCTATGAGCAGGGCTTAATACTGTGTGATCCTAGCATTAGATATTCACCTTTCTGGAATTCCTCTAAGCAAAGTCTCTCCTGCATGTGGGGCTCTCAGGAACAGTTCTTGCCCCATGGTTAGTTTATCTGCCTCCTTCACTAGTATGGCAGTGGTTGCTATGGCTCTGAGACAGTTGGGCCATTCAGATGCAACAGGGTCTAGCCGCTTAGAGAGGTAAGTAATAGGCCTTCTCTATGGCCCTAAAGTTTGGGCCAAAACCCCTTTTGCTATTCCCTTGCTTTTGTGAACAAAAAGCTGAAAAGGCTTGGTAATGTCTAGCAAAGCCAGGGCAGGGACCTCAGTGAGGGCCTTCTTGAGAATTTTAAAAGCTTCTTGTTTCTTATCTGTCTAAATTAATTCTTAGGTTCCTGCTGTACAGGAGTATAAAGGCTTGGCTATCTCTGCAAACCTAGGGATCGAAAGCCTGTAATATCTAACTGCCCCAAGAAATTCTTAAACTTGTCTCTTGCTAGTGGGGGTTGGAATTCGAAGGATTGCCTCTATACAACTGGAAGAGAGAGTACACTTCCCCACCTTAATGTGGTAGCCTAGATAGGTCACCTTAGAGGTGCAGAGTTGTGCCTTTTTAGCTGATACCCAGTACCCCAGAGTCTGCAGTTTTTAAAAAGTCCCTCAGTGGCTATGCAGCAGCTAGAAGCAAATTATCTAAACACTGTAGCAGTGTGCATTCTGGATGTTCCTGGCAGAAGGCAAGTAGATCCTGATATAATGTTTCATCAAAGAGGGTCGGTGAGGACTTTGTATCAGAGACTTCCTTGTTTGTAGATTGGATTAAGGGTTTGGATTTCTACAGTATAAAGTGGGGCAGGCCGGGAGCTTGCTCTCTTTTTTCAGTTCCTGAGGTTAGCATTAGAGAGGAAAACAGATTAAGGCCACGTAGAGGAGAGGAGAAGCAGCCAAGATGGTGGACTGCTGAGAAGAAACCAGTTTGAGCAGAGTTTGTGCTGGAGAAAAAGATGGGAAACAGAGGTGAATAAGTCTGGTGAGCTAGAAACCTTTGATGCTAGGAAACTTGGATAAATCAGTAGCTTGGTGAGCACTGAGGTAGTGGGTTTTGGAGCCCAGTGTGTGTTTTTGCTTTCCCACTGGTTGCAAGCTAGAATTAAAGCTGATGGCTCACCAGTTCTTGGTTCCGTTGTTTCATTAGCGACTGTCCGAATCTAATGGGAACCTGCACGGGTCAGGCGGCTGTGATAGTGGCCCTGTCTACTGGCTTTACATTTGGCGTAGTCTGTGGCAGGATTTGATACAGATCGGTATGGAGCCACTATCACTTTTGTGTAGTGGAGTAGAGGACTGGCTGCTGTTATGGTTCCTGTAAAGCCAGTAGTCGAGGCCACCATCACAGCAGGTTCGCATTTGATTCGAACAGTCGGTAATAACACAACGGAGCCAAACACTGGTGAGCCATCAGCTTTAATTCTAGCTTGCACCCAGTGGGCAAGCAAAAACACACACTGGGCTCCAAAACCCACACATTCAGTGCTCACAAAGCTACTGACTTATCCAAGTTTCCTAGAATCAAAGGTTTCTAGCTCACCAGACTTATTCGCCTCTGTTCCACATCTCCTCCAGCTCAAACTCTTAACAAACTGACTTCTCCCTCAGCATTCTGCCATCTTGACTGCTTCTCCTGGCCTCCATGTGGCCTTAATCTGCTCTCCTCTCTTCTACCTCAGGAACCAAGCGAGAGATCAAGCTACTGGTCTCTCCCACTTTATACCGTAGGATCAAAACCTTTAATCCAATTATACAAACAAGGAAGTCTCTGTATAATGGAATTCCTCAGGATAGTGCACCACCCTACATAATCCAATCAGTCAAGGGTGTGGAGAAGAGTTTACTCTTAAAACTAAGCCTTAGGCTATAACGACCCAACCTGCTTATATTACAGCCTTTCCCCCACACCCATTCCAAGCATAAGGGCAAATAATATCACCTGGGTGACGGGCTTCCATGTGGGCAGCTCCATCTTTAACAAAGTGAGCATAATATATTTTATCTGCCCAACAGTTCCCTATGGCTGTTTTTGGGGGGACTGTAGGCTGGCTGACTTTTACAGCCATGAGTGAGGAAACCTAGAGCTCTATGGAAGAGGCTGCCTGGGACCTGCTAACTGAGCAGTGGAAGGAGCTGGAAGAAACATGGGAGAAAGAGATGCCGACCCTGGAGCTGGAGGAAGCGCTGGAGGAGGAGACTGACCAGGTTTGTGAGATTCGCCTGGAAATGGAGCAGATGCTGGAGAAGGAATCACAGGTTTGTGAGTTGGAGATTGCCCTGGATGTTGTGGAGAGCCAACAGTGGCATTAGGCTGGGCCTGAGGCTGGGGCTGGAGGTGTGGCAGGGGCTAGAGCTGAAAGGCCCATGGAGCAGAAGGCAGCGGTGGCCTGGGGCTCAAACCCAGCAGCAGGAGCTGATGTTTCCAGTTCCTCTTTGGAGGATGAGGAGAATCTGGCTGGAGTTGCAATCCGCAGTCTCTAGAAGATGAGAGCCCAACTGAAATGGCAGGGAGTGCCTGCTAAGCCGCTGGTAGGTCTGCAATTTTGGGACATAGGGGTGGATGCCATCATGCTCCCCAGAGCAGAGATGGAAATGCTGACTGCCATTGCCACATGCTTCTCTTTAGGACAGTGTGATACCTGCTATGATGGCAGAAATGAGGGGGGAGGCTAACACCCCATGTGCGTGGACTGATTTCCTGGACTATGACCGGATGGGCACAGGCTCCTTTGTTGAATGAACTTATGGATTTTGGACAATGTGAAATACCCAGATGGTGGTGGCTTTGCTGGAGGCCCTCCCCCTGCCCCGGGAAGCCTTTCAAATGGCAAGAGAGAAGGCCGAAGACATTTTGCACTTTTGGCAAAGTGCTTAGAGACTGGTGAAATGTACCTTTGTAATTGTTGAAATTATATGATTTGTGCTGTTGTTGTAATTTGTGTAATGTGCCTAATTTCCTTGTACAGGGATGCCGGTGGTGTAGATTGTGGGTAGTAAAGTGAGCATAGGGGTATAGTTGGGCAGATAAAATATATTATGCTCACTTAGTTGAAGATGGTGCTGCCCACATGCAAGTCCGTTGATATTAATGTGTTTTTGGGGAAAGGCTGTGGGCAGGCCGGGTCGTTATAGCCTATGCCTTAGTTTTAAGAGTAAGCTTTTCCCAACACCCTTGACTGATTGGATAATGTTGGGCAGATAAAATATAATATGCTCACTTTGTTAAAGATGGCACTGCCCACATGGAAACCTGTCACCCAGGTGATATTATTTGCTCTTATGCTTGGGATGGGTGTGGGGGAAAGGCTGTAATGTAAGCAGGCCAGGTCGTTATGGCTTAAGGCTTGGTTTTAAGAGTAAGTTCTTCTCCACACCCTTGACTGATTGGATGATGTAGGGTGGTGCACTCTCCTGAGGAATCCCATTATACAGAGACTTCCTTGTTTGTATAATTGGATTAAAGGTTTTGATTCTATGGTATAAAGTGGGAGAGACCAGTAGCTCTCTCTCTCTCTCTCTTGATTTCTGAGTTCCTGAGGTTAGTATTAGAGAGGAGAGCAGATTAAGGCCATGTGGAGAGGAGAAGCAGCCAAGATGGCGGAGTGCTGAGGAAGAAGGCAGTTTGAGCAGAATTTGTGCAGGAGGAGATGGGAAACAGAGGTGAATAAGTCTGGTGAGCTAGAAACCTTTGATTCTAGGAAACTCGGATAAGTCAGTAGCTTTGTGAGCACTGAATGTGTGGGTTTTGGAGCCCAGTGTGTGTTTTTGCTTGCCCGCTGGGTGCAAGTTAGAATTAAAGCTGATGGCTCACCAGTTCATGGCTCCTGTGTTTCATTACTGACTATACGAATCTATTGTGAACCTGCATGGGCCAGGCTGCTGTGATGGTGGCCTCGGCTACTGGCTTTACAGATAATGTGGGGTGGTGCACTCTCATGAGGAATCCCATTGTGCCCCAAATGAGTGACTTTGTATCAGAGACTTTCTTGTTTGTAGATTGGATTAAAGGTTTGGATTTCTACACTATAAAGTTGGGCAGGCCGGGAGCTTGCTCTCTTTTCTCGGTTCCTGAGGTTAGCATTAGAGAGGAAAACAGATTAAGGCCACGTGGATGAGAGGAGAAGCAGCCAAGATGGTGGACTGCTGAGAAGAAACCAGTTTGAGCAGAGTTTGTGCTGGAGAAGGAGATGGGAAACAGAGGTGAATAAGTCTGGTGAGCTAGAAACCTTGAATTCTAGGAAACTCGGGTAAGTCAGTAGCTTTGTCAGCACTGAATGTGTGGGTTTTGGAGCCCAGTGTGTGTTTTTGCTTGCCCGCCGGGTGCAAGCTAGAATTAAAGCTGATGGTTCACCAGTTCTTGGCTCCATTGTTTCATTACTGACTGTACGAATCTAATGTGAATCTGCATTGGCCAGGCAGCTGTGATAATGGCCGCAACTACTGGCTTTACAATGAATTTGTTGTCCCTCAATAATTTGTCCTAAATAAGAGAAAGGCAAAGATTGCTGTACCTTTTCTGGAGCTATATAAAGTCCTGATTCTTTCAAAGAATATTCTAGTTGTTGCAAAATGGTCAGCACAGTGTCTTTATCTGGATGAGCAATAAAAATATCATCCATATAATAAGTTATGTACGCCTTAGAGTGCTGCCTTTGTACTGGTGAGATAGATTGAGCAACCTATTTCTGGCACAGGGTAGGACTGTTAGCCATACCTTGAGGCAAAACTCTCCACTGGTATTGCTCTACGAGAGCCTGGGAATTAAGTGAAGGAACAGTGAATGCAAAACGCTTGCAATCATGAGGGCTTATGTAGTAAGGTATTAAAAAAGCTGCATAATTAATATTGATATTCTAGGAGGAAAGGTCAGGCTTTCCTGTACCATCCTTCCTTTGGGGAGGGGAGGGAGAAGGATGTAGGAGTTTCTGGCTTGCAAGGACAATGGGTCATTTAGTTCTAACTATAGAATAAAGGTTAACTGAGGAACTTCTTTTACCTTTCAATGAGAGACAGAATTTGCATACTTCCCTTCCTGGAATCTTGAAAGTAATACACCTCTAGGCAAAGGAGGAAAGATGAACCCTAAGAGATTGTAAATATCTTTGATTATATTACCTTAAAAGTCTTAATGTTTTTGTGTATCTCCTAAATAAATGTTGTAAGCTTGTGCCATGATGTCATGCTTCTCCTGTTGCATTCGCTGGGTGCAGAAACAAACATCAGAGACTTTCAGGAGTTCAAAGATTATTTATGGCCAAAATGCAAACCTGCACAGGGGTGAGCTCCTACAGCACTCAAAAGGCTGTCAATGGAGTCACACCGAGCACTTACAGACTATGGCTTATATAGCTGAGCAAGCAAGCGTCGGATACAGAAGCAAACTTGGCAGTTAGCTATAGGTGGGCAGAAGATTACACACAGTCACATGGCTTGGTAACAAGGTGGACAGTGGAAAAATTTTAAAACAGACAAACGGTTCATGCAATTACTGCTTTAACCTTCTATAACGGTTTTGCTTATCTTAGCCAGACATAGCAGGCTGCGGGCGCAGTTAATTGTATCTAACTCTTGTTTCTTCTCAGGGTCATTTATGGCCTATGCCTTTTACCTTCCCTGCTTCTTCTCAGGGTTATTTATGGCCTATGCCTTTTACCTTCCCTGCTTCTTCTCAAGGCCCTGTTTCTTCTCAGTGCCATTCTGCCTTAAACATGAATTCTTATAGCCCCTGCAATCCCAACACTCCCAGCCTGTGTAATAAAGGCTATATAACCAGCCCCTGAAATATTTTGGCAGACACGATTTGGGTCTGCAAATGCCTTGTGTCAGCCATATGCGGCTGTCATATTTAATAAATCTCCTCCTTTAATAAACCCTTTCAAAACTTAAAAAAAAAAAAAAGAGGGTCAGTGGATTCTTGAAGCCTGGTTAGGTCCTGAAAGGCCTGCCTCTGGGTCATTCTACTTGAAGGCAAAGATGGGCTTACTTACAGGGGTCAGGGGAATACTGAAGAAAGCATCTTTCAAATCTAAGACTGTGTACAATTTCAAGTCTTGTGACAACAGGCTTAAAAGTATGTAGGGGTTAAGAACAGTTGGGTGTATTGTCTCAACCCATTTATTTATCTCCCATAAGTCTTGGATTGAATGATAGTCTTTGGTGTCTGTTGGGCAGATAAAATATATTATGCTCACTTTGTTAAAGATGGCGCTGCCCACATGAAAGTTCGTTGATATTAATGTGTGTTCTGGAACAGGCTGTGGGCAGGCCAGGTCGTAATAGCCTAAGGCTTAGTTTAAGAGTAAGCTCTTCTCCGCACCCTTGACTGATTGGATGATGTAGGGTGGTGCACTCTCCTGAGGAATTCCATTATGCCTCAGATGGGTGGCTTTGTATCAGAGACTTTCTTGTATGTATAATTGGATTAAAGGTTTGGATTTTCTATGCTATAAACTGGGGCAGTCCGGGAGCTTGGTCTCTCTCTCGGTTCCTGGGTTCCTGAGATTAGTATTAGAGAGGAGAGCAGAGTAAGGCCACGTGAAGGCCAGGAGAAGCAGCCGAGATGGCAGAGTGCTGAGAAGGAATCAGTTTGTTAAGAGTTTGTGCAGGAGGAGATGGGGAACAGAGGTGAATAAGTCTGGTGAGCTGGAAAGCTTTGATGCTAGGAAACTCGGATAAGTCAGTAGCTTTGTGAGCACTGAATGTGTGGGTTTTGGAGCCCAGTGTGTGTTTTTGCTTGCCCGCTGGGTGCAAGCTAGAATTAAAGCTGATGGCTCACCAGTTTTTGGTTCTGTTGTTTCATTACCGACTGTTCGAATCTAATGTGAACCTGTGTGGGCCAGGCGGCTGTGATAGGGGCCCCGACTACTGGCTTTACAGTGTCTGACTTCTGGACAGGCAGTAAAGGGGTATTCCATCAGACAGGCAAGGAACAAGAATACCAGCTTCGAGAGAGAGGGAAAATGGCAACAGAGTAGGCAGACGTTACAACTCCCACCTCCCAGAACCAAACTGAATTACAGCTTAATTTAGGAACAATCATCTTGAAACATCAACTTTGGACTAAACTAAGAGGAATCTATAACCAAGCATCACCGAAAAAACCACATTGAGCTGGCAGAAAGGGTAGAGACGTAGAAAGGGCTGCCCTGCACCCAGGAGAAAGTGGTGGCCTGGAGAGTCTCTCACCGTAGGGTGGGTAGCCCAGAGAGTGTGGGTCCTCAGCCCCAGGACCGGAACTCCAGCCTGGAGCCCCAGAGACTGGAAGAGGCATACTGACAGTATTTAGCTGAAAGAAGAGCCAGGTTACTCTTTGAGAGAGAAAGACAGACCCAGGCTTTATCTTAAAGGGACCCCGCAGAAAACCTCATTTATAGCTACTTACTTGGGGTTCCGGGAGCGCCAAGAAGACTGAAGTAGTGAGAGGAGAGTGTAGTCTAGGGGGCACAGGGAGAGACTGTGTGGGACAGCCTCCCTGACCCCTATACTGGGTCACTCCCCAAAACTAAAGTGACCATTTTTCCTGGGAGAACCAAATCAGCAAAGGGAAGCAATTTTTCTGCTCACAAGAGGCTCTCCTGCTCCAGTCAGTGAAAGAGATGCTTAAAAGAAGGGGGCACATCAGGAACACAGGTTTTGACTGCTGAGGTAGGTCTGGGCTACACTGCCCCACCAAACTGCTAAGTACCCTCTGAAGGGTGGAAGAGCCTGGTGAGGGGTCCTGCATGCCCACAGGGGGCAGAGCCTGGCAGCCCACACAGCAAGAGTGAGGGGCGAAGCCCAGAGAAGCATCCTGTGTGCCCATGGGGGTGGAGTCTAGCGAGGTGCCTGCGGGGCAGCCCGAGCTGCAGCCTGCAAGTCCACATACTTGGCACTGCCAGTGCCCGAGTGCCCGAGGAGGCAGAGGCAGCAGAGGGCTGGCAGGAAAACCATACCTTGGGAATAGAGAAGCCACACACACTGGCCAAGACTAGATAAAAGCCAGCCTAGGAGTGCAGCTGATATTTACAATGGCATCAGGGCCCAGCAGAGGCATCCACAAATTCTGGATTGCCTGTAGCTCCAAGAAGGTTGCTAAGGGCCCATGATAAGCAGTGACCCCCACTGGTCTGCACCAGGTTTCGGCCAGTGAAGTCCACATCCAGCAGCCAGATATGGAGAGAATCATCTCAGGATATAACAACCCTAGTTAGAGTGGTATCTTAAGGAAAGGCTCCTCACGCCAGACCTAGCTAAGGCATAGAAAACGCTGGCACAAATAGCAAAAAGAGCAGTAGTGGCAGACAAGTAGCCCACAGCAGATTACAAACAACAGCTGAGGCTAACCCAAGGAGATCTAGAAACAACAAAACTGAAAGCTGGAGGCAGACAACACCAACCCTATACTCAGGTAGCTACACAAACTATACATCCAAAGGAGCAGTCTATACTGAGACAAAATGGAAAGACAGAGAAATGCAATTCAAATGAATCAACAAGAGAAATCCCCAGAAAAAGAACTGGAAGAGATGGAAATAATCATGATACCGGATGCAGAGTTTAGAATAATGATGTTAAGATACTCAAGGATCTTAGAGCAACAATAGATGGACAAAATGAGCACCTAACAAAGAGACAGCAGGCATCTAAAAGGACATTGAAATCATAAAAAAGAATCAGACAGAAATGATAACCACAATATCAGAAATGAGGACTACATTAGAAGAAATTAAAAGCAGGTTGGATGAAGCAGAGGATCAAATCAGTGATTTAGAGGACAAGATAAGCAAAAGCATGGAAGCAGAATAGCAAAAGGAAAAGAGGATCATAAAGTCTGAGGAAACTTTAAGAGAGCTCTGTGACAACATGAAGAGAAATAACATCCGCATAATAGGGGTTCCTGAAGGAGAAGAGAAAGAACAAGGGATAGAGAACCTGACTGAAGAAATCATAGCTGAAAACTTTCCTAAACTGATGAAGGAAAAGAAACACAGAGAATCCCATTAAAGAGGAAACCAAAGAGACATCATAATTAAAATACCAAAGCTAAAAGATAAAAAAAGACTACTAACAGCTGCAAGAGAAAAGCAGTCAATCACCTACAAAGGAGCCCCCATAAGGATGACATCCAACTTTTTAACAGGAACACTTGAGGCCAGAAGGGAATGGCAAGAAATATTCAAAGTAATGCAAAAAAAAGAGCCTACAATCAAGACTTCTTTATCCAGTGAGGATACCATTTAAAATTAAAGGAGAAATAAAAAGCTTCCCAGACAAAAAGAAAAAAGAAAAAAACAACCCAAAACTCAAGGAATTCATTACAACCAAACCAATGCTTCAATAAATGTTAAAAGGCCTGTTGTAAACAGAACAAAGGAGAAAAGAATCTAGTAAAAGAGGAATGTAGATTTAAAAAATAAAATGGCAATAAACTACATATTAGTAATAACCTTAAATGTAAATGGATTAAATGATCCAATCAAAAGACATTGGGTAGCTGCATGGATCAAAGAACAGGACCTGTACATATGATGTCTACAAGAGACTCACCTCAAAACAAAAGATAGACATAGACTGAAAGTAAAGGGATGGAAAAAAATATTTCATACAAATGGAAGTGAGATAAAAGTTGGGGTAGCAATACTTATATCTGACAAAATAGACTTTAAAACAAAGGCTATAGTATGGGATAAAGAAGGTCACTACATAATGATAAAAGGAGCAATCCAAAAGGATGATATAACCATTATAAATATCTATGCACCTAATATAGGAGAACCTAAATATATAAAGCAGATTTTGATGGACATAAACGGCGAGATCAACAACACTATAATAGTAGGGGATTTCAATACCCCCCTAATATCACTGTTGATCTTTCTAGATCCTCAAGAAAGAAAATTAACAAAGAAACAGCAGCCTTAAAGAACACACTAGATCAACTGGATTTAATAGATATTTTCAGAACCTTTCACCCTAAAGCAGCAGAATATACATTCTTTTCAAGTGCCCATGGTACATTCTCTAGGATAGACCACATGTTAGGACACAAAACGAGTCTCAATAAATTTAAAAAGATTGAAATCATATCAAGCATCTTCTCGGATCACAATGGCATGAAACTAGAAATCAATTAAAAAGAAAAACTATAAAACATTCAAACACTCGAAAACTAAATAGCATGTTATTAAATAATGAATGGGTTAACAATGAGATCAAGGAAAAAATAAAAAATTTTCTTGAAACAAATGAAAATAAATATACAACTCAAAATTTATAGGACATAGCAAAAGCAGTTCTCAGAGGGAAATTCATAGCATTACAGGTGTACATTAAGAAGCAAGAAAAAGCTCAAATAAACAACTTAGCCCTGCATCTAAAATAACTAGAAAAGGACAGCAAATAAGGCCCAGAAGAAGTAAAAGGAAGAAAGTAATAGAGATCAGAGTGGAAATAAATGACATAGACTCTAAAAATTCAATACAGAGGATCAGTGAAACCAAAAGCTGGTTCTTTGAAAAGGTAAACAAAATGAATGAACCTTTAACAAGACCCACCAAGAAAAAAAGAGAGAGGGCTCAAATAAATAAAATTAGAAATGAGAGTGGAGTAGTAACAACTGACACAGCAAAAATACAAAGAATTGTCAGAAAATACTATGAAGAACTGTATGCCAAAAATTAGACAACCTAGGTGAAATGGACAAATTCCTTGAAACATATAACCTTTCAAAAATCAATCTGGAACAATCAGAAACCCTAAACAGACTGATTACAACAAATGAGATTGAAACAGTTATCAAAAACTCTAAACAAACAAAAGCCCTGGGCCAGATGGCTTCACAGGTGAATTCTACCAAATATTCAAAGAAGAACTAACTCCTATCCTTTTCAAGCTATTTCAAAAAATTCAAGAGGAGGGAAGACTAAGCTCCTTTTATGAGGCGAGCATAATTCTGATCCCAAAACCGGGCAAAGACAACACAAAGAAAGAAAATTATAGGCCTATATCCCTGATGAATCTAGACGCTAAAATTCTCAACAAAATATTAGCCAACCGGATACAGCCATATATGAAAAAAATCATACACCATGATCAAGTGGGATTTATTCTGGAGAGGCAAAGCTGGTTCAATATTCACAAATTAATCAATGTGATTCATCACATAAACAAAAGGAAGGACAAAAATCACACGATAATATCAATAGATGCAGAAAAAGCATTTGATAAAATCCAGCACCCATTTATGATAAAAACTCTCAGCAAAGTGGGAATACAGAGAACATACCTCAACATGATAAAGGCCATCTACGCCAAACCCACAACCAACATCATACTCAATGGGCAAAAATTAAAAGCAATCCCCTTAAGATCAGGAACAAGGCAGGGGTGCCCCCTTTCACCACTCTTACTCAACATAGTTCTGGAAGTTTTAACAACAGCAATCAGACAAGAAGAAGGGATAAAAGGCATTCAAATTGGAAAAGAAGAAGTAAAACTATCATTATTTGCTGATGATATGATACTGTACATAGAAAAACCTAAAGTTTCAGTCAAAAAACTACTGTACCTGATAAATGAATTCAGCAAGGTGGCAGGATATGAAATTAATGCTCAGAAATCAGAGGCATTTTTATACACCAACAATGAACTGTCTGAAGGAGAAATTAAGAAAATCCCTTTCACTATTGCAACAAAAAAAAATTAAAATACCTAGGAGTAAATTTAACCAAGGAGGTTAAAGATGTGTGCTCGAAATATTATAAAGCATTCATAAAATAAATCAAGGAACATACAAACAAGTGGAAGCATATACCATGTTCATGAATAGGAAGAATAAACATCATTAAAATGTCTATATTACCTAAAGTAATTTATAAATTTAATGCAATTTCTATTAAAACACCAATGACATACTTCAAACATATTCCAAAAATTTATATGGAACCAAAAAAGAACACGAATAGCTTCAGCAATCTTGAAAAAGAAGAATAAAGTGGGTGGTATCACATTTCCTGATATCAAGTTATACTACAAGGCCATTGTACGCAAAACAGCTTGGTACTGGCATAAGAACAGGCATATATAGATCAATGGAACAGAACAGAGAACACAGAAATAAACCCACACTTTTATGGATAATTGATATTTGAAAAAGGAAGTAAGAACATACAATGGAGTAAAGACAGTCTCTTTAACAAATGGTGTTGGGAAAATTGGACAGCGACCTGCCATAAAATGGAACTAGACCATCAACTTACACCATTCACAGAAATAAACTCAAAATGGATAAAAGACTTAAATGTAAGTTGTGAAACTGTAAGCATCTTAGAAGAAAACATAGGCAATAAGTTCTCCGACATCTCTCACAGCAATATATTTGCCGATTTATCTCCACGGGCAAGTGAAGTAAAAGACAAGATGAACAAATGGGACTATATCAAACTAAAAGGCTTTTGCACAGCTAAAGACAATATGAACGAAATAAAAAGACAAACCACACAATGGGAGAACATACTCGATAATATGTCTAATAAGGGGTTAATATCCAAAATTTATAAAGAACTTGTAAAACTCAACACCAGGAAGACAAACTATCCAATCAAAAAATGGGCAAAAGAAATGAATAAACACTTTTTCAAAGAGGACATATAGATGGCCAATAGACAGATGAAAAAATGTTCAACATTACTAATCATTAGAGAAGTGCAAATTAAAACCACAATGAGATACCACCTCATACCAGTCAGAATGGTGCTCATTAATAAAGCAACACTTAATAAGTGCTGGAGAAGGTGTGGAGAAAAGGGAACCATCTTGCACTACTGGTGGGAATGCAGACTGGTGCAGCCACTGTGAAAAACAGTATGGAGATTCCTCAAAAAATTAAGAATGCAACTGCCTTTTGACCCAGCCATCCTACTTTTAGGAATATATCCTAAGAGTACCAAATCACTAAATCAAAAGAAGATATGCACCCTCATGTTTATGGCAGCATTGTTTACAATAGTCAAGATCTGGAAACAGCCCAAGTGTCCATCAGTGGATGAGTGGATTAAAAAGCTGTGGTACATATACAGAATGGGAATACTACATGGCTATGAAAAAGAAGGAAATCTTACCTTTTGTGATTACATAGATGGACCTGGAAACCATTATGCTAAGTGAAAGTAGCTAGGCAGAGAAAGAAAAATATCATATGACCTCACTCATTTGAGGAATCCAATGAACAGTGTGAACTGAGGAACAAAATAGAGGCAGAGGCGGGATCAAAGGAACCAGAGGGAAAGCAGACAGAGGGAAAGGGGATGATAGGATGGGATCAGAGAAGAGAAAGAGATTGCTGAAATTATATATACATAACACAGCATTATAGAGAGCAGGAAAGCAAATCCTGGAGGGATGGGGTAGGGCGCTGGGGGGAGGGTGGCAAGGGGGATGTTGAGGGGAACATGGGGGTTGGGGATGTATTTGGTGGGACACTTGAATCTATGTAAACACAATAATTTAAAGTCAATAATAATAATAAAAAAGAATACCAGCTTCTACCAGTCTCTTAATAAGGCGGGTTTATTTCCTTTTCAACTTCCCTTGACATAGGGTATTGTTTCACCCATATGGGGACGGCACTTGCAGTAAGCTGAACAACTACTGGGGTTTGATGCTTTGCAAGGCTAGGTGGATTGGTTTCCCCCCAAACTGAAGGGAATCTATGCTGTAGGTCTGTTTAATAGTCATTTGAAACTCCTTGTTCTTCCTTAGTATCTATATTTAATAGGTATTTTTCTGACAAAGGGCAAGTGACCATAAACCACACCTTATGAGTTATCAGCCTCAGCGTGGAACTCAGCAGAGTTATGACTGAAAGAGATAGTAGCCTTTAGTTTTCTTAACAAGTCTCTCCCAAGTAAAGGATAAGGACAGTTCGGAATAACCAAGAAGGAATGGGTGACAGTGTTATCTCCTAAATTGACAGTCTACCAGGAAGTTCATGGACAAAGAATTGAATTTTAAGTAGCACCTTGTATGGGTACTTGCTCCCCTGAGAGCGGTCTGAGCAGGGGCAGTGAGAACAGAGTGAGAAGCTCCAATGTTAGTGAGGAAGTCTACCAGGTAGTCCCCTATTTGTAAAGGCTAACAGGTATGGAGCCCTGGCCCCTTAGTCCTCCTTTAGAGTAAGGATTCTTGGGGTCTGCTGTAACTTTCCTGTCAGCTTTGGACAGTCTTTCTTCCAATGTCCCTTCTTCTTTACAATAAGCGTACTATTTCTGCTTAACTCAGGCTTTCTTTTCTTTTTATTCTGGTGTTTTGAAACAGCTACAACTACCTTTGTTATTTTCTTCGTCTGTTTCTCCTTGAGGGTGTCTCTGTTATTATAAACTTTCTGAGCTACTTCTAACAATTGGAAAATTACTATCCCCAGGAAGCCTTCTAATATTTGTAGCCTCCTCCTGTATCTGGAGTGGACTGTGACAGGAAAGCTAAGCTAACTGCCCTAGCAGTCTCTGGTGCTTCAGGGTCTAGAGGTATGTAGACCCTGTAAGCTTCTTGCAGTCTCTCTAAGAAAGCTGAGGGAGTTTCCTGAGGGCCCTGGATAACCTTTAACACCTTAGACAAATTCATGGGTTTCTCAGCAGCTCCCCTGATCCTGGCTAACAGAAACTGGTGAAAAGTGTTCAAAGCTTCCCATCCCGCAGTAGTGTTAGGGTCCCATTTAGGCCGGACAATGGGAAACACCTTATTAAGGTGGTCCCGATTGTCCTCCTCAGAGCCATTTCTCCCTAGTATGACAGCTTTTCTTGCTTCTAATTTGATTTTTTCTCTCTCTTCAATAGTAAACAAAGTAACTAAAAGCTGCTGGCACTTGTCCCAGGTGGGGCAGTGTGTATACAGCACAGATTCCAACAGTCCTGTTAGAGCCCAAGGCTTCTCCGAGGCAGATGGAGCCAATGGAGGAGGAAGATATGGAGGGGGCAATCCTGAATCTCCCTGAATAGCTTGTAAAACAGTGACCTTCCTGTCTGATTTTGGGGCTGTTGCTAACAAAACATAATGACCATCTCTAACAGCACAGACTTTCAGCCAGGGAGGGGGATTTTCTACTAGAGCCCCCCCCCCCCCCCCCCGATCTATATATGGGAACTGGTCTGGGTGGTCTGGTGACTTAGCTATTACACTCCATACAGCTCTGACATCTCTAGGGTCTAATGAGCCCTGTTTTGGTCACTTTACCCCAAAGGATGGCCATTCTAGTTCACAAAGAGTTTGAAGTCTCCTCTTGCTTAGTTTTACATCATAATCATCATAAAATTCAATTTTGAAAATTTTAAGCATACACTCAAGAGGAGTTTGACTCTTCTTTTGCCCTTCCCCCATTGTTACAAACAATATGAGTACAAATGAACTTTCCAAAGTCATAAAAGGGATTAAGAACTGAGATTTATGCCAGTTTTCTAAAATGTCCCCCATTGGATCATATCTTGGAGAATCAAAGGTCGAAGAACTTTCAGACAAAAGGGAAGGGGTGCCCATGAAGAGCCACAAACTGGAAACTCAGGCTCAGGTACCTGAGCTCTTTATTCACACATTCACTCAGGGGTTTTCAACACAGAGACAGAATAACAAAACAAAAGTGAGAAATGAGATCTCGGCAGAAGTAAAATCAGAGGGATCCTTGAAAATAAAGGTCCTCTATCCAGTGAAGAATGCAGGAAGGATGCCTGACCAGGTGGTGGCGCAGTGGATAGAGCGTTGGATTGGGGTGCAGAGGACCCAGGTTCGAGACCCTGAGGTCACCAGCTTGAGCTTGGGTTTAACTGGTTTGAGCAAAGCTCACCAGCTTGGACCCAAGGTCACTGACTCGAGCAAGGGGTGGCTCGATCTGCTGAAGGCCTGTGGTCAAGGCACATATGAGAAAGCAAACAATGAACAACTAAGGTGTCGCAACAAAAGACTGATGATTGATGCTTCGCATCTCTCTTTATTCCTGTCTGTCCCTATCTATCCCTCTCTCTGACTCTCTCTCTCTCTGTCTCTGTAAAAAAAAAATAAAAAGAATGCAGAAAGGAGATCCTGAAGAGAGACCAAACCAGGAGATGTCTCTTAGGATATCCTGTAAAAATAAACAAAAACAGCAAAATAAACAGGGCAAACATATGAAAGCAAATTCAAACATGTACTGGGAAGCTTGAGGTGGGACTCAGTCCCAGCAACTGTTCCTCTTCCCCAAGAGCACACAAATTCCTCTTCCAAATAACTCTCTGCCAATGCCTTGGTATTAGAGAGCCTATTGTGTGAGTTCAATTGCGTCCAATCCTCGATCACAATAGTACAGGCGGCTAGCCACAAATAAACAATCCACAGATTGAGCAGATTGCAAATCTGCTCTGCTTACCTCTGGAGGCTTTCTTAATGACTCCAAAAGGGTGGATGGTCATGCTGAATGTCTGCAGCTTACTGTCAGCCAGACAGGAAAGACCAGCAGGGCCCTGAAATGTCTCAGGTGGCACATGCCTTGCTAGGTTTCTGCTCCTGGCAGGCAGACTGAGAAGGTCGGCCGCCCTGCTTGTGTTGCAAAGACAAAAAGACAAATGAGTCCAAAGGACTCTTAACTTGCTGGGGCCTCCATTAATCTGTTGTATTGGAACAGTGAGAAACAAATGTCTTGCCACACAATTAGCAAAATAAGGGAGTCTTTAATTAACTGACTGCAAGGACCGCATGGAGACCTAAGTCATTCAAATCAATGGCAAACACAGTTTGAGGATGGCTTTTAAAGGGAAAATTACATACTGACTGAGGAATGGGGAGGAGAGGAAGCATAGCAGTAAAACAAAGCAGTGAAACATGCTTTCTTACAATGTTTATATATAGGGTTAATTCAGGAAGAAACATTCTGAGAACACCTGCAACTTTGCAAAGCTAGCCCAAGGCCATGGTCTGGGAAACCGCCTTAAGGCCAGGAATAGGGAGTCTTTTCAGAAAAGGTAAGTTCTGCTAAAAGTCTTTGTTTTAGAGAAAGTAAGTTTTTGCCAAAAATTATTCATGTTAAGAGCCTTTCTTTTCTACCCTTCAGCCTCTTTTGTTCTGTCAGACCACCTTCTGCTTCCGGTCTGTTGATGCCCAGGCAGAGGGAGTTATGTGTCACAGAGATCAGACACTCTTCTTGATGTCAAGTCAGAATCCCTGTGGAAATGAGCCTCCCTGTCTCAGATGCCCACCTCTTGTCCATTAAGCTAAACCTAGGTTGACCTGTATGGCCTGTGGGACCCATGCAAGATCATGGTGCTCTGGGAAGACCTTCTAAAAGTGACCAGTACTCATCCAGTACTTAAGCCAAACCTATTCCTTGACAAGACTGAAGGAGAAAATGGAAGAACTATGGGACTCAGGAGGAAGAAAAACTGTCTCCCGTGGTGATGAAGGTCAGGCATGTTGAGACCCTACGTCCAGGAAGAAGCTTTAGATGAACCTCCACCTGACATCTGGTTTGCTCTCCAGCACAGAGGACAAGTAAAGAGCGTCATTGGACTCTGTAGGCACAGCCTGACTAAAGCAGAGGACCAAGGCAGGGATTTCAGAAAATTCCAGCCTTAACAGACCTCTCCTGCACTCACATTGTTGGGCAGAATAGTTTGTTTTTTAGGTTTGCTTGCTTGTATAGGGGCAGTGCCGCGCGCGCGCGCCTGTGTGTATGTGTAGTCTGTGAAAGGCTGCAGTGTTTGCCCTCAGGGCAGCAGAATGCAAATTGTGGATTGCCTTCCTGCTTGGGAGGGGCCATTGTTTGCTGGAGAAGGGTTTTCTTCCCCTAGACTGTTTTCGCAGAGAGAGAGAGAGAGAGAGAGCTGAGGGGTTTGGGGAGCTCTGAGGTATCAACCCAGCCTGTTGTCTGGGGACTGCTGTTTTTCTTGTGGGGACCTTGGAGTCCAGAGGGTGAGTCCAGAGAATGAGTCTGGGTTGTGGAACTGGAGACCAAGTCAGGGATTGGGAGCCCTGAGGAAAGGGAAGCGGTTTTCCCTGCCTATTTGCTCGTCTGCCATTATGATACTTTAATAAATGGAATGTTCTCCCTGTAGGGTCGGTGCCTAATGGGAAAGGTCAGGTGGGGAACTCAGACCCCGGACTTTGGCTAGGGCTGCCCACATTCTTGCCCGCCAAAAGAGAATTCCCAGAGGTCCTTGGGAAAAGATTTACGGTCTGTCAGCCAGTGTGATTTCACCACGTCATAATTGCTCGCCCAACCTAGAGGACCTCTTTAAATACCTCTCGTGCAGTTTAATTCTTGCGACTCCTACGGCCTCTGAACCCTGAGACTGGAGGTCATTGGTGGGCGGGATGCATGGTACTTAATAAAACCGTTTGTTATTTCACATTTTGTGGCTTTTGACCCCCACCTTCCTTCTTTCTTGGTGGGGAAAAATATCTTACATTTTAGTGTCAAAACCCGGGACCCAGGCGGAAGTGAGTCATTGCAGCAGAGACCATTTTTCTTGCAAAGCGTAAAGTATTTGTTATTTGGACCTGTGCCGAAGACATTTGCCAATCCGTGATTTACATGAAACCCACGAGAAAAATGAGGATCAAGAGTATACAATAGAGATTTGGGAAGATGGCGATGGAGTAGGCGGACGTATCAACTTCCAACTCCCAGAACCAAAGTGGATTATAACTCAATTTTAAGAACCATCATCTGGATAAACCAACTTTGAACTAAACTAAGTGGACTCTTCAACCAAGGAACACAGAAGAAGCCACATTGAGACTGGTAGGAATAGCAAAAACGCAAAGAGGGCTGCCCAGCTCCTCTGAGCAAATGGCAGCCCGGAGAGACCCGTGTGGCGGGAGGAGAGTTTGGCGGAGAGGGAGGGACCTGGGTCCCAGGAACCAAGCCCCAGCTTGCAGTCCCAGAGCCTAGAAGAGGCGTATGGACAGTATTGAGCTGTGAAGCAAGTGAGGATACTGTTTGTAAAAAAGAGATAGTTTTCTCAGACCCAAGAATCTTTTCAAAGGGACAGTGCAGAAACCCTCTCTCAAAACCACGCACCCAGGGCTCCGGGGAACGGGGACAGAGGAGAGGAACAGAGCAGCGGGAACAGAGAGTGGACTGAAGGCATGAGGACACTCTGAGGGACAGCCATCCTGACCCCTGGGCTAAGTCATTTCCCTAAGCGAAAACGAATATTTCCCCTGGAACTAGCAATACCAGCAAAGGGAGACAGGACACTAGCCAAACAAGCTCTCCCGTGGCAATTAGAGCAGAGCTGCTTAGAGGGAGGGAGCTCCCAAGCCTACAGTGTGGAGACTTAAGACACTGCCATCTCTCTGAGGGTTGCTGAAGGGATGCTGGTGGCAGGACGCTGAAAAGCGGTCCTGTTGGCATGGGCGGAGGCACAACCGATGTGAGCTCGGTATAGCCCAGCAGGGGTGGAGGGGACGCGTGACAGTGGTCCAGCAGCTGCGGGCCCGCCTGTGACCCCACTTGTGGGGAAAAATACGGGCAGAGAGCGGCTCTGCGACCCTGCGCAAGCCGGCCCTGACCGCGGGGATGGGGCTAGGACCAGGGACAGGCGAGGGGCTCGCGGCTGAGCTCACGCTGCCACCCCGCCCGGACGGAGAAACCGCGGTGGTTTGAAATCCTACGTGCGCGCGAGCTGGCTTTCGCGGCTGAGCTCATGCTACTAGACCCGCCTGGCCAGAGAAATCCCAGCGGTTGGCCATCCTACGTGCGCGAGCTGGCACCGAACGTGGGGGCATGGTAGAGTTCGGATCGATTGGAAGCTAGCAGCTGAGCTCACGCCAGCAAAAACGCCCGGCCCAATAAACCGCAGTTTGCGACCCTATGCAGGAGGGCCCCGGACTCGAGGGTGGGGCTAAATTCTGGACGGGCAAAGGCTCACAGCTGAGAGCACATCAAAAGCCCCGCCCAACCCACAAAACTGTGGCGAGCAGGCTCTGACTGCTGGGGCTGGGCATAAGCCTTCCGGAAATGGGCTGGGTCCACAGCTGAGCAAAGGTGCTCACCCTTGGTGTTAAGGCTTGTGGCTTGAGTGACAGCCCCTCTTGTGGAGGAGAGGCAGAAATCACAGCAACAGCCGCAGTAGGCTGTCTCTGGCAATGCCCATTCCCAACCACCCTAGGCAGCGGCAGAGGGGGTGGCGGGCCTGCAGACAGACCACACCTAGAAAACACAAAGGCAACACCTACTGGACTCCAGTGCCCACAACTTGCCTATACACAGATAAAATGGGCAGTCAGAGGAATGCAAACCAAATGAATTAAGAGAAATCCCCAGAGAAGGACCTGAATGAACCAGATATAAACAAACTACCAGAAGCAGAATTTAGAATAATGATAGATAGGATGTTCAAAGAGGAGAGAGGACAGGAAATGGAAACTTTGTTCAATCAAATCATAGCAGAAAACTTCCCTAAATTAAGGCAGGGAAACATTCCACACGTTCAAGAAGCACACAGAACTCCATTAAAGAGAAACCCAAAAAAATCTACACCAAGACACATCATAGTTAAAATACCAAAGCTAATGGATAAAGAAAAAATCTTAAAAGCTGCTAGAGAAAAAAAGGCTATCACCTACAAAGGAGCCCCCATAAGGATGACATCGGACTTCTCAACAGAAACACTTGAGGCCAGAAGGGAATGGCAAAATATAATCAAAGTAATGCAGAACAAGAACCTACAACCAACACTACTCTATCCAGCAAGACTAACATTTAAAATTGAAGGAAAAATAAAGAGCTTTCCAGACAAAGAAAGCGTGAAGGAATTCATTAAAACCAAACCAATTCTGCAAGAGATACTAAGGGGCCTGTTGTGAACAGTTCAAAGGGAGGAAAGAATATAGCAAAAGAAGAATACAGCTTTAAAGAATAAAATGGCAATAAACAACTACATATCAATAATAACCTTAAATGTAAATGGATTAAATGATCCAATCAAAAGACATAGGGTAGGTGCGTGGATAAAGAAACAGGACCCATACATATGCTGTCTACAAGAGACACACCTTAAAACAAAAGATGCACATAGACTGAAGGTAAAAGGATAGAAAAAAATATTTCATGCAAATGGAAATGAAAAAAAAAGCCGGGGTAGCAGTACTTATATCTGTCAAAATGGACTTTAAAACAAAGGCTGTAGTAACAGATAAAGAAGGACACTACATAATGATAAAGGGAACAATTCAACAGGAAGATATAACTATTATAAATATTTACGCACCAAATATAGGAGCCCCGACATACATAAAGTAGAATTTGATGGATATAAAGAGCGAGATTAACAGCAATACTATCATAGTAGGGGATTTCAATACCCCTCTAACAACACTGGATAGATCCTCAAGAAAGAAAATCAATAAAGAAACAGCAGATTAAAGGAGACACTAGATCAACTTGATTTAATAAATATCTTCAGAACTTTTCACCCTAAAGCAGTAGAATATACATTCTTCTCAAGTGCTCATGGTACGTTTTCTAGGATAGACCACATGTTAGGACACAAAAATGGTCTCAATAAATTTAAGAAGATTGAAATCATATCAAGCATTTTCTCTGATCACAATGCCATGAAACTAGAAATTAACCACAAAAGAAAAACTGAAAAATACTCAAACACTTGGAAACTAAATAGCATGATATTAAATAATGAATGGATTAACATTGAAATCAAAGAAGAAATAAAAAAGTTTCTAGAAACAAATGATAATGAGCATACATCAACTCAAAATTTATGGGACACAGCAAAAGCAGTTCTGAGAGGGAAGTTCATTGCACTACAGGCATATCATAAGAAGCTAGAAAAAGCTCAAATAAGCAACCTGACCCTGCATCTAAAAGAACTAGAAAAACAACAACAAATAAAACCCAGGACACGTAGAAGAAAGGAAATAATAAAGATCAGAGCAGAAATAAATGACATAGAGGCTAAGGAAACAAACAGAGGATCAATGAAACCAGAAGCTGGTTCTTTGAAAAGGTAAACAAGATCAATGAACCTTTAACTAGACTCACCAAGAAAAAAAAAGAGAGAGGACTCAAATAAATAAAATTAGAAAGGACAGTAGAGAAATAACAACTGATACAACAGAAATACAAAGGATTGTAAGAAAATACTATGAAGAAGTCTATGCCAAAAAATTAGACAATCTTGGTAAAATGGACAAATTTCTTGAATCATATAACCTTCCAAAAATCAATCTGGAAGAATCAGAACACCTAAACATACAAGTTACAAGAAATAAGATAGAAACAGTTATCAAAAAACTCCCAAAAAAGAAAAGTCCTGGGCCTGAAGGCTTCACAAGTGAATTCTATCAAAAATTCAAAGAACTAACTCCTATCCTCCACAAGCTATTTCAAAAAATTCAAGAGGAAGGAAGACTTCCAAATGCCTTTTATGAGGCGAGCATAATTCTGATCCGAAATCCCGGCAAATACAACAGAAAGAAAGAAAATTATAGGCCTATATCCCTGATGAATTTAGACGCTAAAATTCTCAACAAAATATTAGCCAACCGGATCCAGCAATATATGAAAAAAATCATACACCATGATCAAGTGGGATTTATTCTGGAGAGGCAAGGCTGGTTCAATATTCGCAAATCAATCAATGTGATTCATCACATAAACAAAAGGAAGGACAAAAATCACATGATAATTTCAATAGATGCAGAAAAGGCATTTGATAAAATCCAGCACCCATTCATGCTCAAAACTCTCAGTAAAGTGGGAATACAAGGAACATTCCTTAACATGATAAAGGCCATCTACGACAAACCCACAGCAAACATCATACTAAATGGACAAAAATTAAAAGCAATCCCCTTAAGATCAAGAACCAGGCGGGGTTGCCCACTTTCACCACTCTTATTCAACATAGTTCTAGAAGTCCTAGCTATAGCAATCAGACAAGAAGAAGAAATAAGAGGCATCCAAATTGGAAAAGAAGAAATAAAACTGTTACTATTTGCAGATGATATGATATTGTATATAGAAAACCCTAAAGTTTCAGTCAAAAAACTACTGGACCTTATAAAGGAAATCAGCAAGGTGGCAGGATATAAAATTAATACTCAGAAATTAGAGACATTTCTGTATACAAACAATGAACTGTCAGCAAAAGAAATTAAGGAAACAATCCTCTTCACTATTGCAGCCAAAAAAATAAAATACCTACGAGTAAATTTAACCAAGGAGGTTAAGGACTTGTACTCAGAAAATTATAAAACATTGATAAAAGAAATCAAGGACGATACAAAGAAGTGGAAGCATATACCGTGCTCATGGCTAGTAAGAATAAACATCATTAATATGTCTATACTACCCAAAGCAATTTATAAATTCAATGCAATACCAATTAAAATAACAATGAAATACTTCAAAGATATAGGAAACATATTCCAAAAATTTATATGGAACCAAAAAAGAACACGAATAGCCTCAGCAATCCTAAAAAGAAAAAATAAAGCAGGAGATATCACTTTTTCGGATATCAAGGTCTACTACAAGGCCATCATACTCAAGACAGCTTGGTACTGGCATAAGAACAGACACATTGATCAATGGAACAGAACAGAGAACACAGAAATAAACCCGCAGCTTTATGGACAACTGATATTTGACAAAGGAGGAAAGAACATACAATGGAGTAAAGACAGCCTCTTTAACAAATGGTGTGGGGAAAATTGGACATCTACCTGCAAAAAAATGAAACTAGACCATCAACTTACCCCATTCACAAAAACAAATTCAAAATGGATAAAAGACTTAAAAGTAAGCCGCGAAACCATAAGCATCTTAGAAGAAAACATAGGCAGCAAGCTTTCCGATATCTGTGGCAGCAATATATTTGCCGATTTATCTCTACCAGCAAATGAAATAAAAGGCAAGATAAACAAATGGGACTATAACAAACTAAAAAGTTTTTGCACAGCTAAAGACAATAAGAACAGAATAAAAAGACAAACCACACAATGGGAGAACATATTCGACAGCACGTCGGATAAGGGGTTAATAACCAAAATTTATAAAGAACTTATAAAACTCAACACCAGGAAGACAAACAATCCAATCAAAAAATGGGCAAAAGAAATGAATAGAAATTTCTCCAAAGAGGACATACAGATGGCCAAAAGACATATGAAAAAATGCTCAACATCACTAATTATTAGAGAAATGCAAATTAAAACCACAATGAGGTATCACCTCATACCAGTCAGAATGACACTCATCAGCAAAACAACACAGAATAAGTGCTGGCGAGGATGCGGAGAAAAGGGAACCCTTCTGCACTGCTGGTGGGATTGCAGACTGGTGCAGCCACTGTGGAAAACAGTTTGGAGATTCCTCAAAAAATTAAAAATCGAACTGCCTTTTGACCCGGCTCCCCTACTTTTAGGAATATACCCTAAGAACACCATAACACTGTTCGAAAAGAAGAAATGCACCCCCATGTTCGTGGCAGCATTGTTCACAATAGCGAAGATCTGGAAACAGCCCAAGTGTCCGTCAGAAGACGAGTGGATTAAAAAGCTTTGGAACATATATACTATGGAATACTACTCAGCCATAAGAAATGATGACATCGGATCATTTACAACAAAATTGTTGTACCTTGATAACAATATACAGAGTAAAATAAGTAAATCAGAAAAAAAAACCTGAGAACAGCATGAATTCGTACATAGGTGGGACATAAAAGTGAGACCATGAGACATGGACAAGAGTGTGGTGGTTACGGGGTGGGGGGAGGGAGGGAAGGGTGGGATAAGGAGGAGGGGAGGGACACAGGGAAAACCAGATAGAAGGTGACAGAGGACAATTTGACTTTGGGTGACGGGTATGCAACACAATTGAATGATAAGATAACCTGGAGATGTTTTCATTGTACATATGTACCCTGATATATTGGTGTCACCACATTAAAGTTAATAAAAAAAAAACAACCGAAAAAAAAAAAAAAACAACCCGGGACCCAGGAAGGATTTAGAAACCTGCTGGGGCTGCTTCTTTCCCCATCCCCTCCGAGAAAAAAACAGGATCTCAGGATCTCCGACCATCCACCCGCTTCAGCACATGGTGCAGTAAGTCTCATGCCTCCAAACTTTCCTCAGTTCTTTCTGCCGAGGTTCCCTGTCAGAAACCGTAGCTACATCAGGGAAGCCTTTTCTGTCCAAGTGCGTGTGTGCCCTGGAGACGTCCGAACACATCCACTTTCCCTATCTGTCCGTGGCCAGAGCTTGAGTTGTGGGATGCCAATCCTCAACTCTGACCACCCCAAGAACTGAGGCCAGCCGTGGGGGCACAAGAATCCCAAAACACTCCGGGAGTTGCCTTATCTGAAATCTCTCTCTCCCTAAAGAAGAGAAAATTGTTCTTCTTCTTTGCTGTGGCAAGGCCACAGAACCCACTGGATAATCAGACCAGGTAGCCTCCTGAAGGGACTTTCAGTTTTAACATCCTCACCAATATAACTATCGCCAGAAAAAGCTGGGGGCTGATTGGAGATTGCTTGTCACTCAGGGCCTCTAATTATTTGCGTGCCAGTCCTTAATCTCTGTGCCGCCTATTACACTGTGCAGGTCTTTTTTTGGCCAGAGAAAACACTCCGCTCTAATCTTTCCTTTTCCGTAGACTCTCAACTTTCTCTCTCTCCTGCGTGACCCTCTAGGGCGCCCCACTCTCTGGTCCCTCTGCAGACCTCTTTCGCTCCAGTCTCTTCCCTCCAGAGAACCCCCTCTTCCTCCCTTTGCTAAATCCTGTTTCTCATTCACTTGCAAATACCAATCTCTCTTTCTGTTCCCCTGCTGGCCAGGGGTCCCTCCCTTCTCCACTGTGTTCTTAAGTCCCTCCTCCATCAGGCCATTCTCTGCCTTTCATTGGCTCTTATACCGATTTACAGGACGCCCAACCCCAATACCCTGTCCTACCTCTGGCTCCAGCGTTTCCAGCTGGATCTGAGGGCCAGGCTCTCTAGGAGCCCTCCTCCTTTTATTCTTAATGCCCAAACCCCTATATGAGACCTGTGAACATGGCATTTAAAGTTTTCCATGGTTGCTGCTAGTAGGAACAGGCCAAGGCTGTTCTCCAGGCCTGCATGCAGCAGAAGGTGACACTCCAAACCCAGGCACAGGAAGTGCCCGGCCCGAGTCTGGACCACAAAGAGAAATCCCACCAGCAGCTTGTTTTAAGTGTAGCAAGCAGGACCACCGTGACTGACAGGGCCCCTGCCTGCGGCTGCCCACTGAGCCCTTCCCTAACTGCAAGCAGCTCAATCACTGGCAGAGCGATTGTCCCTTTGGGCAGCAGGCTCATCTCTATGCCTCTATGTAGAGGACAAGGCAGCCATGTGGGCGCATCGCTCAAACTCCGAGGACACGGCCTGGACTCAGAGAACCCAGGGTATGCTGCAACTACTGGGTAAGTCCATCTCATTTCTTGTGGACATGGAAGCTGCCTTCTCTGTTTTGCCACCACACTCCGGACCTCTAATTCCCTCACAGGTCTCGGTTATGGGATTGGATGGGATCCTTTCTTTTACCCTTCTCACTCCACCCCTGACATGCAGTTTAAATGGAATCCCCTTTTTTGCACTCCTTCTTAGTTATGCCATCATGCCCTGTACCCCTTCTGGGTCAAGACATTCTACACAGTCTCAGAGCCACTATCCACGTGACAGCATCTTCCCACTTACTCCTACCATTCCTCACTACCAAGGGCTCCCCCATAATCAATGCTACCCTCTTTTCTAACCATGTCTCTCGTCTCAAGCTTGCTCCCATGCAGGACCGCTGGCAGTCAGAACCATTGGGCCTTACTCATCTGCGGCTCACCAAAAGGATGAACTCTGCAGCAGACCCTCCTCCTGCATCCTGTCCCTCCACACCAGGAACCTGCCACCAGAGTGAACTGAAGCAAGGAGCAATGCTGTTCAGTAGGACTGAACTGATGAAGGAAGCTTCAATCTCCTCAACTGTCTGGGAGCAAGAATCTCACTTCCTACAACCTGCTTAACTCCTGATGGCAGCCACCCATTCTCACCTAGGCTGCCCCTATCCTAAATCTTCTAATTATCAGCATATAACTCATATGTGTTTCTTTTTAAAATTCTTATAGAAGCACATCTGAAAAGTTTCTCAACTCACGGCCAAACTTATGTTCCTCTTGACACCCCTCAAAGACACCACCAACCGACCTCCCCTCCCCATGACGCCCCTAATTAGCAGGAAGCAGCCAGATGAATACACGGCACCCCAATTCTATTTAACAAAACAGGCTGGAATGTAGGGTTGGTGGCTAATGGGGAAGGTCAGGTGGGGAACTTAGACCCCGGACTTTGGCTAGGGCCACACACATTCTTGCGCACCAAAAGAAAGTTCCCAGAAATCCTTGGAAAAAGATTGACGGTCCGTCAGCCAGTGCAATTTCACCACATCATAATTGCTCACCCACCCTAGAGGGCCCATTTAAATACCTCTCATGCAGTTTAATTCTTACGACTCCTATGGCCTCTGAACCCTGGGACCAGAGGACATCTTCAGGCGGGATATGCGGTACTTAATAAAACCATTTGTTATTTCACACTTTGTGGCTTTTGGCCCCCCTCTTTCTTCTTTCTCAGCGGGGAAAAATACCTTATACTCCCATCCTCTGACTCCACAGTTCCTTTGCCATCTATCCAAATCCAATGGGAACCTGCATAGCCACCATGATGGCGGTGGCCACCGGCCTTACATCTGGTGGAGCCAGCAAGATTTGAATTCACAGCCACTCTTCAGGGCTGGGATAGAGGACTGGTCATTGTTATAATTTCCTATGGCTGTCCTTTAGGGGACCATGGGCTGGCTTTTTTTACAGCCCTGTGAGAGGAAACAGAGAGCTCTGTGTAAGAGGCTGCCCAACGTCAAACTGGGCAACAGCATCGGCTTGAACTGGAGCGAGCACTTGAAAAGGAGGCCAACTGGGTTCAAGAAAGAGCTGCTGAGCATTGATGTTGCCTGGAACTGAAGCCATCTACAGGTTTGTGAGTTGCAGTGTGCCCTGGAAGCTGAACGCTGGCAGTGGCAGTTGTTGGAGAAACAACTGCAGGTTCTGCTTTAGGCCAAGAGCCAGCAACTGCAGGAGCCGAATATGGAGCTGTGATGGCGGAGTGGCTCTAAGTCAATGGGAGCAGGTGTTTCCATCTCCTCTTCTGAGGATGAAGAGACTTGGACTGAAGTTGCCGTCCACACACTCAGAACCTGACCAGTGGTCATTCAGAAGGTAAAATCCCAGCAGCAAAGAGTACCTGCTGAACCCCTGGTAGGTTTTCTGCAACTGTGGGACATAGGGGTGGATGGCAGCGTGCTCTCTGGAGCAGAGGTGGAGAGGTTGGCGAATGTTGCCACATGCTCCTTCTTGGGGCAGTATCTTCAGAGCTGCCATTACTACAGGGATGAGGACGGAGGCCTGAGGCCCTGGTGTGAACCTAGTTTCCTGTAATGGACCTATACCTTGGTGATTTGCACAGTCAGCAGGGCTGTCTATCATAGACTGACTATTGGACTGCAACCAGAGGGGGGCACTGGCTCCCTTGTTGAATAGACATGTAGCTTTTGGACAGCATGAGACCCTGATGCAGAGTACCCAGCTCTGTTGGAGGCCCTCCTGCACCGGGAAGCTGCTCTCATCCAGTTGGAGAGACACTACAAGGATGCCTTAAGGTTCTCAGCGCCACGGCCCTGGAATATATAGGCCCTCCCATCTACCGTGGGGTAGTAGGCTAGGGATGGGCCTCCAGTTTGCACCTTGGGCAGAGTGCTCAGGGAGACATTGTGAAGGACACCTTTGAAATTGTTGCAATTATATAACTTGTGTTGTTGCTATAGTCTGTTTATGAAATGTTGGTCAAATAAGTTTGTAAAATATGATTTTTATGTTTGCTTGCTTATAGTTTGCATTGGGGGCTGGGCAGTACCAGGTATACGTGGGTCTGTGAAATTGCAAATTACTGTCCTGCTTGGGAAGGGCCATTGTTTTGCTAATGTTTGCTGGAGGAGAGGTTTTTGCGCCAGAGAGTTTTGAAGAGAAAGAGAAGAAGAGTTAAGAAAGAAGCTATATTTGCAGAGAGGAGCAGAGGGAGCAGAGAGAATGCAGAATGCTGAAGAAGAAGCCACGTTGGCAGGGAAAGAGAAGGTGTGCACATGGGGAACCAGAGCTGAGGGGCTTTGTGAGCTCCACTGAGATTGATGGGGCCTTTGATTCTAGGAGGAACCAAAGACGATTCTCTTGGTTGTGGAACTGGAGAATGTGTCAGTGGCTTTGGGAGCCCTGAATGAAAAGGAAAATGTTTTCCCTGTGTGTTTGCTCATCTGCCAGTGCGAGACTTTAATCAAGAAATGGCCCACCATTTTTTGGCTCCATTATCTCTTTACCATCTGTCCAAATTTAATGAGAACCTGCATGTGCATGGCCATGATGATGGCAGCCCTTGGTAATACATGTAATGTACCTCATTTCTTGCACAGTGATATCTGTGATGTAGATTGTGAAGCAAGCAATCCTAAAGGGGTGGGATGTTGGGCAAACAAGTTTTTAATAAGTGTTTTTTAAGTTTGCTCACTTGTACTGGGGCAGTGCCACATGTGTGTAGTCTGTGTTTGCCTTCAGGGTGGCAGATTAAAAATTGCAGATTGCCTTCCTGCTTGGGAGGGGCCATTGTTTGCTATTGTTTGCTGGAGAAGGGGTTCCTTCCCCAAGCCTGTTTTGGCAAAGACAGAGAGAGCACTAAGGGGTTTGGGGAGCCCTGAGATTTCAGTCCAGCCCGTTGTCTGGGGACTACTATTTTGCCTGTGGGGGCCTTGGAGTCCAGAGGGTGAGTCCAGAGATTGAGTCTGGGTTGTGGAACTGGAAACCGAGTCAGGGCTTGTGAGCCCTGAGGAAAGAAAAGCAGTTTTCCCTGCCTTAATTGCTCGTCTGCTGTTATGATACTTTTATAAACAGAATGACCCACCAACCTCTGACTCCTCAGATCCTTTACTGTCTGCCCGAATTCAGTGTGAACCTGCATGGCCATGGCAACAGGCACTGGCCCTACACACATCATGGGCAGAGGCCAACTCAGGTCATAGACAGTATCTGCCCCACCCCAACCATAGTAGCTGTGGTCTCCAGCTTAGGAGCCAAAGTGCCCAGGGAAGCCAGGACTGCGTGGCTCTTACATCTCAGGAGATGTTAGGATCCTCACAGTGCCAGGTGACATCATGGGAGCCCACGGGGATCTTTCCATGTCTGAAAGGTGACACCCACAGCAGTTTCATACAAAACCCCCTTTTCAGTTTAATGGTATATCCTCAAATCGCTTCCTGGTTCTCAACCCTCCTGCCACTAAACCAGCGCACATCCCACAGTGAACTGACCAGGGGGGAATGCTTGATGTTTGCTTTTTAGGATCCTGTGTTCTGAATTCCCTTAATAGAAATCCCTGACAACTGAGTTGCTTAAGTTCAAGGCGTTCTCAACCACCCTTATCTTCCGGACATCCTTAATTCAAGTTTAATGATGTGCTTGACCTTTTCAGGTTAGCTGTGTGTTATATACTAGAGCCAAGAAACCAGGTATCTACTAGGGGGAACAACATATTAATTTAGAAGTCAAATATTTATCCAGGCACCTGGTCATACCCTCATAGATGCGATAGCCCTACCTGTCCTTAACATTAGGGATAAGCTGTAAAATTGGATTCCTGCACCCAAGAGAGGTGCTGCACAAGTATAGCTGAAATGAGTGGATGATTGTAACATCTTTCAACTGGAGAATAAAGGAGAGCCACCTCTCTGCGCAATCACCAAGCTACTCAGAGATCAAGACACTCATTATTGTTCAATCTAGTTGTGACTCTTAGACCTCTGTATAGCTAATAGCAGGTATCTTGGAGTAGATTCTACTTTTTTTCTTCCAATATTTCAATAAGAGAGAGCTTATGAAGGCGGGCCCATGACCTGTGTCGCAGGTGAGGGCTAGCACACAGTTCTCCGTCTTTTATCTTGCCGTGGTAATAACAGAAGCTCTGGTGGTTATCCATTTTTGTATAATCCAGCACTCTGGAATCCTGAGTAAATGCATGGAAAAGAAGATCATCTGAGATCAGTTGGATGGATGTACCTGGACCTTGCATGGGATTTGGGGGTTGTTAGTGCAGCATACATAGCCCATCTTCACTGGATGAATTTTGAATATTAACCTATGTGACTTCCATCTACTTGAGCACTATTGTCTCTCTCAGACTCGCTGGCTCAAGCAACTTGGAGCCACAGAGAAAGTCAGGATGGCCCTCCCTACATGAGCAAAGTGGTACATTTCCTATATGTTTGAGTGAATGAGATGAGTGAATCTGAAAGAACTGAGTGAATGAAATTGTACATTCCTATCGGTGCCTGTGTGTAGAGCTTCAAGTGTCTTCAGGATGTTGCCAGACCCTTTGACCTGAGGTCATAGAGCTGTGACCACACTGCCAGCCTCTCTGCACTTCTGTGCATTCCCTAAAATCTTCCTTTCACAGTTAGTGACAAGACCAGGCCAAGGCAGAAAGGTCAGGTGACAACTTCTGGCCAAGCAAATGCATTGTGTGACCAGGGGGCTGGATCAAAGCAGAAAGGGGAGGGTATCCCCAGTGCTAGATGTTGAGCCAGCAGAAAGCCTGACCCTGGCTACAGAGGCCTGCTGTGAGAATAGGAGGAGGACGTCGGGCATGGGAGTTCTCCAAAGACACGGTCTAAAAATGAGTCAGGCTGCGAAGACCTCCTCTGGAGACCTTAGGAAAGAACAAACATCCCAGAACAGTCAGAAAATTACTTTAAAAAACAATGAAAATGGACTCAGTTCTTATGTAAAAGTGGTTTACAGAAATGAACATAATTGCAATAGTGTGCTACTGACACAGTAATGGATAGAACAACATAAAAGGCACCAAAAACAAGCCCAAGTATGTTTACCCATATACATCATATATACGTGGTGAAAATACATTATCAAAAATTATGGGAAAATAATGAAGTGTCCAATTAATAATTCTCAGTTAAAGGGTTAATTATTTAGGGGAAAATATAATCAGATTCTTTTAGTTATATATAAAATTCAAAATTATAAAAAACTATGAGTGGTGACTTTTGTAGTCTCTGAGGACAGAAGAGCTATCTAAGAATAATATCAGAGACAAAAATCCAAAACAATACTGTTGATACATCTAACTACACATTAAATATAAGATTGCTCTCCCAAAAGTAAAACAATATAAAATTGAAAATAAAATGCTGATATATTTGCTAAGTACATAACAGATAAATCAACAAAAATGATAAATATCTAGGCAGGAATGAGGAGAAAAATGTCTAAGAATGAGAAAATTAATAAGAAATACTGATGATCCCTAGTTATGAAACATGAAAAATATAGTATCTTACTAGTAACTAAGGAAATTCAAATTAAACAACAATAAGTATCTAAAATTTATGGAGTAAAGCTATACTCAGAGAAAAATACTTTCATTGTTAGAAATTAAAACAAATAAAAGCACAGATATGGGGTGTGGTGTTAAGGCCTCTCTGATGCACCCATTCATCCTCCTCATCAGACCCAGGGGTGCTTCTGACTTTAGAGCCCTCAGATCTCTTTCAGATACTGCGTCCTAATTGCACAGCACCTCTCCCCATACCTGCCTTTGGAGTGCTGGGAACCAGACCTCACCAGTGTAAGGGGAGATGATCCCCTAGGAAGTATGGACACAGGACACAAAAAAAATCAACACAAGTGGTCAAGGTCCTTCTCCAGAGTATGTTCTTGCTGGGGTAAGGGTCACACTTGCAACTCTACACATGGAATCGATATACTTTTGTGATTGCCAATGCCACGTTGCAGGAAACAACACCGATGGAGGGTAAGACACTCAGACAGCTTAATAGAGGAAGGAGAATTTGTTAGTAGCCGGCAGAGCATGTGCGGCTAGTAGCACCAAAGCACGAGCTCTCCAAAGTTAGGTTTCTTACATCTTATATGCCTTTTTTTAAAAAAAAATATATTTTATTATTATTAATTCTAATGGGGTGACACCAATAAATCGGGTACATATGTACAATAAAAATATCTCCAGGTTATCTTATCATTCAATTGTGTTTGCATACCCATCACCAAAAGTCAAATTGTCCTCTGTCACCTTCTATCTGGTTTTCCCTGTGTCCCTCCCCTCCTCCCTATCCCACTTTTCCCTCCCTCCCCCCATCCCGTAACCACCACTCTCTTGTCCATGTCTCATATTCTCACTTTTATGTCCCACCTGTGTATGAAATCATGCTGTTCTCAGTTTTTCTTTTTTTCTAATTTACTTATTTCACTCCGTATAATGTTATCAAGGTACATCCATTTTGTTATAAATGATCCGATGTCATCGTTTCTTATGGCTGAGTAGTATTCCATAGTATATATGTACCAAAGCTTTTTAATCCACTCATCTTCTGACGGAACTTGGGCTGCTTCCAGATCTTCGCTATTGTGAACAATGCTGCCACGAACATGGGGGCGCATTTCTTCTTTTCGAACAGTGTTATGGTGTTCTTAGGGTATATTCCTAAAAGTGGGATAGCTGGGTCAGAAGGCAGTTCGATTTTTAATTTTCTGAGGAATCTCCAAACTGTTTTCCACAGTGGCTGCACCAGTCTGCAATCCCACCAGCAGTGTAGAAGGGTTCCCTTATCTCCACATCCTCGCCAGCACTTATTCTGTGTTGTTTTGCTGATGAGTGCCATTCTGACTGGTGTGAGGTGATATCTCATTGTGGTTTTAATTTGCATTTCTTTAATGATTAGTGATGTTGAGCATTTTTTCATATGCCTATTGGCCATCTGTATGTCCTCTTTGGAGAAATTTCTATTCATTTCTTTTGCCCATTTTTTGATTGGATTGTTTGTCTTCCTGGTGTTGAGTTTTATAAGTTTTTAATAAATTTTACTTATTAACCCCTTATCAGATGTGCTGGCGAATATGTTCTCCCATTGTGTGGTTTGTCTTTTTATTCTATTCTTATTGTCTTTAGCTGTGCAAAAACGTTTTAATTTGATAAAGTCCCATTTGTTTATCTTGCCTTTTATTTCATTTGACCATGGAGATAAATCGGCAAATATACTGCTGCTACAGATGTCGGAGAGCTTACTGCCTATGTTTTCTTCTAAGATGCTTATGGTTTCACGGCTTACATTTAAGTCTTTTATCCATTTTGAGTTTGTTTTTGTGAATGGGGTAAGTTGATGGTCTAGTTTTATTTTTTTTCAGGTAGATGTCCAATTTTCCCAACACCATTTGTTAAAGAGGCTGTCTTTACTCCATTGTATGTTCTTTCCTCCTTTGTCAAATATCAGTTGTCCTAAAAGCTGTGGGTTTATTTCTGTGTTCTCTGTTCTGTTCCATTGATCTATGTGCCTGTTCTTATGCCAGTACCAGGCTGTCTTGAGTATAATGGCCTTATAGTAAACCTTGATATCCGGAAGAGTGATACCTCCTGCTTTATTTTTTCTTTTTAAGATTACTGAGGCTATTTGTGTTCTTTTTTGTTTCCATATAAATTTTTGGAATATGTGTTCTATATCTCTGAAGTATGTCATTGGTATTTTAATTGGTATTGCATTGAATTTATAAATTGCTTTGGGTAATATAGACATCTTAATGATGTTTATTCTTCCTAGCCATGAGCACGGTATATGCTTCCACTTGTTTGTATCTTCCTTGATTTCTTTTATCAATGTTTTATAATTTTCCGAGTACAAGTCATTAACCTCCTTGGTTAAATTTACTCCTAGGTACTTTATTTTTTTGGCTGCAATAGTGAAGGGGATTGTTTTTTTAATTTCTTTTGCTGACAGTTCATAGTTGGTATATAGAAATGCCTCTGATTTCTGAGTATTAATTTTATATCCTGCCACCTTGCTGAATTCATTTATAAGGTCCAGTAGTTTTTTGACTGAGACTTTAGGGTTTTCAATATACAATATCATATCATCTGCAAATAGTGACAGTTTTACTTCTTCTTTTCCAATTTGGATGCCTTTTATTTCTTCTTCTTGTCTGATTGCTGTCGCTAGGACTTCCAGAACTATGTTGAATAAGAGTGGTGAAAGGGGGCATCCCTGCCTGGTTCCTGATCTTAAGGGGATTGCTTTTAATTTTTGTCCATTTATTATGATGTTTGCTGTGGGTTTGTCGTAGATGGTCTTTATCATGTTAAGGAATGTTCCCTGTATTCCCACTTTACTGAGAGTTTTGAGCATGATGGGTGCTGGATTTTATCAAATGCCTTTTCTGTATCTATCGAAATTATCATGTGATTTTTGTCCTTCCTTTTGTTTATGTGATGAATCACATTGATTGATTTGTGAATATTGAACCAGCCTTGCCTCTCCAGAATAAATCCCACTTGATCATGGTGTATGATTTTTTTCATATATTGCTGGATCCGCTTGGCTAATATTTTGTTGAGAATTTTTGTGTCTAAATTCACCAGGGATATAGGCCTATAATTTTCTTCTTTGTGTTGTCTTTGCCCGGTTTTGGGATCAGAATTATGCTCGCATCATAAAAGGAGTTTGGAAGTCTTCGTTCCTCTTGAATTTTTTGAAATAGCTTGTGGAGGATAGGAGTTAGTTCTTCTTTGAATTTTTGATAGAATTCACTTGTGAAGCCATGAGGCCCAGGACATTTCTTTTTTGGGAGTTTTTTGATAACTGTTTTGATCTCTTTTGTTGTAATTGATCTGTTTAGGTGTTCTGATTCTTCCAGATTGATTTTTGGAAGGTTATATGATTCAAGAAATTTGTCCATTTTACCAAGATTGTCTAATTTTTTGGCATAGACTTCTTCATAGTATTTTCTTACAATGCTTTGTATTTCTGTTGTGTCAGTAGTTATTTCTCCACTGTCCTTTCTAATTTTATTTATTTGAGTCCTCTCTCTTTTTTTCTTGGTGAGTCTAGTTAAAGGTTCATCAATCTTGTTTACCTTTTCAAAGAACCAGCTTCTGGTTTCATTGATCCTCTGTATTGTTTCCTTAGCCTCTATGTCATTTATTTCTGCTCTGATCTTTATTATTTCCTTTCTTCTACTTGTCCTGGGTTTTATTTGCTGTTGTTTTTCTAGTTCTTTTAGATGCCGAGTCAGGTTGCTTATTTGAGCTTTTTCTAGCTTCTTATGATATGCCTGTAGTGCAATGAACTTCCCTCTCAGAACTGCTTTTGCTGTGTCCCATAAATTTTGAGTTGATGTATGCTCATTATCATTTGTTTCTAGAAATTTTTTTATTTCTTCTTTGATCTCATTGTTAATCCATTCATTATTTAATAACATGCTATTTAGTTTCCACGTGTTTGAGTATTTTTCAGTTTTTCTTTTGTGGTTAATTTCTAGTTTCATGGCATTGTGATCAGAGAAAATGCTTGATATGATTTCAATCTTGTTAAATTTATTGAGACCATTTTTGTGTCCTAACATGTGGTCTATCCTAGAAAACGTACCATGAGCACTTGAGAAGAATGTATATTCTACTGCTTTAGGGTGAAAAGTTCTGAAGATATCTATTAAATCAAGTTGATCTAGTGTCTCCTTTAAGTCTGCTGTTTCTTTATTAATTTTCTTTCTTGAGGATCTATCCAGTGCTGTTAGTGGGGTATTGAAATCCCCTACTATGATAGTATTGCTATTAATCTCGCCCTTTATATCCATCAAAGTCTGCTTTATGTATGTCAGGGCTCCTATATTTGGTGCATAGATATTTATAATAGTTATATCTTCCTGTTGAATTGTTCCCTTTATCATTATGTAGTGTCCTTCTTTATCTCTTACTACAGCCTTTGTTTTAAAGTCCATTTTGTCAGATATAAGTACTGCTACCCCGGCTTTTTTTTCATTTCCATTTGCATGAAATATTTTTTCCAATCTTGTACCTTCAGTCTATGTGCATCTTTTGTTTTAAGGTGTGTCTCTTGTAGACAGCATATGTGTGGGTCCTATTTCTTTATCCACGCAGCTACCGTATGTCTTTTGATTGGATATTTTAATCCATTTACATTTAAGGTTATTATTGATATGTAATTGTTTATTGCCATTTTATTCTTTAAAGCTGTATTCTTCTTTTGCTATATTCTTTCCTCCCTTTGAACTGTTCACAACAGGCCCCTTAGTATCTCTTGCAGAATTGGTTTGGTTTTTATGAATTCCTTGAGGCTTTCTTTTTCTGGGAAGCTCTTTAATTCTCCTTCAATTTTAAATGTTAGCCTTGCTGGATAAAGTAGTGTTGGTTGTAGGTTTTTGTTCTGCATTACTTTGATTATATCTTGCCATTTCCTTCTGGCCTCAAGTGTTTCTGTTGAGAAGTCCGATGTCATCCTTATGTGGGCTCTTTTATAGGTGATAGCCTTTTTTTCTCTAGCAGCTTTTAAAATTTTATCTTTATCCATTAGCTTTGGTATTTTAACTATGATGTGTCTTGGTGTAGGTCTTTTTGGGTTTCTCTTTAATGGAGTTCTGTGTGCTTCTTGAACATGTGGAGTGTTTCCCAGCCTCAATTTAGGGAAGCTTTCTGCTATAATTTAATTGAACAAAGTTTCCATTTCCTGTCCTCTCTCCTCTTCTTCAGGCACCCCTATGATGCGAATGTTGTTTCTATTCATGTTGTCTCAGAGCTCCCTTAGAGTTTCCTCACATATTTTGAGTCTCTTTTTCTTTTTCTTCTCTGCTTCTGTGCCTTTGTTTATTCTGTCCTCTAACTCGCTGATTCGGTCCTCAGTGTCATCCATCCTGCTTTTAATTCCTTCCATTGTGGTCTTCAGTTCTGATACTGTATTTGTCATTTCTGTCTGATTCTTTTTTATTTCAATTTTGTTTTTTATACTTGTTATCTCTTTATTTAGGTGTTCATAATTACTATCCACCATTGTTGCTCTAATTTCGTTGAACATCCTAACTATCATTATTCTAAATTCTACTTCTGGTAATTTGGTTATATCTGGTTCATTCAGGTCCTTCACTGGGGATTTCTCTTGATTCATTTGGTTTGCATTCCTCTGCCTGCCCATTTTGTCTGTTAATAAGCTAGTGTGGCCACTGGAGTCCAGTAGGTGTTGCCTTTGTGTTCTCTAGGTGTGGTCTGTCTGCAGGCCCGCCATGCCCTCTGCCGCTGGCTAGGGCGGTTGGGTATGGGCGTTGCCAGTGCTGGCCCACTGTGGCTTTTGCTGTGATTTCTGCCTCTCCTCCGCGGGAGGGGTTGTCACTCAAGCCACAAGCTCAGCACCAAGGGTAGAGGTGAGCACCTTTGCTCAGCTGCGGACCTAGCCTGTTTCCGGACTTCCGCCCAGAGCCTGCAGTCAGAGACTGCTCACCACAGTTTCACGGGTTGGGCGGGGCTTTTGACGTGCTCTCAGCTGTGAGCCTTTGCCCGTCCGGAGCTTTAGCCCCGCCCTCGAGGCCAGGGCTCTTCTGCGCAGGATTGCAAATCAAGGTTTATTGGGCCAGGTGTGTTTGCTGGCTTCCGTTCAGCTGCGGAATTCTACTCATCCCAGATTCTACCCCGTCCCCGCATTCGGAGCCCTCTCATGCACGTAGGATGGCAAACTGCGGTTTCTCCGGCCCGGCAGGGCTGGTAGCGTGAGCTCAGCCGCAAGCTCCTGCCCCTCCCTGGTCCTAGCCCCATCCCTGCGTTCAGGGCCGGCTTGCGCAGGGTCGCAGAGCAGATCTCTGCCCGTTCCTGGCCTCCCGCTTTGTCCCCGCTGGTGGGATTACAGGTTGTCCGCAGCTTCCGGACCGCTTTCGCACGTCCCCTCTGACCCTGCTGGGCTAGACCGAGCTCACACTGGCTTGGCCTCCACCCATGCCGACAGAACCGTGTTTCAGCATCCTGCCGCCACCATACCCTTCAGCAACCCTCAGCAGAGTAGGAAGGGACCTAATACTCCACACTGTAGGCCTGGGAGCTCCCTCACTTGTTTCACAGCTCAAAACTGTCCAAACGCCTCTTCTAGGCTCTGGGACTGCAGGCTGGGGCTTGGTTCCTGATACCCAGGTCCCTCCCTCTCCGCCAAACTCTCCTCCCGCCACGCGGGTCTCTCCGGGCTGCCGTTTGCTCTGGGGAGCTGGGCAGCCCTCTTCGCGTTTTTGCTATTCCTACCAGTCTCGATGTGGCTTCTTCTGTGTTCCTTGGTTGAAGAGTCCACTTAGTTTAGTTCAAAGTTGGTTTATCCAGATGATGGTTCTTAAAATTGAGTTATAATCCACTTTGGTTCCGGGAGTTGGAAGTTGGTATGTCCGCCTACTTTGTAGCCATCTTGCTCCTCCTTATATGCCTTTTACAGTGTCCATGCAAGGGGCTGTGATTCCTTGTCTGAGGTCCTATGTGCACCTCATGATTCAAGGTGGGGCAGGGGTGTTTTGGCGGGGCAGCAAGGGCGAAGGGGTTTCCTGACCCCTGGTCCTATCTATTTACAAATCCTATTTTTCTTGTGAGTATTGTCAGAGTCTCCAGGAAATCAGTTAGGAATCTCTAGGTTGTGGATAATCTTTAACTGGCTGAGTCAGTCACTTCTGCAACCCCTTCTGCATTCTTCTGGTTTTTCCCCTCTCGGTCATAGTTCCTTATGTGAATAAGAAGCTGAACTTGGCAGAAATACCAGGCAGGGTTGACAAGTCTTTTTCCAGTCTCAGATCCTTTGGTAATAACTTCAGTGTTAAATGGCTCCCAGGGTCTCATCCAGGCAGAGTAGAAGGTAGCTGATTTGCTATGTCTGCCACTGACATGTTGTGGGAGGGGGGGTGAGGCAACACATTGCTGGTGTTGCCATCCTTGGTTCAGAGGGCACTGCTCCACATGACCCCAAGTCGGGGCATCCCCTGAGCTTCACCAGTGAGCCAAGTGAAGCCAACTTCTGAGACCTCTGCAAGAATCCTGCAGCTTCCATCGGCTGGGCTTCCAGGAGGCCCAACCGATGAAAGAGGGCCGACAATGTCATCTCCATTTGAGACTTGCAGGAGATCCCGGTCCTCTCTCTCTGGGCCCCTATTCTGCTGTCCTCACAGATCCCAAGACAGGGTCTCAAGTTTACTTAGTTACAGGTCCTCAGCCTGAATTCTAAGCTTTTGAGAGAATGTGGAGTCACAGCCAAGAACCTAAGTAAACACTTAGCAATGTTTTTCCAAAGAAGCTGGTTCAGAGAAAACCACCTGAGTCTAGAACCTCTCCCTGCGGATGATAAGGCATAGGGGTTGGCGGGAGCCTAGGGCTTGATTCTGGCTGCACTTCCCAGAGATACCTTAAAGTTCACAGAGAGCTCAGGGAGATGCACATGCATGCAGCCTCTGCTGGGCCAGTCCTGTCCTTGCAGGGATTCTAGCAAGAGATCTGAGGCAGCAGACAAGGAGAGGGCGGGCATGGTGAATGGGTCCTGCTCTGAAGATCTCACAATGAGGGTTTGGAAATGAGACAGACACACAGACAATGAGCAGAAATTTCCTCCAGCACCTGGGCTGCTGGAAGAGAGGGCCCCATGGTCATCCAGTGGGACGTGCATCTGGAGCAAGCCCCACAGCACAGGGGCATTTGGAAAAGGCATGCTAAGTGGGTGTAGCAACCAGGGAAGAAGGAGAGGAGGGGAAAGCAGGAGCATCTGCAGTGACAGAGAAGGAGCTCAAGAGACCCCCCCTCACCTGGCACCCCATGAGTCTCTCAGTTTGCAGGTCCAGTCCTAGAGACACCAGCAGAGGGCAGCCTGGGGCTGCGGCTCTTCCACAACTAAACCCAATCACCTGAGAAAGGAGACTGTGCCCAGAGCCAATTCTCAAATAAGTCTAGCTGCTTCTCTCTTGGATCCAGGTTGGAGCTGAGTCGAGCTCCTGAGAAGGGAGTCGGGTCTCACATTTTAGGGGAGGACTGCAATTCATTCATTTGTCAACTTGTATTCATTCAGTAGTTACTGAGAGTGACGTGGTCTCAGCCCTTTCAGAGGCCCTGGGACTTCATAGTACAGCATAGTTTGTCATACTGATCCCAACAACTACGAGGACTTGTGCTTGGGTGGCACTTACTGCAGGCCAGTGCTGCCTGGATGCTGACTTCTATCAGTTCACTTCTTCCTCACAACGGCCCTGGGAGGTGGGCACTGTCAGCATCTCTGTTTCACCAGGAATGGAACTAAAGCACGCGTCTGTATGTGCTCAGGGCCTCACAGCTGCGATGTGCTGGAGCCAGGGCTTGACTCCAGGCCGTGTGTCTCCAGAATGCTCATAGCGACTGCTATGTGGACACAAACAAGAAAGTGATCGAGATGATTTCAGATGTCTGTAATTGCTAATAAGAAAATAAAGCAGGGTGTTGTAATGATGATCAGTGTTAGGGTAACCCTCGATTCAGTTGTCAGATAGAGACTTTGCAGGGAGGACAATGGTGACAATAAATCAGTGGTTCTTAACCTGGGTTCTATCGAACCCTAGGGGTTCGATGAGTCGGTCTCAGGGGTTCGGAGAAGCCTCTGCCGCGGAGGCCAGAATAAAGTAATACCGTCATTTGTTGTGAGTTCATGCACTTTGTTGGTTTTGTTCTTTGAGCAAGGTGATGTTCATGCACGGGTCATTTTGTTCACCAGTAAAAAAACACATACCTATGTCTTGAATTTGGAATAAAATAATCATATTTTATTTATCACTAAAGAAGGGTTCGGTGAATGCACATATATGAAACTGGTGGTTTCGGTACCTCAAAAAAGGTTAAGAACCACTGCAATAAGTGCTAAGACCTGGCAGCAGGGGGTCATGTTATCACCCACATGAGCCCTGGGGTTCTGACAGTTAAATTCGGAACTCACAATAACTTTGCACTGAAGCCACCATAACCAAATACTGATTTCAAACTCACCAGCATTTGATCCTGGGCGTGTCACTTGGAGAAGATAGCCTCCATTCCCTGGGCTATCAGCATAATGCTGTCCATCGGTAGTGGCAAATGAGTAATTAGCCTGTTGGGCAGATAAAATATATTATGCTCACTTTGTTAAAAATGGCGCTAACGTCAGTGGCTTTTGGAGCCCTGAATGGAAAGGGAAGTGGTTTCCCACTTTGTGTATTTCTTGCCTTCCAGGTGCAAGCTAGGATTAAAGGTAATAGCCCACCAGTTCTTGGTTTTGTTGTTTCATTACCGACTGTCCGAATCGAATGCGAACCTGCATGGGCCAGGCGGCTGTGATGGTGGCCGTGGCTACTGGCTTTACAAGCCGCAAAGATCATTTTTCGTGTGCCTGTGAGTATCTAGAGGAAGCCAGAGGTCATGCCCTCAAGGAAGGAAATGACTAGAAAAAAGCCAAGTGAGGCCACACTTCTAAAGCAGGTTCTGGGCTCAGGTGGAGGGGACAGCAATCTGCACTGGGTGCCCAAGTAATAGCAGAATCTTCGACTGGAAGGTCCTATCATTCTGTTACATCACTGAGTGGGACACAGTGCTGTGTTATGTATGGCATGGGAAATACCACCATTATGAACCATGGATAGTGGTATCGTGGACTCTGTAATTGTTATTTGTAGGAAAATGGCCAGAGATTGGAATGCTTCCCTGATACAAGTCTTTGGTGTGGACTTTGGAACGCCAAGTCCGCCCCTGCAACCACTGATAAGATTGTTTAAAGGAAGCATCTGATTCCTATAGCCATTTCCTGCATACCTGAAAGGTTTTAGTTAATCATCCTTCTCCCACCTATGTATGAAATCATGCTGTTCTCAGTTTTTCTTTTTTTCTGATTTACTTATTTCACTCCGTATAGTGTTATCAAGGTCCATCCATAGGTGGGACATAAAAGTGAGACTATGAGACATGGACAAGAGAGTGGTGGTTACGGGGTGGGGGGAGGGAGGGAAGGGTGGGATAAGGAGGAGGGGAGGGACACAGGGAAAACCAGATAGAAGGTGACAGAGGACAATTTGACTTTGGGTGACGGGTATGCAACACAATTGAATGATAAGATAACCTGGAGATGTTTTCATTGTACATATGTACCCTGATTTATTGGTGTCACCCCATTAAAATTAATAATAATAAAATATTTAAAAAAATCATCCTTCTCTGCACCTGAACCCATGCTCTGCTAATTTAACCTATGCCCTGATAATTTGATTGATGATTAAAGAAACAAATAAAGATGATGAGGCTGCAGAGACCTGGGCCGTCAGTCCTAGAGGCTGGGATTTCCCCTGCACCCAACTTCTCTATGTTGTGTCTTGTCTGTTTTCTCTTAAGTCCTGCAGTGCCTTCCTCCGTGCACACCCATTCCCGCGCTGGTCTCAACAGTTATTCATGTTTATTCTTCAGATTCTGACATTGATATTAGGGTAAGGTGACCAGACGTCTGCTTTTGGCGGGACAGTCCCGATTTTTAACAATTTGTCCTGCGTCCTGCTGCATTTTAAAAAAGTCCCGATTTTTGGAAAGAATGCACGAAAAGCTAGGGAACAGTGGGAGAACAGTGGGGGAAGGGAATATACGGTTTTCGGTGGGGAGACCCCGCCTCCACCTGGAAGCTTCATATAGACCAAATTTTTAATCAAGAACCACCATCCCCACTCCCCTGGTCAATGGTGTCCCGGTTTACCAATTTTAAAATCTGGTCACCTTATATTAGGGTGATTATAGCTTTCTTTTAAGGGCAGTTGGGGAGATTGAATTGCACTCTCCGAAGCCTGTGCAGTTTGGCTGCTCTTGGACCTGTGTGATGGGGTGTGCCCTGGGATGGGGCAGGCCACTAGTCAGGGCACTTGGGGCATGTAAAGCCAGTAGTTGCGGCCACCATCACAGCAGCCTGACCTGTGCAGGTTCGCATTAGATTCGGACAGTCGGTAATGAAACACAGGAGCCAAAAACTGGTGAGCCATTAGCTTTAATTCTAGCTTGCACCCAGGGAGCAAGCAAAAACACACATTGGGCTCCAAAACCCACACATTCAGTGCTCACAAAGCTACTGACTTATCCGAGTTTCCTAGATTCAAAGGTTTCTAGCTCACCAGACTTATTCACTTCTGTTTCCCATCACCTTCTCTCTACGCAAACTCTACACAAATTGGCTTCTTCCTCAGCATTCCACCATCTTGGCTGCTTTTCCTGGCCTCCATGTGGCCTTCATCTGCTCTCCTCTCTGATACTAATCCCAGGAACAGAGAGAGCAAGCTACTGGTCTGTTCCACTTTATAGTGTAGAATTAAAACCTCCAATCCAATTACACAAACAAGGAAGTCTCCAATACAAAGCCACCTGTTCGGCAGATAAAATATAATATGCTCACTTTGTTAAAGATGGTGCTGCCCACATGGAAGCCCGTCACCCAGGTGATATTATTTGCCCTTATGCTTGGGATGGGTGTTGGGGAAAGGCTGTAATGTAAGCAGGCCAGGTCATTATGGCCTAAGGCTTGGTTTTAAGAGTAAGCTTTTCTCCACACCCTTGACTGATTGGATGATGCAGGGTGGTGATATAGGGAGGAATCTCATTATGCCTCAGATGGGTGGCTTTGTATCAGAGACTTTCTTGAATGTATAATTGGATTAAAGGTTTGGATTATCTATGCTATAAAGTGGGCGGACCGGTAGCTAGATCTCTCTCTCTTGGTTCCTGAGTTCCTGAGATTAGTATTAGAGAGCAGAGCAGATTAAGGCCAGGTGGAGGAGAAGTAGCCAAGATGACAGAGTGCTGAGGAAGAAGCCAGTTTGTTAAGAGTTTGTGCTGGAGGAGATGGGGAACAGAGGTGAATAAGTCTGGTGAGCTAGAAAGCTTTGATGCTAGGAAACTTGGATAAGTCAGTAGCTTTGTGAGCACTGAATGTGTGGGTTTTGGAGCCCAGTGTGTGTTTTTGCTTGCCCGCCGGGTGCAAGCTAGAATTAAAGCTGATGGCTCACCAGTTTTTGGCTCCAGTGTTCCATTGCCATCTGTCCGAATCCAATGCGAACCTGTGTGGGTCGGGCTGCTGTGATGGCGGCCTCGGCCACAGGCTTTACACCACCCATCCAAGGCACAATGGGATTCCTCAGGAGAGTTCACCACCCTACATCATCCAATCAGTCTAGGGTATGAGGAAAAGCTTACTCTTAAAACTAAGCCTTAGGCTATAATGACCCGGCCTGCTTACATTACAGTCTTTCCCCCATACCCATCCCAAGCATAAGGGCAAATAATATTACATGGGTGACGGGCTTTCATGTGGGCAGCGCCATCTTTAACAAAGTGAGCATATTATATTTTATCTGCCCAACAGGGCAGAAGCAAAAGAGGAATGTAAAGCCAGTAGCCAGGGCCACCATCACAGCTCCTGGCTCATGCAGGTTCACATTAGATTCAGACAGTCAGTAATGACACAACCGAGCCAAAAACTGGTGGGCCATCAGCTTTAATTCTAGCTTGCACCCGGCGGGCAAGAAAAAAACACACACTGGGCTCCAAAATCCACTCATTCAGTGCTCACAAAGCTACTGACTTATCTGAGTTTCCTAGAATCAAAGGTTTTTAGCTCACCAACTTTATTCACCTCTGTTCCCTATCTCCTTCTCCAGCACAAACTCTGCTCAAACTGGCTTCTCCCTCAGCACTCCATCATCTTGGCTGCTTCTCCTGGCCTCCTCCACGTGGCCATTCCCTGCTCTCCTCTCTAATGCTAATCTCAGGAACCGAGAGAGAGAGCAAGCTCCAGGCCTGTCCAATTTTATAGTGTAGATTCAAAACCTTTAATCCAATCTACAAACATGGAAGTCTCTGATACAAAGTCATTTATCTGAGACATACTGGGAGGATTCCTCATGAAAGTGCACCACCCTACATCATTCAATCAGTCAAGGGCGTGGGGAAAGGCTTACTTTTAAAACTTGCACGTGGGCAGCGCCATCTTTGACAAAGTGAGCATAATATATTTTATCTGCCCAACAAGGAAGCAGGGGGCTCAAGATGGACACAGGTCCCTTAACTGATGTGCTTGTTTCTGTGACCAGGGAAACACCTCGGGGGATTATCGGAAGATTCTGCTGAAGATCTGTGGTGGCAACGAATGAGCAGTGACTGGTGGTGCCCTTCTGTCCACCTGCCAGCAGCAGTGATGACAGGATAAGGCCAAAAGAATGTCCATCTGTTTCTATCTAATCCCCAAAAGTCACTGGGACCCCAGTTCCAACAGTCTGTAAAGTCCTGGCTCTGACCCCCACTTGGCTCAGTACCCCACTAGGCCCTGTCACCCACGCAGTCCCATCCCCCCATGTGGTCCTCCAAGTCCCCCCCGCAACCCCCCCACCCTCCCCACCTCCACCCATCCTGTATTTTGCTTGTGCCCAGGGACCTGGGCCCTTCTGGAACTTTCTCAGATGCCTTTTCAGCCCCGCCCCTCACAGCCTCTTGCTGCTAAAGTGGATGTTTTTTCCTGACCAGCACAGTCATTCCCCTTTGCTTGTAGCTGAGACACTCGGCTTCATGTAATCATATAATTTTAATGTTTATTTAGAAGTATTTACAGTCATTGTGTTAACTGAAGACGCACCACTAAGACTCTAAGACCAGGAGTATAAGTAAAAGGAAAAGTTTATTACAAACAAAAGAAAGAGTTTAGTACACTCGCGAGCGGACACTAGGCAGGTAGGCTGCCAGGCACCCTATACAGCACTCTCACAGCAGTTTTATACTTTACTTTTTAGGAAAGGGCAGGGGCCGGGGATTTAGGTATTTGCCTTGAGCAAGCGGTTTCCCATTAGGTGGGTTTGAGCAAGGTCCTTATCTGTTTACAGCAGGGTGCAGTTTATCTAGTTCTTGTCACACAAGACATTTAGGGTGCAGTTTATCTAGTTCTGTCACACAAGCCCTAAAGGTCATATGAAAGGTCATATGGAATTTTCCCTTGTTCTTGTTTTTCCCTTACATTTCCCCCTCTTGTTCTGTATATCTCTAATCCTAGAGATTAGTGTTTTCAACTAGTCTTTCATAATGCTGTCGTACTATCATTAATTTTACTATCTGGCAGGCCTTGCAGGCTTCTATTACCTCCTTTGCCATTAGCCTCTTTTCAGAGGAGGTTAATGTCTTATCATCCTGGAGCAGTTGTACTAGTTTATCAGTCCCAAGGTGGGTGAGACGGTGGGCCATCTCGAGGAACGTCCGAATGTCCTCAGGTTCCTTTAGGTGGGTCGAGGTGGAGGATGGCTCTGCTTCTATGGCGAGGATGTTGGAGGCAGTCCTCATGGCTACCGCTCGTGCCTCTTCATCCGCCCTCCTGTTGCCTTTGGCTACTGGGTCCTGCCCTTTCTGGTGCCCAGGGCAATGGACAATGGCCAGCTCCCGTGGGAGCATGACAGCATCTAAGAGGGCTAGGATTTCTTGTTTATGTTTAATATCTTTACCTGCTGACGTGAGCAGGCCCCTTTCTTTGTAAATTGCCCCATGCACATGTGCAGTGGCAAACGCATACCTGCTGTCCGTGTAGACGGTGGCCCGTTTACCACTGGCCAGTTCTAGGGCTTTTGTTAGAGCTATTAGCTCTGCTTTTTGGACTGAGGTTCCTGGGGCAAGTCTCTCTGACCAGATTACTTTTTCCTTGTCTACTACTGCAGCCCCAGCTCTGCGTTCTCCTTCGCACAGAAAACTGCTCCCATCAGTGTACCAAATTAAGTCAGATTGTGGCAATGGTGTGTCCCATAAATCCTTTCGAATCCCAGTCTCCTCGGCTAGGATATCCCTGCACTGATGGTGGACAGTTTCCCCCTCTTCCCTGGGTAACAGGGTGGCTGGGTTCAAAACAGTTGGAGAGCCGAAGGTGATCCTGTCTTTATCTAACAGGAGGCTCTGGTAATGAGTAATGCGGGCATTAGTTAGCCAGCGGTCCGGAGGTTGTCTGATTATGCTCTCCAGAGCATGGGGGGCGACAATAGTCAATTTCTGGCCCAGAGTCAGTTTGTCAGCATCTTTTACCAGTAGGGCTACAGCGGCAATCACTCATAGACACCCTGGCCACCCTTTTGCGACTGCGTCTAACCTTTTAGAGAGGTAGGCTACTGGTCGCTTCCAGGGTCCCAGAGACTGAGTCAGTACTCCTTTAGCTATCCCTTCTTTTTCATCTACATAGAGAGTGAATGGTTTCTCTATGTTGGGGAGTGCCAAGGCTGGGGCTGATAACAGTGCTCTTTTGATTTGGTCAAAGGCCTTTTGCTGTTCATTTCCCCATGTATACTCAGTTCCATCCTTTAACAGGGGGTACAGAGGGGCAGCTAATGCGGCAAAGCCGGGTATCCACAGTCTGCAGAAACCTGCTGTGCCTAAGAATTCCCTGAGGCCCTTCCGGTTTTTCGGGGGTGGGATTTGAGTAACAGTCTTTTTCCTGGCCTCAGTTAGCCATCTCTTACTGTCTCAGAGAGAGTAGCCCAGGAAGGTGACCTCGGGTTGACAGATCTGGGCCTTCTTGGCAGATGCTCGGTATCCCAGTTTGGCCAGTTCGACCAGCAGCTTCTCAGTTCCCTGTTTGCATTGCTCTATGGTGGCGGCTGCAAGTAACAGATCATCAATATACTGTAACAGAGTTACCTCAGGGGTGGAGGCCCGGTAGGCACTCAAGTCCTGGTGCAGCGCTTCGTCAAAGATGGTAGGAGAGTTCTTGAAGCCCTGGGGTAGCCGTGTCCATGTTAGCTGTCCGCTGAGTCCATTCTCAGGGTCAGTCCATTCGAAAGCAAACAGGGATTGGCTGTCCTCATGCAGGCGCAAGCAGAAGAAGGCATCCTTCAGGTCCAGCACTGTATACCACTTCCTGTCAGGACTGAGGGTACTGAGGAGGTTGTAAGGATTTGGGACCGTTGGATGTATGTCTATCACCCTACTGTTAACCTCTCTTAAATCCTGGACTGGTCTATAATCCCCCGTCCCTGGTTTCTTCACTGGCAGCAGGGGGGTGTTCCATTCTGATTGGCAATGCCTTAGGATCCCTTGTCCTAGCAGCCTCTGGATATGAGGCCTGATGCCTTCCCGGGCCTCCTTACTTATGTAGTATTGTCTGACCCTTACGGGGGTGGCGGAGGGCTTTAAATATACTACTATCAGAGGCCTTTGTACTGCTAACCCTGGCCCTGCCGTTTCTGCCCAGGCTTCTGGGAAGCTCTGGAGCCATCTGTCTGTTGTCGAATGGAGTCCGGGGGTAGGGGCTTCATATAGTTTATATTCATCTTCAGCAGACAAGGTCAGCATGGTCACAACAGGCTGACTGACAAGAGGGTTACTGAATCTTACTTCTGGCCCCTGAGGTTTGAAGTCAATACTTGCCCCTAACTTGGTAAGCAGATCTCTCCCCAGCAGCGGGGCGGGGCATTCTGGTATGACCAGAAAGGAATGGTGTACTTTTCCTTTCCCCAGGTCCATTGTCCTTTTAGTTGTCCATGACCTATGCTGGCATCCATTTGCCCCTTGGACTAAGGATTTTTTGTTTGAAAGGGGTCCCAGCGGGCTCTGCAAGGCGGAGTAAACTGCTCCTGTATCTACCTCAAAGTCGATTGGTGTCCCCTCCACGTTGAATGTTACCCTGAGTTCGGGGAGGGGGTCCGAACTCCGACGCCCCTAATCTCCTAAGGCAAGAACCTCTTCAGCTTTCTTCTTTTTCTTGGGGCAGTCTTTTACCCAGTGCCCTTCTTCTTTACAGTAGGCACATTGGTTTGGCCCCAGTCTTGGCCTTTGGCGCGGGCCCGAGGTACTATTCTTTCCTTTTCTGTCCTGTTTTCCTACTATGGTAGCCAAAATTTTAGTTAACTCTTTATTCCTTCGTTTATCTCTCTTATTCTCTAATTCTTCACGCTCTTTCTCTAATCTTTGTTCCTTCTCTTCTGCTGTCTCCCTTTTGTAATAAACTTTGTCAGCTTCTTTGACTAAGTCTCTCAGAGCCATATCCTGTAACCCATCTATTCTCTGGAGCTTCCTCCGAATGTCAGTAGCTGACTGCCCTATAAAAGCCATAGCCAGTGCCCCTCTCTGTTCTTCAGACTCAGGGTCGAAAGGGGTGTACCTCCTATAGGCTTCTATTAGTCTTTCTAAGAATCTGGATGGGGATTCCTCTGGCCCTTGAGTTACTTCTCTTACCTTAGCCAAATTAGTGGGGCGTCTCGCCGCCGCTCGGAGACCCATCATCAGAGTCTGGCGATAGAGTAAGAGTTGCTGCCTACCTTCAGGCGTATTAGGGTCCCAGTTAGGCCGCCTCAGGGGAAAAGCCTCATCTATAAGGTTGGGGAGTTGAGTAGGGCGACCATCAGGTCCAGGAACTAATTTTCTGGCCTCAAGGAGAATCCGGTCCCTTTCTTCTGAGGTGAAGAGGATACCTAAAAGTTGTTGGCAGTCATCCCAAGTGGGCTGATGGGAAAACATAAGAGATTCGAGAAGGTCAGTAAGTTTGACAGGGTCCTCTGAAAAAGGTGGATTATTGTTTCTCCAATTGTATAGGTCTGAGGAAGAGAAGGGCCAATACTGAAGTGCCGGCATGTTCCCCCCTTGTCCATCAGGGACAGGGGGTCCGAAAGACCGGAGGGGCAGGGTGATGGCCACGTCATCTGGAGTCTGTGCTCTCCGGCTCCGGGTGCCCTGGGCCGGACCTCCTACTGATGGTCCCTGATCACCCTGATGTGAGGCCCCAGGCTGAGGACCAGCAGCACCGGTGGGAGCACCCCTAGGATAGGGAGGCGGGAACTCTGAATCAAAAAGAATAAGGTCAGTTTGAGATTCATGGAGAACAGGGAAGGGGAGAGAGGGATATAGGGATGGAGCAGGTGCCGCTGGCACTGGGGGTTTGAGTGGGAGCATAGAGCAGCTGTTCGGATGAGTTGGAGCAGGTCTAGGGGGGTCCAGGGTGGCGGAGAGAGTTATTGGAAGGGAGGGCGTAGGGGGAGGAAGGAAAGGTTGGACCCAAGGAGGAGGGTCGTTCGCCAGGTCTTCCCAAACCCAAATATAAGGCTGTTGATCCGGATGACTATGAGGTCCTGGACTGAAGACAATTGTTTTGACCGCCTGTATGGTGTCCTTATGAAAAGTTCCGGTGGTTGGCCAACCTACTCCAAGGGTGGGCCATTCGGAGGTACAGAAAGTCTGCCACTTGCGCTTCTTAACTAGGAGAGACAAGTTATGGGCTCGGGCATTAACTTCAGACCAATGAGACAAAGTCAGGGACAGTGGGGTCGACGACCTTTGTCCCATGTTAGTCTCAAAGAAATAGAGAGACAAAAAGAAAGCAACAAAGAAGACAGTAACAGAGACACAGTAACAGAGACAGACAGACAAAGCCGGCTGCGCCGCGAACGGCAAAATAAAAAGAAAACTAAGTCTATTGGTCCGGACCTATGAGCTCGGTTAGAAACTGGCAACGAAATTACAGATTCTGTCTGAGACAGCAGATGGACTTCCAAGCGTCCTTGGTCGTCCGCACACTCTGAGGCGTCCCCCGGAGTTGTGGCCTGCGACCCCCTGACACGTCTGTCTGTCGCAGTCAGGAGAGACTCACGTCCCTGCCTGACAGCCACCGCCAGTTTCACTTACCAGAAGTGGGCGTCCGTCCGGTGATCTCCGAGGAGATTGGATCTCGGTGGAACCTCCAAATGTTAACTGAAGACGCACCACTAAGACTCTAAGACCAGGGGTACAAGTAAAAGGAAAAGTTTATTACAAACAAAAGAAAGAGTTTAGTACACTCGCGAGCGGGCACTAGGCAGGTAGGCTGCCAGGCACCCTATACAGCACTCTCACAGCAGTTTTATACTTTACTTTTTAGGAAAGGGCAGGGGCCGGGGATTTAGGTATTTGCCTTGAGCAAGCGGTTTCCCATTAGGTGGGTTTGAGCAAGGTCCTTATCTGTTTACAGCAGGGTGCAGTTTATCTAGTTCTTGTCACACAAGACATTTAGGGTGCAGTTTATCTAGTTCTGTCACACAAACCCTAAAGGTCATATAAAAGGTCATATGGAATTTTCCCTTGTTCTTGTTTTTCCCTTACATTTGCCAGTCAGGTGCACACAAGTCTCGCTGCCATGCACAGTGTGGGTGAGAGAGGTCGGTGGGGCAGCGCCGTTCCACACTGGGGAGCCAAAGGGGAGACCTTTAAGGGTAACCTTTGAATCTGGTGAGAATGTGTCATGAGCTTTGTTATTGCCAAACTCACTGCACTTTAGAAAAGAAAAAAAAAAAAGCCCAGAAGCCATTACTTTCTCCTTCCACATAAAAGCTGGAAAACAAAGCTGGCTCCGGCCAGTGACAAGGCTCCTTTTAATTGACGTTGTGCCTTAAACCTGAATGTTGATAGCCAAAAGCTCTTTCTAAATTAAAGTCAGCCAGCTCTGGAACATTCTGAAAACGTTTCCCTGGTGCCAGCGTGTGTTCTTCTGCTTCATATTTGCACCCTGTAGACGAGGGGTCCCAAACTTATTAGCCAGTGAAACTTCATGAGACTTTAAATAGAAACGTGTGCACAGAAACCCCGAGCAGGAGCAATGTACAGGAACCGGGTGTAGGGTTGTGAGGAAGGGATTCTCCTGAAGTGCAAGCGGGGCCCAGACACTAGGTGCAGGGACTGTGGTCACGTGTGGACACAGTGAACAGCCTGAGAGCAAGGTAGGAAGAGTGGAGTCCTTCACTCAGGTCCTGAAGGGCGGCACTAGCAGGAGGTTATGTGAGTGACAGCTGGGGTAGGCCTTATAGCCAGGTGCCTGAGAGGCTAAGGTCAGCACCTTCCCTGAGGACCCTGCAGTCTGCAAGGATGGTCCTGCTGTGGTCCTGGTGGCAGACTCCTGGCTCCTTGGTTGATGGTGTTAGCAGTGTATCTCAACCGCTGGACTGCGAAAGAGTTAACCACTCTGATGTATGAATTTTGTGACCATGATTAACTCTTTTGTGGACTGGCACGAAATTTCTGGTGAACCATTGGTGGCCTGTGGAATGCTAGTCAAAAATCACTGGTGTTAGAGTAGGGCACGTCCAGAAGGGCAGAGTGTCTAGAAATCACTGTCATATTCAGAACTCAGGGTTTGTCTTGTTGTTGAGGGGTCTCTGTTCTCTCCCTTTCTGATCTATGCAGAAAGTTTAGGAAGGAGAGAATCCAGAGACTGGGCTGGGAGATCAGCCTGCTGGGCCCTGGTCTGGGCCCCAGGAGTGGCTGTCCACAGGGTAAACGTCTTCTTGGGGATACCTCCTGATTCCACTGCCTCTTGGACGTGGGGAGAGGAGTGAATGACTCAAGGGGCATGGAGCAACCGTATGCCTGATTGTGGCCTGGTCTACCTAGACCTGCCTCCCTGCTAGAGACTAGTAATGCAGGCCCTGGAAATGATGACAAGCCCTACACATCACTTTTGCTCTGCCTCAGTTTCCATGCTGAAGCCTCTTGACTATCGCCTAGCATGCTTGGCTGAGATGTTCCTCACCTAAGAGGCCCCTTGCCTTTTGATGTCAGATGTGACCTACCTGGTGGAACGGACTACTTCACATTGCACACTGGCCATGAACTCATTCTGACCCCAGTGGCCTCCAGAGTTGAGCCCAGGGCCTACATTCAGTCTGCTCTAATGTGATAGAAAATGTCCTTGACATTAGCTTGCCCTGTTGTCTATACCAGAGGTGTAGAGTGACAACTTGGTGGCCCGCAGGCACTAGCTGAACTGCATTGAATTTACTTTGGTCTCCAAAGAGTTTTTATTTTAACTTTATTTATTGATTTTTATTTTATTTATTGAGAGAGAGAGGTAGGGAGAGAGAGACAGAAAGAACAGCTGCTCCAGCCTGTGCCCAGAGCAGAACTCTGACCAGCAATCTCTGTTGTCCGGGAGGACACTCCAACAAACTGAGCAATTTGGCAAGGTTGTTTTCTATTTTCTTTTCTTTTTTTCTTGATTAATTTTAGAAAGTCTGACAGAGGAAGGGAGAGAGACAGTAGGGGGAAGGAGCCATTCATTTGTTGTTCCATTAATTGTATATCTACTGGTTGCTTCCCCAGTGTGCCCTGACAGAGGATTGAACCCACAGCCTTGGTGTTTTGGGATGACACTGCAACGTTTCTTCTTGACAAAAATATTTATGTGGGCACATCAGAAATCAGTCCCAAGTCTCCTGAAATCAGGGTTGAACAGCTGCGTTGCTAAATTTTCTTTAAAGCTCTTGCTACTCAAAGTGGTCTGCAGATCAGTAGTGTTTAACATCACCGGTCAGCCTGTGAGACAAGCTGGATCTTGGACCTGCTCCACACTCTCTGAATCAGAAACCGCGTCACAACCCACCTCAGGGTCAAGTTGGAGAAGTGCAGGATGCATCACTGGCAGTTAACTACCTTCCAGCAAAGCTATACTCACTTAATGCATTAATGATAGTTGACAAAGTTGCTTTGCCTAGAAGATTCCTCTTAAATTTACCATTCCATTTTTATCCCAGGTACCATGCAAAATCATCCATCCTCTTTCTAATGATGAAACTGAGGTCCTGGAAGGTGACAAACTTGTCTAAATTCCTGTGGTTCCCCCCAGGGTAAACCGCACACTCGTCTCAGGGTGTAATATGGATTACAAATAGTATGATTAATGCTATCATTAGTGTGCATGGTGATTTTAGGTAATTATTATGCTTTATATGCTCACATGTATTGGAAAAATATTTAATGAGCCAAAACTGGCTTTTTATAGTTATTTATGCTTAGGAAGACTTTTAGAAACTCAGTTTATGTGCAGTACAGACACGTCTAAAGTTGTGAGTGACGTTGGCTCCTACATGCCTGATTAGGGCACACTTCCCTACTTGTATTAAAGATGGATTTCCTCTCCTTCATCAATAGCTAAGTCAGGATTTCAACCGTAGTGGCAATTTTTACTGATATCTCTTACTAGGAACATCCCATGTGTGCTGGTACAAAGGAAAGGTAGAAGTTCTTTCATGACAATGTTCCTGAACAGTATTAGTTGTATGTCAATGATGTTGTCCTAATCCAAACTTATGACTTACTGCAAGCAGAAATGAGGCAATCAGTATACTCAATTTATAGGAAAGCTTAGGAACCATCTTAAAATGCTTGTTTAGACACAGATTGCAAATATAGTATTTTGAATAGGATTTTCACATGTCCACTGTGGAATCGGAATATAGATCTCTTCTTCATAAAAGGAAATATGAAATGATAACTATAGGCTCTCATTGTCCAACCTTGATGAACGGGGAACTGCAATTTCCAGTTTGATGTGGAAAAGTGACCGTGCAGAAAGGCAGGCCTCACAGACTTCAAATATATCACTCAGCTGCTTCCCTGGCATATGTGTATATGTGTGTGTGTGTGTGTATCATATAGATATATTTTTTGGTCTGTGTTGATAAGAGCAGGATATATAACACAACCCAGGCTGCTAAACTAAGAGGTTGAATTAACAAGGCACCATTAATATGATTGTCATGAATTCCCTTGGAAGGGCCATACTTTTAAAAATCTGAGCTGGATTGCCATTATATTAACTGTAAACTATTTTACCTTACCGAAAAGCAACCCCTAAGAAGAGAACAGAGGGAGACTCAGATTTGTGGACACTGATCTCCACCAGAAACAGTGCTCTTCCAGGGCTGTGTTCTTCCATGGGGCCTTATTTTAAGGCTGGACCCATGAATGTTTGCTGAGAACACACAGCATGCCCTCCTGCAGCAAACTACCCCAGTGCTGTGGACGCAGGTGCACCCTAGCAATTTATAAAACATGCTACATGAGACTATTTATCAGGGGCACTGACCAGTTTTCCCTTGGACAGCCAAATAAAAATTAATATTAGCCAACATAATAGCCATATAGTGTTAAGGAATAAAAATACCTGTTTTGACTGATGAGCAAAAAATATAATTTTTGGTGTGGCCCAGAATTTTAGTTATTAGTTTTTGTGCCATGAGATAAAAAATGTTGAAAATTGATGCTCTACTAAATCATGCAAGGAAAATAAGGCATGTTCCCTCGGAAACAAGCAGGTGGACATTCATGGGTCCTAGTGGTGACAAGAGTCATTCCACAGGGGTTAGGGGACAGTCAAAAGCTGTCCTGCCTCAACCAGCCAATAGTAATAAGGGATGACCAGGTAAACGGGAGGGAGAGGCAGTAACAGACTGGGACACCCACGCATGAGCGTTTCTAGAGCAGGAATAAACCAGAGCTGAGGGGAGACATCTACAGAATGTGGAGAAGGGAACCAAGAGCAGGAGTATAAAAAGGACATAGACATCCAGTTGGGGAACTGAGAAATGTGGTCCTACCAGTCAGACAGCCCTCTGCTTCTGAGACAAGAGCACACTAAATGGGTTCTGCCTTCTTCACATCAATACTGGAATGGCACTGGAACATGAAATCCAAGTTTCCGTCCCTTGCTCCATAAACACTGATAGAACACCTGCATGCAACGCAAGGGGGCAGGTGCCACAGGAAAAATAAAGCTGTCGGAGATGTGGTCCTGGCTTGAAGGAGTGTTCGAGCGGTGGACATCAGACCCTGCACCCTACATAGCTCTGTGTCCATGGGGCCACAAGGAGGGAAGGTTCACTCTGCTGGCAGGATCAGGGACGGCATTCTCCAATTCTCTCCTCTGGGTGTCAGCATGTCCTTCGTGCCTTTATGCAACTGCTCAGCCTGCCTTGTTCCTGCACTTGCTGATCTTCCTTGTCTCGCCTGGTGGTGTGAGAAACGGAAGCTTGAGAGGGGAAGCCCTTGCCCACTGGTGCTAACAAATGAGTGTGGGACTGATGTGTTGTGGACGTGTCACTCCGCCCTGTTCAGAAAGGTGGAAGATTTTGGGAAAGGAGACCTAGGACGGTGGGGGTATGGGTAAAGTTGTTAGTCACAGCGTGGGCACAAAGGTATACCAACAAGTGCCTAACTTGTGGTGGCGCAGTGGATCAAGCGTCGACCTGGAACGCTGAGGTCGCTGGTTTGAAGCCCTGGGCTTGCCTGTTGAAGGTACATATGGGAGTTGATGCTTCCTGCTCCTCCCTTCTTCTCTCTCTCTCTCTCTCTCTCTCCTCTCTCTAAAAATGAATAAATAAAATCTAAAAGACAAACAAATGAAAAGCATACACAAAACAAAAAAGGATAAGCCAACAAGCAAATTTATTATGTGGCTTAACCCACATGATAGGGACAGAACACCAATACAGCCAAGGACTTCAAGCAGGAGGCTGGAAGCCCTTTGCTAAATAGTTTGTTCTGCAGAAATGAAAATCTAAAATCTTTTCCTATTGTCGGCTCAAGCTCAACCAGAGCCCATGAAATAATGAGTCACAAAAGGGCCTTAACTTCCAGGAAACAGAAAAATGGAATAAACACAGCACCCATGAAAACGGTGACATTGGACGTCAAACTGTAGAGAAAGCTTTCAGATTCTTCTTCAAGTTTGTTTTCGGCGTTTTGGTCTGAAAGCAATCAAGATGGAGAGGGAGGCTATCCCAAAGAGGAAAGTCTGCAGAAACCAGAGAAGCTGAGCCCGACCACTCGTGATGCCTTTAGATCTACAAAAAAAAAAAAAAAAAAAAAGAAAATTTTAACCATCAGAATGTTAATGTTAAAATTTCATAGAAGGTATTTTTATTTTTTAAAAAAAATGTACTCCTTCTGCCTGACCAGGCGGTGGCGCAGTAGATAGCACGTCGGACTGGGATGCAGAAGACCCAGGTTCAAGACCCCGAGGTTGCCAGCTTGAGTGTGGGCCCATCTGGCTTGAGCTAAAGCTCGCCAGCTTGGACCCACGGTCGCTGGCTCCAACAAGGGGTGGTTCGGTCTGCTGAAGGCCCACGGTCAAGGCACATGTGAGAAAGCAATCAATGAACAACTATGGTGTCGCAATGGCAACAGAAAACTAATGATTGATGCTTCTCATCTCTCTCCGTTCCTGTCTGTCTGTCCCTATCTATCCCTCTCTCTGTCCCTGTAACAAAAATAAATAAATAAGTACTCCTTCTATGTACTTTGATTGGGTTTATTTTGCCATTACCTCCAGTGGCTTAACTAGAATGATTAGTTAATTTATTTTCATTTTTCTTGTGCATTTAGGATGGTACTCTTCTCTGAGAAGCAGTCTGGCTACTGCCTAGAGGATTGTATTATGAAACTTTCCCACATGAGTTTGATGACTGGTCAGGGTTAAACAGAACTAGTATCCTTCAGAGCAAGTTATTCTTTTTCATTTAACAATTTTGAGAGAATAAGCTGGAAGCAGAAGTTTCCCATTGTGCCTGACCAGGCAAGCCTGGGGTTTCAAACCTGCAAGCTCAGCATTCCAGGCTGACACTTATCCACTGCACCACCACAGGTCAGGCTGTGTATAACTTTTGGCCCTTAGTATTTTCAGTGGATTGGTTCCAGGACCCCCTGGAGATACGGAAATCAGAGGATGCTCAAGTCCCTCACATAAGATTGTGTAGAACAATGCAAACACTTGGCCCTCCACATCTGCTGATTCCCAAACTCAAACTGAAGATACTATTTTCAATCAGCATTTAATTGAATCCACAGATATGAATCCCGTGGATATGGAGGGCTGACCATATTTACTGAAAAAACAAACCCAAAACCTGTGTTTGTTAAGGGTCAAGTGTAATTTTCCACATAAACAAATTAAGGAGAAAAATCATATGAACATGTTAAATTCAGAAGAAGCATCTGAAAAATCTCAGCACCCATTCTGAATCAGAGTTCTCAGCAAACTTAGAAATAGAATGGAACTTCTTTATTCTGATAGAGGAGATGCAGAGATGCACACAACTCTAGAAAAAACATGATAGAAAATGTTCACAGCTTTTTATCTGATCAGGAACAAGGCCAGCATGCTCACTATCACCACTCCTACTCAGCACTGAACAGGCGGTACTAGCCAGTGCAATAAGAAAAGATACATAATTAAAATGTGCAAAATTGAAAGGAACAAATAAAACTGCCTATATTTCCAGACATAATAGTGTACCTAGAAAGTTACAAGAATGAACAGATCAACTATAAGAATGAATTTAGTGAGGTCAGTGGGTGTACAATTTATAGATAAGAATCAACTACATTCATACATTCTACCAGCAAACAATAAAAAAAGGGCCAGGATGTGTGAGAGATTCATGTTTATGTAGTGCCCCTTACAGTAGTAAAAACATGTCTTAAAATTCCAACAGAAGGGGAATTTTAAAATTTATAATTACTAAGGTATATTCATATAATAGAATAACATGACCTAATAAAATGAGACAAACTTATAGATAAATACATGGAGAAATAGGCATATCTGACAATAAAAAATGTAATGGAAGAGTTTATACATGTATGTATATTCAGTACAGGGCCATAAAGTAAAACATATAGCCCTATCTTATCTGTGGTGAAAGGGAATTTACCAATTCCTTTTTATGGTGGAATGGTGGGACTTCAGAAGCTACAAATGAGCTACGTGTCTTCATGTATTGAGTCATTCACTTAAATTTATTCATTCGCTCATAATTCAAAAGGAAGATTTATTCCATTTTATATATCACAGCATGTTAGACCATAAAGAAATGATTTCAAGAAAAAAATAAAAACCTCTCCCTGCTGTTCTCCCTCCAGCACTCTAAGAACTGGATATAGGATGTGAGGCTTTTGGTTCTCATTACAGCCTCCAAACCAAGACTAAACTAGGTGTCAAGTACTCCGACACTATCAGGTGAGGGGGTGGACCACACACCTCCAAGCTAAGATTTCACCGGGAGGCTGCAGAGGCCAATGCAAAGAGGTACTAGTGTTGCGGCATTTCCTATTGCAAGTCAACCCCAAGAACAGTTTCAACAGAGCCACTTGGAGAACATGACACAAGTGTCCTGGAATTTGGGGGGTGGGATTTATATCTAATTCAAAAACTGAATGACTGGTCGGCTTGCCTAAAGGGTAATAGGTTGTACTGGGAACTGACACACATGCGGAGTTATCCACTGGCGGGACAAAGAAGCTGTCACTGTGAGCCATACAGATCTTGTGGAAGGACACTGGAGGTGGGTGGGCTTAAAGGAGACCCCGCCCCATGGCCTAAGTGAATGATAGAAGAGATCCCAACACAGTGGACTTTTCCCCAATCACAGATCCTTAGAGGATCTGCAAGTGATATGCTGGAGGCCTTGTCTGAAGGGACCCTTAGGGGAAATGTGGAGAGAGTGACAGGAGGTTTCCAAAACCCACCAGGGCCCCTCGGGAGAGAAGAGCCAACACGGGAATGCAACTCCCATAGCACGCAGCAGCCTGATCACAAGGGAGACTTCACTCTGTCGCCCCTAACCACTGCTACCACTCCAGGGGCCACAGAGCTGCTAGTGAATAGGGGAGACGGTGGGAGAGAATACTTCAAATACGCTCTCTTTCCCCACAGCTGGCCCCTGAGCCTCGTCCAAATGAGGGCCGACATTCTGAAATGCATGAAAGTTCATAGTTCTAAACAGACTGGCCGAGACTGGGTCATATCACAAGGAAAACCTATGGAAGTGCCTCAGATTTCGTCCTGGCTAGGGTGGCAGTCAGACAACGATCGACAGGCTGAGTTTATATGGAGAGGGTGGGAAAGGATAAAGCGCTTGCCGGTCCTCTCTGGGACGTCCCGCTAATTCCATCACTTAGAAGACAGGGTAACGCCTGACCAGGCGGTGGCACAGTGGATAGAGTGTTGGACTGGGATGCGGAGGACCCATGTTCGAGACCTTGAGGTCACCAGCTTGAGCGCGGGCTCATCTGGTTTGAGCAAAAAACAAAAAGAAGCTCAGCAGCTTGGATCAGTGGTTCTTAACCTGGGTTCTATCAAACCCTAGGGGTTCGATGAGTCGGTCTCAGGGGTTCGGAGAAGCCTCTGCCGCGGAGGCCAGAATAAAGTAATACCGTAATTTGTTGTGAATTCATGCACTTTTTTGGTTTTGTTCTTTAAGCAAGGTGATGTTCATGCACGGCTCATTTTGTGCACCAGTAAAAAAACATATACCTATGTCTTGAATTTGGAAAAAATAATCATATTTTATTTATCACTAAAGAAGGGTTCGGTGAATGCGCATATGAAACTGGTGGTTTCGGTACCTCAAAAAAGGTTAAGAACCACTGGCTTGGACCCAAGGACGCTGGTTCGAGCAAGGGGTTACTTGGTCTGCTGAAGGCCCGCGGTCAAGGCACATGTGAGAAAGCAATCAATGAAAAACTGATGACTGATGCTTCTCATCTCTCTCCGTTCCTGTCTGTCTGTCCCTGTCTATCCCTCTCTCTGACTCTCTCTCTGTCTCTGTAAAAAAAAAAGATACGGTACCATAGCCTATTTGAAGCACTCAGTACTATCTGGCATAGTTTGTCCTCAAGGAATACTAATTATTTGTATTATTAAAACACTGTAGTACAAAGGTACTGTATTTTCCACTTTTAGATGCAACACTGCAATAATAGAGGGGATAGTTAATCGTCACTGGAAAAGAATCAACTGCAGAGCAACCTGGCATCACCCCCACCATCTTTCATCACACCATGCTTTCTGGATGCCACGTGAAGGCAAACCTAAGGAGACGCTTTTCTAGTCCTCCCACACACTATTAACCTGCACTGGCATTTGCTGAGTGGGTTCAGTCAAGGGGCTTGACTCTCACTGAATCCCAGAATTATCAGAGGAGCTTGTAAAAATAACACATTCCTTGTCTGAAGCAAGGCCGATCAGACCAGGATCTTGTGTGTCTGGAAACCAGGCTTGTGTACTTTGATAAAGTTCCTTAGGCAACTCAGTTGTGAAAGCAAGATAGAGAATCATCACCCTCGTCAGTTATTAAGCTCATTTTCAAATTTAGAAGGCAGGCTCCTTCCAAATTTTTCTTCTCGTTGGGGTTATACAGAGAATTCTTTTAAAAAGTAAGAAAAATCACCTGACCCAGAGTTGGCAAAGTAGATAGAGTGTCAGACTGGGATGTGGGAGACCTAGTTTCGAAGCCCTGAGGTCACCAGCATGAACCTGGGCTCATCTGGCTTTAGCTGTGGATTCACCAGCTTGAGCGCGGATTTGCTGGCTTGAAATATTGACCCCAAGGTCGGTGGTTGAGCCCAAATGTCGCTGGCTTGAATCCCAAGTTTGCTGGCTTGGGTCAATGGGTCACTAACTCTGCTATAGGCCCCCATTCAAGGCACATATGAGAAAGCAATCAATGAACAACTAATGGAGCTGCAATGAAGAACTGATGCTTCTCATCTCTCTCCCTTCTGTTTGTCGCTCCCTGTCTGTCCTTCTCTCTGAATCTCTCTCTGTCTCAGTAAAAAAAAAAAGGAAAAAAGCAGAAAAAGAAAAGTCATCTAAATAACTGATTAGCTAACAGAAAGGAAATGAATTCATTCATTAACTACTGAGTACTCCCTCTGGGGTAGGCTCAGTATTACTGCAGGTGTAGGGATTGAACTCTACTCGGGGAATGCTTTCAGTTTACAAGTAACGTGAATTATTTAAATGTGGCTACTCTCAAATTACGTTATATATCAAGAGAAAAGCGACAAATAAATTAAAAACACTCACTTGCATAGTACCATGGCATACAAGGACTCTCCCACGTGAATCAGCCAGGCAAGCCAATACCTGAAACAAAAGTCAGCCTAGTTTAAGGTGATGGTTATCAGCTGACGACATCTAACACAGAAACCACAAAAAGAAAGGTGCTTTAATGTGAACTAGCACCACTCTTAGATATAGAAGGGCAACGGCAGGCCTCCGGTCTATAGCGAGACTGGAACTGTAGTGTCCACAGCCCGTCCTGCAGCTCTCCTTACCCATTGTGCAGGAGGGTGTGATGATGGTCCACCAAGTACTGAGTGAAGGGGCCCAGGGGCCCTAGGCTCTGATAAGGAACACTCTGAGGCCAGAAGACAACCCACTGAAAGAGAACCAAAGACACAGAATACCTGTCAGGTCACTTATATCAGCCAATGGTTATTTTTGAGAGAGGTGAAATAATGTTGATTCTACCAGAACAAAAACATATCAAAGAAACTCTGAACTTACATCATTGAGGTTCCACTCTAGACTTCTATTTTCTAAAAACTATTCTAGTGGGAGATTTATGCTGAGGAAACTATGTGGTGATCAGACTCAGTACACAGGCTGGATGACTTCTATTCTTAACCCCACCAGAACATTACTTTATATAGATTACTAACCAATTTTAAGAGTTTATATGGCCTTTGCTAGCTTCTTTACTGTAAAAACTGTGGCTTGAGCAAACCCCCCATTTAGTTCACAATCCTTTTCTTTCACTTTTTCTACCTCTAAAACTAGGACTGAGCACTGCACAGGATGGGAAAATAAGTGAGATCAGGATTTCAAGTGCTAATAGCAACTACTTAATCACTCAAGGTTTTTATAATCTTACCAACTTTTACTCAGTCTTCGTGTTTAAACCGTCATCAGCCTAGGCTTTGCAAAATAATTAAGTCTCAATAGGTCCAAAGTTTATTGTCCCATTCAGATTTCGTCCCAGAGCATTATTACCTCTACCATTACGTTGTTACACACTTAAATTTAAGAAAAAGAATAAAACACCATTTCATCTTCCTAAACCAAGGGCAATGGAACGGGCAGCTCCACAATTTTCCAATTTGAAGCCACCAAAGTTTACCTCAACTATATTCTAACTAATCAGAGATGCAGAATCATCAAACAGGAACACCCCTTTGAAAATTTTCAGTCCAGCACCTCCATGTTACATATGGGGAAATAGAATAAAAGTGATCAGATTTCACAATAACAAACAATACGTGGACAGGACAAACACAGTTCTAATCCCCGATCTCCAAGATGTACTGGGCAATATCCAAAAAGTTTGCCTCCATTCAAATTATACCAACTCAGTCTCGAACCTACTTCCCAAGAAGTTTTCCTGTTATCTTTCAAATGAACACTGTTAGCCAGAGAAAAGTTGCCTGTCCTCCCCTGACCTGTGCCTTAACACTTACATCCTCTCCATCCCTTCTTACCAATTAAATCCTACTCATCCTTTATGTTTGTTTCCATTTCTAAGCAACCCCAACAGTCTCAACACACTGCTTCAGAAACTGTGTCCCGATGTGGCGGGCCTATAGCAACCTGTAAATGTGGCTCCCTCGGTGAGTTCTTTTTTTTTTTTTACAGGGACAGAGAGAGACTCAGAGAGAGGGATAGACAGGGACAGACAGACAGGAAGGGAGAGAGGTGAGAAGCATCAATTATCAGTTTTTCATTGCCGTTGTGACACCTTAGTTGTTCATTGCTTGCTTTCTCACATGTGCCTTGACCGCGGGCCTTCAGCAGATCGAACAACCCCTTGCTGGAGCCAGCGACCTTGGGTGCAAGCTGATGAGCTTTTGCTCAAGCCAGAAGGGCCAGCACTCAAGCTGGCTAGCTCGGGGTCTCAAACCTGGGTCTTTCACATCCCAGTCAGACGCTGTATTCACTGCACCACCGCCTGGTCAGGCATCCCTCGGTGAGTTCTGAGACTTGGTGAACCCTTAGTGACCGCGGCATGGAGAGAACGCACAGACAGGAACATTCTAGAGTCGAAAGTGGCTGAACACACAGCCTTACCCAGAATTGTGCTTTGAGTGGTACTGGAGGAAGGACCTGGCTGTTCTTAGAACCTCTTCCTATGCAAGCAGTGGCTGGGGTGAACCTCGCAGCTAAGTTCCCAGGCTACTATCTCAGGTGAGAGAGATGCGGGGGAAAGGCACCTGGAAAACTGAGACTCCCATTGTTAGTCCCTCCAACCCCTTAACAAGCCCTAACAAGCCCCGCCTACTAACGGGACTGAGGCGCAGCCTACAGCAATGTCACACCGACACACCAGCAAACCTCTACCCAAGAGCCACACAGGGGCAAAACCTGTAGTACAGCGCCACCTGCCAAAAAAAGGGAAGAAGCTACCTCTCAAAACCAGGAAAAATTATATTTTTATAATTTTTTTTCCATTTTGGTCATTTTATCTTCTTTCCTTTTGAACTTCATTATCCATAGTTGATAAATTTTTCATTCTTGTTTTTTATGAGGGTTTCATTTCAAAAACCTTTACTTCTTATTTTTAATTTTTTTCTTTTTTCTTTTTCTTTTTTTTTTAAAGGATTTTTTATTTTTATTTTTTAATTTTCTTTTACAGGGACAGAGAGAAAGAGTCAGAGAAAGGGATAGATAGGGACAGACAGACAGGAATAGAGAGAGGTGAGAAGCATCAATCATTAGTTTTTCGTTGCCATCGCAACACCTTAGTTGTGCATTGATTGCTTTCTCACACGTTCCTTGACCGCGGGCCTTCAGCAGACCGAGCAACCCCTTGCTGGAACCAGCGACCTTGGGTCCAAGATGATGAGCTTTTGCTCAAGCCAGATGGGCCCGCGCTCAAGCTGGCGAGCTCGGGGTCTCGAACCTGGGTCTTCTGCATCCCAGTCCGATGCTCTATCCACTGCGCCACCACCTAGTCAGGCTTCTTTTTCTTTTTCTCTCATTTAATCATCATTTACCAACAATTATTATATTTTGGATTCGTATTTTTCTTTGTGGCATTTTGCATGTTTTTGATTTCATTTTTTATCTCTTTTGTCATTTTTCCTCAGTTCCTGCTCCTTGTTCTCTGTAGTTTTTGTTTCACTTATCTTAAATTATTTTTATTTATTTATTCATTTTAGAGGAAAGGGAGAGAGAGAGAGAGAGAGAGAGAGAGAGAGAAGGGGAGGAGGAGCAGGAAGCTTCAACTCCCATATGTGCCTTGACCGGTCAAGCCCAGGGTTTTGAACCAGCAACCTCAGCATTCCAGGTCAACGCTTTATCCACTGTGCCACCACAGGTCAGGCTTCTCTTATCATTATAGAATTTTCACTGTATCTTTTCAATTTTCATTTTATTTTTTAAATGATCTCTTATTAGTGTTATTAACAATGCCACTCTCAAATGCCATTAAGGAAAAAGAAATCAAATATCATGGATACAAAAGACAGATATATAACTCAGACAGATGATGAAAAATCTCTAGAAAAAATTTTCAGTTGCTTGGAAACTTTGGAGTTAAATGACAGAGACTTAAAAATTCAAGTCCTAAAAATACTCAGGGAAATACAAGAAAGCATGGAAAGGCAATTTAGAGAGCTCCAAAATAATTTAATGAATGAAAAGAATACTTCACCAAGAAAATTGAAACTATAAAAAGGAACCAAACATAGAAGAAAAACTCAATACATGAACAGAAAAATGAGGTAACAAGCTGAGCCAATAAAACAAGCCAGATAGAGGAGACAATTAGTGACATACAAGACAGGTAACTAGAGATACTATAGAGAGAAGAGGAGAGAGACTCACGAATTTTAAAAAATGAGAATGCCCTACAGGAATTGTCTGACTCCATCAGAAAGAGCAACATGAGAATAATGGTAGTATCACAAGAAGGGAGAGAAAATGGAATGGAAAACATACTCAAACAAATAATAAATGAGAACTTCCCAAGCGTGTGGGAAGAATTAGAGCTTCAAATCCAAGAAGCAAACAGAACACTGAGTTACCTTAACCCAAACAGACCTACTCCAAGGCACATCATAATGAAATTATCACAAAAATGACGACATATCAGAATCTCTGGGATGCAGCAAAAGGAGTAATAGGAAGGAAGTTCATATCACTACAGGTTTATATGAACAAACAAGAGAGAGTCCAAGTAAACAACTTAACATCACATCTTAAGGAACTAGAAAAAGAGGAGCAAAGGCAACCCAAAACCAGCCAAAGAAATAATAAAAATCAGCACAGAAATAAATGAAATAGAGAACAGAAAAACTATAGAAAAAAATCAATAAAACAAGGAGCTGGTTCTTTGAAAAGATCAACAAAATTGACAAACCCTTGGCAAGACTCACTAAGGAAAAAAAGAGAAAGGACTCAAGTAAACAAAATCCAAAATGAAAGAGGAGAAATCACCACAGATATCATAGATACACAAAGAATTATTGTAGAATACTATGAAAAACTATATGCCACCAAATTTAACAATCTAGAAGAAATGGATCAACTCCTAGAACAATACAATCTTCTTAGACTGAATCACAAAGAACTAGAAAGCCTAAACAGACCCATAAGCAGGAAGGAAAGAGAAACAACTATCAGAAACCTCCCAAAACATAAAAGTCCAAGGCCAGACAGCTATACTAGTGAATTCTATCAAGTATTCAAAGAAGATTTGGTTCCTGTTATACTCAAAGTCTTCCAAAAAATTGAAGAAGAAGCGATACTTCCAAACACATTTTATGAGGCCAACATAACCCTCATACCAAAACCTGGCAAAGACAATACAAAAAAAGAAAACTACAGATCAATATATCTAATAAATACAGATGTTAAAATCCTAAACAAAATACTAGCAAATAGAATACAATACAGTAAAACAATAATTCATCATGATCAAGTGGGATTCATCCCAGAATCACAAGGATGGTTCAACATACGTAAAACAGTTAACATAATACACCATATCAACAAAACAAAAAACAAAAATCATATGATCCTATCAATAGACCCAGAAAAGGGATTTGATAAAATACATCATTTTATGTTTAAAACACTCAACAAAATGGGTATAAAAGAAAAATATCTCAACATAATAAAGGCCATTTATGACAAACCATCAGCTAACATCATATTAAATGGCAAAAAACTGAAAACTTTTCCTCTAAAATCAGGAACAAAACAAGGTTACCGACTCTCTTCACTATTATTCACTGTAGTGCTGGAAGTTCTAGCCAGAGCAATCAGACAAGAGAAAGAAATAAAAGGCATCCATATCGGGAAAGAAGAAGTAAAGGTTTCACTTTTTGCAGATGATATGATCCTGTACATGGAAAACCCCCAAAAATCCACAAAAAGACTATTAGAAACAATAAACCAATACAGTAAGGTCGCAGGATACAAAATTAATATACAAAAGTCTATTGCCTTCTTATTTATATACAAACAATGAAACTTCAGAAAATGAACTAAAAAAAAAATAATCCCTTTTACAGTTGCAACAACAAGAATATACCTAGGAATAAACATAACAAAGAATGTGAAGGACCTATATAATGAAAACTACAAAGCATTGCTAAGGGAAATAGAAAAAAAATACAATGAAATATAAAAATATTTCTTGTCCTTGGATAGGAAGAATAAATATAGTTAAAATGACCATATTACCCAAAGCAATATATAAATTTAATGTAATTCTCATCAAAATTCTAATGTCATTTTTTAAAGAAATAGAACAAAAAATCATCAGGTTTATATGGAACTATAAAAGCCCCTGAATAGCCAAAGTAATCCTAAGGAAAAAGAACAAAGCTGGGGGCATTACAATACCTGACTTCAAATTTTATTATAGAGCCATGATAATCAAAACAGCATGGTACTCGAAGAAAAATAGGCACACTGACCAATGGAAAAGAATAGAGAGCCCAGAAATGAAACCACATATATATAGTCAAATCATCTTTGATAAAGGAGCCAAAAACACACAATGGAGAAAAGAAAGCCCCTTCAATAAATGGTGCTGGGAAAACTGGAAAGCCACATGCAAAAGAATGAAACTACTACAGTTTCTCTCCTTGTACCAAATTAATTCAAAATGGATCAAAGACCTAAATATAAGATATGAAACAATAAATTACACAGAAGAAATCATAGGTACTAAACTCATGGACCTTGGCCATAAAGAACATTTTATGAATTTGACTCCAAAGGCAAGGGAAGTGAAGGCCAAGATAAATGAATGGGACTACAAGAGACTAAGAAGCTTCTGCATAGTAAAGGAAACTGACAACAATACAAACAAACAGCCAACTAAATGGGAGGTGATATTATTAAACAACAGCACAGATAAGGGCCTAATATCCAAAATATACAAAGACCTCGTGAAACTCAACAAAAAACAAGCAAACAATCCAATAAAATAATGGGAAGAGGACATGAACACTTCTCCCAAGAAGAAATACAAATGGCCAATAGATATATGAAAAGACGCTCACCTTCACTAGCTATTAGAGAAATGCAAATCAAAACTACAATGAAGCCTGACCAGGCGGTGGCGCAGTGGATAGAGCATTGGACTGGGATGCAGAGGACCCAGGTTCGAAACCCCGAGGTTGCCAGCTTGAGCACGGACAGGCTCATCTGGTTTGGGCAAGGCTTACCAGCTTGAGCAAGGGGTCACTTGGTCTGCTGTGGCCCCCCTGGATCAAGGCACATATGAGAAGGCAATCAGTGAACAACTAAGGTGCCACAACAAAGAATTGATGCTTCTCATCTCTCTCCCTTCCTGTGTTTATCCCTCTCTTTGTCTCTTCCTGTCCCTGTCACAAAAAAATAAATAAATAAATACAATGAGATACCACCTCACACCTGTTAGATTAGCTATTATCAACTAGACAGGTAACAAGTGTTGGAGAGGCTGTGGAGAAAAAGGAACCCTCATCCACTGTTGGTGGGAGTGTAAAGTAGTACAACCATTATAGAAGAAAATATGGTGGTTCCTCAAAAAATTAAGAATAGCCTGACCAGGCGGTGCCACAGGGGATAGAGCGTCGGACCAAAATGCGGAGGACCCAGGTTCAAGACCCCGAGGTCGCCAGCTTGAGCGCAGGTCCATCTGGCTTGAGCAAAAGCTCACCAGCTTGAACCCAAGGTCGTTGGCTCCAGCAAGGGGTTGCTCAGTCTGCTGAAGACCCGTGGTCAAGGCACATATGAGAAAGCAATCAATGAAAAGCTAAGGTGTTGCAACAAAAAATTGATGAGTGATGCTTCTTATCTCTCTTTGTTCCTGTTTGTCTCTATCTATCCCTCTCTCTGTACCTGTTAAAAAAAAAAAAAATTAAGAATAGAACTACCATATGACCCAGCAATCCTTCTACTGGGTATATACCCAAAACTCAGAAACACTGGTACGTAAAGACACATGCAGCCCCATGTTCACTGCAGCATTGTTCACAGTGGCCAAGACATGGAAACCAAAAATCCCTTCAATAGAAGACTGGATAAAGATGTGGTGTGTATGTGTGTGTGTGTGTGTGTATATATATATATATATATACACACACACACACACACACACACACACACACACACACTATGGAATACTACTCAGCCATAAGAAATGATGACATCGGATCATTTACAACAACATGGATGGACCTTGATAACATTATAGTGAGTGAAATAAGTAAATCAGAAAAAAACTAAGAGCTGTATGATTCCATACATACATGGGACACAAAATTGAGACTCATGGATACAGATAAGAGTGTGGTGGCTAACAGGGCGAGGGGAAGAAAAGAGAGGTGGGAGGGGAGGGGCATAAAGAAAACCAAATAAAAGTGACAAAGAACAATTTGACTTTGGGTGATGGGTATACAACAGAATCAAATGTCAAACTGATCTGGAGATGTTCTCTCTGAACCTATGTACTCTAATTGATCAATGTCACCCCCCTTAAAATTAACTGTCTAAAAAGAAAAAAGGCCAACCAGCACACCGAACTTCTGCTTAATTCAGTAACCTAGGCAACCGGCAGACTCCAGCGCAAGGCGTGCCTGACGGAGCCCCTTGCCCTGCCAGGGCCTGGCTGGCCAATAACAGCTGCCCCGCCCCTTGGTACAGCTCACCGCGAAATACACCAGCCCAAGGAGCGTGACCAGCGCAGGAAAGGGTCTGGCTGTGCGGAAGTAGGCGGTGGCAGCCTTGCGCGCCTCTGACTTCCCTGCCGCCATATTGAGACATGTAGAACTGAGCCGTTGGGTGAGGAGCCTTCCCGCCCCCACCCGTAGCCCGGAAAAGCCTGAGTAGCCGGTTCCTCAGGCCTCCGGCACCGTCGGAAGAAGCGGACAGACCAGTGCGCCTGCGTTTGTTCCCGGCATCTGGTCTCTCCCTCGGCTCCGAGCGCGCGATTGCGCCTGCGTGATCCTCAAGCAGGCGCGGATCCTGCGTTGAGTGGAGCGCTCGCTCCCCTCCCTGCTCTTACCGTGTAGTATCCAAAGGAGAGGGTGATGACGGTGAACCAGAACAGACTGCCTCTCTGGAAGTAAGCCTCATCGTCTGCGGCCGTCGCCATCGTTGCAGCGCAACCCTGGATTGCACAGCAGGGCACCGCTAGGCGCGGAGATAGAGGCCCGGCCTGGGGCGGGGCCTCGCGAGCGCTCCTCCCTGCTTCCATCCGCACTGGGCAAGGAGAGGGTCTGCGTTGTGGGAGAGTCCTAGAGCGGTTTTGCCGGATTCTGGCCTAGTGGTCTGGACATCAGTCCTGCAGGGGAGACTCCTTTCTGAGTGTCCTTTCCTGTGTTTGAGATAAAGGTGTTAGAAATAGTTGGTGCTTTACGTACAAGTCGAACAACCACGAGTCTACTTGAACTTGAGCTCGGCTGTGCTCTGTGAGAAAGCATGCTCTTTTTCATTAGCTGCGTGGAACCATAGGACATAGCAATTATGAACAGGGGCTGGGCAGTAGACCGCCTGGATCTAAGCCCTGGCTCTCCACTAACTTTTGCTAAGCTTAGGCTAGTTACCTAACCTGTCTATGCCTTAATTTGTCCTCTAACTCATCCTCTCCATATGTGACAGGAGTGGCTAAATTCTCTCGCTTTTTTTCATTCAGTGTGAGGAGGGGAGGCACGGAGACAAACTCCTGCATGTGCCTAAGTGGATCTGCCCTGCACACCCACCAGGAGACTATGTTCTGCCCACCAGGTGCTTTGCTGTGTTGCCCTGCAAGTGAGCTCTTAGTGCCTGAGGTGGAGCCTTTGGAGCCATCCTCAGTGCGTGGGGCCAACTAGGGGAGGGATAAAGAAGCAAATGGTATTTCTCTCGTGTGCGGTGATGGGAATTGAACCCAGGATATCTGTATGCTGGGCGGATGCTCTACCACTGAGCCAACTGCCCAGGGCCAGGAGTGGCTAAATTCTTTACCCTCCAGGTATCCTCTGTAGCTCTCCCCTCTGGGTTGGTAGAAAAATCTCTCACCCATTATGTTATGTTTTATCTCTGCCCTCTAGATGGATTAATGACCTAAACATTGAAAATAAGTAAATATGGAGAGGAGTTTAACAACTTTTGAGAAAGGGGAAAGAAACTTCTTAGCAGGTTATTTAAATTAAAAGTCATAGATGGAAATATTGAAAAGTAATTTTAATTTTTACTTATAGATTGATGTTAGAGAGAGGAAAGTAGAGAAAGAGAGAAGTATCAATTTATTGTTCCACTTATTTATGCATTCATTAGTTGATTCTTGCATGTGTTCTGACCCTGGATGGACCCTGGATCCTTGGTGTATGGTGCGGATGCTCTACACTAGTGAGCTACTGGGCGAGGGCAGGGTTGAAAATTTAACTGCACCTAAATTTAAATATTCTTGTGAAAGGCATCATAATGTTGAAAGAGACTGGAAGAAGGAATTCTTCACTATACTACATGAGTGAAGGATATGAATTGGATATCTGTAAAAGAGAAAACATGAATGGCCAAGAAACATGAAATAATGTTCAACCTTAAGGCAATTTGTTATGTGCAAAATAAAGCAAAAGTAAGATTTTATTTTCTCCTATATGGTTGGCCTACAAAGGCACACTATGAAAAAATAGAATTAAAGCATTTGGTATGGGGCACACAAATCAATTAAGTGAATGGAAAATGACACTCCCGAGATAAATCTGACATATACCCAAGCATTTATTTTATGATAAAGCTAACATTTCAAATTAAGAAGGAAAGAATGAATTATGCACTAAATTATTTCCAGATGATTGGTTGTCTATTTGGGAAAACTTTTAAACTCTAACCTCAATGCAACAGAAAACTGATGCAGCATCATGAGGTACAGAGATAAGAGTCCCTCCAGGAGAGTCCTGATGATGTAGATCAGAGGTCCTCAAACTACAGCCCGCAGGCCAAATTGTGGCCACCTGAGGCCATTTATCTGGCCCCTGCCGCACTTCCAGAAGGGGCACCTCTTTCATTGGTGGTCAGTGTATGGAGTACTGTATGTGGCGGCCCTCCAATGGTCTGAGGGACAGTGAACTGGCCCCCTGTGTAAAAAGTTTGGGGACCCCTGATTATAGATGGACATGTGCCACTACAGCAGAAACTCCCACACTTTTGCAGGGAGTTGGAAGGGGTGAAACAGTGTAAACATGGTTATGGAAATAGGGATAGCATTGTTTTTCCAGAGAATTAGGAGAAATTTATTGTTGCAAGAAGGAACAGTGTGAAATTGAATAAAGGAAGGTAAGGCTGAAAAGATAGGTAGAAGATTCTGGTCATTAATGGCACTATATGGAAAATCAGCCTAGCCGAGTCAGTGACGAGTTTTTTGTTTTGTTTTGTGGGTTGAAATTGATGTACATTGGATGGAGTTAAAATTGGAAGCAGGAAAAATGAAGGGTTGATAAAGTAGAACAATGAAAATGGAGAAAAGGTTGTTATTCATTCAAATATTCAAAAGTTTTTTTATTGCCTGACCAGGTGGTGGCACAGTGGATAGAGCATCGGTCTAGGATGCAGAGGACCCAGGTTCCAAACTCCAAGGTCACTGGCTTGAGCGCAGGCTGATTTGGCTTAACACGGGCTCACCAGCTTGAGCACAGAGCACAGGTTTGCTTGCTTGAGCATGGGATCATAGACATGACTCCATGGTTGCTGGCTTGGGCCCAAGGGTCTCGGCTTGAATCCCAAGGTCACTGGCTTGAGTAATGGGTCACTTGCTGTGCTATAGTCCTTCCTTTCACCCCCCTCCCCACTTTCTTGGTCAAGGCACATATAAGAAAGCAATCAATGAACAACTAAGGAGCTACAATGGAGAGTTGATGCTTCACATCTCTCTCCCTTCCTGTCTGTTTCTATCTGTCCCTCTCTCTGTCTCTGTCACAAAGAAAAGAATGTTTTTCCAAGGACCCTTATAGTGTCAGGCACACTGCTAGACTCTGGAAATACCACCGGGAACAAGACAAATGCAGTCCAGACGTCAGGTTGGGCACAGTGTAGTTCTGATGACACGCAAATCAATAGGGATTTACTAGGGGCAGCAGAACTTAATGTTTTAATGCACTGACTACATTGACCTTAAAGTCAGAGACCCTGCATCCAGAGGTTACAGAGCATTACATTAACAGGCAAAGGAAGGGGGGCTGAGCTAATTTGGTAGTGTTTGGTGAAACCAGTGTGTGTTTGTCTTGCCTAAATATTTCCAAATTAAAATAATGATGATTGATGATGATGATTAGGTTTTGTGTAGGAATTTGACCTGTGGAACACTCGTTTCTTTTTAACACAGAGGCTAGCAAAAGTAGGTTTACAGTTTATTCTTATATTAATATTTATTATTTATTGTATTATTTTCTATGTGAACAACTGTAAGTCTACTCTGCCCGCCCCTGTATAAGCTTGGGAAGTGGTTAGTGTAGGGGTGTCATGAAGTAACATTTCTTTTACAGGGACAGAGAGAGAGTCAGAGAGAGGGATAGACAGACAGGAACGGAGGGAGATGAGAAGCATCAATGATTAGTTTTTCATTGCCATTGCGACACTATAGTTGTTCATTGTTTGCTTTCTCACATATGCCTTGACCGTGGGCCTTCAGCAGACTGAGCAACCCCTTTCTGGAGCCAGCGACCTTGGGTCCAAGCTGGCGAGCTTTTGCTCAAGCCAGATGGGCCTGCACTCAAGCTGGCGACCTTGGGGTCCTCCACATCCCAGTCCAACGCTCTATCCACTGCGCCACCACCTGGTCAGGCATAAAGTAACATTTCAATAAATGTTCTATTTTTTTTTTAAGAGACAGAGAGAGGGACAGACTGGGACAAAGAGGAAGGGCAAGATATGAGAAGCATCAGTTCTTTATTGTGGCAACTTAGTTGTTCATTGATTGCTCTCTCATATGTGCCTTAACTAGGAAGTTCCAGCTGTGCTAGTGACCCTTTGCTCAAGTCAGTGACCTTGGCTTCAAGCTAGCAACCTTTGGGCTCAAGCCAGTGACCATGGGTTCATATCTATAATCCCACTGTCAAGCCACTGGCCACTCACAAACTGGTGAGCTTGCACTCAAGCTGGCAACCTCAGGGTTACGAACCTGGGTCCTATGTGTCCCAGGCTGATGCTCTATCCACTGTGCCACTGTCTCTGAGGAAGGAGGGGCAGGCCCTCTTCCGTGAGAAGGAAGAAACAAAGAATACAGGGATAGGAGCCAGCTGGGGTAACCGAGTAAGCCAGTGATAAGTTATCTGTATCACATAGTTACAGTACAAAACAAAAACAGCAAGATCTGTATGCAACTATGGCCAGTGATCTGGAAACCTGTTCCCCCTTGCTTACCTTACAGAAGCTTTCTCTCCTCTCTCCTTGAGTCCTGGGAAACCTTAAACAAAGAAATCATATGCTCATCACCTGACCAGGCGGTGGCGCAGTGGATAGAACATTGGACTGGGATGCAGAGGACCCAGGTTTGAGATTCCAAGGTCGCCAGCTTGAGCACTGGCTCATCTGGTTTGAGCAAACTTGTATGGCCAGTAGCCATGGCCACCATCACAGCTGCCTGGCTCATGCAGGTTCGCATTTGATTCGGACAGATGGTAATGAAACAATAAAACCAAGAACTGGTGGACCATTAGCTTTAATCTTAGCTTGCACCTAGCAGGCAAGAAATACACACAGTGGGAAAACACTTCCCTTTCCATTCAGGGCTCCCAAAGCCACTGACTTATCCGAGTTTTCTAGAATCAAAGATTTGTACCTCACCAGCCTTTTCACCTCTGTTCCCCATCTTCTCTCTGCACAAACTTTCCACAAACTGGCTTCTCCTCCGGCACTTCGCCATCTTGGCTGCTTCTCCTCTCCTCCATGTGGCCTTTCTTTGCTCTCCTTGCAATGCTAATTTCAGGAACCAAAGAGAGAGTAAGCTCCCAGTCTGCCCCATTTTAATTTTTTTCTTTTTATTTATTCATTTTAGAGAGGAGGCACAGAGTGAGAGAGAAAGAGAGAAAGGGGGGAGGAGCTGGAAGCATCAACTCCCATATGTGCCTTGACCAGACCAGTGCAGGGTTTTGAACTGGTGACCTCAGTATTCCCAGGTCGTCGCTTTATCCACTGCACCACCACAGGTCAGGCTGCCCCATTTTATAGTGCAGAAATCCAAACCTTTAAACCAATAGACAAACAAGGAAGTCTTTCATACAAAGTTACTTAGGGTTGAAAGGCTTAGTATTAAAACTAAGCCTTAGGCTATAACGACCCTGCCTGCTTACAGCCTGTCCCCCACACCCAGTGTAAACTATAAGCGAGCAAACATATATATTATATTTACAAACTTATTTGACCAACAAAAGCACATCAGCTTGGACCCAACGTCGCTGGTTTGAGCAGGAGGTTACTCGGACTGCTGTAGCCCACGTTCAAGGCACATAAGAGAAAGTAATCAATGAACAACTAAGGTGCCACAATGAAAAAACTGATGATTGATGCTTCTCATCTCTCTCCATTCCTGTCTGTTTGTCCCTATCTATCCCTCTCTCTGACTCTCTGTCTCTGTAAAAAAACAAACAAAAAAATTACATGCTTGTAAAGCTAGTAGGTACGGCCACCATCACAGCCGCCTGGCCCGTGCAGGTTCGCATTAGATTTGGACAGACGGTAATGAAACAATGGAGCCCAGAACTGGTGGGCCATTACCTTTAATCCTAGCTTGCACCCGGTGGGCAAGTAAAAACACACACTGGGCTCCAAAAGCCACTCATTCAGTGCTCACAAAGCTACTGACTTATCTGAGTTTCCTAGAATCAAAGTTTTCTAGGTCACTAGCCTTATTCACCTCTGTAAAGCCAGTGGTCAGGGCCAAAGCTACCATCACAGCCGCCTGGCCCGTGCAGGTTCGCATTAGATTCGGACAGTCGGTGATGAAACAACAGAGCCAAGAACTGGTGAGCCATCAGCTTTAATCCTAGCTTGCACCTGGTGGTCAAGTAAACACACACACTGGGCTCCAAAACCCACTCATTCAGCCTGACCAGGTGGTGGCGCAGTGGATAGAGCATTGGACTGGGATACCAGAAGACCCAGGTTCGAGACCACGAGGTTGCCAGCTTGAGCACGGGCCCATCTGGCTTGAGCAAAAGCTTGCCAGCTTGGACCCACGGTCGCTGGCTCCAACAAGGGTGGTTCGGTCTGCTGAAGGCCCGCAGTCAAGGCACATGTGAGAAAGCAATCAATGAACAACTATGGTGTCGCATCGGCAACGAGAAACTAATGATTGATGCTTCTAACCTCTCTCTGTTCCTGTCTGTCTGTCCCTATCTATCCCTTCCTGACTCTCTGTCCTTGTAAAAATAAAAAAAAAATTAATTAAAAGGTGGTGCTTTAAAAAAAGATCCATTCATTCAGTGCTCACAAAGCTACTGACTTATTCAAATTGCCTAGAATCAAAGGTTTCTAGCTCACCAGACTTATTCACCTCTGTTTCCCATCTCCTTCTCTCTACACAAACTCTGCTCAAACTGGCTTCTCCCTCAGCACTCCGTCATCTTGGCTGCTTCTCCTCTCCTCCACGTGGCCTTAATCTGCTCTCCTCTCTAATGCTAACCTCAGAAACCAAGAGAGCGAGAGCAAGTTCCTGGTCTGCCCCATTTTATAGTGTAGAAATTCAAACCTTTAATCCAATCTACAAACAAGGAAGTCTCTGATACAAAGTCACTTATCTGAGGCATAATGGGAGGATTCCTCATGAGAATGCACCACCCTACATCATCCAATCAGTCAAGGGTGTGGGGAAAAGCTTACTCGCGCCATCTTTAACAAAATGAGCATAATATATTTTATCTGCCCAACATGTTCTGTTTTCCATCTCCTTCTCTCTACACAAACTCTGCACAAACTGGCTTCTCCTTCAGCATTCTGCCATCTTAGCTGCCACTTCTCTCATCCACATGGACTTACTCTGCTCTCCTAGAGCAGAGGTCCCCAAATTACGGCCTGTCGACCAAACTGCGGCCACCTGAGGCCATTTATGCAGCCCCCACCGCACTTCTGGAAGGGGCACCTCTTTCATTGGTGGTCAGTGTATGGAATACTGTATGTGGCGGGCCTCCAACGGTCTGAGGGACAGTGAACTGGCCCCCTGTGTAAAACGTTTGGGGACCCCTGGCTTAGATACTGTAAAGGTATATAACCTGTCAGAAAGTCAACTTCAGAAAGCCCGTGTTTTGGTGTTACAAGCTCCATGTGCTCTGCCAGCTTTAATAAATTCTACTTTCTTCATTAAGTTGTCTGAGCATTTTTCTCCTCCTTTGATTCCTGCAATACAGACATTAGCTATTTTTTCACAACTGTCACATTTTAGTGAACTAACTGCTATAATGAGGAAGGATGAGGCAGCGAATAGTATAAATCACTTGGAGAATGTGATAAAGTGCCAAGAAACTATAAAACTTAGCATTAGCAACACCATTTTAAATAGGAAAAGTCAGGCCTCTGACCCCCTCCTCTCTGGAGAAAGGAAAGAGAAGAATGCAGGAGGAAGGGCTTGCAAGAGCAACTGGGTCAGATAAGTCAGAGTAAGAAAGACGGAACTTATCTGAGAATTCCTTCACTTTCCTTTTCTTGAAAGTCTTTAGGGTATAACAATGTTCTCCTTTTGATAGAGCCTATAGATAAAGGTTGTAACAAGGCAGTAAAATTCAATGAGCTTGTTAATGAGATTAATGACTTTTGTACCATGCTCCCCCTCCCAGCCAGTGTGTAATTTGGTCTATAAAAAAGTGGCCTCAGAGCTGTGCAGGGGTGGTGGTGGTGGTGGCAGAATTTGGGTTTGTCTTACCCCCTTGTAGTCGCCAGCCAATAAACTCAAAATTTATCTGGACTTGGTGTCTTTGGGGAACTCGCTGGTCACTTTACAACAAAAAGATATCACTCAGTGAACCGGTGATACATAAAGTCATCTCAGTAAACCCAGTGTGCTCAAAGCCGATTTGCTGAGTCATCAGTTTGCCAAAATCATCAAACTGATGGATTGCAGCTTTTGCACTTCAACAGGGATGTTACATAGCTTTGTCACACATGTCTACTCTTAGTCATGAAGTAACTTTTCTCTTTGTATACAGTGTCTGTAAAGTCATGGTGCACTTTTGACTTTACAGACACACTGTATATGAATATTTTGTGAATCCTTTAACATGTCACTTCTTGTTTCATGATGTTTAGAATTTTTAAAGAATTTTAGCCAATTCCACAGGTAGTGTATTGTATTAATTAGGAATAGATATGGCTATAAAAAAGAAAATTCTTATTTTTCTCCCACAAATTAAGACATTGATCTGTAGACCTAGTTTGGGGGCTCCATCAGACCCTTCATTCTGTTCTCAGTTTATTCCTACTAGGCCTGTGCCTTGTGGTAACTCTCCCAGGCATCCTCACTCCTGAGTGAATGATTTTACTATTTCTTTGGAACATTGCTGCAGTTAAATACAATTTAACAGAGATCTACTTCTCATGAATAAACAACATTTCATCATAGGGTAGGGGTGTTGTAAAGCCAGTAGTCGCGGCCACTATCACAGCCGCCTGGCCCATGCAGGTTCACATTGGATTCGAACAGTCAGTAATGAAACACAGGAGCCACGAACTGGTGAGCCATCAGCTTTAATTCTAGCTTGCACGCAGCGGGCAAGCAAAAACACACACTGTGCTCCAAAACCCACACATTTAGTGCTCAAAAAGCTACTGACTTATCCGAGTTTCCTAGAATCAAAGGTTTCTAGCTCACCAGACTTATTCACCTCTGTTTCCCATCTCCTCCTGCACAAATTCTGCTCAAACTGGCTTCTTCCTCAGCACTCCGCATCTTGGCTACTTCTCCTCCACATGGCCTTAATCTGCTCTCCTCTCCAATACTAACCTCAGGAACTCAGGAACCAAGAGAGAGAGAGATCAAGCTCCCAGACTGCCCCAGTTTATAGCTTAGAAAATCCAAACCTTTAATCCAATTATACATACAAGAAAGTCTCTGATACAAAGCCACCCATCTGAGGCATAATGGAATTCCTCAGGAGAGTGCACCACCCTACATCATCCAATAAGTCAAGGGTGTGGAGAAGAGCTTACTCCTAAACCAAGCCTTAGGATATAATGACCCAGCCTGCCCACAGCCTGTTCCAGAACACACATTAATATCAATGAACTTCCATGTGGGCAGCGCCATCTTTAACAAAGTGAGCATAATATATTTTATCTGCCCAACAGTTCCCTATGGCTGTTTTTGGGGGGACTGTAGGCTGGCTGACTTTTACAGCCATGAGTGAGGAAACCTAGAGCTCTATGGAAGAGGCTGCCTGGGACCTGCTAACTGAGCAGTGGAAGGAGCTGGAAGAAACATGGGAGAAAGAGATACCGACCCTGGAGTTGGAGGAAGCACCGGAGGAGGCTGACCAGGTTCGTGAGATTCGCCTGGAAATGGAGCAGATGCTGGAGAAGGAATCACAGGTTCGTGAGTTGGAGATTGCTCTGGATGTTGTGGAGAGCCACCAGTGGCATGAGGCCGGGGCCTGAGGCTGGGGCCGGGGTTGAGGCCAGGGCTGGAGCTGCAAGGCCTGCTGAGCAGAAGGCAGCGGTGGGCCGGATATCAAGCCCAGCAGCAGGAGCTGATGTTTCCAGTTCCTCTTTGGAGGATGAGAAGAATCAAGCTGGAGTTGCAATCTGCAGTCTCCAGAAGATGAGAGCCCAGCTGAAATGGCAGGGAGTGCCTGCTAAGCCGCTGGTAAGTCTGCAATTTTGGGACATAGGGGTGGATGCCATCATGCTCCCCAGAGCAGAGATGGAAATGCTGACTGCCATTGCCACATGCTTTTCTTTAGGACAGTGTGAGACTTGCCATGATGGCAGGAATGAGGGGGGAGGCTAAAGCCCTATGTGTGTGGACTGATTTCCTGGACTATGACCGGATGGGCACAAGCTCCTTTGTTGAATGTGTCTGGTAGTTGCCTCTGGGTTGGGTAGTGAAACCCTCCCTTGCCCTAAGCTGTCCGGCAGTTGTTAATCTTACTCAAACCGTCTGGCAGTTGTTAATCTTGCTCAAACCGCACACACCCAAATTCTCAAAACTGTCTGTCCCCAAGGCTGTTCCATGAACTGCACGCCCCACCAAACCGGTCGACCGTTACCATCCTCCTCCCTCTGCAGATATAAAAAACCCAGAAACCCTCCCCGGGCGCGCCTTCACAGACTCACATCCAAGGGTCAGTGAACTCGCTCGGAGTCCTCCCAATAAAGCCTGACTTCTGCTCATCTGGCTGTTTCGGCTCTTTGTTCGTTCATCGGCGGCACCCGGTAATCTTTCATTTGGTGCCGAAACCCGGGAGAGGGGCTTTATGTGACTCACCTCGGCCTTCTGGCTGAGGCGGGAGTCCCCCCTCTCTCCCCTTTGCCTCGTGCCGCCCGTCGTTTTGGACTCTGGGTTCCCTACGACCTCGATCGCCAATTGTGAGTAACCTGGTTTCTCTTCCGCTTTCTCTGGCCCTGCGTCTCCACCGGGGTTTCTCATCCTAGACTCGGCTGAGCAGAGAACCCCTCTATCCGCCGACTCCTGGAGTCTTTATAGGGGTTCAATTGGAAGGGACGCCTTTCGGCTGCTCTCCTATCTCTGTCCTGAGACCTCTCATTTAGGTCTCCTGTTGGGAGACGGGTATCTGGAAGGGACGCCTCCCTTATACTCTCTCTCTCCTCCGACGCCTAGGACCAAAAAGCCTGCCAAATTATGGGGAACTCCAAATCCAAAATAGACCCAAAACTCCTCTAGGATGTCTTCTTAAAAATTTTTTCCAAATTGGGATATACTCAGACACTTCACAGGAAGAAACTCGTCTTCCTGTCACAGGTCGCCTGGCCTCAATACACCCTAGATAACCGGTCTCACTGGCCGCCAATGGGTACTTTTGACTTCAACGTCCTCCGGGACCTAGACAATTTTTTGCCCGCACACTGGAAAAGACTCTGAGACCCCATATATTCAGGCTTTCTGGGATCTCCGTTCCCGCCCCGATCTCTGCTCCTACTGCTCCACTCTCCAAATTCTTCTAGCCCAGACCTCCCCTCCTCCCAAGGCTTCACCCCAGGAACCCCCTCCTTACTCTCAACCCAATGACCTTCCCGACCACCTTTCTCCTCCTCTGGCTCTCCCCTGGGAGAACCCCCCAGACCCGGGCCAGGTTCCGGCTCCTTCCACCCCTCCGGCTCCTTCCGCTCCTCTGGTTCCTTCTGTCCCACCTCCCACCGACCCTCTCACCTCTCCTATTGCAGCTCATACCAGGTCACACAGTCCCCAATCATCATCCGTTGTCCTCGCCCCTCTCCGCAAAGTAGCTGGGGCAGAGGGCCTAGTTAGGGTACATGTCCCCTTTTCCCTCCAAGACCTTTCACAGATTGAGAAATGGCTAGGATCTTTCTCGGCCGACCCCTCAACCTACATTAAGGAATTCCGGTACTTGACTCAGACATATGACCTGACCTGGCATGACATTAAAGTAATTTGTACCTCCACTCTCACCCCTGAGGAACATGAACGTATCCTCACTGCCGCCAGACAGCAGGCAGACAGGGACCATCTAGTGGATGACCAAATCCCCCTTGGCACAGAGGCGGTCCCCGGGGAAGACCCCAATTGGAGTTATCAACCTGGCCAAGGGTCCAACATCCCTCGTCGAAACCTTATGCTCCAATACTTAATCAGAGGTATGGATGCAGTTTCTAACAAGGTTGTAACTTATGATAAACTGAGGGAAATTACCCAACTCCCCCCAAAAAACCCAGCCCTTTTCCTGAACCGCCTTCAAGAGGCCCCTCCTTGTTCGTTATACCCGCGGTCCCGCAATGGGGCCACAGTCTTAGCCTCTCACTTTATCTCTCAGTCAGCCCCAGATATTAGAAAGAAACTTAAAAAGGCTGAGGAGGGCCCTGAGACTCCCATCCAAGACCTGGTAAAAATGGCTTTTAAAGTGTTTAACGCCCGAGAGGAAACGGCTGAAGCCGCCCGCCAGGAGCGGACCCAAGCCTTGGTAGCAGCCCTCCAAGGGAGGACAGCGCACGCCACCGGGCGCCTGCTTCAAATGTGCCAAAGAGGGCCACTGGGCCAAGGCCTGCCCGCAACCAAGGTCCCCCACCAAGCCTTGTCTACAGTGCAAACTAATGGGCCACTGGTATTCGGACTGCCCGACCCTGGCTCAGCCTCCGGCACCTCAATGCTGGGGAGCTGAGAACCAGGCATTTCCAGTCTCAGAACTGCTGGGCTTAATGGACGATTGAGGGAACCCTGGCTCTTCGACTCCGGTTACCCTCACCGAGCCCAGGGCTACGCTCCAGGTAGCGGGTAAGTCTGTTTCCTTTTTAATAGACACAGGGGCTACCTACTCTGTCCTTCCCTCTCATTCGGGCCTTACAGTTCCTTCCCAGGTCTCGGTCATGGGAATCAACGGATCACCCTCGACCCCACGGCGGACGACCCTCCTTAATTGCCTATTTGAGGGTCACCCATTCTCACACTCCTTCCTAGTCATACCCTCCTGCCCAGTTCGCCTCCTGGGGAGAGACATTCTGTCCAAACTCCAGGCAAGCATTTCATTCTCCCCCAGGCAAGCTTTCCTATTAGCACTGGTACCAGATCCCGACCCTGACCCTGACTCGAACCCCAGAGTCCAGCTTCTACCTGGAGTCGACCCTAAGGTCTGGGATACGGATACCCCCACTGTAGCCTCCCTATAGAGACAAATAACTTCTCTTGCCCAAGTCTCATTACAGAACCGGCAAGCCCTGGACCTGCTTACGGCTAAGCACGGGGGCACCTGTGTCTTCCTGCAGGAAGAATGTTGCTACTACATTAACGAATCCGGCCTTGTAGAGACCAGGGTAGAAGCCCTCCACAAACTCAGCTCTGATCTCCAGAAGCAAAAATTCTCAACAGAAGCCTCATCTTGGTGGAACTCCTCCATGTATTCTTTATTAGCTCCACTCATAGGACCCATTTTCATAATTGGACTAATCTTACTGATTACCCCTTGTCTTTTTTGCTTCCTGCAGACCCAATTTCAGGAAATCCCAGGATAGCGGTCAACCAGATGATGCTGCAACAGAACCAACCCCTGCCCACCATAGCGGATACGAACTGCTCTGGCTCTTTCCTACCCCTCCCCTAACGACGCCCCCATACAGCAGGAAGCAGCCAGAAAGACCATGTCACCCCACTCCCTATACCAAAGAGCCAGGAATGTCCGGTAGTTGCCTCTGGGTTGGGTAGTGAAACCCTCCCTTGCCCTGAGCTGTCCGGCAGTTGTTAATCTTACTCAAACCGTCTGGCAGTTGTTAATCTTGCTCAAACCGCACACACCCAAATTCTCAAAACTGTCTGTCCCCAAGGCTGTTCCATGAACTGCACGCCCCACCAAACCGGTCGACCGTTACCATCCTCCTCCCTCTGCAGATATAAAAAACCCAGAAACCCTCCCCGGGCGCGCCTTCACAGACTCACATCCGAGGGTCAGTGAACTCGCTCGGAGTCCTCCCAATAAAGCCTGACTTCTGCTCATCTGGCTGTTTCGGCTCTTTGTTCGTTCATCGGCGGCACCCGGCAATCTTTCAGAATGGACTTTCGGATTTTGGACAATGTGAAATACCCTGATGGGGGTGGGGGTGGCTTTGCTGGAGGCCCTCCCCCTGTCCCAGGAAGCCTTTCAAACGGCAAGGAAGAAGGCTGAGGACATTTTGCACTTTTGGCAAAGTGCTTAGAGACTGGTGAAATGTGTGTACCTTTGTAATTTTTGAAATTGTATGATTTGTCATGTTGTAATTTGTGTAATGTGCCTAATTTCCTTGTATAAGAATGCTGGTTGTGTAGATTGTGGGTAGTAAAGTGAGCATAAGGGTGGATTGTTGGGCAGATAAAATATATTATGCTCACTTTGTTAAAGATGGTGCTGCCCACATGAAAGTTCTTTGATATTAATGTGTGTTCTGGAACAGGCTGTGGGCAGGCCAGGTCGTTATAGCCTAAGGCTTGGTTTTAGGAGTAAGCTTTTCCCCACACCCTTGACTGATTGGATGATGTAGGGTGGTGCACTCTCCTGAGGAATCCCATTATACAGAGCCTTCCTTGTTTGTAGAATTGGATTAAAGGTTTTGAGTCTATGCTATATAGTGGGAGAGACCAGTAGCTTGATCTCTCTCTTGGTTCCTGAGGTATTAGAGAGGAGAGCTGATTAAGGCCACGTGGAGGAGAGAAGCAGCCAAGATGGCAGAGTGCTGATGAAGAAGCCAGTTTGTTAAGAGTTTGTGCTGGAGGAGATAGGGAACAGAGGTGAATAAGTCTGGTAAGCTAGGAACCTTTGATTCTAGGAAACTCGGATAAGTCAGTAGCTTTGTGAGCACTGAATGTGTGGGTTTTGGAGCCTTTTGCTTGGCCACCGGGTGCAAGCTAGAATTAAAGCTGATGGCTCACCAGTTTTTGGCTTCGTTGTTTCATTACCGACTGTTCGAATCTAATGCGAACCTGCATTGGCCAGACGGCTGTGATAGTGGCTGCGACTACTGGCTTTACAGGGTGGAAGGAAGTGAACATGTCCAAGAATTTCCTTTGAACACATATTGAGAGAGAAAAAGAAAAAAAGTATCACTTAGAGTAAGGTGACCAGATTTTAAAATTGGTAAAGCAGGACATCATTGACTGGGGCGCGGGGGGTTCTTGATGAAAAATTTGGACCAGGCGGTGGTACAGTGGATAGAGCATCAAACTGGGATGCGGAAGACCCAGGTTCGAGACCCTGAGGTCGCCAGCTTGAGCACCGGTTCATCTGGTTTGAGCAAAAGATCACCAGCTTGGACCCAAGGTCGCTGGCAAGGGGTTACTCAGTCTGCTGAAGGCCCACGGTCAAGGCACATATGAGAAAGCAATCAATGAACAACTAAGGTGTCACAATGAAAAACAGATGATTGATGCTTCTCATCTCTCTCCGTTCCTGTCTATCCCTATCTATCCCTCTCAGTAAAAAAAAAAAGAAAATATTTGGTCTATATGGAGCAAAAAAAATTTTATAGAATGCAAAAATAGTGTTGTAATATACTTTTTAAAATTTCAACATAAGTATAATTTACAAATATACATTAAAAATATGTATAGTATTATTTTATTCTTTGGCATATTTCTCATTTGAGTAAATTTTTTTTTAGTAAATTGCTGTTGTTGTTTAAAAGGTCATGAAAATTTTCACAAGAATTTGTTAAATTCTATTTCACACATAAAATGGCTTTTAAAGTCTCAACACTTAATTGTAATTTTTTTGATGTCCACACTTTATTTACCATAGAAAAAACGCGTTCAGTCGCAGCATTAGTTCCTGGTAAAAACAGTGTGTATTCCACAATTTTTAGTGCATTATTGTATGGAACATGGTTTGTTTCAAAATAATGAAATATTTCTAAGCATTTGTTTTCTATTATGATTTTTGCTGATGCCTAAGATTTAAGCTTTTCCTTATAAATCTATTTTTTTAAATAATGATACCTCATTAAAAAGATCATTTTCAGAAATATTACTATATGAGAAATTTTGAGTGAGTCAGAGGGATTGGGTTACACGGTCCCAAAACCGATGCTGGAGCTGCACGAGCCAGTGGGAGCAGGCAGGGCAGCACCGCCGGTGCGCTCCCCGCATCCAGCCCCACTGCCCACTGGAGACCGAGTGGCTTGTGCCTCGCGGAGCCCAGAGCTGCACGCAGGTGTCCAGATGCAGGCCTATGGGTAGTTAGGGGACTTGACAGCCGCCGCCCCAGCAGGTACGTTCCCCCCGAAGTTCTTTGTTTTGGGGCCCCGCCTGGGGCAGCCAGCTTTTGCAGCAGTGCGGGGGCTTCCAGGTGGAGACATGGTCTCCCCGCTGAAAACTGTATATTCTCTTCCCGTTCTCCTGCCGTTCCCTAGCTTTTCGTGCATTCTTTCCAAAAACCAGGACTTTTTAAAAACTCCGCGGGACTCAAGACAAATTGCTAAAAATCAGGACTTTCCCGCCAAAAGCGGGACGTCTGGTCACCTTAACTTAGAGGCAGATGCAGTGTCTTTGTTTGTAGTACTCCAGCCACTGAGAACTACCAGTGTCATGTGGAAAAAAATCTATTCAAGACAAACTTATGTCAGGAGGAGGAGAGAGGGAAGCCTGCCAAGGGAGGTAAAGAAAGACCTCCTGAATCTCCTTCCCCCTTAGCTTTTATCATCAGAAGCAGAACACAGATAACAGGATTATAAGGGAGGGAGATCAGGTGAAAAGGGAAGAATGATTAATGGCCATTTTGCTGACAAGGAGAAAGGGCTAAATTGGTCCGTACATTTCCTTTCTTTTGAAAATTAATAATCACAAAGGAAAAGGCAATCCAGAACCTTCAGGCTAATTTTCTAAAGCCTGTTCACATGCATTTTTTTGTATCTGCATAGAGGTCACCCACTCACATTTTCTTGATGGTTGCATCCAAGAGACATTCACTCAAGGCTTTTAACAAAAATTCCCCAATCCAAAGTTTAGAGGGTTCAAGGTTAAATGGGTGATTCCCTACATTTGTTTTGTTTTGTTTTAAGTGAGAGGAGGGGAAATGGAAAGACAGATTCCTGAATGTGCCCTGTATATTCATGGCCACCATCACAGCCGCCTGGCCCATGCAGGTTTGCATTTGATTCAGACAGACGGTAATGAAACAACGGAGCCAAGAACTGGTGGGCCATTATCTTTATCTTAGCTTGCACCCAGCAGGTGAGAAATAAACACAGTGGGAAAACACTTCTCTTTCCATTCAGGGCTCTCAAAGCCACTGACTTATCTGAGTTTTCTAGAATCAAAGGTTTCTAGCTCACCAGCCTTATTCACCTCTGTTCCCCATCTTCTCTCTGCACAAACTCTGCACAAACTGGCCTCTCCCTCAGCACTCCACTATCTTGGCCACTTCTCCTGGCCTCCTCCACGTGGCCTTTCTCTGCTCTCCTCTCTAATGCTAATCTCAGGAACTGAGAAAACAAGCTCCTGGTCTGCCCCACTTTATAGTGTAGAAATCCAAACCTTTAATCCAATCTACAAACAAGGAAGTCTCTGATACAAAGTCACTTATCTGAGGCATAATGGGATTCCTCATAAGAGTGCACCACACCACATCAAAAAGGGTGGGAAAGGCTTAGTCCTAAAACCAAGCTCCAGGCTTCAAAGATCCTGTCTGCCCACAGCCCGCCCCCAACACACATTAACATAATCATGCCCATCCCAACCAAGCAACAAGGGCAACTAATATTATCACCTGGGTGATGGGCTTCCTTGTGGGCAGCAGCACCATCTTTAACAAAGTGAGCATAATATATTTTATCTGCCCAATAGTCACTTTAGTTGTTCATTAATTGCTTTCGCATATGTGCCTTGACTGGAGGGCAGGGGGGCTCCAGGCCAGCCAGTGACCTTGGGATTGTGATGATGATCTCACATTCAAGTCAGCAATCCCACACTCAAGCTGAGGAGTCTGACTCAAGTCAAATGAACCTGCACTCAAGCCAGCAACCTGGGGCTTATGAACCTGAGTCCTCAGCATCCCAGGTCAACACTCTATTCACTGTGCCAACACTTGTAAGGCCATAGCACTAAATTCTTAAAATAATCAGTTTATTGTTGCCTTTTTCTTTTTAACCAAATGATCATTTTCATCGAGTTGCCATGTTGATTGACTTACTTTTGAATAAAGTATTTTCTTCTAAAGTCACCTGGACCTCTTGGTGGCACCCGAGGCAGAGGTAGAGCCAAGGCAGGCAGAAAGGATCTCAGTCCTTGGGAATACCTACAGTTAGGCAAATGAGTTTGTAAAATTTGTATTATTTGAGCTTGCTACTTTTATTGTTAAAAATGGTGCTGGGCAGCACTAGGTATGTGATCTGTGAAATTGCAAATTATCTCCCTGCTTGGGAAGAGTCATTGTTATGCTAATGTTTACTGGAAGGGGTTTTTGCACCAGAAAAGTTTTGAAAGGAGCAAAGGAGGGAAGGAGAAGAGGAAGAGAAGCCAAGATGTCAGTGAAAGAGAGAGAAGCCAGTTTTGCTGAGAGAGAAGCCGTGATTTGCAGGGAGAGCAGAGATAATGCAGGGTGCTAAAGAAGCTAGTTTTGTGCAGAATGGAGATGATGTACAGATGGGGAACCAGAGGCGAGGGGCTTTGATACTGGTGGGGTCTTTGATTCTAGAGAAAAACCAGAGAAGATTCTCTGGGTTGTGGAACTGGAGAATGTGTCAATAGCTGTCAGCTCTGAGTAAAAAGAAAGTGTTTTTCCCTGTGTGTTTGCTCATTGGCTGGTACGAGACTTGAATAAAGAAATGGCCCACCATTTTTTGGCTCCACTGTTTCTTTACCATCTGCCCAAATCCAGTGGAAACCTGCGTGTGAGTGGCCCTGAGGATTTGTAGCACTTCTTCGTGAACATGAAAAGAGATCCTGTTGGGCAGATAAAATATATTATGCTCACTTTGTTAAAGATGGCGCTGCCCACATGGAAGTTCGTTAATATTAATGTGTGTTCTGGAACAGGCTGTGGGCAGTCCAGGTCGTTATAGCCTAAGGCTTAGTTTAAGAGTAAGCTCTTCCCCACACCCTTGACTGATTGGATGATGTAGGGTGGTGCACTCTCCTGAGGAATCCCATTATACAGAGACTTCCTTGTTTGTATAATTGGATTAAAGGTTTTGAGTCTATGGTATAAAGTGGGAGAGACCAGTAGCTTGATCTCTCTCTTGGTTCCTGAGGTATTAGAGAGGAGAGCAGATTAAGGCCACGTCGAGGAGAGAAGCAACCAAGATGGCAGAGTGCTGATGAAGAAGCCAGTTTGTTAAGAGTTTGTGCTGGAGGAGATGGGGAACAGGTGAATAAGTCTGGTGAGCTAGAAACCTTTGATTCTAGGAAACTCGGATAAGTCAGTAGCTTTGTGAGCACTGAATGTGTGGGTTTTGAAGCCCAGTGTGTGTTTTTTCTTGCCTGCCGGGTGCAAGCTAGAATTAAAGCTGATGACGTACCAGTTCTTGGCTCCATTGTTTCATTACCGACTTTTTGAATCAAATGCGAACCTGCACGGGTTAGGCGGCTGTGATAGTGGCCTCAACTACTGGCTTTACATTTGGCGTAGTCTGTGGCAGGATTCGATACAGATCGGCATGGAGCCACCACCACCTTTGAGCGGTGGAGTAGAGGACTGGCTGCTGTTATGTGTTGCATTTGCCGGGTGCAGAAACAAACATCAGAGACTTTCAGGAGTTCAAAAAATATTTATGGCCAAAAATGCAAACCTGCACAGGGGTGAGCTCCTACAGCACTGAAAAAAGGCTGTCAATGGAGTCACACCGAGCACTTACAGACTATAGCTTATATAGCTGAGCAAACAAGCGTCGAATACAGAAGCAAACTTGGCAGTTAGCTATAGGTGGGCAGAAGATTACACACAGTCACATGGCTTGGTAACAAGGTGGACAGTGGAAAAAAAATTTTAAAACAGACAAACAGTTCATGCAATTACTGCTTAAACCTTCTATAACGGTTTTGTTTATCTTAGCCAGACATAGCAGGCTGTGGGTGCAGTTAATTGTACCTAACTCCTGTTTCTTCTCAGGGTCATTTATGGCCTATGCCTTTTATCTTCCCTGTTTCTTCTCAGGGCCCTGTTTCTTCTCAGGGTCATTCTGCCTTAGACATGAATTATTAATGCTCCCACAATCCCAACATATGGTTCCCTATGGCTGTTTATTTGGGGACTGTTGGCTGGCTGACTTTTACAGCCATGCGTGAGGAAACTGAGAGCTCTCGGAAAGAGGCTTCCCCGGACCTGCAAACCGAGCAGCGGAAGGAGCTGGAGGAAACGCGGGAGAAACAGATGCTGACACTGGAGCTGAAGGAAGCGCTGGAGGAGGAGGCTGACCAGGTTTGCGAGATTCACCTGGAAATGGAGCAGACGCTGGAGAAGGAATCACAGGTTCATGAGTTGGAGATTGCCCTGGATGTTGTGGAGAGCCAGCAGCAGCATGAGGCCGGGCCTGAGGCCAGGGCCGGAGCTGAGGCCAGGACCGGGGCTGAGGCCGGGGTTGGAGCTGCAAGGCCTGCTGAGCAGAAGGCAGCGGTGGCCCGGAGATCAAGCCCAGCAGTGGAGCTGGTGTTTTCAGTTCCTCTTTGGAGGATGAGGAGAATCAAGCTGGAGTTGCAATCTGCAGTCTCCAGAAGGTGAGAGCCCACCAGCAAGGAGCTTCTACTACAACGCTGGTAGGTCTGCGATTTTGGGACATAGGGGTGGATGCCATCATGCTCCCCAGAGCAGAGATGGAAATCTGACTGCCATGGCCACATGCTCCTTTTTGGGACAGTGTACTAGCTGCCAAGATGGCAGGGATGAGGGGGGAGGCTAACACCCCATGTGTGTGGACTGATTTCCTGGACTATGACCCGAATGAGCACAGGCTCCTTTGTTGAATGGACTTATGGATTTTGGACAATGTGAAATACCTTGATGGGGGTGGGGGGTGGTGTTGGGCAGATAAAATATATTATGCTCACTTTGTTAAAGATGTCGCTGCCCACATGGAAGTTCGTTGATATTAATGTGTGTTCTGGAACAGACTGTGGGCAGGCCAGGTCGTTATAGCCTAAGGCTTAGTTTAAGAGTAAGCTCTTCCCCACACCCTTGACTGATTGGATGATGTAGGGTGGTGCACTCTCCTGAGGAATCCCATTATACAGAGCCTTCCTTGTTTGTATAATTGGATTAAAGGTTTTGAGTCTATGGTATAAAGTGGGAGAGTCCAGTAGCTTGATATCTCTCTCTCTTGGTTCCTGAGTTCCTGAGGTTAGTATTAGAAGAGAGGAAAGCAGATTAAGGCTATGTGGAGGAGAAGTAGCCAAGATGGCAGAGTGCTGAGGAAGAAGCCAGTTTGTTAAGAGTTTGTGCTGGAGGAGATGGGAAACAGAGGTGAATAAGTCTGGTGAGCTAGAAACCTTTGATTCTAGGAAACTCGGATAAGTCAGTAGCTTTGTGAGCACTGAATGTGTGGGTTTTGAAGCCCAGTGTGTGTTTTTGCTTGCCCGCCGGGTGCAAGGTAGAATTAACGCTGATGGCTCACCAGTTCTTGGCTCTGTTGTTTCATTACCGACTGTTCGAATCCAATGCGAACCTGCATGAGTCAGGCGGCTGTGATCCTGACCCCGGCTACTGGCTTTACAGTTAATATTAATGTGTGTTCTGGAACAGGCTGTGGGCAGGCTGGGTTGGTATAGCCTAAGGCTTAGTTTAAGAGTAAGCTCTTTCCCACACCCTTGATTGATTGGATGATGTAGGGTGGTGCACTCTCCTGAGGAATCCCATTATACAGAGCCTTCCTTGTTTGTATAATTGGATTAAAGGTTTTGATTCTATGGTATAAAGTGGGAGAGACCAGTAGCTTGATCTCTCTCTTGGTTCCTGAGGTATTAGAGAGAAGAGCAGATTAAGGCCACGTGGAGGAGAGAAGCAGCCAAGATGTCAGAGTGCTGATGAAGAAGCCAGTTTGTTTAGATTTTGTGCTGGAGGAGATGGGGAACAGAGGTGAATAAGTCTGGTAAGCTAGAAACCTTTGATTCTAGGAAACTCGGATAAGTCAGTAGCTTTGTGAGCACTGAATGTGTGAGTTTTGGAGCCCAGTGTGTGTTTTTTCTTGCCTGACGGGTGCAAGCTAGAATTAAAGCTGATGGCTCACCAGTTTTTGGCTTCGTTGTTTCATTACCGACTGTTCGAATCTAATGCGAACCTGCACTGGCTAGGTGGCTGTGATCCTGACCCTGGCTACTGGCTTTACAGACCCATCCTAAGTTTTCACTGCATTCTACATCAGGAGGCTCAGATGTGTGGTGAGCAGCTTGATGAGGTGATGTTGCTGGTCATTCGGGTGGTCAACTTTATTGTTGCCCGAGCTTTAAATAATCACCAGTTTAAAACACTGCTGGATGAAGTTGGGAATAATTATCCTGGTCTGCTTCTGCACAACAATGTGCGTTGGTTGTCAAGAGGGAAGGTGCTCAGCTGTTTCGCAGCTTGTCTGAGTGAAATTGGGACTTTTCTTGAAATGAAAAACATTGAGCATCCTGAGTTAGCTAACACTGAGTGGCTCCTGAAGTTCTACTATCTCGTGGACATGACTGAACATCTGAACCAGCTCAATGTGAAAATGCAAGGCATTGGAAATACAGTCTTATTGCTTCAACAAGCAGTGTTTGCATTTGAAAACAAGCTGGAACTCTTCATCGCAGACATTGAAACAGGTCATTTACTACACTTTGAAAAACTGGGATAGTTTAAAGATGCATGCACAGCAAGTGACCCTGCTCAACATCTTGATCTCCAGTAGCTAACGGGCTTCACATCTAATCTCCTGCAGTCATTCAAAGCACGCTTTGGAGAATTTCATGAGCGCATTCATCTTTTTAAGTTCATCCCCTATTCACATGAGTGTGCAGTGGACAGTGCCGACCTGAATTACATTCCCGGTGTCTCCATCAGAGATTTTGAGCTACAAGCTGCTGACCTGAAGGCCTCAGACATGTGGGTGAATAAGTTCAAGTCACTGGATGAAGATTTGGAAAGACTTGCATGACAGCAAGCAGAGTTGGCGAGCAAACACAAGTGGGGAGAAATGAAAACACTTCAACCCACGGACCAGCTGATTGTCAAAACTAGGAATGCACTTCTTGTCATGTACCACACACTGCAGTGTGTGAGTATTGCAGTACTGACAATGTTTGGCTTTACATATGCATGTGAGCAGTCTTTCTCACATCTAAAGAACATTAAGACCAACCTACGATCACGTTTAATGGATGGAAGTCTCAATGCCTGCATGAAGCTTAACCTCACCACATATCAACCAGAATACAAAGCCATCAGCAAAACCATGCAGCACCAGAAGTTGCATTAATAGTAAGAAGTACTTTATTCATCATTGGTTAACAACAGCATAACAACATTATTAAAAAGAATTCAGAGACTTATTGTACATTAAAAGTGTTGGTCTTACATAAAATGCACACATTTATTTGTAATTAGTGTTAAACATATTGTATGGTTCTCACGAAATTACATTTTAAAATATGTGGCTTCATGGCTCTCTCAGCCAAAAAGGTTCCCAACCCCTGATCTTATATAAAGCTCCTAATCTGGATCTTTTTTTTTTTTTTTTTAACAGAGACAGAGAGAGAGTCAGAGAGAAGGATAGATAAGGACAGACAGACAGGAAGGGAGAGAGGTGAGAAGCATCAATCATCAGTTTTTTGTTCTGACACCTTAGTTGTTCATTGATTGCTTTCTCATATGTGCCTTGACCACGGGCCTTCAGCAAACCGAGTGACCCCTTGCTCGAGCCAGCGACCTTGGGTACAAGCTGGTGAGCTTTTGCTGAAACCAGATGAGCCCACACTCAAGCTGGCAACCTCGGGGTCTCAAACCTGTGTCTTCCACATCCCAGTTCAACGCTCTATCCACTGCGCCACAGCCTGGTCAGGCTAATCTGGATCTTTTATAGATTGATCTAACAAGTCCAGCCGGCTGGAGTATATTGCATCAAGCACTTCCAAGCAATTGTGTTGCGGTTTTCCCTCATTCACTGAGAGCAGTGTTGATGGATTGAAAGTGGTACACACCTCTATTACTAGCCTTGAGTTTTCACATAATAAACTCTGGTACTTAGTGAGGTGGGCATTTGTGAGCTAGAGATGTCCTTTGACATTCATCAGAGTCACTACTGCATGTGCCATCCATACTTTTAAGTCTTGTCCTAAAGGTAGTTTGTTTTCTTGTATCGGCATGGCTGCTAGGGCTCTTAAGCATGGTGGCTAGCCCTTTAAAACCCTGTCTAGTTGCTTGGAGAGGTAGGCTACTGTCTAGGCTACGACCCTAAGTCCTGGGCTAATACACCCACTGCTGTCTTGCTCCTCTCTGAGACGTACAGCATTAAAGGTTTCGCTAGGGTAGGAAGACCTAGTGCTGAGACAACTTGTAGAACTTGCTTTGAACTTTTTAAGAGTTCAAAAGGCACAGTCCTGTTCTGGCCCCCAGTCCATGGGCTCTTTTTCTCCCTTCTTTGTGGACTTCATAGAGGGGTTTGGCCAGTACTACAAAGTTGGGGATCTACAAATGACAGTTCCTACTGTACCCAGGAACTGTCTAACTTGTCTCCTTGTGGGGGTGACTGGGATCTTCTGAATAACCTGTTTCTGTTCTGTTCTTAGTCTCCTTCCCCCCTATTGGAGAATGAATCCCAAGTATTTTACTTGCCTTTGGCAGATCTGGGCCTTCTTCTTCGAGACCTTGTATCCATTCTTCTCTAGATGATGTAGAAGCTCGCCTGTTCCTCAAGCACATCCTTGGAGAGTCTCATGACCCAGCAACAGGTCATTTATGTACTCTATGTCCTGTGCAGGAAACCTCTGGAGGTCCTGAGCGAGGGTCTCCCCAAAGATGGTAGGGCAATTCTTGAACCCTTGTGGAAGTCTAGTCCAGATATACTTCACCTTTGCCCCTGTGGCTTGGTTCTCCCATTAAAAGACAAACAATTCTGGCTTTTAGGAGCCAGTCTTATACTAAAGAAGTCATCTTTTAAGTCTAAGTAAGTGAACCATGAGACCTGAGCAGCAAGGAGGCTTAGGAGTGTGTAAAGATTTGGCACTGTTGGGTGCAGAGTCACTGCTGCCTCATTTACAACCCTCAAGTCCTGTACTGGCCAATAATTGTTGGTAGCCGGTTTTCTGACAGGGAGCAAAGAAGTATTCCGGGGTAACTGGCACGGTCCGGTCCCTTGAGCCTTTGTAAATGCACCTGGATTCTTTCCAAGGCCTCCCTAGAAATTGGGTATTGTTTCTGGCTGACAGGCAGTGCCTCAGGTTTTAACTCTATCTGCACTGGCACTTAGTTTATTGCCAGTCTGGGATGGGGGGGTGTTCTTGTAAAGCCAGTAGCCGCATCCACCATCACAGCCGCCTGGCCCATGCAGGTTTGAATTTGATTCAGACAGACAGTAATAAAATAACAGAGTCAAGAACTGATGGGCCATTACCCTTAATCTTAGCTTGTACCTGGTGAGCAAGAAATACATACAGTGGGAAAACACTTCCCTTTCCATTCAGGGCTCCCAAAGCCACTGACTTATTCAAGTTTTTAGAATCAAAGGTTTTTACCTCACTAGCTTTATTTATTTCTTTTTTAAAATATGAATTGTTTTTATTAATTTTAATAGGGTGACATAAATCAGGGTACATATGTTCAGAGAGAACATCTCCAGGTTATTTTGACTTTTGATTATGTTGCATACCCATCACCCAAAGTCAAATTGTCTTCCGTCACCTTCTATCTGGTTTCCTTTATGCCTCTCCCCTCCCCTTAACCCCTTCCTCTCCACCCAACCCCCGTAACTAGCACACTCTTGTCCATACCTCTGAGTCTCATTTTTATGTCCCATTTATGTATGGAATCATATAGTTCTAAGTTTTTTCTGATTTACTTATTTCACTGAGTATAATGTTATCAAGGTCCATCCATGTTGTTGTAAATGATCCAATGTCATCATTTCTTATGGCTGAGTAGTATTCCATAGTATATATGTACCAAAGCTTTTTAATCCACTCATCCTCTGACAGACACTTGGGCTGTTTCTTCGCTATTGTGAACAATGCTGCCATAAACATGAGGGCGTATTTCTCCTTTTCGAACAGTGCTATGGTGTTCTTAGGGTATTTTCCTAAAAGTGGGATAGCTGGGTCAAAAGGCAGTTCCATTTTTAACTTTTTGAGGAATCTCCAAACTGTTTTCCACAGTGGCTGCACCAGTCTGCATTCCCACCAGCAGTGCAGGAGGGTTCCCTTTTCTCCACATCCTGACCAGCACTTATTCTGTGTTGTTTTGCTGATGAGCGCCATTCTGAAAGGTGTGAGGTGATATCTCATTGTGGTTTTAATTTGCATTTCTCTAATGATTAGTGATGTTGAGCATTTTTTCATATGCCTATTGGCCATCTGTATGTCCTGTTTGAAGAAGTGTCTATTTGTTTTCTTTGCCCAATTTTTGATTGGATTGTTTGTCTTCCTGGTGTTGAGTTTTACAAGTTCTTTATAAATTTTGGTTATTAACCCCTTATCAGACGTATTGTCGAATATGTTCTTCCATTATGCAGTTTGTCTTTTTATTCTGTTTTTATTGTCATCAGCTATGCAAAAGCTTTTTAGTTTGATATAGTCCCATTTGTTTACCCTGTCTTTTATTTCACTTGCCTATGGAGATAAATCGGCAAATATATTGCTGTGACAGATGTCGGAGAGCTTATTGCCTATGTTTTGTTCTAAGATGCTTATGGTTTCATGGCTTACATTTAAGTCTTTTATCCATTTTGCATTTATTTTGTGAGTGGTGTAAGTTGGTGGTCTAATTTCATATTTTTGCAGGTAGATGTCCAATTTTCCCAACAGCATTTGTTAAAGAGGTTGTCTTTACTCCATTGTATGCTATTACCTCTTCTGTCAAATATCAGTTGTCCATTAAGGTGTGGGTTTATTACTGGGTTCTCTGTTCTGTTCCATTGATCTGTATGCCTGTTCTTATGCCAGTACCAGACTGTCTTGAGTACAATGGCCTTGTAGTATAACTTGATATCAGGAAGAATAATACCTCCCACTTCCTTTTCAAGATTGCTGAGGCTTTCGTTTTCTTTTTTGGTTCCATATAAATTTTTGGAATATGTGTTCTATATCTTTGAAGTATGTCATTGGTATTTTAATTGGTATTGCATTGAATTTATAAATTGCTTTGGGTAATATAGACATTTTAATGATGTTTATTCTTTCTAACCATGAGCACGGTATATGCTTCCACTTGTTTGTATCTTCCTTGATTTCTTTTATCAATGTTTTATAATTTCCCAAGTACAAGTCTTTAATCTCATTGGTTAAATTTACTCCTAGGTACTTTATTTTTTTGGTTGCAGTAGTGAAGGGGATTGTTTCCTTAATTTCTCTTTCAGACAGTTCATTGTTGGTGTATAAAAATGCCTCTGATTTCTGGGTATTAATTTTATATCCTACCACCTTGCTGAATTCATTTATAAGGTCCAGTAGTTTTTTGACTGAGAGTTTAGGGTTTTCTATATACAATATCATATCATCTGCAAATAATGACAGTTTTACTTCTTTTTTTCTAATTTGGATGCCTTTTATTTCTTCTTCTTGTCTGATTGCTGTAGCTAGGACTTCCAGAACTATGTTGAATAAAAGTGGTGAAAGGGGGCACTCTTGCCTGGTTCCTGATCTTAAGGGGATTGCTTTTAATTTTTGTCCATTTAGTATGATGTTTGCTGTGGGTTTGTTGTAGATGGCCTTTATCATGTTAAGGAATGTTCCCTGTATTCCCACTTTGCTGAGAGTTTTGCTTATGAATGGGTGCTGAATTTTATCAAATGCTTTTTCTTCATCTATTAATATTATCGTGTTGTTTTTATCCTTTCTTTTGTTTATGTGATGAATCACATTGACTGATTTGCAAATATTGTACCAGCCTTGCCTTTTCAGAATAAATTCCACTTGATCATGATGTATGATTTTTTTCATATATTGCTGGATCTGGTTGGCTAACATTTTGTTGAGGATGTTAGCATCTAAATTCATCAGGAATATTGGCCAATAATTTTCTTTATTTGTGTTGTCTTTGCCTGGTTATGGAATTAGAATTATGCTCGCCTCATAAAAGGAGCTTGGAAGTCTTTCTTCCTCTTGAATTTTTTGAAATAGCTTGAGAAGGATAGGAGTTAGTTCTTCTTTGAATTTTTGGTAGAATTCACTTGTGAATCCATTAGGCCCAGGACTTTTCTTTGTTAGGAGTTTTTTGATAACGGTTTTGATCTTATTTGTTGTAGCTGGTCTGTTTAAGTTTTCTGATTCTTTCAGATTGATTTTTGGAGGATTGTGTGTTTCATGAAATTTGTTCATTTCATCAAGGTTGTCTAGTTTTTTGGCATACAGTTCTTCATAATATTTTCTTAAAATATTTTGTATTTCTATTGTGTCAGTTGTTATTTCTCCACTCTAAATTCTAAATTTATTTATTTTAGTCCTCTCTCTTTTTTTCTTGGTGAGTCTAGTTAAAGTTTCATCAATCTTGTTTACCTTTTCAAAGAACCAGCTCCTCGTTTCATTGATCCTCTGTATTGTTTCTGTAACCTCTATGTCACTTATTTCCACTTTTATCTTTATTATTTTCTTCCTTCTACTACCCCTGGGCTTTGGTTGCTGTTGTTTTTCTATTTCTTTTAGATGCAGGGACAAGTTGTTTATTTGAGCTTTTCTAGCTTCTTAAGGTATGCCTGTGATGCTATGAACTTCCGTCTCAGTATTGCTTTTGCTGCAATCCATAAATTTTGAGTTGATGTATGCTCATTATCTTTTGTTTCTAGGAACTTTTTTATTTCTTCTTTGATCTCATTGTTAATTCAATTGTTATTTAATAACATAATATTTAGTTTCCAAATGTTTGAGTATTTTTCAATTTTTCTGTTGTGGTTGATTTCTAGTTTCATGCCATTGTGATCAAAGAAAATGCTTGATATGATTTCAATCTTCTGAAATTTGTTGAGACCACTTTGTGTCCTAACATGTGGTCTATCCTAGAGAACGTACCATGAGCACTTGAAAAGAATGTATATTCTGCTGCTTTAGGGTGAAAAGTTCTGAAGATATCTATTAAATCGAGTTGATCTAGTGTGTCCTTTAAGTCTGCTGTTTCTTTGTTAATTTTCTTTCTTGAGGATCTATTTAGTGATGTTAGTGGTGTATTGAAATCCCCTGCTATTATAGTATTGCTGTTAATCTCACCCTTTATATCCAGTAAAATCTGCTTTATATATTTTGGTGCTCCTATATTAGGAGCATAGATATTTATAATGGTTATATCTTCTTGTTGGATTATCCCCTTTATCATTATGATTTGTCCTCTTTATCTCTTACTATAGCTTTTGTTTTAACGTCCATTTTTTCAGATATAAGTATTGCTACTGTGGCTTTTTTTTTCATTTGCATTTGCATGAAATATTTTTTTTCATCCTTTTACCTTCAGTTTATGTGCATCTTTTGTTTTAAGGTGTGTTTCTTATAGACAACATATGTATGGGTCCTGTTTTCTTATCCACGAAGCTACCCTATGTTGTTTTTATTTTTTAAAGGGACAGAGAGAGAGTCAGAGAGAGGGATAGATAGGGACAGACAGACAGGAACGAAGAGAGGTGAAAAGCAACAATCGTTAGTTTTTTGTTGCCGTCATGAAACCTTAGTTGTTCATTGATTGCTTTCTCACATGTGCCTTGACCGCGGGCCTTCAGCAGACCGAGCAATCTCTTGCTGGAGCCAGCAACCTTGGGTCCAAGCTGATGAGCTTTTTGCTCAAGCCAGATGAGCCCATGCTCAAGCTGGCGAGCTTGGGATCTCAAACCTGGGTGTTCTGCATCCCGGTCCGTCGCTCTATCCGCTGTGCCACTGCCTGGTCAGGCAACCCTATGTCTTTTGATTGAAGCATTTAATCCATTTACATTTAAGGTTATTATTAATATGTAGTTGTTTATTGCCATTTTATTTTTTAAAGCTGTATTTCTTTTTTGCTATATTCTTTTTTCCCTTTGATCTGTTCACAACAGGCCCCTTAGCATTTCTTGCAGCATTGGTTTGGTTGTAGTGAAGTCCTTGAGTTTTTTTTTTTTTTGTCTGGGAAGCTTTTTATTTGTTTTTCAATTTTAAACGATAGCCTTGCTGGATAAAGTAGTCTTGGTTGTAGGTTCTTGTTGTGAATTACTTTGAATATTTCTTGCCAATCCCTTCTGGCCTCAAGTGTTTCTGTTGAGAAGTCAAATGTCATCCTTATGGGAGCTCCTTTGTAGGTGATAGCCTTTTTTTCTCTAGCAGCTTTTAATATTTTCTCTTTTTCACTTAGCTTTGGTATTTTAACTATCATGTGTCTTGGTGTAGATTTCTTTGGGTTTCTCTTTAATAGAGTTCTCTGTGCTTCTTGAACGTGTGAGACATTTTTCCCCCCTCAATTTAGGGAAGTTTTCAGCTATGAAAACTTGTTCTTTTAGATGAAGGGTCAAATTGTGAAGTTTGATTGAACAAAGTTTCTATCCCTTGTTCTTTCTCCTCTTCTTCAAGAACCTCTATGATGTGGATATTATTTCTCTTCATGTTGTCACAGAGCTCTCTTAGTTTTCTCAGACTTTTGAGTTGCTTTTCCTTTTTCTGCTCTGCTTCTGTTCCTTCATTTATGTTGTCCTCTAACTTGCTTATTCGATCCTCAGCTTCATCCATCCTGCTTTTAATTCCTTTCATTGTGGGCTTCAATTCTGATATTGTATTTGTCATTTCTGTCTGATTCTTTTTATTATTTCAATTTCATTTTATATATTTGCTATCTCTTTATTTAGGTGTTTATAATGGACTATCTATTGTTGTTCTAAGGTCTTTGAACATCCTAACAATCATTATTTTAAACTCTGCATCCAGTAATTTGGTTATATCTGACTCATTCAGGTCCTTCTCTGGGGATTTCTCTTGATTCATTTGGGTTGCATTTCTCTGCCTGCCCATTTTGTCTGTGTATAAGAAGGGTTTGGCCACTGGAATCCAATGGGTGCTGCTTCTGTGTTCCCTAGGTGTGGTCTGTCTGCAGGCCCGCCACCACCTTTGTCGCTGCCTAGGGCATTTGGGTATGGGCATTGCTGGCGCTGGCCCCCTGTGGCTGTCGCTGCGATTTCCGCCTCTCCTCCATGGGAGGGGCTGTGTTCTCCTGCTCAGCTTTACAAGCCTCAGCTGGTATCGGCCTTCACCCCAACCCCATGGGTGGCGTTGTGCGCTGCACATGGGGCACAAGCCTGGGCACCAAGGGCAGGGGTGAGCACCTTTGCTTAGCTGCGGGTCTCCACCTGTTCCCGGGCTTCCACCTTGTCCCCGCAGTCAGAGCCGGCTCGCAAATCAGACTGCAAGTCTTGGCTCCTTGGGCCTGGCGGGGTTGTGGGCACGTACTCAGCTGTGGACTTCCTCCTTTTCCCGGGTTTTGCCCTGCCCCTGCGGGTGGAGCTGGCTCTGCAGGTAGGGCTGCAAGCCTCAGAGGCCAGGTGAGGCTGCGCGCCCACGCACACTTGCTCAGCAGCGGATCTTTGCCCGTTTAGGGTCCCGCCCTTCCCCCACAGGTGGGGTTGCAGGCGGGCCTGCAGCTAGCCGGACTGATTTTGCATGTCCCCTCCGCCCCCACTGGGCTAGACTGAGCTCACACTGGTGGGCCTGGCTTCTTCTGCCCCCGCCAACAAAATGCGCTTCCGCGTCCTGCCACCGCTGGCCCTCCAGCAAGTCCTCAGCTGCGTGGCTGGGGGCACTGCAGGTCAGAACCTAACACTCCCTACTGTAGTCCTGAAAGTTCCCTCCTTTGAAGTGGCTGTGCTCTGAGTGCCGTGGGAGAGCTTGTTTGGTTGGTGTCCTGTTTCCCTTGGCTGGAATTGCTGGTTCCAGGGGAAATATTCGCTTCAGATTTGGGGAGTGACTCTGCCCAGGGGTTAGGGTGGCTGTCCCTCATAGTGTTTCTCTCTGTGTCTCCTAGATTACACTCTCTTCCCGCTGCTCCAGTCCTTTCCTCTCTCCCCATCCCCTGGAGCCCCGCGTAAGTGGTTGTGAGAGAGGTTTTTTCCCCATCCCTTTAAGAAGAATCCTGGGTCTGAGAAAACTGTCTCTCCCTCACAAACAGTATCCTGAGTTGTTTCACAGCTAAATACTGTCCATATGCCTCTTCTAGGCTCTTGGGCTACAGGCTGGGGCTTTGTTCCTGGGGCCCAGGTCCCTCCCCTCTCCGCTAAACTCTCTTCTCACCATGCAAGTCTCTCCGGGCTGCCATTCGCTCCAGGGAGCTGGACAGCCCTTTCTGTTTCCACTTTTCCTACCAGTCTCAATGTGGCTTCTTCAGTGTTCCTTGGTTGAAGAGTCCTCTTAGTTTAGTTCAAAGTTGGTTTTTCCAGATGATGGTTCTTAAAATTAAGTTATAATCCACTTTGGTTCTGGGAGTTAGAAGTTGGTACGTCCACCTACTCCATCGCCATCTTGCCACCCCCAGCTTTATTTATTTCTGTTCCCAATTTTTTTCTTTCTGTATAAACTCTGCACAAACTGGCCTCTCCTTCAGCACTTCACCATCTTGGATGCTTCTCCTCTCCTCCACGTGGACTTTCCCTGCTCTCCTCCAGCATGGGCTCCTCTGCCCCATTTTATATTGTAGAAATTAAAACCTTTAATCCTATATACAAACAAATAAGTCTCTGATACAAAGTCACTTATCTGAGGCATAATGGGATTCCTCATGAGCCTGCACCACCCCACATCATGCAACAGTCAAGGGTGTGGGGAAAAGCTTAGTTTTGAAAAGATCTCAGTATTATAAGGGTGGCAAAGGCTTAGTCTTAAAACTAAGCCTTAGGCTATAACAACCCTGCCTGCTTACAGCCTGTCCCCCATACCCAATGCAAACTATAAGCGAGCAAACATATATATCATATTTATAAACTTATTTGACCAACATTTTTTCAGCCCAGACTCTAGGGTATTTTTGAATCAGTTTTTGGCTTGGTGGCTTCTCAGACTCAGTAGACAAAATCCTCCACTCCTCCTCTCTGGGAACGGTTAGAGTTAGAACAAGCTTAGGCCTAGGAACTTGTAACCTCCCTGCTAGGGAAGGAAAGCCTGGGCCTGATTCTTGCAATGCAGTGGGAGTCACCTCCGGCTCAGGTGAGCTTATGCTGGGACCTGATAAATCTGGCGATGATGAGCCTCAGTCAGTGGCAGTCTCTGGGGTGGACAGAGAGTCAGGTATGGATGGGTACAGCCTCACCAGCACAAAAGGTGGAAGAACCAATTTCTGCTTCTTCTGGTTCAGTAGGGGTTAAAATTTCTGGCTTTGGTTGCCTGCAGCGGCTTGCTGGGTCTGGTGGAACTGACTTAGCTAATAATACTGTAGAAACCTGACCTCTAAGGCAGGTGGGTGGGTGCAAAACTAGTGTAAGCCAAGTGTCTGTGTAGGAAAACTGGCTGGGGTGTCCTGCATCTCCAGTGACTGCCTGCCACACCTTCTGTGCAACAGACTTATTCAAGCTTCCTTTGGATGGTCACACTACCCCAGAAGTGTGCCATTCTAATTCATACAAGGTCCTCAATGTCCCTGGGGACATAGTAACACCATAATTACCTGAGAACACTTTCTTAAAATTCTTGACCATCGTGGCTAAAGGAGTGGGTTTTTCCTATGAACCTCCTGTACCTCCCACGACAGACAGCAGTCACCCCACAAGAAAGAATGTGGGAAAGGGAGAGGAAACTTGCAGAGGACACCTCTCACTTTAGTCCCTCACTGGCCGCTCCCCTCGTGGGATGGCGGGCCCTCTTGGCTAATGGCAGGCTGATATAAACCGTTACCATGCAATTCAGCCTCTTAGCTGTATAAGGTACCCTGTGGAACTGGGGCTTGGGACTCAATACTTGCTTCGACCCTGTGGTAGAATTCGGAACCTTCTCCCGGTGTCCGTCTCATTCACTCTGCACTCACTCTCTTTCACACAACCTCCCACTCACCAGTGGAGGGTGACGAGTCACCACTCCTAACCCCATGGGGCCCGTTCCCCAAACCAGTGGAGGGTGATGAGTCACCACTCCTATGGGGACCACTCCCCACACCTGTGAAGAGTGCACAGTCACCACTCCTGTGGGGACCACTCCCCACACTTGTGGAGAGTGCACAGTCACCACTCCTGTGGGGACCACTCCCCACACCTGTGGAGAGTGCACAGTCACCACTCCTCACCTCTGGAGGGTGATTAGTGACTCTCTGGAGGGTGGTTAGGCCTTCCTTCTGCCTTGTGGGGCAGGACCCCAGCTAGCTTCCCTTGCAAGGTTTTCCTTACCTTGGCTCTGATGCACCTTTGTTTCCTCATTCCTTCATTGTCTGGTCCTCAGTGGTACCTGCGAAGGGGTTAGCCCACTATGTTCTACAGAGGAGTACACACAGGGAAATCCCCAGGGTATGCTCAGCAGGTGTGTCCGCAGAGTGGCTCCAGCGCGTCCCAACAGGGTGCCTGAAGTCCGCCAATAGCAGGTTTTCTTCTCAGTTCCCGGCCAGTGCACCATATATTGCAGGATTGGACTGAGGGCAAAAATGCCCAGACAACTTTTGATGAAGGAAGTAGGATTTATTAAAGCTGGCAGAGCACATGAGATTTCTAGCTCCAAAACACAGGATCTCCAAAGTTGATGTTCTTATAGGTTATATAATTTTACAGCATCTAAGCAATGGGTATGTGATTTCTTTGTTTAAGGCAGTGGTTCTTAACCTGGGTTCTATCGAACCCTAGGGGTTCGAAGAGTTGGTCTCAGGGGTTCGGAGAAGCCTCTGCCGCAGAGGCCAGAATAAAGTAATACCATAATTTGTTGTGAGTTCATGCACTTTGTTGGTTTTGTTCTTTGAGCAACGTGATGTTCATGCACGGCTCATTTTGTGCACCAGTAAAAAACCATATACCTATATTTTGAATTTGGAAAAAAAATCATATTTTATTTATCACTAAAGAAGGGTTCGGTGAATGCGCATATGAAACTGATGGGTTCGGTACCTCAAAAAAGGTTAAGAACCACTGGTTTAAGGTTTCCCAGGACTCAAGGAGAGGGGAGGGAAAGCTTCAGTGGGGTAAGCAAGGAGGAAGGGGTTTCCAGATCACTGGCCATATTTACATACAGATCCTGCTATTCTTGCTTTTTTAGTATTGTAACTATGGGATATAGTTAATTTATTACTGGCTGACTTGGTTACCCCAGCTGGCTCCTTTCCCTTGTATTCTTTTCATTTCTTCCTTCTCAGGGAAGACAGGGCTTGCCTCTTCTTCCTTAAAATCTATATAATGGAGTAGGGACAGAGACAAGAATGAATAAAGTTGAGGAAAGAATGCAAAGTAAGGAATTGAAGGTCTGGTAAAAATGTCCTTTGGAAGCAGCTTGATGGAGGGGGCACAGGGAAGGTCGCCACCTGGTGTGAATTCAAGGTACTGAGAGAAAAAGTAAAACAGAAAAACAAACAACTAGATAACTGGGGGAGAAAAAAACACCCGGAGAAATTAGTTTAGGATCTGCCTTATTTTGATTTTCTCTGTTCTCTTAGTCTCCAAAGTCCTGCACCACTTTCAGCTCTGCAAATATTCCCCGGAGCTACCTCAAGCACCTCGTTCTGCCCAAACGGACTGGTTGAGCTATAAGGGCCTCTAACCCCAAGCAGCAGCATAGGCCCCATGTACAGTCGTGACTCATTAGAATGACCTCCCATGATTTCATCTGCTCATCAAGTCTGTTCCCCATGCTTTCCCCTCATTGGTTAGGGAGGCCTTCCCCTCTGTGCTTGAATCAAGTCAGAAACATGGGTTCTCCCTCCACCCACATCTCCTTCAGGGACCTCCCCAAATAAAAGCCTTAGTTTGACCACCTTTCTGTTGCTGGGCATTTTCCTCTCTTTAGAGCTTGACCTGAGGCAAGTAATCTCTGATTCTGTGTTCCCCCCCTGTCGCAGAGCCTAGGGTGATTTTATTGCCCCTAGTATTTTTGGCAGCCTGAATTAAATAATTTAATTCTTAATTAGGCCTCTGTTGACGTTTTAACCAATCTTCCTGCTCAACTCCTTTTGTTCTCACAACAGAGTCATAAATTGCTGAGGTGGTGTCTCTGTCAAGCAGGAGGAGATAATTCAGGGCGAGAGGAGAATTTATGAGTCTGTTCTGCAGAAGGAAAGACTATCTTCTAAGTGGCTGTGACCAGTTGCTGATGCCCATAAGAAAGTGTTATCAGTGGCTAAAGAAACACAGATTTCTCTCTCAGTTCCCTGGAACTCCCCCTGCGCCCACCCCTACCCCAGCTGCATAAAAACTCCCTACTTTTGCTTTTTCAGAGAGATGGATCCTGTCTTGCTTTCCCCGAACAGAATAAAACTTTATATCTAAGCATTATCAAGCTGAAGGGGCCCATTTACTTGCATGTGAAAATCCCAATAAGACAGGAACAGCAGTTGCAGCAAAGAATGTTTAAGGGTTTGTTTTAGGAAGTGGCCCACACCTGGTGTCACAGGGGAGGTAATGTTCAAAGACCTAGCTCCCCATGTCTTTCAGAGGATGGATTATCTAGGAGAAAAATCATTGATCATGATGACTAAGGGGTTAGGGGTAGTTGATCAATGCATCTGACCCTGATGTCAGCCATGGCTTGGCTTCCTCTGGGTTGGCTGCTTTTTTGTCTCTGTGGTCAACAGACCTGAGGCTTTGTTCCTAAGATTATTTGGTGTTGACCTGAACCTCATTATCCTGAGGGTTTAATGAATGGGGGAATGAATATGCAAGGGAGAAGGAGGCAGGTGAGTCAGGGTGCTAGATGAGGTCAGTTTGAATCAAAAGGGAAGAAAGAAAGTTCATATGAAAGAAATGAAGTGTGTGCACAGTTACACGAGCACTGGTGTTCGATGTTTTGACCCACTAGTGCATTGGGTGGACAAAACCGAATGTGGGAGGTGACTCTGCAGCACCCATATGTGTAATGGGAATAAGAGATACCCAGGGCGGGCAAAAAAGGGTTTATTCTTGTATTATAAATTTTAATTATTGTATCATTTTTAATACAAACAAATGTAATGCTACTTTGCTTCATTCTGTATATCCACCTCAGGCCATGTAAAGCCAGGAGCCGCTATCATGGCCATTCACATACAGGTTCGCATTAGATTCGAACAGTCGGTAATGAAACAATGGAGCCAAGAACTGGTGAACCATCAGCTTTAATCCTAGCTTGCACCCGGCAGGCAAGCAAAAACACACACTGGGCTCCAAAACCCACTCGTTCAGTGCTCACAAAGCTATTGACTTATCCGAGTTTCCTAGAATCAAAGGTTTCTAGCTCACCAGATGTTGGGCAGATAAAATATATTATGCTCACTTTGTTAAAGATGGCGCTGCCCACATGGAAGTTCGTTGATATTAATGTGTGTTCTGGAACAGGCTGTGGGCAGGCCGGGTCGTTATAGCCTAAGGCTTAGTTTTAAGAGTAAGTCCACACTCTTGACTGATTGGATGATTTCGGGTGGTGCGCTCTCATGATGAATCCCATTGTGCCTCAGATGAGTGGCTTTGTATCAGAGACTTTCTTGTTTGTATAATTGGATTAAAGGTTTTGAATCTATGGTATAAAGCGGGCAGACCAGTAGCTAGTTCTCGCTTGGTTCCTGAGGTAGAAGAGAGGAGAGCAGATTAAGGCCACATGGAGGCCAAGAGAAGCTGTCAAGATGGCTGAATGCTGAGGGAGAAGCCAGTTTGTTAAGAGTTTGTGCTGGAGGAGATGGGAAACAGAGGTGAATAAGTCTGGTGAGCTAGAAACCTTTGATTCTAGGAAACTCGGATAAGTCAGTAGCTTTGTGAGCACTGAATGTGTGGGTTTTGGAGCCCAGTGTGTGTTTTTGCTTGCCCGCCTGGTGCAAGCTCAAATTAAAGCTGATGGCTCACCAATTTTTGGCTCCGTTGTTTCATTACCGACTGTTCGAATCAAATGCGAACCTGCATGGGCCAGGCTGCTTTGATAGTGGCCTCGACTTCTGGCTTTACACCAGATATTCACCTCTGTTCCTCATCTCCTTTTCCAGCACAAACTCTGCACAAACTGGCTTCTCCCTCAGCACTCTGCCATCTTGGCTGTTTCTCCTGGCCTCCTCCACGTGGCCTTAATCTGCTCTCCTCTCTAATGCTTACTTCAGGAACCAAGAGCACAAGCTCCCAGTCTGCCCCACTTTATAGCATAGATTCAAAACCTTTAATCCAATCTATAAACAAGGAAGTCTCTGATACAAAGTCACTTATCTGAGACATACTGGGAGGATTCCTCATGAAAATGCAACACCCTACATCATCTAATCAGTCAAATGTGTGGGGAAAAGCTTACTCTTAAAACTTGCACGTGGGCAGTGCCATCTTTAACAAAGTGAGCATAATATATTTTATCTCCCCAACAGGCCACTACAAGATTTAAGTAATATAATATACGAATGATCTTTTCTTTGGGCCTGCCACCTACATTTGTAGCAATTTTTTTAAATAAAAAGGGGGACATGTGAATACTTCTGAATTCAGATAAATTAATTTTTAAATAGCTGTCAAGTATATGATGCATGTTTTCATACCTGGAGTATTAAAAACAACGCACACATTTGTGAAGAGACAGAGTCCTACAGTTGTGAAGCAAACTTGAATGGCCTGCAGTTTCCTCATCTGGAAAGGGGAGGTTTTGGTCATCTCAATGGACTGTTTCAAGGACTTGAATTAGCACGGATCTAATTGTTTTAATTATTCTTCAGTATCACTCTTTGGTCTCTCTTGCTTCCAACTTCAGTATTCCTTAGGAATGCCATATTAAGCTACGTGGGTCATCTGTGAGCCTGGCAAAGCTCATCCTCACACAGCCTGCAATCTGTAACACACACAATAGGGTGATAGTGACAAGGATGAAGTCAGAGGTTAGACTGCCTTGGTAAGAGGTTTACTCTGTGGTCTAAACCTCTCTGCCCTGGTGTTCTCAAGTCTAAGGGGGGATAACATACTACTTTGTAAGAATATTATGGGGATTAAATAACAAAATTAGATTCAGCTGGTGCTCAGTGATTGGAAGGTAGGGTTATGAAAAGGTGGATTAGGTATAGTGATCAAAGACATGTATGAGGTGGGTACTTCAGGGGTTTATTAATGCTACTCCAGAGGTTTTCACTTTATCACTCAGCAGGACCCTAGACTAGAGATTTGTCATGGCTCCCAGTGGTGAATTTCTTTAGTAGGAGGCAGCCTATGTATTGCACTATGTAGGGGTTTAAAAGTGCAGGTGTATAGTCTGGGGAGAGCTCATGTCACTGATGTCACTGTCTGGTTGCTGTCAAGTGGACTGAGGCCAAAGGAATTTATGAGATACTCAGGTATTTTTAAATCAAGTTTTGGTTACATTAAAAGTGATTTATTGTCAATTATATTTCAATAAAACTCGGGAAAGAGGGAGAAAAAGTAGAACCAACCTAAATAAATATTTAATAACATGGAATTGGTTTAGAAAAAAAATTCTTATATATTAAAGATATATAGCAGGTCCTTGAATAATGTCATTTCATTCAATGGTGTTTCATTATAATATTGATGAGATGCCACAGACATTTAATTCCTATTATATTAATTAGCCTGTGGTAAAATTGGTTTTCTTATACATCATCATTTTACTTTAAGTCACAGTCACTGTCGATTTTTGTTTGTTTGTTTTACAGGGACAGAGAGAGAGTCAGAGAGAGAGAGGGATAGATAAGGACAGACAGTCAGGAACAGAGAGAGATGAGAAGCATCAATCATTAGTTTTTCGTTGCCATTGCAACACTTTAGTTGCTCATTGATTGCTTTCTCACATGTGCCTTGACCACGGGCCTTCAGCAGACCGAGCAACCCCTTGCTGTAGCCAGCAATCTTGGGTCCAAGCTGGTGAGCTTTTGCTCAAGCCAGATGGGCCCGGGCTCAAGCTGGTGACCTCGGGGGTCTTGACCTGGGTCTTCCGCATCCCAGTCCAACGCTCTATCCATTGTGCCACCGCCTGGTCAGGCGTCACTGTGGATTTTAAGTGAAGATTTATTTTATATGGAAGTATTTTCAAGTGAAACAATATATTTGGGATTTACTTCAGCATAAGGAGAGGGGGCTGTTGAGATGAGGGAGTGGGCTGGGTGGGTGGATGAAGTAAGGTTGTTGTTGGGCAAACAAGTGTGTAACAGGTTTCCTCGCTTATATTTTGTCTAGTTGTTGCATTGGTGCGGGGCAACGGCATGTGTGTGTAGTCTGTGAGCAGCTGCTGTTGCTTGCTCTCAGGGCAGCAGATTGCAAATTGCGATTGCGGACTGCCTGCCTCCATGTGGGTGGGGAGCGGGATTGTTTCCTATTATTTGCTGGAGGAGGGGTTTTCTCCCTCAGCCTGCTTTGCTGGAGAGTCTGGAGAGAGAGAGGGAGTGGTGAGGGGTTTGGGATTCTTGAGATTCCGGCCAGGCCTGTTTGGCTGGAGAGTGCTGAGGCTGTTGGGGCTATGAATTCCAGTAAAGCCAGAGAATGAGTTGGGGCTTGAGAGACCTGAGTGAAAGGGAAGCGGCCTTCCCTGCCTGTTTGCTTGTACGCAGCTAGGAGACTTTAATAAACAGAATGGCCCACCATTTTATGGCTCCACAGTTTTTTTACTGTTTGCCCAAATCCAATGGGAACCTGCATGGCCATGGCGGCGGCCCCTGGCCTTACAGTTGGCAATGTATTGTTAGATGTGAGAGTTGAGTGATGGACTTGTTAAGTTCATAATGGACTTCTTCTTACCCTCCCGAATGTTTCAAAGTTAACAGGATTAAAAAGTTAAACAACAATAAGAACAACATTTCCTCAAACCAAAAGAGCTATTCTGAAAGAATTGTTGAAGTGACCCTAGTATTTTATTTTTTTATACTTCACAAATGATTTGATAGCTGAAGTTCAGAAATAATATTGAACTTTCCAACTTGGGATATGGAAGATACTTGACTCTTCTGGGTCTCTATGCTCAGATCCATTCTGTGGAAGAAGAGCTTGGCTTCTCTAATCTGGTTAGGAATAATCCCAAGGTGATTGATAAAGACTAAACTCAGTATTGCTTAAGGGAAAAATTTACCCTGGAATTCCCAAATCCAAACTTTAAGAGTTTCTCTTCACTATGCATGAAAGTAGAGAGGTTGGAGTATCTCAATCTGCAGTGAGAGTGTTGAGCAGTGAGAAGAACTCACAACCTATAATAATATTCAGATAGTTCAGTTTGTTGGAGTTTGAAGATTAGATTAGCTACTGTGTGAGAAAAAGAAAAACTCAGACCAGGGCCAAGGCATGTCTTGAAAACACAAATAATAGTCATTTCCTTCCTATTCTTCATAAATATTTTCTCAATTTAGATTCGGCAATGAGCGCAGAATAGAGTGATCCCTACACAAACTGGAAACTAACCCTCATGAATGTTGTTAATGTCATTTTTGCTGAGCCCAATTGCATAATCATCAGAAAGGGTCAGAAGGCAATTAGGGAAAGAAGCCCAAGTTTTGTAAAATCCATCTCTCTGGTATAAACCATTGTATATATGTGCCATATCTTTATCCAGTCGTCTGTTATTGGATTCTCAGGTTGCTTCCATATCTTGGCTATTCTAAATAGTACTGCGTAGGGATGTGTGCGCTTTTCAAATTAGTGTTTTGGTTTTTTTCGGATAAATACCCAGAGGTGGAATTGCTGGGGCCTTCTTTGTCTCTTGTTATATCCTTTATTTTAAAGTCTATTTTGTCTGATGAAAGTATTGCTACCACTTTTTCATTCGTCCCCCCAAACATCCTCCCATCTCACATCCTCAGATGTTCTCTGTATCTATGAGTTTGTTTCTATTTTCTTTGTTCATTTATTTTGGTTTTTAGATTCCACATATAAGTAAAATCATATGGCACTTATCTTTCTCTGATTTATTTTACTCAGTACAATACCCTCTAGGTTCATCCATGCTGTTTCAGATAGCAAGATTTCATTCCTTCCTATGGCTGAGTCATATTCTATTGTCTATGTGTCGCACTTCTCGATCCATTTATTTAGTGCAGTGGTTCTCAAACTTTCTGGAGTTTGGGTGCACTTAAAATTCTACAAATAATTGTAGGCACACTATATACAAATTTCTGAGAAACATGTTAAAATAATTAAGTCAAATATTAAAGAAAAAAATAAAGTTCAAGTGTGCTTTTATGGTAATTAAACAAAATAAATATGACAAAATTAAATTTATTCTGACATTAAGAAACATTTTTATGTTACATTTTTTGAGTTATGCTTTTTAGAATTCATAAGAAAGAGGGGTTAAAAAATAAAAAGAAGTGACAAAAATAGTTATTTTTTTATAGATATAGATACATTCTTAGTAAGATTTAGTAAATTCAGCAGGTCCTGGCACAAATGTGTTAAGTTTTTTCATTCTTGTGTTTATGAGAAACATGAGCCTGATGTGTCCTAGCGATTTCTTCAATGTTTGGGCATATATTTGAAAGGCAAACTCTCATTTCCTCATCAATACCTTGAAAAATTCCTCTCTTTTTACTCTTAATTGTGTTGAGTGCAGAAAACCCCCACCATACATATCATCTTAACTTTACACCAAATAAAGGATAGAAGAAACTTGCCTCCAGTCTTTCCAGGAAACATGGGGGGTAGTGTAAACAATCCAGTACCACAGCTTTACAGCTTTTTGCAACCCAATCAGGCAAGTGAGGTGGGGGTTGGGCAGACTGTCAGCTTCCAGCCAATTCCCCACACCTCTGTCCCCCAAAAATCAAACTCCCAAAACCCTGTTGCTTTTTGGTCCCCAACAGGCACATATTTCTCTGGAGTAGCATAGCACGCACCTGGAAGTCTTCTAGGGCGCACCAGTGCACCCTGGCGCACACTTTGAGAACCACTTCTCTATTGATGAACCATGTTCTCTCCATAGCACAGTTATTGTAACACTGCAAGGAACATATGGACATGTGTTTTTTCAAATTAGTATTTTGGTTTTCTTCAGATAAATACTCAAAAGTACAATTTCTGGGTCTTCTTTTGTCTCTTGTTACAGCTTTTGTTGTAAAGTAGCTTTTTCCTTGCTTTGTTTTCATCTGAATGAAATATCATTTTCCATCCTTTGCAAGCTCTGTGCACTTCAATCGGAAGTGTCTCTTACAGGCAGCATATGTATAGGTCTTGTACGTTTTCTTTGGAGAAATATCTATATAAGTCCTTTGCCCGTTTTAAAAATTAACTTGTCTGTTCTAATGTTATTGACTTGTAGTTCTTTTATATCCTGGATATTAACTTCATATCAGTCATGCCATGTTGCTATTTTGTCCCATACCTTAGGTTGTCTTTTCAAGCTGATGTTGTGTGTGTTCTTTTTTAAATTTATTGACTAAATTCTTTAGAGAGAGAAGAAGTGGGAGCGAGAGAGAGACATGAACATGGATCTGTTGCTGTATGTGCACGGATCATCTCTGTGTATCGGGACAATGCTCTAACTAACTGAGCTATCAGGCTGAGGCTGTGGTTGTGTCCTTTGATGTACAGTTAAAAATTTTGATGTAACCCAAGTTACTTCTTTTTTGTTGCCTGTGCTTTTGACGTCATATCCAAGAAATCATTGCCAAATTCAGTGTCATGAAGATTTCGCCCTGTATTCTTCTAGCAATTTTACAAGTTTAGTTCTTACATTTACGTTTCTCTCATTTTTAGTTAATTTATGTATATGGTGTAAGGTAAGAGTCCAACGTCATCCCAGTTGTTCCAGAACAATTTGTTGAAAAGACTTCCCTTCTCCATGGCATGGTCTTGCCACCCTGTCAAAAGCAATTTGACCACATACATGAAGCTTTGTTTCTGGGCTCTCTGTTCTATTAATTGGCCCGCATGTCTGTTTTTATGCCAGAGCCACAGTTTAGATCACTCTAGCTGTGTAGTAGGTTTTGAAAGCAGGAAGTATGAGATCTCCAATTTCTTCTTCTTTTTCAAGAGTATTTTGACTATTTAGGGCTCCTTGAGATTCCAAATGAATTTTAGGATAAAATTTTCTATTTCTGAAGAAAATGTTATTGGAATTTTGATAAGGGTTAGGATAGAATCTGTACATTACTTGAGTATTAATGTCCTAACAGTATTTAGTCTTCCAATGCATAAGCTTGGATATGTTTTTATTTATTTGCATCTTCTTTAATTTCTTTCAGCAATGTTTTATAATTTTAAAAGCATAGATCTTCAATGTCTTTGGGAAGGCTTACTCATAATAATCATATTTTTTTGATGCTATTGTAAAAGAGATTTTAAAAGCGATTTTATTGATTTTAGAGAGAGGATAGAGAGACAGAGAGAGAAAAAGGAGAGAGAGAAGGAAAGGGGAAAGCAGGAAGCATCCATTAATACTAGTTGCTTCTCATATGTGCCTTGACAAAGCAAGCCCAGAGTTTCAAACCTGCAACCTCAGCATTTCAGGTCAATGCTCTATCCACTGTACCACCACTGATAAGGTGGGAATGGTTTTCTTAAATATTTTCCTGAATTACTCATTGTTAGTTTATTGAAATACAACTGATATTTATGTGTTGATTGTGTATCCTGCAATGTTGCTGCATTTCTTAATTTGTTCTAAGAGGTGTCTTCTTGTGTGTCTTTATGTTTTCCTACATAAGATTATATCATCTGTGACAAAGATAATTTTACTTCTTTTTTGTTTTGAATGCCTGCCACTCATTTTTCTTACACAATTCCTTTGGTAGAGCTTCCAGTACTATGTTAAATGGAAGTGGTGAAAGCAGACATTCTTGCCTTGTACTGAATCTTAGAGGAAAAGCTTTCAGTCTTTCACTATTGAACTATATTGGCTGTAGGTTTTTCACATGTGGCTTAAAGTATGTGCAGGTAGTTTCCTTCTACTCTGAGTTTGTTGAGTGTTTTTTAATGATGAATGAGTGTTGAAATCTGTCAGATGCCTTTCCTGCATCAATAGAGATGATAATATGGTTTTTGTTCTTTCTGTTAATGTGGTATATTACATTAATTCTCTTTTATATTTAGCCATCTTTGCATTTCATGTATAAATTCCACTAGGTCATGATGTATAAATCTTTTAATATGCTAGTTGGGTTGCTAGTATTTTGTTAAGGATTTTGGCATCAATTTTCATTCAGAATGTGGTTCTGTAGTAGTTTCCATATAGTATATCTTTCTAGCTTTGGTATCATGGTAATGCGGTCTCATAAAATGAATTCAGCCTGACTGGTGGTGGCACGGTGGATAGAGCATTGACCAGGAACGCTCGCTGAGGTCTCCAGTTGAAACCTGAGGTTGCCAGCTTTGGCCTGAGGTCACCAGCCTGAGCACAGGATCGCTGGCTAGGCTTAAGCCCAAAGTTGCTGGTTCAATTCCTGGTTAAGGCATGTATGAGAAGCAATCAGTCCACAACTAAGTGGAGCAATGAGTTGATGCTTCTCTCTCTCCCTTCCTCTCACTCTTGATTCCTTTGGAAGAGTTTGAGGAAGATTGGTATTAATTATTCTTAATATGTTCTGTATTAATCTCCAATAAAGGCATCGAGTCCTGGGCTTTTCTTTATTGGGATGTTTTGGATTACTGATTCAGTCTCCTTGTTATTGGTCTGTTCAGATTTTCTTTTTCTTGATTCAGTTTTTGTGTGTTTTCAGAAATTTATCCATTTCTGCTAGACTATACAATTTGTTGGTGTACAATTATTCATAATATTTAACTTTATTTCTAAGGCATTAGTTGTAATCCTCTCATTTTTGGGGTGTGTGTGTGTGTGTGTGTGAGATAGATACAGAGAGAGAGACAAAGAGAGGGACAGACAGACTGGAAGGGAGAGAGAAGAGAAGCATCAATTCTTTGTTGTGGGACTTTATTTGTTAATCGATTGCTTTCTCACATGTGCCTTCAACCCCTAGTGGGCTATAGCTGAGTAAGTCACCCCTTTCTCAAGCCAGCGACCTTGGGCTTCAAGCCAGTGACCTCACGTTCATACTGGTAAGCCCACACTCAAGCCAAAAGAGCCCGCGCTCAAGCTAGTGACATCTGGGTTTCAAACCTGGGTCCTCTGCATTTCAGTACAATATCGAGTTCACTGCGCCACCGCCTGGTCAGGCTCATTTCTGATTTTTATATGAATCTTTTCTCCCTTAGGTAATCTAGCTAAGAATATCTCAATTCAATTGATCCTTCAAAAAACTAACTCTTAGTGAGTTTTCTTTTTGCTATTTTAATATTTTTATTTCTATTTTATTTATCTTTGCTCCAAACTTTATTTTCTAAGTTCAAATTTAAGTTTTTTTAAACAAGAGATAAAACAGAGAGATTTATAAGCTTGATACTTCATATATTCAAGGGGGATAACCGGGGGGAAAATGAATAACTCTCTAAGTGTGGGTCATTTTCATCCATTGTTTTATATTCTTAGGGACCCCTCAATCTTCTTGGAATTTTAAAAATATTATTTATTTAGAAATGTTTTTGGTCCCATTTTCACAATTAACTCATTCTTAAAGTTCTGAATTGGAGTTTGTATCCCACCAGAAAAAAAACATTCAGATCTGGCCTGCCGATTCCACAGGCTAGGGGTCTAGAAGGATAATTGGCAGGTGCAGGGAGGGCGAATCTGCTTCCTTTTATATCTGATCAGTTTGTGCGCTGAGGCAGAGGGAGGCAATGTGGGCTGAAGCCACAGGCCCTGCGGGGCTCCCTCACTTCTCCATTCTGGTGGAATCTTCTGTCTTGCCCTGTCCTGAGTTGTCTCCGGGGCTTCCCATAACTGCAGGCACTGGACCCGGCTGGAAAGGCAACGTCTGCTTCGATTCCACTCCCAGAACTGGATCAGTCTAACTGGTTCCTTTTCTGGTGACTTGAGGTATAAAGGTGGATTGTCGATGGAAGATCTTTTTCAGTGCAGCCATTGACAGCTCTGCACTTCTCTCCTAGCTCTGCTTTCAGTGAGTCCCATAGGTGTCGGTGTTTTGTTTCTCATTTTCATTTGTCTCATGGTATTCTAAGTTTTCTTGTAACTTTTTTGACATTGGTTGTTTAAGAATGTGACTACTTTCCACAGATTTATGTATTTTTCAGTTTTTCTTCTGTTTGATTTCTAGTTTCATTTCATTGTGATCAGAAAATACATGTTGTATGATTTCAGTGTTCTTGAATTTGTTAAGATTTGTTATATCTCCTTGGAGAATGGACCCTTATGTCGTTATATAGTGTCCCTTTGTGTCTCCTGTAGTAGATTTTGATCTGAAGTGTATTTTGTCTGATACTAGTATAGCTGCCCTTATTCTCTTTTAGTTCCCATTTGCAGGAAACGCCTCTTTCCATCTCCTACCTTTCAGCCTATGTGAGTCCTGAGCCCTAAATGAGTCTTGGGTAGACAGCACATAGTTGAATCCTGGTTTCTTTAAACATTCTTGTAAGCACACTACAAAACTTTATACTGTGTTCAAGTGCCCTTTGCTTTCTGTTTTGGAGAGTGTGTGCACTTCAATTTGATTGTGTATAATCCTTATATTCTCCCCCACTGTACCCCTAAATACTAAATTGTCAGTTATCACATGTGTGTGCTGGTTTATTTGTATTTCTTAAATTATTAATAAAGCTGAGCATTTTTCATTCAATCTTTTCCTTTAGAGTGTGTGACATTTTTGTGTTAGACTAAAGAAATTCATCCCTTCTTCAGAAGTCACAAACCTCATTTTGTCCTCATAAATTTAGATCCAGGTATTTAGCCTTTAGAAACTTTTTTTGTTATAAGTACTTAAAGAAAAAATAAGATAAATACGTTATGAGTATCTAATGTACTGCATAATGACTATAGTTATAAATATTGTATTATATACTTTGAAATTTGCTGAAGGTAGATCTTCAGTGTTCTTATACATGAAAAAAGAGTTAACTATATCAGGTGATGGATGTGTTAATTATCTTGCTCTTGGTAATTATTTGTAATGTCTGTATACCAAATCACCATGTTTTATACCATATATATCTATACAAATATATATATATATAATAAATATATATATAATTGTATTCATCATATATGACTCAATAAAATTGGAAAGGCATTTTTAAAACCATAGAAACAATAACAAATTTGGTGGAAGAAAGAGAACTTGTATATTTTTTGTTGGAAGGTAATTGGTACAACCATGTAGAAATAATATGGAAATTACTCAAAAAGATTAAAATAGGACTTCCATATAATCCAGCAATCCTATTTTTCTGTATATGTCTAAAAAAAACAATATATTGAGATATTAGCACTCCCATGATCATTGCGGCAGTGTTCACAGTTCTCAAGGTGTGGAGACAAACTAAATGTCCTCTTACAGATGGATGGATAATGAAAATGTAAAATATAAAAATAATACAATATTATAAAGACATATAAAAAGGAAATCTTGCCATTTATGACAACATGGATAAATCTGGAGGACATTAGACTAAGTGAAATAAGACAACGAGTAAAAAGATTACTATATGCTTGCTCAGGCGGTGGCACAGTGGATGGAGCATTGGACTAGGACACGGAAGACCCAGTTTCAAAGCCTTTAGGTTGCCAACTTGAGTGCAGGCTCACCAGCTTGAGCACGGGGTCACCAGCTTGAGCGTGAGATCATAGACACGACACCAATGTCGCTGGCTTGAGTAAGGGGTCACTCGCTCTGCTGTAGCCCCCTGGTCAAGGCACATATGAGAAAGCAGTCAATGAACATCTAAGGTGCCACAATGAAGAATTGATGCTTCTCATCTCTCTCTCTTCTTGTCTATCTGTCCCTATCTGTCCCTCTCTGTCTCTGTCACACACACACACACACACACACACACACACACACACACACACACAGAAAGATTACAACATGGTTTCACTTATATGTGTTTAAAAAAGAATAAAGTCATAAAAAGAGATTACAATGGTTACTGCCAAGGTCCTGGGTAGAACATGGGAGAGGCTGGTGAAAAGGTACAAGTTTCAGTTCTAAAATGAATAAGTTCTGAGGATCTAATGTATAGCATGGTGACTATATTATACAATATACTATATATAGTGTATTGTATAATTGAAATATTCACCGAGTAGAACTTAAGCATTTTTATAGAAACAAAAACAAAAATGATAACTATGTGAGGTGATGGCTGTGTTAACTTGATCATGGGACTCCTTTCACGATGTATACCAGTCATCCCATTTACACTTTACATTTATTGCAATGGTACTTTTCAATTATGCAGCACTTCAGTAATGCTGGATGAACAGACAAATGTGTTATATACAACACTGGAAGACTATCCAGGTTTATAAAGGGAAGGCAGTCCTGCCATTTACAACATGGATGGAGCTGGAGGACGTTATGCTAAGTTAAATAAGCCCAACACAGAAGGACAAATACTTCCTGAGCCACTTTTCTGATGAATCTGTAATAGACAATGAATAAAACCAGGGAGTAGGATTGGAGAGTAGGATAGTGGTTACTAGGTGCTGACTGAGGGAGGAAAGGCAGAGATGTTGGTGAAAGGGTTCAAAGTTTCAATTATGCAAGATCAATAAGTTCTTGAGATCTACTGTACAGCATAGGGCCGCTAATTAACAATACCCTATGTATAGTTAAAAATGTGCTAAGAAGGTAAATCTTAGGTTAAGCGTTCTTGCCATAAAAACATAAAATTCTAAAGAAGAGGCAGGAGGAAGCTTTCAAGGGTGATGGTTAAGTTTATGGCCTTGATGTGTGTACCTATTTCAAGCTCATCAAGTTGTTTATATTAAATATGCACAGATTTTTGTATGTCAAGCCTAAATTAATGAAATGGTTTAAAAATAGCTTCATAGTCTCACTGAAAAGGCAGGGGAAGAATATGGGGACACAAGTCACAAAAGAAGTTAGCATAGAGTGACTGAAAATGAGGGGCATGGCCATCTTGCACTGGAATTGTGTGGACTCTTGTGGAAGAGGGATAAGAAATGGATACATCAAGTATGCAATTCGGTGGAATTTACCTGAAGGGAAGTAAAGAGGAATAGATTAGTAAAATACAATAGTGCAGTTGTTTTTAGTTTAAGAAGATGATTGAGACGACTCAATGCCCAGGATCAGGCTAATCAGGTTCCCATCATGCCCTACATCTATCCCCACTTCCTTCCCCAATATTAAACAGCCAGGGTGTGGAGGCTCGGTTCAATGTCAAGTGAAGGTCTGGAGTGGGTTTCTCATTTATTGTCCAGACCACGAGTAGAGACCAGAAATACTCCAAGAAAACAGGATAAGCTTAGAAGTTAGAGAAAGTCCTGAATCCAGAAACAGAAGATTCCAAGTCCAACTCTAAAAGAGAGTAACTGAGATAGGCAAGAACAATAGTGTGGCACCCCTGGGGCAAGAACTGAAGTCAAGGTCTCGGCCAAGTGTTTGGAGCCCGGAAGTGAGGTCAAAAATAGCAAATCAGGTTAAGGTGAAGACTCTTAAATGTCTATTAGTGTCCCACGTTACCCTTATGGCAGAGAGTTTCAACCCCTTTCATCTCAGAAATTAGCACATGTAAGCTAATTACTAAAATTCTACAGCACACCAAGAATTTTTTTTGCCAATCTGACAAAAAACAAAAGTATAATTTTGATTCATTCACACCAGATGGCTATTGTTGAGTTGGCTGTTACCATTTCTTTATTTGACAACCTAAGGGCAAAAAGGTCAATGCTTCTGACTAAATAGGTAGTGCATATTTTAAACCTGAGGCTGCCTGACGTGTGGTGGTGCAGTGGATAAAGCATCGACCTGGAACACTGAGGTTGCTGGTTTGAAACCCTGGGCTTGCCTGGTCAAGGCACATGGGAGTTGATGCTTCTTTCTCTCTCTCTAAAATGAATAAATAAAATCTTTAAAAAAGCACAAAAAGTTCTTTTGGCGCAAAGTGTGCCGCGGGCACGAGTGGAAAATCACTGCCTTGTGGCCTAGTGGTAAGAAGTGGAAGAGGCCTGCTGAGCTGGGAGTTTCAGCAGTGCGGGGCGAGCATCTGGTGAAACAAGTATCAGAGGCCACAGCTCAGCTCTGGCAAAAGTGCAGCTTCTGAAGTCTGTTAGGGGCGGCTCAGGCACTGCTGAGGTGCAGTACAGCATCATGGCCAGCACCCAATGGAATGTGCCGTCATCTTGGACCTTGTTTTGGGGAGATAGCATGGTCCAGTGTCCCTACCTGAAGCCTTGTGATCATCATTTAAGATCTGATTCTTTTCACCTGTGTTGAGTAACTGTGGAAAGCAAAGGTTATCATTGTAACAGGGTTGGATCATAAATAAAACTGGACTCTGTTGTAATTTAAAGTTAGACAAAGGAAACACTATATTCTGTGCATATTGAGATTCCAGGGTATTAAGAGGGAAGTATTCCACAGGAAGTGTTCGATAGGCATTAAGAGGCAAGTATATTAGGAGGTGACAGTTAATAGAAGCTAAATTGCAAAGAGGGAAAATAGAGGGATTCTGAAATGAATGTCACCATAGATAGGAATTGGTCCAGCTGCCAGGATAAGACTTGACCAGTAGGCTTCGCGGGCTTGGGAGAGCAATGGTTCAGGTCAGGCTCCCTGCTGGGTCTCGGCAGGCACACAAACACCCTAGAATGGGAGGGCTGAGTGTTAATAACAAAAGGGCTTTACCATTTGGAGCACAAGAGGCTCTACTATGGGGTCGTTCTTCACAATCGCAGTATGGGAAACAGAAGACCTTTTCCTACCAGCTGAGGAACCTGGCATTCCAGGTTCTGCCATGTACAAGGAGATGCCATAAACACATCAAAAGCCAGGAGCAAATCAACACCACCAACAGGGTGACCACAGGCGAGGGTTGGAGACATGGGCTGCTGGCGTGTGGACTTAGGCAAAGGGTTGATGCAAGAGATGACGTCACAGGGCCCTGAAGGAAGCAGAGATGGTAGCAACACCGTAGGCTGGGCCGCTGCGCAGTCACTGGAAGTCAGAGTTTCCTGGGGACGGTTGCAGTCGTGTATCAGCAGCTCAGGGTTCCAAACTGGTTACTAGAGCCATACACAGGGCAACACCAGCGAAGGAAAGGGAAAGACAAGGGCAGAGAAGTGAAGGGAAGTCCATCCCACACAAGGCAAGTGAGGGGCTCCCCAAGATCGAGAGCAGGAAGCATAGCAGTGACCCCTGCCAGGTGGCTGCTCCCCCAGCCTCTGTCCTCACAGGCTGCTGCTGCCTCTGCAACCCTCTACGTTTCCCACACCTGCCAGAAATGCCGAGAAGCTCCCAGCTCTTTCCCAGGACCTGGCTATTCATGTTGAGGGAAGAAGAAAGAGAAATGGGTACAGCCGGTTCTGGCTCTTGAAATTTGAAGAGGCAAGTAGCTTTCGCAATAGTTGTACATCGTTGAGCCACTCGGTGGTCTTCTCTGGACTTTGGATTCCTGGATATCTGTAAAATCTAGACACCAATGAGGCCACATAGATCACAGGGCTGCAGTGAGGCACAGGGAGGTCATGGACTGACGGTGCTCTGTACACTCTAAGGTGACAGATGTGTAGTGTTAGGGATATCAGTGGCAGGTTTCCAGAATCCTGGTGGTGGTGAGAGTGACTAAGTCAACAAGGAAGAAAACTGCCCCTTCTTAAAGAGTTCTCGGAAGACCAGGACTGAGGTCAGTATAAATAGCCAGTGCCTGCCAAGGAAAGGCTAATTTGCCCGGAGATCCTTGAGTCCTGGAGGTAGCAATGGTGAGTGTCTCTGTCCCTGCCTCTCCTTTAGTTTCTCACCTGTCCGGGGAGCATCCCCTGCCCATTCTGTGCGCTTATATCATCGGTGTGAGGAAGGGCAGCGTCTGCAGCTGTTCTGGTCTAGGAGGTGGGAGTGTGGGCACAAAAGGGGGCACAGTGGGGGAATGAGGGCTGCTCTTTGGCCCCTCACGCTGCCCCCTTAGGTCAGTGGGAGATTTGCTTTCTGGGCTGGGGCGGGAGTGGGTGGGGAGTAGGATGTGACACTTGCCCGACCCAGATGTCACTATCTGGAAGCCCCTGTTAGAAATGCAATTCCAACTTCTGTCCTAGCTCCTGTCCATCCCTCATTTCTTCATAAAAGAAGGTGGGAGGGAAACAGATGGGGTTTCCCGGGCCTGGCTTCTGACCTATCGGGTACCAGCAGCCTGTGCAACACGGATAAACATGCTTCTCCCAACCTCATATCTGTACTTAAAGAAAAACAAAAAACATTTACTGGACTACATCACTGATCTCCAACCAATTTTTAGAGAAGTCATTCTTTCCAGTAAATTTCAGTGTGAAGTCCTGGCATAAACTGACCAGTGTGGGGGTGAAGGGGCTGAGGCTCTGCCCTCCTTCTACAGGTCCAGCTAAGAGGCCCCAGCTGAGTCCTCGGTCTAAACACCTGGGAGTCAGCTGCCTCCGAGGCCGCTTTCTGCTTCCAGGACTGCAACTCCCGTGAGCTCCTTGCATGCTCATGACTTTTCAGTTTCCTCACAGGAGAGGGCCCGCCGCTGAGTGACCAGGTCCTGCACCCTCCCCGAACTCACTTAGCTCCCAGACCCTCTCACATGCCACTCGGACTCCCTATTGGACGACCGCTCTTTCTTACCCCTAAAACTACCCTTTCCCTACTGAGCACTCTCATCTGCCTCTCCTCCATGAGGCCCCTCTTCTAAGTCGTCTCTCCGGCTGCTAATACGGTCTCTGAGAGCTTTCAGCTGGGCTTCATGTGGAAGTGTGTGCATGGGGACAGCGTCTAGTCCTGGAATGGACACTCAGCAGACGAGCATGTACCATCTTGTGCTCAGGACAGATATCACTAAGTGTTCTGGCTGAGGGACTCTGAGCTCTGGCTTCTTTTCAGAGCCGCACTGCAATACACAGGCGCTAGTCCATCTAAGGCTACTGGTGACAGAAAATGAATTTGCCTTTTTTGGAGCTAAGCCAACCCCTTACTGATAGAGACAGGGAGAAGGAGCTGCAAAGTGGGAAAATGTCCTGCCCAAAGGCACTTCATGGGTCCTCCCTGGTGTGACATGAGTCCTCCCTGGTGAGACAGCCTCAGTGAGGAATTCAACACCCTAGCCACTGTGCCGATGGCAGTGTGCGAGGATGGCACTAATAGGGACACACGGGGCATCAGAGAAGAGGTAGATGTGGCTGTCCCCCTGTCAGAGAGGCCGTAGGTAACTGCTGCCCTCCCAGGCCAGGCTGTATGCCCACCTTGTCCTACCTCGTTCAGAGCCCTGCTGCTTCTGATCCCACAGAAGGGGAGAGGAGGTAAGAGAAGGGTTTCTCCTGACCTTCAGGAGCTGGGCCAAGCCCTAACCGTGTTCTCCAACCAAGAGCACATCTTTACTCTTTCTGTCATCTGCCTAGGCCATGCTACTCCTTCTCTCCGGGCTGATGCTGCTCACACAGTCTCCCAGGTCACTGGGAACAGAAGTGACAGTGAAGAATTGTACTGAGAATTCAGTGACCACTGCTGCCTGCACCCTGATCACATGTGCTGCTGTGGAGAATGGCCTTCCTGGTCGTGATGGACGAGATGGGAGAGAGGGTCCCCGGGGCGAGAAGGGCGATTCAGGTAGAGCTGGGACCATGGCCTTGTCCCGGTGGGCAGGGGTGGGCATTGGAATTGCAACCAACAGAGCAATATCTGGACATTCTTCTGTGGAAGCCTTGGATATGGAAACCTACCCCCTTGGGAAAGAGAATTCCCCTAGACATTCAACCTCCTGGAACACCACTTACCAGTTGGCAAATCACTGGCTGCGCTGAGCCCCGGTGTGTCCCCCATCACCCAGGGGCCCTGATTCCTCCTCTGTGGTGTTCTGATTCCTCTCACCCCAAGAATGAGCAGATGGTGGGTAAATGACTGGTATTTGGGGCCCTCTAGAACCATGCTCCAACCTAGCAGCTGTTCACTGTAGATAAATGGTGCATGTGCAGGCTATAAAACATCTTATAAAGCCTACCGCCCGAAGGGTGGGAAAGCATGAGGCTCTGTGGCTCCCGGCTCAGGCCTGAGCAATGGGATTGGCCCTACATACTCTACGGAGAGAGGGAAAGGGCACTCACGCTTCTTTGTCCAGCCCTGTGCTTGGGCATTCACTTGTGTAATTCGTGTACTCCTATTTATAAGCGGCATATTATCCTTACTTGACAGGCTATAAAATTGTCACCCAAGGGCTAAATGACACCCAATATGGAAGGTGACAAGAACATGGGATTCTGTGTCAGACAGAGATCTGTGCTTGTTTGCTGTCTTCATCTCCACAGCAGGGACAAGCCACTCAGTGTTTCTGAGTCTTTGCTCATCTGTAAGTTGGAAGAACATTTCCCACAGTGTGACAAATGATTGAGCCAAACCTTATTTTGTTTTATTTTTTGTTGAGTCTTCGGTATAAGGTGGCATCTTCCTGCTGTGCCATGAGGTGAATTCTGAGCTTTCCACAGGGACTGTTAGTAAGGGTTTTGTCCAGGAAGTAGTGCTCCCTAGGGGAGAGTCTGTGTCTGACCAGCAAGAGAGAGAAAGCAGTAAACCAGCAGTGAGGATGACAAAATCCTCCTGGCACTGGGCTGGGCTCTGGACTTTGAACTGTAGCCTTTATGTTTGGGGAGTTTGCATTTTGGTTGAGAGAGATAGAAGACAATAAGCTGCAAAATATAGGAATCATGCCAGGCTTTGCAGGGTGAGATAGGAGCAACTCTCTATCTGTCCTTTACAGAGAAGGGGCTCCCAGTGGAATGGGCTGGGCTGGCAAAGGCCACCTGCAGCCGGACTCACAGAAGGGTGGTATTTAAGGGGTCAGCTCTCTCTTAGATGCCTGAGATGAGAGACCGTGCACAGAGGTGGAGGGTGGAGCCGGGGTCCGTGTGGTGATGCCCAGACCTGTTATGGAGGCCGTAGAACTGGACCCTGCTTTGTGTGCTGTATTAGCAGGGACAATTTCTCTTGTTCTCAGCATGTAGATTCTGGCCCAGAAGGAGTGAGCAAGTGTCCCCAGGGTCACACATGTCACAGCAGCCCTCACAGCCCTCCACCTCTGCTTACTCTCTGATCTCATCTTCTTCTCCTTCTCCCCACACTCCCTGTGCTCCACCAACATTGGCTCTTACTGGTCTTCACCACACTCAGTCCCCTGCCTCCTCGGGTCGTATCCCTGGAGGGCCATAGCACACTCCTCACCTCCTTCACAGCTGTGCTCAGAGACCCCCGACTCAGTGAGTCCCTCTCTGGCCACCCTACCTAGTAGAACCCTGACAACACTCTCTGTGCTTAAATTCCTCTGTGGCACTAATTCTGGTGCAGTAACCCACATCTTGTATATTTATTATTATCTCTTTCTTTTCAGTTGAATTTAAGCTCCATAATGGTGGCATCTGATTTATTGTCTATTTTTCTTTTTTTCCTTCTTGGATAGGCCTCACAGTTGGGTGGTGTTGGGTCTCCAAATTGCCAGGGGTGCAGGGGTATAATAGTTTTAGCTGGGTTGATGGAGACTCAGATATTGTACGTGCCTGCCACCTGTGTGTGTGTGTGTGGTTGGTGGGGGTGGTCTCAGAAAAAGAGCTCTGCCAGAGTTCCTCTGCGAGCACTTTTGTCTGGCTAAAAGCTGCCCCCCCCCCAGCCTTGTTCTCATGCTGATGCCAGACTATTCAGTTCCTCCCTGTACGTCCTGATTCCTTTCAACCTGGTGCTCCGTGATGGAGCTTGGTGGGAGTGAGTCCAAATAAGTCCTAAGTCTGTGCGTGGACCCTTTAGAGGAACTGCCTGGGACTCCTGTAGCCCTATGTCTTATTCAGCTGCAATTCCTGCTGATTTTTTCAGCTAGAAGTTTTGGGGACTTCTCTTTGTCACTGGAACGCTGTGTGGGGAGGCTGGTGTGGGATTGGGACCTGCTGCTCCTCAGAGGAATCCACTACAGCTATCCCTCCTGTTCTTTATTAGCCACATATGGGTGTGGGACCACCTGTTCTGTGTCTTAGCCCCCCTACCAGACTCTGTGGCTTTTCCTCTAAATCCATAGTTGTAGGTATTTCATTGAGCTCAATTTCAGGTGGTTCTCAATGATGATCATTCTGTAGTTTAGTTGTCATTTTGATGTGGTTGTGGGAGGATCCGAGTACCGCATTTACCTCTGACGCCATCTTGACTGGAAGTCCTCTGCTCATTAAAAAATCAGATTACTGGCCCTGGCTTGTTGGCTCAGTGGTAGAGCATCGGCCTGGTGTGTGGAAGTGCTGGGTTTGATTCCTGGCCAGGGCACACAGGAGAAATGTTCATCTGCTTCTCCACCCTTCCCCTCTCCTTTCTCTCTCTTTCTTTCTTCCCCTCCCGCAGCCAAGGCTCCATAGTAGCAGAAAGTGGGCCTGGGTGTTGAGGACAGCTCCATGGCCTCCACCTCAGGTGCTAGAATGGCTCTGGTTACAGCAGAGCAACACCACAGATGAGCCAACCATCACCCCTGGTGGGCATGCTGGGTGGATCCCGTTGGCATGCGGGAGTCTGTCTGTCTGCCTCCCCACCCCCACTTTCACTTCAGAAAAATACAAAAAAAGAAATCAGATTATTGGCTCTTTGGTATTGAATTGTAAAAGTTCTTTATATGTTTTGGATATTAACCCTGTATCAGATATATGAGTTGCAAATATAGTCTCCTATTTGGTAGGTAGCCTTTTCATTTTGTTGGTTTCTATTGCTGTTTAGATTTTTAATTTTAATAGTTACTTCCACATTACTTTTTAAAAGGTTATGACAAGTTATGCTTTCATTAATAGTGTGTGAGAGATGCCCACTTCTTCAATCCATATGGAGATATTAGCTTTTGTGGAAGACAGTTTCCTGCTGGTGCTGCCATGGTGCTCACCCTGCTGGTTACTGGTGCTCCCAGCTCTCCTGAGCATCCAACCAAAGTGGGAGCCAGAAGCCAAGCCATGATCTCTTTCTACCAATAAGGAGAAAGAAAGCAAAGTGTGTTCTCTTCATACAATGGCCTGTTCTTGAGCCATACATAGGAATGAAGTACTGAGACACGCCAAAGTGGATAATGCTCATGAAGTCATCCAAGTAAAAAAAAAAAGAGAGAGAGAGAGAGACTAAAGGTCATATTTTGACTGAGCCCATTGATATGAAATATCCATGCGAGGTAATAGAGACAGAGAGTAGAATAGTGATAGCCAGGGCCTTGGGGCCGGGACAGACAGGACAGGAGTGACTGCTGAATGCCTATGAGCTTTCCTGTTGAGGTGATTAAATGTTTCTGAACTAAACAGAGCTGGTAGTTGCACGACATTGTGAAGGTGCTAAATACCAATGAGCTGTATACTCTAAAAAGGTTCATTTTACATTATATACATTTAACCTCAATAAAAAAGAATAACCAAACTCATAGAATGGAGTGTAAAAATTTTAAATAATAATAGCCATCAGCTCCCCTTAGTCTTTTTGGGTAAATGTTCTGTACTCTCCAGTTTAGGAAGCCCCTTCCTGAGGTAACATGTCATTTTAAAATGTTTATTTTTCCAATAGAAATATGTGGTCACTGAGATAAACAGGAGAAAATGAAGATGACCTTGATTGTGCCACTGAGAAAACATCTCAACCCTTCGCACATGCCTCTCCTGTGGTTTTTCAGTGTGTTTCACGTGCACACACCGTACAATGTCTGCACATGTTTATGAACCAGCATCACATCGAACAAAGTACTTATAACATACGTTTCTACCCAGTGACTCAGCAGATCATAACCTGGTCTGTTTTCTATTGGTTGAAGAGAATATTACTTAGCATAATTTCCGCAAGTTTCATTCATGGTGTCGCACTTGGCAGAATTATTCTTTTTATGGCTGAATTCTACTCCATTGTGTGTGTGTGTGTGTTTCACATCCTCTTTATCCATTCACCCATCGTGGACACATAGGCTGTTTCCATCTGTCGACTACCGTGAATAATGCTGCAATGGACAGGAGAGTACACATAGCTTTTCAAATGACTGTTTCACTTCCTTTGGATAAATATGCAGAAAAGTTATTGTTGGATATATAAATATAAATACTTTTATATTTCAGTCCTGTTTTTAACTGTTTGAGGAAACCCCATACTGCTCTCCATATGGCTGCACCAGTTGACAATCCCACCAGCAGTTCACAAGGGTTCCACTTTCTCCACATCACCCTGGACACTTGTGACCTTTTGTCCTTTTGATTATAGCCGTTCTAACAGGTGTGAAGACATATGCCGTGGGTTTTATTTGCATTTCCCTGATGATGAGTGTCAGGTGTCCTCTCTGATATAAAGTTTGGTTCTAGGAAGGGGAAAGCTGGAGTCCATGACCCAGGGTAGGTGCGAACAGAGGGCCTGCTGTGAACCCTGTCGCCCTGGGGCGGGGGCAGGGGCGCCGCATGAGGGTCAGTCAGGCCGCGGCTTGAATCTGCCTCCAGCTGGGGCAGGCCTGTTTCCTCTCTTGTAAAGCGGGAATGTGACACCCATTTCCTGGATCACCACTGACCACGGAGTGTGGATGTGGAATGTCTACACCATGTTCAACCCTAAGAAATGCCAGGGCCCACCCTACACTTGTAAACCCTTCTAAGTCTGGGGCCAGTTTTATGCCCATTTCTTCTGCTGCTACAGGTTCACCAGGAGCTGTTGGGCCAACGGGGTTGCCTGGACCAGTTGGCCTCGTTGGGCCCAAAGGGGACAGTGGCTCTGCTGGAGAACCGGGACCGAAGGGAGACGATGGACAACCTGGTGAGCAGCGGGGCATGGGCGGCAATGTAGGTACATGCTGGTGCCCCTACATGGTGTCGGCTGGCATGCACATGTCCCGTCCCAGGAAAAGGCTGTCCGGAGGGAGCCCTGGGTGATTTCTGAAAGTCAGTCACACTGCTGTTGGGCTCCATCTAAAGAGGGGGCTGCTTCTCTGACCTCTGACACTGCTCTGACCTTCTCAAGCACTCCTGCCTCCAAGATATTAGCACACTGACTGGGCTGGTCCATTCCCCAGGACCTCCAGGACCTCCAGGAGTGCCTGGCCCAGCCGGAAGAGAGGGTCCCAAGGGAATGCAGGGCAACATAGGACCTCAAGGCAAACCAGGACCAAAGGGAGAGGCTGGGCCCAAAGGTAGGTGGTTGGTATGTGGCTGGTCAGGAAGGGGCAAGGGAGAATGACAGTGGCAGTCCATGATGTGACCTAAGGCATGCTCAGAGTGCCAGGAGGAGCCCAGAGCATTGGCACTGGGTGGCATGTCCATGGCCCCTTTTTCCACATGCTCAAATTGAGCACACAGGTGAGGAGCAGGGCTTCCCGGACCCCTACCCCACGTGGACTAGCGGGGAGAGGCTGCACTACTGAGGAAGTGATATTCCCTGCACATACTCTTAGCAGCATTTGTTCCAATTCGTCCCTTCCTCAGGAGAAGTGGGTGCCCCAGGCATGCAGGGCTCTTCAGGGACAAGAGGCCCCACTGGTCCTAAAGGAGAGAGAGGTGCCCCTGGTGAGCGTGGAGCCCCTGGCAATGCGGGAGTAGCAGGTGAGTGACAGAAGAGGCTGGGGCAGGCCTTCAGTTCTCCTGTGTCCACCTGAAGCTGCTGATGCCTGTCCTTCCACCAGCAGCCCCGTCTGGCTGGGGCTGGCATGGCTGGGTGGTGGGAAGGTCTGCATGCTAGGAGGGTGCACTGGGCTTGAGGAACTCTCTGTGGAGGCTGTGGTGAGCAGCAGGGATGGTCTGCAGGGGGGAAGGTGGGTGCTGGGTGATAGGAGGGTCAGTGTACAGAGGGTGAGTGGCTGGCTCGGAACAGACGGTCAGTGTGGAGGGTATGTTACTGGATATAGCCCGGTGCATGTCCCGTCAGGGTGAGATGCGGGAATGTGTGTGGAGCTCCCCTAACACGTCTTCTCTGATCTCAGGGCCTGCAGGAGCCACCGGTCCACAGGGACCTCTCGGTGCCAGGGGTCCCCCAGGACTGAAGGGGGACAGAGGTGCACCTGGGGACAAAGGAGCAAAGGGAGAGAGTGGGCTTCCAGGTAAGGTAGCCTCTCCTCACTCTGGGTGTGCCCGGCAGGGTTGGAGGGAGGAGAGCTCTCTTTGGTCAGGACAGCACCTCTGCTCAGTGGTCAGCCCATTGCAGGGGTGGCTGAAAAGCAGGAAGGCTGACTGGCTGGAGGTGAGAAGGTCAGGCTCTTGTTTTAACCTCTGTTACTTGGTGGCAGGCAAGACTGAGCGGATTTGTTGTCTGATCATTAGGACAAGCAGAGCTCTCTTCCCAGGTCATTGGGTGGCTCTGAGCATCAAGTAATCAAAGGATGGGAAGTTCTTGGGGAACATGCAATCCTGTCCCCTGCAACTCCCTCAAGGGAAGTGTTCTTAGATTTTTGGAATTTGGAGTGATAATGTCACCTAGATCAGTGTCTGTCAGATGCAAGGACTTTCTCAGGGGCCGTTTGTTCACAAAAGAACCACAGGAAACCCCACAGGCAGCAATGCCCAGATGTGTCAGCAGAGGTGGACTCACTGGGGCCACTTCCAACTCCTCACCAGTGACTTCAATAGTGTCAGGGCCTGGGCTCCTTTCCGTTGAGGCCCTGACTCTGAGCAGAACCCTAACTGTGCTGACCTGTCACTCGGCCTGTCTGTCTTGCAGATGTCACTGCTCTGAGGCAGCAGGTGGAGGCCTTACAGGAACAGGTACAGCGCCTTCAGGGAACCTTGTCTCATTATAAGAAAGGTGAGTTCCTGAACCTGGACCTGGACCTGAACCATACACTAAGGGTCGCCCCGATACTGGATCTGTCTCTTGGTTTGGAGTTGGCGGGCCTGAGGCAGGCCTGCTGTGGGACTGTAGTGGGCTGGACCGCTGACAGACAGGGAGTGGAGATAAGGATGGGGTGGACAGAGCTGTGAAGCCACACGTTCCAGAACCCTGAAGGAGACATAAAGGACAGTTATCAGGATGTAGGCCCTCTCACCAGTGCAGTGGGCTGGCAGAGCACGGTAAAGGCTAAAAGGCTCCAGAATACTCCCAACTTCACAGCCACCCGTGCTCTGAACCAGATCAATACCCCGAGTCCAGTGCAGTTCAGCAGACCTTCACTCCTGTTGGCCATGTGCTGGTCCTTCACATATGGGGACATCCACCCACCCAGGATGTATTTCTTATTTCTGTGGGGCTTGGTGTGTGAATGCCCCACGATTGTGCTGCCCAGCCCACAGCAGCAGAGACCCCAGACACTGTCCTGAAAGTTGGGGATGGGATGCTGTCACTGGGTTCAAGGTTGTTGTGGATGACCTTGGCATGTGGCCCCTGAGAATCTCATCTGAGCCATGCCCCGGTCTGGCAGGGGCAGTCTCCTTTGGGTCCTGGCCAGTGCTGGGCTCTCCCGCCCCTCCCTGGGTTTCAGAGCAGAGAGTCCTCCCTATCCCTGGGATGCTGAGGAGGCAGAGATCTCCAGGAGCACACACTCGAGGGCCCTGTGCCTTTGGGAATCTCCCCCTCAGTCCCTAATTTGCCCATCGTCTTCCCCTGCTTTCCATGATGTCACTTTGAGTTCAGATCATTCAACAAATCTCGTTGATCTCAAGAAGAGTTTGTGAAGGAGGCAAGCCTACAGGGGAGCCATAGGGATGCTCCTGAGTGCACAAGCCAGCCTAGTACCTAAGTACCAAGGACGGGAGTCTCAGGCATTGGTATGTTTTCTCCCTCCACAAACATAGCTGCATACGTGCTCACTCAGTCATGTGCACACTTATGCAAAAAGGACTTCTGACACGTACCTGCCACACATATGCTTACATAACCACTCACTTGACATCATCTTCACACACGAGCACACACAGATACTCACACCCGTCCAGATGGACGGTTAGTGCTCCTGTGTACCTTCAGATGGACACATGACCACAGCGTGTATGCACATGTGTACACACCTGGTCATGTAATGTCATATGAACTCTTGTACTGTTCTTGTCCAGGGCAGCTCTAGGTGCCATCTGAGCCTGTGGAGAATCTGCCCCAGAGCCCTAGTGGAAGGTACTTGCAGGAGAAGGGCATGGGGTCAGGGTGCAGCCTGGGCTCCTCTCCAGCCCGTGAGGCTGGGGTTCAGTCCTCTCTGGACCCCTGAATGTTTCTGAGCACAAACCCAGGAGCCAAAGGGATGGAAAATGAGATGGAATAGAAAGAGACAGTTGACGGTCACACAGGGTATACTTGTATAAAAGGTATTCCCACATTAGAGAAGAGGAATCGGAAACTGTGAATAAGGAAGTGACTTTGCCTTGCCCACCTGGACAGTCACTGCCAAGGTGGGGCTGACAGCTGGCCTCCTGACCCAGACAGGGCTCTGTGCAGAGCTGGTTCTCGCCCCTCCCCCACCCCACGCACAGGTCTCAGATGCCTTCCCCCCTTGCCCAGCACTCCTGCGTCACCCACATGCACACCAGGAGGCCAGCATTGCGCTGCACACAGTGCTGAGGTTAGCGCCTCGCTTCTATCAGGTGGCTCACTCTCTCTGCTCCCCTCCCACACCCCTCACCCAGCAGGGACCCTCTCTGTCAGTGCCACGTGCCTCAGCAAGGTTCAGAGTGACATCAGAGTGAGCAGCCGCATTGCCTACCTTAAGCTCAGAGACTGGAGGGCTGCACTGTGCCATTCCCAAGGCCGAAATGGTCTGACTAGGCCAAATTAGAAACCCAATTCTGGCACGCAACATGGGGTGACATGGAATGAGCACGTCTAAGCTCTGTTATCAGAACAAGTAAGGTTTATTCCCTAACTCTGCATTTGATGGTTACGTGAAGCTGAGCCTCTACTTAACCTCTGTGAGTCCAGTGTTCTCACCTGTAACTGGAGACCCCAGAACTACCTCCTAGTGCGCATCGCTCAGCTAGGGCTGCTCAGGAACTGATTGTCTCAGTGCTGTCCTATCTGGTGTCCTGGGACCCTGTGTGGGAGGCAGGGCTCTGGTTGGAGCACACACATCCCCAAGCCCGACCAGGATCTGCCAGAACCCCAACCTGACTCTCCTCTTGTCCTAGCGGAGCTCTTCCCTGACGGCAGAAGCGTTGGAGATAAGATCTTCAAGACAGCAGGCTTTGAAAAATCTTTTCAGGATGCACAGAAAATATGCACACAGGCTGGGGGACAGCTGCCCTCCCCACGCTCTGCAGCTGAGAATCAGGCCCTGCATCAGCTGCTCGTAGCTCTGAAAAGGGGTCCTGCGTTCCTGAGCATGACTGACTCCAAGACGGAGGGCAAGTTCACCTACCCCTCAGGGGAGCCTCTGGTCTATTCCAACTGGGCCCCAGGGGAGCCCAACAATGGGGGGGAGGGTGAGGACTGTGTGGAGATCTACGACACTGATGGCAAGTGGAACGATCAATCCTGTGCAAAATCACGTCTTGTGATCTGCGAGTTCTGAGCCGGCCAGGGTGGCTGAGCAGTGGTGGCTCAGGGGCCGGTCCAGCGTGTTGCTCCCAGACCTGTGTGCTGTCTACATTCCAATAAAGGGTGACACCTCTGCTGGTCCGGGCTCCTCCACTGAGCCGTGAAAGAGGCCAGGGACAGGGTGGGCTCCTGTGGAACACGGCTCGGAACATAATACGAAACTGGCTTCACATACCGGCAGACCTGTTCCAGAAAGAGGGGACCAGCCTGCTTTCCCAGTTGGAAGAAATAAAATTATGTCTTAAAGATATCCTTGTTGCCAAATCCAATGGTTCCTCCTCAGCTTTCTACCTCCTCGAACTGTCAGCCACATTTGGCCCAGCTGGTCACTTCCTCCTCTCTCACTATTCTTCCTTTTGACTTCCCAGACATCACTGTTGCTGCCTTTTGTCCTATGATTATCCCCTTTTGCTAGTCCCTCCTCTTCTTCTTGACCTGTTAATAGTGACGTGCTCAAGTCCTAACCCCCTATACCAGTTTCTCCTTACCCTCACTGCAGGGATGAGCTCATTCAGTCCATGGCTTCAGGTTCCTTCAATTGATGACACCACGTGTGTATCTCTGCTCAGGACATCCCCTGAACCCCTGACCCTCTAGCCACTGATTGCTGGTCCCCATGGCTGGGTAGTGTCAGTCGCTCCTTTGGCTTCAACACTGAGCCCTGGAAGCTGCACAGCAAGGTGGGCCAACCTGGTAGGTCCTCTGCCTCCCTGGCTAGACTGCATAGCCCTGCATCCTGTAGGGTGATGTTGGCCAACCCAGGACCTCTTTCTCTCCATGTCAGTATGGCTGCGTCTTGGCTCATGGGTATGTGTACCGTTTGCATAATCTGATTCTATCTGAACTCTCAGGCACAGAGGATGTCTCATAGTTCCAGGCTCCTTACCCACTCGGCATCAGAGATAGTTTAGGTAAATTTTCCTCATCTACAGAGATAGAGACCAAGGCAGAGAGCGGAAGACAGGCCCAAGGCCACAGAAGCTGTCAGTGCTACAGCCTGGTTCTGGGTAATGTCATCAGACCCCAAATCTCATACTTTTTGTCATGTTAATTTTTAGGCCGCAGGCCTCTGTATGTTAGTTGATCTTCATGATACTTGTGCTTAAGAAAATAGAATGGGGGGAGGGCAAGATGGTGATGGAGTAGGCAGACGTACCAACTTCCAACTCCCAGACCCAAAGTGGATTATAACTTGATTTTAAGAACCATCATCTGGATAAACCAACATTGAACTGGACTGAGAGGACTCCTCAACAGGGGAACACTGAAGAAGCAACATTGAGACAGGTAGGGAAAGCGAAAACATGGAAAGGGCTGCCCAGCTCCCCGGAGCGAAAGGCAGCCCGGAGAGACTCGTGTGGTGGAAAGAGAGGCCAGTGGAAGGGTAGGGACCTGGGTCCCAGGAACAAAGCCCCAGCCTGCAGCCCAAGATTCTACAAGAGGCGTATGGACAGTATTTAGCTGTGAAATAGGTTAGGATACTGTTTGTGAGAAAGATACAATTGTCTCAGACTCAGGATTCTTCTTAAAGGGATGGTGCAGAAAACCTCTCTCACAACCACTCACCTGGGGCTCTGGGGGATGGGGAGAGAGGAGAGGACTGGAGCAGCGGGAAGAGAGTGAGGTCTGGAAGGCACAGGGAGAAAAGCTTTGAGGGAAAGCCCTGGGCAGAGTCACTCCACAAATATGAAACAATATTTCCCCTGGAACCAGCAAGGGGAAGCAGGACACCAGCCAAACAAGCTCCCCCGTGGCACTTAGATCACTGTCGCTTAGAAGGAAGGAGCTTTCAGGACTATAGTATAAATTGTTAGGGTTTGAGCTGCTGTGCCCACACCCACACTGCTGAGGGCTTGCCGGAGGGCGGGCAGCAGCAGGACATGAAAGCGCAGTTCTGTCGGCGGGGGCAGAGGCTGAGCCGGCTGGCGTGAGCTCGGTCTAGCCCAACGAGGGCAAAGGGGACATGTGAAAGTGGTCCGATGGCTGCGGGCCAGCCTGTGACCCCACTTGTGGGGGAAAAGCGGGAGCCCGGAAGGGGCAGAGATCCGCTGCTGGGAAGGGCAAAAGGGTGCGCAGCCTCACCCGGCCTCTGAGGCTAGAAGCCCTGCATGAACCGGCTTGGCCTGCAGAGTTGGGGTGGAAGCTCGGGCTCACAGTTGAGCGTGCACCAGCAACCCAGCCGAGGAGCCAAGGTGGGCAGGGGTGGGGTGGAAGCCATGCTCCCAGATGAGCATGCATCATCAACAGCCCTGCCCAGCTGGGGGAACCGGCTGACAGAGACTGACAGCTGAGCAAAAGTACTCACCCTTCCCCCTGGTGCCCAGGTTTGTGGCACAAGTGCGGTGTGCAATCCCACCTGTGGAGAGGGGCAAAGGCCGAGACTGGCTGAGGCTTATAGATCCTGGCATGAGAACACAGCCCCTTCCGTGGAGGCAAGGCTGAAACCGCAGCAGCAGCTGCAGTGGCCGGTGCCGGCAACAGCCATTCCCAACAGCCCTAGGCAGAGGCAGAGAGGGTGGCGGGCCTGCAGACAGACCACACCTAGGGAACACAGAGGCAACACCCATTGGATTCCAGTAGCCTAACTCTGCTTACACAGACTAAATGGGCAGGCAGAGAAATGCAACCCAAATGAATCAAGAGAAATCCCCAGAGAAGGACCTGAATGAATCAGATATAACCAAACTACCTGATGAAGAGTTTAAAATAATGATAGTTAGGATGTTCAAAGAGCTTAGAGCAACAATGGACAGTCATTACGAACACCTAAATAAAGAGATAGCAAGTATAAAAAAGGAAATTGAAATAAAAAAAAAGAATCAGACAGAAATGACAAATACAGTATCAGAACTGAAGACCAAAATGGAAGGAATTAAAAGCAGGATGGATGAAGCTAAGGATCAAATCAGCGAGTTAGAGGACAAAATAAACAAAGGCACAGAAGCAGAGCAGAAAAAAGAAAAGAGACCCCAAAAAACTGAGGAAACTCTAAGGGAGCTCTGCGATAACATGAAGAGAAAAAATATCTGCATCATAGGGGTTCCTGAAGAAGAAGAGAAAGAACAAGGGATAGAAACTCACACATTCAAGAAGCACAGAGAACTCCATTAAAGAGTAACCCAAAAAAATCTACACCAAGACACATCATAGTTAAAATACCAAAGCTAAGTGATGAAGAGAAAAATTTAAAAGCTGCTAGAGAAAAAAAGGCTATCACCTACAAAGGAGCGCCCATAAGGATGACATCCGACTTCTCAATAGAAACACTTGAGGACAGAAGGGAATGGCAAGATATATTCAAAGTAATGCAGTACAAGAACCTACAATCAAGACTACATTATCCAGCAAGGCTAACGTTTAAAATTGAAGGAGAAATAAAGAGCTTCCCAAACAACAACAAAAAAACCCTCAAGGAATTCATTAAAACCAAACTAATTCTGCAAGAGATGGTAAGAGGCCAGTTGTGAACAGTTCAAAGGAGGAAAAGAATATAGCAAAAGAAGATACAGCTTTAAAGAATAAAATGGCAATAAACAACTACATATCAATAATAACCTTAAATGTAAATGGATTAAATGATCCAATCAAAAGACATAGGGTAGCTGCATGGATAAAGAAACAGGACCCATACATATGCTGTCTACAAGAGACACACCTTAAAACAAAACATGCACATAGACTGAAGGTAAAAGGATGAAAAAAAAATATTTCATGCAAATGAAAATGAAAAGAAAGCCAGGGTAGCAATACTTATATCTGAAAAGATGGACTTTAAAACAAAGACTGTAGCAAGAGATAAAGAAGGACACTACATAATGATAAAGAAAACCATTCAACAGGAATATATAAATATATATATTTACATTATAAATATCTACGCACCAAACATAGGAGCCCCGACATACATAAAGTATACTTTGATGGACATAAAGGGCGAGATTAACAGCAATACTATAATAGTAGGGGATTTCAATACCCCATTAACATCATTGGATAGATCCTCAAGAAAGAAAATTAACAAAGAAACAGCAGACTTAAGGGATACACTAGATCAACTCGATTTAATAGATATCTTCAGAACTTTTCACCCTAAAGCAGTAGAATGTACATTCTTTTCAAGTGCTCATGGTACATTCTCTAGGATAGACCACATGTTAGGACACAAAGTGGTCTCAACAAATTTCAGAAGATTGAAATCATATTAAGCATTTTTTCTGATCACAATGGCATGAAACAAGAAATTAAGCACGAAAGAAAAGCTGAAAAATACTCAAACACTTGGAAACTAAATAGCATGTTATTAAATAACAAATGAATTAACAATGAGATTAAAGAAGAAATAAAATAATTTCTGGAAACGAATGAAAATGAGCATACATCAACTCAAAATTTATGGGACACAGCAAAAGCAGTTCTGAGAGGGAAGTTCATAGCACTACAGGCATACCTTAAGAAGCTAGAAAAAGCTCAAATAAGCAAACTGGCCCTGCATCGAAAAGAACTAGAGAAACACCAGCAAATAAAGCCCAGGACTAAAATAAGGAAGGAAATAATAAAGATCGGAGCAGAAATAAATAAATGACATAGAGGGTAAGGAAACAATACAGAGGATCAATAAAGCCAGGAGCTGGTTTGTTGAAAAGGTAAATAAGATCGATGAACCTTTAACTAGACTCACCAAGAAAAAAAGAGAGAGGACTAAAATAAATAAAATTAAAAAGGACAGTGGAGAAAGAACAACTGACACAACAGAAATACAAAGTATTGTAAGAAAATTCTATGAAGAACTCTGTGCCAAAAAATTAGACAACCTAGGTAAAATGGACAAATTTCTTGAATCATATAATCTTCCAAAAATCAATCTGGAAGAATCAGAACACCTAGACAGACCAATTACAACAAATGAGATCGAAAGAGTTATAAAAAAACTCCCAACAAAGAAAAGTCCTAGGCCTGATGGCTTCACAAGTGAATTCTACCAAAAATTCAAAGAAGAACTAACTCCTATCCTTCTCAAGCTATTTCAAAAAATTCAAGAGAAAGGAAGACTTCTAAACTTCTTTTATGAGGCGAGCATAATTCTGATCCCGAAACCAGGCAAAGACAACACAAAGAAAGAAAATTATAGGCCAATATCCCTGATGAATTTAGATGCTAAAATTCTCAACAAAATATTAGCCAACCAGATTCAGCCATATATGAAAAAAATCATACACAATGATCAAGTGGGATTTATTCTGGAGAGGCAAGGCTGGTTCAATATTCACAAATCAATCAATGTGATTCATCACATAAACAAAAGGAAGGACAAAAATCACATGATAATTTCAATAAATGCAGAAAAAGCATTTGATAAAATTCAGCACCCATTCATGCTCAAAACTCTTAGTAAAGTGGAAATACAGGGAACATACCTAAACATGATAAAGGCCATCTATGACAAACCCACAGCAAACATCATACTAAATGGGCAAAAATTAATAGCAAGCCCCTTAAGATCAAGAACCAGGCAGGGGTGCCCCCTTTCACCACTCTTACTCAACATAGTTCTGAAGGTCCTAGCTACAGCAATCAGACAAGAAGGAGAAATAAAAGCCATCCAAATTGGAAAACAAGAAGTAAAACTATCGTTATTTGCAGATGATATGATATTGTATATAGAAAACCCTAAAGTCTCAGTAAAAAAAACTACTGGACCTGATAAATGAATTCAGCAAGGTGGCAGGATATGAAATTAATGCTCAGAAATAAGAGGCATTTTTATATACCAACAATGAACTGTCAGCAGAAGTTAAGGAAACAATCCCCTTCACTATTGCAGCCAAAAAAATAAAGTACCTAGGAATAAATTTAACCACGGAGGTTAAGGACTTGTACTCAGAAAATTAAAAACATTGATAAAAGAAATCAAGGAAGATACAAACAAGTGGAAGCATATACCGTGCTTGTGGTTAGAAAAAATAAGCATCATTAAAATGTCTATATTACCCAAAGTAGTTTATAAGTTCAATGCAATACCAATGACATACTTCAAAGATATAGAACACATATTCCAAAAATTTATATGGAAACAAAAAAGAACACGAATAGCCTCAGCAATCCTAAAAAGAAAAAATAAAGCAGGAGGTATCACTCTTCCAGATATCTAGGTATACTACAAGGCCATTGTACTCAAGACAGCCTGGTACTGGCATAAGAACAGGCACATAGATCAATGGAACAGAACAGAGAACCCAGAAATAAACCCACACCTTTATGGACAACTGATATTTGACAAAGGAGGAAAGAGCATACAATGGAGTAAAGACAGCCTCTTTAACAAATGGTGTTGGGAAAATTGGACATCTACCTGCACAAAAATGAAACTAGACCATCAACTTACACCATTCACAAAAACAAACTCAAAATGGATAAAAGACTTAAATGTAAGTCGTGAAACCATAAGCATCTTAAAAGAAAACATAGGCAGTAAGCTCTCTGACATCTGTCGCAGCAATATATTTGCCGATTTATCTCCACGGGCAAATGAAATAAAAGTCAGGATAAACAAATAGGACTCTATCAAACTAAAAGGTTTTGCACAGCTAAAGACAATAAGAACAGAAATAAAAGACAAACCACACAATGGGAGAACATATTCGACAGCACGTCTGATAAGGGGTTAATAACCAAAATTTATAAAGAACTTATAAATCTCAACACCAAGAACACAAACAATCCAAAAAAAAAAAAATGGGCAAAATAAATGAATAGAAATTTCTCCAAAGAGGACATACAAATGGCCAACAGGCATATGAAAAAATGCTCAACATCACTAATCATTAGAGAAATGCAAATTAAAACTCAATGAGATATCACCTCACACCAATCAGAATGGCACTCATCAGCAAAACAACACAGAATAAGTGCTGGCGAGGATGTGGAGAAAAGGGAACCCTTCTGCACTGCTGGTGGGAATGCAGACTGGTACAGCCACTGTGGAAAACGGTTTGGAGATTCCTCAAAAAATTAAAAATCAAACTGCCTTTTGACCCAGCTATCCCACTTTTATGAATATACCCTAAGAACACCATAGCACTGTTCGAAAAGAAGAAATGCGCCCCCATGTTCGTGGCAGCATTGTTCACAATAGCGAAGATCTGGAAACAGCCCAAGTGTCCGTCAGAAGACGAGTGAATTAAAAAGCTTTGGTACATATATACTATGGAATACTACTCAGCCATAAGAAATGATGACATCGGATCATTTATAGCAACATGGATGGACCTTGATAACATTATATGGAGTGAAGTAAGTGAATCAGAAAAAACTAAGGGCTATATGAGTTCATACCTAGATGTTACATAAAAATAAGACTCAGAGACATGGACAAGAGTGTACTGTTTACCTGGGGGGAGGGGGAGGTGAGGGATGGGGTAAGGAGAGGGTAGGGCACAAATAAAACCAGATAGAAGGTGACAGAGGACAATTTGACTTTGGGTGATGGGTACGCAATATAATCAAATAGCAAAATAACCTGGAAATATTTTCGCAGACCATATGTGCCCCAATTTATCAATGTCACCCCATTAAAATAAAAAAAATTAAAAAAAATAAGAAATTAGAATGACACCTGGATGAACCACGCAGGCTCCTGGGAAGGGACAACAATTACCTTTCCCCCAGACAGGAAGCCAACCACTCTCTTTTGTCCCCGGGGCTGAGGAGACACCCTTTTCTAGCCCCTTCTGAATGGGATCGCCAAGGCCCACCCTCTTGCCAACACTGCTGCAGCCACACCTCCTATGGAGGACAGCATATCTGAAAACAAAAACCACACCTCCCAATAGGACATAGATCTGGCTCTCTGCTAAAGCCTCTACCTGTTACTGCAGAAACCCTAATTCCTGGCAGCTTCTGATATATGTCAGTTATGCAAAAGTGAGCAAACACTGACAGAGGCCAACCCTGGGCCCCATCAGCCAGGTGCTTAGAAAGGCCTCTTTGTTGCAGATCAAAAGAAAAAACAACTGGGTATGGTTTGTGCCAACCGGAAGGCATTGTTTTCTAAGAATGAAGAGCTCTAAGCTGGCTCAAGGCCAGGTCTGCACAAGCAACATGGAGCTGCCAACCTTCTCCTGCTCCTCCTCTCCCTGCATCTTCCCCTCTTGTCTCCTGTCACACCCCTTTTTCTGCTTCTAGTCTGTCGACGCCCAGGCAGAAGGAATCGTGTGACACAGAGATCAGACACTCTTTTTGATGACAAGCCAGAATCCCTGTGGAAATGAACCTCCCTGTCTCAGATGGCCACCTCTTGTCCAATAAGCTAAACCTGGGTTGACCAGTATGGCCTGTGGGACACATGCAAGGTCATGGTGGTCTGGGCAGGCTCTCTATAAGTGACCAGTACCCATCGCAGTACTTCAGCCAAACCTAGTCTTTGACAAGACTGAAGGAGAAAATGGAAGAACTATGGGACTCAGGAGGAAGAAAATCTGTCTCCCGTGGTGATGAAGGTCAGGCATGTTGAGACCCTACGTCCAGGAAGGAGCTTCAGACGGACCTCCACCTGGCCTCTGGTTTGCTCTCCAGCACAGACGACAAGAAAGGAGGGTCATTGGACTCTGCAGGCACAGCCTGACTAAAGTAGAGGACCAAGACAAGGATTTCAGAACATTCAAGTCTTAACAGACCTCTCCTGCACTCACATTGTTGGGCAGACAAGTTTTTTTTTTAGGTTTGCTTGAAAGGCTGCAGTGCTTGCCCACTGGGCAGCAGAATGCAAATTGCAGATTGCCTTCTTGGCTTAGAAGGGGTCATTGCTGGAGAAGGGGTTCCTTTCCCCAGCCTGTTATAGCAGAGAGAGTGATAGAGTGCTAACGGGCTTGGGGAGTCTTGAGATTTCAACCCAGCCTGTTGTTTGGAGACTGTTTTGCTTGTGGGGGCCTTGGAGTCCAGAGGGTGAATCAAGAAAATGAGTCTGGGTTGTGGAACTGGAGACTGAGTCAGGACTTGGGAGCCCTGAGGAAAGGGAAGCGGTTTTCCCTGCCTATTTGCTCATTCGCTGTTATGATACTTTTATAAACAGAATGGCCCACTGTAAAGCCAGTGGCCAAAGCCATCAGAGCCACCTTGCCAGTGCAGGTTCTCATTAGATTTGGACAGTTGGTAATGAAACAATGGAGCCAAGAACTTGTGGGCCACCATCTTTTTTTTAAATTTTATTTTATTATTATTAATTTAAATGGGGTGACACCAATAAATCAGGGTACATAAGTACAATGAAAACATCTCCAGGTTGTCTTATCATTCAATTGTGTTGCATACCCGTCACCAAAAGTCAAATTGTCCTCTGCCACCTTCTATCTGGTTTACCCTGTGCCCCTCCCCGCCTCCCTATCCCACCATTCCCTCCTTCCCCCCACACTGTAACCACCACTCTCTTGTCCATGTCTCATAGTCTCACTTTTATGTCCCACCTATGTATGAAATAATGCTGTTCTCAGTTTTTCTTTTTTTCTGATTTACTTATTTCACTCCGTATAATATTATCAAGGTCCATCCATTATGTTATAAATGATCCGATGTCATCATTTCTTATGGCTGAGTAGTATTCCATAGTATATATGTACCAAAGCTTTTTAATTCACTCGTCTTCTGACGGACACTTGGGCTGTTTCCAGATCTTCGCTATTGTGAACAATGCTGCCACGAACATGGGGGCGCATTTCTTCTTTTCGAACAGTGCTATGGTGTTCTTAGGGTATATTCCTAAAAGTGGGATAGCTGGGTCAAAAGGCAGTTTGATTTTTAATTTTTTGAGGAATCTCCAAACCGTTTTCCACAGTGGCTGTACCAGTCTGCATTCCCACCAGCAGTGCAGAAGGGTTCCCTTTTCTCCACATCCTCGCCAGCACTTATTCTGTGTTGTTTTGCTGATGAGTGCCATTCTGATTGGTGTGAGGTGATATCTCATTGTGGCTTTAATTTGCATTTCTCTAATGATTAGTGATGTTCAGCATTTTTTCATATGCCTATTGGCCATCTGTATGTCCTCTTTGGAGAAATTTCTATTCATTTCTTTTGCTCATTTTTTTTTTTGGATTGTTTGTGTTCCTGGTGTTGGGTTTTATAAGTTCTTTATAAATTTTGGTTATTAACCCCTTATCAGACGTGCTGTCGAATATGTTCTCCCATTGTGTGGTTTGTCTTTTATTTCTGTTCTTATTGTCTTTAGCTGTGCAAAACCTTTTAGTTCGATAGAGTCCTATTTGTTTATCTTGCCGTTTATTTCATTTACCCGTGGAGATAAATTGGCAAATATATTGCTGCGACAGATGTCAGAAAGCTTGCTACCTATGTTTTCTTCTAAGATGCTTATGGTTTCACGGCTTACATTTAAGTCTTTTATCCATTTTGAGTTTGTTTTTGTGAATGGTATAAGTTGATGATCTAGTTTCATTTTTGTGCAGGTAGATGTCCAATTTTCCCAACACCATTTGTTAAAGAGGCTGTCTTTACTCCATTGTATGTTCTTTCCTCCTTTGTCAAATATCAGTTGTCCATAAAGCTGTGGGTTTATTTCTGGGTTCTCTGTTCTGTTCCATTGATCTATGTGCCTGTTCTTATACCAATACTAGGCTGTCTTGAGTATAATGGCCTTGTAGTAAACCTGGATATTGGGAAGAGTGATACCTCCTGCTTTATTTTTTCTTTTTAAGATTGCTGAGGCTATTCGTATTCTTTTTGGGAATATGTGTTCTATATCTTTGAAGTATGTCATTAGTATTTTAATTGGTATTGCATTGAATTTATAAATTGCTTTGGGTAATATAGACATTTTAATGATGTTTATTCTTCCTAGCCATGAGCACGGTATATGCTTCCACTTGTTTGTATCTTCCTTGATTTCTTTTATCAATGTTTTATTATTTTCTGAGTAGGAGTCCTTAACCTCCTTGGTTAAATTTACTCCTAGGTACTTTATTTTTTGGCTGCAATAGTGAAGGGGATTGTTTTTTTAATTTCTTTTGCTGACAGTTCATAGTTGGTATATAGAAATACTTCTGATTTCTGAGTATTAATTTTATATCCTGCCACATTGCTGAATTCATTTATAAGGTCCAGTAGTTTTTTGACTGAGACTTTAGGGTTTTCTATATACAATATCATATCATCTGCAAATAATGACAGTTTTACTTCTTGTTTTCCAATTTGGATGCCTTTTATTTTTTCTTCTTGTCTGATTGCTGTAGCTAGGACTTCCAGAACTATGTTGAATAAGAGTGGTGAAAGGGGACACCCCTGCCTTGTTCCTGATCTTAAGAGGATTGCTTTTCATTCTTGTCCATTTAGTATGATGTTTGCTGTGGGTTTGTCGTAGATGGCCTTTATCATGTTAAGGAATGTTCCCTGTATTCCCACTTTACTGAGAGTTTTGAGCATGAATGGGTGCTGGATTTTATCAAATTCCTTTTTTGCATCTATTGAAATTATCATGTGATTTTTGTTCTTCCTTTTGTTTATGTGATGAATCACATCGATTTATTTGCGAATATTGAACCAGCTTTGCCTCTCCAGAATAAATCCCAGTTGATCATGGTGTATGATTTTTTTCATATATTGCTGGATTTGGTTGGCTAATATTTTGTTGAGAATTTTAGCGTCTAAATTCATCAGGGATATAGGCCTATAATTTTCTTTCTTTGTGTTGTCTTTGCCCGGTTTTGGGATCAGAATTATGCTTGCCTCTTAAAAGGAGTTTGGAAGTCTTCCTTCCTTTTGAATTTTTTGAAATAGCTTGAGAAGGATAGGAGTTAGTTCTTCTTTGAATATTTGGTAGAATTCACTTGTGAATCCATTAGGCCCAAGACTTTTCTTTGTTAGGAGTTTTTTGATAACTGTTTTGATCTCATTTGTTGTAATTGGTCTGTTTAAGTTTTCTGATTCTTTCAGATTGATTTTTGGAGGATTGTATGTTTCATGAAATTTGTTCATTTCATCAAGGTTGTCTAGTTTTTTGGCATATAGTTCTTCATAGTATTTTCTTACAATGCTTTGTATTTCTGTTGTGTCAGTTGTTATTTCTCCACTGTCCTTTCTAATTTTATTTATTTGAGTCCTCTCTCTTTTTTTCTTGGTAAGTCTAGTTAAAGGTTCATCAATCTTGTTTACCTTTTCAAAGAACCAGCTTCTGGTTTCATTGATCCTCTGTATTGTTTCCTTAGCCTCTATGTCATTTATTTCTGCTCTGATCTTTATTATTTCCTTCCTTCTACTTGGGTTTTATTTGCTGTTGTTTTTCTAGTTCTTTTAGATGCAGGGTCAGGTTGCTTATTTGAGCTTTTTCTAGCTTCTTATGATATGCCTGCAGTACAATGAACTTCCCTCTCAGAACTGCTTTTGCTGTGTCCCATAAATTTTGAGTTGATGTATGCTCATTATCATTTGTTTCTAGAAACTTTTTAATTTCTTCTTTGATCTCATTGTTAATCCATTCATTATTTAATATCATGCTATTTAGTTTCCATGTGTTTGAGTTATTATTCAGTATTTCTTTTGTGGTTAATTTCTAGTGTCATGGCATTGTGATCAGAGAAAATGCTTGATATGATTTCAATCTTCTTAAATTTATTGATACCATTTTTGTGTTCTAACATGTGGTCTATCCTAGAAAACGTACCATGAGCGCTTGAGAAGAATGTATATTCTACTGCTTTAGGGTAAAAAGTTCTGAAGATATCTATTAAATCAAGTTGATCTAGTGTATCCTTTAAGTCTGCTGTTTCTTTATTAATTTTCTTTCTTGAGGATCTATCCAGTGTTGTTAGAGGGGTATTGAAATCCCTCTATATGATAGTATTGCTGTTAATCTCGCCCTTTATATCCATCAAAGTTTGCTTTATGTATGTTGGGGCTTCTATATTTGGTGCATAGATATTTATAATAGTTATATCTTCCTGTTGAATTGTTCCCTTTATCATTATGTAGTGTCATTCTTTATCTCTTACTACAGCCTTTGTTTTAAAGTCCATTTTGTCAGATATAAGTACTGCTACCCCTGCTTTTTTTTCATTTCCATTTGCATGAAATATTTTTTTCCATCCTTTCACCTTCAGTCTATGTGCATGTTTTTTTTTAAGGTGTGTCTCTTGTAGACAGCATATGTATGGGTCCTGTTTCTTTATCCATGCAGCTACCCTATGTCTTTTTATTGGATCATTTAATTCATTTACATTTAAGGTTATTATTGATATGTAGTTGTTTATTGCCATTTTATTCTTTAAAGCAGTTATCTTTTTTTGCTATATTTTTTCCTCCCTTTGAACTATTCACAACAAGCCCTTTAGTATCTCTTGCAGAATTGGTTTGGTTTTAATGAATTCCTTGAGGCTTTCTTTTTCTGGGAAGCTCTTTATTTCTCCTTCATTTTTAAACGTTAGCCTTGCTGGATAGAGTAGTCTTGGTTGTAGGTTCTTGTTCTGCATTACTTTGATTATATCTTGCCATTCCCTTCTGGCCTCAAGTGTTTCTGTTGAGAAGTCCGATGTCATCCTTATGGGGGCTGCTTTGTAGGTAGTAGCCTTTTTTTCCCTAGCAGCTTTTAAAATTTTTTCTTTATCCATTAGCTTTGGTATTTTAACTATGATGTGTGTTGGTGTAGATCTTTTTGGGTTTCTCTTTAATGGAGGTCTGTGTGCTTCTTGAACGTGTGGAGTGTTTCCCAGCCTTAATTTAGGAAAGTTTTCTGCTATGATTTGATTGAACAAAGTTTCCATTTCCTGTCCTCTCTCCTCTTCTTCAGGCACCCCTATGATGCGAATGTTTTTTCTCTTCAGGTTGTCACAGAGCTCCCTTAGAGTTTCCTCACATATTTTGAGTCTCTTTTCCTTTTTCTTCTCTGCTTCTGTGCCTTTGTTTTTTGTGTCTTCTAACTCGCTGATTCGATCCTCAGTGTGATTCATCCTGCTTTTAATTCCTTCCATTGTGGTCTTCAGTTCTGATACTGTATTTTTCATTTCTGTCTGATTCTTTTTTATTATTTCAATTTCGTTTTTTATACTTGTTATCTCTTTATTTAGGTGTTCATAATGACTATCCATTGTTGCTCTAATTTCTTTGAACATCCTAACTATCATTATTCTAAATTCTGCTTCTGGTAATTTGGTTATATCTGGTTCATTCAGGTCCTTCTCTGGGGGTTTCTCTTGATTCATTTGGTTTGCATTCCTCTGCCTGCCCATTTTGTCTGTGTATAAGCAAGTTGTGGACACTGGAGTCCAGTAGGTGTTGCCTTTGTGTTCTCTAGGTGTGGTCTGTCTGCAGGCTTCCCCCCCTCTGCCGCTGCCTAGGGCGGTTGGGTATGGGCTTTGCCAGTGCTGGCCCACTGTGGCTTTTGCTGTGATTTCTGCCTCTCCTCCGCGGGAGGGGCTGTCACTCAAGCCACAGGCCTCAGCACCAAGGGCAGAGGTGAGCACATTTGCTCAGCTGAGGACCCAGCCTGTTTCTGGACTTCCACCCAGCACCTGCAGTCAGAACCTGCTTGCCACAGTTTCACGGGTTGGGCGGGGCTTTTGACGTGCTCTCAGTTGTGAGCCTTTGTCCGTCTGGACCTTTAGCCCCGCCCTCGAGGCCAGGGCCCTTCTGCGCAGGGTCGCAAACCAACGTTTATTGGGCCAGGCGTGTTTGCTGGCTTCCGCTCAGCTGTGAGCTTTTGCTCGTCCTGGACTCTACCCCGCCCCCACATTCTGAGCCCGCTCGTGCATGCAGGATGGCAAACTGCGGTTTCTCCTGCCGGGTGGGGCTGGTAGCTTGAGCTCAGTCGCGAGCCCCCGCCCGTTCTTGGTCCTAGCCCCTTCCCCGCAATCAGGGCTGGCTTGCGCAGGGTCGCAGAGCAGATCTCTGCCCGTTTCTGGCCTCCCACTTTGTCCCTGCAGGTGGGATTACAGCCGTGCCCGCAGCTGCCGGACCGCTTTCGCGCGTCCCCTCAACCCCTGCTGGGCTAGACCAAGCTCATACCAGCTTGGCCTCCATCTATGCTGACAGAACCGCGTTTCAGCTTCCTGCCACCACCATACCCTTCAGCAACCCTCGGCAGAGTAGGAAGGGCCCTAATACTCCACACTGTCGGCCTGGGAGCTCCCTCACTTGTTTCACAGCTCAAAACTGTCCAAACGCCTCTTTTAGGCTCTGGGACTGTAGGCTGGGGCTTGGTTCCTGGGACCCAGGTCCCACCCTCTCCGCCAAACTCTCCTCCCGCCACGCGGGTCTCTCCGGGTTGCCGTTTGCTCTGGGGAGCTGGGCAGCCCTCTTCGCGTTTTCGCTATTCCTACCAGTCTTAATGTGGCTTCTTCTGTGGTTTTTGGTTGAAGAGTCCATTTACTTTAGTTCAAAGTTGGTTTATCCAGATGATGGTTCTTAAAATTGAGTTATAATCTACTTTGGTTCTGGGAGTTGGAAGTTGGTATGTCTGCCTACTTCGTCGCCATCTTGCTCTGCCCCCGGGCCACCATCTTTAATCCTAGCTTGCGCATGGCGGGCAAGTAAAAATACACACTGGTCTTCAAAACCCACTCATTCAGTGCTCACAAAGCTAATGACTTATCTGAGTTTACTAGAATCAAAAGTTTCTAGCTCACCAGACTTATTCACCTCTGTTCCCCATCTCCTTCTCCAGCACAAACTCTGCTGTAACTGGCTTCTCCCTCAGCACTCCGCCATCTTGGCTGCTTTTCCTCTCTTCCACGTGGCCTTAATCTGCTCTCCTCTCTAATGCTAACCTCAGGAACTGAGAGAGAGCAAACTCCCAGTCTGTGCCACTTTATACTGTAGAAATCCAAACCCTTAATCCAATTTACAAACAAAAAAGTCTCTGATACAAAGTCACATGTCTGAGGTATAATGGGATTCCTCAGGAGAGTGCACCACCCCACATCATCCAATCAGTCAAGGTTGTGGGGAAAAGGTTACTCTTAAAACTAAGCCTTAGGCTATAATGACCCAGCCTGCTTACAGCCTGTCCCCTATACCCATCTTAAGGATAAGGGCAAATAATATCACCTAGGTGACGGGCTTCCATGTGGGCAGCACCATCTTTAACAAAGTGAGCATAATATATTTTATCTGCCCAACACCCACTATCCTCTGACCCTACAGATCCTTTACCATCACCCCAAATCCAACGGGAACCTGCATGGCCATGGCTATAGGCACTGGCCCTACACACACCATGAGCAGAGGTCAAATCAGGTCTTAGACAGTATCTGCCCCACCCCAACCATTGTAGCTGTGGTCTCCAGCTTAGGAGCCAGGGTGCCCAGGGAAGCCAGGACTGCATGGCTCTTACATCTCAGGAGATGTTAGGATCCTCACAGTGCCAGGTGACATCACGGGAGCAGATGGGGATCCTTCTGTTGTAAAGTACCCGTACCTTACCTCCGCGGGTTTACGTAGAGACATCAAGTCCAGATGAATTTTGAAGGGTTTTATTAAAGGAGGAGATTTATTAAAATATGCCGGCCACATATGGTTGACATGGGGCAGTTGCAAACCCAAATCATGTGCGCCAAATACATCTCAGGGGCTGGTTATATATCCTTGAGCATACACAGTCTGAAGAGAGCATGACATCATGGCACAAGCTTACAACATTTGTGTAGAGGATACACAGAAACTTTAAGACTTTCAAGGTAACACAATAAAAGATGTTTACAAATCTTTCAGGGTTTATCTTCTCTCCTTTGCCTAGAGCAGTGGTTCTTAACCTTTTTTTGAGGTACTGAACCCACCAGTTTCATATGCGCATTCACCGAATCCTTCTTTAGTGATAAATAAAATATGATTTTTTCCCCAAACTCAAGACATAGGTATATGTTTTTTTACTGGTGCACAAAATGAGCCGTGCATGAACATCACCTTGCTCAAAGAACAAAACCAACAAAGTGCATGAACTCACAACAAATTACGGTATTACTTTATTCTGGCCTCCAGGGCAGAGGCTTCTCCGAACCCCTGAGACCGACTCATCGAACCCCTAGGGTTCCATAGAACCCAGGTTAAGGACTACTGGTAGAGGCATATTACTCACAGGATTCCAGGAAGGTGGGAGGAACTTCAATCAATGCAGGGTGGTATGTAAATTCTGTCTCCCATTGAAAGAAAAGTTTCTCCCGTTAACCTTTATTTTAGATTTAAAACTAAATGACCCATAGTTCTTGCAAGCCAGATACTTCTACATTCTTCTCCCTCCCCTCCCCAAAGGAAGGATGGGACAGGAAAGTCTGACCTTTCCTCCTAGAATATCAATATTAATATTGCAGCTTTTTGGTACCTTACTACACTTCCATATCTGGAAGGTGACAACCACAGAAATTTCATACAAAAGCTTCTTTTTCGTTTAACGGTATATTCTCAAACCACATCCTGGTTCTCAACCCTCCTGCCACTAAACCAGCCCACATCACACAGTGAACTGATCATGGGGAGAGATTGATGTTTGATTTTTAGGATTCTGTGTTCTGAATTCCCTAATAGAAAATCCTGACAACTGAGTTGCTTAGGTTCAAGGCTGTCTCAATCACTCTTATCTTCTGATGTCCTTAATTCAAGTTTAATGATGTGTTTGACTTTTCAAATGAGCTGTGCATTATATACTTGTTGGGCAGATAAAATATATTATGCTCACTTTTTTAAAGATGGCGCTGCCCACATGGAAGCCCGTCACCCAGATGATATTATTTGCCCTTATGCTTGGAATGGGTGTGGGGGAAAGGCTGTAAGCAGGCTGGGTCATTATAGCCTAAGGCTTAGTTTTAAGAGTAAGCTTTACTCCACAACCTTGACTGATTGGGTGATGTAGGGTGGTGCACTCTCCTGAGGAATCCCATTGTGCCTCAGACATGTGACTTTGTATCAGAGACTTTCTTGTTTGTAGATTGGATTAAGGGTTTGGATTTCTACAGTATAAAGTGGCACAGACCGGGAGTTTGCTCTCTCTCTCTCTGTTCCTGAGGTTAGCATTAGAAAGAAGAGCTGATTAAGGCCATGTGGAGGAGGCCAGGAGAAGCAGCCAAGATGGTGGAGTGCTGAGGGAGAAGCCAGTTTGAGCAGAGTTTGTGCAGAGAGAAGGAGATGGGGAACAGAGGTGAATAAGTCTGGTGAGCTAGAAACTTTTGATTCTAGGAAACTCAGATAAGTCAGTAGTTTTGTGAACACTGAATGAGTGGGTTTTGGAGCCCAGTGTATATTTTTACTTGCCCGCTGGGTGCAAGCTAGAATTAAAGCTAATGGTTCACCAGTTCTTGGCTCCATTGTTTCATTACTGACTGTCTGAATCTAATGCAAACCTGCACTGGCCAGGCGGCTGTGATGGTGGCCTTGGACACTGACTTTGTAATACTAGAGCCAGGTATCTATTAGGGGAAACAAAATATTAATTTAGAAGTCAAATATTTATCCAGGCACCTGGTCATACCCTCATAGATGCGACAGCCCTACCTGTCCTTAACGTTAGGGATAAGCTATAGAAGCTAATTGGATTCCTGCACCCAAGAGAGGTGCTGCACAAGTATAGCTGAAATGAGTGGATAATTGTAACATCTTTCAACTGGAGAATAAAGGAGAGCCACCTCTCTGTGCAATCACCAAGCTACTCAGAGATCAAGACACTCATTATTGTTCAATCTAGTTGTGACTCTTAGACCTCTGTATGGCTAATAGCAGGTATCTTGGAGTAGATTCTACTTTTTTTCTTCCAATATTTCAATAAGAGAGAGCTTATGAAGGCGGGCCCATGACCTGTGTCGCAGGTGAGGGCTAGCACACAGTTCTCCGTCTTTTATCTTGCCGTGGTAATAACAGAAGCTCTGGTGGTTATCCATTTTTGTATAATCCAGCACTCTGGAATCCTGAGTAAATGCATGGAAAAGAAGATCATCTGAGATCAGTTGGATGGATGTACCTGGACCTTGCATGGGATTTGGGGGTTGTTAGTGCAGCATACATAGCCCATCTTCACTGGATGAATTTTGAATATTAACCTATGTGACTTCCATCTACTTGAGCACTATTGTCTCTCTCAGACTCGCTGGCTCAAGCAACTTGGAGCCACAGAGAAAGTCAGGAGGGCCCTCCCTACATGAGCTAAATGGTACATTTCCTATATGTTTAGTAAGTAGACAGAGTGAATGAGATGAGTGAATCTGAAAGAGCTGAGTGAATGAAATTCTACATTCCTATTGGTATGCATATATGTAGAGCTGCAAGAGTGTCTTCAAGATGTTGCCAGGCCCTTTGACCTGAGACCATAGTGCTGTTGTGGTAAGGTACCAAAGAATTGCAAAAATTAATATTTAAGGAGGAAGAGTTAGGTTTCTTGCCTTCTCCTTTTTGTAGAGAGTGAGGGGAGAGGAATGTGAAAGTTTCCTTACTTGCAGAGACATACAGTGGTACCTTGAGATACGAGTTTAATTCGTTCTGTAACCAAGTTTGTAAGTCAGTCAACTCGTATATCAAACAAATTTCTCTCATTTAAAATAACTGAAATAAATTTAATCCTTTTCAGCCCTGTGAAACATTCCCAAACCATCCTAAATTATGAAAAAGACATGTTTTTAATTAAGAAACACACATGTATACTTTACCAATGCATAAAAAATATAAGAAATAAAAGAAAAAAAGTGTTATTTAGTACTGTATTCTTACCCTGGAGACAGACGAGTGCGGCTAACGGAGGTGAATGGCAGAGGAGGAGGGAGGGAGGAAGGAATTCAGGCACTGTAGACACGTAAACTAAAGCTGCACTTTCTTAACACCAAATGTAAACTAAAACTGCATATTTTTTACTTTAAACAAAACTAAAACTGCACTTTTTTTACTTAAAATGAAACCACAAAAACTTAATTGTAAAGAAATGCACTTTCTTAACTTTAAACTTAACCTAAGCTTAACATTACATATTTTTTTATTTAATCATCACCCGTTTTTGCCTTTTTGGCTGCACTTTTGGCACTTTCACTTGCAGGACTTTTGAATAAAAATCTATCCAAAGAGGTTTGCTTTTGCCTGCCTTTTAAAATGTTATGGAAATGTGACAAACAAGTGTCATTAAAAAGTGCTGAAGCATGACTGGTTGAAACTTTTTCTGGGTGTTTCTTTTCAATGAAACTGGAAAGCTTCTTCCACATTGCCAGCATGTCTTTAATTTCACTTGTAGAAATCACTTCCTCTGACTCTACCTCCTCCTCACTACTAATCTCTTGCAGAAGCTCTGTATGTTGCATCATCTGTAGCTCCTTCGACTTCTCAGTTGAGAGTTCCCCCTCATATTCCTCGACAAGCTCCTTTACATCACCTTCATCTACCTCCAGACCCATTGACTTTCCGAGGGACACAATCTCCTCCAACGCTTCTCCATCAGTCTTCGTCTCTGGTTTGAATCCTTTGAATTCCCTGTCTACAACAACAGCAGGCCATAACTTTTCCATGCCAAGTTCAAGGTTCTTCTTATAACCTCTTGCCATGCCAAGTCAATAATGCGTAAACATTTCATGATGTTATAGTGATCTTTCCAAACTCTCGAAGGGTTAGAATTGTATTCTCAGTCACCTCAAAGCAGCGGCGGAACAAGTGCTTCGTGTAAAGCTTTTTAAAGTTGGAAATGACCTGCTGATCCATAAGTTGCAAGACTGAAGTTGTGTTGGGTGGGAGGACTTTCACGAATTTGAACTCATCGAGAATGTCATCTTAAAGACCAGGTGGGTGGGCTGGAGCATTTTCAAGGATTAGTAAATGCTTTTATCGGGAGTTTATTTTCTTGGAGATATTCCTTCACTGCAGGACCAAAGACAAGATTTACCCATTCAATAAAAGACTGCCACGTAACCCATGCTCTAGCATTGGTGTGCCACATAACCCACAGTTTTTCTTTAAGAATCTTGTGAGTCTTAAAGACTCAAGGATTTTCGGAATGATACACTAGCAGTGGCTTTACTTTACAGTCACTGCTAGCATTTGCACACAATGCAAGGGTCAGACAGTCCTTCATGGGTTTATGGCCTGGTAGCTTCTTCTCCTCTGCGATGATGAAAGTCCTCTGGGGCATTATTTTCCAAAACAATCCTGTCTCCTTACAGTTGAACACTTGTTGGGGGATATAGCCTTCCTTTGTGATAAGTGCAGCAAAATGTGTGATGTACTCCTCAGCACTCGCAGCTTCACCATGCCTCACCACCGAGTGGATGCCAGATCCCTTCTTGAAATTTTCAAACCAGCTGTGACTTGCCTTAAATGTATCTTCTGCTGCCTCTTTTGAGGTTGATGGTTCTTTCTTCTTCAAGTCGCCATAAATGATACGTACCTTTTCACATATTACAGTCTCCATCATTATATCTCCTGCCAGCTCTTTCTCTTTCACTCACACCAGCAGAAGCTTCTCCATTTCTTCATAGATATTTGTCCTTAATTGGGACAGAATTGTAGTTCCTTTTACTGGATTTGTGCTTTTGATGGCATCCTTTTGTTTAAGAGTGGTACAAATTGTACATGTATTGTGGTCGTACAGTCTTGCCTGTTCAATCACTCATACACCACGCTCACTTTTTTTTTTATTTCTTGCTTTACTTCTGTCAACATCATTCTCTTCTTCTTCTCACCACTGTCCTTTACACTCACTTTCTTCGGCCCCATGCTAGCACACAAAAGAAGTTAGTAAAAAGTGCAAAAATGATGCAAGAACGAGTACAGTGCATGAGATTTGACTTGATTTTGTGGGAAACATGTAAGAAAGAACGAGATGCTGGTGTTGTGCTGCCAATACTGAACCCATGCACCAACGCGCCAAGCAGTGACAGCTTCCTGAATCATGACTCATATCTTGAAATTTTGCTTGGATCTCGAACAAAAATATGGACCAAGTCGCAACTCGTATCTTAAAAAATATTGTTGGTCTGCTCGTATCCCAAGGTACCACTGTACTGTGTAGAAAACCCCATTTTACTAGGAAGCTTAAAGGGCATTTTATAATTTGGGCTAAGCATACAGAAAGGTTTTGTAAATATGATTTTTATACTTGTGTGTGATTTGCACCAACTCAGGATGGATGACAGCATTATGTTGTAAATAGATTTTGTGCTGGGTTTTGAGTGGAAGTGGAGAGAAAACTTGGATTCTCTCCCTTCCCCTGCACCTTTGAGGAAGAGGATAAACACCTAGCCAGGTGTGGAGGAAGGAAAGAAAGATTAAGTGAGCCCTTTTCCTTCTTTCTTTCTTTCATGGGCCATTCACAAACGCTTATCTCCTGGCACCATGTAAGCTTTCCTTCCCATCCTGAAGGTGTATAGTTGATGTATATACCTCTAGACAAAGGGATGGCAGATGAACACTGAAAGATTTGGGAATGTATTTTAATATATAAAACAGCATTTTTTGCTATTGTGTTACCTTATGTTTTAATATTTTATAATAAATCCTATAGACAAATGTTATAAGCTTGCTAATGACTGTGTCATCTTCCTCTCCTCCTCCTTTTCCCACCAACCTGTGTGTGATCAAAGTTATATAACCTGCATCAGAGCTATATTCAACATGGCACAATTTGGGTCAGCTATGCCCCATGTTAGTCATATGTAGCTGGCATATTAATAAATCTCCTCCTTTTAATAAAACTCCTTAAAAATTTATTTGGACATGGTGTCTCTATGTAAAACCACAGAAGTAAGTTCCAGGAACGTTACTTTATAACACTGTGACCACACTGCCAACCTCTCTGTACTTCTGTGCATTCCCTGAAATCTTCCTTTCACAGTTAGTGGCAAGACCAGGCCAAGGCAGAAAGGTCAGGTGACAACTTCTAGCCAAGCAAATGCATTGTGTGACCAGGGGGCTGGATCAAAGCGGGAAGGGGAGGGTATCCCCGGTGCTGGGTGTTGAGCCAGCAGAAAGCCTGGCCCTGGCTACAGAGGCCTGCTGTGAGAATAGGAGGAGGACGTCGGGCATGGGATTTCTCCAAAGACACGGTCTAAAAATGAGTCAGGCTGCGAAGACCTCCTCTGGAGACCTTAGGGAAAAACAAACATCCCAGAAGAGTCAGAAAAATTACTTTAAAAAACAATGAAAATGGACTTGGTTCATATGTAAAAGTGTTTTACAGAAATGAACATAATTGCAATAGTGTGCTACTGACACAGTAATGGATAGAGCAACGTAAAAGGCACTAAAAACAGGTCCAAGTATGTATACCTATATACATCATACATGTGTGGTAAAATAGATTACTGAAAATTATAGGAAAATAATGAATTGTTCAATTAATAATTCTCAGTTAAAGGGTTATTTGGGGGGAAATATAATCAGATTACTTTAGTTATATATAAAATTAAAAATCTTAAAATACTGTAAGTGATGATTTTTTTAGTCTCTGAGGACAGAAGAGCTATCTAAGAATGGTATCAGGGACAAAGATTCAAAACAATACTGTTGATACATCTAACTACAGAATAAATATAAGATTGCTTTGCCAAAATTAAAACAACATAAGATTAAAAGTAAGTGCTGATATATATGCAAAGTACATAACAGATAAATCAATAAAAATGATAAATATCTAATTAGGAATGAGGAGAGAAATGTCTAAGAATGAGAAAATTAATAAGAAATACTGATGATCCATAGTTATGAAACATGAAAAATATAGTATCTTACTAGTAACTAAAGAAATTCAAATTAAACAACAATAAGTATCTAAAATTTATGGAGTAAAGCTATACTCAGAGAAAAATACTTTCATTGTTAGAAATTAAAACAAGTAAAAGCACAGATATGGGGTGTGGTGTTAAGGCCTCTCTGATGCACCCGTTCATCCTCCTCGCCAGACCCAGGGGTGCTTCTGGCTCTAGAGCCCTCAGATCTCTTTCAGATACTGCGTCCAAAGTGCACAGCACCTCTCCCCATACCTGCCTTTGGAGTGCTGGGAACCAGACCTCACCAGTGTAAGGGGAGATGATCCCCTAGGAAGTGTGGACACAGGACACAAAAAAGATCAACACAAGTGGTCAAGATCCTTCTCCAGAGTATGTTCTTGCTGGGGAAAGGGTCACACTTGCAACTCTCCACATGGAATCAATATACTTTTTTGGTTGTCAATGTCACGTTGCAGGAAACAACACCGATGGAGGGTAAGACACTCAGACAGCTTAATAGAGGAAGGAGAATTTGTTAGTAGCTGGCAGAGCACATGCGGCTAGTAGCACCAAAGCACGAGCTCTCCAAAGTTAGGTTTCTTACATCTTATATGCCTTTTACAGTGTCCATGCAAGGGGCTGTGATTCCTTTGTCTGAGGTCCTATGTGCACCTCATGACTCAAGGTGGGGCAGGGGAGTTTTGGCGGGGCAGCAAGGGCGAAGGGGTTTCCTGACCCCTGGTCCTATCTATTTACAAATTCTTTTTTCTTGTGAGAATTGTCAGAGTCTCCAGGAAATCAGTTAGGGATCTCTAGGATGTGGATAATCTATAACTGGCTGAGTCAGTCACTCCTGCAACCCCTTCTGCATTCTTCTGGTTTCTCCCCTCTTGGTCACTGTTTCTTATGTGAACAAGAAGCTGAACTTGGCAGAAATACCAGGCAGGGTTGGACAAGTTGTTTTCCAGTCTCAGATCCTTTGGTAATAACCACAGGGTTAAAAGGTTTCCAGGGTCTCATCCAGGCTGAATAGGAGGTAGTTGATTTGCTATGTCTCCCACTGACGTGGGGTAGGAGAGGGGCAGCACATTGCTGGTGTTGCCATCCTTGGCTTAAGAGGGCACTGCTTTGCACGACCTCGTGAACCCAAGTAGGAGGTCCCCTGAGCTTCACCAGTGAGCCAAGTGAAGCCACCTTCTGAGACCTCTGCAAGAATCCTGCAGCTTCCATCTGCTGGGCTTCCAGGAGGCCCAAGGACAGAGTGCTGACAATGTCATTTCCATTTGAGACTTGCAGGAGATTCCGGCCCTCTCTCTCTGGGCCCCTATTCTGCTGTCCTCACAGATCCCAAGACAGGGTCTCAAGTTTACTTAGTTACAGGTCCTCAGCCTGAATTCTAAGCTTTTGAGAGAATGTGGAGTCACTGGCCAAGATCCTAAGTAAACACTTAGCAATGTTTTTCCAAAGAAGCTGATTCAGAGAAAATCAGCTGAGAGTCTAGAACCTCTCCCTGCTGATGGCAATGGTAGAAAATAATCAGACTGGGCATGGGTAGGAGTTGCAGACTTGATTAGAAGAAAGAAATAACCTGCCGAGGTGCCCTCTGAAGAGGAGAGAGAGGCGCGCCTCTTATAGTCTAAGGGGGTGATTTATAGGAGTTTTAGAGGAGAATTCTGGTTGGATGTTTCTTGTGGCTAGGCCTCTGGTGCACACATGGAGTGCTTGGCGAGTTGGAAAGTCCCTGTTGAAAGATTCTTTGTCAGGTTTATCTTCTGCAGCTTAACGGTCATCCAGACAGCTGTGTGTCCTTGAGGTCTGTTCACGAAAGGCGAGGATGGGAGTTTCTGTAACGAGAACATCCTGACCCACACTCCCAAACAATCTTACATTTCTATACTTCTAATTATATTAATAAAAATAGAAAGAAGAAATAAAAGATTAGGTATTCGTGTGGCTCAAAGTTTTGAAAGGTTACTTGCCAGGTTAAGTCATGTAATCAAGACAGCAGGTGAGCTGGAGAAGGACTGAGAGGTCCCATCCATGAGAGGTCTTCAATTGCCTGGGCACAGAAAAGGAAGGATCTAGAGAGGGTTTGATGTTGATTTTCCCAGTGGGCATGTTGGTATGATTGAAGGAATAGTTATTGAGTGAGAGAAGAAGGGAGTAGGGGACACTCCAGAAGGTTCATCTCGGGCTTTGGGGTAGCTGCTTCCTGCTGGTATCCCTACTGTAGATGTGGTCCCTCCTGGAGCTCCCCTTGGGGCAGTGGTGAATAAGGGTGAAGGAGTATTTGATTATAGGTGACTCTGGAGATTTCCTTGATGTATTTGTCTGGGTCTGAGGAGAAGGACCATAGGCGATGCTCAGTTTGGCTCAGGTCAGAGATGGAGAAAGGTATTGCTACCCTAACTATTCCTTCTACCTTGGCAACCTCCCAGAGTGGGTATAAACCAGAATTAGACTGGGAGGTTTGTGAGGGTGAAGGTGCGGAGGTGAAATGAAAGAAGGAGAGTTTGGTGTGGAGCTAGAGTCGGGTGAATTGACATTAGGATCAGAACAGGGTGACAAATGAGAGTCAGAATTAAGAGGAGCAGTTGGAGTGGATTGAGTAAGAGGAGCAATTGGAGTGGATTTAGTAACCAGATGTAGGGAACTGTGATCCTGGGGGTCAAAGGAATTGGTGACGAGAGGATCAGAAGAAGGAGAGGGAGAGTGTGCAAGAAGGACTTGATAAGTGGAGCAGGAAGAGCAGATAGAGGGGTGGGATTGGAGGCAGAAGAAAGCCTGCACGTAAGGTATATAAGACTACTTTTCAGAGCGTTGGCAGAAATTGTTAAGATCCCTTAGGATGTTGTGGTCAAAAGTGCCATTTTTAGACCAGTGAGAATTATTGTCCAATTGGTATTGAGGTCAGGCCGTATTACAGAGAAGAATCAGTCTTTTTGGTTTAAGGTCGGTTAGGCCAAGCCTGGTGAGATTTTTTAGGAGGCATCCCAGGGGAGTCTTAGAGTCTGGTTTAGATTGTGGATCTCCCATACTTGGCGGGACGGCTTTCCCTGGGTGTCCCCAGGGAAGTCGAGGCCATCAGATTATTCCTCAACAGAGAGGAAGGGTCTGAGAAGGATGGAGGTCATCACCCCCTATTCTCAACACACAGACAGACAGGAAGGAGGAGTTGCCGACTAGGTACCTAGATTTTCCGGAGAGACATTGGCAGTCCACTGAGACTGAGTCTGGATAGATGGACAGCAACTCCGGAATATGGGAGAAACACCCGGAATATGGAAGGAACAGGTAAGACTCAAAGACTCAGGGGCAAGGGACAACTAGACCCAGGGAGAATAAGATACCTTATCTCCTGGTTTGGCAGGAGTGTCCGGACAGGGCTGAGCTGCTAATTGCTCAACTGCCAAACAGAATCAGGGAGTTAGCCTCTAAAAAAAGCTGTGCTTTTGAAGGAGTAACCTGCTTGCCATGTCAGGCTAGGAAGTTAAGTAATTGAATGGTGTCTGTTTTGGAAGTCTCTAAAGACGAGCTACACAGAAGAAGGTCATCTATGTATTGTAAGATAGTGCTGTGAGACATTGTGAGTGACTGAAGGTCAGAGGCTAAATCCTGTCCAAAGAAATGAGGACTATTTCTAAAACCTTGAGGAGGACTGTTTAAATGAGCTATTGTGAGTGTAAGGTGTCAGGGTCAGTCCAAGTGAATGCGAAGAGGTTTTGGTAGTTAGGATGTAAAGAAATGGTGAAGAAGGCATCCTTTAGATCTAAGACTGTGAAGTGTGAGGTATTGGCTGGTATTGTTGATAGGATGGTGTAAGAGTTGGGAACAATTGGGGTTATAGGCAGAACAGCTGCGTTAATGGTCCAGAGGTCTTGAACCAGTCAGTAGGTACCATTTGATTTGATGACTGGAAGAATGGGTGTGTTGTATGGGGAGTTAGTGGGTATTAGGAGTCCTGCTTGCAGGAGTCTTTGAGTGAGTGGTTTTAGACCAGTAAGGTGTTTACGAGAAATAGGATATTGGGGTACATTAGGAAAATGAGAGGGGTCTTTAAGAGATATTTGAATTGGGGTTTGATGAAACCTAAGATTCCCGACTATTTGATATATAAATAAAGAAGAAAGAGAGTGGTTCTTAGAGAGCCCTTAAGGGGAAAGGGACAAAGGTCATTATTTTCTGTAACTTCTTCCTGCTGAGTAGGGGTGGTGAGGGGTTATGGCCTCTTTAAGAATTTCTTTCAGTGAGGGGTAAAGAGGTGCAGTGATGACTTCTTGTCGGGTAGGGGTGTATTTATAGGGTTCTAGATTTTTCTGTTTTGTGAGGGCAGGTTTTAGGGTTGGTGTAGGGTTAGGTAGATTTTTCTGATTTTCTGATTGGCGAAGGTATGCATGTGGTTCTATAAGAAACTAGTGAACAAGTGTAAGAGGCAGGGTCTAAAAGTTAGAAAAATAAATAGGAGAGTGAGTGAACTAATGAAAGGCAATAGTCAAGACATATACAGTGTGTCCATAAAGTCATGGCGTACTTTTGACTGGTCACAGGAAAGCAACAAAAGACAATAGAAATGTGAAATCTGCATGAAATAAAAGGAAAACCCTCCCAGTTTCTGTAGGATGATGTGGCAGCATGTGTGCATGCGCAGATGATGACGTAACACCGTGTATACAGCAGAGCAGCCCACGGCCATGCCAGTTGAGATGTGAACGGTACAGAGAAAAGTTCAGTGTGTTCTGTGGCTCGCTAAATTCGAATCCGTAACCAAAGTGCAATGTGAATATCGGCGCGTTTATAACGAAGTGCCACCACATAGGAATAATATTACTCGGTGGAATAAGCAGTTGAAGGAAACTGGCAGTTTGGTGGAGAAACCCCGTTCTGGTAGGCCATCAGTCAGTGATGAGTCTGTAGAGGCCATATGGGATAGCTACCTAAGGAGCCCTAAAAAATCTGTGTGTGTGTGTGCTTGACAATTACACCTAAGCAAGACTACTGTTCATAAGGTGTTAAAGAAATGTCTCTGTTTTACGGGGTACAAATTACGGCTGTTGCATGCTATCAAACCGGCGGATAGACCCACATGATGCGCATTTGCTACAGATATGCTTCATGAGATCGACAATGATGCAAGATTTTTGCAGAAGATTGTGTTTAGCGATGAGGCAACCTTCCATATCTGTGGACATGTTCATCGCCATAACGTCTGAATATGGGCTGCTGAACATCCTCATGCCTACTTTGAGTATGAACGTAACACCCCTAAAGTGAATGGGTGGTGTGGCCTGATGCATGATAAGGTGATAGGCCCATTTTTTTTTCACGGAGCAGCCAGTGACGGCAAACACCTATCTTGACATGTGGGAATTGTATGCAGTGCCACAATTTCCAGAAGGTGTCATCTTTCAACAGGACAGCGCTCCTCCACAATACACCACCATTGTTCATGAGTTTGGTGCAGATTTCACATTTCTATCGTATTTTGTTGCTTTCCTGTGACCGGTCAAAAGTGCACCATGATTTTACTGACACACTATAGTTTGTGCAAAACTACTGAATCTATGACTTGGTTTGTTTTTTACAAACTCTCTGGGCTTCAGAGACAGAGAGTGGGAATAAGACAGGGCAGTGGCCTGTCCCCCTGCCCCTAGATTTATTTTTATAGAAGTTCTTAAAGCAACAAGAAGAGGAATTACCTGTATAGCTCATTTGGTTCTTAGATTGACAGGTAGTGTATTAGGAATTGGAAGAGGCTTATGGGGTGGGATTAGGTTGATATTTGGGGTGAGATAAGTTAGGGTACAGGGTTCTGTCTAATTAGTAGGGAGACACATATAGGTGTTGGTCCCATACAAGTAGAAAGCCCTTAGTTGAGTGATACAGGATGAGAGGTGGATAGAAAATTGATGAATAAGGGGTTGGTGGGACCCAGCCTACAATAGGCATGGGGCATTGAGACAAGAGGAATAAAGGAAATACTATATATTAAATAAAGCAACAAAATCAGATTGTCAATACCCACAGTAGAGATTTTCGAGAGATAAATAAAACTCAAATATTCAGGTAAGGTATAGAAGATGGCTCTTGTGTTTATAAGAAATGAGATCAGTTTATCTGCTACTTGGAAGAAATATCTTAGGCTCGTGAATGATGTTCTTGGGCCTTCAGTGGCAATTCCCAGCATGCTGGGCAAGGTTACGTCACAGGTAGCTGGAGCAGGGCTAGAAGAGACTGAACCCTCCCTCCAAGGAGTAAGGGGGCAGCTTACCTTCTCGTGTCCCTCTTTCCACAGCAAAGATGTGTCTCTTGGTGGGGTTAAGAAGCCTCACAGGTTTCATTCAGTTCAATGACCTTTCTTTCCACTCTTGAAGCAGGGCTCTGATGGAATTCTATGAAGCTGGAGCTTTTAAGAGTATATGTCAGAAGCTGGTATTTCCTGACCTGTTTGGGGCCTTATTTGCCTTTTCTGTTACTTTATTGGTCATTATAGACCTTAAAAGCCATGCTCAGAAGATCTCACTGAGAGGCTTGACTAAGAGAGCAAAATTGGGAATCCAGTATTTAAAGAAGTCTATTAAACCAAGGAAAGAAAGGATTTGATTTGTATTGGTAGGTGGTTGGAGACTGTGGAGGGTTTGAGTTCAATTTAGGAAGAGACCTGAGGTGATGGGGGCTAAGGCAATGCACAGACAAATTATGGGCTGAGAGTGAAGTTGAGCCTTAGAAGAGAAGACATAATATTCCTTTATGGTGAGGAAGATAAGAAGGATGTTGGTGTGACTCCTTGAGCAAGGCAGGAAGGAGCTGCAGAGGAGTAGGTTATTTATATTGTAAGAGAGTACCAGGCTTGAGATTGCTTGCTGCTAAATCTTGAGCTAGTACCTGCTCAAACAGATGTGGGCTGTATCTGAACCCCTGGGTAAGACAGTCCATGTAAGTAGCTGGGCTGCATTAGTGTCCAGGTAAGTTCAAGTAAAAGCAAACAGAAAGTAAGAGTCAGAATGTAGAGAGATGGTAAAGAATGCATTTTTGAGGTCTAGGACTGTGAAGTGAGTGGTGTTTGAGGGAATGTGTGACAGTAATTTGTAGGGATTAGGGACTACTGGATGGAGGAGAATTACTGCCACATTGATTAGGCATAAATGTTGTACAAGGTGATAAGACCCTGAAGGTCTTAGAATAGGAAGGGTAGAGGTATTGTAGGGAGAGTTCATGGGGATGAGAAAACCTTGATTTAAGAGGTGGGTAATTATTGGTTTAAGGCCTTAGAAACAGACACAGTTACACAGTAAACAAAGATCTTACATACAAATCATAAATTATGAAATTTAAATAAGCACACATTTTCTGACAAACAAAGAGACAAAACAGATTACTTACTCACACTGCTTAATGGACAACTCTGCCTTTTAAAGCTTTTTGAGATGGCAGGGAGTTGTCAGTATAGAGGGGAGGAAGAGAGGAAGTAGATGGGTGGACAGCGTGAACAGCTGGATGGAAAGGAGGATCAGAATCTGTGGGAGAGGAAGTAAGGGGTTAAAGTCACGTGGTCAGAGGAGTTAAAAAGATTTAGAGCTCTGAGGAGAAAGGTGAGGGGATGAGGGGGAGAAAGACCTAGTTACAGCCTGTAAGAAGAAGGGAGGGGACAAGGGGAGAAAGACACCTCCTGCCACAACCTGTAAGGAGGGAGGAGGGGTCAAAGAGATAAGCAGAGCCTGTAAGGAGGGGGAGTGGATGAGGGAGAGAAAGGCACTGTTGCCTGTGGGGAGAGGGGATGGGTCGAGAAAGATACAGGCAGAGCTGCAGTCTGTGAGGAGGGAGTTTGGGGCAAAGGAGAGACAGTTTTCAAGGAGGGGGGAGGGGTTTAAGAACACAGTGGACAAGGGAGAGGCCTCTGGCCAGCAAGGGAGGAGTAAGAGAGATTGGTATTTGCAAGTGAATGAGAGATAGGATTTTGCGAAGGGAGGGGGCTTTCTGGAGGGAAGAGACTCAAGCAAAAGAGATTTGCAGAGACACTAAAGAGAGGTTTCGAGAGAGGGATGCCCCTGGGGGTCAGGAAGGAGTGGGAGACAGCTGGGAGTCCACAGAGAACAGGCAGCACAGAGATTAAGGACAGGAGTGAAGGTAGAGAAAGAAAGCCTGTATGTAAGGAATTTTTGAGGCTTTCCCAGTCTGGTGGCAGAGATTGTCTAGGTCCTGGAGGATGTTAATATTAAAAGTTCCATTTTCCTGCCAGTGGGAGCCATTATCTAGTCTGTACTGAGGCCATGCCATGTTACAGAGACCAAGTTTGGTGAGGTATTTTAAAGAGACATCCCAAAGGAGTAGTCTCTGAGGCCTGAGATTGGGAGGAGCCGATTGTGGGCAGAGAATAGAGAGAGAGAAAGAGCGTCCACTGACTCTTTCAACTATTCTGAGTAGAGTAGGTGTGAGACGTGAGGAAACCGATCGTTACCAGAGACCTCAGTTTTGGAGTAGTAGAGAGCAACCTGTCTAGGCGCCTAGACTTTTGTAGAAGTTCATAGAAGAAGGCTGCCCGGAGTAGAGACCTCCCAAACTGTGAACCTCAGAGAGAGTAGAGTAAGGGTGAGGGAAGGAGAGGAGCCTACCGAAGATTGGGAAAGAGCAGAAATTCCTGACCTTCTGCTCTGGCAGGAGTTCATGACAGGGTCAGGTAGCCAGCCAATCAACCTATGTCCACACAGCCAAACAGAATCAGGGAGCAAGCCTGGGACAAGCAGCCACTGCCCACTGCTTCCATGGTAGTAAGTTTGGCTGTTGGAGGGGGATTGTCCAGGCATCCAGTACCCTTTCCCGGGTTTCAGCACCAGAATGATAAAAAAATAATTAGACTGGGCACCGGTAGAAGTCGCAGACTTTATTAGAAGAAAGAAATAACCTGCCAAGGTGCCCTCTGGAGAGGAGAGAGAGGTGCACCGGTTACAGTCTAAGGGGGTGATTTATAGAAGTTTTAGAGGTGAATTCTGGTTGGATGTTTTTTGTTGCTAAGCCTCTGATGCACATATGGAGTGCTTGGCAAGTTGGAAAGTCCCTGTTGAAAGATTCTTTGTCAGGTTTATCTTCTGCAGCTTAACGGTCATCCAGACAGCTTTGTGTCCTTGAGGTCTGTTCACAATAGACGAGGATGGGAGTTTCTGTAACAAGAACATCCTGACCCACACTCCCAAACAATCTTAGAGGCAAGGGGTAGGGGTTGGTGGGAGCCTATACCTTAATTCTGACTGCACTTCCCAGAGATACCCCAAAGTTCACAGAAAGCTCAAGGAGATGCACATGCATGCAGCCTCCGCTGGGCCAGTCCTGTCCTTGCAGGGATTCTAGCAAGAGATCTGAGGCAGCAGACAAGCAGGGGGCGGGCATGGTGAATGGGTCCTGCTCTGAAGAGCTCACAATGAGAGTTTGGAAATGAGACAGACACACAGACAAGGAGCAGAAAGTTCCTCCAACACCTGGGCTGCTGGAAGAGAGGGCCCCATGGTCATCCAGTGGGACGGGCATCTGGAGCAGACCCCACAGCACAGGGGCATTTAGAAGAAGCATGCTAAGTGGGTGTAGCAACCAGGGCAGAAGGAGAGGAGGGGAAAGCAGGAGCATCTGCAGTGACAGAGAAGGAGCTCAAGAGACCCCCCCTCACCTGGCACCCCATGAGTCTCTCAGTTTGCAGGTCCAGTCCTAGAGACACCAGCAGAGGGCAGCATGAGGCTGCGGCTCTTCCACAACTAAACCCAATCACCTGAGAAAGGAGACTGTGCCCAGAGCCAATTCTCAAATAAGTCTAGCTGCTTCTCTCTTGGATCCAGGTTGGAGCTGAGTCGAGCTCCTGAGAAGGGAGTTCGGTCTCACATTTTAGGGGAGGACTGCAGTTCATTCATTTGTCAACTCGTATTCATTCAGTAGTTACTGAGAGTGACGTGGTCCCAGCCCTTTCAGAGACCCTGGGACTTCATAGTACAGCATAGTTTGTCATACTGATCCCAACAACTACGAGGACTTGTGCTTGGGTGGCACTTACTGCAGGCCAGTGCTGCCTGGATGCTGACTTCTATCAGTTCACTTCTTCCTCACAACGGCCCTGGGAGGTGGGCACTGTCAGCATCTCTGTTTCACCAGGAACGGAACTAAAGCACGCGTCTGTATGTGCTCAGTGCCTCACAGCTGCGATGTGCTGGAGCCAGGGCTTGACTCCAGGCCGTGTGTCTCCAGAATGCTCATAACGACTGCTATGTGGACACAAACAAGAAAGTGATCGAGATGATTTCAGATGTCTGTAATTGCTAATAAGAAAATAAAGCAGGGTGTTGTAATGATGACCGGTGTCAGGGTAACCCTGACCAAGTCCTGATTTCAAACTCACCAGCATTTGATCCTGGGCGTGTCACTTGGAGAAAATAGCCTCCATTTCCTGGGCTATCAACATGATGCTGTCTGTAGGTAGCAGCAAATGAGTAATTAGGCACAAAGATAATTTTCCATGTGTCTGTGGGTATCTGGAGAAAGCCAAAGGCCATGCCCTCAGGGAGGAAAATGATTAGAAATTAGCCTAGTGAGGCCACACTTCTAAAGCAGGTTCTGGGCTCAGGTGGAGGGGACAGCAGTCTGCACTGGATGCCCAAGTAATAGTACCTTCTACTGGAAGGTCTCATCAGTCCGTTACATCCCTGAGTGGGACACAGTGCTGTGTTATGTATGGCATGGGAAATGCCACTAGGTGAGCCCTGGATAGTGGTATCGAGGACTGTGTAATTGTTATTTGTAGGAAAATGGCAAGAGATTGGAATGCTTCCCTGATACAAGTCTTTGGTGTGGACTTTGGAACGCTAAGTCTGCCCCTGCAAGCACTGATAAGATTGTTTAAAGGAAGCATCTGATTCATATAGCCATTTCCTGCACACCTGAAAGGTTTTAGTTAATCATCTTTCTCTGCACCTGAACCCATGCTCTGCTAATTTAACCTATGCCCTGCTAATTTGATTGATGATTAAAGAAACAAATAAAGATGATGAGGCTGCAGAGACCTGGGCCGTCAGTCCTAGAGGCTGGGATTTCCCCTGCACCCATCTTCTCTCTATGCTGTGTCTTGTCTGTTTTCTCTTAAGTCCTGCAGTGCCTTCCTCTGTGCATACCCATTCCTGCGCTGGTCTCAAGTTATTTGTTTATTTCTCAGATTCAGACGTTGATATTAGGGTAATTATAGCTTTTTTTAAAGGGGGGTTGGGGAGATTTAACTGCATTGTCCAAGGCCTGTGCAGTTTGGCTGCTCTTGGACCTGTGTGATGGGGTGTGCCCTGGGATTGGGCTGGTGACTTGTCAGGGCACTTGGTGCAGAAGCAAAAGAGGAGTCAGGGGGCTTAAGCTTGCCACACGTCCCTTAACTGATGTACTTGTTTTTGTGACCAGGGAAACACCTCGGGGGATTATCGGAAGATTCTGCTGAAGATCAGTGGTGGCAACTACTGAGCAGTGACTGGTGGCTCCCTTCTGTCCACCTGCCAGCAGCAGTGATGACAGGAGAAGGCCAAAAGAATGTCTTTCTATTTCTCTCCAACCCCCAGCAGTCCTCGGGACCCCAGTTCTAACAGTTCGTAGAGCCCTGGCTGTGTCCCCCTCTTGGCCCGGTACCCCACTCGGTCTTGTCCTCCACTCAGTCCCGTCTACCACGCAGTCTTCCACTGCCTCCACCCATCCTGTATCTTGCTAGTGTCCAGGGACCTGGGCCCTTCTGGAACTTTCTCAGATGCCTTTTCAGCCCCGCCCCTCACAGCCTCTTGCTGCTAAAGTGGATGTTTTTTCCTGACCAGCACAGTCATTCCCCTTTGCTTGTAGCTGAGACACTCGGCTTCATGTAATAATATAATTTTAATGTTTATTTAGAGGTATTTTTCTTACAGTCATTGCCAGTCAGGTGCACACAAGTCTCTGCTGCCATGCACAGTGCGGGTGAGAGAGGTCGGTGGGGGAGCGTCGTTCCACACTGGGGAGCCAAAGGGGAGACCTTTAAGGGTAACCTTTGAATCTGGTGAGAATGTGTCATGAGCTTTGTTATTGCCAAGCTCACTGCACTTTAGAAAAGAAAAAAACGGAAAGCCTGGAAGCCATCAGTTTCTCCTTGCACATAAAAGGTGGAAAACAGAACTGGCTCCGGGCCAGTGACAAGGCTCCTTCTAATTGACATTATACCTTAAATCTGAATGTTGATGGCCAAAAGCTCTTTCTAAATTAAAGTCAGCCAACTCTGGAACATTCTGAAAACGTTTCCCTGGTTCCAGCTTGTGTTCTTCTGCTTCATGTTTGTGCCCTGTAGACCAGGGGTCCCAAACTTATTAGCCAGTGACACTTTATGTGACTCTAAATAGAAACTTGTGCACCGAAACCCCGAGCAGGAGCAATGTACAGGAACCGGGTATAGGGTTGTGAAGAAGGGATTCTCCTGAAGTGCAAGCCGGGCCCAGACACTAGGTGCAGGGACTGTGGTCACGTGTGGACACAGTGAACAGCCTGAGAGCAAGGTAGGAAGAGTGGAGTCCTTCACTCAGGTCCTGAAGGGCGGCACTAGCAGGAGGTTATGTGAGTGACAGCTGGGGTAGGCCTTATAGCCAGGTGCCTGAGAGGCTAAGGTCAGCACCTTCCCTGAGAACCCTGCAGTCTGCAAGGATGGTCCTGCTGTGGTCCTGGTGGCAGACTCCTGGCCCCTTGGTTGATGGTGTTAGCGGTGTATCTCAACTGCTGGACCACGAAAGAGTTAACCACTCTGATTTAAGAATTTTGTGACCGTGGTTAATTCTTTTGTGGACTGGTACGAAATTTTGGGCTAACCATTGGTTGTCTGCAGACTGCTGGTTGAAAATCACTGGTGTTAGAGTAGGGCCCGTCCAGAAGGGCAGAGTGTCTAGAAATCACATGTCCAGAACCTAGGGCTTGTCTTGCTGTTGAGGGGTCTCTGTTCTCTCCCTTTCTGATCTCCTATGCAGAAAGCTTAGGAAGGATAGAATCCAGAGACTGGGTTGTGAGATCAGCCTTCTGGGGACTGGCCTGGGGCCACATCTGAGTCTCTCCACAGGGTAAATGTATACTTGGCGATACCTCCTGATTCCACTGCCTCTTGGACGTGGGGAGAGGAGTGAATGACTCAAGGGGCATGGAGCAACCGTATGCCTGACTGTGGCCTGGTCTACTTAGGCCTGCCTCCCTGCTGGAGAATAGTAATGCAGGCCCTGGAAATGATGACAAGCCCTACATGTCACTTTATCTCTGCCTCAGTTTCCAATGTGGAGCCTCTGTTGTAAAGTACTATACCCCAGATGCTGAAAAGTACTGTACCAAACTTCTGCGGGTTTACATAGAAACACCAAGTCCAGTTGAATTTTGAAGGATTTTATTAAAGGAATAGATTTATTAAATATGCTGGCCGCATATGGCTGATAAGGGGCATTTGCAGACTCAAATCATGTGCACCAAATACATCTCAGTGGCTGGTTATATACCGTTGATAACTCACGAGCTGGGAAGAGCATGACATCATGGCACAAGCTTACAACATTTATTTAGGGGATATACAGAAACATTAAGACTTTCAAGTAACACAATCAAACATATTTACAATCTTTCAGGGTTCATTTTTCTGTCCTTGGCCCAGAGGTATGTTACTCTCAGGATTTCAAAAAGGGGGAAAAACTATAATCAATGCAGGGTGGTATGTAAATCCTGTCTCCCATTGAAAGAGAAGAAGTTTCTCAGTTAACCGTTATTTTAGTTTTAAAACTAAAGGACCCATTGTTCTTGCAAGCCAGAAACTTCTACATTCTTCTCCGTCCCTCCACAAGGGAAGGACGGGACAGGAAAGCCTGACCTTTCCTCTTAATATATCAATATTAATTTTGCTGTTTTTGGTACCTTACTACAATCCGCACTGGTTTTAGATGCTAAGTAGAATATTTTACTTAATTTACTGAAGAGCATGAGGCTGTTGTGTAGGGATACTAACTTATAACATGTAACAGATATTTAACAGACAGAATTAATAGCAATACTGTTCACTAGAGAAACAAATGTTACCGATCAATTTTCTATAAACTGCACAAACCTTTTGCAACTTACATAAAATTAATTGGCTTTTATAACAATTTACTTTTAGTCAGAACTCTTAATTTAAAAATTTTTAACCTTTAGTGACCATTAACCTGGCTTTCGTTTTATCCTAGTTTCCCCTTTTCCCCAAAGTCTGATTAAAAGGGAGTCCTTAGTGAATTTTTTCATGCATTTGCCGTATGTAGACCAACCAGCTTCTGGTTCTTTGTTGGAGTAGGGCATGCCTTCTACCTTGGCAGCAGTGGGAGTGGTCAGGATCACAGTGTGTAGACTATCCACGTGGGAGTGAGTCCTTGGATTATGTACTTCCTTACCCAGACTGAGTTTCCAGGCTGAAAAGGATGTACTGGATCTCCTGGCAATGCTGAAAGAACCTCTCGGACAGTCTTTTGAACAGCTTGCTCTATAACCTGTAAACTCCGCAAGTACTTAAGGAAGGAGTGGTCACGTTTCCTTTATGATTTGATTCATGCATTTTACTTGCCCTGAACCTTTTGGGGCCTGTGGACACAATGTAACTTCAAATTAGCTTCTAATTAATATTGGGATCCTTTCTTACTAGCTGTGAGACTTTGAATATAAATGCAGGCCTAACATTTGAATGGGCAAGTTAAACCTGAAAAGAATTTTATATAGCAACTTCCTAACCAATGTCACTGTGCCCCATTTTTAGAACAAAAAGCTTTTATTGACCTGTCAATTATTTTATTAAAGTCTATTTCTAAATGTTTACCTGGGAAAGCCCTTTTCTTCCTGTTTCTTTTTACAATTTCCTTACTTTGCTTAGTATCCACTTGGACATAAACCAAACACTCAAATATTATGCCTTCTATAATATATTCTAAGTCTGGCTTTTCTAATTATTCTTTTCCTATTGGCAAAATATTTTTCTAATTGGTTTTGAATAAACCTTTGGCAATAAGGGTCCTAAAAAAGCCCACTGGTTTTGGGTGGCATCTTTCAACTCATTTGAATTCCTGTGTTCTGATTTTGAGGCAGACTAGAAAAATATAAAATAAACAATAAAATTAAAACAGCTAATGTTAACAAATACTATAACAAGTGTTCTAATATAATAAAGTGACCAAAGCCTACTAGATTATCAAACAAAGTTCTAACCAATATAACAAGATTCAAAATAAAATTCTTACAGTCTTAAATGTCCTTAACGTTGTTAACGTAATTTGACTAAGTCCATGTTGACACTATTATTGCTTCATATTATTTGCAAATGTAACCCAATTCCCACTTCAGTCTGAGAAATGTCTGAAAGAGCAGGTGTCACACATATTCGGGAAAAGTCCACAAGGCACTGGAACTGTGATCACATTCCACACTCTGCAACTAGAGTCTAAGTCCTAATGACCACTGCTTCCATCTGGCAATGATTCAGGTAAAATGGAAAACCTGTCTGTAGCACATATGGAGACGGAGCTTTCGTTTTCTTTAAACTGGAGAGATGAACCCAGGGGAGACTTTCCCCTGAGGCTCTGCAACTGTGGTGTGATAAAGAGAACCTTGGGATACACTATTTTGGGCTGTCAGAGGTAGATTTGTCTAAATTAGGAGCAGGTCCCAGACTAAAATAGGCATGGGGCATTGAGACAAGAGGAATAAAGGAGACACTATATATTAAACAAAGCAACAGAAAATAAGACTGTCAATACAATAGAGCTCTTCGAGGGATAAATAAAACTCGAATATTAGGCAAGGCATAGTAAGTGGCCCTTGTGTTTACAAAAAATGAGATCAGTTTACCTGCTACTTGGAAGAAATATCCTAGGCTCGTCCACAGTGTCATGAGATGGGACCAATGGCACTGGGCACCTTTAACCTTCAGTGGCAAATCCTAGCAGACTGGGCAAGGTCAGGTCACAGGTAGCTGGAGGAGGGCTGGAAGAGACCGAACCCTCCATTTGAGGACCAAGGGGGCAGCTTACCTTCCAGTGTCCCTTTTTTCCACAGGAAAGGCATGTTTCTGGTGGTGGCTGATAATTCCGACAGGCTTTAGCTTAATGATCTTTCTTTCCACTCTTGAAGCAGGGCCCTGATGGAATTCTATAAAGTCCCTTTGGGGCGCTGGAGCCTTTAAGGGCGTATGCCAAGAGCTGATATTTTCCTGATCTCTTTTGGGCTCTGTTTGCCTTTTTGTTCCTTTCTTGGTCATTATAGACCTTAAAAGCCATGCTCAGTGTCCGTCAGAAGACGAGTGGATTAAAAAGCTTTGGTATATATATACTATGGAACAATATTCAGCCATAAGAAATGATGACATCGGATCATTTACAACAAAATGGATGTACCTTGATAACATTATACAGAGTGAAATAAGTGATTCAGAAAAAAAAAATCTGAGAACAGCATGATTTCATACATAGGTGGGACATTAAAGTGAGACTATGAGACATGGACAAGAGTGTGGTGGTCACGGGATGGGGGGAGGGAAGGGAGGGTGGAATAGGGAGAAGGGGAGGGGTACAGGGAAAACCAGATAGAAGGTGACAGAGGACAATTTGACTTTGGGTAATGGGTATGCAGCACAATTGAATGATAAGATAATCTGGAGATGTTTTCATTGTACATATGTACCCTGACTTATTGGTGTCACCCCATTAAAGTTAAAAAAAAAAAGCCATGCTCAGAAGATCTCGCTGAGGGGTTTGAGGGTCCATATCTGTTTATATAAACTTTTGGAAAAAAACAAAAACAGTATTATTAGCTGGATCAAATAAAAGAGGGTAGAGGTTTGCAAAAGAAACAGGTTTGATGTCTCCTTAGGATTCTGGAGTCTCTCAACTGCTGAATAACTCTGTACATTAGCATTTAGAAGAAAATTTTAACAATACTGTCTCAAAATGATAATAAACTAAACATTACATAAAAATATATTAATAATTATTACATATTTTCTAATATTTAAACCAAGATTTCAATATTACAGGGCTATAAAACAGCAAATAAAAAGGAGAATGAACAAAAGGCCTTTGAAATAATATATACATTTCTAACATGGAAAATACTTTTTACACAATAAGGGATCTTTGGAACAAACTATCCAGTTGGCAAAGAGATACTAACACTCTTTTAACCCACAGTAATTTACACTATTAAGTCAATATGAGGGTTGGGGTACCAAGGGGGAAGCAGACTCCAGGAACTGGGAGAGAAGCCTACCACTTTTAACTTTTTTTTCCTTCCGTTTGTCCTGCATAATCCAATCCACTACTTGTAACTAACTGCCTTGCTTTGAGCAGCTAATTAAAATACAAATTTTACAAAATTACTTTCCCAATAATGGGTTGCTTTAGCCTACATGAGGTTTTTAATTTCTCTGCAATTCCCTGAAAATCCTTTTATAATTTTCTGCTATTATGGCTAAAGTAGTGGCTCTCCCCCATGAACTCCACGTCTCCAACATCAGAGACAATCATGAAACTGAGAGACTTGAAGGGGATCCAACACCCACCTCGGCCCTGTGGGAGTGAGTTGGAATCCTTTTTATAATTTTATACACTAGTGGAGGGCAACAAGCCATCACTCTAACCCATCGAGGGCCTGTCTGTGATAATTCTATTTCCAATAACACTGGGGAACAATTTTTTTTTTATTTTCTGCTGCATGAGGGTTTAGAACTTTTTCTATATACATATGCATCGTTGATTCCAAATCTGAAATCTGTTTTTTAGTGCATGCTCTAATTATTATGCAATTTAAATTTCTTTTTGTTAAGTTAATGGCATGCATTGATTTTTAAATTGGAGTTAAAGGGCAATTACATAATTGTAGTTGTTTTTAAATGTAAAAAATTATTTGATAAAAACACCGGCTTATTTTGTCTTAAGATTGAACCATGGCTTCTTCGAGTAGGCATAAATGTAAGAATAGTCCTGACACCTTCTGTTATGTATGTGGCTGTTACACACTTCAACGTCAAAGGTGCAATATTTCATCATTTGTGGCACATGCATAGAGTGCCTATTTTCAAGTTCCCCTTGGCTATCAAGACAAGAATTGGGCTCCTCATATTGTGTGTCATAATTGTGAGGAAATGCTTCGTTACTGGACAAAAGGAAAATGCAAAGGAATACCTTTTGGTATCCCCATGGTTTCGCGTGAACCTAAGGACCACAGCAGTGACTGTTATTTCTGTCTGATCTATACAAAGGGCATAGGCAAGAAAAAACAGCATAAGATTACATATCTTAATATTCTTTCAGCAATAGGACCTATCCCACACTCTGAGACACTCCCGGTTCCAGTTTTCAATGGTTTTCTTTCTTCTAAGGACGAAGAACATAAACATGGTGATCAAGTGTATTTTGATAAGATACATGAGGAAATGGTTGTAGAATCTGAAGGCTCTTTTTCTGATGCCAAGCAGTCATTAACCCCTCAGCAGTTTAGCCAACTCAAATTGAATGACTTAGTAAGAGATTTGGGCCTATCAAAGAAAGCAGCTGAGTTATTAGCCTCCAGGCTTCAAGAAAAGAATGTACTTCACCAGTCAGCTAAAGTATCCCATTTCAGGAAGCATGAACAAATTTTTGTGGACTATTATTCCGAAGACAAACACTTTGTTTACTGTCATGATATCAGTAGTCTTCTCAGCCAGCTAGGTGTTACCACTTACAGTCCAACAGAATGGTGGCTATTTCTTGACAGCTCTAAACAGAGTCTGAAATATGTTCTCCTACACAACGGTAATGTTTATGCAGTGGTTACAATTGATAATTCAACTCATCTGCAAGAAGATTATAATGACATAAAAATTGTCCTTGCCTTACTGAAGTATGAGAAGCATAACTGGATCATTTGTGTGAATCTTAAAATGGTAAATTTCCTGCTAGGACAACAGAGAGGTTTCAAAAAGTATCCTTGCTTTCTGTGTTTGTGGGACAGCTGAGCTCGGGAGAAACACTGGACACAGAAGGAGTGGCCGAAACATGAAGCTCTGGAAGTAGGGATACAGAATATTGTGAATGAACCTGTAGTTAATCAAGACCGGATCATTTCTTCCCTACTTCATATTAAACTTGGCTTAATGAAGCAGTTTGTTCAGGCTTTGAATAGAGAAAGTGAATGCTTTCAACATATTATTTCTGCTTTTCCTGCCTTGTCTTTTGAGAAGATAAAAGTAGGTGTATTCGATGGACCTCCAATTTTAACTCTCATATGTGATGAAGAATTTGCCAGGAAGATGAATAAGGAGGAGAAAGCAGCATGGCAGTGTTTTGTGGCAGTTACAAAGAACTTTCTTGGCAACAAAAAAGCAGAAAACTATGAACTTCTGTTTCAAAGGATGCTGTTAGCTTTCTGCAACATAGGATGTAACATGAGTGTTAAGATTCACTTCCTGAACAGTCATCTTGATAAGTTTCCCGAAAATCTTGGAGCTGTTAGTGATGAGCAGACTACTGCTGGAGCATCAAATGAGATTGTCCTCAACAAGTACACAAACGCAAGAGCTACAGACGCAAATTATTGCCTGAATAGAAGTTAAATAATTTTTGCGTCAATTTTATGATTAAAATAAGTGTTTTAATATGTTCTATTTTGAAATTATAGACAAATTCTGATGCAATCATATCTTTTAGTGTATTGGTGTATTTATTACATTATATAAATTATTATATTTTCACAAAGATGATGCCCAAGAAGACATTCTATTTTATTATGTTAAATTAAATCTTAAAAATATTACAGTAAGATGAAAACCTAAAATCTTGAATTGCAAATAAACTGTAACTTACTGAGAAAAACTAATATCAGATTTGAGATCAGCACATTTGAATTAGGTAAGAACTAGTGTTTTCATGGATGCAACAAAAATTTTGTTCCCCAGTGTAATCCCATTATTCATGATTCTATTACTCATTTTGGAGTTGCAATATATTTCAAAGAACTGATACCTTGCAAGGTCCACACCCATAATTTGTTAAGTTCTAAATCCTTTTTCTTTTCTCTAAGATTTTTCTAAAGCAAAGTTTAAAGTTTTAACACTATTCCTACCCTGTATATTCCAAATCAGCAAAACTTCTTTTGATCAGTAGGTGGATATCTGGTTATTATAACTAGTTTCTATTCTATATTTCCTCTAGTCACTGCACCTTTACTCTAGTGCCCTTCTTCCCACCATTCTGCACACAGCACGTCCCGGCCCTGCCTTCTGCTTTTCTCACCAAAACCGCTTATTTGCCAGCCCTTCACTCCAGAGGCTGAAGAAACACTTCCCTTTCTATTGAGGGCTCCCAAAACCACTGACTCATTCGAGTTTCCTAGAATCAAAGGTTTTTACCTCACCAGCCTTTTTTCCATATTTAATGTCTTGGGCACTGATTTATAAAATTGAAGCTGTCGGGAGAAGGCAGGAATTTAGCACACCAATAAAAGACAAGAAAGATAAGACAGATAATAACTAGCATCTAGAACAGTGGTTCTTAACCTGGGTTCTATCAAACCCAAGGGGTTCGATGAGTCGGTCTCAGGGGTTTGGAGAAGCCTCTGATGCAGAGGCCAGAATAAAGTAATACTGTAATTTGTTGCAAGTTCATGCACTTTGTTGGTTTTGTTCTTTGAGCACGGCTCATTTTGTGCATCAGTAAAAAAACATATACCTATGTCTTGAATTTGGAAAAAAAAATCATATTTTATTTATCACTAAAGAAGGGTTTGGTGAATGCACATATGAAACTGGTGGGTTCAGTACCTCAAAAAAGGTTAAGAACCACTGATCTAGAATAAAGGATGTTTGACTATAGAGGATACAAGACAAGAAATAGGAACGAACAGAAGAGAATAATTTTTTCAGGGGAGAAATCAGACAGAGTGCCCTAAAGGTCTTGGATCTTAGACCAAAGAGCATAAACAATTCATCATTTAAGATTGTCTTCTAGTCAGAAACTTTTTATTTTTACACAAAAACTTAAGCAGGCCTTAAAAACAGACACATTTAAACGTTAAACAATTTAAAGACTTTACATACACAGATCACAAATCAAGAAATTTAAATGAGCGCACTCTACTTATTCTAATATTTCTGACAAAGAGACAAAACAGATTACTTACTATTTACACAACTCAATAGACAAGCGAAGGGTTCCCCCTAGTGGCCTTTCAGGTGCACACAGGCCACATCCCTTACATATTAATTCTCTTAGGGGTTTAGACAGAAACAATAAAAACAAAGACTGAGATTTCAACAAACACAAAGGTGTCACTGAAAGTCCTGAGATGAAATTGATCAGCTCAGTATCAACTCAGTCCCTACTTAGGTCTTTTCCCAAGAGCACCCCAAATGTGGCACCACCAAATGTCCCCACTCAGGTCTTTCTTTCAGAACACTAGATGCCTCCAGAAGTTCAGGATCTCAACTCAGTCCCCACTAATTGTATTCCTAGAGCATGAACAAATGTGCAAACAAAAATAGATGGCTCCGAAAGCCCTACGCAGAACTGGTCAACTCAGTTCCCAGTAATTTTCTTTCTAGAGTATGACTAAATGTGCAAACACAAATGGACACCTCTGGAAGCCCGCTTTCCAGAGTACAACCAGATGCATCCCAGATAATCCTAAGGCAGGACCCAAACTCTCCACCAACGTCTCAGTTTTGGAGAGTCCAATCCAGACAGATTAGTTCCAAACAGCAAAGCAGAAGATTGGCCCTACCTACACCTCTGGAGTTACAAACAGCAAAGCAGATTTGCCTTACCTACTTATCTCCTGAGTTACAAATCAGCAAAGCGACAAATCTACCCTACCTATATCCTAGTCCCAAACAGATTGACCAGTACCAGTCCCAAACAGAAGTCAGTAAAGCAAAAGAGTTGCTTTACCTACCTCCTTGATTTCTCTGCCAAATTGTCCAAATTGTCGAATTTGGGAACCGGGAGGCATCTGCCAAAGAATTGTCCGAACCCTACAGAAAGATGGGAAGCCCTGAAAATGTCTCAGGTGGTACCTCTACTCAAGATTCAAGTGGGGTTGGGCAGCTCCCTGGAGAGACCGTCCGATTTGGGATGTCTACACCAGGTGATGCAAAACACCGGAGCCCCGCGTTGGGCGCCAAACATTGTAAAGTACCATACTGTACCTCACTTCTGTGGGTTTACATAGAGACACCAAGTCCAGATGAATTTTGAAGGGTTTTATTAAAGGAGGAGATTTATTAAATATGCTGGCCGCATATGGCTGATAAGGGGCATTTGCAGACTCAAATCATGTGCACCAAATACATCTCAGTGGCTGGTTATATACCGTTGATAACTCACGAGCTGGGAAGAGCATGACATCATGGCACAAGCTTACAACATTTGTTTAGGAGGTATACAGAAACATTAACATTTTCAAGGTAACACAATCAAAGATGTTTACAATCTTTCAGGGTTCATTTTCCGTCCTTGGCCTAGGGGTATGTTACTCTCAGGATTTCAAAAAGGAGAAACTACAATCAATGCAGGGTGGTATGTAAATCCTGTCTCCCATTGAAAGAGAAGTTTCTCAGTTAACCTTTATTTTAGTTTTAAAACTAAATGACCCATTGTACTTGTAAGCCAGAAACTTCTACATTCTTCTCCCTCCCTTCCCCAAGGGAAGGACGGGACAGGAAAGCCTGACCTTTCAGCTTTTTGGTACCTTACTACACCTCTTGACTAATCCTAGCATGCTTGGCTGAGATGTTCCTCACCTAAGAGGCCCCTTGCCTTTTGAAGTCAGATGTGACCTATCTGGTGGGATGGACTACTTCACATTGCATAATGTCCATGAACTCATTCTGACCCCATAGCCTCCAGAGTTGAGCCCAGGCCTACATTCAGTCTGCTCTAATGTGATAGAAAATGTCCTGAGACATTAGCTTGCCCTGTTGTCTATACCAGAGGTGTAGCGGGACAACCTGGTGGCCCACAGGCACTAGCTGACCTGCACTGAATTTACTTTGGTCTCCAAAGAGTCTTTTTATTTTTAACTTTATTTATTGATTTCTATTTTATTTATTGAGTGAGAGAGAGGTAGGGCAAGAGAGACAGAAAGAACAGCTGCTCCAGCATGTGCCCAGAGCAGAACTCTGACCAGCAACCTCTGTGCTCTGGGAGGACACTCCAACAAACTGAGCAATTTGGCCAGGATTTCTTTTTTCTTCTCTTTTTTTATTGATTAATTTTAGAAAGTCTAAGAGAAGAAGGGAGATAAAGAGTAGAAAGAAAGAAGCCATTCATTTGATGTTCCACTTAGTTATGAATCCACTGGTTGCTTCCCCAGTGTGCCCTGACAGGAAATTGAACTCACAACCTTGGTGTTTTTATTTATTTATTTATTATTATTAATTTTAATGAGGTGACACCAATAAATCAGGGTACATATGTACAATGAAAACATTTCCAGGTTATCTTATCATTCAATTGTGTTGCATACCCGTCATCAAAAGTCAAATTGTCCTCTGTCACCTTCTATCTGGTTTTCCCTGTTCCCCTCCCCACCCCCCCTATCCCACTCTTCCCTCCCTCCCCCCATCCCATAACCACCACTCTCTTGTCCATGTCTCATAGTCTCACTTTTATGTCCCACCTATGTATGAAATCATGCTGTTCTCAGTTTTTCCTTTTTTCTGATTTACTTATATCACTCCGTATAATGTTATCAAGATCCATGCATTTTGTTGGAAATGATCTGATGTCATCATTTCTTATGGCTGAGTAATATTGAATAGTATATATGTACCAAAACTTTTTAATCCATTCATCCTCTGATGGACACGGACACTTGGGCTGTTTCCAGATCTTCGCAACTGTGAACAATGCTGCCACAAACATGGGGGCGCATTTCTTCTTTTCGAACAGTGCTATGGTGTTCTTAGGGTATATTTCTAAAAGTGGGATAGCTGGGTCAAAAGGCAGTTCGATTTTTAATTTTTTGAGGAATCTTCAAACTGTTTTCCACAGTGGCTGCACCAGTCTGCATTCCCACCAGCATTGCAGGAGGGTTCCCTTTTCTCCACATCCTCGCCAGCACTTATTCTGTGTTGTTTTGCTGATGAGTGCCATTCTGACTGGTGTGAGGTGATATCTCATTGTGGTTTTAATTTGCATTTCTCTAATGATTAGTGATGTTGAGCATTTTTTCATATGCCTATTGGCCATCTATATGTCCTCTTTGGAGAACTTTCTATTCATTTGTTTTGCCCATTTTTTGATTGGATTGTTTGTCTTCCTGGTGTTGAGTTTTATAAGTTCTTTATAAATTTTGGTTATTAACCCCTTATCAGACGTGCTGTCGAATATGTTCTCCCATTGTGTGGTTTGTCTTTTTATTCTGTTCTTATTGTCTTTAGCTGTGCAAAACCTTTTTAGTTTGATATAGTCCTATTTGTTTATCTTGCCTTTTATTTCATTTGCCCATGGAGATAAATCGGCAAATATATTGCTGCTACAGATGTCGGAGAGCTTGCTGCCTATGTTTTCTTCTAAGATGCTTATGGTTTCACGGCTTACGTTTAAGTCTTTTATCCATTTTGAGTTTGTTTTTGTGAATGGTGTAAGTTGATGGTCTAGTTTCATTTTTGTGCAGGTAGATGTCCAATTTTCCCAACACCATTTGTTAAAGAAGCTGTCTTTACTCCATTGTATATTCTTTCCTCCTTTGTCAAATATCAGTTGTCCATAAAGGTGTGGGTTTATTTCTGGGTTCTCTGTTCTGTTCCATTGATCTATGTGCCTGTTCTTATGCCAGTACCAGGCTGTCTTGAGTAGAATGGCCTTGCAGTAAACCTGGATATCCAGAAGAGTGATACCTCCAGCTTTATTTTTTCTTTTGAAGATTGCTGAGGCTATTCGTGTTCTTTTTTGGTTCCATATAAATTTTTGGAATATGTGTTCTATATCTTTGAAGTATGTCATTGGTATTTTAATTGGTATTGCATTGAATTTATAAATTGCTTTGGGTAATATGACATTTTAATGATGTTTATTCTTCCTAGCCATGAGCATGGTATATGCTTCCACTTGTTTGGATCTTCCTTGATTTCTTTTATCAATGTTTTATAATTTTCCAAGTACGAGTCTTTAACCTCCTTGGTTAAATTTACTCCTAGGTACTTTATTTTTTTGGCTGCAATAGTGAAGGGGATTGTTTCCTTAATTTGTTTTGCTGACAGTTCATTGTTTGTATATAGAAATGCCTCTGATTTCTGAGTATTAATTTTATATCCTGCCACCTTGCTGAATTCATTTATCAGGTACAGTAGTTTTTTTGACTGAGAGTTTAGGGTTTTCTATATATAATATCATATCATCTGCAAATAATGACAGTTTTACTTCTTTTTTTCTAATTTGGATGCCTTTTATTTCTTCTTCTTGTCTTATTGCTGTAGCTAGGACTTCCTGAACTATGTTGAATAAAAGTGGTGAAAGGGGGCACTCTTGTCTGGTTCCTGATCTTAAGGGGATTGCTTTTAATTTTTGTCCATTTAGTATGATGTTTGCTGTGGGTTTGTTGTAGATAGCCTTTATCATGTTAAGGAATGTTACCTGTATTCCCACTTTACTGAGAGTTTTGAGCATGAATGGGTGCTGGATTTTATCAAATGCCTTTTCTGCATCTATTGAAATTATCATGTGATTTTTGTCCTTCCTTTTGTTTATGTGATGAATCACATTGATTGATTTGTGAATATTGAACCAGCCTTGCCTCTCCAGAATAAATTCCACTTGATCATGGTGTATGATTTTTTTCATATATTGCTGGATCTGGTTGCCTAATATTTTGTTGAGAATTTTAGCGTCTAAATTTTTCAGGGATATAGACCTATAATTTTCTTTCTTTGTGTTGTCTTTGCCCGGTGTTGGGATCAGAATTATGCTTGCCTCTTAAAAGGAGTTTGGAAGTCTTCCTTCCTCTTGAATTTTTTGAAATAGCTTGAGGAGGATAGGAGTTAGTTCTTCTTTGAATATTTGGTAGAATTCACTTGTGAAGCCATCAGGCCCAGAACTTTTCTTTTTTGGGGAGTTTTTTGATAACTGTTTCGATCTCATTTGTTGGAATTGGTCTGTTTAGGTGTTCTGATTCTTACCGATTGATTTTTGGAAGATTATATGATTCAAGATATTTGTCCATTTCACCTAGGTTGTCTAATTTTTTGGCATAGACTTCTTCATAGTATTTTCTTACAATGCTTTGTATTTCTGTTGTGTCAGTTGTTATTTCTCCACTGTCCTTTCTAATTTTATTTATTTGAGTCCTCTCTCTTTTTTTCTTGGTGAGTCTAGTTAAAGTTTCATCAATCTTGTTTACCTTTTCAAAGATCCAGCTTGGTTTCATTGATCCTCTGTATTGTTTCCTTAGCCTCTGTGTCATTTATTTCTGCTCTGATCTTTATTATTTCCTTCCTTCTACTTGTCCTGGGTTTTATTTGTTGTTGTTTTTCTAGTTCTTTTAGATGCAGGGTCAGGTTGCTTATTTGAGCTTTTTCTAGCTTCTTATGATATGCCTGTAGTGCAATGAACTTCTCTCTCAGAACTGCTTTTGCTGTGTCCCATAAATTTTGAGTTGATGTATGCTCATTATCATTTGTTTCTAGAAACTTTTTTATTTCTTCTTTGATCTCATTGTTAATCCATTCATTATTTAATATCATGCTATTTAGTTTCCAAGTGTTTGGGTATTTTTCAGTTTTTCTTTTGTGGTTAATTTCTAGTTTCATGGCATTGTGATCAGAGAATATGCTTGATATGATTTTAATCTTCTTAAATTTATTGAGACCATTTTTGTGTCTTAACATGTGGTCTATCCTAGAGAATGTACCATGAGCACTTGAGAAGAATGTATATTCTACTGCTTTAGGGTGAAAAGTTCTGAAGATATCTATTAAATCAAGTTGATCTAGTGTATCCTTTAAGTCTGCTGTTTCTTTATTAATTTTCTTTCTTGAGGATCTATCTATTGTTGTTAGTGGGGTATTGAAATCCCCTACTATGATAGTATTGCTGTTAATCTCGCCCTTTATATCCATCAAAGTCTGCTTTATGTATGTCGGGGCTCCTATATTTGGTGCATAGATATTTATAATAGTTATATCTTCCTGTTGAATTGTTCCCTTTATCATTATGTAGTTTCCTCCTTTATCTCTTACTACAGCCTTTGTTTTAAAGTCCCTTTTTGTCAGATATAAGTACTGCTACCTCGGCTTTTTTTTCATTTCCATTTGCATGAAATATTTTTTTCCATCCTTTTACCTTCAGTCTATGTGCATGTTTTGTTTTATGGTGTGTCTCTTGTAGACAGCATATGTATGGGTCCTGTTTCTTTATCCACGCAGCTACCATATGTCTTTTAATTGGATCATTTAATCCATTTACATTTGTTATTATTGATATGTATTTGTTTATTGCCATTTTTTTTTTAAAGCTGTATTCTTTTTTTGCTTTATTCTTTCCTCCCTTTGAACTGTTCACAACAGGTCCCTTAGTGTCTCTTTGCAGAATTGGTTTGGTTTTAATAAATTCCTTGAGGCTTTCTGTGTGTGGGAAGCTCTTATTTCTCCTTCAATTTTAAACGTTAGCCTTGCTGGATAGAGTAGTCTTGGTTGTAGGTTCTTGTTCTGCATGACTTTGATTATATCTTGCCATTTCCTTCTGGCCTCAAGTGTTTCTGTTGAGAAGTCCGATGTCATCCTTATGAGGGCTCCTTTGTAGGTGATAGCCTTTTATTCTCTAGCAGCTTACAAAAATTTTTTTTATCTATTAACTTTGGCATTTTAACTATGATGTGTCTTGGTGTAGATCTTTTTGGGTTTCTCTTTAATGGAGTTCTGTGTGCTTCTTGACCATGTGGAATGTTTCCCAGCCTCAATTTAGTAAAGTTTTCTGCTATGATTTGATTGAACAGTTTCTATTTCCTGTCCTCTCTTCTCTTCTTCAGGAACCCCTATGGTGTGAATGTTGTTTCTCTTCATGTTGTCACAGAGCTCCCTTAGAGTTTCCTCACATTTTTGAGTCTCTTTTCCTTTTTCTTCTCTGCTTCTATGCCTTTGTTTATTGTGTCCTCTAACTCGCTAATTTGATCCTCAGCGTCATTCATCCTGTTTTTAATTCCTTCCATTGTGGTCTTCAGTTCTGATACTGTATTTGTCATTTCTGTCTGATTCTTTTTTATTATTTTAATTTCATTTTTTATACTTGTTATCTCTTTATTTAGGTGTTCATAATAACTATCCATTGTTGCTCTAATTTCTTTGAACATCCTATCATTATTCTAAATTCTGCTTCTGGTAAATTGGTTATATCTGGTTCATTCAGGTCCTTCTCCGGGGATTTCTCTTGATTCATTTGGTTTCCATTCCTCTGCCTGCCCATTTTATCTGTGTATAAGCAAGTTGTGGCCACTGGAGTCCAGTAGGTGTTCCCTTTGTGTTCTCTAGGTGTGGTCTATCTGAAGGCCCGCCACCCCCTCTGCCACTTCCTAGGGCGGTTGGGTATGGGCATTGACAGCACCGGCCGACTGCAGCTGTTGCTTTGATTTCCACCTCTCCTCCGCGGGAGGGGCTGTCACAAGCCACAAGCCTCAGCCCCAAGGGTAGAGGTGAGCACCTTTGCTCAGCTGGGGACCCAGCCTGTTTCCGGGCTTCCGCCCAGCACCTGTGGTCAGAGCCTGCTTGCTAAAGTTTTGCGGGTTGGGCAGAGCTTTTGACATGCTTTCAGCTGTGAGCCTTTGCCCGTCAGGAGCTTTAGCCCCGCCCTCGAGGCCAGGTCCCTCCTGCGCAGGGTCGCAAACCATGGTTTATTGGGCCGGTTGTGTTTGCTGGCTTGTGCTCAGCTCCGAGCTTCCGCTTGTCTGGGGCTCTACCCCGCCCCCACGTTCAGAGCCAACTCTGGCGCAGGCAGGATGGCAAACCGCGGTTTCTCCTGCCGGGCTGGGCTGGTGGCGTGAGCTCAGCCGCAAGCCCCCGCCCATCCCTGGTCCTAGCCCCGTCCCTGCAGTCAGGGCCTGCTTGCGCAGGGTCGCACCTCTGCCCCTGCTGGGCTAGACCGAGCTCACACCAGCTGGGCCTCCGCCCACGCCAACAGAACCACGTTTCAGCATCCTGCCGCCACCATCCCTTCAGCAACCCTCAGCAGAGTAAGAAAGGCCCTAACTCTTCATACTGTAGGTCTGGGAGTTCCCTCCTTCTAAGCAGCTCTGCTCTAATTGCTGCGGGAGAGCTTTTTTGGCTAGTGTCCTGTCTCCCTTTGCTGGTATTGCTAGTTCCAGGGGAAATATTCATTTTCGATTAGGGAAGTGACTTATCCCAAGGGTTAGGGTAGCTGTCCCTCAGTGTTTGTCCCTGTGCCTTCAGTCCACACTCTCTTCCCGCTGCTCTGGTCCTCTCCTCTGTCCCCATTACCAGGAGCCCCAAGTGCATGGTTGTGAGAGAGGTTTTCTGCGCTGTCCCTTTAAAAAGAATCTTGGGTCTGAGAAAACTGTCTCTTTCTCACAAACAGTATCCTCACTTGCTTCACAGCTCAATACTGTCCAAACGCCTCTTCTAGGCTCTGGCACTGCAGGCTGGGGCTTGGTTCCTGGGACCCAGGTCCCTCCCTCTTCACCAAACTCTCCTCCCGCCACGCTGGTCTCTCCGGGCTGCCATTTGCTCAGAGGAGCTGGGCAGCCCTCTTTGCGTTTTTGCTATTCCTACCAGTCTCAATGTGGCTTCTTCTGTGTTCCTTGGTTGAAGAGTCCACTTAGTTTAGTTCAAAGTTGGTTTATCCAGATGATGGTTCTTAAAATTGAGTTATAATCCACTTTGGTTCTGGGAGTTGGAAGTTGGTACGTCCGTTTACTCCATTGCCATCTTGCTCCCCCAACCTTGGTGTTTTGGGATGACACTGCAATGTTTCTTATTGACAAAAATATTTATGTGGGCACGTCAGAAATCAGTCCCAAGTCTCCTGAAATCAGGGTTGAACAGCTGCGTTGCTAAATTTTCTTTAAAGCTCTTGCTACTCAAAGTGGTCTGCAGATCAGTAGTGTTTAACATCACTGGTCAGCCTGTGAGACAAGCTGGACCTTGGACCTGCTCCACACTCTCTGAATCAGAAATCGTGTCACAACCCACCTCAGGGTCAAGTTGGAGAAGTGCAGGATGCATCACTGGCAGTTAACTACCTTCCAGCAAAGCCATACTCACATAATGCATTAATGATAGTTGACAAAGTTGCTTTGCCTAGAAGATTCCTCTTAAATTTACCATTCCATTTTTATATTAGGTACCATGCAAAATCATCCATACTCTTTTTAGAGATGAAACTGAGGTCCTGGAAGGTGACAAACTTGTCTAAATTCCTGTGGTTCCATCCCAGGGTAAACCGCACATTCGTCTCAGTGAGTAGTATAATACGATTTAATTACAAATAGTATGATTAATACTATCATTAGTGTGCATGGTGATTTTAGGTAATTATTATGCTTTATATGCTCTCATGTATTAGAGAAAAATTTAATGAGCCAAGACTGGCCTTTTATAGTTATTTTTGCTTAGGAAGACATTTAGAAACTTAGTTCACGTGCAGCACACAAGTCTAAAGTTGTGAGTGACGTTGGTTCCTACACACCTGATTAGGGCACACTTCCCTACTTTGTATTAAAGATGGATTTCCTCTCCTTCATCAATAGCTAAGTCAGGATTTCAACCGTAGAGGCAATTTTTACTGATATCTCCTACTAGAAACATACCATGCATGCAGGTACAAAGGAAAGGTAAACTTCTTTCATGACAATGTCCCTGAACAGTATTAGCTGTATGTCAATGATGTTGTCCTAATCCAAACTTATGACTTACTGCAAGCAGAAATGAGGCAATCAATATACTCAATTTATAGGAAAGCTTAGGAATCATCTTAAAATGCTTGTTTAGATAGAGATTGAAAATACAGTATTTTAAATAGGATTTTCACATGTCCACTGTGGAATTGGAATATAGATCTCTTCTTCATAGAAAGAAATGAAAATGATAACTATAGACTCTCATTGTCCAACCTTGATGAACAGGGAACCGGAATTTCCAGTTTGATGTGGAAAAGTGACCGTGCAGAAAGAAGGGCCTCACAGACTTCAAATATATCACTCAACTGCTCCCCTGGCGCATATGTGTGTGTGTGTGTGTGTGTGTGTGTTATAGATACATTTTTTTGGTCTGTGTTGATAAGAGCAGGATATATAACACAACCCAGGATGCTAAACTAAGAGGTTGAATTAACAAGGCACCATTAATATGATTGTCATGAATTCCCTTGGAAGAGCCATACTTTTTAAAATCTAAGCTGGATTGCCATTATATTAACTGTAAACTATTTTACCTTACCGAAAAGCAACCCCTAAGAAGAGAACAGAGGGAGACTCAGATTTGTGGACACTGATCTCCACCAGAAACAGTGCTCTTCCAGGGCTGTGTTCTTCCATGGGGCCTTATTTTAAGGTTGGACCCATGAATGTTTGCTGAGAACACACAGCATGCCCTCCTGCAGCAAACTACCCCAGTGCTGTGGACGCAGGTGCACCCTAGCAATTTATAAAACATGCTACATGAGACTATTTATCAGGGGCACTGACCAGTTTTCCCTTGGACAGCCAAATAAAAATTAATATTAGCCAACATAATAGCCATATAGTGTTAAGGAATAAAAATACCTGTTTTGACTGATGAGCAAAAAATATAATTTTTGGTGTGCCACAAATTTTAGTAATTAGTTTTTGTGCCATGAAAAATGTTGAAAATTGGTACTCTACTACATCATGCGAGGAAAATAACGCATGTTCTCTAAGGAACAAGCAGGTGAGCATTCATGGGTCCCAGTGGTGACAAGAGTCATTCCACAGGGGTTAGGGGACAGTCAAAAGCTGTCCTGCCTCAACTGGCCAATAGTAATAAGGGATGACCAGGTAAACGGGAGGGAGAGGCAGTAACAGACTGGGACACCCACGCATGAGCGTTTCTAGAGCAGGAATAAACCAGAGCTGAGGGGAGACATCTACAGAATGTGGAGAAGGGAACCAAGAGCAGGAGTATAAAAAGGACATAGACATCCAGTCGGAGAACTGAGAAATGTGGTCCTACCAATCAGCCCTCTGCTTCTGAGACAAGAGCACACTAAATGGGTTCTGCCTTCTTCACATCAATACTGGAATGGCACTGGAACATGAAATCCAAGTTTCCGTCCCTTGCTCCATAAACACTGATAGAACACCTGCATGCAACGCAAGGGGGCAGGTGCCACAGGAAAAATAAAGCTGTCGGAGATGTGGTCCTGGCTTGAAGGAGTGTTCGAGCGGTGGCCATCAGACCCTGCACCCTACATAGCTCTGTGTCCATGGGGCCACAAGGAGGGAAGGTTCACTCTGCTGGCAGGATCAGGGACGGCATTCTCCAATTCTCTCCTCTGGGTGTCAGCATGTCCTTCGTGCCTTTATGCAACTGCTCAGCCTGCCTTGTTCCTGCACTTGCTGATCTTCCTTGTCTCGCCTGGTGGTGTGAGAAACGGAAGCTTGAGAGGGGAAGCCCTTGCCCACTGGTGCTAACAAATGAGTGTGGGACTGATGTGTTGTGGACGTGTCACTCCGCCCTGTTCAGAAAGGTGGAAGATTTTGGGAAAGGAGACCTAGGATGGTGGGGGTATGGGTAAAGTTGTTAGTCACAGCGTGGGCACAAAGGTATACCAACAAGTGCCTAACTTGTGGTGGCGCAGTGGATCAAGCGTCGACCTGGAACGCTGAGGTCGCTGGTTTGAAACCCTGGGCTTGCCTGATGAAGGTACATATGGGAGTTGATGCTTCCTGCTCCTCCCTTCTTCTCTCTCTCTCTTTCTCCTCTCTCTAAAAATGAATAAAATCTAAAAGACAAACAAATGAAAAGCATACACAAAACAAAAAAGGATAAGCCAACAAGCAAATTCATTACGTGGCTTAACCCACATGATAGGGACAGAACACCAATACAGCCAAGGACTTCAAGCAGGAGGCTGGAAGCCCTTTGCTAAATAGGTTGGTCTACAGAATTGGAGATCTAAAATATTTTCCTATTGTCGACTCAAGCTCAGCCAGAGCCTATGAAATAATGAGTCACAAAAGGGCCTTAACTTCCAGGAAACAGAAAGATGGAATAAACACAGCACCCACAAAAACTCTGACATTGGACGTCAAACTATAGATAAAGCTTTCAGATTCTTCTTCAAGTTTGTTTTCAGCGTTTTGGTCCGAAAGCAATCAAGATGGAGAAGGAGGCTATCCCAAACAGGAAAGTCTGCAGGAACCAGAGTAGCTGAGCTCGACCACTCGTGATGCCCCTGGACCTACAAAAAAAAAAAAAGAACTCTTTAACCGCCACAATGTTAATGTTAAGGTTTTATACAAGGTATTTTTATTTTTTTTAAGAAATGTACTCCCTCTGTGTACTTTGATTGGGTTTATTTTACATTACGTCTAGCTGCTTAATTTGAATGGTTAGTTTATTTCTTTTCTTTTCTTTTGTGTATTTAGGACAGTACTCTTCTCTGAGAAGCAATCTGGCTACTGCCTAGAGCATTATATTATGAAACTGTTTCTCACATGATTCTGATGAGTGGTCAAAATTAAACAGAACTAGTATCCTTCAGAGCAAGATTTTCTTTTTCATTTAATGATTTTGAGAAAGAATAAGACAGGAATGGAGACAGAGAGGTGAGAGGGAATGAAAAGTATCAAGTCACAATTGCTTCACTGTAGTGGCTCACTGTTTGCTTCTCATACGTGCCTTAATGGGGATGGGGGGACTCAAGCAGAGCCAGTGACCCTTGCTCAAGCCAGCAAGTGACCTTAGGGTCATGTTCATGATCCCACCAGGTCCAAGCCAGTGACCCAGTGTTCAAGCCAGAGACATAATACTCAAGCTAGCGAGCCCACCCTAAAGCTGGAAACCTCGACGTGTTGTATCAATGACGTCAGCGTTCTAGGTTGACGCTCTATCCACTGTATGACCACTGGTCAGGGAAGAACAGGTATTGAGGGCAGACCAAATGTGAATCTTAGTTGGCCAGCTGTCAGCTATGATCTTGGGCATGTCACTCATTTTATCTCAGTATCAGTTTCCTTGTCTAAAAAAATGGGAATAATAGAATTTACCTCATCAAATTTGAGGTGACTTATAAGATAATATACACCAATTGCTTAGTCAAGGGCTTGGCATATAAAAATAATAAACACCTGTAAATAAACTGCTTGAAACAAAGCTCAAAAGAAAATGACCCAATTGAAGTGAATGGCTTGCTACAGTCTCATCTGTGTGTTAGTAAGTCTCATGAGAATAAGTTTTAATTTATTTTATTTTTATTTTATTCATTTTAGAGAGGAGACACAGAGTGAGAGAGAGAGAGAGAGAAAGAGAGAAAGGGGGGAGGACCTGGAAGCATCAACTCCCATATGTGCCTTGACCAGACCAGTGCAGGGTTTTGAACTGGCGACCTCAGTGTTCCCAGGTCGACGCTTTATCTACTGCGCCACCACAGGTCAGGCAAGAATGAGTTTTAATTTAAAACAAAATGTTAAATACAATAGATGTAAAAACAATATACAGCTGACCCTTGTACAATGTCGATGCTAAGGAGACTGATCCTTGCACAGAGTTGAAAATCTGTGGATAACTTTCTCTTTTAAAGAACTTGTTTACTGATTTCAGAGAGCGGAGAGAAAGGTGGGAGGAGCAGGAAGCAGTAGTTGTTTCCCACATGTGCTTGACCAGGCAAGCCAGGGGTTTCAAACCTGCAAGCTCAGCATTCTAGGCTGAAACTTTATCCTCTGTGCCACCACAGGTCAGACTGTATAACTTTTGATTTCTCCCAAATTTACCACACTTAGCCATTGGTATTTTCAAGGGATTGGTTCCAGGACCCCTGGAAAAATCAGAGGATGCTCAAGTCCCTCACATAAGATTGTGTAGAACAATGCAAACACTTGGCCCTCCACATCTGCTGATTCCCAAACTCAAACTGAAGATATTATTTTCAGTTAGCAGTTGGTTAAATCCACGGATACGAAACCCATGGATATAGAGGGCTGACTGTATTTATTGAAAACAAAAACAAAAACCTGTGTTCGTCAAGAGTCAAGTCTAATTTTCCACATAAACAAATTAAAGAAGAAAAATCATAGGAACATCTCAAATTCAGAAGAAGCATCTGAAAAATCTCAGCACCCATTCTGAATCTAAGTTCTCAGCAAACTTAGAAATAGAATGGAACTTCTTTATTCTGATAGAGGAGATGCACACAACTCTAGAAAAAATATGGCAGAAAATGTTCACAGCCTTCCCTTTGATCAGGAACAAGGCCAGCATGCTCACTATCACCACTCCTAGTAAGCACTGAACAGGAGGTACTAGCCAGTGCAATAAGAAAAGAAACATAATTAAAATGTGCAAAATTGAAAGGAACAATTAAAACTGCCTATATTTCCAGACATAATAGTGTACCTAGAAAGTTAAAAGAATTGACAGATCAACTATAAGAATAAATTTAGTTAGGTCACTGGGAGTACAAGGAATAGATAAAAATCAACTACATTCATACGATCTACCAGCAAACAATGTGTGAGAGATTCATGTTTATGCAGTGCAACTTACAGTACGAAAAACATGACTTAAAAATCCAACAGAAGGGGAACTTTTAAATATATAATTATATTCATATAATAGAAAAATATGACCTAATAAAATGAGACAAACTTATAAACACATGGAGAAATAGGCATATCTGACAATGAAAAAATGTTATAGTTTATACGTGTTAAGTATATATGTCATGGGGTAATATAGTCAAACATACAGTCCAATCTTATCTGTGGTTAAAAGGAATTGAATTCCTTTTTATGGTGGGATGGTGGGATTTCAGAAGCTACCAATATACTACATGTCTTCATATATTGATGCATTCACTTAAATTTATTCATTCACTCATAATTCAAAAGGAAGATTTATTCTGTTTTATATATGACAGCAGTGAGGGGCAATCTTTTGAGCTTGGTGTGTCAAAATTCATCAAAAAACCGAGCATAACTCGGGTGGTGTGTCACTTCGAGAAAAATGGCCTAACCGGAAGTCCCAGAACTAGACGCTCTGTGCCAGAGTTCTGTTGTTTTGTACTACAGACCTCCGGCACAGAGTGTTACACTACAGCAAATGTTTTATCCTCAGCTACTGCACCTGGCCATGCAAATGCCAAGGATGAAACGTCCTTCTTGGCATGCGGCCGCATACTTTTCTGGTATGCGGCCATGTGTCATTGAAAATGGCTACGTGTGTCAGTGCTGACCTGCGTGTCATAGGTTTGCCATCATGGTATTACAGCATGTTAGACCATAAAGAAATGATTTCAAGAAAAAAATAAAAACCTCTCCCTGCTGTTCTCCCTCCAGCACTCTAAGAACTGGATATAGGATATTCACGAGGCTTTTGGTTTTCATTAGAGCCTCCAAACCAAGACTAAACTAGGTGTCAAGTACTCCGACACTGTCAGGTGAGGGGCTGGACCACACACCTCCAAGCTAAGATTTCACCGGGAGGCTGCAGAGGCCAATGCAAAGAGGTACTAGTGTTGCGGCATTTCCTATTGCAAGTCAACCCCAAGAACAGTTTCAACAGAGCCACTTGGAGAACATGACACAAGTGTCCTGGAATTTGGGGGACAGGATTTACATCTAATTCAAAATCTGAAAAAGCCTGAACAGGCGGTGAGGCAGTGGATAGAGCGTCGGACTGGGATGCGGAGGACCCAGGTTCAAGACCCCAAGGTTGCCAGCTTGAGCACGGGCTCATCTGGTTTGAGCAAAAAGCTCACCAGCTTGGACCCAAGGTCGCTGGCATGAGCAGGAGTTACTCGGTCTGCCGTAACCCCACGGTAAAGGCACATATGAGAAAGCAATCAATGAACAACTAAGGTGTCGCAACAAAAAATTTATGATTGATGCCTCTCATCTTCTTCGTTCCCAGCTGTCTTTCCCTACCTATCCCTCCCTGGCTTTCTCTCTGTCTTTTTAAAAAAATAAATAAATAAAAAATAAGCTGAATGACTGGTCAGCTTGCCTAAAGGGTAAAAGGTTGTACTGCGAACTGACACACTTGCAGAGTTATTCACTGGCGGGACAAAGAAGCTGTCACTGTGAACCATACAGATCTTGTGGAAGGACACTGGAGGTGGGTGGGCTTAAAGGAGACCCCGCCCCATGGCCTAAGTGAATGATAGAAGAGATCCCAACACAGTGGACTTTTCCCCAATCACAGATCCTTAGAGAAACTGCAAGTGATATGCTGGAGGCCTTGTCTGAAGGGACCCTTAGGGGAAATGTGGAAGAGAGAGTGACAGGAGGTTTCCAAAACCCACCAGGGCCCCTCGGGAGAGAAGAGCCAACACGGGAATGCAACTCCCATAGCACGCAGCAGCCTGATCACAAGGGAGACTGCACTCTGTCGCCCCTAACCACTGCTACCACTCCAGGGGCCACAGAGCTGCTAGTGAATAGAGGAGACGGTGGGAGAGAATACTTCAAATACGCTCTCTTTCCCCACAGCTGGCCCCTGAGCCTCGTCTAAATGAGGGCCGACATTCTGAAATGGATGAAAGTTCATAGTTCTAAACAGACTGGCCGAGACTGGGTCATATCACAAGGAAAACCTATGGAAGTGCCTCAGATTTCGTCCTGGCTAGGGTGGCAGTCAGACAACGATCGACAGGCTGAGTTTATATGGAGAGGGTGGGAAAGGATAAAGCGCTTGCCGGTCCTCTCTGGGACGTCCCGCTTGTTCAATCACTTAGAAGACAGGGTACCATAGCCTATTCGAAGCACTCAGTACTATCTGGCATAGTTTGTCCTCAAGGAATACTAATTATTTGTATTATTAAAACACTGTAGTACGAAGGTACTGTATTTTCCACTTTTAGATGCAACACTGCAATAATAGAGGGGATAGTTAATCGTCACTGGAAAAGAATCAACTGCAGAGCAACCTGGCATCACCCCCACCATCTTTCATCACACCATGCTTTCTGGATGCCACGTGAAGGCAAACCTAAGGAGACGCTTTTCTAGTCCTCCCACACACTATTAACCTGCACTGGCATTTGCTGAGTGGCATTCAGTCAAGGGGCTTGACTCTCACTGCATCCCAGAATTACCAGAGGAGTTTGTAAAAATAACACATTCCTTGTCTGAAGCAAGGCCGACCAGACCAGGATCTTGTGTGTCTGGAAACCAGGCTTGTGTACTTTGATAAAGTTCCTTAGGCGACTCAGTTGTGAAAGCAGAATAGAGAATCATCACCGTCATCAGTAACTAAGCTGTTTTTCAAATTTAGAAGGCAGCCTCCTTCCAAATCTTTTGTTTTCGTTGAGGCTATATAGAGAATTCTTTTTTAAAATAAGAAAACCCATCTAAACTAAGTACTAAATAACTGATTGATTACCTAGCACAAAGAAAATGAATTAACTATTTATTGAGTATTCCCTCTGAGGTCGGCTCAGTATTAGGCACGGGGATTCAACTCCACCCTGAAAATGCTTTCAGTCTACAAGTAACATGAATTATTTAAACGTGCCTTATATTAGCTATGTAGAGAAAAGTGACAAATACCTGTTAAAAACACTTACTTGCACAATGCCATGGCATACAAGGACTCTCCCACGTGAATCAGCCAGGCAAGCCAATACCTGAAACAAAAATCAGCCTAGTTTAAGGTGATGGTTATCAGCTGATGACATCTAACACAGAAACCACAAAAAGAAAGGTGCTTTAATGTGAACTAGCACCACTCTTAGATATAGAAGGGCAACGGCAGGCCTCCAGTCTATAGCGAGACTGGAACTGTAGTGTCCACAGCCCGTCCTGCAGCTCTCCTTACCCATTGTGCAGGAGGGTGTGATGATGGTCCACCAAGTACTGAGTGAAGGGGCCCAGGGGCCCTAGGCTCTGATAAGGAACACTCTGAGGCCAGAAGACAACCCACTGAAAGAGAACCAAAGACACAGAATACCTGTCAGATCACTTACATCAGTCAATGTTCAATTTTGAGAGAGGTGAAATAATATTGATTCTACCAGAACAAGAACAGATCAAAGAAACTCTGAACTTACATCATTGAGGTTCCACTCTAGACTTCTATTTTCTAAAAACTATTCTAGTGGAAGATTTATGCTGAGGAAAGTATGTGGTGATCAGACTCAGTGCCCAGGTTGGATGACTTCTATTCTTAATTAATCCCATCAGAACATTATTGTATACAGGCTGTTAACCAATTTTAAGAGTTTATATGGCCCTGGCTAGCTTCTTTAATGCAGAAACTGTGGATTGAGCCAAACACCCATTTAGTTCACAATCCCTTTCTCTTCTTTCACTACTTCTACCTCTAAAACTAGGACTGAGCACTGCACAGGATGGGATAATAAGTGAGATCAGGCTTGTCAAGTGCTAATAGCAACTACTCAATCACTCAAGGATTTTATAATCTTACCAATTTTCCCTCAGTCTTTGTGTTGTAACCTCTATCAGCCTAGGCTTTGCAAAATAATTAAATCCCAATAGTTCCAAAGTTTACTGACCCATTCCGATTTCTGGAAAGAGCAGTACTACTTCTATCATTACGTTGTTAAACACTTAAAATGTACATAAAGCATAAAACACTATTCCATCTTCCCAAACCAAGAGCAATGGAACGGGCAGCTCCCCGATATCCCAATTTGAAGCCTCTAAAGCAGTGGTTCTTAACCTTTTTTGAGGTACTGAACCCACCAGTTTCATATGCGCATTCACCAAACCCTTCTTTAGTGATAAATAAAATATGATTTTTTTTCCAAATTCAAGACATAGGTATATGTTTTTTTACTGGTGCACAAAATGAGCCGTGCATGAACATCACGTTGCTCAAAGGACAAAACCAACAAAGTGCATGAACTCACAACAAATTACGGTATTACTTTATTCTGGCCTCCACGGCAGAGGCTTCTTCGAACCCGAGACCAACTCATCGAACCCCTGGGGTTCGATAGAACCCAGGTTAAGAACCACTGCTCTAAAGTTTATCTCAACTTATTCTAACTAATCAGAGATGCAGAATCATCGAACAGAAAACACACTTCTGAAATTTTTCAGTCCAACACCTTCATGTTACATATGGGGAAATAGGACAATGGTGGTCAGGTTTCACAGTAACAAACACTTCTAATCCAGGATGTACTGGGCAATATCCAAACACTTTGCCTTCATTCAAAATTATATCAACTCAGTCCCAAACCTACTTTCCCAAAAGTTTTCCCGTTATCTTTCAAATGAACACAGTGCCAGACAAAACCGTCCCTATCATCGGTCAGCCCCTGCCTTCTTGCTTTCACATCTGTGCCTAAACATATGCTCTCTATCCCTTCTTACCAATTAAATCCTACCCGTCCTTTACGTTTGTCTCCGTTTTTAAGCAATCCCAATAGCCTCAACACACTGCATCGGAAACCGTGTCCCAACGTGGCGGGCCTACAGCAACCTGTAAACGTGGCTCCCTCGGTGAGTTCTGAGACTCGGTGAAATCGTAGTGACCGCGGCGCGGAGAGAACACACAGGAAGGAACACCCTGGAAGCCGAACGTGTCCGACCAGCTCACCGAAATTCCGCTTATTTCAGTAACCTAGGTAACCCACGAGCGCGCAAGCGCAAGATCGTAGCGCCACAGAGAGCTTCGCCCTATCAGAGGCTGGCTGGCCAATGACAGCTGCCCCGCCCCTTCAGACGTCTCACTACGAAATACACCAGCCCAAGGAGCGTGACCAGCGCAGGAAAGGGTCTGGCTGTGCGGAAGTAGGCGGTGGCAGCCTTGCGGGCCTCCGACTTCCCTGTCGCCATATTGAGACATGTAAAACAGCCGTTGGGTGAGAAGCCTTCCTCCGTTCCCACCCCTAGCCCGGGAAAACCTGAGTAGCGGGTTCCTCAGGCCTTCGGTACCGGCTGAAGGCACGGGCAGACCAGTGCCCCTCCGTCTGTTCCCGGCATCTGGTCTCTCTCGGCTCCGAGCGCGCGATTGCGCCTGCGCGACCGGTCCTCAAGCAGGCGCGGATCCTGCGTTGAGTGGAGCGCTCGCTCCCCTCCCTGCTCTTACCGTGTAGTATCCAAAGGAGAGGGTGATGACGGTGAACCAGAATAGACTGCTCCTCGGGAAGTAAGCCTCATCGTCTGCGGCCGTCGCCATCGTTGCAGCGCAACCCTGGATTGCACAGCAGGGCACCGTTAGGCGCGGAGATTGAGGCTCCGCTGGAGCGGGGCCTCGTGAGCGCTCCTCCCTGCTTCCATCCGCTCTGGGCAAGGAGAGGGTCTGCGTGGTGGGAGAGTCCTAGAGCGGTTTTGCCGGTTTCTGGCCTAGTGGTCTGGACCTCAGTTCTGCAGGGGAGACCCCTTTCTGAGTGTCCTTTCCTGTGTTTAAGATAAAGGTGTTAGAAATAGTTGGTGCTTTACGTACAAGTCGAACAACCACGAGTCTACTTGAACTTGAGCTCGGCTGTGCTCTGTGAGAAGGCATGCTCTTTTTCATTAGCTGCGTGGAACCATAGGGCATAGCAATTATGAACAGGGACTGGGCAGTAGACCGCCTGGGTCTAAGCCCTGGCTCTCCGCTAACTTTTTGCTAAGCTTAGGCTAGTTACCTAACCTGTCTATAATTTGTCCTCTTAATTCATCCTCTCCATATGTGACAGGAGTGGCCAGATTCTTGACCCTTCTGGTATCCTGTATTGTCATTCTCTCTAGGTTGGCAGAGAAATTTCTCACCCCACTCTATTTTGCTTTATCTCTATCCGTGAGATGAATTAATAACCTAAACATTGAAAATAATGAATATATGGAGAATAGTTTTACTGTTGAAAGGAAAAAGAAACTTCTTAGCAGGTTATTAAAATTAAAAGCCACAGAAGGAAATATTAAAAAAATTAATTATTTTTATTGTTAGGATAGAAGATAGAGAATGAGAAAAACATCGGTTTATTGCTGCACTTCTTACGCATTCATTGGTTTATTCTTGTATATGTCCTGAGCCTGGATGGATCCTGCAACCTTATCTTACGGTGTGGATGCTCTATGCAAGTGAGCTACTGGGCTAGGGCAAGATTCAAAATTTGGTTGCAGCTAAATTTAAATATACTTGTGAAAGGCATCACAATGTTGAAAGACCTAGAAGAAGGAATTCTTTACTATCTATACTACATGAATAAAGAATATGAATTGGACATCTGTAAAAGAGAAAGAATGAATGGTCAAGAAACATGAAAAAATATTCAACCTTAAGACAATTTGTGATTTGGAAAATAAAGCAAAAGTAAGGTTTTGTTTTTTGCTATAAGCTTGTTCTACAAGGTATCAAGAAACACTGAAAAACTGTATTTAAAGCATTTGGTGTTGGGCACACAAATCAAATAAGTGAATGGAAAATGACACTCCCGAATTAGATCTGACATACACCCAAGCATTTATTTTATGATAAAGCTAACATTTCAAATTAAGGAGGAAAGAATGAACTATGCACTAAATTATTTTTCAGATGATTGGTTGTCTTATTTGGGAAAACTTTTAAACTCTAACCTAAACCCAACAGAAAAGTGATGCAGCATCATGAGGTACAGAGATAAGAGTCCCTCCAGGAGAGTCCTGATGATGTAGATGGACATGTGCCGCTACAGCAGAAACCCCCACACTTTCCCAGGGGCATGGAAGGGGAAAAGCAGTATAAACACGGTTATGGAAATAGGGATAGCATTGTGTGTCCAGAGAATTAGGAGCAATTTATCATTACAAGAAGGAACAGTGTGAAATTGAGTGAAGGAAGGTGAAACTGAAAAGGCCAGTAGAGGATTCTGGTCATTATTGGCATTAGATGGCAAATTGCCAAGCTGAGTTAGTGAAGAGTTTGTTTAATTAGTGGAGTGAGATTGGTATACACTTGATGGAGGTAAAATTGGAAGCAGGGAAGATGAAGGGTTGACAAAGTATAATAATGGGAATGGGTAAAAGATGTTATTCATTCAAATATTCAAAAGTTATTATATTTCCAAGGACTCGTTTAGTGTCAGGCACACTGCTAGGCTCTGGAGAGACAACTGTTAACAGGACAAGTGCAGTCCAGGCATCAGGTTGGGCACAGTGTAGTTCTGATGACACGCAAATCAATAGGGATTTACTAGGGACAGAAGTTAATGTTTTAATACACTGACCACTTTGATCTTACAGTCAAAGACCCTGCATTTAGAGGTTACAGAGCATTACATTACATACAGATGAAGAAACGGGGGCACAGCCAATCTGGCAGTGTGTGGTGAAACCAGTGTGTGCTTGTTTTGCCTAAAAAATCTTCAAATTCAAATAATGATGATTGATGATGATGGTGATGAAGGTTGATGATTAGGTTTTGTGCAGTATTTTGATCTGTGGAACACGAATTTCTTTTTATTACAAAGGTGAGCAAAAGTAAGCTTACAGTTTATTCTTGTGTTATTATTTATTAATTATGGTAATATTTTTCATAAAAACAACTGTAAATCTACTCTGCCTACCCCTATATATGTTAGAGAAATCGTTAGTTTAGGGGTCACATGAAGTTACGTTTCAATAAATGTTAGCCCTTCTTTTTACGACTGTCACATTTAAAAAAATTTTTTTAAATTTATTTAGTGAGCAGAGAGAGGGGGTGGGGAGGAGCAGGAAGCATCAACTCCCACACGTGGCTTGACCAGACAAGCACAGGGTTTTGAACCGGCGACCTCAGTATTCCAGGTCAACGCTTTATCCACTGCGCCACCACAGGTCAGGCATGACTGTCACATTTTAGTGACCTAAGTGCTGTGAGTGGGAGGTGGAGGCAGCAAATGGCTAAAATTCACTGTGAGAATATATCACTCACTGAACTGCCAATATACATAAAGTCATCTCAGCAAACTCAGTGTACTCAAAGCCGAGTTGCTGAGTCATCAGTTTGCCAAAATTGTCAAATTTGTGGATTGTGGCTTTAGTACTTCAACAGGGATGTTACATAGCTTTGTCACACATTTACTCTTGGTCATGGAGTAACTTTTCTGTTTATATATATATGAATATATTATGAATCCCTTAAAGTGTCATTTCTTGTTTCATGATGTTTAGAATTTTTAAAGAATTTTAGCCAATTTCTCAGATAGTACATTGTATTAGTTAGGAGTGGCTGTAAGAAAGCAAACCCTTATTTTTCTCACACAAATTCAGACATTGACCTGGTCCAGGCCTGGGTTGGGGGCTCCATCGCACCCTTCATTCTGTTCCCAGTCTACCCCTACTAAGCCTGTGCCTTGTGGTAACTCTCTCAGGTACCCTCACTCCTGAGTGAGTGGTTTTACTACTGCTTTGAAATATTGCTGCAATTACATACAATTTGACAAAGATCTACTTCTCATGAATAAATAATATTTCATCATAGAGTAGGGGTGGAAGGAAGTGAACATGTCCAATAATTTCCCTGTGAGCACTTATCAAGAGAGAAAAGGAAAAGAGTGTATCACTTAGAGAAAGAGGCAACATCTTTGTAAAACTAAAATAAAAAGAGAAAATAAACCAAATTCAGATATAACAAACACATTATTGCTAAGCTCTGCATAGAGTAATTGTAGAACACAGTAGGGGCTCAGAAATATTACTTGACTAAATGACTGAATGAAATATTCCTTTTCAAACAGGTATATAGAAGGAAAACGTTACATTTTTGAAGTAGGCAAATTGAGGACTAACAGATTTTTTGGCATTTAAGTTTCACTTTTAACATCACAAAAACAGTGGAGAAAATGAACTAAACATTCATGAGATGCAGCAATGGAGGACACATCCTCAAATTCGGGAGCCGGGGTGAAGGAAGAACAAAATTACATAGCACCCTTTCTTTTTTGAGAGGGAGGGAAGCTGAGAAGGACAGAAAGGAAGATTGAGAGGGTGGAGAGAGGAGAGAAGCATCAACTTGTAGATTTGTCACTTTAGTTCATTAATTGCTTTCTCATGTGTGCCTTGACAGGAGGACTAGTGAAACCAGTGAACTTGGGCTTTAAGCCCTTGACCCCAGAATCATGTTAATGGTCCTGCACTCAAGGCAGCAACCCCGCACTCAAAGTGATGAGCCCATGCTCAAGCCAGCAAGCTTGGGCTTTCGAACCTAGGACCTCAGCTCACCAGGTCGCACTCTATCCAATGTGCCACCACTGGTAAGACCACAGCACCAAATTCTTAAAATCATCTGTTTATTGTTGCCTTTTTCTTTTTCCTTTTTAACCAGATGATCATTTGCTTATTTTTAACCAAATTGCCATTTTTATCCACTTACTTTTGACGCAAGTATTTTCTTCTAAAATCACCTGGAGCTCTTGGAGGCGCCTGAGGCAGAGGTACAGGCCAGGTGGACAGAAAGGATCTCAGAACCTGGAAATGGCCTGGTTTGGTTAGAGAGCTAAGGTTTTGCAGGAAGCCTGGGAAGGGAATTCCAAAGGTGAGGCTGAAAAGCAAGTAGTGCCAGGTCATGAAACTCCCTTTGAGACATTCTAGTAAGTTCTGACTTGTCCTTGCAAGTGACTATTGAAACTTAAGAACTTAAAAGTTTACTGAATGTTGGTTCAGAGCAGAGACTGTATTCACAGGGCTCCATGCTCAATGCACACCTGGTATATGTTGCACTCTTACTGTTAGGAGGTATTTTTCAAAGCATAAAAAACTCAGTGGCTATACCTTGATGCCATGCTTGACAGAGAATCAGAAGTAAGAGAGTTTTCAAGTGAAACATTTGATGACTTAGGGAGGAGGGTTAACCACACGACTGGCAATTTAGTGCCTGATTTGTTGATCCTTGCCGGTGAGATCTATATAATGGAGTGGGAACAGAGGCAAGACTGACTGGAGTTGAGAAAAGAATGCGAAGTGAGTAATGGAAGGTCTGGTAAAAATGTCCTTTGGAAGCAGCTTGATGGAGGGGGCACAGGGAAGGTCGCCATCTGGTGTGAATTCAAGGTACTGAGAGAAAAAGTAAAACAAAAACAAACAACTGGATAACTGGGGGAGAAAAAAACACCCGGAGAAATTAGTTTAGGATCTGCCTTATTTTGGTTTTCTCTGTTCTCTTAGTCTCCAAAGTCCTGCACCACTTTCAGCTCTGCAAATATTCCCCGGAGCTACCTCAAGCACCTCGTTCTGCCCAAACGGACTGGTTGAGCTATAAGGGCCTCTAACCCCAAGCAGCAGCATAGGCCCCATGTACAGTCGTGACTCATTAGAATGACCTCCCATGATTTCATCTGCTCATCAAGTCTGTTCCCCACGCTTTCTCCTCATTGGTTAGGGAGGCCTTCCCCTCTGTGCTTGAATCAAGTCAGAAACATGGGTTCTCCCTCTACCCACATCTCCTTCAGGGACCTCCCCAAATAAAAGCCTTAGTTTGACCACCTTTCTGTTGCTGGGCATTTTCCTCTCTTTAGAGCTTGACCTCAGGCAAGTAATCTCTGATTCTGTGTCCTCCTGTCGCAGAGCCTAGGGTGACTTTATTGCCCCTAGTATTTTTGGCAGCTTGAATTAAATAATTTAATTCTTAATTAGGCCTCTGTTGACGTTTTAACCAATCTTCCTGCTCAACTCCTTTTGTTCTCACAACAGAGTCATAAATTGCTGAGGTGGTGTCTCTGTCAAGCAGGAGGAGATAATTCAGGGCGAGAGGAGAATTTATGAGTCTGTTCTGCAGAAGGAAAGACTATCTTCTAAGTGGCTGTGACCAGTTGCTGATGTCCATAAGAAAGTGTTATCAGTGACTAAAGAAACACAGATTTCTCTCTCAGTTTCCTGGAACTCCCCCTGCGCCCACCCCTACCCCAGCTGCATAAAAACTCCCTACTTCCGCTTTTTGAGAGAGATGATCCTGTCTTGCTTTGACCAAACGGAATAAAACTTTATATCTAAGCATTATCAAGCTGAAGGGGCCCATTTACTTGCATGTGAAAATCCCAATAAGACAGGAACAGAAGTTGCAGCAAAGAATGTTTAAGGGTTTGTTTTAGGAAGTGGCCCACACCTGGTGTCACAGGGGAGGTAATGTTCAAAGACCTAGCTCCCCATGTCTTTCAGAGGATGGATTATCTAGGAGAAAAATCATTGATCATGATGACTAAGGGGTTAGGGGTAGTTGATCAATGCATCTGACCCTGATGTCAGCCATGGCTTGGCTTCCTCTGGGTTGGCTGCTTTTTTGTCTCTGTGGTCAACAGACCTGAGGCTTTGTTCCTAAGATTATTTGATGTTGACCTGAACCTCATTGTCCCGAGGGTTTAATGAATGGGGGAATGAATATGCAAGGGAGAAGGAGGCAGGTGAGTCAGGGTGCTAGATGAGGTCAGTTTGAATGAATCAAAAGGGAAGAAAGAAAGTTCATATGAAAGAAATGAAGTGTGTGCACAGTTACACGAGCACTGGTGTTCGATGTTTTGACCCACTAGTGCATTGGGTGGACAAAACCGAATGTGGGAGGTGACTCTGCAGCACCCATATGTGTAATGGGAATAAGAGATACCCAGGGCGAGCAAAAAAGGGTTTACACTTGTGAGAATGCAAAACACAGTGTTTATTCTTGTATTACTATTTATTGATTATTGTATTATTTTCCATACAAAGAACTGTAAAGCTAGTTTTGCTCCACACTGTATATCCACATAGGACCACTACAAGATTTAAGGAACATAATATATGAATGATCTTTTCTTTGGGCATGCCACATACATTTATAGCAATTTATTTAAATAGAGAGGGGGACATGTGAATCCCTCTGAATTCAGATAAATTAATTTTTTTTTTTTTTTTTTTTTTTTTTACAGGGACAGAGAGAGAGAGTGTGAGAGAGGAGTAGATAGGAACAGACAGACAGGAATGGAGAAAGGTGAGAAGCATCAATCATTAGTTTTTCATTGCCGTCACAACACCTTAGTTGTTCATTGATTGCTTTTTCACATGTGCCTTGACCGTGAGCTTTCAGCAGACCGAGCAACCCCTTGCTGGAGCCAGTGACATGGGTCCAAGCTGGCGAGCTTTTCCTCAAGGCAGATGGGCCGGGGCTCAAGCTGGCAAGCTTGGGGTCTCGAACCTGGGTCTTCCGCATCCCTTTCGATGCTCTATCCATTGCGCTACCGCCTAGTCAGGCCAGATAAATTAATTTTGAAACAGCTGTCAAGTATGTGTTTGTAAGGCCAGTAGCCAGTGACACCATCACAGCCGCCTGGCCCATGCAGGTTCACATTAGATTCGAACAGTCGGTAATGAAACAACGGAGCCAAGAACTGGTGAGCCATCAGCTTTAATTCTAGCTTGCACCCGGCGGGCAAGCAAAAACACACACTGGGCTCCAAAACCCACTCATTCACTGCTCACAAAGCTACTCACTTATCTAAGTTTCCTAGAACCAAAGGTTTCTAGCTCACCAGACTTATTCACCTTTGTTCCTGTTGGGCAGATAAAATATATTATGCTCACTTTGTTAAAGATGGCGCTGCCCACATGGAAGCCCGTCACCCAGGTGATATTATTTGCCCTTATGCTTGGGATGGGTGCAGGGGAAAGACTGTAATGTAAGCAGGCGGGTCATTATAGCCTAAGACTTAGTTTTAAGAATAAGCTTTTCCCCACACCCTTGATTGATTGGATGATGTAGGGTGGTGCACTCTCCTGAGGAATCCCATTGTGCCTCAGATGGGTAGCTTGCTCTCTCTTGGTTCCTGAGGTATTGGAGAGGAGAGCAGATTAAGGCCACGTGGAGGCCAGAAGAAGCAGCCAAGATGGCAGAGTGCTGAGGGAGAAGCCAGTTTGGGCAGAGTTTGTGCAGAGAGAGTGAGATGGGGAATAGAGGTGAATAAGGCTGGTGAGCTAGAAACCTTTGATTCTAGGAAACTCAGATAAGTCAGTAGCTTTGTGAGCACTGAATGTGTGGGTTTTGGAGCCCCATGTGTGTTTTTGCTTGCCCTCCGGGTGCAAGCTAGAATTAAAGCTGATGGCTCACCAGTTCTTGGCTCCGTTGTTTCATTACCGACTGTCCGAATCCAATGAGAACCTGCACTGGTCAGGCTGCTGTGATGGTGGCTGTGGCTCCTGACCTTACAATCAGTATGGAGCCCCTACCACTTTTGTGCGGTGGAGTAGAGGACTGGCTGCTGTTATGGTTCCCTATGGCTGTTTTTTGGGGGGACTGTTGGCTGGCTGACTTTTACAGCCATGCATGAGGAAACTGAGAGCTCTATGGAAGAGACTGGCCGGGACCTGCAAACCGAGCAGTGGAAGGAATTGGAGGAAACATGCGAGAAAGAGATGCTGACCCTGGAGCTGGCGGAAGTGCTGGAGGAGGAGGCCGACCAGTTTTGCGAGATTCCCCTGGAAATGGAGCAAATGCTGGAGGAGGAATCACAGGTTTGTGAATTGCAGATTGCCCTGGATGTTGTGGAGAGCCAACAGCAGCCAGAGGCGGGGGCTGAAGCCAAGGCTTGGGCTGATGCCAAGGCTGATGCCAAGACTGAGGCTGAGGCTGAGGCAGGGGCTGTAAGGCCCATGGAGCAGAAGGTGGCGGCAGCCTAGGGCTCGAGCCCGGCAGGAGGAGCTGATGTTTCCAGTTCCTCTTTGGAGGATGAGGAGAATCCAGCTGGAGTTGCGATCCGCAGTCTCTAAAAGATGAGAACCCAGCTGAAACAGCAGGGAGTGCCTGCCAAGCTGCTGGTAGGTCTGCAATTTTGGGACATAGGGGTGGATGCCACCATGCTCCCCAGAGCAGAGATGGAAATGCTGACTGCCATTGCCACATGCTTCTCTTTAGGACAGTGTGAGACCTGCCATGAGGCAGGAATGAAGGGGGAGGCTAACATCCCATGTGCGTGGACTGATTTCCTGAACTATGACTGGAGTGAGCACTGGCTCCTTTGTTGAATGAACTTATGGATTTTGGACAATGTGAAATACCCTGATGGGGTTGGGGGTGGCTTTTACTGGAGGTCCTCCTGCCCCAGGAAGCTTTTCCCATGGCTCGAAAGAAGGCTGAGGACATTTTGCACTTTTGGCAAAGTGCTCAGGGACTGGTGAAGTGTACCTTTGTAATTGTTGAAATTGTATGATTTGTCATGTTGTTGTAATTTGTGTAACATGCCTAATTTCCTTGTACAGTGATGCCGGTGGTGTAGATTGTGGGTAGTAAAGTGAGCATAGGGGTGGATTGTTGGGCTGATAAAATATATTATGCTCACTTTGTTAAAATGTGGTGCTGCCCACATGGAAGCCCGTCACCCAGGTGATATTATTTGCCCTTATGCTTGGGATGGGTGTGGGGGAAAGGCTGTAACGTAAGCAGGCCAGGTTGTTATGGCCTAAGGCTTAGTTTTAAGAGTAAGCTCTTCTCCACACCCTTGACTGATTGGATGCTGTAGGGTGGTGCACTCTCCTGAGGAATCCCATTGTGCCTCGGAGGGTAGCTTGCTCTCTCTTGGTTCCTGAGGTATTAGAGAGGAGAGCAGATTAAGTCCACGTGGAGGTCAGGAGAAGCAGCCAAGATGGCAGAGTGCTGAGGGAGAAGCCAGTTTATGCAGAGTTTGCGCTGGAGGAGATGGGGAACAGAGGTGAATAAGTCTGGTGAGCTAGAAACCTTTGATTTTAGGAAACTCGGATAAGTCAGTAGCTTTGTGAGCACTGAATGTGTGGGTTTTGGAGCCCAGTGTGTGTTTTTGCTTGCCCGCCAGGTGCAAGCTAGAATTAAAGCTGATGGCTCACCAGTTCTTGGCTCCGGTGTTTCATTACTGACTGTCCGAATCTAATGCGAACCTGCACGGGTCAGGCGGCTATGATAATGGCCGCAACTACTGTCTTTACAGTTCCCTATCTCCTTCTCTCTGCACAAACTATGCACAAACTGGCTTCTTCCTCAGCACTCTGCCATCTTGGCTGCTTCTCTTCCCCTCCACGTGGTCTTAATCTCCTCTCCTTTCTAATACTAACCTCAGGAACCAAAAGAGAGCAAGCTCCCAGTCTGCCCCACTTTAATCCAATCTACAAACAAGGAAGTCTCTGATACAGAGTCACTTATCTGAGACATACTGGGAGGATTCCTCATGAGAGTGCACCGCCCTACATCATCCAATCAGTCAAGGGTGTGGGGAAAAGCTTACTTTAAAAACTTGATCGTGGGCAGCACCATCTTTAACAAAGTGAGCATAAAATATATTTCATCTGCCTAACAATGTTGCATTTTTCTATACCTAGAGTATTAAAAAACCTCACACACATTTGTGAAGAGACAGAGTCCTACAGTTGTGAAGCAAACTTGAATGGCCTGCAGTTTCCTCATCTGGAAAGGGGAGGTTTTGCTAATCTCAAAGGACTTTTTCAAGGACTTGAATTAGCATGCGATCTAATGGTCATAATTCTTCTTCACTCTGGTCTCCCCTGCTTCCAACTTCAGTATTCCTTAGCAATGCCATATTAAGCTACATGGGTCATTTGTGAGCCTGACAAAGCTCGTCTTCACACAGCCTGCAGTCTGTAACACAATAGGGTGGTAGTGACAAGCATAAAGTCAGAGTTTAGACTGCCTTGGTAAGAGGCTCACTCTGGTTTAAACCTCTCTGCCCTGGTGTTCTCAAGTCTAAGTCTGGGTAACATACTACTTTGTAAGAATATTATGGGGATTAAATAAGAAAATTAGATTCAGCTGGTGCTCAGTGATTGGAAGGTAGGGTTATGAAAAGGTGTATTAGGTACAGTGATCAAGAGACATGTATGAGGTGGGTACTTCAGGGGTTTATTAATGCTACTCCAGAGGTTTTCACTTTATCACTCAGAAAGACCCTAGATTAGAGATTTGTCATTGCTCCCAGTGGTGAATTTCTTTGGTTGGAGGCAGCCTATGTATTGTACTATGTAGGGGTTTAAAAGTGCAGGTATTGGCTTGATCCCAAGGTTCACTGACTCTGCTGCAGCCCCCCATCAAGGCACATATGAGAAAGCAATCAATGAACAACCAAGGTGCCGCAACAAGTTGATGCTTGTCATCTCTTTCTCTCCCTCTCTCTCTCTTTCTCTCTCTCTTTCTCATGCCAAAAATAAATAAATAAAAATAAAGGCCTGACCTTTGGTGGCACAGTGGATAAAGTGCAAACCTGGAACACTGAGGTCACCAGTTGAAATCTGAGGTCAGCAGCTTTAGCAAGGGATTGCTGGCTCAGCTTGAGCCCGAGGTTGCTGGTCTAATTCCTGGTCAAGGCATGTATGAGAAATAATCAATGCACAACTAAGTGGAGTGATGAGTTGATGCTTCTCTCTCTCTCTCTCTCCTTCTCTCTCTCTTCCTTTCTCTAATAAAAAACAAACAAAAAGAAATTTAAAACTGTTCTCTTTAATTTTTTGGAAGAGCTTGACAAGGATTTGTGTTAATGATTCTTAAAATGTTTGATATTATTTTCCAGTAAAGCTGTCAGGGTCCAGGATGCTTTCTTATTTGGGGGTACTTGATTACTAATTCAGTCTCCTTACTTGTTATTGGTTTGTTCATATTTTCATTTTCTTGATTCAGTCTTTGTGTGTTTTCAGAAATTTATCCATTTCTGCTTTGTTATACGATTTATTGGTGTAGAGTTATTGATATTATAAACTTTATTTCTAAGGCATTACTTGTAATGTTTAATTTCTCAGGTTTATTTGGATTTTCTTTATTCCCTTAGTTAATCTAGCCAAGGATTTCTCAATTTTATTGATCCTTTCAAAAAAATCAACCATTAGTTTTTTTGATCTTTTAATTTTTTTTCTGTTCTATTTTGTTTATCTTTGCTCTAATCTTCATTTTCTAAGTTCAGGTTTAGGTTGTTTTATTTTTAATAAGAGAAAAAACCCACAAATTTATAAAAAATTAATGACTCTCTAAGTGTGGGTCATTTTCATCCATTGTTCGATGTTCTCTGGGACCCCCTTAATTTTCTTTGAATTTTTAAAATATTATTTATTTAGAAATGTTTTTTGGTCCCATTTTCACAATTAACTCATTCTGAAAATTCTGCACTTGAGTTTGCATCCCACCAGAAAAAAACTTCAAATTGGTTTGCTGATTCCATAGGCTAGAGGTCTAGAAGGGTAACACTGGGGAACAAAATTTTTGTTGTATCCACAAAAACACTTGTTCTTACCTAATACAAGTGTGCTGATCTCAAATCTGACATTGGTCTTTCTCGGTAAGCTACAGTTTTTTTGCAATTCAAGATTTTAGGTTTTCATTTTATTGTAAAATTTTCAACATTTAGTTTAACATAATGAAGTAGAATGTCTTCTTGAGTATCATCTTTGTAAAAATATAATAATTTATATAATGCAGTAAATACACTAATACACTAAAAGATATGATTGCATCAGAATTTGTCTATAATTTCAAAATAGAACATATTAAAACACTTATTTTAATCATAAAACTTGTGCAAAACTTAAATTCTATTCAGGCAAAAATTTGTGTATGTGTAGCTCTTGTGTTTGTGTACTTGTTGAAGACAATCTCGTTTGATGCTCCAGCAGTAGTCTGCTCATCACTAACAGCTCCAAGATTTTCAGGACTTATCAAGGTGATTGTTCAGGAAGTGAATCTTAATGCTCATGTTATATCCAATGTCACGGAAAGCCAACAGCATCCTTTGAACCAGAAGTTCATAGTTTTCTGCTTTTTTGTTGACAAGAAAGTTCTTTGTAACTGCCACAAAACACTGCCATGCTGCTTTCTCCTTCTTATTCATCTTCCTGGTAAATTCTTCATCACGTATGAGGGTTCAAATATGAGGTCCATTGAATACACCTGCTTTTATCTTCTTGAAAGGTAAGGCAGGAAAAACAGAAATAATATGTTGAAAGCATTCATTTTCTCTATTCAAAGCCTGAACAAACTGCTTCATTAAGCCAAGTTTGATGTGAAGTGGGGGAGAAATGATCCTGTCTTGATTAACTAGAGGTTCATTCACAATAGTTTGCATCCCTACTTCCAGAGCTTCATGTTTCGGCCACTTCTTCTATGTCCAGTGTTTCTCCTGAGCTAGGCTGTCCCACAAACACAGAAAGCAAGGATAATTCGTGAAACCTCTCTGTTGATCTAGCAGGATATTTACCGTTTTAAGATCCACACAGCCTAACCAGACAGTGGCGCAGTGGATAGAGCATCGGGCTGGGATGCGGAAGACCCAGGTTCGAGACCCTGAGATCGCCAGCCTGAGCGCGGGCCCATCTGGCTTGAGCAGAAAGCTCACTAGCTTGGACCCAAGGTCGCTGGCTCCAGCAAGAGGGTGCTCAGTCTGCTGAAGGCCCGTGGTCAAGGCACATGTGAGAAAACAATCAATGAACAACTAAGGTGTTGCAATGGCAACGAAAAACTAATGATTGATGCTTCTCACCTCTCTCCATTCCTGTCTGTCTGTCCCTATCTATCCCTCTCTCTGACTCTCTCTCTGCCCCTGTTAAAAAAAAAAAAAAGAAGATCCACACAAATGATCCAGTTATGCTCCTCACACTTCAGAAAGTCGAGGACAATTTTTATGTCATTATAATCTTCTTGCAAGTGAGTGAATAACCAATTGGAACCGCTGCATAAACATTACCGTTGTGTAGGAGAACACATTTTAGACTTCCTTTAGAGCTGTTAAGAAATAGCCACCATTCTGTTGGACTGTAATTGGTAACACCTAGCTGGCTGAGAAGACTACTGATATCATGACAGTAAACAAAGTGTTTGTCTTTGGAAAGAAAGTCCACAAAAATTTGTTCATGATTCCTGAAATGGGATACTTTAGCTGACTGGTGAAGTACATTCTTTTCTTGAAGCCTGGAGGCTAATAACTCAGCTGCTTTCTTTGATAGGCCCAAATCTCTTACTAAGTCATTCAATTCGAGTTGGCTAAACTGCTGAGGGGTTAATGACTGCTTGGCATCAGAAAAAGAGCCTTCAGATTCTACAACCATTTCCTCATGTATCTTATCAAAATACACTTGATCACCATGTTTATGTTCTTCGTCCTTAGAAGAAAGAAAACCATTGAAAACTGGAACCGGGAGTGTCTCAGAGTGTGGGATAGGTCGTACTGCTGAAAGAATATTAAGATATGTAATCTTATGCTGTTTTTTCTTGCCTATGCCCTTTGTATGGATCAGACAGAAATAACAGTCACTGCTGTGGTCCTTAGGTTCACGCGAAACCATGGGAATACCAAAAGGCATTCCTTTGTGTTTTCCTTTTGTCCAGTCACGAAGCATTTTCTCACAATTATGACACACAATATGAGGAGCCCAATTCTTGTCTTGATTGCCAAGGAGAACTTGAAAATAGGCAATATCTGCACGTGTCACAAATGATGAAATATTGCACCTTTGACGTTGAAGTGTGTAACAGCCACATATATGACAGGAGGTGTTAGGACTTATCTTGCATTTACGCGTACTCGAAGAAGCCATAATTCAATCTGAAAACAAAATAAGAGGGTATTTTTATCAGATAATAATATTTTACATTTAAAAACAACTACAATTATGTAAAAGTGATATTTGTAAAACATTAATTGCCTTGTGGTTATGTTCAGTCCAAGAGTCGTTGCCCTTTAACTCCAATTTAAAAACCAATGCATACCATTAACTATAACAAAAAATAATTAAAATTGCATAAAAACTAGAACATGCATCTGAAAACGGATTTCGGATTTGGAATCAGCGATGCAGAAATATATAGAGAAAGTTCTAAAACCTCATGCAACATAAAATTAAAAAAAATTGTTCCCCAGTGAATTGGTGGGTGCAGGGTGGGCGAATCTGCTTTCTTTTATATCTGATCAGTTTGTGCACTGAGGCAGAGGGAGGCAATGTGGGCTGAAGCCACAGGCCCTGCGGGGCTCCCTCACTTCTCCATTCTGGTGGAATCTTCTGTCTTGCCCTGTCCTGAGTTGTCTCTGGGGCTTCCTATAACTGCAGGCACTGGACCCGGCTGGAAAGGCAACGTCTGCTTTGATTCCACTCCCACAACTGGCGCAGTCTAACTGGTTCCTTTCTGGTGACTTGAGGTATAAAGGTGGATTGTCGATGGAAGATCTTTTTCAGTGCAGCCATTGACAGCTCTGCACTTCTCTCCTAGCTCTGCTTTCAGTGAGTCCCATAGGTGTCGGTGTTTTGTTTCTCATTTTCATTTGTCTCATGGTATTCTAAGTTTTCTTGTAACTTTTTTTGACATTGGTTGTTTAAGAGTGTGACTACTTTCCACAGATTTATGTATTTTTCAGTTTTTCTTCTGCTTTGATTTCTAGTTTCATTTCATTGTGATCAGAAAATACATGTTGTATGATTTCAGTGTTCTTGAATTTGTTAAGATTTGTTATATCTCCTTGGAGAATGGACCCTTTTGTCGTTATATAGTGTCCCTTTGTGTCTCCTGTAGTAGATTTTGACCTGAAGTGTATTTTGTCTGATACTAGTATAGCTGCCCTTACTCTCTTTTAGTTCCCATTTGCAGGAAACGCCTCTTTCCATCTCCTACATTTCAGCCTATGTGAGTCCTGAGCCCTAAAATGAGTCTTGGGTAGACAGCACATAGTTGAATCCTGGTTTCTTTAAACATTCTTGTAAGCACATTACAAAACTTTATACTGTGTTCAAGTGCCCTTTGCTTTCTGTTTTGGAGAGTGTGTGCACTTCAATTTGATTGTGTATAATCCTTATATTCTCCCCAACTATACCCCCAAATACTAAATTGTCAGTTATCACATGTGTGTGCTGGTTTATTTGTATTTCTTAAATTATTAATGAAGCTGAGCATTTTTTATTCAATCTTTTCCTTTAAAGTATGTGACTTTTTGTTAGACTAAAGAAATTCATCCCTTCCCCAGAAGTCACAATCCTCATAAATTTAGATTCAGGTTTTTAGCCATTAGAATTGTTTTGTTATAAGCACTAAAGGAAAAATAATATAAATATGCTGTGAGGATCTAATGTACTGCACGGTGACTATAGTTATAAATATTGTATTATATACTTTGAAATATGCCAAAGGTAGACCTTCACTTTTTTGTGTGTGTTTTTTGTTTGTTTGTTTTTGTTTTTTTACAGGGACAGAGAAAGAGTCAGAGAGAGGGATAGATAGGGACAGACAGACAGGAACGGAGAGAGATGAGAAGCATCAATCATTAGTTTTTTGTTGCCGTAGCGACACCATAGTTGTTCATTGATTGCTTTCTCATATGTGCCTTGATCGCGGGCCTTCAGCAAACCGAGTGACCCCTTGCTGGAGCCAGTGACCTTGGGTCCAAGCTGGTGAGCTTTTGCTCAAGCCAGATGGGCCCCACGCTCAAACTGGCGACCTCGGGGTCTCGAACCTGGGTCTTCCACATCCCAGTCCGATGCTCTATCCACTGCGCCACCGCCTGGTCAGGTGACCTTCAGTGTTCTTATACATGAAAAAGAGTTTAACTATATTGGGTGATGGATGTGTTAATTATCTTGATCTTGGTAATTATTTGTAATGTCTATGTATACCAAATCAACACGTTTTACACCATATGTGTGTGTGTGTGTGTGTGTGTGTGTGTAATTATATTTTCCAAATACTACTCAGTAAAATTGGAAAGGTATTTTTAAAACCAGACAAGCTATTACAAGTTTTGTGGAAAATATAGAACTTCCAACTGTTTGTTGGAAGGTAATTAGTACAGCCACGTAGAAAGAATATGGAAATTACTCATAAAGATTAAAATAGGACCCCCATATTATCCAGCAATTTTGTGTTTGTGTATATATCTAAAGGATATAATATATTGAGATATTTGCACTCCCATGATTATTGCGGCAGTATTCACAGATCCCGAGGTGTGGGAACAATCTAAATGTCCTCTTACAGAAAAATGGATAATGAAAATGTAATATATAAAAATAATACAATATTATACAGACATAAAAAAAGGAAATCTTGCCATTTATGACAACATAGATAAATCTGGAGGACATTAAACTAAGTGAAATAAGACAACGAGTAAAAAGATTACTATATGCTTGCTCAGGCGGTGGCATAGTGGATGGAGCGTTGGACTAGGACACGGAGGACCCAGTTTTGAAGCTCTGAGGTTGCCAACTTGAGCAAGGGCTCACCAGCTTGAGCACGGGGTTGCTGGCTTGAGCTTGGGATTATAGACATGACCCCAACATTGCTGGCTTGAGCAAGGGGTCACTCACTCTGCTGTAGCCCCCTGGTCAAGGCACATATGAGAAAGCAGTCAATGAACAGCTAAGGTGCCACAATGAAGAATTGATGCTTCTCATCTTTCTCCCTTCCTGTCTGTCTGTCCCTATCTGTCCCTCTCTGTCTCTGTCACACACACACAAAAAGATTACAACATGGTTTCACTTATATGTGTTTAAAAAAGAATAAAGTCATAGAAAGAGATTAGAATGGTTGTTGCCAAGGTCCTGGGTAGAACATGGGAGAGGCTGGTGAAAAGGTACAAGTTTCAGTTCTAAAATGAGTAAGTTCTGAGGATCTAATGTATAGCATGATGACTATAACTAATAATACTGTGTTGTATAATTGAAATATTCACCAAGTAGAGCTTAAGCATTGTTATAGAAACAAAAACAAAAATGATAACTATGTGAGGTGATGGCTGTGTTAACTTGATCATGGGACTCCTTTCACGATGTATACCAGTCATCCCATTTACACTTTACATTTATTGCAATGGTACTTTTCAATTACGCAGCACTTCAGTAACGCTGGATGAACAGACAAATGTGTTACATACAACACTGGAAGACTATCCAGGTTTATAAAGGGAAGGCAGTCCTGCCATTTACAACATGGATGGAGCTGGAGGATGTTATGCTAAGTTAAATAAGCCCAACACAGAAGGACAAATACTTCCTGATGAATCTGTAATAGACAACGAATAAAACCAGGGAATAGGATTGGAGAGTAGGATAGTGGTTACTAGGTGCTGACCGAGGGAGGAAAGGCAGAGATGTTGGTGAAAGGGTTCAGAGTTTCAATTATGCAAGATCAATAAGTTCTTGAGATCTACTGTACAGCATAGGGCCGCTAATTAACAATACCCTATGTATAGTTAAAAATGTGCTAAGAAGGTAAATCTTAGGTTAAGCGTTCTTGCCATAAAAACATAAAATTCTAAAGAAGAGGCAGGAGGAAGCTTTCAAGGGTGATGGTTAAGTTTATGGCCTTGATGTGTGTACCTATTTCAAGCTCATCAAGTTGTTTATATTAAATATGCACAGATTTCTGTATGTCAAACCTAAATTAATGAAGTGGTTTAAAAATAGCTTCATAGTCTCACTGAAAAGGCAGGGGAAGAATATGGGGACACAGTCATAAAAGAAGTTAGCATAGAGTGACTGAAAATGAGGGGCATGGCCATCTTGCACTGGAATTGTGTGGACTCTTGTGGAAGAGGGATAAGAAATGGATACATCAAGTATGCAATTCGGTGGAATTTACTTGAAGGGAAGTAAAGATGAATAGATCAGTAAAAAAAAAAAAACAATACTGCAGTTGTTTTTAGTTTAAGAAGATTATTGAGACGACTCAATGCCCAGGATCAGGCTAATCAGGTTCCCATCATGCCCTACATCTATCCCCACTTCCTTCCCCAATATTAAACAGCCAGGGTGTGGAGGCTCGGTTCAATGTCAAGTGAAGGTCTGGAGTGGGTTTCTCGTTTATTGTCCAGACCACAAGTAGAGACCAGAAATACTCCAAGAAAACAGGATAAGCTTAGAAGTTAGAGAAAGTCCTGAATCCAGAAACAGAAGATTCCAAGTCCAACTCTAAAAGAGAGTAACTGAGATAGGCAAGAACAATAGTGTGGCACCCCTGGGGCAAGAACTGAAGTCAAGGTCTCGGCCAAGTGTTTGGAGCCCGGAAGTGAGGTCAAAAATAGCAAATCAGGTTAAGGTGAAGACTCTTAAATGTCTATTAGTGTCCCACGTTACCCTTATGGCAGAGAGTTTCAACCCCTTTCATCTCAGAAATTAGTACATGTAAGCTAATTACTAAAATTCTACAGCACACCAAGAATTTTTTTTTGTCAATCTGACAAAAAACAAAAGTATAATTTTGATTCATTCACACCAAATGGCTGTTGTTGAGTTGGCTGTTACCATTTCTCTTTTTGACAATCTAAGGGCAAAAGAGGTCGATGCTTCTGACTAAATAGTCAGGTAGTGCATATTTTAAACCTTAAGCTGCCTGACGTTTGGTGGCGCAGTAGATAAAGTGTTGACCTGGAACATTGAGGTTGTGGGTTTGAAACCCAGGGCTTGCCTGGATCGCCACGGGCGAGGGTTGGAGACATGGGCTGCTGGCGTGTGGACTTAGGCAAAGGGTTGATGCAAGAGATGACGTCACAGGGCCCTGAAGGAAGCAGAGATGGTAGCAACACCGTAGGCTGGGCCGCTGCGCAGTCACTGGAAGTCAGAGTTTCCTGGGGACGGTTGCAGTCGTGTATCAGCAGCTCAGGGTTCCAAACTGGTTACTAGAGCCATACACAGGGCAACACCAGCGAAGGAAAGGGAAAGACAAGGGCAGAGAAGTGAAGGGAAGTCCATCCCACACAAGGCAAGTGAGGGGCTCCCCAAGATCGAGAGCAGGAAGCATAGCAGTGACCCCTGCCAGGTGGCTGCTCCCCCTGCCTCTGTCCTCACAGGCTGCTGCTGCCTCTGCAACCCTCTACGTTTCCCACACCTGCCAGAAATGCCGAGAAGCTCCCAGCTCTTTCCCAGGACCTGGCTATTCATGTTGAGGGAAGAAGAAAGAGAAATGGGTACAGCCGGTTCTGGCTCTTGAAATTTGAAGAGGCAAGTAGCTTTCGCAATAGTTGTACATCGTTGAGCCACTCGGTGGTCTTCTCTGGACTTTGGATGCCTGGATATCTGTAAAATCTAGACACCAATGAGGCCACATAGATCACAGGGCTGCAGTGAGGCGCAGGGAGGTCATGGACTGACGGTGCTCTGTACACTCTAAGGTGACAGATGTGTAGTGTTAGGGATATCAGTGGCAGGTTTCCAGAATCCTGGTGGTGGTGAGAGTGACTAAGTCAACAAGGAAGAAAACTGCCCCTTCTTAAAGAGTTCTCAGAGGACCAGGACTGAGGTCAGTATAAATAGCCAGTGCCTGCCAAGGAAAGGCTAATTTGCCCGGAGATCCTTGAGTCCTGGAGGTAGCAATGGTGAGTGTCTCTGTCCCTGCCTCTCCTTTAGTTTCTCACCTGTCCAGGGAGCATCCCCTGCCCATTCTGTGCGCTTATATCATCGGTGTGAGGAAGGGCAGCGTCTGCAGCTGTTCTGGTCTAGGAGGTGGGAGTGTGGGCACAAAAGGGGGCACAGTGGGGGAATGAGGATTGCTCTTTGGCCCCTCATGCTGCCCCCTTAGGTCAGTGGGAGATTTGCTTTCTGGGCTGGGGCGGGAGTGGGTGGGAAGTAGGATGTGACACCTGCCTGACCCAGATGTCACTGTCTGGAAGCCCCTGTTAGAAATGCAATTCCAACTTCTGTCCTAGCTCCTGTCCATCCCTCATTTCTTCATAAAAGAAGGTGGGAGGGAAACAGATGGGGTTTCCCGGGCCTGGCTTCTGACCTATCGGGTACCAGCAGCCTGTGCAACACGGATAAACATGCTTCTCCCAACCTCATATCTGTACTTAAAGAAAAACAAAAAACATTTACTGGACTACGTCACTGATCTCCAACCAATTTTTAGAGAAATCATTCTTTCCAGTAAATTTCAGTGTGAAGTCCTGGCATAAACTGACCAGTGTGGGGGTGAAGGGGCTGAGGCTCTGCCCTCCTTCTACAGGTCCAGCTAAGAGGCCCCAGCTGAGTCCTCGGTCTAAACACCTGGGAGTCAGCTGCCCCTGAAGCCGCTTTCTGCTCCCAGCCCAGCAACTCCCGTGAGCTCCTTGCATGCTCATGACTTTTCAGTTTCCTCACAGGAGAGGGCCCGCCGCTGAGTGACCAGGTCCTGCACCCTCCCCGAACTCACTTAGCTCCCAGACCCTCTCACATGCCACTCGGACTCCCTATTGAACAACTACTCTTTCTCACCCCTAAAACTACCCTTTCCCTACTGAGCACTCTCATCTGCCTCTCCTCCATGAGGCCCCTCTTCTAAGTCGTCTCTTCGGCTGCTAATACGGTCTCTGAGAGCTTTCAGCTGGGCTTCATGTGGAAGTGTCTGCATGGGGACAGCGTCTAGTCCAGGAATGGACACTCAGCAGACGAGCATGTACCATCTTGTGCTCAGGACAGATGTCACTAAGTGTTCTGGCTGAGGGACTCTGAGCTCTGGCTTCTTTTCAGAGCTGCACTGCAGTACACAGGCGCTAGTCCATCTAAGGCTATGGGTGACAGGAAATGGGTTTGCCTTTTTTGGAGCTAAGCCAACCCCTTACTGATAGAGACAGGGAGAAGGAGCTGCAAAGTGGGAAAATGTCCTGCCCAAAGGCACTTCATGGGTCCTCCCTGGTGTGACATGAGTCCTCCCTGGTGAGACAGCCTCAGTGAGGAATTCAACACCCTAGCCACGGTGCTGATGGCAGTGTGCAAGGATGGCACTAATAGGGACACACGGGGCATCAGAGAAGAGGTAGATGTGGCTGTCCCCCTGTCAGAGAGGCCGTAGGTAACTGCTGCCCTCCCAGGCCAGGCTGTATGCCCACCTTGTCCTACCTCGTTCAGAGCCCTGCTGCTTCTGATCCCACAGAAGGGGAGAGGAGGTAAGAGAAGGGTTTCTCCTGACCTTCAGGAGCTGGGCCAAGCCCTAACCGTGTTCTCCAACCAAGAGCACATCTTTACTCTTTCTGTCATCTGCCTAGGCCATGCTACTCCTTCTCTCCGGGCTGATGCTGCTCTCACAGCCTCCCAGGTCACTGGGAACAGAAATGAACACCTATTCAGGGAAAACATTGACCACCACTGCCTGCACCCTGGTCATGTGTAGCCCTGCGGAGAATGGCCCGCCTGGTCGTGATGGACGAGATGGGCAAGAGGGCCTCCGGGGAGAGAAGGGCGATTCAGGTAGAGCTGGGACCATGGGTTTGTCCGGGGGGGCAGGGGCGAACATTGGAATTGTAACCAACAGAGCAATATCTGGATATTCTCCTGTGGAAGCCTTGGAAATGAAACCCACCCCCTTGGGAAAGAGAAGCCCCCTAGACCCGTGATGGCGAACATATGACATGCGTGTCAGCACTGACATGCATAGCAATTTTCGATGACACGTGGCCACATGCCAGAGATGTATGGGCCACATGCCGAGAAGGACGTTTCATCCCGGCTCCTGCACGGCCAGGTGCAGTAGCCGAGGATAAAACATTTGCTGTAGTGTAGACACTCTGTGCCGTCAGTCTGTAGGCCAAAACAACAGAACTCCGGCACAGACAGTCTAGTCCTGGGACTTCCGTTTAGGCCATTTTTCTCGAAGTGACACACCACCTGAGTTATGCTCGGTATTTTGGCAATTTTGACACACCAAGCTCAAAAGATTGCCCATCACTGCCCTAGACATTCAACCTCCTGAAACACCACTTACCAGTTGGCAAATCAGTGGCTGTGCTGAGCCCCGGTGTCTCCCCCATCACCCAGGGGCCCTGATTCCTCTCCTGGGGTGTTCTGATTCCTCTCACCCCAAGAATGAGCAGATGGTGGGTAAATGACTGGTGTTCGGGGCCCACTAGAACCATGCTCCAACATAGCAGCTGTTCACTATAGTTAAATGGTGCCTGTGCAGGCTGTTAAACATCTAATAAAGCCTACCGCCTGAAGGGTGGGAAAGCTCTGTGACTCCCGGCTCAGGCCTGAGCAATAGGATTGGCCCTACATACTCTATGGAGAGAGGGAAAGGACACTCATGCTTCTTTGTCCAGCCCTGTGCTTGGGCATTCACTTGTGTAATTTGTGTACTCCTATTTATAAGTGGCATATTATCCTTACTTGACAAGTTATAAAATTGTCACCCAGGGGCTAAATGACACCCAATATGGAAGGTGACAAGGACATGGGATTCTGTGTCAGACAGATCTGTGCTTGTTTGCTGGCTCCATCTCCACAACAGGGACAAGCTACTCAGTGTTTCTGAGTCTTTGCTCGTCTGTAAGTTGGAAGAACATTTCCCACAGTGTGACAAATGATTGAGCCAAACCTTATTTTGTTTTATTTTTTGTTGAGTCTTCGGTATAAGGTGGCATCTTCCTGCTGTGCCATGAGGTGAATTCTGAGCTTTCCACAGGGACTGTTAGTAAGGGTTTTGTCCAGGAAGTAGTGCCCCCTAGGGGAGAGTCTGTGTCTGACTGGCAAGAGAGAGAAATCAATAAACCAGCATTGAGAATGACAAAATCCTCCTGGCACTGGGCTGGGCTCTGGACGTTGAATTGTGTGGCCTTTATGTTTGTGGAGTTTGCATTTTGGTTGAAGAAGAAAGAAGACATTTAACTGTAAAGAATAGGTAACATGCCAGGTTTTGCACCATGAATAAGCAAGTATTTGTCCTTTATAGACAGAAGTGACATCCAATGCAGTAGACTTGGACTGGCATAGGCTGCCTGCAACTGGACTCACAGAAGGGTGCCATTTAAGGTGCCAGCTCTTTATTGGATAATCCCAGCTGTCTATTGCTCTCAGAGAGACCCTGAATTGAATCCTGGAGAGGAGTTCCTTTCCTACAGTGGATTCGACACTTGTGGCAAGAAGGATGGCTGACACCTCAATTTCTTATGCAGGTGACTCATGCATGTCCAAGCCTGGCCTTGGGCTGTTGCTTGGAGACCCAGTGGTGCACAGTGATACTGGGTGACCAGGCCCTACACTGGCTCCTTAATTCCAGGCACTTCAGTCAGTTTAGCTTTATAGGTCTGAGAATTTCCTGGAGAGCTTGGAGCAGCCACAGAACCCTGACCAAGTAGGTCGGGGTGGGGCTTGTGACCACATGCCCTGCAGATCTGATGTGTGTGGTCTAGTAAAGCTGCTGTAAGAGACAACGAGAGCCTGAGATGAGAGACTGTGAGCAGAGGTGGAGGGTGGAGCTGAGGTCTGTGTGGTGATGCCCAGACCGGTCATGGAGGCCGTAGAACTGGACCCTGCTTGGGTGCTGTATTAACAGGGACTATTTCTTTTGTTCTCAGCATGTAGATTCTGGCCCAAAGGAGCGAGCGACTGTCCTCAGGGTCACGCATGTCACAGCAGCCCGCACAGCCCTCCACCTCTGCTTACTTCTCTGATCTCATCTCCTTCTCCTTCTCCCCACACTCCCTGTGCTCCATCCACACGGACTCTGGCTGGTCCTTCACCACACTCAGCCCCCTGCCTCCTCGGGCTGTATCCCTGCCCTTCCCATAGCACACTCCTCACCTCCTTCACTGCTGTGCTCACAGACCCCCGACTCAGTGAGTCCCTCTCTGGCCACCCTACCTAGTAGAACCCTGACAACACTCTCTGTGCTTAATTTCCTCTGTGGCACTAATTCTGGTGCAGTAACCCACATCTTGTATATTTGTTATTATCTCTTTTCAGTTGAATTTAAGCTCCACAGGAAAGAGATCTAATTCTTTCTCTGTTTCTCTATTTTTCCCCCTTGGGTGGCCCTGAAAATTGGGTGCAGTGGGGTATCTGAATCACCAGGGTTATTGGGGGCATTCAATGTGAACTAGATTGATGAAGACTCAGATATTGTACCTGCCAGCTGTGTGTGTGTGTGTGTGGTTGGGGGTGGGGGTGTCTCAGAAAAGGATCAGAGGCCTCTGCTAATACTTTTGTCTGGCCAATAGCTATCTCCCACCCCCTGCTCTTGTGCTGATGCCGGACAATTCAGTTTTTCTCTGTATGTCCTGGTTCTTTCAAGCTGCTGTGCCAGTGCTGGAGCTCAGAGAGAGTGAGTTTGTGTAAGTCTTAAGTCTGTGTGTGGACCCTTTAGAGCAGGGGTATTCAACCTTTCTATACCTACCGCCCACTTTTGTATTTCTGTTAGTAGTAAAATTTTCTAACCACCCACTAGTTCACCAGTAATGGTGATTTATAAAGTAGGGAAGTAACTTTACTTTATAAAATTTATAAAGCAGAGTTACAGCAACTTTAAAGCATATAATAATAATTACTTACTGAGTACTTTATGTCGGATTTTCGCTAAGTTTGGCAGAATAAATCTTTATAAAACAACTTATTATAGTTAAATCTTTTTATTTATACTTTGCTCCGCTACCACCCATTTTGAAAGCTGGAACGCCCACTAGTGAGCCGTAGGGACCAGGTTGACACCACTGCTTTAGAGGAACTGCCTGGGACTCCTGCAGCCCTATGTCTCACTCAGCTGCAATTCCTACTGACTTTTCAGCCAGAAGTTTTGAGGACTTCTCTTTCTGTCACTGGAACCCTGTGTGGGACAGCCTGGTATGGGTTGGTACCTGTTATTCCTCAAGGAAAACCTCTGCAGCTTTCCCTCCCATTCTTTATTCACCACATATAAGTGTGGGACCACCTGTTCTGCATCTTAGCTCTTCCTGCCAGTCTCGATGTGGCTTTTCCTCTAACTCCATAGTTGTAGGTATCCCATTCAGCTCGATTTCAGGTGATTCTAAATGATGATCATTCTGTACTTTAGTTGTTATTTTGATGTGGTTGTGGGAGGATCCGAGTGTCGCATTTACCTGTGCTGCCATCTTGACTGGAAGTCCTCTGCTCATTTAAAAATCAGATTATTGGCTATTTGCTATTGAGTTGTAGAAGTTTTTTATATGTGTTGGATATTAACTGTGTATCAGATATATGATATTCAAATATTGTCTCCCATTTGGTAGGTAACCTTTTCATTTTGCTGATGGTTTCCCTTTCTGTGCAGATTTTTAATTTTAATAGTTACTTCCACATTACTTTTTAAAAGGTTGTGACAAGTTATGCTTTCAGTAATAGTGTGTGAGAGATGTCTGCTTCTTAAATTCATATGGAGATTTTAGCTTTTGTATCTCAGTGTCCTGCTGGTGCTGCTGTGGTGCCCACCTTGCTGGTTACTGGTGCTCCCAATTCTCCTGAGCATGCAACCAAAGTGGGACCCAGCAGCGACGCCATGATCTCTCTTTCTGCCAATAGGGAGAGACAGAGAGCACCAGAAATTAGAGCCACTAATTTTTTCATCTACTTGTCTCATAGCCAAAAAACTGCCAGCTATTTTTTTCACTACTATTTTCCTGCATGTAGGACAGTCTGTAGTAGAAGCTCAGTGAATAGCTTTGGAATGAATGAATGTGAGATGCAAAGAGGAGAGGAATTTTGGTACAGTTATGAGTGTTTAAACTGCTGGTCAGTAATGTTTCACATCAGGTTGCACTAGGGTACAGGGCTAAGTGTCCAGGAGATATTAGAAAGCAAAATTAGTGCTTAAGGCAGTGGTTTTCAAAGTGTGTGCCAGGGCTCTCTGGTGCGCCCTAGAAGATTTTCAGGTGCACCCTATGGTGTTCCAGAGAAATATGGGCCTGTTGGGGACCAAAAAACCAACAGGGGTTTTGGAGTTTAGATTTTGGGGGACAGAGGTGTGGGGAATTGGCTATAAGCTGACAGTCTGCCCAACCCTCCACCTCACTTGCCTGATTAGGTTGCAAAAGGCTGTTAAGTTGTGGTGCTGGATTGTTTACACTACCCCCCCATGTTCCCCGGAAAGACTGGAGGAAAGTTTCTTCTATCCTTTGTTTGGTGTAAAGTTAAGATGATATGTCTGGTGGGGCTTTTGGTTTGATGATTAAACATAAGGAATTGTCTCTTGAAGCCTTTTGGATTTCTATAGAAGAAGAATATGTTGCAATATCTAAAAAAGCTTTGAACGTTTTACTACAATTTTCAACATTGTATTTATGTGAATTAGAATTTTCTAGCCTCAACACAATTAAGAGTAAAAAGAGAGGAATTCTTTAATGTATTGATGAGGAAATGAGAGTTTGTCTTTCAAATCTATGCCCAAACATTGAAGAAGTTTCTAGGACACATCAGGGTCATGTTTCTCATAAACACAAGAATGAAAAAACTTAACACATTTGTGCCAGGACCTGCCGAATTTACTAAATCTTACTAAGAATGTATCTATCTATATGTATATATAACGATAACATTTTTGTTGTTTATTTTTTAATGCCTCTTTTTTACAAATTCTAAAAAGCATAACTCAAAAAATGTAACATAAAAATGTTTTTTAATGTCAGAACAAATTTAATTTTATTGAATTTATTTAATTTAATTACCATAAAAGCATGCTTGGACTTTATATTTTTTTCTTTAATATTGAACTTAATTATTGTAACATATTTCTCAGAAATTTGTATATAGTGCTCCTACAATTATTTGTAGGATTTTGAATGTGCCTCAACTTCAAAAAGTTTGAGAACCACTGGCTTAAGGAGACAGGAGTGCTGACTGATGAGGGATCCCTTCATCCCCCTCAGTGCTCTCATGGCCTCCATGGTTGGGTGCCAAGGATAGACAACCTCTAATGCTCCCTTCTAGAGATTGGCTTCTTCCCTTGGCCCATCTGCCTGCTGCCATCTTGGCTAGGGTAGAGCCCTAAAGAGGCTCAGCCTGGGCTCAGGGTGTCCTGCCCCAGCATTGTGTACTGTTGAATACAGAAGGTAGGACCCACCCTGTAATCCTCTATGTTCCATTTAATTCCTAGTGAAGACTGTAACTGAAAGCAGGACAGTGCCTAGCACACAGCCTCTTAAAGGCACGAGACCCTACTGTTAGCATATTCTTGCCCAGGCAAGCTTGTCCCCTCCAACCCTGGGAGTATGGTTTTCATGTCTGAAATGTCACCTCTCCTCTACAGATCTCCCTAAGTTTTCCTCACCTGTTAGGTCTCACTTTCTCCTTTAGTAAAAGAGCTCTGAGTATACGTGTGTATGCTGAAGTTGGGGTGCTGTGATGGGATGAGGGTGTCTCACATTGTCTTCCACACTCATTACACCTGGCTCACAGTGTGACATTTGGCTCCAAATCCCTTGCAGAACAGGACCTGGTACTACATCTGCATCTCACCAGTGCTAAGCATAAAGTTATGTTCCAGAGATGGTTTCTTAGTGAACAAATGCATGAAATAATGAGCAAATGGACAAAAAGTGAATGAACATTTTTATTTTATATTTATACTATCAATCTTATTCATTTTTTCTCTTACTGAATTTATTGCAATGACAATAGCTAATAAAATCCTATAGGTTTCTGATGTGCAAGTCTATTATACCTCGTCTGTATATTATATTGTGTGTTCACCACCCCAAGTCAGGTCTTCTTCCTTCACTATTTATTTCCCCTTTACCTTCTTCTACTTCCCCCTCTTCCTTTCCCTCTGGCATCTTTTCTTTTTGAAAATGAATGTTTATAGCAGCTTAATTCACAACAACCAAATGTTCATCAATGGATGGAAAAACAAAATGTGTTCTCTTCATACAATGGCCTATTCTTGAGCCATACATAGGAATGAAGTACAGAGACACGCCAAAGTGGATAATGCTCATGAAGTCATCCAAGTTAAATAAAGAAGAGAGAGAGAGACAAAAGGTCATATTTTGACTGAGCCTATTGATATGAAATATCCATGCGAGGTAATAGAGACAGAGAGCAGAATAGTGATAGCCAGGGCCTTGGGGGCCGGGAAGAACAGGACAGGGGTGACTGCTGAATGCCTGTGAGCTTTCCTGTTGAGGTGATTAAATGTTTCTGAACTAAACAGAGCTGGTAGTTGCAAGACATTGTGAAGGTGCTAAATACCAATGAGCTGTATACTCTAAAAAGGTTCATTTTACATTATATACATTTAACCTCAATAAAAAAGAATAACCAAACTCATAGAATGAAGTGTAAAAATTTTAAATATTAATAGCCATCGACTCCCCTTAGTCTTTTTGAGTAAATGTTCTGTAATTTCCAGCTTAGGGAGCCCCTTCTTGAGGTAACATGTTTTAAAATGTTTGTTTATTTTTCCAATAGAAATATAATATGTAGTCATTAAAGATAAACAGGAAACCATCAAAATGACCTTAATTGTGCCACTGAGAAAACAGCTCAACCCTTTTATACACTCCTCTCCTGTGGTGGTTCAATGTGTGTTACACATGCACTTACCCTACAATGTCTGTCCATGTTTATGAAACATAATCATACTGAACATAGTATTTATAACATATTTTTACTACCTAGTTATACAGTAGACTATATTTTGGTCTGTTTTCTATAGGTTCAAGAGCATGTTACATAGCTTTTCCTACTTTGTCAATCATTGACAGATAACATTTTATTAGTTTCTGGTGTACAACATTAACAATGCAATATTTGCATATTTGTGAAATGATCATCTATGACCATGCACAGTTACATTTTCTTTTATTTTGATGTGAGCTTTTAAGATGTGTTTTCTTAGCAACTATACAGTACTATTAACTACCTAACCATCCTATATATTACATCCTTATGACTTCTTTCATAACTGGATGCTTGTACCTTTTGACCACCTTCATGTCTTTTTACCCAGTACCTAGCTCCCACCTCTCAAAACCACCAATTATTTGATCTCTGTATTTATGAGGTTAATGTTTTGTTTTGTTTTTCAGAATACACATAGAAGTGAGTTTATAAATATTTATCATTGTTTAATTTATGTCATTTAGCATAATTTCCTCAAGGTTCATTCATGGTGTTGCAGTTAGCGGGATTATTCTTTTTATGACTGAATACTATTCCATGTGTGTGTGTGTGTGTTTCACATCCTCTTTATCCATTCATCCATCGTGGACACATAGGCTGTTTCCATCTGTCGACTACCGTGAATAATGCTGCAATGAACAGGAGAATACACATAGCTTTTCAAATGACTGTTTCACTTCCTTTGGATAAATATGCAGAAAAGTTATTGTTGGATATATAAATATAAATACTTTTATATTTCAGTCCTGTTTTTAACTGTTTGAGGAAACTCCATACTGCTCTCCATATGGCTGCACCAGTTGACAATCCCACCAGCAGTTCACAAGGGTTCCACTTTCTCCACATCACCCTGGACACTTGTGACCTTTTGTCCTTTTGATTATAATCGTTCTAACAGGTGTGAAGACATATGCCGTGGGTTTTATTTGCATTTCCCTGATGATGAGTGTCAGGTGTCCTCTCTGATATAAAGTTTGGTTCTAGGAAGGGGAAAGCTGGAGTCCATGACCCAGGGTAGGTGCGAACAGAGGGCCTGCTGTGAACCCTGTCGCCCTGGGGCGGGGGCAGGGGCGCCGCATGAGGGTCAGTCAGGCCTCAGCTTGAATCTGCCTCCAGCTGGGGCAGGCCTGTTTCCTCTCCTGTAAAGCGGGGATGTGACACCCATTTCCTAGATCACCACTGACCGAGGAGTATGGATGTGGAATGTCTACACCATGTTCAACCCTAAGAAATGCCAGGGCCCATCCTACACTTGTAGACCCTTCTAAGTCTGGGGCCAGTTTTATGCCCATTTCTTCTGCTGCTACAGGTTCACCAGGAGCTGTAGGGCCAACAGGGTTGCCTGGACCAGTTGGCGTCATTGGGCCCAAAGGGGACAGTGGCTCAGCTGGAGAACCGGGACCGAAGGGAGACTCTGGACGACCTGGTGAGCAGCGGGGCATGGGCAGCAATGTCTGCACATGCTGGTGGCCCTACACGGTGTCGGCTGGCATGCACATGTCCCGTCCCAGGAAGAGGCTGTCCGGAGGGAGCCCTGGGTGATTTCTGGAAGTCAGTCACACTGCTACTGGGCTCCATCTAAAGAGGGGGCTGCTTCTCTGACCTCTGCCACTGCTCTGACCTTCTCAAGTACTCCTGCCTCCAAGATATTAGCACACTGACTGGGCTGGTCCATTCCCCAGGACCTCCAGGACCTCCAGGAGTGCCTGGCCCAGCCGGAAGAGAGGGTCCCAAGGGAATGCAGGGCAACATAGGACCTCAAGGCAAACCAGGACCAAAGGGAGAGGCTGGGCCCAAAGGTAGGTGGTTGGTATGTGGCTGGTCAGGAAGGGGGAAGGGAGAATGACAGTGGCAGTCCATGATGTGACCTAAGGCATGCTCAGAATGCCAGGAGGAGCCCAGAGCATTGGCACTGGGTGGCCTGTCCATGGCCCCTTTTTCCACATGCTCAAATTGAGCACACAGGTGAGGAGCAGGGCTTCCCGGACCCCTACCCCATGTGGACTGGCGGGGAGAGGCTGCACTACTGAGGAAGTGATATTCCCTGCACATACTCTTAGCAGCATTTGTTCCAATTCGTCCCTTCCTCAGGAGAAGTGGGTGCCCCTGGCATGCAGGGCTCTTCAGGGACAAGAGGCCCCACTGGTCCTAAAGGGGAGAGAGGTGCCCCTGGTGAGCGTGGAGCCCCTGGCAATGCGGGAGTAGCAGGTGAGTGACAGAAGAGGCTGGGGCAGGCCTTCAGTTCTCTTGTGTCCACCTGAAGCTGCTGATGCCTGTCCTTCCACCAGCAGCCCCGTCTGGCTGGGGCTGGCATGGTTGGGTGGTGGGAAGGTCTGCATGCTAGGAGGGTGCACTGGGCTTGAGGAACTCTCTGTGGAGGGTGTGGTGAGCAGCAGGGATGGTCTGCAGGGGGGAAGGTGGGTGCTGGGTGATAGGAGGGTCAGTGTACAGAGGGTGAGTGGCTGGCTCGGAACAGACGGTCAGTGTGGAGGGCGTGTTGCTGGATATAGCCCGGTGCATGTCCCGTCAGGGTGAGATGCGGGAATGTGTGTGGAGCTCCCCTAACACGTCTTCTCTGATCTCAGGGCCTGCAGGAGCCACCGGTCCACAGGGACCTCTCGGTGCCAGGGGTCCCCCAGGACTGAAGGGGGACAGAGGTGCACCTGGGGACAAAGGAGCAAAGGGAGAGAGTGGGCTTCCAGGTAAGGTAGCCTCTCCTCACTCTGGGTGTGCCGGGCAGGGTTGGAGGGAGGAGAGCTCTCTTTGGTCAGGACAGCACCTCTGCTCAGTGGTCAGCCCATTGCAGGGTTGGCTGAAAAGCAGGAAGGCTGACTGGCTGGAGGCGGGAAGGTCAGACTCTGATTTTAACCTCCATTACTTGGTGGCAGGCAAGACTGAGCTGATTTGCTGTCTGATCATCGGGACAAGCAGAGTTCCCTTCCCAGGTCATCGGGTGGCTCTGAGCATCAGTAATCAAAGGATGGGAAGTTCCCGGGGAACGTGCAGTCCTGTCCCCTGCAACTCCCCTAAGGGAACTGCAATCAGATTTCTATAACTTGGGAGTAAAAATATCAATATCACCCTAATTGGTGTCTGTCAGGTGGAAGGACTTGCTCAGGGACAGTTTATTCGCAAGAAAACTTCAGTAAACCTCATGAGCAGCAGGGCCAAGGTGTCTCATGAGAGATGGGCTTCCTGGGATCAATTACAGCTCCTCACCACTGACCCCAACAGTGTCAGGACTTGGGCCCCCTTCTGTTGAGGCCCAGACTCTGAGCAGAACCCTGGCTGTGCTGACCTGTCACTCGACCTGTCTGTCCTGCAGATGTCACTGCTCTGAGGCAGCAGGTGGAGGTCTTACAGGGACATGTCCAGCGCCTTCAGGGAACCTTGTCTCATTATAAGAAAGGTGAGTTCCTGGACCTGGACCTGGACCTGAACCGGACACTAAGGGTCGCCCCGATACTGGATCTGACTCTTGGTTTGGAGTTGGCAGGCCTGAGGCAGGCCTGCTGTGGGACTGTAGTGGGTTGGGACAATGGGCTGGACCGGTGACGGACAGGGAGTGGAGATAAGGATGGGGTGGACAGAGCTGTGAAGCTGCACGTTCCAGAACCCAGACGGAGACGTAAGGGACAGGTATCAGGATATGGCCCCTCTCACCAGTGCAGTGGGCTGGCAGAGCACGGTGAAGGCTAAAAGGCTCCAGAATACCCCCAACTTCACAGCCACCCGTGCTCTGAGCCAGATCAATACCCCGAGTCCAGTGCAGTTCAGCAGACCTTCACTCCTGCTGGCCATGTGCTGGTCCTTTCACATATGGGGACATCCACCCACCCAGGATGCATTTCTTATTTCTGTGGGGCTTGGTGTGTGAACGCCCCAAGATGGTGCTGCCCAGCCCACAGCAGCAGAGACCCCAGACACTGTCCTGATAGTTGTGGCTGAGATGCTGTCACTGGGTTCAAGGCGGTGGTGGATGACCTTGGCATGTGGCCCCTGAGAATCTCATCTGAGCCATGCCCCGGTCTGGCAGGGGCAGTCTGCTTTGGGCCCTGGCCAGTGCTGGGCTCTCCCGCCCCTCCCTGGGTTTCAGAGCAGAGAGTCCTCCCTATCCCTGGGATGCTGAGGAGGCAGAGATCTCCAGGAGCACACACTCGAGGGCCCTGTGCCTTTGGGAATCTCCCCCTCAGTCCCTAATTTGCCCATTGTCTTCCCCTGCTTTCCATGATGTCACTTTGAGTTCAGATCATTCAACAAATCTCATTGATCTCAAGAAGAGTTTGTGAAGGAGGCAAGCCTACAGGGGAGCCATAGGGATGCTCCTGAGTGCACAAGCCAGCCTAGTACCTAAGTACCAAGGACGGGAGTCTCAGGCATTGGTATGTTTTCTCCCTCCACAAACATAGCTGCATACGTGCTCACTCAGTCATGTGCACACTTACGCAAAAAGGACAACTTCTGACACGTACCTGCCACACATATGCTTACATAACCACTCACTTGACATCATCTTCACACACGAGCACACACAGATACTCACACCCGTCCAGATGGACCATTAGTGCTCCTGTGTACCTTCAGATGGACACATGACCACAGCGTGTATGCACATATGTACACACCTGGTCATGTAATGTCATATGAACTCTTGTACTGTTCTTGTCCAGGGCAGCTCTAGGTGCCATCTGAGCCTGTGGAGAATCAGCCCCAGAGCCCTAGTGGAAGGTACTTGCAGGAGAAGGGCATGGGGTCAGGGTGCAGCCTGGGCTCCTCTCCAGCCCGTGAGGCTGGGGTTCAGTCCTCTCTGGACCCCTGAATGTTTCTGAGCACAAACCCAGGAGCCAAAGGGATGGAAAATGAGATGGAATAGAAAGAGACAGTTGACGGTCACACAGGGTATACTTGTATAAAAGGTATTCCCACATTAGAGAAGAGGAATCGGAAACTGTGAATAAGGAAGTGACTTTGCCTTGCCCACCTGGACAGTCACTGCCAAGGTGGGGCTGACAGCTGGCCTCCTGACCCAGACAGGGCTCTGTGCAGAGCTGGTTCTCGCCCCTCCCCCACCCCACGCACAGGTCTCAGATGCCTTCCCCCCTTGCCCAGCACTCCTGCGTCACCCACATGCACACCAGGAGGCCAGCATTGCGCTGCACACAGTGCTGAGGTTAGCGCCTCGCTTCTATCAGGTGGCTCACTCTCTCTGCTCCCCTCCCACACCCCTCACCCAGCAGGGACCCTCTCTGTCAGTGCCACGTGCCTCAGCAGGGTTCAAAGTGACATCAGAGTGAGCAGCCGCATTGCCTACCTTAAGCTCAGAGACTGCAGGGCTGCGCGGTGCCATTCCCAAGGCCAAACCGGTCTGACTAGGCCAAATTAGAAACCCAATTCTGGCACGCAACATGGGGTGACACGGAACAAGCACGTCTAAGCTCTGTTATCAAAACAAGTAAGGTTTAATCCCTAACTTTACATTTGATGGTTTTTTTTATTGATTTCAATTTATTGTGTTTACATAGATTCATGTGTCCCACCGAATACATCCCCTACCCCCATGTTCCCCTCAACATCTCTCTTGCCCCCCTCCCTACAGTGCCCTGCCCCCTTCCCTCCAGAATTTTCTTTCCTGCTCTCTATAATGCTGTGTTATGTATATATAGTTTTACCAATCTCTTTCCCTTCTCTGATCCCATCTTCTCATTCTCTTTCCCTCTGTCCGCTTTCCCTCTGGTTCATTTGATTCCGCCTCTGTCTCTATTTTGCTCCTCAGTTCCATTGGATTCTTCAAATGAGTGAGGTCATGTGATATTTTTCTTTCTCTGCCTGGCTTATTTCACTTAACGTAATAGTTTCCAGGTCCATCCATCTTGTCATAAAAGGTAAGATTTTCTTCTTTTTCATGTGTATATGTACCACAGGTTTTTAATCCACTCACCCACTGATGGACACTTGGGCTATTTCCAGATCTTGGCTATTGTAAACATTGGTGCAATAACCATGGGGCACATTTCTTCTTTTGAATCAGTGATTTGGTGTTCTTAGGATATATTCCTAAAAGTGGGATAACTGGGTCAAAAGGCAGTTCCATTTTTAACTTTTTGAGGAATCTCCATACTGTTTTCCACAGTGGCTACGCCAGTCTGCATTCCCACCAGCAGTGCAGGAGGGTCCCTTTTCTCCACATCCTCGCCAGCACTTATTCTGTGTTGTTTTGCTGATGAGCACCATTCTGACTGGTGTGAGGTGATATCTCATTGTGGTTTTAATTTGCATTTCTCTAATGATTAGTGATGTTGAGCATTTTTTCATCTGCCTATTGGCCATCTATATGTCCTCTTTGGAGAAATGTCTATTCTTTTTTTTTTTTTTTTTTGCCCATCTTTTGATAGGATAGTTTATCTTCCTCGTCTTGAGTATTACAAGTTCTTTATAAATTTTGGTTATTAACCCCTTATGAGATGTGTTGTCGAATATGTTCTCCCATTGTGTGGTTTGTCTTTTTATGTTGTTCATGTTGTCTTTATCTGTGCAAAAGCTTTTTAGTTTGATATGGTCCCATTTGTTCATTGTGTTCTTTATTTCACTTGCCTGTGGAGATAAATCAGCTGCGAGAGATGTCAGAGAGCTTACTGCCTATGTTTTCTTCTAAGATGCTTATGATTTCACAACTTACATTGAAGTCTTTTATCAATTTTGAGTTAATTTTGTGAATGGTGTAAGTTGGTGGTCTAGTTTCATTTTTTTGCAGGTAGCTGTCCAATTTTCCCAAAACCATTTGTTAGAGACTGTCCTTACTCCAGTGTATGGTCTTATCTCCTTTGTCAAATATCAATTGTCCATAAAGGTGTGGGTTTATTTCTGAAAGTGTAGGTTTATTTCTGGGTTTTCTGTTCTTTTCCATAGATCTATATGCCTGTTCTTATGCCAGGACCAAGCTGTTTTGAGTACAATGGCCTTTTAGTATAACTTGATATCAGGAAGTGTGGTACCCTCCACTTTAATTTTCTTTTTCAGGATTTCTGAGGCTGTTTGTGTTCCTTTTTGGTTCACTATAAATTTTTGGAATATTTGTTCTATATGTTTCTTGTATGTCATTGGTATTTTAATAGTAATTACATCGAATTTATAAATTGCTCTGGGTAATATAGACATTTTAATTATGTTTATTCTTCCTAATCATGAACACGGTATATGCTTCCACTTGTTTGTATCTTCCTTGATTTCTTTTATCAATGTTTTATAGTTTTCTGAGAACAAGTCTTTAACCTCCTTGGTTAAATTTACTCCTAGGTACTTTTTTGTTGCAATACTGAACGGGATTGTTTTCTTATTTTCTCTTTCAGACAGTTCATTGTTGGTGTGTAAAACTGCCTCTGATTTCTGAGTATTAATTTTATATCCTGACACCTTGCTGAATTCATTTATCTGGTCTAGTAGTCTTTTGATTGAGACTTTAGGGTTTTCTATATACAGTATCATATCATCAGCAAATAATGATAGTTTTACTTCTTCTTTTCCAATTTGGATGCCTTTTATCTCTTCTTCTTGTCTGATTGCTGTGGGTAGGACTTCCAGAACTGTGTTGAATAAGAGTGGTGAAAGGGGCACCCCTGCCTTGTTCCTGATCTTAAGGAGATTGCTTTTAATTTTTGCCCATTTAGTATGATGTTGGCTGTGGGTTTGTCATAGATGACCTTTATCATGTTTAGTTATACTCCCTGTATTCCCACTTTGCTGAGCGATTTGATCATAAATGGGTGCTAGATTTTATCAAATGCTTTTTCTGTATCTATTGGTATTATCATGTGATTTTTGTCTTTCCTTTTGTTATGTGATGAATCACATTGATTGATTTGCGAATATTGAACCAGCCTTTCCTCCCCAGAATAAATTCCACTTGATCATGCTGTATGATTTTTTTCATGTATTGCTGGATCTGCTTTGCTAATATTTTGTTGAGAACTTTAGCATCTAAATTCATCAGGGATATTGACCTATAGTTTTCTGTCTTTGTATTGTCTTTGCCATGGTTTTGGAATGAGAACTATGCTTACCTCATAAAAGGAGATTGGAAGTCTTTCCTCCTCTTGAATTTTTTGAAATAGCTTGAGAAGGATAGGAGTTAGTTCTTCTTTGAATATTTGGTAGAATTCTCATGTGAAGCCATCTGTCCCAGGGGTTTTGTTTTTTGGGAGTTTTTTGATAACTGTTTCGGTCTCATTTGTTGTCATCAGTCTGTTTAGGTTTTCTGATTCTTCTAGATTGATTTTTGAAAGATTATATATTTCAAGGAATTTGTCCATTTCACCTAGGTTCTCTAATTTTGGGGCATACAGTTCTTCATAGTATTTTCTTACAATACTTTGTATTTCTGCTGTGTCAGTTGTTACTTCTCCACTTTCATTTCTATTTTTTTATTTGAGTCCTCTCTCTTTTTTTCTTGGTGAGTCTGGTCAAAGGTTCACCAATCTTGTTTACCTTTTCAAAGAACCAGCTCTTGGTTTCATTGGTCCTCTGTATTGTTTTTTTTAGCCACTATGTCATTTATTTCCACTCTGATCTTTATTATTTCTACTTCCTCTGGGCTTTACTTGCTGTTCTTTTCCTAGTTCTTTTAGATGCAGAGTTAAGTTGTTTATTTGAGTTTTTTCATGCTTCTTAAGATATCCCTCTAATTCTCTGAACTTCCCTCTCAGGACTGCTTTTGCTGTGTCCCATAAATTTTGACTTGTTGTATGTTTATTTTTTCATTTGTTTCAAGGAAATTTTTTTATATTTTCCTTGATCTCATTGTTAACCCATTCATTATTTAATAATATGCTATTTAGTTTCCAAGTGTTTTTCAGTTTTTCTATTGTAGTTGATTTCTAGTTTCATGCCATTGTGATCAGAGAAGATGCTTAATATGATTTCAATCTTTTTAAATTTGTTGAGACTCATTTTGTGTCCTAACATGTGATCTATCCTAGAGAATGTACCATGAGCACTTGAAACAATGTATATTCTACTGCTTTAGGGTGAAAGGTTCTGAAGATATTATTAAATCGAGTTGATCTAGTGTATCCTTTAAGTCTGCTGTTTCTTTGTTAATTTGCTTTCTTTAGGATCTATCCAGTGATGTTAGTGGGGTATTGAGATCTCCTACTATTATAGTATTGCTGTTGATCTCACCTTTTATGTCCATCAAAATCTGCTTTATGTATTTAGGTTCTCCTATATTAGGCACATAGATATTTATAATGGTCATGTCTTCCTTTTGGATTGCTCCCTTTATCATTATGTAGTGATCTTCTTTATCCCTTAGTATAGGCTTTGTTTTAAAGTCTATTTTGTCAGATATAAGTATTGTTACCTCAACTTTTTTTTTCATTTCCATTTGCATGAAATATTTTTTCCCACCCCTTTACTTTCAGTTTATGTGTATCTTTTGTTTTGAGGTGGGTCTCTTGTAGACATCATATGTATGGGTCCTATTTTCTTATTCATGCAGCTACCCTCTGACTTTTGATTGCAGCATTTAATCTATTTACATTTAAGATTATTATTGATATGTAGTTTATTGCCATTGTATTCTTTAAATCTACATTCCTCTTTTACTAGTATTTCCCCCCATTTGTTCTGTTTACAACAGGCCCCTTAACATTTCTTTCAGCATTGGTTTGGTTTTAATGAATTCCTTGAGTTTTTTTTTTTTTTGTCTGGGAAGCTTTTTTATTTCTCCTTTAATTTAAAATGATAGCCTTGCTGGAAAAAGAAGTCTTGGTTGTAGGCTCTTGTTCTGCATTACTTTGAATATTTCTTGCCATTTCCTTCTGGCCTCTAGTGTTTCTTTTGAGAAGTCAGATGTCATCCTTATGGGGGCTCCTTTGTAGGTGATAGACTGCTTTTCTCTTGCAGCTTTTAGTATTTTTTTCTTTATCTCTTAGCTTTTGTATTTTAATTTTGATGTGTCTTGGTGTAGGTCTCTTTGGGTTCCTCTTTAATGGGATTCTCTGTGCTTCTTGAATATGTGTGACTTTCTCCTGCATCAATTTAGGGAAGTTTACAGCTATGATTTCTTCAGTCAGGTTCTCTATCCCTTTTTCTTTCTCTTCTTCAGGAACCGCTATTATGCAGATGTTGTTTCTCTTCATGTTGTCATAAAGCTCTCTTAGCGTTTCCTCAGATATTTTGATCCTCTTTTCTTTTTGCTGTTCTGCATACATGCTTTCACTTGTCCTCTAAATTGCTGCTTTGATCCTCTGCTTCACCCAACCTGCTCTTAATTCCTTCTAGTTTAGTCTTCATTTCTGATATTGTGTTTTTTATTTCTGTATGATATTCCTTTTTATGATTTCAGTGTACTTTTTGATGTCTGTTATCTCTTTGTTTAGGTGCTCATTTTATCCATCTGTTGTTGCTCAAAGATCAACAATCATTATTCTAAACTCTGCATTTAGTATCTTGGTTAGTTCCATCTCATTCAGTTCTTTTTCTGGGGATTTCTCTTGTTGATTCATTTGAATTGCATTTCTCTGTCTTCTCATTTTGTCTCTGTATAATCTGCTCCTTTGGATGTGCTGTTCGTGTACCTAGCAGAGTATAGGGTTGGTGTTGTCTGCCTCCAGCTTTCAGTTGTGTTGTTTCTCGAGCTTCTTTGGTTGGCTTCAGCTGTTTGTATTTTGCTGTGGACTACTTGTTTGCTGCTACTGGTCTATTTGCTATTTGTGATAGTGTTTTCTATGCCTTAGCTGTGTCAGGTGTGAGGAGCCTTTCCTTAAGATACCATTCTAACTAGGGTTGTTAAGTTCTGAGCTGATGCTCTCCATATCAGGCCACTGTATATTCCAGCCCTGGACCTCCCTGGCCAGAACATGGTGCAGATCAGTGTGGGTCACTGCTGCTTTTTTTTTTTCTTTTTACAGGGACAGAGAGAGAGAGAGTCAGAGAGAGGGATAGATTGGGACAGATAGATAGGAACGGAGATGAGAAGCATCAATCATCATTTTTTTGTTGCAACACCTTAGTTGTTATTGATTGCTTTCTCATATGTGCCTTGACCATAGCCTTCAGCAGACCGAGTCACCCCTTGTGCGAGCCAGCTACCTTTGGTCCAAGCTGGTGAGCTTTTTGCTCAAGACATATGGGCCCACACTCAAGCTGGCAACCTCGGGGGTCTCAAACCAGGGTCCTCTGCATCCCAGTCCAATGCTCTATCCACTGCCCCACCGCCTGGTCAGGCGGTCACTGTTTTTGACTGACCTTTACTTTAGCAAACTTCTTGGAGCTACAGGTGATCCAGAATTTGTGGCTGCCTTGTTGGGCCCTGATGCAGTTGTAAATATCAGTTGCAATCCTAGGGTGGCTTTTATCTGGTCTTGGCCAGTGTGTGTGGCCTCTCTATTTCTGAAGCATGGTCTTTCCGCCAGTCCCCTGCTGCTTCTACCTCCTCGGGCACTCAGGCATGGGCATGGGCTCATGGGCCATAGCTTGGGCTGCTCCATGGACATGGGGGACTCCTCGCCTCGCTGGGGTCCACCCAGCACCAATGCACAGGACTCCTCTTTGGGTTCCATACCCTGCTACCTTTGCATGGGCTGCCTTGCTGGGCTCCGCCCCCAGCCGCTGCGCAGGCCAAGTGCCGCAGATGTCTCCACAGCTGTGCCCTCCCACCCTTCGGGGGACATGTAGCCCAGACTTCAACACTCAAAACTGTGTCCCTGATGTGCCCCCTACTTCCAAATGTCTCCCTGCACTGACTGGAGCAAGAGAGCCTCTGGTGGGTGGAATAATTGATTCCCTTTGCTGGCTTGGTTCTCCCAGGAAGAACGTCCACTTTAGGTTTGGGGAGTGACCCAGTACAGGGGTCAGGGTGGCTGTCCCTTACAGTCTCTTCCTGTGCCCATGACTACACTTTTCTCTCACAACTCTAGTCCTCTCAGTTCCCCGCTCCCAGATCCCTGGGTAAGTGGCTGTGAATGAGATTATCTGTGCGGTCCGTTTAAAATGGAGCCTAGGTCTGAGAGTTCTGTCTCCCTCTTGCAAACAGTAACCCGGCTCTTCTTTCAGTTAAATACTGGCCATATGCCTCTTCTACTCTCTGGAGCTCCAGGATGGGGTTCCAGTCCTGTGGCTGAGGACACACAACTCTCTGGGCAACCCACCCCACCTTGAGAGACCCTCTGGGCGACCTCTCTCCCCTGGGAGTGGGGCAGCCATTTCCGCGTTTCCGCCTTTCCTCCCAGCTCAGTGTGATTCCTTCAGTGATGCTTGGTTATAGATTCCTCTTATTTTAGTCCAAAGTTGATTTTTCAAGATGATTGTTCCTAAGTTAAGTTGTGATCCACTTTGGTTCTGGGAGGTGGGAGTTGGAATGTCCGCCTACACCATTGCAATTTTCCATACATTTGATGGTTATGTGAAACCGAGCCTCTACTTAACCTCTGTGAGTCCAGTGTTCTCACCTGTAACTGGAGGCCCCAGAACCACCTCCTAGGGCGCATCGTGCAGCTGGGGCTGCTCAGGAACTGAGTGTCTCACTGCTGTCCTATCTGGTGTCCTGGGACCCTGTGTGGGAGGCAGGGCTCTGGTTGGAGCACACACGTCCCCAAGCCCGACCAGGATCTGCCAGAACCCCAACCTGACTCTCCTCTTGTCCTAGTGGAGCTCTTCCCTGACGGCAGAAGCGTTGGAGATAAGATCTTCAAGACAGCAGGCTTTGAAAAATCTTTTCAGAATGCACAGAAAATATGCACACAGGCTGGGGGACAGCTGCCCTCCCCACGCTCTGCAGCTGAGAATGAGGCTGTGAGTCAGCTGCTCATAGCTCAGAACAGGGGCGCTGCGTTCCTGAGCATGACTGACTCCAAGACAGAGGGCAAGTTCACCTACCCCTCAGGGGAGCCCCTGGTCTATTCCAACTGGGCCCCAGGGGAGCCCAACAATGACCGCGGGGATGAGGACTGTGTAGAGATCTTCACCAACGGCAAGTGGAATGATAAATCCTGTGCAGAATCACGCTTTGTGATCTGCGAGTTCTGAGCCTGCCTGGGTAACTGGGCAGTGGTGGCCCAGGGACTGGTCCTTCAAGCAGGGCCCAGACCTGTGTGCTGCCTACATTCCAGTAAAGGTTGACACCTCTGCTGTCCAGGGCTCCTCCACTGAGCCCTGGGACAGGGAGGGCTCCTGTGGAACACGGCTCGGATTATAATACAAAACTGGGTTCACACACCAACAGACCTCTCCCGGAAAGAGGGGACCAGCCTGCTTTCCCAGTTGGAAGAAATAAAATTATGTCTTAAAGATCTCCCTGTCGCAAAATCCAATGGTTCCTCTTCAGCCTTCTACCTCCTCGAACTGTCAGTCTCATTTGACCCAGCTGGTCCTCTGTCACTATTCCTTTTGAGTTCCCAGACATCACTGTTGCTGCCTTTTGTCCTACGACTGTTCATTATCCCCTTTTGCTAGTCCCTCCTCTTCTTCTTGACCTGTTAATAGTGACGTGCTCAAGTCCTAACCCCCTATACCAGTTTCTCCTTACCCTCCCTGCAAGGATGATCTCATTCAGTCCATGGCTTCAGGTTCCTTCCACTGATGACACCACATGTGTATCTCTGCTCAGGACAACCCCTGAACCCCTGACCCTCTAGCCACTGCCGGCTGGTCCCCAGGTCTGGGAAATTTCAGTGGCTTCTTTGGCTTCAAGGCTGATCCCTGAAAGCTTCACAGTACAGTGGGCCCACCTGGCAGGTCGTCTGCCTCCCTGGCCAGACTGTGTGACCCTGTATCCAGTAGGCTCATGTTGGCCCACCCAGTATGTCTTTCTCTCTGTGTCAGTATGGCTGCCTCTTGGCTCATGAGTAGGCATAACATCTTATTCCATCTGAACTCTCAGGCACAGAGGGTGTCCCACCATGCTCACATTCACCCCCAGTCCTCCTTTGACAGTTCCAGGCTCCTTCCCCACTCGGCCTCAGAGACAGTCTAGGCAAATCCTCCTCATCAACAGATATGGAGACCAAGACAGAGAGGGGAGGATAGACTGGCCCAAGCCCAGAGGGGCCATCAGTGCTACAGCTTGGTCCTGGATAAAGTCATCTGACCCCAAACCTCATATTTTTTGTCCTGTAAATTTTTAGGCCACAGACCTCTGTATGTTAGTTGATCTTCATGATACTTGTGCTTAAGAAATTAGAATGACACCTGGATGAACCACGCAGGCTCCTGGGAAGGGACAACAATTACTTTTCCCCCAGACAGGAAGCCAACCACTCTCCTTTGTCCCCGGGGCTGAGGAGACACACTTTTCTAGCCCCTTCTGAATGGGATCGCCAAGGCCCACCCTCTTGCCAACACTGCTGCAGCCACACCTCCTATGGAGGACAGCATGTCTGAAAACAAAAACCACACCTCCCAACAGGACATAGATCTGGCTCTCTGCTAAAGCCTCTACCTGTTACTGCAGAAACCCTAATTCCTGGCAGCTTCTGATATATGTCAGTTATGCAACAGTGAGCAAACACTGACAGAGGCCAACCCAGGGCCCCATCAGCCAGGTGCTTAGAAAGGCCTCTTTGTTGCAGATCAAAGAAAAAACAACTGGGTATGGTTTGTGCCAACGGAAGGCATTGTTTACTAAGAACAAAGAATTATGAGCTGGCTCAAGGCCAGGTCTGCACAAGCAACATGGAGCTGCCGCCCTTCTCCTGCTCCTCCTCTCCCTGCATCTTCCCCTCTTGTCTCCTGTCACACCCCTTCTTCTGCTTCTAGCCTGTCGACGCCCAGGCAGAAGGAATCGTGTGACACAGAGATCAGACACTCTTCTTGATGACAAGCCAGAATCCCTGTGGAAATGAACCTCCCTGTCTCAGATGCCCACCTCTTGTCCAATAAGCTAAACCTGGGTTGACCAGTATGGCCTGTGGGACCCATGCAAGGTCATGGTGGTCTGGGCAGGCTCTCTATAAGTGACCAGTACCCATCGCAGTACTTCAGCCAAACCTAGTCTTTGACAAGACTAAAGGAGAAAATGGAAGAACTATGGGACTCAGGAGGAAGGAAATCTGTCTCCCGTGGTGATGAAGGTCAGGCATGTTGAGACCCCACGTATAGGAAAAAGCTTCAGATTAACCTCTACCTGGCCTCTGGTTTGCTCTCCAGCACAGAGGACAAGAAAAGAGGCTCATTGGACTCTGTAGGCACAGCCTGAATAGAGCAGAGGACCAAGGCAAGGATTTCAGAAAATTCAGGTCTTAACAGAGACCTCTCCTGCACTCACATTGTTCGGCAGAGGTCAACTCAGGTCTTAGATAGTATCTGCCCCACCCCAACCATAGTACCCGTGATCTCTAGCTTAGGAGCCAGGGTGCCGAGGGAAGCCACGACCGTGTGACTCTTACATCTCAGGAGATGTTAGGATCCTCACAGTGCCAGGTGACATCATGGGAGCCCACGGGGATCCTTTCCATGTCTGGAAGGTGACAACCACAGCAGTTTCATACAAAAGCCCCCTTTTCAGTTTAACAGCATATTTTCAAATCACCTCCTGGTTCTCAACCCTCCTGCCACTAAACCAGCCCACACCCACAGTGAACTGACCATGGGAAATGCTTGATGTTTGCTTTTAAGGATCCTGTCTGTGATCTGAATTCACTTGATTGAAATCCCTGACAACTGAGTTGCTTAAGTTCAAGGCATTCTCAACCACCGTTATCTTCCAGACGTCCTTAATTCAAGTTTAATGATGTGCTTGACCTTTTCAAGTTAGCTGTGTGTTATATACTAGAGCCAAGAAACCAGGTATCTACTAAGGGGAACAACATATTAATTTAGAAGTCAAATATTTATCCAGGCACCTGGTCATACCCTCATAGATGCGACAGCCCTACCTTAACGTTAGGGATAAGCTGTAGGATTGTGTTCCTGCACCCAAGAGAGGTGCTGCACAAGTATAGCTGAAATGAGTGGATGATTGTAACATCTTTCAACTGGAGAATAAAGGAGAGCCACCTCTCTGTGCAATCACCAAGCTACTCAGAGATACTCATTGTTTAGTCGTGATTATTAGGCCTCTGTATGGCTAATAACAGGTATTTTGGGGTGGATTTTACTTTTTTGGGGGTCAATATTTCATTAAGAGGGAAGTTTTGAAGGCGGGCCTGTGACCTGTGTTGCAGGTAAGGGTCAGTGCACAGTTCTTAAACTCCCTCTTTTAGCCTGCTGTGGTGATAACAGAAGTTCTGGTGGTTGTACATTTTTGTATAATCCAGCACTCTGGAATCCTGAGCAAATGCAAGGAAAAGAAGATCATCTGAGATCAGTTAGATGGCATTCCATATGGAATCTGATAGTAGTTTTGTGATTGCCAGTGACATAGTTTCTTAAGTGAACAAGAAGCTGAACTTGGCAGAATTATTAGGCCGGTTGGACAATGAGTTATTTTCCACACACAATATCAGATCCCTTGATAATAACTGCAGGGTAAAATGGCTCCCAGGGTCTCATCCAGGCAGAGTAGGAGGTAGCTGATTTGCTATGTCTGCCACTGACATGTGGGGGGGGGGGGCAACACATTGCTGGTGTTGCCATCCTTGGTTCAGAGGGCACTGCTCCGCACGACCTCGTGAACCCAAGTCGGGGTGTCCCCTGAGCTTCACCAGTGAGCCAAGTGAAGCCACCTTCTGAGACCTCTGCAAGAATCCTACAGCTTCCATCAGCTGGGCTTCCAGGAGGCCCAAGGACAGAGTGCTGACAATGTCATCTCCATTTGAGACTTGCAGGAGATCCCGGCCCTCTCTCTCTGGGCCCCTATTCTGCTGTCCTCACAGATCCCAAGACAGGGTCTCAAGTTTACTTAGTTACAGGTCCTCAGCCTGAATTCTAAGCTTTTGAGAGAATGTGGAGTCACAGCCAAGAACCTAAGTAAACACTTAGCAATGTTTCTCCAAAAAGCTGGTTCAGAGAAAACCACCTGAGTCTAGAACCTCTCCCTGCGGATGGCAAGGCATAGGGGTTGGCGGGAGCCTAGGGCTTGATTCTGACTGCACTTCCCAGAGATACCCCAAAGTTCACAGAGAGCTCAGGGAGATGCACATGCATGCAGCCTCCGCTGGGCCAGTCCTGTCCTTGCAGGGATTCTAGCAAGAGATCTGAGGCAGCAGACAAGGAGGGGGCAGGCATGGTGAATGGGTCCTGCTCTGAAGAGCTCACACTGAGAGTTTGGAAATGAGACAGACACACAGACAATGAGCAGAAATTTCCTCCAGCACCTGGGCTGCTGGAAGAGAGGGCCCCATGGTCATCCAGTGGGACGTGCATCTGGAGCAGACCCCACAGCACAGGGGCATTTGGAAAAGGCATGCTAAGTGGGTGTAGCAACCAGGGCAGAAGGGGAGGAGGGGAAAGCAGGAGCATCTGCAGTGACAGAGAAGGAGCTCAAGAGACCCCCCCTCACCTGGCACCCCATGAGTCTCTCAGTTTGCAGGTCCAGTCCTAGAGACACCAGCAGAGGGCAGCCTGGGGCTGCAGCTCTTCCACAACTAAACCCAATCACCTGAGAAAGGAGACTGTGCCCAGAGCCAATTCTCAAATAAGTCTAGCTGCTTCTCTCTTGGATCCAGGTTGGAGCTGAGTCGAGCTCCTGAGAAGGGAGTCGGGTCTCACATTTTAGGGGAGGACTGCAATTCATTCATTTGTCAACTCGTATTCATTCAGTAGTTACTGAGAGTGACGTGGTCTCAGCCCTTTCAGAGGCCCTGGGACTTCATAGTACAGCATAGTTTGTCATACTGATCCCAACAACTACGAGGACTTGTGCTTGGGTGGCACTTACTGCAGGCCAGTGCTGCCTGGATGCTGACTTCTATCAGTTCACTTCTTCCTCACAACGGCCCTGGGAGGTGGGCACTGTCAGTATCCCTGTTTCACCAGGAACGGAACTAAAGCACGCATCTGTGTGTGCTCAGGGCCTCACAGCTGCGATGTGCTGGAGCCAGGGCTTGACTTTTCAGACTTTTCAGATGTCTGTAATTGCTAATAAGAAAATAAAGCCGGCCCTTGCCGGTTGGCTCAGCAGTAGAGCGTCGGCCTGGTGTGTGGAAGTCCTGGATTCGATTCCCGGTCAGGGCGCATGGGAGAAGCACCCATCTGCTTCTCCATTCTTACCCCCTCCTTCCTCTCTGTCTCTCTCTTCCAGTCCCACAACCAAGGCTCCACCTGAGCAAGATTGGCCCGGGCACTGAGGATGGCTCCAAGGCTTCTGCCTCAGGCGCTAGAATGACGCCTGCTGCAATGCAGCCACACCCCAGATGGGCAGATCCTTGTGCCCTGGTGGGCATGCCAGGTGGATCCCGGTCAGGCGCATGCGGGAGTCTGACTGCCTCTCCACTTCTAACTTTGAAAAAATACCAGAAAGAAAAAGAAAGAAAGAAAAGAAAACAGTGTTATAATGATAACCGGTGTCAGTGTAGTTCTTGATTTGATGGTATGATAGAGACTTTACAGGGAGGACAATGGTGACAATAATAGTCAAGACTGATAGGAGGTGGATCATGTTATCACCCACACAATCTGTTGAACCCTAGAGGTGTTAGTGTACAGCTCAGGGCCACTTGTGGTCTCTTGTCCATGACCAAACACTCACATACCTCACCCAGAGCTCCTGGGACCACCTCAAGCCAGTGCTCCTCCATGAGACGTGTGCAGTGAGGGAAGGCAGGCCTGAGACCCCTAACGCAGGGTGCTGGGAATTTTAAGCACTGGGTCTGTTGGTTTCTATGTAGACACTCACATACTCACACATGCACTATGACCCTCAAATTCATGTACACACAATTGCCCACTCAGGATTTCACCTGCCCAGTGCTTCACCTTCTTGGACACTCCCCAGGGCTGTTCAGGCCCACACCCACTGCCTGATTAAGGGGCCAGAATGCCCAGAAATGCAGAGGGAAAGAATTGGGTCAGCAGGTGCTATTTACTAGTGAGACACTCATCAGTTGAAGGAGATGACTTGGGGTCTGACACTGGAGTTAAACAGGACTCCCTTCACTTCATAAAGGGCCAACAAGGACAGAGAAGCTGTGGCCTCCTGGCCACTGGGCTTTCCTGCAAAGGTGAGAGGCAGGCAGAAAGCAGCTATGGTGATTGTGGGGTTTTCAGCAGTAATTTCCCAAATTGGTCAACATCTGGATCACCGAAGGGCTTCCCAAAGATGAAGATCTCTGAGATTTTGATTCACTGTATCCAGAGTGGAACTAAACGATCCCAAGATTTTGTCAAGCCTTCCATGCAATTTTGCTGTGCCGCACAAGGTGGCACCAACACTGCTGGCCAGGACAGGGTAGCTGGGCTGCGGTTGGCACTGACTAGCGCAACCCAAGGCGTTTGTTTGGCTAATAAATAGCTACTTGTATCCCACTTATTAGCATGACCCCGTGTTTGCCTGGAGAAGACAGTCACTGCTGGAGACGCAATCTCCTGTGCACACAGGCTGTGACCAGGGTTGGGAGCACTTCTTCCCAGATGAACCCCTGCCCTGAGTTCCTCCTCTTCCCAGCACTTCATCAGCCACTTAGGGTCACTGGGACAACATCACTTTACAGAGTCTACTTCCCGACATCTCCAGCCCAGGCCCTGTGTTGACATGCGGTCTCTTCCTGGTTAATGAGAATAAAACCAAACACACAAAAACCTAATTCCTGGCAGATTCTAAAGCAGAGATCAGTTACACAATAGTGAGCAAACAACATTCCAGGTCAGAGGTCCCCTGCCATGTACACAGGCAGAGTCCAGGGTCTGACTGTGACCCTGGTGCTGGTGGGTCTCTGACAGCCACATGGAAGGGAGACAGGCTGGTCCAGGGCAGGATGGAGGTTTGAAAATATGAATACTAGGCCATTAGCTGGTACCACAAGTCCCCGTCCTCTGGTTTGGGTATGGCTAAAAGTGAGAACAGCAGAGCTGTAGAACTCCAAAGGAAGATCACCCTGAAGAAATGCTTTCTCATATGTGTCTTGACCGTGGGGCTATAGCAGACTGAGTGACCCCTTGCTCGAACCAGCAACCTTGGGCCCAAGCTGGTGAGCCTTGCTCAAACCAGATGACCCTGCGTTAAGCTGACAACCTCGAGGATTTGAAACTGGGTCCTCCGTTTCCCAGTCTGACGCTCTATCCACTGTGACACCACCTGGTCAGGCCGCAACAAAGAATTGATGCTTCTCTTCTTCCTGTCTGTTTGCCCCTACCTGTCCCTCTCTCTGTCTCTGCCACACACACACACACACACACACACACACACACACACACACACACACACACGAGAGAGACCACCCTCAAGACAGCACATAGTCTTATTAACTGTCCTGTAATCTACCCCCACCTTGCTTTCTCCCACCCCCATGGAATCTCCCTTGAATTTCCTCCTTAATTCCAAATGTATAAAAGAAGCTGCAAAATGTCATTCTGAGAAGTGTGTTCTTAGTCTGTTTTGCTTCCAGGCATACCCTCTATTTGGTTCAGATGAACTTTTATAAAAATTCTCTATAGGTTTGGATGTTCTAATGTTGGCATTGGATATTGCCAGGTGCTGCAGTCTAGTGTGAAGGGTTTTCTGGTGCAGCTCATCAGTAACTAAAGATGCCATCCACGTCATTGACAGGACTGGGCTGGCCATGGGAAGGAATAGGGCAGGAGAGTGTGGTGTCAAGTATCGGCAACACATGGACAAAAAGGAATTGGCTCTCTTGGAGACAGAGATGTGCTACGGACTCCGACACAGATGCAGCCTCTGTTGGTTTCTGGCGGACCACAGTGTCCTTGCTGAACAAGGAGAGGGTTTGACTGGGTGCTGTCCATGCTTGACAGTGACCCAATGCTATGCTTGTAAGCAAGACAGAGTGTCCTTTGCCACAGACTGGACCAGAAACCCTCATTTTCCACTGTTAACCTCTTTTCACTTCCTCATTCCACAATCAAACACATTCCTTCATTCACCAGCCATCCCCATGAATGAGTGAGTCAACACTGCGCATGAGAAAACCATCACTGAATTCTCTTTTGGAGAGGCAAAGAACTCAGCAGAGAGCCAAGTATGGGGTGAGGAGCCTGCCTCTTCAGGCTGGGAATTCACAGACGGCCTGGAAGGAGGAAGAGCAGGAGATATCATTCCAGAGCCCATTTTTTTGAAGGATCACACAGTCCTCCCCTGAGCCATGGTCATTAGGCTCATTCTCCTTCCAGTTGCTGTAGGTTAGTCTCTCTCCTGTCACATACACAAACTGGCCTTCAGTCACTTCATCTGTGATGCCCAGGAAGGCAGGATCATTGATCACATCCTGGATGGCTTTGTTCTCCACGGCATTCTTGGGAGTGGCCACGGTGGCCTGGAGCTCAGTACACAGAGCCTTCACTTTGGAAAAAGGCATCTTTTCACCATTGGTTACATATAGCTTCTTTCCAGATCTTTTGCCCAAGGAGAAGGCTTGCACTGAAATCACAGAAGACAGGTGGGGCTGACTTGGCTTGGAGCCCAGCCCAGGACAGTAGGTGAGAAAGCCCTAGTCTGGGAACTCAGGACTGACAGAGAGCCTGTGCTCCATCACCTGAGGTCAGAGCCTTGTAAGGAAGAGATCCTCAGTTGTAGAGCAAGGCCCTGGTAGAGAGGCTGGCCTCTCCGTGTTATCCTACTCTTAAGACAGTCATCAGTTGCAAACTGTCCCAGTGTAATTGGATATAGGGAAATATACTTGGGCTTGGATGCCAGGATAAGAAAAAGGCATGGACAGCCACCTGACAACAGTAGATGCTGCTGAACAAGGAGCAAAGATTCTGGAGTAAGCAGACCTCCATGCAATGTTACCTTTGCTACTTCCCAGCTGTGTGATGGTGAATGAATTAGCTACAATTCCTGGACCTATTTTCTCTCATCTATAAATAAAATAGGTATAATACCTACAAATAGTGGTGGTGAGAGGATTGAATGAAACCATATTATGACAAAATGCCAGTTCAGCCAAGGTGCTGGGATATGGTAAGTATTCACAAGTGTGAGTTCTCTCCACCCTTCTGAAAACCCAGCGTACTCTGAAGAAGGTGAGAACCAGGAATGCGTAAGGACTGAACCAAGGCTTACATTTTTTGGTGTAGTCCAGTTCGGACTTCAGGCGCCTTATCTCTCTCTCTAAGTTAGCCAGCTTGGTCTCAGCAACTGAAAAGCAATAGGGAGAAGAGCATTTATTGAGAAAAAGACACTAAATTGGATGGAGAGCAGAGTATTTTGAAACAAAAGAAAGCTTATTAAGAAGTATACCTAGCCTGACCAGGCGGTGGCACAGTGGATAGAGCATCAGACTGGGATGCGGAAGACCCAGGTTCGAGACGCAGAGCTCGCCAGCTTGAGTGTGGGCCCATCTGGCTTGAGCAAAAGCTCGTCAGCTTGGACCCAGGGTCACTGGCTCCAGCAAGGGGTTGCTCAGTCTGCTGAAGGCCCGCGGTCAAGGCACATGTGAGAAAGCAATCAATGAATGACTAAGGTGTCTCAACAGCGACGAAAAACTAATGATTGATGCTTCTCACCTCTCTCTGTTCCTGTCTGTCTGTCCCTATCTATCCCTCTCTCTGACTCTCTCTCTGTCCCTGTAAAAAAAAAAAAAAAAAAAAAAAGAAGTATACCTATTTCAGAAAAATAAAGCATAAAGAAGCAAAGGGATAAAAAACACCTATATTCCTGCCTTCTCAGATATAATTCATAACTCTTATAATTGATAACTCTGAAACTAATAATAATATTAACTTGTAACTATAGCTCTGGATCCTTTTTTTCTTAAGTACAGCTTTTTTTTGGTTTTTATTTTTGTTTTGTTTTTTAAATTGATGTTAGAGAGGAAGGAGGAGATTGAGAGAGAAAGGAACAATGATCTGTTCCTGTATGTGCCCTGACTGAGGATTGAACCCACAACCTCTGTGCTTCCGGACAATGCTCTAACCAACAGAGCTATCTGGCCAGGGCTGGGTCCTTTTATTCACGTACTGCTTAAATATTGCAATATTATAATTATAAACAACTCATTCTTTAAAGATTTTTTTTTTTTTTTTTTGTACAGGGACAGAGAGAGAGTCAGAGAGAGGGATAGATAGGGACAGACAGACAGGAACAGAGAGAGGTGAGAAACATCAATCATTAGTTTTTCGTTGCCGTCGCAACACCTTAGTTGTTCATTGATTGCTTTCTCACATGTGCCTTGACTGTGGCCTTCAGCAGACTGAGCAACCCCTTGCTGGAGCCAGCGACCTTGGGTCCAAGCTGAGGAGCTTTTGCTCAAGCCAGATGGGCCCGCGCTCAAGCTAGCAAGCTCGGGGTCTTGAACCTGGGTCTTCTGCATCGCAGTCTGACGCTCTATCCACTGCGCCACCGCCTGGTCAGGCTATAACTCACTTTTTAAAAAATTTTTCTTAATCATTCTCTTTCATTTCTTTGTCCAGATGAACTCCTTAATGTTTTCATTGCTGTGATGGGTCATCAGACAAATATTAATGTGAGGTCATCATTTTTCTTCTGTTGTTACTACTTTATTTCACTCTGAATTAATTACTTGACTCAATTATTTCATTAATTACTTGGTTGCTCCTGGGGTCTTACGAAGCAGACTGTTTCCATGCCACTCTTGTGACAACAGACTGAGAATGAGAGGACCCCTTCCTTCTCATACCCTGGAGCCCCACGCTGGGCTGCTCCATGAAGGGGAACTGGTGTCCCAGCACCGGCACCGGCCTATGGGGGGTGCGCAGGGCTGCGAGTCTGCGCTTAGGCCCTGTGGGAATCTCCGCAGGCCCCAGGTAAGACTGGCAGGAGTGAGAGTGCTGGGTGAGGGAGATGAGCATCTGCCCACGGCTCAGCAAAGTGTCACCTGCCACCCAGCCCTCGAGTTCCCAGGCCGTGGGTCCCCTCACATCACAGTGTGCTGGGATGAGCTCCTTACCTGAACTGTCTCCGCGATCCCCTTTTTGGCCCTTTACTCCCTGAACCCCGGGAGCCCCTATGTCTCCTGGAGGCCCCAGTTTCCCTGGAGGGCCTTGCAAGCCTCTGTGTCCTTGCCCTGTTGGAAAACAAAGGAAATGTGATCTGGTGTCTGTTGCTCATTCTCTTCCTCCAAAAGCTCTATACTAGATTCACATCGACTCCAGAAAGCTCGGGTAAAACAGTGGTGACCTGAAAAAGGAAGATACTCCTACACCCCAGGCCCAGCTTCCTGGGCAGGCAGGACACCCCTCCACCAATTCCCGTGTGGAAATGTGGGCTCAGGAGAACCTCAGAGCATCTTTGATTCAGGAAGAATGATGTTGTCCGAGGATGTTCTGAGTTATTCATGGCCCATCATAATGAATGGTGAGCCTGCTCGTGGCTCTCTGCTAGATCCCTTGCAGGGAACGCTCTGCTCTTGGGGGTAAGATCAAAGAAGTCAGACTGGCCTCCTGTACCTGGTTCTCCTTTTTCTCCCTTGGGTCCGTCTCGCCCATCTCTGCCTGGGGTGCCACAGGTAACCACAGAACAGGTCTTCTGGGCATTCTCACAGGTTTGCATTTCTGAGCAGGACACTGTCACCACACACAGAAGGACAGGAAGTGATAAAAACCAGAGCATGGTCCTCACCTGGTAGTGGAGGAAGTTGAAAAAATTAGTGTCATCACATCTTGTTTAGTCAGCGTTCGCCACCACCTCTGGTGTGTGGAACCCTGTGCTTGCTCCCTCTGCAGACACAGGGAAATTCACAACCCCTGATTCTGAGTTACTCCCAGGGTACTAAGGAGAGAGACAAAGAAAGCATGTTAAAATTAGATCAATGCTAAAACGAAGGTAGATGCCAGAGGATTAATAGGAGCTTCTTCTCCCTGGGCCTCCAGTGCCCCTGTGGGTACAAGGCTTTGGGGGTTAAGCAGTCCCTATGCATAATAACCCACTGGGTCTGGAAATGACAAACTAGCTCTGTTCCTGGTAACCTAGCACAAAGGCAAGCCTATTGCTGGTGTGAGCTTTGGATCCTCTCTTGACTCTATTGTTTGAGGACAAAGTAGTCCTCAGTTTCCTTCTTCTTCCCCTTCCTCTGGACCCTATGGAAGGTGACTTGCTACCCTACAAGGCCCATTTAATGACTGGACCTGGTTTATGATAGCCATTCTTTCACTACACATAAAAATCCCTATTTTACTTTCAGAACCACAGCTGTTTCCCCCAAAGCCTGTCATTTTGTTTAAAGTCTCTACATTGATCCTGGCCACATTAAACTTCAACTTGTTTTCTTCTCTTGCTTTGAGATTTTCTACTCTGAGACCTTTTCATTTCTTTTTTACCAGCCAGAACTGAGGCTGTTATGATTTCTGTTCACACCAGCCTGGCAGGATTTCAGCTCATGCTTCTCCTGACAGAATTGTCTGCATGCTGCCCCAGAGTCCTCCCCAGCCCTGTGCCCCCATCCAGCCATCAGACCCCCTCCAGCCTTTGCACAAGCTGGCTCCTCTTCCAGGAAGTCTTAGCAGCCCAGCCCCATGGGCCTCTCCCTGTGCTCTTCTCTGGCTGCTAATCCCAACCGTACTGGCCCTCATTGCATAATGACTCATCTGCCTACCCTGCCAGCTCCCTTAACCCTTCCTTTCCTCCAGGACTCAGTGAGTGGTAGTGAGTTGGAAGCAAACTTGATCACATTCTTCTCTACCTTTCCTTTTCCTATCTATCTTCTTTCTTCCCCCCTTTCCCTGCTTATACTGGAGGACACGGTCAGGCTCAAACACATCACACTTTTATGCTTCCCTTTGACTCAAAAGACAACCCTTCAGTATTCAGATGGTCAACTGGATCCAAGAAGGATATATGAAAGCCCTCAGTGGGCCTGACAACCCCACCCAAAGCACCTGCCTGGACTTGACCAGGATCCAGACTTTTGGCCCAGGACTCCAGAAATGACTTACTAGGGCCGCCTCAGAGCATGAAGGCTGTGGCAGGGAAGCTGTCCTCCAGCCCAGGCCTCTGGCAGATGCCACAGCAGAGTCATGCCCAAATACCCTGGTGACCAGGGACATGCTAGACTGGCCTTTAACCGAGGTTAATAAACAACCATCCTTAGAACTGCTGTATGCCGGGAAGTTCTCCAGGGCTGCTGGTGGGCTCCCCAGCCTTGGGCAGCTCTCAACTTTAATACTCTAAACTCCTCCTGCTACCCCTCCCTAACATGCATCCACTTCCGTAGCTTGGCAACTGGTCCTCCAGAATCACAGACTCTAAGGATATTTCCCTACAGATATTTTTTTTTATAAAGAAAGACATACACAGACATTCTACGAAACAAAACCCTGCTCACGTGTGCCCTTGTGTGCATGTGTACACGCACACAGGCACATGCCTCTGCCTTTGTTGTTCTAATTAATTCACTATTCCATTTGTTTAGTTTATGGTAACACAGACTCACCTCATTCAGAACATTTATCAAATATCTTCCTTCGATGCCCACAGGGCCAGGCACAAGCAGAAGTATTTGTAGGCAATTTACCGTACATTCACAGCTGAATGTGGCATTCGCATTAGCTGTTCAAAGGCTAGGACACTTCCCTCTATCTTTGCAGAATTGTTTGTTGTGATTTAGATTTCAGCTTAAATATTATCTCTGGAGAAAGGGCTTTCCCTAACCATGTAACTTTAAGTAGCCTCTCGATCGTGAAATTGTAATTCTCTGTCTCATTATCTGTCTCTATCTCTATGTAAAATAATCTTCTTTATTTGGTTGCGTGTTTGCTGACCACCTGACTCCTTTAGAATGGGAACAGACATCTAGTTCCTCAGCTGTGGTATCCTCACCTAGAAGAGTGCCTGGACAAAGAGTTGATGCTCAACAGGTGTTAATGGGAAAACTGAACCCTCCAGCCTCATGTCCTCAGAGCAGCCCTCTTGCTTTCTCTACAGCTAGAGTGAACATGTGAACATCTGTGACCACTTTTTCAGTGTTCTTATTTTTTTAGGTCTGGAACTTCATTTGATTCACCTTGTCTCCAGGGTGCAACCCAGGGCTGGGTGCACAGAAGGGCCCCCTGAGAGAGTGAGAGGTACAGGCCATGAGCGGAGTAGAGACCATACCAGTCTGTGGCTCCTCCATGCCTGGGTTTCCAGGGGTGTCCAGTTCCCACTGCCAAAACCTGATCAGGTGACTTTTTCGAGTCCCTGACATGAACTCTGATTCCTGCCCTCCCCTAAACTTACATTCACTCTTTGAAACACTTAGTCTTATCAAACGACTCAAAAAGTTTGCTTTATCCCTGATGGGGAGCAGGAATGGGGCCACCTTTATTTGATTCTGCTTTGTAATTGGTGTTTTGACTTCTCAAACGTCATCAGTCCTGTGTACTCAAGTCCTCAGGCCCTGTTCAGCTCTCCCGGGTTCCTGCTGTAAAGGAGCCTGCCAGGCACTAAAAGGGGCCCATTGTAAAGAAGACCCCTCTTAGGGCTGTGTTTCCTGGTGGCATTGACACAACTTTGAAGGGCCCACAGGATCAGAGGACAAAGAACATTCAACCCATACAGCAAATGAACAGACCTCCCAGAAAGGTAGAAATCTGAAATTGAGTGACTTAACGTAAAACCAACCCTACATGTGCTATAGACTTAGAGGAAGGGGGCCTGGTACAGAAGGGAGAGGACAAGGCCAGAGGAGGGAAGAATGTACACTATCAGCAAAGGGCAATAAGGAAACCTTGACTCTGTAGAGAAAAAGATCCTCCACAGAACATTCATATCCACAAGTCTGTCCTCTCAGAGATCTGAGGTTTGGATGAATGTTATTATTATTATTTGCGATAATTATCATTAATAAATTTTTCCATTTATGTCAAGATAAACAATATTTTTCAAATGTCTCAGCTCATCACAGCCTAGTGCACCATGGGGACTTAAAAGCAATAGAGGAGTTTAACTCAGGCAAAACCTCAGGATTTGCTCAGATGGAATGAGGTAAATTTGAGTTCACCTTGCAAAAGTTACCAAATAAAGTAGGAAATAAACAGAGTGAAAGCTGACTGAGAGGACAAGGCTCAGACATAGACCTTGAATGGAGAATCTAAGATGGCGGCAGAGTAGGTGGATGTTATACTCACCTCCTCCAAGAACCAGACTAGAATTACAACTATAATATAGAACAATCAACCTGAATAACCAACTTAAGACTAGCTGAAGAGAAGTTTTATAACCAAGGATTTACAGAAGAAGCCACATTGAGACAGGTAGGAAGGGCAGAGGCACGAAAATGGCTGGCCTTGCTCCTACAGGTATGAGGAGGTACAGGGGATGAGATTCTGGAAGGATATCTTAGCTGCAAAGTTTCTCCTTAAGGAACATGGGGAGCTGGGCTCCCCAGCCCAGAGCTCCAGAGCAAGGAAGAGACACCCACATAACATCTGGCTGTGAAAATCAATAGGGATTCTATCTGCCAGGGAGAAATGGGATTCTGCAAGAGACATAGGCAGCCTCTTAAAGGGCCAACACACAAAATCTCATTCACAACCACTCATCCTATGCTCCAGGGGAGGGAGGGTGAAGAGGACTAGCGCTACTGAGGAAACAACTGCTAAGATCCTTGTGCTAAGTCACTCTCTTGCACCTCAGATGCCATCTTACTTGGGTGGAGCCATCTCCTCCTTATTGGCATCAGGCTGGGGGCATGCAATAACTCCATCTTCTGGACTCCGTACCACCCCACCCTGTGGTACTCACTCCCTGCTGAGGAGTCAGCTGCTTGGGTTGTGATATAGAAATCTGGACAGACTCATGGATAAGAAGAATTAACATAATTAAAATGTCCACACTACCCAAAACAACCTATAGAATTAACAATTCTTATCAAGATACCAATGGTATATTTCACAGAACTAGAATTTTAATATTCCAAAAATTTATATGGAACCACACAAGATCCCAAATAACCACAGCAATCTTGAGAAAGAAGAAAAAATTTAGAGGAATGATGTCACCTGATAGAAAACTATACTAGAAGGCCATATAAATCAAAACAGCATCGTACTGGCATAAAAAAAGGCATATAGATCAATGGAACAGAACAGAGATCCCAGAAAGAAACTAATGTCTCTATGGTTAATTAATATTTGACAAAGGAAGCAAGAACATACAATGGGGTAAAGATAGTTTATTCAATAAATGGTGTTCAGAAAATGGACAGATATGTGCAAAAAGTGAAGTTAGACCACCTTATACTATATACAAGAATAGACTCAAAATAGATTAAAGACTTAAATGTAAGACTCGAAACCATAAAAATTCTAAAAGAAGACATAAGCAGCAAAATCTTGGACATTTCTCATAGCAATACTTTTTTCCCCTGATACATTACCTTCGGCAAAGGAAACAAAAGAAAAAACAAACCAATGAGACATCAAACTAAAATAATTTTGCACAGCAAAGGAAACCATCCACAAAATGAAAAGACAACCCATTGAATGAGAGAACATATTCACTAAAGATACATCTAATAAGGGGTTAATATCCAAAATTTAAAAAGAACTTATGCAACTAAATTTAAAAAATCAAACAATCCAATTAAAAATATGGGTGAAGGAGCTGATTAGACACTTCTTCATAGAGGACATAGGATGGCCAGTAGTCATGAAAAGATGTTCAATGTCACTAATTATCAGAGAAATGCAAATTAAAACCACAATGAAATATTATATCACACTTATCTGAATGGGTATCATTACTAACTCAACAAGCAACAAGTGTTGGTGAGGATGTGGAGAAAAGAGAATCCTCTTGAACTGTTGGTGCGAATGCAGATTGGTGCAGCCACTGTGAAAAACACTATGGAGTTTCTGTAAAACATTCAAAATGAAACTGCCTCGTGACCCAGCAATTCCACTTCTGGGAATATATATGAAGAAACCCAAAACACTGATTTGAAAGCATATATGCACCCCTATGTTCACTGCAGCATTATTTATAATAGCCAAAATTTGGAAGCAGACCAAGTGTCTATCATTAGATGAGTAGATAAAAAAAGGTGTGGTGGCCTGACCTGTGGTCGTGCAGTAGATAAAGCATACACCTGGAACATTGAGGTCACCAGTTCAAAACCCTGGGCTTGCCTGGTCAAGGCACATATGGGAGTTGATGCTTCCTGCTCCTCCCCCACCTCTCTCTCTCTCTCTCTCTCCTTCCTAAAATAAATAAAATCTTTTTAAAAAAAGCTGTGGTATGTTTACACCGTGGAATACTCATCTGCAAAAAAGAAGGGAATCTTTCCCTGACCAGATAGTTCAATTGGTTAGATCATCATCCTGATATGCCAAGGTTGTGGGTTTGTCAGGGCACATACAGGAATAGATAGATGTTTCTGTCTCTCTTCCTTCTTCTCTCTCTAAAATCAATAAATAAAATTTAAAAGAAAGAAAAAGAAATCTTACCTTTTACCATAATATAGATGGACCTAGAGAGTATTATGTTAAGTGAAATAAGCTAGTCAGAAAAAGACAAATACCATATTATTTCACTTATGTGTGGAATCTAATGAACAAAATAAAAACAGACTCATAGATACAGAGAACAGACCGACAGCTGTTAGAGGAAATGGGGGTGGGGGACCTGGGTAAAACATTGAAAGGACTAAGAAAAAAAAAACCCTCATAAACACAGACAAAAGTATGGTGATGAACAGAGAAAAAGGGGTGGGGTGGGGTGTAGAAAAGAATAAAGGGGGATAAATGGTGATGGAAGGAGACTTGGGATGGTAAACACACAATATAGTATACAGGTGATGTATTAGAGAATTGCACACCTGAAACCCATATACTTTTATTAACCAGTGTCATCCTAATAAATTTAATAAATTTTTATAAAAAACAAATAGTTCTCCAAGCATTGCTGACTTGGTGCAACAGAAAGGTTAATATTTTTAAAAGGCAGTATAAATAAAGAATAAACAAAAAATAATAAATAGGAAACAATAAATTGATAAAATAAAAATTAAACACTATATTTAATGAACTAAAGTAAGGAAATACTATAGATCTAATAATAAAACAAAAACTGGTTTCTTGAAAAAAAATAACAAATTTGGCAAATATGACCATGATATTTTGAATTATTAGTCCTCAATTTTAACTTCTTCTTATCATAGAATTTTATATCCAAGCCCTCTGTAGAGTTTCCCACTAGGGAGAGTACATGGATAACAGATCCCAACCCTTTGATATTAGACTTGGCTGTGTAACAGTCAGCAGATGGAAACGGAGCAGAGGCTGTAAATTTTTTTTTGTTTACCCTGGTCTCTTACTGATTTTTTCAATTATGGGAAGAATATGTCCTTTGTAGCCACTGATAACTGAATAATAATATGATGTGGAGCAGACACTTACCCACCTAATAGCCTGAAGTAAAAAAATAACTAATGGTTAATAGTTAATGGTTAATAGCATAGTCTTGGAATCTGACTTCCTGTGTTTATAGTCCAGTTCTACCATTCACTGGCTGCATGATCTTTGACAGATCACTTTAATCTCTTCTTGCATCAATATTCTTATTTGTAAATTGGGGATAATAAGGTTAAGGAGGATGACATGAGTTAATACAAGTATAGTGTCTGGCAGAAAGTAAGTATGATGAGAGTATATCAGCCATTAGATCAAGTAGGGTATATCCCAGGAATGTAAGGATGGTTCAATATAAAAAAATGAATTCATGTAACTCATTAATATATAACAAGTTTAAGAGTCTTACTGCTGATATATACAAACTTAAAACTAGATGTTCACCCTGTTCTCAAAACTAATACATGGTCTTGAAATTCTTCATACATTTTCTTCCAAGACCCCTACAATGCTAACTTTTCTAGGGTCGATTGAAAACATAATCCAAACAAATGATTGTTGTCCTCTAGTTTTGTCATTAAAACCTCACTTTCATTTCTGATTCATCACTATTCTGGCCATAGAGTGATGGCTTTTTGAAGTGAAGGGTGAGCAGTGGCCTTTTCTCCTGTTTCTTTGCATATGTGGTGTGTAGAGAAAATGATGGTGTCAAAACATGGACTATACCCACTTACATATCATTGGGGACATTGCTGCTTCTTGGCCCACTCTGACTGGTTGTTTGGTCCCTTTGTTGACTGATTCTGAAGGACAACCCATCTCAGGAGCTAGCTCTTCAGACAAGGGACTCTGTAAGAGCCTCTTCACATTCCCTACCCTCAACATCATGTCAGTGGACATTTCAGTTCATAGTCTCTTGTTCTTTGAGTCCCTGTGTCTCTGCTTCAAGAGAACAACTGGCTCATAATTAAGATTTAAACCCAGCTAGCTTCCATGACATTGGCGTTCACATGGCCCCAGGGAAACTCTATCCAAGTGACGGAAAGCCACATTACCCTCACACACTCCTGCTCCCATTCTAGTCTCCCCTTTCTCCGTGTCCTCATGTCTCAGCAAGATAAGACCATCTGCTGGTTTTGTACTTCAGTCACTTTAGAACAAGATATAATCCCCCCATTTCTCTTAGGTGGTTTAATCAAGGAAGGTGAAGTAATTTGGGCATCCCTACTTGCAAAGATTAGAAAGAGCATAATGTCTCCTCCTCCAGCTTCTGAGAGAAAAGAGGAAAGGGTCATTTCTACCCAAGGTGCATCAGCCTTATTTCCCCTCTTTACTCCTCCTTATACCGACCAAGGGGATGGGAATTACTAAATCACTCATGCTGAACAGCCCCTCCTTGAAGGTTCCATGTGGGGCCTCTGGGACATTTCTGCAACCTTAAAAAATGGGGTCCTTCAAACCTATTATTCTCCCTTGTGGGCTTCAGCTGCTGGCACCAGGAGTGGACATGCTTCATCATGCTCTAGACACGACATTAGTGTTAATAGACTAAAGGAAATGCCAAGAAATCATCTGATAAAGTTCAATACATATTCACGATTAAAATCAGTCATAGCAGACTAGAAAAAAGAGGGAATTGCTTTTCCTTGATAAAAGGTATCTATCAGAAACCTAAACCAAGCAATATTTTCAATGGTGAAATATTGGAAGTGTTCCCATTTATAAATTCTGGGCCCCCCAAAAGACATTGTTTGTCATTGAGTGTCTTCAACAATATATAGGGGTTCCTGGCACCTTGAAAACTATAAGAATGATATATAAGAAATATAAATACCATAACGAATCAGGCAAAACTTGTCATTTGTCAATACAATCATATATTTATAAAATATAAGATAATTATATTAGAAATATTAAGGGACAAATGAGAATCCAGAAAGATGTATGAATATAAGATCAACAAAAAATAAATCAATAGTTTTCTTATAAACCATCAATAATTAATTGAAAATGTGATAAAAGTAATATAGTCACAATAGCAAGTAAAACCACAAAGTAAGCAAAAAAAAAATAACCTAATAAGAAATGAGAAAATGTCAAGTTTTGGAAGCTTAGACTGTTTATCTATAAAACAGGGAAAATACATTTGCTCTTCTTAATTTTGAATAAGGCTCAATAATTTGTGTGCTGGGCCCTAAGCACATGTAGCCAGGTGACCAGATTAAAAATGATCATTTATGGAAAAAAAACTATTTCTGCTCATTCTCATCTGGCTGTGTGGGTTCTGATCCAGAGCTTCCTCTTGCCTAAGAAGAGAATTATGTGCAGTGAGATGGTACGTTTGAAGATGTTACGGTAGGAGAAGCAAGGGCCTTTCTGAAGGCAGGACCCACACGTGGCTGCCTCCTCAAGCCAGTAGGGACATGGTCTTATTCCCACAGGGCACTGGGACGGTCCCATTCCACGCACACCTGAGACTGGGCTGGCTCCCAGGGCCTGGGACAGAGAGCCCTGACTATGGGAAACAAGTAGGTGGCTGAGTAGGAAATAGAAGATATAATGTCACCACCCAAAATGGACTACATAGACTTAGGGAAGGACTTATCTTAACACCAGCCATCAACACTGATGGTCCTATGTTTCTCCACATGTTTTCTTTCTTTTTTTCTTTTTAAGTGAGAGGATGGGAGGCAGAGAGATAGACTCCCGTATGCCCCCCAACCAGGATCCACCCGGCAAGCCCACTAGGGGGCGATGCTCTGCCTGTCTGAGACCCTTGTTCCATTGCTTAGCAACTGAGCCATTTTTTTTAGTGCCTCAGGCAGAGGCCACAGAGCCATCCTCAGTGCCCAAGACCGGCACTAGAACCAATTGAGCCATGGTTGCAGGAGGGGAAGAGAGAGAGAGAAGATGGGGAGGGGTGGAGAAGCAGATGGTCGCTTCTCCTGTGTGCCCTGACTGGGAATTGGACCCGGGACATCCACACACTGGGCCGATGCTCTACCACTGAGCCAACGGGCCAGGACCAACCAGATGTTTTCTGTCGCTCCCTATTTGCCCATATAACCTGTGAATGGAGAGCAGGTTGCCCTTCCACTCAAAAAGAAAGCATAACCTGAGATTGGCTTTTGTTTTTTTAAGTAAGTGGGGCTCTGAGCCAGTTAAGTTGATCTATAAAAATACCAAAATGTGATGTTTCTTGGAACCAGAGCAATGGAAATGCATGTTGACATATTCATAATTTATTACACTTAAATCATCTCTGTTCAGCAAGAGGGTGGAGCAGTCAAGATCATGAGCTTCAGGTTTAGGTAGATAGGTTTGAATCCAGTCTCTGCCACTTGCTCCACAAACTCAAAAGTGTTTAGTTTCCCTAAATTTCAGTGTTCTCATATTAAAAAAAAAAACACATGTAAAATAATGCTGGTCCTTTGGCATTGTGTAAATATTAAATAATATTTCATTTGCTAGAAGTGCTTGTCAGGGTTCTTGGTACATAGTATGTGCTGTATAGTCAGTGGTGTGATGAGTGGTGTGAACACCATGTGAGATCTGAAGCTGTGTGGAGATGCGTTCGTGAGCAGGAAGATATGTCTGGGGGGAGGGTAAGATCTTCTCTAGAGGTACAGGCTAGCTGCTTTTAACTCAGGAAGTCAAGTTGGCACCCCAAGAGCCAAGGAAGTGGATAGTACATACCAATGACTATGGTTGTGTTGGCTTTCACAATGCTGGGCCACCAGTGGCCCTCTGAGCCTACAGAGAGATTGACCACATGTGTTCCAGGGCTCCCAGGCTGCCATTTAACCCACACATTTCCAAATTCCCAGAAGTATCCATGTTTCTATCATATATTTGACCAGAACTTGTAAATCCTTTATGGGACTGGGCAGGGGGTAGGCTGCAGAGAAAGGGCAGAGTGGGCCAGGAAGCAGGCACCTATGTGGGATTTTGGAGGAAACTTCCATCCCAGGACCTCATGGTTGCCATCTATAAATGAAGGGAATGGACGAGTGGAGGAAGGAAGAAGTCTCTATCTCTTGACAAATGGCAAGGTCAGGAGGGGCTGCTTAGAGGGTGGCACGGTGAGGAGCTCCAGGGGGCATGTCAGACTGATTAGTGATCAAATGGAAGAGTCAGGGCCCAGCGGGGAGTGGAGTGGCTAAGAAAGCTGCCACAAATAAGTGTTGTTGGTGAAGAGTTATAGCATCTTATACATCAGGTGGGTCTACAAGATGGAAGCTGAAAGGCAAGGCAGGACAGCCTGTGGTCTTGATGCTCAGAACTCACAGACGGTCAGTCGGTACTGCAGGCAGTTCTTGTCATTCCACCGCCCATCTTTGTACATCTCCACACACTTCTCTTCGCCCCGACCCCTGGGCTCTCCTGGGTACCAGCTGCTGTAATTCACAGGGGCCCCATCCAGGTAGTTGAAGACTCCAGGGGTAAGGCCCTCAGTCAGGCCCAGGTAGGCGTAAGTGTTGTGCTTCCTCACGATGCTTGCAATGGCTTCATTCTCTTCTAGACTCCTTGGGGCTGCAATGCTGCCACCCAGTTTGTGACATGACTCTCTAATGGCATCAAAATTGGCTGACTGCCCATTGGTGGAGAAGACTTTCTCTCCCACTTTCAGTATGGAACCCTGCAAACTGAGGACTGAGAGCAGAGGAATCTGGGTCAGGCATCTTTGTCTCACTTGGGCTCTCTGCCTTTATACTCTCTCCAATCTCTTCATCTCTGTATCTCTGTCTTAACTCCTCTCCAATCCTAGTCTTTCTCAGTTCTCCTCTTTGCTCTCATCATTCTGTTCATTCACTCATGCACTTAAACAATTATTTATTAACTGTCCTTGTATGTGCCCAAAACTGCAATTTTTTTTAAGTGAGAGGAGGGAAGATAGAGAGACAGACTCCTGCATGTGCCCCAACTGGGATCCACCTGGTAACCCTCGTTTGGAGCTGATGCTTGAATCAACTGAGCTATTGCCTAAGGCTGACACTCAGACCAACTGAACCACTGGCTATAAGAGGGGAAGAGAGAGAGGGAGGGGAAAAGAAGCAAATGGTATCTTTTCATGGGTGCCCTGACTGGGTATCGAACCTGGAACGTCCACACACCAGGCCAATGTTCTACTCACTGAACAAACTTGCCAGGGCCAAAAAACTGCAATTTCTTGGGATTCAATAGAAAGTAAGATAGGCAGAGAACTGGCTTTCCCATAAGGAGCTAATCTGTGTCCACATCTGTCCTCTCTGGGCCATCAAAGACACCAGAAAAGGGAAGCATCATTTCCTCCAAGACATGCATGTCACACCCATTGTCATATCTTTAGGTTACAGAGCCTGGTGTTGAGGATGAGGGAAACTTACGGGAGACCCCTCATCCTAAAAGGCTCTAAGGGGTCCCTTACCTCCCACTGACTGCAAGATTTGATGTCTCAAGTCATGGAGTGTGGCTTGGAGCTCCTCATCTAGATAAGCTGGAAGCCCTGTAGAGAAAAACCCATCCAGCGTGAGGGCATACCAACAGAGACCCCCCACTTGCTGCCAAACAGGTGTGATAGCAGCTAGAAGCCTGGCATTCTTTCCTCTATTTGTCCATACCCACTGCCCAGACCCCAAGGTGTTAGGGTGCACTACACTGGGGTGTGCTCCCACATTCCCTACACACTGTCTTTACACCCGCTGAGCCCCTCTCTGCTCCCCTCTCCTCTCCTGCCATAGCCTTTGATGGCTCTGTCTGCCCACCTCTGTGGGTTTTTCTGGCTATTGGGCAGAGCCCCTCGCCACCTTCCACCAAGGTAAGTGGGGTTCCTCTGCACACCCATGAAGGACCTTCAAAGTTTCCCTCTGTGCGTGGGGCTCCCAACCACACCATCTACTTGGATCTTTGGTCCACATAACTTCTTCCACCTTTTACCATGCTCCGGGTGCCTCACCCTTAAGAAGTGCCTGCCCTACCTCCTAGCACTGCCCCATTACCTACAGCACATGCCCTGTGCTCCTACAGTAGCTGGGATGCAGAGAGAACTTTCTACACCCATTGCTCCCTGCACTGTGGGTTTCTACGCAGACCCTTCCAATTTCCTTCCTCAACCTCATAGTCTCTTATTTAGGTTGAGCAATATGCCCTTTGGGGGCCTCCATGGTTTTGTCTGATTCCCTCATCCCTCATGTGACAATCACAAGGGCACTGTGCCCATGTTGCCCCTGCCCGCCTTCCCTGCCCTGCTCACCTGGAGGGCCCTTTTCACCACGTTCTCCCTTATCTCCACGCTCACCGGGGGCACCAGGGACTCCAGTTAGCCCATCACGCCCAGGAAGGCCTGGCATTCCTCCAGGGGGGCCCATGGGGCCTGCGGAGAGAAGGGGAACCGGCTGTATGCTATATCTAGCATCCACAGCAGGGCTGGGCTCATGTGAACAGCTAGGTTACCTCATCAGTACAGGCCTTCTTTAGTTTAAAAACACTGGGAAGCTCCCACAATGCCCCACCATCCAGAACACCTGGGCCACTGTCCCTCAGCTATAGTACCTGGAGGTCCAGGGTCTCCTTTGATACCATCTCTTCCGTCTCTGCCCGGCAGGCCGTGCGATCCTGGACTGCCAGGGATGCCCGGGCTCCCACCACAAACTTCTTTCACATCACACTCGATGCCAGAGACCACCAGCAGGATGAGGGTGAGGGCCAGAGAGCAGAGCAACATCGCTTCTGTTCCAGCTGCTCCTGCTGCAGAAGGGAAGGGCTGTTGGCCCCACTGAAGCATTTGCGAAAGTCTCCCCCCCCCCCCACAGCTGTGCCTAACTAAGGGCCAGAGCAGGCACAGACAGGGGCTCTGGGAAGACCCAAACTATCCTTGGGAACCCCTAGCATCACCTGGCATCTCACTTGATCTCATGCCCGCTGCTCAGCCCTGGGATGGGGTGGTACCTGGGTGACCGAGGAGGAGCAGTGTAAAGAGCTCTGGAGAATTAGAGGATCTGGCTGTAAAGGAGTCTCTGTTTGCACCTTGCTGTGTGACCATGGGGAACTCACTTCACCACTCTTAACTTCAGCTGAAACTTCTGTCCCCTAGAGACATCTGACCTGTCCCTTCTATGCTGCTGGGAGGAGGGATATGTCACTCACTCACTTCATGTGTCCCTTATACTCTCAGCCCCTCTCTTCTCAGGTTCTAAGGGATCATGATCCTGAGGATAAGTGAAATGACCAGGGTGCATGGCCTGGCCACTCCAAGGTGGTCAGTGATAGGGAGATCAACTTGGCAGGCTGTTCTCTGCCCCCTGGCAGGCCCTGCTGGGTTCTTGGTGGGAATGGACATGGCTGAAGAGCCAGGCAAAGTATAAGGATACTTGCAAGCCCAACTGCTTGCACCATAGTTAAAATCCTGTGACTCAATGGCAGGGGTATGGAGGGGGGGCTCTTTCCCCATCTGGCCTTGCATTAAGCCTGCGACTGCAAGGTGGTTCTCCCTGACTGCATGCGTGCCCTGGAGAACACCCAGGGAAGGGGCCACACTCACCTACACTCACCTACACTCACAGAGCCCACGTGGATCTCTGCCTCCAGGTCCGAGGGGAGAGGTGCACAGCACCATTTATACAGATGTAGGCGACTGGCTTTCCTCTCTGCCCTGGAGAGGCTCCTGTCACAAGGGCCTCTTCTCTGGGGAGGGTCAGGCAGGAAGCAGCCCTTGGGTTTATAGAGCAGTTTCCTCACAGACCACTCAGGCTGGAGGGCACTTAGGAAGCCTGCTCGAAGAAGGGAAATTTTTCGTGGCCTGCAGGTCCCCTCCCTAGTTTCCAAGCAGTGCAGGATGAGAGCACTATACAGGGCCTGATGGAGACAACATAGCGAGGACACCCTCCCTCTCCTGGGCCTCAGCTCCCCATCCTGGCTGGTGACATGCTCACAGTCGAGGATCACCAACCCCAAATGCTCATCACCAGGAAAGAATAGACTAACGCTGGACTTTTCACAGGAGAGCTCAGCAACATGCAGGAACATGTCCATTGGACTCCTCTCTGGAACTGTTTCAGCTCTGGAGACTGTTGGGCTCTCAGAAGGGTCCATGTGCCTCCAGACAGTGCAGAGGCCCTGGCTCAAGCTGAGGGCAGTCAGGTTGGTCTGGTTAGACTGTCTGTCACAGGCTGTGTCCCAGCACTGAGCTCCCAGCTCCTGCTTCGAGGGCCTGTGGCTGGGTTGGTGGGCACATCGTTCAGAGTCCCAGGTAACGACTGGTATCACGGGTAACACGTGTTCCCCTTTGCTCTGTGCTGGCAGCGTCAGCTGTGGGGAGGCAGGGCAGAGCCTGGAAAGTCACAGGAGAGCAGCAGTTTCTGCCTCTGGCCGTGGGTGATGTCTGATCACCTGCAATGGTGATGTCTTTAAGTAGTGGAATAATATATGAAGCCCTAATTGATGAGATCCCCTATTCAAGGCACTTGATTAGGAGGGAATCTCAAAGTAGGGTTGAGAAACTAATACAAGGAAAAATTGCCCTGCTTACTTGTAAGTGGTTCAAAAAATCTTGAGATCCTCAGGAAGAGCTGGAGAACTTTATAGGAATGGGAGCTCAGCTGATGGACAGGAAGCCAGCCCGAGCCTACTTGGGGAGCTGAGTGCTTTCAGCTGCCCAGCTGCTGCAGGTGACATGCCTTAATGTGGGTGCCGGGCCAGGTGGGATGGAGGAACCAGGGCACGGCTGGGGTCAGTGGGCGAGCAGTTCCATCAGAGGGACTCCAGCTTGGCTTGGGGGAGGGAGGGCTGTTCAGCAGGTGAAGAAACAGAGATCTTCTAGGTGGATCTAGAAGGGTCTGGAGAGAGACAGCTGAGCTGCCCAGGGCCATAGGATTGGTGTTGAGGGGGAAGTGGACTTTGTCAGACACACCCGAGCTGCAGTTTGGAGCTGCTGCTTATTATCTATGTGGCATTGGTCAGATTATAGACGCTTGCAGCCTTGGTTTGCTCTTTTGCTTACTATTTTGAAGCAATATTAAACTTAGAGAGAAGTGGTAGGTGCAGTGCAGACTTTCCCTGAACCTGTAAGGTGCCCAGTATGATAGCCATCATCCCAGAACTTTCATTTAAAGCTTACATAAGTAGGTTTTCCTACATAACCACAATAGAACCATTGAAATCAAGAAATTAGCACAATTCAGATAATATTTTTATTAAAAAGTGATAGAATACCGTGAGGTACTTTATTCATTTGCTTTAGTTACCTGCTTATCTAATCATTGAAGTCACTCGGAAAGATCAGTGGCAATAGGTAAGCATGTGTCCTACACAATTCTAGTAAAATGCCTGTGCAGTGAGCTCCCTGGCCGTACCCCCTCTCCATCCGGGCCCCACCACTCTGCCTCCTGAGACCCTAAACAGAGAACCCTGCAAGTGCACAGAATGGAGGGGGAGGGCTTTCCACATCTCTCTTTTCATGGTCATGATTTTTCTCTTGTCTGGAGTGTTCTGACTGTCCTTTCTGACACACGTAAAGGAGATGAAGGGAGGGAGGGAGCAAATGAGAGAAAGAGAGACAGAGAGAGATTATTACCAGGCCTCCTATAATCCACTTTAAATCCTCGGCTATAATATTCCTACATGCGAGGGTGTGCTTATTTTAATTGTACCCAAAGACAGGGGCGGACAAGTTAACCTACTATTTGCATATGGATTCAGGTCTGACTTCAGGAACCTAGAGGACAGCTCAACAACACGGAGAAAAAGAATCCGGAATTAAGCCTGCCACTCCCTGACAGTCAGCACAGTCAATAAATAAACACACGTTACACTGGCATCTGTCCAATAAATGTTATTTCATTAAAAAAGTAATATAATAAATAAATCTATTTCTAGTATCTAAAAATGACAATTTGCTTAAAAGTTCACATTACTTGATTGTTTCTTAATTTTTTACCAGCACAGCCTTCTCATCTTTCTCCCTGCCCTTAGCATTTTCCATGCTATCCTGTGTGCCTTCCAAATACCAGAGAAGCACATCATGTCTTAGGTTTTTCTTTTTAACCTTTATGGAAGTGCATTTGACATAACATTGTGAGGTTTAAGGTATACATGTTGATTTAATACACGTATATTATGAAATTATTACCACAGTAGTGTTAATACCTTTGTTACTTCAAATATTAGCTTTTTTTGTGGTGAAAATATTTAAAATCTACTCTCTTTAGCAACTTTTAGGTATATAATGCAGTACTGGTGACTATAACCACCACGCTGTCCACTGGAGCCCCAGAACTTTTTAATCTTTTAACTAAAAGTTTGTATCATTTGACCAACATCTCCAATTTCCCCCATCCTGCCTTTGGTAACCGCCAGTCTACAATCTGTTCCTACAATTCAGGTATTTTTAGATTCTGCATATAAGTGATATCGTGCACTACTTGTACTTTTGTCTGACTTAATTCAGTTAACATAATGCCCTCAAGTTCCATCCACACTGTTGCAAATGGCAAGAGTGCCTTCTGTCTCGTGGCTGAACAACATTGCATTAGATGTGTAACCCATCTTTATCCATTCACATGTAGACAGACACAGGTTGTTTCCGTATCATGGCTATCACGAACAACTCTGACAGGAACGTGGGAGCGGAGGTATCGGTTTGCGATCCTGTTTTCATTTCCTTAGCCAGACTATTAGACTAGCACAGCTGTCCAGGGTAGTCCCTCCCTCCTAGTCCCACTGTCCTCAAGCCCATTTTTGGTGTATCTAGTAATGTGATCATTCTCTGAAACAAATATGGCAAGATCGAGCCTGAATTCAAATATTCTTTTAGAGTTTTCTGTTTTCATCATGGAAAAAACAAAATCTCACTGTGTTCGCGCCTGACCTGTGGTGGAGCAGTGGATAAAGCATTGACCTGGGAAAACTGAGGTCGCCAGTTCAAAACCCTGCACTGGTCTGGTCAAGGCACATATGGGAGTTGATGCTTCTAGCTCCTCCCCCCTTTCTCTCTCTCTCTCTCTCTCTCTCTCTCTGTCTCCTCTCTAAAATGAATAATAAAAAAAAAATTCAACAAAATCTCACTGTGTTCGCAAGGGCCTTGTCACCAGAACCTCCCATGTCACTCTTGCCTCATCCGCCCCGCCACTGAGGGCCTCACAGCAGATTGGTAAGACAGAAGGGCCCCAGGCCAGTTCCAGCTCCAGTGGAGGTGGGAGCAGGAGGGAGCACCCACCGGACAGAGGCAGCAGGGGCCCTGCTTGTCCCTTCACGCCCTCGTTCTCTGTGCTCCAGCTCTGCGCCTAGAGCTGGGAGGGCCCTACGGTGGCTGTCCCAGAGGCCCTGTCCCCAGGTGTGCACAAGGAAACGAGATGTGAGAGTGAGCGACTATGGCAGTGGGGACCGAAGACTCAGAAAGAAGAGGCCCATCTAGCCTGGGCGGGGGTGTTGGCACCTGTGATGGCTCCTTGGAGGGGAAGACATGAGCTGGGATGAGCAGTGGGAAGGGGCCTTCCAGGTCGAGGAAGCAGTCCAGACAAAGGGCTGGAGGGGCGCTCAGTCCTCCAGCGCTGTCACTTCAGCCATGAGAGTTTCCACAGAACTCTCTAGAGAGGCTTGCTCTTCCTGGCCCCAGGGTCAGGACGTGTTCTGTTCTCTCTGTGTGCAGGGCCCTTCTGTGGATCCTGTATTTAACTGGCCTCAGATTACAGCGATAATATCTGAATCTATTCTTTCTAGATGTACGAAAGCAGTTCAGAAGGGAGCAGAACCTCTCTTCATAAAGGTCTGTAATGCTTGGACCCCATGTTCAGGGATGTTGGAGCAACATTTCCCTATACTGAAATTTGGGGCTTACTATTGGTTATGGTCTGGGTTTCATTTTCTAAAAGACCTGAACATCCAAGAAGAGAGGAAGGTCTCTGAAGCTTTCAGCATAAAGTGGATCAAGAACAGGGCTGGTTACTAGGTCCCAACTCTCACCCTGCTCCATCACATCCTGAAGTGCCTGACCACAGCAGGGGGCTGCTCCCACCCTTGTCGAAGGTGCAGTGAGACCCAGCCACCCTCCAGAGGCATCAGTGAATCCACAGTGACAATCTGGGCTGCCTAGATTTGAGGGCAGTACCATTAGAGATAAAATACAAGCCAAGCATATAATTTAAAAATTTCTGGCCTCCACATTAAAATAAAAAATTAAAAACAGTGAAATTTATTTTATTGATGTTTAGCCCAATATAGTAAAAGTATTATTTTAGCATGTAATTCATATAAAAGCATCATTTGTTATACATTTTTTGTTCATTTCTTTTCTTACTAGATTGTCAAAATATGATGCGTATTTCACATCTGTAGCACGCCTCAGTCTGGGGGTCATGTTGAGGGGCTCCCTTGGCACACACAGCTGGAGGCTAGCTAGCCCTGGACAGCACAGGTATGCCAGGCAGACTGTGTTGGCCACTCAGGAAGGAGCTAAGTGTTGATGTGATGTAAGGGACCAACCTGAGGAAAAGTGTCAGAGAAAGAGTCCCCTCAGAACAGGTGACATTTCAGCTGAGACCGGCAGGATGCAGGGAGGTGGCTATTTGGTAGAGAACATGAGCTTCTCTGGCAGAAAGAATGTGTGTGCAGAGGCCCGAGAACAGGACAAGCGGCCTGTCTGGGAAACAAAGGACCAAGGAGGCTGCAGTGTGGTGAGTGAGGAGCAGAGGAACCCAGAATGAGGGCAGAGACATGGGCATTGTTCAGGCATGTGGGGTCATGGATCTTAATCTGAAAAAAAAAACCCAAAAAACAAAAGCCCTGAGTTTGTCGCCTCAGATAAGAGAGTGATTGAGTTATAGTTATTTCTCAGCACTCTCCTCCTTTCCCCTCAGAGTAAGTACCCTCCCACTGATGGATACAATGGCCAACAACCAGGCCTCCTGTTAGGGACCATCAGTATCACTTCACATCGGGCCCTGCACCTCCTTTTCTGGAAACTGTCCTCACTCTATCCAGGGCACCAGACGCTTGGCTCCCTGCCCGCAGGGCACTCTCTGTGGCCTCCTGGTTCTCCCTCAACTTGCAGCTAGTTAGGTTAAGAGCTCTGTAATGAGGCTGAGCTACTCTCTGCCCCTCTGATGCCTGGGAGGAGCATCCCAGGCGCACACCTTCCTCTCGCCACCACCGGCCTCCTCGCCTAGCAGGGTCTTGGCATCTTGAGTTCATCTCAGCAAAGCTCACCATTTCCTCTTGAGGGGAAGAGAGAAGAAAGAATTGGGGATGGAGACAAACAGCCCCTCTGGACGGGCTGCCACCCAGGATTTTCACAGTGATGGGCCTGATGCCTGGGGCAGTAGGTCCCTTCTCTGCTGCCACCTTCTTGAGCCCACTGGCTGGTGGTAACAGTGCAGTTAGCATCTCCCTGGTTGCTCTGGTCAAGCCTCCAGGGTCACAGCTCAAGGACTTCCTTTAAAAGAATTCATCTTTGCCTGACCCATGGTGGCAAAATGGATAGAATGTTGACCTGGAATGGTGAGGATGCCAGTTTGAGACTCCAGGCTTCCGTAGTCAAGGCACACACATGAGAAGCAACTGCTATCGGTGGTGTTTCCTGCCCCTTCTCTCTCTCTTGCTTATCTATCTATCTATCTATCTATCTATCTATCTATCTATCTATCTATCTATCTATCTTTCTATCTATCATCTATTTTTTTTCATTCAGTGAGAAGTGGGGAGGCAGAAAGACAGACTTCTGCATGCACCCCAACCAGGATTCACCTGGCAAGCCTCCTATTGAGCAATGCTCTGCCCACCTTTAGCTGCTGCTCCGTTGCTTGGCAACTGAGCTATTTTAGTGTCTGAGGTGAGGCCATGGTGCCATCAGCACCCAGAGCTAACTTGCTCAAACCATTTGAGCCATGACTGCAGGAGAGGGGTAGAGTAGAGAGAGAGAGAGAGAGAGAGAGAGAGAGAGAGAGAGAGAGAGAGAGAGAAGGGGGGAGGGGAAAGAGTAAAGAAGCAGATGGGCTCTTCTCCTGTGTGCCCTGACTGGGAATTAAACCCAGGATTTCCACAGGCTGGGCCGATGCTCTACAGCTGAGCCAACTAGCCAGGGCCAGTAAAATGTTTTTTAAAAATTAAAGAAAATCATTTTCTAAGTAACAGCAATCTCTTTTTTACCGTACTCACAACTGAAGGACTATGTGGAACAGTCAAGTGTGTGTGTGGGGCAAGATGTTAGATTCCAAGAAGGCTCAAACAGTTCCACCATTCTCATTCCAAAATATAGCTCAGTCCTGTGCCACCCACTCCTTGACCTAATGGACTTCATGCATTCACTTTTTTAAAATTTGCACCGATATTTCCTGAGATCCAGCCTGGGTGTGGAACTCACAGTAAGGAAGGGGCAGCAGAAGCAGATATGGACAAGGTCTCAGGGAGGCGCTGCAAGGGGGCAGGAGAGGCTCTGCAGAAGGGACCACAGAGGGACTGCCTGCCTTGATGAGCCCATGGGCACCACCCTCAGCCCCGTGGAGTCTCCGATCCCAATCTGTAAGGAGGGCACACCAGTATTCTCCACCTCGTTGGGATAAAGAGATAATAAAAGATGACAAGTTAGGCAGAGCTCCTGAGTGACTGCTATGGGGGCAACTTCATCCTTTCTGGACATGCCCCAGCCTTACATGGTGGAAGGGACCTACTCCCCACAGTCCAGACCAGTGTCTGCCCTCTGCTAGGGGAAACAGGGCTTCCTGGCATCCGAATTATTTCTAGCTCTGGGACCTTCTGGTCCGCCCCCTGTGTGTGCCTGCTGCTCTCCAGTCTGCTCACACAGAGGGTCCGCGACAGGTGTGGGAGGTGCTACTCACTGACCTGGGAGGGATGATGAACAAATAAAGACTCCAGCTTCAGATCAACACTTCTCTAAAATGTCTTCAACCAGAAACATCTTGGTTGCCTGAGGGATAGTGTTAATATAAAAATTATGAATATGAAAAAATATACATAAAATTAAATTCATGCTTCATACAATATGTGACCTGCCTTCTGCAAACCTAGTGTAGTCCGCACTCTCTGCTAAAGCTGGGACTCTAACTCCAAGCCGTGTGGCCATGTCCCCACTCTAGATATGAGAGGACACACTGGGCCATGAATCCCACACTGCCCTAAGTCATCAGCCAGACCTGGAGAGACTTTCAGAATGAGCAGAGCCCTCAGGAGTGCAATATGGCAAGTGACCACTACAGGGAGGCAGGGACACAGGCCGCTCACTACACCTGCTTCTGCCGAATAGCCTTGTCCACGCAACCCAGCAGCACTGTCCCTGGGCCATGTCCCAAGATGTGTCTGTTGATGTCTGGGTGGCTTTTGTGTCTGGGGGGAGAACATGTTTGGAGAACATGTATGTATCATATCAATTCTGTGCATATATCCATGTGTGTCTGTGTTAATATGAGTGTCTGGATATATGTCATGTCCGAGTGTGTGTGTGCATGCATGCGTGCACTTGTGTGTCTAGTGGCCAGTTCCCTAAGGAGGGGCCATAGCCCTGGAAGGGTGGTGCTGTCTGGCTATGTCTGGGCCTCCCCTGTGCCCAAGAGCAGTAAGGAGAGCACTGGTAGCCTTGCTGTATATGCCATGGTGACCAACCCACCTACAGGCCCACTGTGATCACGGTGAAAAGGTCAGTCCTGAACAGGGGCTTGCAGGGCCCAGGGAAATGAGTGCTATGCCATGGTGAGAACTGGCATCCTCGGGCAGAAGGGTCCAGGTCCCATGCAAGGGTTGTTTCCCAAGCTTGCAACCCTCCTCCAACTAGAGGAGTACATCAGACTCAGAAATACCTTCTTCCAGACCAACAAAGCCTGATGCCAGCCACTTCTTCCCATTACCTCAAAGATGCCCAGCCAGCCTTCCTTCTCTCATTAAGGGCACCAGCCATTAATTACTACAGCAAGGTAGGCTGGGGAGCGAGCAGAGAGAATGCGCACACACAAAATCCCACTCCACACTCAAGTGGGGCTCTGCTCCTCATTGATAATAGTGACCCTGCAGGGGCCTCAGTTTTTACACCTGTAAAATGGACCTGAGGACAGCTCCTAGCTAAGAGACACCGGTTGCAAGCACTGCATGGGATAGCATTCATCAGCATGGTCCTTTCCCCTTGAGAAAAGTACTTCTCTAACAGAGGAGAAAGAGGGAGCACTCCCTGGGATAAGAGGGTACAGGCACACCAAAGCCCTGAGAAATCTGGTCAGACTGACAAACATTGGGACTGGATTGTCCTATTCTGGACAGATGGAATGTTGAAGAAGTCCAGACCTCTCTGGGACTCTGATGGCCTGTTGTGTTCGTGGTGAGGGGCCGAGGTCCCTGGGCCCTGGGGCTGCTCCCCAGGGAGCATACAGAATTCCCAAGGGGGGTCCTTCCTCTATCCCACAGGGGATGTGTGAGTCACTTCTGCCCTCTGGTGTCCATATGAGGAACTGCAGCCACACGATGTGCAGACCAATCACCCTCCTTGTTCATTCATTCAACCTTCTTGAGGGCTCCTTTGCATCAGATACAATGACAGGATAGGAGGCACGGTTTAAACCCCTGACTCTCCCAGGCTGTATTCATGAGAACCCTCCCCTGCTTCCCCTGCTCACCCATGACTGCTCTGATACAGTGTGGGTCCTGTGTCAGGGCTCTTCTGGATATTGTGCCATCCATTTGTCCGCACAAGCTGGTTCAATGTTATGTACCTGGACAAGCCTAATGTGTACCACTATCCATTCCTGAGCCCCTGCTAGGTACCAGGCACTAGCTAGTCGACCCTTTATATCCACCATATCTCTCCCAGACTCACTGGAAAGGAGGCTTTCCTATAACAGAGGAGGAAACTGAGGCTCAGTGAGGTTTCATAACATACCAAAGGTGGACAGCCCACAGTTTCCAGAACCTGGTTCAAAACTTTTCCAGATGGTCCCAGGGCATCTTAGGCATGGTTTTCCCTAACAACCCAGCATATTCTCTGCCCGTAACTGTGGGTCAAACCCTGGACAGGCTCCACCTAGACTGTTACTCTGCAAGGTGGACCTCTTCTAAGACTGCTCACTGTGTCACACAGGTTCTCCACCTGGTCTTGCTCTTTTCCCATAACCCACGTCTAGCCATGAACATGCTTGATTCTGGATCAGCTGGACTGCTGGGCACAGCAACTCAGACTTTAGCCCCCAGTCCCTAGGCTGAAGATGCCCCAGAGCTTGTCACAAGCTTCCCAAGACCCTTATATAAGCATTGGTGACTCTGGGGCAGGATCTTCACCCTAGAAGGGCCCAAATGACCCAGATCCCCTGGTAAGATGGGACAGAGATGAGAACTCCAGCCCATACCCAACTTCTTCTGCCCTGAGTTCAGCCTAGTCCTGGCCAGGGCCTTGACAACTGGAAGGCAGCAGCCCTGCTGGCTCAGACCACCAGGAGCCCTCAGGGTGAGCCAGGAGCCCCCAGGGGTCCCTCAGTCCAAACACCTTCCCTCCCTGCAATCAGCAGGGCCCAACCATTCTCTAACCAACTGCTGTTTATGGAGACCACAAAGTAACCTCCACTGTTCTCTTACCATAACAACAAAGAAGCATCAGTAGGGAAAACATGTTCCAGTATTTCTAATGTCTCTGATGCCTCCAGAGACAATGGCATGTTGCTTTAGAAATAGGGTATTGTCATAAAATAAAATTCAGATCCTTAGTTATCTAGAAATTATAATAAGAATAATTTAAATAACCACTATTTACTATTCAGAAGTTTATAATAGTAAGAAAAAGTAAAATCTGAGAAAATCTAAAAAAGAGTAAAATATGTAAGAAATCTTTTAAACAGAAAACAAGTATAGATAATTCAAAAACACATCTGAACAAAAGTGAGAGATTACATAGGGCTTCGTGCTGACTTGGGACCTGGACTAGCAGGCCATGTGCAGGCTCTGAGGTAAGTCACTTCCATTTCTGATGAGGCTGTCTAGGGAAACCTGAGCCCCTGCAGGACGATAAGAAGAATGATGATGGCCCCCCCTCCATGGGAGTCTAGTTTAGGGCTCCCCCAGGCTTCCTGGAGGAAGAGGTGGAAGAGAACACCCTCCCACCATGAGCCTTTGGGAATGGAGCCTTTGGGAATGGAGCAGAGGGTATGTGTGTTGGGGGGAGCCTGGCAGCCAAGGGTGAAGAGGTAAGTGGAGAAAGCATGTGTTTCCTGACAAACTCTCCATCCAGATCAGACACGTGTGGGAAGATCTACATCCCAAAGCTCTGGATTAATCACTGCTTCTGTTGTGTTTTGTCTGAGGTGTGCACCTCCTGTCTAGAAGTGACGTAGTTTCTTTCAGCCTCCCGAGTTCTCAACCAGCAGTCATGAGCTTTCAGTTCAAGGGACAGAATCTGGTTCTGAGAAGAAAAAACTTCTTTCTTGCTTTTCTTTAAGATTGTTGAATCATTTTCCGTAGCTCCAAATCCATTTTGGGCATGCCCGGTACATCAAGCATTTCTGGGCGTTTGTCTTCTTCCACCCCAGGAAAAAACTTGATGCAAGCTTCACATTTTTTGAGAACTGGTGTTGAACAGCTACAGGTGTGTTCTTTGTCTTTCTGCACAGAATGGTTTTCTTTCACTAGTTGAATAAATCCATGAAAAACAGGAGAACTATGGTCATGACACATTCCACCATCTCCCCGTAAAATCCAGGGAGAGCAAGACTTGGTCTCACAGAAAGTCTGTGGTCACAAAACCTTACAGCATCCTCTTGGTTCACTGGTGTCACAGCTCAGAGCCCTAAGCCAGTGAAACGCCCTTGTGGCCACCACAATCTGCTGAGCCACAACACCGAGGAGACCAGGGTTCCACCCAGAGCCAATGCTGCACCTGGTAATGGATAGACTATCACTACAGAAGAGCAGGGGCAAGCAAATGAACTCACACACCCTCAACTCCACACCTTTTGCTCAAAGCCACCTCCTACAGTCCCAGCAGACCCATCTTGTCCTGTGCCCACACTGTTCCTTCTGCTTGGAAAGCTCCCCCTTTCACTGCCCATGTGGGGAGTATACACCCAACACATAATCCCCTGGCTCCTATGTCCGTTTCCCGAGGCAGGTGCTCAGTGCTCCATGTATGTCTTGGAAGGCAAGAAGGAAAGAAAAGAGTCTCGCTTGTGAAGGACAGGACCCCTCGCAGCCCCAGGATCACTCTGTGGGGGATCCTGAAAACACCCCTGAGGTAATCCTCTCAACCCTGGTGACAAGAGGGGAGCCCTGCTCTTCAGTGGCCAATAGGCCTTTACAAGGTGGAAGTAAGTGGACACTCAAAGGTCTTACACGTCTGGGCCATCAGCACCATTTCACACAGTGAGTCCTCCCTCATCCTAGAAACAGTGTCTTCACTTGGCTTCCAAGGACACCCCAGTCTCCGGGCTTTCCTCCCACCCCATCCGTTCCACCTCCACCTCCTTTGCTACACATCCCTGACATATAGACACTTGAGTCTTCATGGCTCAGAACTCGCTTCCTCTTCTTTTTTTTTTTTTTTTTTTTTTAATTTTTATTTTATTTTATTAATTTTTTAGAGAGGAGAGAGAGAGAGAGAGAGAGAGAGAGAGAGAGAGAGAGAAAGGGGGGGAGGAGCTGGAAGCATCAACTCCCATATGTGCCTTGACCAGACCAGTGCAGGGTTTTGAACTGGCGACCTCAGTGTTCCCAGGTCGACGCTTTATCCACTGCGCCACCACTGGTCAGGCCTCGCTTCCTCTTCTTGCTTTTGCTAATTATTGGGCCTTTGTGCCCACAAAGCCCACTCACTGACCCTGTTCCCCACAGTCAAGTATTCCAGTGTGTTTCATGTGAGGTTGTTTGCTTTTTAGGTGTGCTTGCAAAATATGTATTATTTACTCGGGAAAATATCTCACTGCCTATCCCATGGGGCACTTCTCAAGGCGCAGGCCTGCCTCAAACAAGATTCCAGCCCGGCTTTCACCTCCCCTCTGCCACCTTCTGAGGTCTTTTCCATACATCTGCCCTTCCTGGTATTCTGGGCCAGCCTCTCCATGTCAGGGTCTCACCAAAGCCCCTTCACCCAGGCTTTGCCCTCAGCCTGGACCATGGCATTTCTCAGAGCCAACTCTTCTCCCCACCATGTGCCTGTAAGAACAGGGCCCAACGCCCAACCTGCTCTCCCAGGCCCTTGGCACCAATGTCCAGAGGTATGGATGGCAGTGACAAGCTCCAACACAAATAACCATCTGCTCATTCTCCTCACAGAATGTGTGAAAAGGAAATTAGCATCCATTTAAAGGCTTGGCTTATGATTGCAGACCAAATCTTTTCATCTACTCTGCTATTCAAGCAGTCAACAAACACTGCCGGAGCGCCCACCCCGTGACAGTCTCACTGTACACGATACTCAGGAAGGGGCGGAAGCATGAGAACAACGAGGACTGAGGGCCACCGGGCACAGGGATTAAGAGGGCATAATGTGAAGACTGGGAAACCACCAGGCAGCCAGGGGCCCTTAGAAACATTTCTAACCCTCTTTGGGCCTCAGGTTCCCCACATCACATGGGTTTTCTAGGAATGTCTGCCTCGGTGCACGTGGTACAGAGTGACTATGGTGATGTGGGGAGAACACAGTAGCTGGTGAATGAGGAAACTCAATCTACACTGGGCGGGCCAGGAACAGAGGGCCCCGGCTGGGTGGTCGGCACTGAGGACCCCCACTATGCTGAGTGACAGAGGAATCAGGTGGTACCATTCGAAGGGTGGGTTTTGGAAGTTTTGCAGACAAAAACAGCTAAGTGTAGAGAGTTGTCCCATGAGTTCATTTTTTTACATTTACTTTATTAAAAAAAAATTATTAGGGTGACACTAATTAACATAATTATACAAGTTTCAGGTGCCCCATTCTACAACACATCTCTGTACACCGTACTGTGTGTTCACCCCCAAGTCAAGGTTTCGTCCATCACCCTTATCCACCCCCACACTCCCCTCTACCTCCTGTCCCCTGGCAATCACCACAGGCTTGTCTGTGTCCATAAGTTGTTGTTGCTGGGTTTTTTGGTCCTCTTTTGCTCTTTGCTCCATGAGTCTTTACTCACTGCCCTAGCAAGAACCAATAAGGCTTTATATAAACAATGTTGGCAGAATAAAAGATCTGTTTCTCTAGGGATGGGATAAGTATAACATTTTGAACTTTCACTTTGAATAGAACCAAAACTAGAGGATCTCTGCCACCCGCAAAGCAGCGCCACCTTCTCCTGAAGGGAACCTGAGACATCTGGGCACCTGGTGACCAGAGCTTCCTGTATCGCACACGAGCTCTAGGTTTCGCAGTGATTTGGCTTTTTTCTGCCTTGGGGTTGCCTCTCCCCTGGTGGAAAGAGAAGTCCTAGGTTCTTTGTGTTTTAGGCCTAGAGCCCAGAAGCAGGCTGCCTGCTCCCCAGTGAGGCATCTTGGGGTGCCTGTCCCAGCCAAAACCTGCACCATGTGCCCCAAAAGAAGCCCAGTCCCCTGTGCTCTCCTGGGGCCCATGGAGGCCCCTCCCTGAGCCTGTGGTCTGGGGAGGTGGGAAGAAGGTGGAGATGCTGCTGTCAGAGGCCCAGGCTGAGGACAGTCGGGTGGCGGTGCTGGCCATGGATGGAAAAGCAGGTGAATGTATAGCTTCCAAGACCCCATCACACCAAGGACACCTCAGGCCCCTTAGTAGCAGACCAGAAGGCACTGGCAAAGGTGGAATTTCCCATGCATCTCAGCCAGTGTGTCCACCATTAGGATTCAAGCCCTGCCCTTAGGTCAGCATTGAACATGAGACATCTGGGCCTTAGGACTGGCCTCTCTGGGCCAGAGGTTCTGAGGAGCTCACCCCCTTATCCAACAGCACGCAGACTGCAGGGGTACCAAGGGGCCAAAGGGAGAGGAAGGCTTGAAGGACACAGGATTCCAGATCCTTTTTTAAGGGGCTGGCCACCTGTGCTAGGATGAGCTATTTCTCCTATTCCAGGAAGCCCAGATGCAACTGTACTAGACTCGGACAACTTACCCCAGAGGTCCAGCCTGCATGTGCCCGAGTGGTCAGGGGCTGGGCTGGTATGGTTGCTTCTTAAATCCAAGCTCCAGCCTGGCCAGCTCATTCTGAACTGTCTTCTGATATAAATGAGGCAAATGAAGCAAGTCCTTTGCTCTGACTTGACTTTTCAGATCACTCTTCAGGGTACACAGGGAGCTGTGGGTTAACCCCCTAACCCTACCACCCTCAGGTCTCAGGATAGAGGCCACAGCCTCACTTCATTCTGCTCTGTCATTGCTAACCTGCTCTAGAACAAGACTGAGGGGCAGGGCGGGTCCCAGCTCTTGGGTCAAAGCTCCTGGATTCATGTCTAGGCCTGGACACACGTGGCTCTGGGACCTTGTGAAAGTTGCCAAGATGGTGTGTGCTTCATTGCCCCATTTATAAACAAGGATAACCAAGGTGTTACCTAATCATGTTGCAGTGAGGAAGAGATGTCATCAGTGAGTGGCTCAGAACCTTGCCCAGTGTGGATGCTTAGGCTGTGCCAGCCCCTGTTTTATGCTTGCCAGGGCCTGGCCTGGGAGGCCCCTTGTGGAGGCCCTAGTTCAGGGCTCTGGCCAGAGATCTGTGAGATGCACTGAGCTCCACATGTGCCAGGGGGTGGGAGAGCTGGTCAAGGTCCAGGCGGCGGGGAACATGAGGGGAGCTATTCCCGGTAGCAGTGGTTTTTCTATTAAATTAACATCACCGTGGTCTGAGGGAGAGACGGGAACACAGTGACTCCTCAGGAGGAGATTAGATCCTCAGCAGCAGGATCCTGGATTCTGTGTGCTTCCTGCCAGTCACAATGATGACAGCAGGTTAGGGCTAACTCAGGGGCTTGGCTTTGCCCAGGAGACAGCGGTGATGGGAAAGGCACTCTCTCAACTATAGTCAGTGGCCTTCGGTCTGGGAGATCTGAGAGCTGGGATACTAGAGCAGAGGAATGTGGCCCCCCAGATGCCTCTGGGCGAGGCTGGCCTGCTCCCCAACTCTAAAACACAAGCTTCTTGGGGACCTCCCATGGGAACTCGCTTCTTCCAAAATGGCCGTAACACGCAGTCTTCTGGTAAATGGGCTTCTTCAAATCCAAATCCCTGTATGTCCGGCAGAAGAAAGGGTCATCTTTAGTGGAAAAGGAGCAGTTTCTTTCTCTGAATTTCAGGCACGGGAGTAACAGCCTATCACAGTCTCTATGTGGAGTGTCACCACTCACAGAGCAATTCTCATCCATTTCCTGTCTACACTACACTGTGTCATATGGGGTCACTGCTGCTGGCCCTTAAAAAGCAGGCTGAGGTTCAGAGGCAGTGCGATCAGGAACCAGAACTACATGCTAGCTTCTTTGCGCCTTTCTCCTCTGCACCTCATTGACTTGGGCCAGACCACTGTCCAGTCAGCAAGCAGGAATGGTGTTAGAAATGAGGACAGAGGGGGCTAGACTCACCGACTGAATTCTTAGCCATTGGCCCTATAATTATTTTCCTAAGACGTCCCACCAGGAGTTAGTGTCTGCTGGGCCAGCAGCGGTCTTACACAGCCCCCTTCCACCTGAACAGCCGACATCCTGCAGTTGTGGTGTGCACTGTGCTGGGACAAGAGCTCCCAGGAGGCTGCGAATCTTCCTGCTTCCCTGTCAGCTGAGCATGCCCTGCCTGCAAGTGTGGGGTGGGCCATTTACCTGACAATGACGCCAGGCCGAAGGTCAAAGTTCTTATTCACCACATCTAGCAGCTCTCTCTCTGTCATCTGAGAAGTCCCATAGGTGAAGAGAGAAACAGACAGCGGCGTGGCCACACCAATGGCATAGGAGACCTTCCAGAAGAGACAGGGTCAGGGGCCAGATCTGAACAGGGCTCAGCCCTCACACAAGTCCGATGTCCTCAGGAGGACGGTGGAACCACACCCCATGCCCCTCCTGTGCGAGAACCCCTGACCCCCACCCGCCCAACACCTGTCTGCCTAGGAAACCCTGCCGTTTCACGGTGGGCATTTCTGGGCACGGCCCTCTTGCTGAAGATTTTTATTCCCTCTCCCGGGTTTTCAGGGTACTGGCCACAGTGCCCAACATGACACACACAGAGTCACATCTTTTGGCAAAGGGTGTGGCCTTCCCATCAGAGCTGTAGGCCAGAGTGGCATCGGGTCTGACCCACCTGCACGAGCACTCTCCGGCAGAGCCCTGCTTTCACCAGGGACTTGGCCACCCAGCGGGCAGCGTACGCCGCAGAACGGTCCACCTTAGTGTAGTCCTTCCCGGAGAAGGCCCCACCACCATGTGCCCCCCAGCCGCCATAGGTGTCCACAATAATCTTACGGCCAGTGACACCCGCGTCCCCCTGTAGAGGGAAGGAAGAAACAGAGGGAGATGAGAACCAGCGCCCCCATGTAGCTGAAAGCAGGGTGGTTGAAGCACTGTGATAGCTTCTGAACTACAGCTTGGAAAGTGTGCCCTGCAGCTGCCTGGGGGCATGTTTCAAAGACTCTGGCTAGGAGTCAGCCAGAAACCCTGGCTCTAGTTCCAGCTGAGTCACTGCTCAGCTATGGAAGTCAGGTAAGCTCTCAGAGCCTCGTCAAAAAGTGCAAATGCTGGCAGAGCTGGGGCCTCAGCCACTCCCAACACTTTGTTCTCATGAGTCAATCACAGCGGAGAAATCCAGCTGTTGGATGAAACTGCACTGTGGATTATATGTCCCGCCTGTGGCCCTCACTGGGACCACCCAGTAAAGGCCATATCGTCCGTGTTCCATGTGTCTGCTCCATGCAACGCCAGTCACTAAAGATGCTTTAAATGGTGGTGAGGACTCTACATTGAATGACTTAGAAAAGCTCATACTATAGACCTCTGCTCAGGGGTCCACTGTTCATGCATTTCTAGACTTTGAAAGGTCCTTCAGAAAATACAAGCTTGACCTTTCTTCCTACCTGTGTTTCTGTACTGCATTTGGTCCTAGGACCTGTTACGGGGGTCGGGCTAACATCCCTGGCAGTGGCCAGCAGCCTTGCAGAAGTGCTACTCTAATCTTCACTTCCTCACTCCTTCAGGGAAGAGGAAGGGGGCAGTAGGTGTCCACATGCAATGAGCTGCCCACCATGGTGCCCACAGGAGTTGAAGGTAACCTGTGGCAAAGATCTGCTCAGTGCCACCTGGTAAAGGTCAGCCATTTGAATGGCTGGTCAGCACATTACCCGGTGAGGTCACAGCCAGGTGGGCAAGTATGACATCAAGTATGGGATATCTGGAGTGGGACGGCCAGGCAGCACTAAAGGAAGAGTCCTGGGACAGGCCCCTAGTTCCTCAGGTGTTGACGGATATACAGTAAGCCTCACAGAGAGTGAGTTGACCTCACATTCTGGTTAAGGCCAGAACTGGCTGAGTCACATAAAGCCCCTCCTGCAGCATTTGTGCCCAGGGAGGTAAGCAACCTCAGTAAGAGACAAGTCAGGCCTCATCCAGAGGCCAGGGCGCACCTGGGGGCCACCGATGACGAAGCGCCCGCTGGGCTGCAGGTGGTAAATGGTGTCTTCATCCAGGTACTTGGCGGGCACCACGGCCTTGATCACCTGCTCCTTCAGGGTCTTGCGCATGTCCTCCAGCGTTATGTCTTCGTTGTGCTGCACGGAGATGACGATGGTGTGGATGCGCACAGGGATAACCGCGCCTTTGTCCTGCATGTACTGGACTGTCACCTGTCGGGTCCGAAGGGCAGAGGGAGACATCATGAGACCCTGCCCCGAGCAGAGGACACATTGCTGCTAAGCAGAAAGGCAGGTAGGGCTCCCAGGAACCAAGGGGGCCCTCCTGTCTTCAAAGGGCCTTCAGGGAAGTTCGCCTGACTCATCCTGGTATTTGCATAGTTGCCCAGTGCTATGGGATGACTGGGCATGAGGCATATGCGATTCCCACCTGTGACCACAATCAGTGCCATTTGTAGACGTAGGGTTTATAGTCTCCTCTCTGTGACCCACTAGACTCCTCTACTTCTATTTCAGAGGCTTCTGGGTACAACAAATACCCCCTGACCAAAGCCCTCTCTTGACCCGCTATGGCCCAGGACCAAGCTATCCTAGCTCCTTCCAAGGACACAGGAGTCTACCAGCCACATGCCAGTTGACCCCAGCCTGTTGGTGGAGGAGCTCTGGAAGCACACAGGGTTAGGAGACTTGCTCGCTGGAGGGACAGAGGGAGAGGGCCAGGTCAGGCAGCTGAGCTAGAGGAAGTTGTTGGCTCCCTCTAGAGTTGTTTGGGTCAACAAAAGAGAAGAAGGAGCACATTGTGGGTGGAACCTGCCCACAGTTCCCTTGCAGGTCAGGCCACAGGAACAGACCTAATATCACTTCTACCAGCGTGGGCCCGTTCTGCACCCATTCTGTGTGTTATCAGCTAATATTTAAGCCATTCCAGCAAGACAGACATTGTTATCTCTACTTTACCAAGGAGAAAAACAAGGCTATGAGAAGTGAAACAACCTGTCTGAAGTCACATGCTAGTCAGTGAGAAGCCAAGAGCCAAACACTGCTCTGCCCAATCCAAAAGCTGGTGTCATTTCCCCAGCAGCACGGACGAAAGGCCTCTCTCCTACCTTCCTCCCTGGCCACCTTCACTGTCACAGTCTGGTTTGTGTGTAACAAATGTGAGCAGCTTGGGCACCCTGGGCCTCCAGAGTGAGAGGGAGGGAAGTGGTGAGGGCGTGAGGATGGTGGATGAGGCCGGGAAAGGAAACTACCATTAGCTGTGTGCTAGGAACCATGCCAGAGCTCTGAGAAGCTGTTACTGTTCCCTTTTTAAAGACAGAAAAGTTGAGGTTTGAGAATAGAAAAGCTTTGGTCAAGATCACACAACCAGCAAAGCCGGGTTCTGACCTGGAGCTGTGTGGCTTAGTAGCTGGGGCTCTGCCCAGCAGGAGGCTGTCACTCAAGACCCTGTGGGTTAAGCTGGAGCCACAACCCCCACTGCTGCCCAATCAGTGTACAGCGGTGCCCAGAGGAGCTCTGCAGTGTTTGGGTCCCGCAGGCGCACAGCTGTGCCAGGTGGCCTGGTGGAAACGCTGGCTGCCAGGCACAGCACTGCTTGCCACCCCAGGGCCTTACCAGGACCACGGGGCAACAAGCAGGGCTCTCCTGTGGCTGGGCCTGCAGCAAGGTCTCTGCCAGACCAAGGCCCCTCAGATATCTGCCCAATGCTGGCCTGCATCTGTCTCCACTCTGCCCTGGTCCAAAGAGCACCAGGGTAGGACCAGGAGGAGGAAGAACCTGCCCATATGGTGCCTGATCCTTGTGAGATGGGCAGATGCACTCCAGTGTCTGTGGCCGAGAGCAACCCTAACTGCTGGGCTGTGCACACCAAGGGCCCCGAGAGGTAGCGGGAGCTGGAGGACTCCCGGGAGCAGAGGCCCCATGGCTGCCTCTAGAGCTAGACCTGCCCCATCAGGCCTCAGGAGAAGGCTCACATCCTGCGGAGCCAGCTTACTCCACTCACCCACCATGTCTCCCACCCCCACCACGACCTCCAACTCTGCCACAAGCAAGCCCCAGGCAGTGTCCTTGCAGAACACTAACCTGTGGCAGAGCAAAGGACCCAAGCTCAGCTCTTATCTCATCGTGTCAGGAAAAATACATCAGGGAAAACACAGCTCTAGCCAGGTACAAAAATAGCCATTGGGCTGCCACTCAGTTGTCCGTATCAGTAGGACAGGTTTGTTCAGGTGGAAAACTCATCCTGTTCACAGTCAACACTAGCTAGATGCTGAAAATCCTTTACCAATAGGGGACAGTGAAGGCCTGGCAGTGGGGCCTGATGCGGTGGGCCCGCAGGGCAGAGCGCCCCTGGGGGAGGGTCAGCCGACCTACACCCACTAGTCTGGGCTGCCAGCGGGTGGAAGGCCACCTGGGGCAGGGGAGTGATGCCTATTCTGGGATCCAAAGGAGCATTTTTAAGAGAATTCGGTATATCCTTGCAGGAAGGGAAACCTTGGATGATCCCGCCCCACCCTCACCCTCCCTGGCTGCCTTCTAGCCTGGGAAACCTATTACTAAGCAGAAAGAAAGCCTTTTACTCCAGCTGGGCCGGCAGGTGGCGCTCCGCCCTCGTCTCTTGGAGGGAAGGAAGCTCCGTGCTCTGCCACTCCCTCCCACCCCTGTTCCGGGAGTTCCTTTCTGCGAATTCCTGACCCACAGCACAGCTCCGTTCAGGACCGGGGCAAGGCATGCCAAAATCTTCCTACCACCTTCTTCTGGGACCAGCACCATCTTTGCATTTGAAGCCTCCTGCCCCATGACCTCAAAGAACAGCTGATGCATGCTGCTCATCCCACCCTACCCACTGTGGGGCACAGGAATCACACCTGAAGTCCCAAGGAAGGGTTTCCTCGAGGCCACAAATGCGCTTCCTTGCCCCGGTACAGCTGACATGCACCCTCTGCACTGTGTGGCCTTACATTTAGGGTGCATGCCTGTGCAGCGGGAGGAATGGACTAGTCACACGTGCCATGCTGAGCTATAAAACCACGTGAGCCAAAGTCCAGTGCAAGGGCAAGAGAAGGCCCCACCTGGTGGCGCCCAGGGGAACCACGAGGAGGTGGGGATTTTGCTTACCACTGGTAGACAGGTGGGAAGGAGAGATAAAGCCCAAGTAAGGTTCAAGGCAAAAGCACCCCGGCAAAGCACAAATAAGGGAAGCATGGGTGAAATAACAGATTGAGCAAAGATTGCAGGAGGGGTGGCAGAGGAAGGTAATGGTGAAGGACCATGAAAGTCTTTGAATGTCAGAATAACAGGTGGGGTTCTGCTCTCCCACAGGAAGTAGAAAGTTCTAGAAGATTCTAAGCAGACATTAAGAAACTAAAAGTGAAGCCCAAAGGAAATTAACTGGCGTATTGGGCAGGAAAAACTCCTGGGAGGGTCCGGCACTGCCCCTGGCCCTGGCTGGGAACCCGTGAAGGAGAGGGATGCCCCATAGAGAGCAGTGATTCAGCTGACGTGCCAGTGCGGCAGCACCCAGGGCTCTCGGGCACGGGTGTGTGCAGGATGAATGGAAAGGGCACTGATGATTTGGAGAGAACTGCAGGTGAGAGATGTGGGGGCTGAGTGGGCCTGGGTGAAGACTGGATCCTCCAGCATGGATAGAAAGGAGGGAGTGTGGAAGTTGAGCCGTGGAAGGAAACCCCAGGGAGAGGGCCCACCTAGGTCCTCAGGGTTCAACGGGGCAGCATGAAGGCAGTGAAGGTGACCAGGAGGCCTCTGGGGGTGCTAACACATGCATTACCGTACACCTTCAAACACAGACTTCAGTGGGGATTTTCGCTCTGTGAGGAGCAGGGTGGGCAGGGTCCATGGCGCTAGAGAGTCAGAAACAGCAAGGATAGAGTGGTTTTCTGAGAAACAGGAGAAAAGGGCCCCAACAGATGCAGACGACCCTGTTCAGGTGCTGGGCAGGCCTTGCTCAAGACATGGAGACCTGTCCGTGTGGCAAGACAGTGGTCGAGAGTGTGGAACTAGCTCAGAAGTTTGCAATAGGAACTGGTGAATCATATTACCAGAGTCAACATATGTTTAGAAGGAAAAAAAAAATCTAAAATATATCTTTCCATTTCTTGGTGCCTTTGAGATTTTTCATAATAAAATGGGGGGGGGTAGCATCTAGAGCTGAATATTTTTCAAATAGTTCTTTTCAAAATAAGCAATTCTTTGAGTGTCCGGACTGAAGATTTGATCTTAACAGTAACAAGAATCCAGAGGACTTGCGGTTATCTAGAGTGTGTGTCTACAGCTCCCATGGAGGTGAAGGAAGAGACTCACCTGAGTCTTCGAGTCGGGCCTCAGCCAGGGCAGCACCCCCGAGCGCCTCAGTTCTGCCATCCAGGCGTTGAGCTTGTGAGCAAGGATGATGGTGAGGGGCATGCACTCTTCTGTCTCATCGGTGGCATAGCCGAACATCAGACCCTGGCACAGGGAAGAGCCAGCAGAGCAGTACCCACATTACACACAGGACCACTTTCTTCAATCTAAAACTTTGCTGCACTCCAACCCATACTGGGTGGCTCAAGCATGCAACATTGGCCTTGGGTACTTGTGGAGGGAAGGTGTGGTCCCTGATGTCCAACTAGGAGGGGGAGATGAGCCCAAACTGGCATCAGTTGCTTCAACCTCACCCAGCCAGCAGTGCCCTCATGTCGCTGCCCTGACATAGGCACATGCAACTCATTTCAGGTACGTACCTCCCTGAGATGTCGCTGCCCTGACATAGGCACATGCAACTCATTTCAGGTACGTACCTCCCTGAGATCTTCTGTGATGAGGGACCGCTCTACAGTGTGATTGTCCCATTATTCAGGGACTTCCCCAAACTGCTCCTCAGTGCATGTCAGTGCCAGGGTTGGGACAGGCTGCACTGCACAAGGTCCTGGCCAGTGCCCGTGCTCGGTATTTAGTTACCTGATCCCCGGCACCGACGTCCTCTTCATGTCTGTCCAGATGCACACACTGGGCGATATCTGGGGACTGCTGTTCCAAAGCCACCAGCACATTGCATGTCTTGAAGTCAAAGCCTGGGCAGAAAGGACAGCAGGCCCAAGTGGGACACATGTCAGACATGGGGTGGACTGTTCAGTTCCTGACATGGTGTTTAGTGGCACATGGCTGGTTTCTAATTAGCTGGGATCTGTCTGGGCCCAGAGCTGAAGCCCAGAGTGGAGAAGGCCACATATCCTTATCATTATGTAAAACTCTTTAGTCAAAGAAAATCCTGCGCTGTGCATTTAACTGTATTGAACTACACCGTGATTAGAAATGCATACCCTGCACAGAGCTACTGTATGCAAACCAGATAACAACTCTTGTGGCTCCTGCTCAGGAGCAGATGGGCGACTCGTCCCAGAGGCACCTCCCAGGACACAGGCTGAAAATCACTGCACCAAGTGAAAACCCGGGCCCTTCCAACACCACCATCCTGAAGCCCAAGTATGGGCCTCATCCAAGTACAGACAGTCCCCAATTTACAATGGTTTGATTTAGGACTTTTTGACTTTGTGATGCTGCCAAAGTGACATGCATTTGGTAGAAACCGTACTTCAAATTTTGAGTTTGATCTTTTCCTGGGCTGTGGGCGGAGGCGGATTTAATGGCGGGCACACTGGGTGCACCCTGGGCCCCGACTTCTGAGGGGCCCCAGAAAACCTCAACTTTACACCAAGTTTGGTTTCATGTGTGCAATTTTAACGTTAATAGTACATAATATTTTTATTTATTTAAAAATATGGTTAACATGTATTTTTATTTTCCCTGTTTCTCTCTCTCTCTTTTTAAGTGGCCCAATATTTTCTTCTGCACCCAGGTTTTCAACTGAACTTAATCCGCCTCTGGTTATGATATTCAGTATGATACTCTGTCGTAATGCTGGGGAATGATTCGCATGGTCAAGGGGGTAAACAACCGGTATATATAGTGCAGTCATGTGTTAGGAGATTTTGCCCAACAGCAGGTTTATGTAAGTGTTCTGAGCACATGTCAGGTAGGCAAGGCTAAGTAAGCTATGATGTTTACAGGTGAGTTGTATTAAATCCATTTTTAACATGAGAATTTCAACTTAACAATGGGTTTACCAGGATGTGACCCTCTCATTGTTCGAGGAGCATGTGTATTAAACACACTGAACAAATCAAGTGTACATGAACTATTTAGAGAGGCTCCCAGAGCCAGAGTCTTCTGATGCTGAGATGTGATCCGGCTGGGCCAGGACCAGAGGGGAAAGACCCATCCCTGGAGGCCAAGCCTCTGCCCATCCCTGCAGTGCAAGCACAGAGGTGGAAGCTGACTCTCCCCAGACCAGGGGCACAGGCTAGGCTCTGGCTTGGGGAAGGCTGGGCTCATGGCAGCCCAGTCCAAGGAGCCCCAGGAGGGAGCGCTGTGCACACACAGCACATTCTTCTCCCTGGTCCTCCTCCAGCTGTGCAGGCCTCAGCTCAGGGACCTGCCGATCGAGGAGCTAAAGCAGACAGGGGCCCTGTCACAGCCTCAAGTATGTGACGAGCTGACTGTCACCCTCTTTTATCCTATCCACGCTGTCAGAGTTGGCTAACTAAAGCAAGCAAACAACAAACTCAGATCTAATCTATTGTTTATGTACATGCTTCAGGTGAGGACCTACTGCCAAATGTAATAAAACTGAGCTCAGTCCCACCCAGCCCCCACCAGCTGAGCTCCTTTAGCTGACGTGGACTTGCCCTTAGCCTTAAAGAGGACGTACTCTTGTATCTCCACTCCTTTGCCTAATGCTGTCCTCCAACTCCCCATCCCCACGCACCCAAATCAGACAACTCACAGTCAGTATCCCTGGACCTTCCCATAGCAATTCCTCACTCTTTATGCCCCCAACTCCCTGCTGGGCACCCCCTGCTGCATCATCTGATGCCAGGCAGTGCCCCTACTCCAGGGACATCATGTCACCTCTGTTCTTTGCCACCTTCCGTAGCCAGTGAATGTTTTTGAAGGCACAAAACAATGAACACTCTTTAGAGAGCTGCCAAGGACTCACCAATTTTGCATTAAACATTTCACATTTTGCCTTATCACTGTCTAAATAATGACTCTTCTCAATGCTGAAAATCAATCAAGGGCTTCAAGTGGTTTGGAAAAACGAAGTTTAGGGGACGAAAGGGAGAGGCAGGGCTCAGAGGGGCGTGAACCCAGCAGCTCTGCAGCAGACGCAGGAGGAGCAGTGATCCGGGGCCTTGCTGCCATGGCCATCACAAGGTGTGAGGGGGTCCATTTGCTGCAGGCACACTGACCAGCCAGCACACGGAAATGCTGCCAGCAGCAGGGCTGGGTGCTTTCCCCCTCGCCCTTTCTAGGGGGTATCACCTTCTGGGAAATCTCCTTGCTAACCAACACAGAACAAGCTTTGCTCCTGAATAAGGTCTAAATGTACATAAACAAGTTGGCTTTTCCTGGAAGAACAGGTGAAGGCTCTGCGTGTCACATGTCAGGAAACTGCTGCTCTGGGACATGTGGTGCCACCTGGGAGAACTGGTACTTACTGGTTCTTCCCAGTGATTCTTGGTATAGCCCCCAACAATTCTGTATGCTCAGGCGAACCCTTTGGGGGGGTCAGAAGGTAGCTACACCAAGTGTGAGTCTGCCCTCACACATGAGTAGCTCTCACATCATCCCAGCCTGCCTTGACCCACAAAGATGCCACAAGTTACCCTCAACAACCAGTATGTGAGATGTCAGTGTGCACAGGCCCTTGGTATCTGGCCCGCATCCTGCCCTTCGATGCCCCTCCAGGTGGGACTCTTTCCTGGCCCACCCCCTCGCAGGGCCCTTGGTCCTTCCCAGCTCTCACTGGTGGCACCTGATCACAGTGCTCCTCCTCAGTTCCTGCCAGGGTCTGCCTCCCCCCCACCCCCACGCCCCACCTTTCAGGCTCCTGCACTGCCTGCCATGGAGTCAGCCTGAGCCAGCCTGCCTCCTTTACCTGCTGTCAGTACAAGTTCTGGATTAAGTCACCTTCTTGTCTATAATGGGAAGGAACACAGTTTAGCAGAAAGCACAGGAATGTCAAATGGGGCAGCCATGTACTGACTGTCAATTATTTACATCTCTAATCCTCAGTTTCTTCACTGCATGAGGCTTACAGCAGAGTCCCTCAAACATTACGTAAGACAACACGACAGGGAGGCTGGTACCAGTGCCCAGCAGAGGGCATGACCCCAATAAAGAGCAGCTCTTTTTACTCAGAGCTTCTTTCTCCTCCAAGGCTCTAGGAAGGCAGGACATGAAACAAGACTAGAGTTAATGGATGGACACAGGCTGGTTCAGTGGGGCACCGTCACCTGGGCTAACACACTATTGCCAGAGACTTGAATCCCTGGCCCCTGATGTGCAGACCTAGGAATGCTTTCCCCCCAGTGGTATGTGCACTTCCAGAAGACCAAGAGCCTCAGATGTGAGTCAGCATCGGGGGCTCCCTCAGCAGAGACCAACATGTATTCAGATTTGGGGCCCTGCCCTTACCCTTAGCGGAATCGTCATAGCCAATGTGTTTGATGGTGTCTCTCACCACCCGCTGATAGTCCACCATGGCTGTAGAGGTGATTTCCCCGCACAGCAGCACCATGCCTGTCTTACACACTGTCTCTGGAAGGGAAGGAGAAATAGCAGTAACCACATGCCAGCATAGGGAAACTCAATGGCTAGACCTCCCCCAGTGCTAATAAAGAAACTCACAGGGAACCACACCAGGAATGGACTCAAGACAGAAAATAATAATGCTAATAACAAGAATAAATTCCAGCCTGATCCATGGTGGCACAGCGGAGAGAGCGTTACCTGGAAAGCTGAGTCCCAGGTCCAAAACCCTGAGGTTGTCAGCTTGAGCATGGGATCATCAACATGAGCCCAAGGTTGCTGGCTTGAAGCCCAAGGTCACTGGCTTGAGCAAGGGGTCATTGGCTTGTCTTGAGCCCCCTGGTCAAGGCATGTATGAGAAGCAATCAATGAACAACGAAAGTGATGCAACTACGAGTTGATGCTTCTCATTTCTCTTCTTTCTTTTCCCCTTTTCTCTCTCTCTCTCAAAAAATAAAATAAATCCCAGCCCAGTTGCTGGCCATCTTCAAGTCTCTGGAGAATTGCATACACTTTGGAAAGAATTGTTTACACTTGAGTGTTCATATGAAGTGCTTAGCACTCTTGTGATCTTGAAACCTTATTTAGCCTCTCTATGTCTGCTTCCTCAACTGTTAGATGAAGATAATAATAAGACTGCTGTGTGGATTAAAATGAGACAATGGTTGTATTAGTTATCATAAAGAAAGCAGTCAACATATGTAAAGCTCTCCTGACCCCTTATTGCTAGAACTCTACTGCGGGCTTTAGGGAATAGGCTCTTGAACAAAGAACCAAGGAAGGCCAACCTTCTCTTCAGCTATTTACAGAGATGTCAGGGTGCATCCAGTCTGCCCTCAGAGGGGCATGGGGCCTTGTAGTCCTCAGTATTGGGATAGGGGCACTGGAGAGGGAAACATCAGTCTGTGCTGTGGAAAGTACAGGATCATGGCAGTGAAGAGAGCAGAGCTGTGGTCTCCAAGGTGGGGACCCCTACCTTGTGACTTTGGCCAAGGTCCTGACTCAGCTGTAGCCACTACCCTTTTAGTAAAGTAAGAGGACTAGACCTGATCACCTCTGGGGCCCTCCTGACTCTGCTGTGATGAGGGCTGTAACACAGGCAAAACATGGAAGCTCAGCAACTTAGGACTCTTGAAGGAAGGGCTCAGGTATTTCTTACCACAGGCCACCTTGGCATTAGGGTCCTGCTTGAGGTGAGCATCTAGCACTGCATCACTGATCTGGTCACAGATCTTATCTGGAAAAGAATGAACATGTGTAAGAATCACAGAACTTTAGGTATAACAAACTGAAATGTTAAAATAATTAAATATTTTGTCAGTTTACATATCAAATATATCTATGAGGTTATTTCTTAAAATATGAGAAATTTGAAATGTCTTGAAAGTTTTTCTTTTTTAGTTGTTTTTTTTCCCTCAAGGACAGAGAGAGAGAGTCAGAGAGAGGGATAGATAGGGACAGACAGACAGGGACGAAGAGAGGTGAGAAGCATCAATCTTTAGTTTCTCATTGCCCTTGCAACACCATAGTTGTTCATTGATTGCTTTCTCACATGTGCCTTGACCGTGGGCCTTCAGCAGACTGAGCCACCCCTTGTTGGAGCCAGCGACATTGGGTCCAAGCTGACGAGCTTTTGCTCAAGCCAGATGGGCCTGCGCTCAAGCTGGCGACCTCGGGGTCTCGAACCCAGGTCTTCCGCATCCCAGTCCTACGATCTATTCACTGCGCCACCGCCTGGTCAGGCTGTTTTGAAAGTTTTAATACTTCTCATTTCTGCCTAATTTTATGATGTATAAAGTCATAGAATTCCCTAAAAAAAGAAATATATTCCAATACCAGTTCTAAAGGTACAGCAATTCAGATACATACACACAGAGGCACTCACCTACATGCTCTTCTAACTAAAAAGTCTCTTATTTCTCAATATATTCCCTCTAATTTTAACATCTAGAAAAGTCTTGGATCTAAAAGTTAAAGTAGCTAGTAATGTCAGTGAGATTAGATGCCAGGATGTAAAGTCAGAAGGACAAACAGATGCATCGTACTGCAGGTTCCACAAGATGCAATACATGGTGTAAAACCACACCCAGTTCCATGACTCCACCCATAAAAATTCAGTTAGAGAACCTCTGGACCTCATTGCTGTGCTGCAGAACATTTCCACGACCAACTCTCAGATCCTCTCCACGGTCACTCAGCCTCCTAAAGGGTGGATGTGCTAATAGCTGGGCTTGACCTCCTCTGTCAAGGTGGGGCTGACAAGAGTTCAGCGTGAGCTGGTATTTGACCTTATTCTGTATTTGCCTTTAAGACTTTACATGGTTGAGCATGTAGACCACTAAATGGCACTGTGGAAATATCTATTCTTGCTTTGGGGTTATGTGAATTGTCCATGTTCACAAATTCAGAAATAAAAGTGACACGTAGTTATACATATTACAACTCGTTAGTGTTCAAAATATCCACAGAGTCTGCTCTTAGTAAATTAATAGGGGTCTTTCCTCAGTTTTATTGAGATAAAATTGGTCTATAAAAGTTTTGCATGTAAGTAATGTATACAATTTGGTGAGCCTGGACATATATATACACTTGTGTTTCCAATCCCACATCAAGGTAATAAACATATCCATTACCTCCAAAAGTTTCCTTGTGTTTCTCTTATCACTTTTAAAGTTTTTAAATTAAGAATTTGGATCCAGAATCAAGCTGGTCTACTCTCAAAAGCACACACTAAGTTCTGTAATTAAAAATGCTAATTTGTCATTAAAGGTGAATTCCTCAATTTTTCCATCCAGAAAGTGCTATTAAACATATGTTTGAACCTAGAGAATATTAGGCTAAGTGAAATAAATCAGACAGAGAAAGACAAATACCATATGATTTCACTGATATATGGAATCTAGAAAACAAACAAACCAGAAACTCACAGATACAGATAACAAACTGATCATTGCCAAATGGATGGGGATTTGGGTTGCTGGGTACGAGGGGGAGGGATCAAGAAGAACAAAGTAGAAGTTACAGAATAGATGTAATCTACATTACAGGGAATATAGTCAATAATATAATAACAGTGTATGGTGCCAGATAGGTATAAGATTTATTAGGGTGATCACTTTGTAAGTTACATAAATGTCTAATAACTATGCTGTACACTTGAAACTAATATAATATTGAATGTAAACTGTAATTTAAAAAATTAAAAATAAGAAAATACACATGCATTGGTGTTTTTCTATCTATCCTCCTTCCAGTGGCAGATATGGTTGTAAGTCTGGGTTTGTCTTAGTCCATAGCCTCAGCACACCCCTACCAATGAAGGTCTCCTCTGCTCAAACATCCACTTTAGGCTTACCCATCAGGGCCCTTAGGAGCTACTCACATACTGATCATGATGCCTCTGTTTATTTGAAGGACACAGGTCACATGTTCCCAATGCACACAGGGAAATGGGATAATGAATATTAGGGATAAAGCTGGAGTTGAGCAAGAGTATCAAGATAGATCAACAGACTAAAATAACATCTAAGGAGGCCCTTCAGAGCTGCTTCTTTAGGCTTTGAAAAATTTTATCATCAGTTAGTAGCCTTAAGCTAGCCAATAGTTGTTCTTGGACATTGAAAGAAAGCATTAGTTTTATCTTCTTGGTGGAGATGAATTCAGCACAGGAAAATAAGCAGAAAGTCGCGAGCCTTAGCCTGAAGCTGACTGACTTCTGTGGACCGTTCATTTTTAGTGGCAAGTAAACAAAGAATCAGACAAACTGAAGGTCTGCCACCTAATAGACAAAACCGCTGACTCACTGGCTGGAGTCTCCCTTCTTTGTCCACTGAGCACATTGCTGTGTGTGTGATGGGACCGCTGGCCACTGTCTGCCAAAGCACCCACTTCCTCCAGACGGGCAGATCCTAACCTACATGTCTATATGACTTTCAAAAGCCAGGGAGCTTTCCAGAATTCGCCAGACATAGTAATGGAGCTGAGATCATGAGTACAGTAAACCTAGATAGTTTATAAAATTGTGCATAATTCACACTGAATTGAGCTAAGTCACATACAAAACCCCAGCTTTCTCAACAGTGGTACTATTGACATTTGGGTTCAGAAAATTTTTTGTTGTGAGGGAATGGCCTGGTGCATGCAAGATGTTTGGAAACATGTCTGGCCTGACCAGGTGGTGGCGCAGTGGAGAGCGTCGGACTGGGATGAGGAAGACCCAGGTTCGAGACCCCGAGCTCGCCAGCTTGAGCACGGGCCCATCTGACTTGAGCAAAAGCTCGTCAGCTTGGACGCAAGGTCGCTGGCTCCAACAAGGGGTGGCTCGGTCTGCTGAAGGCCCGTGGTCAAGGCACGTGTGAGAAAGCAATCAATGAACAACTAAGGTGTTGCAATGGCAATGAAAAACTAATGATTAATGCTTCTCACCTCTCTCCATTCTTGTCTGTCTGTCCCTATCTATCCCTCTCTCTGACTCTCTCTCTGTCCCTGTAAAAAAGATATAAATAAAAAAAATTATAGAAACATGTCTGGCCTCTATCCATTAAGTGGCTGTGTCAACTCCTCCATGGTTGTGACAACCAAAAATGTTTCCAGACATTCTCAAATGCTCTCGAGGGGAAAGGAGAGAAAACTGCCCCTAGTTGAGAACCACTGGCTAAAGCATAGGGAAGGAGCAGTGTATCGAGATGTCTAAAGCTGAGTTACAAAGTACAAAAGTTAAATCAGAATGAGGAAGATGAAAGAAAAAGTAGTCTTACCAAAAACTTCAACTACTCAAATAAATTTTTAAGAAGTGCTTAACACATAAATCAGTGTTCTAGCCCTCCAGGGTTTTCTGAGAACAATGGTTCTCAAAGTGTGGCATCCACACCAACAGCAGCAGCATCTCCTGAGAACATATTAAAAATGCAAAATCTTTTATTTTTTAAAGAGAGAGAAAAAGGAAGAGGAGTCAGAGGAGGAGTCAGAGGAGGAAAAGAGAGAGAGAGACAGAAGCATTAACTTGTTGTTCCACTTAGTTGTACACTCATTGATTGCTTCTCATACATGCCCTGACTGGGGCTCAAACTGACAACCTTAGGGTTGAGCCAGCACACCTGGGATTAAGCCTGCACCCTCAGGATCCAGCCAGTACCCTCAGGATTGAGCTGGCAACCCTGGGATTGAGCCAGAATCAAACGGGACACCTCAGGATCAAACTGGTGATGTCAGCTCTCCCAGATGACACTCTATCTACTGCAGCACCTGCTGGCCAAGGACAAGGCAAAAATGCGAATTGTTGAGCTGCACCCAAGACCTGCTCAATCAGAAAGCTTGATGGTGGGGCCCAACATTCAGGTATTTTACCCTGACATTTGAGAACCACTCTTCTAAAACTTGAGGCTCCATTCATGGTCTCTGCTACCACCATGAATGCCTCTCTTATTCCCCCACATCACAGTCCACCAACCTCTCAGGTAACAAAATAATGCTTGAATTTTCTTCCCTTTCAAGAATTCACCTGTGCTTCTCTTAGATAACATATCGTAGACTTCCAGAACCTAAGATCTATCTCAGCACCTATGAGAAGGCACTGCCATTCATTTCTAAACTACCTGTGCTTTACATGAAAAACTTAGTGACCCATGGTCTTATTTGACGGAACATTCTCTGTTGACTTAAGTTGCTCATTGACAATAAATTAAATATTTACTAAAAAATATATAACATGTTTATATTTGATGATACGCTTCATACCCGTGGCTGTCCTCGGGCAGCCAGCTGTGCTCTCTGCGGCAGCCCCGCCGTGCTGGGGTGCTGGGAGCCGGTGGTGGTGCCAGCAGCAGGAACCTCAGCTTCACTGACTTGCAATTTATCATTTGCACATGAGTGACTGTTTTACAAAACTACAAATACATACAGTAAATACTTCATGTTGTTCCTCCAGAGATCCCTTATAGTAACTAACATAAATTGTCTTAAGACCTCTAGTAAAAGTAACTCCCTTGGTACAGGTCACCATCAGTCCAGCACAAGGTACTTACCTGGGTGTCCCTCTCCTACAGATTCCGATGTGAACATGAAGGCTCCTTCTGCACTTAGAGAATTGTCACACAAGCCATCCACTGGTCCATTCATCTTTCCACAGTTCTCCACTCGGCTTCTTCAAGGCAACAATGCCAACGCTGTAGCTTTGCCTGAGTTGTCTTTTTCTTTAAACTCAACAGGCTTGTCTCTGGCAGAACCACAAAGATCCCTTCTGCCTAACCGCCTGTGTGCATTCAAGAGTAGGATGAGGATGGGTGAGAAGGGAGGGACCAAGATGGATGTGTCACTCCTTTCGACTGGTCAGAGCTTACTCCTGAGTGACTCCTATATATGGAAAAGTGAAAGTGCCTGCACAATCATGTGAGAAAATTGGAGGAGTCCATTTCCTGGGAGAGGGGTCAGTCTTTTTACCTTGAGGAATTTCAGTCTTTGGCTCTGATTTCCCAAGCCTTGATCATCTGGCCAATGTATGGAAAAGAAGGCTGTATAGATTCTGCAGAACTGAATCTCCTTTGGGCCTCTGTTTCGACTCTCTCTACAGCTGATCTCCACACAGCTCCAAGGTTACCATCCCACAGTGGAGGGTGGGGAACTGTGGCTACTCAGGGGTACAACAAGCAGCATGAAACTCCCTTCCCAGAGATATGGTCTGGGCTAAGATTGCAACACAAGGTGGCCATTGCTGCTTGGTGCACTCCCGCCTCCCCGGCACCCTGTCTCCATTGGGCTCTTCCACCTTCATAGAGCAAGCGTGTGCACCTGTATTCTGTGTCAGCTTCGATGTTACACAACACATTCATTTTAGAGACAAAGCTTTTGAGTCCACACTTTTATGCTAACAGAAATCACCTAAACTGTCTACTTCTCCAAGATGCTGGCAATCACATTAAGAAGCAAGATGTTTAAAAAGTATTTGGGCATTTTTTTTTAAGAGAACAATGTTTTTTTGGAAAAGGACTCGTGAGAGACAGATTCGTTACAGGGAAATTGTCAGAGTCTAGTTTCCCAAAGCTTCCAGATAATAAGTTAAACATCTGCATATTCCGCCTATATACTTGATAAACATCCTGCCCTCATAACTCCTGCATTATTTTCGCTTTGACCAAAAAAAACAATAGACAGGATTATATTTTAACCAATGCATGCACTAAATAATGGCATTTCTCCCTTCGTTCTCTCCCACCCTTAGAGCTAGCTGCATCCTTAGGCCCAAGGAATAATAGGACATTGAGATCATAGAAATAGGAATGGTGGAGAAACCACAAGAAAGCAATAAAATGTAATAAACCAGATGCATCAAAGATTGAACTGTGGGAAGTGAAAAAGTGGGATGTAATAATGTCAACTAACAATTCTGGTGACCGGATCCCCTCTGTACTTATAATATCAGCATTTAAATATTTTTCCTGAGGCTCCAAATCTTGAGTCTTGTCAGTTGATCCACAGTAGCACTACCCCTTCAGGCAATTAAAACCATATTGAAGTGACCTCTTCTGGGATTAGAGATTTTACACATATGTATTTAATTAGAGGCATTTATCAATGAGTCAGCTGGAACATTCAAAGAAGAAAAGATGAGATGGGAAAATGAGGAATCAAATAGGGACTTTAGACGATACAGCCTGGTCCTAGTCAGCACACAGGAATTCTCCTGTTTGCATTTAAACTATTTCAACATCATTGTCCGTTTGTAAATTTCTTCTGGGTACATTGGTCCCAAACCTGATGGCATTATGAGCTAATGTTTAATGTGAACTGCAGGCTGAGGTTACCTAAACAGTTAGGTCTGTAGTCATTGTGTTATGAATTTTCTAAAGAGCAAGATCAAGTTGAAGTATCAAGCACTCTTCAAGGTTCCCAGAGCTATCAGGAAGTCTGAAAACAGCACAGCTTAACTACCCTCTGGATTCCAAAGTGGATAATAGCATCATGGGGTAGAAGGGCACTGGGCAGAGGGGTGTGTTCTGTACAGAAAAATAACACTTTCAAAAGGTGTCTGCAGCCTGGACACAAATTCAGAGTGAGGGAAAGATCTGGAATATATCTAGTTCAGTATCCATCTCATGTATGTCTCATGTGACATCCCCACTAAATAAATCCTAGGCCACCTTATCATCCTTCAGCAGGTATGTTAACAAGAAGCACATCAAGCATGGTGGCTGGAGTGCAGGCTTCAGGCTGGAGTCCCAGTTTGGCTTCTAACCTACTATGCATCCTGGACAGGCTTCTGTTGCTTTATCTATAAAGTAATTAAACAATTACCTACCTTACAGTGTTGTGAGAACTAAACGACATCATTTAGGCATGTAATGAGCACAGTGCTACACATAATAAGAGTTTGATAAATAACCTAATATTATTGCTAAAGTATATTATATATATATATATACATATTTTTTCCTGAACAAAACAGATCATCATATACAGGCATAATTTGGAGATACTGTATGTTCAGTTCCCGACCACCCACCATCACCACAGTAAAGAAAGTATCGCAATCAAGTGTATCATAAACTTCTTGCTGGTGGAGGGTCTTGCCTTCAATTTGTAAAATCACAACATACTATGAATACAATAAAGCAGGGGTCCCCAAACCTTTTACACAGGGGGCCAGTTCATTGTCCCTCAGACCGTTGGAGGGCTGCCACATACAGTACTCCATACACTGACCACCAATGAAAGAGGTGCCCCTTCCGGAAGTGCAGTGGGGGCCAGATAAATGGCCTCAAGGGGCCGCATGCGGCCTGCGGGCCATAGTTTGGGGATCCCTGCAATAAAGCGAAGTGCAATAAAATAAGGTGTGCCTGCATGTGTTGTTTTGCATCTTGCTCTTTTCCCCCATAATATACTATGGTCCTCTTCACACCTCTACATACAGCTAGACATCATATTTGTGTACCTGAACAGCATCCCACAATAGGATGCACCATAAATTACTGAGCCATTCATTCCTTAATGGTTATTTTCACCTTCTCTGTTATATATCACTATAATGCTGCACTGAAGATACTTAGCTATTGACATGCTTTTGTAAAAAGATAAAATGCAAAGCCCTGGCAACACTGAACTAGCATGGAAATCAAAAGATTTTCATTTTGGAGTAAACTGTTACCAGTTATATAAAAGAAATAGCACTTCAACCAAGAGTTAAAGTTCTGGTTTCCACCTGGACCCTTCAGGAAGGATTGGCAGAGCTTGGCAAATATGTTCTTACTTAGAGCTGAACCCACAAGGACTTCGTAGCCCTAATTTGTAATCATAAACTCAAAGCCTCCTTTATGCACAAACTGTCCTGTTCTCCCTTACGCGTGAATTGTCCTAATGCCACCCTCCCTAAGGTCCCTCCCAGCTCTGCTAATGACCTAAGTCCAATTCAGTGTGTCAAAGGCCTGTAGTTGGCCTCACTTCTGGGCAGCAACCTTCAACTCTGAATCTTCACTAAAACCAGCCTCTGCAGAAACTTGTTTGAAAACAAATCTCAGTAGCAGTCAGATTTATCCCAATGAATCTCTGAATGTAAAATACCAGAGGGAAAACCATGTTTCTAGTAAGTGGTGCATGCAAGCCACCCTGAGCAGCTTCATGAAGGAACTCTGAGGGCACCTGATCCCAGGTAATGCCATGAGGCAGCAGAACCAGTGGAAAGCACCTGACTGATGGTGCCCCTCTCCAACCCCTGCATGCCAGGCCTGATGGCTATGCCATTGGCAAAAGAAAGGGCAGTTTTGATGACCTAAAACTCTGGACGCAGAAGTGGAGTGTGCATTCACCTCTTAAATGCTACTTAAGTGCAAACATTTCTAAGCTTCGGTAAGAAGTTCCCCTAACTTAAATGGTATTAGAATCACATGGAATATTTCAAATATATTTACCTTTGCCCTCATTAGTTTAGATACAAACTTTCCCCCATATACAGTGTGTCCGTAAAGTCATGGTGCACTTTTGACCGGTCACAGGAAAGCAACAAAAGACAACAGAAATGTGAAATCTTCACCAAATAAAAGGAAAACTCTCCCAGTTTCATACCTATTCAGTGCAGTTTGATGTGGGCTCCATTTGTTGCCCTACACACATCCAGACGATAGTGAAGTTCTTGCCACACACGGGTAAGGACGTCTGGTGTAACAGAGTGAATAACGTCTGTGATTCTCTGTTTTAAGTGATTAATGTCGTTGATACATTCAATGTACACACATTGCTTCACATAACCCCAAAAGTAAAAGTCTAAGGGCATCAGATCCGGGGATCGTGGTGGCCATGGCTTGACAGAACCCCTGCCTATCAACCGACGGGGGAATGTTCTATCCAGAAACTCACAAACAATGGTGGCGTAGTGTGGAGGAGCATCGTCCTGTTGAAAGGTGACACCTTCTGGAAATTGTGGCACTGCATACAATGTCAATATGTCAAGATAGGTGTTTGCCGTCACAGACTGCTCCGCGAAAAAAAATGGGCCTATCACCTTATCATGCATCAGGCCACACCACACATTCACTTTAGGGGTGTTACGTTTGTACTCAACGTAGGTATAAGGATGTTCAGCAGCCCATGATGTATTCGGACGTTATGGCGATGAACATGTCCACAGATATGGAAGGTCGCCTCATCGCTAAACACAATCTTCTGCAAAAATCTTGCATCATTGTCGATCTCATGAAGCATATCTGTAGCAAACGCACATCGTGTGGGTCTATCCGGCGGTTTGATAGCATGCAACAGCCACAATTTGTACCCCGTAAAACAGAGATGTTTCTTTAACACCTTATGAACTATAGTCTTGTTTACGTGTAATTGTCGAGCACATGCATGCGCAGATTTTTTAGGGCTCCTTAGGTAGCTATCCGGTATAGCCTCTACAGACTCGTCACTGACTGATGGCCTACCAGAACAGGGTTTCTCCACCAAACTGCTGGTTTCCTTCAACTGCTTATCCCACCCAGTAATGTTATTCCTATGTGGTGGCGCTTCATTATAAACGCGCCGATATTCACATTGCACTTTGGTTATGAATTCGAATTTAGCGAACCACAGAACACACTAAACTTTCCTCTGTACCGTTCACATCTCGACTGGCATGGCCGTGGGCTGCTCCACTGTATACACGGTGTTATGTCATCATCTGCGCATGCGCACATGCTGCTACATCATCCTACAGAAACTGGGGGAGGGGTTCCTTTTATTTGGTGCAGATTTCACATTTCTATCGTCTTTTGTTGCTTTTCTGTGACAGGTCAAAAGTGCACCATGACTTTATGGACACACTGTATTATCCTGGAATTATTTATTTATGAAAGAAATATAAAATTGATTCAGATAGTACATATTAAAAATTGTTAGGTAATTTCAGCAATATGTCATCTTCATTCAGTAAAAAGCCCAAATCAGCATCCCACGTGCAACAGCTATTCTGAAAAAGAATAAAGAGATGCAGAAAGAATTTATGGAAAAAGTAGAAGCTGAGTTAGACCCAAAGGAATTACAGGATCTTAAAAGGCAACAGGGACACAGGCAGACTTGGGGTGGGTGGGGAGGGGGCTGGGCAGGGAGGTGGAGGGCTGGGACTCAGAGCAGTAAGTAGTCCTGCAGAGGCAATAAAATGGGGGGTTTGGCCTGACTGGAAGATCCAGGCTAGATTAGAGGAAGAAGATTCCAAAATAAGAGACAAGAGTTAAAACTGCCTTAATTCCAAAGTAAAACCTTAAGAGGAACAGACTCTGAGATGTTCATATAATATAATGCAAATTCATACATACATTGTCATTTTTCAAAACTTTTCTTATTAAAATCATCCTTTCCCCCAAACACATATAATCCCAATTTCCAAGGCTTGAAATCCTGGAGGTTACTTCAGTGTCTGGTCCTTTATAATCCATATCGATTTCCCATAATGGTGCATTGGAATTCTCCTCCTTTGTTTTCATGTCCACAAATAGTCACCTCTGCACCCAGTCCTGTCACCTGACATTTGAGTTAGGCACCCACTGTGCTAAGCATCCCACACTAGCATACCCATAAAACAATGGAATGACATATTTAAAGTATTAAAAGAAAAAAGAAACTGTCAATAAAAAGTTCTAACCAGCCTGACTAGGCGGTGGCACAGTGGATAGAGCGTCGGAGTGGGATGCAGAGGACCCAGGTTCGAGACCCCAAGCTTGCCAGCTTGAGCGCGGGCCCATCTGGTTTGAGCAAAATCTCACCAGGTTGGACCCAAGGTCGCTGGCTCGAGCAAGGGGTGGCTCGGTCTGCTGAAGCTCTGCGGTCAAGGCACATATGGGGAAGCAGTCAATGAACAACTAAGGTGTCTCAACGAAAAACTGATGACTGATGCTTCTCATCTCTTTCTGTTCCAGTCTGTCCCTATCTATCCCTCTCTCTGACTCTCTCTCTGTCCCTGTAAAAAAAAAAAAAAAAAAAAAAGAAAGAAAGTAAAGTTCTAACCAAAGTAGAAACAGAGATTTCAATATCTCATTTTCACTAATAGATAGATCAAGTATACAGAAGGTCAATAAAGACATAGAGGACTTGAGTAACAACTATAAACTTATCCTAGTGGATAAAAATTCCACCCAACAACAGAATTCACACTCCTCTTAGGTTCACATGGAACATTCTTCATGACACACCGTATATTAGGTGACAAAACAGTTGTCAATACATTTGAAAAGATCGAAATTATGCCAAGTATCTTTTCTTTTACAACAATGGAGCAAAGCTGTAAATCGGTAACAAAATGAAAACTAGATACTTTACAAATATGTGGAAATTATCTAAATAATCTTGGACAAAAGTGGACTGAAAAGAAATTTCAAGTGAAATTGGAAAATACTCTGAGATGAAGGAAAATTAAAACAAAACATATAAAAACTTATGCAGCAAAAGCAGTGCACAGAGGGAAATTTATAGCTACAAATGCATATATCTAAAAACAGAAAAATTCTAAGTTAATAACTAATTTTACATCTTTATAGGCTAGCAAAAGAAGAGCATGTTAAGCCCAAAGCTAGTAGAAGAAGGGATAATAAAAATTAGAGCAGAGATAAATGAAATACAGAAGAGAAAAATAAAATTAACACAATGAAAAGTTGGTTCTTCAAAACCATCAACAAAACTGATAAATATTTATTTCAATGGAACAAAAAATACCAAGGAGAGAATACTGAAATTATTAAAACCAGAAATAAAAGTGGTGACATTACTACAGAACTTACAGAAATAAAAATGATTATAGAATATTATGAACAATTGTATGCCACTTAGATGAAGTAATAGAAATGTAAAAGACCTATCAGCAATAATAAAACCTTCCAATGAAGAAAAAAATCTAGCCTGACCAGGTGGTGGCACAGTGGATAGAGCATCGGACTGGGATGCGGAAGACCCAGATTTGAGACTATGAGGTTGCCAACTTGAGTGCGGGCTCATCTGGTTTAAGCAAAAAGCTCACCAGCTTGAACCCAAGGTTGCTGGCTCCAACAAGGGGTTACTTGGTCTGCTAAAGTCCTGTGGTCAAGGCACATATGAGAAAGCAATCAATGAACAACTAAGGTGTCACAATGAAAAATTGATGATTGATGCTTCTCATCTCTCTCCGTTCCTGTCTATCTCTCCCTATGTATCCTTCTCTCTGACTCTCTCTCTGTCCCTGTAAATAAAGAAAAGAAAATCTAGAACCAGATGGCTTTTCTGGTAAGTACCCCTTTCCCCCAAATATATAAGAATTAACACCAATATTTGTCAAATTTTTCCAAAAATTAAAAGAGGGGGCAACATTTACTATCTCATTCTATTTGGCCAGCATTACACTGATAGCAAAGCCAGACAAAGACATAGGAATAAAATAAAATTATAGATCAATATCCCTTATGAATATATTTTAAAAAGCCCTTAACAAAATATGTGCAAAAAGTCCAGCACCATTTTTATATAGCATGAAAAAAAGGATATATCTGAGAAATGCAAGGTGGTTAAAAATATGAAAATCAATATAATATACCATATTGGTGGAATGAATAAAATAATCACACAATCGGCTCATTTGATGTAAAAATAAAATTTGAAAAATCCAACTCTCTTTTTTGTTATAAACACAACAAATTAGGACTAAAGGAGAATTTTCTCAACATAAATAAGGGCACTTATGAAAAATCTACAGCTAATATTATACTCAATTGTGAATAACTGAAAGCTTTTCCCCTACTATCAGAAATATGACAAGGATGCCCACTTACATCACATCTACTCAACAAAGCACTGGAAGTTCCAGTCAGAGAAAATAGATAAATAAATAAATAAATAAATAAATAAATAAATAAAATGCTCCAAAATTGAAAAGGAAGAAGTAAAACTATTTATACTTGAAGATAACATGATTTTATAGATATAAATTACTAAGGAATCCACATTATAAAAACAATAAGACTATAACTCTGCTAAATTTCAGGATATATAACCAACACACAAAATGAGTTGTAGTTCTATACACTAGCAATAAATAATGTAAAAAAAGGATTTTAAAAAATTTTATTTACTATATATGCCACATAGGTGGAATATAAAACTGAAACTCATGGACAAACATAAAAGTGAAGTGATTACCAGGGGGAGGGCACTACAGAGGGACAAATATATGGTGACAGAAAAATGATTTGACTTTGGGTGAGGGGCACACAACTCAATCAACAGTTCAAATGCTATAGAAATGTTTACCTGAGATCTATGTACTTTTATTGATCAATCTCATCACATTAAATTTAATTCCTAAATAAAAAAATTATTTCTCATTTACAGGAGAATCAGAAAAGAATACTTAGGAAAATTTTAAAGAAGCTGAAGACTTGTACATTGGTAACTATAAAAAATGCTGAGAGAAACTAAAGAAAATGTAAGTAGGAGTGGGCAAGATGGCAATGGAGTAGGCAGATGTACCAACTTCCAACTCCCAGAACCAAAGTGGATTATAATTTGATTTTAAGAACCATCATCAGGATAAACCAACGTTGAACTGGACTGAGAGGACTCTTCAACTGGGAACACAGAAGAAGCCACATTGAGACTGGTAGGAAAAACAAAAATGCGGAAAGGGCTGCCTAGCTCCACAGAGCGAAAGGCAGCCCAGAGAAACTCGTGTGGCAGGAAGAGAGGCCAGCAGAAGGGTAGGGACCTGGGTCCCAGGAACAAAGCCCCAGCCTGCAGCCCCTGAGCCTAGAGGCTTATGGACAGTATTTAGCTGGGAAACAGGTTAGGATACTGTTTGTGAGAAGAGACCGTTGTCTCAGACCCAGGATTCTTCTTAAAGGAATGGCGCAGAAAACCTCTCTCACCACTCACCTGGGACTCCGGGAGACAGGGAGAGAGGAGAGGACCGGAGTAGCGGGAAGAAAGTGTGGTCTGGAAGGCATAGGGAGAAAAGCTTTGAGGGACAGCCATCCTAAACCCTGGGCTGAGTCACTCTGCAAATCTGAAACAATATTTCTCCTGGAAACAGCAAGGGGAAGCAGTACATCAGCCAAACAGGGTCCCCTGCAGCAACCAGAGCACAGTCACTTAGAAGGAAGGGGCTTTTAGGACTACAGTATGGAGTGTTAGGGTCTGAGCTGCAGCACCCCCACCCACACTGCTGAGGGCTTGCTGGAGGGCGGAAGGCGGCGGGTCGGGGAAGCGTGGTTCCATCGGCGGGGGCAGGGGCTGAGCCGGCTGGCGTGAGCTCAGTCTAGCCCAGCAGGGGCAAAGGGAACACGTGAAAGTGGTCCAGCAGCTGCGGGCCCGCCTGCGACCCCACCTGTGGGGGAAAAGCGGGAGCCTGGAACGGGCAGAGATCCACTGCTGAGCAGGGACGAGTGGGCACGCAGCCTCACCTGGCCTCCGAGGCTTGAAGCCCTTCACGAACCGGCTTTGCCTGCAGAGGTGTGGCAGAAACCCAGGCGGGCATTGAGCATGCATCAACAGCCCGACCGAGGAGCCGAGATTGGCAGGAGTGGGGTGGAAGCCTGGATCGCAGCTGAGCACACACCAGAAGGCCCTACCAGCCGGAGGAAGAGGCGGACCTGCAGGCTGAGCAAAAGTGCTCACCCTTTCCCTTGGTTCCCAGGCTTGTGGCCCGAGTGTGGAGCACACTCCCACTTGTGGGAGGGGGTGGAAGGCCGAGACAGGCTGAAGCTTATAGAGCCTGGCACAAGAACATAAACCCTCCTGCAGAGGTGAAGCAGAGACCACCACAGCTGCTACAGCTTCCAGCACTGGCAACTCCCACACCAGACCACCCTAGACAGTGGCAGAGGGGGTGGTGGGCCTGCAGACAGACCACACCTAGGGAACACAGAGGCAACACCCATTGGACTCCAGTAGCCAAACCCTTCTTACACACAGACAAAATGGGCAGGCAGAGGACTGCAACCCAAAGGAATCAAGAGAAATCCCCAGAGAAGAACCTGAATGAATCAGATATAACCAAACTACCTGATGCAGAGTTTAAAATAATTATAGTTAGGATGTTCAATGAGCTTAGAGCAACAATGAATAGTCATTACGAACACCTAAATAAAGACATAGCAAGTATAAAAAAAGAAATTGAAATAATAAAAAGTAATCAGAAAGAAATGAAAAATACAGTACCAAAACAGAAGACCACAATGGAAGGAATTAAAAGCAGGATGGATGAAGCTGAGGATTGAATCAGTAAGTTAGAGGACAAAATAAACAAAGGCACAGAAGCAGAGCAGAAAAAAGAAAAGAGACTCAAAAAATCTGAGGAAACTCTAAGGGAGCTCTGCGACAACATGAAGAGAAATAACATCCACATCACAGGGGTTCCTGAAGAAGAAGAGAAAGAACAAGGGCTAAAAACTTTGTTCAATCAAATCATAGCTGAAAACTTCCCTAAATTATGACTGAAAAATGTTTCACACGTTCAAGAAGCACAGAGAACTCCATTAAAGAGTAACCCAAAGAAATCTACACCAAGACAATCATAGTTAAAATACCAAAGCTAAGTGATAAAGAGAAAAATTTAAAAGCTTCTAGAGAATAAAAGGCTATCACATACAAAGGAGCCCCCATAAGGATGACATCCAACTTCTCAACAGAAACACTTGAGGCCAGAAGGGAATGGCAAGATATATTCAAAGTAATCCAGAACAAGTACCTACAACCAAGACTACTCTATCCAGCAAGGCTAACGTTTAAAATTGAAAGAGAAATAAAGAGCTTCCCAGACAAAAAGCCTCAAGGAATTTATTAAAACCAAACCAATTCTGCAAGAGATGCTAAGGGGCCTGTTGTGAACAGTTCAAAGGGGGAAAAGAATATAGCAAAAGAAGAATACAGCTCTAAAGAATAAAATGGCAAAAAACAACTACATATCAATAATAACCTTAAATGTAAATGAATTAAATGATCCAATCAAAAGACATAGGGTAGCTGCGTGGATAAAGAAACGGGACACAGCCTGACCTGTGGTGGCGCAGTGGATAAAGCGTCGACCTGGGAACACTGAGGTCGCCAGTTCAAAACCCTGCACTGGTTCGGTCAAGGCACATATGGAAGTTGATGCTTCCAGCTCCTCCCCCCTTTCTCTCTCTCTCTCGTTCTCTCTCTCACTCTGTGTCTCCTCTCTAAAATGAATAAAAAGAAAGAAAGAAAGAAAGAAACGGGGCACATACATATGCTGTCTACAAGAAACACACCTTAAAACAAAAGATGCACATAGACTGAAGGTAAAAGGATGGAAAAAATATTTCATGCAAATGGAAATGAAAAAAAAGCTAGAGTAGCAATACTAATATCTGACAAAAAGGACTTTAAAACAAAGGCTGTAGTAACAGATAAAGAAGGACACTACATAATGATAAAGGGAAGAATTCAACAGGAAGATATAACCATTATAAAAATCTCCGCACCAAATATAGGAGCCCCGACATACATAAAGCAGATTTTGATAGATATAAAGGGCGAGATTAACAGCAATACTATCATAGTAGGGGATTTCAATACCCCACTAACATCACTGGATAGATCCTCAAGAAAGAAAATTAACAAAGAAACAACAGACTTAAAGGATACACTAGATCAACTCGATTTAATAAATATCTTCGAACCTTTCACCCTAAAGCAGTAAAATATACATTCTTTTCAAGCGCTCATGGTACATTCTCTAGGATAGACCACATGTTAGGACACAAAAGTGGTCTCAACAAATTTCAGAAGATTGAAATCATATCAAGCAATTTCTCTGATCACAATGCCGTGAAACTAGAAATTAACCACAAAAGAAAAACTGAAAAATACTCAAACACTTGGAAACTAAATAGCATGTTATTAAATAATGAATGGATTAACAATGAGATCAAAGAAGAAATAAAAAAGTTCCTAGAAACGAATGATAATGAGCATACATCAACTCAAAATTTATAGGACACAGCAAAAGCAGTACTGAGAGGGAAGTTCATAGCACTACAGGCATACCAGTTGAAGCTAGAAAAAGCTCAAATAAGCAAATTGGCCCTGCATCTACAAGAACTAGAAAAACAATAGCAAATAAAGCCAAGAACTAGTAGAAGGAAGGAAATAATAAAGATCAGAGCAGAAATAAATGACATAGAGGTTAAGGAAACAATACAGAGGATCAATGAAACCAGAAGCTGGTTCTTTGAAAAGGTAAACAACATGGATGAACCTTTAACTAGACTCACAAGAAAAAAAGAGAGAGGACTAAAATAAATAAAATTACAAGGGAGAGTGGAGAAATAACAACTGACACAACAGAAATACAAAGTATTGTAAGAAAATACTATGAAGAACTCTATGCCAAAAAATTAGACAACCTAGGTGAAATGGACAAATTTCTTGAATTATATAATCTTCCAAAAATCAATCTGGAAGAATCAGAACACCTAAACAGATCAATTACAACAAATGAGATCAAAACAGTTAAAATAAAACTCCCAAAAAAGAAAAGTCCTGGGTCTGATGGCTTCACAAGTGAATTCTACCAAAAATTCAAAGAAGAACTACCTCCTATCCTCCTCAAGCTATTTCAAAAAATTCAAGAGGAAGGAAGACTTCCAAACTCCTTTTATGAGGCGAGCATAATTTTGATCCCAAAACCAGGTAAGGACAACACACACAAAAAAATTGTAGGCCAATATCCCTGATGAATTTAGATGCTGAAATTCTCAAGAAAATATTAGCCAACCGGATCCAGCAATATATGAAAAAAATCATACACCACGATCATGTGGGATTTATTCTGGAGAGGCAAGGCTGGTTCAATATTCGCAAATCAATCAATGTGATTCAACACATAAACAAAAGGAAGGACAAAAATCACATGATAATTTCAATAGATGCAGAAAAAAGCATTTGATAAAATCCAGCACCCATTCATGACCAAAACTCTCAGTAAGTGGGAATACAGGAAACATTTCTTAACATGATAAAGGTCATCTATGACAAACCCACAGCAAACATCATACTAAATGGCAAAAATTAAAAGCAATCCCCTTAAGATCAGAAACCAGGCAGGGGTACCCCCTTTCATCACTCTTATTCAACATAATTCTGGAAGTCTTAGCCACAGCAATCAGACAAGAAGAAGAAATAAAGGGCATCCAAATTGGAAAAGAAGAAGTAAAACTGTCATTATTTGCAGATGATATGATATTGTATATAGAAAACCCTAAAGTCTCAGTCAAAAAACTACTGGACCTGATAAAGGAATTCACAAAGGTGTCAGGATATAAAATTAATACTCAGAAATCAGAGACATTTTTATATACCAACAATGAACTGTCAGCAAAAGAAACTAAGGAAACAATACCCTTCACTATTGCTACCAAAATAATAAAGTACTTAGGAGTAAATTTAACCAAGGAGGGTAAGGACTTGTACTTGGAAAATTATAAAACATTGATAAATTAAGGAAAATACAAACAAGTGAAAGCATACACCGCGCTCATGGTTAGGAAGAATAAACATCATTAAAATGTCTATATTACGCAAAGCAATTTATAAATTCAATGCAATACCAATTAAAATACCAATGACATACTTCAAAGATATAGAACACATATTCCAAAAATTTATATGGAAACAAAAGAGAACACAAATAGCCTCCGCAATCTTAAAAAGAAAAAATAAAGCAGGAGGTATCACTCTTCTGGATATCAAGGTATACTACAAGGCCATTGTACTCAAGACAGCCTGGTACTGGCATAAGAACAGGCACATAGAACAATGGAACAGAACAGAGAACCCAGAAATAAACCCACACCTCTATGGACAACTGATATTTGACAAAGGAGGAAAGAGCATACAATGGAGTAAAGACAGCCTCTTTAACAAATGGTGTTGGGAAAATTGGACATCTACCTGAAAAAAAATGAAACTAGACCATCAACTTACACCTTTCACAAAAACAAACTCAAAATGGATAAAAGACTTAAATGTAAGCCGTGAAACCATAAGCATCTTAGAAGAAAACATAGGCAGTAAGCTCTCCGACATCTGTCGCAGCAATATATTTGCCAAGTTATCTCCACGAGCAAATGAAATAAAAGGCAGGATAAACAAATGGGACTATATCAAACTAAAAAGCTTTTGCACAGCTAAAGACAATAAGAACAGAATAAAAAGACAAACCACACAATGGGAGAACATATTCGACAATATGTCTGATAAGGAGTTAATAACCAAAATTTATAAAGAACTTATAAAACTCAACACCAGGAACACAAACAATCCAATCAAAAAATGGGCAAAAGAAATGAATAGAAATTTCTCCAAAGAGGACATACAGATGGCCAACAGGCATATGAAAAAATGCTCAACATCACTAAGCATTAGAGAAATGCAAATTAAAACCACAATGAGTTATCACCTCACACCAGTCAGAATGGTGCTCATCAGCTTAACAACAAAGTAAGTGCTGGTGAGGATGTGGAGTAAAGGGAACCCTCTTGCACTGCTGGTGGGAATGCAGACTGGTGCAGCCACTGTGGAAAACAGTATGGAGATTCCTCAACAAATTAAAAATCGAACTGCCTTTTGACCCAGCTATCCCACTTATCGGAATATACCCTAAGAACACCATAGCACTGTTAGAAAAGAAGAATTGTACCCCCATGTTCATAGCAGCATTGTTCACAATAGCGAAAATCTGGAAACAGCCCAAGTATCCGTCAGAGGACGAGTGGATTAAAAAGCTTTGGTACATATATACTATGGAATACTACTCAGCCATAAGAAATGATGACATTGGATCATTTACAACAAAATCGATGGACCTTGATAACATTATACAGATTGAAATAAGTAAAACAGAAAAAAAACTGAGAACTGCATGATTTTATACATAGGTGGGACATAAAAACAAGACTGAGACATGGACAAGAGTGTGGTGGTTACAGGGTTAGGGGCGAGAGGAGAAGAAGGGAGATTGGGGGAAGGGAGGGGCACAAAGAAAACCAGATAGAAGGTGAGAGAGGACAATTTGACTTTGGGGGATGGGTATGCAACATAATTGAATGATAAGATAACATGGAGATGTTTTCTTTGAACATATGTACCCTGATTTATTAATGTCACCCCATTAAAATTAAAATTAATTAAAACACACACACAAAAGAAAACCTAAGTAAATGGAAAGATAGGCCATATTCATAAATTGGAAGATATACTGTTAAGATGGCAATATTACCAAAAGCAATGTACAGATTCAGTGCAATCTCTGTCAAAATCCAAGTGAACTCTTTCACAGAAATGTAAAAGCTTAGCCTAAAATTAACATGGAATTGCAAGGGGCCTCAAATAGTCAAAACAATCTTGAAAGAGAAAAGTTAAAAGACTCATCCTTTCCACCCTGGCCAGTTGGCTAAGTGGTAGAACTTTGCCTGGCATGTGGAAGTCCCAGGTTCAATTCCCAGCTAGGGCACACAGGAGAAGTGTCCATCTGCTTCTCCACCTTTGCTACTCTCCTTTCTATCTCTTCCCCTCCTGCAGCCAAGGCTCCATTGGAGCAAAGTTGGCCTGGGCACTGAGGATGGCTCCATGGCCTCCGCCTCAGGCACTCGAATGGCTCCAGTTGCAACAGAGCAACACCTCAGATGGGCACAGCATCATTCCCTAGTGGGTTTGCTGGGTGGATCCTGGCCAGGCGCATGCAGGAATCTGTCTCTCTGCTTCCTTGCTTCTCATTTCAGAAAAATACAAAGAAACAAACAAAAAAATGACTCACCCTTTCCAATTCAAAACTGACTACACAAAGCTACAGTAATAAAAATAGTATATGGTACTGACATATGGGTAGACATATAGACCAACAGGAATGAATTGAGAGTCCCAAAATAAATTCACATAGCTATGGTCAATTGATTTTTGACAGTGTGACAAAACCATTAAATGGTGAAAAAATACTTTATTCAACAAGTAGTGCTGGGACAACTGGATATCCAGTTGCAAAATAATGAAGTTAAATTCCATCTTACATGATATACAAAAGTTAATTCAAAATAGGTGAGAGATCTAAATTAAAGAGCTAAAAATATTAGAATAAACAAGGAGTAAATCTTCATGACCTTGGATTTGTCAATTAATTCTTTTGTGTGTGTGTGTGGCAGACAGAGGGACAGAGGGACAGATAGGGACAGACTGCCAGGAAGGGAGAGAGATGAGAAGCATCAATTCTTTGTTGGAGCACCTTAGTTGTTCATTGATTGTTTTCTCATTTGTGCCCTGACCGGGGGTCTACAGCAGACTAGTGACTCCTTGCTCAAGCCAGCGACATTGGGCTCCAGCTGGTGAGCCTTGCTCAAACCAGATGAGCCTGCACTCAAGCTGGTGACCTCGGGGTCTCGAACCTGGGTCTTCTGCATCCCAGTTCGATGCTCTATTGACTGTGCCACCGCCTGGTCAGGCCGTCAATTAATTCTTAGGTATGATACCAAAAGCACAAACAACCAAAGAAAATAATTAATTACACCTTATCAAAATTAAAAAACTTTGTGCATCACAGGACATCAACAAAAAAGACAAAAGAGGACACAGAATGGGAAAAAGATATTTGCAAATCATATAACAGAGAGGGTCTAATAACAAGAGTATATTAAAAACTCTTACACCTCAACAAGAACAACAAAAGAAAATAAGAAAAAAAATAAGGAGGGAGGGAAGAAAGAAAGGAATAAATAAAAACACAAAAAGAAAGAAAGAAAACCTGGCAAAGTACTTGAACATACATTTCTCCAAGAATGTATACAAGTACATAAAAAGATTATTAATATAATTAGTGAATAGGGAAATGTGAATGAAAACCACAGTAAGCTACACTTCACAACCATGAGAACAACTATAATAAAATAAAAAGAAAATAGCAAATATTCATGAGGATGTAGGAAAAATTAAAACCCTTGTACATTATAAGTGGGAAAATTAAATGTTGAAGCCATTATGGAAAACAGCTTGGCAGTTCTTTAATAAGTTAAATATAGAATTACCATATGACCCTGTAATTCCACTCCTAGTTATATGTCCAAAAGAAATAAAAACACATGTTTAAACAAAATTGTATACATGAATGTTTATAGCAGCATTATTCACAATAACCAACTATAAAACATTGAAGAAAGAAATTAAAGAAGATACAAAAAAATGGAAGAATATACCATGCTCATGAACAGGAAGGACAATGAAGCCCTACTAAAATATCAATGAAATTTTTCAAGGAACTAGAACAAATAATCCTAAAATTTATATGGAACTAAAAAATATCCTAAATAGCCAAATATCCATGAACAGACAACTGGATAAGCAAAATATACAATGGAATATTGTTTAGACATAAAAAAGAATAAAGTGCTGCCATGATATGACATGATGAATTTCAAAAACAATATATTAAGTGACATAAACTAGACATAAAAGGCCACATACTATGTGTTTTAATTTATACAGAATGCCAGTTGAAGGTAAATCCATAGAGATAGAAAACATATTAAGTAATTGCTAGGGGCAATGGGGAAATGAAGAATGACTGTTTAATGGGCATGGGGTTTTAGGGGGAGTGATGAAAATGTTTTAGAACTAAATAGAGATGATAGTAAAATAAAAATAAAATAAATTAAAAAAAATGCCTGACCTGTGGTGGCGCAGTGGATAAAGCGTCGACCTGGGAACACTGAGGTCGCCAGTTCAAAACCCTGCACTGGTTCGGTGAAGGCACATGGGAGTTGATGCTTCCAGCTCCTCCCCCCTTTCTCTCTTTCTCTCACTCTCTCTCTCACTCTGTGTCTCCTCTCTAAAATGAATAAAATAAAAATAAAATAAATTTAAAAAAAAATTAAATAGAGATGATAGTTGCACAATATTGTCTATGTACTAAAATGTCACTGAAATATATATTTTAATGATTAATTTTAAGTTATGTATATCTTACCTTAATTTTAAAAAAGCAAAACAAAAGATTAATTAACACAGGATTCAGGATTATGAATAGTCTGAGTGGAGGCATGATGGTGAGTGAGATAGGAAGGGAAGGGGGGACTGTAATTAGATATAACATTGTCAACACTCAATTTATGTTCTAACAACTAACATCATACTCAATGAGAAAAAGCTGAAAGCTTTTCTTTTAACATTAGGAACAATACAAGGATGTCCACTTTTATTCAACATAGTATCGGAAGTCCTAGCCACAGAAATCGGACAAAAATAAAAATAAAAGACATCCAAACTAGAAAGAAGTAAAACTCTCATTTGTAGAAGACATGGTACAATATGTAGAAAATCCTAAAGATTACATCAAAAAACTACTAGAACAGATAAATTCAAAAGAGTAGCAGGATACAAAATCAGTATTCAGAAACTAATTGCATTTTTATACAACAATAACAAACTATAAAAAAAAGAAATTAAGAAAACAACCCCATTTATAATGACATCAAAAAGAATAAAATACCTGAGGATAAATTTAACAAAGAAGGTAAAAAACCTGTATTCAGAAAACTATAAGCTATTAAAGAAAGAAATTGAAGATAACAAAGAAATAGAAGTAAACACTATGCTCATGGCTAAAAAAAAAAGTAATGTCTTTAAAAGCTCCATACTACCTAAAACGATCTACAGATTCAATGCAATCACTATTAAAATACCAATGACATTTTTCATAAAACTAGAAAAAATTATCCTAAAATTTATATGGAACCACAAAAGATGCTGAATAGCTAAATCATTCTTCAGAAAAAAGAACAAAGGTGGAGGTATAAACTACCTGATATCAAACTATACGACAAGGCTATAGTAATCAAAACAGCATGGTATAGACATAAAAACAAATATATATCAATGAAACAGAATAGAAAGCCCAGAAATAAACCCATGCCTATATGGTCAATTAATCTATGACAAAGGAGGCAAGAATATACAATGGGGTAATGGCAGTCTCCTTAATAAATGGTGTTAGGAAAACTAGACAGACACATGCAAAAAACAAAAAAAATAGACTACTTTCTTATACCTCATATAGGAATAAACTCAAAATGAATTAAAGATAATTGTAAGACCTGAAACCATGAAAATCCTAGAAGAAAACATAAGCAGTAAATTCTCTGACATTGATCTTAGCAATATTATCTTGGCAAGCAAACCAAAAATAAATAAACAAATATCATGGAGTGCATCAAGCTAAAAAGTTGCTGCACAGCAAAGAAAACCATCAACAAAATGAAGAGACAACCTACTGAATAGAACTTACTTGCCAATGATATATTCATTAAGAAGTTAACATCCAAATTTATAAGGAACTCATACAATGTAATACCAGAAAAATAAACAATCCAATTTAAAAATGGGCAGAGATGCCTGAGCAGCCAGTGGCGTAGTGGTTAGAACGGAGGACCCAGGTTTGAAATTTTAAGGTCGCTGGCTTGAGCCTGGGATCACAGACTTGACCCCATGGTTGCTGGCTTGAACCCAGAGGTCACTGTTTGAAGCCCAAGGTCACTGGCTTGAGCAAGGGGTCACTCACTGTGCTATAGCACCCTGGTCAAGGCACATGTGAGAAAGCAATCACTGAACAACTAAGGAGCCACAATGAAGAAATGATGCTTCTCCTCTCTCTCCCTTCCTGTCTGTCTGTCCCTATTTGTCCCTCTCTCTCTGACTCCTCTCCATCTCTGTCAAAAAATAAGAAAGAAAAAAAAATGGCCAGGGGACCTGAATAGACATTTCTCAAAAGACGACATACAGATGGCTAATAAACATGTAAAAATATGCTCAACATCACTAATCATGGTAATGCAAATTAAAACCACAATAAGATATTGCCTCACACCTGTCAGAGTGGCTATTATCAACACAACAAATGTTGGTAAGGATGTGGAGAACCCTTATATACTGTTGATGGGATTGCAAATTGGTATAGCAACTATAGAAAACATTATGGAAATTCCTCAAAAAACTAAAAATTGAACTACCTTATGACCCAGCAATTTCACCTCTAGATATATACATCTGTAGAAATCCAAAACACTAATTCAAAAAGATATATGCTGCCCTATGTTCACTGCAGCATTATTTACAATAGCCAAAATATAGAAGCAACCTAAATGTCCATTGATAGATGAATGGATAAAAAAGAAGTGGTACATATATACAATAAAAGATTACTTGTCCATAAAAAAAGAATGAAATCTTGCCATTTGCAATAACATTGATGGACCTAGAGGGAATTATGCTAAATGGAATAAGTCAGACAGAGAAAGATAAATGCCATATGATTTCCTTTATAGGAGAAATCTAAAAACAAACAGATGCAGAGAACAAATTGATGGTTGTCAGATCAGAGATGGGTGGTGGTGTCTAATTACTATGTTGGACACCCCAAAATCTAATACAATATTGTTTGTTGACTCTAATTGAAAAGAATTTTTAATTAATTTTTTTCCATTGATTTGAGAGAGAAAGAGAAGGAGAGAGAAAGGGGGAGGTGAAGAGAGAGAGAGAGAGAAACATCAATTCATTGTTTCACTTAGTTGTTCCATTTAGTTGTGCACTCATTGATTGCTTCTCCATCGTGCCCTGACCAAAAATCTAATCCACGACCAATATTCTATTCACTGAACCATTGGCCAAAGCTGAAAAAAAAAATCAAATTAAATAATAAATAAATAAACAGTCCTACTTCCCTTCCCCAAATAGTCAATTTATACTCTTAACATGATAGATTTTACATTATACCACCAATATTCCATAAGTGCTCTTTTTTTTAAAGGAAGACTTTTCTGAGGAAGTCCTATTTTATTGATTGATTGATTTGAGAGAGAGAAAAGCATCAACTTGTTGTTCCACTTAGTTGTTCCATTTTAGTTGTGCACTCATTGATTGCTCTGGTACATGCCCTAACCAGGGATTGAACTTGAGACTTCAGTGTGCTGGGTCAGTGCATTTTCCACTGAGCCATCCGGTGATGGCATAATGAGTGCTTATTAATTACATTATTATCATAAATTAGATAGACAAACAAAATTGAGTCATACAAGGGCCAATGAACAGTGGGATAATGAAACAGGATTATGATTAAATAATTTCCATGTAGGTGAGATCCAAATCAAAGGTATTTGTAATAAATCATAGGCTCCATAAAGGTTACAGGAGTAAGGAGGCTCGGACCACTTGATAAGTGGTGCTGTGCTTCTTTTGGCCTGACCTACTGCAACATGAGGGTAGGCACAGGCAAAGATCCATGTTTCTGCATAGCCTTCCAGTCCAGGTGAATTGGTTGCCAGAGTCAAGGGTAACCTTTTAAAACTGGGGAGCAATACAGTATCCCCCAAACCTCTGGGCTTTCTTAGGCTAGTTTCTCACATGGAAATAAAAGCAAAATGTTTCACAATTAAACAGTGAACTTCTAATCACAATATTTCATTGTATCGGGATTCGTTTTAAAGAGAACATTTAGTGGGTTTTATTCTGGTATAATTTATGGTGACTGTGGAAAAGAATAGCAAAGAAAAGAAAAGAAAAATAATATAATATACTCTGATCTTGCTATTCATAAATTGCTAAACATAATTAAATGTTGGTGTATTTTTTCTTGAAGAAAATACATGTATTTGTTTATATAGGTATAGTCCCTTGTATGTATTACTTATATATAATTTAAAAGCGAATTAAACAGGTAGCATTCCACTTGCAGGTGAGATGGAACAAGCACCTTTAGAAGAGCCCACCCTGTCTCAGTCTCCCACCTCCTGTCTCCCACTGAATGAGGCTATCAAATCTGGACATGGAGGAGCTATCTGAGGACTCTGAAAAGTAAAGACTAGTAGCAGCAAATGGGCAGAGAGACCAGATTTCAAAATAACACTGAAAAGACAGCAATGTTTTCAATTTTTTCCTCCTGAACTCCCTGGCCTGGACCCCAGGCAGCACAAAACTTGGAAGTGGCACCAGGTGCACAAAGAGAAAACTCCAGGAGAAACCCTCTGAGTCTAACTCAGGAGTAGGAAAGGGATTCCTAACACTTTGAGGGAGTGGAGGGAAATCCTCTATTTCTTTTCCTTTTTTCCATTTTATCAAGTCCCAGGGGGGGCCTGCAGGCACCTAAAACCCTGAAGGGGACACCTTCTCTCTGACTGGAGAAGCTGTGAGCTAAGGAAAGGGGAGCCAAATTCCTTGTGGCTTTTTCTCTCCCTGAGTCTTCTACCACTGGGCCTCAGATGCAGGCCCAGCTGTGGACAGTGCACAGCAGAGTGGGGAAACTGAAGCTCAGCTCTCTGGACAAAGGACCAAGATGTGCAGCTCAGAATGGGAAGCACTGAGAAGGTCACAAAGGGGGGAGGCCCCCTAATGCTGTGCCTTACTAACGTAAGATGCTAATAATGGGGAAAACTCGGCTCAGGGTGTGTAGGAACTCTGTGCCATCTTTATCATCGGTAAATTTAAAACTGTTCTAAAATTGTCTTAAAACTTTTTTTTTTTATTAAGTGAGAGGTGGAGAGGCAGAGACAGACACCTGCATGCACCCCGACCCATGATCCACCCAGCAAGCCCCTACCAGGAGATACTTTGTCTGGATGGGTCACAGCTCCATTGCTCAGCAACTGATCTATTTCAGCGCCCAAGACTGAGGCCATGGAGCCATCCTCAGAGTCTAGGGCCAACTTTGCTCAAACCATTCAAGCCATGGCTGTGAGAGGGGAAGAGATAGATAGAGGAGGGGAGGGGTGGAGAACCAGATGGTCACCTCTCCTGTGTGCCCTAATCGGAATCGAACCTAGGATTTCCACACGCCGGTCTGATGCTCCACTGCTGAGCCAACCAGCCAGGGCCTTAAACAACTGTTTTAACTAAATATTTATACTGGTTCATTCCTTCCTGTATTCATTCACTTCACTCACTGGATAATTTTCTGAGGCCCTACTGTCCCAGGTACTGCCTCTGGAAATACAAAGAGCAAACAATAAAATAAAATACAAAATAACCAACTCAACATGATTGTCATTATCAAGAAGCTTACAGCACAGATGACAATGAAATAAGCAGCACCAAGGGGTTGTTAGGTCATAGGAAAGGAAGATGTCACCTCTTTCAAAATTAAACATTTTGAATCATGGGCATACGTGTGCTTGTCTTTATTGTGGAAGTCCCACCCTATTCCTGGCATATCGTAGGTGTGCAATTCATGTTTAGAGAACAAATGAGTAGCACATGAGAATGGGAGGAGGATGGATGGGTAGATGCCTGTACACATCCACCCCAGCTGTAGTCAAAATTAAAATGATCTCCTTGGGTCCTCATTATAGAAGGAAAATCTTTGAGAAGTTAAAGGCCTAGGCTGAAGACCATACACTCTGGCATTTGGCAACCAAGAAGAAAGATTTCCAAAGAGGAGCAAAGGCAGCTCTGGAGCTAAATAAGGCAAATGCATTGTAGGAGGCCCAGCCTCCCAGCCCCAGCAAGAACCATGATCTGAGGCTAGTCTTAAAGCAGAGTGCCAAGTTAGCTATTGGTTTCTCTGCAAGCCAGATCTGTGCTGGGGGAAAACACATGGCTAGGATGCAACAGCCATAGGGGGTTGGCAGTCTCAGCAGTGACAGTGTAGACAGAAAGGGTAGACAACACAACCTGGACAGGCTCCATTCCAGCTGCACAGGGATGCACCCATCACCCATCCTCCCATTACTCTCACAGTCCACTCATTCCTTCTCTGAGCATGGGTACACACTTACAATGAGTCTGGAATGGTACACATGGCTTTACCAGGTGACAAAGGGAGAAAATGTTCCAGGCAACAAGAAGAACATTTACTGAGGCTCACAGCTAGAGAGAGCATGAAATTTTCCTGACATTTCAAGTGTTTCAGTGAAGCTGGGGTATGAAATGTGGACTGGAGGTGGCAAGAGAGAAGACTGGAGGGGTGGCAGAGGTCAGAGCATGAGGACTCTGTGGGTTCTATAAGGAATTTAGACTTTTTCCTGATGGCAAAAGAATCCAGGAAGGGTTTCAAGCACAAGGTATGCATGGGTGAGATGTATGATCAGATGAAACTCACAGACACCATTTCACCAGTTGCTGCTACATAGCGTGGACACTGATCTAAGAGAGCTACCCTGGAGGCCGAGAGATTACATGGTGTAGTCACAAAGGAGAAATGAGATTTCATACCTCACTGGGTGTAGGAAGTAAAGAAGAGGAAGAGGCTTCAGGGATGACTTCTGAATTTCTGGCCTGGGTGACTACACAGAAAGCCAGAGTAGACTGATAATGATAACACTGGGGAAGAAAATTTTTGTTGCATCCACAAAAACACTTGTTCTTACCTAATTCAAGTGTGCTGATCTCAAATCTGACATTAGTTTTTCCCTGTAAGCTACACTTTTTTTGCGATTCAAGATTTTAGGCTTTCATCTTATTGTAAAATTTTCAACATTTAGTTTAACATAATGAAGTAGAATGCCTTCTTGGGTATCATCTTTGCAAAAATATAATAATTTATATAATGCATAAAATACACCAATACACTAAAAAATAAGATTGCATCAGAATATGTCTACAATTTCAAAATGGAACATACTAAAACACTTATTTTAATCATAAAATCTGCGCAAAACTTATTTAAATTCTATTCAGGCAAAAATTTGCGTTTGTAGCTCTTGGGTTTGTGTACTTGTTCAGGACAATCTCATCTGATGCTCCAGCAGTAGTCTGCTCATCCCTAACAGCTCCCAGATTTTCAGGAAACTTATCAAGGTGACTGTTCAGGAAATGAATCTTAATGCTCATGTTACATCCAATGTCGCGGAAAGCCAACAGCATCCTTTGAACCAGAAGTTCATAGTTTTCTGCTTTTTTGTTGCCAAGGAAGTTCTTTGTAACTGCCCCAAAACACTGCCATGCTGCTTTCTCTTCCTTATTCATCTTCCTGGCAAATTCTTCATCACGTATGAGGGTTTGAATTTGAGGTCCATCGAATACACCTGCTTTTATCTTCTCGAAAGACAAGGCAGGAAAAGCAGAAATGATAAGTTGAAAGCATTCACTTTCTCTATTCAAAACCTGAACAAACTGCTTCATTAAGCCAAGTTTGATGCGAAGTGGGGGGAAAATTATCCTATCTCGATTAACTACAAGTTCGTTCACAATATTTTGTATCCCTACTTCCAGAGCTTCACGTTTCGGCCACTTCTTCTGTGTCCAGTGTTTCCCCTGAGCTAGGCTGTCCCACAAACACAGAAAGCAAGGATACTTCGTGAAACCTCTCTGTTGTCCTAGCAGGAAATTTACTGTTTTAAGATCCACAAAAATGATCCAGTTATGCTCCTCATACTTCAGAAAGTCGAGGACAATTTATATGTCATTATCATCTTCTCGCAGATGAGTTGAATAATCAATTGGAAGTGCTGCATAAACATTACTGTTGTGTAGGAGAACACATTTCAGACTCCATTTAGAGCTGTCAAGAAAGAGCCGCCATTCTGTTGGACTTTAAGTGGTAACACTTAGCTGACTGAGAAGACTACTGATATCATGACAGTAAACAAAGTGTTTGTCTTTGGAAAGAATGTCCACAAAAATTTGTTCACGCTTCCTGAAATGGGATACTTTAGCTGGCTGATGAAGTACATTCTTTTCTTGAAGCCTGGAGGCTAATAACTCAGCTGCTTTCTTTGATAGGCCCAAATCTCTTACTAAGTCATTCAATTCGAGTTGGCTAAACTGCTGAGGGGTTAATGACTGCTTGGCATCAGAAAAAGAGCCTTCAGATTCTACAACCATTTCCTCATGCATCTTAGCAAAATACACTTGATCACCGTGTTCACTTTCTTCATCCTTATAAGAAATAAAACCGTTGAAAACTGGAACCAGGAATGTCTCAGAGTGTGGGATAGGTTGTATTGCTGAAAGAATATTAAGATATGCGATCATATGCGGGTTTTTTTTTTTTTTTTGCCAATAAACTTTGAATGGATCAGACAGAAATAACAGTCACTGCTGTAGTCCTAAGGTTCACACCAAACCATGGGAATACCAAAAGGCATTCCTTTGTGTTTTCCTTTTATACAGTCATGCATCATTTCCAATTATGACACACAATATGAGGAGCCTAATTCTTGTCTTGATAGCCAAGGGGAACTTGAAAATAGGCAATATATGCACGTGTCACAAATGATGAAATATTGCACCTTTGATGTTGAAGTGTGTAACAGCCACATATATAACAGAAGGTGTCAGGACTCTTCTTACATTTACACCTTCTCAAAGAAGCCATGATTCAATCTTAAAACAAAATAAGAGGGTGTTATTATCAGATAATTTTTTTAAATTTAAAAACAACTACGATTATGTAAAAGTGATGTTTATAAAACATTAATTGCCTTGTGGTTATGTTCAATCCAACAGTCGTTGCCCTTTAACTCCAATTTAAAAACCAATGCATGCCATTAACTGTAACAAAAAATTATTAAAATTGCTTAAATACTAGAGCATGCACCAAAAAATGAATTTTAGATTTGGAATCAGTGATGCAGAGATATATAGAAAAAGCTCTAAAACTTCATGCAATAGAAATTAAAAAAAAAAATGTTCCCCAGTGTAATAATAAACATGAACACACTGTGTTCCCAGGATGTGCTAGGCACTGCCAAGAGGTGCTTCAGTGCCGGTGCCCTGGGGGGAAGTGGGTGCTCAGTGGCCTATTCTCATCTCCTAGCCTGCAAATGCTAGTGTTGTCTTTGACACACGCTCTCAAGGCCTTCTTTCAAGTAAACACTTTGTTCAACAGGTCAGGATATATGAAATAATGCATTCAAAAAGTTTCAAGTAAACATTTTTTAGGTATAAAATATAATAATAATACTATACTCTGATAAACAAAGCAATTTCTACAAGGATTAAAAAAAATGTGATTCTCTTTAAATGAGCCATATTCTGAAAGTTGTAGTTATTACTAAATAAACGGTACCTGTTTTACATAAGCAAACACAGTCACCAAAGCAAACTATCCAACTGAAGTAAAAATGGAGCCAACATGGGTGTGTTTTACGTTAGTCAGTCATGTCAGAGGAAAAATAAGGAAGTTGGGTGGGATAGAAGAGCCGCATATGATTGGCTAGTTGATTTCCCAACACAGGGTAACCTTGGTGGAGGGAAGAAAGAGGAAGGATTACATAAGCCCAGCTGTTTTTAGGCAGAGAATCATAAATTGAGTGCTTTTATAAAATTTTTAACTCCGTTAACAATCACTGCTATAAAATAACTTTTCATATTTTTAATGTTATTTATTGATTTTTATTTTTTATTTTTATGTATTATTTATTCATTTTAGAGAGGAAAGGGGAGTAAGAACGAGAGAGAAAGAGAGAGAAAGAGAAAGAGAAAGGGAGGAGGAGCACGAAGCATCAACTCCCATATGTGCCTTGACCAGATAAGTGCAGGGTTTTGAACCAGCGACTTCATTGTTCCAAGTTGATGCTTTATCCACCGCAACACCACAGTCAGGCTCATATTTTTTAAATTGAAAAAAATTCTCAGCCTTGGTCTGTTGCTCAGTCGGTTAGAGCATCTTGCCAAAGCACCAAATTTGCAGGTTCAATCCCCAGTCAGGGCACATACAGGGAACAACCAAAAAATGCTTCCCTCTCTCTCTTTCTCTCTGAAAAAGCAATGAATAAAAAAATTTAATTACTGTTGACAATATTGTATTAGTTTCAGGTGTACAGCATAGTGGTTAAATATTTATATGACTTACAAAGTGATTCCCCAAGAAGTCTTGTACCCACCTATAGTTATTACAATATTATTGACTATATTCTCTAAGCTGTACTTTACATGCCCATAACTATTTTGAAACTGCCAATCTGTATTTCTTAATTTCTTCATCTTTTTTATCCATCCCCTTAACCCCCCTCTCATCTAGCAACCATCAGATTATTTTTTGCATCTTATGAGTTTACTTCTGTCTTTCTTATTCATTTATTTTATTCATATATCTACGTATAAGTGAAATCATATGATACTGTCTTTCTCTGTCCGATCTATTTCACTTAGTATAATACCTTCTATGTTCCATCCATGTTGGTGTGAATTGGTAAGACTTCATTCCTTTTTAATGGCAGAGTAATATTCCATTTATATATAAATATATATAATGTTCTTTCTCTTTATTTCTTATATATTTCTGGTTTGTGGTTACCATGTGCTTCATATGTACCAAGCTATGTTTATTGCAAGCTATTTTATGGTGATGGTTGAAGTTTGAACACATTCTATAAACACTATCATTTTTTACTCACCCCTCTACATGTATGTCACTTTTTACTTCTTTTATGTGTTTGTGTGTATCTCTTAATTTTCCTTTATAATTACTGTACACATAATCATCCTATACTTACCTTTTAACCTTTGTACTAGTTTCATCTAATCTACTGTTGATTCCCTCCAATGTATTCATCATTTCTGACTGGTTCTTTATGTTTTCCATCTTTATTTTTATCTTTTCTATCTCATAGTTAAAGTTCTCACTGAGATAATCTATTCTTTCCCTAAATTCATTAAGCATCCTTATAACTAGGGTTTTAAATTCTGCATCTGGTAGATTGCTTGTCTCCATTGTGGTTAGCTTTTTTCTGGAGTTTTGTCTTATTCTTTCATTTGGAATATGTCTCCTATTTACTGCCTCCTTGTGTTTGTTTTTAAGTATTAGGTACAGCTGCATGTCCCCCACTCTTGGCCAACTGGCCTCATGTAGTAGGTGTCCTGTGGGACCCAGTGGTGCAGTCTTCCTGATCACCTGAGCCAGGTGCTCCAGGGGTGTTCCCTGGAAGGGTTGTGTGTACTCTCCTATTGTAGCTGAGCGGTGATTGCTGTTGGCACATCAGTGGGTGGGACTGACCTTCAGGCTCACTGGCTGTGAGGATGGGTCTTGACTTCAGCAGACAAGCTGTTGCACAGGGACCGACCCCATGGGGCAGGATTTTCTTCAACAGGGCTCAGGAGCTTGCTAAGTCAACCCTTTAGATGTATCATTCGTGGTACTAATCAGGTGGTATTCTGTTGTGCTCTGAAGCTGGCCACTGGGTTTGTATTTCTGGGAACTGTTGGGAGGTGCTCTGGGGCAGGCCAAGGTCAGCTACTACCCATGTCCAGCCTGGGGCCAGCTGGTAGGAGCTGCAAAGTGATCTTCAGTTTGTTGCTGCCTGTACTGGGCTTGTAGGCACCTGGGAGTGATATGCTGTGAACTAAGGCCAGCTGCCACTAGTGCTGGGCTTGGGGCTACTTAGCAAGAGGTACATGGCATGCTATGGACAGCTGCTGCTTTTAGGGGGTTGTGGACCATTGAGAGATTTTAGGAAAGTCTATAGCATGGGCCCAAACTGGCCCCTGTGTGAGTTAGCCTTTGAAAGAGGCTCTGGCCAGGCACATGATTTGGGTGGGCAGGGATCTCTGAGAATCATCAGGGTAGAGTGTAAGTGGTGTTAGCCAGGTTAATGGAGATCCAGACTTGGTGCTCACCTGTGCCAGCAGGTGAGTGGGTGGAGAGCTCGATAAAGAAACAATGGCATACAGAGGCACTGGAGAGATCTGCCCCTCCAGCCCTTGCTTTAAAATCAGACAATTCAGTTCCTCCCCATGTGTCCCTGGTGCCCCTCAAGCTGCTATCCTTTCTCTGGAACTCAGGGCAAGTGTTTGTGACTAAGTAAGTCTGTGTGCAGGCCACTTAAGAGGACAGACACCTGGGGCTCCAGTAGCCCTCTGATTCACCCAAACTGAGTCCCTGCTGATCTTCAGAGCCAGCAGTCACAGGGAGTCCTCTTCCTGTGTGGGACTGGGAACTCCTGCTCTTCAGTGAAGACTTCTGCAACTAAGATAGCCCTATTGCTTCTTCGTCACCACACACAGTGTGGGACCAGCCCCTTTCACACCTCTGCTCCTTTTACCAGTCTTGACATAGCTTCCTCTTTATATTCTTAGTTATAGGAGTTCTGTTCAGCTATTGTTCAGGTGGTTCTAAAGGGTTGATATTCCATAATTTAGTTGTAAATCTGATGTAGTCATGGGAATCAGTATTTACCTACTTAACCATCTTGACTGGAAGTTCCTGACTTTTAATATTTTTAAAGTACAAAAAAATACTAAGCTACACCTACGTGTGACTCAATTCATAGCTATCAATATGAATGTTAAATATACTATACATGGTTCCAAGGAATTAGCCATCACCTCTCAACTCAGATAATGTAAAGAAATAAAACTAGACCATAATTTTATACCATATTCAAGAATAAAATCAAAATGGACTGAAGACTTAAATGTAGGACCTAAAACCATAAAAATCCTAGAAAAAAAAACATAAGCAGTAAACACTCTGACATGGCTCTTAGTAGTATTTTTATGAATGTCTCCTCAGGCAAGTGAAATGAAACAAAAAAATAAACAAATTGGACTACATCAGACTAAAAAGTTATTGCTCAGTGAATAAATCCATCAACAAAATAAAAAGACAACCCACTAAATGGAAGAAGATATTTGCCAATGATATATCCATTAAGGGATTAAGAGCCAAAATTTATAAAGAACTCAGACAACTCAATATCATAAAAACCAAACAATCCACTTAAAAATGGACAGAAGAGACCTGAATAGACACTTCTCCAAAGAGGACATAAGGATGGCCAACAGACATGAAAAGATGCTTAATGTCACTAATCATCAGAGAAATGCAAATTAAAACCACAATGAGATATCACTTCACACCTGTCAGGATGGCTATCATCAATAGATTAAGAAATAACAAGTGCTGGTGAGAATGTGGAGAAAAGGGAACCCTTGTGTACTGTTGTTGATAATGCAGATTGGTGCAGCCACTATGGAAAACAGTATGGAGAATTCTCAAAAAATTAAAAATGGAACTGCCTATGACCCAACAATTCCACTTCTGGGTATATATCTGAAGCAACCCAAAACACTAATTCAAAAGAATATATGCACCCTTATGTTTATTGCAGTGTTATTTACAATAGCCAAGATATGGAAGCAACCCAAGTGCCCATCAATAGAAGAATGAATTTAAAAACACATGGTTTACATATACACAATGGAAAATTACTCAGCCATAAAAAAGAATGAAATGTTGCTATTTGCAACAGCATGGATGGCCCTCGAGGGCATTATGCTAAGTGCAATAAGTCAGACAGAAAAAGATAAATGCCATATGCTTTCACTTATATATGGAACTTAAGGAACAAAATAAATGAAAAAACAAAATAGAAACAATCATAGATACAGAGAACAGATTGATGGTTGCCAAAGAAAAGTGGGTTTGGAAGGATGGATGAAAAAAGGTAAAGGGATTGAGAAGTACAGATTGGTAGTTCCAAAACAGTCATGGGATGTAAAGTGCAGCACAAGGAATATAGTCAATAATATTGTAACAACTGTGTATGGTGTCAAGTGGGCACTAGAAATAGCAGGGGGAACACTTTGTAAAGTGTATGACTGTCTAACCAGTATGCTGCACACCTAAAACTAATACAAAATAATACTGAGTGTAAACTATAGTTGAAAAATAAAATATTTTAAAAAGAGAATAGGTAAAACAAGAAAAAGAATAGGTGTTTAATAAATGTTGAGTGAATAAAAAGAAAAACCTATGTGGAAGCAGCCTCCCATCCCTACTTTGTCTCTCATACCAACTTTCCATATTAATAAATACTAAATAAATAAATACAAATAAAAAAAAAACTGATAGTCTCACAGTTTGCAAGCACTTCTGTAAGTGTTGGCTCATGTCCGCAGCTCTCACAATGACTCAGGCAGGGTGCAGCCCTAATTTAACAGAGGGGGGAGCTAAGGCCCAGAAAGAATTGGTCACAAAGCTAGCAAGTAACACCACGCTCCAACTCAGCACTTCCAACCCCAAGTATCGTCTCCTTTCTCCACACTGTGCTCCCTATTAAAACTGTTTCAGTTATTTTTGTAATTCAATATAATAAAAATGAATTACCTATAAACTGTTATTTATTTATCTGCTACCAACTATTCTAATGCTTTCTGCTACCAGAATTTAGAAAAAAACCTTTTCGAGCCTCAACTGCAGAAAACTTGCCATTGGACGCTCCAGAACAACACCCAAAGGGCTCCTGGAAAAGGAAGCAAACCCATTTCCAATCCCACTGCTCAGTGTCATCTGCATCTACTGGCTTTGAGCCTCAGGAACACTTGTACAACAGTATGTGTCCAATGGATCATTGGACACCATAGGGAGAAAGGTACACTTCTCAGCCTGGGCTCAGAACTCAAAGCATGAGCCAAAGGCACTGCCAGCACAGTGTCCACCACCCACCTCCCCTACCACCACCACCCATCACCCTCCTGGATCTGCAGCTCTAACCCAGGTGTCATTGCTCTTCCTTTCCTCTCGCACCCATTTTCATCACTTGCCTTCTGTACTTGGGGCCCTTATCATTCAGTGTGAGCGCCTAATCATCAGTTGCAGCATCACCCACCCACTTGTTAGAGATGTAAAGTCTAGGCTCCATCCTAGACTCAGGAATTAGGATCTATACTTTGACAAAATCCCCCAGTGATTTGTAAGAAATTAAAATTTGAGAAGCACTGCTCTAGGAAAAGGCAAAACAAGTGAACTTACTCCTGCCTGGTGCTACCCCATGCTGTTCTTGGGTACCAGATCTTCAGGCCAAGTTCAAATCCTCCAATACCAGCCCCACTGCTTACCTATTCCCCTGGCATATCCAGGTTTTATTCTTTAGCAAAATAGCTTGGGCTACTTTATACTAAAGTATGAATAACTAAAAATGCCTGCAAACAGTGGGCTCTGATGGAAAGTTACTGAGAAAACCCAGCAGTACCAAGAAAGTTTTCAAGTCAGAAAAATCTGGATTTGTATCTCAGCTCTCGATCAGCTGTGAGAATCTCAGAACCTTAAATACTCTCTAAACTTCCAATTCTGCTCTGTAAAAGTAGAGTAACACCTGCCTTACATAGGGAGTAGAAATACTGCAAAATAATCTCGCATACCATGCCTGGCACATGGTAAGTGTTCTCTCTTCCTTTTGAAAGAATGAACTATAATGCCAGAATTACCTGAATTTCAAAATAGTGTTGATGCAAATGAATATCTAGTTGGTGTCACTCCAGTCAGTGTGGTCACATGGGAGACATTTGGACTAGGTAAGCATTTCTTGTGACTTACAAAATTGCATCAGCTAACCACCATCAGCTTAACTGCACCACACACATCCCACACAATACCTTCTCCTGCACTAACTTATATGTCAGAGTCCTCGGATTCAAAAGCCCTTTTTTTTCCTCCATGAAGAAAGTGCTTAATCATCGAATTAAAGGGCCAAAATGCTAGCAGTGGTGGAAGTAAATAGGCTGAGTTGTTAAACTACAATAGGTTCATTTTTAGCACTTAAATATCATTTCAGTAATATTATCAATGTACAAGTTATGAACTAGAATTGCTCTTATTATTCAAAATAACTGGTAAAATTATGCTTTATCTGATATTTAAATTTTCAGTTTGATTACTGACTTTACTTAAAGAAAACTCATTTGAAAAACCGAAAATAATTTTAAAAGGTAATCAGACTGGATATGTCATAAGAATTAATTATGTTTCATTAATTTTTAGAAGACAAAAAAGCAGAAAACATGAATGAGGAAGTACATTTAACTAAAAAGTTGACAGGTTTAACAAACAAGAAACAGCATAAACCAAGCTAAAAGGCAACACACCACCTGAGAGATTTCCCAACACATGTAGCCAACAAAAAAAGTCAATAAGAAGACAAACAAATCAATAATGAAGCAAATAATATGAACATGCAATTCCCAGAAAAGCAAACCCATTATCCAATAAACATGAGAAGATTTGTAACCTCACTAATAATCAGAGAAAATGCAAGTTTCTCAATAAGGAAGCTAGCCCATTACACTCCTGTAATAGGGAAAAAATACTGAAGTGTGACATTACCAAGTATTGGAAAGAAAACAGCATAACAGGAACCCCATTTCCTACAGATATAATTGTCTAGTCAGCGCACAGGACCACTTGGGGGAGCACTTCTGTATCACCTCGTAGCTTGAGCACAGGCACCAGGAGCTGGGGGTGCCATCCACCCTGGAGCAGCAGTTTCCAGTTTCTGAAGGGGCTGCTGAGCAACAGCAGGACCCCTGGGAGCTTATTGGAAATGTTAGCCCTCCACCCCACGCAGACTCACTGCCTCACTAGGGTGCATTTTAAGAAGCCTTCCAGCAGATTCTGCCATAAACTCAAGTTTCAGATCCACTGCCCAGAGAAACTCTCACACTTGAGTTCCCATCTGTTTCTACAGGACATTAGGGACATGGCTCTTGACACATTTTCTAGGAAGGCCATCTGACAGACCTTAGCTAAGAAAGACAGACTGCCACTGAGTGTCAAGGGACAGTGTGCAGACAATTAGATTTCCTCAGTGTTTACATTCGCACAAAGAGGTACATACAACAAGGATGTAGGTATGAAAATGAAACATTGAAGTCTAAACATCTGCCAACAGAGAGTGGGCATCATGGATACACCTTAAAAGTATAATGCTGAATGAATAGAAGCAAGTTGCAGAGTGACACCTATAGTATGATACCATTTAATATTCAGTTCAAATCAAATTTCACCAAAAAGTTAATGTTAATGTTTTTTCCTTTTTAAGTGAGAGGAGGGGAAATAGACAGATTCCCACATGCGCCCGGACCAGTAGTCACCCAGCAACCCCGTGTGGGGCCAGTGTTAGAATCAACCAAGCTATCCTCAGTGCCTGTGGCTGACTGTCCGACCAAGGAACTATCCTCAGTGCCTGGTGCCCAGCCAGCACTGAAACCAATCAAGCCATTGGTTGCAAGAGGGAAAGAACAAGAGAAGGGGGAGAAGGAGAGGGAGTGAAGCAGATAGTTGCTTCTCCTGTGTGCCCTGACCAGGAATCAAACCCAGGATGTCCATATGCCGGGCCAATGCTTTATTCACTTAGCCAACTGGCCAGAGCCTAAAATTGATGTTATTTTTGCATAAACACTTGTATGAAAACACCAGGAATGTATCCTGGGAAGTTCATCTACTAACCTCTAGATCAGTGGTTCTTAACCTGGGTTCTATCGAACCCTAGGGGTTCGATGAGTTGGTCTCAGGGGTTTGGAGAAGCCTCTGCCCTGGAGGCCAAAATAAAGCAATACCGTAATTTGTTGTGAGTTCATGCACTTTTTGGTTTTGTTCTTTGAGCAGGGTGATGTTCATGCATGGCTCATTTTGTGCACCAGTAAAAAAACATATACCTATGTCTTGAATTTGGAAAAAAAAAATCATATTTTATTTATCACTAAAGAAGGGTTCGGTGAATGCGCATATAAAACTGGTGGGTTTGGTACCTCAAAAAAGGTTAAGAACCACTGCTCTAGATAATAGATATCTGTGGACAAGAAATGAAAGGAATGGAATACAGGAGTACAAAGAGGACATCAACTATAAGACTTTTCATTTTTTAAAAAGCTATCATACAAATGATAAAAGCTTAACATTTGTTAAATCTGGGTTGGGGTAAAAGCTATTGCTTTTACTATTGTTTATTCTTGAGCATATTTGGAGAATGTCATAATTTTAAACTTTAAAGTATTTTATTATATTTGTGAATACCAGAAAAACTTATTTCTGTACAAAAAGAAATCTTTCAAAGCCACAGCCTCAAGAGGTAGGACTTCCCCCCGGCCCCACACAGCCAGCTTTATTAAGGTAAATTGTATATATTTAAGATGTATTACTTCATGTTTGATATACCTATACATTGTGAAATTATCACCACAATCAAACTAATTAACACATTCATCATAGGTACATAATACATAATACATGGTCATTAAGTGAATTTCCACTGTCATACATAGTTACCTCACATAGTTACCTTTTTTGCTGTTGTGAGGACACAAGACCTTCAAGAGGTAGGGCTTTTAAAAACTGAATCTTTGTGACATCTAGTGGTAGCAGAAATAGTTACAATTTAATACACAATCAGAACCAACTGTAACTCAATATATTATTCCTATTTAAATCCTAAGTTTAATTAAACTGTCACAAAATTTAAAACTTTGTGTTTTTGTTTTTACTTGCTGTTTTAGTAGTCTATACTTGAATATTTTCAATGAGGATGACACTTTTATCTTGCATATTAATATGTGGTTCAGCTACTGGCCTCCTAAAATGTATTATGGCAGTTCTAGAGTCCTCCAAATATTGCCTGCCTGCCACCCCACTCTCTGGGCCAGTGAGAGCAGCTGGAAGAAGCTCTGAGCTTCTCCTTTTTATCCTGCTATACACCCAGCTGCCTAGATGTCCCTTCCTGTCCCTCCTTACACTGCTGCATTATCTTTCTAAGCCATATACAGCCCCACCTTTGTTCCAGATCCCAGGCTCTTCCTATGTCTTTTACATCCATACAGTCAGCTTCCAAGTCAACCAATGAAAGGTGTCACACCCACCATTGTCTTCTTTATATCACTTACTAAACTGTGAGTGACTTGGGAGCAGGAACCACGCCTTGCACATTAGTTCTTGGCATATATCAATATTAGGTACATAATACCTAATACATGTTCATTAAGTGAATTTCCACTGTCATACCCCAGGTCCATACCTTCATTACCTGAAGCCTACACAATGGCAATAGCATCCTAAGCCAAACCACCCTTAATATCACCATTTAACTGTTTTAAAGCATCTCTTTGCAACTAACACCACTTTCTCATCTCCCATTCGCAATAAAGTTGTTCAATGTACAATTCTCATTTCCACTCTTAACGTCAGCAGATACGTCTAAACTTCCTAGCTTAGAATTGAATATGCTTTGCAGTCTGATACAGATCAACATTCCTGACCTTCCCTCTCACTACATCTCTGCATGGATCTGCTAGTCTTCATTCTCACCTTTATTTCTCTGCTTGCATTTTTCCTGCTGCCCAACCACAATCCATTCTGCACCTCTCTTCTTTGTTTTTTGGTGTGTTTTGGTCCCTCACTTCCATGAAGCTCTAAGTGACTTCTTTCTGTGTAAAAGTTAAAGGCACTAACTACCAAACCAATCATTGGGAGCCTGTGTCATTATTTACCTTCTTGCCTGTGCCAGATGGGAGGAATAAATCTCAATGGCTCTGTCCACCTCTCTCACCAGTGAGTGCACTAAACAATTAGCTAAGAGCTCACAGGGGGGTCAAATAAGAGAGATTTGTTGAAATGAGGACGATTAGGTAAAGGGTTAAAAGGCCACTGATTGCAATTGGGATAAGCCCCCATAATCTTTAACTGGGAGATAGCTGGCCAGCAATTCTGAATAATGTGTTGAATTATGCTGATCTTTAATATTTTGACAAGATACTGGAGAAAGGGACACCAGGAAAGTGACCACTAAGAAATCTATTACCTGTGGATTCAGAACATGAGAGAGAGAAAGAGGAACAAGTATTGGACTAAAAGTATGATAACCACAAAAGGGCCAAGGTCCTACATTATAAATTGGCATGTGGACAATGAAAAAGCCACCTATAATACATGAGGAGAAAAATGTTCTAGGAAAGTAAAGTCAGCTCTGGTTCAGACAGCTTTCTCAGTGCTGTTCATATACCCAGACACAGTTAGTAGTTAAGATATCAAACAGAACTGGGCCACAGGGCCAGCTCCAATGCTTCCTAGCTGAGCAGCTCTGAGCAGCTGCTCTACGAAATTTCCTTTCTACAGTCAAACACAGGCTCATTACAATCCCATAAGCTGCCAGTAGAACCTTTCACATGAAGAAATACTCGGTGCCTATATCCTTCTCTTTCCTTCACCAATTTCCTGCCTGACCCTTTCCTCCACTTATAGGCCCCCCCTTCTGTCTTGACTCAGTCCTGACAGGTAGACAATGGGCATCAGCCCTGCCCCTGATTTAGAATCAAGCTCGTTGGCAGAGCTATAGCCCTTCCTAAACCCTGACTGCTTGGCTGGACCATATTCTCACAAAACCCTCTGCCATGAGCACTGCCCTTCACTGACTCTCTCCTACCCTGACCATCTCTGCTTGCCACCCCACTATGTTCCTGGACAAGAATCAGCTTTGAACAACATTACTCACCTTCCCTAGAGCCCCAGTGCTCTAGCCCCAGTGTCATCCAGCTGCTAATGAGCATAGAAGCCACCCACTCCACAGCCTCTACGTCTAGGCCCCCATGGTCTTGTGATAGTGGGGGCCAATCCTCAGTTCTAGGGTGCCGTCATTACCCACTGACTCTGCTCTACCCCTGAGTTTGCTATAGGCTATTGGAGAATGTGATTAAAGACCTCTGATGAGGTCTCTACCTACCTAGCACAGTATCTAGCATGTTATAGGAGCAGGAGCAGTAGCAGCTTCACTACTTATGCTTCCTAAATGTTAGGCATGGACTGAAAAGTTTTACATGAATTCAGTCATTTAGTCTTCATAGAACCCTAAGAGATAGGCACTATTACTTTACTTGTTATACAAATGAGGAAATCGAGGCAGAGTAGCCATTTATAAAGTGTTTTTAGAATAAATTAACTTCAAATTGCCAACAATAAACTTCAAGAGTTGTCCAACGATCATTTCTTCATTCGTTCTCCTGCCAGATATTTTTAAATTAATCCTCACTCAAGTACCTGACCAACTTCTGCCCTTCTCTCCTTTACAAAGAGGATCAGAGGTATATGTTGCAGACTTGGCAAAGCACCACTATCCCAAATGTTAAACCTCTCCACTCAAAACATCTTTCTCTATACCTTCTCTATATGGAGGAAAGAAAAATTCCCATAATGCTTTCCTTCCTCTGTAATTTTGTTCCATGTGCAGTTAGTTCTTCTGGAACCCCATTCTAACCTCTTGAGCTACAGCTTCAGTCTCCAGCTCTCAACTCCCCAAGCTTCCCAACACCAAAACACAAAGAAAACCTCCCTTCTCCCCTTGCTATGTCAAGTCACCTCTTAATCACCAAATTTCTCCAAAGAATAGCTTTACAATCTCTTTTCCTTATTTACCAAGATTCAAGCCCTTAACCACATGCTCTGAATTTCACCTCCACATCCTTAATGAAAGCTGTAAAAAGTCCTCTAAGTCATCACGGGTCCTCCCACATATCACTCTCATATCTCAGGTCCAGACCTTTGATGCTGGTGTCCACAACCTCCATGACCTGGTTCCTAGAAGTCCCTCTAGGTTTCTCTTAGGCTAGTTTTCTCATGTCTCCATGGGTCTTACAGGTTCAGAATTTACCTTTCCTTCACAGTTCTTCTAAAGGCTCTCTCTCTTTCTGAAGCTTGCTTAATCACAACCTCCTGTAAATGTTTAGTTCCTGTTTGTACCACTTAATAGTTCTTTATATACCCAGCTTATTATATGGCATACAAGTTATCCTTTTCAACTACACAAAAGCTCTGTAAGGGCAAAAGTCAAATCTTATGCTTATATTCCAATAGCAACTAGCAGGGCTAGGTCTAGAGCAAGGCAAACAGAGAGCATAGGAAGCAGAACAGAAGATGCGCTCCCTCTTGGGGTCAAGTAATTACAGAGTCATCACTTGAATTTTGTGCCTCATTTGCCTGACCCTGACCCAGCCCTGGTAACTTATGATGCCCTTTTGACAAAGATTAATAATGAATGAATTTATAACCAGTGAATGACAATGACAGTATAGTATAAATACTTCAGGTGATGATTACTTATCTTTGTTGGAAATAATAGGACATCATAGTCATTTAATAAAATCACAATGAGTGATTCTAAAATTGACTATGGTGATGGTTGCCCTATTCTGAATGTACTAAAAATCAATGAATTGTAAAGTACTTATTTTAGCCATACTAGGAACAACCAGAGAATGAAACTGATAGAAGATAAAGTCAGAGCCAAGAAAAAGCCAAGCAAGGGAGCTAGAACCTTAAACTACCGTGTTTAGACTTTGGCTGCATAGTAAGATTAACATTCATTTGAGAGTCAGCCAGAAGTGTATTTATTGCACTTTTATTTTGATGGTCTATTATATCTCCTGTGGTGATTAGAAAAGTCTAGTTTAATTACCTAGGTTTAGATCTTTATACCCCTTCATTCTTTCATCCATTTCCTCCTCCTTGTCTTCCACGAGACCAGATCAGGAAGAAAATGAGAATATTTCAACCAAGTCCAGGGTGTCATCTAGTGACAGTAAGCCTGACATAACAGTAGCCATCCCACCCCTGCCACTGGGTGGGTGTTGCTGCCATTGGCAAGAAACTCTATGGTCTAGATACAGACTCAGCATAGCTGTATGCCCCAGACTACAGCTTTACCTCAGTTCCCATGGGCAGTGGTCATCTGTTCCACTTGTGAGTCATCTCCCTGATGGGCGGGAGCAGCTTCCATACACCAGTCCATTTCCCTGGTACCCTGATCACCTGCTGAATCTTCATGACAGCTCTCTACTCAGAGGTTGTACCTGTTTCATCTTTTTTACCCCATTCTACTTCCTCTCTCTTATGCCCAGCTCTGGTTAGGAGCGCTTCAAACAAGACTACCCCTGCCTCGGCACCACATGCTTCACTCTGTGACTAGTCAACACTCATAGACTCTTGCTGTCAAAGTTCAGCACAAGACTACACCCTTTGGAGATTGGCACAAGCTATGCTGAGCCCATGAGCCCTCTGACCTGGTGATGGTAATAGACATACAAGTCCAGGAAGCGCAGAGTCCCAAACATGATAAACCCAATGAAGTTTACACCAAGACACATCATAATGAAAATGCCAAAGCTGAAAGACAAAGAGAGAATATTAAAAGTACCAAGAGAAAAGCAGTTAGTTACTTACAAGGAAGCTCCCATAAGACTGTCAGTTGATTTTTCAACAGAAACTTTGCAGGCCAGAAGAGATTGGCATGAAATATTCAAAGTGACAAAAAGCAAGGACCTACGACCAACATTACTCTACCAAGTAAGGCTATATCATTTAGAATTAAAGGACAGATAAAGAGCTTCCTAGACAAGAAAAAGCTAAAGGAGTTCATCAACAACAAGAATAAAAAAGTGACTTCAAGAAAGAAAAGAGGTAAAAAATATGAATAATAAAATGGTAATAACTACATTCCTATAAATAATTACTTTAAATGTAATAGATTCAATGCTACAATCAAAGGACGGAGGGTGGCTGAATGGATTAAAAAATCACAAGACCCATACATATGCTGCCTACAAGAGACCCACTTCAGATAAGACACACACAAACTGAAAGTAAAGAGATGAAAAAGGATAGTTCATGCAAATGGAACTGAAAAAATGCTAGGCTAGCAATACTTAGACAAAATAGACTAAAACAAAGGCTATAATAAGAGACAAAGAAGGGCCCAGCAATTCCACCTCTGGGTATTTATCTGAATAAACCCAAAACACTAATTCAAAAAGACATATGCATCTCTATCTTCACTGTAGCATTATTTACAATAGTCAAGATATGGAAGCAAGCTGGGTGTCTATTGACAGACAAATGGATAAAGATGTGATACATGTCTACAATGCAATATTGCGCAACCATAAAAAAAAGTGAAGTCTTACCATTTGTGATAACATGGATGAACCTAGAGGATATTATGCTAAATGAAATCAGAAAGAGAAAGATAAACACCTTGGTTTCACTTATACGAAGAATATAATAAAACAAAATAAATGAACAAACAAAACAAACTCAGATACAGAGAATATTTTGATGGTCGTCAGATGGGAGGGTAGTTAGGAGGATGGGTGAAAAAGGGGAAGGGATTCATATGTGCAAATTGTCAGTTATCAAAACAGTCACAGAATATTATCAGTACCTCCATGGTCACTATGTACCCTTGATTCTAGAGGCAAACATTGTTTTTCATTTTGTGTTAATGATTCTTTTAGCACATAAGTCTATCCCCATGTGAAATATATAGGTTTTGCATGTTTTTCACTTTTTATAAATAGAATAATATAGTAACTTTTTTTTCTTTTTTTCAGCTTTATCTTTTTGAGGTTCAATCATGATACTGCTGCTGGTATAAGTGTAACATAATTTAATTACCCATACTTCTGTTAACAGAGATTTCAATGATTGTCAGATTTTGGCTATTCGGAACAATGCTACTATGAATATTCTCATAGATGTCTTTCTGTGTACACAGGTAAAAGCTGCTCCAGATTATACAGTTTAGAATGTGTTTATGATCAACATTTCTAGGTAATACCTAGCTCTCTTCCAAACTGGTCTTATTAATTCATACCCCTGACAACAATATATGTGAACTTTCATGCATCTACCTGCTTAGATGATTGAGGTGGTCAGACTGTTAACCTGGAAAATATTTTTAAAAAAGAACATCTTCTTGGCATTTATGTTCCCATGTCTATGCTCTATTTTAAGGAATGGAAAAGACTCATAATATAAATGTGGAAAAATTTTATAAAAGAACCAAAGTTCTCCTTAAGGTTCAAGGCTAGACCTGAAATTCCCAAGGGGCCGAGAGTATAGTGAGAGTCCATAAACCACTCACTATCCATTCAAGGAAGCAACCTGTATCCAGTGTGAGCGTCCACTGATTGTTCCAAAAGAAATGATGTATCTGTATCCTTACCCATCCAAGCCCCATCAGTAAGCATGGATTAAGTGGTACTACAAAGCATCACTTCCAAGCAAACTGAGGCAATCTTTGCAGTTCGCTCTCAGGAGAAAAAGCCATATCTAAAGCATGTTGAATATTCCTGAACTCTAGCAGGTGCCTCTCCCACTTTTCAGACAGTAACTCATCTCAGGCAATCCTGTCCTTAGATATACACATTCTTGTCAGTTTATCTCTCATTTGCCCATTTTGGTTGCTTTGGGAAACCCTCCTGTTCTCTCAATGGGATCATATGAATGACTAGTTGCATCAGGGATTCCAAAGCAGTATTTTAAGGTACATTTATAAAGCTGTGTTTAGAAAAGGAAAAAATAGAATTTAAGTGTGGAAGAAAAAAATACAATCGGGAACTTTTTATTTTGAAACTTGAAACAAGCAGAAAAAGTCATTGCTCTTAGTTTGGTTGATTCTATAAATCTCGATCAATGTTCAATGTAACCTGAAAACAAAATAAAAAGTAAATATGTTTTAATACATTTAGAACTATGGACATGTATGAGCCAAAGAAAATAGTATTTAGAAAATTTCTATGTGACTATGTAACTGAAGCTTTTTCATAATTTCAAATTAGTTCAAATAAAATCCAAATCAATATAATGACTGTGTTCACTATGAATTTATGTCATCCTTTCTTCTACTCCTCTTGCTATCCTCTGTTGATATCCTAATCCTTCTTGCAGGAGTCTTCTTCCTGTACCCATCCTTTAAATGCTGGAATTTCTACTGGTTTCATCTTAAGCACCCCCCCCCTTTATTCTGCATGCTCTCCTAGGTTCCTATATGCTTCACTTAGCATGTGTGTCCATGGCTGCTGAACTCCCATATCCTGCCCAGACCTCTCTCCTGCCCTTCAGGCCTGGCTTTTGTATATCAAGTTGCCTGTGGCTATTTTTACCTGAGAGTCACCTAAAACTCAACGTGTCCACAACTGAAGCCATCGTTTGCACAAAATCTTTCTCTTCTTATGTTCCTCATCTCAATACATGGTAAAGCTCAAAAATGATCCAGCTGCTCAAGGCAGGTATCTGGGTATCATCCTTGATTTCTTTCTCTCCCTTATCCTCCCAGTGAGTATCTAATCCACTCAGTTCTACCCATTCCTGCCGTCTGCACCCTGGTCCTAGCCCTGGACTGGGATAACCTCCTAAGTGGTCTACTGTTTCCACTCCTGCCCATTTAAATCCTCCTTCCACTTTCTAAAACCACACCTAATACTTAAACCATTTCAATAATTCCCACTGCACTTCAATCCAAAATCCCTAGACAACATAGAGAGCCCAGTGTGATCTGGCCTGTAAGCACACTTCCAGCCCCACACCACTCTCCTGCTCCATGCAACCCATCACCAGTGCTGACTGCTTCAGTTCCTTGGAAGCATCTTGCTGTGTTCTTCTGGGTATATCTCAGGCTGATTCCTTAAATGTGCCTTTCTTGAAGACATACCCAGCAGGTCAGCTTTCCCCACTGCCCTCTCAGAATGCCTTCTCCACTGGCCTCTGCCCCCCCTAAACACACATACAAAGGGCAGCACTCAATCATTTGTTGTTGGTGGTTTTTTTTCTTTAGAGAGAGAGAGACAGGGACAGAGAGAGGGACAGACAGGCAGGAAGGGAGAGAGATGAGAAGCATCAATTCTTCATTGTGGCTCCGTAGCTGTGGCTCCTTAGTTGTTCATTGATTGCTTTCTCATATGTGCCTTGACTGGGGACAGGGGGCTACAGCAGAGTGAGTGACATCTTGCTTAGGCCAGCGACCTTTGGGTTCAAGCCAACAACCTTAGGGTCATGTCTATGACCTCATGCTCAAGCCAGCGACCCTATGCTCAAGCTGGTGAGCCCGTGCTCAAGCCAGATGAGCCCATGCTCAAGCTGGCGACCTCGGGGTTTTGAACCTGGGTTCTCCATATTCCAGTCCAACATTCTATCTACTGTGCCACCACCTGGTCAGGCCCGATCGTTTTGTTCACTGGTATTTTCTAGCACCCTGCAGAGTACCAAAACATTTAATAAAACATTTTCCACTGACTGATTAGCACCCAGTCCTTCCATCCTCCACTTTCAGAACAGCCTTTAAAAGCACCATTTGCTGCTGCGGGCCGTCAGTGTCATCTCTGTCTAGATTACCACATAGTTTCCTAAAGTCCTTCTCAAGCCCATCACTCCATTCTCTCTATATGCTGCAGCCAGATGGCCTTTCTAAACTGAAGCTCTGATCATGTTGGCTGCTACTGCCTTTATTTATTTATTTACTTTTTATTAATTTTAATTTATTGTATTAACATGGATTCAAGTGTCCCACTCAATATAGCACCCTCAGCCCCAACCATGTGCCCCATTATACCCCTTTTGTCACCCTCCTCCTAATCCCCTTTTCTGTCCTGTTATCTGTATCTATGTGTTATGTATATATAATTTCACTGATCGCTTCAATTTCTCTGATCCTGTCCCCTCATCCTCATTCCCTCTGACAGCTGTCCCTCTGCTCCCTGTGACCCTGTCTCTGACTCTATTCCTTTCCTCAGTTCACTTTGCTCATTAAATTCCACATATAAGTGAGATTATATGATATTTTTCTTTATTAGCCTGGCTTATTTCACTTAGCATAATAATCTCCAGGTCCATCCATGTTGTCGCAAAAGGTAGATTTCCTTCTTTCTCACAGCCACATAGTATTCCATTGTGTATATGTACCACAGCTTTTTAATACACTGCTCCACTGACAGACACTTGGGTTGTTTCCAGATCTTGGCTATTGTAAACAATGCTGCAATAAACATGGGGGTGCCTTTTATCTTTCGAATCAGTGATTTGGTATTCTTAGGATATATTCCTAAAAGTGGAATAGCTGGGTCAAAGGGCAGTTCCACTTTTAATTTTTTTGAGGAATCTCCATACTGTTTTCCACAGTGGCTGCACCAGTCTGCACTCCCTCCAGCAGTGCAGGAGGGCTCCCTTTTCTCCACATCCTCGCCAGCACTTATTGTGTGTTGTTTTATTGATGAGCACCATTCTGAAAGGTGTGAGGTGGTATCTCATTGTGGTTGTAATTTGCTGTTCTCTGATGATTAGTGACATTGAACATTTTTTCATATGCCTATTGGCCATCTGTATGTCCTCTTTGGAGAAATGTCCATTCAGTTCCTTTGCCCACTTTTAATTGAATTATTTGCCTTCCTCATGTTGAGTTTTAAAAGTTCTTTATAACCCTGGGCGTCAGCCCAATGTGTAGAAGTCCTGGGTTTGATTCCTGGCTAGGGCACGCAGGAGAAGTGCCCATTTGCTTCTCCACCTTTCCCCCTCTCTTTTCTCTCTATCTCTCTCTTCCCCTCCCATAGCCAAGGCTCCATTGGAGCAAAGTTGGCCCAGGCGTTGAGGATGGCTCCATGGTCTCCGCCTCAGGCACTAGAATGGCTCCAGTTGCAATGGAGCAATACCCCAGATGGGAAGAGCATCACCCTCTGGTGGGCATGCCAGGTGGATCCCGGTCAGGCGCATGCAGGAGTCTTGTTGCTCTGCCACCCTGATTCTCACTTCAGGAAAATACAAAAAAAAAAGTTCTTTATATTGGTTATTAACCCCTTATCAGATGTGCTGGCAAATATGTTCTCCCATTGTGTGAGTTATCTTTTTATTTTGTTAATGGTGTCTTTTGCTGTGCAAAAGCTTTTCAGTTTGATAGTTCCATTTGCTTATTTTGTCCTTTATTTCACTTGTCCCTGGAGATTAATCGGCAAAAATATTGCTACAAGAGATATATATCAGAGTTTACTGCTCATCTTTTCTTCCAAGATGTTTATGGTTTTGCAACTTATGTTTACATCTTTTATCAATTTTGAGTTTATTTGTGAATAGTGTAAGTTGTTGGTCTAGCTTCATTATTTTGCATGTCCATGTTCAATTTTCCCAAGACCATTGATTAAAAAGACTGTCTTTACTCCATTGTATGCTCTTACCTCCTTTGTCAAATATCAGTTGACGGCCCTGGCCGGTTGGCTCAGCAGTAGAGCGTCGACCCAGCATGTGGAAGTACTGGGTTTGATTCCTGGCCAGGGCACACAGGAGAAATGCCCATCTGCTTCTCCACCCTTCCCCATTTGCTTTCTCTCTATCTCTCTCTTCCCCTCCCGCAGCCAAGGCTCCATAGGAGTAAAATTGGTCCAGGCACTGAGGATGGCTCTATGGCCTCTGCCTCAGGCACTAGAATGGCTCCAACTGCAGCAGAGCTATGATCCAGAGGGGCAGAGCATTGCCCCATGGTGGGCATGCCAAGTGGATCCCAGTCAGGAACATGTAGGAGTCTGTCTCTCTGCCTCCCCTAGCTCTCACTTTGGAAAAATACAAAAAAAGAAAAAAATCAATTGACCATAAAGGTGTGGGTTTATTTCTGTGTTCTCTGTTCTGTTCCATTGATCTGTATGCCATTCTTATGCCAGTACCAAGCTGTTTTTATTACAATGGCCTTATAGTATACCTTGATATCTGGAAGTGTAATACCTCTTACTTTCTCCTTCATTTTAAAGATTGCTGAGTCTATTTGGGTTCTTTTTTGGTTCCATATAAATTTTTGGAATATTTGTTCTATATCTTTGAAGTATGCCACTGATATTTTAATAGAAATTGCATTAAATTTATAGATTGCTTTGAGTAGTATAAACATTTTAAGAATGTTTATTCTTCTTAACCATGAACATGGTATATGCTTCCACTTGTTTGTATTTTCCATGATTTCTTTTTTCAATGTCATAATTTTTCAAGTGCAAGTCTCTTACCTCCTTGGTTAAATTTACTCCTAGGTACTTTATTTTTGTTGTTGCAATAGTGAAGGGGATTGTTTCCTTAATTTCTCTTTCTTACTGTTTATTGTTAGTGTATAAAAATATCACTAATTTCTGAATATTTATTTTATATCCTGCCACCTTGCTGAATTCATTTATCAGGTCTAGTAGTTTTTTTACTGAAACTTTAGGGTTTTCTATGTACGGTATCATTTCTTCAGCATATAATGATAGCTTTACTTCTTTTCCAATTTGGATACCTTTTCTTTCTTCTTCTTGTCTGATTGCTGTGGCTAGGACTTCCAGAACTATGTTGAATAAGAGTGGTGAAAGGGGGCACCCCTGCTTTGTTCCTGATCTTAAGGGGATTACTTTTAATTTTATCCCATAAAGTATGATGTTGAATGTTGGTTTGTCATAGATGGCCTTTATTATGTTGAGGTAAGTTCCCTGTATTCCTAATTTGCTGAGAGTTTTTATCATAAATGGGTGCTGGATTTTATCAAATGCTTTTTCTGCATCTATTGATAAAATCATGTGATTTTTTTTTTTTTTTCCGAAGTTAGAAGTGAGGAAGGAGGCAAGCAGACAGACTCCCGCATGCACCCGACTAGGATCCACCCGGTCTGCCCACCAGTGGAGGATGCTCTGCCCATCTGGGGCATTGTTCTGTTGCGGCCAAAGACATTCTAGCACCTGAGGCGAAGGTCATGGAGCCATCCTCACTGTCCAGGCCAACTTTGCTCCAATGGAGCCTTGGTTGTGGGAGAGGAAGAAAGAGAGAGGAAGGAGAGGGGGAAGGGTGGAGAAACAGATGGGCACATCTCCTGTGTGCCCTGGTCAGGAATCGAACCCAGGACTTCCACACACCAGGCTGACACTCTACCGCTGAGCTAGGCAGCCAGGGCCTATAATTATGTGATTTTTATCTTTTATTTTGTTTATGTGATGAATCACATTTATTTATTTGTGAATATTGTACCAGCCTTGCCTCCCTGAAATAAATCTCACTTGGTCATGATGTATGACCTCTTTGATGTATTGTTGGATCCAGTTTGCTAATATTTTGTTGAGAATTTTAGCATCTATGTTCATCAGTGATATTGGCCTATAGTTTTCTTTCTTTGTAGTATCTTTACCTGGTTTTGAAATGAGGACAATGTTTGCCTCATAAAAGGAGCCTGTAAGTCTTCCCTCCTCTTAAATTTTTTGAAATAGCTTGAGAAGGATAGGTGTTACTTCTTCTTTGAAGGTTTGGTAAAATTTGCCTGTGATGACATCTGGTCTAGGACTTTTGTTTGCTGGAAGTTTTTTGATAACTGCTTCAATTTCATTTATTGTAATTGGTTTGTTTAGGTTATCTAATTCTTTTCAATTGAGTTTTGGAAAATTGTATATTTCTAAGAATTTATTGATTTTGCCTATGTTGTCCAATTTTTTGGCATATAGATCTTCATATATTTTCTTACAATCCTTTGTATTTCTGCAGTGTCAGTTGTTACTTCTCCACTTTCATTTCTAATCTTATTTATTTGGGTCCTTTCTCTTTTTTTCTTGATGAGTCTGGTTAAATGTTTGTCAATCTTGTTTACCTTTTGAAAGAACCAGCTCTTGGTTTCATTGATCTTTTGTATTGTTTTTTTAGTCTCTATGTCATTTAATTCCTCTCTGATCTTTACTATTTTCTTCCTTCTACTTCCTCTGGGATTTATCTGTTGTTCTTTTTCTAGTTCTTTTAGATGCAGGATTAAGTTGTTTATTTGAGCCTTTTCTTGCTTCTTTAGATATGCCTGTAATGCTAGGAACTTCCCTCTCAGTACTTCTTTTGCTGTGTCCCATATATTTTGAGTTATTGTATGTTCATTTTCATTTGTTTCAGGGAAATTTTTTATTTCTTCCTTGATCTCATTGTTAACCCAGTCATTTATAATAACATGTTATTTAGCCTCCAAGTGTTTCAATGTTTTTCAGTTTTTCTGTTATAGTATATTTCTAGTTTCATGGCATTTCTACTGCCTTTAGATAAAATCAAATCATCTGAGCACAGATTACAAATCCTTTCACAGGTCATCCTCTACCTTGCCCCTACCTCTCATCTTCCCTGCTTCACATTCTCCATAGTCTCATCCTCCCTTGCTGGGTCTTCACACTGCCTGTGCTCTCAGCCCCACCTCCCACTGAGGACAAGTAACCAACTCCATTCAGGAAGACTTCAGGAGCAAGGTTCCTCAACTGGAAGGCTGACTGACTACTGTGACCACACTGACTACTGTGACCAAATGTACCTGTCTTCTAGGACAGTCCTGGCTTACACCTGCTGGCCTGAATCATTATCATTAACTCCTCCTTCCACTCTCAAACATACTGATTTGACAATAAATTGCCTGCTTACTCTATCAATGACTATTGCTTGTTCAGTCATCTTTTTCCCCTAGACAAGGTAAAAAACTGTTTCATTTACAACAGTGTCAGGCACAGTGCTTGGTGCATAGAAAACACTGTATGTTTCTTAAATAAAAACATTTAGAATCTGCGAAAGCATATGCTGCCATTAAGATTCTTATTTAGTTCCAGTGTTTGCTACTGAGAACCAAAATGTTGGCCCCCAAATTTAAAGATTATGTATTTAATCAAATAATTTTAAAGCACATATTTTGAAAATATCAAAGCCTAACTCCAAAATACATATCTCACCCTCTGCACAAGACAGCACACTGTTACCCCGACATGGGCCTCTTCCCTCTGTACCGTCAGCACTGACACATTTGGAAGGAGTCCAACAAGTGCCCACCCTCACCCTGCAGCCAGCCATCCATGTCCACAGAAGGGCAGAGGGCCAAACAGGGATATGGTCAGCTCTCTGTCAGGGAACTGGTTTTCTTTCTATGAAGCAAAAGACCCATTTGCCTACCAACGCTGGCCTCCTGTGCACAAGACTTTTCTAAAGTAGAAAAATCTGGTTTTCACAAAACACTCTCCTAAAGATACTTACATCAGATGGCATTGATTCATCAAGCTCTTCCACTCTGCTCAGGTTAGGGGCCCCGTATCGATCACTGATCTCAGCTAGTGTCTTGCTCAATTCTGTTACTGTGTCCTACAATTTGTAAAATTCATGTTTACTTTTAGATGACTTCAAAATTAATACATTCATTTTCTTTCAATTTTGATAAGAAATTTCCAAATTACAACACTAAAATTCAGCATTGTTAATTAATGGGACGAACCATTACCTGTTAATGACAAGAGAATTCTAGGAATAAATGTTAAAACCTGCTTTAAAAATACACTCAGAAATTTAAAATATGTCATTATAAGTAAGTAATTATGTGGCCAATATCTCACAATATTCTGGGTTTTAAAATACAAACACAGGCTCTGGCTGGTGGCTCAGTGGATAGAGCATTGGTCCCAGTTTCAATTCTTGTTCAGGGCACACATGAGAAGTGGCCATCTGCTTCTCCCCCGCCCCTTCTCCCCCAGTGGCTTGATTGGTTTGAGTGTGGCCCCAGGCACTGAGGATAGCTCCCTTGGAGCACATCAGCCTCAGATGCTAAAAATAGCTCAGTACTTGAGCACTGGCCCCAGATGGGGTTGCTGGGTGGATCCCAGTTGGAGCCCATGCAGGAGTTTGCCTCACTATCTTCCCTTCTCAAAATACAAACATAGAATGAATATCCAATATTTATCCACTTTGAAATTTTGCTTTAAAATGTAGAGCACATTATATTTGTGGCCTGTTGTTACTAATATATATATTTGGGCTATCAGTTTTGATAATCTCCTTAAAAAATTAAGTTTTCCATTCTAGGATACTCACTTATTTCACATAACATAGAATAACTTTTCTTCTCACCTCTGTATATGAAGTATCTTCACCCTTAGCTATATGTTCCATTTTCATTCTCATCTCCTATAATATATAAAAAAGAAAAATACTTTGAATATACTTTTTTGATTACATGTTTAATTTTCAAGCATTTTTATTTTTATATAATACTATGATCAATTTAACAGTGAAAATGTTACCATTCTTAACCCTTTGAGTAGTACAAATGTTCATGTATGTCCTTGTGCCTCCTGACAATCCAGGGTACGATCATACAAAATTTTTTATTTTAAAAATATGAAAGCCAACATTAAAAAAAATTGGTTATCTAACAAACATGATTTTAAGTTAACAAAACTGTAACTGGAACTAATTTAATTTTTTGAAAAAAAAACCTTCAGCAAGCATGAAAAAAACTCACTACTCAAAGGGTTAAATGAGTGATCTGAATACAATTAATACAAAACTGCCAATCAGTCTCATTTTTTTTCTTTCTTTCATTATTATTATTATTATTATTATTATTATTATTTTACAGGGACAGAGAGAGAGTCAGAGAGAGAGAGAGAGAGATAGGGACAGACAGACAAGAACGAAGAGAGATGAGATGCATCAATCATCAGTTTTTCGTTGCGACACCTTAGTTGTTCATTGATTGCTTTCTCATATGTTCCTTGACCGTGGGCCTTCAGCAGACTGAGTTAACCCTTGCTCAAGCCAGAAACCTTGGGTCCAAGCTGGTGAGCTTTTTGCTCAAGCCAGATGAGCCCACGCTCAAGCTGGCGACCTTGGGGTAACGATCCTGGGTCCTCTGCATCCCAGCCTGACGCTCAATCCACTGTGCCACTGCCTGGTCAGGTTCTTTCTTTATTTTTTGGTGAGAGAAGAGGAGGTAGAGAGACCCACTTCAGCATGTACTCTGACTGGATCCACCTGGCAAGCCCACTAGGGGGCAATGCTCTGCCCATCTGGGTCCATTGCTCAGTTGCAACTGGAGCCATTTTTTAGCTCCTGAGGTAGAGTCCATAGAGCCATCCTCAGCACCTGAGGCCAACTCACTCAAGCCAATCAAACCATGGCTGCAAGAGGGAGAGAAAGACACAGAGAGAGAAGAGGAAGGGGTGGAGAAATAGATGGTGGCTTCTCTTGTGTGCCCTGACTGGAAGTTGAACCCAGGACTTCCACACGCCAAGCTGACACTCTACCACTGGGCCAATTGGCCAGGGCAATCAGTCTCATTTAATACTCTATACCCGTGATGGCGAACCTATGACACGCGTGTCAGCACTGACATGTGTAGCCATTTTTGATGACACGCGGCCACATACCAGGGAATTATGGGGCCGCATGCCGAGAAGGATGTTTCATCCTCGGCTCCCGCACAGCCAGGTACAGTAGCCCAGGATAAAACATTTGCTGTAGTGTAGACAGTCTGTGCTGGAGTTCTGTAGGCCAAAACAACAGAACTCCGGCACAAAGCGTCTAGTTCTGGGACTTCTGGTTAGGCCATTTTTCTCGAAGTGACACACCACCCGAGTTATGTTCAGTTTTTTGGTGAATTTTGACACACCAAGCTCAAAAGATTGCCCATCACTGCTCTATACTAATAGAAGACAACCATGTTTTGTTTACAATTGAATACAATTTAAAAAATAATAAAATGGGCTGAAACATCAAACCTGAAGCTAAATTATTAGCAAATATGAGAAGTGACAAAACAAAAATTTTAATAAATCTTAAGAGATTTTAGAGAGAACTTGCAGTTAAGTAGAATTGTACCCATAGTAAGAAAGAGTTAAATACATCTGAAGGAATTAATCAGGCCCAAGTCACTATCGAATGCACGAACCCTCTCATAGTTCCCTAGCAATGCCCTCTATAATACTCTGAACACATCGGAGGCCTTGTTCTGAATGTGAAGACATTATTTTAACCAACCAAGCCTCTCTGTGGCCTCTATCTTTTCATTCTAGAGCAGCAGGGTGATCTAACTGATCCTTAGCTGATTCATTTTGGCTGTTCAAATATTAGTGATCATGTGACCACATAAATGATCATTGTAATTATAGGGGACATATATGCTATATTTCTCAAGGTTATTTTATTCTCTGCAACATCTAAGCCCACAACCACATGGCTGTAGTAGGAAAGTCCATTTCTCATAGGACAGTGATGGGCAATCTTTAGAGCTTGATGTGTCAAAATTCGCCAAAAAACCAGGCATAACTTGGGTGGTACGTCACTTCGAGAAAAACGGCCTAACCAGAAGTCCCAGAACTAGACGCTCTGTGCCAGAGTTCTGTTGTTTTGGCCTATGGACCTCAGGCACAGAATGTCTACATTACAGCAAATGTTTTATCCTCAGCTATTGCACCTGGCTGTGCAGGAGCCGAGGATGAAACATCCTTCTTGGCATGGGGTCCCATACATCTTGTGTCATCAAAAATGGCTACGGGCGTCAGTGCTGACACAGGTGTCTTAGGTTCGCCATCACAGTCATAGGACCCTGTCTTCCAGCCAACAGATGAATATGTGACACAAATTAAGCCAGTCAGAATTCCTCAAGACGCTTTTCTTAACTGAAACCAAACAAGGGAATTCACTCCTCTCAGATGGTTGGAGCCACAACATTATGAAACCCGTGAGATTTTAAGGGCCATGGCCCTCACCCATGTGGAGCAGACCAGACCATTGCGAAAGAGACAAGCTAAGAGCCAGAGAACAACAGAGTCAAGAACCCGGGTAGCATTTGTGTTGTAGTAATATAATGTTATAGTAATTAAATATATAGAAATATAAAAAAATATGGAAGATATATAAAAGTAATTAAGATATAATATTAAAATAAGTAAGGAAATTAAATAAAGTTATGTCATTTGGATAGGAATTAATATAGTGTGTACAGATGTGATAAAGAGACTGACTTTTGAGCAGGGCCCAGTTAGTGTGTGTGTGAAGTTATACTTAGATAAGAAGTGGCTTGATGTCATAACTTTGTAAGTTAATATAAATAAGAAGGTTTCCTAGGAACATCTTAAAAGTGCCTTGATGTAAAATTTCAGTAGATTAACATAATAAGGGCTCCCTTCGAGGAACTCCCAAAAAGGTGGTTTGAGGTGTGATAATCCTGTAGATTGACACATGTTAAAAGACCTTGGCCAGAAAAGGTACTAAAGCTGAGGGGCCCCCTGCTGCAGTAGTCGCCCAGACTCCAACGTTGATGTGGACTGTCTCCATGCTGCTCTGAGCTCTGACCAAAGCCAGCCGAGAGGATCACGCCGACGGGGCCCCCTTAAGCTGTACCCAGGTATGCCAAAGGATTTGTGAGTAATAAATTGCCTGTGTGATTCTTGCCGCTAACTTTGTGTGTTGGTCTCATGTCTTTCCTCTGGTGGCAGTTAGTGTTGGCACTGATAAAAAGAATCCTCATATTCACCTCAAGAGTAGTCTTGAAGAGGCTGCCAGCCCTGCTGATAAGCAGCAGGAGGGTCCCACTGCATGGGGAAGTTGAATCAGGGACACCTGATTGACATAGAGCTTGGGTTCTACAGGGACAATTTGGTTCTTGTGCTCCCGAGGATCTGAAAGGCCTAACTGTACCAGAGCCCTTCACAATTTAGCTGTCAAACCCTTTCCTCAACCCAGGATCCTTCCAATAAATTTTCTTTCACAAATGATAGTTGAAGTTGTATCTCTGCAGCCACCAGAAGGCCAGGGCAAAAAGACACAAATGGACTCATGTCTGAGCAATGGATAAGGCAGGGTGTTGGGCAGGTAAGTGTGTTAGTTTTGCTCGCTTGTACTTTGCCTGGCCGGTACAGGGTCACAGGGTGGAACCACGTGTTAATATAGTCTGTGTAAGGCCGCAGGCACTTGCCCTCAGGGCAGCAGATTATGAACCGCAGCTTGCCTGCTGCCACTGGGAGAGGCCATTGTTTGCTAGAGAAGGGGTTTTTCTCCTGGCCTGTTTTGCTTGTGAGCCCTGAAGGAGAGAGAGGTGGTTCCCCTGCCGGCTTGCTCGTCTGCAGTTGTGAGACTCTAATAAACAGAATGGCACACTATCCTCCGTGAACCCACATGGCCACGGCACCCGCCTTACGCTTGGGTGCTTTTCAGGAGAGAGGTGAGAAGTCAGTAGAAATGGATTGCTGAAATTATTATGGCTCTAGTCATAAGGTCCGGAGATGCATGCTGATAGTAAATCACAAGTGTAACCCTAGAGAGCCACTAAACAGAGTCCAATCCCTCCTACAAATCATAGACTTTAAACCTTTCAAATATAGTGTGAACCCTGAGAAAAGAAAAGACATCTACTTAGAAGGGTTCCTGGTGGCTAACTGGGCTCACATTTTAAGAAAACAGAGCCTAGCCACCATTTCTGCACAGGGCCCTCTCAAGCAAAATGCACTTCACAGAGAAGCCAGTGCTGAACTGTCTGTCTGCCTGCACTGTTTCTGCCTCTGAACCAGCCCTTATAAAGCAGTTTCTGGAATTCTATTTCAACCAATTGGACTAAGGCTTTCCGCAATCCCATCAGAGTAGCTTCAAACATTCAGAGCAGCTCTATTCTGACCAATCAGAACAGTGCCTTTGGACCAATCAAACTATTGGTATAGGGTTTTAGAATCCTCATTTGTGTGAAGAAAGACCAATCAGGGACCAGGGGCTGTTACTTCTGTCCATATAAGCCAGCTACTCTCTTGCTGGGAGAGTGCATTTTCCCTTTCTAGCTAAGAGTGAAGACTGCATCTCTCTGGCTGAGCTAAAACATTGAAGACGTCTCTCCAAAGCAGAGTGAGGCAAAAGCAGACCATTGCAGAGTGGAACCGACCAATGCAGCACAAAGCCAACTGGCATGGAGCAGAGCAGAGCTATCTAGCTGGAGAGCGGCCTGGCCCCAGAGCTGTTCCATAGCCTTGCTGTATCACAACTGAGCTGTTTTACACTGAATAAAGTTTCCTTCTTCATCACACTGCAAATCGGAAATTCTTGTCATTGCCTACTGGGTGCAAACAACCATTGCTTGACAATAGCAATCTGGTATCTCAATAAAAAATACTTTCAATTTTCTTACCGTTTTGATCACTGTTTTCTTGATGCTTTTTTTCTTCTTCCTTTGTTTTATATCACTGAATCTTACTGAAGAGAAAGGCAGGCAGTATGTATTTACAGTATTTGTGTGTGTGTGTATATGTGTGTGTGTGTGTGTGTGTGTGTGTGCATGCATGTATTTTCCATGTGCCTTACTATACTCAAACTAAGATAGCATCAGCAACTGTATATTTTAAAACTATACATATAAGGCTTTGATTTTTACCCTTTTAAATTTTACTTATTTTTTATTCAATTGACCCTTTCAACTTTTAAAAGATTGTTTCATATAATGATGCTCTCACAAGCTGTTAATAAACATATTCTATAAAACCTGCTTCTGTTTTTATCTTAAATTATGGAATAGAAGGTAACATTTACATAATAATACTGGCTATAAACATACAATATGAAGTATCCTCTTGAAAAGTGTAACTCAGTCATTAAAAAGTTTGGTCTATACTATACATACTTTTGGGACATGAGGAAACATTGGCCAAACTAGAGACTTGACATATTATACAGACACAGTAAATGAAGATGGACTTTTTAAGTTACTGTATAGTTTACTTAATATAAGACATTAAAAATCCATATTAATAACATTTGAAATGTAAATTATTATTGATAATACATCACACATGAGGACAAGAGATGCACCAGTGTCAGAGATCAGAATTACTCCCAATATTACGAAGAAAACCTTCAACATCAACCACCATAATTAGAAATAACTATCTCTTAAATAAAATGTTGACATCTCACTATTAGAGAACTATTAACATCACTATTATAAAACTGCACAGAAAGCAGTTGTACACATGCAATCTTATTTGATCCTTAAAATGACCCAATGAGATATTGCTAATAATATTATACTGTAATCTCTATTTTTCAAAGAGATAAACTGAAACTAAAAAGCTTCTAAGACTTGTTTAAGTCACACAGCCAATGTGTGTCAGGTCCTTAAACTATGAATCCAATGATAAAACCTCTAAAAAAACAGCTTGAAGATTCTAAGAAGTTTTAAATATAACAGACATTTATAAAACTTCAAATTACCTTCTCTAATTGTTCTTGAGCTCTCCGTAGTTCTTCTATTCTCTGTCTCTCTTTTTCTTTCATTTCCAACTCCAGCTGGAAGGCCAGCTGTTGCTGAATATTCAGGAAAAAAGTAAGTGGTGATAGAATCAGATCAATTGCAAGGAATTAACTCTATCACTCTGACATGTCTCAGGATATTTCAGTTTACACCCACCTAAATTTCAGAATCTTATAAAAATAAATGATCAAAACCACTTAATACTTTAGCTTTTACAAATATTTTCTGAAATATAAAATAAAAAAGGAAGCTTCTTCAACTGCTAATTGTTGAAAAGCACAATTGGTACAAAAGCAAGTCATCTTCTCTGTTCTTGAAGTAACAAATGAGACTGCAGTAAGTTTTTCATATAAAATTTCGTTAAGCATAGAGGGATGGTCTTCAAACAACCAAAACTTGTTTACAGAGAGTGGATGAGAAAATCCTAACTATATTACCTGAAAGCATTGATAATCAACACCATATTTGGTTCCAATTCAACATATATGCCTGTTGGGCAGATGAAATATATTATGCTCACTTTGTTAAAGATGGTGCTGCCCATGTGCAAGTTTTAAGAGTAAGCTTTTCCCCACATCCTTTACTGATTGGATGATGTAGGGTGGTGCACTCTTATGAGGAATCCTCCCAGTATGTCTCAGATAAGTGACTTTGTATCAGAGACTTCCTTGTTTGTAGATTGGATTAAAGGTTTTGAATCTATGCTATAAAGTGGGGCAGACAGGGAGCTTGCTCTCTCTCGGTTCCTGAGATTAGTATCAGAGAGGAGAGCAGATGAAGGCCACGTGGAGGCCAGGAGAAGCAGCCAAAATGGTGGAGTGCTGAGTGAGGAGCCAATTTGTGCAGAGTTTGTGCAGGAGAAGGAGATGGGGAACAGAGATAAATAACTCTGGTGAGCTAGAAACCTTTGATTCTAAGAAACTTGGATAAGTCAGTAGCTTTGTGAGCACTGAATGAGTGGGTTTTGGAGCCCAGTATGTGTTTTTGCTTGCCTGCCGGGTGCAAGCTAGAATTAAAGCTGTTGCCTTACCAGTTTTTGGCTCCATTGTTTCATTACCGACTGTTCGAATCCAATGTGAACCTGCACTGGCCAGGCGGCTGTGATGGTACCCTTGGCCATTGGCTTTACAATGCCACACTAGCATAGTGATCAGCAAACTAAATTCTGTGGGCCAAATCTGCCCCAGCTCTTGTGTCTGTACTGCCCACAAGCTAAGAATGATTTTTACATTTTTTAATGGTTGAAAAATATCAAAGAATAATACTACTAATAATTTTGTTAAATTAAAATGTCAGTGTCTATGAATAAAATTTTATTGAAACATTGTCTTGGTCACTTGCTTGACTGCTTTTGTACTAAAACCACACAGCTGAATAGTTGTAAAACATTGAGCACCATAGGTGGTGCTCTCATCACTTTGCATCGCTGCTCAGTACACTAGGCATCACAGTGACATCATTTTAACTGGATGGTTTGCAGTGCCACAATGCTACTATACCCTGACATTTACTTATTTTTAATCAGTGTGCTCCCATTAATGTATAAACAAGAAGTGGATTTTGAATGTAGCCCTTTTAAAACTCAGTGGAGAGTGGATTATTGAATTATCAAATTAAGTGACAAAGGCTATTTTTAAAGCAGTGGACACTATACTGAAAGAATACAATAAATATCATTATTACCAGATTAAGTACTCATCACAATATTATCAACTCACATGAAAACTAGGGTCAGAAGAATTTAAAAAATTAAAACAATTACAGTGGTCTCTCGTTTATCGCGGGGGTTAGGTTTCAGACACCACCCCCCGGCCTCCGTGATAGGTGAAAATTCACGAAATAGTGAACTTATATTTATTTTAATATTTATATATACAGAACACAGTGCTCTAGTTGGTCACCTTCCACCCATTAGCCAACAGTATGACCTGTATGATCTCACGTGTGCAAACTAGCTCAAGTGGAAGCAGCCATAGCTGCATTTTCCATACATGCGAGTCTTTGTCTACACATCTGCTGTAGACTATGTATTATTTCAATTTAATATTATTTTAATATGTTTTAATTAATATTCTAAATATATTTTTATATTGTTTTCAATTTTTTAGGTTAGAAAATGCTTATTTTACCTCAAAAATAATTAAAATAATAAATATATAAAAATACCTATATACCGCAAAATACGGCAATATAGCAAAAAATTCATGATACAAAATTAGATATATACAATTTAAAAATCCACAAAACAGAGGGACCGCGAAAAGTGAACCATGATATGGCGAGGAACGACTGTCTTTCATCACAACAGAATTTCTTCACAGGAATTAAAAATAAAAATGAGGCTGCAACAAAAGTAAGTTTTCAAGTAGCTCATTTGTTAGAGCAGTAACAATAGTCAATCAAAAACAAGGTAATTCTGAGTGGTTTCCCGTGGCTCTTTTTTTTTTTACAGGACAGAGAGAGAGTCAGAGAGAGGGATAGATAGGGACAAACAGACAGGAACGAAGAGAGGTGAGAAGCATCAATCATTAGTTTTTCGTTGCAACACCTTAGTTGTTCATTGATTGCTTTCTCATTATGTGCCTTGACCGCAGGCCTTCAGCAAACCGAGTAACCCCTTGCTCAAGCCAGCAACGTTGGGTCCAAACTGGTGAGCTTTTTGCTCAAGCCAAGCTGGCAACCTCGGGGTCTCGAACCCGGGTCCTCCACATACCTGTCTGATGCTCTATCCACTGTGCCACCTCCTGGTCAGGCTCCCTGGGCTTTTGATGAGCGGGAAAAGGTTCCCATCACTGCTCAGCTGTTGTCTGCTCAGTCTGAAGTGACTGAAAAACCAGCCTCCGTGAATAGTCTTAATGGGACAACTACACGCAATGATATTTACAAAGAAGCTGAGAAACATTAATTCGGTACAATCAGAAGTGAAATCTGCTAAGATGTGTTACAACAAATGATAATAAAAATATGCGTGGAACAGAAAAAAAGCCTAATCAGACAAATTTCCAAAGCCTGTGAAAGTAGTGTTTAAAGCCTGTATTATTCAACAGCAGCTTCTCTGCAGAAAATACTCGAATCTATCATGTGTATTGGGCCAGCAGCGTCAACAGTGTCCTTCATTAGCTCTTATGAACTTAACCATCATCTGCTATGTGAATTTTTGTCAGAAACAGAAGCCGAATAAATCTTGACTTGCCCTACCACATGGCAGTTTCATGACTTTACAGTGGTAATGTTCTATTGTAAACTTTTTAGCTCAGGGCCAAGATTGAAATTTTTCTGAATGAGAAAACCCATTCTCAACCAATATTATCAAAGATTAAATGGCTCTGAAAATTAGCTTTTATGCTACAGGCTTAATAATTTTTTAAAAATCAATTCAACCTAAAATTATAAGGCAAAACAGAGCTTACATGTAAAACTTACATTGCAGAACAATCATTGCAACAACAATTAATGTTTGAATCACAATGTCAAGCTGCTTTATAGGCTTCCAGGGCTGTCAACACTCAAAAGAGGTCCTAGCTGTCCATTCCCACACAAAGGTGTGGCAGATATATTTTCCAAGCTCTCACTATAGTTACAGAGTGTTGTTAGGCCACACTGTAAGGAAAGGGGACATTTCCATATTTCAGAATCCATTTACTGTGCAATTGAGAAGCTTGTGCCAACCTTCAACTGGAAGTGATTCATATACAATGACATACTAAAAAGCAAATATCAAGAGGAAAATCTAATAGAATTCTACAAATACCTTCCAAGAGATGAACATGCTCAGAATTACACGCACAGGAACTGATACCCATACCTGGTGGAACTCAAGTGTGAAGGGATACTTTCAAGCATGAACACCTAAAACCTCATTTCAGTTCAGCACTCACAGATAAATATTTTCAATCAATGTTGATGATAGGGAACATTAACTTTAAATGCCAACAAGTGAAATATTATCTTTAAATAAAAATAATTTAATTCTTCTCAGTAGTAAGCCTATATTACGAAAAAAATTCTATTCAAATATTATTTCATCAATAAAACATTTATTAAAAAAAGAAAAAATAAAAATAAATAAATAAAACATTTATGAAAATTTGTTTTCTTTTTTGCTATATCTACAAAATACACCATAATACATCTACATAATATCCTGTTTTGCCTCTAGAATATCTACTTTAGCAGAGTTTGCCAACTCCTCAGCCAGAAAATAATTTCTCACCATCAATGCAGCACTATCTCATAAACAAGCTAATACACTCACCTCATTAAGAGCATTTTAAAACTACATTTTTAAATGCGTTTTTAAAAATAATACATTTTAACAAATAGAGATAATAAACTGTGATTAATATTTATTCAAAGGGCTATTAAGAGGAATTTTGCATTCCTATATTATCCCCACTAAGACAGGTAGCTGAAATGCAGGAACATACCATTCAATCAACTTTCAGACATTGGTAGAGGGATTGAAATAACTCTAATCTCTCAATAATAATGCAAAGTGCAGTTGTTAAATACCAACCACACTGGTCAACATGACCAGTTTCTTAACATGCTCAGGAAAATTTCAAAATCCAATTCCTTTCTTCACACAAAGAAAGAAAAATCATTAGAAAGGTATTCAAACAAAAAAGCTTTTACTTCCAAAATAAGCTCTTAAGTAGAAAACAATAAAAATACTCCCAGTCCACAAGGACATGGACTTGCTGGAGAGTACCTAAATTTTCAAGGAATTTCAAGCCTATATTATCACTATGAGAACAACTACTCTTGGAATCAACAGCTAGGTGACCAGAGTCCTGAACCTCCGGCTCACTTGATCCAGTGGAACAAAGGGGAACAGAGAGGCCTCTCTGTTTCTCTTCATCTCAGCCTCACTCCCTTAAGCTTTTCTCTGCTGGTCCCTCTCTTCACATCTCTTCCCTTTCTCTCATCTCTGTCTGCCCACCAATCCACTTCTTTAACTGGCCATAGAATCTTTTGCAGAATATCACTATATCTTTCACTCCCAATACAATGCTTAGGATTCGACTGCTTTATACTGGTCAACATGATACAGCTAGAGAAAGGTTTGATATTTAGTATTGACAAATTTTATCTAAGTAAAGTCAAGTTGATGAGCTAAGGAAAGCTAAGTATCTCTACATTTATGATATAACTTGTCTTGGGGAAGAAGAATTGCTGAGAAGTTATCCTTACTCTGATAGGGAACAGACTCCAGTCACGGAGCTGCAAAGAAGGGCAGCAGCCATGTGCCTGTTTGGATGATTGTTTTACATCCAACTCAACACTTTGCAACTTCCCCACAAGACTAAGCCAAATGACTGAAAACTGATGACTCAGAAACAGTAAAGTTTTCAACAGCTCTATCCATCTAAGGTTCCTAGAATGTTCTGCTCAGTCTGAAGTGACTGAAAAACCAGCCTCCATGAATAGTCTTAATGGGACAACTACACGCAATGATATTTACAAAGAAGCTGAGAAACATTAATTCGGTACAATCAGAAGTGAAATCTGCTAAGTATCTACCCAGTATCAAGAATGAAAGATTAGATTAAAAAAAGAGCTATTTTCCATGTCTATATTTAAGTTTTTATTTACACATGCAAAAAGTTGGCTTCTTTCCCTTTTTTAAATGTGTAACTTGAGTTGAGACTCTATAGTTAAGTATTATATGGTAGAACTATAGGAGTGACTTAAATTTAGTTGAGAATCTCTCCTAAAATTAAATTAGTCCAGAAGCCTATCTGGAACTTTTCCCAATCTAGTTATACTCCATGACACACCCCTCCAAACAGTCTCTTATCAACATCTTCAGTTCCCTGACCCTGCTACTCCAAACCTCTCAGTCAGAGGGTCTTCTTCTGCCACATCTTCACTCAGATATCTAGATGTACATGCAGTGAATCACATAACCACAAGACCGAAGCAGATGGGAGCTTTATAAAGGTTTGATCTCAATGTCAGGGCACTCAATGCTACCAAGTAACAAAGTTGCTCTTCTCTGAAGCCACCATTTCCAACCCTTCACCACTCTCCCTATGCCTCTTACTTTATCACCTCGCTCTTGAAAGAGGATCATGGACCCTTCTTCATAAAGAAGAAACAGTCACACAGAGATAGTTTGCAATTTGTGCCACAAAACCAATGCACCCACATGCACTGGTGCCATCCTCTCCTCTTTCCTTGAATCAAGGACTCACAGAAGTGCCCTTTCACTTGCCTAACCTATGTCCCAGACTCAGTTTTCTTTTTTCTCCATGGAAAGATGACTCTAAAAATTATACCCTCTATTTCTTAACATCAACCACTATGTTCCTTTAAACAAACAAACAACTCCTTCCCTGAAAATCTGCTTGAATGCATTACCTACACTGACCATCTCCCCTGCTATACCCCATGCCCACACTATTCCCACCAGCCATCACGAGCAACCTTGAATGAGCACTCTGCAGTCCTGCTCTCATTCAACCAGCAATGCTCATGGCTGACCGCTGCAACACTCTCAGGGACAGAGAATACACTCTCTGTGTTTTCTTCCTGCCTCACTACGGCTGCTTCTCCAGCAAAGACAACACATATATGAAGATATAAAAATAACACACCTGGCCGTGGCCAGTTTGCTCAGTGGATAGAGTGTCAGCCTGGTGTATGGATGTCCCAGTTTCAATCCCTGGTCAGGGCACACATGAGAAACGATCATCTGCTTCTCTTTCCCTCCCTCTCCCCCTACTTTCCCTCTTCCCCTCTGGCAGCCAGTGGCTTGACTGGTCCGAGCATCAGCCTCAAACACTGAGGATAGCTTGGTTGGTCTGAGCATTGGCCTCAGGCACTGAGGATAGCTTGGTTGATTCGAGCATTGGCCCCAGATGGGGAGTTGCCAGGTGGATCCTGGTCAAAGCACATGCGGGAGTCTTTCTCCTCTTCTCTAACTTAAAAAAATAAAATAAAGAATACCACATCTGAGTAACCAGAGATGGGAAATTTTTCAACATTTGGGTTGCACTACACTGAGGTTGACACTGCTAATTCCAGTCACCTGGGAACTCTCATACTTGTCTCACCTGCTGAAACATGAGCTCCTCTGCTTTGAGCCTCTCCATCATTTCCTGCTCCATGAGAGCTTGTTCTCTTTCACGCTCCAAGTCGGCCCTTTCCTTCTGTCTCTAGCATTGTTTGAAAAAATATCACATGACTAACTAGAAGATAAAACAACTTGTAAAAACAGTTTGGAAAGCATCTTAATCACCAACAATAGGGAAATGATTAAGCAAATTACAGTTTATCCATTTGAAAACTTTATAACAATTTTGGGAAATATGTGTTTTATTTGATAAAGAGTACCGAATTAAAATTACACATTGAGTAGGATCATAATTATGTTTAAAAAATCTACAGGTAATTGTGTAGAAAAATGACTAGAATAGCTAAAAATCTAAATAGAGGTCTTCTTTGGGAATTTTCTTCTTTCTACATTTTTATGTTGTCCAAGTTTTTGTTTAGTAAACACATTATTTTTATAATAGAAAGAAATAATAATGTTGAACTCTTTTAAAAAGCAGACAAATGGGCCTAATTATTTAACTCTTCTAAATTTCTAAAGAAGATCCATAGTTACCAGTTCTTCCATGGTCACATTTTCCTTATACTTGTAAATCCACAATGCTAAATATTCTATTGGATCTGCTGGGCGAATTCTTGCCACTTCTGCAAGACCTTGAGTTAGACATGTCCCAATGTGCATATGAAGATACGCTGACTCCATTTCTAACTCCTAACTTTTAAAAGATAAATATTGTTCCATTAATGCAGGAAAATTTCAATTGAGGCACAATAAAAATAGAGTCCAGTGAGGCCAACAAAGCATAATATACTGTCACTAGTCACAGGCATCTCACATCAGGGATGGCACAAGCAAGCTGGCCCAGAAAACTTCTAATGGTTTTTCCAAAAAAGGTGCCACAGAAGTCACTACAAGTAAAAGTTTCCAGAGCCTAAAGCACCCTCAAATCCAAGAGTCAGAAAAGGGATACAGTTATTACTGACTGTGAGAGCAATATGCCAACCAAAACATGCTTCACTTAATCCTCACAACACACCTGAATAATGGATATCATTATCCCCATTGTGCGAGCACAAAGAGTGTAAGTGAACCACAGTCCAGGACCACACCGGGGACATGTGGTAGAGGTGGGATTCATACCCACTCCTGATTCCAGACTCATTAACCTAATGTATGCATGAAGCTGCTCCTTCCAAGTCATGAGACTCATTTTTAGAAAATATCACATAGTCCACCTCAAAAAAAGTCCATGAATCTCCAAGTCCAAAGAATAAAAAAATTCAACTTTCAAAGAATAGCCTATAAAGCTCCTGACACTCTAGCCCCAATTTTCTTTCGAAGCTCACCTCCAGACAACTCTTCAACCTCCCACATACCCTGGACTATTTTTTTCAGCATTTTTAAAATTAATTTTTAATTTTAATGGGTGACATTGATAAATCAGGGTACATATGTTCAGAGAAAACCTCTGAGGGTTATTTTGACATTTGATTATAATGCATACCCATCACCCAAAGTCAAATTGTCTTCTGTCACCTTCTATCTGGTTTTATTTGTGTCCTTCCCCTCCCCCCTCCCTCTCCTCACCCTTACCAACCCCCAAGGCCAGCACACTCTTGTCCACGTTTCTGAGTCTAATTTTCATGTCCCATCTATGTATGGAATCATTTATTTTTAGTTTTTTCTGATTTACTTATTTCACTCAGTATAATGTTATCAAGGTTCATCCATGTTGTTGTAAATGCTCTGATGTCATCATTTCTTATGGCTGAAAAGTATTCCATAGTATATATGTACCAAAGCTTATCTGAAGGACACTTGGGCTGTTTCCAGATCTTTGCTATTGTAAACAATGCTGCCACAAACATGGGGGCACATTTCTCCTTTTTGATCAGTACTATGGTGTTCTTAGGGTATATTCCTATAAGTGGGATAGCTGGGTCAAAAGGCAGTTTGATTTTTAATTTTTTTTTTAATTTTTTTAAAATTCATTTTAGAGAGGAGACAGAGAGAGAGAGAGAGAGAGAGAGAGAGAGAGAGAAAGGGGGGAGGAGCTGGAAGCATCAACTCCCATATGTGTCTTAACCAGACCAGTGCAGGGTTTTGAACTGGCGACCTCAGTGTTGCCAGGTCGACACTTTATCCACTGCGCCACCACAGGTCAGGCGACTTTTAATTTTTTGAGGAATCTCCATACTGTTTTCCACAGTGGCTGCACCAGTCTGCATTCTCACCAGCAGTGCAGGAGGGTTCCCTTTTCTCCACATCCTCACAGGCACTTATTCTGTGTTGTTTTGCTGATGAGCGCCATTCTGACTGGTGTGAGGTGTAACTCATAGTGGTTTTAATTTGCATTTCTCTAATGATTAGTGATGTTGAGCATTTTCATATGCCTATTGGCCATCTGTATATCCTCTTTAGAGAAGTGTCTATTTATTTCCTTTTCCCATTTTTTGATTGGATTGTTTGTCTTCCTGGTATTGAGTTTTACAAGTTCTTTATAAACTTTAGTTATTAATCCCTTATCAGATGTATTGTCGAATATGTTCTCCCATTTTGTAGTTTGTCTTCTTATTCTGTTTTTATTGTCTTTAGCTGTGCAAAAACTTTTTAGTTTGATATAGTCCCATTTGTTTATCCTGTCTTTTATTTCAGTTGCCCGTGGAAATAATTCAGCATATATATTGCTGCGAGAGATGTCAGAGAGCTTACTGCCTATATTTTCTTCTAAGATACTTATGGTTTCACGGCTTACATTTAAGTCTTTTATCCATTTTGAGTTTGTTTTTGTGAATGGTGTAAGTTGATGGTCTAGTTTCATTATTTTGCAAGTAGATGTCCAATTTTCCCAACACCATTTGTTAAAGAAGCTGTCTTTACTCCATTGTACACTCTTACTTCCTTTGTCAAATATCAGTTGTCCAAAAAGGTGTGGGTTTATTTCTGGGTTCTCTGTTCTGTTCCATTGATCTGTATGCCTGTTCTTATGCTAGTACCAAGCTATTTTGAGTACAATGGCCTTGTAGTATAACTTGATATCAGGAAGAGTGATACCTCCCACTTTATTCTACTTTTTCAATATTGCTGAGGCTATTCGTATTCTTTTTTGGTTCCATATAAATTTTTGGAATATGTGTTCTATATCTTTGAAGTATGTCATTGGTATTGCATTGAATTTATAAATTGCTTTGGCTAATATAGACATTTTAATGATGTTTGTTCTTCCTAACTATGAGCACGGTATATGCTTTCACTTGTTTGTATCTCCCTTAATTTCTTTTATCAATGTCTTATAGTTTTCCGAGTACAAGTCTTTAATCTCCTTGGTTAAATTTACTCCTAGGTACTTTATTTTTTTGGTTGCAATAGTGAAGAGGATTGTTTTCTTAATTTCTCTTTCTGACAGTTCATTGTTGGTGTATAAAAATGCCTCTGATTTCTGAGTATTAATTTTATATCCTGCCACCTTGCTGAATTCATTTATCAGGTCCAGTAGTTTTAGACTGAGACTTTAGGGTTTTCTATATACAATATCATATCATCTGCAAATAACGATAATTTTACTTCTTCTTTTCCAATTTGGATGCCTTTTATTTCTTCTTGTTGTCTGATTGCTGTGGCTAGGACTTCCAGAACTATGCTGAATAAGACTGGTGAAAGGGGGCACCCCTGCTTTGTTCCTGATCTTAAGGGGATTGCTTTTAATTTTTGCCTATTGAGTATGATGTTTGCTGTGGGTTTGTTATAGATGGCCTTTATCATGTTAAGTTATGTTCCCTGGATTCCCACTTTGCTGAGAGTTTTGATCATGAATGGATGCTGAATTTTATCAAATGCTTTTTCTGCATCTATTGAAATTATCTTGTGGTTTTTGTCCTTCCATTTGTTTATGTGATGAATCACATTGATTGATTTGCGAATATTGAACCAGCCTTTCCTCTCCAGAATAAATCCCACTTGATCATGGTGTATGATTTTTTTCATATATTGCTGGATCCGCTTGGCTAACATTTTGTTGAGGATTTTAGCATCTAAGTTCATCAAGGATATTGGCCTATAATTTTCTTTCTTTGTGTTGTCTTTGCCTGGTTTCAGAATCAGAATTATGCTCGCCTCATAAAAGGAGCTAGGAAGTCTTCCTTCCTCTAGAATTTTTTGAAATAGCTTGAGAAGGATAGGAGTTAGTTCTTCTTTGAATTTTTGGTAAAATTCACTTGTGAAGCCATCAGGCCCAGGACTTTTCTTTTTTGGGAGTTTTTTGATAACTGTTTCTATCTCCTATGTTGTAATCAGTCTATTTAGTGTTTCTGATTCTTCCAGATTGATTTTTGGAAGATTGTATGTTTCACGGAATTTTTCCATTTCATATAGGTTGTCTAGTTTTTCTGCATACAATTCTTCATAGTATTTTCTTACAATATTTTGTATTTCTGTTGTGTCGGTTGTTATTTCTCCACTCTCCTTTCTAATTTTATTTATTTGAGTCCTCTCGCTTTTTTTCTTGGTGAGTCTAGTTAAAGGTTCATTGATCTTGTTTACCTTTTCAAAGAACCAGCTCTTGGTTTCATTGATCCTCTGTATTTTTTCTTTAGTCTCTATGTCATTTATTTCTGCTTTAATCTTTATTTCCTTCCTTCTACTAGTCCTGGGCTTCATTTGCTATTGTTTTTCTAGTTCTTTTAGATGCAGGGCCAATTTGCTTATTTGAGCTTTTTCTAGCTTCAACTGGTATGCCTGTAGTGCTATGAACTTCCTTCTCAGTACTACTTTTGCTGTGTCCCATAAATTTTGAGTTGATATATGCTCATTATCATTCGTTTCTAGGAACTTTTTAATTTCTTCTTTGATCTCATTGTTAATCCATTTGTTATTTAATAACATGCTATTTAGTTTCCAAGTGTTTGAGTATTTTTCAGTTTTTCTTTTGTGGTTAATTTCTAGTTTCATGGCATTGTGATCAGAGAAATTGCTTGATATGATTTCAATCTTCTGAAATTTGTTGAGACCACTTTTGTGTCCTAACATGTGGTCTATTCTAGAGAATATACCTGAGCACCTGAAAAGAATGTATATTCTGCTGCTTTAGGGTGAAAGGTTCTGAAGATATCTATTAAATCGAGTTGATCTAGTGTATCCTTTAAGTCTTCTGTTTCTTTGTTAATTTTCTTTCTTGAGGATCTATCCAGTGAAGTTAGTGGGGTATTGAAATCCCCTACTATTATAGTATTGCTGTTGATCTCTCCCTTTATATCCATCAAAGTCTGATTTAAGTATTTTGGTGCTTTTATGTTCGGCACATAGATATTTATAATGGTTATATCTTCCTGTTGAATTGCTCCCTTTATCATTATGTAGTGTCCTTCTTTATCTCTTACTACAGTCTTTGTTTTAAAGTCCATTTTGTCAGATATAAGTATTCCTGCCCTGGCTTTTTTTTCATTTCCAATTGCATGAAATTTTTTTCTCCATCATTTTACCTTCAGTCTTTGTGCATCTTTTGTTTTAAGGTGTGTCTCTTGTAGACAGCAGATGTATGGGTCCTATTTTCTTATCCATGCAGCTACCCTATGTCTCTTGATTGGGTCATTTAATCCATTTACATTTAAGGTTATTATTGATATGTAGTTGTTTATTGCCTTTTTATTCTTTAAAGCTGTATTCCTCTTTTGCTATATTCTTTTCCCCCTTTGATCTGTTCACAACAGGCCCCTTAGCATCTCTTGCAGGATTGGTTTGGTTTTAATGAATTTCTTAGTTTTTATTTTTGTCTGGGAAGCTTTTTATTTCTCCTTCAATTTTAAACGTTAGCCTTGCTGGATAAATTAGTCTTGGTTGTACGTTCTTGTTCTGCATCTCTTTGAATATGTCTTGCCATTCCTTTCTGGCCTCAAGTGTTTCTGTTGAGAAGTCAGGTTTCATCCTTATGGGGGCTCCTTTGTAGGTGATAGCCTTTTTTTCTTTAGCAGCTTTTAAAATTTTCTCTTTATCACTTAGCTTTGGTATTTTAATTATGATGTGTCTTGGTGTAGATTTCTTTTGGTTTCTCTTTAATGGAGTTCTCTGTGCTTCTTGAACATGTGAGTCATTTTCTAGCCTTAATTTAGAGAAGCTTTCTGCTACGATTTGGTTGAACAAAGTTTTTATCCCTTGTTTTTTCTCTTCTTCTTCAGGAACCCCTGTGATGCGGATGTTATTTCTCTTCATATTGTCACAGAGCTCCCTTAGAGTTTCCTCAGTCTTTTTGAGTCTCTTTTCTTTTTTCTGCTCTGCTTCTGTGCCTTCGTTTCTTGTGTCCTCTAACTCGCTGAGTTGATCCTCAGCTTCATACATTCCTTCCATTGTGTTCTTCAACTCTGATACTGTATTTGTCATTTCTGATTCTTTTTATTATTTCAATTTCCTTTTTTATACTTATCTCTTTATTTAGGTGTTCGTAATGACTATCCATTGTTGTTCTAAGCTCTTTGAACATCCTAACTATCATTATTTTAAACTCTGTCTCCAGTAATTTGGTTATATCTTGTTCATTCAGGTCCTTCTCTGGGGATTTCTCTTGATTCATTTGGGTTGCATTTTTCTGCCTGCCCATTTTGTTTGTGTATAAGAAGGGTGTGGCCACTGGAGTCCAATGGGTGTTGTCTCTGTGTTCCCTAGGTGTGGTCTGTCTGCAAGCCCACCACCCCCTCTGCTGCTGCCTAGGGAGGTTGGGTACAGGTGTTGCCGGCAGGGACCTGCTGTGGCTGTTGCTGCAGTTTCCACCTCTCCTCCGCAGGATGAGTTGTGTTCTCGCACCTGGCTCTATAAGCCTCAGCCTGTCTGGGCCTTCGCCTCACCCCCACAGGTGGGGTTGTGCACCGCACTCAAGCCACAAGCCTTGGCACCATGGGCAGGGTGAGCACCTTTGCTCAGCTGCAGTCCCTGCCTTTCCCGGGCTTCCAACCAGCCCCCGTAGTCAGAGCCGGCTCACTCAGGGCTGCAAACCTGGGCTCCTTGGGCCAGGTGGGGCTGCTGGCACGCGCTCAGCTACAAGCCTCCATCTGTCCCGAGCTTTCGCCTTGCCCCTCGTGGTCAGGGCTGGCTTGTGCAGGATCGCAAACCACGGCTCCTTGGTTGGGGCCGGGCTGCTGGCGCATGCTCAGCTGTGAGCCTCTGCCTGTCCTGGGTTTTTTCCCGACCCCGCGGTCAGGGTCAGCTTATGCAGAGATGCAAACCTTGGAGGCCAGGTGATGCTGCACATTCATGCACCCCTGCTCAGCAGCAGATCTCTGCCCATTCCGGGCTCCCACTTTTCCCCCACAGGTGGGGCTGCAGGTGGGCCTGCAAGTGCTGTACCGCTTTTGTGCATCCTCTCCACCCCTACTGGGCTAGACCAAGCTCACGCCGGCTGCTGGGCCTCTGCCCCTACTGACAGAACCACGTTTCAGCGTCCTACTGCCACTGTCCCTCCAGCAAGCCCTCAACAGTGTGGGCGGGGGCACTGCAACTCAGACCCTAACAATCCATACTGTAGTCCTGAAGGCTCCTTCCTTCTAAGCGACAGTGCTCTAAGTGCCACTGGGGAGCTTGTTTGGCTGGTGTCCTGCCTCCCTTTGCTGGTATTGCTAGTTCCAAGGGAAATATTTGTTTCCGATTTGGGAAGTGACTCAGCCCAGGGTTTAGGGTGGCTGTCCCTCAGAGTGTTTCTCCCTATGCCTTCCAAACCACACTCTCTTCCCGCTACTCCGGTCCTCTCCTCTCTTCCCGTCCCCCGGATCCCCAGGTGAGTGGTTGTGAGGGAGGTTTTCTGTGCTGTTCCTTTAAGAAGAATCCTGGGTCTGAAAAAACTGTCTTTTTCTCACAAACTGTATCCTAACTTGTTTAACAGCTCAATACTGTCCATACGCCTCTTCTACGCTCTGGTGCTGCAGGCTGGGGCTTTGTTCCTGGGACCCAGGTCCCTCCCTCTCCGCTTAACTCTCTTCCTGCCACACGAGTCTCTCCAGGCTGCTGTTTGCTCCGGGGAGCTGGGCAGCCCTTTCCACGTTTTCACTTTTCCTACCAGTCTCAATGTGGCTTCTTCAGTGTCCCTTGGTTGAAGAGTCCACTTAGTTTAGTTCAAAGTTGGTTTATCCAGATGATGGTTCTTAAAATTAAGTTATAATCCACTTTGGTTCCAGGAGTTGGAAGTTGGTATGTCCGCTTACTCCATCGCCATCTTGTCCCCCCACCCCTGGGCTTTAACTATACTGAACATCCAGCCACTCTGCTGATCATATCTTGCAAATTTCCACCTCCATGACTTTTGTACACGATGATGCCTCCTCCCTCTCAGCTGGCAAATGTCTCCTCACTTGCAAGATATAGATAATCTCTCATTCCCTGAGCTTTCCCAGGCAAGACAAAGAAGTTCCTTCTTTCCCAAGCAGCTCACACAGCACTTGTCACACTGTCTGTATATGCACGCCTGTCTCCCACTAGATGGTCCTTTAGATCCCCAAAGAGAGTTTTAATCACAGGGCTGACACAGCTGGTTCTCCTCTGTGACAAGTGAATGAGTTTCTGCACTCTCCCAGGAATGTCTCAATCTGTTAGTTATGAAGATGGACAGGAATAACCTTAGATCAGATTTTTTTTCAAAGAAAGAAATGTAGCACCCGCTATATCTAACATGCTATGGAAAACTGAATCACCCTTAAATTATCCTTAAGGAATTCAGACTCTGCTGGATATATATAATATATGCATATTATATATGCATATATATATATATTTCAATTACCGTTGACATTATTATTTTGCATTATTTTGGGTGTATAATATAGTAGTTAGACAATTATATAATAATTTACAGAGTGATCCCCCTCCTCAGGTAATCCTAGTACCCATCTGGCAACATACAGGGAAAATTGACTATATTCTCTGTGCTTTACTTTACAGTTATTTTGTAACTACTAATTTGTACTTCTTAATCTCTTCACCTTTTCCACCATGCCCCTCAAATTCCTCCCATCTGGTATATGTATATGTAAGTGTATGTACACACACACATACGTATACACACAGAGATACTGAGTATCTATTATATATCAGGCATTAGCAAGTATAGGGGGTAGAATGCCAGTGTGTTTAGACCTGTCCCTGGACAAATGCATCCAACATTTTGCAGAAATTTTCTAAAACAGTGACCAGGGGGTAATGATAAATGAAATAAGTCAGACACAGAGAGAGAAATACCATATGGTTTCACTTATATGTGGAATCTAAAAAACAAACAAAAATCAGACTCACAGAAAGAGATCACACTGAAGGTTGCCAGAAGGGAGTAGGGGGATAGATGAAAAAAGTGAGGGGGAACAGGGTCAATAATATTATGACAGATGATTACTAGACTTACTGTGGCAATCTCATTGTAGGGTATATAAATGTTGTGTTACTATATCACACACTGAAATTAATATTATATTGCAACTATAAAGATTTTTTTAAAAAATTACCTCCTGAGATTCATCTGTAGACCCAATAACTGCTCTCTCATACTATAGTGGTGAAAGTACAAAATGATATAAGCCCTACAGAGTGGAATTTAGCAATATTTAGAAAATTACTGCCTGACCAGGTGGTGGCGCAATGGATAGAGTGTCGGACTGGGATGCGGAGGACCCAGGTTCAAGACCCTGAGGTCACCAGCTTAAACGTGAGCTCATCTGGCTTGAGCAAAAGGCTCACCATCTTGGACCCAAGGTCGCTGGCTTGAGCAACGGGTTACTCGGTCTGCTGAAGGCCCGTGGTCAAGGCACATGTGAGAAAGCAATCAATGAACAACTAAGGTATCGCAACGAAAAACTGATGATTGATGCTTCTCATCTTTCTCCGTTCCTGTCTGTCTGTCCCTATCTATCCCTCTCTCTGACTCTCTCTCTCTGTGTGTCCCTGTAATTAAAAAAAAAGAAAGAAAGAAAATTACATATATATTTACCCTTTGACAATCTCATTTCTGGAATCCTATCTCACAGAAATATGAGGTCAAATAAAGCACATGGTTATTTTGCACCAGTACTTAAGAGTACCCAAATTGGAATCTCATCCAAATGTTCATCATTAAGGGATTGATGAGATACAGCAACATAGTGGGTGACTGTGCAGATATAAAACGGAATGAGGAAGATGTCTAAACTATGTTTAGGACGTAGTGTGAAGTGAGAAAAGCGTGTAGAAATTTTATCTAGTGTGCCATCTTTTGTATTAGCAACAGCAGTGGGGAAAGGAATGTGTATGTGTGTGTAGGTAAACTAAAACTCTAAAAGATGCCATAATGAACCTGATTGCTTATTAAACTGTTATTGGTGTCTTAACACAAAGAGAAAAGAATTATTACAACTTAGTTTGGAACACGGTATGTTCACTGTACTTCTTCAATGGGATATGCTCTAAAGACAAAAAATAACATTGACAACTCAATATCATTTGAATTGGACTAAGATTTAAATAAGGGGTGGGGGGAGCGTGTTACAGATTCTTGCTGCTGTTCCTTGAAATAACACATGGGAAGGGGACCATGGTCCTTCAGAGAGAAACCTCTGTCCTCTAAGAGTAGGGCCCCTTCCAGGGTCAGTCTCAGATCAATGGGTACCGCATTATGGGAGGACCCAGGTGAGGCTTGTTCCCTCGCCCGACACGTTTCCTGTCCATAAAATCGCTTAATACCCATCTTAAGAAGGCTGTTGTAGGGAATGTTCTTTTTCCTATAAGAAAGCCCCTCTCCACAGAATCAGCTGCCTGAAGCCTGGAGTTGTTAGAAAAGATAAAGAGAGGTCCCTTGGCCAAGCCCGGGAGAAAGCCGGCGGTCGGAGGGGAACGGAAGGGATACCAACCAGTACGGTTGCCAGGTTTAGCAAATAAAAACAGGAACCCGGTTAAACTTGAATTTCAGGTAAATAAGGAATATTTATTATACTATACTTGTACTAAAAAGTTACTCCTTATTTTCTGAAATGCACGTTTAACTGGGCGTCCCGTGTTTCACCTAGCAAGCCTTGACTCTGGGCACTTGGCTCCTTTCCCATCCCGGTTCTGCCGAGTGTCCCCGCTACGGGTTACCTTGGAAGAGGAAGAGGGGGAGGAGGAGAAGGAGGAGGGAGCTCGCCCCAGAGGTGCCTACCCAGCCCGGACGCTGAAATAACCCTAGCAGAACTCCGAGAGCCTGGGCGTGGCCTGACCCCCTACACCGCTCTAAGGTCAACAGCGCGAAACTGGAGCCCTACCCGAGCCAAGCCCCAGCAACCGGTATCCCAAACTGCGCCTGCTCTTTGCGTGCGCACACACGATGCACGCGCCAACCCTCCGCCCGCGACTCGCGTTCCGTCGCTAGGCAACAAGCGCGCGCGCTCCGGGTGCGAAAGAAGCCAGAAGCACACAACAGATGGCGCGCGGTCAGGTGAGCGGATCGTGCGTGGCGGGGAGGGAAGAGAACGCGTAGCGGAGAAGAGGAGCTGTGAGGAAAGAACCGACTTGCAACCTACAGGGTGCGAGGGCAGGGGGATCCCGAAGAGAGAAATAAAGGGGCAGCGAGGTCACGGGAGGAGCCTCTGGACACCCGCCAACATCAAGATCCCTAGCCAGAGGAGACAATCGCTTCAAACTACATGGTTCTTTGTTTTCACTACTTAGCACCTTTGCATTTGCAGGCGACCTCTGCTTGGTTCCTTTCAGAATCAGCTCAGGTGCCCCTACCTCCGGGAAGCCGTCCAGCCCCTCAGAAGGCCAAAGCCACTGCCCTCTTCCCTGGCCTAGTTTTGTGTACAGTACTCTGTTAGAATTTCCTATGTTCTATTTTAATTCATGTGCAGGGCAGCGCTCGGGTCATACGTGTCAGAGTGGGCACTGACAGATGGAAGAAAGCATGAGTGTGTGTGTGTGTGTGTGTGTGTGAGTGTGTGTGTGAGTGTGTGTGTGTGTGTGTTTGTGTCTGTTTAAAGATTTTATTTATTGATGTTAGAGAGAGGAGGCAGTGAGGCAGAAGCCGCACTTGTAGTGGTTGCTTCTGGTATGTGCCTTGCTTAACTGGGCAAGCCTGGGGTTTTGAAGTGGGGAGGAGACCTCAGCATTCCAGTTCCATGCTCTTTCCACTGCATCACCACAGTCAGGCATAAGCTTTTGCTTGGGCTCACAGGCATCAGAGCCCTAGCTGATTAAGTCATGAAATATTTACTGAGCACCTACTGTGTGCCTTGCTGTGTGCCTACTGTGAATAGAGTATGAATAAAGACCATTTCCAAGCTTATTGACCTGCTTACTTAGTGCAAGTCCATGGGCAGGAGGGGCCAGTGTAAGCAGACCCTCCAGGGATTCTGGGAAACTCTGGAATACCTCTGTCCTCAGTGGTGATTGTGCCCTGAATTGCTGTGGAGTGGGCTGTAAAAGGCATCCCTTTGCCCCGTCCTTCTCCAAGCCCCACCTTGTAGTTCTTCATTGTGGCTCAACTGTCTTTACAGCAAGTCAACAATATTTCATTGAGACCATTGTTGAAAAATGTGCAAATTGGAGCAGATGTTTTCTTCAGAAAGGGTTTGCCACACACACAGTGTGGCAGCCACCCAAGGACTGGGCGTGGAGAGACTCTCTGGCAATGCAAAATTGATGATTCTACCTTTTGGGAAGGGCAGTTCTACAGTGATAAAGGCAAAGTAAATTTGTAACTGCAAATCACCTGAGGGTTTTGTTAAACTGTAGGCTTAGTCTGTAGGCGTGGGATGGGGACCTGAAAATCTGCATTTCAGACAACTCCCAGGTGATGCAGTGCTGCTGATCATGGACCACCTTTGAGTAGAAGGGGTGCAGAAGGTAGTTTATCCAGCCTGATCTGTGGTGGCACAGTGGATGAAGTGTCGACCTGGAATGCTGAGGTCACTGGTTTGAAACCCTGGGCTTGCCTGGTCACATATGGGAGTCTTTGCTTCCTGCTTCTCTTCCCCCACCCCCCTTCTCTCTAAAATGAATTTTTAAAAAGAGAAGATAGTTTATCCAGGTGCATTGGTTCAGGTGGGCCACAGGTTGGCAGAACAAGACAACGCACACCCCCATTACCATCCTCCCCCACTACCCATGATGGGGAAGGGGAAGGCAACTTTACCCTCAAGGTTCTTTCAGCTGGTTATTTATTAGACATAATACAGATTTATAAAGGAAATGACCAAATTTAATTACATATGTATGGGAATCCTGCACACGAGAGAGTCAGAAATCCCACATATGTGAGAGGTTGAAAGACAGGGAAAATGAGCTTTATATAGCATTCTGATCTAAGGATCACCTTTTAGACTTCAGAAGGTGATTGAAGGGCACTAAGGAAAGCAGATGTTCTGTAATTAGAAGCTTTCCCTTCCCTATGCATAGGTTAAAAAATGTTATCTCTGATAATCCCTTATTATGGACAAAGCTTCCTGGCTAGTGTGTAGGTAGGGATACAGAATATCCTGTCTTGAGCCCAAAGGATTTTAGTTACCTTTAGCTCAGAACAATTCACATATTGTTGAGGCACATCTTGGACTGACTCATTCTGAATACGCCCAACTTCAAACACATTCAGTCTTTTACAGTTTTTGAGGTCAGAAATCCAAATTGAGTCTTACAGGGCTAGAGACAAAGTGCTGGCAGGGCTGCTTCCCTCTGGGGGCTTTAGACACTCATGTCCTTGCCTCTTCCTGCTTCTGGAGGCGACCCACATTCCTTGCTCACGGTCCTGAATCACATCAGCTTCTCTCCCTCTCCTTTCATCATCACATCTCTATCTGACCATACTGTGGCCCTCCTATAAGACTCTGGTTACACTGTGCCTGCCTGGATAATCCAGATAATCTCCCCAAATCAAAATCTTTAATCACACCTGCAGAGTCCTTGCCGTATAAGGTAACATATTATGTAGGTTCCAGGTATTAGGACTTGGACACCGTTGGGAGCCATTATTCAGCCCTACCACACTGTGTATTTCCTAAAAACAAGGACATTTTCTCACTCATATTTCAGTTACCAAAACCAAGAAATTTGACCTTGATGCAATTCTATTATACAATCTACAATTCACATTCAATTTGTCCAGTTTTCCTACTAATTTCCTTTATAGAAATTTTGTTTTCCTCACTCCAGATCCAATCCAAGATCATGTAATAGTTATGCCTTTTTTGCCTCGTCTGTGGAATGTGGTTCCTCATCTTTTTTTGACTTTCATTAGAGTTCAAGTCAGTCGTAGCCTATCTCTCAATTTGGCTTTGTTTGATGTTTCCTCAGTCAGGTTCAAGTTTTGCACTTAGGGCAGGAATCCACAAAAATGTATTATACCCCACTAAGAAGTATATTATATCAGTAGACATGTGATGTCACTGTTCCTTACTGGTGATTTTTACTTTGATCACTTGGTTAAGGTTGCATTGGCCAGGTTTTAGCATCATCAAGTGTCTGTATTTCCTATTGAACTTAATATGTAATTTTTTTGTGTGTATTTTTCTGAAGTGAGAAGCAGGGAGGCAGAGAGACTCTCACATGCACCTGACTGGGATCCACTCAGAATGCCCACTAGGGGGCGATGCTCTGCCCACCTGGGGTTTTCCTCCATTGCAACCAGAGCCATTCTAGCGCCTGAGGTGGAGGCCATGGAGCTGTCCTCAGTGCCCGGGCCAACTTTGCTCCAATGGAGCCTCGGCTGTGGGAGGGGAAGAGAGAGATAGAAAAGGGAAGGGAAAGGTAGAGAAGCAGATGGGCACTTCTCCTGTGTGCCCTGGCCAGGAATCGAACCTGGGACTTTCACATGCCGGGCCCACATTCTACCACTGAGCCAACCAGCTAGGGCTTTATATGTAATTTGTAGGGAGAAACTTGGAAACTATATAAATATCCTATTCTTTGTCAAATATTCACCGAGTTTTAATATTCCTTGATGATTCTACCTTGATTCAGTTACATTACGATGGTTAGAAAATGGTGACTCTTTTAAAAACTCCATCATTCTTTTCATATTTATTAGTTGGTATTGTACTTGCTATCTCTCCCATTCACTTATTTATTTTTATACAGACTCGTGGATTCTTATTTTACTCAATTGGTTATAATTCATTATAGTCATTAGGTATTTTATGATTAAATTGCCCCTGATTTGGCCAGTAGCATCTTCTTCAAGCTGTCTCCTGTGTCCCCAACCATTTTATTTTTCAACATTTTCTTCCTGGGACAACAAAATGTTCCACATTTATTAGATTCAACCTTGGAATTAGCCGTTTCTCCAAGGAGCTCTGATTCCTTTTAAGTAGGGACAGCTGTTTAGACAAGTTCTGTGTGCTCAATGGGCTTTTCGCTACTGAGGTGTTCTTGCTTCTAGGCCTTTGCAGTGAGAAGAGCTATGAAATATGTGTATTTTTTATATTCATATCTATGTATCTATCTTTCCTTCCTTAAATTGAAAATATGCCTCCAGAAAATGTTAAGCCTGGATTGAAGCCTTTATTAGTCACTTTATTATTAACTCTTATGTAGTTAAAACATGTAAACTTCAGGCAGATGGAGTTGGTCAGAAACAGGCCAGATTCCATGCCATTTTACATCACAGTCTTCCACCAGAATGACTAATGTTTATTAAACATGATGTGCTAAGCTTAGCGCTTTATACGTCATTATTGCCTTTAATTCTCACAATCATGAGGCACATACCTTTGTTACTCTGTTTTACAGATGAGAAAACCAAGGCTCACAGAGATGGGTGACTTGCTGAAGGCCACACAGCTCATAAATGGCAGAAGCTGTACTGGAACTTGGTCCGTCGCTCCCGGAGTCTGCAATTGTACCACTGCACTACAACACCACTCCTAACTGAGGCCTAACTCAGGCTAGACTGCCCTCAGCTCTTGAAATCTGATTGATAGCAAATCCAGGGACATCAGCTCAACCTAAAGTAGTTGTTGCTTAAAATACAGAGAATGGAATATTATTGTGTTAAGTGCTGGCAGAGCCGCTGATCAGCAGTAGCAACAATGCCTGGCATTTTCCCTCTCTCTCCTCGCCAGGGCTTCTCAGTGGCCCCTTGTGAACTAAACGAGCCTGTCTTACCTATGTCATAGATGACTGTTGCTACCAACCTCACAATAGCAGCTTGTTGGGTGTTCAGAGTCTCTCTGAACCCATGGTTGCTCAGTCATTTCCTCTTCACTCAAAGGTAGAAATATGTGGGTGAGGGAGGCCTGAGCCACCCTTACCCACCAATCCAGGTGGTTGGCATGCCTGCACACCTCCAGGACTAATTGTCTGACCTAGAGGAGTTTTAGGAAAAAGTCCATTTGAATGTAAGACTTATTGGCATATGTGTATTAATTGATTCTTTGGGGAAGGGTAGGATCCAGAAACATCTATCCTGAAGTGAATCCTTATTGGTTAGAATGTGTCTATTTTTTAAAATCAAATTAGATTTGCAAAATAGTGTAACTCTTCTCATGTGCCAAGTCCACAGGATGGAAACTAACTACCTGAAGAGGTGCTTTGGAAAGTGCCTCGCCCAGGCACTGGCAGAGGTGGCAGAGGTTCGGCCCAGTGACCCTATAGAGTACCTGGCTCACTGGCTTTACCATTACAGGCAAATCACTAAAGCAGAAGAAGAGGTATGTGTGTGTGTGTGCACGTGCGCACACGGGCCCTGGGTCAGCTTGGGAAGGGCTTTCCAGCTTTCCCAGAGTAATTTGAAATCCAAGGCTGAATTCTGGAGCTGGCATGGGGCGTTTGTGGTTTATTCATCATGGTGGGGGCTGGGGGTTGGCTTAGGCCCAGGTATCCTAGAAGCACAGGAAGTCTAGTGGGACTGAAGAAGGAATACAGCCTTTGCTGGATAGCTCAGTTGGCTAGAGCATCATCTCGAAGTGCAGAGGTTGGTGGTTCAATCCGTGGTCAGGGCACATGCAGGAACAGAGCAATGTTCCTCTCTTTCTCTCTCTCTTTCTTTCCTTTCCTCTCTCTAAAATCAATAAAGTAAAATTTTTTTTAAAAAAAGAAGGAGTCCAAGTCACAGGGGTGACGGAGTGGTGGGTTTGGAACTACTAGCAGGCTATATGATCAGACTCAGGAGGGCTGAAGGGCCTGAGGCTTATCCCAGTGGGAGAGGGCCCCTTTGTTTGTGCTTCTCAGGGACTGAGCGAATTCATCTCCCCAGGATAGGCAGGAGAAGGCCCAGCTGAAGGAAGAATACGATAATAGTCTCAAGGAAGCCAAAATGACAGAAATGCTGAAGCAAGAAGAGTACCAGATTCAACAGGAGCGTGAAAAGTCTCACCAGGTAGGGAGGAGGCGGAGCTCAGTATTGACCACTCACGTCCATGATAGACACCAGGAAATCCACAGTGAGCCTGGCCACAGTGTAAAGCATACTGAGGCCCCCATTAGCTCACTTTTTCCTCTGTGTTTATATGTAAACCAACCTTATTGACAATATTTCTTGTCAATGAGAAAAGAAATTGCTTAAAGGCAATTTCAGGGCCCTGGCCAGTTGGTTCAGTGGTAGAGCATCCGCCAGTGTATGGATGTCTCGGGTTTGATTCCCAGTCAAGCCACAACAGGGAAGTGACCATTTGCTTCTTCACTCCTCCCTTCTGCCTTCTCTCTCTCTTTCTCTCTCTCATCTTCTCCCACAGCCATGGCCCGATTGTTTCGAGTGCATCAGCCCCAGGTGATGAGGATGGTTCTGTGGAGCCTCCGCATCAGGCACTAAAAATAGCTTGGTTAGGAGCATGGCCCCAGATGGGCAGATCATCATCAGCCCCAGATGGGGGCTGCTGGGTGGATCTCAGTCTGGTTGCATGTGGGAGTCTCTTTATCTCCCCTCCTCTCGCTTGGAAAAGAAAAGGAAAAAATAAATAAATGCAATTCCATTTTAGATTTTAGGAAATACCTTAGATGTTAGTGGTGTTTAAAAATCAAGTTTTTAAAAAATCTAATATGTCACTTGGAACAAATATATTTTTATTCAGGATCCTTTGAGCTCTTTTCAAATATTCAATATTTTTCAGAAACAAAATATAGTTATCATTATATATATTTCAGATACATTATTTTATTTATGCTATACTATTTACTTAAAAGTATCTTTTTGTTATATGTTATTTATTTTATGTGTCAAGCCACAGCCACAAATGCCACCTCTATAATGCTATTATCATGGGTATAATAACTTCGAATAGTTGGAAATAACAGTATTCATTCATCTAACAAGCATATCTTCACCTCCATAATTTTTGCCACAATCTCTGGAAAACATATCATTCTGTATTTTCTACAAAATGATATCCATATAGGAAATTGACTTACTGGCTTGATATCTGACATCTTTGTAACTATCACTATATCTCGTGCATTAAATGCAATCTTATACAATTAACTAGCTTTTGCTAGTTTCCAAAGGCCACTTTGATGAAATATTGGGCATATTTACATTTGTACAAATATGCTCAGCTTTCCTCATAAAAGATTAATAGATGTTTTAAGAAGTCTGGATGTTTCATAAATGAATCAAAACAAAAACGGTTTTATACTGTTGTTACACAATAGTCTAAGTGAGCCCTCCCACTGGAATATTCTTAGAACAGTTGTTAGGAGATGGTAGAGGTGAGATCATTAGGCACAAGTTTGCATCACCTTGCTGCCTACTCAAATACCCTTTTTAAAACTTTTTAAAATTTTATTTATTATTAAGTGAGAGGCAGAGAGACAGACAGACTCTAGTAGACACCCCAACCGGGATCTACCTGGCAAGCCCTCTACTGAGCAATGCTGTGCCCAGCAACCAAGCTATTTTAGCACCTGAGGCAAGGCCATGTAGCCATCCTTAGCACCTGAGGCCAACTTGTTTGAACTGTGGCTGCAGGAGGAGAACAGAGAGAGAGAACAAGGGAGCAGGAGGGGTGGAGAAGCAGATGGTTGTACCACTGCTTCTCTTTTGTGCCCTGACTGGGAACTGAACCCAGGACTTCCACACGCTGGGCCAATGCTCTACCACTGAACCAACTGGCCAGGGCCTCAAATCCTTTTCTAACTACATGCTTCACTGTTAATAGAAAGACTCCCCAAACCCCACCCTGCTTTTATGGTGCCTTTATTAAGGAAAACTTCACTTACATCAATACTTTAAATTGTCCCTTTGTGTTACACTCAAGGAATCATGCCTTGTAGCAATATTTCCTAGCAAGACTTAGATGAATAATATGTATGCTATTATAGGGGTCCTCGGGTTATGACACAGTTCTATTCCTGTGCCAATTACATAACCCGAATTTTGGTGTAAGTTGAAACACACTCTAACCTAAGTCACCTATCCTAACACAGTTGTAAAAACACAACGAAGCCACATAAAAAGGAAAAGGACCTAAATATAAGAGCCATGATAAGGGCCAAAACATCACCAAAGCAGCACAAACGGAACCCTTGTGCTTTTAACAGTCCAAAATGGCATAGGTCAGTGTACTGGGGACGCCACCTCCCTCCCTCGTATGCCGTGTTACTGCATATTCCTCCACTGCACACAGCCAGACTAGTTCACCCGGCTAGTCCGTAAGTACTATGCTAATAGCATAAGCTGAAACACTCCCGTCTCAATTGTTTAAAGTTTTTATGGGAGTGAGTGTCACAAACTCGAAATGTTGTATGTTGAGACTGTCATAACCTGAGGACCCCCTGTATTTGGCCAAGTGTGAGACCAAAGTGATTGTAAGCGGAGATCTGAGTTCCCAGTTTTAGGAAAGAGTTCATATGCAAGTTGTAGTTATGGAAATTGATTCCCTTTGTGAGAAGAACATAAAGAGAACCCAACAGTGATCTAAAACAAAGCTGAATGTATTGCTTACTTGGCCAAAGAGAGCCATGCCATTCAAGTGCAAGTTACTCTGCTAGTATAAATTTAAAGAGCTTGATATCTGACATCCTTGTAACTATCACTAAAGGGCAAAAAGGTAGAGTACATCAAATAAGACAAGATTCTAAATTCTGGTTTCTTGGTGACTGAAGGTGAGTTGCAGACTATTCCTTGCTACAGATCACCTTCAGATTTTGTGTCATGAGTGCTGTAAAAGCCTAATCTTAAACAGACTAGATGGATTGCATAACGTTTCAGCAGACATGCTGATTTAACTGATTGGCTCATACACACATACTTAAAAGCTTTGCAAGATTTTCCTTAATGTCTTAAAGCCATCATTGCTTTCATATACCTTAGAAAGTCCTTCAGGACCCCAGATTGAATACTGATGGTCCAGTGGCTATGTCAAAAGAGGAGTAGTGCCTGACCTGTGGTGGCGCAGTGGGATAAAGCGTTGACCTGGAACACTGAGGTTGCCGGTTCGAAACCCTGGGCTTGCCTGGTCAAGGCACATATGGGAGTTGATGCTTCCTGCTCCTCCCCCTTCTCTCTCTCTCTCTTTCTCTTTTTCCTCTCTGAAAATTGAATAAAGTCTTTAAAAAAAGATTAAAAAAATAAAATAAATAAAAAGAAGAGTAGTAACAGAGCTCTATATGTGGTAGATACCATATCCAATTATGGCAATCAAAAAGATATTCACAGAGCAGATGGCATTTGAGTCAGACCTAGAAGAGAGCTGGCAGTTACCCTTGTCTTGATTTCTCTATAGCTTTGTTAAGTATATCATAATTTTGTATCTAAATATGAAAGCAGTCCCTTTGTTTATAAAGTTAGGAGCCACACAAATGCTTTAGAAATACATTTTTATAGAATCAATACACATATATGCTGCATAGACTCATACAGTGCTTTGAAGTTAGAAGGGTCTTCAAGATCATGTGGTAAGTACTTCCTTCCAGACCTCTCTCATCAGTGCCCCACAAGGTCCACTGGACCTCTGTATAAGGTAGAGGTGGCTAGTAGAAGTTAAGCTCCAGGGATTTCTGCCTTATCCGGGCCTGAAATTACATGGATGTTAGACTGTTAGTTATGGTCTCATAGGTCATTGAGACTGTCCATTTTGTTTTCAATCTTTTTTCCTCTTTACCTCAGTTTGGATGATTTCTATCGATCTGTGTCCAAGTTTACTGACCTCTTTCTTCTGCAACATCTGACATTCTATTTAGGGATTTAATAATTTTTTTCATTTTGAATATTTTTCTTTTCAATTCTAGAATTCCTATCTGGTTCCTTTCTATAATTTCCATTTTCTCTGCTGGTACATACCATGTCTTTTCACTCATTGTGTTCATTTTTCTCCTTTAAATTTTTGAAAATATTTTAATAGCTATTTTAAGTCCTTATCTGCTAATTCCATCCTCTGTGTCATATTGGAGTCTGTTACTATTAAGTTTTTTTTCTTTAGATTATTGTCCACATTGTCCCCCTTCCCATGTCTAATAATTACTGTGTGCTCAACACTGCAGATGAGGTTTTGTGGCAGTGGATACTGTGTTTCCCTCTGTAGGTGTCTAGTGTCATTCTGGCAGGCAGTTAAGTTATTGCTAAACCATCTTGACCTGTCAGACTTGTTTTATGCTTTGCTTAAACAGGTCTGTTTCCACTTGGTTCTTAGTCTTAAGCATAAAAGTGGAAATATTGCCATACCAAGTGTGCTTTTAGTCTCTGCTAAGGACTTTTCTGCTTTTTTGTTTTCTATGCAGCCACCGAGAGCTGTAGCTAGTTCCACAAAGACCAAATTCAAGCAATGCCTGCCAGGTACATCCATTGTGATTCCAGGAATGCCTCAACAGACACCCTCTGCTGACCCACCAGGCCAGATGGACAAGAATGCTGGAACCTCACAGGAAATAAATTACTAGGCTTTTCAGCCCAGTGCAGACAAGTGCTCCCAGAATACATCCTGGCTCCAGTTCCCCTCCCCAAGTTATCAGAAGGTAGATAATTCTAGTGATGGTTCTCTCAAAACTGAAGGCAAAGGAAACTCGGCCATCTAGAAGAGCTCTAACCTGAAGGTGAGAGCTATGTGGACAAAACCAAGATCTGAGGGGCTGGAAGTAGGTGTTTGCAGGGACTCTCCAGCCTAAGTCCTGTTCTGACAGCCCTGAAAATTCTCTAATCATATGAAAATTAGTTATAAGATAAAATGAACTCATAATAAGGATTTAAAATAAGTGACCAAACTGATGAGATGTTTTCTTCTTATGTCATCTTTTCTTTTTTTTTTTTTTTTTTTTTTTTGAGACGAGACAGTGAAAACATAGCCCTCTCATGTGTTCATGTCTTCACTTTACTAAACATTGAAGTCAGGTCCCTCAGAGTGTTACACCTGTCCTAGAGTGTGCCTGTGTCACTGACAACAGGTATTTTGAAACAGCTGCAATGTCAGTAAAACTCAAAGGTTGGAACATTTTTCAAAATTATTTTCTATCTATAGTCATTCAGATATCTATGTTGATGACTTCAGATTTTATCTTTAATCAAGATTTTCTTGAATTTGACTTCCTGCTTGACATCTGCTTGAATGACCAATAAACATATCAAAACTTATTCAGCCTGACAAGGTGGTGGCACAGTGGAAAGAGCATCAGACTGGGACCTGGAGGATCCAGGTTCAAAACCCCGAGGTCACCAGCTTGAGCACGGGCTCAGCTGGTTTGAGCAAAGCTCACCAGCTTGAGCCAAGGTCACTGGCCTCAACAAGAGGTCACTCACTTTGCTGTAGCCCCTGGTCAAGGCATATGAGAAAGCAATCAATGAATAACTAAGGTGCTACAACAAAGAATTGATATTTTTCATCTTCCTGCCTGTCTGTCCATCCCTAACTATCCCTCTCTCTGACTCTCTCTCTGTCTCTGTAAAAATAAAAAACTTATTCAAATAGAACCCCTGATAATCTTTCTGAACCACATTCTCTTCTTCTAATTCTTCAGGTCAGAACTCTTGGTTTCACCCTTTACTCTTTTATTTTTTGGTTATCCTACATTAGTGATGGGCAATCTTTTGAGCTTGGTGTGTCAATATTCGTCAAAAAAACGAGCATAACTCAGGTGGTGTGTCACTTCGAGAAAAATGGCCTAACCGGAAGTTCCAGAACTAGACGCTCTGTGCCGGAGTTCTGTTGTTTTGGCCTACAGACCTCCAGCACAGAGTGTCTACACTATAGCACATGTTTTATCCTCGGCTACTGCCCCTGGCCTTGCAGGAGCCGGGGATGAAACGTCCTTCTCGGCATGTGGCCCTATACTTCTCTGGTATGCGGCCACATGCAGCCAAGCGTCATCGAAAATGGCTACGTGTGTCAGTGCTGACAGGCATGTCATAGGTTTGGCATCACGACTCTACATCATGTCTGTTGGATTTCCATTTAAAATAAAACCAGAACTTACCCACATGAATGCCCAAGCCACAGTTACCTTTTGCCTATATTGTTATAATAGCCGCCTCCTTCCCTTGACCTTCTCTGGTGTATGTTCATTGCGGAAGCCAGGATGATCTCAGTCAAATATGAGTCAGATCACATCAAATGAGCGGCTCCCATCTCAGTCACAGAAACGTCCCAGGCCCATCTGTAACCTGCAGACTCTGTGAGACCTGATTCCCCATCTCCTACACTCTGTATTGGCTGGCCTCTCTATTTCAGGCACACTGACCATGCACAGTCCCACCTCAGAACTCCTGCTTTCTTCTTTCCTTCTCTGCTTGGAATTCTCCCATCTGCCCATACCCCTCCTTTTCTTCAGATTCTCTTTTCCTTCAGGTCTTTCTCAAAAGTTGCCTTTCCCTATTTATTTTTTGTGTTTATTATCTGCAAAACTTAGCATAGGCTATAACCATCAGTTACATACAGGATGAAATTAAATGTATCTCTCCAGTGTGCCATATTTTTAAATTATGTTTTCTTTTAAATTTCTTTTTATTTTATTCATTTTTAGAGAGGAGACACAGAGTGAGAGAGAGAGAGAGAGAGAGAGAGAAAGAGAAAGGGGGGAGGAGCTAGAAGCATCAACTCCCATATGTGCCTTGACCAGACCAGTGCAGGGTTTTGAACTGACGACCTCAGTGTTCCCAGGTCGACGCTTTATCCACTGCGCCACCACAGGTCAGGTGTGTGCCATATTTTTATAAGTGGAAAAGATTTTTCTCAGCTACTACATAACAGGGGAGGTGGTCCCAATCGTCCCGAAGTAAATCTCTAAGACCAAAAAAGGAGCTCTTCTTTGACACCTTAGCAGCATTTATACATTTACCCTAGGAAAACAGCCTCATTTTTCCTTTATCAAAAGTTACCTTTCACCTGATCAGGCAGTGGCACAGTGGATAGAGCATCGACCTTGGACACTAAGGTCCCAGGTTCAAAACCCCAAGGTTGCTGGCTAGCGTCCTGGTTCACCAGCTTGAGTTCAGGGTCACCAGCATGAGCACAGGATCATCGACATGATCCCAAGGTCACTGGCTCAGCTTAGCCTCCCTGCCCCCAGTCAAGGCATATATGAGAAGTAATCAATGAGCAGCTAAAGGGACACAGCTTTGAGTTGATGCTTTTCAACTCTTTCTCTTCCTCTCTCACAAAAAAATTAAAATTAAGTCTTCTTTTCAATGAGGCCTTTTCTGGCCATAACACACATACACACACACACACACGCACGCATATCCTACACGCATATCTGTACTTCATATATTTAGATATCTATAAATAGGTAATTCTATCTATACCTGCTATATACTGTATACACCTTATATGAACTTCATATATATGCACATCTAATACCCTCTTCCCAGTCAGTCTCCTTCAGTAGAATATGAGCTCCATGAAAACAGCGATTTTATTTTTGTATGCCCAGCACGTCAAACAGTGCTAGCACACAAAAGGTGCCCAACACATATCTGTCAAATATGTGAATGAAGGAGATGAACTTGTAAAAGGGTTGGGAACTCAGAGCAAACGTGAAAATGGCACTCTAGCCATTTTTGATTGGCACAAGGCACATATGAGAAAGCAATGAATAACTAAGGAGCCACAATGAAGAATTGATGCTTCTCATCTCTCTCCCTTCCTGTCTGTCTGTCCCTGTCTGTCCTCTCTCTGTCTCTGTCACAAAAATAATTATTACCTGTTTCATCATGGTGACAGCAGAGCATTAAGCCAAGGGTGCTGTCCTTCAGGATGCAGGTGCTGTGCGACTGCAGGTCACACACTCATGAAGCCAGTCCCACTCCACCAAGCTGCTGTCCATAGGGAGTATCTGAGTGGGCTTTCAATGGGCAGCTCAAGTACATTAAAGGTCATACAACTAGTCTCTCAAGGATAGGTGAGATCTCCCACTGCCCTTCTCCAACACACACACACATACACCAATCCAAGGCTGCCACAAAGCTCCCCATGTGCTAAGCTTGAGGAGAATGCTCAGAACTTTGGAACCCACTGCAACTCTGTGTCCTCTTTTTGTCTCATGGTTGTAGGTGGCTAGCCCAGGTCAGAGACAGAAATTGCCTCAGAACCCCAGAGAGTGGAAGGGGTTCCAACTATCATCCATGGGCATTATGATCTAAAAAGGCTGCTATGGACTAACCCAGTAATCTAATACCATTTAGAATAGTGTTTCTAAAGAAAACGCCTACTTGTCTCAGAAGAAAAGAGGTGGGAGCATGTTATAAACAATAATTTATTTTAATGTTGGGGAGTGCCTATCTAGAACACCAGAGTCTCTGCATTTAATGACTACAGCATACTGCCTCATGAAATGTAAGAAATAATTTAAAAGTAAACTCAAGAACTTAGTCACTAATAGGATGAAGAGGGTAGAAGTAGAGAAAATCCAAGATGGCTTCTGGGTTTCTAGCTTGAATCACATGAATGGATGGAGGCGGCTTTTCCCATAATCAAGACACAGGAGGAAGAGCAGGTGTGGGCATGTCAAATATGCAGTGCCTGTGAAAGGGACAGGCAGGTTGATGCAACAAGAGAGGGCAGCCTCAAGCTACTGTCCCTTCACCGGAGCCCCAAGGAAGTCCAAAGACCCCAGTCCAGCCCTAGCTTTACTGCAAGATGCCAACACGGGTGGGTGTGTGTGTGTGTGGGGGTAAATTTTGCTATATATCATCTGAAGGGGCTTCAGAAAATTTGAATTTCAGCTCTGAAAAAGGTAAGCTGCTCACGTCCAAGTTTTATTATTTTTAAATTAAATTTACTGGGGTGACATTGGTTAATAGGATCATATAGGTTTCAAGTATACATTTCTGTGATATTTAATCTGTATATCACACTGTATGCCCACCACTCAAAGTCAAATCGTCTTCTGTCACCATATATTTGGCCCCTTCACCCTTTACTACCCCCCACCGGCTTCCCTCTGGCAACCACCATACTGTTGTCTGTATCTGAGTTTCAGTTTTATATCCCACATATGAATGAAATCATATGGTTCTTAGCTTTTTCTGACTGACTTATTTCGCTTAGCATAATATTCTCAAGGTCTGTCCAGGTTGTTGCAAATGGCAGCATTTCATCCTTTCTTGGGGCTGAGTCTATCTCCAACACTTGTTATTACTTGTTGATAATACCTGTAGCTATTGTAATAGGTGTGAAGTGATATCTCATTGTGGTTTTCTTGTTGTTGATTTTAGTGAGAGAAGGAGAGGGAGAATAGGAAAGAGAGAGAGAGATGAACATAGATCTGTTCCTGTATGTGCCCTGACCAGGGATCAAACTGGCAAACTCTGTACTTTGGAAGGATGCTCTAACCAATGGAACTGTCTGACCAGGACTCTCATTGTAGTTTTGATTTACATTTCTCTAATAGCCAGTGAAGTTGAACATCGTTTCATATATCTGTTGGCCATTTGGATGTCTTCTTGGAAGAGGTTGTATGGAGAAAGAAAACTCTCATATACTGTTTAGTGGAATGTAAATTGGTTACAGCCACTATGGAAAACAGGATGGAGGCTCCTCAAAACATTAAGAATAGTTACCATATGACCCAGCAATCCTTTTTTTAGGTATCTACCTGACAAATTTGAAAACATTTACTCGTAAAGCTACTGGTACCCTTATGTTCATTGCAGCATTATTTATGTTGATCAATACATGAAAACAACCTAAATGTCCTTTGGAGAATGACTGGATAAAGAAGATGTGTTGCCTATATACTCTGGAATACTACTCAGCCATAAAAAAAAGATGAAACACTGCCGTTTGTGACAGGCTGGGAGAGAGGCTGCTGATGACACTGGCTCTCAATGAGAAACCAGTGATATAATTAATTGGAACTATTTGTGCCTGTGGAAACCATGAGTTCATGCTGGTACTCAGAAAGAACAAACAACAATGTGCACTAGAGCGGCACTTCTCACGATTTAATGGGCATAAATAAGTCACTGGCCAGTTCCAAGTCACTAGTGGGGTGGACCTGAGGTTCTTCATTTCTAACCTGCAGATTGTACATTCTATCCAAACTGCTAGTCCACAGACCACACTTCGAATAGTTAAATGCTAGAGCAGAGTTTATCGAAATTGGCACAATTGACATTTTGGACATTCCTTGTTGTGAGGAGCTGTCCTGTATGTTGTGAGATGTTTGGCAGCATTCCTGGCCTCTGCTTACTCAGTGACAGTGGCACACACACTACACCCCGGCTAAACAACCAAAAATGTCTCTAGGCAGTTCACAATGTTCCCTGGGAGTAGGGTGACAACTGTCCCAGTTTACCTGGGATGCGGAGTTTCCCAGTACACTGAATATTAGTGCTAACATCAGGAAAGCCCTAGGGAAACGGGGGATGGTTGTCACCTGTGTGGCAGCTGTGTTAGGCTTGCTTGCTGGTGTACTGGCTGCAAGCGCTTTGCTTGATTAGTGCGTGAGCACCTGGCAGAGATACGTGTGCATGACCTACATAAGGCTATGGGTGCTTGCACTCAGGGGGATTGCAGATGCGCGGATTGCCTGCCCGCCAGTGCGAGGGGTCATTCTTGCTGTTTCTTTGCCTAAGAACTGGTTTTCCCCTGTCTGTGTGCTCATCCGCCAGTGTGAGACTCTATTAAACAGAATGGCCCAACGCTTTCCGGCTCCACATTTTCTCTACCATCTGACCGAATCCAATGTGGACCTGCCTGGCCATGGTGGTGGCCTCTGGCATTACATCACCCTACCTTGGGTACAAAATTGCCTTCACTTGAGACCACTGTGCTAGAGCAGTCAAATCTTCTAATGTGGGTTAATTAATAGTCACTTTCTTTTATAAAAAAAATGGTGGGGTTGCCTGACCAGTTGTGGCACAGTGGATAGAGTGTTGATGTGGACACTGAGGTCCCAGGTTTGAAACCCCAAGGTTCCTTGACTGAGCACAGGTTTACCAACTTGAGCATGAGGTTGCCAACTTAAGCACAGGATGATCACATCACCATGGGGCACAGGGGGAGGGTGAGAGCTGAAGCCTAAAACCTGTCAGCAGTCAAACATTGGGGGGGAATGGAGCCACACTCCCCTAAAGAGGGTAAAACTAGGAAACTGAGTGTCCGTGAGCCACTCAATCTCTTAGGAAAGCTCTGCAGTCATGTGTGAGGTCATCAGTGCAAATCTGCATGGTGGGAAGGCATGCTGCCAGGCCATCCAGAGCAGCTGGAAAAGGCCAGGAGACCCCAGGTCCTCGCACAGAAGCAAAGGGAGAAGTGTAGGAAGCTTGACCTCTACCTGGGAACTGCTATGTTTTAGACGCCACAATCTGTGTGAAGTATGTGGTATCCTTTGTCTACTTTAAAGGATTCTATGCTTTTAGGCTCAGTATTTGTTATACTGAGGAATAAGGTAATTTAATCAATAGCTACTAACGGTCATTACATTGTTTCCAGGTTTGTTTTTATTGCTGTTGTTTTATTACTAAAAAAAATCTTACAGTGAACTTTCCTGCACGGATCTTTGTAAATCTCTGTGAATTGCTAAATTAAAAGATACCACTGACCCTTGAACAACATAGGGGTTAGAGGTGCTGCCCCTCTACATCCACCTATAAATAACTTTTGACTCCCCAAAAAGTTTACGAATAGCCTACTGTTGATCAGAGCTTTACTAGTAACAGTCAATTAATACATATATTGTATGTTATATGTATCATATACTATATTCTTAAGATAAAACAAACAAGCGAAGTGAAAATATTAAGAGAAAATCATAAGGAAGAGAAAATACATTTACAATGTATATTGAAAAAATCCAAGTATAAGTGGACCCACATTGTCCAAACCCATGTTGTTTAAGGGTTAATTGTATTTGCATTTTGAGGGGAAAAAGACATGAACAGACATTTTACCAAAATGTATGTGCACAAGACAAACAAGCACATGAACATGTGTTCAACATAATTAGACATTAGGGAAATGCAAATAAAATCAGAATGATACCTTGCTACACACCCATCAGAATGGTTACAGTTAGAAAGTAGTGACAACACCAGTGCTGGCGAGGATGAGGGGAAACTGGATAACACATGTTTAGCTGGTGCAAATGTAAAATGGTACAGTTACTGTTGTAGTAATATAATGTTATAGTAATTAAATATATAGAAATATAAAAAACAAAAATATGGAAGATTTATAAAAGTAATTAAGATATAATATTAAAAATAATTAAGGAAATTAAATAAAGTTATGCCATCTAAATAGGAAATAATATAGTGTGTGTGTGTGTGTGTGAAATTGTACATAGATAAGAAGTGACTTGATGTCATAACTTTGTAAGTTAATGTAAATAACATCTTAAAAAGTGGTCTGATTTAACATTTTAGTAGATTAATATAAAAGGGGCTCCCTGTGAGGAACTCCCAAAAAGGTGGTTTGAGGTAATAATCCTGTAGATTGACACCTGTTAGAAGGTGTTGGCCAGAAAGGTACTAAAGCTGAGAGGCCCCCTTCTTCGGTAGTCACCCAGACTCCAACATGAATGTGGACTGTCTCCATAACGCTCTGAGCTCTAACCAAAGATAGCCGGGAGGAGCACACCGACTGGGCCCCCTTAAGCTGTACCCAAGCACACCAAAAGGATTTGTGAGTAATAAACTGCCTGTGTGATTCTTGCAACTAATTTGTGTGTCAGTTGTGTTTTCCCTCCAGTGGCAGTTAGTGTCAGCACTGATCAGCAGCGTCCTCATAGCTGCCTCAAGAGTAGTCTCAAAGGAGCTTCCAGCCCTGCTGACAAGCGGGAGTGTCCCACTGCACAGGGAAGTCGAATCAGGGACGTCTGGTTAACGTAGAGCTTGGGCTCTACTGGGACAGTTACTGCAAAACTGTTAGTTTCTTCTAAAAGTAAATATGCAACTACTGCATGACTCAGCAATTGTTCTCTTGGGCACTTTTCCCAGAAAAATTAAAACTTATGCTTACATATAAATCTGTACGCAAATATTTACAAAAGCTTTATTCCAAATAGGCGAAAACTAGAAATAACCCAGATATTCTTCAGTGGGTGGAGAGTTAAACTGTGGTACATCTGTACCATGCACTCTGCACCTGAATCTGAAGGAAATTATGCTAGTGGAAAAATCTAATCCCCAAAGCTTACATACTATGTACTTCCTCTTATATAATGTTCTTGAAATGATAAAATTACAGAAATGGAGACTAGCTTAGTGATTGCCAATGTTAGGGCCAGGGGTTAGGGAAGGAGGGAGATGGATGTGGTGATGGAATTGTTCTATATTTTGATTGTGGTAGTGGATATATGAACCTACACATCTGAAAAACATTGCTTACAATTAAATACACACACACACAGAAACACACAAGTACAAATGGGGAAATCTGAATCAGACTGGTGAATTGTATCAGTGTCAATATTATAGTTGTCCTATAGTTTTTTAAGCTGTTACCATTTGGGGAAACTAGTCAAGGGTACATGGGATCTCTATTATTTCATACGACTACATGTAAATCTATCATAATCTTAAAATGTTTAATTTTTTTAATTTGATAAAATTCTTGCCTTTTATACAGTCCATTTCCAAATATCCTCAATCATCGCAAAAATGTACTTCAGTTTTTATTTATTTTTCATTATTTACTTTAAAAAGAAAATGTTGTTTCTAATTGCAATCCATTTTACCAAATGGTTATCTGAAAAGGGTAGAGCAATTTACACATTCATATGAAAATGGCCATTAAAAAAAATACTCTTGCCATCTTACTTATATTTTCTGCCAATCTAATGAAAAAAGTAGAGATCTTTTTTTTTTTAATTCAGTGAGAGGAGGGGAGGCAGAAAGACAGACTCCCCATGTGCCCTACCAGGATCTACCCAGCAAGCCCACTTAAGGGGTGATGCTCTGCCCATCTGGGGTATTGCTTTGATGCTCAGCAACTGAGCTCTTCTTAGCACCTGAGGCAGAGGCCATGGAGCCATCCTCAGTGCCCAGGGCCAACTCGCTTCAATCGATCCATGGCTGCAGTAGTGGAAGAGAGAGAGAGAGAAAGAAGTAAAAGGAGGAGGAGTGGAGAAGCAGATGGGTGCTTCTTCTGTGTGCCCTGACCGGGAATCGAACCTGGGACATCCACACACTGGGCTGATGTTCTACCCCTAAGCCCACCAGCCAGAGCCAGAGATCTTTATGTATATTCTAGATACAGAACCCTGATCATATATATGTTTTGTAAATAAAAACTACTCTCCCCATTTAATTGATGAAGAAACTGAAGCACAAAGACATTAGGTAACCTGCCTGAGTCTACGTGGCTAGAAGGAAGAGTCAGTGTTCAAATCCCAACAGTGTGATTCCACAGTGAGAGTTTAAATGCACTCATCAGCAGTGTCCTCAGAAGAGAAGCTGCAGGAATCAGATGGTCAAGGGCAATTGGCTCAGGCAGATCAACTCATCCCTCTCCCAGTGGAGATGGTCCTACCCTGCAGTGCAGAACAAACCAAGTCATGACTGGTTACCATACTGTCACGGGCTTGACAGAGGGCTAGCCTTGCCCAGAAACTGAAAAGGGCAAAATAAAATGATCAAGTCACCCCTTCCCAGAGCTGTGTTTCAAGTCCACTGTCAATGCTTGTGCTGTTCCCTTCTGATGGTCACATTCTTGCCGAACACCTGCACTTAGGGTGTAGTCGTTCTGCCCTCTCTCTCTAAGGTAGCATTGTGTATCTCACTTCTGGCCGAGTTTGTTTTGCTCTTATTGAGCAAGTGAGACTATCTTATTTTCCTCGTCTCCTTGTTCATGTGGTTGGCATCTCCCTTCACCTGCCCTGTCTACCCATTAAAGGGTAGCTGTGATCGGCAGGAGGAGTAAGGGTTTCAATGCTGAGCAGGAGGGAGATGTTGAAGGACTACAGCAAGAGCGCAGTGCAGGGAGAGATGATGGCAGAAACAAAGACAGGTGAAAGACCCCACAAAGAGCGCCGCAGACCAGAAGAGCATGAGCAAAGGCATGAAGGCAGGAGGGAGTACTCACTGGAGCATACACAAGGTATATGTGGAGGAACTACCAGAAAGGCTGGAGGTGCGGGAGAAGGGCTGGGTCTGAGAGAGACTGGGGAGGGCAAATACACAGTGAGTGGGTAGGAGAAGTCTGTAAGAGAGTCCAGCTTTTATTTGTTTAGCAGAAAGTTAAGGGGCTGAGCAAATTTGTCCTATAATAATGCCTGCTTGTAAAGTGACTTTAAAATCAGGACCATTCCGAAAGAGCTGGATTCTAGGGAGCTTGTGTGCTCATCACACCTATACTCTTCTCAAGGGAAGATGGAAATTCCCACTTATTCAAGTTTATTCCTCCACACATGCTTAAAGAAAGAAACAGACATAAGTAAAAAGCATTATCTTAGTTAATAATAATAATAATAATAATTGACTTATGTTAGATGTTTAATATATACCAGGGATTCTGTTAAGCACTTAATTACATTATCGTATTTAATTCTCACAACACTCCAAGAGGTGGGCACTTTAATCATCCCCAGGTATGGATGAGGGAACAAGGTTTAAAACTTAATGGCTGGCCTGAGGTCAGACGACAAGGAGGTGGCACTCAGGTCTCTCTGTCAGGAGCCCACACCCATAACCACCAGATTGTGACCAAATGCTCTCTCATAAAGGTCTCATTCACCTATCCATGAACATTCTGCTTCAAGTCACTTCCGGTCTTCTCCTTACCTCTTAGGTGAAATAAAATATTCAAAGAGCTTTCAAATGATCATTGTTATCCAGAAGCATTTAAACTCACTCATGCATATTTTATTTTCTTGATTATCAGCCAAAATTAACCAAGGTTCTAAGCAGTTACAATCCCAAACAGGATACTTCAAAATTCATATTAGGTCTTTTAAAGATGCTGTTATAACCGTATAACGAATAAAGTTGATGTTAAAGTTCTTCCTAGTGACAGAATTGTATCTTCCAGTGAAAACATTCTTCTGAATAATTACTACTGAGTGATTCCATTCTTATTATCTTTATATAGATTTTAAATATTTTTTCAAAAGGTAAAATAATATCCTATGGGGAAATAAATCACCTTTTTCTAGCTTTAGGAAGGAAATAAGAATGACTTTTGTAGAAACAAATACAAAAGCTGTGATATCACAGCCAGATCTTTTCAGAATATGAGAATAAAATGGCTATAGCAGCTAAAAAAATATAGCTCTAAGACAGTGGTTCTTAACCTGGGTTCTATCGAACACTAGGGGTTCGATGAGTCGGTCTCAGGGGTAGGGAGAAGCCTCTGCCCTGGAGGCCAGAATAAAGTAATACCGTAATTTGTTGTGAGTTCATGTACTCTGTTGGTTTTGTTCTTTGAGCAAGGTGATGTTCATGCACGGCTCATTTTGTGCACCAGTAAAAAAACATACCTATGTCTTGAATTTGGGGGAAAAAATCGTATTTTATTTATCACTAAAGAAGGGTTCAGTGAATACGCATATGAAACTGGTGCGTTCGGTACCTCAAAAAAGGTTAAGAACCACTGCTCTAAGAAGATGCTTGTCAGCAAAGAGAAACTAGCGAGTGATTTTCCTGGCAGGATTAAAATTTATGATCTGTGTGAAGACAGTCTCTGCTTGAGCCAGCAGATGCTCCAGGATAGATTATGGCTGAGTCATAGCATGTATTTCATATTGGTAAAAGGAAGGCTCTCTGGGTGTTTCTGCTTTCCTGTTTGAATTCTATTTGCCAAGAAGAAACTTCTTCTGATGTCATTCAACAAAAGGCAAGTCCAGATGTCACAGAGGGAAGAGAATCTCAGTGAGTGTTCCCAGAAAGCAGACTTTAGAAGCCACAATCAGAAGTCATGCGGGCACTAGATGGGCTCTATTGTGTCTGCTGTCCTTGAAGGTCAAGGTCAAAAGATACCCATCCCAAATAAATCATTAGAAAAGAAAAATATTCTTCAGTTGCCATAATGAAAAAGGATGACCACCCTGAAATGAAATTACAGGGTCCAAAGGTGTCTGTCTGATAATATCACACTTGTAGAGAAGTTCAGCTGAAGTGAAATGGAATAATTAAAAATATCAGGAGAAATACAGTCCACAGATAGGTGTTATCGGGGTAAAAATTGCTCCACAAAAGGTACCAGAAAAGAAAGAACCCATATATAATGGAGAAACTGATGAGCCATCATTGCCCCTAGGGCTGAAACCCACAGCTATTTTCAGCCAGGCTACAATTACCTCCTCTCTCCCACCCCAAGTCACCATTTTAGGGACCATGCTAGGCCAGAATGAAAAATCTCCAGGTCATTTTTCTAAAACAGAGGTCCCCAAACTACGGCCTGCGGGCCAAATTGTGGCCACCTGAGGCCATTTATCTGACCCTGGTGCACTTCCGTCCAGGGCACCTCTTTCATTGGTGATCAGTGTATGGAGTACTGTATGTGGCGGCCCTCCAATGGTCTGAGGGACAGTGAACTGGCCCCCTGTGTACAAAGTTTGGGGACCCCTGGCCTAAAGAGATTAACTACATGGACACAACCAGCTGAGGAGAGAGACTGCTAGAATTATCACCAGGAAAGGTAAAAAGTTCAGATGAGCCTGGCCAAGGAAAAACCCTCCTAAATGATGATCAACAGGAAGCAATCTTATGAGAAACGCTAGTCAGAGAAAAATTCCCCAGTATTCATCACTGTCACAATCAGTACATAAAATCAGTTTTTATGAGACTCCTCAAAAATCAGTTGCTGAGTAAAGAGAGTCCATGGATAAAATGAGCCACAAAATAATTAGTTCAGGAGGGTCCCTTGAAGGCCTGAGAACCTTGGTTAAAGCTGTTTAAGGCAAGGCTCTTCAAAAAGCAATGCTTAAAATATATGTAAATGAAAAAATATATAATACTTATTTAATATAGAATTTTAATTTAATAATTTTATTAAACAAATGTGGGGCAGCTGTGTTAGGCTTGCTGGTGGGGTTACCAGCTGCAAGCAGTTTGCCTGATTGGTGCATAGCAGCACCACGTGTGTATATAAGGCCATGGGGGCTTGTGTTCAGGGGGATTGTAGATGTGTGGATTGCCTGCCCACCACTGTGAGGGGCAATTTTGCTGTTTGTTTGCCTGAGAGGCAGTTTCCTTGCCTGTGTGCTTGTCCGCCATTGTGAGACTTTATGAAATGCTTTCTGGCTCCGCAGTTTCTTTACTGCCTGCTGGAATCTAATGTAGACTTGGCTGGCCTTGGCCACCAGCATTACGACATATATAATTAATATGAATATAAAGTTGGCTCATTATATACTGCTCATAAACATTAGGGGGCATTTTATTTTATTATTCATTTTTAAATATCCCCTAATGTTTGTGAGCAGTATATATGAGCTCATTAAAAAAAGGATAAGGGCACATTTACTCTAGTGACATCAATGGACAAATGGAACTGGGACCTAGTTGCTAAAGCAGCTTTTTCAGGGAGATTACTGTGTAGAAAAGAGATTGACCTACAAATGATTCTTCACACATATTCAGAGCATTTGAGTCAAATTGACAGAGAAATCCAGGAGGAAATTTCCCCCAAAATTCTGGTCTGAAAGGTGCACTTCCAGTGCTACATTTAGAACATAATTACTGAGAAAATGCCCTTCGAAAGAGAAGCTCCCACCAATAGTATTAGTCAGAAAGTTGTTCAAAAAGGTTACACAGAAAATAATGCCTAAAGATCAAGATGTTCCGAACAAAACCTCAAAAGAGGTTGACTCTGAAGGATAACTTGGTGACTCAGAGAAATGATAAAACTAAGCAAACGTTGAAATCAGGCAGCATTAAACCCAAGTGTAAAGGTGAGCCCCAAGGCAGGGTTTCTCAGGATTACTCCCAGGAGCCTCCAGCTTTACGAAAGAGGTTCTGTGGGGGAGTGGTCCTGAAAAGGTGGCTTCATGAGCATTAATATTTATCTCTGAGTCCCTTAAAAACAAACATCAGAAGAATTATTTTATTTTCATGGGTAAAGCTAATAAATAAATAACCCTAAATAAAGAACAAATTTCTCAGCAAATGTATAATGGTATAAAAGCCTAGTCAAATAATACCATCTAGAGATAAAGATATTCAAGTATAAGATTAGTCAGGATAAAAGTCTTTCATGCAATTCTTTTTTTAAAATTTTTATTTATTGATTTTAAAAAGAGGATGGAAGGTCTGACCAAGCGGTCGCGCAGTAGATAGAGCGTCTGACTGGGATGCGGAAAACCCAGGTTGGAGATCCCGAGGTCTCCAGCTTGAGTGTAGGGCCCATCTGGCTTGAGCCAGCTTGGACCCAAGGTTGCTGGCTCCGAAGAAAGGGTAGCTCCGTCTGCTGAAGGCCGCAGTCAAGGCAAATGTGAGAAAGCAATCAATGAACAACTAAGGTGTTGCAATGGCAATGAAAAACTAATGATTGATGCTTCTCACCTCTCTCCATTCCTGTCTGTCTGTCCCTATCTATCCCTCTCTCTGTCCCTGTAAAAAAAAAAAAAAAAAAAAAATTGAGGATGAAAGAAGAGAGAAGAACATCAGTGTGTTGTTCCACTTATTGATGTAGTCATTGGTTGATTCTTGTATGTGCCCTGACTAGGGATTGAACCCACAACCTCAGTGTGTCAGAATGACACTCTAACCAACTGGGCTACTAGGCCAGGACACCAAGCTATTCTTTAGGAGACAAACAAGTAGTGAATACTTTGAGCCAGGGCAATTCTCTCCAGCAAATGCTGTCAGTCTATGGAAAAGATCTGTCTCAGTGAAATTCCCTGGCAAACACTATCGAGGAAAGAAAATCTTTCAAGAAAGATAGTGTTGGGTAAACAAGTGTGTTGTTTGCTTGCTTGTATTTTGCATTGGTGTAGGCAGGGCAGGGCAGCGCTGTGTGTGTAGTCTGTGGAAGACTGCAGTGCTTGCCCTGAGGGTGGCAGGTGGCAAATTGCTGACAGCCTGCCTCCATGGGGAGGGGCGGTTGTTCGCTATTGTCTGCTGAAGAAGGGGGTTTCCCCCACCTGTTTTGACTGGAGAAGAAAGAGAGAGAGTGAGAGAGCCCTTAGGGGCTCGAGAGCTCTGAGGTTTCAGCCCAGCTGTTTGGTTGGGGAGTGCTGAGGCTAGTGGGGGTCTATGAGTCTGAGAGAATATGGAGAGGGAGAGAGGGAAGCAGTCTTCCCTGCCTGTTTGCTCATCGGCCGTTAAGAGACTTTAATGAGCGGAATGGTCCACCATTTCCCAGCTCCACAGTTCCATTCCCGTCAGCCCGAATACATTGAGAACCTGCGTGGCCATGGCAGCGGCCACTGGCCCTACAGATAGCCAGGGCAAAGTGTCTTAGGGATCAGGGGGAGTCTGAAGTGAGACCTGGGTGCAAATCCAAGACCTGGCACTTACTAGCTGTGTGGCCATGAGCAAGTTCTCTAACCTCTCTGTGCCCCAGATGCCTGCCTCCCCTAAAATTAGGACACTAATAAGCTTTACTACATAAAATTGTTTGGGGGTTTCCATGAGGCGATATATATAAGTGCTCAGTGAACAATAGCTACTTGCCCTGTTTCCTGGGCTCAACACTGGTCTATGAAAACCACACAGTGAGGATGATTATCCATGTTTTGGTAGTCTTATTCCACCTATTTGTTAAAATTCTTCCCTAGCTTATTTTTGTCCTTTGTAGTAGATATGTCATGTGAGCTCACAGAGAATGCCATCGCCATGCAGGCCCTGTCCTGCTCAGTGACCCTGCACCCAGGCTTTGCTGTCTGAGGGGTGCTTTGATGGTGCTGCCACTGAGTGGTCACTGCTCCTTCCACTGCTGTAAAGCACCGTACCTCACTTCCACGGGGTCATGTAGAGACACCAAATCCAGATGAATTTTGAAGGGTTTTATTAAAGGAGGAGATTTATTAAATATGCCAGCCACATATGGCTGACATGGGGCATTTGCAGACTCAAATCGTGTGTGCCAAATACATTTCAGAGTTTGATTATATACCTTTGATCACATACAGGCTGGTGGAGGGGGGAGGAGCATGACATCATGGCACAAGCTTATAACATTTGTTTAGAGAATCCATAGAGACATGAAAACTTTCAAGGTAATACGAAGATGTTTACAAATATTTTAGTATCTATCTCCCCTCCTTTGCCTAGAGGTATGTTACTCTCTGGATTCTAGGAAAGGAGGAGGAACCATAATCAATGTAGGGTGGTGTTGGGCAGATAAAATATATTATGCTCACTTTGTTAAAGATGGAGCTGCCCACATGGAAGCCCGTCACCCAGGTGATATTATTTGCCCTTACACTTGGGATGGGTGTGGGGGAAAGGCTGTAATGTAAGCAGGCCAGGTCGTTATGGCCTAAGGCTTAGTTTTAAAAGTAAGCTCTTCTCCACACCCTTGACTGATTGGATGATGTAGGGTGGTGCACTCTCCTGAGGAATTCCATTATGCTTCAGATGGGTGGCTTTGTATCAGAGACTTTCTTGTTTGTATAATTGGATTAAAGGTTTTGAATCTATGCTATAAAGTGGGGCAGACCAGGAGCTTGCTCTCTCAGTTCCTGGGTTCCTGAAGTATTAGAGAGGAGAGCAGATGAAGGCCACATGGAGGCCAGGAGAAGCAGCCAAGATGGCAGAGTGCTGAGGGAGAAGCCAGTTTGTGCAGAGTTTGTGCTGGAGGAGGAGATGGGGAACAGAGGTGAATAAGTCTGGTGAGCTAGAAAGCTTTGATTCTAGGAAACTCGAATAAGTCAGTAGCTTTGTGAGCACTGAATGTGTGGATTTTGGAGCCTAGTATGTGTTTTTGCTTGCCCGCCGGGTGCAAGCTAGAATTAAAGCTGATGGCTCACCAGTTCTTGGCTCTGTTGTTTCATTACCGACTGTTTGAATCTATTGCATACCTGCATTGGCCAGACAGCTGTGATAGTGGCCTTGACTACTGGCTTTACAGGTGGTATGTAAATTCTGTCTCTTATTGAAAGAGAAGAAGTTCCTTAGTTAACCTTTATTTTAGATTTAAAACTAAATGACCCAATGTCCTGCAAACCAGGAACTTCTACATTCTTCTCCCTCTCCTCCCCAAAGGAAGGATGAGACAGGAAAGCCTGACCTTTCCTCCTAGAATATCAATATTAATTTTGCAGCTTTTTGGTACCTTATTAAATTCCCCACTGGTTTTATATCCTAAGTCAAATCTTTGACTTAATTTTATGATAGAACATGAGGCTGTTGAGTAGGAATATTAGCTTATAATATGTAGCAGATATTTAATAGACAGAATCAATAGTGTAGTAAGGTGCCAGAGAACTATAAAACTTAGCATTGGCAATGCCATTTTAAAAGAAAAAGTCAGGCTTTCTGTCCTGGTCTTTCTTTGGAAAATGAAGGGAGAAGGATATTGTAAAGTATTTTCCCCACAGAGGAAGGAGGAAAATCAGCATAACCACTAAGTGTTGACTATTAAGGCCTTATTTGGTACAGAGTGTTTCTCGGATGAGACTCACTGGCACGGAAGATGGATGCCAGGAATCTCGCACTGTGGGACCACATGGAGCCAGATTTTAAAAAGGGTCCTTCCAAGGTCGTCCAGCTAATATGATGTAGTGAAATCTCACTGGCTGACGGACAGTCACTTTTCTCCCAAATATTTCTGGGAAGTGTAGTTCTGGCACGCCTGGCCATGTGAGTGATCCCAGCCAAGGTTCCCGGGGTCTAAGTTCCTCACGCGACCGTCCCCATTGGTATGGGGACCGTCCCCATTGGTATGGGGACCCCCTACAGATATGAAAGTCTCCTCCTAGCTTACAAGGACAACTGGATAATTTGGTTTTAGTTCTCTGAAAAGATTAAGGTTATCTGAAGAGCTTCCTTTCCCTTTCAATAAGAGACAAAATTTACATACCATACTACACTGATTTTAGCTCTCCCTCCCTTCCTGGATTCTGAGATTAATGTGTACCTGTAGGCAAAGGAGGAGAGATAGACACCAAAAGGTTTATGAAGGTATTTTGACATGTAAAATGAATGACTTTGATTGTATTACCTTGAAAGTTTTAATGTTTTTATGGATTCCCTAGACAAATGTTATAAGCTTGTTAATGATTATGTCATAATGTCATACTCCCCCCGACCTGTATGTGGTCAAAAGGTATATAACCAGTCTCTGAAATGTATTTGGCGCACATAATTTGGGTCTACAAATGCCTAATGTCAGCCATATGTAGCCGGCATATTTAATAAATCTCCTCTAATAAAACCCTTCAAAACTCATCTGGACTTGGTATCTCTATGTAAACCCGTAGAAGTGAGGTACGGTACTTTTCAGCATCTGGGGTATGGTACTTTACAACAATAGCAATACAGTTCATTAAAGAAACAAATGTTATTGATTAATTTCTTATAAACTGTACAAACCTTTTGCAATTTATATAAAATTAACTGGCTTTTATAACAATTTACTTTTAGTCATAACTTTTAATTTTAAAACCTTTAACCTTTAAGCCTGACCTGTGGTGGCGCAGTGGATAAAGCGTCGACCTGGGAACACTGAGGTCGCCAGTTGAAAACCCTGCACTGGTCTGGTCAAGGCACATATGGGAGTTGATGCTTCCAGCTCCTCCCCCCTTTCTCTCTTTCTCTCTCTCTCTCTCTCACTCTGTGTCTCCTCTCTAAAATGAATAAAATAAAAATAAAATAAATTTAAAACCTTTAACCTTTAGTGACAATTAAACTGGCTTTTTTTTTTTACCCTAGTTTCCCTTTTTCCCCAAAGTCTGATGAAAAGGGAGTCCTTAGTAAGTTTTTTCATGCATTCGCCGTACGCAGACCAACCAGCTTCTGGTTTGTGGCTGGCGTGGGGCATGCTGTCCTTCTCAGGGTTAACTTACAAGGGTTGGTGGAGTCAGTATCTGCTGTCCATGAGTGTGTCTCTGCTGGGACTGCAGGCAACCGGCTATGGTAGACTCAGGTGGGCATGCCTTCTACCTTGGCAGTAGTGGGAGTGGTTAGGATACCCGTCCACGTGGGAGTCGTCCTTGGGTTATGTACTTCTTTACCCAGACCGAGTCCCCAGGCTGAAAAGGATGTACTGGATTTCCTGGCAGTGCTGGAGATTGTATCCCAGAACTTTTGGACAGTCTTTTGAACAGTCTTCTGAGTAATCTGTAGACCCTGCAAGTACTTAAGGAAGGAGTGGTTACTTACTGCAGCTTTTATCTCTTCTCTGAGTTTTGGTAGTGGGGGTGGGGGGGTCTTTCAAATATTATTTCAAAAGGCATAAATTTTTTTATAGGGGATACACCTTGCCTAAAGAGGGCTAGTGGGAGTAAGGTTGGTCAGTTTTCATCAGATTTAAAAACAATTTAGTCAGAGTTTCTTTTAAGGTCTGATTCATATGCTCTACCTGTCCTTAACCTTCAAATTAGTTTCTAATTAATATTGGGTTTCTTTCCTATTAGTTATGAGACTCTGGACACAAATGCAGGCCCAACACTAGAATGGGCAAGCTAAACCTGGAAAGAATTCAACACAGCAATTTCCTAACAACTGTCACTGTGATCCTACTTCCATAGGAAAAGCTTCTACTTATTTGTCAATTATTTTATTAAAATCTATTTCTAAATGTTTACTTGGGAAAGCCCTTTTCTCCCTGTTTTTCTTTTTTTTATAATTTCCTTTTTTTAAAAATTTGCTTAGTATTCACTTGGACACAAATTAAATGTTCAGATATTATGCCTTCTGTAATAGATTCTAAGTCTGGCTTCTTTAATTATTCCTTCCCTGTTGGAAAAATCTTTTCCTAATTGGTTTTGAATAAACCTTTAGTAACAAAGCTTTTAGTGAAGTTCCTAAAAACCCCACTAGTTTTGGGTAGCATTTTCCTACTTATCTGAATTCCGAATTCCTATGTTCTGATTTTGAGGCAGACTGAAAAAATATAAAATAAACAACAAAATTAAAACAACTAATGCTAATAGATACTACAGTGTCTGTAAAGTCATGGTGCACTTTTGACCATGTGACCGGTCAAAAGTACACCATGACTTTACGGACACACCGTATAACAAGTTTCTCAATACAATGAAGTGATCAAACCATATCAGACTATTAAGCAAAGTCTTAACTAATACAACAGGATTTAAAATAAAATTCTTAGTCTTAAATGTCTTTAACATGTTAATGTAATTTCCCTAAGTTCATGTTGACACTATTATTGCTTCATATCATTTGCAAATGTAACCTAATTCCCACTTCAGTTTGAGAACTGTCCTAAGGAGCAGGAGTCACACACACTCAGGAAAAGTCCACAAGGCACTAGAGTTGTGGTCACATTTCCACACTCTGCAGCTAGAGTCCAGGTCCTAATGACCACTGCTTCTAACTGGTAATAATTCAGGTTGACTGGAAAAGCTGTCTGCAGCACGTATGGAAATGGAGCTTTCGTTTTCTTTAAACTGGAAAGAACCCAGGGGGCTTTCCATGGGGCTCTGCAACTGTGGTGTGGTGAAGAGAACCCTGTGATATACTATGCTGGGTGGCAGAGGTAGATTTGTCTAAATTAGGAGCAGGTACCAGTCTAAAATAGGCATGGGGCATTGAGGCAAGAGGAATAAAGGAGACAGTATACATTAAACAAAACAGCAGAAAACAGGACTATCAATACCCACAATAGAGATTTTCGAGAGATGAATAAAACCCGAATACCTGTACTCACGCAAGGCATAGTAAATGGCCATTGTGTTTACAAGAAATGAAATCAGTTTACCTGCTACTTGGAAGAAATACCCTAGGCTCGATCATGGTGACATAAGATGGGGTCAACAGTCCTGGGCACCTTTAACCTTTAGTGGCAAGTCTCAGGAGGCTGGGCAAGGTCAGGTCACAGTTGGCTGCAGCAGGGCTGGAAGAGACTGAACCCTCCCTTAGAGGAGCGAGGGGCCAGCTTACCTTCTAGTGTCCCCTTTTTCCACAGCAAAGGCATGTCCCTGGAGGGGGCCAAGAAACCTGGCAGGCTTTATATTAATGACCTTCTTTTCCACTCTTGAAGCAGAGCCCTGATAGAATTCTTCAGGGTGCTGGAGCCTTTAAGGGCATATACCAAGAGCTGGTATTTTTCCTGATTTCTTTTGGGCTCTATTTGCTTTTCTGTTTCTTTTGGTCATTATAGACCTTGTTGGGCAGATAAAATATATTATGCTCACTTTGTTAAAGATGGCGCTGCCCACATGGAAGTTCGTTGATATTAATGTGTGTTCTGGAACAGGCTGTGGGCAGGCCAGGTCGTTATAGCCTAAGGCTTAGTTTAAGAGTAAGCTCTTCCCCACACCCTTGACGGATTGGATGATGTAGGGTGGTGCACTCTCCTGAGGAATCCCATTATGCCTCAGATGGGTGGCTTTGTATCAGAGACTTTCTTGTCTGTAGATTGGATTAAGGGTTTGGATTTTCTATGCTATAAACTGGGGCAGTCCGGGAGCTTGCTCTCTCTTGGTTCCTGAGTTCCTGAGGTTGGTATTAGAGAGGAGAGCAGATTAAGGCCATGTGGAGGAGAAGTAGCCAAGATGGCAGAGTGCTGAGGAAGAAGTCAGTTTGTTAAGAGTTTGTGCAGGAGGAGATGGGAAACAGAGGTGAATAAGTCTGGTGAGCTGGAAAGCTTTGATGCTAGGAAACTCGGATAAGTCAGTAGCTTTGTGAGCACTGAATGTGTGGGTTTTGGAGCCCAGTGTGTTTTTGCTTGCCCGCCGGATGCAAGCTAGAATTAAAGCTGATGGCTCACCAGTTCATGGCTCCTGTGTTTTATTACCGACTGTACGAATCTAATGGGAACCTGCATGGGTCAGGCAGCTGTGATCCCGGCCTTGACTACTGGCTTTACATTTGGCATAGTCTGTGGCAGGATTTGATACAGATCGGCATGGAGCCACCACCACCTTTGAGTGGTGGAGTAGAGGACTGGTTACTGTTTTGGTTTCCCATAGCTGTTTTTTGGGGGACTGTAGGCTGGCTGACTTTTACAGCCATGTGTGAGGAAACCGAGAGCTCTATGGAAGAGGCTGCCCAGGACCTGCAGGCGGAGCAGCGGAAGGAGATGGAGGAAATTTGGGAGAAACAAATGTCGACTTTGGAGCTGGAGGAAGCGCTGGAGGAGGAGGCTGACCAGGTTTGTGAGATTTACCTGGAAATGGAGCAGATGCTGGAGAAGGAATCACAGGTTCGTGAGTTGGAGATTGCCCTGGATGTTGTAGAGAGCCAGCAGCGGCCTGAGGCCGGGCCTGAGGCCGGGGCCGGAACTGAGGCCAGGACCGGGGCTGAGGCCAGGGTTGGAGCTGCAAGGCCTGCTGAGCAGAAGGCAGCGGTGGCCCGGAGATCAAGCCCAGCAGCAGGAGCTGGTGTTTTCAGTTCCTCTTTGGAGGATGAGGAGAATCAAGCTGGAGTTACAATCCGCAGTCTCCAGAAGGTGAGAGCCCAGCAGCAAGGAGTAGCTATGCTCCTGGTAGGTCTGCGATTTGGGGACATAGGGGTGGACGCCATCATGCTCCCCAGAGCAGAGATGGAAATTCTGACTGCCATGGCCATGTGCTCCTTTTTGGGACAGTGTGAGACTTGCCATGATGACAGGAATGAGGGGGGAGGCTAAAGCCCTATGTGTGTGGACTGATTTCCTGGACTATGACTGGATGGGCACAGGCTCCGTTGTTGAATGGACTTAGGGATTTTGAACAATGTAAAATACCCTGATGGGGGTGGGGATGGCTTTGCTGGAGGCACTCCTACCCCGGGAAGTAGTGCCTCCCATGGCTAGAGAAAAGGCCGAGGACATTTTGCTCTTTCGGCAAAGTGTTCAGAGACTGGTGAAATGTACCTTTGTAATTGTTGAAACTGTATGATTTGTCATGTTGTAATTTGTGTAATGTGCCTAATTTCCTGGTGCAGGGATGCCGGTGGTGTAGATTGTGGGTAGTAAAGTGAGCATAAGGGTGGATTGTTGGGCAGATAAAATATATTATGCTCACTTTGTTAAAGATGGCACTGCCCACATGGAAATTCATTGATATTAATGTGTGTTCTGGAACAGGCTGTGGGCAGGCCAGGTCGTTACAGCCTAAGGCTTAGTTTAAGAGTAAGCTCTTCCCCACACCCTTGACTGATTAGATGATGTAGGGTGGTGCACTCTCCTGAGGAATCCCATTAAGCCTCAGATGGGTGGCTTTGTATCAGAGACTTTCTTGTCTGTAGATTGGATTAAGGGTTTGGATTTTCTATGCTATAAACTGGGGCAGTCCGGGAGCTTGCTCTCTCTTGGTTCCTGAGTTCCTGAGGTTGGTATTAGAGAGGAGAGCAGATTAAGGCCATGTGGAGGAGAAGTAGCCAAGATGGCAGAGTGCTGAGGAAGAAGTCAGTTTGTTAAGAGTTTGTGCAGGAGGAGATGGGAAACAGAGGTGAATAAGTCTGGTGAGCTGGAAAGCTTTGATGCTAGGAAACTCGGATAAGTCAGTAGCTTTGTGAGCACCGAATGTGTGGGTTTTAGAGCCCAGTGTGTGTTTTTGCTTGCCCGCCGGGTGCAAGCTAGAATTAAAGCTGATGGCTCACCAGTTCGCGGCTCCTGTGTTTTATTACTGACTGTACAAATCTAATGGCAACCTGCATGGGTCAGGCAGCTGTGATCCCGGCCTTGACTACTGGCTTTACAGACCTTAAAAGCCATGCGCAGAAGATCTTGCTGAGGGGCTTGAGGGTCCGTATCTGTTTATATAAACTTTTGGAAAAAGACAAAAACAGAGTTATTAGCTGGATCAAATAAAAGAGGGTAGAAGTTTGCAAGAGAAACAGGTTTGGTGTCTCCTTAGGATTCCAGTCTCTCTGCTGCTGAATAACTCTGTATATTAGCATTTAAAGAGAATTTTTAAGGAAAGAGCATGATATTTAATATTGAACAATATTGTTGCAAAATGATAATAAGCCAAACATTACATAAAAAGACATTTTTAACAATTATTACATATTCCCTAATATTTAAACCAAGATTTCAATATCACAGGGCTATAAAACAGTAAATAAAAAGAATTAACAAAAGACCTTCGAAATAACATATACATTCCTAACGTGAAAAATACTTTTTACACAATAAGGGATCGTTGGTACAAAAAAGGAAGTCTTTGGATTTGGCAGGCTATTCATTTTTATATGCCTTATTATTAGTACAATTTTAGTACAGTTTACAAGAGGATTATAAACTATTACCCTAATGAACTATTGATTTACTGAGAAAAATAAGAAATGGTCAAAATGCATTCACTACTTTGTAACTACCCAGCTGGCAGAGAGATACTAACCCTCTTTTTGACCCACAGTACTTTACACTATTAAGTCAATATGAGGGTCAGGTTGCCTGGGATTCTTGGTGCCTAAGGGGAAGCAGGCTTTAGCAACTGGGAGAGGAGGCCTGCCGCTTTTATTTCCTGTAGTCATTAGCAAGACAATGGTTCCTCCCAAGCAGAAATTTTAATCCAATCTACCACTTGCAACTAACTGCCTCCCTTTGAGCAGCTAATTAATTTTAAAAATTACAAATTTCACCAAATTACTTTTCCAATAGTGAACTGCTCTAGCCTACATGAGGTTTTAATTTTCCCGGGGACACAGCAATCCTGCAATTCCTTGAGAATTTTCTTTTATAATTTTCTGCTATTATGGCTAAAGTAGTGGGTCTCCCCCATGAATCCCATGCCACACGAAAGAACGGAGAAACTTGGAGGGGACCTAACACCCGCTGCAGCCTCAATGGGAGAGAGTCGAAATCCTTCTATAACACTGGGGAACAAAATTTTTGTTGCATCGACAAAAACACTTGTTCTTACCTAATTCAAGTGTGCTGATTTCAAATCTGACATTAGTTTTTAGTTTTTCTCTGTAAGCTACACTTTTTTTGCGATTCAAGATTTTTGGTTTTCATCTTATTGTAAAATTTTCAACATTTAGTTTAACATAATGAAGTAGAATGTCATCTTGGGCATCATCTTGGTAAAAATATAATAATTTACATAATGCAGTAAATACACTAATACACTAAAAGATATGATTGCATCAGAATTTGTCTACAATTTCAAAATGGAAAATATTAAAACACTTATTTTAATCATAAAATTTGCACAAAACTTATTTAAATACTATTCAGGCAAAAATTTGCGTTTGTAGCTCTTGCATTTGTGTACTTGTTGAGGACAATCTCGTTTGATGCTCCAGCAGTAGTCTGCTCATCACTAACAGCTCCAAGATTTTCAGGAAACTTATCAAGGTGGCTGTTCAGGAAGTGAATCTTAATGCTCATTGTCCGGTAGTTGCCTCTGGGTTGGGTAGTGAAACCCTCCCTTGCCCTGAGCTGTCCGGCAGTTGTTAATCTTACTCAAACCGTCTGGCAGTTGTTAATCTTGCTCAAACCGCACACACCCAAATTCTCGAAACTGTCTGTCCCCAAGGCTGTTCCATGAACTGCACGCCCCACCAAACCGGTCAACCGTTACCATCCTCCCCCCTCTGCAGATATAAAAAACCCAGAAACCCTCCCCGGGGGCGCCTTCACAGACTCACATCCGAGGGTCAGTGAACTCGCCCGGAGCCCTCCCAATAAAGCCTGACTTTTGCTCATTTGGCTGTTTCGGCTCTTCATTCGTTCATCAGCGGCACCCGGCAATCTTTCACTCATGTTACATCCAATGTCATGGAAAGCCAACAGCATCCTTTGAACCAGAAGTTCATAGTTTTCTGGGGTTTTTTTGTTGCCAAGGAAGTTCTTTGTAACTGCCACAAAACACTGCAATGCTACTTTCTCCTCCTTATTCATCTTTCTGGCAAATTCTTCATCACATATGATGATTTGAATTTGAGGTCCATCGAATATACCTGCTTTTATCTTCTTGAAATACAAGGCAGGAAAAGCAGGAATGGTATGTTGAAAGCATTCACTTTCTCTATTCAAAGCCTGAACAAATTGATCCATTAAGCCAAGTTTATGTGAAGTGGGGGAGAAATGATCCTGTCTCAATTAACTACAGGTTCATTCACAATATTTTGCATCCCTACTTTCAGAGCTTCACGTTTCGGCCACTCCTTCTGTGTCCAGTATTTCTCCCGAACTCAACTGTCCCACAAACACAGAAAGCAAGGACACTTCGTGAAACCTCTCTGTTGTCCTAGCATAAAATTAACCATTTTAAGATTCACGCAAATGATCCAGTTATGCTCTTCATACTTCAGAAAGTCGAGGACAATTTTTATGTCATTATCATCTTATTGCAGATGAGTTGAACAACCAATTGGAATCGCTGCATAAACATTACTGTTGTGTAGGAGAACACATTTCAGACTCAGTTTAGAGCTGTCAAGAAATAGCTGCCATTCTATTAGACTATAAGTGGTAATACCTAGCTGGCTCAGAAGACTATTGATATTATGATAGTAAACAAAGTGTTTGTCTTTGGATAGAAAGTTCACAAAAATTTGTCCATGCTTTCTGAAATGGGGTACTTTAGCTGGCTGATGAAGTACATTCTTTTCTTGAAGCCTGGAGGCTAAGAACTCAGCTGCTTTCTTTGATAGGCCCAAATCTCTTACTAAGTCATTCAATTTGGGTTGGCTAAACTGCTGAGGGGTTAATAAATGCTTGGCATCAGAAGAAGACCTTTCAGATTCTGCAACCATTTCCTCATGCATCTTATCAAAATATACTTGATCACCATGTTCACTTTCTTTGTCCTTAGAAGAAATAAAACCATTGAAAACTGAAACCAGGAGTGTCTCAGAGTGTGGGATAGGTTGTATTGCTGAAGGAATATTAGGGTATGTGATCAAATGCTGTTTTTTCTTGCCAATAAACTTTGTATGGATCAGACAGAAATAACAGTCACTGCTGTAATCTTCAGGTTCACACCAAACCATGGGGATACCAAAAGGCATTCCTTTGCATTTTCCTTTTGTCCAGTCATGAAGCATTTCCTCACAATATGACACACAATATGAGGAGCCCAATTCTTGTCTTGATCAACAAGAGAAACTTGAAAATAGGCAATATATGCACGTGTCACAAATGATGAAATATTGTGCCTTTGACGTTAAAGTGTGTAACAGCCACATATATAACAGAAGATGTCAGGACTATTCTTACATTTAAGCCTACTTGAAGAAGCCATGATTCAATCTTAAAACAAAATAAGAGGGTTTTTTTTTCAGATAATAATTTTTTACATTTAAAAACAACTACAATTATGTAAAAGTGATGTTTGTAAAACATTAATTGCTTTGTGGTTATGTTCAATCCAAGAATTATTGCCCTTTAATTCCAATTTAAAAACCAATGCATGCCATTAACTGTAACAAAAAGAAATTAACATTGCATGAAAACTAGAGCATGCACCAAAAAACAGATTTTAGATTTGGAATCAGTGATGCAGAAATATATAGAAAAAATTCTAAAACCTCATACAACAGAAAATGAAAAAGAAATTGTTCCCCAGTATAATTTTTTACACCAGTAGGGGCAACAAGCCACCATCACTAACCCATGGAGGGCCTACACAACCCCAATGTCCTAGGGCAGGGAAGGGAAGAGGCAGCCGGAGGGCCTATCTCTGATAATTCTATTCTTATAATTCTATTATTCATGATTCCATCACTCATTCTACAGTTCAATTTATTTCAAGAAACTGATACCAGCAAGGTCCACACCTGTGGTTTGTTAATTTCTAAACCTTTTTACCTGGCTCTGTTTCCTTTTATTTTTTTAATATTTTTCTAAAGCAAAGTTCTAATCTTTAATACTATTCCTACTCTGTATTTTCCAAATGGGCAAAACTTCTTTTGGTCAGTAGGTAGATATCTGAAACTAGTTTCTATTTTATACTTCCTTCAGTCACCTCACTCACCCTTACTCTAGCACTCTTCCCCCGCTGCTCCGTCTACAGCACATCCTGACCCTGCTTTTCTCTCACCCAAACCGCTTACTTGCCAGCCCTTCCCCCCAGAGACTGGAGAAACACTTCCTTCGGCTGCTTGTAATATGGGACATTTATTTTTCCTGTGTCCTTCTTCCTTACAATATGCACATCGATTCTTTTCTAACATAGTTCTAATTCTTTTTCTTGAATTGCTTCCTTCTTTATTTCGCTTCCCTACGGGCCCTTTGCCCTTACAAGAGTTCGTTTGGTGAAGTGCTGTTACTATTGCTTTATTTATTCTTTTTTCTTGATGAACAAAGACAAACCTCAATAGACAAGGGAAGTGTTCCCCCAAGTGGCCTCTCAGGTGTGTAGACCAGATATTTCCACTAGCACACCAATTACTCAGGAGTTTCAGACAGAAACAATAAAAACAAAGACTGAGATCTTGACCAACACAGAGGTGTCCCTGGAAGTCCTGAGATGGAACTGACCAGCTCAGTATCAACTCAGTCCCTACTCAGGTCTCTTCCCGAGAGCACCCCAAATGTGGCACCACCAAATGTCCCCACTCAGGTCTTTCTCTGAGAACACTAGATGCCTCCAGAAGTTCGGGGTCTCAACTCAGTCCCCATTAATTGTATTCCTAGAGCATGAACAAATGTGCAAACAAAAATAGACGTCTCCGAAAGCCCGGGGAAGAACTGGTCAACTCAGTTCCCACTAATGGTCTTCCTAGAGCACGATTAAATATGCAAACACAAATGGACACCTCTGGAAGCCCACTCTCCAGAGTACAACCAGATGCGTCCCAGAAAACCCTAAGGCAGGACCCAAAACTCTCCACCGATGTCTCGGTCTTGGAGAGCCCACTTAGAGAGTGCGACCACATCCGGTCCTCTATGCGGTAGACCCTGACAGACAGACTAGTCCCAAATCAGTAAAGCAGAAGATTTGTCCTACCTACACATCTCTGGAGTCCCAAATTAGTAAAGCAAAAGATTTGCTTTACCTACATATCTCCAGAGTCACAAATCAGCAAAACAAAAGATCTACCTCACGTACTTATCTCCGGAGTCATGAACAACAAAGCCAAAGATCTGCCCTACCTATATCCTAGTCCCAAACAGATTGACCAGTACTAGTCCCAAACAAAATTCAGTAAAGTAAGAGTTGCTTTACCTACTGTAAAGCCAGTAGCCATGGCCACCATCACAGCCACTAGGCCCATGCGGGTTCACATTAGATTCAGACAGATGGTAATGAAACAACAGAGCCAAGAACTGGTGGACCATTAGCTTTAATCCTAGCTTGTACCCAGCAGGCAAGTAAAAACACACACTGGGCTCCAAAACCCACTCATTCAGTGCTCACAAAGCTACTGACTTATCCAAGTTTCCTAGAATCAAAAGTTTTTAGCTCACCAGTCTTATTCACCTCTGTTCCCCATCTCCTTCTCTCTGCACAAACTGGCTTCTCCCTCAGCACTCCACCATCTTGGCTGCTTTTCCTGGCCTCCTTCACATGACCTTTCTCTGCTCTCCTCTCTAATGCTAATTTTAGGAACCAAGAGAAAGCAAGCTCCTGGTCTGCTCCACTTTATAGTATAGAAACCCAAACCTTTAATCCAATCTACAAACAAGGAAGTCTCTGATACAAAGTCACTTATCTGAGACATAATGGGGTTCCTCATGAGAATGCACCACCCTACATCAAAAAGGGTGGGAAAGGTTTAGTCCTAAAACTAAGCCTTAGGCTATAATGATCCTGCCTGCTTACAGCCTGTCCCCAACACACATTAATATAATCACGCCCATCCCAAGCAATAAGGGCAACCAATATTATCACCTGGGCAATGGGCCTCCATGTGGGCAGTGCCATTTTTAACAAAGTGAGCATAATATATTTTATCTGCCCAACACCTACCTCCTTGATTTCTCTGCCGAATTGTCCAAATCATCAAATTTGGGAACCAGGGGGCATCTGCCAAAGAACTGTCCAAACCCTACAGGAAGACGGGAACCCTTGAACATCTCAAGTGGCGCCTCTCCTCGAGATTTTGGTGGGGTCGAACAGCTCCCCAGAGAGACTGTCTGATTCAGGGTGTCTCTTCCCAGTGATGCGAAACACTGGAGACCCGCATTGGGTGCCAAATGTTGTAAAGTATTTGTACCTCAGTTCCACAATGTAAGGCCAGTGGCCAAGGCCACCATCACAGCAGCCTGACTCATGCAGGTTGGCATTAGATTCGAACAGTCGGTAATGAAACAATGGAGCCAAAAACTGGTGAGCCATCAGCTTTAATTCTAGCTTGCACCCGGCAGGCAAGCAAAAACACACACTGGGCTCCAAAACCCACACATTCAGTGCTCACAAAGCTACTGACTTATCCGAGTTTCTTAGAATCAAAGGTTTCTAGCTCACCAGACTTATTCACCTCTGTTTCCCATCTCCTCCTGCACAAACTCTTAACAAACTGGCTTCTTCCTCAGCACTCTGCCATCTCGGCTGCTTCTCCTGGCCTTCACGTGGCCTTACTCTGCTCTCCTCTCTAATACTAATCTCAGGAACCCAGGAACCGAGAGAGAGCAAGCTCCCGGACTGCCCCAGTATATAGCATAGAAAATCCAAACCCTTAATCCAATCTACAGACAAGAAAGTCTCTGATACAAAGCCACCCATCTGAGGCATAATGGGATTCCTCAGGAGTGCACCACCCTACATCATCCAAAAAGTCAAGGGTGTGGGGAAGAGCTTACTTTTAAACTAAGCCTTAGGCTATAATGACCCGGCCGGCCCACAGCCTGTTCCAGAACACACATTAATATCAACAAACTTTCATGTGGGCAGCACCATCTTTAACAAAGTGAGCATAATATATTTTATCTGCCCAACACACAGGTTCATATAGAGACACCAAGTCCAGATGAATTTTGAAGGGTTTTATTAAAGGAGGAGATTTATTTAATATGCCAGCCGCATATGGCTTACACGAGGCATTTGCAGACTCAAATCATGTGCGCCAAATACATTTCAGAGTCTGATTATATACCCTTGATCACATACAGGCTGGGGGGGCGGGGGGAGCATGACATCATGGCACAAGTTTATAACATTTGTTTAGAGAATCCATAGAGACATGAAAACTTTCAAGGTAATACAATCAAAGATATTTACAAATCTTTTAGTATCTATCTCCCTTCCTTTGACTAGAGGTATGTTACTCTCTGGATTCCAGGAAGGGAGGAGGAACTATAATGTAGGGTGGTATGTAAATTCTGTCTCTTATTGAAAGAGAAGAAGTTCCTCAGTTAACCTTTATTTTAGATTTAAAACTAAGTGACCCATTATCCTTGCAAGACAGAAACTTCTACATTCTTCTCCCTCTCCTCCCCAAAGGAAGGACAGGACAGAAAAGCCTGACCTTTCCTCCCAGAATATCAATATTAATTTTGCAGCTTTTTGGTACCTTACTACACCACCTGCAGGGCTGCTGCTTCAGCTTCCCTGCTCATCCTCCAAGGGCTAGAGTGGCACCATGGGCTCCAGAGGCAGAGCCCTGAGCTATGGGGCATTTTGCTAGAAGTAGGGAAAAGAATCTCTTGCCACTTTGTGTCACCTGTTTTCACTGGTTTTGGAAGCTGGTCACTGGTGCCCTCAGTATTGGAGAATTCTCGTGAAAGATTTAAAAGCACTCCTCCAGCTTTTATGTGCAGCTCCTCTGCTCCTGCAAAGAAAGTAAGGATCAGAGGAAGCGTTTCATCGGGATGTATAAAACCTGACCAGGTGGTGGTGCAGTGGATAGAGCATCATACTGGAACACAGAGGACCCAGGTTCAAAACCCCAAGGTCGCCAGCTTGAGCACAGGCTCATCTGACTTGAGCAGGGGCTCACCAGCTTGAGCGCGGGGTTGCTTGCTTGAGTGTGGGATCATAGACATGACCCCATGGTCACTGGCTTGAGCCCTGTAAAGCCAGTACCCAAGGCCACTGTTGGGCAGATAAAATATATAATGCTCACTTTGTTAAAGATGGCGCTGCCCACATGGAAGTTCGTTGATATTAATGTGTGTTCTGGAACAGGCTGTGGGCAGGCCGGGTCGTTATAGCCTAAGGCTTAGTTTAAGAGTAAGCTCTTCCCCACTGTAAAGCCAGTAGTCGCTGCCACAATCACAGCCGCCCGACCCATGCAGGTTCGCATTAGATTCGAACAGTCGGTAATGAAACACAGGAGCCACGAACTGGTGAGCCATCAGCTTTAATTCTAGCTTGCACTCAGCGGGCAAGCAAAAACACACACTGGGCTCCAAAACCCACACATTCAGTGCTCACAAAGCTACTGACTTATCCGAGTTTCCTAGAATCAAAGGTTTCTAGCTCACCAGACTTATTCACCTCTGTTTCCCATCTCCTCCAGCTCAGACTCTTAACAAACTGGCTTCTTCCTCAGCACTCTGCCATCTCGGCTGCTTCTCCTGGCCTTCACGTGGCCTTACTCCGCTCTCCTCTCTAATACTAATCTCAGGAACCCAGGAACTGAGAGAGAGATCAAGCTCCTGGTCTGCCCCCATTTATAGCATAGAAAATCCAAACCTTTAATCTAATCTACAAACAAGGAAGTCTCTGATACAAAGCCACCCATCTGAGGCATAATGGGATTCCTCAGGAGAGTGCACCACCCTACATTATCCAATCAGTCAAGGTTGTGGGGAAGAGCTTACTCTTAAAACTAAGCCTTAGGCTATAATGACCCGGCCTGCCCACAGCCTGTTCCAGAACACACATTAATATCAACAAACTTCCATGTGGGCAGCGCCATCTTTAACAAAGTGAGCATAATATATTTTATCTGCCCAACACCCACACCCTTGACTGATTGGATGATGTAGGGTGGTGCTTAGTTCCTGAGGTAGAAGAGAGGAGAGCAGATTAAGGCCACGTGAAGGCCAGGAGAAGCAGTCAAGATGGCTGAATGCTGAGGGAGAAGCCAGTTTGTTAAGAGTTTGTGCTGGAGGAGATGGGGAACAGAGGTTGTTGGGCAGATAAAATATATTATGCTCACTTTGTTAAAGATGGTGCTGCCCAATGGAAGCCAGTCACCCAGGTGATATTATTTGCCCTTATGCTTGTGATGGCTGTGGGGGAAAAGTTGTACTGTGGGCAGGCTGGGTTGTTATAGCCTAAGGCTTAGTTTAAGAGTAAGCTCTCCTCCACACCCTTGATTTATTGGATGATGTAGGGTGGTGCACTCTCCTGAGGAATTCCATTATGCCTCAGATGGGTGGCTTTGTATCAGAGACTTTCTTGTATGTATAATTGGATTAAAGGTTTGGATTTTCTAGGCTATAAACTGGGGCAGTCTGGGAGCTTGCTCTCTCTCTTGGTTCCTGAGGTATTAGAAAGGAGGGCAGAGTAAGGCCACATGGAGGAGAGGAGGCAGCCAAGATGGCGGAGTGCTGAGGAAGAAGCCAGTTTGTTAAGAGTTTGTGCAGGAGGAGATGGGAAACAGAGGTGAATAAGTCTGGTGAGCTAGAAACCTTTGATTCTAAGAAACTCGGATAAGTCAGTAGCTTTGTGAGCACTGAATGTGTGGGTTTTGGAGCCCAGTGCGTGTTTTTGCTTGCCTGCCGGGTGCAAGCTGGAATTAAAGCTGATGGCTCACCAGTTCGTGGCTCCATTGTTTTATTACCGACTGTTCAAATCTAATGTGAACCTGCGTGGGTCGGGCTGCTGTGATGGCGGCCTCGACTACTGGCTTTACAGAGGTGAATAAGTCTGGTGAGCTAGAAAGCTTTGATGCTAGGAAACTCGGATAAGTCAGTAGCTTTGTGAGCACTGAATGTGTGGGTTTTGGAGCCCAGTGTGTGTTTTTGCTTGCCTGCCAGGTGCAAGCTAGAATTAAAGCTGATGGCTCACCAGTTTTTGGCTCCGTTGTTTCATTACCGACTATTCGAATCAAAGGCGAACCTGCACGGGTCAGGCGGCTGTGATGGCGGCCTCGACTACTGGCTTTACAGCCACCATCACAACTACCTGGCCAGTGCACCACCCCACATCATCCAATCAGTCAAGTGGGGAAAAGGTTACTCTTAAAACTAAGCCTTGCCTGACCAGACGGTGGCACAGTGGATAGAGCGTTGGACTGGGATGCGGAAGACCCAGGTTCGAGAACCTGAGCTCGCCAGCTTGAGCGCAGGCCCATCTGGCTTGAGCAAAGGCTCGCCAGCTTGGACCCAAGGTCGCTGGCTCCAGCAAGGGGTTGCTCGGTCCGCTGAAGGCCCGCGGTCAAGGCACAGGTGAGAAAGCAATCAATGAACAACTAAGGCATCGCAATGGCAATGAAAAAGTAATGATTGATGCTTCTCATTTCTCTCCATTCCTGTCTGTCTGTCCGTATCTATATCCCTCTCTCTGACTCTCTCTCTGACCCTGTTAAAAGAAAACAAAACAAAAAAAAACTAAGCCTTAGGCTATACTAAGGTGGCCAGATTTTAAAATTCATAAAGCGAGACACCATTGATGGGGGCGGGGGGGTGTCTTGATTAAAAATTTGGTCTATATGGAGCAAAAAAATTTTTCATAGAATGCAAAAATAGTATTGTAATATATTTTTTGAAATTTCAACATAAGTACAATTTACAAATATAATGCATTAAAAATTATGTATAGTATTATTTTATTCTTTGGCATATTTCTCATTTGAGTGAATTTTTTTTAGTAGAATGCTGTCATTGTTTAAAAGGTCATGAAATTTTTCACAAGAATTTGTTAAATTATTTTTCACACATAAAATGGCTTTCAAAGTCTCAACACTTAATTGTGATTTTTCTCATGTCCACACTTTATTTACCGTAGAAAAAATGCGTTCAGTCACAGCATTAGTTCCTGGTAAAGATAGCACATATTCCCTGCAGAGCCCAGAGCCGCACACTGGCATCCTGGATGCTGGTCTATGAGTAGTTAGGGGACTTGACAGCCACACCCCCAGCAGGGACATCCCACCTGAAGTTCTTTGTTTCGGGGCCCCACATGGGGCAGCCAGCTCTTATGGCAGTGCGGGTGCTTCCAGATCGAGGCGGGGTCTCCCGCCGAAAACCATATATTCCCTTCCCATTCTCCCGCCATTCCCTAGCTTTTTGTGAATTCTTTCCAAAAATCGGAACTTTTTTAAAACGCCGTGGGACGCAGGACAAATTGTTAAAAATTGGGACTGTCCCGTCAAAAGTGGGATGTCTGGTCACCTTAGGCTATACGGACCGGACCTGCCCACAGCCTGTCCCCCAACACACATTAATATCAACGAACTTGCAAGTGGGCAGCGCCATCTTTAACAAAGTGAGCATAATGAATTTTATCTGCCCAACAAATAGTGAAAACTCCAAAGCAACCATAAAGTCCACTAATAGAGGGAGTGTAGTATGGCTAAACAATCGTATGATTTTGGTATGTATATGTGAATGACTGAATGCATGTGTGTGTGTGTGTGAAAGAGAGAGAGAGAGAGATAAGAAAAGAAAAGGTGTTTGAAAGGGTGTCAGAAAAATAGTTTGGTTCTTTTACCTTATTCAAAACTTTAAATTCCAAAATTTTATTAGACTCAGAATCTATGTGACTAAAAGGAAACCTTTTCTCCCTATTAGTATTTCTTCCTTCTGCTTATGTAGTCTTAGTCCCCTTCCAGTAACCAAGGGAGAAGGTAAAGGAAAATATACACAGGACTGGAGGTTGCAGTACCCAACCTTGACTTCGCACTACCACCCCAAGGAGGCAGTATCAGAAAAGCAAGGGTGAATGTACAGGGGAGGAGCTCCAGGTCAGTGAACTTGCCAGAGCCCAGCCTGCTCATCCTCCTCTCTAAGGGTTCTGTTTTACACAGCTGGTGGACTGCACTCCACAAACTTTTGTTATTCCATGCCAGATTCCAATCTGCTTAGCATCTAACCCAGTGGTTCTTAACCTGGGTTCTATCGAACCCTAGGGGTTCGATGAGTTGGTCTCAGGGGTTCGGAGAAGCCTCTGCAGCGGAGGTAAAGACACACTTGTGTAAAGTCGTAATGACACGCCCCGCTTGGCCATCACTTGCTGCAGAGGATCACGTTACTTTGCTTGGCCAACCAGTGCTGCGGGGAATTTAGTGCGCGCAGTAGTCAATGGCTGTTGTAGTTGTACGTCGTGTGGTTTCTTTCTTAATATTTTAATCCATAATAATTATGTCGAGCAAAAAAAAAAGTGGTCAGACAAATATATACAACATGGATTCACATGTATCACGGAACGGGATGGGAGTCAGCGTCCTATCTGCATAATATGCAATGCCAAGTTGAGCAACTCTAGTCTCGCACCGGCAAAACTAAATTTGGAAAAAAATCATATTTTATTTATCACTAAAGAAGGGTTCGGTGAATGCGCATATGAAACTGGTGGGTTCGGTACCTCAAAAAAGGTTAAGAACCATTGATCTAACCTCTTCTTAAAACAAAGATACAAACATTTCCTGTGAACAACTTCACAGAACCAAAACAAAAACATAGACTGATTTTTGAGAGCTGATTGCAAAAGGAGTACTTTGATTTGGTATTTAATGTCTTGCATATTTCAGATAGGTAGATAGGACAAAAGGCACTACTAAAATTCATCATGGGAATATTCCACTATGACTATTATGCAGCCATTAAAAGCAATAATGTAGAGAGATATGTGATGGCACAGCAAATATATTATCTCAGGGTGTGTGTGGGTGTGTGTGTGTGCATGTGCACATGCGTGCGTGCATGTGTTTATGCATAGAGAAGTATATAAAAAGATGGTTGTCTGAGTGATAGGATTACTGCTGAATATTTATTTTGTTGTATGTTTCTATATCACTTAAATGTCTTTGTAATGATCATGAATGCTTTGCACAATTTTAAAAAATAGTTATTTTTACCACTGGGAAAATAACTTTTTTTTAATAAAATGTGTCCCTATAAGTCTGAGCAGCTCAATTTCTTTACTTTAAGAAGTATGAAATGTACATTTGTAACTTTAGCTTTCACTGGGACTTTTAGGATGCTTAATTCCCATTCATGGATATCCAGCAGGATTCTTTTACACCAGCCTCCAAAATGGGACAGTAATTCTTACGGTTCCTCTCCTCATCGAGCCTTCCTCTTCTAGGAAAACTGACCTCTCGGTTTGTTGAGATTTTTAGTACCAGCTAGTCTCAGGGTCACGTTTCTTTGCTGGGCGGACTAAACATATCAACATCACGCTGTTTGGCATTTATTGTCCCTCATTGTTCTCCTGAACCTGTTCATACCTGTCAGAGTGCAGTGGGTCTTCATGATCCAGTTTCAGCTTCTCCACCTGCAATTTGTTGGGAAAGCCAGGCTCGTCGTGGGAGATGGGAGACACTACCACCTTCTTCAGGTTAGCTGATTACCTGTCTCTCTGCACGAAATTCTAAATCAACAATCACTCCACCAAAACACAAGAAGAACTCGCTGAAACTGCTCTCTTGTCATAAAACTGCCCTTCAGCTATAATTACTATAATGATCTTGACAATTTCTACTATCCATTGCTCTTGGCTAGTCTTATGATCACTAATATAACCATCATTAGCTAAATACTTCTAACTCCTTCCTACCAGGCATAGTCCTTTGAGCACTTCATACTCAAGAAGTCAGTCTCTAGTTAGTCTACCCATGAATATCTACCTCCACCTTCCGCTACCCCGGGGACATTTAATGGGTTAATTCACATAAAGCACATACAGTTGTGCAGCTGGGACATAGGAATCCTCAAAACATCATCTGCTACTACTAGTATCATTATTACTATTGTTGTTGTCGTTATGCCATACCCACATAATTTAAAACCCATATTTGTTGTGTTACTTCTGTGGTTTCTCCCAGCTCTCCACTCCCTCCACCCTTCTCTGCATGACAAACCCCCAGACTGCGTTTCATCTCACAGCCACGGGGTGGCACCAGCACTTTGTAAACGCTCATCTGAAACCACGGGTTGTTAATCAATTTGGGCGGGGATTCTGATATGGCCCTCCTGTCTAAGAGCCAGGCGTAGACAGAGGTTCTTTCCACCCGCTGCTGACAGGTTTCCTTGTGTTTGTTCACATGGAGGTTTACTGGCATTGAATTTTGTGTAAAATACCCCTGCTGTAGCCTCTGTCTTTCTCATTAATTATTCTAAGAAGATAAAACAAGACTAAGAGACAACTTGAAAATAATAATGGTTATTTATTGAGCACCTACTAGGTGCAAGCAGCGTCCCTGCCCTCTTGGAGCTTACAGCAGGCTGAGGTCAACTCTGAAGATGAAGTGAGAGAAGGGGTAGAAGCCTGTGCAGATTCCCCTGTAGAGTTTAGGAGTTGGGTCAGGTCTGATGGCAGCCCACACACAGACAGCCAAAGACATGAGGCTGGGCCAGGTCGTCTGAAGGAAGCCAGCTCTCCTCAGGCTTGATTTCAGGTATGAGGTGGACATTCTGCAGATGCCAAGATGTGTCAATGTATGTGTGTTTCACTTGGCCATCCAGGCATCTACCATTCATATGGAAATGGATTAAAACCTTGACTGTATCTTTTCCTTGGTTATGTCATTATCCTCCTCTTAAAGAAGAGGATAGTAATGCTTTCTTCACAGAACTGATGGGGGATTACCTGAGGTAAAGGCTTTGCACTGGGCCAGGCACACGGTAGTTGGTAGTTATCTTCACTATTGTAACAATAAAGTTAACACAAAGCCATTATGTACCAAACATGAGCCAGGTACGATACTTGACTCTGAACACAACACAAAACTTGATCTGACACAATCCTTGCCCTAAAAGGAGCTTCTAATCCAATAGCGGAGCAAATGATATGTCAAATAATAATCACACAAGGCTTGGAATCATGTCCCAAGAGAGGAACTACAAGTCCTAAGAGAATCCAAGGTAGAAGTTGCTGTGAATATAGGAAAAAGAATTAGCCTAAACACAGGTATGGGTTGGAGGTGTTGGTGGTGGTGAGAACAAAAATGGCACCAGGTGCCTGACCTGTGGTGGTACAGTGGATAAAGTGTCAGAATGCTGAGGTTGCTTGTTCAAACCCTTGGGCTTGCCTGGTCAAAGCACATATGAGAAGTAACTATGAGTTGATGCTTCCCACTCTTCTCTCTCTCCTTCTCTCTCTCTCTCTCCCCCCTCTCTGTAAAAATCAGTAATAAAAAGAGGGGTGGGGAGAAAATGGCACCAGCTATTAGACCGATGGAGTCAGACTAGACCTTGGTTAAGCAACCTCAGGACTTGAGTTCCTGCTAGGAAAGAATTCAGAGTCAAGATTCAAATTATAAGAGAAAGTTTATTTAGAAAGTCACAGAGGTATAAGAAATGGGCTCAGGAAACAAATTGCAGGGGCAAAAGAAGGGCCTTTGGAGCTTAAGAGAAAGAGAGGCAAGGAAAACGTACTTGGGATGGGGGAGAAGGGGAGAAGAGGAGAGGGGAAAGATTAGGTATGTTCCTGGGAGGCAGAGCACACTGGCTTCTCCCACCTAAGGATTTTTAAGGGTGGAGATTTTAGGGGAGGTCTCAGGGGAGGACCCCAATAGAATATCCATGAACTCTCCTGGTGTATCCTTGCAGGATCATGGTCTCCACTGATTAGATGGTGTCAAGGTAGGGGTTGTTAGTCAATGCAGCTGGTCCGGAGATCAGCCCTGGAGTTGCTTTCTGGTTTTGCTACCTTTCTGAGCCTGGAGCTGAAGCACAATTAGGTCTGGCCTATTGTCCTTACTCTGGTCTTGTCTGTCTAACTGCCTACCACAGAGGAGAAGAGGTCAGATGCATGGATCCAAGACAGTTTGGAAGTAAGACAACCCCATGGCCCAGGGTTCCACTTCCTGGGTATATCGGAACTCAGCCTACAGACAGGCTGGAGGGTCCATGCAATACCCTCAGGAGAGCTTTCTTCTTCTCCACAGCTTGCAGTAGCTGGCAGACTGGGCCATAAAGGTGCCTCCCTGAGGTTTCAGACTTCCAATGAAGAAACGAATGGTGGGATCTGTTCAGAGAGCTTTTCAACGCGCCTGGAGAAAGACTGAACACCCATTTCATGTCCTGGAGCCTCCTGCATTCCATGGCCACATCTGAGGACAGACTCAGCAAGACACATCTGTGACACAGTTTCCTTATGGTTCCATTATAGCCCAGAGCTGGAAGTGTCAGTGAAGGCTTCACAAGGGGTGGTACTGAACTGGGCCATGGTGGGTTTGGAGTAAGATGCTCCAGGAATGGCAAAGTGTAAAGCAAGACAGAGGCAGAAGTTGGAATGCACAGGCCATGTCTAGACATGTCAAATAAGCCTAATTGGCTGGAGCAGAGGACACCTGTGCCAAGGACAAAGGCCCCATTTCTAAGTGCTTCAAAGAGTACTTATAGGGCACCAGGTCTGGGCTAAAATTAGAATGCATTATCTCTTTAAATTCTCACTCCTGTGATCTCTTTTTCTTTAATATGTGCTTAGTAGGATGAGTGACTATCTAAGGTTATGGAGATAAAGCCAGTTAAAACTGGAATTCAACCCTGACCCCAAGTTCAATCTTAAGTCATTATGCAATGTTAGCTTCCACTGATATATGACTGGAAAAGTACATTATGATTGTGTTAGAAAGGACTTTGCACACCTAGCAAAAAGTATGGCATTCAGTGGCACTAAAGTTTTACAGTGAGAACAGTTTGCAGGCCTCCAAGCTTGTAGTGAAGTCTTAAGCCTGAGCAGACAGGTGCATGCAATCTAAAACCAACAACTAACCCAACTTGGAGCAAGAAAAACTCTGATTTGAGATAGTGCAATGTCTGCTGGGAGTGTGACAGGGCACAGGGAACGACTTCCCAGTTGCTGACTATGCTCACTCTGCCATATTTTGGCAAAACTCTGGGTTTCTGTTATCTTCAGGACCCAAGATGACACTTGACTTGTTTCCGTAGTCATAGATATTGTGCCCAGTAAAAATGAGCAGCCCAGGAGGCTGCTGAAGGTATGACAAGAGGAGAGTGAGGCTGATGAGACTAGACCTCACAGGGTCCCTCTCAAATGCCTTGGCTTTGCTCAGGAGCACCCCAGGGCCATGGGCCACTCCTTTCCCTGAGAAAGGAGGAGGAAGGAAAACTCACTAAACTGCTGGAGCACGGGAAACATCCACTGTGAGTCAGGTCACCCTTAAGGAATGGATGGTGACTTTGGACAGATCTCTGTAGGACAAACCAGGTGATCCTAAAGAGCCTTTAGGGTTTTGTGTTGTTGCTGTTTTAACTTTTTATTGTGGTAAAAATGCAAAACATAAAATTTATCATCTTAATCATTTTTAAGTGTACATCCCAGTAGTACTAAGAACATTCATATTGGTGTGCAACAGATCTCCAGAACATTTTTTATCTTGCAAAACTGAAACTTCATGGCCTGACCAGGTGGTGGCGCAGTGGATAGAGCGTTGGACTGGGATGCAGAAGACCCAGGTTCGAGACCCCGAGGTCGCCAGCTTGAGCACGGGCCCATCTGGCTTGAGCAAAAGCTCGCCAGCTTGGACCCAAGGTCGCTGGCTCCAGCAAGGGGTCGCTCGGTCTGCTGAAGGCCCGCGGTCAAGGCACATGTGAGAAAGCAATCAATGAACTAAGGTGTTGCAACGGCAATGAAAACCTAATGATTGATGCTTCTCACCTCTCTCCGTTCCTGTCTGTCTGTCCCTATCTATCCCTCTCTCTGACTCTCTCTCTGTCCCTGTAAAAAAAAAAACAAAAAAAACCCCTGAAACTTCATGCCCATTAAACAGTAACTCCTCCACGTCCACCCCTCACCCTCTGGAAAACACCATTCTACTTTCTGTTTCTATGACTTTGAGTACTGTAGATACATCATAAAAGCAAAGTTGTATAATATTTGTCTTTTTGTGACTGGCTTGTTTCACTTAGCATAATTTCCTCAAGGTCTATCTATGTTGTAGCATGTGGCAGGATTTTCTTTCTTTTTAATTGAGATTATATATATAATTTTGTTTATCCAGTCACCAGTTGATGGACACTTGGGTTGCTTCCACCTTTTGGCTATTATGAATAATGCTGCCATGTACATGGATATGCAAATATCTTTTGAGATGCTGCTGGACTCTCGGGTTTAAGATGCAATTCATTCAGTTTCATGTCTAATTACTGCTTTATTTTCAAAAACAAACAAACATGGAGACTTGAAAAAGAGTGAACAAATTGAAATGAACACTTCAGATGCTGCAGGGTGAGATTTACTCTGGGAAGTTTGCAGTCAAAGCTAAGATGTTGGCACTCAGTAAACTCCTAAAGCTGCACCCCCAGAAGGAGCTAGCACAGTCCTAACTTTGGGCCTCGCACAGAGGGTCCTGGCTTTCTGTAGCATAATTATACACTTCAGTCACATTATCTAGCAAACACTTTCAGTGGAGATAATGGGTACCTGTAAATATACATTATTTGCTGGAGGAGCCATGCATTGACTTGTTGGAAAATATGAGCGATTACCTGCCAGGTTTGTAGAAAAACATCCTTCCATGCAGTTATGCATACTGTACCCCCAGGGAAAAACATTTGGAATCTATACATTTTCCTTTGCAAGAAAGGTTTGCTTTCCTCTCCATGCTGAGTAGCATGGTTGAAAGGTCTGGCTGAGGATCAGATGCACAGACCTGTTCCTAAATATTGGAACCTGTCCCTTTGGCACAATGACTCAGTGGGATGGTCGGTGTCTGGTGACTAATTTTTAGTGTAGGTGTGCCTACTGGTTGAGGTGCAGAAGTAACTGAAATCACCAATCACAGAATTCTCTTTAGAGAAAACTGTAGTGAAACCGGCCTGATTTATTGGAACTTACCTCTCTGGGTTCATTTGCACCATCAGAATTCCTGTCCTGTGGAAAGCCAAGCCACACTCCATAAGGGTTGTCGAGCCCTCATCTGGGAGTGTGGATAGGATGAGCATAGCCTCTACCCCTGAGATCCTAGTCCAGTGGGGTAGGCAAAGAGAGGCAGTTCCTGTTAGAAGCAGGAACTAACTGTGAGAGCCCAGAAAGGGGAACTAACTCAGGCAGAGTGTGAGAAAAAGCCTCCCACAGATGGTATTTGACCTGCCTTGAAGGACAAGGAGTTTCACGAGCAGAAAAGTACAAGGAAGGGGAGTCTGGGCGAGGAGAATGGCACGTATGCAAAGATCTCTTGATGTTAGGAAGTGTGTAAGAATGTCAGAGTGGCTGAATAACAGAGTGTGTGAGGTTGAGACTTGTGAAGACCCCTCAGTGAAGTGTGAGGACTCTAGAACAGGGCCATGGAGCCCGCAGGGCCGTGGAACCTGCAGGGACTCCTGCCAGGAGTCCTGGGAAGATCTACTCCCATTCCTGGCGTCCCTGGGTCACAGCTTTCACAGTGGGCCCAATGCCCAGAGCCAAGGATGGGAAGTCCATGTGGCTTCGTGAGTGGTACAGGTGTCACTTTCATGGCAGCTTGAGGTGGGAGGGAGGCTCCTCTGTTACCAGATTTGAGTTTATGTCTCTTCATGTGAGGCCCAGGTGAGTGCTTACCTCTTAGCTCCTTCCTGCTGGAGCCAGACCACCCCAGCCTCTGACCTGAAGCTCATCAACATCTCTGGGATGCAGAAACAGCATCTACTGGCTCCAGCCAAGTCCCTGGGTGTCCTGACTGTGTGCCCATGGGACAACTTGTTGACACTTTAAGATATCAGCAAGAGAACCACACAGCAAGGTGACTGGAGGCAGGAGGAGCCTTTGCCTTCTTTCAGAAGGAGCAGCTGGTGGCAACATGTTATTGTCCAAAGCAAGTTATCTGTGGTTTGGAGACAATAATTTTTATTGTTACAACTAAGGCTCTACTTTCTGGGACACATGCTATCCTGAAGGGACACTGGAAAACAGACAAACATTTAGACAGTATTAGGCAAACCTATAATCTCTCCGAAATGCTCTTCCTCTAAACAGTTTTAGAATGAACTTCCATGTGTCTTGGAAAAGCCTGTAATGGATGGAGCAGGCCTGTCCCGTTAGACAGACCTCCTTTCGTCTGGGAGCCCTGAGAGGCTCCCCGGCCTTGATGAGAGTGCAGATGATTTTCAAAATAATAATTAATAATTAAATGAGAGACAGATAGAGCTGGGAAGAACTAGAGCGATCTCCCAGTAGGGGAGGTGCCCAAGATTGGAATATTTTTATTTTTTTAACATTATAGCTATTTTTTAGTTACATTGCTTTAAAAGTGCCAACAGTAACCTACACAGTGAAAAGTAAATTTCCCTCTCATCTTTCACTCTCCCCCTCCAAAAAGGTAACCATTGCTAGCAATTGGCAGGGTTTCCTTTTAGACATTGTTGTATGCACATACAATGTTAGCCTGTTGGGATGGACCTACACATAACTAGACACAGACAGACAGACAGACAGGGCCAGAACTGGGGTAGAGACAGGGATGGAGACACATCTGCTGTTAGTTTTCTTCCTGTTCACTAGGAACAAGGAATCTGAAGAGTTTAGCTCTTTGGATAGAGACTAAAGAGTAAAAGTTTTCTGTTTCCAGCCGGGGGAGCAGAATTAAATTAGAGCCTCCCCTTGGGAAGGAGAAGCAAGCCAGTGCATTAGGGGAGAGGCTGGAAAGCGAGGCCCATGGGGATGCTGAGATTTCTAAGACTAACAAAGAAGAGGAGATTAGGGGCACCCAACATGATGGTGGGGCTGAGCCCTCTCTGTCCCTGGATTGCTGCAGGATCTTTGTAGAGGCTGGACCAGTGCAGCAAACCACAGAGGGTGATAAACAATACCAAACATTGATGAGGATGTGGAGCAACTGAAATGCTTATACAGTACATTGCTATTGGGAATGCAAATGATAGTCACTTTGGAAAACAATTTGTGAGTGTCTAATAAAGTGAAACATACACTTACTACACAACAATTCCTAGATATTGATTCAAGAGACATGACAACATATATCCAAACAAAAGTTGTATACACATGTTCCTAGCAGCTTTATTCGAACTGCCAAAAAAACTAGAAACAACCCAAATATATCCATCAACAGGTGAATGGATAAACAAACTTTGGCATATTTTTTTGGCACACAAAGGAATACTTTTCAGCAATAAAAAGGCAGACAGTGCTAATGTACACAGCAACATGAATGAACCTCAACAGCGTGATTCTAAGTCAGCAATTTTCAACCTTTTCATCTCATGGCACAACCTAAAATAATGACTAAAATTCTGCAACACACCAAAAACGTTTTTTTTCTGATGTGACAAAAAGACAGGTATACTTTTGAATCCTTCACGTTGGGCGGCTATTGCTGTGCTGACTGTTGTCATTTTTTACTTGACAATCTAAAGGAATAGAGGCAGTGCCCCGACGACACAGTCAGACACCACATGTTTTGCAATTTTTGTGGCACACCCGTTGGAGATCGCTCTTCTAAGTACAAGAAGACACACACAAAATACTATATATTGCATGATTCCGTTTACATGAAATACATTACAGAAAGCGAAACCATAGTGGTAGAAAGCAGATCAGTGGTTTCCTGGGGCTGGGGGAGGGGAATTGACAGCAAAGGGAGAACTGCTGGGGGTCATAGAAATGCTCCGTGCGGTCATTGTGGTGATAGCACATAAGTGCACACATTTGTCACTACACTTCAAATTGTACACGTAAAACTGGTGAATTTTGCCTTAACTTTAACTTAATTAAAAAGCATACTTTACTGAAGCCAACAATGTTTTTTTTCTTAATTCAAGCAATAAAAGAGAGAGAGAGAGAGAGAATGAGGTGAAAACTGATACCAGGTTTGAATAATGGGATATAACTGTAGAGCAGTGGTTCTTAACCTGGGTTCTATCGAACCCTAGGGGTTCGATGAGTTGGTCTCAGGGGCTCGGAGAAGCCTCTGCCGCGGAGGTAAAGACACACTTCTGTAAAGTCATAATGACACACCCCACTTGGCCATCACTTGCTGCAGAGGATCACGTTACATTGCTTGGCCAACCAGTGCTGCGGGGAATTTAGTGTGTGCAGTAGTCAATGGCTGTCGTAGTTGCACGTCGTGTGGTTTCTTTCTTCATATTTTAATCCATACTAAATATGTCGAGCAAAAAAAGAAAGTGGTCGGACGAATATGTACAACATGGATTCACATGTATCACGGAACGGGATGGGAGTCAGCGTCCTATCTGCATGATATGCAATGCCAAGTTGAGCAACTCTAGTCTCGCACCGGCAAAACTAAATTTGGGGAAAAAAATCATATTTTATTTATCACTAAAGAAGGGTTCAGTGAATGCGCATATGAAACTGGTGGGTTCGGTACCTCAAAAAAGGTTAAGAACCACTACTGTAGAGGAAACAGAGTTTGTAGGAGATCGTTAGGGAACTTTAAATAACTACACCTTAAAAATTAGTTGAAAAGTACAATGTTTTATAAAAAGAATTGTTCAGTAATTTAATAAACTGAATGAACAGAAAAGTTCTTAACTGGCTTTTCCTATGCTAGCGTCATGCAGATGCACCCAAACATATCAAAGACAATGCAGAGCTTGAGGGAGAAGACTTCCCAAGACCATCCTCGCTTCTGACACCAAATGCAAGTTTGGGGCTCCTTACCACACTTAAGTCTGATAATTCACTGATGGAATTCACAGAATTCAGTGAAAGCTCTTAAGCTTATGGTTATAGCTTATTATAAGGAAAGGACTCAAATCAGTGAAGGGAAGAAGTGCACAGGGCACAGTCTGAGAAAGTGTCACCAGAAAGGGACTGGGCTGAGGCAGGTCTGACATGGCAGAGTCTGGAGTGTGTGTGTCCCTGACTGCATGAAGGAAAGATTTCAAGACATGAGTCCAGGTGATTTTGAGAGTGTGTTTATATAACCTGGGGACAGTGAAACAAAGGAAGGCCTTAATAAAGAAGACGGAAGATCACATCCACAAGAGTTAGGCTAGGCAGAGCTGCCTTGGCCCTTTGTGAGAGAAAGTCACATAGGTAGAAAAAGTGAACCATACGAGGAAACAAGTTCCAGAGGCAAAAGGAGGGTCCTGGTAGACAGGTTTGGGAGTCAGCTCAGATGAGCTGCCACTGCCCACTGCTCCCCTTCTTGCAACTGTCCTGGGAACATTTAGAGCTTAGGAGAAAGAAAGCAAATATGAACACCTAAGAAAAGAAGGGGGGTTATAGGCATGCTCAAGGGAGAGTATACACTGGCATCATTTGTCTTAAGGGATTTTATCTGTTTTCTGAAAGGCGGAATGCTAGGGGAGATCTCAATAGAACAGTTATGAGCTTTCCAGGTGTGTCCTTTACTATGCTGATACATCAGAATGAGCACATGAGGTAGGTGAGTGGAATCATTCTCTGGTCAGCTTCACATTATCTTGGATTTGTCTGGCCCTAATTGAGTATTTGTTATTTATTCCCCTGACTTCATGTGTTCTGGGGTTTGGCTGGCACTAATGACACTAACTGGGTCTGTTAGTTCTCTGACTAGACTGATTTAAGCTACTCACTCTCTGATTAGGGAGGAGAAGTGTAAACCAATTGCTCCTAAGTGTCCTTGGTTAGGGAAGATAAGATTTTGCAATTTATTGGCTGGCTATTAATTACTCGATGGTTTGTTCAGCTATCTGCCTCAGTTTCCCAATTCAAGTTGCCAAGAATTTCCAGGCTTCCTGCTGTTCTTTAACAGTGGAGTCATGAATAGTGTCACTTTTCTTTCTTCCTTCTTCTTTTCCAAATGAAAGGAGGGAAAATAGAGAAACAGACTTCCGCATACACCTCGACTAGGATCCACCCTATAACCCCATCTGGAACCAGTGCTCTGCTCATCTGGGGCCATTATTTTTAGCAAGCTAATTTTAGCACCTGAGGCAAAGGCTCCACGGAGCCACCCTCAGTGCCTGGGGCAATGTACTTGAACCAGTTGAGCCATGGTTTCAGGAGAGGAAGAGAAAGAGAGAGATAGAGAGCGAGAGAGAGAAGCGGGAGGGTTGGAGAAGCAGATGGTAGCTTTTCCTGTGTGCCCTGACCAGGAATTGAAACCAGGACATCCACACACCAGGCCAACACTCTACCACTGAACCAACTGACCAAGGCTACAGTGTCACTTTTCTAGCAGCCAGTGTGACAGTACGCAGTGTATTGGCAACCAGAGAAGCTCACTCAGGCCTTGGTCTCCAGAGTCTTTACTGGGACTCAATCAGACAAGCCTCATTGATTGTCCATACAGCTGACCTCTGTCTCCCCTGCAAATCATCACATTGTTCGTGTGACTCAAAGTCCCCACAATACATTGCATTTTTACTATCTGGCTATAGGAATATCATATTAATTTGAATTACAATGACTTTACAGTGTTTTTTGATATTTGGTGTGGCAAATATCACCTTTTTGTTTTTTCATGTTGTTTATAACTACTCTCATATAAAACTTTTATAACTACTCTCCTGATAAAATTTGAATTCTATTATTAGTTCAATCACATTCAGTTACAAGTATACATTGTTTATACTCTATGAATTGAGTTTAATTGCTGTATAAAAATCTCAAAGATTATGTTATGTTTTGGCACTGAACTGAAAGTTATTGTGAATGCATAAATTTATGAAAAGAGCATCAGAACATAAATTTGATATTAGTAAAGCAAATTTTGTCATTAGAAGAATGATTTCATTTTCCTATTTTCTTGCAAAGCAACAATCTTATAGAACTAAGAGAGAAAGCTATCCCCTACCCTCTATCCCCCCTACAGACACACAAATGAAATCTATTATGTTTTGCTATAAGATGCATGTGAAAGTATTGTAATGCAATGGAAATTTTTCCAAATCTCTTGAAATAGAGAAAAGAAACTTCAAAGCAATGAGCGGCTGGTGTCACCATTTCATGTGCTTTGACTAACTATCATTAAGATGTCAAACACATATTTATTATAACTTCCTGCTGACTTTGAGCAAAAAATAATAGTGGAGCACTCTTTAAGAAATGCTGCATTGCCTGACCAGTGGTGGCACAGTGGATAAAGCGTCGACCTGGGAACACTGAGGTCGCCGGTTCAAGACCCAGGACTTGTCTGGTCAAGGTGCATATGGGAGTTGATACTTCTTGCTTCTCCCCCCTTTCTCTCTCATTCTCTCTCTCCTCTCTAAAATGAATAAATAGTAAATAAATAAATTTTTTAAAAAATTAAAAAGAAAAAAGAAATGCTGCATTACCTATGTTCCTAATAGCCAAATAATATTATTGTGTGACAAATCCAGACGTCAGTGACTCTAAGTTCAAAAAAGATATATAAGAGTTGGACTTTGGATGTAAACATGTCTTAGGAACACCTTAACACATTTATTTCACTTTTATTTTTCCTCTCACAATCTTGTGTGAGATGGGAACAAACCCAGACTTGGATCAATCAGAATGCAACAGTACCTTGGCCATAGTGATTGGCCAATCACAGTGAAGCTCTGGGCTTTGTTCACTCATTGGTTTAACTGCCCTGATGCCCATGTTGGATCTTAGAAGCCATGCTATGACCAAGAGGAACCAGCCTTAACATGAAGCCAGCACATGGATTGCAGAACAGAGTAGCTGTCTATGTTGATGACTGAACGATCACCTTGAGGCTGTCTGAGTTGGAATTTCTGTTACTTGTAAACCAAAATGTCTTAACTGAATGGTCATTAAATGTTAATGAATAGAGCAAATAATAAAGAGTAAGGACGGTCAAGGAAGCCCTTCACTTCTAATGACAAAATACCCCAACCAGATGCTGGAATGATCTACCATCTAGCCCCTAGTCAGCCATTGATTTTCTGGTGAATCATGGGTGGTTGTTGCGGGCTCCAGAAGTAAGACCCTAAAGCAGGGGTTGGGAACCTTTTTGGCTGAGAGAGCCATGAATACCACATATTTTAAAATGTAATTCTGTGAGAGCCATACAATATGTTTTAGCACTAAATACAAGTAAATGTGTGTAAGACCAACACTTTTAAAGTACAATAAGTCTCTGAATTCTCTTTAATAACATTGTTATGCTGTTGCTAACCAATGATGAATAAAGTACTTCTTACCATTAATGCAACTTCTGGTGCTGCATGGTGTTGCTGATGGCTTTGTAGTCTGGTTGATACGTGGTGATATTAAGCTTCATGCAGGGATTGAGACTTCCACCCGCTAAATGTAATCATAGGTTGGTCTTAATGTTGTTTAGATATGAGAAAGACTGCTCACATGCATACGTAGAGCCAAACATTGTCATTACAGCAATACTCACACGCTACAGTGTGTGGTATGTGACGGGAAACGTGTTCCAAATTTTGACAATCAGCTCTGGTCCACAAGGTTGAAGTTTTTTCATTTCTCCCCACTTGTATTTGCTCACCAACTCTGCTTGCTGTCATGCAAGTCTTTCCAAATCTTCATTCAGTGACTTGAACTTATTCACCCACATGTCTGAGGCCTTCAGGTCAGCAGCTTGTAGCTCAAAATCCCTGACGGAGACACCGGGGATGTAACTCAGGTTGGCGCTGTCCACAGCACAATCGTGTGGATGGGTGATGAACTTAAAAAGATGAGTGCACTCACAAAATTCTCCAAAGCATGCTTTGAATGACTGCAGGAGATTAGATGTGAAGCCCGCTAGCTGCTGGAGATCATGATGTTGAGCAGGGTCATTTGCTGTGCATGCATCTTTAAACTCTCCCAGTTTTTCAAAGTGTAGTAAACAACCTGTTTCAATGTCGGCAATGAAGAGTTCCAGCTTGTTTTCAAATACAAACATGGCTTGCTGAAGGGATAAGACTGTATTTCCAATGCCTTGCATTTTCACATTGAGCAGGTTTAGATGTTCAGTCATGTCCATGAGATAGTAGAACTTCAGGAGCCACTCTGTGTTAGCTAACTCAGGATGCTCGACGTTTTTCATTTCAAGAAAAGTTTGGATTTCACTCAGACAAGCCACGAAACGGCTGTGCACCTTCCCTCTTGACAACCAATGCACATTGCTGTGCAGAAGCAGACCACGATAATTATTTTCAACTTCATTCAGCAGTGTTTTAAACTGGTGATCATTTAAAGCTTGGACAACAATAAAGTTGACCACCGGAATGACCAGCGACATCACCTCACCAAGCTGCTTGCCACACAGCTGAGCACAAAGCACCTCCTGATGTAGGATGCAGTGAAAACTTAGGATGGGTCACTTTTCATGTTCATGAAGAAGTGCTACGAATCCTCTGTTTTTCCCCACCATGCACGGAGCACCATCAATACACACCAAAATAAGTTTATCCATCGGTAGATTTTTTTCTTTAGCCAACTCAGTGAAAGACTTGAATAAATCCTCCCCTCTTGTTGTTTCTTTCATAGGCAAAATGGCAAGACTTTCCTCACATAGTGTGTCACCAACAGCATACCTTGCAATCACGCTGAACTGGGATAAATGGCTTACGTCTGTTGACTCATCCAAAGCGAGAGAAAAGAATGGTACTGCATTTATGTCCTTCACTTGTGTTGCCTCAATTTGATTTGCCATCGTGATGGTTCCATCGTGAACAGTTCTTGCCAACAGAGGCATGTCTTTTATTCGTTTGATTATCTTCTCTTTATCCAAAAAGTTGTCAAAAAGTTCATTGGCAACATCAAGCATGAATGTTTTGGCATACTCCCCATCTGTGAATGGCTTTTTGTTTCTCACAATTGCTGAAGCACCAGCAAAGCTAGCCAAATTCCAGTCACCTTGTTGGGTCCAAACACGGAGTTGCTACTGACTAGCTTGCACTCTGCACAGTAACTCTTGACATGCTTTCTTACTGCTGTCCCCCGCTGGATATTTTGATGCAAATGTAGTATGGCATGTGTTGATGTGCTGCTTTATATTTGACCGTTTCATTGATGCAATTTTATCATTGCATATTAGACACATTGCAGAACCTGCTCTCACTACAAAGGCGATTTCCTCTGTCCATTCCTGCTGAAAAGTACAATACTCCTCATCGTTTTTTCTTTTAGCCATCTTCTTTGTGAAAAGGGTTTCTGCAATTAGCTAGCTATTTGATTAAAAGGCAAGAAGTTTACTTCCTGACCTTACAACAAACCGTGTACTTTATGCATTATCCAATAAAAATTTGGTGTTGTCCCAGAAGACAGCTGTGATTGGCTCCAGCCACCTGCAACCAAGCGGTAGGAAATAAATGGATTGTAATACATGAGATGTTTTATATTTTTAACATTATTTTTTTTATTAAAGATCTGTCTGCAAGCCAGATGCAGCCATCAAAAGAGCCACATCTGGCTTGTGAGCCATAGGTTCTCTACCCCTGCCCTAAAGGGTTTGCTGTGAGACACACTGAGGAAGTAGAATGCCTTTAATACTTTTTATACTCTAAAAATAAGAAAGAGTGGAATCTGAAGGATATCAGCAAGTAGGAAGCTACTTGGAGCTGACCGGCACACATCTATTTTCATGGTTCATACACATTTTTAGACCTTGATTTGACTTTTACTCATCCACAGAATGGGAATTTAGGCCTGAGACAATGAAGTTAGCACTATTTTTAATTTTCACTTTCATGCCAGATGCTTCCCAAACTGTTCCCACTGAGCCCAGACACACCGCGGGATCATCAGCTTAAAAAATCATCTTATGGTCTGACCTGTGGGTGCAGTGGATAAAGCATTGACCTGGAATACTGAGGATGCCCGTTCAAAAACTCAGGCTTGCCCAGTCAAGGCACATATGAGAAGCAACTACTACAAGTTAATGCTTCCTGCTCCCTCCCTTCTTTCTCTCTCTCTCTCTCTGTCTCCCTATCTCTAAAATCAATAAATAAAATCTTTTTTAAAAATCATGTTATGCCACTGACATGGATCACTGCTGAATGAGATGAAGCTAGCTGAATCTAGAGGTGGTTGTGATGCTGGAAGACTCCCAGGCTTCACCCAATCTGCTTCCTGCTAACAGTGTTTTCTGCAGATCCTTTGAGGTTTGTGAAGAACAGAAGCGTTTCCCAGCCCCTGTCTCATTGGTCACATCTAAGTTACCAAAGTTGTCACAAAGCTTCCAGTCAAGTTTAATTCCTACCCCCTTAAATTCAAAATCTAGGTTATTCTCTGTTTTTTGCAACACCAGAATACTTTTATGTTTAAAACTTGGCAAATATTTTGTTTTTAATCCTTAAACTTTGTAAGTAAGTTTTCCTGTGCCTACTTGCCCATACTTAGTCTTTTGGTCCAGTGACTGTTTTTGAGTAAGCTCAGCCTGTGCCCCTTGAGACAAACTGGGAGTATGAGGAGCATGCTAGTGGGCACTGTGAGGAGCATGCTAGTGGGCAGTGTGTTAGCTAGCTCTCAGATCTAGCCTGGCTTTTGAAGTCCAGAGCTTCAGAATGTTGCAGAAGTGTAAATATAATCATGGCTTTTGGCATTTTATAATTATATCATGACTGAAATCTCAGGAATCCTTCTACCCCAGGATTCTGCTACCCCTGACCCCTGGATGGTTCTGTCATTAGTGTCTGTCTCTGGGGATCCATACCCGAAGGAAGTAACTTCCTGTTTTGTTCTAAGTGGCCATTCTTCCCTGCAACCTTCTACATTGTTTACCAAACATCTGATTTCAGGGATGGAAAAAAATGAGACTTCTCCCTTTCCATTTGGCAGGGAAAGAAGGAATGGGGCAGGAGTGAGAAAGGTTCTCTGGGGGTAAATAAACCTATGTTGTAGCAAATTACAGCACACACTTTGGGGCCTTCATATCAAATACTTGGATGATCACTCAAGCTTATCCTCTCACCGACACCCTCTTTCACACTTCCCAAGTACATTCATTCAGTGCTGGCCCTGGGTCAGGCTCTGGGGTCCCAAAGTGAAGTGCAGGATCTCACAGTGAGTTAAAAGGAGATGTCTTGAATAGATCCCATAGCTTCACAGGTTTACAAGGAACCTGAAGTCGAAGCAGGTCAGGGAATTAATCAGGGAAGCTTTTGGACTTGTATACCAGTAGGCAGTTCCCAGGTGAGGTGGGCAGAGGGCACTGCAAGCAGATGGCCACCTCTCAGCAGTGAAGGTGTCAGCCCTGCTCTGCTACTTCATTGCACACTGCCCTGTGACTGATTAAACTGTTGTCCTAGTGATACGTTAAGTGACATATTGTGAATCAGTTCTTCCTATTTCTGAAAAGATGTTTGCCCAGTCACCTGTTTCTATAAAAGTGTGGTCACAATATATGAGGAGTAAAAGAATGAGTGAATGAAGAGACGAATGAGTCAGGACCAAACTATACCATGTTACTTAAAATCTGAGAATGGTCGGGCAACTTTGCAGGAACCAGTCTCCAGGCCGCCCTCCTCTACCCTCTTCCCAATGGCCAGCATATTAGGATGAAGTAGAATGTGAGGTGGGGTCAGAGGCTGGCAATTCTCAAGCTATTCCTAAAGCTTGAAGGGGCACTCATTGGAATGTGTTGGTCCTAAAGATTTCCCCTATGATGACAAGAAATAAGTAAATAAGCCATTAAAAACAACAACAACAACAAAAAAAACACAACTACTCATTGGGGTCACCACTCGCGAAGGGCTGAAGGGAGCTGAGGCTGTGAGAACGCGGTATGCACGCGAACGGCCCTCAAGTGCACGAAAAGCCGGCGTCGCGCTCCGCGCCCCCAGAAGCACTGGAGAGGTGCGATGAGCACGGAGCCGAAGCTCCTCCCAGGGGGCGGGGTAATACACGTAGGCGCGGCGCGGCGGCGCAGGCGTAGGCGCAGGCGCTGGGTCCACCCTGGGCCCATAGGGCGGGGAAGAGCTCGGCTCTCCAGTCCCTAGCGTCGGGCGCGGGAGAAGGCGGGCGGGAGGGAAGCGGGAGCGACGCGTTGCACTCAGGGCTCTGCGAGGCACATGACCTCCGCGAAGGTGGGCTCCGCCTCCGCGCAGGTGAGGAAACTGAGGCAGAGCCGGGTCGGCGGTGCGCGGAATGATTAGCTTCGGGGTTTGTTCTGTTCGCAGAAGGGAGACGCTCCTTACCAGCCCGCCGGGCGCGGCAGCACCTGCGAGGGCCTGAGTGACCCCTCCCCCGACGCCTAGCTCAGAGGACGACGGCCCTCTCGGCCTCGCGGCGCTGGCCCGCCTGCCCCGGCGCGCCCCGGTCAGTGGAAAAACCCTGCGTTCGGGGTCAGAGCCCCGGGGCCGAATCGGCGCCGCCAACGAGCGAGGAGCCCCCGCCTACCCCGCCCCCAGGCTTGGAGCGAGGCCTACGATACCGACCTGAGTTGCTGGGACAAAGAATTGAGAAAGGACTTTGCATTGGCGTGTGGGTCCCTCGCGGCCGAGCCGTGGGGGTTAGGGGGAGTGAGAGCTGCCGGGAGTGGGCAGGCGGAGCGGCTCCGTGGGAGCCGGTAGAGGCTTAGGGACCTGGCGGCCTCGCTCTGCACTTGCATAGGGTGCTGTGTTTTATGGCACCACGACCTCGAGCCTTTTCAGTCACATAGGCACCTGTTTGCCAGCCACCCCAAAGGATATGAACTCCTGACACGATTGGAACGAGCCCAAGTATACATTGTAAAACACTGAGCTGAAGCCTGGGAACGAAGAGGCGAACAGAGGCACCAATACAGGAGGGTGTTGCTGCCATCGGAAGGTGAAGGAGATGCTAAAAATGGTTAAGACCCCACCTGACGAATGGTGCTTTGGGGAGCCAGCACACCTGGCGAGCCCCAAATCAGAGACTAGGTCAGGCCCAGCTCAGTCTGAGCCTCTTTTACTTACCACACCATGCTCTTTCCTCAGCCTAATCACTAGACCTCAGTTTTTGTTTTCCTTTTGAGCATCCCAGATGAATTAAAAAAGAGAATAATAACTGAGGACTTATTTTGAAAAGCATTGTCTGGTGGCCAGCTTGTATATACTGGGATGCTCCTGCTTTGACCCAACCTTGGAGACTGAGAATTGGGATTCAAAATGCGAACCCCAACTCCTTGGAACTCCTTGGTCATCAGAAACCCTTCATTTCGTGAACAAACATTGAAGGGGCAATTATTAACTGATCTAGAAGTAAGAATTTATACCTTACATTTGTGCCAGTCTGCAATGTAGCTTGCAAAACACCACCTATGCATTTAATCCTTTGATTCTTGCAACGCTGTAGAAGGTGATTCAGGAATTATCCCTGTTTTACTGATGCAAAGAACAGTGCCTTGTCTAGATTCTTACAGCTTGTAGAAATTTGAATTATATTTTGGTATTGGTCTGGCCCTTCCGATGTCCCCCTTCTTTGTAAGGCATGCCATTTAGTTGAAATCTTATGCATCGTTCCTGAAGGGGTTCAGAAGACGTTTCTGATGCTTGTCTTATCAGCTTTTATCACTGAAATGGTGCTTGGAAAGTTTGGTGAGGACTGGAATTCTGGGGTTTGTAATCCCATGCCCTGTCTGTATCCCGGAAATAAAGCAGCTCTTGCCTCTGAAATCTGTGAAATGTTGAGCAGAGCGATTCCAAGCCTGCCTCTGCTGAGGCTTGTGTGGTGACACTGTCTGGGGGCATTTTGAGGGAACCAGCGTCACCTCTGAGCCCAGTGGCCCCTGGCACAGGGAGATTACAACTGGCCGGTGCCCTTTGCCTTCTCTGGTGCTGCTAGTGCAGAAGGACGCGTTGGCGGGCTGCAGATGGGGCAGCAGGGAGTGTGTGTTGTGGAGAGGGCAGTTAGGTCAGGCGTGCCTGAGAAAAGCCAGAGGTCCCTCTGGACCTAAAACTTCTCCCAGGAGACAGGTCTCCAATGACTCAGCTGGAGAAGTTGTTCAGTATTTTGTGTTCTTCAAATGTTCTACCGTTGTGGGAGAATGAGTGGATCTGAGCCCTGCAAAGAAGAGAATGACAACGTGGCCTTACAGTTCTGATGCTTTCCTGTGTTGTTCGTTGCTTCTTACATGTTCTTCCTCACAACCCTTCAAAATCCCCTTGTTTTTAAGGAAACACTGAGGTCAGAGGGACAAGGTGACCTGAGAGTCAAAGAGTAAGAACCCAGGGTTTTTGTGAAGCATCGTGTTTTTGTGTTATTGCCCTTGCTTCCCCATCCACACCCGTATAACTTGGTAGATGAAAAATTCTGAGCCTAGTCAGGAGGCTGTGAAAGTGAGGGGCAGAAAAGCCAGCTGTTTGGGCTCTGTCTCTTTAGGGTCACTGATCTGAGTAAAGGACCTCTCCAAGCCCCCACGGCCTTCCCTTGCCCAGGTCAGTGTCTCAGAGTTGCCCAGTAGCTGATTATACCCTCTTGTTCTGCTTTCAGCAATTTCTGAATCTGGCATCTGAGAGGTGAGCTGGATCAGAGCTAGGCAGGCAGCTCATTGCAAGTAGCTCATTCTATGATAGTTGATATTGAGGGTTGTAGAAGCAAATTCTCTAGTGCTCATAAGGCCCTATGAGCCTATATTACCAGGCTGCTTGACTGGCATTTTCAAGCCTGTGTTGTTGGCATTCAAAATTGACAGGACCTTGTTACTGTGGGCTGAAAAGATGCATAATGGCTTCTCAGCTGAGAATAGACAGCATGATCCTTAGGAACACATTTGGCTTTGGTTTATAAACTGCTTGCAAAGCACTGGGCTTGAGAAAGGCTGGCGCTCTCTCTAGCTACCAGATTCCCAGACCCAGTTCAGGAGCAGATTTGCTTTCAGTCTTTTTCAGGCCAGTGAGTAGACTTCAGAACCTGCAGGCCCCACCCTGAGCCCTGACCCCACTGCACTATCCTAGGCTCCGTAGGAGTGTCCGTAGGAGTGTCCAGTGCGGGAGGGTCATGGACCACACTGTGAGTTGGCAGTACTAGCCCAGTCACTACTAAACCTCCCACATATGACCCTGTACTAGCTAGCCCCTTCCCTGAGACTTTGTTTCCAATACTCAGTGAAGGAGGAGCTAAACCAGAGCTCTGAGGGAGGAGAGGGGAACAGAGGAGAGCAAAGGAGGGAGGTGAAGCATCCTTTCCAGGCTTGTTCAGAGAGCCTGAGGCGAGGAGGTCCGTGTGCACCCTTGGTTTCCTTCGTTTCTCTCGGCACCCCTTCTGCCTGCCCCTGCCTCTGCCTCAAGCCAGCTCATTCTGAGGAGGGAGGTTTCCCTGGGTGGGGCTGTCTCCACATGTTTCAGGCATGAAGTAACCCCCCCAGTGATAGTACTTTCAGACTTTATCAGTTGCTGCCCAGAGACAGTCCCTTAAACAGGCAGGAATTGGGCTGGGGAAGCTGGGAACGAGAGTGCACACCCAGCAGGAGGGCAGTTGTAGCCAGTGTCACCATAGCTTTCTGGACATCAGATCCTGGATTCTCAATCATGCAGTACTTTAGTATCTTTGGATGTCAGAACTGAGGTCACCTCATCGATTTCTAGTTGCATTCTCTCTGTGTACAGATGAGAGGCCCAGGCCCAGAGTGCCTATACATCTTATATTGGATTGCCCTGCCAGTGAGCAGCGGAGCCAGTATAAACCGCCTCAGGGTGCTGAACCCCAGACCTGAGTATTTTGTTTAAGGTTATGCCAGCAGTGCCCACAGTTACCTTCCATACTGAGCTGAGATTGGGTGACTGCAGATTAGTTGCAACTCTGCCTCACTATGGAGTTGAAAGAGTAAAATTCAGATCATGTCATGAGACATCTAATGCCTGCTAATTACCAGGACTTGTGTTAAGTGCTGGAGATGCATAATGAATAAGACAGTGACCCCTGCCCTCATATTGCTTCACCATATTGTGTAGACAGACATGAAAGAACTCAGATACACCAAGTCCATTTGCTTGTGCAAAGTGTAAGGGTATGTGTGTATTTGCATATGCATGCCTGCTATATAATCAGCGATGCGGGAGCAGTTGGGACTTTCCAGGAAGGCTTCAGAGAGAAAGTGTGACTTGTTCTGGGCCTTTACCTAGGTGGCATGGGTGGGGAGGGTGTTCTAGGTAAGAGACACAATAGGAGCAACAGTGCGTAGCCTGACAAAACATGTTCTAGTCCTTGCACATTGAGCGGTCTGGTGAGGTGGCTGCACTGGCAGGGACGAGGCTGAATGGTGGGCTGAAGCTAAGCTGTGGAGGGCTCCGTCGGCATGCTGAAGAGCTCATTGTGAACATCCAAAAGCAAACGGAAGAGGGAATAAGGTCAGTGTGTTACTTTACAGTGTGGAGAATGAGCTGTAGAGTACCTGACTAGAGCCAAGCCCGGCACCGTCGTGTGGTTACTGAAATGGGCCTGAAGTAGTAGGGGCCTGGGAATGACAGCAGCAATGAAGTTAAGAAGAGGATGAGTAGCAAACACATTTTCCTGACTGATTGGATGTGGGCAGTGAGGGAGCAGGAAGAGTAAAGTGTGAGTCTCTGTGTCTGGCTTGAGCAGTTGGGTAGATGTTTATGTCGCTCACTAAGCTAGGGAACTCCAGAAAAGAAACTTGTAAGGTATTTTCCCCACCGAGAAAGAATAAAATCAGCGTAGTTATTAAGTATTAATTATTAAGGCTTTATTTGGTACAGAGCGTTTCTCGGTCGGGACTCACTGGCACGAGAGATGAATGCCAGGAATCTCGCGCTGGGGACCGCATGGCACCAGATTTTAAAAGGGGTCCTCCCAGGGTTGTCTAGCTAATATGACGTAGTGAAATCTCACTGGCTGATGGACAGTCGCTTTTCTCCCAAAGGTTTATGGGAAGTGTAGTTTCTGTGCCCCTGGCCATGTGGGCGATCCCAGACAAAGACTGGGCTCTGATTTCCCACCTGACCACCCCATTGCTAACCACCCTACAAAACTGACTTAGTGGACGTGACTTGTGGACATAGTGCAACAGAAATAACCTACAGAACACCCAAGTGGAAACTGAGTCAGGAATGGCAGTAAAACTTGGAAGTCAATTTCTTTTATTAATTTTTTTTTATTTTATTCATTTTAGAGAGGAGACAGAGAGAGAGAGAGAGAGAGAGAGAGAGAAGCTGGAAGCTCAACTCCCATATGTGCCTTGACCAGACCAGTGCAGGGTTTTGAACTGGCGACCTCAGTGTTCCCAGGCCGACGCTTTATCCACTGCGCCACCACAGGTCAGGCGGAAGTCAATTTCAAGGTGGTGGGTGAAGTGCCAGAAGTTGTGAGGTTGCCCAGGAAGGGAGAGTGACTTGAGAGGAGCCACCAGGCAGAAAATGAAGGGAAGGCATAGGAGGTAAAGGAGAGCTAGCATGTGAGGGGTCCCAGTGGGGCCAGCCGACTTCCTGGGTGAGGGTGGAGAATGGGGCGAGGGTGTGGGCTGTATGAGCAGCCACGAGGAAGGGAACTCTTCCTTTGATTTGAGCTAGTGTGACACATGGGCTGTATTAAGGTCTTCACTTTCTTAGACTGCACCGGATAGCAGGGAGGGAGTCTGTTGGCACTTCATGAACGTTATACTCTGCATGACTGCAGATGACTCACACTTCACTTTACTTTTTGAAGGGCTAGAGGGCCCTGGCAGCTTTCCATTTTGATATTTTTCTGGAAATTGACTATTGGCAGCTGAAGGAGCCCCAGGGTTTCTGGGTGGCCTGGTCCTGTAGGGGGTGGAGCCAGTGAGCTGAGGGCCACAATCAGGACTTGAGAGCTCCGCCTCCAGCCCTCCCCTACTGCCCGATTCCATTGTGCCTGCTCACTGGTAAGCCTCTGTCTGCAGAAGCAGGAGTGTGGGCGCTGTGAATGGTGAGTGCCTTGTGCCCAGGTGTGACCTGCTCAAGGTTGGGGACATGGGACCATGTATCAGGAGGGAAGATGCCTTAAGAAGCTCTGGGCTGCAGGAAAGACCCACTGTAAATTGAAATGGGGAGGAGAGGGGAGAGTTATGATGAAGAACTAGGAATGTGCAGACTCCATACTGAGCTGATTTTGATAGAATCATAGGATGCCAATGGGGTGCTTTAGGAGCCTTAGCATTCACCTTGGCCAGCACCCCCTCGTTTTAGAGTTGAGGAGAATGAGGCCGGGGTGGGAGGGGAGTGAAAGCCGTGATGGAATCAGCCCAGTGTGCCTAGGGGGCCTCACTGGATCCCTCCCCGGCACCCTGCTCTTCCCAGACCAGAGCTGCCACTCTGAGCTGCCACAGCTGTTGTTGGTTTGTGGTCTTACCAGCATCACCTTCTTGTGTGGGAAGGAGAAGACAGATCAGATAAAGCCCTCAGTGGAGAACTGGGTACTGTAGCCTGTCAGGTGGGGGATGGCTGTTCTGTAAACAACCTTGCTATTATCTTTCAGAGAAACTGACCCTTTCCTTCAGGGAAGGGTCTGGAAAGGGAGGAAAGAGAAGGGACATCTGTCATATGGGAAATTTCCTTTAGAACAGTGGTTCTTAACCTGGGTTCTATCGAACCCTAGGGGTTGGATGAGTCAGTCTCAGGGGTTCGGAGAAGCCTCTGCTTCGGAGGCCAGAATAAAGTAATACCGTAATTTGTTGTGAGTTCATGCACTTTGTTGGTTTTGTTGTGAGTTCATGCACTTTGTTGGTTTTGTTCTTTGAGCAAGGTGATGTTCATGCATGGCTCATTTTGTGCACCAGTAAGAAAACATACACCTATGTCTTGAATTTGGAAAAAAAATCATATTTTATTTATCACTAAAGAAGGGTTCGGTGAATGTGCATATGAAACTGGTGGGTTTGGTAACTCAGAAAAGGTTAAGAACCACTGCTTTAGAATAAACATAGTTTGGCTGTATTTGATTATGGAAAAAAATAAGTTGAGCTTTTTAAATTCTCTTGAAGACAAAATGAGTGGTATCCATTGACCTCCAGAAGCCCACACATGAACGTGAGGGGAGGCCAGGTATGCTAGTAGAAAGACTACCAGCTTTGGAGTCCAGTGATCTGGGTCCAGGCTGCAGTACTGCTGCCTGCTGGCTTTGTGACACTGGAGAAGGTACTGAACTTCTCTGAGCTTCAGTGTTGTCAGCTTTAAAACAGAACGATCTCTGCATCATAAGACAGTTGAAGGAATGAAATTACGGTAGGTCACGCATATCAAGTGACACTAAGTAAGTGCTGGTTTATTGGCTTCCTGGTCTTTCTAGCCTCAGAGACCCATAATGAAATGCGTTGTTCCATTTAAATTTAAACACCAAGGCTCCCTCTACTCCAGCCCCTTTTTTTTGTAGGTGGGAATAACTGTGATTCATGGCTCAGGGTCAGTTCCCATTGTGCAGCAAGTTGCAGTGGCACATACTCTAGGACGTGCCAGGATGGATGTTGCTTTGTTGCTCTTGGGGCCTTGGTTTAGGGGCTGCACCTACATACTTTCTAGGTGTTTCTGAAGTTAGTTTTTACTGCTGTCCACTGATAGAAGAGCCAGCTGCAAGAGACCCCCTGAGGGCATGTGTTCATGGAGAGGCCTGGCTCCTATCTCTAGTGCTAACAAGGCCTGAGGATGAGGTCAGCTCCCTGCTCACACTTTCTTGATCATAGCCAGAGGTGTGGGTGTGGTGCTAAACGGTGCTCCTGGTGGTTTTGGAGCCCGCATCTCTTACTCCACCTCTTGAACTTGAGGTTGAGAGTTAAGGGCATTTGGGTAATAGAAGTCTGCATTCCCAGAGTGCCTTGGCACTGACATGCACCCCCAGCCAGCCTGTTGTTTCTCAGGTTTATTCAGCCCAAGCCCGACCTAGCTCTTTGGAGCCCCTAGTGGCCTATGTGGCCCCAAAGACACTTTGTTGTGGCTGCCCAGAGAAGCCCTACACTGCCACAGTCCCGTGTTCACACCTTTCCCAGCTGCCTTACCTTTGCTCTTGAGTTTCTGTTATTCGTGTACCAGGCCTGTATCTCCTTTAGGACTGTGCATCACTTAGTTTTAGGTCCACGTAAATTGCCATTGATTAGAAAGTTCCATGTTAAATAAATATTTGGAAATAAATGGTGAGTCTAGTTGGTTCTGATTCCCTTGTACTCTTGAGGAAACAGGCTAAATGATGGTTGACGGAGCCTGTCGGCTTCTAAGAATAGTTGTGGTGTGTTAGAAGGATGTGGAGCTGACTGTAAGGGTTGCTGGACTTCATGAAGTGTACTGATGTGTTCCAGGAGCTGAAGCAGTTCCTTTTGTAGGGTAGATAGAAGCAGGCCTTTGAGAACTGATGTAGAAAGGTTATCAGATTTGCTATCAGGGACCGTGCATGTGCATGTGCTCCTGAATCATGCACATGCGTCAGAAATCCAGAGATGTTTTGGAAGTGTGTCAGGTACAGCGTTTGTTCCAGACATTGGGGAGTCTCTTGTTTACGGCAGGCGGGGAAAGCTATGGCTTCCCTCCTATTGTTTGGTGAACTATAATCCAGTGATGTATAACTTTGCTATGTAAAAGAAATGGAGGCCAGCCCATGGAAGGTTCTTTCCTGCTTGGCCCAAGAATTTTGGCCTCCTGTAAGACCTTATCTTCATCAGTCTATTCTACTGAATTCATTTCAGCACATATTTATGGAGAACCCACGGCATACCACACAGGTACTGTGCTAGGCACAGGAGGTTCAGATCTAAGCGGGAGAACAGTTAAGAGAAAACTGGCAGATAGGTCCAAGTCTTGTGCCAAGCACATTAGAGGGATAACGGGTGCAGTACGGGCACTGCCGCGGTGGGGGTGAATAAACACCTCTTGGGCTGGGAGTTGGGGTAGGCAGAGCATCTGGGAAGGCTCTGTGAAGCGGTGTCTGGGTCTTGAAGAGTAGAATGAATGGGATGGGACGTTCCAGGCAGGCCTGCAGAGACACGCTTGGTCTTTGGCTCCCACTATTACCATCGCTACCCTCCCACAGTGAGTTGAGGAACAGAAGTCAGGGCCTTGAGGAAGGCCCAGCTCTCCAAGGCCAACCTGCCCTTGTGGCCAACTAAGAAGCACAAAGTCCTGAATTCTTTGCTACAACACAATGCTTCTCAGACTTTAATGTGCGTATGACTGCTGCCAAATCTGATTAAAGTGCAGTTTATGATTCCTTAGTTCAGAGGTAAGGCTTGAGATTCTGCGTTCCTACACAATGACAGGGCCGCCCGTCCATGAGACCACATTTTGAGCAGTAAGGTAATAAGAAACTTCTCTCCCAGCTGGAGTCCCTCACATCAGAGCTACCATAGCAGCAGCACCTCCCCCAACACACACTCTGGCCTCCCCCTCTTTTTCATCTCCCCTAATATACAGAGAGGCCAAATTCTTATTTCTTAAATGCTGTTTTCATTTGGTCATTCTTGCCCCCACCTAGAAGTTCTTTTTTATTTCTTAACTCAAGTTGGAACTTCCCAGGCTGGCTTAAGCACTAGTCTGGCCTACTACCCTCCCCCTCCGCCCCCCAACTCCCCATCTACCCGTACCCCTCAAGTCATCACTACCAAGTTACTCCTAGCCCCACCCCAGGGCACTGGCAGGTCCCTCACAGCTCCCTCCCTTGGCAGTGAAATGCAGATTTCCAGGCCTTTGCTTAATTCTTTGGAGAAATCCTCTCTGCAGGGAAATCTGCTGGGAGAGGAAAGTCTGTCAGTTAGATGGGCCATACACACACCAGGTTTATACCTGGGGATCTCAACACAGAATTATGCTGGTACGTAGGGATGAATGCTCCAGTATAAGTCAGATTCTTAGGATGGTGAGAGGGCCAAATGCAAAAGTAGATTTTTAAGTGGATGACATTCAAAGGAAGGCTGGGTGGGGTTCCTGCTGCTGTTACAGCAGTGGGCTCCTTCCAGGAGCTCCCACGTATAAACGCAAGGCTTCCCAACTGGAGAAAGGCTTAGTGAGATACCACCATGCACTCAGATAAGGCAGGGCTTTGTTTCCCAGGATCGCCCGGAGCTCCATTTCAATTGCAAAACCACCTGCCCGTGCAGACAGCCTTTGCCCAGCCTCTCCTAAGCAGATGCCCAGCACCGTGCTCCTTACATATGCCTCCTCTCAGTTCTCCCATTCTTTCAACAAACGTCTGTGTAGTTCTGTTCATAGGGGAGATGTCAGATTAGATACTGGTGTTTAATGGTGGCCATCTCTATATAAATAGGTGGTAGATGTTCTGAAGATACCTGCTTTCTTGTCGACTATGGTTCTATGCGTTGCTTCTTTTTTGTGTTTACTTTGTTTTCACCATGAGCTTGTTTTATTTTTATAATGGGTAAAAAGTAAAGCTATTCTGAGTTCAGACACATAGCCTGAGATTGCCTGCCCTACCATGAGGAAGGCCCTGATAGAAACTGGGGACTGGGTGATAGGACATGGTCTCCATTTCTGAGGGATTCACAAAGAGGAGGAAGGATAGGGTAACAGAACAGTGTGATTGGTGGGATGAGGTATTATGCATCCTGTGATCACAAAAGGGAAAGCTGCCTCTCCCTGGGGAGGTGATAGCGGAGACTCCTAGGCTGTGAAGGAAAGGAGGGCATTGTCAAGGAGGGAAAAGAGGGAGTAGTCAGCCACAAAGGGCACAGCACAGATGAGCACCACAGAGCTAGGAGGCTACAACATTGGGCATGGGAGAGGGAACAGGAAGAGTGTCTGAGAGGGTTATCAATTCTCTGGCACTGTTTGCCTCACTGGTGAGCTCCTTGGGGAGGAGCATCTGTGTGTATGTTGTGTCCAGCTCCTGTAGTGGTAGGTGCTCAGCAGCCCTTGTCCAGGCTCCTCTGTGAGTCTGCTGCTCCTTCCCCTTGCCTCTGGCTGCCTGGTGGCTGCCCAGCTGGAGACTTGCACTTCTTCAGGAGATCAGATTCCAGCTCTCGCTTTCAGCTATCCTGTGAGGGCAATAACGTCATTTTCCTCCCTCTCAATCTCCAGAAATGTCTTTCCTCCAGGACCCAAGTTTCTTCACCATGGGAATGTGGTCAATCGGTGCGGGGGCTTTGGGGGCCGCTGCCCTGGCTCTGCTTCTGGCCAACACAGACATGTTTCTGTCCAAGTCGCAGCAGGCAACTCTGCAGTACCTGGAGGAGATAGACCTGAAAACCCTGGACAGGGGTAAGCAGTGGCCCTCGGGTCTCAGCACCTTTCCAAGGTGCTGGGATGCAGGCTTACTTAATTTATTCTTTGTAAAATAACTTGTTTTTAATTGAAAAAATAATATAACAACATTAGGAAAAATTTAATAACACCTTTTAAAATGACTAATTCCATTACCCTAACAGTAATTATTATTTTTGCATATTTACATATTATTATATATTTGTGATCGGGCTATACTTGATATTTTACAGTTTAGCTTTTTCTTACCAAAATCACTTTTCACTTTCTATTGCTGTCCAGCTGTCATGCTAATTGCTCCATAATATTTAGTAATACCGTATCACTGTTTACTAGACCAGCCACTCCAGAGTGTGTTCTCAGGAGCTTGGGCTTCTGAATCTTCACAAAATAGGAGTTCCTGAGTCAGATGAGTTTGAGAGACACTGTGTGTGCGATCCCGTGCCCCGTGCTCAGCACAGGGATCGCTCACTGAAAGGAGGCGCCGGGTTGTTTCTGGCGCAGGCATGGCCAGCCCTTGCCTGTGGTGTGGCTGTGGCACAGGGGAGCACAAGGTCACACTTCTAGAACGAACCTGCCTCTCCCTCTTCTTGGGGAGACCTTGGCGTCCCTAGCTGACAGCCAAGAGCCGCACATGTGCACGTGGTAGCTCCATCACCTCATGTGCTCTCAGCTTGGAGCTGTAGCTCGGGGACTTTAGTCAGACTGACAGTGTGGGCATAGGTGGCATGAGAGTGGAGAAAGCTGGGGCTTGCTGCCTGGGCACTCTCCAGATTGGCCCCTCAAAGAAAGGCCATTGTCATCTGCCCAATAAGCGAGGAGGCTGTCCACAGAAAGCAGGAACGGTGACTGTGATTCATGTTGTAGGTCACCTTTCTAAGAACTGAGCAGCCCTGCAGAGAGAGACCTGTTGTGCTTTGTTCAACCTATGGCTTCCCAGTCTCATCACCCAACCCTTTTGTCATATAACATCCCATGGGGACATGGATTCCTGTGAAAAATGTTAAAATAAAACGGGTTCATAGTTATTGACCCCTAACTAAGCCTGCATTATCAGACACTGTAGTGAGTGCCTACATCCCTCTGTTAGTACTCCCTGGACACCTGCACTTACAAACGAGGAGACGGAGGTCCAGGTAGGGGCTAGCACTAGGCTGGATCACCCGGCTGGATGCAGACTCACTCTGGTCTGGGAGCCGGGCTTGAGCTACCCCAGGCACTTCCTTGTTAGCTGTCTCCTACTCTCCCCTGTGGATAATGTTGTGGTTAACACACTTAGGGCAAAAAGTTGGGATTTTCTTAGCTGCTATTTTTCCAGAAATGTTTTATATTTGGACATCAGTTTGAAAATATATTTTTTATGGAGGAAGGGCCTCTGGAGTATACAGTAGGTTCCTTAATGCTATTAATTTTTCTCAGAGCATGACTATTCCCTGTCTGTGTTTTCTGTTTGCTTTTCCTACACGTGAAATGCCTGTCCAGGTCCCCTGCTACACCTGGTACCATTTACGAACTGCTGGATGGTCAGGGCAGGGTGGGGCAGGGCTGGGCAGAAATGACACTGAATTCCCTTTTCTTCTCCCCAGAACCAAGGACTTTCAAAGCAAAGGAGCTCTGGGAAAAGAACGGAGCTGTGATTATGGCTGTGCGGAGGCCAGGCTGTTTTCTCTGTCGAGAGGTGAGTGCATTTGAAGGTCTTTTCAGAGAAAAGGACCCATGTAAGTGGGGGCCCATGCATTTCCAGCCTGGACCAAGGACCTGTAGACACACTTTAGCTCTTGACCAACACTGGTCCATTTTTATTTTCTCTAGGTATTTCATTCGACTCATTCTCTGTTTCTGTTCATTTAACAACTCACCATATCCCAGGGTTAGCAACACACTTGACTTTCATTATTACTCCAGACCGTTTCAACCTATACGGCCTGTGTCCTGGACTATCTTTCTGTTGAATCAAGGATGGGGGACCAGGCCCAGTTCCGTGCCATTGTTGTCTGTTAGTACATAAGGAAGCTTGTCAGGGGAAGGCAGGGTCCAACCTGGTCACTTTACAAATAGGTTAACCAAGGGCCAGACTGGTTTGGTCATACAAGTAAGTTGGTGGTCATTGAAATCCAGAAGGTTCCAGTGCTCTTGACCTGTGCCTGGGCAGAGTGTTCTGTGGAAATGAGTGTTTCCGGAAGGATGGTCAGTGGCAGCCTGAGCTGTTTTGAGTGGCCTGTGAAGGAAGTATGTGACAGTCCCCTTCGTGGCTTTGTACACTGACACACCAGAGTAAAGAGCCAGGAAAGTGAGTAATCCTTTCCTTTCCCACACAGGTGGTCTTTGACCACATCAGGCCTGGAGTCCCCTGCTATCAGGCAAAGCTTGCCACTCACTGAAGCTCTTGACGAAAGCATTGTAATGAACTCTTCTTTATTCGTTACCCTTTTGTTCTAGTTGTCTTGGAAAATAAAGAAAAATTAGATGTAGTTTCCACTACACAGCAATGCATTTGTACTGGAGGCGAGTGAGCTGCACTTGAAAGGATCTCCCGCTATTTCTTTATCCTGACACTGAATATAAAAAGGAATTTGTTCTTAGCTTTGAAGCCTTACCAGGACACAGGCTATCTCATGTCGTCGTCCATTGTGCAGTTCATGAGGGTCCCGGGTGTCCGTAACTTCTCAGCTCATCTCCTCATTGTCCACCTTCACCTGCAGATCTTCCACCTGGCATCTGGTGCCTTCCATAGACCTAGCCATGTGCTGGGCACTGAGGGAGGCAAGCAATGGAAGACATGGTTTCTAACTAAGAGACACTTGCGAACTTAAAAGACAAGCCTCAAAGTCCTGGCCAGCTAGCTTGGTTGGTTGGAGCATCAGCCTGATGTGTAAAGATTGCAGGTTCAATCCCCAGTCAGGGCACATACAGGAAGAGATTAATGTTTCTCTCTCCCTCCCTCCCTCCCTCTACCTCCCTTCCTTCCTTTTCTTTCTGCTCTCTCTAAAATCTATTTTTTTAAAGAGACCAATTTGCATTGCTTAAAAAAAGGACAATGCTCAACGTAGTGGTAGCACACAGACTCAGTATAGAAAATACCACGAGGCAGGAAAGATTGGATATGTAAAGAGACTCAGGGCTTCGGTTCAGGCTGGACTAGCCGGGGAGAAGTTTTTAGAATGGAGATCCCATCTGAAGGGGAGGATTTGAGCTGGAGAGAGAAGGAAGGTGACTGGGGAGGGGAAGCCAACTGGGTACAGGTATAGAGGCTGCTGTCCCCATGGCCTGCACGAGGTTTGTCCAGTGGGCCCTTTGCCATTCTGGTCCAATGAGGAGGTGAGGCTACAAGGTGAGTTAGAAGAGAAGCTTCGTAGATAGGAATAGAGGACCATGTTTGGGTGCAGTCTCTTAGTTATCGGATGCTCCCTGGGCAGCTCTTAGGACAGCCATAATAGGAGCCTGACTGCTCCTGCCCACCGCAGAGAAGACAGGTGCAGGGCTGAGGACAGACTGCCACCCATAGTGAGGTCTGGTTCCCACCTGGGACACTGTGCTGCTGGGCTGAACAGGCCTTGATTGTTTCTGGTATTTGTTGCCTTTGTTCTTCTGCATTTAATGCCAGTGTGCTCTGGCCCTGCGGGGAAGAGAGTGTTGGCTGCAGAGCCTCAGAAGTTTGTGCCCCTGACCTTCCCTGTTTTCTGTAGGAGGCCGCAGACCTGTCCTCCCTGAAGCCCCAGTTGGATGAGCTGGGTGTCCCTCTCTATGCCGTGGTGAAGGAGCAGATAAGGACTGAAGTGAGGGACTTCCAGCCTTATTTCAAAGGAGAAATCTTCCTGGATGAAAAGGTACACATGTTGTGAGCCTGTCAGACACAGACTGGTGAGGATGTGCTCAGGGATGGAGAGTTTGGTACCCTGGGTGTGCCTGACCTGGCGCTGAAGGCTGGGCTGGGCTCCCTTTCAGCGGCCCTGAGCTTGTAGGGGCCTTCCCAGCCCTCTGAGCCGAGCCTAATTGGACACTGAAAAGCTATTCTCTAATGTATGAATCAAGAAGTAGCAGAAACTACTTTGGGTTCCCCCCATGCGGGGGCCTGAGCACAAGCAGCTTCCCTCAGTTTTTCCCTCTCTGCCCTCACCTCTGCAGAACATAAGACTGTAATCACCCTGCAGACAGGAGTACCCTGTTCATATGCAGCAGTAGGTTAGAGTCAGTAATTAAAGCCCTCCAGGTCAGGCCTGCTTGAGGGCGGAAGCTGTTTTCTCGGGCAGCTAGAGTCTCCTGGGCAGGGGTTAGGGGGAAGACATGGACCAGCAAGCTTTAAGGCTTTGTCTGAAACAGAGCCCTGTTGGAGCCTTTCCCCCTGGGGAAGGCAGGCACACAGCTACTCACTAGGCTTTCCTTGCTGCTGCAGAAAAAGTTCTATGGCCCTCAAAGGCGCAAGATGATGTTCATGGGGTTTGTCCGGCTGGGTGTCTGGAACAACTTTCTCCGGGCCTGGAACGGAGGCTTCTCTGGAAACTTGGAAGGTGAAGGATTCATCCTCGGGGGAGTTTTTGTGGTGGGACCAGGAGAGCAGGTAAGTCCCTGGTGTTCACTTGTGGGCCTGTGGGTATTGGTGTCTGTGAGCCTGAGACCCCGATGGGAGTGACTTTCTCTACTCCGAGTCTCCCAGTCTTGCTCCCAGAAAGCCAGGGAATGTGAGGAAAGGAAAGGGGAGAAGTTGTCATGTGTCACACGTTTTCTCACTCCTCACAGTAGCACCGTGGTCACAGCTTTGCCGGTGAGGGGAGTGACTGCACCAAGGAGCGCGAGTCTCAGTGGCAGTGCTGGGGCCTGAGCCCAGGCTTCTTATGTCCAGGCCTGTTTTCTATGCTTCAACAAAAGCACGATGTTTTCTGTCAAGAATGTACTCCTTCTTGACAGAAGGTAGGGCATCAGGGATGGACAGTAGAGAAAAGTGAAAGTGACAGAAGGATTGGGAACAGGCTTATGCAGGGGAAATAGCAAGGAGATGTGGGGAGATGGAGCTTTCCACTGTGGGGCCTTGGAGTCAGAGCTGCCCTGGAGGAGCAATAGACTTCTCTTCACATAGGCTGTCTTGGGCCCTGGCTGTGAGGGTGCAGAGTAACTTGGGGACATAGGGGAAGGTGTGGGAGATGAGATCTTGGTGTGCCCAGGAGGCAGGAGGGTGGGTGCTCCACATCAGACCATGAGCAGCCAGGTTGATGCCCCTGCCCTGGAAGGCAGAGCCAGCAGGGCAGGGATGGGGCGAAGTGGATGCAGGCTCGAGGGCTGGCTTCTAGACTGCTCTCTGACATCATTAGCAGGACAGACATTGACAGTTGGCCTTATCTGTAAAAAGACAGGGTTGTCTGCATCGGTCGATTTCACTGCTAACTCTGATAATTACATAGTACTTTTCCTAATTTGGGAGGAATAAAAGTTAATGGGAATAGCCTGGCCAGGCGGTGGCGCATTGGGTAGAGCGTCGGACTGGGATGCGGAAGACCCAGGTTCAAGACCTTTAGCTCGCCAGCTTGAGTGCGGGCCCATCTGGCTTGAGCAAAAGCTCGTCAGCTTGGACCCAAGGTCGCTGGCTCCAGCAAGGGGTTGCTCGGTCTGCTGAAGGCCCACGGTCAAGGCACATGTGAGAAAGCAATCAATGAACAACTAAGGTGTTGCGATGGCAACAGAAAACTAATGATTGATACTTCTCACCTCTCTCCGTTCCTGTCTGTCTGTCCCTATCTATCCCTCTCTGTCTCTCTCTCTGTCCCTGTAAAAAAAAAAAAAAAAGTTAATGGGAATAGAAATCCATTATTAACTTTATATCTAATCTCTTCCTTTAAAGCTTAGTAACTGCTTCTGCTGGTCTATATTAGAATCTAGCAGGAATTGGTGTCTGATTTGACATAAACCTCTTTGCTAACTTTCTGCTCAATACTGAAATGTACTGATGAGGCCAGTGAGTGCCTGCCTTCTCCCAGGTGCTGGCAGACAGGAGCTCGTGCCTTCTTCACAACCAGTCTGGGACGTTAGGTTTTATTCCCATCTGCACGTTAGGAAATGGCCTAGAGCAGTGGTTCTTAACCTGGGTTCTGTCGAACCCTAGGGGTTCGATAAGTTGGTCTCAGGGGTTCGGAGAAGCCTGCCGTGAAGGCCAGAATAAAGTAATACCGTAATTTGTTGTGAGTTCATGCACTTTGTTGGTTTTGTTCTTTGAGCAAGGTGATGTTCATGCACGGCTCATTTTGTGCACCAGTAAAAAAACATATACCTATGTCTTGAATTTGGAAAAAAATAATATTTTATTTATCACTAAAGAAGGGTTCGGTGAATGTGCATATGAAACTGGTGAGTTTGGTACCTCAAAAAAGGTAAAGAACCACTGGCCTAAAGGTATGAAATACCTGGCAAAAATGTGCTGCTAGTAAGTGGCACCATGGAGAGAAAACTCAGTGGCTCAGGTTTGCCCTTCTCCAGAAACCCTACGCTTCTCTCACCCTTCACTTCTCTTCAGGAGTGGTCCCCAAAGACCCCTTCGATGCCCTTGCTCTTGGGCAGGTCACTTCCTCAGAGGATGCTCAGCCTTTTCCCCCTCTGGCTCTGTGGGAGTCCTTCCACTCCCTCTCTGTGCCTCCCTTCAGCGTCCAGGGCAGGGCTCAGCTCACCTGCCAGCCTTCTCTTGCCTGGCAGTGACTCATCTGGTGCTCACGGGCTCCCCAAGCCTAGCAGGCATGCTCCTGGTGTTGCTAGGTGTGGTGTTTGGCTTTGTTGGTGCCTGGAGCTCCTGCCTCTTTCCTTCCTGCTAGGAGGTTCAGGACTGGCCTCCAGGTCTCCTTGGAGCCAGGTGCCACTCAGTGGGGAGTCTTTTGTAACCATCTTTAAAGCATAATTACTTTAAAGAAGTAATGTGCTTTCCACATAAAAAATTTGAAACCTAAGCAGTAAAAGGGAGAGCCATTCTATAAGCTCGGCTGCCAGGGACAACCCATTAGAACAGAGCTGAGTTGAGAGGCCTTTTGTGTTGTTTTGTTTCCAGAAAATGGTATCTTACTAATCTAGATGTTTTTTCATTAACTGTATACCATGAACATTTCCCCATGTTGTTTAGATTCTTCCTCAGTATTGGTGTCTGCATGCTGCCTTCCTGGGCACAGAAATGTAGTCACCACAGTGTGGTGGGACTTTCTGTGTTTTTTGAAATCTTTATAAATATTGGTACAATGAACATGTTTACAGCTGTTTACTTTTTTAATTTGAGTTCGCATTTGTCATGGGTCAAAGAATTCTTTAACAAGGACTCCTTGATTCTCATCTCAAACACATTATTTATCTTTCTTAGCGTTTAAAGGTACTTTGGGATGTCCTGTGCCTTAGTGCATTTTTTAATCATAGTATTGGAAGTGAGGAACCCCCAGTTCCTTAGGAAAACTTAAGTGAAGAGAAGGTATTTTTTTTAGATACTCATTCAATGCCTACCAATGGCTGACCTCTGTGCTCCACTTCCACATTTCAAGCTTGTATGTGTAAGCTCATTCAGTTCACTACACCTGGAATGTCCTTTTACCTCCCCTCTACTCTTAGACATCCTGGTTATCTCTGCGGTATCATCTGTGAAGCCTTCCTGACTTCTTGCTCCCAGAGCGCTGCTTGTACAGTCCAAATTCTGTGGCATAGCTGTCCTGATCTACCTCCCCAAAAGGGAAGGGTCAGGCCGGATTCTGGCCTCTGTTCCCAACGGCCCGAGCATGAGGCTTAACAGATAGCTCCCACTCAGCGTCTGTCTCATGAATGAATGACTCAGAATGAGGACTGATGTTCCCTCTCCTTTCCTTTTAGGGCATTCTTCTCGAGCACCGAGAGAAAGAATTTGGAGATAAAGTAAACCCAGCTTCTGTTCTGGAAGCTGCTAAGAAGATCAAACCACAGACTTCAGCCTCAGAGAAAAAATGATTGTGTGAAAACGCCCAGCGCAGTGATAACTAGGGGGGCTCCCCTGTTCACAAGATGTTATGTTTCTGCTTGTGTCTCTAAAGGGTCAGACCCACTTATGCCATATTCTCAGTATAGATCACTAATGCATTTTAGTATCAGACTCTCAAACAAGGACTGATAAAAATCTAAGAAATGAGAGAGGGGTATTTCAGCTAAAACCTGGAAAATATGAGGCTTAAAGTTGACTGGTACACCTCATTACAAACCTATATGGTGCTTGAGGTGTTGTTATTTGAAATGAGTTTTATCCTAATCTGTGGTGGTGCAGTGGATAGAGTGTCAACCTGGAATGCTGAGGTCACCAATTCAAAACCCTGGGCTTGCCTGGTCTAAGCACAGATGAGAAGCAATTCCTACGAGTTGATGCTTCCTGTCCCTCCCCTGCTTCTCTCTCCTCTCTCTAAAAACATTTTTAAAAAAGGAAGTGTTTTATTATCATGTCTTTAAAAATCTAAGAAAAGTTGATTGACTATAGGATTAAGGATATAAAGTTTTTGGCTTGTGTGTTTTCTATTAATGACTTGTTATAAAAAGTCAAAGTAATACATAGGAACTGATGTGCTCTGGATGGCTTGCTAAAGGTAGATTATAAATGAAATCTGTTTCTTGTCTTCCATTCTAACCTCAGAGGTTTGTTTTTCTAGAAGATATGATGATGTCTGGCTCTAATAAAAATATACATCAGAAATTACCTGTGATACAAGTTTTTCTGATAAAGCTAACAATAAAAATATTTACCATAATGATGGCTGGTTTAAATCATCTGTGCCAAAGACACTGAATATGGAAAGTCAGTCTCCGTAGGCATGGGGTAAGGTGGCTGGTTCAGGGCTAAGACGGTGATTGGGTCTGACTTCATGCAGTGGCAGCTGTCTGAGGTTTGCATGGGCCTGTGAAGGGCTAGTATTCTGCAGATTTGAGGGAACGTTCACTGTACTTGAACTGGGTCAGTACAGTGAGTCATCCTCCCGTAGGTGGGAGCCCTGGGACTCCCGCTAGTGATCAGATAACTCAGATAAGACTTCTTTGGTGCCTGGATGACACTTGATTCTGAAATGGCTCTCTTGCAACTAAAAAAGAGTAGACCCTGTAAATGACAATGCAGCGATAGATGCAGAAAGAGAAACCATTATGGTTTCCCCCACCCACTGTTTTACTCCTGGTCTTCATGTGAAATGGTCTTCTTTCTCTGATTAGTGTGGCATTAAGGAAAGAGCACCACATGGAGTTATGAAATGGTTTTAAGTTCTAGTTTAACTGTGTGACTATGAGCGAAACTCTGGCCTTCAGGTTTCTCACTGGTCAAATGGGCATAGTAACTCCTGTCTACCATTCAGGACTATTTATTAGAAGTCATTGAGGAAATGATAAATTGTAAAACACTGCTTTTCAAACTTTAATGTACATTCCGATCACCTAAGGATCTTGTTAAAATGGAGACTGTCAGGTATTTTCCACCGAGGAAGAAAGAAGGACGTAGCCACTAAGTGTGGACAAGCAAAAGCTTTATTTAGAGTGCATCCCAGGCAAGGTTCACTGGTCCGCAAGATGGGCTAGGGAAGTCGCACAGCTTCTCCCGCCTGAGGGATAATTTATAGCGTTGGTAGGGTGGTGGTGGGTGGCAAAATTTCATTGGCTGACAGTTCTTTTTCATAATGCTCCTGGGCTGTTTCTTTTGGTGGGCATGGGTGTGGCCGTTTCTTTTGGCGGTCATGGGTATGGGTGGTTTCGGCCAAAGTCCCCAGACCTGGTTTTCCATGTGACTTTCCCCCATTGCCAACTGACCTCACAGAGACTGTTAAAGGAAAACAAAGCCAGACACTAGTCCAGTGGTTCTCAAACTTTTTAAAGTTGGGGCACATTTAAAATCCTACAAATAATTGTAGGCACACTATATACAAATTTCTGAGAAATATAATAATTAAACCAAATATTAAAGAAAAAATATAAAGTCCAAGCATGCTTTTATGGTAATTAAGTAAAATAGATACAACAAAATTAAATTTATTCTGACATTAGAAAACATTTTTATGTTACATTTTTTGAGTTATGCTTTTCAGAATTTGTAAAAAAGAGGGGTTAAATAAACAGCAAATGTTATCTTTTTATATATATATAGATACATTCTTGGTAAGATTTAGTAAATTCGGCAGGTCCCAGCGCGAATGTGTTGTTTTTTAATTCTTGTGTTTATGAGAAACATGAGCCTGATGTGCCCTAGCAATTTCTTCAGTGTTTGGACATATATTTGAAAGGTAAACTCTCATTTCCTCGTCAATACATTGAAGAATTCCTCTCCTTTTACTCTTAATTATGTTGAGAGTAGAAAATCCTAACTCACATAAATAGGATGTTGAAAATTGTAGTAAAATGTCCAAAGCTTTTTTAGATATTGCCACATATTCTTCTTCTATAGAAATCCAAAAGGCTTCAAGAGACAATTCCTTGTTTCATCATCAATCCAAAACCCCCACCATACATATCATCTTAACTTTACAGCAAACAAAGGATAGAAGAAACTTGTCTCCAGTCTTTCCCGGGAACATGGGGGGTAGTGTAAACAATTCAGCACCACAGCTTAACAGCCTTTTGCAACCTATTCAGGCAAGTGAGGTGGGGGGTTGGGCAGACTGTCAGCTTACAGCCAATTCCCCACACCTCTGTCCCCCAAAAATATAAACTCCAAAAACTGTTGGTTTTTTGGTCCCCAATAGGCACATATTTCTCTGGAATACCATAGGGCGCACCTGGAAATTTTCTAGGGTGCACCAGTGTGCCCTGGTGCACACTTTGAGAACCATGGCACTAGTGAAAGGTAGTCAAGACATTTCAGTCTGACCTGTGGTGGCGCAGTGAGTTAAGCATTGACCTGGAATGCTGAGTTTGCCAGTTCAAAATCCTGCACTAGCCTGGTCAAGGCACATATGGGAGTTGATGCTTCCTGCTCCTCCCCTCCTTCTCTCTCTCTCCATCTCTCTCCCTCTTTTTCCTCTCTAAAATGAATAAATAAAGTCCTAGAAAAAAAGACATTTCATTAACAAGGGCAGTAGAGAAGATGCCACAGTATGAAACGGAGCTCAGTTGCACTCTGTACAGAGGTCACTGAAATTTTAAAGGGAGAATGAAGGAATTGGGAGGGGGAACACGCAGGGACTTAAACACAGTCAGGGAGGAGCAAATTACAAAAATTGGTCAATGTGATTAAGCTATCTGTGTCTGCTAACTGGCTAGCTTATCTCATTACCCTCCCCTAAAGACTGGGAGATGGAGCCCTATCTGCACTGATGATTACATTTCAAATAGATGTCTCCTATGTCCTTGAGAAAGGCACTCCAGGGTTTCAGGAGATACAAACTTCCACATATCAAAGAGACAGAGAAGAGATTTATAGTTATAAGTTTTTTTTTAAATGAATGCTTTAAGAAAAGGGAGATCAGAGACCTACAGTCAGGTGGTTAGCTTGAACAAGCTAAATTCTCTTGCCAGCCTTGAGATTTCCCAGGCTAGGGACTCAAGGGAGGGCTGGGACATCCCAGGCAAACAGCCTTGAGCTGCCACAGACCATCCTAGTATTTGGTCAAGCCTTTTAGTGCAGAACGTAACCTGTGCTAGAAGTTTCACACTTCTCAACACTGGAGTTGCCGCCTTTCTAACAAGCTCCAGGGGATGTTGATGTTCTACTGGCCTAAGGCTCACACTTTGAGAAGCAAGAATCTCAATGACCCTACAAATCAAAGATATCAAGCCCTGTCAAGATAGCTCAGTTGGTTAGAGCATTGTCCTGAAGCCTAGAGGTTGCCAGTTCTATACCTGTTCAGGACACATACAGGAACAGATTGGTGTTCCTGTCTGTCTTTCTCCCTTCCTCTCTCACTAACATCAATAATTTAAAAATACTTAAAAAAAAGAAGACATTAATACCTGTGGACTTTGGGCTTGAAGCTTCAGCAAGTCTCTGACAAGCATTAGCAGGTTCCCTTTACCTATTTGATAAATTAAGAAGCCATCATAATGCAAACTATTGGGAGAATGCAAATGTAAAGTCAGTAGCCACGGCCACCATCACTGCTGCTGGCCCATGCAGGTTCGCATTAGATTCAGACAGTCAATAATGAAACAACGGAGCCAAAAACTGGTGAGCCATCAGCTTTAATTCTAGCTTGCACCCCCCGGGCAAGTAAAAACACACACTGGGCTCCAAAACCCACTCTGCACAAACTGGCTTCTTCCTCAGCATTCCACCACCTTAGCTGCTTCTCTCCTCCATGTGGCCTTAATCTGCTCTCCTTTCTAATGCTAACCTCAGGAACCAAGAGAGAGAAAGCTCCTGGTCTGCCCCACTTTATAGTGTAGAAATCCAAACCTTTAATCCAATGTATAAACAAGGAAGTCTCTGATACAAAGTCACTTATCTGAGGCATAATGGGAGGATTCCTCACGAGAGTGCACCACCCTACATCATCCAATCAGTCAAGGGTGTGGGGAAAAGCTTACTCTTGAAACTAAGCCTTAGGCTATAACGACCTGGCCTGCCCACAGCCTGTTCCCCAACACACATTAATATCAACGGACTTGAACGTGGGCAGCGCCATCTTTAACAAAGTGAGAATAATATATTTTATTTGCCTAACAGCAAGGAAGAGTCCTTCCTAAAAAGCGGAAGGTTCTCAATTTGGATACACAGTAGAACCATCTAGGGAAGTTTTTAAAAATCTGATGCCCAGGCCACACCCAGAGGCCCATAAAATTAGAATCTCTGGGACAAGACCCAGGTAACAATATTTCTTAAATTTCCTGAGTGATTCTGACATGCAGCCAAAGTTGAGAACCACTATAAAAAAAGTCAGTGTCAAGTTTGCAATGCTAGAGCTCACATCAAGTTACAACCTGGAAAGGAACATGACCCTGAAACGATCACCCCCAAAATCCAGGGATCCCTGCCATTAAAATCCTTTATGGTGACTGTTCAACAACCCAACCCCCAAACAAACCCTTTTCCTTTAAACCCTGGCTACCTTCCCTCCAAGTTACCAGAACCAGGCTTGCTCCCAATAATCTCTGATGAGTTTTAGACAACAGTCTTTAGATGACAAGGGTCAGAGATGGTGTGGACAAAGATGGGCGATCCTGGTCTGGAACTGAATCTTCAAAATAGAGACTGTTTCCCTGGCCGGACGGTGGCGCAGTGAATAAAGCGTCGGACTGATGCGGAAGACCCAGGTCCAAGACCCCGAGCTCAACAGCTTGAGCGCGGGCCCATCAGGCTTGAGCAAAAGCTCGCCAGCTTAGACCCAAGGTCGCTGGCTCCAGCAAGAGGTTGCTCGGTCTGCTGAAGGCCCACGGTCAAGGCACATGTGAGAAAGCAATCAATGAACAACTAAGATGTTGCAATGACAACGAAAAACTAATGATAGATGCTTCTCACCTCTCTCCATTCCTGTCTGTCTGTCCCTATTTAACCATCTCTCTGACTCTCTCTCTATCCCTGTAAAAAAGAAAAAGAAAGCCATATACAAAATAGAGACTGTTTGGATAGATGGAGATGGTAAAGAGGTCATTCCAGGCATGATGAGGGCCCTGAACTCAGATATGGTGAGAGGGAAATAAACTATAGGTCTGGGAGTAAAGGGAGGAGTGGGTCTGTTTTGTTTACCTGATCAGATGTCCTTTTCCCCAATACACTGAGTTTTCAAAAGCAGTGCCCTTTCACATCCACAACTGTTTTAAAGTTAACAAGTCAAAAGTAAACACCATTTTGCTGAGAGCAAAATGCAGTGCCTGTGGCTACCTTATCTCTTGCCAGAGCAAGGGAGCATACCACTGAGGTGGGTGTGGGAGTGGGGCGGCAGGATAAGGAAGGTGAGCTGCGGGCGAGAGTCTGTAGGAGGTTGTGAGCAGAGAAAATAGGTGAAATCAGAGGGTCCAGACTGAACACTTCTCAGCCCTGGCTACCTTTCCTCCATTCTCAGTTACTAAAGTCCACAGGACAAGTAGGCAGGTGTGTGTGTGTGTGTGTGTGTGTGTGTGTGTGTGTGTGTGTGTGTGTGTGTGTGTGTGTGAAAGAAATGTCTTATTCTGCTTTAACCTCTCAAATCCTTTCTGGGTTTAAAGGAAAAGGGTTTGTTTGGGGGTTGGGTTGTTGAACAGTCACCATAAAGGATTTTAATGGCAGGGATTCCTGGATTTTGGGGGTGATCGTTTCAGGGTCATGTTCCTTTTCAGGTTGTAAAGCCAGTAGCCAAGGCCACCATCACAGCAGCCTGACTCATGCAGGTTCGCATTTGATTCGGATAGTCAGTAATGAAACAAAGGAGCCAAAAACTGGTGAGCCATCAGCTTTAATCCTAGCTTGCACCCAGTGGGCAAGCAAAAACACACACTGGGCTCCAAAACCCACTCATTCAGTGCTCACAAAGCTACTGACTTATCCGAGTTTCCTACCGTGAGAGGCTTTTAGCTCACCAGCCTTATTCACCTCTGTTTCCCATCTTCTTCTCTTTGCACAAACTCTGCACAAACTGGCTTCTCCCTCAGCACTCCATCTTGGATGCTTTTTCTCTCCTACATGTGGCCTTAAGCTGCTCTCTTCTCTAAAGCTAATCTAAGGAACCGAGAGAGAGCAAGCTCCTAGTCTGCCCACTTTATAGTGTAGAAATCCAAACCTTTAAGCCAATCTACAAACAAGGAAGTCTCTGATACAAAGTCACTTATCTGAGGCATAATGGGAGGATTCCTCATGAGAGTGCACCACCCTACATCATCCAATCATTCAAGGGTGTGGGGAAAAGCTTACTCTTAAAACTAAGCCTTAGGCTATAACAAGCCGGTCTGCTTACAGCCTGTCCCACACACCCAATAATATAATTACACCCATCCCAAGCATAAGGCAACTAATATCACCTGGGTGATGGGCTTCTATGTGGGCAGTGCCATCTTTAACAAAGTGAGCATAATATATTTTATCTGCCCAACACAGGTATATCTGGTCACCTTTCTGTGTTATATAACGATGGTCTGAGCCAACCCAACTGTTGGGCAGATAAAATATATTATGCTCACTGTAAAGCCAATAGCCAGGGTCAGGATCACAGCCGCCTGGCCCATGCAGGTTCACATTAGATTTGAACAGTCGGTAATAAAACAACGGAACCAAGAACTGGTGAGCCATCAGCTCTAATTCTAGCTTGCACCGAGCGGGCAAGCAAAAACACACACTGGGCTCCAAAACCCACACATTCAGTGCTCACAAAGCTACTGACTTATCCGAGTTTCCTAGCATCAAAGCTTTCTAGCTCACCAGACTTATTCACCTCTGTTTCCCATCTCCTCCTGCACAAACTCTTAACAAACTGGCTTCTCACCCAGCACTCTGCCATCTTGGCTGCTTCTCCTGGCCTCCATGTGGCCTTCATCTGCTCTCCTCTCTAATACCTCAGGAACCAAGAGCGAGAGAGCAAGCTCCCGGACTGCCCCAGTTTATAGCATAGAAAATCCAAACCTTTAATCCAATTATACAAACAAGAAAGTCTCTGATACAAAGCCACCCATCTGAGGCATAATGGGATTCCTCAGGAGAGTGTACCACCCTACATCATCCAATCAGTCAAGGGTGTGGAGAAGAGCTTACTCTTAAAACTAAGCCTTAGGCTATAACGACCTGGCCTACCCACACCCTGTCCCAGAACACACATTAATATCAACGAACTTCCATGTGGGCAGTGCCATCTTTAACAAAGTGAGCATAATATATTTTATCTGCCCAACACTCACTCTGTTAAATATGGCGCTGCCCACATGGAAGCCCGTCACCCAGGTGATGATATTAGTTGCCCTCCAGCTTGGGAATGGGCGTGATTATGTTAATATGTGTTGGGGGAGGGCTTTGGCGCCAAAAGTTTTTAAAAGGAAGAGAGATCACATTGTTCTGGGAGAAGACTGATTGCATTCTAGGAGGAGGGCAGAGAGTAGGGAGGAGAGCAGATTAAGGCCACATTGAGGAAAGGAGAAGCAGCCAAGATGTCGGAATGCTGAGTAAGAAGCCAGTTAGTGCAGAGTTTGTGCAGAGAGAAAGAGATGGGGAACAGAGGTGAATAAGATGGGGGAGCTAGAAACCTTTGATTCTAGGAAACTCGGATCAGTGAGTAGCTTTGTGAGCACTGAATGAGTGGGTTTTAGAACCCAGTGTGTGTTTTTGCTTGCCCGCCTGGTGCAAGCTGGAATTAAAGCTGATGGCTCACCAGTTCTTGGCTCCGTTGTTTCATTACCGACTGTCCGAATGTAATGCGAACTGGCACTGGCCAGGCGGCTGTGATGGAGACCGTGGCCTTGGCTCCTAGCTGTACATTTGGCGTAGTCTGTGGCAGGATTCGATAGAGATCGGTATGGAGCCACCACCACCTTTGAGTGGTGGAGTAGAGGACTGGCTGCTGTTATGGTTCCCCATGGCTATCCTTTTGGGGACTGTAGGCTGGCTGACTTTTATAGCCATGCATGAGGAAACCAAGAGCTCTGTGAAAGAGGCTGCCCAGGACCTGTGTCTGAGCAGTGGAAGGAACTGGAGGAAATGTGGGAGAAAGAGATGCTAACCCTGGAGCTGGAGGAAGTGCTGGAGGAGGAAGCCGACCAGGTTTGCAAGATTTGCCTGGAAATGGAACAGCTACCGGAGAAGGAATCACAGGTTCGTGAGTTGCAGCATGCCCTGGACATTGTGGAGAGCCAGAAGCAGCAGGAGGCCAGGGCTGGAGCTGAGTCTGGGGCCGGAGCCACAAGGCCCACAGAGCATAAAGCAGCAGTGGCCCAGGGCTCAAACCCAGCAGCGGGAGCTAGTGTTTCCAGTTCCTCTTTGGAAAATGAAGAGAATCAGGCTGGAGTTGCAATCTGCAGTCTCCAGAAGATGAGAGCCCAGCTAGAAGGAGGACCTGCTATGCTCCTGGTAGGTCTGCGGTTTTGGGACATAGGAGTGGATACCATCATGCTCCCCAGAGCAGAGATGGAAATGCTGACTGCCATTGCCACGTGCTCCTTTTTGGGACAGTGTGAGACCTGCCATGATGGCAGGAATGAGGGTGGAGGCTAACACTCCATGTGCGTGGACTGATTTCCTGGACTACAACCCAAGTGAGCACTGGCTCCTTTGTTGAATGGACTTATGGATTTTGGACAATGTGAAATACCCTGATGGGGGTGGGGGCGGCTTTCCTGGAAGCAGTCCTCTGCCCCGGGAAGCTTTTCCTATGGGCAGAAAGAAGGCTGAGGACATTTTGCGCTTTTGGCAAAGTGCTCAGAGACTGGTGAAATGTACCTTTGTAATTGTTGAAATTGTATATTTGTCATGTTGTTGTAATTTGTGTAATGTGCCTAATTTCCTTGTAAAGGGATGCCAGTGGTGTAGATTGTGGGTAGTTAAGTGAGCATAGGGGTGGATTGTTGGGCAGATAAAATATATTATGCTCACTATATTAAAGATGGTGCTGCTGCCTGACCAGGCGGTGGTGCAGTGGATAGAGCGTCAGACTGAGATACAGAAGACCCAGGTACTAGACCCTGAGTTCGCCAGCTTGAGCGCGGACCCATCTGGCTTGAGAAAAAGCTCGCCTGCTTGGACCAAAGGTCGCTGGCTCCAGCAAGGGGTTGCTTGGTCTGCTGAAGGCCCGCGGTCAGGGCACATGTGAGAAAGCAATCAATGAACAACTATGGTGTCGCAATGGCAACAAAAAACTAATGATTGATGCTTCTCACCTCTCTCCGTTCCTGTCTGTCTGTTCCTATCTATCCCTCTCTCTGACTCTCTCTCTCAGGCCCTGTAAAAAAATAAATAAATAAAAAGATGGCACTGCCCACATAGAAGCTCATCACCCAGGTGATGATATTAGTCACCCTCCTGCTTGGGAATGGGCATGATTATGTTAATATGTGTTGGGGGAGGGCTTTGGCGCCAAAAGGTTTTAAAAGGAAGAGAGATCACATTGTTTTGGGAGAAGACTGATTGCATTCTAGGAGGAGGGCAGAGAGCAGGGAGGAGAGCAGTGAGTAGCTTTGTGAGCACTGAATGAGTGGGTTTTGGAGTCCAGTGTGTGTTTTTACTTGCCTGCCGGGTGCAAGCTACGATTAAAGCTGATGGCTCACCAGTTCTTGGCTTCATTGTTTCATTACCGACTGTCTGAATCTAATGCGAACCTGCATGGTCCAGGGGGCCCTGTTTGTGGCCTTGAATACTGGCTTTACACAGGGACAGACACAAGAATGGAGAGAGATGAGAAGCATCAATCATCAGGTTTTTGTTGCGACACCTTAGTTGTTCATTGATTGCTTTCTCATATGTGCCTTGACCGTGGGCCTTCAGCAGACCAAGCAACCCCTTGCTGGAGCCAGCGACCTTGGGTCCAAGCTGTAGAGCTTTTGCTCAAGCCAGATGAGCCCATGCTCAAGCTGGCGAGCTCGCGGGTCTTGTACCGGGTCTTCCGCATCCCAATCCAACACTCTATCCACTGCGCCACTGCCTGGTCAGGCAAGCTTTTAATCCTAGCTTGTACTCGGCGGGCAAGAAATTCCCACAGTTGGAAAACACTTCCCTTTCCACTCAGCGTTTCCAAAGCCACTGACTTATTCAAGTTTCCTAGAATCAAAGGTGTACTTCACCTCTGTTCCCCATCTCCTTCTCTCTGCATAAACTCTGCACAAACTGTCTTCTCCTTCAGTACTCCACCATCTTGGCTGCTTCTCCTCTCCTCCAAATGGCCTTTCTCTGCTCTCCTCCATGGCCTCTTTCCAGAACATAATCACTCTTCCCAGGAGCAACGTGATCTATCCTTTTAAAATGTTTTGGCGCGAAAGCCCACCCCCAACACACATTAACATAATCATGCCCATCCCAAGCAAGAAGGGCTACTAATATTATCACCTGGGTGACTTTCACATGGGCAGTGCCATCTTTACCAAAATGAGCATAATATATTTTATCTGCCTAAAATAGGCCTTATGTGTATTGGGAGGTAACATTCCAAGCAGAGGGAGCAGCAAGTACAAAGGCCCAGAGGAGAGGATGGGATTGTTACATTCAAGAAACATTAGGAAAGGCAGTGTGGCTAGAGCAACGTGAGTGAGCAGCAGAGGTAGGAAGTAAGACAGAAGGTACTGAGATGGTGAGATAGACGCACGTGGTTCTGGCTGGCCATGGTAAGAACTGAATTTTTCTGAGAGAGATGAGAACCCATGGGAGAGTTTTGAGAATAAGAATTACATGATCTGATTTATATTATCCTGACTGCTCTGAGGCAACACATTGTCAAGGATCAAAGTTTCCATCGGGGGGGCATGTAGGATGCTATGGCAATACTCCAGATGAGACATAAAGGTGATGTTGTAGTAATTTAATGTTATAGTAATTAAATACAGCTAGTGCTCGACTTACGACCACGATTGGTTCCGACAAACCGGTCGTAACACAGTTTGGTCGTAAGTTGAGTAGGCTATATGTACAGTACTGTGAAATGATGTTATAAAAATCTTTCAGTCATATTTTATAATTTTCTTTCATTATTGTTATATATCATAATTTTCTTTATTCATTTTATGCCATTTGTATCATCTCTACGCCATTTTGTTTCTTATTTTTACATTCGTCAGGTTTAAGTAAAACACTGCATTACCAGTACAACTGGTTTAATATTTGCAAAATATACAAAATTACAAAATACAGGTGCATACAAACACTGCTCCAGATGTGTAGCAGTCGTGGCTAGCGATTGTGGCTATAAAGTCGAATGGTCATAAGTTGCATAGGTCATAAGTCGATCAATACCTGTATATAGAAATATTAAAAAAGTATGGAAGATATATAAAAGTAATTAAGATATTATATTAAAATTAATTTAATTAATTAAATAAAGTTATGTCATTTAGATAGGAATTAATATAGTGTGTGCAGATGTGAGAAAGAGATTCTGACTTTCAAGCAGGGCCCAGTTAGTGTGTGTGTGAAGTTATACATAGATAAGAAGTGGCTTGATGTCATAACTTTGAAAATTAATGTAAATAAGAACATCTTAAAAAGTGGTCTGATTTAACATTTCAATAGATTAACATAAAAGGGGCTCTCTGTGAGGAACTCCAGAAAGGTAGTTTGAGGTAATAATCCTGTAGATTGACACCTGTTAGAAGGCCTTGGCCAGAAAAGGTACTAAAGCTGAGAGGTCCCCTGCTGAGGTAGTCGCCCAGACTCCAATGTGAACATGGACTGTCTCCATACCGCTCTGAGCTCTGACCAAAGACAGCTGAGAGGAGCAAGCCGACGGGGCCCCCTTAAGCTGTATGTACCCAGGCACGCCAAAGGATTTGTGAGTAATAAATTGCCTGTGTGATTCTTGTAACTAACTTGTGTGTCAGTTGTGTTTTTCCTCTGGTGGCAGGTGGCAGTTAGCGTTGGCACTGATCAGTAGCATCCTCATAGCTGCCTCAAGAGTAGTCTCAAAGAGGCTGCCAGTCCTGCTGATAAGCAGGAGTGTCCGTGTCAGATGCTAAATATATCTGAAGGCAGAGCTAAGAGGATTTCCTGGATGATCAGATGTGGGATGTCAGAGAAAAGGAAGTCAAAGATGACTGCAAGATTTTTGGCCTGAGCAACTAACTGCACATGAATTTTGCAGTAAAGGGAAGCAGAAAATGATGGGGTCCAGGGAAGATGTTAATGTGCTAGGACAGTTACAATGAATACACCAGAGGTATAAGTATCAATGCAGGGTGCATCAAAGCAATGCAAGCAAAAGAACAAACTTAGGAATTGTAAACTCAGTAGGCTACAACTTGTACACACTTTAAAGGCATTCACAACAGTATGGCTTAGAGTTCCATACATATGTGGTAAAGTGTAAACACATGGATTGATGACAAAGGATACCCAGGACTGAGCACCATCTGGTCGCTTCACACTTTTACAACCCTGTTGCCCAGGCCAGGTTTTAGTCCAGTTAAACCAGAACCTCTGGGAATGGGTCCAAGTGTTAGTTTTTGTTGTTTGTTTGTTTTAAAGCTCGCTAGGGCATTCTGTTATGGAGGCAAGGTGAAAAAACCAATGCTTTACATTGAGAAACAACTATAAAATTTTAGAGATGCACAAGGAATAATCCCCTTTTATATTTAAGTCTTGGACAAAGTACCTGTTTTTGGGACAAGGCAAAAGACAACCATGTCCTAATTCCCATGTTTCAGTCAGGAAACACAAAGAAACTCTCCCAAGAAACAGTTGAGCCCAGACTGTGGCCTTTTCATATCCAAAGAGCTCCTTGAAGAAATGGCTGATTGCAGGCTTGGGACAGGAGATGTACAAGATGGGCCTGGAACATACTATCAGACTACGTATCAAGTAAACCCTTGAAGACGACTGAAGGTTGATGGAAAGAAAGGACTTGGAATCTACCTTGAACGGGTTCTCTCTTGCTAAAGTTGGGACAGTTTGAACATCTATAATTGCATTGGATTAAAACACACCAGATATGTTCGAATCCATGAGTTCAAATGATCCATAGGGGGAAAAAAGAAAATATTTGGATGATACTTTAAAAAAAGTCAACTCAGTTTTAAAAAATATATAGAAGGAATAAGCATTTATCCTGCCTTTGGTACTTAAAAGTAACCAAGAGTTGATGAAAGAGACTTCTCATTGCAAAAGCACTCAGAGCCTGTCCAGCCATAGTTAGAATGGGAGAGGTCAAGGGGTGGCCGGTGGGTGGGTGGGGGCATGTCCCTGGAAACGCCTCTCTGGGTCTGTCCATCAGGCAGCTCCTTCCCTAGCAGGTGATGCCTCTAACTCCAACTGGATGCTCTCTTCATCCAGTAGATGTGCTGGTCCCACCTCCTACTCCACATGCTCCTCCAGCACAGACTGAGTTGGTAAAAATGTTGATCTTACCCCTTCACTGTATGGAGGAAAACGGAGTTCTGGGGAGATGATTTTCAAGAACCAAAGCTGGTCAGGAACAGCTTTTTGATGAACAGAAAAGAGCTCTGAACTAAGTCTCCAGAGCTGTGCCACCATGAGACCCTGGGCGAGCCTCTTTTTTCATGGAACCTTTTTCTCTGTCTGTACTGTGTAGGTGCTGTTCTAAATTTGGTAGCCATGGGCCCTACAGTTTCTTCACCAGCACCAAACCTAGAGCACAGCTTTCGGTTCACACCTGGTACTGTTGTTATTGAACTAGTGTTCCTTTGCATCAACGGACTGGACATTCCAGGAAAACAGGGATATGTTGGTCTTGCTCTTCCTGGTTTCCTCGGCACCCAGCACTGAGCGTGGCCCTCAATAAATCACAAAGCTTGGATGGCAAAAGCAGCCATAAGCAAAGTCAGAATACCAACAAATAACTTGGAAAACATATTTGTAGCTCATATCACAAAGGGCCGCTTTTCCAAAGACCAGCTCCTACAATCAACAAAAGGTTAATAATGAGAATTCCAGCTTCCTGCCTGCATGTAAGGGGTTTGGAAGTTAACCTCTTATACTAACAACTAGTAGAAAGCTGAATAACCTAGAAAATCAACAACTCTTCTTCAATCTAAAAGGAGTGAAGAAACAGGGGAAACTGCTGTCCCCAAATCTGAAGAGACCAACAGGCAAACACAGAGCATCACAATTTACCAAAGCAGAAGTCCATGTGCAGAAACCTCCGTGGGTTCCGGACCCGGGATGGGAACACCTCAACTACAATTGATGAGCTGCTGGGGCTCAGTGCAGACAATTCTGAGAGTCAGAAACTCCACTCAGGGGCACTAAGTCATAGGGGGACGCACACTTGTGTGAGTGTTACTCCCAGAAGTTTGACCAGGTTTTCACAGGAAATATCTGAGGAAAGTCTCCTTATGCTTCTGGCATGGGAGAAGAAAAGCAAGTATTTTGAAATATGTAACACACACTTATACACACATACTGGTACGCACACACACACATTATTGAATTTTACCACCATGTTACTAAAGGACTACTAACAGCAATTCCTTCTATTCAGTACATCATGTCCAGCAATCAAGAGAAAAAATTAAAAAGTACACTAAAAGGCGAAAGAGAATTGTAGTTTGGAGCTTCTGGTCCAGATGGCAGAGTAGGTGAATGCTGTGCTTGCATCCTCCCACAACCACATCAAAGTTACAACTGCACTACAGAACAACCATCATTCAGAACCACCTGAATCTAAGTGAACAGAAGTCCTACGATAGGGATTTAAAGAAACCACACTGAGATAGATAGGAGGGGCAGAGACTCTCAACAGGCTTGTCCCACACCCAGATGTGGTGGTTTAAAATTGGGAGGGATATCTCAGCTACAAAGTTCACCTTTGGGGAACGAGAGGTTCCAGCCCCAAATCGGAAGCCCCAGCCCAGGGTTCCAGGGCCAGGAAGAGAAATCCCCATAACTTCTGGCTGTGAAAACCAGTGGAGACTGTGGCTGAGTAAGACAGAAGGCTGTGGGAGTCCCAGGTGTTTCTCTTAAAGGGCCTGTGCACAGACATACTGGGACTCACTTGCTCTCAGTTCCAGCCCTGGGGCAGCAGCTCCACAGGCACCAGGAACAATCAGAGAAGAACTGAATTGTCTTGCTGAGAGTGACAGCTTTCTCCCAGACAGAAGTGCTGGCAGGTGCCATATCTGAGTCTCCATCAACCTAGCTCACACTGTTAGTCCCGTTTTGGTGATTCCCTGAGAACCTGCCCCCATTCAACTTTCAGGCATACCCAAGCTATTTCCAGTGTTTTTTCCATATAAACGGTCGTCTTGACACATGCTGAGGACTTTACTAAAATCTCCCAAACAAGCAGTATCTGGCCTCAGAGTACCATGTACCTCTTGCTAAGTAGCTCCAGGCCTGGAACTAGGGCAAGCCAGCTTTGGTACACAGCTTGGCCTCTCCTGGGCACCTCCAAATCCAGCACAAGAAGCAGCCATCTGCAGATCACTTTGTAGTTTATGCTGGGTGGCCCTGGATAGGGCACAGGTGGCAGCTGACCTTGGCCAGCACCTCCAGGGAGGCCCAAGAGCCAGCACACATGGTAGATAGCTTCAAACCATGCTAAAGCAACACCTAACCACCACCACTACCATAAGAAACACATTCAAGGGGCAGACTCAGTAGGCAGCAGAGCCCTGCTGAAGCAAGTGTTGCTTTGTGGGGTTGGTCCCTGCACAGCAGCTCCTTAACAGTGGTCACAGTCAGTCACTTCAGTTGAATGGCCTGGCGGTAAATTCTTCCAATTGATGTACCAACAGCAATCAAGGCTCAACTACAATAGGAAGGTGTACACAGCCCACTCAGGGGTGGATCTAAAGTGCCTAGCTTGGGTGACCAGGGAGGTTATGCCACTGAACCCTACAGGACCTACTCCATAAGGCCACTAGGCCACTCTACCAAGCCTGGGAGATATAGCAGCTCTGGTTCTAATACATAGAAACACAGAGAGGAAGCCAAAAGGAAGAGACAAAGAAGCATGTCCCAAATAAAAAAATAACAAAATTCCAGAAAAAGAAGTAAACAATCTACCAGATGCAGAATTCAAAACGCTGGTTATGAGTATGCTCAATGAACTTAGGGAAAGAGTACATGAATTTTGTGAGAACTTCAAAAAAGAGATAGGAAACATAAAAATGAAGATGGAAAATGTAAGGGAAAAATCCCAGTCAGATATGAGGAATACAATAACTGAAATAAAGAATATGTTACAGGGAATTTACATAGAGCAGATGAAGCAGAGGATCAAATTAGCTATTTAGAAAAAAAAGAAGCAAAAAACACCCAATCGAAACAGCAAGAAGAAAAAGAATCCAAAAAATGCAGACAGTTTAAGAAGCCTCCGGGACAATTTCAGTCATACTAAACCAGTGGTTCTTAACCTGGGTTCTATCGAACCCTAGGGGTTCGATGAGTCGGTCTCAGGGGTTCGGAGAAGCCTCTGCCATGGAGGTAAAGACACACTTGTGTAAAGTCGTGATGGCACACCCCGCTTGGCCATCACTTGCTGCAGAGGATCACGGTACATTGCTTGGCCAACCAGTGCTGCAGGGAATTTAGGGCGCGCAGTAGTCAACGGCTGTCATAGTTGTACGTCGCGTGGTTTCTTTCTTAATATTTTAATCCATACTAAATATGTCAAGCAAAAAAGGAAAGTGGTTGGACGAATATGTACAACATGGATTCACATGTATCACAGAATGGGATGGGAGTCAGCGTCCTATCTGCATGATATGCAATGCCAAGTTGAGCAACTCTAGTCTCACACTGGCAAAACTAAATTTGGAAAAAAAATCATATTTTATTTATCACTAAAAAACTGTTCGGTGAATGCACATATGAAACTGGTGGGTTAGGCACCTCAAAAAAGGTTAAGAACCACTGACCTAAACATTAGCATCATGGGGTTACTGGAAGGAGAAAAGAGAGCAAGAAATTTATAATCTATTTGAAAAAATAATGACAGAAAAATTTCCTAACCTGAGGAAGAGTATAGATATACAAGTCCAGAAAGCATAGAGTCCCAAACAAGATGAATCATAATTAAAATACCAAAGGTTAAAGACAAAGAGAGAATATTAAAAGCAGCAAGAGAAAAGTAGTTAGTTACCTACAAAGGAGTCTTCATAAGAATATCAGTTGATTTCTCACCAGAAATCTTGAAAGTAAGAAGAGATTGGCACAAAATATTCAAAATAATAAAAAGCAAGGACTTACAACCAAGATTATTTCACCCAGCAACGCTATTATTTAGAACTGAAGGACAGATAAAGAGCTTCCCAGACAATAAAAAGCTAAAAGTTCATCGCAACCAAACCAGTATTACAAGAAATGTTAAAGGGACTTCTTTAAAAAGAAGAGAAAGAAATAAGATAAAAATATGAATAATAAAATGACAAAAATACATATCTATCAACAATTATTTTAAATGCAAATGGTTAAGTGCTCCAATTAAAAGATATATGGTAGTTCAAAGGATAACAAAACAAAACCCTTACATATACTGTCTATTAGAGATTCACTTCAGATCCAAAGACATGCTCAGACTGGAAAGTAAAGGGATGGAAAAGATATTTCATGAAAATAGAAGCAAACAAAAAAATATGGGGCAGCAACAATTATACCAGACAAAATAGACTTTAAAAGAAAGGCTATAACAGGAGACAAAGCAGTTCTACTTCTGGGTATTTATCTAAAGAAACCGAAATAAAATATTGAAAAAACATATGCATCCATATGTTCATTGCAGCATTATTTTTAATGGGCAAGACAGGAAAGCAACCTGAATGTCTACGAGTAGATGACCGGATAAAGAGGAAGTGGTAGAGTAGACCAGTGGTAGTCAACCTGGTCCCTACCGCACACTAGTGGGCATTCCAGCTTTCATGGTGGGCGGTAGCGGAGCAACCAAAGTATAAATAAAAAGATAGATTTAACTCTAGTAAGTTGTTTTATAAAGATTTACTCTGCCGGCCTGACCTGTGGTGGCGCAGTGGATAAAAGCGTCGACCTGGGAACACTGAGGTCGCCAGTTCAAAACCCTGCACTGGTCTGGTCAAGGCACATATGGGAGTTGATGCTTCCAGCTCCTCCCCCCTTTCTCTCTCTCTCTCTCTCTCTCTCTCTCTCTCTCTTTCTCTCTCTCACTCTGTGTCTCCTCTCTAAAAATGAATAAAATAAAATAAAAAATAAAAAAAAGATTTACTCTGCCAAACGTAGCGAAAATCTGACATAAAGTACTTGGTAAGTAATTATTATTATATGCTTTAACTTGCTGTACCACTGCTTGATAAATTTTATAAAGTAAAGTTACTTCCCTACTTTATAAATCACCATTACTGGGGAACCTGTGGGTGGTTAGAAAATTTTACTACTAACAGATACAAAAGTGGACGGTAGGTATAAAAAGGTTGACTACCCCTGCAGTAGACTATGATTCAGTCATGTAAGACAAATAAAATATTGCCATTTGCAATATCATGAATGGACCTAGAGCAGGCGTGGCCAACAGTTTTTGCCCCTGGGCCAGATTAGAAAGAAAACATTATTCATGGGCTGGCCAAAATTTTTTTTTTCTTTTTACAGAGACAGAGAGAGAGTCAGAGAGAGGGATAGATAGGGACAGACAGACAGGAATGGAGAGAGATAAGAAGCATCAATCATCACTTTTTGTTGCAACACCTTAGTTGTTCATTGATTGCTTTCTCATATGAGCCTTGACAGCGGGCCTTCAGCAGACCGAGCAACCCCTTGCTCAAGCCAGTGACCTTGGACTCAGGATGGTGAGCTTTTGCTCAAACCAGATGAGCCCACGCTCAAGCTGGCAACCTCGGGGTCTCGAACCTGGGTCTTCCGCATCCCAGTCTGATACTCTATCCACTGCACCACTGCCTGGTCAGGCTGGACGAAATATTAAAATTAAAAAATGTTAAATACAAAAATGATTTGTTTAAGTAAACAAAATTTTGTAATTTGTTTATGAATAAATGTGAAGAAATTTTAATATACAATATTATTTTAATAAAAATATAATTACATATGGTATATGTTCGGCAGATAAAATATAATATGCTCACTTTGTTAAAGATGGTGCTGCCAACATGGAAGCCTGTCACCCAGGTGATATTATTTGCCCTTATGCTTGTGATGGCTGTGGGAGAAAAGTTGTAATGTAAGCAGGCCGGGTCGTTATAGCTTAAGGCTTTGTTTTAAGAGTAAGCTCTTCTCCACACCCTTGACTGACTGGATGATGGAGGGTGGTGATGTAGGGAGGAATCCCATTGTGCCTCAGATGGGTGGCTTTGTATCAGAGACTTCCTTGTTTGTATAATTGGATTAAAGGTTTTGAGTCTGCTATAAAGTGGGAGAGAACAGTAGCTTGATCTCTCTCTGTTGGTTCCTGAGGTATTAGAGAGTAGAGCAGATTAAGGCCATGTGGAGGAGAAGTAGCCAAGATGGCAGAGTGCTGAGGAAGAAGCCAGTTTGTTAAGAGTTTGTGCAGGAAGAGATGGGAAACAGAGGTGAATAAGTCTGGTGAGCCAGAAACCTTTGATTCTAGGAAACTCGGATAAGTCAGTAGCTTTGTGAGCATTGAATGTGTGGGTTTTGGAGCCCAGTGTGTGTTTTTGCTTGCCCGCTGGGTGCAAGCTAGAATTAAAGCTGATGGCTCACCAGTTCTTGGCTATTTTCCGGGTCTGGACCTCCTTTGTTTCCTTTTATTATCCTTTTCATTTCTGAAGAGTTGATAATAATGGCCCCTCTTTTATTCATGTTGTGAATTTTTTTTTCTTTCTTTTTAGCAAGAGAAAGAGAGACAGACAGGAAGGGAGAGGCAGGAGAAGCATCAACTCATAGTTGCAGCACCTTAGTTGTTCACTGATTGCTTTCTCATATGTGCCTTGACTGGGGAGCTCTGGCTAAGCTAGTGACCTCTTGCTCAAGCCAGTGACCATGGTGTCATGTCTATGATCCCACATTCAAGCTGGTGACCCCTTGCTCAAGATGGTGAGCTGGTACTCAAGCTGGTGACCTTGGGGTTTTGAACCTGGATTCTCTGCATCCAGGCCAATGCTCTATCCACTGCACCACAGCCTGGGCAGGTTGATTTGAATAATTAAGAGGGGTTTTTTGTTGCTGTTGGGTTTTTTTGCGAGTCTAGCTAAACATTTTTTTGTTAGTCTAGCTAAAATTTTTTGACCTTTACAAAATATTAACTTTTGATTTTGTTGATCTCTCTATATTTTTTCTACTTTCTATTTCATGTATTTTGACATTAATCGTTATTATTTCTTTCTTCTGTTTGTGTTGGGTTTAGTTTGCTCTTGATATTTCTTTTTTAATATAGGTGTTTAAAGCTATAAATTTCTATCTAAACTTGTTGGTTGTGTAAGTTTTGGTATGCTATGTTTTTATTTTCATTCATCTGAAAATATTTTCACATTTCCTTTGTCATTTTTTATTTGACCTTTTGATTTTTAGGAGTATGCTATCAATATTGACATAATTGAGAATTCCTTGAATTTCATTCTGTTAATGATTTCCTTCCTTCCTTCCTTCCTTCCTTCCTTCCTTCCTTCCTTCCTTCCTTCCTCTCTTCCTCCCTTCCTCCCTCCCTCCCTCCTTCCCTTTCTTTCTTTCTTCTTTCTTGGAGGGGGTATAGTGAGACAGATTCTTGCATGCACCCCAACTGGGATCCACCCAGCAACCCCAGTCTGGGTGGATACTTAAATCAACTGAGCTATTGTTAGGGCTGTGGCAATGCTTGAACCAACTGAGTCACTGGCTGCAGGAGGGGAAGAGGAGAAAAAGGGGGAGAGAGTTGGAAGAGATGCAGATCATTGCTCCTCTTGTGTGCGATGATTAGGAATTTAACCTGGCACATCTATATGCCAGGCCAACACTCTATTCACTGAGCCAACTGACCAGGACCCTATTAATGATTTCTAATTTCATTCCACTATAGTCAGAGAACATACTGTATATGATTTCAACATTGTAAAATGTTTAAGATTTATTTGGTTACCTAACACATGATCTATATTGAAGGTTTCACGTGCACTTGAGAAGAAGGTGGGTCTGCTGTTGTTGGGTGGAGATGTCTATTAGCTTAGTTGGTTCATGGAATTGCCTTTATTTCTCTCTCTAATTTGTTACTAGTGTATAAAAATGCAACTGATTTCTGTATCTTGATTTTGTAACAACTTCACTGAATGCATTTATTAGTTCTAGCAGTATTTTTGTAGAGTCTTTAGGGTTTTCTATATCATGTAACCTGCAAACAGAGACAATTTTATTTCTTCCTTTCTGATTTGGATTTCTTTTATTTCTTTTTCTTGTCTGTAAAGCCAGTACCCGCAGCCACCATCACAGCTGCCTGGCCAGTACAGCTTCACATTAGATTCGGACAGTCGGTAATGAAACAACGAAGCCAAGAACTGGTGGGCCATCATCTTTAATCCTAGCTTGCACCCATCAGGCAATTATAAACACACACTGGGCTCCAAAACCCACTCATTCAGTACTCACAAAGCCTCTGACTTATCCGAGTTTCCTAGCATCAAAGGTTTCTAGCTCACCAGACTTATCCACCTCTGTTTCCCATCTCCTTCTCCTGCACAAACTCTACACAAACTGGCTTCTTCCTAAGCACTCCGCGATCTTGGCTGCTTCATGCCTCCACATGGCCTTAATTTGCTCTCCTCTCTAATGCTAACCTCAGGAACCGAGAGAGAGCAAGCTCCCAGTCTGCCCCACTTTAGAGTGTAGAATCAAAACCTTTAATCCAATCTATAAACAAAGAAGTCTCTGATACAAAGTCACTTATCTGAGGCATAATGGGAGGATTCCTCATGAGAGTGCACCACCCTACATCATCCAATCAGTCAAGGGTGTGGAGAAAAGCTTACTCTTAAAACTAAGCCTTAGGCTATACCAACCCAGCCTGCCCACAGCCTGTCCCCCAACACACATTAATATAAACAGACTTTCATGTGGGCAGCGCCATCTTTAACAAAATGAGCATAATATATTTTATCTGCCCAACATTATCTAATTGCTCCTGGGCTTCCAGTACTATGCTGAAGAAATGGAGAGAGTGGGCAACCTCCTCTTGTTCCTAATCTTAGAGGAAACACTTTTAACTATAGACCATTAAGTACAGTATTAGCTGTGGGCTTGTCACAGATGGCCTTTCTTATGTTAAGGAACAGCACTCCTACACCTAATCTGTCAAGAGGTTTTATCATTAAAGGGTGTTGAATTTTGTAAAATGCTAAACGTACTTTTTCCCTTAAGGTATAATCTGAAAGAAGCACACATCAATGTTGCTTACAACATATAGATGTCCCGGGTTCAATTCTGCCCATGGGCAGAATTTAGGGCTCAATATGATTACAAAGGTGGCTAGGAAATGTAGTCTTTCTCCTTGATAATTCTGTTCCCAGCTAACCTTTGGTGATTCTATCACTAAAAAAAAGAGCCTGACCAGGCAGTGGCACAGTGGATAGAGCATCGGACTGGGATGTGGAAGACCCAGGCTCGATACCCCGAGGTCGCCAGCTTGAGCGCAGGCCCATCTGGCTTGAGCAAAAGCTCACCAGCTTGGACCCAAGGTCACTGGCTCCAGCAAGGAGTTGCTTGATCTGCTGAAGGCCCACAGTCAAGGCACATGTGAGAAAGCAATCAGTGAAAAAACTAAGGTGTCTCAATGGCAACAAAAAACTGATGATTGATGCCTCTCACCTCTCTCCATTCCTGTCTGTCTGTCCCTATCTATCCCTCTCTGACTCTGACTCTCTCTCTGTCCCTGTAAAAAATAAAAAAGAAAGAAAACAGAATGAATTTGAGGATTCAACCAGTATTATCATGAAAATCTAGTAACAATATTAGCCTCTAGGAATGAAGTACTGGTGTCTCAGGACATAGGTAGAAGAAAAATATCCCTTTTTATGCCCTTTTGAATTGTGTAAATTGTTACACGTGAATGTATTACCAAATCAACATTTTTAATAAACTATTAAAAATAGTACCACTTCGTGCTTTATAACCATCCATAGCTGGTTCACTGACCAGAACTTTTTCATACCCTCACTGTTCGGCAGATAAAATATATTATGCTCACTTTGTTAAAGATGGCGCTGCCCACATGGAAGTTCATTGATATTAATGTGTGTTCTGGAACAGGCTGTGGGCAGGCCAGGTCATTATGACCTAAGGCTTGGCTTTAAGAGTAAGCTTTTCTCCACACCCTTGACTGATTGGATAATGTAGGGTGGTGCACTCTTGAGGAATCCCATTATGCCTCAGATGGGTGGCTTTGTATCAGAGACTTTCTTTACGTATAATTGGATTAAAGGTTTGGATTTTCTAGGCTATAAACTGGGGCAGTCCGGGAGCTTGCTCTCACTCTCTGGGTTCCTGGGTTCCTGAGATTAGTATTAGAGAGGAGAGCAGAGTAAGGCCACGTGAAGGCCAGGAGAAGCAGCTGAGATGGCAGAGTGCTGAGGAAGAAACCAGTTTGTTAAGAGTTTGTGCAGGAGGAGATGGAAAACAGAGGTGAATAAGTCTGGTGAGCTGGAAAGCTTTGATGCTAGGAAACTCGGATAAGTCAGTAGCTTTGTGAGCACTGAATGTATGGGTTTTGGAGCCCAGTGTGTGTTTTTACTTGCCCGCCGGGTGCAAGCTAGAATTAAAGCTGATGGCTCACCAGTTCTTGTCTCCAGTGTTTCATTGCCATCTGTCCGAATCCAATGCGAACCTGCATGGGTCAGGCGGCTCTGATCCTGGCCTCGGCTATTGGCTTTACACTCACCCTCATGCCTATTGGGCAGATAAAATATATTATGCTCACTTTGTTAAAGATGGCGCTGCCCGCGTGCAAGTTCATTGATATTAATGTGTGTTGGGAGACAGGCTGTGGGCAGGCCGGGTCAGTATAGGCTAAGGATTAGTTTTAAGTGTAAGCTTTTCCCCATACCCTTGAATGATTGGATGATGTAGGGTGGTGCACTCTCATGAGGAATCCTCCCATTATGCCTCAGATAAGTGACTTTGTATCAGAGACTTCCTTGTTTGTATAATTGGATTAAAGGTTTTGATTCTACACTCTAAAGTGGGGCAGACCGGGAGCTTGCTCTCTCGGGTCCTGAGGTTAGCATTAGAGAGGAGAGCAGATTAAGGCCACATGGAGGAGAGGAGAAGCAGCCAAGATGGCGGAGTGCTGAGGGAGAAGCCAGTTTGTGCAGAGTTTGTGCTGGAGAAGGAGATGGGGAACAGAGGTGAATAAGTCTCTTGAGCTAGAAACCTTTGATGCTAGGAAACTCGGATAAGTTAGTAGCTTTGTGAGCACTGAATGAGTGGGTTTTGGAACCCAGTGTGTGTTTTTACTTGCCCACCGGGTGCAAGCTAGGATTAAAGCTGATGGCTCACAAGTTCTTGGCTTCGTTGTTTCATTACTGACTGTCCGAATCTAATGCGAACCTGCATGGGTCTGGCGGCTGTAATGGTAGCCACAACTATTGGCTTTACATCCTCAGAAAGGGTTACAGATGTGGTGTGAAACCCCAGCCACATCAAACTGTAGAAAACCTGTTTGGTTTGAGGGCCAGGGGAAGCCCATGAGCCTGCACCAGCAGAGGCCTGGAGAGGAATGCAAATTCAGATAAGCATCTGAAGAGCTGCTCTTCCTAAGCCAGTGGACCCAGTTGGCACCAGGCCTTCTGTGTGCCAGTCCTGACTGCCAGACTTTCTTAGGGGAATTAAAGGACAACACTGCTGCCAGAATCTTGCCCCAGCACTGCACACACGCAGATGGAGGAGGCCCACATCCTGGACTGGAGGGTTGGGGAGCTGGGCCTTGATGCACAGGCAGCTCCTAAGGTGGGCAGTGCTGCTAGACCTTTGAAGCAGAAAGCATTTTGCTGCCCTTACCTGGTTCCTCATCTCTTCCCCAGCCTTTGTAACTCAAGAGAACCTTGGGGCAAACTTCAGGCCTGCATGTGTTGAGGGTGGAGAGGCCACCCGCAGTGAACCCCTCATCCTAATGCATAGGGCCAACCTGGCCCCCTGGCCCAAGCTGGACTGTGGGGCAGAGCCCAGGGCCAACACCGCCATCCCTGGTGCACAGGCAGCACAGGTTCTGCTCCACAATAGACGTCCAGCATCCCACGGGGCTCCCCACAACAGTCCTTTAGTGTCCAGGGGCCCTACCCACAACATGTCCAATTCCACACCTTGTCTAATGTGCAATATGAGAAAACTGAAGCAGTTAAAATTTCTTTAAATACAAACAATTTCTACAATAAATTGAAATTTTATAATTTGAATAGATTTTTCTGAACATTTAAACATTAAATGTAATCAATTACACTCCTCCTCATTCTAGTGATTTAGTCTCATAAATGTTTCAAAGACCATTAAAAATTGACAAATAATAATAAAAAAAATAATAATAAATAATAATAAAAATTTACAAATAAAAATATAATTACAAAATCAGATCTGCATACTCATAGTAGAACCAGTTACAAACACTCATATATGGGTCTTAATTTGTTTCTTCATAATTCGTAGTCAGCAATCCTGACAGCAGGAGGGAGAGATGTTATTTACCCATAAGCCGTGCATCACTGCCCCCTCCTGGGGCTCTCAGCACAGGCCCTGTGACACCTCCCATCAGAGCCTCCTCCCCAGAGCTCTGCACAATTCCTCCATCCCAGGCACAGCCACCTAGCCAAGTGCTGCCCAAGAAGGGATGGTGATTGTGACAGCTGATCAGAATAGTCAGCAACTAACTCACTCTCAGAGCACCTGAATGTGCCTCGCAGAGAAAGGCCGGGGCAAAAGCCAATGACCCACAGAGGAGGCCAGCAAGAGCTCTGAGCAGAAGCTGAGGACCAGTTGGCCAGAAGCACTTGGAGCAGTAGAAACAGAGTGAGACACCAGTGTCGCATAGAAATGATGTCTGGGGACCTGGTGACGTGGGGACACTGCTGACTGGTCCTCCCGAAGCCTGGCTGAGGTGTGAGGCTGGGTGGTTTTCCACTTCCCTGTGTGTCCTCATGCGGGGGGTAGAGGGGGTTGTGAGGTAAAGTGACAGCATGCAGCATGAGCAGAGGCCAAGGCCACAGGAAACACAAACTGACCCAGAGATCTATGCACAGGAAGTCAGGGAAGCAGGAATGGATGGGGGAGAAATAGAGCTGTATGGCCTTTCAAGGGAGGCTCCAAGTGGCCCCACCAGGAGCCTGGAGCGGGGATCACTCACCAGTGTTGGGCAGATAAAATATAATATGCTCACTTTGTTAAAGATGGAGATGCCCACATGGAAGCCCGTCACCCATGTGATATTATTTGCCCTTATGCTTGGGATGGGTGTGGGGGAAAGGCTGTAATGTAAGCAGGCCAGGTCGTTATGGCCTAAGGCTTAGTTTTAAGAGTAAACTCTTCTCCACACCCTTGACTGATTGGATGATGTAGGGTGGTGCACTCTCCTCAGGAATCCCATTGTGCCTCGGATTGGTGGCTTTGTATCAGAGACTTCCTTGTTTGTAAATTGGATTAAGGGTTTGGATTTTTACAATATAAAGTGGGACAGACCAGTAGCTTGCTCTCTCTTGATTCCTGAGGTATTAGAAAGAAGAGTAGATTAAGGCCACATGGAGGCCAGGAGAAACAGCCAAGATGGCAGAATGCTGAGTGAGAAGCCAGTTTGTGCAGAGTTTGTGCAGGAGGAGATGGGAAACAGAGGTAAATAAGTCAGGTGAGCTAGAAACCTTTGATTCTAGGAAACTCGGATAAGTCAGTAGCTTCGTGAGCACTGAATGTGTAGGTTTTGGAGCCAGTGTGTGTTTTTGCTTGCCCGCCAGGTGCAAGCTAGAATTAAAGCTGATGGCCCACCAGTTCTTGGCTCCGTTGTTTCATTACCGACTGTTTGAATCAAATGCGAACCTGCATGGGCCAGGTGGCTGTGATGCTGACCCCAACTACTGGCTTTACAACCAGGTATTCAGAAATAAGGACAGAAAGGGGCGTTGGTGAGCATTGGGCAATCCAATCCAACACCTGGTCCTGAGGGTGGTCTGTGTGGCCACCACTATGCTAGAGGTGAAAGGCTGAGTCTCCAAATGTGAGGGGGGCCTGTGGTCAGAGATGTGGTTACAGTGACCAGGTCTGGTCAGGCTCTGTAGAATATTCGGTTGTTAGGCAGATAAAATATATTATGCTCACTTTGTTAAAGATGGCGGTGCCCACCTTCAAGTCCGTTGATATTAATGTGTGGTGGGGGACAGGCTGTGGGTAGGCCAGGTCATTATAGCCTAAGGCTTAGTTTTAAGAGTAAGCTTTTCCCCACAGCCTTGACTGATTGGGTGATGTGGGGTGGTGCACTCTCATGAGGAATCCTCCCATTATGCCTCAGATAAGTGACTTTGTATCAGAGACTTCCTTGTTTGTACATTGGATTAAAGGTTTGGATTTCTACACTATAAAGTGGGGCAGACCAGGAGCTTGCTCTCTCTCTCGGTTCCTGAGATTAGCATTCGAGAGGAGAGCAGAGAAAAGCCACGTGGAGGAGGCCAGGAAAAGCAGCCAAGATGGTAGAGTGCTGAAAGAGAAGCCAATTTGTGCAGAGTTTGTATAGAGAGAAGGAGATGGGAAACAGAGGTGAATAAGTTTGGTGAGTTAGAAACCTTTGATGCTAGGAAACTCGGATAAGTTAGTAGCTTTGTGAGCACTGAATGAGTGGGTTTTGGAGCCCAGTGTGTGTTTTTACTTGCCCGCCAGGTGCCAGCTAGGATTAAAGCTGATGGCTCACCAGTTCTTGGCTTCGTTGTTTCATCACTGACTCTCCGAATCTAAGGCGAACCTGCATGGGCCAGGCAGTTGTGATGGTGACCCTGGATACTGGCTTTATATTAGTGAAATGAACTTCTAGTGGTTTGGGGCAGGGGAATGATGGGGTCAGATTTTCATTCTGACCAGACAGGGTTTGGAGCTCAGAAGATAAACCTGCGGTGTGGCTAGCACACAGAAGTTATCTAGACCAAGGAGTGGCTCAGAGCTCAGGGAGCTCATAGAGATGTCGATGTGTTTCTGTGTGAAGGGGATGCAGTGCTGAGAAGGACTAAAGTTTTGCCACTGCAAAATATGGCCTTTGGGATATTGATTTCAAACTGGTTATTTTTAAGAAATTAAAGATTCAGAGAGAAACTTTGACCCTTCCCTTTAAGAAAGGAGTAGTCAGACACCCCTTACCCTTCCTCTGCTGAGGAGGAAGAAACAAGAAGAATGCGAGGGAAAGGAGCCAGCAGGGGTAGCCGAGTCAACCAATTATAGATTAACTGCTTCCTGTAGTTCTCTGAATTTGGTGCATGGGGCAACTTGCTACACAGAGAAAGGAAGATAGAACTTATCTGAAACCCCCTTCCTCTTTCCTTTCTTAAAAGTTTTTAAGACCTTAATTTACAAATTTCAAGGCTTATTCTCTGACCTCACCTAAACTGACCCTTCCATTCTGGAGTCAAGTGAGTGACGTATACCTCTAGACAAAGGGATCACAAGACGCTTGCATAAAAACCTGTATTCTGTAAAAGGTATATAAAATGTAAGAAATCTAACTTCGGGAAGCATGTGTTTGGTTGCTTTTGGGATCATGCTGCTCTGCCGGTTAAATAAATCCTACTTCCTTCATCAGGTTGTCTGGGCATTTTTGTCCTCCTTTGATTCCTACAATATATGGTGCTGTAAAGCCAATTGTCGTGGCTACCATCACAGCCACCTGGCCCATGCAGGTTCGCATTAGATTTTGACAGTCAGTAATGAAACAACAGAGCCAAGAACTGGTGAGCCATCAGCTTTAATCCTAGCTTGCACCTGGCAGGCAAGCAAAAACACACTGGGCTCGAAAACCCACTCATTCAGTGTTCACAAAGCTACTGACTTATCTGAGTTTCCTAGAATCAAAGGTTTCTAGCTCACCAGTCTTATTCACCTATGTTGGGCAGATAAAATATATTATGCTCACTTTGTTAAAGATGGCGCTGCCCACATGCAAGTTTTAAGAGTAAGCTTTTCCCCACACTCTTGACTGATTGGGTGATGGGGGTGGTGCACTCTCATGAGGAATCCTCCCATTATGCCTCAGATAAGTGACTTTGTATCAGAGACTTTCTTGTTTGTATATTGAATTAAAGGTTTTGATTGTACACTCTAAAGTGGGGCAGGCCGGGAGCTTGGTCTCTCTCTTGGTTCCTGAAGTTGGCATTAGAGAGGAGAGCAGATTAAGGCCACGTGGAGGAGAGGAGAAGCAGCCAAGATTGTGGAGTGCTGAGGAAGAAGCCAGTTTATGCAGTTTGTGTAGAGAGGAGATGGGAAACAGAGGTGAATAAGTCTCTTGAGCTAGAAACCTTTAATTTTAGGAAACTCGGATAAGTCAGTAGTTTTGTGAGCACCGAATGAATCGGTTTTGGAGCCCAGTGTATGTTTTTACTTGCCCACCAGGTGCAAGCTAGGATTAAAGCTGATGGCTCACCAGTTCTTGGCTTCGTTGTTTCATTACCGACTGTCCGAATCTAATGCGAACCTGCACGGGCCAGGCGGCCCTGATGGTGGCCTTGGCCACTGGCTTTAGAACCTCTGTTCCCCATCTCCTTCTCTCTGCACAAACTCTGCACTGACTGGCTTCTCCCTCAGCACTCCACCATCTTGGCTGCTTTTCCTGGCCTCCTCCATGTGGCCTTGCTCTGCTTTCCTCTCTAATACTAATCTCAGGAACCAAGAGAGCAAGCTCTCGGTCTGTCCCACTTTATAGTGTGGATTCAAAACCTTTAATCCAATATACAAGCAAGGAAGTCCCTGATACAAAGTCACTTATCTGAGGCATAATGGGATTCCTGATGAGAGTGCACCACCCCACATCATCCAATCAGTCAAGGGTGTGGGGAAAAGCTTAATCTTAAAACTAAGCCTTAGGCTATAATGACCTGGCCTGCCCACAGCCTGTCTTGCAACACACATTAATATCAACGGACTTGAAGGTGGACAGCACCATCTTTAACAAAGTGAGCATAATATATTTATCTTCCCAACAGGTGCATTGGCTGGGAACCGAGGAGGAAAGATGCACGTGATTGGCAGACCTCTGGCATCCCTTTTAGGAGTCCCTGAGCTGCCCTGCAGAGATGCGCCTGCTGAGTGTGTTGCAGGAGAGCAGAATCTCGGAGGACTGATACTCAAATTTAACAGTGAGGTTGGCTGGCAATGGGGAAAGGTCACATGAGGAACCAGGTCCAGGGACTTCGACCGAAACCACCCACACCCATGACCACCAAAAAAGCATTTTGAAAAATCTTTCAGCCAATGAAATTTTGCCACATCATATCAACCCACCACCACCTACTGACACTATAAATTACCCCCTGGATGGGAGAAACTGTGTGACTTCCTGCCCCCTGTCTTGTGGATCAGTGAACCTCGCCCAGAATGTGCTCTAAATAAAGCTTTTGCTATTCCACACTTGGTGGCTACATCCTTCTTTCTTCCTTGGCAGAAAATACCTCACATTTGGTGCCGAAACCCAGGAGGAGCTTGAGTCCGCAAGGACTGCTTATTTCCCGTTTCCTTCTGAGGAAGATCAGGGACCTTCTGACCTCCCACCCACTTCAGCACATGGTGTGGTAAGTCCCCTGCCTCCGGCCTCCCCTCAGTTCTTTCCACCGAGGCTCCCTGTCCATAATCGCAGCTGCGTCAGGGACCTCCTACCCTCTGTGTGTGTGCTCCTGGAGACGTCCTGGACACTCCCACTCTATCTGGCTGTCCGGTGGCCAGAGCTTGAGTTTTGGGGCGCCAATTCTCATCTCTGATCACTCTGAGGCTGAGGGAAGCCAGAGGAGCACAGGAATCTAAACCTGACTCAAAAACACTCCTGGAGTGCCTTATCCAGAATCTCTTCCTCCCTAAAGAAGAAGAAACTGATCTCCACTGTGGCCAGACCACAGAACCCACTGGATAACCAGACCAGGTGGCCTCCTGAAGGGACTTTCAATTTTAATACCCTCACCGATTTCTATTGCTAGTGGACTGGGAAATGGTCGGAGGTCCCCTACATTCACGATTATTTCTAGTATCTGCGCTTCCGTCCTAATCTCTGTGCTGCCTGCTCTATGGGGCAGGTCCTTTTAGCCAGAGAAACCTCAGCTAAACTCTCTGCTCCTGATCTTTCCTTCTTCACCGACCCCCTTGAGGAACTCTCTTCCCCTCTTGCCCGACCCCTGGGGCACCCCTCTCTTGGGACCCCTCTCTGGTCCCTCTGCGGATCTGTTCCACTTGGGTTTCTTCCCATCAGGCTGCCCTCCGCTGGCTATTGGCCCTCATCTGAGTTTTCAGGGCTCCTGACCCCACAGGCCAGCCCCAGTCTTCTTGTAGGAAGGCCTGGCCCTGTTCTGCCTCTGACTCCAGCGTTTCTGACCGGATCTGGGTGCTGGGCTCTCCAGGAGCCCCCCTCCTCTTATTCTCAGCCCCCAAACTCCTATCTGAGACCTGATAAACATGACATTTAAAGCTTTTAGTGGTCGGGAGGAAAAGGCCGAGGCTGCTTGCTAGGTCCACATGCAACAGAAGGTAACACTCCAAACCCAGGTTCTTGTGGCAGCCCTAAGGCTGGCAGATCAACAAGGGAAAGGCATAGGAGGTGCCCGACCCAAGTCCAGGCCGCAAAGAGAAGCCCCACCAAGAGATTGCTTTAAATGCGGCAAAGAGGGTCACGGGGCCCGGCAGTGCACCTGCCTGAGGCCGCCCACTGCACCCTGCCCTGACTGTAAGCAGCCTAGTCACTGTTGGAGTGATTGCCCACTTTGGGTAACAGGCTCTTTCTTGGTACCTCCATGCAGAGCACAAGCCACCCAAATGTAAGGTGACCAGACATCCCGTTTTTGGCGGGACAATCCTGATTTTTAACAATTTGTCCCGCGTCCCGCGGTGTTTTTAAAAAGTCCCGATTTAAATATATATATTACAATACTATTTTTGCATTCTATGAAAAATTTTTTTTGCTCCATATAGACCAAATTTTTAATCAAGAACCCCCCCATCAATGGTGTCCCGCTTTGCCAATTTTAAAACTGGTCAGCTTACCCAAATGGGAGGCCAAGCCATACAGGCGGGCCCATCACTCGAACTTCTCGATCTCATGGATGACTGGTGTGGCCCAGACTCAGAGACCCACATCACCCCCACTGAGCCCAGGGTAATGCTACAGGAGCAGGTAAGTCCATCTCATTTCTTGTGGACATGGAGGCTACATTGTCTGTTTTGCCATCACACTCTGAACCTCTAGTTCCCTCACAGGTCTCGGTTATGGGAGTGGATGGGACTCTTTCTTTTCCTCTTTGCACACCACTCCTGACATGCCGTTTGAACAGAATCCCCTTTTCGCAATCCTTCTTAGTTATGCCCTCATGCCCTGTACCCCTCCTGGGTTGGGATATTCTACAAAGTCTTGGAGCCACTATCCAGCTGACAGCATCTTCCCACTTACTTCTACCATTCCTTACTGAAGGCTTTCCCACTACTACAGATCACCCTAACCCAGTCGCACCCCCTATTCCACCAGATATTGTCAGCACTCAAGTCTGGGACACTTCTACCCATGTAGTAGCAACCCATCACTCGCCTGTTCACATCCGCTTAAAAAATCCCTCCCAATTCCCATCTAGACCACAATTCCTTATTTCAGTAAGTCAGTGCCAGGGCCTTAAACCAATAATTACATGCCTCTTGAACCACGGCTTACTCATCCCCACGGACTCTCCCTGCAATAACCCCATCCTTCCCGTTTGAAAACCTTCAGGGGTTTATCACCTCATACAAGACTTATGCATAATCAAGGCAGTAGTTCCCCTTCATCTAGTAGTCCCTAAACCCTACACATTACTGTAACACATTCTGTCAGACACCACTCACTTCATGGTCCTAGACTTCAAGGATGCCTTCTTTATCATTCATCTATACCCTGACTCTTACTTTCTGTTTGCCTTTACTTGGACTGACCCAGACACTAATGCAGCCCAGCAGTTTACACGGACTGTCCTACCCCAGGGGTTCAGGGACAGCCCACACCTGTTTGGACAGGCATTAACTCGGGATCTAGCTGCATGCAATCTCGAAACTAGTATTCTCTCACAATATGGAGATGACCTACTCCTCTGCAGCCCTTCCCTGTCTGTCTCAAGAAGACACACTGCCACCCTTCTCAAGTTCCTCACCATGAAGTGGTATCGTGTCTCCCCTACTAAGGCTCAACTTCACTCTCAGTCTGTAGTCTATCTGGGCATTGCCTTAACTGCCACCACCCGAGGTCTCACTCTAGATTGAACTCAGACCCTCCGCAGTCTCCAACCACCTACCACCGTGGATCAGAGTCTTTCTTTCCTCAGTCTGATGGGCTTCTTTAGATACTGGATTCCCAACATTGCTCTCTTAGCCAAACCCCTCTATGAGACTGCAAAAGAGACTCCCACGGGACCTCTCACATCCCCCAACGATGTCAAAAGGGCTTTCTCTATCCTTCAAGTCACCCTCATTTCCTCTACCCTGCTTGCTTTACCTGACCCCAGACGCCCTTCCAACTTTTCAATGATGAAAAGCCCAGTAATGCAATTGGAGTACTGACTCAACCTGTGGGGCCTACATACTGCCCCATGGCATATCTCTCTAAACAATCAGACACCACCATCAAAGGCTGGCATTGCTGCCTCGGGGCACTGGGCACAGCAGCCGAACTCACCAAGGAGGCTACTAAACTTGCCGTTTCCCAACCCATCACTGTCTTCTGCTTGCACAGGCTCACTGACCTCCTTTTGCACAAATCTCTTTCTCGATTGGGTCCTTCCCGCCTACAAAAATTTCACCTCCTGTTCATAAAAAACCCTTTAGTCATTCTTTTGCCCTCTCCCTGACTCAACCCAGCCACTCTACTGCCAGCTCCAATGACACTTCTGGAACCCACCCACTCTTGTACGGAACTAATAGATTTCCTCAACAGACTCCAAGATGGATTATCATATTCTCCTTTAAAAGATACAGATCTAGCCTGACCAGGCAATGGCGTAGTGGATAGAGCATTGGACTTGGATGTGGAAGACCCAGGTTCGAGACCCTGAGCTCGCCAGCTTGAGCGTGGGCCCATCTGGCTTGAGCAAAAGCTCCTCAGCTTGGACCCAAGGTCGCTGGCTCTAGCAAGGGGTTTCTCGGTCTGCTGAAGGCCCGCGGTCAAGGCACATGTGAAAAAGCAATCAATGAACAACTGAGGTGTTGCTCTGGCAACAAAAAACTAATGATTGATGCTTCTCACCTCTCTTCGTTCCTGTCTGTCTGTCCCTATCTATCCCTCTCTCTGACTCTCTCTCTGTCCCTGTAAAAAAAAAAAATGATTCAGATCTAATACTTTGTAGATGGGAGCTCTGTACAGGAACCTGACGAATGACGACAGGTAGCCTACACGGTGGTCACCACCTCCTCCACCCTAGAAGTCCAACAGTTGCCGGAGGGCACAACCTCCCAGAAAGCAGAACTAATTGCCCTCACACGGGCACTCACTCTGGCCCAGGGAAAATGTGTAACTATATATACTCACTCTAAATATGCTTTTCTTATCACCCACAGCTACTCTGCCTTCTGGAAGAAAAGGGGCTTCCTCACTACCAAGGGCTCCCCCATAATCAATGCTATCCTCATTTCTAAACTTTTGCAGGCATTACAGCTTCCCACTGATGTGGCTGTGGTACATTGTAAGGGCCATCAAACCTCTCGGGACCCGGTTGCCTTGGGAAATGCTCGAGCCGATGCGGCAGTTCGAAACCTCACCACGGGGACCTCCCCCACTCCTCTCATGTTTCTCTCCACCTCCTTGAAACCTTTCTACACTCCTGAGGAAGAACAGGTCCTCCTCAGAAAAGGTGGAGACAATATGCAACCAGAGATAGATATTTCTTGGAGATAGAATTGCGTTACCAAAAGGACAGGCTGAAACCCTCCTTTCTGATATCCACTGTTCCTTACACATAGGGTCAAAAGCTCTCTATCGGTTCTTGCAACTACTCTTTTTCTTCCCAGGCCCCCAGCAGACTATCAAAAAGGTACATGCAGCATGCACTGTCTGTTCCAAAGCCTCTACACAAGGGGGACTCCATCCTGCTTCCCTACTCATCAGCTGAGGGAGCACATGCCAGGCCAGGATTGGCAAATTGACTTCACTCATATGCCCCCTCACAAAAAACTCACAAAAGTTATCTCTTAACTTTTGTTGATACCTTTTCAGGATGGATAGAAGCTTTTCTTACCTCTCGAGAGACAGCGGACACTGTTGCCTCCATTCTCATTGAACGCATCATCCTACAGTTTGGACTGCCGACTATCATCCAGTCAGAAAATGGCCCGGCCTTCACTGCCCCAATAGTCCAGCAAGTTGCCACCTCTCTCAACATTACCTGGAGACTCCACATACCCTATCGTCCTCAATCATCAGGTAAGATGGAAAGGGCCCATGGCATCCTGAAGGGTCAGCTAACTAAACTTTCCATTGAGACCAGACTCTCCTGGCCAAACCTCCTCTCCCTGGCACTCACCAGAAACAGGGCAACCCCACAAAACCCCACTGGACTCAGCCCCTTTGAGCTAATTTATGGTAGACCATTCCTAATTAATCACAACTTACCTATTAACCCCTCTCCTCTTGCCACGTACCTCCCCTTTCTACCCTTACTCCGCCATCTTCTCAGGGAACACACTGACCGGACCCTTCTTCCCTCCCATAGGGGGTCCAGATGAAGCTCACCCAATGGTCCCCCTCCAGCCAGGGGTCAGGGTTCTTCTGAGGGAGCTCCATCCTGGCTTTCTACAGCCCAGGTGGACGGGACCCCATACGGTAATACTGACTACTCCTACAACAGCTAAACTCCTAGGGCAAACACCTTGGTATCATGTCTCTTACCTCAAGTTTGCCCCTATGCAGGACCGCTGGGAGTCGGAACCACTGGGCCCCACCCATTTTCGGGTCACCAAGAGATTTGGCGCTTGATCCTCCTGTTACTCCTCTCCCTCCCACCAGGAACCTGCCGCCAGAGTAAATTAAAGCAGGGAGCAATGCTGTTACTATATCAATGAAACCGGCCTGATGGAAGAAAACATCAATGTCCTCAACTGTCTGCAAGAGAAACTATGCAAGGATCTCTCTTCCTACAACCTGCTTAACTCCTGGTGGCAGTCACCCATCCTCACCTGGGCTGCCCCTATCCTAAGTCCTCTTCTAATTATCAGCATGTTACTCATGTTTGCTCTTTTTTTAAAATTCTTACAGGGCCGCATCCATGAGGTTTCTCGAGTCATGGTCAACCAGATGCTCCTACACCCATATACATGACTCCCCTCAGAGCCACCTCCTCCTCTGACCTCCCTTCCCCATGACACCCCTAACCAGCAGGAAGTAGCCAGATGAATAGCGGTACCCCTATCTAACATAAAAGGTCAGAATGTGAGGTCGGTTGGCAATGGGGGAAGGTCACATGAGAAACCAGGTCCGGGGACTTTGGCCAAAACCACCCACACCCATGACTGCCAAAGAAACGGCACAGGAGCATTTTGAAAAATCTGTCAGCCAATGAAATTTTGCCACATCATATCAACCCGTCACCACCTTACTGATGCTATAAATTACCCACCAGGCGGGAGAAACTGTGCAACTTCCCTGGCCCATCTTGTGGACCAGTGTGTAAGGTATTTTTCCCCACTGAGAAAGAAGGAAGAGGGGCCGAGAGCCACAAAGTGTGGAATAATAAGAGGCTTTATTAAGTACCGTGCATCCTGCCCACCAAAGTCTCCCAGCCCTGGGGTCAGAGGCTAGGTGAGTTGTGCAAATTAGACTGCGTGAGAGGTATTTAAAGGGGCCCTAGGGGTCCTTTAGGGTCATTGAACTAATATGACATAGTGAAATCTCACTGGCTGATGGACGGTCACTCCTTTCCCAAAGTCCTCTGGGAACTTTAGTTTTGGTGCTTGGTTGTGTGGGTGGCCCCAGTCAAAGTTCCGGGGCCTGGGTTCCCCACGTGACTGTCCCCCATTAGCCACCCCACACAGTGAACCTCACCAGGGACGTGCTTTAAATAAAGCTTTTGCTCGTCACACTTGGTGGCTACGTCCTTCTTTATTCCTCAGTGGAAAATACCTTACAATAACTATAAGAGGAAAAAGAATTTATTAATAAAAGCCAGCAAAGCACGTGGGCTATAGCTCCAAAGACACATGCTCTCTGAAATTAGATTTTTTTTTTTTTTACAGAGACAGAGTCAGAGAGAGGGACAGACAGACAGGAATGGAGAGAGATGAGAAGCATCAATCATCAGTTTTTTGTTGCCGTTGCGATATCTTAGTTGTTCATTGATTGCTTTCTCATATGTGCCTTGACCGCGGGCCTTCAGCAGACCGAGTAACCCCTTGCTGGAGCCAGCGACCTTGGGTCCAAGCTGGCAATCTTTTGCTCAAACCAGATGAGCCTGCGCTCAAGTTGACGACCTCGGGTGTCGAACCTGGGTCCTTCTGCATCCCAGTCCAATGCTCTATCCACTGTGACACCACCTAGTCAGGCTGAAATTAGATTTTTTACATCTTATATACCCTTTACATAACGTAAGTTCACATTCATGGGTCTTGTGATTCCTTTGTCTTGAGGTATATTTGTCAATCACACGATTTCAGGATGGGAGGGGGTTTACAGGATGCCAGAGGATAATCATTTGTAAATTGCCCATGAAGGAGAATAAAAGGGGAGAGGAAAGGACTACTCAAATCTCCCTTCCCCTTCCTGCATTTCTGGCTGTTTTACCTTCTTTCATCCAGGTGGGCAGAAGGGAGAGGGTCCAAGTCTCCTTCCTCCTTCTATTCAAAACCTTCTAAGTATGAAAACCTCTTTACAATATAATAGCCCTTCCTACGCAGGAATACGATAGGCCATCTTGAGCTGTTGTAAATAACACACAAGTATAAAAATCATATTTACAAACTCTCTCTGAACGCTTGGCCTAAATTATAAAATATCCTTGAAGACTTTTATCTCAAGGAGGGTTTCCTTCTTCAAGTGTACCCTGGTGATTTCCCCGTGTGGACACCTCTGTAGGACTGAGGGGGTGGGGATCTCCTTCACTGGTCCTAGCGAGGATCAGAGGACGAAGGAATGAGGAAAGGAGGGCGCGTCAGAACCACGATAAGGAAAACCTCACAGGGAAGCTAGCTGGGGTCCTGGTCCACTGGGCAGAAGGGAAGCCTGATCACCTTCTGGGAGCGTCACTAATCGCCCTTCATAGGTTGGGAGCAGCAACTGTGCGCTCTCCACAGGTGTGGGAAACAGACCCCACGGGCTAGGAGCAGTGACTCGTCACCCTCCACAGATGTGGGGAGTGGTGATTTGTCACCCTCCACAGGTTAGGAATGGTGACTCGTCACCCTCCACAGGTTGTGGGGAACGGATCCCACAGGTTTGGGTTAGAAGTGGTGACTCATCACCCTCCACAGGTGTGGGGAGTGGTCACTATGGGAGTGGTGACTGCGTCACTCTTCACAGGTGGTGGGGAACAGGCCCATGGGTTAGGAGCGGTGACTCGTCACCCTCCACTGGTGTGTGGGAGGTTGTGTGAAAGAAATTAAGTGAAGAGTAAACAAGAACACCAGGAGAGGGTTCCGACTCTCTCCCATAGGGCTGAAGTGAGTGACGTCCCCTCCAAATACCCCTACCCTTCCCTAATTCCTTCATGTAGCGTGACTGTTGTCTGTCGTGGAAGATACAGGAGGTTCACAGGAAAAACCCACTCCTTTAGCCACGATGGTCAAGAATTTTAAGAAAGGTTCTCAGGGGATTATGGGGTTACTATGTCCCCAAAGAAACTGAGGACCTTGTGTGAACTAGAAGAGCCCACTTTTGGGATAAGATAGCCAGCAGGAGGGAGCTTGGATAGATCTGTTGTACAGAAGGTGTGCAGATGGGGGTGGGGAAGCTCTGGTGGAGGCCCTCCTGCACCAGAAAGCTTTTCATTCAGTTGGAGAGAATCTCCAAGGACATTTTGTGCTTTGGGCAAAGTGCTCAGAGTCATTGTGAAGGCACCTTTGTAATTGTTGAAATTGTATGACTTAAACTGTTACTATAATTTGTTTGTATAATGTACTCATTTCTTGCACAGGAATGCCTGTAGTGTAGATTGCGAAGTGAGAAACAGGGGTAGAATGTTGGTCAAATAAGTTTGTAAAATATGATTTTTATTTTTACTTGCTGTTGGGAAGATAAAATATATTATGCTCACTTTGTTAAAGATGGCGTTGCCCACATGGAAGTTTGTTGATATTAATGTGTGTTCTGGAACAGGCTGTGGGCAGGCCGGGTCATTATAGCCTAAGGCTTAGTTTAAGAGTAAGCTCTTTCCCACACCCTTGACTGATTGGATAATGTAGGGTGGTGCACTCTCCTTAGGAATCCCATTATGCCTCAGATGGGTGGCTTTGTATCAGAGACTTTCTTTATGTATAATTGGATTAAAGGTTTGGATTTGCTATGCTATAAACTGGGGCAGTCTGGGAGCTCGCTCTCTCTTGGTTCCTGAGTTCCTGAGGTTAGTATTAGAGAGTAGAGCAGAGTAAAGCCACATGAAGGCCAGGAGAAGCAGCCGAGATGGCAGAGTGCTGAGGAAGAAGCCAGTTTGTTAAGAGTTTGTGCAGGAGGAGATGGGAAACAGAGGTGAATAAATCTGGTGAGCTAGAAACCTTTGGTTTTAGGAAACTCGGATAAGTCAGTAGCTTTGTGAGCACTGAATGTGTGGGTTTTGGAGCCCAGTGTGTATTTTTGCTTGCCTGCCGGGTGCAAGCTAGAACTAAAGCTGATGGCTCACCAGTTCTTGGCTCCATTGTTTCATTTACCGACTGTTCGAATCTAATGTGAACCTGCGTGGGTCGGGCTGCCGTGATGGCGGCCTCGGCTACTGGCTTTACACTTGCTTATAGTTTGCATTGGGGGTTGGGCAGTTCCAGGTATATGTTGTCTGTGAAATTGCAAATTACCTTTGTAGGATGGTTAGCAATGGGGTGGTCAGGTAGGAAATCAGAGCCCCAGTCTTTGTCTGGGATCGCCCACATGGCCAGGCGCACGGAAACTACACTTCCCATAAACCTTTGGGAGAAAAGCAACTGTACGTCAGCCAGTGAGATTTCACTACGTCATATTAGCTAGACAACCCTGGGAGGGCCCCTTTTAAAATATGGCGCCATGCGGTCCCCCGTGTGAGATTCCTGCATTCATCTCCCGTGCCAATGAGTCCCAACCGAGAAACGCTCTGTACCAAATAAAGCTTCAATAATTAAGACTTAATAACTACGCTGATTTTATTCTTTCTCTGTGGGGAAAATACCTTACAACCTTCCTGCTTGGGAAGGGCCATTGTTTTGCTAATGTTTGCTTGAGGTGAGGTTTTCAGGCCAGAAAGTTTTGAAAAGAGAAAGAGAGAAGGAGAGAATGCAGACTGCTAGAGAGAAGCCATGTTGGCAGGGAAAGAGAAAGTGTGTCAGTAGTCACTAGAGATCCAGGCCACCTCATCAGTTTCCCTGCGTAGACACTTAGGTTACACTAGTTTTGCACCCTCCCCCTTGGCTTAGAGGTCAGGCCTCTACAGTATTGATAGCAAAAGCAGGAAAGCGTTCCACCAATCCTGGAGAGCTGCTACCACAGGCCAGCCAGAAATTTTAATCCTTGGTGAACCAGAAGAAGCAGAAGCTCTGGCTTTCCCATCTTACATGTCGGAAAGACTTTACCCTTTCATACCTGGATCCTGGTCCACCCCAGAGACTGCTACTGACTCAGGACTGTCATCACCAGGTCTATCACACCTCAGCATAAGCTTACTGGGCAGGAGGTACCTCTCACTACCCTATAGGAACCAAGCCCCAGCTCTCCTGCCCTAGCTGGGAGGCTGTGCTCAAAGGCAGTGGCTGGAGTGCAGAAGCCTTTGAGATGAGTGAGAAACACAGTGAAATAGCCAATAAGATTTATTTCTACAGAGAGGTTGCAAAAAGGCAGGAAGATGAGTGCTGAATGCAGAAAAAGGCAGAATTCATAGTGGCAGCCCTTCAACAGAAAGGAAAAGGAAAATCTCCTCTATTCAAAAAAGGGAAGAAAACAGGCAAGGGCAAGAAAAGGCAGTCAGGCAGGGCCCCTTGCCACGTGATCAGTGTGCCATCTTCCAGGGAACTGGTCATTAGAAAAATGAATGTCCCAACCAGGACAACGGGGAGGCGTACCTGCCAGCCACCTCCCAAGGGGAAGGCACCCTGTTCAACATAGCTGGGGAGGCCCTCTTGGACTGAGAGCGACCGGACTCAGGGCCCCCCCACTGGGTCTATGGTTCGCATGGTGGTAGGGGGCCAAAAGCTAGACTTCCTGATTGATACAGGGGCTGAACACTCAGTAGTGACTCAGCCAGTAGTATCACTCTCCACCTGTAGTGTGGACATTGTAGGAGCCACAGGAAAACAGGCAGACCAGGCATTCTTCCTGCACCGTGAATGTACAATAGTAGAAGGTTATTATAAGATTATGCATCATTTTGTACATGCCTGACTGTCCAGTGCCACTGCTGAGGCAAGATCTGCTAAGCAAACTGAGGGCTACTATCTTTCTTGCTGACAATGGCCAGCTGGACTTGTAGGTGCCTAAGCGTAGGTTTGTTTTAACTCTAACCGTCCCCAGAGAGGAGGAATAGAGAATTTTTGCTACTGAGCCTAGGAAGCCACCCAGTCAGAGGCTAACCCAGAAATGGCCAGGGGTGTAGGCAGAAGATAATGCCTCCCAGGCTGACAATAAATCAAGTGCCTGTATGGATAGAGTTAAAGCCTGGAGCACTTCCTGTTAGCCAAAGACAACATCTGATTCCTAAGGAAGCCTTGGAAGGAATCCAGGTGCATTTACAGAGACTTCAGGAGCATGGCACTGTTATTCAGTGCCAGTAACCCAGGAATACTCCTTTGATCCCTTTCAGAAAACTGGGAACTAATGATTATCAACCAGTACAGGACTTGAGAGTAATAAATGAGGCAGCAGTGACTATACCTGACAGTACTAAATCCCTAAACTTTCTACCCGAGTCTCCTGGTTCACTTGCTTGGACTTGAAAGATGTTTTTTCAGTACAAGACTGGCATCTGGAGGCCAGGAGCTGTTTGCCTTCCACTGGGAGGACCTGGCTACAGGAACAAAGGGACAGTACACTTGGACTAGGCTCCTGCAAGGATTCAAGAACTCCCCTGCCATCTTTGGGGAGGCCCTTGCTCTCGACCTTCAGCAGTTTCCTGCACAGGACATTGGATGTGTCCTCCTCCAGTATGTGGCTCCAAGAATGTGCCGTAGGAATGGATGGATGAGGTACTGTGTCATCTAGAAAAGAATAGATACAAGGTATCGAAGAAGGCCCAGATCTGCCAAAGGTAAGTAAAATACTAAGGATTTATTCTCCAGCAGGGAGAGAGGAGGTTAGGAGTTCCTGGGTGCAGTAGGATTCGGTCATTTGTGGATCCCCAACTTTGCAGTACTGGTCAAACCCCTCTAGGGAGTCACAAAGGGGGAGAAAATGAGTCCATGGACTGGGGCCCAGAACAGGACTGTGCTTTTCACACTCATAGAAAGGAATCACAAGTTTCCCCAGCACTAAGTCTTCCTACCCTAGCAAAACCTTTTGTGCTGTACGTCTCGGAGAAGAACAAGACAGCAGTGGGTGTATTAACCCAGGACTTAGGGTCATGGTCTGGACCGGTGGCTTGCCTCTCCAGACAGTTGAACGGAGTTGCTGGAGGCTGGTAGCCATGCTTGGGAGCCTTGGCGGCTACAGTGGTATTGGCACAAAAGGAAGACAGGTTGGCTGTGGGACAGGGCTTGGAGGTGCAGTGCCTTGACAGTGGTGGCTCTGCTAAATACAGGAGGGCACTGTTGGCTCACAAATGCCCATCTCATCAATTACCAGAGTTTATGCTGTGAAAACCCAAGTCTGGCAATAGAGGTGTGTACCACTTTAAACCCAGTGACACTGATCCCAGTAGAGGAGGGAGAGCAGCAGCACAACTGCCAGGCCTGTAAGACCAACCCATAAGAGACCCAGGTTGGGAGCTGTATGTGGATAGAAGTGGTTCTGTCAACTCACCAGGGGAAAGGCAAGCAGGGTGTGCAGTAGTGACTTCAACAGAGACTATGTGGGCATGGCTTCTGCCCCAAGGAACTTCTGCTCAGTGGGCAGAACTGACTGCTCTGACTCGGGCCCTGGAGCTCAGTGAAGGAGAAAGAAAAAACATTTTTACTGATTCCCACTTTGCCTTTCTTACTCTGCAAGTCCACTGGGCCATATATAAGGAAAGAGGGCTCCTGACAGCTGGGAGCAAGGACCTCAAATATCCAAGAAAAATTCTTCAGCTGCTGGAAGCAGTCTGGAAGCCAAAACAGATAGCAGTAATCCACTGCCAAGGACACCAGAAGGCAGGATAGGTAAAAGCCTATCCCACTCAGACTGAAAAGACACTACTCAGAGAAGTCATTCCAAATTTGGACTGCCACTTCAGGTACACTCTGACAACTGCCTGGCCTTTGTGGCTAAGGTTAGTACAAGGAAAAGCTCAAGCATTGGACATCACCTGGAAGCTTCATGCAGCACACAGACCTCAGAGCTCAGGAAAGGTGGAACACATGAATAGGACTCTGAAGTTAGTGCTTAGCAAATTATGTCAGGAAACAGGTCTTAAATGGGTGCAAGCTTTGACTCTAATATTGTTTAAGATTCGGTGCCCCTTTCCAAGAACACCAGGTATTCACCTTATGAGGTGTTATACAATAGGCCTCCCACAGTATTACGTAGTTTGCCAAGGACTCCCCGAGAATTAGGAGAAACAGAACTATGTAGACCATTAGAAGCTTTAGGCAAGGTGGCCGGTGCCATATCCAAGTGGGTGCTAGATAGGGCTCCAATCAGTTTGTTTATCCCTGTCCATTATTTTTCCCCAGGGAAACCAGGTGTGGATCAAGGATTAGAATACAGCTCCCCTCCAACCCAGGTGGAAGGGACTCTACACCATGATCCTAACCACTTCCACTGCTGCCAAGGTAGAAGGCATACCCGCCTGGATTCAAAACAGCCGGCTGAAGCCTGCAGTCCCAGCAGAGATGCCACCATGGACAGCAGAGACTGACCCTATCAATCCTTGTAAGTTGACCCTGAGAAGAACAACATGCCCTGCTCCAGCCACAATCGAAAGCTGGCTGGTCCACACACTAATCAAGCCTGAGGAACCTTGCTGTGGGACTCCTTATAATTGGACTTTGGGGAGGGAGAGAAACTAGGGTCAAAGGAAAGCCAGAAGAAGTCGTCTTAAGGTTTGATGTATGTAACACTATGAGTCATACAGAAAGGGGGTATAGGTCCCTTGGCTCCCATCTCCTTCTCTCTGCACAAACTTTGCACAAACTGGCTTCTCCTTCAGCACTCTACCATCTTGGCTGCTTCTCCTTTCCTCCACGTGGCCTTTCTCTGCTCTCCTCTCTAATGCTAATCTCAGGAACCAAGAGAAAGCAAGCTCCCGGTTTGCCCCATTTTATAGTTTAGAAATCCAAACCTTTAATCCAATATACAAACAAGGAAGTCTCTGATACAAAGTCACTTTCTGAGGCATAATGGGATTCCTCATGAGAGTGCACCACCCTACATCAAAAAGGGTGGGAAAGGCTTAATCTTAAAACTAAGCCTTAGGCTATAAAGATCCTGCCTGCTTACAGCCTATACCCCCCACCCCATCCAATGGAAACTATTGTATAAGCGAGCAAACATATACATCATATTTGCAAACTTATTTGACCGACAGTGCTTATAGCTACCCCTGTAGAAAAAACCTGTGAATACTGATTATTGTCCAGTAGGCTAGTTGGAAAAAGGACACCTCCAAAAAGTATATTTTAAAAGAGGATTACTTATTACTAACTTAATCCTCACTGAAGGTTAAGGTTTTAGAAATTAAGAATTCTGATCAATTAAGAAGGAATTGTGTAGTTTTAATGATAAAAAGTATAAGGTATAGAAGTACTTTTAAAAGAAAAAGAAAAAGGTAAGTTGTTGTGAAAGCTAGTTATATAAGAATAGTAAAGAAAGTTCATAAAAATTTGTCGGTCAATTCCCACCCTTTTTATGTGGGGTGGTGCACTCTCATGAGGAATCCCATTATGCCTCAGATAAGTGGCTTTGTATCAGAGACTTCCTTGTTTGTAGATTGGATTAAAGGTTTTGATTCTACACTATAAAGTGGGGCAGACTGGGAGCTTGCTCTCTCTCAGTTCCTGAGGTTAGCATTAGAGAAGAGAGCAGAGAAAGGCCACGTGGAAGAGAGGAGAAGCAGCCAAGATGGCGGACAGTTTGTGCAGAGAGAAGGAGATGGGGAACAGAGGTGAATAAAGTTGGTGAGCTAGAAATCTTTGATTCTAGGAAACTCGGATAAATCAGTGGCTTTGGGATCCCTGAATGGAAAGGGAAGTGTTTTCCCACTGTGTGTATTTCTTGCCCGCCAGGTGCAAGTTAGGATTAAAGCTAATAGCCCACCAGTTCTTGGCTCTGTTGTTTCATTACTGTCTGTGATGGTGGTCACGGCTACTGCCTTTACAAAATTAAAGGTTTGTGTAAGTTGCAGAAAGTTTGTGCAGGTTATAGAAGGTTTGTTCAGGAAAAAAATGTGAAACTCCAGTATACTAAGAAGTTATGGAGGTCTCAAAAGGGGGGGATAAAGAGAAAGAAGTCAGACACCCCCCAACCCTCCTCTTGCTGAGGAGGAAGAAACAAGAAGAACGCAAGGGAAAGGAGCCAGCAGGGGTAGCCGAGTCAACCAATTATGGATTAACTGCTTCCCGTAGTTCTCTGAATAGGTGCATGGGGCAACTTGCTACACAGAGAAAGGAAGATAGAACTTATCTGAAACCCCCTTCCTCTTTCCTTTCTTAAAAGTTTTTAAGACCTTAATTTACAAGTTCCAAGGCTTATTCTCTGACCTCACCTAAACTCACCCTGCCATCGTTGAGTCATGAGAGTGACATATACCTCTAGACAAAGGGATCACGAGACCCTTGAATGAAAACCTGTATTCTGTAAAAGGTATATAAAATATAAGAAATCTAACTTCAGGAAGCATGTGTTTGGTTGCTTTTGGGATCATGCTGCTCTGCCGGCTAAATAAATCCTACTTCCTTCATTAAGTTGTCTGGGAATTTTCGTCCTCCTTTGTTTTCTGCAATGCCTTTACCTACGTAAAGGAATTCAGATTGAAAAACCTACTTCAAGGAAGGGAGCATCAATTTATCATCATAACATAAAAGAAATGTGGCAGGCAGGAAGAAACCTAGCAAAAGCTGTTTGTTGGGCTACTCTCTGCATCCCATTGTTTCTGGGTGGCTCAGCCAGACATATGTTTACAACAGGTTTGCTCTTTATAATCTACCTGTAAATCGCTTGCTTTCCTTTTGAAATCCCAGATTCCCATTTCCCTCTCCTTTGTCCAGAACAGCAGACAAGCCTCAACTGCCTAATGCATCCTTGGGTCTCACATTCTTACGCACCCCCCCCCCCCACACACACATGGACACCCATAATAAATTTTGAACATTTCCTCCTGTTAATGTCTCATGTTAATTTGATTATTAGCCAAGCCAGAATAGCTTAGAAAGGCAGGAGGAAAATTAGTGTAGTCTGTGAAGTACAGCAGGATACTCAGAGGAGCTGGGTGTGCAGCTGTTGGGCAGATAAAATATATTATGCTCACTTTGTTAAAGATGGCGCTGACCACATGGAAGCCTGTCACCCAGGTGATATTATTTGCCCTTATGCTTGGGATGGGTGTAATTATATTATTGGGTGTGGGGGACAGGGTGTGCAGGCTGGCTTGTTATAGCCTAAGGCTTAGTTTTAAGAGTAAGGTTTTCCCCACACCCTTGACTGATTGGATGATGTGGGGTGGTGCACTCCTGAGGAATCCCATTATGCCTCAGATGGGTGACTTTGTATCAGAGACTTTCTTGTTTGTAGATTGGATTTCTACACTATAAAGTGGGACAGACCGGGAGCTTGCTCTCTCTCGGTTCCTGAGGTTAGCATTAGAGAAGAGAGCAGATTAAGGCCACGTGGAGACCAGGAGAAGTGGCCAAGATGGCGGAGCGTTGAAGGAGAAGCCAGTTTGTGCAGAGTTTATGCTGGAGAAGGAGGTGGAGAACAGAGGTGAATAAGTCTGGTGAGCTAGAAACCTTTGATTCTAGGAAACTCGGATAAGTCAGTAGCTTTGTGAGCACTGAATGAGTGGGTTTCGGAGCCCAGAGTGTGTTTTTGCTTGCCCCCTGGGGTGCAAGCTAGAATTAAAGCTAATGGCTCACCAGTTCTTGGCTTCGTTGTTTCATTACCGACTGTCTGAATCTAATGCAAACCTGCACTGGCCAGGTGGCTGTGATGGTGGCCGTGACTACTGGCTTTACAGCAGCACACACGGTCTTTCCTGGGAGGGTAAAGGGAAGAGGAGAGCCAGCAGAACGCGTGCTCTCTGAAGGAAGGCAATCTGCAGTGTCAGATCGACTGAAAAGCCCTGGGTCCTCCCCCATCATACCCCTTCACCACCAACACAATACGCTGATAAACTCAGAGTTCAGACAGTTGTCCAGTAGGTAGCAATGTGCGCATGCGGTGGCAGCAGCGCAGTCAAGCTTCTCCAGACAGCAGGGTTCTGCCAGGGAACCAGCTAAAAGCCCCCAGAGCAGTGAGAGGGACAGGGAGATGCACCTATTATGTCTGCAGCATAGCTGTGCTCTACTCTGCTTCAGCGGCCTCTCTCCTCCCTCCTGGGTGTGGGGAGAGGGTTCTATCAGGGTCCCTCCAGGCAGAGTTTGAGCAGAGGTTCCAGGGACTTAGCTGATCCCCAAATCGCTGTGTTCATGACTCTCCAGGGCATAGTCTTATGTGGCAGATTGAGACAACTAGGTGATTCAGGTCTGGAAATAAAACTGATAGTCTTGCCTGACCAGGCGGTGGTACAGTGGATGGAGCATCGAACTGGGATGCGGAGGACTCAGGTTCGAGACCCCGAGGTCACCAACTTGAGCGTGGGCCCATCTGGCTTGAGCAAAAGCTCGCCAGCTTGGACTCAAGGTCTCTGGCTCCAGCAAAGGGTTGCTTGGTCTGCTGAAGGCCCGCGGTCAAGGCACATGTGAGAAAGCAATCAATGAACAACTAAGGTGTCACAACGAAAAACTGATGATTGATGCTTCTCACCTCTCTCTGTCCCTGTCTATCCCTCTCTCTGACTCTCTCTCTGTCCCTATAAAAAAACAAACAAAAAACCCGATAGTCTTAGTTCTACCACTTACAGACTGAGTGACTCCCTCTCAGCCTCCTTTTCACATTTCTTTAACAAATTCAGAGGTCTGTGAATATCAGTTCATATGAGATTATTTCAGAAGAAAGAGTTCCTATACTTTCAAGTGACTTTCACATCTGTGCATGTTATAGGTCCCTGAGTGGACATAGCTTTGAGAGGCAGAGCTGGGGCTGACTCACGGGTCCTTGCTTTTAACCTTTCTGATGGGTTCCCTTCTGCCGAGGTTTTATTTGGCCACATTTGGGACTTCCCTCTTTGGCAAAACCATCTTCTCCCACTTGGAGTAATTATAGTATGGTCGACTCAAGTCAGGGCTGGCAGTTCCAACCATCTCCTCTCTCCCATCCTTGGTTTATGAATGGGACAACTGAACTGAGAGAGATGATGAGACTCCTTGTCACCACTACCTATTTGTTTGTTTTTACTTTTTATTTATTCATTTTAGAGAGGAGATGGGAGAGAGATTGGGGGGGGGGTGGGTGAGGAAGAACAGGAAGCATCAACTCCTATATGTGCCCTGACCAGGCAAGCCTGGGGTTTTGAACCAGTGACATCAGTATTCCAGGTCAACGCTTTATCCACTGTGCCACCACAGGTCAGGCACCACCACCTGTTAACACATTAAAATGTGTTCCACTGTGTCTTGTTCTCACACATACCTTATGTTCCTATCACAGACGTGTACAGTCTTGTAGGGCACATGGTATGGAGACAGAAGTCTCATGGTTGTAGATGCAGATAGGAGCAAGAAGCCCTTGGAAGTTTGAAGATTCTTTAAAATAGATTGTTCTGGGGCAAAAAGGGCAAGCATTGGGTGACACGCCATAAATCAATTATTTTTCCTGTTCACTCTTCCCCCGGGCTCTCTGACATTTTTCCCTCCAAGAAAGACACTATTAATGCATCATGGAGCTTGGAATGAAAGGTCTACCAAAGATGTTGCCATCTGGCTCACTGTCATTGCCTGTACTACATGCATTCATGGGGTGACTATTCCTCACATTGGGTTCTTGGTCCTGACTTCCTCACCCTAAGGGTCATTGATTCCATTATTCCACCTCAATCAGCCACTTCCATGGTACTTTCCTGTCTGGCCAGAGCTTCCTACAACCATACCTATCTTCTGCAGTCATCAAGGACCTGCCAGCCTACCCCCATCTTCCTCTCTCTCCCCATTTACTAGCATCCCCACCAAGCTGTCACTTCTCTTTCTTGCCAGCCAAGACTCATGACAACACTTCAAGTGCTTTCTTTTCGATATTCTTTAATCCTGTCCACCCTGTTTTTCTCTCATGCCTTTTTTTTTTAAAGGAGAGATTGAAATGTTTTTTTTTTTTAATTTTATTCATTTTAGAGAGGAGACAGAGAGAGAGAGAGAGAGAGAAAGGGGGGAGGAGCTGGAAGCATCAACTCCCATATGTGCCTTGACCAGACCAGTGCAGGGTTTTGAACTGGCGACCTCAGTGTTCCCAGGTCGATGCTTTATCCACTGCGCCACCGGAGGTCAGGCTCTCTCATGCCTTTTTGGTAAAAGCCCACACGTTGATCAATCTTGCTGTGTTCTCTGCACCTGTACTTAACCCAGCTGCTGAGTACTGGTGAATTGTCCCCAGTCTCCATGGGGCTCTCAGTCCTTTCTCAAACCCTCCTGCTTACCCCTACTCAGAAGCTTCTCTCCTTTTCTCCTAAATCTCCTGTTTCCAGAAAAAAATGGAAGCCGTTGCTCAGAAACTCGCAGTAAACCCACAAACATCTGCATCCTCACTGCGCCTTCCCTCCTTACTCCCATTTCTGTCTGTGTTTCTGTCTTTGGCTGTCCTGTTGTTCTGAGCCCCAATCCTTCCCACCTTCTCCAGCAAGCGTCATATTGCTTTTTCTCCAGACTTTAATCTCTTATCTTCTATGGCTACTTCCCTTCATCATGTAAACATATTCAGGTCTCTCCTTTCTTTTAAAGAAACCTCTCCCTCAGCCTGTTACCCTCAGCATCTTTCAGCTAACAACCTCTCTTACCTTCATTTATTCTCCAGTCCACTGTTAAAAGGCTTTTGACAAAATAATTCCACTGAAACAGTTTGTGGGAGCTACTATAGGGTTGGTGACTAAGGGGGGTGGTCACAAAGGGAAATAAGAGCCCCAGTCTTTGTCTGGGATCACCCATATGGCCAGGCATGCAGAAACTACACTTCCCATAAACCTTTGGGAGAAAAGCGACTGTCCGTCAGCCAGTGAGATTTCACTATGTCATATTAGCCAGACGACCCCAGGAGGGCCCTTTTTTAAATCTGGCACCATGTGGTCCCTGGAGTGAGATTCCCGGCATTCATCTTCCCTGTCAATGAGTCCCGTCCGAGATGCGCTCTTTACCAAATAAAGCCTTAATAGTTAATACTTAGTAACTAAGCTGATTTCCTTCTTTCTCGGCGGGGAAAATACCTTACATTTTTGGTGCCGAAACCCGGGAGGAGTTTGAAGTCAGCAACGAACCACTCCTCTCTCCCCGTCCTCTCTGAGAAAGAACCCAGGATATCCGACCGACCTTCCACCTCAGCGCACAGTGTGGTAAGCTCCCTGCCTCCAAACCTCCCTCAGGTTCTTTCTGCTGAGGCTCCCTGTCCAAAAACCGTAGCTACGTCAGGGAAGCCTTTTCAGTCTGAGTGCATGTGTGCCCTGAAGACGTCCAAGCATATATCCGCTTTCCCTATCTGTTCCGTGGCCAGAGTCTGAGTTTTGGGATGCCAGTACTCATCTCTTGACCATTCTCTGAGAACTGAGGGGTGACCATGGGGGCAAAGGAATCCAAGCCTGACTCTAAAACACCCCTGGGGTGCCTTACCCGAAACCTACCAAACATTGATCCCTCCCTAAAAAAGAAGAAACTAATTTTCTTCTGCAGCATAGCCTGGCCACAATGTCCACTGGATAACTGGACCAGGTGGCCTCAGGAAGGAAGTTTCCATTTTAACATCCTTATTGGTTTACAGAACTATTGTCAAGAAGTTGGAAAATGAACAGAGATTTCTTATATACAGGGGTTTCTTCATTTGCGTTCTCGTCCTAATCTCTGTGCTGGCTGCTCTACAACGAAGGTCTTTCTGGCCAGAGAAATCTCAACTAAACTCTCTGCTCCAGATCTTTCCTCCTTTGCCAACTCCCCTGAGGAACTTTGTTTCCCTCCTGCACCACTCCCTCGGTCCCATTTCGTCTCTTCGCTGAATCCTGTTTCTCTTCCGCCGGCAAACGCTGATCCCTCTCTCACCTCCCGTTAGCGCTCACACCCAATCCCACTCCAGGCCACAAGAGGGAGCCGACCTCCTGTGCCCTCTCTGTGAGGTGGCCAGGACAGAAGGCGTTGTTTGCGTTCATATGCCTTTCTCCCTCTCTGATCTGTCTGCAATTGAAAAGCATTTGGGCTCCTATTCTTCTAATCCTACCAACTATACCAAGAAATTCCAATATCTCACTCAGGCATATGACCTCACTTGGCATGATCTCTATATTATTATGTCTTCTACCCTCACCCCCGACAAATGAGACTGGATCCGGACAGCAGCGTGAGCTCATGCAGATTAGGTCCACACCTCTAATGCTCAAATGCTGGTGGGCCCAGAGGCAGTCCCTGACATGGACCCCAAATGGGATTACCAGACGGAACAACCAGGTAGGAGACGAAGTAATCAGATGGTGGAATGTCTTATAGCTGGCATGCAGGATGCAGCACAAAAGATAGTTAACTATGACAAGTTAAGGGAAATTACTCAAGGACCTGAGGAAAATCCGGCTCTCTTCTTAAATCACCTCACTGACGCTATGGTCCTCCATACTCGTTTAGACCCTAATTCCAGTGCCTGGGGCCACTGTATTAGCTACTCACTTTATATCCCAATCGGCCCCAGACATTCGGAAGAAACTTAAGAAGTTAAGAAGGCAGAGGAGGGCCCGCAAACCCCTATCCGAGACCTGATGAACATGGCATTTAAGGTTTTTAATGGTTGAGAGAAACAGGCTGAGGCTTTTCGCCAGGCCCGCATGCAACAGAAGGTAGCACTCCAAACCCAGGCTATTGTGGCAGCCCTTAGGCCAGAGCAACAGGGGCAAAGCATAGGAGGTGCTCAACCTAAGTCTGGGCCGCAAACAGGATCCCCACTGGGAGCTTGCTTTAAGTGTGGCAAGGAGAGTCATTGGTCTCGATAATCCCCCTGCCCGAGACTACCCACTGAGCCTTGTCCTAAGTGTAAGCAACCCGGTCACTGGTGGAGTGATCGCCCCTTCTTGACAGCAGGCACATCCTCGGCATCTCAATGTGGAGGACAGGCAGCTCAGATGGGAGGCCAAGCTAGCCAAGTAGGCTCATCATTCAAATTCCTAGGCCTAGTGGATGACTGATGCGGCCCGCACTCAGAGACCCCCCTCACTCTCTCTGAGCCACGGGTGAAGCTCCAGGTAGAGAGTAAGTCCATTTCATTTCTTGTGGACACAGGGGCTACCTTCTCTGTTTTGCCATCACACTCAAGACCTGTAGTTCCCTCACAGGTCTCGGTTATGGGGGTTGATAGGACCTCTTCTCCTCTTCGTACACTACCCCTGACATGCAGTCTGGGCAGAATCCCCTTTTCACACTCGTTCTTAGTCATACCATCGTGCCCTGTACCCCTTCTGGGTCAAGACATTCTACACAATCTTGGTGCCACTATCCAGCTGACAGCATCTACTCACCTACTCCTACCACTCCTGACTGAAGGCTCTCCTGCTACTACAGATTACCCTAACCCAATCACGCCTCCTATTCCACCAGATGTTGTCAACCCTCAGGTCTGGGACACTTCTACCCCTGTGGTAGCAACCCACCACCTACCTGTATGCCTCCGGTTAAAGAATCCCTCCCAATTCCCATCTAGACCCCAATTCCCTATTTCAGCAAGTCACTGGCAGGGCCTTAAACCAATAATTAGCTGCCTCTTGAACCAAGGCTTACTCATCCCCACGGATTCTCCCTGCAATACCCCCATCCTTCCTGTTCAAAAACCTTCAGGAGTTTATCACCTCGTACAAGACTTACGCCTAATCAATGAGGCAGTAGTTCCCCTCCATCCAGTGGTCCCTAATGCTTACACCTTACTGTCACACATTCCCTCAGACACCACTTACTTCACAGTCTAGATCTCAAGGATGCCTTCTTTACCATTCCTCTACACCAGTGGTTCTTAACCTTTTTTGAGGTACCGAACCCACCAGTTTCATATGCACATTCACCGAACCCTTCTTTAGTGATAAATAAAATATGATTTTTTTTCCAAATTCAAGACATAGGTATATGTTTTTTTTTTTTACTGGTGCACAAAATGAGCCGTGCATGAACATCACCTTGCTCAAAGAACAAAACCAACAAAGTGCATGAACTCACAACAAATTACGGTATTACTTTATTCTGGCCTCCGCGGCAGAGGTTTCTCCGAACCCCTGAGACTGACTCATCAAACCCCTAGGGTTCGATAGAACCCAGGTTAAGAACCACTGCTCTACACCCTGACTCTTACTTTTTGTTTGTTTTTACTTGGACTGATCCAGACACTAATGCAACCCAGCAGCTTACGTGGACTGTCTTACCCCAGGGGTTCAGAGACAGCCCACACCTGTTTGGGCAGACGCTGGCTCAGGATTTAGCTACATGCAATCTCCAGATTAGTTCTCTCTTACAATATGTAGATGATCTATTTCTCTGCAGCCCTTCCCTGTCTGCCTCAAGAAGACACACTGCCACCCTTCTCAAGTTCCTTGCCATGAAGGGATATCGTGTCTCCCCTACTAAGGCTCAACTTCACTCTCAGTCTGTAGTCTATTAAGGAATCACCTTAATCCCCAATACTCAAGGTCTCACCCTCGATCAGACTCAGACCCTCCACAGCCTCCAACCACCTACCACTGCCAATCAGATTCTTTCTTTCCTTGGTCTGATGGGCATCTTTAGACACTGGATTCCCAATTTTGCTCTCTTAGCCAAACCCCTCTATGAGGCTGCAAGAGAGACTCCCATGGGCCCTCTCACATCCCCCAATACCGTCAAAAGGGCTTTCTCTATCCTTCAAAGCACCCTCATCTCCTCTCCCCCTCTCACTTTACCTGACTCCAGATGCCTCTTCCATCTTTTCACTGACAAAAAGCACGGTAATGCTGTTGGCGTGTTAACTCAATCTGTGGGGCCTATATACCACCGTGGCATACCTCTCTAAACAATTAGACACCACTGTCAAAGGCTGGCAGCCCTGCCTCCGGGCACTGGGCGCAGCAGCTGAACTCACCAATGAGGCTACTAAGCTCACCCTTTCTGAACCCATCACTGTCTTCTCCCACAGGCTCACTGACCTCCTTTCATACAAGTCTCTTTCTTTGTTAAATCCTTTCTGCCTACAAGAATTTCATCTCCTGTTCATGGAAAACCCTTCAATCACTCTCTTGCCCTCTCCCCGACTCAACCCAGCCACTCTACTGCCAGCTCCAACGACAGTTCCGGAACCCACCCACTCTTGTACAGAACTAATAGATTTTCTCTACAGACCTCGAGATGGATTATCAGATTCTCCTTTAAAAGATCCAGATCTAATACTCTCTGTAGATGGGAGCTCTGTACAGGAACCTGACAAATGACGACAGGCAGCCCACACGGTGGTCACCACCTCCTCCACCCTAGAAGCTCAACAGCTGCCAGAGGGCACCACCTCCCAGGAAGCAGAGCTGATTGCCCTCATGCGGGCACTCACTCTGGCCCAAGGAAAACGCGTAACTATATATACTGACTCTAAATATGCTTTTCTTATCACCCACAGCCACTCTGCCCTCTGGAAGAAAAGGGGCTTCCTCACTACCAAGGGCTCCCCCATAATCAATGCTACCCTCATTTCTAAACTTTTGCAGGCATTACAGCTTCCCACTGATGTGGCTGTGGTACATTGTAAGGGCCATCAAACCTCTCGGGACCCGGTTGCCTTGGGAAATGCTCGAGCCGATGCGGCAGTTCGAAACCTCACCACGGGGACCTCCCCCACTCCTCTCATGTTTCTCTCCACCTCCTTGAAACCTTTCTACACTCCTGAGGAAGAACAGGTCCTCCTCAGAAAAGGTGGAGACAATATGCAACCAGAGATAGATATTTCTTGGAGATAGAATTGCGTTACCAAAAGGACAGGCTGAAACCCTCCTTTCTGATATCCACTGTTCCTTACACATAGGGTCAAAAGCTCTCTATCGGTTCTTGCAACTACTCTTTTTCTTCCCAGGCCCCCAGCAGACTATCAAAAAGGTACATGCAGCATGCACTGTCTGTTCCAAAGCCTCTACACAAGGGGGACTCCATCCTGCTTCCCTACTCATCAGCTGAGAGGACACTTACCAGGTCAACATTGGCAAATTGACTTCACTCATATGCCCCCTCACAAAAAACTCACAAAAGTTATCTCTTAACTTTTGTTGATACCTTTTCAGGATGGATAGAAGCCTTTCCTACCTCTCGAGAGATGGCAGACACTGTTGTCTCCATTCTCATTGAACGTTATCATCCTGCAGTTTGGACTACTGACTACCATCCAGTCAGACAATGGCCCGGCCTTCACTGCCCCAATAGTCCAGCAGGTTGCCACCTCTCTCAACATTACCTGGAGACTCCACATACCCTATCGTCCTCAATCATCGGGTAATGTGGAAAGGGCCCATGGCATCCTGAAGAGTCAGCTAACTAAACTTTCCATTGAGACCAGGCTCTCCTGGCCAAATCACCTCCCCCTGGCACTCACCAGAATCAGGGCAACCCCACAAAACCCCACTGGACTCAGTCCCTTTGAGCTGGTTTATGGTAGAGCATTCCTAATTAACCATAACTTACCTGTCAACCACCCTCCTCTTGCCACGTACCTCCCCTTTCTGTCTTTACTTCGCCATCTTCTCAAGGAACACATGGACCAGACTCTTCCTACCGTGGGGGGCCCAGATGAAGCACACCCAGCAGTTCCCCTCCAACCAGGAGACAGGGTTCTTCTAGGGAACTCCAGCCTGGCTCCCTACAGCCCAGATGGACGGGACCCCATACGGTAATACTGACTACTCCTACCACAGCTAAACTCCTAGGGCAAACACCTTGGTATCATGTCTCTCGTCTCAAACTTGCTCCAGTACAGGACTGCTGGCAGTTGAAACCACTGGGCCCTACTCATCTGCGGCTCACCTGCAGATTGGGCCTTGTAGACCCTTCTGCTGCATCCTGTCCCTCCCACCAGGAACCTGCCACCAGAGTGAGCTGAAGCAAGGAGCAATGCTGTTCAAAAGGACTGGCCTGATGGAAGAAGATTCAATCTCCTCAAACCGTCTGCAAACAAAAATCTCTCCTCCTACAACCTACTTAGCTTCTAATGGCAGCCACCCATTCTCACCTAGACTACCCCTATCCTAAATCCTCTTCTAATTATCAGTGTATAACTCATATGTGTTTCTTTTTTAAAATTTTTACAGAAGCACATCCGCAAAGTTTCTCAACTCACGGCCAAACTGATGTTCCTCCTGACACCCTTCAAAGCCACCACCAGCCAACCCCCCCTCCCCACAATGCCCCTATTCAGCAAGAAGCAGTCAGAGAGATAAATGGCGCCTCTTTTCTATTTAACCAAAAAGGCTGGAATATAGGGTCGGTGACTAAGAGGGGTGGTCACGAAGGGAAATCAGAGCCCCAGTCTTTGTCTGGGATCACCCACATGGCCAGGCATGCAGAAACTACACTTTCCATAAACCTTTGGGAGAAAAGCGACTGTCCATCAGCCAGTGAGATTTCACTACGTCATATTACCTAGACGACCCCGGGAGGGTTCCTTTTAAAATCTGGCGCCATGTTGTCCCCTGCGCGAGATTCCTGGTATTCATCTTCCCTGTCAATGAGCCCCGTCTGAGAAGTGCTCTATACCAAATAAAGCCTTAATAGTTAATACTTAGTAACTAAGCTGATTTCCTTCTTTCTCAGCGGGAAAAATACCTTACAGCTACCAACCCCAATAGTTGTTCTACAGCCCCGTCTTGTGGGCCCTCCTTGCAGCACTGAAACTTGGGACCACTCCTTCCTTCTTGAGACATGTTTCCCTTGACTTCCATCCATACCACCCTTCTGGCTTTCCTCCTGCCACTGCCAGTGGAAATGGGTTCTTTCATGGAGTTTTGAGAAAAGATTTCCAGGCACGCATGCACAAGAGGTTGAGGTGTTGTGGTAAGAGGTTGAGGTATTGGGCTAGAAATGGAAGGTTGCCCCCAGGTTCTTAGTGCCTTACCTTTGTCCGTTGTGGCAAAAGTCTAGTCTTGTTTTCATTAAGCCCAGAAGAAAGGCCTGGGTTCAGAGATTCTGCACCATTGGTTCAGTCCATACCAAAGCTTAGTCCAGTTCAGTCTTTGTCCTGGTGGGCTAGTGTAGTCTCTGTTCCTAGCTGGGCTCAGGCTGGCGCTGTGTAAATGTACACAGGCATGCACTTGGCACCTGCAGCTTGGAAAGAGAAAAGTGGTAGTGGGGGGGGGGGCAAGACAGACAGACAGACAGAGAGGGAGAGGATGAGAAGCATCAACTCCTAGTTGCTTTCACATTAGTTGTATACTGAACTTCTCATACTGCCTTGACTGGGGCTGTGCCAGTGTCTGCTTGGTCAAGCTAGTGACCTTTGGGCTCAAGCTGGCAAGCTTTGGGATCCTGTGGATGATTCTACTGCTCAAGCCAGTGACCCCATGCTGATTAGCCCACAGGCAGAGCTAGCGACCTCAGGGTTTCAAACTGACAACTTCAGTGTTCCGGTTGATGCCTTATCCACTGTGCCACCACTGGTCAGGCTCAAGGACCTAATTTTTTAAATTGCATTTTCCAGCTTTCCTTGGTGCTAAGGCTTGCCATGTGACCAGACTTGACCAATGGGGCATGAGCAGCAGTCTGCAGGGATATCCGGGAAAGTTTTGATCTCCTATTCAGGTACTGCTCCTTTATTCTTTTTGCTTGTTCTTTGTGCATCTGGAATACAGGTGGGAAGCTGGAGCTGGAGCAGTCACCGAATTACCACAAGCTGACTCTGAGGATGAAAGCTTCCCAGTAAGGACAGCCAGAGCAGACCTCCCCATCATGGAGCCGATGATCAGCCTCCCTCTGCTTACCTTTAGGCCTTTTCTTATGTCAGAATTTTTCAACAATAGCAGAAAATAGCAACAAAACCCACGTGGCTAAAGGCAATGTAGTTGGGTTGCTGTATGGGAGTTGAATACAAGTCCCAAATTTATAGCTTCTGTTGTCTCTCCTGAACTCCAAATAGCAAACTGGGCCTTCCAGAGGAAGGACACTTCGAATGGAAGAGGTCGAAGTTGTCACCCCTCACCAAATACACATAGACAGACACAGAGAGAGACACACACACTGGTATTCCTTGTCCCGGTGAACAGCATCACTGTCTATGCAGCTAGACTGTGATGCTCTTTCTCATTTTCCTATACAAGTAGTCACCCCTCAATTCTACCTTCTAAATGGTTTTTGCATATGTTCACCTCTTTCTATTTCCTCATCATCAACTTTCTGAACCATTCCTTCCTAATATTCTTTACTCCAGTCTTGTTCTCTCCACTCCACTCTTCCCGCTACAGCCTTAGGGATGCTAAAGCACGAATGGAACAATGTTACCATATGCTAAAATCTTTCAATGACTGTGTAGGCTGAAGGAAGAGCAGGCATTCATATACAGGGGTCTGCTAGGAATTATATTGGTCCTACACATCCAGTTATTTCTTTGGCACAAGTGTTGCCCTATTAACCACAGGGATGGGCATGTGCCCTAGACCCGGTCCACTTATGGAACCCTCTCTCCTTTACCACAGTGATTGGTCCAGGAGTAGGTATGTGACCAGTTAGACCAATCAGTCTTTCTTTGGGATTTGTTCATACTGACCTAGAGGATAGAGTCATTCAGTCACCTCTCTTAGATGGGGCAAACTGGGAGCATCAGAAGAGACAGAGGGAGGTGCTCTTGGTCTCAGTAACCTGCAGGACCAGCCCCCAGTTTCCAGAGTCACTCTGACTTTAAGTTCTTTTGATTCTGTTATGTATCCTTCCGGTAATCTCCCTCCTTTGGTCTAAGCTAGTTTGAGTGGGATTTTCTCATTTCCTAGCCAAACACTCTAAGTGATGTGAAGATCCGTGGTTGTCTGGCCCTAAAAAGGCATTATTCCCAGATAACCAGCAGAGTTCCTTACAGCTTACAAGTTGTTTTGTAAATGTTACTTCATTAAATTCTTTTTTGTTGTTGTTGTTTTATTTTTCTGAAGTGAGAAGAAGGGGGCAGAGAGACAGGCTCCCGCATGCGCTCGACCAGGATCCACCCAGCATACCCACCAGGGGGCGATGCTCTGTCCATCTGGGGCCACTGCTCTGTTGCAATCAGAGCCATTCTAGCGCCTGAGGCAGAGGCCATGGAGCCATTCTCAGTGCCTAGTCCAACTTTGCTCCAATGGAGCCTTGGCTGTGGGAGAGGGAGAGAGAGATAGAGAGAAAGGAGAGGAGGAAGGGTGGAGAAGCAGATGGGTGCTTCTCTTGTGTGCCCTGGCCTGGAATCGAAGCCAGGACTTCCACATGCCAGGCCGACACTCTACCATTGAGCCAACCGGTCAGGGACTTCATTTAATTCTTACTATAAGTTTGCAAGATGGGTTTTACTATTATCGTGGCTTTAAAGGTAAGATAACTGAGGCTGAAGATGAGGAAACCGAAAATAAGGAGGGTGCGTACCATGTCCCTCTTCTAATTAAGTTCCTTCCTGCATCCTCCATGTGTGTCCCAAATAAACACAGTGGTGCTGCAGAGTGGAGCCCAGGATGAGTAGGAGCAGCACTGGAACTGGGACTGGACCCGGACTGGACCAGGGCAGAAGGGTAAGGAGGAAGTCAGAGGAAGATCAAGGTCAAGCTCTTCCACTTAAAAATTTATTCAGAGCCATTTCCAGGTCCAGGTCCAGGAAAAGAGAGGGAACTCTCACTTTCTTTCCCTTCTTTGAGTTGGGGCAGTCCGCATCTCACTTGTTTCTCACTTTTTAATAAAATAAAATGGACCCGCCCTGCTTTGAATACTCCTGATGCTCTCTGAAGTCCCCCCTCACCCATAGTGCTATAAAAATGGGTCTGGCAAAGCTTATTGGGTCTCATACAGCTACTGGGAATAGTAGGCAAGTGTCACAAGTGACTGTGAGGTGAGACTTGATTGGAAACGGGTGGCGGCCATGCTGGCTTTCTTGGCATTTCTCTTACCCTCTTCGTGCCTGAAGTAGTGTGTCCAGAACGGAGCTATCTCCCAGAAGCTGCTCAGGCTGGCCAGCCCTCCAACATCACCTGGTCCATGATTCACAAAATTGGATCCCCTCTCCCTTTCTCCTTGTTCTAAGCTGAGACCTGCTTCACCTCCAGGAGTAAGTAGAAATAATCAGATGTGAATGATCATCTTTCCAATCCCAACCTTCAATGGAAACATCTTCTCTGCCTCTACACTCCCCTCCTGAATAATGGTAGAGGTACCTCTCTGTCACAGGTGTCCTCTCCTTGCCCACATCACATCTCTTTTCACCCTTTCTTCAGAATCATCACTCCTGCCTTCTCTCCTGGTTCTTTCCTAAACCTGCTCTAATAACGTCCATATTTTACCAAAACCTTTGTACTCTAACAAAAATAAATTTAGATATGGCTTAAGCATCAGAAAAGAAAGTATTAAACAAGACAGAAATGTTTTTCTTTTGTATACAAAGTCAAGCAGTAGGTAGCTCAGAGCAGGAATGGTGGCTTCCTACACACTCAGACCCAGATATCGTCTAACTACAGTAGTTCCGCTAACATCCTCCGTACAGTCCTTGTTTTCCACTCAAAGTCTACCATGACCACGTGAGCTCCAGCCACACAGTTACATACTCCAGTGAGCAGGAAAGAGCAATCAGTGGCTACGGAAAGCACACCATGGCCCTGAAAGATAGTCCTAAGAAGTTGCACACGGGACACCTCCACTTACCTTTTGTTGGCTAGAGATGAGTCATACAATCAATCCTAGACGCAAAGGAGTCTGAGAAACTGGCTTTTTTTTTTTTTTTAGACTTTATTTTTATTTATTCATTTTAGAGAGGAGACACAGAGTGAGAGAGAGAGAGAGAAAGAGAGAGAGAAAGGGGGGAGGAGCTAGAAGCATCAACTCCCATATGTGCCTTGACCAGACCAGTGCAGGGTTTTGAACTGGCGACCTCAGTATTCCCAGGTCGACGCTTTATCCACTGCGCCACCACAGGTCAGGCGAAACTGGCTTTTATTCTGGGAAGTTGACCAGGTGGCCAACTAGCATTTCAAATTCTACGCTGAAGGAAAAGGGAGAGAATGGCTACTGGGGTCATTGAGAATTTCTGCAAATGCCTCTTGACTCCACATCCCTTTCTAGACCCCTCCCTATGTCCTGTTAGACAAGTTGTCCAAACACGATGGCTCCACCAATGTCTGGCTCCCACCCCTCTGCTCCAGGAACACTTCCCTTCTCCTGTTCACTATTACTTTCATGTTGCGAGTCATTGGAGTCCCTGTCCGCATCTTACTGTGTCTCTCAGTGGCATCTAGCACAGCTGACCAATCCTTTCTGGAAACACTTTCCTTTCTCAGTCTCTGGGACACAGCACCTTTCTGCTTCTCCTTTTGCCTCCCCACTCTCTCTCTCTCTCTGTCTTCTGTCCTGCTCTGGGTCCTCTGACTGCTCTGTGTCTCTCTTGAACTCTCTCCTCTTCTGTATGTACCTTCTTAAATGCCATGGGTTTTACTATCTTTAAGATTCTGCCTCCCAAAGCCTCACCTCCAGGCAGCTCTTCTGAGTTCCCAGAAGCTCAGGAGGCTGGACAATTGAATTGGATCTCTGACAGGCACTTCAAACTCTCAGAATGAAAATGGAATTCTTAATGTTTCTCCCTGAGATGCAGCCTCTTTCCTTTGGGCTACCCCTTCCAACAAACGAGGCACTGTCCATTATTACTACAACCAGAAGCTTGAGTTACCTTTGGTTTTTCCATTTTCTCCCCCCACGTTCATCCTATCAATGTGTCCTGTCAAGTCCATATCCAAAATAGCATCTCTCAACTAACCATCATAGTGTGGCCACTATTTCAGTCCAAACCACCATCACTTGTGGCCTAGATGGCCACAACAGTCTAATTGTCTCCTTCTTTTTATTTTCGCCTGCCACTCAATTTATTCTCCACACAGCAGCAAATGTTAGTCTTTTGTGTAAAGCCCTTCATTGGTTCAAGTCTCTGTTTCTTGACGTAGTCTTCTACGCCCAGAGCCTTGGGCCTTGCCTACCGTCCCATGAGGTTCTGGTTCTCTTTCCTAGGCTAGCTATTCTACTTATTGATTTTCTTGCACCTCCTTGACACATCCAAAGCTTACCTTTCTCAGGGCCTTAGCACACACTGCTCTTGACCTGGAATGTCTGCTGACTTTTTTCAAGGCTACCTCCTAATTCCTTTTTTTAAAAAAATATTTCTTATTTATTGATTTTACAGAGGTGGGAAAGCGAGAAGTATCAACTCATAGTTGCTTCACTTTAGTTGTCCAGTGGTTGTTTCGTGTGCCCCGACCAGGAAAGCCCAGGGTTTTGACTGGCAATCTCAGTGTTCCAGGTTGATGCTTCATCCACTGCACCACCACAGGACAGGCATATCTCCTAGTTTTTTTTTTTTTTGTATTTTTCTGAAGTGAGAAGCTGGGAGGCAGAGACAGACTCACGCACGCAACCGCCTGGGATCCACCAGGCAAGCCCACAATGGGGTAATGCTCTGCCCATCTGGGTCGTTGCAACTGGAGCCATTCTAGTGCCTGAGGTGGAGGCCATGGAGCCATCTTCAGCGCCCAGGCCAACTTTGCTCCAATGGAGCCTTGGCTATGGGTGGGGAAGAGAGAGACAGAGAGAAAGGAGAGGGGGAAGGGAGAAGCAGATGGCACTTCTCTTGTGTGCCCTAGCTGGGAACTGAACCCAGGACATCCACATGCCAGGCCGACGCTCTACCACTGAGCCAACTGACCAAGGGTTTCTCCTCTAATTCTTTTGACTTCAAGGTCAACATCACCTCCTCAAAGAAACTTTCCGTGGCAGCTCCATCTAAAGTAGCTCTTATTCTCTCTCCCAGTCCCTTGTTTTTGTCCCAGCTTGCTCTTCAATTTGCAATTACTTGTCTTCTCCACTAACAATAAGTTTTATGGAATGAGAGGCTCAGCTGTTTTGTTCATTGCTATGTCCCCAGCATCAAAACAGGCCTGGCACAGATTTGGCACTCAGTCTAGCACTCACTATCTGCTGAAGTGAGCGAATGGACAGGGTCCCCAAGGAGGTCCTTCAGCTGCCTAGGGTATCACAGACAGCTGCATGTAGCCCCCTTTTAATAATAGTAACCCCCCCCAAAACTGGGAATGGACTGGAGTTTCCTTTTCAAGATCTCTTCTTTACATTGGCTTAACCTGATGGCTGCTTGGACTAGAATGTGGAGCAACCAGTCTCTTGGCCCAGTTTTAAAAGATCTGTATTTTCTGTTGCCCAAGAAATCAAACCCCACCCCCGGCCCCCTGAATGATTTAAGAATCATTAGTGTTCCTGTGGGCCACCCCACAGAACGGGTGGGCTGCAATTGCAAAGGTCAGCCCTTTTAAACACTAGACTAGAACCCAGCCAGCAGTGTGAGTACCCCTCCACTCTAGATGGTTTTTCCAGTCTCCCCGTCCTGCCTCAAGAATCCTCCCAGCCACCACCTCAGGATGAAAAGTGAGGAACAAATCTCAGCAGGCGATCCAAAGAAAGATAGGTATTTTTTATCACCAAGGCCAAAAGGGGCCAGTCTTTACTGCCCAGTTGCAAAGAAATAAAACAATGTCAATTTACTACCCTTTTCTTGAAGCCTGCTCCACCACCACTAGTTTCCCAGGCGCGGCAGGAACACCACGGATTCTCAGTACAGCCATTTTTCTAATTCCGCGCCCACTTCTAACCGGTCACCCTGTATTCCTCGAGATGTGGCCTCCCCCTGGTTCCCACAAATCACGCTCATCTTGGACCCGGGTCGGGCCGGATCGGAGGCGAGGCCCTCACAGCGACTACGCAGCACACCCCGGTTGAACGCTCGCGGTGGCGACAATGCCCAGCCCCCGCGAGTTCGCCTGCGCCCGGCCACCACGCGAGGGGGAGGACCAGGGTCGCCCCCGCCTCCAGCACCGCCCTAGGCAGCTCAAAGGGGCCGGCCCAGGAGAGGCCCCTCCACCTCCGCCGCCGCGCGGGCTGGGGGAGGGGAGATCTGGAAGGGGCGGGGCGATCTAGGGGCGTGGCCGGGGCGGGCCGGGAGCGCGGGGCGCACTGGGCGGTGCAGGGAAGCGGCTCCCCCTTCTCTGCCGCCGCCCGGCGCCGCGCCCCCGGGCCCGCCCCCCCGCGCCCCGCCTCCGCCGCTCGGACGGCCGGAGCCGCGCCCTCCCACCCCGAGCCGCCGAACTTGCTCTAACTTCCTCGGCTGAGCCTGGCCGCCCGCCGCCGCTGTCGTCGCCGCTGTGCCCAGGTGAGTAGAGCGCCGAGCCCCCGATGGAGCATCGGGCCCTGCCCCCCTCATTGTTTGAGGCCGACCCCCCGAGCGCCCTCTGGGGACGAAGACTGCTCCCCAGGTCCGGGCTTGGCCCCTCGGGCTCCCTCGTCCCCACTCGGGGGCGGCCCTGCGGGCGTTGCTGGCTTTGTTCACCCAGATCGCTCGCGAGGGGCTGGAGGCCTTGGCCCAAACCCCACGGAGCCAAACTCCGGCGCCGGGCGGAGTGAGAGCCACCGCGGGCCACCCAGCTGGCACTCTGGGTTCTTCGCTGTCGCCCTTTCCGCGTCGCCGGATGGGTGCGCGCCGGGCGGGGCGGGTGTGGAGCTCCCGGGGAGGGAGGGTGGGAGGGGCTGGGGCTCCGCGGTTCGGGGCTCTGCTCCTTGTCCCCACCTACGAGCCCTGGGATGGGCACTCCTTTCGCTCTGTTACGGACCCTCGGCCACGCGGAACTGGGGCAGAGGTGGAGGGTGGCGCGGACCAAGGAGAGCCGTCCTCTCCTTCCTCCGCCCCTCCGTGGGGGTACTACAAGTCGCCCACCCCTGCGGTGCGTCCCTCTCTGCCTTGCACGAGTTTGGACGGCCGAGTTGGAGTAGGTGATGACCCAGCTTCTTCGTGTTGTCGTTTGGGATTGTGCCCGGGAGCAAAGCCCGACTGCTGGAGCTTGGGTCGAGTTGGGTCTGTGGCTACTGAGTTGGCTTGTCTGGGCCGCTGCTCCTATAGGGGAAGGGTGGTAGTGCCAGTCGGTAGGAAGTGAGTGAGAGTAAGTGAGTGTGTGTGTGTGTGTGTGTGTGTGTGTAGGATTTGGGTCCTAATACCGTTGGGACACTTATCTCGGGGAAGTGAAGTTTGGTCTCTGGCTGGAAGCGGTCCATGCTGTGTGTGTGTTGGCAGGATGCGGGGTGGGGGGCTGGTAGTCAGTCGTCCGCCCTGGTACTGGCCTGGTGGCTGGCTGTTCCTGGGTGCTGGTATCTGCTAGCATCTCATCATCCTGTGCCGTGAATGCAAGGCATTGCATCCGAGCCTCTGCAGGTGTGCTCTCCTGTGGTCTGCTCTCTAGGGGTCTTTCTTCATTCAGAGATGAAATCCAATCCTCAAATAGTAGCCTTCCTCCTACCCCTTGTCCTCAAAGTAGGGCAAGTTAGTGCATTCTGAGTGCTTTGGTTCGTCTCCCTTCCCTGTTTGTGAAGAGAAACCTGGGCCTAGGCCATCAGCAACTCCTGCACCTGCATACTCCTTTACATTCAGCCAGCCCCTTGGAAGGCCGAGGCGCCATTCCTTTCAGGAATCCTCCTGAGCCCTGCCACCCTCAGAATGAAGCCCATTATTCCTCCATCATGGACCTGTATGCCCTTTGAGCTCCTCTGTCAGCTGTCACCATTTTCCTATCCTGAGGATCCATGCTGTCTGGGAGATAGGCCTTGGAAGCCCAGGTCACCAGTGGGGTTTTCCCTCTTACTGCTTCATCTTTGTTGCACCCCACCCCCACTTTAGCTGGAGAATTTCTTGATCTTTTCATCCCCACGTCCCTGAACCCCATTGCTGGGTCACCAGATGTGATCTTCGATTCATTTAACAAAGTGATTGAGACTCTGGGGTGCCAGTTGCCAGGTGCTGTTGCAAGCACTGTTCCAGGCTCACAGCTCCTTGGCTGGCTGTAAGGTCTGGGTGGTCTTAGAGCCCAGGCTGGACCCATGGTCAGTGCTCATAGTGTTTAATGACCTGAGCTGGGGTTTAGCTTTGCAGCAGCATTTAGGCATACAGAAGTTCCAGCCCACTGGTGCTTCTGGGAGTTTGTGGCTACTTCTAAGAAGAAAGGGCATGGAGAGGAGGGTGCTGCAGGAGGGTTGGCTGGCCTGGGAAGTTCCTCTTTTACTAGCTGGGCAACTGTGCTAATCTCTTGGGACAGGTGAAGGTGCCTTCGTTCCCATGTTTGGGAATGGGAGGACAAAGCTTATGCTCTTTGTGGGAGGGAAGGGGGCCTTACTCTGCCTGTCCATGGTGGTAGTGAAGTTTCCATGGAGGCCAGGGAGCAGGGAGTTCTGCAAGCCTTGGGCCTGCAAACATTTCCTAAGGCCTAACTCTAGGCCAGCAAGTCCTTAGAGATTTGACTTGTTGCTTAACTTCAATTAAGGTAGAATTCAGTTTGGCAGTGCATACAAAGTGCCATTGTGCCAGTCCCGGGAAACCTTTGCTGGGTTTAAAATCTCGTGCAGATTATGGACAAGCTTACAGCAGTTATGTGGAAGGTTTAGTGTCTTGTAACAGTGAATTTACTAATACCATTTGTTGAGACTTATAAGCACTAATCATATGAATGTCCCATTTTACAGATGAGGAAACTGGCCTGGAAGGGTCACTGAGTCATTTACTTAAAGTTTTATTGTGAACCTGGTTTCCTCATTTCTAAGCTAGATAATGCTTTCTTCGTAGAAGTGATTAAAGTTGGTAAGACACTGAATAAGCCTGACCCACAGAGGAAGTAGATAATGAGCAAGTCCTGTAGTCCAGGTGTCCTCTATACCCTACTTCTGAAAGCATGTCAACACTCTGGGGCATAGCAGGTGTTCCTGAATCCCTTCTGACTGACTGGTGATGGAGCTTTTGTTTCACTAAAGCTGGGGAAGACCTGCCCTGCCCTGCCCTGCATAGAAGACTGGATAGTGAGTCATTGTCTGTATCTGTTTAGATCAGGGTTTGCCATGGTATCATTCCCCAAATTTCAGAGTCTTAAAGCAAGAAAGAGTTATTCCTTGCTTACACCACACCTATTGCGTGTCTGCTTTACGTTGTTCTCTGGGACTCAGCATTCCTAGTCACTTTGACAGAGGGACAGAAAGCATGATGAATCTCACTCTTGCTCTTGATGTCCACCTAGAAGTGGCATTTCAGTGGCCGAAGTAATCATATAGCCATACTTACCTCCAAAGTGTGGAGGGGAAGAGGGTTGGAAATGTTTGGTGAACAGCATGAATGCCTGCCATCTGCCTACCATTATGCCTTACACTGTGACTTCTTTCCAAGGTTCGGGTGTTAAACGTTTCTATGTCACCAGGAACATTGATTGTGAGGTCAAAGATGAACTGAGGCGCCACATTTGAACAGCAGAGGCATGGTGATAAGAATGTATGTTATGGTAGTAACAGGTGGTGTGCAGAGGCAGCTTACTCCTGGACCCTGAGCAAGTTATTTGAGTTCCTTGGGTCTAACTTTGCTCATTCATTAATTCATTCATTCATAGGCCCAAGGACTAGTGGTGAGTCCCAGGTAAAGGATTCTTATCAAACCTGGAGCTGTGAACTGGGATGATGATCCCCATTTCTTTGTGGCCTTGAAAGATGGGAAGGGAAGCTTGCTGTACCTGTATGTGGCCAATAGGGGTAGTCACCTTTCCTAGAAGCAGAAGCATTTGGAGGCATCTCTACAGGCTTTGTCCTTGCACTTCCAGTTTTGGGACACTGGGGCTGAGCTTGAAAGTGTAGTGATGTGGAAAGGAGAGATGGAAGGTTAATAAAGGAGGAAATCACAGGCAGAACAGGCTTGAGAGTGGGGCTGGGCTGGTTATCTAGGCTGTGGAAGGGGTTGAACCCCTTTGCTAATTGCATTTTTCACTTGGGTCACCCTTGGAAGGGTGTTAAAGAGCTGGCCACCCTATGGACCTTGTTTTTGTGCTTTGTCACTTGCTTGGTCTCTGGTGACATCCAGTAGAGCCAGGGAGCACTGGTGGAGATGATGAGACTTAAGTTTCTTCTGCTTTGTGGTTAACTCAGTATCCTTAGTTATATTTTCTCCTTTCTTAGGGCCTCTAATTGGCCGTCTGGAATAGAGGGAGAGGTGATAGTAGCCTAAAGCAGTGGTCACATTCTTGGTTGGTCATCAGTCACCAGGAGATTGTGTAGACCAGTGCTTTGAGAATCTTTGGTGTGAACAAAAATCAGCATTGCTGGTTTGTCTTAGCCTCCATTACAGCAGGGCACTCTCTGCCTGAATCTGTTTGGGATGCTCATTATGTCTCCACATTCACTTTATCCCTCAACAGCGTATTTATTTTTGGTTCAGATAGGGAAAGTGTGGAACATCACAGGGCCTGGCCAATGGGAAGTGTTCAGTGCCTGGCCAGTTACACATGAGGATGAATAACATTGTGCAGCTTGTAGAGTGGATAGTGCTGAGGTCTTTTGAGCTGTGTCTACTTCCTAGCTGAGTGACCTAGAAAAGCCTTTGGTTGTTATTGATGTTTTTTCTCCTGGACTTGGTTTTCTCATCTGTATAGTGGGAAGAATATGTTCGTGTCTGCTTCTCCTGGGTCACTGTGAAGCGGTACACACTTCAGACGGTGAAGCAGAGTCTGGAGCTGCCAGTTAGGCCTGACTCTGGGCGCCGCTGTCACACTGATGGCGCTCAGCGAAGTGCTGGCGAGCAGCTGCTTCTGGGAACCCTACTTCCTCTACTTGGGCTTGGTGGATTTGGGGGGCTAGGCTGGGCTAGGCGGTGCTGTGGTTTTTCTTTTTTTTTTTTTACAGGGACAGAGAGTGAGTCAGAGAGAGGGATAGACAGGGACAGACAACCAGGAACGGAGAGAGATGAGAAGCATCAATCATCAGTTTTTCGTTGCAACACCTCAGTTGTTCATTGATTGCTTCTCATATGTGCCTTGACTGTGGGCCTTCAGCAGACCGAGCAACCCCTTACTCGAGCCAGCGACCTTGGGTCCAAGCTGGTGAGCTTTTGCTCAAGCCAGATGGGCCCACGCTCAAGCTGGCGACCTTGGGGTCTCGAACCTGGGTCCTCCGCATCCCAGTCCAACGCTCTATCCACTGCGCCACTGCCTGGTCGGGCTGTGGTTTTTCTTTTAGAGGTGGTAGGCTTGGTAGTCTGAGCTTAAGTGGGTCTGGGCAGGCTGGAGTTAAAACTCCTCACTTCTTGAGGGTTGTTCTGCCTCCCTCTCTGTGTAGCAAGGGAGAACCCTGGTTTTCATCAGCTAGAAATCTGTGGGGATCTACTTTTCCCTCAGCCTGTGCTGAGTGGCTAAGAGCCATTGGTTCTGAAGAGGTCTCTGGGGTCCTGAGTAAGAGATGACTACCTGGTGCTGCCTCAGACTCAGTGTCCCTGGAATTTGGGGGAGCTGAGGCTGGGCTTTCCTGTCTAGGCAAGGCTTAGGGTGGGGCAGAGCAGGAGTGGACCTGAGGAGGGATTTGCTGAACCTCCTTTCTGGGTTTTCCCTAACTGTGTGTATCAGCTGCTGGGGTCTGTGCTAATCTACTCTGTAGAGCCCAGAGAACATCAAAATCAGACTTTGAGGAATTCCTAGCCCTGACATCCAGAAGAGGGGCCTTCACAGCAGCTGGAGTTATAGGAGAGGAGTATCTTCTGAATCTCTTACATCTATATCTTGGGATCTGAGTGGTGAGCCTGGGAGGGCCAGGGCAGCAGCATTTTCCAGGACACAGACCCTAGGCAGGGTGTGGGTTCTTGGCTTCCAGCATCGGAAGCCCACCAGGTCACCTCAGGAAATCTGGACTTACTGGAAAGTGGTAAATGCAAATAAGGAATACAGCCATGTGAGCTTCAGAGTTGGGCCTCCCAGGGAGGGGACTGGGCCCCACACACCTACTGCAGCAGTACAGGCTGTCATGCGACTCTCGCAGCAGGAGTGGTTTGGTCCCTGTCCTGGAGTGCCCGCTCAGCTCTGCCCAGGACCCTGTTCCTTCTGTGCGTTCCTGCTGCTGCCACCAGCTCCTGCTCCAAGGAGAGGCTCTGGTTGCCCACTGAATAACCCTTGCTCTGAAGAGACCCTGTTTCCTCTCCAGGTGACCTCCCTAATGTCTGTCTAGCCTGTGGCTTAGCTGTTTTGGTTTCAGCCCCTCACCTCTTAGCCAGGCAGACAGGATTTGTCCCTGGGACTTGGTGAGGGAGGCCATCCCCAGTGTGGTTTTTACACTCTGGGGGAAGGGTCCAGAGAAGACTTGGAGCTCTGTATTATTAAGAACAAAATTAGGCATGGCCTATGGTGGTGCAGTGGAGAAAGCATCAACCTCGAATGCTGACGTTGCAGGTTCAAAGCCCTGGGTTTGGCCTGTCAAGGCGTATAGGACAAGCAACCAATGAACAACTGAAGTGAAGCAACTCTGAGTTGATACTTCTTGCTCCCCCTCTCCTCTCTGTGAAATCAATAAATAAAATCTTTAAAAAAAAGTAATAATAAAAGAAAATTATTCTGACACTTGTTAAAACAGAAAGGCAGACTTTATTCAGGACTGTCGTGATAGGTGGCTATTACAGTGGGGTTTTGCAGTGGAGAGAGAGATTGGGCTCAACTCAAAATATTAAAAAAAGAAAAGGAACTTATAGCCAGGGAGCAGAGTGGGACGGGTGGTGGGGTCAGTGGATGGACATTTCTGAGAGGGTAATTCTTTGCTAAGTGACTCAGCAGTTTAGGCTGAGCAGGTACTGCCCGGGGATATTCCATTAGGAGAGTGATAACTTGGTCAGATGAGGAGGGTGTGTAGGATGGAGGGGAGGAATCTGGCCAGACTGACTTAAGCAGGATTCTTGCTAAGAACTGGTCTCTACAATGAAGCACACAAGTTTGGGCCTAGTTGAGCAGAGGGCTCAGGAGCCTGACTGGTTTGGTCAAGGAATGACTGTCGGTGTCTAGAGGCAGGCTTTGGCCTGTCCTCAGTCTTGCCCAAGGTTCTTGCTCTGGCCTGAGCTCATCGCTCCTCACGCTTGTCCCTCAGGAGTGGTGTTGCTTCCTTGTGGGCATCACTCCCTGGTTTCTAGAAACCCCAGTCCCATTCTTTTCTGCATCTGCTGGCTCCTTGTCCCTTGGCTCCCGCACTCTCTGCTGACTGGACTGCCCCTCCGTACTCAGGAATCAACCTGGGCCTGGGGTCTTGGGCCCCCTAGCCCACCAGCTCGGGCTCCTGTTGCCAGGTCTGTTGGGAGCCAGAACATAGCCACTTGACTGGACTCTCCTCCCTGCTTAATAACCCTCTCTCTTTGGCCTCTGTGCCTTGTGTTTCCTGCTCTCCTTATTCTGGGCAAACCTGTCTGACAACTTTATGGCTCTCTCCCTCCCACCACCCCCAGGGACTCATTGTCTGAGCCAGATGGAGGGAGGTGCTGGGGAGGTGGATCTCTTCCCCTGCCTGGACTGTGCTCTGGCGGGGGGGGGGAAGCTTCTGTCCGGTCTGGGACCCCCCACCCCTTCCTTCCCGTGGCTGAGGCCTCCATCGCTGCACCAGCCAACCGTGTTCTCCCCTGCATGCCTGAGGCCCCTCCTGGTTCTCGCTGTGCCCCTGCTCTCTACTTGTTCGACATGCACAATTGACCCTTTTTGCTGTTTCTCCTGTTCCTGTCTCAACAGTCAGCTTTTTGAGGAACCAGACCACCCACTGTTGTAAGAAAAAGGTGTGTGAAGAAAACCTGTTGGCTCATGGGAGGGGGGTCTTCCCGTTTCCCGAAGCCTACACAGGCTTCCACTCCTGCAGGGGAACAGTGGTGGTAACAGAAGCTGGCTCTGTGTAGCCATCCTGCCCACCATGATCATTTGCTGCTGTTGTCCTAGCAGTTTCCTGTGAAATACAAGTAAGTGTATAAACATGGATAAGTTTTGAGAGTGCATGCTAATAAGAGTTGGTGGCAGCTGTGAGGCGTTCATTCCCAAGGGAGCAGGAGGAGGGTGTGGCGTGCACACAGGTCCTGCAGCTTTCTCTGTGGGAAGACAGATGAGATGCTGGTGCAGGTGCTACCTGAGGGGTTGCAGGATTTGGTGTGTTGAGGATCAGTGCCCACCTGGGTGTGGAGCCCCGCCTAACTCATGCAGGAAGAGGGACTGGTCTTGGTCTGATGGAGGGTTGTAGTGTTATGGGGCAGGGGACCTGGCCTTTCGGCTCTGCCTAGGGTCTGTGGGTTCTTGACTTCTTTTTGCAGGAAAGACCTCACAATACGAGTCCAGGTTATCTTAAGAGTAAGTTTATTAAAACTAGGGGCAGTGAAACAAGAAAGGGCCTAGAAGAGAAGAACCAACAGGAGAGAGCCTAGGCGGGTCTGCCTTGGCTCTAGAAACCTTTGGGAAAGAAATGAGCAGAGGAAAGGGGGTCTTGAAGACAGGTCCAAGGAGGTCGGCCAGGGATAAACTGTCGCTGCTCACTGCTCCTCGCTGCTCACTGTTCACTGCTCCCCGCAGCTCACTGCTCCCCGGGTTGCAAGTCTCTTGAGGTCTCTTAGAGTTTAAATGCACAGCCTATGGAGAGGACAGAAAAGAGGGGAAGGGAGAAGGTGCAGGCGTGCTTCCTGGAGGGAGAGTGCTGGCTACTTTTGGAGGATTTTTAAGGACTGAGAGTTTATGGGAGGGTTTTAATAAAAGTCTTCATTATCATTTCCAGGTGTGACCTTCAGGCTGTGGTCTCCACTGGTGGTCTTCACCGATCAGCCTGCCCAGGGCCAGGTGCATCAGCCACTCCCCCCAGCCAAGACACAACTGAGGCCTAGATGTTATCTGTAAGGGGTGACATGCATCTGGCTGTAAATTGCTTGGTTAGTTTATTTAGCTATTTGTCTCAGTTTCCCCATTCTTCTTGCCAGGGAATTTTCCTAGCTGCTGCTGCTTCTTTTTTTAAAAATTTCCCATTGATAGGAGAGAGAAGCATTAGTTCTTCTACCTAGTTATTCCATTTAGTTGTTCACTCATTGGTTGCTTCTCATATGTGCCCTGAGCTGGGATCGCACCCTTGACCTTGGTGCCCCGGGATGATGCTCTATCCACTGTTCCACCCAGACAGGGCCCCTAGTTTCTTCTTATCCTGTCTCAGTAGGATTCTGTGCAAGAGCAGCTGGGGGCTTTGAGCTGGAGTGGACCTGGCTTGAGAGGGGGCAGGACTTGGTCGCGGCAGCTGATGTATGAGGGGATCCACGTGTCAGTGTGATTCCACTTGTGAAATCTCATATGTGCTTCTTAATTTGGGGTTACTGACTGAATATCGAGCAGTCACAAGAAAGCATCTATGGGACAGGTGAGCCGAACACACACCTTTTTCTAGTCTTTCTCTGTGGTCTGGGCAGTCTATGAGCTTGAGGTTATTAGGAGACCTTAGTGCCTGCCCTGGTAGCCTGGGAGCGGGTCAGGGGAGTTCTGCTAGGTAGGAAGAGCCATTCTCACTCCCTGCCCCTCAAATGGTCCCACCCAAGTGGTCAGGCCATTCCTGGTTCTAATAGGCATGTGTCATACCCCAGAAAAGCAGGAGAGAGATGGATGGTTATTATATTGTTCCTTAGGGGGAAAATCACTGGGAGGAAATACATCAGTGCTTCTAGTGCAGAGTACTTATTGATGTGTCTGTTAAAGGAAGCTTTCAGCTACATATATGCATCCCTTTAGTAAGGAATAAATACACAAATCTATCTTGTGACTGAATCCTATAGCTTCCATTTCCTGAAAGGTACATGAAGTTCAGTGGTTAAGGGATTGGGTTTTGAGCTGGGATTTTGGAGACACTGTTTTTAGCTTGCCCTTGGAGTTGGGCCAGGCCTAGAAATCGGTTGCAGTTGCTTTCTTTAGCTGCTAACATTGGGATAGGCTTGGAACACTCGGACCTTGGCCTCCGGAGTGACTTGGAGGGCCCCCAGGAGGGTTCCTTCTGAGTTCTGGGGGGTATGCAGCTCAATACCACCCCTCTTGCTAGAACCAGTCTTAGGGTCTCCCCATGGACCTGGCTACAGATGGTTGTTCGCATGGAAAAACTTAAGGTTTCCTATTTGCCTTGGTCAGAATTTGCTCTTGGTCTTCTTAGGAAAACTTTCTATTTTGGGACTTGGGGAGGAGTTGTGAGCCAGGCACTAGCTGGCACACCTGAGTTGGTAAGTCTTTATTCTGGAGGCTGGTATCTCCTTTCCCTCCTCCCCCCACTGCTCCCTGTTCTAGAGAGACAGCAGACACTGCTTGCAAAGAGTAAAAGTAGCCACAAACTTCTGGGATTTTAAATGTGAACTAAAATGTATACATGATGTAAAACACATAAAGATATACAGTGCAAATGAATGATTCCATCCCTGACCCCCACAGTTCTGCTCCCCTGAGACCTCCCTCCCCAGATGTTGGCTTCTTGGTCTCTGTACCTCGCTCTTGTTTATTTCCTTGCTGGTATGCTAATTATGCTGTTCTGCACTTACTGATTTGTACCTTAAAGTTTATCTTGAGATTTCTCCATTGCAGAAACACAGTTTGGGCCATTCTTTTGAACAGTGGCATGCTGTTCCTCTGTGTAATAAACTGTGATGCACTTTATCAGCATCCTGTTGCTAGACATTGAAGTTGCTTCCAGTATTTTGTGGCACATGCTCACAGCTGTATAGTAGAGGTGGCTAGCTGAGCACCCCAGGATTCTGTGGCACATGCTCAAAGCTGTATAGTAGAGGTGGTAGCTGAGCATTCCAGGCATTGGGTGCTTAACAGGAAAAGAAACATGCTGTTTTGATTCCAAAAGGAAGAATGATAGCTCCTGAGTTTTCCTTTTGGAGGGGCATCTTGTATTTGTACAGTTGAAGCCCCGAGCTGGACGGATGACAGTGGGGTGCTGGTGAGTTAGTTCCCACGCACTCTTTGTTTCAGCTCAGGTCAGCCAGTCTCCGCAACACCTGTTGTTTATAGCCCTTGGCTGTGCCCTGTGGGCTCTGATACCCGTGTACCCAAAATTGTGATCTAAGAGGGTGAAGAGGCAGTCAGAACCGGATAGGGTATGGGCCACGGGGAAGGGAGGCTTCTCTGTGTGGGTTTGAGCAGCTGCAGGCGTTTGCAGGACTTGGGCAGAGCATGAGGTGGAGTCTTGCTGAGAAACAGGCTGGAACTGGGAATCAGCTTTTTGCAGAGCAGATTCTCCCCGTTTCAGGGGTTGGTGTGAGGGTCAGGCCTCTCGTCCTGGCCTCACTGGATCTTTCACTTTTGTGGGATTCCTCTGTCTCCTGCCTGCTCTGCAGCCCTGGCTTTGCGCAGCTTTAGGCTGCTTTGGGCCTGATTGCCACACTGATTTTAAAAGCTTGTGTAGAAGGCACCTGGTGTAAGTAGTAGATGGGTGTTCTGTTTTGAGCACGCAGCTTCCTTTCAGAGCAGAAGCGGGGGTGGGAGGGTGGGGGTGGTGGATAAGGGCAGATGAGTCTTTCTTTTTGGGAAAGGTTGGGCGAGGGGAGGGAGGCATGTGAACGAGGGCATGTGTTGGAGCCATCTGCTGGGATCCTCCCGGGAGTCCCAGGACCTCTCTGGCTGTTTCCACATCCTTGTGGCCACAGTGTGCCTCTGAGATGACCATAATCTTTCCTGTGTGGCTCTGGCTGCCCCATACCTGGGCAAGGCAGGGCAGGGCAAGAACCATGGAGATACCTTCCCCCACACTCCACCCCGGAGCAGAAAGCTGTCTGACATGACCTTGACCTGCTGGCTTTAAGGCCTGTGTCCCCGTCTGTTTCTCCCGTCATTGCTGTTTTTGCTGCTCTGTGAGAAATCCAGAGCTTCCCATACTCTGAGTTCTGTTGTGTGGGCTTGGGGCCTTGGCAGCACAGAGGTTTCTATTGTGGTGGGTTGCAGCGAGGACTGACCTGTGGGCTGAGGAGGTGGGGCCTGGGGACTGACAGTGGAGCTATTCATGGGCTCTGCCCTGGTTTCCTGCTGCCTCTCATTGTGGATCTTTTGGGGGGAAGGGAAGGAAGAAAGGGGGTGGCAAGTGTTGCTATTGTTGCTAGCAGCAGGAGCCTCAAGTCCTTTGGTGGATGGATCTTAGCCACTCCAGGGCCCCTCATATGTTTTCTGATGCTGGGTGAGCTGCCCAGCCAGGGCCCCACTCTCTCTTCATGCCTCCCCACCCCAACCCCTGCCCATGTTAAGAGGGGCCCTGTCCTTCTGGGTACCTCTGTCAAAGATCCCCTCTCAAGACCCACGCCGTGCCTGGGACCCTTCTGGGGAAGAGTTCTGAGCAGCTGGGCAAGGGGCAGGAGTGTCCCGTGCTTGTCTTGTCAGCCACCTGCCGGCTGCCTCTGGGAGTGGGTTCTGCCTGAGCAGTCCCGGCCCAGCTGCGCCCTTGGGTTGGGGCCAGGCACGCGCCTGGGTTGTTAGAAGTCTTGCAGGCCCCCACTTTTCTTTGTACCTCAGTGTTTAGCTCCGTGTCCCCTGTTCCTCACTGGGACACTCAGCTGCAGAAAGGCCTGCTTGCTGGCAGCCTGGCCCCTCACCTCCCCCGCTGCCTGAGTCATAGCCGTACTCCTTTGTTCTGCCATCTCGGGGCTCTGGCATCGCACTCAGGCAGGCTGGGTAGGCAGCAAGTGGCGGTCTCCTAATACTAGCAGAAGCCCTTCAGATAGGGATCTTTCCACTGAGCCAAAGTCCTGTCCCCTGGCTGCACCGTGGGTTCCCCAAGCTGTAACCCCATCTCCCCAGGGGTGCTGAGATTTCTCTTTGTTTAAAGAGGGTCTAGCTCTTTGTGGATCAGAGTGATGGTGACATGTACAGTGGGACAGAGAGGTCTAACCTGTCTGTGGCCACTGAAGGTGTGTGTGAGAGAGAGGGAGCATTTGGGAGGAGAAAGGAGAAAGGAGAGAGAGATGTGAGGGAGAGGGGGAGCTGCACAGGCACCTTGGGAGCAGTAACCTTCTGGTCTTTGGCAGAACAAGGCACTCCCAGGCACAGAGTCTGCTCTTCTTCTACTCCCTGATCCTTTTGCAGGACGTCTGTGCAGGGGAGTCTTAGCATCAATGGCAGGTGTGAATGGGAAAACTATTTCTTTTGATTTTGGTCTCTGTATGAGTCCCATCGTACATATACAGAGGAACCAGACCCTACCCCTTTGCGTCGTAATGTCTCTCTTCTCCCCTTGTTCTTGATGGGCAGGATGAACCCAGTTTCACCCAAGTGTGAGGTTGAAGGTGTAGCTGAGGACCACACCCTTTCTGGAGGTGTGCCTGCCCCAACCCCTCTCCTGCTTTCTACGCTGCAGGGGATCTGTCTTAGTCACCTGCCTCTCATATCAAACTGTATGAGAACTTGAGCTTGCCCTGCTTTTTCTGTTTAGCTTCTTACTGTACCCTTTCAAAACCCATTCATCTTGAGATCAGCCCAGCTGTCTTATCTGACTCTCATTAGCAAGTCTCACACATTAGGAAGCAAGTCCCAGCCCTGGGCAGGGTGGCCCCTTGAAGTGTCCTTATTTCAACAAAGGTTTCACAAGACTCGGCAAAAAGGACTCAGTTCACTGTCAAATGCATTGAAACACAGATACTGTTTTAAGGATGAGGTTGGCAAAGGTCATGATTGAGGCAGCCTCGTATTCTGGAAAAGCACATGGAAGGAGAAGTCTGGGATTGAGTCCTGGTTGTGTCACTGGACTCTAGGTGACCTTGGCAATTCATTTCCATGGGCATAGGTCTCAGGAAAATGGAATGGTTGCCTAGATGAACTCTGGAAACTTTTTAGCTGTGTGACTTTCAGTTCTATGAATCTAACTCCAAAATGGTTGGTCACTACCCTGAACCCCTCTAGTCAACTCAGGGTATCTTTTCAAAAAAATGTAATCAGGTGGGATTAACAGGACATCGCTCCCTGGGTCACTTCTTCCTCGGGTCCTTGAGGGGTTGGTGGTGGCAGTGACACCTCTGCAGATGTGTGCAGTTTTCACATGGAAGCCCACCCACTCTGACCCTGACCCTAATGCATGCACACTGGCAGTTCCTAGGGGCTGGGTGTGGCACCAGGAGCCCACCGATAAATCAACTGCCTCAGATCTTGGCACTGACTCTTTTCTTGGAAGTGCCCATTCCCATTTTGGTAAAATTGGAGGGAAGGAAGTAAAAGCTCTTTACTTTCCCTCCTGCCAAAGTGAGGGCAGGATGTTAAAAGTAAAAACAAAACAAAGATAGAGATACCCTCTCTACTTAAAGATCCCCTTTCATCCTTCTGAGGGCCTGGGTTTAAATTTTGTGTATGTTGTTATAGATTCCAGGAGGCAGAAGCATCCTTTCACTGGGGCCCCTTCAGGATGGGTATCCCTTATCTGCCTCCCCCACCCAGCCTCCATCCTCTGGGCCTCCCGTTTGGAGGTTTTCCTCCCATTGTCTGCTGGGTCAGGATCAGCCTCTGTGTCCCTGCTCTGGGCTGTGTTTCACCATGCCTCACAGGAGCCCTGTGGTCTGGGAAGATGCCCAAGGAGCCACGACTCCGCTTACCTTATCACTTGGTTAGAATAGCTTCCACAGCTGTGAAATGAGAATAAAATCCTATAGGAATCCAGTGGGAAGCACTAAAGTAATGAAAAAACTCTAAAGTTAAAGCATTCCTCCAGGAAAGTGGGATACATCCCTGTAAGTCAACACATGATAAAGATGGGTGGGCTTTCCTCCCGGGACCTGCCTTAGTGGCTGTTTCCTTCCCCAGTGCTTTTGCTTTTCTCTTAGGCATCTTACATCCTTGCTGTTCAAAGCACTGCCCACAGGCCTGTCATGGGCAGTGTTGTATCACCTGGGAGCTTGTTCAGCTGAATAATCTGGGGGCAGAGGATGTCTCACCCACAGTTTGTGAATCAGAATATGTTTTCACAAGATTTCCAAGTGATTTGCATGCACTTTCAAGTTTGAGAAGCCCTGGCTCTCACACCTTTGTCCCGCCCTATCTTGTTGTCTAGTACCTTCTTCAGTCTGTGTTGTGGTTTTGCAGTCGTCACCCTCCTTTCCTCTTTAAAGGCTGTCGACTCCAACTGGGTCTGGCAGCCCTGGCCCTGGGGCCCCTACCCTCTCAGGGGTGCAGGTTACAGCATGTATCCCTTGTCACTGGGGGTATCTCAGAGGCGAGTCTGGGACTGAGAAAGCTGCCTTGGCTGGCAGCTGCAGGCATCTCCCTGAGCCTGCTGGCAAGGTCATCTTTGGGGTACAGAGCCGAGGGGTAATTGGAGCCCTCCTTTGTGTAAGGGCAGTGCAGAGCCTCCCTTGACCATCTGGTGCCACTTGCTCTGCCCCAGACCTCCCAGCTGGAAGTCAGCATTCAAATCAGATTGTAAATATTGCTTGCTTTTTGTTTAAACAATATATTCTATATCAAGATGTTTTGGTATACTGTATATTGAAGTTCAAAGACATAGTCCAGAAGGGGCACTATAAGTTTATTTTTTGTAGTAGTTTTTTTTGTAGTAGAGAAGTTTGAGAGGCCTCTCTTGATTTGCCCGGTTGCCCTCCCACCCCTGCATTCTGGTCAGGTGGGTGGGGGCCTGTGGGGAAGAGCTTGTGCCCACAGGCCCGGGGGTGAGAGTGCTGGTAGGCTAGAGGAGCCCTTGGCAACCCTGCTCAGCCCCCACCCCACCCCCGCATTCTGGGATACTGTTTGGTGGGCTGAACAGCTCAGTTTAGCTGACTCTTTCCAAATTCTGTTCAGACTCTTTTAGCACTTTCCAACTACTCCTCTCTTCCACTCTTATTTCTTTTCTCTTAACATTTTCAAAGCACTTGGTTTTATTTATTTATTTTTCTCCATCAGGCTTGACTTTTCAGAACTTGTTTGGGAAGCTTGTTTAGTTAGGTCCGTGAAGCTTTTCGCCAGGCTGTTTGCATTGGTGAGGAGGCTGGAGGCAGGCGCTGCCCTGGGCTTGATTAGGGGTGCTCCCAGTGCTGACCCTGGAGTGAAAGAGGTTGTGTGTCTTAAAACACGGTATATTGTAGTAGACTGCAATTAAGGATATACAGATTTTTAACATCTCAGAGCCACAATCTTTGTCTTTCAGGTGTGGAAAAATGGAAGAAAAGGAGTAAGCATATATAATTCTAAATTTTCTTTTATAGTTTCTTTGTGTTGGGGGGAGGGGAAATGGGGACAGGGCAACTCCTACAAAGAGAACATTTCAAAAATCAACAGACACATAGGTCAAACCTTGCATCACTCTGGAGCTGCTCCCTTATTGGTGCTGAAGACTCAGTGATTGGAGATTTTATTTCTCCCCATGAGTGGGCCCAGTCATCCCCCAGAACCTCTGTGGTGTATAGCAATGGCTCCCACCCGAACTGTGTCAGCTCTGTAAGGGCAGCCACTCAGGCTGAGTCTCAGTACCACCTACAGAGCTGGGGACACACTCAGGGCTCCATTGGTGATCTGAATCCGAGAATCTTGTTGGCTGCCATCATGTCGGGTTGCAGTGTGGCCTCTGCATCTCAGGGCTCTGTGGCCCCTCCCAGACTGTGGAACTCTCATCTAGTTCCGTTTAGATCATCTGCTCAGTTTAGCATTCCTGACCAGCTTTCCATCTCCTCCTTCCAGTGCTGGTCCTACCCTCCATCACCAACCTGACTCCCCTCTTAGAAGAGAGACTTGTGTCCTGAGTCAGGCATGGGGCTTCCTCCAACTTCTTGGTCTCCACAGCCTCATGCTGGGGGCCTGGCATGCTGGAGTTTGAACATGCAAAACCAAGTCCTGAGGTGAGGTGTCTGTCTCCCACAACGGAAGCCTTTCCACCCTGTGGGCCTGGCCAAGTGAGTCTGTGTGCTGATGGGTTGCTTGTGCCATTGTCTTCATCTTACCAGTCTGGGAGCCCTTGGCCGTCAGGTCTCTGGTTAAGAGTTTCACAGTGGATAGATGACACGTTGGTGTCCTGGGTTCTTGTCCATGTTACAGATTTCACTGTAACTGGGCCCAGATTCTCTACATCCTGTGTAAATGGCTTCTGGGTGTAAACGTTTCATGTTCACTTTAGGTTTTCAGAAACAGGCCTGCTGCCGTTATCACAGGGCACAGTGCCCTGTGGCAGCCTGGTCTCTCCACCCTGCCCTGAGCTGGCAGCTGCAGAGCCAGTAAGGTGCCGGGCCTCCTTTCACCCGACTGTGTGAAAAGTTGGGGGCGGCAGGTATGGGTGATGGGTCCGTGCCTCACCTGGGTGAGCTAAGCCACCCTGATGCTGCCGGTGCTATTGTATGGGCTGCTTGATGAGTTTGTCTCAAGATCTATGTTTGGGCCCTTGCTTTGTTTGTTGCCTGAATGTTTTATCTCCACACACACCCCACCCCCGTTTTTAAAGGGAAATGATCACAAGCTACATTTTGACGTGAGACCAGCCATTTTGTAGAATCTTCCTTAATTTGGGTTTCTTTGGTATGTTTTAAAAATTTTTTATTTATTGATTTTAGAGAGATGAAGGGGAGAGAGAGAGAGAAAAGGAAACCTTGATTTGTTGTTCCACTTAGTTGTGCATTCATTGTTTTTTTCCATATGTGCCCTGACTAGGGATTGAACCCCCAACCCTGCTGTATTGGGGCAACACTTTAACCAAATGAGCTACCTGGCCAGGGGCGTTTCTCTGCTCTTTCCTCATTATATAAGTATTCAGTTTTGTCAGGTGTCCCTACAGTGTCCTCAGTGTATCCCCTTAGGAGGAACCAATGTTGGCTTAATTCATTACCAGTGATGACAGCAGTGATGACTGTCTGCTGGGTTTCTGCACTGTTGAGTTAGTATTATACTTTTTTTTTTTTAGAGAGAGAGAGAGACAGATAGGAAGGGAGAGAGATGAGCAGCATCAACATGTAGCGGTGGCACTTTAGTTGTTCATTGATTGCTTTCTCATATCTTCCTTGTTGGGGGGCTCCAGCTGAGCCAGTGACCTCTTGCTCAAGCCAGTGACCTTGGGCTCTTGCCAGTGACCTTTTATATTCTTTGTAAGATGGAGACTATGTAAAACGTGCTGTTTCTCATGGAACTTCCCTCACTAGATTTAGAATTCCTTATGGTCTGAATGTTTGTATGCCCCCCCCCCCCCATGCAGTATTGAAATCCTGATGCCCAATTTGATGGTGTTAGGAGTTGGGGCCTTTGGGAGGTACTTTGGGTCAGGAGAGTCAAGCCATTATGAATAGGGTTAGTGCCCCAAAGAGCTCCACTGCCCCTGCAACCAGGTGAGGACACAGTGAAAAGGTGGCAGCTTGGAACCAGGAAGAGGGCCCTCAGCTGACCATGCTGGTACCTTGACCTTGGACTTTCCAGCCCCCAGAACTGTGAGAAATAAGTTTCTGTTCTTTATCAGCCACCCAGTTGGTGGTATTTTGTTACAGGGCCTATACAGATTAGGACAGAACTCACTGATGATTCTTTTTTTTTTTTTTTTTAATTTTCTAACTGGTTGTTTTTTTTAATTTTTATTTTTTATTTTATTCATTTTAGAGAGGAGACACAGAGAGAGAGAGAGAGAGAGAGAGAGAGAGAAAGGGGGAGGAGCTGGAAGCATCAACTCCCATATGTGCCTTGGACCAGACCAGTGCAGGGTTTTGAACTGGCGACCTCAGTGTTCCCAGGTCGACGCTTTGTCCACTGCGCCACCACAGGTCAGGCATCACTGATGATTCTTAATAGAATTCGTTCTTTGTCCTGGCTGCTAAGTGCTGATGACTAATTCGTTTGAGCCCTTCTATATTATTATTTGGCATTCTGCTGTACAGAACTTTCCCTTTTCCCCCACTTGTTTATGTGGCCATTTAGCTGTGTATTAGGATTGACTGATTTTATTTAGTGTTAAAATCCATTACTATTACTGTTTATTTTGAAGCTCAGATTGTGCCAGATTTGGCCATTATGTGTGTGTGTGGGGTCCTTTCACACAGATGGCTGTGAAGGACAGCTCTTCAAATGTGAGTTTCCAGGTCTGTCACAGCCCCAGTGCAGGCTCCATGTGCGGTTTGGAGAAAGCTCCCTGAGTGGTTCTGATGCATGTGGAATTGGGACCAGCCCAGCCACCCGTCCTTTTCACATGTGCCCCTCTCAGAGCCGTCCCTACTCCCCCAGCTACCTGAATCTGCTCTGCCTACCTCCATGCTGGGTTTTTGGGTCAGGTCTTTTTTTTTTTTTTTAAACAAAGGCTCCTGTAGCTTAAAAAGTAATAAAAATAGTAACTTTGAAAATCACTGGATTAAAGTGACCTCCATTCCAGGCTCAGCACTTCTCCCTCTGAGCCGTCACTGCCCTGCTTTCCTCCTCTGACCCACATCCCCCCTCCGTCTGCTTCCTTCCTGATTACAGTAGTGAGGTGGACAAATATCTCCTCACAAGATAATGAGGAGGCCCCGCCATGCTCCTTTAAACTCAGTAAGCTTTGGGCTGTGGGTTGTGGGTGGTGGAAACTCATAGTGCTGTGTTTGCTATGCTCAGTTTCATACAGGAAGCCAAGCACTTAGAACCCCAGTCCTGTTGGAGAGGCTGGTGGGGCTCAGAGCTGTGGCTTGGGCTTTCCTGGACCTCCACATGGGGGTCATCCCAGGGCCAGCAGCCAAGGGTCTGAGGATCTCAGAACTCTGGGACTTCCCTTTCCCCATTCCTGTCTGGCCCTCTCTAACCCCTGTGTGGCTTTGTAGTGTCTTCTGGCAGTGAAAAGCCAAACTTCCAGATCCCTGTGAGTGATTGCTGCGCTGTTCAGTTTCAGGGTTTTTGGCAGACCCTGGGGGTAGGGAGTTGGGTCTTAAGGGGTATGGGTTAGAGTTGTATGTGGACACTTCTGACTCTGAGGGTGTCAGAGCTGAGTGGGGAGCTTGTGAACCCTCCTTCCCCTCTCAGAGGGTTTCTCTGTGTGAGGTTCTCAAGGGCATTGAGGCAGCCTTGCTCTTGCCTGCCTTTGTCACCCAACTCCTCCCAAGGGGAGTGGGACCCATTTCCCTTGCATGCTCACCTGTCTCTTCCTGCATTTCTCTTCTTGGTCCCCCCTGTTTCTTTGGCCCGTGAACATTCTCCAGCACCCACTGGGCTCAGAGAACTCTCTTCCTGAATAGTAGAAATGTCCAGGGCCTAAGGTATGCTACTTGGCAAGATGCCCAGCTCCCTTGGAAATATGGCTGCCCTTCCCTGAGAGGGACCTGTGACCAGGTATGTTACTTAATACTGAAACTTCAAAGACCTGGTGGAAAGGTTGAATCTTGGTGAATGACTGACTCTGGAGAAGGAGGAGGAGAGGATAACTTGGGTTGTAGCTTGGGAACATATGGGTTATGGTGTTATCCAGGCACAGTGTTGTTCAAGGAGTTCTCTTGCTTAGGGTCTCACATGGCCTAAATCAGTGATGGGCAATCTTTTGAGCTTGGTATGTCAAATTTCACCAAAAAACCGAGCATAACTCAGGTGGTGTGTCACTTTGAGAAAAAACCCAAGATTTCACGATATTTATAGTTTAAATAACAAAAATGTTTTGGCCTACAGACCTCCGGCACCAAGTGTCTACACTATAGCAAATGTTTTATCCTCGGCTACTGCACCTGGCTGTGCAGGAGCTGAAGATGAAACGTCCTTCTCCTCATGGCCGCGTGTCATCGAAAATGGCTACGCGTGTCAGTGCTGACACACGTGTCATAGGTTTGCCATCACGGGCCTAAATCAAGGTATTGGCAGGTCTGCGTTTCTTTCTAAGAGTTCTGGGGAAGAATCCCATTTCTAAGCTCACTCAGGTTGTTGGCAGTATCCAGTTCCTTGCTGTTGTAGGACAGTTCCTGGCCCTTGCATGCAGCTCCTCTGTCTCAGATCCCGTAAACAATGCATTATTACGTCCTCCCCAGGCTTGGCGTCTCTCCGACTCCTGACCTCTTCAGGCAGCAAGCTCTGCTTTAAAGGCTCACACAGTTACATTGTACCAACTCAGATACTTTTCCTTTGTTTTTACAAGGACAGAGAGAGAGAGTCAGAGAGAGGGATAGATAGGGACAGACAGACAGGAATGGAGAGAGGTGAGAAGTATCAATCATTAGTTTTTCGTTGCCGTTGCAACAACACCATAGTTGTTCATTGATTGCTTTCTCACATGTGCCTTGACCATGGGCCTTCAGCAGATCGAGCCACCCCTTGCTGGAGCCAGCGACCTTGGGTACAAGCTGGTGAGCTTTTTGCTCAAGCCAGATGGGCCAGCGCTCAAGCTGGCGACCTCGGGGTCTCGAACCTGGGTCTTCCGCATCCCAGTCCGACGCTCTATCCACTGCGCCACCGCCTGGTCAGGCAGATACTTTTCCTTTTTTAAGGTCAGTTTATTAGTCACCTTAATTACATGTGCAGTGTATATCACCCTGTCTTTCATGTAGTTCTAAATCATATTTTCTGTTGTTTTACTTTATTTTTTAACTTTGCTCAGTAAAGTAATGGCAATTAAAAATATTTTGAAGACTCCTAGTGATCTGGGTAAAAATAATAGATTCAGTGGATGCCCCCTAAATTTACTTCATCCTAAAATGCCATGAAAGTTAAGATATAGAGGATTTTAAAAAATAAATCAGTCTCTGAGGACAGCGGGAAGGGTAAAGGAGACAAGAGCAAGAAATCATTTGCAAGCCAGGAATAGATGGATGAGTGACCCAGTTTAAAATGTAGATGTTGTTGTCACCATGTTAGGATTCTGGGCGGGGAGGGAAGGAGCATCAGAGGTGGCTTCATACAAGACTTGCTTGAAAGCAGTTGATGTGGTCACACACCTAGATCCTGGTCCTTCCTCTGTGCTTCGTGCTGGCTGCCTCTTCTCTTTAGCTGGACGTGGGAGATTGAATCTGCAGAAGGAAAACCAAGGGCCTGGAGACTCGAGGTATCCTTGGAGGTTTATGTGAAGACTGTCCTCACACCCCAGCCTTCTTCCTTCATGTGGCATCTAGAATCCTGACAGCCAGCCCCTTCACTGTCCAGGCAGGAGGTAAAAGAAATCCTACAGGCCCAAGGGCAAAGAACTGAAAATGCCGAACACAGGAACTTCCCAGAAGATGGCCTGGCCAGATCGCCTCACACAGAAAGATTTGCCTGCCTAAGGGCTCGGCCGCTCCTCAGTCATGAGGATAATAGTACCTGATTATCACGGTTTCCAAGGATTACCAACATCTGAAGAAATTGTCTAACGTGAAGAGAAGCAAAACGAAAAGGAAAAAAGGCAACTTAAAAGAGAAGAACATTTTGAAAAAAAATTAGACATTTTCTCAGGGAGATAAGAGAAATATTGTATCTATGAAATAAGAACAGGAGCCTGACCAGGCTGTGGCACAGTGGGTAGAACATTGACCGGGAATGGTGAGGACCCAGGTTTGGAACTGAGGTTGCCAGTTTGAGCGTGGGATCATAGACATGACCCCATGGTCTCTCGTTTGAGTCCAAAGGTCGCTGGCTTGAGCCCAGGATCACTGGCTCAGCTGCAGCCCCTTCCTACACCCCTCCCACCCATCAAGGCACATATGAGAAAGCAATCAGTGAACAACTAAGGTGCCACAACTACAAGTTGATGCTTCTCATTTATCTCCCTTCCTGTCCGTCTGCCCATGTCTGTCCCACTATCTCTCTCTCTCTCTAAAAAAAAAAAAAAGAAGAAAAGAAATAAGAAGAACAGGATACTACAGAAACTTAGAAAACAAAAAAAGTATTAAAAATAAAAAAAATAAAGTCAGAGCAAAACTATTAATAGAATTATTAGAAGATAAAGGTGAAGGAGGAAGTTTAGAACCATGGCCCAGTTTGTCTGTGACCTCCCAGTGAAGGCCCCTGCACTTCTAGATGCTACTGTGACTTACTCAGAGCATAAGCTTGGCACATTTGGTCACTGGGCCAAGGTGGAGATGTTTTCTTTTCACCCTCAGCTGAGATCCCTGCAACTATTCAGAGCTGCTAAAAAGTAGTCAGTTGTGCTCAGACTGGTAGCATCAAGCGGTTCATGGTTAAGGGGGCTCTGCTGGATGAGATGGTGACCACGCAGGTGTGGGTGTGCTTTTTTGTCTGCGAGATCATAGGCAAGCATGGCGTCGTTAGCCGTAATGGTTGAAGACCAATCTTTAACATCTGTTTCTTTCTGGATTATTATTTGAATGTTCTTGGACTGTGAGTGATTAAAATGATATTTGAATAAAAAAGAATATGTCAAAAAAGACATGAAGGACTCTTCTAGAAGGTGAAGATGAAAAAGTGGTTAACAGAGCAAAAGAGGTAAGAAAATGAAAGAATCAGCCAGAGTTCCCACCATTAATAGGAGGGAGTTTCAGAGACAGAGAACAAAGGGAAAATGCAGGTGGGAAACCATCATCAAGAAAAATAATTTCCTGGAAGAGCAGGATATTGGTTTCCATATCATAAGGACTCATCAGATTGAGCCAAATGAATGAAACAGACCCAGACCAGGACTCTGAATTTCCAGTATGCTGGGGAGAAAGAGATAAGCTCACAACTTCACAGAGAGAAATAACAGGGTCAGATGCAGGGATCCGAGTGGTTTGGGGCTTCTCAATATGCGGGAATATGGAAGGTGCTGGGAGGCCAGTGGTTTTATCCCCAGTGTCGTTGATTTCCCACCTGGAATTCTGTACACAGCCAAACTGTCATGTAGGTAGGTAGAATAAAGCTATTTTCAGATATACAGGGTCTGAAAACTTGCCTTTTGCACTGAAGGATTCCTCCACAAAGGTGAGCTAAGATTGGATCTCTCATTGGCTGTATTCGCAAGGCGAAGGGAATTCCGTGCCCCGGGCCAGATGGAAGCAGCTGGGAAGGCTTCAGGAGAGAGATCTTCCGGGAGAAGTAAAAATAGAACACCTGATGTGAATGCATTCTTGACAGGAGATTAGGACAACTGGCATTGAATTTGAGGTAGAATATTGACAAATTCGTAGAAAAGTAATAAGCAAATAAGAGAGTCAGAGAATTACTAACTCCAGAGAACAAAATGTTGTACCGGAAAAGAAATCATGGTTTATATGGCTCACATGGACATAATAATGTAAACTCTGAAAATTACTCTAGCCAAAGCTATAGTTTAAGTCTAACTGGAGTTAACTCTAGTTGGGGGAAGAGGTGGTTTGTATGGGTGTAAAGAGAGTTGTTCTATCCTTGTCTTCCAGGGTAGGAATTGAACAGGTAATAACTAAAACTGAAAATGCAAGGATAGTAGTAATACAGCATATTATGTACAGAAATTTCTAAGAGATATTTGGGGTATAAACCTTATTAGAAAAAAAACAACTGAGTAAATTTGGAGATCTGATTAGCTTTATTAAGCGATTAATGAATGAGGCAGTGCTCCATCTAGCAACTAGAAGGGTGCTCAGAGGAATTATATAAAATGGAAAGTTTTTATTGGAAAAAGGGTGAGACGGGAGCTATTAACAAAACCAAATTATTCTGGGGCCTGGAAATTTTTTCTTTGGGGGAAAAGAAAGGGGTTCTTACCATGCAGATTACCTCTGCTTTCCATGGGGGGGATATGAGAGACCCATCTGACAGGTTACTTTACTGGTATGTGATCGGAGGATTCAAGACTAGTTAGTTGAAATTATGTTTCTGGGAGAAATAGAAGCTGCAATTAGATCAGGTATTAACTCTAGGTTTGGTTTCAGGAACTTCTAGCACAAGTGACGACATGGTAGACCTGTGATTCTCGTCTTGAACAACATCAAGATAGTGAGAAGTTGCAGGTGTCCCAGGGAAAGTTGAAGGTCTGGCCCAGGGCCTAGGAACTGCTGTTTTTCTCAGCAAAGCTTTTATAATAGTTGATTCTTAAATTATGTACAGGGGTGTGTGTGTGTGTGTATATATATATATATATATATATACACACACACATATATACACAATTTTTCGGGGGGTATCAAACAACAGCAAGTCTAGAATGCATTTCATGTAATAAGGGGAAATACTGTTTTATGAGACTCGCTTTAGTTGAGCATGCAAGAATGTATGCACTAGATTGATTCTGTTAAATGTGTTTCTTTTTTTTTTTTTTTTTTCCTCAAGAGAGTGCACCACCCTACATCATCCAATCAGTCAAGGGTGTGGGGAAGTGCTTACTCTTTTTTTTTTTATTTTTTATTTTTATTTTATTCATTTTAGAGAGGAGACACGGAGTGAGAAAGAGAGAAAGAGAGAAAGGGGGGAGGAGCTGGAAGCTCAACTCCCATATGTGCCTTGACCAGACCAGTGCAGGGTTTTGAACTGGCGACCTCAGTGTTCCCAGGTCGACACTTTATCCACTGCGCCACCACAGGTCAGGCTAAATGTGTTTCTTATTGTGTGTGGGCCATGGTAAAGAATTTGAAAGCCATTGTTTAGTGCTTACTCATTGCCAGTTCACTTTTTGCACTCTGTTCTTTAAATATTTTATGATTAAGCATGTGCTTTTGTAGTTAAAGAGACAGGGAGAAGAGGAGGAAGAAATCTTACAGGTTAATGTAATCCTAAAGTAGACAAGCCCTGCTTATAATGACTGTTGAGGGCACCACCCTGGGCAGGGGCAGCATTCTCCAGGCAGGCAGGCAGGCAGGCAGCACAAGCCGCTTACTTACCCTTGGCAATGGACTCAGCTTACATACTGGTAGTGGGAAGTGTGAGAAAGGAAACCTTTTTAAAAAATCATTTGTAAATTCCCCACCCCATGCAGCCATGTTCAAGCTTGCATACTCCATTTTGGCCTTTAACCATATGCTACAATTTGTTTCATAATTGCAAATCACAATGTGCAGATTTCCTCCTTAAAGCATGTCCTTTTTCTTCCTTTGGTTTATTTTTCTGAGGTAAATTCTTAGTCATGTGTTTATTGGATTAGGGGTACATCTGAGCATTTCCGTGAGGGGAGGAGGTTTGAACGTCTGTAACCTGTAACCGTACTGCTTGCTGTGCCGTCCAAGTCTGAGCATCCCAGCCGCACCACGGGCTTGCCGTGACAGTGCTGATTTTGTTAAATTAAAGAGTATAAAAGAACATCTCTGGATTGTCTTTAAGTTTCATTTCTGGTGCTGTTGCCTAGGTTTCCATCTATTAACTATATTGTCCTTTCATTTCAGTATAGTATCCATTTTTTTGTCATTTTTCTAAAATGAGTATTTTAAGTTTGAATTTTTTTTATATTGTGGGTACTTACCCTTTGTTGTAATTGCTTCAATTGCTGATTACTTATCTTGTGTTTCCTTTTGTATTTTATGTTACTTTTAATTGTATGAGAGTTAAACCTTTTTTGTTTTGTACTGATAGTTTTTTGTACTTTGTATTTTTTTCCTCTCTTGACTCAAAAGTGAAGATTAACATAGGCCTGAAATACCCCATTCTCTTGCTTGTGTGTACCTGTATGCAGCCTTTGATATTTAGATAGATTCTGGTTTATTATTTAGTTCCTCTCAGGTTGCTAACCAGCTGTCTCAACACTTAAATAATTCTGACTTTCTCCCTTGTTTTGAGAAGTCAATTTTTGACAACACTTGCCTCCTATTTGTCGCATAAACGCTTTATTCCGTTTTAATAAGTTTTGCAGTTGAGATAGTTTGAGGATTTAGAATTACATTTTTCTGATAATTTCTATGAAAAACTAAACAAAACCCACAAAATAGCTTTTGGAGAGCCTTCTCTGTTAGCAGTGGTAATTAGTATCTCTGTCAAGTTTACCCATCTTTTAGGAGGCCAAGACTGTTTCAAGGAAAGTGGTCTTGGCATAAATTGAATTCATTAGTTGGTAGAGAGCCACGTTCCTCTGGTGTGACTCAGTTGAGAAAATAAGATGGGATGTGTCCACAGTCACTTTAGAATCATTTTGGCTGGATTTTGGGTCCGATCTGGGTTGTAGTTTCATCATCACTGCCTTTAATGCCTTCTTGTGGTTCCTTGTAAGTGACTGTCACCTTAGGTTGGCAGCTTTATTCCTTCGTTGAAGTGCTGAGAGCATTGGGCCAGGAACCCAGCACTGGTCTGTTCCCTTCAGTCAGGCCTGCTGGAGGATGTGGCTTAGGCTGGGGTCCAAACAAGTCCCCTTACCTCCTTCCATTTAAATTCTGGGCTGCGCCTCTGTGGACACTAAGCTCTTCTTGTGTGTGACATTGACGTCCAGGACCTCCTTCTCCATCCCTGGCCTGAGAAACAGGAGTGCACTGGCTGGAGGCAGCCTTTCCTCACTGTTCCTCAGGTTACTTGGGGAGCCGGCACTGGGGGTGGGGAAGTGGGGCTGAGCTAGTGAGTAGAGTGCCTCCCCTTCCCCCCCTCCAGAAATCATCTGACAGGAGAAACCCCTGTGGAGGGCGAAACCCTCACATCTGTATTTAGAATCAGCCTTTCTGAAGTGGCCATCTGGTCTCCTCAATGGTGACTAAGAGCCTGATGAGAACACTGCAGCCTTCAGAGAGCAGGAACTTGCCCAGGGTCAGGTCATGTTGTTGGGAAGCGCCTGGACCTCTCCTGACAGCCACCTGTGTGGCCAGATTGTGCTCAGGCCTCCTGTGCGTCCTTGTGTCCGTCCAGCGGTGCCCTCTGGGGTTGTGGTCTCACTTGTTCTGGGAGGGGACTTTTGTAGAATGCTTTTTCCATTGGCAGGATGGGGGGTGGGGTGGGGCTGCCTTCTCCCTGGCTGGTTTCTGAGCTCAGACTGGCCTGTCTCTCCCGGCAGGCCACTGACCACACTCCCATTTCTTTCGGGCAGACGGGATGAGCGAACAGTGATGTCCAAACTGTGCCTGTTGATTCCACCCTGTGGAAGCTGGTCGAGCAGTCAGCACCTGTTTCTAGAGGAATGCGTTTTGCTTACCCTTCTTGGCCCCACTCTCAGGGTCGTGGCCAGGCCACTGAGGCTGTTCCCAGGAGTGGATTTGGCAGAAGCCACTCTTTTGGCCCGGCAGAAGTTGGTTTCTTACTGGTAACTGTGGATGGGCTGTGTCCTCACTGCCAATAGCTGTGTTTGTTTTTGCCTTGGTCCTATTCTGGTGTGCCCTCTTCTCACCCTGGAAAGTAGGGACAAATGGGGCTGGGCGCACGCATTCCCTTGTAGGCCTCAGACCCCACTGTGCCCTGGGGGTCAGCTGGAGGCACGCCCTCCTTCCTCCTCCTCAGCCACTACTCTGGCTGCAGCAGGTGGAAGAGGAGGAAGGGGTTCATCTGGGTTACCACTGGGTTCAACAGGAAAATAATTAAGGTGGCTCAGGTCCTCTGAATTCCTTTGTGGGCACTTCCTTCGGTGGGATTCTCTGAGAGTCTTTGGGGGTGGACACAGAACAGAGTGGCCCCTGCCCTGGGGGCAGGCAGAGGTTAAGCAAGGGAGCAAGAGGAGGAAAGAGTGAGGTGAATGCTGGGCTCATGGGGTCTCTCCTACCCAGGCCAGGAGCTCCACCTCGCTGACCTCTGTGAGGACTGAGCTTGGGAGGCTGTTTCAGAACATCTGAGATGAACAGATTCCGAGCCTTAATTCGGGCTTTCCTTACTGGCCACTGTTGGATTAAGTGCAAGCTTGACCTCTGTCTTGTCTTCCTGAAGTGGTCAGGTCCCCATTTCTTGGTTTGACTCTCGCTCCTGGCTGCTGTGCCCCAGGTCGTGGCAGGTGGAAAGAACATGGACCCAGGAATCCTGTCCTTGGTTCAGATCCTGGGGCCTGTCCTATTTTTGTCTTGTTCCTGAGCAGGTCACATGACCTTTCTAAGCTCCTGTTTTCTCCACCATCCATTGATAAGTATCAGTACCCAGTGGGCAGATAAATGTTTGAGGAGGCACCAAGCAGAAGCCCTGGTATTTAGGAGACACATAAAAAACTTGCCATTGTCCATTCTTTCAGGATTTCTCCTCTTGTTTTATTGGTGCTTTCAGAAAGTTGACTTAATTTACTTTTGCCTAAGTTATTGCTGTCCTTCATAGTGCACCTGTGCCAGACAGGGGAAAACACAGGGAACAATGCGGAGGACCCGAGTCTGTGTGTGAGCCTCACCTTTGTTCTTCCCGGGAGGGTGGGGGCAAACCGAACCTGCTACCTCATGGCTCCACTTCTCTCCACAGGCCCTGCTCCATAGAAGATGCACTATTATCGATACTCTAACGCTGAGGTCAGCTGCTGGTACAAGTACCTCCTCTTCAGTTACAACATCGTCTTCTGGGTGAGCGCGCAGGAGTGGCCGCCTTCCCTGGCCTACTCCTTTATGTAGTAAACCCTGATTCTCCACACACTTGTGACTTGCCAGGCCCTCTGAGGCTCCGGGTGAAATGGTGCGCAGGGTCAATGAGTCCTGCTCTAGCAACAAGTAAATTATAAAGTAGACCCTTAAGTGCTGTGATGGGGAAGGACAGAGTGATTGAAAACCAGGAGAATTAAATGGTCCAGGTACTCTGGTGATTGGATACCAGACTGCCCCGGCCTGACCCAGATATATGGTAGTCTCCCTCAATCCCTGTCCCATCCCTGCCTCAGGAATGCCCCAATGGGGGTCGGAGCAGGGTATTTAGTGCGTATCTGCCTGTTGGCCAGGCCCTGTTCTAGGTCCTGGCAGTTAAGGTTGGGCAAGTGCAATAATGCCCTGCCCTGTGGTGCTGTGTTTAAGCAGGAGTGGTGTTAGCCTACTGAGCAATGGAGTGGATAGAAAAGCTCAGCTCCTGGTCAGGGCAGTCAGAAAAGGACATTCTGAGGAGGTAGCTTGCGGACTGAGACCTGAATATGAGTGAAAAGGCAGCCCTGTTGGGGCCTGGGGAGAAATGCTCCAGGCCAAGAGAACAGCATCTGCAAAAGGCCTGAGGCAGGAACTAGCTTGGCCTATGGGAGGTATGAAGATAAAGCCCTGTAGCTGGAGCTGAGTGAGTGTAGAGGAGAGGAGACAAGGTGGGTGAGGGCAGGCAGGGGGAGCCAGGATGGGGCAGATCTCAGTAAGTGGTTGGACTTATTTTCTACTCCTCCTCTTCTTCTTCTCTTCCTCCTTCTCCTTCTCTCCCTCCTCCTCCTCCTCCTCCTCCTTCTCCTCCTCCTCCTCCTCCTCCTCCTCCTCAGAGAGAGAGAGAGACAGAGGGAGGCACAGATTGGGACAGGCAGGAAGGGAGAGAGATGGAGATGAGAAGCATCAATTCTTTGTTGTGGCACCTTAGTTGTTCATCGATTGCTTTCTCATATATGCCTTGACCAGGGGGCTACAGCAGAGCGAGTGACCCCTTACTCAAGCCAGCGACCTTCGGGCTCAAGCCAGAGACCATGGGGTCGTATCTATGATCCCATGCTTAAGCTAGCAATCCCATGCTCAAGCTGGTGAGCCTGCACCCAAGCCAGCGAGGTTGGGGTTTCGAACCTGGGTCCTCTGCATCCCAGTCTGACACTATCCACTGCTCCACCACCTGGTCAGGCTTATTTTCTACTCTTTAAGTAACTCTTGACAGGTTTTCAGTTGGATAGTGTGATCTGATTTTGGAATGCTTCTGCAGATAAGGGGATGGGTGGTGGTACCCTGTTCTGAGATGGGATTTTGGGGCAGAAGAGTTTGAATGGTCTCCTAGCCAATTATATAGAGTGTCACTTTCATGTGTTAGTGACCATTCTGGAGTCACTGGAAGGGGTGGACTGGACGGGATCATTGAAGGAGAGTGTGCTGACTGCAAAGAGGGGAGGCCTGGTACACTGCAGGTGGGGTTGAGGTGGAAAGTCCCCCAGGTTGGCTGTGAGAACATGTCTTGAGGTACAAGGAAGATGTGAAGACCCTGTGCCGTGGAAGTTTGAGAGGAAGCCTTTCAGACAGAAAGGAGCAGTCCACTGTGCCGCAGCGTGTGGAAGTGGATGAGCACAGAAAATTGTCATTGGCTTTGATGAGGTGGAGGTTGTTATTGACCTTGACCATAGCTGCTCTAGGGGGACTGAATCACACCTGGAGTTGGCTGAGAAGCCAGTGGGATGTGAGGAAGTGGAGACTAGTGACTCATGACAGTACCTGCAAGGACTCTTGCCTGAGAGAGTAACAGAACAGTGGGTCACTGGCTGGAGATGGTCCCGAGGCTAAGGAGATACAGCAGGGGTGTTGCTGGGGGCAGGGCTGGTCCAGGAAGAGGCCAACATTGGTTCTTTTTTATTTGTTTGTTTATTTATTTGTTCATTTTAGAGAGGTAGCGGGGGCAGGGGGAGCAGGAAGCATCAACTCCCATATGTGCCTTGACCAGACAAGCCCAGGGTTTCGAACCAGTAACCTCAGTGTTCCAGGTTGACGCTTTATCCACTGTGCCACCACAGGCCAGGCAGACCTCGGTTCTTATGTGCAGGAGGGCAAGGGGATGTGACCGGGTTCAGAGGAGTGTCTGTGTGGGGCAGATGAGAAGGAAGGACAGAGTCAGTGGTTGTGATGCCACTTTTCACTTCCATTGTGGATTTTGGCATTTATTTGGATTGGAACTTTTTTAAAAAACATTTATTTATTTATTTTTGTATTTTTTTCCCAAAGTTAGAGGCGAGAGGCAGTCAGACTCCCGCATGCGCCCGACCAGGATCCACCCGGCATGCCCACCAGGGGCGATGCTCTGCCTATCTGGGGACGTTGCTCCCTTGCAGCTGGAGCCTTCTAGCGCCTGAGGCAGAGGCCATGGAGCCATCCTCAGCGCCTGGGCCAACTTTGCTCCAATGGAGCCTTGGTTGCAGGAGGGGAAGAGATAGAGAGCAAGGAGGGGGGGAAGGGTGGAGAAGCAGATGGGCACTTCTCCTGTGTGCCCTGACTAGAAATGGAACCCAGGATTTCCACACGCCGGGTCGACAATCTACTGCTGAGTCAACTGGCCAGGGTCTAACATTTATTTTTAATTATAGTTGACATTCAGTATCATATTAGTTTCAGGTATGCAACGTAGTGATTTAACATTTATGAAGTGATTCAACCTTATGAAGTGATCCCCACAATAAGTCTAGTTACCATCTGTCACCACACATAGTTGTTAGGACTGAAACTCTTGAGAACAAGGCAGATTTACCAAAACTTATTAGTCTTTTGCCGCTGATTACTGGCATCATCTCCTAAAAAGGTTTTGGGAGTTTTCTGTCCCGGAGACATAGGGTGAGATTCAGTGGTTCGGCCGTTCACCCCAGGCCTTTCCCTGTGCTTAGATAAGTTTTCACTATGCTCATCCTTGCTTCTGCAGTAGGGCAGTACTGGCCATCTGATAAGGTCCCTGGGGGCTCTCCCTAGTGGTAAGACCGCTATCCTATCCTAGAGACATGTGACCTCCAGACCTGCATTGCTCCCTGTCTGGAGTGAGTCCTCTGGCTCCACCTGGAGGCCCTCTTTCCCTGGCCAGCTGTATGCACAGAGCCACCTGGACTGGGCAGGCTAATTTCACACTTTGGCCACTTGTACACACAGCTGTCATTATCCCTGCCGGCTGTGCTCACTTGGCCTTGTGCCTTGACCTCTGATTCTCATCTTGATTTTAGCAGTTAGAATGAAACTCTCCCACTGCTGCCCTGGCTGTGGGCCCTGTGCCTTTACAGCACTGAATTCAAATAGTGGAGCTCACGAATCCAGACTTGTAGTTGTCAATCATTGAAGGCCGCTGAGGCTTTATCAGAGTTTTGCAGAATTGGCAATGTGTGGCTGAGAGTTAATCATTTTTCAGTTCATGTGCACTGGGGCAGAACAGGAAGGGACAAAAAGGAATAGTCAGGAAAATGATCCCTGAGAGACCTTGGTGGGGAAGCCAGGCGCCTGGCTGGGGAAGGCTACCTGGCCCTTCCCTGCCGAGCTCTGTTACAGATGATGTAGTCTTTGTCTGCTCAGGAGCTGGGCGTGTGGAGTGAGGCCTGAGGATTGGGGTGCAGATCCGGCAGGGGTGCGTATGGTGCAGCAGGAGGCTTTGGGGACCAATCTGGACTCTCATCTGAACTAGTAACCTTGATAAATCTTCATATTTTTATTGTGAAATATTGATCTCACCTACCTGCTGCCTGCCTTACAGGTTGCTGAAAATGTCTGAAATGATATGCCAAGCCCTTACCTTTTTAGAGAAGGTCTCTCTCTTTTTTTTTTTTTTTGAAAGAGAATAATATAATGAATGCCTACGTTCCCATCACCTAGCTTCAAAAATGACCTACTCATCCAGTCTCGTGAGACCTCTGTCCCACCCCCAACCCCGGCTATTTTGAAGCAAAACACAGATGGACCGATTGCAGGGAGAGTTTTTATAGTATTTATTTTGCTTTGATGAGTTAACAATGAGCAGTGGAGCTGGTGGAAGGATTGCCTGGGCTCAGCAGGTAGGTTTGAATATGCAGAAGGTAACCTGTCCTTTCTCTGATCAGTTCTAGGTGATAGAACAAGCAGAGGTTTATTTAGCAATTTGTGTTATTCAGGATGATTTTCACAGGAACCTTCTTTGTAACAAACACCTGTAACACTCTAATAGTTTTCTTAAGTTTCTATTCCTCCAGTTTAGGGGCTGAGATTTTTTTCCAGGAGGCGGGTAAGGGTAATACCCTCTGACCCTGAGAAATGTGGGTGCCGCCACCATCTTCTCTGTTCTGAAGTGCATGTTTTACCGAGTGAGCAGTGAGCTGGGCCTCATGATGTTCTATTTCTTCTTTTTCTAAATGTTTATTTTACTGATTTTAGAAAGAGGAAGGAAGAAAGAGCGAGAGATAGGATCATCAGTCTGTTCCCTATGTGCCCTGACCAAGGATTGAACCAGCAACCTCTGCTTTTGGGTCGGTGCACTGACTCTAACCAAGCTATCTGGCTAGGCCTCATGTTGTTCTTATCACAGGGATGTCAGGAAACAATGCTCTCAGCCAATAATAGCATTTTGAGGGCACTAGCATTTTTTTACATTTTATTTATTTATTTTATTTATAATTTTAATTTGTGTTTATATAGATTCTAATGTCCCACTTGAATATATCTCCCCCAAGCCCTTTATTCCCCTAGGCCCCCCCATGCCTCCTTTCCCCATGCCCCCTCCCCGCTTCCCTCCAGAATTTGCTGTCCTGTTCTTTATAACGCTGTGTTAATGTATATATAATTTCACTAATCTCTTTTCCTTCTCTGATCCTGTCTTCTCTTCTACTTTCCCTCTGACCGCTTTCCCCCTGGCCTTTTGATCCCGCCTCTACCTCTGTTCTGTTGCTCAGTTCACATTGTTCATTGGATTCCTCAAATGAGTGAGGTCATATGATATTCTTCTTTCTCTGCCTGGCTTATTTCACTTAGCATGATAGTTTCCAGGTCCATCCATGTTGTGAAAGGTAAAATTTCCTTCTTCCTCATGACCACATAGTATTCCATTGTGTATATGTACCACAGCTTTTTTTTTTTTTTACAGGGACAGAGAGAAAGCCAGAGAGAGGGATAGATAGGGACAGACAGACAGGAATGGAGAGAGGTGAGAAGCATCAATCATTAGTTTTTCATTGCCGTCGCAACACCTTAGTTGTTCATTTATTCCTTTCTCACATGTACCTTGACCGCGGGCCTTCAGCAGACTGAGCAACCCTTTGCTGGAGCCAGCGACCTTGGGTTCAAGCTGGCGAGCTTTTGCTCAAGCCAGATGGGCCCGCACTCAAGCTGGTGAGCTCAGGGTCTCGAACCTGGGTCTTCCGCATCCCAGTCTGACGCTCTATCCACTGCGCCACTGCCTGGTCAGGCTGTACCACGGCTTTTTAATCCACTCGTCCACTGACACTTGGGCTGTTTCCAGGTCTTGCCTATTGGAAACAATGCTGCCATAAACATGGGGGTGCATTTTGTCTTGAATTCGGTGATTTGGTATTCAAAGGATATATTCCTAAAAGTGGGATAGCTTGGTCAAAGGGCAGTTCCATATTTAATTTTTTGAGGAATCTCCATACTGTTTTCCACAGTGGCTGTACCACTCTGTATTCCCACCAGCAGTGCAGGAGGGTTCCCTTTTCTCCACATTCTCCCCAGCACTTATTCTGTGTTGTTTTGTTAATGAGCACCATTCTGACTGGTGTGAGGTGGTATCTCATTTTGGTTTTAATTTGCATTTCTCTAATGATTAGTGATGTTGAACAGTTTTTCATCTGTCTATTGGCCATCTGTATGTCCTCTTTGGAGAAGTGTCTATTCATTTCTTTTGCCCATTTTTTGATTGGATTGTTTATCCTCCTGTTGAGTTTTACAAGTTCTTTATAAATTTTGGTTATTAACCCCTTATCAGACGTACTGGTGAATATATTCTTCCATTGTGTGGGTTGTCTTTTTATTTTGTTAATGGTGTCTTTTGCTGTGCAAAAGCTTTTTAGTTTAATATAGTCCCGTTTATTCATCCCATCCTTTATTTCACTTGCCTGTGGAGATAAATCAGAAAATTTTGCTACAAAAGATATCGGAGAGTTTACTGCCTATGTTTTCTTCCAAGATGTTTATGGTTTCACAACTTACATTTAAATCTCTTATCCATTTTGAGTTTACTTTTTTGAATGGTGTAAGTTGGTGATCCAGTTTCATTTTTTTGCAAGTACCTGTCCAATTTTCCCAACACCATTTGTTAAAGAGGCTGTCTTTACTCCATTGTATGCTCTTACCTCCTTTGTCAAATATCAATTGTCCATATAGGTGTGGGTTTATTTCTGGGTTCTCTGTTCTGTTCCATTGATCTGTATGCCTGTTCTTATGCCAGTACCAAGCTGTTTTGAGTATGATGGCCTTGTAGTATAACTTGATAGCAGGAATTGTGATACCTCCCACTTTATTCTTCTTTTTCAGGATTGCTGAGGCTATTTGTGTTCTTTTTTGGTTCCATATAAATTTTTGGAATATTTTTTCTATATCTTTGAAGTATGTCATTGGTATTTTAATATGAACTGCATTCAATTTATAGATTGCTTTGGGTAATATAGACATTTTAAGGATGTTTATTCTTCCTATCCATGAACACGGTATATGCTTCCACTTGTTTGTATCTTCCTTGATTTCCTTTATCAATGTTTTATAATTTTCCAAGTACAAGTCTTTAACCTCTTTGGTTAAATTTACTCCTAAGGTACTTTATTATTTTTGTTGCAATAGTGGAGGAGATTGTTTTCTTAATTTATCTTTCAGACAGTTCATTGTTGATATATAAAAATGCCACTGATTTCTGAATATTGATTTTATATCCTGCCACCTTGCTGAATTCATTTATCAGGTCTAGTAGTTTTTTGACTGAGACTTTAGGTTTTTCTATGTACAGTATCATATCATCAGCAAATAATGATAGTTTTACTTCTTCTTTTCCAATTTGGATGCCTTTTATCTCTCCTACTTGTCTGATTGCTGTGGCTAGGACTTCCAGAACTATGTTAAATAAAAGTGGTAAAATTGGGCACCCCTGCCTTGTTCTTGATCTTAAGGGGATTGCTTAGTGATTAGCATGTTATTAAATAATGAATGGGTTAACAAGGAGATCAAGGAAGAAATAAAAAATTTCCTTGAAACAAATAAAAACAAACATACAACAACTCAGAATTTATGGAACACTGGAACACAGCAAAAGCAATCCTGAGAGGGAAGTTGATAGCACTACAGGCATACCTTAAGAAGCTAGAAAAAGCTCAAATAAACAATTTAACCCTACATCTAAAAAAACTAGAAAAAGAACAACAAGGAAAACCCAGAAGAAGTTGAAGGAAGGAAATAATAAAGATCAGAGTGGAAATAAATGAGATAGAGGCTAAAAAAACAATACAGAGGATCATTGAGTATGATGTTGGCTTTGGGTTTGTCATAGATAGCCTTTTTCATGTTGAGGTATGATCCTTGTATCCCCACTTTGCAGAGAGTTTTGATTATAAATGGGTGCTGGATTTTACCAAATGCTTTTTCTGTATCTATTGATAGTGTCATGTGATATTTATCCTTTCTTTTATTTATGTGTTGAATCACATTGATTGATTTGCGGATATTGTACTAGCCTTGTCTCCCTAGAATAAATCCTACCTGATCATGATCTATGATTTTTTTCATGTATTGCTGAATTCGGTTTGCTAATATTTTGTTGAGAATTTTAGCATCTAAGTTCATCAGAAATATTGGTTTATAGTTTTCTTTCTTTATAGTGTTTTTGCCTGGTTTTGGAATCAGTATTTTGCTCACCTCATAAAAGGAGTTTGGCAGTCTTCCCTCCTTTTGAATTTTTCAAAATTCAAGGATAGGAGTTATTTCTTATTTGAATATTTGGTAAAATTCACCTGTGAATTCATCTGGCCCAGGACTTTTGTTTGTTGGGAGTTTTTTCATTACTATTTCAATCTCATTTGATGAAATTGGTCTGTTTAGGTTTTCTGATTTTTCTATATTGGCTTTTGAAAGATTATATGTTTTGAGGAATTTGTCCATTTTGCCTACGTTGTCTAATTTTATGGCATAGAGTTCTTCATAATATTTTCTTTCAATCCTTTGTATTTCTGCTGTGTCAGTTGTAACTTCTCTCTCATTTCTAATTTTATTTATTCAAGTCCTCTCTTTTTTTTTTGTTTTTTTGGTGAGTCTGGTTAAAGGTTCATCGATCTTGTTTACCTTTTCAAAGAACCAGCTCTTGGTTTCATTGATCCTCTGTATTGTTTATTTAGCCTCTATCTCATTTATTTCCACTCTGATCTTTATTATTTCCTTCCTTCAACTTCTTCTGGGTTTTCCTTGTTGTTCTTTTTCTAGTTTTTTTAGATGTAGGGTTAAATTGTTTATTTGAGCTTTTTCTAGCTTCTTAAGGTATGCCTGTAGTGCTATCAACTTCCCTCTCAGGATTGCTTTTGCTGTGTTCCAGTGTTCCATAAATTCTGAGTTGTTGTATGTTTGTTTTTATTTGTTTCAAGGAAATTTTTTATTTCTTCCTTGATCTCCTTGTTAACCCATTCATTATTTAATAACATGCTATTTAGTTTCCAAGTGTTTGAGTGTTTTTCAGTTTTTCTATTGTAGTTGATTTCTAGTTTCATGCCATTGTGGTCAGAGAAGATGCTTGATATGATTTCAGTCTTAAATTTGTTGAGACTCATTTTGTGTCTAGCATATGGTCTATCCTAGAGAATGTACCATGAGCACTTGAAAGGAATGTATATTCTGCTGCTTGAGAGTGAAAGGTTCTGAAGATATCAATCAAATCCAGTTGATCTAGTGTGCCCTTTATGTCTGCTGGGGTTTTTTTTGTTAATTTTCTTCCTTGAGGATCTATCCAGTGATCTTAGTGGGGTATTGAAATCCCCTACTATTATAGTATTGCTGTTGATCACACCCTTTATGCTCATCCAAATCTGCTTTATATATTTAGGTGCTCCTATATTAGGTGCATAGATATTTATAGTGGTTATATCTTCCTGTTGGATTGTTCCCTTTATCATTATGTAGTGTCCTTATTTATCCCTTAGTATACTTGGTTTAAAATCTATTTTGCCTGATATAAGTATTGCTACCCTGGCTTTTATTTATTTCCATTTGCATGAAATATTTTTTCCATCCCTTTACTTTCAGTCTATGTGCATCTTTTGTTTTGAGATGTGTCTCTTGTAGAGAGAATATGTTCGGGTCCTGTTTTCTTATCCATTCAGCTACCCAGTGTCTTTTGATAGGAGCATTTAATCCTTTACATTTAAGGTTATTATTGATATGTAGTTGTTTATTGCCATTTTATTCTTTAAATCTATATTCCTGTTTTACTAGATCCCCCCACCCTGTTCTTTTTACAGCAGGCCCCTTAATATTTCTTGAAGCGTTGGTTTGGTTGTAATGAATTGCTTGAGGTTTTTTTGGGGGGAGGGGGAAGCTTTTTATTTCTCCTTCAATTTTATATGACAGCCTTGCTGGATAGAGAAGTCTTGGTTGTAGGCTCTTGTTTTGCATTACTTTGAATATTTCTTGCCATTCCCTTCTTGCCTTACATTTTATTTTTACTGTAATCATTCTTTGCTTGTCTCAGAAGTGTTTCTATTGCAAAATCTCACTTTGACTTAAGGAAATGCAAATCAAAACCACAGAGCAATACCACTTTTCACCCAAGAGGATGACTATTATGAAAAAAACAGAATATAACAGACGTTGGCAAGGATGTGGAGAAATTGGAACCCTTGGGCACTGTTTGTGAGACCGTAAAATAGTGCAGCTGCTGTGGAAAATTGGAGTGGTTTCTTGAAAAGTTACAAAGTAGAACTGCCCCTGATCCCTGGTTCCACTCCTGGGTGTACACCCAAAAGAACAGAAAACAAAGTCTCGAAGACATGGTCACGTACCCATGTTCATAGCGGCATTTTCCCCAGTAGCCAAGAGGTAGAAAGAACCCAGGTATCTGCTGACAGATGAATGAATCAGTGAAGTGTGGTCTCTATGTGCAATGGAATAATCAGTCTTACAAGGGAAGGAAATCCTGACACATGCGACAACATGGATGAATCTTGAAGATATTAAGCTAAGTGAAATAAGCCAGACACAAAGAGAATAATAGTGTATTATTCCACTTATATGATGTACCCAGAGCAGTCAAATTCGTAGAAACAGAATGTAGATCGGTGTTTGCCAGGGGTTGGGGGAGGGGAGAATGGGAAATTACTGTTTAATGGGTAGACAGTTTTGCAAGATAAAACGTTATACGGCCTGACCAGGCAGTGATGCAGGGATAGAGAGTCAGACTGGGATGCATGGTACCCAGGTTCAAAACCTCGAGGTTTCTGGCTTGAGCACGGACATACCAGCTTGAGCATGGGGTTGCTGGCTTGAGCATGGGATCATAAACATGACTCCATGGTTGCTGGCCTGAGCCCAAGGTTGCTGGCTTGAGCAAGGGGTCACTTACTCTGCTGGAGTTCCCAGTCAAGGGACATATGATAAAGCAATCAGTGAACAACTAAGGAGACTAAGGAGCTGCAACAAAGAATTGATGCTTTTCTCTCTGCCTGCCTGTCCCTATCTGTTCTTCTCTCTGTCTCTCTCTCTGTATCTGTTGCTAATAATAATAAAAAAAAAGTTCTGCGGATGGATGCCTGACCTGTGGATGCGCAGTGGATAAAGCTTTGACCAGCAATGCTGGGGTCACTGGTTCGAAACCCCGGGCTTGCCTGGTCAAGGCACACACGGGAAGCAACTATGAGTTGATGCTTCCCTTTCCTCACCCCTTTCTCTCTCTCTCCTCTCTCTAAAACAATCAATGAAGTAATATCTTTTCTAAAATGTTCTGTGGGTGGCTGTGGTGGTGGCACAACACTGAATGTGCTGAATCCCACTAAGCCGCATACTTAAAGTGGTTAATTTGATATTATGTACACTTACTACAATTAAAAAATTTTCAAAAATCTCACCTGCACTTGTAGAGGAAGGGAAGCCGGGGAGGTGGCCGGCCCTTTGTCTTTGTTTATTCTCCCCCCACCTGGCTCCACGGAGAATTTGAGCTTTCTTGGTTTTTCTGCGTGGATTCTCCAAGGGTGGTTCAGGTGGTGTCCGCAGCTCCAGGCACTTCCCACCATAGATGCTGCGTGTCGTATGCGAGGGTTCGGGTCAAGCCCTTGCCCGCATCTGTTTCAGAGGAGGACTGATTAGAAGTGAAGAGCTGAGGCCACTTGTGAGCACAGACAGTAGCCCTGTTACAGAGAGGAAGGCCCATCTCTGCCCTCCTCAGTGACGTGGGCAGGTCTGAGCTCAAGCTTCTCTGCTTATAAATGCAGGAGTTTGCTTCTGCACCTACTGTCCAGCCTGAGTCTGAGTGAGAGGCGAGCGTGACCAGCCTGGCTGAGGCCCCGTCCTTCAGAGTGACCTCCCATGAGTATTGTGTGCATGTAATTTATGGTCCAAATTGGGAAACTTAATGTTATTAAGAGAGGTTATTAAGAATTTTGCCAGAACAACAGTGTGCCCTAGGACTGTCCCAGGCAAACTAGGACATGTGGTCACCCTACCCAAGAAAGGCAAAGCAGGTCTGATGGGAAAGAACTTAACGGTCAGCTCCCTTCCCCTGCCCCTGCCCCTGTTCATGGCATCTTTGTGGGTGGAAAGTCTAGTCCCTTCCTCTGGCCTTTACTGTGCCCTTCCTTTCATGGGGAGGAGCGTAAGGACCTCCTACAATGGCTGATAGAGAATTGCCCATGTGTAAGCTGGACTCCGTCTCTGTAATATTGGACCCGAAGGCCTGATCCCAGGTCCAAATGATTGATGCTGTCAAAGAAGAAAAGACTCGTGTTCTCTCATGTAGCTTCTTCATTTTCACTGCTGAGAAGTAGTTCCTTCTCTTCCAGTTGTATGTAATAAACGTATGTAATTGTATGGCAGTTCTGCACAGGGCGCCCCAGTGTGACTGCCTTCCTGCCTCGTGCTCCACTCTCCCGTCTGCAAGTCACACGTGCCCCATCCTGTGGCAGAGTCCTTGCGGTCTCGAGTGCGCGTTTTTGCACACATACCTAGTTAGTGTGCAGCCCTCCAGGCTGCCTCACAGTTTTCTTCCCTGTAGTTCAGAAACTCCCTTATGGGACATTGAGGTTGTTTTCATTTCTTTCTCTATTTTTGCTGTCCTGGAGAAGGGTACATTGCTTAGTTTTGTGTAGCGCAGATTCTTCCCTGCAGGGGACGGAGGGAGACTGCTGGGACTGATTCCTAGGAGGGAGAGGAAATGCATCAGAGGTGCACATTGTTTGTACTGGCCTGACATATTGATGTAAGCCACATTGCTTCTCCAGAAGGGCTGTCCCAGTTCCTAAGAAACGGCTCACCTTATCGCATAGCGGCTGCGTGTATTTTTCCACATTTAGGCTTGCCACGAGAGGTCAAGGATTGCTTAATAAGGGCCTCCACCAGTGCCAGGAGCTGCCTGCGGAGCTGCTCCCTGCGGGGCCCCACCTCCTGGTCCCACCAGCTCAGCACACATGAGGCTAAGGCCCCAGCAGCTATTCCTGAGCAAAGGCTGTCTGTGGTGCCTGGCTCCTACCTAGTGCCTGGCACAGTGATCACTGCTTGCCTGCAGGGTAGTGTCAGGGCCGTCCAACTGGTATGTACGTGTCCTCTGCCAGCACGTCGTCAGCGTGGCCCAGGCTGTGGGGGTGATTGTCTTCCACACGGGACTCATTCTCTTGTTTGTAGCTCCACCCCCCCAGAAATGCTTTTTTAAAATATCACCACTATCGAGGTGTAAATGCGATAGAATAACGTTTAGCCATTTTAAGTGTCCACATTGATGAGCTGACGTCTGTATACCATGTAAGCACCGGTCATCACAGTGAGGACAGAGCCTTGCTCCACCTGGGGAACTTCCCTGTTCCCATATGCAGTCACTGCCCACCCCTCCTCCCGTCATCATAGATTAGACTGGACTCGCCAACCTGACTCTGTTAGGGTCGTTTTTTTGTTTTTCTTTTTTAACATCATTGATTTCTTTTAAAAGAATTTAGAAATTATTTTTTATTGATTGCTTTCTTCTCTTATTTTTATTACTTCCTTTTATTTACTTTGGGATTATTTTGCTGTTTTCTACCATCTGAGGTACAAGATTATTAGATCATTGATTTTGAATCTTTTTCCTAGTGTACATACATATTTCATGCCATATGTTTTCTGCATCCCATATATTTCAATATGTTTTCATTTCATTTGGTTAAAATATCCTGTATATGCAGACTGTGCATGTAACATGTCTTTTTTTCCTCCTCGGGCTCATTTCAAGAATTTCTCTTTATTTCTAATAGTATCATTTGGATTTAAAAAAATATCTTTTATTTTTCTTCTCATTTACGTCTATTTTTTCCTTTAAATCCCTGAGCCTATTTAGAATATCTATTTTAAAATCTTTGCTAATTTGTTTTCTCTGTCATTCCTGTCTTTTTCTAGTTACTGATATTTTTTCCTTATTACAGGCCACACTTTTTCCTCTGTTTTGCTTAACTAGCAACTGACTAGATGCTAGATCTCGTTTTTTCACCTGCGTATCTCTCCTCTTGTTCAGTGTGGGTGCCATAACAGCGTGCCTCTGGCTGGTTGACTGAACAGAGACTATTTCTCCTGTTTCTGGAGGCTGGCAGTCTGGGAGCAGGGTGCTGGCATGGCCGGGTCCTGGTGAGGACTTGTGTCCTGGCATGCAGATGGCTGTCTTCTTGCTGTGTCTCTCATTGTGAGAGGGAGAGTGCTCAGCCTTCCTCTGATGACACTAATGAGGACACTCATTCAGAAGCCCCACCCTCAGGCCCTTCCCTAACTCTGATCACCTTTCCAGAGCCCCACCCAATGCCATCACAGTGGGGCTAGGACTTCAACATGAATGAAGATGGAGGACCACCACAGACACTCAAGTTAACACGTAATATTTCCTTAACAGTATCGTCATTTGTGTCTAACATATTTTGTTAAATATGGTGTGTGAGATTTATTGATGCTATTATACATTATACATAGTTGACCATTCATTCTTATTGTGGGAATATGTCATTTGGGTTATTTACAGTTTTAGGCTGTTGAAGCCATGGCCAGTGGCTCAGTGGGTAGAGTGTCAGCCTGGTGTGTGGATGTCCTGGGTTCAATTCCTGGTCAGGGCACACAGAAGAAGCAACCATTGGCTTCTCCACTCCTTCCTCTCCTCCTTTCTCTCCCTCTTTCCTTCTTGCAGCCAGTGTCTCAACTGGTTCATTTGTGACCCTGGGTGCTCTGGTCAGAGCTTGACAACTTCAGGCACTAAAAATACGTTGGTGCTCGAGCATTGGTCCTAGACGGGGATGCTGGGTGCATCCCAGTCAGGGTGCATGAGGGAGTCTACCTCTCTGTCTCCCCTCCTCTACAAAATAGAAATAAAAGACCTGTTGAAATAATATAAAAACATAGCAGGGTTGTAGACCTGAATTATAGAGATGTTCCTGGGTCTCTTGGGGCTGAGCTGAAGGAAATCCTTTCATCTCCAGGTCCAGATGGTTGTAGTGTGATAGTTGAGTTCAGGACTTGGCTTGCAGGACAATCCTGGCTCTCTGCCTGTTTTTGCACATATAGTTTTAGTGGAACAGCTCTGCCCAATTGTTTACATATCATCAATGGCTTCTTTCCTGCTGTAACAGGAGAGTTGAGCAATTGAAACAATACACAGAGTGGAAAGTATTTACTATCTGGCTTACAGGAATGTAGACCCCTGGTTTAGTATCTTGTTTTTCTGCCCACTGTTAATCACTGAACTGTGCCAGTGATGGCGGAGACTGGGGTGGGGTGAGGCTGGGTGGGGTCTCCCCTCGGTTGCCTAGGGAGCTGCTTGCCACCTCACTGGGATAACTCTGCCCTCCTTCCTTCCTTTTCAAGGCTTTGATAACAGTCAGATTCCTGGGCTAGGCTTGGAGGTGGGAGGCTCTGTTATCAGGGAACAAAGGCATCTGTAGAAGCTGCCCCAGATCCCTCTGGGCAGTCCTCACCCCTCTTTGCTGGGGCCCCGCGTGTGGGTTCACTGGCTGTGTCAGGAAGGGCACACAGCTTCTCATTCTCAGAACCACCCTTCCGGCAGGAGGAAAAGCCACTGTGTGACCCTGCACAAGGCACCATCCTGCTCTGCGCCATTTCCCTCTATAATGAGGGAGCTCTGGGCTCCAGCATCCCTTCTGGCTCCAGAGAACTTCCTGTGAAGTGGCTTAGTTTAGACCATTTTGAAAGGAACATTCTCTGCTCTGTATAGGGTTCAGAGTGGTCACCATCTTGAGGGTCAAGGCCTTCTAACCCCTACAGATACCCTGGTACTCCTTCTCAGCCCACTGTGTTCTCAGGGCCAGGTTGGGATTAGGGTCTGTGCTCTCTGGTGTTCTTTCTGGCCAATATTTGTTTGAACTGTTGGCTTTTCAAGGGGCCACAAGCATCTCTGATGTTCTCCAAACTCCCCAGGCCTGGAGTCAGGATCTCCTGTTTCAGAGTGCCAGGACCATGGGGTTTCCACCTGGCATGATTTATGATGGCAAAGTTTAGACAGAAGTAGGTGCATAGGCCTCTGGAGATCACTGGTCTCCAACTGCCTCATTTTGCAGGTTGGCAGCCTGAGATCCATGAGAGGGGTCGCTTGCTCAGGGCTACAGGGTGAGCTGCGAGTGGAGCTGAGGCCGCTGGCTTCTTCCACTCTGGCCTGTGCTCTTCCCCTCGCACTCTCCCGGCTCCAGAGAGAAAAGCCTCTAGAGATTCCATCTCCCTAAACTCTGGTGCACTCTCATCTCCAGAGACCAAATAAAACTGGAAGGAAGGACTGTCTTAGGGCAAAGATTAGAGCTGAGAGTTTTCTTCTTGGGGGAGGAGCAGCAGAGGATGTTGGTGTCCTGAGGCCCCTGCAGGCCTCAGCTCTGCCTCCCCAGCGGGAGGGCAGGACCCGCCCAGAATGGCTCTGTGCCCCAGGAGGATGCTTCTTTCAATCCTACAGCCCTCCTGTGGCCCAGGGAGGGTCACCCTAATTTGTAGAGGCAGACAGGTTTAGAGATGTTCTTGGACTCGCATGGAGTCCTGTCTCCAGGAAGTTGCAGGGTGGAGACTGGAGCTGGGACCACTGACCTCTGCTGTTGTGCGTTCAGCGCTGCTCCAGACTGCCTTGAGTTTCAGTGGTTTACCCCTTCATGGGTTTCCTTCTGGTTTTCTCTGAGGCTCCCATAGGTGGCCCAGGGGAAGGGGCTTTGTGAATATTGCCTCCATCAGTAGGCTGGAAGGGCAGAGCCTGAAGGTGGCGTGCCTGCTGCTGCTTAGACTCAAGTGTATTGAGTGAAGATGGGGCCGCACAAATTGCCTAAATACTTTCACACACACTGGGACGCACTTTTACAAGGGCCTGCTTTGGCATGCTTGATTTGAAACCGTCCTCCAACTCAGTAGGGCCTGGCCAGTTGTCTGCACACTGTTGTGACTTGAACCTCCTTGGGTGAGTGCGGCAGGCATGCTCGCATAGTAAGTGGATCAGCGTGGCTTCTATGACAAGTCAGGGCTGGGTCAGCTCTCAGTGTCCCAGAAGACCCCTCACCTTAGAGGGCCCCTTGCCTAAGGTGGAGAGGTCAATACTGAATCTTTTTTTTTTTTTTTTTTTTTTTTACAGGGACAGAGAGAGATTCAGACAGAAGGATAGATAGGGACAGACAGACAGGAACGGAGAGAGATGAGAAGCATCAATCATCAGTTTTTCGTTGCAACACCTTAGTTGTTCATTGATTGCTTTCTCACATGTGCCTTGACCGCGGGCCTTTAGCAGACCAAGCAACCCCTTGCTGGAGCCAGCGACCTTGGGTCCAAGCTGACGAGCTTTTGCTCAAGCCAGATGGGCCTGTGCTCAAGCCGGCAAGCTCAGGGTCTCGAATCTGGGTCTTCCGCATTCCAGTCCAACGCTCTATCCACTGCGCCACCGCCTGGTCAGGCTCAATACTGAATCTTTACAGTGGCAACTCCTCCCCTCAAAGGAGGCCCTCCTCCCTTGGTCATTTGCCCTGGTTGGCACATGGTGATCCTCACCACCTGATGGATGATGGAGTCCTTGGCTTTTGAGTCGCATAGCTTCAAAGCCCCTTCTGTGAAACTCCCACACCCCCAGGCCCCTGTGGCTGGCCACTCTTCCTGGCGTGGGTGGCTGCTCTGTGGGCAATGAAATGATGGATGTCAGAAGGGTCAGAGACACTCTGGTTTGGTTTCAACTCATGGCCACCAGCGAGACATGTGACTTTGGGCAAAATAACCAAATTGTTTTATATCTGAGTTTTCGTATTTGAAAAGCGGGGGCAACAGTACCAACGTTGTGGACATGGAAGGGCCTCTGTCGGGGTATTCAGTGTTTAAGGCCGCATCTGCCACCCAGGGAAGGGCAGGGCTGCTGCTATGGTGATCACTGTAGTACAGGGCCCTGGTGGTCGGAGGCTGGCCTGCCTTTGGGCTTGGTGAGAGTGGGACCCCATTCTTTGGGAAGGAATTTAATTATAGGAGAGAGACAAGGAAGGTTACTCTGAAGCTGGAGGCTACCCAGCTGAACTGTCATACCCAGAGGGTTGGCAGCGTGTGAGGACAACCGTCCCTTGACCATCTTTACAAGAGTCCCTGTGGGAGCCAGCAACAGTCCTGGCTCATTCACAGGGCTGTTGTGTGAGCTCCAGACAGGTTTCTTCCCCATCTTGTCATTCCTCAGTTCATCTCTAAAACAAGTGTTAGTCCCCAAAGTTTCTGCTCTGGGCCGGATTCATTAAACCCATGATCTGCCATGTGACTCCCGAGTTCCTGTCTTTTGTGGTGCAAGTTAACTCTAGTTCTTCCTTTAAAACAGGATGGAAAAGAACACAAGCCCTTCTTTGAGCCCCACCCTTTTGAGAGGAGAACTGTGCTGGCACTGCAATAGGCATGATTGAGTGAGGGGTTTCCTAGGGGCAGACCTTCCTCATCGCCCTGCGCTGTCATAGAATGCAGTGAGCTGGGCTGCAATGCTTGTTGGGACACTGGATAGGGCATAGGGATGGATAGCCTCCAGGCCCTGTCCTGCTCTGAGCCTAGTGTCCTGGTTAGGGCGTGGTCTTGGCCCTGGGCTAGCCTGCATTTTTGCTTGACCCTCTTTTTTTTTTTTTTTTTTACAGGGACAGAGAGAGAGTCAGAGAGAGGGATAGATAGGGACAGACAGACAGGAACTGAGAGAGGTAAGAAGCATCAGTCATTAGTTTTTCGTTGCCGATGTGACACCATAGTTGTTCATTAATTGTTCTCTTACACGTGCCTTGACTGCGGGCCTTCAGCAAACCAAGCCACCCCTTGCCAGGGCCAGCGACCTTGGGTCCAAGCTGACGAGCTTTTTGCTCAATCTAGATGGGCCCGCGCTCAAGCTGGCAAGCTCGGGGTCTTGAACCTGGGTCTTCTGCATCCCAGTCCGACGCTCTATCCACTGCGCCACCGCCTGGTCAGGCACTTGACCCTCTCTTGCTTTGAGTGCACTGGGATTGAGTGAGAGCTGGGAGTGCCTGGGGAGAGCAGAAGGACCCCAGGCAGGGACTAGCTCATTCGTGCCCACTCTACACAAAGGTCAGTACTTCTCCAAGCTCTTGGGATACACCCTGTACAAAAGAAAACATCTCTGCCCTTAGAGGCCTAAGTGGGGGAGACACAGTAGACAGACAGACAGCTCCTGTGGTCCTGGGTGATTGCCACGAGGAAAGCAGGGAAGGCGGGCAGGACAGTAAAGGGACCATTTCTGAGAAGGTGAAATTTGAAGAAACTGGAATGAAGTGAAGGAGGAAGCCAGGAAGTGATTGGAGTAAGAACATTCTAGGCCAAGGAAATAGTGTCAGGTCTGTGAGACAGGATGAATTTGGCGATTTCAAGAATTAGTAACAATGGTAGGGTGGTCCGGGAGTAGGGTTGGGGTACAGAGAGGAGTCGGAGATGATGTTGGAGACATGGGCCGAAGCCTGGCCATGCAGGCTCTTGAGGGCTGTTGCAAGGAGCTTGAAATTTATTCTGAGTGTAAATGGAAGTCATGGAGGGGTTGGAGGAGTGGAGTTATGTTCTGTTTTAAAGAGTTATTCTAGTTGGTTGGGGACTGATGAGGAGACCTTGTGGAGGTGCCTGAGGGGGTGGAGCACAGACAGGTAGGAACAGAGAGTCAGGTAGAAAACTGGGCAGATATACTATGAGTTCTGGAGAAAGAGGGTCCTTCCTGGTAGGCAACTTTGGAAATGGAGGGAGAGGTGTCAAGCACAAAGCCTAGGTTTTCTGTCGTAAACGAATGAGTAAGTGGACCATGCTGCTGTAACTTAACAAGGGAAGAGTTGGAGAGGAACTGGTTGAGCGGGAGACCAAGGTTGTACTGGGGACATGGTGAGACTGAAATGTCCTTAGATCTCTCTGGGGTGGATGGGACAGGTAGACGTTAGAGCACTTGACCGGGGAGCTGCAGCTGGATTGGGATTTGTGGGCCAGCGGTGTATGGTAGAGATGGAATTTAGAGCCAGGTGAGTTCAGAGGTCACCAAAATGGCACAGGGGAGGGCAGATCAAGGACTGAGCAGTGAGATTCACAGCATTTAGAGAACTCCGAAGAGGAGGACAAGCCAACAGAAGGGACTGAGAAGTGACAGGGAGGGTGGAGGGCAGCTGTTAATATGTGCTTGTGGCCCCAGAGCTGAGTGGTCTGTGCAGAAGGGGATGACCAGCTGTGCCAGAGGAGATTAGGAAAGCTGAAAAGAAAACTTGACCTCCAGCTTTGGCAAGAGGGGAGTCAGTCATCTGGGGCTCTGAGGAATGGTGGGGAGGGGAGCCCTGCAGGATTCCGCGGGCAGCAGCTGCTTGCCTTCACACTTGCTTATCATGCAGTGAGGCACAGGAGAGGAAATAGTCATTTGCCCCATCAAGAAAACAAAGACCTTCATCAGCTGGTTAATTCCTGGAGGTCTGAGCAGCACAGTGTAGTGTGACGAAGGGGCCTGGGTGGGCTCCTGAGGGCAGAGCTCCTGCACCATGGACACCATGGCTGTGCACGCAGCACTAGCTCTGGCGCCTGAGATGGTGCCTGACACTCAGGATGTAGTCAGTCAGTGTTTGCTGGATTAGAGTGAGTGAATTAAACATAGGTTTGGGATTGGGGCCCTTCTCTGCCACTGTTTGGTGATTTGGTCTTGGCCCTTTTTGGCCTGTTTTCCCCTTTGTAAAGTGGAGAGATCAGGGTCTGGCAGGACTTCCTCACTTGGGGTCCACAGGCTGTGTGGGAACCAACTATGAGAAGTACGCAAACCTTCTGAAATTCCCTCTAAAATATTGGGCGTACACGCATTTTCTGAAATTGGTCTGTGTTGCAAAAGAGGTGAAGAACTCCCTGGGCTTTCTTTACAGCAGAGGTCCCCAAACTAGGGCCCACGGGCCACATGAGGCCCCCTGAGGCCATTTATCTGGCCCCTACCGCACTTCTGGAAGGGGCACCTCTTTCATTGGTGGTCAGTGTATGGAGTACTGTATGTGGCGGCCCTCCAATGGTCTGAGGGACAGTGAACTGGCCGCCTGTGTAAAAAGTTTGGGGACCCCTGCTTTACAGGGCCTTCCCTTCCCACTCCAGCCACCTGGGCTCAGTGGTGACATTGGCATGGACGTCCTGAAGATGGAGGATACACTTAGCAAAGTTGAGAGCCATAGATTCCTAGTTTCATTATTTATCAGGGGGCACTGATAAATGACAGCTAAATACCGGCATGGTATAAAAGAGTTAAATAGAAAAACAGGAGGCTGAACACTGTGCAGGCTATGAGGTGTTCTGTTTTATGTGGGAAAATCCTCTCTGTTCAGGAGTCTGGGTGGTGTATTGGGTGTGGGGGTGGTGGGGTGCATGTGAGCCAGCCTAACCCCAGTGGGTTCCTGCAGGTGGGAAGTTGGGATTGGGGTGGCTTGTTTTCTGGGGTGAACACATTATGTAGTGTAGGCCTATTTTAATTGAGTACCTAATGACCTAGCATATCCCAAGCATGTATGTCCTGAAGAGGAGGCTTGGCCCTGGTTAGCAAGTGGCCTTGGCATCTGCCTGTCAGTGCTTGAGTCTGTCTCCAGGACTAGAGGCCTGAGGTGGGTGGCACAGGTGGTGCTAGGCTCTGTGCCCTTTACAGTGGTGCTCAGTCCTATGCAGAGCCTCAGCTGGCACAGGCACCTGGGGCAGGGGGCAAGGAGTGATGTTTTCTTACACCCAGACAGTGCGCTGCAGTGGCATGGGGAGGAAATAGCATAGCCCAATGTCTGGCTGTGATCTCTCCAGGACAGTGAGTCCTGGATCCTTTCCTCTACATGGAGCTCTGGGGGTTGAAAGTTTGTCCGAATGTTCAGTGAAGGTAGGTGCGCGTTATCCAGAGAGCCTTGCTGTCTCTTTGTTCTGGGGTGCAGACCCTGTCATCTGCAGGGGCAGAGGGGCTGCCTTGCCCTTGAATTACCCAGCACGGACCTGAGCCATTGACAGTCTCATACCAGCAGTGTCGATCGTCCTCTAAGAAGCATGTTCATGGTGCTGGTTTCCAGTCTGACTGTCTCTCTCTTCCCATCCCCTGCTTAGTTGGCTGGAGTTGCCTTCCTTGGAGCTGGACTGTGGGCATGGAGTGAAAAGGTAAGTGTAACTTGTAAGGTATTTTTCCCTGATGAGAAAGAAGGGGGGGGGGCGGGCGAAAAGCCACAAAGTGTGGAATAATAAGCGGCTTTATTAAGTACCGTGCATCCCGCCTGACGATGTCCCCCAGCCCCGGGGTCAGAGGCTAGGGGAGTAGTGCTAATTAATTAGACTGCGTGAGAGGTATTTAAAGGGGCCCTCTAGGGTGGGCGAGAAGTTACGATGCGGTGAAATCTCACTGGCTGACAGACAGTCAATCTTTTCCCAATTTCCTCTGGGAAGTTTGGTTTTGGCGTGCTTGGTTGTATGGGTGGCCCTAGTCAAAGTTCCCGGGGTCTGAGTTCCTCACCTGACCCTCCCCCATTAGCCACCCCACATAACTGTTACTAGGACTCTGAACTTCATAGAGTCAGAACCAGGTTGGTCCAGCTTTAATTGTTCCTTCCTCCTTGACAAGCATTTCTGGTGCAAGGTAATGACTTGTAGTCATTAATCTTTACAGAGCCAGCTCTTGGGAACACTGAGCTTACTGTGAAAGCTGCTTCCCCCTGCTAGGGTCGCTGCTGGAGGCCAGGCTGGGTTGGCTCGGAGTTTGAGCTCTGAGCGTGGAGAGCCCTCTTTTCTGTTCCCAGAAGTTCCACATCGCCGTGGGGCTTGTCACAGCTGTGTTCTGGGCAGGGCACTGGCCACCTCCCTGACCCTGTCTGTGTCTCTGGGAGGAAGCAGGTTGCTGTGTTTGTTCCCGAAGCTCTTGTCCTTGCCCACAGAGAACTCCTGCATCAGGGCACAGGGCTGTTCTGTGCCCCTGTGGGCAGCGCTGGGTCTCCTGCACCTCTGCATCAGCTTGCCCAGCCTGTGCAGGACAGGTGAGGACGGAGACCGGGCTCTTCCTGTGCTGCCACAGTTTGCTCTATGGGTGGGCGGGCGCTGGGAATCTGGAGGGCTGAACAGGGCCCACAGGGAAGGAGGAGGAGGGGAGAGAGGAGCAAGGTCCAGCAGGCCAGGCAGGAAACAGTGGAAACTAAAGCTTCCTCTTGAGCCTCAGACCCGGGGCTCTTTCCTCAGTGGAGCTTCCCTTTGCCTCCAGCAGGAGTAGGCAGGAGTGTTAGCTCTGTGGGTTTTCTTGTCATGGCCTTAGGCACTGGGTAAGGTTCTCCTTTGGGTCTGGGCACCTTCAGGGTAGGCTGTGAACCCCTTAAGGGCAGAGGCTGAAGTGCAGTGTCACTTGGTCCTAGTGATCTAGAAGCAGGTACAAGTCATGACTCATAGCACCACCGTGTGGCCACCTCCAGAACAGGAAGCAGCTTAGCCCTAGAGCCCTGTGTTTAGGCTGATCAGTCCTCCGCTTAGTCCCAGCTGGGTTGCCTGGTCTGCCTGCTGCCTTCTCCTCCCTCCTTTGAATGCCATAGAATTGCTCTGTCCATTTTGGTTGCCACTAGTCACATGTGAGTATTTATATTTAAATTAATTAAAATTAAATACAAATTAAAATTCATTTCTTCATTTCCACTTGCCACACTTCAAGTGCTCAGTAGCACATGTGATTAGTGGCTACCATTTTAGACAGTGCAGGTACAGAACACTACCATCACCCAAAAAGATTTGTGGACAGTGCTTTGTGTGCCCCTGCTGAGCATGCTTTCCACAAGAGTACCCAGACTGAAGCCACTTTGTGATGCTCTCCATATACTGAATGCAGAGTCAGTGCCCGACATCCAGGGTGAGGCTGGAAGGGTGAGGGTGCCTTGAGCACAGGTCACAGGGCCCTCAAGGCTCCCTGCAGGCTGCAAAAGGAGCACGGGGTCTGCCTGGGAGGAACTCCCAGCCTGGAGAGAGATCAGGAATGCTGCATGAGAAGGCCCTGGGGCTGAGGTGGGCAGTGATCTGCTGGGGAGAGAGGCCTCTGAGGGGCAGGGGCCACACTTTTGCTCAGCTTTTGATTGAGCCTTGCAAAGCAGGTCACTGTCCTCTGTTTCTTTCTGGGCACAACCCCTCCCACCAGTGCATCCTTGACTCTGTGAGGCTGATGGTGCCCCTGTCTGTTCTTCTTTCAGGGGGTGCTGTCCGACCTCACCAAAGTGACGCGGCTGCATGGCATCGACCCTGTGGTGCTGGTGCTGATGGTGGGCGTGGTGATGTTCACACTGGGGTTTGCTGGCTGTGTGGGGGCCCTGCGGGAGAACATCTGCCTACTCAAGTTTGTGAGTGGCCCTAGGGATGGGGCTGGGTGGGGGCCGCTAGGGGTGGGCTCTGCTGGGCAGGCTTATACCTTATCTGGATGCATTGCTAGCAGCTTTCCAAGCCTCCTTGGGCCGCATCAGTGGCGGGAGGGGGCAGCCCTTTGTACCCCGCTGTCCCATCCTTTAGTAAGATTGCAGAAACAGTCAGCTGAGGCAGTCCAGAAACAGTCAGCTGAGCCAGTCCCACATCCCTATAGAAAGGGAGGCTGCCTCTCTAGTTTTCAGCTTCCGGGGGGAGGAGTCAGCTGCTCCCAGGCCAACTCCCCTCCTCCTCTCCTGCCTTTTATCTTCCCGCCTCAGTTCTAAAGGAATTGTTTGTTTGCTGGTAACTTCTGCCCTTCCTGGCTAAGATCAAAAGATGTCAGTAATGTTAGGAAACCATTTCCTTCCTCCAGGGTGTGTCAGATGTGCAGGGTGGAATCCTTAATTTGCTGGCAGAACTGCCAGTCACCAAGAGTTTAGTTTTGTGTTTACACACACATTCAATTTGGAATGCTTTCTGTTAAAATTAAATAGAACCTGATAGGGGAACACGTAATTCTGTTTCGCAGCATATTATTCATTGAATTCATTAGATCAAGCTTCCTTTGGGCTTAATTTAAAAAGCAAAACATGTTTTTTTCCTTTAAAATTGGTATGGTTTGTATCTTGTTTCTGTGTAAGTGGAGATTCCATTTTGGAAGCCCTGCGTGTGTGTGTGTGTGTGTGTGTGTGTGTGTGTGTGTGTGTGTGTGTGTGTGTGTGTGTTACCCTTTGTCTTAGGCTGCCGTGTGGCCAATGGAAATGGTGGGGGGAAGTCGGCCCAGGTGGCAGGGAGGGGTGTGGACCTATTGCTATATGGGCCCTTGCAAAATGCCACCACTGGTGTGGCGAGGGGCAGCCATGCTTCCAGAGATGGCTTTATGTAGTTGACTATCATAAACTCACATCCTAAGTGGGTACTGCTAACAGATCCCTGCCAGGAAACTCACGTGTCCTTTGTGAGCTCTGCAACTTCAGGCAAGCTGTGTGCATGAGTGAGCCTCAGTCTTTTTCATAGGAAATGGCTGACACATGGGCTTGGAGCTTTCTCACACTTTTACTCGCATGACTTTTAAACCGATAGTGCAGTAATGTGGGCAGGGAGGAGTCTCCATTTTTAGATGAGGCGCGGTGGCCAGGATCACCCAGCTAATGATGTGATCTCTGGTCTGAGGCTGTGAGGCTGGCCGAGGGTCACCTGCTCTCCTCCTCGTTTCCCAGTTCTGCGGCACCATCGTGCTCATCTTCTTCCTGGAGCTGGCCGTGGCCGTGCTGGCCTTCTTGTTCCAGGACTGGGTGAGGGATCGCTTCCGGGAGTTCTTCGAGAGCAACATCAGGTCCTATCGGGACGATATTGACCTGCAAAACCTCATCGACTCTCTTCAGAAAGCCGTGAGTACCGCCCGCAGCGGCACCCTGACAGAGAACATGCTTTCCTGGTTCGAGTCTGTGTGCGCCACTTGGGAACCAGGCTGGCTGGAACGTGGAGCGCGGGGGGCCTGCCGGGCCCACCTTTGCTGCTGGTCAGTTTAGCCTAGCTTGCTCATGGTTGCCTGGCGTCCAGGCTCTTCGTGTGCCCTCCCTCCATTTGGATTGGGCAGGCAGCTCAGCCGTCCCCGTGGCCACCCTCCCCCAGGAACCAGTCCTCTCCTCTCTCTTAGGTACCCAGACCTCTCCAGCCCTGGCCATGCAGGTGGCTGCAGTCCCCTGGGTACTGTGGGCACCAAGGGGCAGGGCTTCATCTGCTAAGCGCGTGACTCACTGTCTGAGGCTATTCCTGTCCCTTTCCTCCCGGGGCCTTTCCCCTTCCTGTTTGAGAGGGCAGAGCTGCTTGGAGGAAACTTCCTCAGACGGAGAGGAATGTAACCATCCTGAAACATATCCCTGGGGCTTTGTCTGAGCAGTCCGAAGCCTGACCTTTTTTCTAGCTGGCTTCTGGCCGCTTTGTACAGCTGCACCTGGACGCTGGGATCACAGCCAGCCCTTTCCCTGGGAGGAACCCACTCCCCACCAAACCAGCCTCTGCAAGTCTCTCCTTTGATTTATGCTCCGCCAGAAAGCCCAGCTTCCTCAGGAGCATTTGTTTTTAAGAAAATTAAATTTAATGGGGTGACATTGATCAATAAGAGTACCTAGGTTTCAGGTGAACATCTCTATAGCATTTGAACTGTTGATTGTGTTGTGTGCCCATCACCCAACGTCACATCATTTTCCATCACCGTATATTTGTCCCTCTTTACTCTGCTCCTTACCCACCTGGCCTCCCTGGTAACCACTTCACTTTTATGTATGTATATGAGTCTCAGTTTTATGTCCCACCTGTGTGTGAAGTCATATAGTTCTTAGCTTTTTCTGATTTATTTACTTCACTTAGTATCATATTTTCAAAGCCCATCCATGTTGTTGTAAATGTCACTATGTCATCACTTCTTATGGCTGAGCAGTATTCCATTGTATATATATGTACCACTTCTTCTTTATCCAGTCCGCTATCAAAAGACACTTTGGTTGTTTTCTTGTCTTGGTCACTGTAATTAATGCAGAGACAAACAGTGGGGTACATGGGTCTTTATGTACCTGTGTTTTTGAGTTTTGGGCGTATATACCCAGTAGAGGGATTGCTGGGTCACATGGTAGTTCTATTATTAAGTTTTTGAGAAACCACCATACTTTCTTCTGTAATGGCTGTACCAGTTTACATTCCCACCAGCAGTGAATGAGGGTTCTTTTTCTCCACAGCCTCTCCAACACCTGTTACTACCTGTCTTGTTGATAACAGCCAATCTAACAGCATTTCTCTAATAGCTAGCAAAGATGAGCATCTTTTCATGTATCTGTTGGCCATTTGTATGTCTTCTTGGGAGAAGTGTCTGTTCAGGTCCTCTCCCCATTTTTTAATTGGATTGTTTGCTGGTTCGTTGTTAAGCTTCGTGAGTTCTTTATATATATTTTGAATATTAACCCCTTATTGGAGCTGTTGTTTGTAAATATCATCTCCCATTTGGTTGGCTGCCCTTTTTTTTTTAATTTAATTTTATTTATTTATTTATGTTTTTTACAGGGACAGAGAGAGAGTCAGAGAGAGGGATAGATAGGGACAGACAGAAAGGAACAGAGAGAGGTGAGAAGCATCAATCATTAGTTTTTCATTGCCATTACGACACCTTAGTTGTTCATTGATTGCTTTCTCACATGTGCCTTGACCGCGGGCCTTCAGCAGACTGAGCAACCACTTGCTGGAGCCAGCGACCTTGAATCCAAGCTGGTAAGCTTTTGCTCAAGCCAGATGGGCCCGCACTTAAACTGGCGAGCTCGGGGTCTCGAACCTGGGTCTTCCGCATCCCAGTCCGATGCTCTATCCACTGCGCCACCGCCTGGTCAGGCTGCCTTTTTGTTTTGTTGTCAGTTTCTTTTGCTGTGCAGAATCTTTTCAGTTTGATGTAGTCTCATTCATTAAATTTTGCCTTTATTTCCCTTGCCTTTGGGACAAATTTATAAAATATTTACTATGACCAAGGTCTATAAGTTAGTACCTATGTTTTCTTCTATGTAATTTATTGTTTCAGAGCTTATATTTAGGTCTTTGATCCATTTTGAATTAATTTTTGTGCATGAGGAAAAACTGTAGTCAAGTTTCATTCTTTTGCATGTGGCTTTCCAGTGTTCCCAGCACTGTTTATTGAAGAGGCTTTCTTTTCTCCATTGTGTGTTTTGGCTCCTTTGTCAAAGATTATTTGTCTCTCTCTATAGATATGTGATTTTATTTCTGGGCTCTCAATTGTCTGTTTTTCTACCTATGCCATGCTGTTTTGATATCATGGCTCTGTAGTATAACTTGAAGTCAGGTAGTGTGATAGCTCTGGCTTCATTCTTTTTTCTCAGGATTGCTTTGGGTATTTGGGGTTTTATATGGTTCCATACAAGAATGGTGATTTCTTTGTTCTATTTCTTGGAAAAAAAAAAACAAAATTGGGATTTTAATAGGGATTGCATTGAATTTGTATATTGCTTTGGGTAATATAGCCATTTTAATTTTCACTGTATTGATTCTTCTGATCCATGAACATGGAATAGTTTTCCATTTCATTGTCTTTTTCTTTTTTTTTTATTTAGACAATTAATTTTAATGGAGTGACATTGATCAACTAGAGTACATAGATTCAGAGAAAACATCTCCAGATCATTTTGACATTTGATTATGTTGTATACCCATCACCCAAAGTCAAATTGTCCTCTGTCACCTTTTATTTGGTTTTCTTTATGCCCCTCCCCTCCCGCCACCCCCTCCCTCTCCTCCTTTCCCCTCCCCCTGGTAACCACGGCACCCTTATCTATGTTCATGAGTCTCAATTTGTGTCCCACCTATGTATGGAATCATACAGTTCTTAGTTTTTTCTGATTTACTTATTTCACTCAGTAGTTTTCAATATATAGGACCTTCACATTCTTTGTTAAGTTTATTCATAGGTTTTTTAAAATTGTTATTGCGATTGTAAAATGAATTGTGGTTTTTTTTTTGTTGTTGTTTTTTTTTATTCATTTTAGAGAGGAGACACAGAGTGAGAGAGAGAGATAGAGAAAGAGAGAAAGGGGGGAGGAGCTGGAAGCATCAACTCCCATATGTGCCTTGACCAGACCAGTGCAGGGTTTTGAACTGGCGACCTCAGTGTTCCCAGGTCGACGCTTTATCCACTGCACCACCAGAGGTCAGGCTTGAATTGTGTTTTTGAGTTCATTTTCTGAAGTTTCATTGTTGGCTTATAGGAAAGCAGTAGACTTGCATATTGATTTTGTATTCTGTGACTTTATTTGCTTACTGTTTCTAATAGTATTTTGGTGGAGTCTTTGGGTTTTTTATATATAGGATCTGCAAAAATTGATGCCTTTACATCTTTCCTGATATGGATACCATTTATTTCTTTCTCTTGTCTGATTCCTCTGGCTAAGACTTCCAGAACTATATATGTTGAATAAGAGTGCAGAGAGTGGGTAGCCTTGTCTTATTTCTGAATTTAGAGGAAAAGCCTCAGGTTTTCACTATTTAGTTTGATATTGGCTGATGGTTTGTCATATATGACCTTTATTATGTTGAGGTACTTTCTTTGTATATATACCCATTTTTTGAGTGTTTTAAGCAAAAATGGATGTATCTTACCGAATGCCTTTTCTGCATCTATTGATAGAATGATGATTTTTGTCTTGTTTTGTTGATGTGGTGTCTTACTTTGATTGATTTACATATGTTGAACCATCCTTGATGAATGAATGAATCCCAATTGATAGTGACATATTTTTTTCTTTAAATATATTGTATTTGATTTGCTAGTATTTTGTTTAGGATTTTTACATGGGTAGTCATTAGAGATGATGGCCTGTAGGGTTTTTTTTGTGTGTGTTTTTCTTGATAGATTTGGTATCAGGGTTATGTTGGGCTCATAAAATGTGTTAGGGAGTATTGCTTCTTCTTCAACTTTTTGAAAGACTTTGAGGATTAGTACCAAATCTTGGAATGTTTGGTAGAATTCACTAGTGTAGCCATCTGGTCCTGTTTTAATAGTTGTTTCTATTTTCTCCCTGCTTATGTATCTATTAAGGTTTTCTACTAGTAAGACTGTATAGTTCTCAGAACTCACCCATTTCTTCTAAATTGTTGAATTTGGTGGGATATAGTCTTTCATAGTATTCTTATATGATGCTTTGTATATCTGGTAATTTCTTCTTTCATTTCAGATTTTGTTTATATGAGTCATTTCTCTTTTTTACTTAGTGAGTCTAGCCAGAGGTTTGTCAGTTTTATTGATCTTTTCAAAGAACCAGCTCTTTGTTATATTGATTTTTTTCTATAGTTTTGGGTTTTCATTTTCATTTCGTTCTGCTCTAATTTTTGCTATTTCCTTTCTTCTGCCGACTTTGGGTTGCCTTTGTTCTTTTTCTAGTTCTTTCAGATGTAATGGTAGGTTGTTTACCTGGGATCTCTCTTGTTTTTTGAAATAAGCCTGTAATGATATTTGAACCTCCCTCTAACTACTGCTTTTGCTGTGTCCCAAAAGTTTTGATATGTTTTGTTGTCATTCTCATTTGTATTTCTTTTGTTCTCTGCTTTTATTTATTCTTTGACTCAGTCAATTTTTAGAAGTATGTTGTTTAATATCCACATTTTTATGGGTTTCTTTACTCCAGGGATAGTCAACCTTTTTATACCTACCGCCCACTTTTGTATATCTGTTAGTAGTAAAATTTCCTAACTGCCCACCGGTTCCACAGTAATGGTGATTTATAAAATAGGGAAGTAGGCCTGACCTGTGGTGGCGCAGTGGATAAAGTGATGACCTGGGAACACTGAGGTCGCCAGTTCAAAACCCTGCCCTGGTCTGGTCAAGGCACATATGGGAGTTGATGCTTCCAGCTCCTCCCCATTTCTCTGTCTCTCTCTCTCACTCTCTGTCTCCTCTCTAAAATGAATAAAATAAAAAAAAAATAAAAATAAAATAGGGAAGTAACTTTACTTTATAAAATTTATAAAGCAGAGTTACAGCAAGTTAAAGCATATAATAATAATTACTTACCAAGTACTTTATGTCGGATTTTCGCTAAGTTTGGCAGAATAAACCTTTATAAAATAATTTACTATAGTTAAATCTATCATTTTATTTATACTTTGGTTGCTCTGCTACCGCCCACCGTGAAAGTTAGAACGCCCACTAGTGGGCGGTAGGGACCAGGTTGACTACCCCTGCTTTACTCCATTTTGTAGTTGAAATTTAATTTCAAAGACTTATGGTCAGAGAATATGCTTGGTATAATTTCAATCTTCTTGAATTTGTTGAGGTTAGTTTTGTGGCCCAATATATGGTCTATCCTTGAGAATGTTCTATGCACACTGGAAAAAAATGTATAATCTGTTGTTTTGGAATGAAATGTTCTATAAATGTCTATTATGTCCATTTGGTCTAGTGTGTCATTTAAGACTGATATTTCTTTATTAATTTTTTGTTTGGATGATCTTTCTAAAGCTATTAATGGTGTGTTGAGTTCTCCAAGTATGATTGTTTTTTTGTCTGTTTTTATTTTTAAATCTGTCAGTAGATGTCTTATATATTTTAGTGCTCTCTGATTTAGTGCATATATGTTAAGAAGTGTTATGTCTTCTTGATAATAGTCTCCATTTACCATTATGAAATGTCCTTCTTTGTCTCTTGTTACCTTTATTATCTTTAAAAGTCAGTATTATGAGATAGTAGTGTGGCGTGCACCTACTTTTCTCTGGGTATTATTTGCTTGAAGAAGCATTTTCTAACATTTCACTTTGAGTCTACTTTTGTCCTTGCAGCTTAGGTGTATCTCCTGAAGTCATTATATAGTTGAGTTTTGCTTGTTGATCCAATCTGCTACTCTGCCTTTTTATTAGTGTGTCGGTCCATTTATATTTAGGGTAGTTACTGACACCTGAGGGTTTCCTATAGCCATTTTATGTTTTGTTTTTTGGTAGTTCTGGGTGTCCTTTGGTTTTTCTCCTTTGTGTCTTGGTCAGTTGTTTTTGTTTGGTGGTTTTCCATACTTCATTCCCCTGTTAACTTTTTTATTTTTCTGAAGTGAGAAGCGGGGAGGCAGAGAGATAGACTTCTGCATGCACCCACCTGGGATCCACTTGACAAGCCCCAGTAGGGGGTGATGCTCTGCCCATCTGAGGTGTTGCTTTGTTGCAACTGGAGCCATTCTAGCACCTGAGATGGAAGCCATGAAGCCATCCTTAGCACCTGGACCAAGTTTGCTCCAGTGGAACCTTGGCTGTGGGAGGGGAAGAGAGAGATAGAGAGAAAGGAGAGGGGGAAGGGTGGAGAAGCAGATGGGCGCTTCTCCTGTGTGCCCTAACTGGAAATTGAACCTGGGACTTCCACATGCCGGGCCAATGCTCTACCACTGAGCCAACTGGCCAGGGCCCCTGTTAACTTTATTTTTAAGCTACATGTTTCAGTAGTGGTTTTTAATGGGTGGTTACCATTAAGTTATTAAGAGAAAAATTGTCATAGATATGAGAGTTCTTTGTCTTATGAGTGCTTATGCACTTCATCCTCCTTTGATACTGCAGATCTTTATCCTTTCCCTATTTGTGTTATTGTTGTCACAGATTATCCTTGTTCTTACTGTAACCTTGTTGAAACTTTTACTTGTAGTTTTGTTTTGTTCTTTGTATCTGGTAGAATAGTCCCCTTGAATATTTCCTACAGTGGTGGTTTTGTGGGTGATAAATTCCCTCAGCTTCTGTATATCTGGAAAAGATTTTATTTCTCCTTCATATTTGAAGGGTAACTTTGATGAATATAGTATTCTTGGCTGTAATTCCACTCTTTCAGTACTTTGAATGTTTGGGTCCACTCTCTTCTGGCTTGTAGAGTTTCTGCGAAGTCTGGTGATAACCTAATGGGCCTTCCTTTATGGGTTATAGTCTTGTTTTTCCTAGCTGCTTTGAGGATGCTTTGTCATTGATTTTTGACAATTTTATTACAATATGCCGTGGAGAATGTCTGTTTGGGTTGAGGCAACTCAGTGTTCTGTTTGCTTCTTGGGTTCAAGGATCTCTTTCCATAGGCTTAGAAAGTTCTCATCAATCATTTATTGAATAGGCTCTCTATTCCCTTCTTCTCTTATTTTTCTGAAATACCAATTATTCTTATATTACTCTTTCTGATGGGTCAGACAATTCTTGTAGAGCTCTCTCATTTTTCAAAATTTTTGAGTCTCTTTTTTCTGCCCTCTGTATCATCTCTAGTTGCCCGTATTCAATGTCAAATGATTCTCGCATCTATCGGGCCTGTTCTGTTAGCTAAACTTTCTATCTCGTTTTTCAATTCATAAATTGAGTTCTTCATCTCTATTTGGTTCTTTTTAAAAGTTTCAGTCTCCTTGGTGAAGTACTCATTTTGCTCATTAATTTGTTTTCTGAGTGTATTAAATTGCCTATTAGTGTTTTTTTTTTTTGCAGCTCATTGAGTATTTTCAGAACTTTAATTTTGAATTTTCTATCATTTAACTTCAGGGTTTCTGTCTGATTGAGTTTGCTTTCTGTAGAGTTTTCATTTTCTTTCTGAACTACTTCTCTTTTTTGTGTAGCCATGGTATTCCTTTTCTTCTTCCTTGATGGCATTTGAGAGTATTATTAAGAAATCAAGCAAAAAACAACTATAAAAGAATAAAAATACAATAAAAATAAAAAATATAGAAAAATAATAAAAATTAAAAGAGGAAAAGCACAAAAACAATAATCAAAAACAAAACGGTCACAAGAAATAAAAATAAAAATTAGAGACATAAAATTCAAAAGTAAAAAAAAGAAAAATAAAATTTTAATTCTGGGAGGTTTTCTGTTTTATTTCAGTTAGTGGTGTTGCATTATAAGCGTTAACTCTGTCAAATTCCTCAGCTGACCTCCACTGAGATGTTGCTGTCACATTGGTAGGTGGGACAAGTGAGGGCTTTACAGCTTTACAGCTTTAGCAATGGTGATCTCAGGCCTCTGGGTGCTCCTCCCCACATCTCAACAGAGCAGGGACCAGACACAGAGCACATCTGTCCCTCAGGGCAGAGAGTGGCTCTGGAGAGCTAGCTGTGGGGTCTGTCTCTGTGACTCTCTGTACCCACGAGGTGAGGGAGGTTATTCTGGGAGGCTGCGCTTTGGTTTTCTCTGTTTCTGCCCTAGTGTAGATGGCCAGCAGACTGCAGGAGTGCTGGCTGCAATCCCTTGTTCTGGTGCTACTTCGGTTTAGTATTTCCTCTGTTGCCCCTCCCAGAAGGAGACTACTCCCCCTTCTAGAGGTGACCTCGAGTGCTTTTTTGCCCCCTTCTCAACCCTTCTCATCTTTAGTAGATTCCACATGCAGATCTTTTTAGGCAAACCTGCAAGCCCAGCTGGGGTTCCTTTGCTGCATTATAGCTGTTCAATTTGTTGAAATTTCAAGAGGGAGAGCTCAAGGGTAACTCTTTTGCCACCATTACTTGGACATCCCTCACTAAATATATAAGATACACTTTAGTTCTGAGAAGATAAATTAGAGAGCATTAGAAATAATTAATAACCAAAATTTGTTTACCCTTATTTCACATATCATGGGATACACAAAACCTTATTTATATGACAACAAAGATCCTTCCTGTGTTGTTAACAGTGATCTGGGATTGGTGAGAGTCACCATATTCCAGCCATTTCTAATGTCCTTCAGTGTGCCTTTTCTGTCCCATGCCTCTATTCTTTTCTACTTCCATATATCTGGGCACACTGGTGTCAAGCATGCCTGCTGGCTCTTTCCCCATTGGCTTGAAGGACATTATAATTTTTTCCATTGCCTTCCTTTCCTTTTAAAAATAGAATTTCCCAGAGGTTTTCATTGAATTGTGATAATCATTAGAGCAGCTGGAGGGTGGTGGGAGGGAAGTGGGATTTTACCTTAGAATTAAAAATCCAGAAACCATGGTGTATGTTTATCCAGACTGCAGCCATAACCACGTAGCTATAGGGCAGTGCAGAGACATCAGCTCATGGAGGGGTGCTGTGAACGTCAGTGCTGCTTTCAGTGTGTTGGGTTTACAGTTTTTTAGACAAATGGGGATTCTCTTTGTAGTTACACAAGATAGTAAGGGTGGTGGGAAGGAGTGGACAGAGCTCTGGTTGGTGTTCCCATTCACCCCAGTTGTTACTCTTTCCTTGGGAGTAGACTTTCAGCCCTGTTTTTTGTAAAGAAACAAAAATGATAAGTGGGACCAGGTTGGAAATTTCTTGGGGAGGAAGACATACTGTCTACATGGTGTTCTTTTGGGGAATGGTAGAAGACCACATCAGAGTGCTGAGGGCCCCATAGGACAGTGAGACCCCTGCTCTCACTGGGGGTGGGAACGGAGTGAATGAATGTTCTGTCCATGTGCCACGGCCTGGGCACAGTGGAGCCCGCCCTGCACTTTGGACCCAGGAGGCATCATGATTGCAGTTTCTTTTGTAAAGAGCTACTTGGCACGTCGCTCAGCATCTCTTTGTATGTGAGGGTCAGTGCGGTGGGCCTTGATTTCTCTGGGGTAGGGAGGCACTTAATCCTGTTGTCCCTAAGGCTGACACCATGTGCTGGGTGGCCAGTGCCCTGGTTCAGGACCTCTGATGGTTCTTGGCTTTATGATTGCAGAACCAGTGCTGTGGAGCATACGGCCCTGAAGACTGGGACCTCAATGTCTACTTCAACTGCAGTGGTGCCAGCTACAGCCGTGAGAAGTGTGGGGTGCCCTTCTCCTGCTGCGTGCCGGACCCTGCGGTGAGTTGACCTGTGCCTGTCAGGGAGCAGACGTCTGTCCCGGAGCGAGCTGCCCTGATTCTGGGTGATCTCGGCTGCTCTTTATAGATGGGAGAAGAGCCTGCTCACTCTCCGTGCACTGCCCCGGGACTCTGCAGCTCTGACATCCTCCATGGATAGGTTCCAGGAACATTTTGTGCATGGGCCACCTGGGCTCTAGTGTCCTGGGTGAAGCAGGAGAAAACCGGCCTTATTTCTCCCTGGGGGGCGCTTACTTGGATGCCTAGACACGATGTTATGAGTGTATCCAGCCTTGGTCTGCTTTCTTCACTCTCCTTTCTCTAGAGAAAATGTTCAATTCTTAGGGCTTGCAGGGGCAGTGGGTGTACGTACCACCTGGGGGTGGCAGAGAATTATGCTCTGTTCTTTCTTCACCTGTCTTCATTCCCAAAGGAGCCCTGAATGTTTGCCTACTGAGCCTGAGTGGAACTGAGCCCTGTACAGAATGTGGTAGTTACCACAGGGGCCTGATGCCGGGCCACAGGGCTCTGGGCAGCCGGATAATTGACTCGCTGTGTGGGCGAGCTTCCCAGCTCAGGGAGGCTTGGGGTTGCTGGGGTTGCATGATGGTGTCCAAGGTCCCTGCTGTCACCATGAAATACTGAGCAGGTGTAGCCTCTCCCTGGACAGGGACCAGCATACTGTGACCCATGGGCAGATCTGGCCTGCTGCCTGTCTTTGACTTTGAGCCAAGAATGGTTTTAGCCATTTATACGTGATTGAAAATTAAAAACAAAGGATACTATTTTATGACTTGTGAATATTATATGAAATTTAGTTTTCATTGTCCATAATCCAAGTTTTAACAAAATATAGCTGTGCCTATTCCATTTTTATGTTGGCACTGGCCTCTCCGATGCCCCCGTGACAGACAGCCACCTGGTTTTCACATAGACACATCAGGAATACTTACTGTCTAGCCTTTCACACAGGGAGTTTGCCCACCCATCCTACCATGAAAGGTTAGTCGGCAGCATGATTGTAGGACATGAGCTATAACAGAATTTGTGCAGATGTTTTCTGGTGTTTGGTTGTTTCTTTTAGAGCCTTTTACTACTAGCTTCTCAGGGGAAAAAAATGACTAATTTTTCCTGATTTTTTTACAGCAAAAAGTGGTGAACACACAGTGTGGATATGATGTCAGGACTCAGGTGAGAGCCCTAATCCATAACTCTGAGTTCTGTTTTATTCCCTGTTGCCCAGCTTCCCAATTTAGCACATCTTCAAATTGGAATGGGAGAACCAGGGTAGATGATGCTTAGAGGTGCCGTCTGAGCTAGGAGTGAGGTGACCAGCATTGCGCCGTTTGCTACTGCCAGCCAGACTAGGGGGAATAGTGATGGGTGTGATTTCAAGCCCTGTGAGCCCCGGTCACAGAACCTTGTAGTTGCTGCATTAGTGGAAAGAGATCAGACAAAAGTTGTGGGGAATGAAGACTCCATTTCCTTCCTCCCTCCCCTCTATCCCTCCCCTCCCTGGGTCCCTCTCTTCTTTTTCTTCTTCTTCTTCTTCTTTTTTTAATTGAGAAGCGGAGATGCAGAGACGAACTCCTGCATGCACCCTGACTGGGATCCACCCGGCAAGCCCCTAGCAGGCAATACTCTGCCTTGCTGGGCAGCAGAACTGTTGCTTGGCATCCAAGCTATTTTCATGCCTGAGGCCAAGGCCATGGATCCATCCTCAGTGTGTGGGGCCAACTTTGCTTGAACCACTCAAGTCATGGCTGCAGGAGGAGAAGAGAGAGAGAGAGAGAGAGAGAGAGAGAGAGAGATATGGAGGGGGGAAGGAGTGAAGAAGCAGATGGGCTCTTCTCCTATGTGCCCTGACTAGGAATCAAACCTAGGACTTCCACATGCCTGGATGACGCTCTACCGCTGAGCCAACTGGCCAGGGTCACAAAGATTCTATTTTTAACAGATTACTTGGAACCCCAGAAGGTATCTTTTATTTTAAGGGTTTAGGATGAAGCTGTAAGAGCTTATGGTGTAGTCCAGCTGCCACCTGGAGGCAGTGGTGACAGCTAAGAGGAAGCAAGCTCTCGGGAAGAGTGGCTCCATCCTCTGGGGCTTTCTTCAGGCTGCAGGGAATGTGCACTTGGATGTGAAGGAAGTGGGTCCCCAACCCAGTCCTGGCTCTGGCAGCCTTTGCTGAATGACTTATGAATAACTGCTTTGAAGATGAGGGATCTATAGACACTCCTATTGGCCATGGACAGCCTAAAGTCCTTCTGTACTGACCTCCCTGTGACAAGGATGGGCCTTTATCAACAGTAACTTTTCCAGTGATGGTTTTTCTTTTAATATGTATTTTATTAATATCGTAGAGAGGGAGAGAGAGGAACGTCAGTCTGTTCCTGTATGTGTTCTTACTGGGGATTGAACCAGCAACCTCTGCGCTTCGGGATGATGCTCTAAAATCAAAACAACTGAGCTATATGGCCAGGGCTCCAATTATGAATTGAATTGCCACTCTTATTAGGTGCTAGGGCTCCCATAGTGAAGTACCACAGATTATGTGCCTTAAGCAACAGAAATGTATTTTCTCAGCATCTTGCAGGTTAGAAGTCCAGGATCAAAGTGTCTGCAGGGTTTGTTTCTTCTGAGGCTTTTCTCCTTATCCTCACATGGTCTTCCCTCTGTGTCTTGGTGTCCTAAACTCAGGGCACTGGTCATATTGGATAGGACCCACCCCAGTGACTTCATTTTAACCTATTTGCCTCTTTAAGCACCCTTTCTTCAAATACAGTCACATTCTGAGTTATTGGAAGTTAGGACTTTACCATATGAGTTTTAGGGGGACTGTTTTGACCCTGACACCACTAAAATAAGGGAAGGTCCCACCAGTGATGCCACAGCCGGGGCTGCTGGGTGAGGGGCAGGGCTGCTTGCTGGCATAGGGTGGGTGAGGGTGTGCATGCTCCCAGGAGATCCCCTTGTGCTTATGAGCCTCCTAGGAATTGGGACCAGCATATTCAGAATCAGGGGAAACCCTGGTTTTATTATGGAATCCAGGACTTGTGACTGGCCCTGCTGGGTTTGGCTTCCAGAGCCAAACTTACTTGGACTGAGGGACATACTCTGAGAAGCCACAGTCCCTCCCTCCTCCAGCCAGCTCCTCTGACTTGGAAGACACTAAACTCCCTTCTCCCAGTTTCTCTCTTGAAAGACAGCTTCCTTCTCCTAGCATTTAAGCACCCTCCACCCGTCCCTTTCTCTGGGTATGGGCTGTGGAGGGGTGGCTGCACAAGGTGACTTATTTACCCCTATGGGGCCCTCGTGGAAATGTGTTCAAGGCCATAGTCTTGGTTAGGCAGGTTATTGATGCAAACCGCCTGGGGTAGGGGCAGGGGGCAGGGACCGAGATAAGTCAGAGTTCCTCCCGGCGGGTTCTCCCTATCCTTGGCAGTCACCTTCCTGCTCCCTGAAGGAGCCCTCTGCAGGATGGGGACATCCCACGGGTTGTTGGCTCAGGTGACTGTGGGTTTTCCTGCAGCTGAAGAGCAAGTGGGACGAGTTCATCTTCACAAAAGGCTGCATCCAGGCGCTGGAGGGCTGGCTCCCGCGGAACATTTACATCGTGGCTGGCATCTTCATCGCCATCTCACTGCTGCAGGTCTGTTCCCACTGCCCTGTGTGCTGCCTTTCCGCTGTGACCACACCTATGCATGTAACCCAGATTTCATGTGTGGAAATGGTGGTGGCCGAGGGGGCAGTGAGAGCTGGGTGAGTATCTGGCAAGGGTCCACCCGACGCTCTGTCAGGAGAGTCAGCAGCTGGGAGCGCTGGAGGGGAGCCAGCTCGTCCAGCGCACAGAACTCAGGACGGGTGGGCAGCGCGAGCAGGCTCTGGGGCGGCGGCGGCTGCTGTGTGGGAAACGCACACAGGAAAACATTGGGCTCTCATGCACCTTGAAGAGGGTGACTGGGCTGGACCAGCTGCCAGCCAGCCATCAACGCACCCCCGCCTTCACTCCCAAACGTGTCGAGGGGTCGCTAAGTGCGGCTGAGGCAGAGCAGCTGGGAAAGGAAAGGGGAGATGTGCTTGCACAGTGGGCAAGGGGATCAGATTTCAGAAGGACCAGTTTATCAATTACAAACCACAAGATTTAAAAGGGGTGAAAACACAGCAAAACTCCTATGGTGACCAAGTTCACATGAGTCTGTTCTTGGTAGAAAAACGTTAGTCTTTCCGCAGCAGCATCCAGGTGCCAAGGTCGGGATGTAGCCTCAGCGACCAGCTCAGTCAGAATCAGGGGCAACCATGGTTTTATTAGAGGATCCAGGTTCATGGGAAGCATTCAGCATTATTATTTTGGGAATCAGAACCAGTCAGTATGCCCGTTGTTTTTGTTTAACCTGGGACACAAAGGTTAAACAGGGCATGTCCCTGCCCGTCAAGTGTGACATGCCATTTATAGTGGAGCTGAGAAGGGTCCGCCTGCTTTTTTCCCCTTCAGGGCTCTAGGGGTTCAGTCTCACTGTTGGGCTGGTTTGTTTTGCCACATGCCCATCGGTTCCTCTCCTCACATCTTCAGTCTGGGGTGCTGTGCCAGGTACCCCACATCACCTGTTCTCCCTGTGTTCCAACCCTGACACTGCTGCCTCTGCTGCCCTGGCTTGCAGATATTTGGCATATTCCTGGCAAAGACCCTGATCTCAGACATCGAGGCGGTGAAGGCCGGCCATCACTTCTGAGGAGCGGATCTGAGCGAGCAGAGCTGAGCCACACTGCAGGGGCATGCCCTTCACTGTTGTCACCTTTATGTCCAGAGGGAGACAAGCGGACGCCCCCTGCCAGAGCCAGCGCCCATCTTCAGCATCAGTGTGACGTGACCTCTGATCCTGCTTGCTGGTGCGGAAGACTGAGAGGCCCTGTCTTAACTAAAGGAACTTGGGACTAAGACCTCTCTGCTGGGGTCCACCCAGAGATGGAGCATGCTTTTGAGTGGGTTGGTGACTGAGGGACAGGCAGATCAGAGGGTTTGACTTCATCCTCCTGGAGCCCAAGTGTGTCTGCAGGGAACCCTGGCCTCCTCACCACTCGTGACTTGGTGCTGGGCTGGAGGGCAGCCTTGTCCTTTGTAGTGGGACATGGGTCGGGGGCCAGCGGGCATGGACAAAGCTTCTCCTGTAGCATAGGGGTGCTGCCTGTCATTGGGGGGTGGAAGGGACAAGTGGACCCTGGAGGCTGGTGGTGGGGTCTGTGGTATCTGCATGAGCCCCATGTTTGCAGAATCCTCAGCCGTGTCCATGTGAAGTAAGCCTGAGCCAGTGTGTGGACTGAGGCACGGGGTGCCTGGTCTGCTGCCCCTTTAACCAAGAACCACCTCCAGTCTCAACAGCATTACGCCCGGAAGGCACGAGGGTGACCGTGGGCATGGTTCCTCTCTGAGAGTGGGCTCTCTTTTCTTCATGTGTACATAGTTTATTTATAGGGGTAAGGACGTCCTCACACATCCCTTCATTTCCTCTGGCATCTCCTCCAAGCAGCCGTACACTGTGTCTGGGACGGATGCCGTCCCTTTCAGTTCCCTTGCGTGTCTCCAGAACCAGCCCATCAGCTTCTCCTTTCTGTCCCTAACAACCCAGGTGCACACGTGTGTTCCCTCTCCCTCTGCACCCCCAGTGCACACACCCATCCCTCCGCAGCCTGGCCTCACTGTCTTTTGGTCTTGGTGCTACTGAAACTGTCACCCAGAACTTGAATACTGACTCTTCACTCACTGCGAGGCCAAGGACCCCCAGCCAGATGGCTAGCCTGGAACCTTTGGCCAGGGCTCCTCTTGAGGCTACATGCTAACAACCGGCTGGCCAGCCTGGCACTGCCTTTTCCTGGAGAGAGAGCTCTGTGACCAGTCCCCTGTGCCGCGGCTCAGACCCCTGCCTACAGTGGCGGAAAAGCTTGGGGCATTTTGTTGTCATCTTTTGAGGTGACTCCCTCCTCCCCAACTGGGATGTCTGTGGTCACTGTGTCCATCCCACCTGTCAGGGCTATTCTGGGCTTGTTCTTAGAAATAAAGTCTGTGTTGTGAACTGAGCCCCCCCAGGGACGGCCAGGCAGGCATCTGTGCATCTTGGGCTGGGCTACTTTCTAATGCTTCTCTGGATCTTGTACTAGTTCTGTCCTCTTCGTTCAGGGATTGAGCACTACCTTCACTGACTTGCCGACGTGGACATGCTAGTGTGGTGTATACTGCCGGGTGTTTGTTTGTTGATGATATTGTTGTAATTTTTTCTTTCTTTTTTTTTTTTTACAATTTTTTCCCCCTGTAGACTAGGGGAAGAAGAATGCTTGTGTTTTTAGGAAGTGTGATGCTTTTCTTTGCCAAACTCTTTTATGGAATATATCTTTATAATAATGCTGTTGTTTTGGTGGTTTTTGTTTTGGGTCCCATCAAGATGGCATTAAGCATCTCAATGGTAAACTTGCTTCCAAGGGAACCAGGACAGGGTGTGGCAAGGCATGACAGGAGGGCAGATGGTAAGGGCTGTCCATTGTTGACACAATTGGAAATAAATTTTATCAAGTGATTTGTTTAGATTCTGTGAGCCACTTTCAGTTATCCTTTGTGTGGCAGTTACAACTGGTGCAAGGGGACTGGTGGCTTGGCCCTGCCGGGCCAGAAGCACAAGGTAGAACAGCTTTGATGTGATGGCCGAGCAGAAATGTTATTTCAGGTTATCCCTGTCCAACCCCAGGCTGTACGATCCAGGCAAAATAGCTGGGGACACTGTGTTGGAACCTGGTCGTGCTGCACGAACCTCAGACCTGTGGGCCTATCTGTAGCAGGAGTTAGTGGCATGCCCACCACCCCAGGTACCCCTGACTCAGCCTGCCCTGGGACAGGTTGATGGCGCTAGACCCACCCTGCCGGTGTGTGGGCACCAGCAGCTCCAGGACATCTCCTGCTGTCCCATTTATCCCCATAGACCTGGTGGGGAGATCCCTTGTAGGTCTTTTTGTAGGTCACAGCTCTGTTCACGGGCAAGTTTAGAGTAGGGTTTGTTTTCCAATTAGTTTATGCAACTTTTTGGCCATTTTTTATCATCTCATCTGACCCTGAATAGTTGGGTGAGAATAGAAAAGTAAGTCTAGGATTGGGAGGGGGGTCTTCAACAAACACAGGCTCTGTGCTGACTGCCCTCTGGTCATTCCCCACCTACCTCCTCTCCCTCTGACCCCATCACACAAACCCCCAGCCCTACCCTCAGGCCTGCCCCCTTTCCTTCCCGGGCAGTTTCCTGTCTGGGCTCTGTGTGCCCTTCCCCACCACAACCTGCCACTTTCCTCCCTTGACTGATGCTGTTCACCTGTCACCAAACTCGCCACCCTCCTTGGCCTCTGCCATGCCTGATCCTGGGCCACTCCTCCTCAGAGTCTTCCACTTCTGTGACTCAGGCTCGCCAGGTCCCTGCCCTCTCCTACGTGTCCTCATCATGCCTCCAGCCACACTGCTGTTGCCGGGGTCACCTGTGTTCAGGAGCTTCTGCTGCCTATAGACCTGGGAGCCAGCAGGAAAAATGTCCACACTGTGCATGAGGAGTCTGCGTAAGTGTCCACACATCATGCATAACAATAAAAAGGAATGGATAAAGAACCTTCCTGGAACACGGAAAGAGCTCAGAACACCTAATGGTAAATAAACTCAGTCACCAGGACAGCTCTGAGGAGGCCTTTTTGTGCCCCAAACCTGAAATTTGGAGAAAGGTAAGTTAGTGCCAAGGTTTTGGAAACTATGCCCCAGATCCTGGAGGTTTGGTGCCACCAGCCCTGAATTTTGAGGCTCTGATTGGCTCCTGCTGAGCAAAACCAGGGCAAGTGCCAGTCGGAGAAGTAGTTCCCTGGGGATCGTCCTGTTAACTGGGCTCTGGCAGGCAACAGGCATTTAAAGAAAGCCAGAGAGAGCCTCACCTGCGGTGGCGCAGTGGATAAAGCGTCGACCTGGGAACACTGAGGTCGCCAGTTCAAAACCCTGCACTGGTCTGGTCAAGGCACATATGGGAGTTGATGCTTCCAGCTCCTCCCCCCTTTCTCTTTCTCTCTCTCTCTCTCTCTCTCTCTCACTCTGTGTCTCCTCTCTAAAATGAATAAAAGAAAAGAAAAGAAAAAATAATTAAAAAAAAAAAAAGAAAGCCAGAGAGTGCTGATCCCTACCTCTATAAATAGATTGGTGTGCTGGGTTTTGTTTCAGGGGCCTTTGGAGCAGAGCATGGGGTGGCCCCCAAAGATCTCAGCCCCACCCTGCAGGGGGTCCTGGCTCTGGGCAGCAGGCTCACTGCTCTGCCAAACCAGAGGACTCTCTGTGTGACATGATGAGAACTGGGATGCAGCCTTTCTCCAGGGAACACTTATATGCAGGGCTGCCCCTGGGACAGTAATGGCCATGCATATGAGTGTAGGCCACTGCGGCCCTAGGGACCCCTGGGGGAGTGCTCCGCAGAAGAGGCTGGCTCAGAGGCCAGAAGAGGAAGAGGGCCTCAGTCTCAGCAGCCAGGGCCACCTGATCTCTTGGCCAGCAGCTTCAGCATGGGCTGCAGAGTTATGGAGAAAGGGAGGGAGGGTCTTCTGCAGTAGTCCAAGCATCCAGGGTCTGTCCTGGGGATAGCCTGTCACCCAGTGCCCTCAGCTGTACCAGGTGAGTGGGATGGCTGTGTGACCTTCATAGGTAAACCTTTTCTGCTCTACGGTCATACTCGGGGTCTGTCCACAGGTCACAGAGTTTTCAGGTCCTCTCCCTCTAAGTTGTGCTAACCTGTCCCCCATGATGGAGCTTGTGTCTGTCACCCAAGAGGGTGCCACCTGCCCTTCCAGAGTACACTGGCCTCTTGTAACACTGTCCTCATGCGTTTGGGTGTGCTCTCCAAAAATCCAGAGACCTGTACACGTTTACGGCCTTTCAGCTTCTTCTAAAGTTGGCAGGACCTGGCTTTTCCTCCTCAAACACAGCAGTAGAGGTGTGTTTGTTCTGAAAGTACTTTGGGGCTCTCCAGGGTGGCTCACAAAATATAAAAATCAAAGAAAACCCTGCAATGGGTGCTGTTCATTTGGGACTGTGGCACAACTTTGGGAGGAAGAAAAAGGTGAAGGTACTTGTGAGTGGGTATGATACCTGTAAATGGTGATGCTTCGAGTGAATTTAGCGGCTTTGCAGGAGGAGGAAGGATGCATTCCGGATGGGTCTGCAACAGTTACTTCTTCACTCTGCGCTCCTCCTCTGCTTTGCATCTTATCTTTCTCAGCAGGGACTCCTAAAGCATGGTTTAATAAGCACCAAAAGCCTGACTAGGTGGTGGCGCAGTGGATAGAGTGTCGGACTGGAATGCAGAGGATCCAGGTTCGAGACCCTGAGGTTGCCAGCTTGAGCGCGGGTTCATCTGGTTTGAGCAAAGCTCACCAGCTTGGACCCAAGGTCACTGGCTCCAGCAAGGGGTTGCTTGGTCTGCTATAGCCCCACGGTCAAGGCACATGTGAGAAAGCAATCAATGAACAACTAAGGTGCCGAAACAAAAAACTGAGGATTGATGCTTCTCATCTCTCCTGTCCATCTGTCCCTCTCTCTGACTCTGTAAATAAAAAATTTTTTTAAAAAGCACTGAAATACACTGAGGTCACCAGTTCAAAACCCTGCACTGGTCTGGTCAAGGCACATATGGGAGTTGATGCTTCCAGCTCCTCCCCCCTTTCTCTCTTTCTCTCTCTCTCTCACTCTGTGTCTCCTCTCTAAAAAAAAAAAAAAGAAAAAGAAAAAGCACTGAAATAAATTACCACCTTGGACTGTGATTTTATCACCTCAAATGACTTCTAAGTAAAAGTAGTTTAAGCATAGGAGAGTTAAGTGTGTCTTCTGTTCCCAGAGGCAGTCACGATGAAGTACCCATCCAGAAAATGTCCGTGCACGTTCACATGTCTTTCCCACAGATGAGAATCAGATCTGACATAGCAGCCTACAATTCACTTTATTTCGTGAGGGTCAGAACTGTTTCTCCATTGATGCAGAGCTGTCCGCGGTGCATTTGCACGGTCATGCTGTCCCTTGCGGGACTGCCCCACGTGAATGGACCTTGTTCTGTGCGTGAGAGTATGTTTACAGACCCAGGTAACAGGAACCCCGTGCAAACTGGTCTGAACAATGAGGGGAGGTTTTTGGCTCCTGAAACTGGAAAGTCCAGAGGTGGGGTGAGTTTCAGGGTTGGTTTGATCTGAGTGGCTCAGTGACGCCAGCAGGATCTGGTTTCCTTCCTTGTCTCTGCTCTGCCTTCCACGGTGTCCCCCTCACTCAGGCCAGGGAAGAGAGACCCTACATGGACGACCCCGGACCTCGCTGAAGGGGGTGGGGTGGTGGAGAAGCTTTGGAGGGAAGGACCTCCTCAATCCCCTGTGTTGGGCCGTCTTGCGGAAACCATGTACCAGGGAAACAGCTCCCGTGCAAGGAGGATACTGGGGAGAATGCCAAAAACACGTCAGGCTTCTGTTAATGGGTGTTCAGTTGCTGCGGTGTTTTGCTCTTACAAGTGCTTATAAAAACCCAATGGTATTTTATTATTGGAATCACTTCCTAGAAGTGTTTGTAAGGAAAATATGTTTTTAAGAGTTCCCCAGGAAGGTGGACTGATAAGTAATACTCAGGGTTGGGCTGTCGCTGGTATGTGACAAGGGTGCCCTGAGCATCCCATCAATGGGTTAGTTCTGGGCCTAAGGGGTGGTGGGGAAGGGGTGAGGTCCCTCCAGGGACTGCCCCCCTCCCTGTAGCCCATGGCTGAGCCAGATGGGCAGGGGAACCCAAGCTCTCTGCCTTTGCCTTGGGACATGGCTGGTTCTGTGGGAACAGAAACTGGGTGGCATTCTCGTGTAGGTAGGATACAGACTCAAGATTGCATGCTGCCCCCAAGTTGCACATGGAGGGAGCCTGGGCAGACACAAGGAGCCCGGCACTTGTCAGACTGGTTGTAGCTGGGATGTGGCAGTTGTGACGTCAAAAGGAGCCTCATCTCACTGAAGACCCCAGTGCCCTGTGATGGGGCTTTAGGGTCCAGACACCGCTCTGCCTGCCCCTGATGGCTGGGTGCTCCTCCTGGATTTGGGCGGCACCCAGGCCGATGGGCTCTACTTGCCAGCCTGGCCGCTTCCCCAGAGAACCGGCTACATGGCACATGGCAGGGCGGCCCCAGGAAAGTGGGTAAGGGGTCAAGGAAGTCTCTGCTCTGTGGGATTGCCTCCTTAGGGGAGACAGGGATGGGACTGTTGTGGGACAGACCATTTCCTCTGGTGCCAGGCAGATTCCTTTGTGTGGAGACCTGTGCCCAGCTGGGAAGAGTACTGAGCATGAGTTTGACCTTGGGCTCAAAATGAAACACCCTGAACGCCTTAAGTGCCTCAGTTTCTTCCTTCCTAAAGTGGAGGTAATTATCTTTAGTTCACAAGGGCTCCAGGAGTGTGTAGATGAGTGTCAGTGAGAGTCTTGGTAAATTTGAATGGTGGTATTGAATTCTCAGTCACCTTACTAGCCCTGTGGCCTTTGACAAGTTATTTAAACTCTTAGAGCCTTTTTTTATAAAATGAGGATAATAACACACTTATGTGGGGTGGTTTCGAGGGTTCAGTGAGGTGAGGCAGGTAAGCGTTTAACATAGGACCGGGTTACTTGGTACAAATCCCCAACAACGCTGCTGATAAAATCACTGAAGAGGTTTTATCAGTAGCTACCACTTCCCCCTGGGTTGAGCCAGCTGGGTTATACGGGGCACAGTGCAAACTCCCAGCCAGGCTGAAATAACCCACTGCCCTGTCCTTTTAGGAACAAGGTTTTGAGGTCTGTGGGAAACCTCCCCAGGCATGTGGATTTTAAGATTTGTTTTTCCTGTCATAATGGTGAGAGGTGTGAGAAGGGGCTGCTTCTTGCTTGGAGCGTGGATCCTGCAGGGAACAACACAACCTGAGGAGTTGCCCCTGGACCCCCCGAGGAAGCAGGGTGGCCCTTACCTGCCAAGGAGCCCAGGGCGGTCTGCAGAGGCCAGCCCCAGGGATCCAGCAGAGGGGCCACTGCCTGCCTTGGTGGGGTCTGGGTGGGCTGGTCTGCAAGAAAGGAGCTTAGTACTTAGTAAGAGTGGCTTGGAATGGGAAAGAGAAGAGAGTCTGGAAGCAGGCATTGCACATGCTCTGGACATGGCAGGACATCATGTTTGGATGGAGTGGCGGATGGTGTGTGTTTGTAAGAGAGAGAGATAAGCACCCCACTCTGCTTGCCCATGCTGCCACCTTCCGGGAAAAAATCTTATGTCTGAGAACGCGCTGGAAGGGAAGCCAGCCAGGAAGTGCGGCTACATCAGGTTCAGCTCTAAAGCAGTGTGGGCCCAGCAACCTCACTTTGGTGGCCTTGGCGGGGCCCAGGTTGCTGGCCCTGTTGTAGATTCCTGGGCACAGCAGTATTTCATCTGCAATGGTGGTGGGGTGGGAGCATTGTGCTTTCTTTTAGTTCCGTATCTTTTTCTTTTCTGTTTTTTAAAATCCACACAGCTCTGGTCCAATATGAGAAGTGGAATGGCCTCTGGGAGGGACTGAGCCCCTCGTCCCTGGAGGTATACAGACCCCTCCTGTTGGGGTTTTGTGGATGGGGCAGGCAGTGGGTTTTGTTCTGCATGGACCGTGGCAAGTCTTTCCTTCTCTGAGAGGAAGCAGTTCTTTCTATGCCCTCTGTTAGAGATGATGCCCCTTATCTCCAAAAAAGCATCATTTATATAAATATTATATATACATATGTCAAATATTTTAAGTAATTAAATGAGAGCTGGTAAGACTCACAGTTTAAAGGAGAAATCACAATGAACCTATGTTGAGTCAAGGAATGTTTGACTGCCTTTTTTATTTTCCTGGGGGAGAGGGGTCAATTAAGTAAGCCGCATTGGGATGTACTACATACATGTCCATAGACAAGAAGTATTTTGCATGAACTCTACAGCTTAGAGTAGAAGAGCTCACAGGCAATGAATTCAGAATCAGGACCAGATAAGTGGAAGGGTGTGCTTTAAACAATGTATCGTTTTCAACCAGACACACCCAGAATCTTCCTTCCTTTTCCAAATTTTCTTCCACTTCTGTCCATCTGGCAGAGGTCACTTTTTAAATTTATTTATTTATTTATTCATTTTAGAGAGGGGGGGGAGGAGGAGCAGGAAGCATCAACTCCTATATATGCCTTGACCAGACAAGTGCAGGGTTTTGAACCGGCGACCTCAGCATTCCAGGTCAACGCTTTATCCACTGCGCCACCACAAGTCAGGCTGAGGTCACTTTTTAAACTAGTGAGCTTGGAGGCTAATCTAGAGGAGCCACTTTCTCACTAAAAAATGGAGCCAGGGGGTAGGGTCTGCCAGGTGCCCTAGGTGAGGGGCAGCCACTGTGGGAGGCATCCCCAGAGCACCGGGCTGCCTCTCAGTAATGAATGGATGAATGACTCAGGCTGTCTGCTGCCCAGAGAGCCCAGTGTCAGCAAAGCTGCTTTACACTGTTTCCCTGTCCACTTCTAGAGACACCTCAGTCACTGGGTCCCAAATTGAATTTGTCTTCTCTTCCCCAACCCCAAATGTTACCCATTCCCCATCCTGTTCCTTCCATCTTCCCAACCTCAGCCAAAGGCACCACCAAGCATCCACCCTGTGGCACCACCACGCATCACCCTGGCTGATGACCTTTGGTTGCCTCTGAGGGGGTCATAGGGACGAGCCCAGGGCTCTTCGGTGTGCGAGAACCTGGTCCAGGAGCCGGGCTTGCTTGGGTTCTCAGCTGCTGCCATGCAAGGGCACATCAGCATGTTTCTAGTGGTCAGGATGCTGGGGGCTTGCTGGGGCTGGGTCCATGTTTAGCTGGGATCACAGCTGAGAGGAACAGTTGCAAACTTCTGTAGTTGGTACTAGGGAACTTGGAGGGTTTGGTGAGTGGCTGCCCTGCCTGCCAGGGATGAGCCTGTTTGCCATCTGGGGCCCGGAGTTGCTTCCTGCCCTTAGAGTTAAGAATTAGTCCTGGGCTGAGTGGGTCAATCTGTTAGACTGTGGAGTGGCCTCATTCCGAGGGCATTTAGATGGAGTAGAATGGTTTTTAATTATCAGGGCTGGGGCTTCAGGGGAGGTTTATGGGGCAGAGGGTATGGGCGAGGGGAGGCCACCTGACCGTGTCAGGCAGCTGGTGGAGAGGCGGCGGCCTGCTTGGTGCTGCCTCTGCCCCAAGGACCCAGGGCTTCCTACTCCACTAGCTGTGTGCAGGCACAAGGGTCTCAGCATCCCAGGAGCAGGGGACTCCCCTTTAGAAAGTGTCTCTCTTCACTGTGTCACTGTCTACCATGAGGCTGAGAAAGAGGGGCTGGGCAGTGAGAAAGTAGACTGGCTGCATTCAGAGGGACCTGGGCCTGGGAGGACTGCCAGGAAGGGGCCTTAGAGATGGTCTGACCCATGTGCCTCACCTTAGTGTTTCATTCTGGGAGAATGGGCATCCTTGGCAAGATGAAGAGAGAGAGCCTAGCCCCTCTGAGCATCCTTGGCAAGATGAAGAGAGAGAGTCTAGCCCCTGGCCTCGTCAGGACATGGGGGTTGTGGTGCCTTAACTCACACAAGATTAAGCAAAAGAGGGTTAACCAGCTCCGATGGTGGGAAGGGACAGTGGTCGTCCACAGAGGAGCCAGGCCTTACGGACTAGAGTGGACTTGACTCTGCCAGGGTGTTTCCATCGGCACCTGCATCTTTGTGCACGTTGGCCCGTGCTCTCCTATCCTACACAGACGGGTGCCAGCAGCCATGAGTTAGCACCTGTTTAGAAAATTAGCTGACTTCTCCCAGTGATTCCCTATCAATGCCAGGTCTAAGCCTGTCTGGGACTCAGGCCTTCCCCCTTTAAACCAGGGGAGTCTGGGAAGCTTGCTGGGCAGACAGAATTAGCTACCACAGCCCACCACCCCCATCTAATATTTTGATTAACCAAATTAGTGAGGAGTCAGGTTTCTGATTAAGGAGAAGGGAAAAAGAACTCACATTGTCACCTACGGTGCTTCTGCCCAACTTTCATATAACTTGGCACACTCACTCAATGCTGACAGAAGCCCCTGAGCTATGACGTACACAGATACAGAAGAGGTGAACGAGTTGTGGAGACTGCCCAAGTAGTCAGGCCCCACTGACTGCAGCCCTGGACTCTGAAGTGAAAACCAGAAATGCATGTGTCTGTGCTCTTGTCTCTTCATTTACAAATGTTTAGAGACCCTTGCTCTCTAGAGGTACTCCGATCCCACCAATTCTATGGGGGCAAAAAGTCTAAGCCCTCCCCATGAATTCTGCTCATTGCAGGAACTCATGCTTCTTGCAGCTCATGTGCCTTCAACTTCTGTGCCCGTTAGTGGTCTCTGTTTTGTCCCTCCTGTGTTCTGGCAGAACTGGATAAACTTCACTCCCCCCCCCCCCGCTCCTACATCCCCAAATAAGAAATCTACTCACAGCAAGTGTTTTGTGTATTATATCATTTCGATGAATATTTGGTGGGAATGTAAATTAGTACAGGCACTCTGAAAAAGAATAGGGCGATTCGTCAAAATATTAGAAATATAACTACATTATGACTCCGCAGCTTCACTTCTGGGTATTTATCCGAAGGATACAAAAACTCTAATTTTAAAAGATATCTGCACTTTGCCTGACCAGGTGGTGGCACAGTGGATAGAGCGTCGGACTGGGATGTGGAAGACCCAGGTTCGAGACCCCGAGCTCGCCAGCTTGAGCGCGGGCCCATCTGGCTTGAGCAAAAGCTCGCCAGCTTGGACCCAAGGTCACTGGCTCCAACAAGGGATTGCTCAGTCTGCTGAAGGCCCGCGGTCAAGGCACATGTGAGAAAGCAATCGAACAACTAAGGTGTTGCAACAGCAATGAAAAACTAATGATTGATGCTTCTCATCTCTTTCCATTCCTGTCTGTCCCTATCTATCCCTCTCTCTGACTCTCTCTCTGTCCCTGTAAAAAACACAAAAACCAAAAACAACAAAGAAAGATATCTGCACCTCAATGTTCAGTGCAGCATTATTTACAATAGCCAAGACATGGAAGAAACCCAAATGTCCACTGATTGGTGAATGGATAAAGATGTGGTGTATACATGCAGTGGAATATAACTCAGTCGTAATAAAGGTGGAATCCTTCCATTTGCAACAACATGGTAGGATCTTGAGGATTTATGCTAAGTGAGGTAAGTCAGAAAAAGACAAGTACTATATGATGTCACTTATATTGGAATATGAAACAAACAAAAACTCATAGAGGCAGACAACAGATTGGTGGTTACCAGAGGGGAAGAAGGGCAGAGGGACAGTGAAATGGGTAAAGGAGCTAATTGCATGCTGAAGGGTGGAAACTGGACTTTGTGGTGAGCACATGGTGTGGTATATACAGGTGCTGAGTTATAATGTCACATGCCTGAAACTTATGTTACAAACAAATCTTACCTCAATTAAAAAAAGAAGATTTGGGGCAGGTGGTCCTCAGATTTGGGTGGCAGCTCACCCCAGCTCGGCCTCCCAAACATGCATGTCCAAACCTAGTAAGGTTTCTAGATCACGGACCTTTCCTTTTAATAAAATCTGCTTAAGCCTGACTGGTGCTGGCATAGTAGATAGAGTGTTGACCATGACTGCTGAGGTTACCAGTTTGAAAGCCTGAGGTCACTGGCTTGAGCACGGGCTCATGGGCTTGAGTGTGGGCTTGCCGGCTTGAGTGTAAGGTTGCTGGCTTGAGTGTGGGATCATCAACATGATCCCAAGGTCAATGTTTTGAGCCCAAGGTCACTGGCTTGAGCAAAGGGGTCACCGGTCCAGCTGGAATCCCTGGTCAAGGCACGTATGAGAAGCAATCAATGAACAACTAAAATGAAGCAACTACAAATTGATGCTTCTCACTCTCCTTTCTGAAACTCTTTTAAATAAAAATAAAATAAAATAAAAATAATCTGCTTAATCTCCTTAGAGAGCAGTAGGGGTTAAAATATTCTTGATGCATAAAATGGGTCATACTACACATAATATTTTACAGGTTACCTTACCCCTTAGTAATAGTGTGAGCACCCTCTTATGCTAACAAATATTCTTTTCTAATGGCTGCGGAGCATTTTATCTTACAGATGTGCCATGATTTATTCACCTAAACCCTGTTTATTGAACCCATCAATTATTTTGAAATGTTCACTATTGTGACTAGGTTGTAGTAATTACTCTTACATATGCCACAGAACCCCCAGAGATCACAACCACTGAGGGATGTCCTAGTAGGATTGCAGGTAACAGGAGAGGGTCCTAGTCAGAGGATTCCTGCTCTGTTCATTGAATGACTATACATCCTTCCCCTTGTCCCCCAATATTAATTGCCACTTTGATCATATACTAAATAATTACATATCTACTTGGAACTGTGTCTAGGTTTTCTTACTTCAATCTGCCTGTTCTTGTGTCAGAACTAAAATGTTTGATTTTGTGTTTTTGAATACTGGCAATAGAGTTCAATTTTCCTCATTATTTTCTAGGCTGTTCTCATCTGTTAATTCTTTTGGCTAACTTGGGAATCATTTTTATCAAGCCTCTTCCCCACTTCCCAATTAATTTTCAGGTTTGGCTTGAAATTGTATCAAATGTTTAAGTTGATTTGAGATTTTATTATTTATGTATTCATGCTGAACAAGTTCCGCAGAAGTTTAGCAGCTTAAGACTACCTAGCTATGTTCTGAGGGATTATAGCAACCGCTTCGCAGAGTGGTTCCGGCTCAGTCTCCCCTGTGAGGTTTCGGTGAATCTGCTGGCCAGGGCTGCAGCCTCACCTGACCAGACCCTCTGCCTCACTCGCGTGACTGCTGGCAGGAGGCTTTAGTTCCTTGCCACGCGGGTCTCAAGACATGGTTTTCCCAGAGTGAGTGAAGAGAGGAGAGAGCGAGCGAGAGAGCATGAGAAAGAACCCAAAGGGGAAACAAAAATGTTTTTATTGCCTGATCTCAAAGATGACAGATCATCACTTCTGGCATATTCTACTGACCGCACAGACCAACTCTGATATAAGTGAATGTGGCCGCACAAGGTCACAAATACCATGGGGCAGGGATTACCGGAGGCCTCTCGGGGGCTCATGAACACAGAGATGAGTTGGACACTTTATAGCCTTAGGTCTTTCCAAATGTGAATGTGCTGTGTTCCTATCCACTTATATCCCACGTACACTTTCAGCGAGGACTTTTATTTTTCTTAACGTAGGTCCCCACACTGTTTAATTCTTTCCCAGTATTTCATAGCTGGTTCCTACTGTGAACGGGATCTTTTTCACCTTGTATTTTCTAAGTAATTGTTGCACTCATACAGGGACACCATTGATTTTTATGGCCATAATTTTTCAGTAGAGCTTAACTGGCGACAAGCCAGAAACTACTCTAGACTTTCACTGAGCCTTTGGATTGCAAAACTGCGACCAGGAGAGATCCTAAATGTGCTCTTGGGAGCAGCTTCCCCAAGTGACTATGTGCAGGGGAGGTGGGCAAAATGTAAAGAGAGCCTTCCTGTAGCTGATCCTTACATGGTGGCTGTGCCAAGGCATTTCCAAGGCCAAGGTGATGGGGCTCTCTGGCCAACATTTGATCCTGTCTTTGAGGGGCACATGGTTAGTGTATGAGAGAACAGCCATGGCAGGCAGCCTATGCCTGTCCAAATAGTGTCCCACAGAGTCAGCCCATCTGCCTATGACTGGTTCTGCCTCCAGCAACCTCTCTCCAGAATCCTGCTCTGGATGCCTCCCCAATGTGTACATGGGCTCTCATCAATTCCACCTGAAAGTTCCTCCATGCATTCTCTTTTCCACGAGGTGCTTATGTAGCACCTGCTTTATGCCAAGCAGTGTTCTAGGTCCTGAGGGCATCAGTGAAACACCTGCCCTTGTGTTGCTTGTTATCTACTAAGGAGTGGTAGACAGAAATACAGATGAATAAGTAAAATGATATTTTACAGTATTGTTGTAAAATCGATAAAGGAAAAAGAGCAGAATAAGGAGTCTCAGAAGTATAGGGAGCTAAAAGTTTGAGCCAAGACCTGAAGGAGGTGAGTGAGCCATGTGAGTTCCCATGACTGTCAGGAAGAAGAAACAGCTGGTATAAGTAAGGCCCTGGGGAGGGACGGTGTCCTGGTTCCGGGTGTGTCTGCAGAAAGCCAAGGAGACCAGTAGGATGGAGCCAGTGATGGACGGTGAGCGTTGAGAGGCTCTCTGAAGTGGGGGCAGATCACCAGCTCCTGTAAAGGCTTTGCCTCTGAATAAAAGGGGAACCATGGTAAGTTTTTAGCAAAGAATGGCATAATCTAAGTTTTAAACGGATTTTAGGTGGAAGCAGTAACACCTGACAGGAGGCTCTGGGATGAGGAATGTCGCCCAAGTCTGCGCTCCTTGATTACCCCTGGCTACTCCCCCACGTACGCATCACCTCTGTTGTTGACTTTGGCCAAAGTTTGCCTACTGTTTTCCCTGCTGCCTTCTCTTCCAGGCTCCTCTTGAAGCCAACACCAGAGCTGCAGAGAAACTCCTCCAAGCCCTTCTCCAGCTTCCGACCTCTGGTTACAGACTAGCCTCCTGGGCTGGGGACGTCTGGCTTTGCCTGCACCTGTCCCGCTCTGGGCATGGGTGCTGGTGTGGACAAGGCTGTGCCTGCTGCCCCATCAGCACTGACTTCTAGAGCCCAATTTTGTGGAGTTACATTTTTAAAGGACTTTTGAAATACAATTTATTTCTTCATATGAATTATGTATCCTACTGTCTAAAACAAGAGAGTCGTCTAAAGTGGTCACCCTCCCCGTTCCCAGAAGAAAGCAAAACCCATGTGCTTTCTTTCAGACGTTCTTCGTCTGCACGGAATAGACACAGAATTTTATTTTTTATTTTATTCATTTTCTTTTTAGAGAGGAGACAGAGTGAGAGAGAGAGAGAGAGAAAGGGGGGAGGAGCTGGAAGCATCAACTCCCATATGTGCCTTGACCAGACCAGTGCAGGGTTTTGAACTAGCGACCTCAGTGTTCCCAGGTCAACACTTTATCCACTGCGCCACCACAGGTCAGGCTAGACACAGAATTTTAAAAATGCATTGCACTGTGCACAGTATTCAGCACATCGCCTTTTCTTCGCATCTGCCGCGGCCATCTTCCCTCGCCAAAGCGACGGATCAACGGCACCCTCCTTTACCACAGATGTTGTGGTCCTCCCTGAGCAGCCCCCTACACTACAGAGGGGACTTTCAGGTTGTGTCCTGTCACTTGCACGGCATTGTGTGTGCGCACCTTTGCCCCGGTGTGTGAAGAAATTTCGCTGGCATGCAAAATTAAACACAACACACAGGCCAATGGAAAATGGAAACAAAATAAAACCACTGGGGAGGCGGCAGAAACCCACATCTGAACATCCCAGGGTACCCGACCTCTTTTCAGTCACCAGGTACTCCCCTGACGGAACCGCCGCGGGCTCCTTTCGTGTGTGCCCCTGCCGGCAGTGGCTCCAGTCCGGGCCACTGGCAGCTGCTGTGTCGCCCTCTCAAATCTCGGAACGTCTCCGCCCTTCCGGACGGTGCGCTTAGCCAGGGTGCCCACACGCAGGCTGTCCTTTTCCTCGAGGCCGCCAGGCGGCGCCCCAGGCCGGACCGAGCGGCTTGCTCCGCCGGGAGGGCGCTGGCGGTCAGGCGCCAGCAGGGGGCGGTGTCACCCGGCCGGCAGCTCCCGGCCGCTCCCGCTGCAGCGAGTCTCCGGAGAGCGGTCTGGCCGGCGCCGGGTGCGCGCGGCGCCGGACCCTTGCCCCACTGCCCACTTCCCCGAACGGTGTCACCACGGCAAAGATGACACGATCACCGCTCCGCCGGAACGCGGGACCTCACACTGCACGCAGCCTGTCTACTCCGGCCACGCCGCGCAGCGCCCTTCCGCCCTCCCCGCTGCGTGTGCGGCTGGGGGCCCAGAAAGAAGGGAGGAAGTCGCCAGCAGCTCTCTTCGTGTCCCTTCTCCCCTGTCTCCTCTTCGGCCCGGCTCCCACCCAGCCACAGAGAGTGCACAAAAGAGATCATCTGTGTGGGAGACGAGAGGAGGCTGGAGAAGGTTCTGGGTCTACGAACCCGAGAGGGACCAGGACGCCCCGTGGGGGACGAGGGGTAGTTGCTGAAAGTGTGAGGTGAGGAGGACTGAGAAGAGGGCGTGTTGGGACAGAGTCCAGGGCCACAGTGCTACATGGCGGGAGCCTCCGTGTGGAAGCGCCAAGGTACGGGTCACACCGGGACAAGGCACTAGATGGCAGGGAGGGGCAGCCTGGCCCTCTTGCTTAAAGTGCATCTGAACCTCCTTAATTTTTCTTCCTGCCACCTGTGTTCCAGCACCCTTGAGTGCCTGATCCACCTTTGGTCCTCATGAGGTGGACGGGGACATGCAACCAGGCCACTGCCAAATGCCAAATCCTTTTTATTTTCTCCTGTTTGGGTTACATTTTTAAACCCTCAAAAGATGCATAGTTGCCATTGGATGTCAAATTTGAAAATTGGGTAGAATCCCAGTGTAGCAGCTTATTGATTGGGTAGCCATAGGCAAGCCACTTATGTCTCTTAACCCCAATTTCCTTGTCTGAATACAAGGGCAGCTGTGAGGAGCTCAGAGCACCTATTAGGCCAGGTTTTTGGTCTCAGCACCAGCAGCTCCTACCTATCTGAAAGCCAACCGGGTCCGTTTGTCCAGGGTGCTTCAGATTCTTATCACAGAGAAGATGCAACCAACAAGAGAAAGATCAGCGACAGCAACCAGAATGGAGGGCTATTTTGAAAGCACATGCATGGCTTTAGAACCTCCTTACAGGGAAAAGGGGGAGGATGTCTGCCTCCTGCTGTCCTTGAACTCCACAATAAAGCTTCTTTAGTTATCCCTCCTGGTGGCATTTTCTTTTCTTTCTTGGCTCTAATACAGAAGGAAGCTCTTTCTATCCCTCAGGCAGAGTTTTAAAAGCATTACCTCAGGATGCCAGATGTCCTGGAGAAGAAAGGTTGGAAATGTGGAGCCCCGAGGCTGCTGGCTGGCTGCTCTGGCCTGTTTGAAATTGGCTCAAAAGACATGGAATCAGTCGGCAAAGCTGCCTCCTCCTCCTCCTCTTACCTGCGGAGGAGAGATCGGTTCCTGGCTGGCCGGGGCAGTGTCATCGATACAGCTGGTGTCATTGTTACCTTCCACTAACAGATCACTTGACACCTGTGGCCCAGACAGGGCCGTGCCTGGGCATTGTACCTTGGAGCTGGAGGCTTTGACCCTCCGCATTGTCCCTGAACCTCAGGGGAGGCCGAGATACAGGTGCTGCTGGGATGCGATGCTTTAACCCAACAGAAGGACGAGGTTGTTCCTGGTGCCTGCTTCCCCTTGTAGGGTCCCAGCTGCTTCTTGGCTTCCTGCTGCCTTGCTCCTATTGCTGTTCTGGGCAGAGGAAATGAATTTGTTCCTTACTGGGAGCTGAGACAGAATGACGATGCTGGACAGAGAAGGGGCTCTTGGAGTGGCCCTGGAGTGAGGAGCCGGGGTGAGGAGTAGCCTGGCGTGTTTCACCTGTCTGGGTTTACCGGCTGGCTGCCCTACTGGCGTGTGCATCCAGGTGGCACCATGCTGCAGCAGATCCTGTATGATGGGTACCTCGACCCCGAGCTCCTCAGAGAGCTCAGTGATGTTCAGAAGCACATTCTCTTCTACAAAATGCGAGAGGAACAGCTGCGGCGCTGGCGGGAGCGCGAGGCTTGGGAGACCCTGGCCCAGGCGGAGGGCCTCAGGCCCCCGAAGGCCAAGCGAGGTATGTGCCAGGGAGTTATACAGGGGCAGGTTTTTTATGCCAGGCTACGTTCTTCTTTAAAATGGGCCCTGGCATGATGCAGGGTTGGAGCTTGAAACCCTTGTTCTGTGAGCGTCTGTTCCCATTAGCATGAATCTTTAGTTTTTGTCCAGATCTGTAGGACTCCAAGGGGGCTACTCATGGGCTGTGATGGTGTTGAGGAATGGGAACTGCTTTGTCTGGGAAGCCCAAATTCTGGGTGGACACCAGTGAGGTCTCAGATTGTCTTAGACACAGTTGGTGATTGCCTGGGGTTGAAGAAGCATATTCTTGACCCTCATCAGTGGTTCTGGGACAGAGGCCAGGTGCCACCAAGATGTGCAGTTGCTCCCTGCCTTGTGTGGGCGGCACAGTGGTTCTCAGCGAGGGCCAACACTGGACGCTGTTTCCCGCCTCCCTGACCTCATGTGAGAGGGTACTCTGGTGCGCATCTGGGGAAGGCTGTCAGGGAATTTCCTGCACAATAAGAATCCAGCCCCAAATGGCAGTGGCAAAGGCTCAACCTTCATTTTAGGTGCTTTACCTGCTATCATGTGCCCTTCAAGCCCAGGGACTGGCACACCCTGAATGAAGGCACCCTGAAGCAGGCAGGGTTCTGTGGCTTGGGATGGGCCTTGGGATCTGCCAGGGGTGGTCCTCCGTGTGAATGCTCACACCAGAGTGTGCAGAACCCATTCATCTTCTCTCTGGTTCACTCCCCACGAGTTTCCTTTTGACCTCCATCTGTTCTCCAGAATGCAGTGCAGACTTGATCTGTTTAAAGTGTTCAATCTTGGACAGATTCCTGTTTCTGCACTGGGCATGCTGGTCTCTTGCACATCTAGCTCCTGCTCTCCACTCCGAGCTCCCTGCTGGACAGTCCCCTGCACATGCCACAGGCTCCACTTGCACCCATGGAGACCTGCTCACTCAGCTCTGTCTCTGCAGGAGTAGTTCTTTCTGTTGGAATGTCCCCTGCCTTCATCTTCTTGACACATTCCTTCAGGACCAGTCCCCTGCAGCTGCTTGGCATGTGGGACCCACCTTTACCCTAGCACTTGTCACATTGTCATCGTCATTCATCATCTGCTTACCTGGCTCCCCCAGGGGACTCAAAGCCCCTGGAATGTGGGACCTTACTCCATTCTGTCTTCCCTTCCTGGGTCTGGCATAGAGCTGGCACAGTGTTAAATTCTTGTTTTGAACAAGACACAGCAGGACCTCCAGGGGGCAGAGCTATGACTTGGCTGCGCATGACTGGGGCTGAGCCTGGGGCCTCTGGGCTGGACTGTGCGGGCAGCAGAGTTGCTAGCTAGGGAAGATGGCAGGCTGCCCTCCAGCCCCGCCCGGCCTGAGCCCCGGGGCCTCGCATGGGCCATACAGAGCTTCTTCTGGGAGGAAGACAGATGCCTTAAAATTTAACTGCAAAAATATTTTTATGGTGATTTGTCACACATTGACATCTACATTTTCCTGTATAAATTATACATTAAACTCATTTGGGTTTCTGGTGCAGACGACTCTTTTCTGGGTAATTAATTTTCTGATTTATAAAGAATGGAAAAGGAGGAGGAAACACAGAGGAATGTGTGTATTCCAGGTCATGGCCCCATTCAGATCTCAGCCCTGTGCTTCAGTGCACCCTGTGCAACTGCCTGGACAGACAAGGGATGCTCTGGGGGGCTGGCTGTGCTCCAGCGGCTGAAAGGCTTCTTGCTGCAGGATCCAGGATGCATAGTGCCTGCTCCCTTGCTTTGGCCCATGACACAACTTTTCAACAACCTTGTCAGTGAACTTCACATTTACCAGGTATTTACCCCCACTGAATGCTCTTGTAGTCCTGTGACCCCGTTGTAGATGAAGCCACAGCTCACAAAAGGGACACAATCCATCCAAGTTCATCTAGATGCTAAGAAATGTAGTCAGGATGTACGTTCCATGACTCTGACCTTGGGTCCAGTGACCAGTGTTTTTCTATTTACTCACTCATTTATTTATTTGTGAGAGAGACAGAGAGACGGACAGATAAGGACAGACAGACAGGAAGGGAGAGAGATGAGAAGCATCAATTCCTCACTGTGGCACCTTAGTTGTTCATTGATTGCTTTCTCATATGTGCCTTGATGGCGGGGGGAAAGGGGGCACAGCAGACCGAGTGACCCGCTGCTCAAGCCAGTGACGTTGGGCTCAAGCTGGTGAGCCTTGCTCAAACCAGATGAGCCCATGCTCAAGCCGGCGCCCTTGGGGTTTCGATCCTGCGTCCTCCGGGTCCCAGACTAATGTTCTATCCACTGTGCCACCATCTGGTCAGGCTATTCACTCACTTTTGAATTATGACTTAAGTTCAACAGATGATCTGTGTACTCATTCATTTCTTCACTCATTTCCTCATTTATTCTCTTACCCAACATTGTAAGTGCTGACTCTGGTGCGCTGGACAGAGCTTTGGCAGGGAACACAGCCAAGTAGAGTGCCGGGAGTTAGACTTGGTGCAAGGCCGCCAGATGGTGGCTCAGGGCAGGAGCGTGTGGGGACAGGCTCCACTGGCTGGGTACTCCTCCTCTTTACCTTCATAGGCATCCCTTCCCATTTTTGCCCCCTCCTCACCAAGTTTTTCCTGAAGGAAGCATCTGCTGTGCCCTGCTGACCTGCGCTCCAGCCCCTTGGGACCTCAGTACAACTTAGTTCTGGTAAACTTCAGATGATGCTTTGCTCCTGCTGCTCATTGTCCTAGTCCCGCTGGTCCGCTAAGGCCTCCATCCCACCCTGTCTCTTCTGGGGACATTGCCTAGCTCTTAGCAGGCCTTATGTGGCTGTCTCTAGGGCTCAGGTGTTAGAAGGCAGAGCAGGCAGGGCAGGCAGGGCAGAGAAGGCAGGACAGGAAGGGCAGAGCAGGGCAGGCCAGGGCAGGGCAGGCAGGGCAGAGAAGGCAGGGCAGGCAGGGCAGGGCAGGGCGGGGCAGGGCAGGAAGGGCAGAGCAGGCAGGGCAGGCAGGGCAGAGAAGGCAGGGCAGGAAGGGCAGAGCAGGGCAGGACTGGCAGGGCAGGCAGGCAGGGCAGGCCAGGGCAGGGCAGAGAAGGCAGGGCAGAGAAGGCAGGACAGGAAGGGCAGAGCAGGGCAGGACTGGCAGGGCAGGCAGTCAGGGCAGGGCCGGGCAGAGCAGGACAGGGCTGGCAGGGCAGGGCCGGGCAGGCAGGACAGGGCAGGGCAGGGCAGGCAGGGCAGGGCAGGCAGGCAGGCAGGCAAGCAAGGCAGGGCAGGGCAGGCAGGCAGGCAGGCAAGGCAGGGCAGGGCAGGGCAGGGCAGGGCAGGCAGGCAGGCAGGCAAGCAGGGCAGGGCAGGGCAGGGCAGGCAGGCAAGCAGGGCAGGGCAGGGCAGGCAGGCAAGGCAAGGCAGGGCAGGCATGGCATGGCAGGGCAGGGCAGGGCAGGGCAGGCAGGCAAGGCAGGGCAGGGCAGGGCAGGCAGGCAGGCAAGGCAGGGCAGGGCAGGGCAGGGCAGGGCAGGGCAGGCAGGCAGGCAAGCAGGGCAGGGCAGGGCAGGGCAGGGCAGGGCAAGCAGGGCAGGGCAGGGCAGGGCAGGGCAGGGCAGGGCAGGCAGGCAGGCAGGCAAGCAGGGCAGGGCAGGGCAGGGCAGGGCAGGCAGGCAAGCAGGGCAGGGCAGGGCAGGCAGGCAAGGCAGGGCAGGGCAGGCAGGGCAGGGCAGGGCAGGCAGGCAAGGCAGGGCAGGGCAGGGCAGGGTAGGGCAGGGCAGGGCAGGCAGGCAAGGCAGGGCAGGGCAGGGCAGGGTAGGGCAGGGCAGGGCAGGCAGGCAAGGCAGGGCAGGGCAGGGCAGACAGGCAGGGCAGGGCAGGGCAGACAGGCAGGGCAGGGCAGACAGGCAGGGCAGGGCAGGGCAGGCAGGGCAGAGCAGGGCAGGGCTGGCAGGGCAGGGCAAGGTGTACCTTGTTGCTATGAATCTCTGCTCTCCAGTTGTACCTGGAGAGAGGGTAGGAGTAAATTCTGGTGATTCGGCTCATTCCAGTTTACAGAAGCTTGGGGTTTTTATTAATCCTGGAATACACGTTTGGGGGCCGCACAGACATAAGCTGGAGTGAAAGGTGACAGTTATGGCCGACACACATCAGTCCCCTGATGATGCAGGCATGTCTCTGCTGTCTTCACTTTGTATTGTGATGAGAACCTTTTGATGCACTGCCCTGTTGTGGAAGATGTACTTTGGGCTTAGGGTGTTTCCTCATCTACCCTCACGTTTGCCGTTTTGTCCCATTTCTGCCAACCTTTGGTGTTCGACAGGAGTTGGTGTTGTCAGGTTGAGACTGCGAATACACGCTGCACTTTGTTCCTGCTAGACTTAAGCCAGGCCCCACAGTTACTGTGACCTCTGCAGTCTCTTTACCTTCTGGAAGCCTTTCAGCAGCACAGGAACCCACACCCCATCTCCGGAGCGGTGGCTTCCCAACTTCTGACCACTTCTGTGCCTGCTCAGTTATGCCAGTTTCTTGGAGCTGGAGCTGGGTGTCACCTGGGACATGGGACTCAGGGCACATGTGTTCCAACTGCTTTCATGACTCAGAAAGCTTCCCCACCTGGACCTGTCAGTTCTCCCATAATCGGCAGCTTCTGTCGGTGTTACATTGGTTCCTCTGTGGCCACCTCCTTATCCGTCTGGACATCCTTTGCTCGGGAGCCAGACATCTTTGTCCACTCTCCATCCCACTCTCCTCTAATGTGGCTGAGCATGGCCACACTGTGACCCAAACCCGTGCACTTAGGGAGCTGGCTTACTCTCCTCTGCATTTCTTGTTCACATAGCCCGCCCCGTGTTAGAATCCCCACGTGCCTCCCATGCTGGCCCCCTGGCCTGTCCCTTACTCTGGCCTGTGGAGTGCTCTGCTTCTATATCCCACAGCTGGGGTCAGCGGTGCCCCCCCCCCCCCCTTCAGCTGAGCCCAGGCAGCTCCCAGAAGCAGCTCTGACCTGGGCCTGAGGGAGACGCCCTCCTTAGCATACTCCCTTTGTCGCTGCCTTAAGCTACTCCTGCTGCCTACCTGCCCAGGCTCTGGTGCCCCATGGGGGCCTGGCTCATACCCTAAGGAAGCTGTGGGTGTCTGCCTTCTCTCTGTTACCTGAGAACCACTCAGTAACTATGACAATCTTGCCTGGGTCCCTGATCCCTCCTAGCCTCAGTGTGTTCCCTTCCCGAGAATGGAAATCCTGACCTTGAAGGCCAGTCCTGGCTGCACACCTGTACTTGCCTGCAGACACGCTCTCAGGGGCCCCTGCCACACGCTTTCTCCACGGCCCTCTCTCCACACAGCAGCCCAAGTGCCCGCTCAGGAGACGAATTAGCTCACATATACTCCTTCCGCAGTGACGTCCATTCTCATAGAAAATACAGATGCTTTTGCTGCCCTCTGCCCCCTCTCCAATCTCACTCCCCCCATTTTGCTCCTCTGCTCTTCTCCCTAACCCTCACAAGGGTGCTTCCACCCCTCACTCATTTCTCACTTAAATGTTGGGTTCTGACCACCCGCTCTCAGAGAACCCCATCCCGGTCTCTTTTACAACATCCTGCCCAGTTTTCTCCATATCATTCACTACTTCTAAAAGTATCATTTTATTTTTAATGGTGGTCCAATCCACAAACATAAAATTTACCATTTTAACCATTAAAATGTGTGCAATCCAGTGACATTTAGTACATTCAAAATGTGCTTCCACCACCTCCATCTTGTTCTAGAACATTTTCATCACCCCAAAAGGAAAACCTGAGTCCATTAGGCAGTCCCTTCCCTCAGCCCCTGGCACCACTAATCTCCTTTCTGGCTCCATGGATTTGCCCTTCTCTTCCTTCTCCCCTCCTCCTCCTTCTCTTCTCTCCCCCTCCTCCTTCTGCTGAATCTCTTTGTCCAGTTGTGGTCAGTCTCTTCCATTAGCCTGAAAGTGCCATGAGACCTTGGCTGTTGCTGGCATGTTCCTGTGCAGGTGAGGGGACAAAGCCTAGGGCAGTGATGGGCAATCTTTTGAGCTTGGTGTGTCAAAATTCTCCAAAAAACCGAGCATAACTCGGGTGGTGTGTCACTTCAAGAAAAATAGCCTAACCAGAAGTCCCAGAACTAGACGCTCTGTGCCGGAGTTGTGTTGTTTTGGCCTACACACCTCCAGCACAGAGTGTCTACACTACAGCAAGTGCTTTATCCTTGGCTACTGCACCTGGCCATGCAGGAGCCGAGGATGAAACGTCCTTCTTGGCATGTGGCCCCATACTTCTCTGTGTGTTATGAAAAATGGCTACATGTGTCAGTGCTGACACACGTGTCATAGGTTCGCCATCATGAGCCTAGGGTGTGGGTGGGTGAGTAGCTGCCAACACCCTAGCATCCCTCCTGCGCTCGAGGGGATTGACAGAGGGGCAGGTATTAACAGATTCCCTTTGAATGAAAACCTGCTTGCTGTGCGGTGTGATTCCCCTAAACCTTGAAAATCTTCCGTGAGAGTATAAAAATCACAGTGTGCTTGTGTGTGGGATATACTACAGAAGCCAAAACACAATCTGTAACATGTGTACGGCAAGTCTGTCACCTTTCCCCTTATACTGGTAACTCATTTTGTTCTCATTCCTTGTTTTAGGATTTTGACTTCAATTTTAGTTTGACCAGTCCTGCCTTTTTGTCTTTGCATTTGCTTGGTGTGTGTTACCTAAATCTTTTCTTCCCTCCACCTTTGGTTATCATTTTGTTTTAGGAGAATCTATTGGAAAATATATAGCATATGCTATTTTAAAACTTAAAAAAAAATGTTCTCGAATTCATTTTATTATTAACAATATTTACTGAAGATGAGAAACAGGATATTTAAAAATTCTTCTTCATAATACAAGAACACAGTAGATAATACATACAACATAAAAATATGTGTTAACTTATTGTTTTTATTCAGGCTTTAAGTTCTGTTAATAATTTAGGAGGAAGGCTGGGAAGAGACCCCATTATTTCTCCCTGACTTCACTCTTGCCTCATTTGTAAGACATATCCTAATTTCAGAAATGTTAAAATGTGTTTTCAAAGCAATGAAATAAGTTATTATTTCTCTTTGAGTCGTAAGTTAAATATGAAAAGATTTTAAAAATTGTCTTGATAAAAGATACCAAATCGAGTTTCAAAAAGAACAAAACAGGAGATAAAAGAGAGAAAAAATATTTGAATACATATTTATAACAGACAAAGGGTTAGATTCAGAGAACATGCAAATGCTTTTCAAATCAGTGGCAAAGGTAAACGATAAAAAAATGGGGAAAGGAGATGGATATGCAGTTCACAGGAGTGAGATTTCAAATCACAATGACCATGTGGACAGGTGTTCAAACTCACTAGTAAACCACATCAGAGCAAATTTAAACAGTAAAACTGGCAAAAGTTCATAAAGTTTGATCGTAGTCATGTTGATGAGGACCCAGGCAAACAGACTCTCCCTCTCCTGCTTTCAAGAGCTTGGGCACATGGGGATGGGTTGGACCCAAAGGCCAGTACCTGTGTTGCCCAGGGAAATGGGATTCTCCTACGAGTCATGAAAACAGCATAGGAAGATGAGGTGTAGTGGTAAAATTTTATTGGAACAAAACTAAAGGACTGTCTCCAGATGCCTGGCGTCTCATCCACGACCAGATGGCTCAGCTCTGTTCTGTTGTGGAAAAAGTCCTGGGCCTGGTGAGCATAAGTGTCCACCAGGAGAAGCAAGATCCAGAACCATAATGCCATCACCCTGGGCTCTGGTAGTCCAACATAGTCTCTGCTCTTGGCTGTGCCCCTGCCTGGGCTTGGACCCATGCTTGGCGCCATATGGATGCTGTGGAGAGAGAATGCAATGCTTGTGAATGAATGGGTGCTACTGGTCCTTTGTTAAGCTTTGATTAGACAGGAGGTCCTCAGGTTATGACAGTCTCATACAACGTTTCAAGTTTATGACGCTCACTCCCATAAAAACTTTAAAATATTGAGATGTGAGTTTTGGCTTACGCTGTTAGCATTGTACTTATGGACTACATGGTACAACTATTTTAGTTGTGCGCAGTGGAAGAATACGCAGTAGCAGCACATGAGTGAGGGAGTTGGCTTCCCCCAGAATGCTTACCAATGCCATTTTGGACTGTTAAAAGCACAAGTGTTCCTTCTGTTTGTGTTAGGCTAGGGTGTGTTTCAACACCTACACCAAAAATTCGGTTACGTCACTGTTGTAGGAACAGAACTGTGTCCTAACCTGAGGACCCCTGTATTACCTTGGGTTTGGGAGACAGCAGGCTTTCTTTCAAACTAACCAATCTCTTTCCTAATCCTTCACATTTTATGCAGGATCCTCCCCCTATCTAATCTCTTTTCTGGATCTTCTAGGGTTTCATGTCCTTTATCCAGTTTGATCCTTTTCCCAAATTTTCCCAGGCTAAAGTCCACCATTTGTGTCACCATTTTGGCTTCTACTTTGCATGCTCCAAAGTTTTGCCTTGTCATCTAGGCACATGTGCTTACCTTCCCTTGCCATCTTGGCTTCTACTGTGCATGCATCCAGTAGAGGAATTTCCCCTTACTGTTCATTCCTCCCCCACCCCATATTCCAATGAGCAGACCTGTTGTCCCTGGGGAGATTGGAAAGCTGGAAAGCCAGTCTTTCCCCTACAAGGAAGGATGGCAGGAGAGGGAGGAGTGCTAATCTCCTTGGCAGGAATTTGGCTATCCCCTGAGGTGTCTGAATCTGTAACTTCCAGACTTAAGCCTGATTAAGTGAACCTTCCAGACTCTGTCAGGTTTAGGCTTAGCCAATTTTGTTCCCTTCTTTTTCATTAACTCCTAGCTGCCTGTGCTAACACCTGGTGCCATGCGCCTAGTCAGCGGCCCAGCAGGGAACTTGAGTTTCAGTGTGTGTAGTTCGCCCTCCTTCTCCTGTTCTGTTCTCCTCTCCTGCTTTCTCCTGGCTGCTGCCCAAAGCCCAAAGACTGACCAGACTGAGTTTGCTCAGCTCTGGATGGAGGAAAGCAAAGCAACTCTCCTGCTTGGTGTAGGTAGGGTCTGAGCGTGGGGATACTGGGCTCAGCAGTCCAGGGGTAATTTCTCTTCCTTTGCCTCAGGGGCATTATGCCTGCTGCCTCCCTGCTTCACACTCTCCACTTCCCTGCCTTCCCTTCCCGCTGGGAGGTCAGCAGGAGCAGTTTCTGAGAAAGGCTACCAGCTGGTTATCTCCTGACTCCCTGTAACCTGACTCTAGGTCCCAGCTCCATCGAAGTTCAGAGTAGCTGGGCTGAAGTAACAGGTTACAGACAGCTGCCTGTCCCTAGGCTCTCTCTCCCAGTGACTAGTATTACTGCTTTCCAGGTTTTCTTCACATAAAAATTAGCAAAGCTTCTTAGGATTTTCCCATATGGAACCAGATTTTGCATTAGACTTGGGGGTCTAAATTCTTTGGGTGCATTTTCACACTTATTTCCCCCATGTCTGTTCAAAATTACATGACTTTAGGTTTCAGGGTTCATCTATTTTTATGCTGTTATTTCATAGATGTGCTTATTTTCTCGCCACCATGGTTGGGTTCTTACACTCTCCAAGATGCGAAAGAATGAAGAAGCCTAGTCACTGCTCCCAATATATCTACAACCCTTCCAGTTTACAGATTAAGCTGTTTGTGCCTCAATGTTGTTCCGGATGAGAAAACTGAGCTGAGAAGGAACACTAGTGAGCCTGGGGTCCAGAGACCCTCCCTGGCCACTGACTCTGCTGTGTCTCAGGACTGAAGGGAGGTGGGGCTGGAGGTGTAGTCCTGGGGATTTCCAGGTGATAATTATAGCAAGTCCCAGCATACACAGGACATTATGGCCCTAGTGGAATATCTTGGGTTTGTCCCTTGTTCTTCACATAAGAGGCAAGGCTTCTGCAAGAGATGTGGCCTTGAGCTTGGGGAGCTATTTCAGGAGCCATGGTATAATCACAAGGTAGGAGGGAGGGATGCACCATGGCTACCAGGTTGGATGGGAGGATGGTTAATGTGACTGACCCCATGTCTGTGTTGCTGACCCTTAGCATGTACCGTATTTCCCCATGTATAAGACACACCTTTTGTCAAAAATTTTGGGGTCTAAAAACTGAGTGTGTTTTATGGAGTGATTGTAGATTTTTTTAACTTACATTTCTCACTTTATCATGCTTGTTTTTGTGCTCATTATTGAAGACAGTGATTCATCATCAGACACAGATGAGGACAAGCTAATGGATGGGAGTTTTGACAGTGATGAGGAGTTGTATGAATCTTATGATGAATAAAACTTGAGTTCAATAACTTTATGTAATAATTTATTTTTTCAAGATTTGGGCCCCCAAATTAAGGTGCGTCTTATACATGGAAGTGTTTTACATGGGGAAATAAGGGTCCTGAGTACAACATAAAGCAACCTGGCATAGACAGTGGCTCTTATGCCCACCCCGTGCTGGCTTTCACATCCTTTGTGCAGGAGGCAGTTTGTACAATGGTCAGAGTGCTGGATTCAGATGCTGGCTCTGCCCTCTCTCTAACTGTACCTGTTTTCCAGTCACTACTTTGACCATAGAAAGTTAACTCAAACCTTCCTGAACCTCAGTTTCCTCTTAGGTAAGTTGTGGATGATGATAATAGACTTTATTCCAGATTTGTAGGGAAGGTGAAGTGAGACGGTATCACTTAAGCCTGGTATGTTGAAGGAACCTGATGAATATCAGCACATTGATCACTGGCCTAGGTGAGTTCTTTTCTGTCTCCCTTCCCCCAGAAGAGTAAGGCTCACAGCTTAAAACAAAAGGCACTTATGTTAAGAAAAAACACCAGTTGTTATGGTAGCCACCTCCTTGCAGGATTCATTGGAAGGCACCATTATATCATAAGTGGCTGATCCCTTGGGAGTTTTCTATCTATCTATCTATCTATCTATCTATCTATCTATCTATCTATCTATCATCTATCATCTATCATCCATCCATCCATCTATATCAACTTATTTTGAGGAATTGTCTCACATAATTGTGGAGACCAGCAAGTTCAAAATCTGAGAACAGGTCTGCAGGCTGGAAACACAGGCAGGATTTCTAGGTTATTGTTTTCTTCCTGGGGAAATCTCCATTTTTTGCTCATAAGGCTTCTAACTGATGGGATTTGGCCTACCTATGTGATGGAGGGCAACCTGCTTTACTTAAAGAGAATCGATTGCAAATGTCAATCATACCTATCATATACCTTCACTGCAACATCTGGATTAGTGTTTGACCAAATAACTGGACTCTATAATCTAGCCACATTGACACATAAAATTAATCATCTCAGCCTGTAATTGATTCTACCCACAGGTAGTAAGCACCTACTATGTGCAGTGTGCATCTACTTTGAGAGATGCTAGGAGTCTACTCATTATCTCCCAGATCTTGCTGGGGTGGCCAGACATTTCAGGACATGTTAGGTAAAGGAAAATTCTTCCAAGCTGTCTCCCAGACAAGTTCAGCAAGTACGGATGAAATCAGGAGTCTAAGCCAGAGTGGCTTTTCTCCTGGTTTCCTTTTTGTGCTTCTCTCTGCACACTTGCTCCTGCAGGCTAGCTCCCGATGCTGCTCTTTTGCAAGCACAGTCTCTCTAATGCTATTCCAGATCTGAATCCATGTGGCCTTCCACCTCCAAGATCCATTATCATCAAATGACCCCCATACATTTTGCCCCTCAGTTTAGATTCCATTCAGTGGGCATCTGATTGGAAGCTGTGGTTCAAACCTGTGAGCCAAGAGTCTGGGGTCATGGAGAAGGTAAGGCTGCTGCCTTTCAAAGTGATGGGCTATGAGAAGCAGATCTAGAAAGGAGTTGGATATGATGGCTAAATTGATACCATCTCTTTTTTTTTTTTTTTTTACAGGGACAGAGAGAGGGATAGATAGGGACAGACAGACAGGAACGGAAAGAGGTGAGAAGCATCAATCATTAGTTTTTTGTTGTTGTTGTTGTTGTTCTTTAACAGGGTCAGAGAGAGAGTTAGACAGACAGGAACAGAGAGAGATGAGAGAGAGGAATAGACAGACAGGAACGGAGATGAGAAGCATCAATCATTAGTTTTTCGTTGCCTTTGCTACACCATAGTTGTTCATTGATTGCTTTCTCACATGTGCCTTGACCACGGGCCTTCAGCAGACCGAGCCACCCCTTGCTGGAGCCAGCGACCTTGGGTCCAAGCCGGCGAGCTTTTGCTCAAGCCAGATGGTCCTGCACTCCAGCTGGCAACCTCGGGGTCTCGAACCAGGGGTCTTCCACATCCCAGTCCGACACTCCATCCACTGCGCCACCGCCTGGTCAGGCCAATCATTAGTTTTTTATTGCTGTCACAACACCTTAGTTGTTCATTGATTGCTTTCCCACTAGTGCCCTGACCGTGGGCCTTCAGCAGATTGAGCAACCCCTTGCTGGAGCCAGCGACCCTGGGTCCAAGCTGGCGAGTGAGCTTCTGCTCAAGCCAGATGGGACCACGCTCAAGCTGGTGAGCTCGGGGTCTTGAACCTGGGTCCTCCGCATCCCAGCCCGATGCTCCATCTACTGCGCCACAACCGGACCAGGCGATACCCTCTCTTCTTAGGATGAACCATCTTGTCTCAGTTTTAAAACTGAAAATTGTGCAACCCAGGAATCCCCTCAGTTCCAGACAAATGGCAGCTGTAGCCTGCATCTCTGGTATATTAAACACACATGAAAACTTCAATAGAAAAATGTGGGTTTAAGGAATAGGAGAGTTGTTATTATAAGTGCCAATTAGGTATCAAAGAAAAGGAAAATCTTGCTCTGCCATTTCTGTAGGTAGTGACCCTGCAGCTCGGTACTGAAGGAAAAGTAGGAAAGACAATGTGGTGGGCATTTATGGCTTGGGCTTTTCAGCACTTGAATACCCTTCCTATGTGGAGGGAATTTGGGAGATAAAGGGGGATGATGTTACCTGTCCCACTCCTTAAAAACTAGAATATATATGGGGAAAGTAAGGGTCCAAGTTCTATTTGCTGGAAAAGAAACGTTTTCTCCATTGAATTATGTTGGAAGTCTTATTGAAAATCAATTAAATGTATATCTGTGGGTCTATTTTTGGACTCTGTTCTGTTCCACTGATGTATAATCATCCTTATACAAATACCACACCATTTGTAACTTTATAGTAAATCCTGAAACTAGCTCTGTAGTAAATCTTGAAACTAAATTGTGTAAGTTATTGAACTTTGTTCTTTTTTAATATTGTTTTGGCTATTCTAGGACCTTTGCTTTTCCACATAAATTTTAGAATCAGCTTGTCAATGTCTAGCTTTCTAGGAATTTGAATCTATAGATCAATCCACGGTGAGTTGACATATTAATGCAGTTGAGTTTTCCAATCCATGAGAAAGGTATTTTGCTCCATTTATTTAGGTCTTTAGTTTCTTTCAGCAATGTTTTTGAGACGAGAGAGTACATTTTGTTAGATTTATCTTTAACTATTTCATGTCTTTTGATGCTATTGTAAATAGTATTTTAAATTTTAATTTTTTACTTCTTAATTTATAGAAGAGTTGGCAAAGTAGTTGAGAGAATTCCCATATATTCTTCATCTGGTTTCCCCTAATTGGTAATATTTTATCACCATGGTACATTGATCAACACTAAGAAATTAATATGAGCAATGAATTTTAATATAACAAGTACAATAAATTCATTGATATGGTTTCAGGTTCTATATCACAACTAACATTTAAGAAACTACCACTTGCAGGGGCGGGGGTGAGGGTGTTATATTGAGTGGGACACTTGAATCCATGTTAACACAATAAATTAAAATTAATAAAAACTAAACAGAAAGTGAAAAAATGAAACTACCACTAGTTCAAGTTTTGATATAGTATCAAAAAATGTTATCAATAAATATCTGAAAAACCATCAATTTTTTTCTTTTATTCTATTTCCTAACTACATAGATGCTCATTTTTAAAAAATATATATTACAGCCTGACCTGTGGTGGCACAGCGGATAAAGCGTTGACCTGGGAACACTGAGGTCGCCAGTTCAAAACCCTGTACTGGTCTGGTCAAGGCACATATGGGAGTTGATGCTTCCAGCTCCTCCCCCCTTTCTCTCTCTCTCTCTCTTTCACTCTCACTATCTCTCTGTGTCTCCTCTCTAAAATGAATAAAAGGAAAAAAAAATTTAAAAAAAAGTTAAAATTAAAAAAAATATATATATATTACAATACTATTTTTTTTTAATTTTTATTTATTCATTTTAGAGAGAAGACACAGAGAGGGAGAGAGAGAGAGAGAGAGAGAGAGAGAGAGAGAGAGAGAGAAAGGGGGGAGGAGCTAGAAGCATCAACTCCCATATGTGCCTTGACCAGACCAGTGCAGCGTTTTGAACTGGTGACCTCAGTTTTCCCAGGTCAACGCTTTATCCACTGCACCACCACAGGTCAGGCATAGATGCTCATTTTTAAAAAATATTTCAACTAAAACTATCTATTGCAATGGAGTGAATGCAGAGCAAATATAAGAGTGTGGCTGCATTCTATTAAGCTGGACATTAAATAGATTTGTAAAAATGTGAAACAAGGCAACTCTTCCAATTAGTTTTTTTTGTTTGTTTTAGAACATATAGCTATTTTTCATAAAAATGTTATATATGTTAATGTGTAATGGATTTGCCATTTCAAATAAATATTTTTAAATTTCTCAGTTTTAATTTTGAATATGCTAAATATATATAGACATAGCCTACATAAATAAAAACTCTTTGAGATACCAAATATTTTTAAACACTGTAAGGGATTCTGAGAGCAAATCATTTGATAACCACTGCCCTAAAGGATATATTGTATAATGAGTTAACTTTTTTACAATGCATGTAAACTAGTGCTATCTAGATATACCATCCTTGAGAGAACTGAGAAAAATCATCATTCAAATTGTTTTATAAGGCTTATTTCTCTCACAGGACCCCAGTAGAAAAAGATTGTTCTAGTCATTAGTAGGTTAATACATATAAAATGTGTTGAACTGTGATCAGAAGATGAGCCCTCTATAAATGTTAGCTATTATTATTGCTTTTATAGTTACAATCATTTAAGTGTATTCTGATATCCTCTCTGATTTGCTAGGTTTTAATTATCTCTATGGTATGCCTTTTTGTGTAGAAATTTTAAGCTTTAATCTATATTCAAATTTATCGACACTATCTCTTATAGTTTATTCTTTTTAAGTCTTGTAGAAGAAATTCTTCCCTTCCACAAATGGGAATAATGATACAATTTTATAACGATATGCTTTTATAATTTCCCCTAAAATTTTCCAAGTATCCCTTTTCACAAACTCACGAACCCAGTCTTATCAAGATTACCAGTGACCTCCATGTGGCTGAATCCAGTGGCCAGTGCTCAGTCTTTATCCCATCCACTCATCAGCTGCCTTTGACACAGGTGATCTCTCTCCTTTGATTCCTGAAATTCTATCTCCTCTTGGCTTCTGGGACAGTGCTCTCTTTTGGTTGTTCTCCTGCCCCATTGGCTTCTTTGTCCTTGTCTCCTTTGGGGGTACTCTCTAAGTTGAAGTGCCCTGGTCCCTGTCTTTGGACCTCTTCTGTTTTCTCTCTATACTCATTCTCTACCTGCTCTCATTCAGTGTTGTGGCTTTAAATGTCCCTTCACTGATGACTCCAAAAATTTATATATTAGTTCTAGCCTCTCCTCTGAACTCTATTTTATCCAACTGCCTCTCAGATGTCTTCTAATCTCACATTTAATCTGGCCAAAACAGAAATGCTGATTTCGCCAAGCTGTTTCTTCCATGTTACCCATTTCAATAACATGAACCATTCATTCTGTTGTTTAAGTCAAAATATTGGAGTTTTTTTGTTTTTATTTTTTTCTCTTTCACAATTCAGATCCAAAATTTAAGCAAATACTGCATTTTCCTTTAGAATATATCCTAAATCTTAACCATTTTTCTCCTCCTCCACCACTACCACCTTAGTCCAAGAGATGGTCATTCTTCACCTGGACTATTATGAATGCTACTGGCCTACAGGTGCTGTTGTTCTCACTTGTTTTCTGCACACCTAGGAGAGTCAACATTTTGAACTATGACTGAGATTATGTCACTGTCCCCACTCTCAATTTCTAATGGCTTCCCACCTCATGCAGCATAAAATCCAAAGTCCATACCAATGCCAGGACAACAATGGCCAACAAGATTGGGCTGCCACTGCCTCTCCAACTTTATTTCCAGCCTCATGGCTGTTTCTTGAACTTGCCAAGATCCTGTCTTCAATAATGATTCTGTTCAGGCTCCTGTTTATTCTGGAGGGGTCCCCTTTACCCTGTTGGGGTCACATTCCTGGTGACCACTCTTTGCTTCAGAACACACTGGCTCACTGTTTCACTCTTCTGTTTGGTGTAGATTCCTTGGAAGTATTTCTTATATTCCTGAGCATTTTTTAAAATTTTATTTTGCATCGACTACTGTTACTTGTTTTGAGAAGAATGATATTCATGGGGATATCAAAAAGAAAAGCCCTTAAGCCTATAATTTTTCTTTTGAACTCATTGTTATTTGTGCTCATACTTTTTGCTGCATTTTCCCTCCTAGATAATGTGTAATTTCAGTTTTGATGTCCCCTACAATCCATAGGTTATCAAGGAGATATTTTCTTGATTATAGAGCAATTAATATTTTTAATGGCCCTTTTCCCCCATTGATTTCTAATTTTTGTATTATTATTCAAGAATATAAAATTTTTCTCATAATTGCAAGATCAAAATAAAGAAAATAGAATTTCAATATTTAAGGTTTAAAGTTCTTTAGTTATTAAATAAAATTTGTTGACTATATTATTAATTTAAAAAATCTAGTTGATCTACCAACTTCTGAAATAAATATAGTAAAACTCCCACCACGAGAATATATACATTTTCAAATTCTCCTTGCATTGTTAGAGTTTGTGTTTTACACAGTTGTCTGCTATGCTGTAGGTTGTATAAACTTTTATGACTGTTGTCTCTTCTTTGTGGGTTGCATATTTTATTGTCACATAATATTCTTCTTTGTCTTAACACATTTGTCCTTGAATTTGCTTTCTGACATTATCACTTCCACTTTCTTTCTCCTTATCTTTGTACCATCTGTTGTCGCCTACATCTTTACTTTTGACCTTTATTTTAAATGTATGTTTTATTTAAAAAGTACACAATTGGATTTTATTTTTTAATTACATCTGATAGTCTCAAGTTGTTAATTGCGAAATTAATTCTGTTCACGTCTTTGTGTTAATAAATATCCTTAGGGTTTAGGGGCTTCTGTGTTATTTTGCATTTGTTCTCTGTATCAGGGACATGCTTTGCTATAAATAACAGAATTCATGACTAACAGTTGTTTAATAAGATAATTCATGTTTATTTCATATATAAATAATTTTATATTTATATTATATTTTATTTAATAATTAATAATTACAGAAATATATTCTTTGAAGTTCCTTGTTTTTCTCAAATGACAAGAAATCTGGAGATTAACTGCAGTGGGCAGTGTTGATTTATCTGCTTACCTAGATCATCAAGAGTCCTCTTCTTCTCTCTTCCTGTTACTCATCCTTAGCATATGGTTCTCTTCCTCATGGTTGCAGAAGACTTCCAGCAACTCTTGGCATCACTTATTTATTCCAGGGAAGAAGAAGGAGGTGAGATAAAAGAGCAAATGATAAAGGGGTTTCTCCTAAGGAGTCTTTACCTTCTGTTTAGAGAAAGACACCCCTTCACTGGGACTTCTGCTTACATCTACTTTGTCAGAATTTCGGATGTCTGGTCACTCCTAGATCAGTCATATGCCAGTGAGCATAATATTACATGACGGATTTAGACCAATTTGATCTCTCCTTTGAAGCTGTGGTAGAAACTTGCCTGACCTGAAACTGAGGGTTCTCCATTAGTCCCTGAACAAATCAGGGTTTTCTTAGGGAGGTGGGCGGGAATGGATGCTGAGTAGGTGATTGACAGCATCTGTTGTAATAGCGGCACATTATTTGTTGCTTTCTCTTTTCCTTTTACATAGTTTTGCAGGATTGGTAAGCATCTTACCAATTACTTTCTCCCACTATTAATTTGGAAGTTTTATAATTGTAGTAGTGATTGCCTCCTGTTTCTATCAGTCATAATTAAACCAGTGTTCCTCTATTACTATATTGCTTTTAATATCTAAAAGTGGCTGTGTGTTCCATGTTAATCAGGAGAATTAATGCGGCCTTCTACAATGGATAAACATCGAAACCTCAACAGCTTAATGTGATGGAGGTTTATTTTTGAACACATCACTGTTTGGGGTGGATTGGGTAGCTCCTTTCTGAGGTTTGCTTTCAAACACTATGTCGTGGACCAGGCGCTTTTTTCTTGCATGTAAAGCCAGTAGTTGGGGTCAGGATCACAGCCGCCCGGCCAGTGCAGGTTCGCATTAGATTCGAACAGTTGGTAATGAAACAATGGAACCAAAAACTGGTGAGCCATCAGCTTTAATTCTAGCTTGCACCCAGCGGGCAAGCAAAAACACACACTGGGCTCCAAAACCCACTCATTCAGTGCTCACAAAGCTACTGACTTATCCGAGTTTCCTAGCATCAAAGCTTTCTACCTCATCAGACTTATTCACCTCTGTTTCCCATCTCCTCCAGCTCAAACTCTGCACAAACTGGCTTCTTCTTCAGCACTCCACAATCTTGGCTGCTTCTCCTGGCCTCCATGTGGCCTTACTCTGCTCTCCTCTCTAATACTAATCTCAGGAACCCCAGAACTGAGAGAGCAAGCTCCTGGTCTGCCCCACTTTATAGCATAGATTCAAAACCTTTAATCCAATTATACAAACAAGAAAGTCTCTGATAAAAAGCCACCCATCTGAGGCATAATGGGATTCCTCAGGAGAGTGCACCACCCTACATCATCCAATCAGTCAAGGATGTGGAGAAGAGCTTACTCTTAAAACTAAGCCTTAGGCCATAATGACCTGGTCTGCTTACATTACAGCCTTTTCCCCATACCCATCCCAAGCATAAGGGCAAATAATATCACCTGGGTGACGGGCTTCCATGTGGGCAGCTCCATCTTTAACAAAGTGAGCATAATATATTTTATCTGCCCAACATTGCAATTCCACCATTTTGGAGAAATTTGTTTCCAGCTGGGATGAAAGACAGAATGTGGACAAGGCACACTCACTGCAAATAGCCCTAGCCTGACAGAGACACCAATCTCCTCCCCTGACCTGCCACAGACTAGAATTCAGTCACAGATGCCATGAAACTGAAGGAAGCCAAGGAAAGTAGTCATCTTCTGGGCTCCCAAAGATGAAAGGCAGGGCTGGACACAGCTAGTCACTGACACAAATTGTCATTATGGTCACTCACACATTTTATTCTTCTCCATATAAATACATTAACCACCTTTTTAAGGCGGGCACCCTAAAGTCACATCCAGTCACTGCGTCCAAGCCCAAGCATTCTGTATTTGTCTCTATAAGGTCCAATGTGGTTAAACAGACATGTTACCTAAACACACCCTACCTTTAAGACACACTGTACAGTGGTGGAGTGGGCTTAGACTGCCCCTGTGGAGAAGGAAGAATGTGAGCCCCTACTCGGTCACTAGTCAGTGGCATTTCTGAAGTCTTACAGTTGGGGCTGTGTGAGGTTCTCCTGCCCTGCAGTGAGGGGACAGCCTTGAGTGGATGCTGACTGCCCTCAAGGAGAATCCCCCTTATTCGTTATTCCCCTTGGCCTCATCTGCAGTGAGTATTGAGGATCATGCCCTCCTTGGACCATGTAGCCTTTGAAACCTGCCTTCTGGTCATCAAGGTTGGGGCACAAAAGGGTTGTTAAATCTTAAATAGTCAAAGGCTTTTTTTTTTAAGTGAGAGGAGGGGAGATAGAGAGATAGATTCCTGCATGTGCCCTAATTAGGATCTGTTCGGCAGATAAAATATAATATGCTCACTTTGTTAAAGATGGCGCTGCCCACATGGAAGCCCGTCATCCAGGTGATATTATTTGCCCTTATGCTTGAGATGGCTGTGGGGGAAAAGCTGTAATGTAGGCAGGCCAGGTCACTATAGCCTAAGGCTTAGTTTAAGAGTAAGCTCTTCCCCACACCCTTGATTGATTGGATGATGTAGGGTGGTGCACTCTCCTGAGGAATCCCATTATGCCTCAGATGGGTGGCTTTGTATCAGAGATTTTCTTTATGTATAATTGGATTAAAGGTTTGGATTTTCTATGCTATAAACTGGGGCAGTCTGGGAGCTTGCTCTCTCTCTCGGTTCCTGGATTCCTGAGATTAGTATCAGAGAGGAGAGCAGATTAAGGCCATGTGGAGGAGAAGTAGCCAAGATGGCAGAGTGCTGAGGAAGAAGCCAGTTTGTTAAGTGTTTGTGCAGGAGGAGATGGGGAACAGAGGTGAATAAGTCTGGTGAGCTAGAAACTTTTGGTTCTAGGAAACTCGGATAAGTCAGTAGCTTTGTGAGCACTGAATGTGTGGGTTTTGGAGCCCAGTGTGTGTTTTTGCTTGCCCGCCGGGTGCAAGCTAGAATTAAAGCTGATGGCTCACCAGTTTTTGGCTCCTGTGTTTCATTACCGACTGTTCGAATCTAATGTGAATCTGCGTGGGTCAGGCTGCTGTGATCCTGGCCGTGACTACTGGCTTTACAGGATCCCCCCCCCCCGCAATGCCCGTCTGGAGTTGATGCTCTGACCATCTGGGGCCATACTCGCAACCAAGCTATTTTTAGCACCTGAGATGGAGGATTCACAGAGCTATCCTAAGAGCCTGGGGCCAATGCGCTCTAACCAATCAAGCCATGGCTGTGGGAAGAGAAGGAGAAAGAGATAGAGAAGGGGGAGAATTAGGTGAAGAGAAGCATATGGTTGCTTTTCCTGGGTGCCCTGACCTGGAATTGAACCCAGAACTTCCACATGCTGGATTGACGCTCTACCTCTGAGCCAACTGGCCAAGGCCAAAGGCTTAGGTTCAAACACTTACGAGACTTGTCATCTGTTTGCTTTTGTGTCCCAGTAACAACATCCAGTTTGTTTCTAGACACGTTTCACAAACTGCCTATGCGTCTTTGTCGCTTTACCTCTGTGTCTTTCTCAACTTAAGAGCACCTGCCTTTAGGCTTTTCGTAAAAATAAGTGCAAGAGGTCGTACTCCTAATGTGTTTGAGTAGTCTGATTCCCTCTAGAATAGAGTCAAGGGTGGGATTAAATGCACCAGGGTTTTACTAAGGAAATTCCTGTGAGATAAGGAAGGGAGGGGGCTGGAGCAGGCTGGGAGAGCCATCACACTGCAGGGTCAGTCTGACCTTGAGTGAGGGAGATGGGAAGTCAGGTTGGGAGGTGTTCTAGGAAGACATGTAATCTAAGGAAGGCTTGTCAAGGCCTCAGGGAAGTTGCCCATCAGAGAAGTCTAGTGTATTCCAGGAACAAGCCTGCCTTGCTCAGTCAGAGGCGGAAGATGCCTCTGGGAAGAGTGACATGGGGCGAACACACGAGTATGGAGCTGGAGCACCAGGTCATTTATGCTCCTTGTAGCTGGGTGTTGGAAGCACACTCTCATGGCTGCCATGTTATCTGTACCCAGGACACTTTACTCACCTTACTAGTAAGTCATGAAAACCTTTTAAAAATCCCATCTCTTGCAATTTGGACACAAGAAGGAGTTGATCTTTCCAATCTTACAAAGTCCCAAATTTCTGTATTCTCTCTATGTCCTTCAATGTCTAGCTGCAAAGTACACAGTCCTTTTCTGGAACTAATTCCTTCCTCCTAACACCTTCCCGAACACAGCCGCTAGCAACCAACACACACTACCAGTGTTCCCTTGTCCATTCTCTTCCCTGAGAGTGACAAGGTCAAAGGCACAAGAGTCTGCTTTTTAAATTATGGGGTCTGACAATGTTTTGCTCCTGTGTAACATGGCTCTCCAGCCATTCAGCCTCCTGAACATCACTCGACACCCAACCACTTAGGCTGTGACACCAAGTCTGTTTCCATTTCAGTGGTCTGCCACTTTGGGGACAGATTTCCATTTTAGTCATGGAAATCAATAGAATCTATTGCAATAGGAAACCTGAAAAATCTCAGTGGCTTCCTACATCACAGGCTCAGTTCCTGCTCATGTTGCAGGTGGGTGTGGGTCAGGTAGGCTCAGGGACCTCGCTGCTTCATTCAGCAACTCCACCATCTCCAGTCCCTCACTTTCAGTCAGTGGATGGTGAGGGGGGAATGGGTGAGGGGAGAGGAGAAGTTTCACTGGCTCCTCACTGCCTCAGCCCAGGAGTGCACAAGTCCCTTCCTTCAGAGAGTGCTGCACTGTTATAGACTTTCTCTTTGCCGAAAATGTGAGGGGCGCTTGGCCTCAGACACCCACTGCAGACTTGGACACCTGCTTCAGCAGGCTGAGCTTCTGTGTTGCTTCCAAGAGGGAGCGGAAGGTAGAGATGGGTGTGGACCTGTGCTCAGGCCAGTATCTCTCTGGAATCCTCTTTGATGATGACTGTAAAGCCAGTAGTCGCGGCCACCATCACAGCAGCCCGACCCACACAGGTTCACATTAGATTCGGACAGATGGCAATGAAACACCGGAGCCAAAAACTGGTGAGCCATCAGCTTTAATTCTAGCTTGCACCCGGCGGGCAAGCAAAAACACACACTGGGCTCCAAAACCCACACATTCAGTGCTCACAAAGCTACTGACTTATCCGAGTTTCCTAGAATCAAAGGTTTCTAGCTCACCAGACTTATTCACATCTGTTTCCCATCTCCTCCAGCACAAACTCTTAACAAACTGGCTTCTTCCTCAGCACTCTGCCATTTTGGCTACTTCTCCTCCACATGGCCTTAATCTGCTCTCCTCTCTAATACCAACCTCAGGAACTCAGGAACCAAGAGAGAGCGAGCAAGCTCCCGGACTGCCCCAGTTTATAGCATAGAAAATCCAAACCTTTAATCCAATTATACACACAAGAAAGTCTCTGATACAAAGTCACCCATCTGAGGCTTAATGGGATTCCTCAGGAGAGTGCACCACCCTACATCATCCAATCAATCAAGGGTGTGGGGAAGAGCTTACTCTTAAACTAAGCCTTAGGCTATAATGACCCGGCCTGCCCACAGCCTGTTCCAGAACACACATTAATATCAACGAACTTCCATGTGGGCAGCGCCATCTTTAACAAAGTGAGCATAATATATTTTATCTGCCCAACAATCCACCCTTATGCTCACTTTACTACCCACAATCTACACCACCGGCATCCCTGCACCAGGAAATTAGGCACATTACACAAATTACAACATGACAAATCATACAGTTTTAACAATTACAAAGGTACATTTCACCAGTCTCTGAGCACTTTGCCGAAAGCGCAAAATGTCCTTGGCCTTTTCTCTAGCCATGGGAAAAGCTTCCTGGGGCAGGAGGGCCTCCAGCAAAGCCATCCCCACCCCCATCAGGGTATTTCACATTGTCCAAAATCCGTAAGTCCATTCAACAAAGGAGCTTGTGCCCATCCGGTCATAGTCCAGGAAATCAGTCCACACACATAGGGCTTTAGCCTCCCCCCTCATTCCTGCCATCATGGCAAGTCTCACACTGTTCTAAAGAAAAGCATGTGGCAATGGCAGTCAGCATTTCTATCTCTTCTCTGGGAAGCATGATGGCATCCACCCCTATGTCCCAAAATCGCAGACCTACCGGCAGCGTAGCTACTCCTTGTTGCCGGGCTCTCACCTTCTGGAGACTGCAGATTGCAACTCCAGACCAATTCTCCTCATCCTCCAAAGAGGAACTGAAAACATCAGCTCCTGCTGCTGGGCTTGATCTCCGGGCCACCGCTGCCTTCTGCTCAGCAGACCTTGCAGCTCCAACCCTGGCCTCAGCCCCGGTCCTGGCCTTAGCTCCGGCCCTGGCTTCATGCCGCTGCTGGCTCTCCACAACATCCAGGGCAATCTCCAACTCACGAATCTGTGATTCCTTCTCCAGCATCTGCTCCATTTCTAGGTCAATCTCACGAACCTGGTCGTCCTCCTCTGGTGCTTCCTCCAACTCCAGGGTCGGCATCTCTTTCTCCCACGTTTCCTCCAGCTCCTTCCACTGCTCGGTTTGCAGGTCCTGGGCAACCTCTTTCATAGAGCTCTCAGTTTCCTCACACATGGCTGTAAAAGTCAGCCAGCCTACAGTTCCCCCCAAAACAGCTATGGGAAACCATAACAGCAACCACTCCTCTACTCCACCACTCAAAGGTGGTGGTGGCTCCAAGCCGATCTGTATCGAATCCTGCCATAGACTACGCCAAATGTAAAGCCAGTAGTCAGGGTCAGGATCACAGCCGCCCGACCCACGCAGGTTCACATTAGATTCGGGCAGATGGCAATGAAACACCGGAGCCAAAAACTGGTGAGCCATCAGCTTTAATTCTAGCTTGCACCCGGCGGGCAAGCAAAAACACACACTGGGCTCCAAAACCCACACATTCAGTGCTCACAAAGCTACTGACTTATCCGAGTTTCCTAGAATCAAAGGTTTCTAGCTCACCAGACTTATTCACATCTGTTTCCCATCTCCTCCAGCACAAACTCTTAACAAACTGGCTTCTTCCTCAGCACTCTGCCATTTTGGCTACTTCTCCTCCACATGGCCTTAATCTGCTCTCCTCTCTAATACCAACCTCAGGAACTCAGGAACCAAGAGAGAGCGAGCAAGCTCCCGGACTGCCCCAGTTTATAGCATAGAAAATCCAAACCTTTAATCCAATTATACACACAAGAAAGTCTCTGATACAAAGTCACCCATCTGAGGCTTAATGGGATTCCTCAGGAGAGTGCACCACCCTACATCATCCAATCAATCAAGGGTGTGGGGAAGAGCTTACTCTTAAACTAAGCCTTAGGCTATAATGACCCGGCCTGCCCACAGCCTGTTCCAGAACACACATTAATATCAACGAACTTCCATGTGGGCAGCGCCATCTTTAACAAAGTGAGCATAATATATTTTATCTGCCCAACAATGACATTGTGCTGCAAAGTGGTTGGCTACCATTGACCAGCCTAGGTCACTTCTTACGAAACAGAACTCAGACCTGACCTGTTTCTTCTTCCCTCCATGTTCCTCCTGATGTTGTGAAGCAGCGAGTGGCAAGCACATCCGATGGCTCTTGGGGGCGGATGGCGAGGTCTGGGTCTGGATCATGGGAGAAGGCCCTGGCGACAAGCCCTATGAAGAGATCTCTGAGGAGCTGATTGCAGAGAGGGCACGGCTGCAGGCACAGAGGGAGGCCGAGGAGCTCTGGTGAGAGGTGCCAGTGGGTGTTGGGTGGGGCCTTGGGGTGGGTCCCAGATAAGTACAATAGGTGGTGGGGAGCAGGGAGGACGGGCCAGGCAGCTGGCTGGCTGTTTTGAACTCTGTTAAGATTAGGTGACCAAACCATCAAAGTCTTGCATCAGATATATTTTATGGGTTCAAATCCTGGCTCCTCCAGTTAGAAGTGAGCTAATATGGCCCTCAGTTTTCACATCTGTGATGTGGTTATAGCCACATTCTTTCTATCTAGATGTGGTCTGGCTTCGTCAGAACAGCGCATATGACATGCTTCTGCTTTTCCTCTCACTGAGCTGTTCCCGGGGCAGTAGAGTAGTTTAGATTCACTTGTTTCTTTCATGGACATTTGAGCCCCAGTGGGATTTGGAGTTAGATTTCTTTTATAAACAACTTTTAGTATCTTTCGTTAAACTTGGATGCCAACATTTCTTCCCCACCCCAGTATTTAGTGACAGTTTTTTAACTGTGAAATTGTTAACAACAACCCAACACCTGCCAGCAGAGATAACCACAGTGAGCATTTTGGTAATATAGATGTTCTTTGACTTACGATGGGGTTATATTCTAGTTACCCATCCTAAATTCAAAATATCAGTAAGTTGATAATGCATTTACTACAGCTAATCTACCTAAAATCACAGCTTAACCGAGCCTACCTTAAACGTGCTCAGAATACTTACATTAGCCCACAGTTAGGCAAAATCATCTAACACAGTGATTACACTGTAGAGCAGGGATCCCCAAACTATAGCATGTGGCCCCCTGAGGCCATTTATCCAGCCCCCGCCCCACTTCTGGAAGGGGAACCCCTTTCATTGGTGGTCAGTGAGAGGAGCACAGGATGCATCCACACCCATAGTTCCCATTGAAATACTGGTCAGTTTGTTGATTTAAATTTACTTGTTCTTTATTTTAAATATTGTATTTGTTCCCGTTTTGTTTTTGTATTTTAAAATAAGATATGTGCAGTGTGCATAGGGATTTGTTCATAGTTTTTTTTATAGTCCGGCCCTCCAACGGTCTGAGGGACAGTGAACTGGCCCCTTGTGTAAAAAGTTTTGGGAGCCTTGCTGTAGAGTATGGGTTGTTGACCTGTGATCTGCTAGCTGTGGCTCTCTGTCACTGCCCAGCATCACAAGAAAGTATCAGCCTATCAGTAGCCCGGAGAACTAGCAAAGTTTAAGATTCAAGGTCCAGTTTCTACTAAATGTCTTTACCACTGTAAGCCAACAAATCATAAGTCAAACCACCATAAGTCGGGGACCGTCTGTGCATGCTTTGTAAACTGCTCTATTCACACCACGATATATTGATGAATATAATTCCACAACATTATTTAAGATGACTATATAGTATTCTCATTGCATGGGAAACCCAACTCTCTGGTCTGGTAGATGGACATGTGGGTTGTTTGCCATTCATTATGCTTTAAAAATCCTCTCATGAGCATCTTCTACTGATGCCTTTGTGAACTTGAGTGAGGGATGGGATTTTAGAGTCTTTTTTTTCCCTGGCTTCCAGAACAATTCTTTTGATTTATGTCCCTGTATGGGAGCATGCCTGGTTCTCTCCACCTTTGCCAATGTTGAGTTTTGTTGACCTCACACATCTGTCATTCTGATAGAGTAAGAAATACTGCCCATAGTTTTTATTTGAACTTCTGTTGTTATGTAGCCCTTTGGCTTCCCACATGTGTTTATATCTACTGCTGTTCTCTTGGAAGGAGACAGAAAGAGGCAGAGATCACCAAGAAGTTCCGAGATGCTCTGGCCAATGAGAAAGCCCGGATCCTGGCGGAGAAGTGGAAAGTGGAGATGGAGGACCGTAAGGCTGCCAAAGTCCTGGAGGAGCGCATTCACGAGGAATTCAGAGTGAGCCGGGGGCGGGGGGCATCGGTGTGCTGCCGCCGACTCTAGCTCCCTGGCCACTGGGGCTGACCCCTGGTTTGGACAAGTCCTTGGCCATTGGTCATCACTGAGTGCATTATGAGAATAGAAATTTGGCATGTCTGAGCAGGAAGGGACTAGACATGCCATTTGGTCCCATTCACCTCTTACTGTACAGTTGAGAAAACTGAGGGTCAGACAGGGAAGAGACTTGACAAGGCCATGTGTAGTTACGAAAAGAGCCAGAAGCAGAACACAGGTCTTCTGCCTCCCAAACCAAGATTCCTGAAATGAGTCTTGGAAGGAGCAAAGCAAAGTTTGTGGTCACGTCAACCTGGGATGCAGTTATGCTACTGCTTACTACTGTGTGACCTTGGGAAATTTGCTAGACTTCTCTGAACCTTTACTTTCTTGTTTGCAATATTAGGGTAATAACAATGCCCAACTTGAGGTTTTTAGAGGATTCAAAGAAATGAAAAATGCCCATTTCTGGCCCTGATTAGGGAGCTATTGGCAACCTTGCATGCCTACTCATTCTGGGGGAGTTTGGAGCTGGTAAAAGAGTGTTATAGTCCTCTGTAAGAAGCTTAGGTAACCTAAAAATATTTTTTCCTGCTTTTTATTTTGAGATTTTTCTTTTTTTTTTGCTACAGGAATAATATATTTGGGGGGGGGGTGTTAGAAAACTCAGAAAATGCATGTAAGCAAAAAGAAGAAAATAATAATCATTCTGAATCACAATAATTATATTATTTTGTGAAGTGTAGATTAATGGCATTTGCACATTAAAAATGTTTAACCCTCCTTTTCCTTATAATGATTATGCCCCTTAAGATTATTTTTGTTGCAAATATTTTTCTTAGTGCTGTGTTGTTTTTTCTTAATTTTGATTATACTGCTCTTAAATGTATGAAAGATTAAAATTTTAACTAGCTAGCTGTATCAATCCTTTTTGTTTTTTCTTTTTCTTTTCCAAGTGTTGCGGGGGGGGGGGGGGGCGGGTAGAGAGACAGACTCCCAGATGCGCCCTGACTGCGACCCACCCTGCAACTCCCATCTGGGGCCCCTGCTCTGCCCATCTGGGGCCGTGAGCACAACCGATCTTGTAGCGCCTGAGGCAGAGGCTCCACCCACTGAGTCATCCTCAGCGCCCTGGGCAATGTGCTCCAACCAATTGAGCTATGGCTGCAGGAGGGAAAGATAGAGAGAGAGAGAGAGAGAGAGAGAGAGAGAGAGAGAGAGAGAGAGAGAGAAAGGGGTGGAAAAGCAGATGGTCACTTTTCCTGTGTGCCTGGACTGGGAATCGAACGTGGGACATCCACACACTGGGCTGACGCTCCACCACTGAGCCAACCAGTCAGGGCTATGTCAGTCTTTTTCTTTATTATTTGTTTTGTACTTAGAAAACTCTGTGCCACCACAAGCTTGTAAAATACTAAGGTAAATTATTTCCTATATCTTTTGTGATTTGGTTTCTTTGCACTCGATGTTTCTTCACTTTGGAATGTGGTTGATATAGGGCTCTAGCTTTATTTTCTTCCATGTCATATATTATGATATATATTTATCTTCTCTCATTAAACTTGCTGACTTGATTCTTATTCCTTCTGGGTCTCTGTGGATTTCTCTTCTATGTTTATTCCTGAGCCAGATTTACTTATTTAATTCTTGTGGTTTAAAATAAACCTTGCCTGACCTGTGGTGGTGTAGTGGATAAAGCGTCGACCTGGGAACACTGAGGTCGCCAGTTCAAAACCCTGCACTGGTCTGGTCAAGGCACATATGGGAGTTGATGCTTCTAGCTCCTCCCCCCTTTCTCTCTCTCTCTCTCTCTCTCTCTGTGTGTCTCCTCTCTAAAATGAATAAATAAAAAGAAATTAAAAAAAAAATAAAAATAAATAAAATAAAATAAACCTTAACATCTGTTACGGTGAGAACCTATCATTCCTCTTCATTTACAAAATGACCTTGGCTAATCTTATACTCATTTTTTCTACAAGAGATACATTTGAATTACTTTGACACTATTTGTCTCCCTGCAACAACAAAAAATACTGCATTGGCCTTACTGCTGTATTTGTGGAGGATGACATTTTAAATTCTGGACTCTTCTTGGTCAGGAGTGTGGTATTTTCTCCTGCTATTCAAAGCTTCTCTTTGTTTCAATGACTATTTGTTTTATTACTACCTGTAAGTGCATCGCCACTAACCCCAGGCATTCACAGTATGCTGCGTGCTGCATGTTCTCTTGGCAACTTACATTTTTTGGACTTTGGTAAAATTTACTGTGTTATTTAAGTATGCCACATTTCTTTTTTAGTTAAACCTTAGTTTTCATATTTTTTTTTGTTGCTATTGTAAATGAGATTGTTCTCATTACCTTAAAACCTATTGTAATGGACAGTTATAGATTTATATTGTTATTTAATTTTAAGAACTTAATTTTCTCTTGGGTTAAATTTTGTTTTTTTGTTTTTCTTTTATAGGGACAGAGAGAGGGATAGATAGGAACAGACAGACAGGAACAAAGAGAGGTGAGAAGCATCAATCATTAGTTTCATTAGTTTTTCGTTGCCATCGCAACACCGTAGTTGTTCATTAATTGCTTTCTCACATGTGCCTTGACTGCGGGCCTTCAGCAGACCGAGCAACCCCTTGCTGGAGCCAGCAACCTTGGGTCCAAGCTGGAGAGCTTTTGCTCAAGCCAGATGGGCCCGTGCTCAAGCTGGCGAGCTCAGGGTCTCGAACCTGGGTCTTCCACATCCCAGTCTGACGCTCTATCCACTGCGCCACTGCCTGGTCAGGCTCTTGGGTTAAATTTTTAAGTAGATTTTCTTGAGTTTTTAAGTGAAGTAATATTTACTCTGAAAACATTTTATTTAAAATATTTCAAACTTGAAAGGTAGAAAGAAAAATAAAATGAATACTCATATATTTCCCAATTAAACTCACCAGTTACTAATATTTTGACACATTTGCATTCTCTCTTTCTCTTTGTGCATATACACACATGTGCATGCGTGTATGCGTGCGCGCACACACACACACACACACACACACACACACACACACACACACACACACACAATACTAGTGACCCTTGAGGAACTTAGGTTTGAACTGCTTGGGTCCACTTATATGCGCATTTTTTCAATAAGTACTGTAAATGTATTTTCTCTTCCTTAGGATTTTCTTCCTAACATTTGCTTTTCTGTATCTTACTTTATTATAAGAATATAGTATATAATACATGCATCATAAAATATATGTTAATTGTTTATGTTGAGGCATCCAGTCAACAGTAAGCTATTAATAACTAAGTTTTTGGGTAGTCAAAGTGATCTGAGGATTTTCAACCATGCAGACATTAGTACCCCAACCCCCACATTGGTTAAGAGTCAGCTGTATATGTGTGTACATATATACGTGTATACACACATATGCATATATTCACTTAGTTATTGCTATTGTTTGCTGAACAGTTAGAAAGGAAGTTGCAGACATCATACTCTTTAACTTGGATTAGCAGTCTATTATCTTTAAAGAGCCAGATGGTAAATATTTTAGACTTTTTGAACTATATTTTCTCTCTCACAACTACTGATTCAGGCCACTGAGACACAAAAGCATCCACAGACACATGTAAACAAACAGGTGTGGCCGTTCTAGTACGACTTTATTTTAAATAATGGGTTGAATCCAGGTTTGGCTTGGGAGCCTTAGTTTGTTTTACTCCTGACAAAACCCTACGTCCTTCAGTGGCATCCCCAGGTATAAAGACATTTCTCTGCATAGCCACAATAATCATGATCACACTTGTTGCAATTAACAATAACTCCACAACAGTATCTAAAATCTAATCCATGGAGTAATGTTTAGTTTATATTGTTTGATTTTGTATTACTTAAGTCTGAAGGAAACCAGTACTTTTTTATATCTCTCTAACAATAAGAGTCACCAGTTCCAATCTCCAGCTTGTCTCTTCCCTAGAAGAGGGCTGAGCCTCAGAGGCTGTTAGGGTGACTCAGTGGTGCAGGAGTCAGCTCACAAGAGACTAAGGAGGAATTGAGTCCTCAGCAGAGACTTTTGTGGTTGATGGTCTCCTGCAGAACATCAGTGTCGAAGGGTGATAAACTGTGAGCGTTCTGTGTTAGGGTCACTGAGGATTTATAAAGTCAGGCCCTCAGGTTCACTGAGGGACCTGAATGGAGGCTTTTGGTGTTATTTCCAAAGAAGGTTATGGCCATTCTGTGTTTGTTTTTTGTTTTAAAACTAATATGCTAAATGCAAGTGCCCAAGCTTTAATGCACAGAGTTACCCTTACTTGTCACAACTGCACTTTGGGGGGCCTCAGAAATGTGAACGGTGTCTCAGGGATCTGCAGGGGTGACAGGTGACAGAGTGTCTCTGGCAGAAGGTCAGGTCGGTACTCGAGCTGCACAGTCCAGGTTTAGGAGCAGGAATGCTTTCTGCCAGAGCCATCTGTAAATGAGCTTCCCTGCACTGTGATGAGCTCCTCATCCCAGGAAATGGTTAAATGGAGGCTGAAACAGCATCTGAAAAGCTTTCTGTGGTGGATTAACATGGCTGGCAGCAAATTCTATGCCACTCCTCCTCGGGGCATTGGGGTCTTTTCGCTGGCTTTCCTGCCCTCCACCTGGTGGCTGGCTTTGATCTGTAGAATGCACTTTGATCTGTGAAAATGGCTGTGACTTCTGAGGGTTGGCTGTAAGAAACTTGCAGCTTCCACTTTGGTTCCTTTGACCACGTTCACTTTTGGAAGCGCCTGCAAGAGCCCTTCCACCTGAGATTACATTGCTGTGAAGAAACCGAGCAAGCCGGAGAGGAGGGGCTGTGTGGAGGGGCACTGGACAGGGGGCGAAGCATTCTTGGTTCTTCCAGGGAATGAATGACCTAAGCCAAGTGATGACCTCAGTGGACACCTTGTGCAGCAGAAGGGCCACCCAGCCAAACCCTGCTCAAATTATTATTTTTAAATTTAAAAAATAATGATTACTTTTAGAGTGAGAGAGAGGACGGGGGGACAGAGAGAGTAAGAGATAGATAGAGAGAGAGAGAAACATCTTGTATGTGCCCTGACTGGGGATCTAACCTGCAACCTTGGCGTATTGGGATGATGCTCTAACCAACTGAGCTACGGGGCTGGGGCCCTGCTCAAATTATTCACCTACAGAATAACGAGCAAACCAAATGGCTGTTGTTCTGAAGCACTCACTTTTCTGGTAATTTATTAATCAGCAGTAGACACCTGAGACAGCTGTGCAAAAGGAATTTATGCGTCAGCTTAGAGATTGGCTTGGATCATTTTTATTGTCTTCCAACACCAAGATTCTAACAGAATGTGAATCTTGCGTGTAGCAACACCATTCATTTAATTTCTTTTTCTCAGAACCTAAGTGTAGGTTGTTTGGGGTGGTGGTGGTAGCAATCAACTCCCTACACTCTGAAGGCTTACAGGGGCCAGAGGAGCGAGGGACAGCTCTGTGAGCAACCCTGAGCCCCAACCATGCCTGGGGGACCACAGTGGAGGGCAGAGGAGCACCTTCAGGACTCTGGGTGCAGCAAAGACAGGAACTGGAAGGAGACATGTGGAACGATGAACATTCTGCAGCAGGGAGAGAAAAAAGCACACGCTGGCTGGATCCAGACATAAGCCTCCAAAGGCTGGCTGTGAAACACTTGGATGCTACGTCAGGAGTGGACTGTTCTCTGCACACAGAGCAGAGCTGAGAGCATCTTGATACGAAAAAGGACACAGTCAGATCAAGTTTTATAAGGCCAACTGGTGGTGGTGGTGTGATTCATGTAATGAAAATTTGGGTGGAAGGCCAGGCCAGTTAGGAGACTTTTGCCATGGTCAAGGTGGGAAAAGATGAGTCTCTGACTGTGGAGGGAGATAAAAGGGGATGGACATGGAGAAATGGTGGTGGTGACATCAATTAGATGCTGGGATGAGGGAAAGCAAAGGGCAAATGTGATAGAGCCACAGGCTGTGGGATGGGTACACAGAACCCCTCCTTTGTCATGGGGAGCAGAAGTGGAGGAGAGAGAGAGAATGTGCTTGACTGGATATGCTGAGGTCTCACCTCCGGCCGGCAGGGCAGAGGGAGCCAGCTGGTGCGGGGAGGAGAAGAGAGAAGCTGGATGCCCAGCCGGTGGTAGAGGGAGGTTGGCTGGGCAGCCTGTGCTGAGGATGTTGGCAGGTTCTGTCTATTTTTCTGGTCATAGAAAGATAACAGTGAAAGTTCCTTTTAGAAAGTGGAGGCAGAAATCCAAGAATTTTGTGTTGGGTTAAACAGGGAACTTCAATATAGAAGATACAGATAGCTGGAAACCTGCTTTTAAATGTCATTCTGTTGTAGATGGTGCCATTTGAATGCAATTCACATGCCTATGAAAGTGTTCCCTTAGAATAAAGGAGATCATGAGGCCAGATAAAATTTGCATTTTATTTTCCTGCTTTCTTAACTCATGAGACTGCTTTTTAGATGCTTCTTCCTCTGCTTAAGACCACAGAGCACGGACAGCATTGGCCCTACTTTCTCCCTCTGCCTCTGGTCCTGTGACCTCCTTCTATACTTCACAGCCTGCCTCCCCTTCTTCCACTCCTACTTTCCCTGAGAAGCAACAGACACAGTTGATTCAGTTATCATATTGTCCTTTGATTTTTCTCCATTTCTTTTTTAAGTGTGTGTGGGGGAGATAGTGAAACAGACTCCTGCAAGCACTCCAACTGGGACCCACCCAGCAACCCCTGTCTTGGGCCAATGCTCAAATCAATGGAGCTATTTTTAATGCCTGAGGCTGACAGTCAGACCAACCAAGCTATCCTCAGGGCCTGGGCCAGTGCTCAAACCAGTCGAGCCACTGGTTGCAGGAGGGGAAGAAGGAGAGAAGGGGGAGAGGACGGGCACAGAGCAGATGGTCGCTTCTCTTGTGTGCCCTGACCAGAATCAAACCCAGGATGTCCTTGTGCCGGGCCAATGCTCTATTTACTGAGCCAACTAGCCAGGGCTCCATTTTCTATTCAAAGCCATTCTCTGTTTTTTTTTTAAGGTTCGAGTTCATTTTGGCCACTTAACATCTTCCAAAGCTATAGAAACTACCCCTGCCTTTTCCTAATAATATCACAAGTGGTTGGAAAACTTTTTACTTTTTTATTTTTCTCCTGAAAATCATAGACTTTATTTGAGTTTCTCCTGGATAAGGCTGGCATCAATGAGACAACATGATGTGGTTTACTCTGTTCCCATCATGGAGCATCACAAAGCCCTATCTTAGCTTCATCTGTTGATTAATTCATTCACTCTTCTGGTCAGCATTTAGGGAGCACCTACTATCTGCTAGGCCCTGGCTGGGACTGGAGCTGCAGGAGTAAGTGGCACAGGTCTGGCCCTGCCTTTTTGGAGTGTGTTACCTCACAAAACACAGTGGTATGTATTATTGGGGCCAGGCTAACAACAAAAACCACTGTGCTTTCCATAAAAAGCAACTGTCTTGGAGATATTTTTCATTGGGGTGAGGCAAACAGGCCCTGTGGGCTCCTGCGGTGTGCTGTTACTGATGGGTTATCAGGAGAAGGGGGATTGAATAAACTGGATAGTTCAGAGGGCCTTTCTTTGCCAGAAAAAAGGCAATTGATTCCTAAGGTAGAAGGGGGAGTGTTTGCATATCTGCCTTTTGGCTGCATTGGCCTTTGGCTGCTGCACATAAGATGGATCTTCCTTCAGTGATCACAGATGGCCAAAGGATTCTGATTATAGCAACCAAGATGAGAGTTTTTTGCAATTTAACCTGTGAGGGTTGAGCGCTGTAACAGAACCATGGAGAGTGAGAGACAATGCTCTTTATTTGTAGTTGCAAAATGTTTTCTTTTGTCATCCTTGTGAAGAGCTTGCTTTTGTCACATAAGTGGCCAGTCATTTTCCTTTGAGATGGAGGTGCTTCAGGCTTCTGGCCCCCTGAGTGTTGTAGCTCTCAGGGAACAATGGCACTGCCAATGATGCATTTGTTTATACATTTATTTGGGGGTGATCCCCCACCTTTATCAATGTTTGATTGACAAATAAAAATTGTATATATTTAAGGTGTATGTTGTGTTCTGATATGTGTATACACTGTGAAATGATGACCACAGTCAAGCTAATTAGCATATCTATCACCTCACCTACTTACCTTTTTTTCTGCATGGGTGGTTAGAATACTTATGATTTACTCTCTTAACAAATTTCAAGTATACAATACAGAATTAACTACAGTCACCATGCTGTACATTAGAGCTCCAGAATTTATTCATCCGACATAATTGAAACTGTGTACCTTTCACCAAACACAGCCTAAGTGTCTGCTGACTGATGAATGGATAAAATATGGTAAATGTATATGCAATGAAATATTAATCAGTCTTAAAAAGGGAGGAAATTCTGACATTTGCAACCACACAGATGGACTGTGAGGTCATTATACTTAATGAAATAAGCCAGACACAGAAAGACAGTGCATGATCTCACTTCAATCTAAAAAAGTTGAATTTTTAGAGGCAGAGGGTAGAACGGCGGTTGCCAGGGGTTGGAGGGTTGGGGCAACAGGTGCTGTCAATTAACTTGCTGCTTTATATTAGCCCCAGGTGTTTGGAATGGGAACACTGCATTGTAATTTGAGGTGATTGGTCAAATGCCATTTGATCACTTCCCTATGGGGTGTTCTCCTTATTATGGGCTGAATTGTGTCCCCCTAAAATACATCTATTGAAGTCCTAACCCCTAGTGTCTCAGAAGGTAAGCATATTTGAAGATAATTAAATGAAGTCTTTAGGGTGGACCCTAATTAATTATCACTGGTGTCCTTACAAGAAGAGGAGATTTGGATACAGACATGCGTGAACACAAAAGAAAGACCATGTGAAAAAACAAGCCAAGGGAAGAGGCCTCCGAATGAAACCAACCCTGCCGACACCTTGATCTTGGACTTCTGTCTTCCAGAACTGAGAGACAATGCGGGTCTGTTGTGTAAGCCTCCTGGTCTATGGTACTTTGTTTTGGCAGCTTCATCTCTATCCTTGTTTGTACAAGGGAGTGGGACCAGAGTGTTGAAAATCTCTGGCCCAGACAGACCTTGACTGGTCTTTCCCTGAAACCTGTACCTGCCCGGAAGGCCCCGTGGGCAGGCAACAGGTCTGAAGTGCCTGGGTGGAAACTGTCTTGGTTGGTGCCCTGTGTGTTGAGTGAGACAGTGACTGCAGTCTGAGATTGGGGAGCCCTAGAGGAGGAAGGGAAACCCACTGTATAAACTGTAAAGTTCTGTGCTAGTGTGCAGGGAGGTTGTTGCTATTGAGCTGCTAGTGCCCAGTGAAGGTGAAATACAGCTTCAGAATAAAACCCAACTTATTCAGCTTGAGTCAAACTGACTCAGGTTCCAATTTTGCATTAGTCATTAACCCTCTGTCCTAGTACTTCCCATCTTAAAACCAGACAACTCACCTTGTTTCTATCTTAACCCCATATTTCCTACCCCTCCCCCTGCCACTTCCTGTTTCTGCCCCTTTTCATAGGACATGTCAAAAGGGTTGTCACTTCTCCTCTCCACCCTTACCGCCTGGACATTGCCCCTCTTCTGTTAGGGCTGCTTGTCAAGATCTGCCATCACGTCCTGTGGCCTCGTCCCTAGCTCCCTTGTGGCTACTTTGTCCTTATCTTTTATGGTGTCTCAGCAGCCTGCAGCTCAATTTACTCCCTTTTACTGGAAACTCTTCTCTTGGCTTCCCCTACGGACATCGCCTTTCTGGGTTTTTATCTTATGCCTTGGCCTCCTTCTCAAGCTCCTTTCCTGACTTCAACTTTCTTCCCCAAGTTTTAAATGAAGGGGTGTCCCAAGCCAATTTGGGTGTCTTCTTTTGATCTGCGTTCTTGCTCTTTGTGACTACATGAAGTCTCATGGTTGAGAGGGATCATCCTATGCAGATGACTTCTCAATCAGTGTCTTCAACATGAACTTGACTTGAGCCTCAGGCTCACACATCCCACTGCCTCTTAGATATCCCATGGCATCGCAGACTCATCACAAATAGAATTTTGACCTTTTCCCCTTCGGCCACAGTGGAGAATTCTATACTCAAATGTGCCAAACCCATTTGCAGTTTGTGGGGCCAGTGCACCTGTGGATCCCTCTGCCTGGAAATATCTCCTTCCTGCTCTTCATTTATCGGCCTCCTTCTTGTTATTGTTCAGGGCTCAGATCAGGTCACCTCTTCTGAGAGGGCTTCTGGTCATGCAGCCTATAGTAGCTGCCTAAATTGACCCTGTCACTTACTTTGTCTTAATTCTCTGCCCATGCTACTTCCATCCTCCCTCTGACCAGAAGGAGATGGGATTGGAAGGGAAAGGTCTTGGACTTAGAGCTTCAAGCCAAGGAGAGAGAGCTAGGGAGGAGCAGCTTGGAATCCGGAGGGTGAATTCAGATCTGGACTCTGAACAGTATAGACTGCAGTCAGGGTTGCCCTTAGGGTGCACAGGGTCAGCAAATATTTTATTTTTGTGGTGTCTTTTACTATAACAAATGAACAATTTGAGCCACATAAAACCAGCCTGTTGGCTCCATTGCGATGACTCAATCTTAAACAATCCTGTGATAAAAGTGTTATGCTGGCCAGGAGGTTTTATTTGCTTGCCAGGCTCTCCTGGAACCATGGCTGGGCCACTGGGCCCCAGGCTGACTCCACAAATATGACTCCCAGCTCCTGGGGGCATTTGGTTAACTCTTTGTTTGTAGCAGAGGGTCAGTGAGTACCCTGAAGGGGAGAAACAGGGACTGGGGCTCATGCAGGACATAATCTGGCTGGAACACTTGCCTGTATAAATTTGTTGCCCTTGCCAATCCTAGAAGAACTCTTTTGGGCCATTCCTGGGGGGTTTGGGAGAAACTTTGCAAAAAAGACACTTCAAAGCATGGTGTTTCCATGAAGAAATCCTGCTTACTTGGGTCTGAGGGCTGTCTTGCCCTCAACCTGCTTCCACCACAGACTCCTGGAATGCTGGTGGTTGAATACCACTGTTGGGCAGATAAAATATAATATGCTCACTTTGTTAAAGATGGCGCTGCCCACATGGAAGCCCGTCACCCAGGTGATATTATTTGCCCTTATGCTTGGGATGGGTGCAGGAGAAAGGCTGTAATGTAAGCAGGCCAGGTCGTTATGGCCTAAGGCTTTGTTTTAAGAGTAAGCTTTTCCCCACACCCTTGACTGATTGGATGATGTGGGGTGGTGCACTCTCACGAGGAATCCCATTATGCCTCAGATGGGTGACTTTATCAGAGACTTCCTTGTTTGTATAATTGGATTAAAGGTTTTGATTCTACACTATAAAGTGGGGCAGGCCAGGAGCTTGCTCTCTCTTGGTTCCTGGAGTATCAGAGAGGAGAGCAGATGAAGGCCACATGGAGGCCAGGAGAAGCAGCCAAGATGGCAGAGTGCTGAGGGAGAAGCCAGTTTGTGCAGAGTTTGTGCTGAAGAAGGAGATGGGGAACAGAGGTGAATAAGTCTGGTGAGCTAGAAAGGTTTGATGCTAGGAAACTTGGATAAGTCAGTAGCTTTGTGAGCACTGAATGTGTGGGTTTTGGAGCCCAGTGTGTGTTTTTGCTTGCCTGCTGGGTGCAAGCTAGAATTAAAGCTGATGGCTCACCAGTTCTTGGCTCCGTTGTTTCATTACCAACTGCCCGAATCTAATGTGAACCTGCACTGGTCGGGCAGCTGTGATCCTGACCTTGGCTACTGGCTTTACAACCACCAAGGAAGGAAAGAGGAAGAGACACTGAGTAATCTCCAAGAGAGGACCCCTAGCTGCTTACACTTGAGGGTTTCTTAGTGAAATGGCTGGTTCTTCATCCAGTCATTCTAGAGTGAAGCCCACCATGCAAGGAAGCCCTGTCCATATACTCTGAGTTTCCCTTCAGATACTTACTTTCTCTCTTCAATATGAATAGTCAGGGAACATCAGATGTCTAAGCAAAGCCTCCAACATGAATGACAGACACCAAATAAAACAAAACAAAAACAATAAAATAGAGGAAATAGACCTAAACCAGAACATGGTGGGAAAAAAGCTCTAAAACCCTTCGAGATGAGCTACTGCATTCATGAACAAGCACAGGGGGCAATGAAGCCAAAAGGAAAAACCCAAGAATAAGAAAGAGGCCTTGGGAATTACAAATGCAAGAGCAGAAATAAAAATTTCAGTAGAAGATTTGGAAGATAAAGCCAGTGCAGTCAACCAGGAAATAAACCAAAAATACAAGAGCTGGAAAAAAGAGAGACATGATAAGACACTGAGAGGATCAACTCAAGAAGTGAGCTTTTCAACAAATAGGATTTCTAGAGAGCAAAGAGAAACGAGAAGAGAAGAACTTGTCAGAGAAGTCCAAGATGCGTTAGGCAAGAGGGATCTGAGACTCCACAGTGAAAGCACCTTAAGAGCCCCACGGAATCAAAGAAAGAAAATTCAAACCAAGTTCAGAATATCAGTGATTTAGAAAAAAATCATTGCCTTGTGCAGAAGAATGAGAATACCAATGGCAGTCCTGAATACAGAAGATAAAATAGACACAATCTTCCAAATTCTGCAGGAAATGATTATTGGACTCAATGAGCTCAGCTACATGAGCAGTTATATGTGAGGACAGCATAGAGATGTTTCCAGGCCAGACTCAGAAATGGTCTTTTTGTGCATCCGTACCTGAGGAACACTCTAAGCTATGTTGCTGCGACATGAGGAGAGGCAAAAAAAAATAAATCATAGAACAAAGAACCAAGGGCTTCAACTCAGGGAAGGCTGAGAGGTGGGCCCAGCGGATGGGGAGTGGGGGCAGGCAGCTAGACAGCAACCAGCTGAAAGTGGAGAAGGTAAAGTAGGTACCCCTCAGGAAAAGTTAATGTCCAACTTCAAGCAAAAACAATGATTAACTCAGGAAAAAGCAAAAAAAATTTTTTGAAAGAACCCCCCCCCCACCATATTACCATATTTTATTGAATTTAAGGTTCCATTAATGTCTCTGGCTGGTTGGCTCAGTGGTAGAGTATCGGCCCAATGTGTGAATGTCCGGGGTTTGATTTTTGGTCAGGGCACACAGGAGAAGCAACCATCTGCTTCTCCAACCCTCCCCCCTTTTTCTCTCTTTCTTCCCCTCCCACAGCCATGGCTTGATTGGTTTGAGCGCCATTGGCCCCAGGTGCTGAGGATGGCTTCTTGGAGCCTCCACCCAGGTGCTAAAAATAGCTTGGTTGTGAGCATGGCCCAAGATGGGCAGAGTCTCGACCCCAGATGGGGGTTGCTGGGTGGATATTCCGTTAATGGTGCATGTGGGAGTCTGTCTCTCTATTTCTCCTCCTTTCACTTGGGGGAGGTGCCATTAATTATAAAGTGTATCATTATTTTAAGAAAAAGGATTAAAAAAACTTGTTGCCTATTGAAAAGGCAACTTTTCAGTTGTGAGACATGCTGATATTTCAGAGACGTATCTTAGAAAGTTAAAAAATGTACTTCTTAGAATTGATAGCTATATCACCCTATTGGACTTTGCACTGATGACTGATTTAACCACAAATTGTGATATAAATTTATTATACAGAAGAGGAGAGGAAAAGTGTGGATGTGTATTTATCTGGGAAATGTAAGTGCTAAGTACTCATGTACCAAGGCAGAAAGGCAATAGTTAATGTTTAGAATTAATAAATCAGCAGCATTATTCAGACATAGATGTTACCCCATGAAGGAACAGCTAAAATAAATAAAAATGGTGGTCTTTGGGCACAAACTAGGGTGTGATCAGTTGGGATGAAGTGGTTTGGAGAATTACTGTTTTTCATAATAAGTCCTGGGCTTATAATGCATGTTTAACATGTGCACGTCACTCTGATATAAACGAGGGTGGAGGAAAATACACACGCATGACCTTCGGAGCTTAAAAGTGGGACAAAAGTTGGAGATTTGGGGTCACACACCTGCTCTTTGAAAGATCTTGCCTGGATGTAAGGTAAAGACGTAATCATATCCTGCTTAATTCACCTCTAGGAAGACCAGGAGCTCCCACTTCTTCCCCCAGAATAGAAGTGGGGCCAAGGATGGCCCAAAATCCTCTTATCTCTGCAGAGAGCTTGAATTTACAGATTGTTCTCTGAGTCCCACACACTGGAACCTTCCCACAGCTGTATCAGGTGTGACGATGGATATGTCAAAGGTGCAGGCACTGAGACGAGTGGCCACCATTGGTTTGCCCCATCCCACACAGCTCCTCTCTTCCCTGTTGTAGAACTGCAGCAGTACTTCTCTGCCCTCAGACAGTGTCACTGGCACCTAACGATGTTTATTCTGTCCCCACGCTATTTTAGAAGAAGGAGGAGGAGGAGAGGAAGCGAGGAGAAGAGCAGATCCGCCTGCGGGAGGAGCAGAGGGCGAAGGAACTCTACTGGACCCTGAAGCAGGCCCAGCTGCTGAGCCACGCCAGTGAGAAGGAGGAGCGTGAGTGGGAAGAGCAGTGTGAGTACAGCCTGGTCCTCTAGCTGGAGGCTCGCCTGTCCCACCAAGGAACCAGAGGTTCCCCTCAGGGAGCGTACATGCCTGCAGGGGAGATTTCTTACACTAACAAAGAAAACCCTGCATTTCCCAAGTTACCAGTAAAGTTCTGGCTCTGTGCTAAGTTCTGGGGCACAGAGATGAGGGAGCCTGGTGCTCATCCTGGAGAACTCACCAGCCAGGCAGGAGGTGGACACGCAGGCTAAGGGCTTTGAGGGACAGTATCCTGTGCAGCATTGTATAGTGCAGCTTGATGGTGGCGTGGGGACACCTAAGGCATGGAGCCTGGAGAGGATGCTCTGGGTGGAGTGTCCAGCGTGTGTAAGAGCATGGTGACAAAGGAATGTGGTGTGCTCAGGAAGGCGGAGATGTATGGGGTACCAGTAAAGTTTGGAGAGTGTCAGGGGTGGCATGGAGGTGGGTGGGAGAGGGAAGCGCAGCCTGGCTGAGAGAGTGGTGTTTCAGTGTGCCCTCGGGCTTCCTGTGACTAGCGGTGGTGGGAGTTGCGGACGTGGAAGTGACTCTTGCAGGAAGAAGTTCTTACTCCCGGATTCCTAGAAATGGAGGACACGGTGCGCCACTGAGGAGCACGTGGGCTAGCATCAGGCTCAAGCTCAAGCAGGAGGCAGAGGCCGTGAAGGGGACATGTGGGCAAGAGCCTTTCTTGTGGTTTCTGTGGGAAAGGTATGGCAGGCAGGGTAAGCAAGCTTATGTCTGCCTAGTTGGAATAATTCCAATGGGTTCTGGGACGCAGGGCTATTTCCAGTTGTCTGAAGCCTGGCCATGGTGTGATTAGGGCAGATCGATGGTGTGACCCAGAATGTAAGCACTAGACAAACAAAGTGGTTGGGACATGGGCGTTGGTTTGTGTGGGAAAGGCACACATGAAGGGCCATCCTCTACACTCTTTAGGAATTGGCCAGCTCTAGGGGCGGCAGTCTCTAGGATTAGCAAGGTCCCAGATGCCAGAAGCATAAGAAATACAGAAAATAGAAAGGCATTTAACAAAGGGGACAGGGGAACCTTCTGAAGGTGAGTGACAGGACTGAAGCCAGGCTTGAGAGTGACAGGAGATGGCAGTTGCTGTGTGCTATTCTTTAGAGGCGACCTGGTCCAAGGCCACAGGAGGGACAGCAGGAGGTGACTTCCACTTTCCAGCCCCCTGCTCCTCAGACTTACTTTTTTTGTTAGAGAGAGAGGAGACAGAGAGAGAGAGAGAAGGGGTTGGAGGAGCAGAAAGCATCAATCCCCATATGTGCCTTGACCAGACAAGCCCAGGGTTTTGAACCTGCTACCTCAGCATTCCAGGTTGACACTTTTACCCACTGTGCCACCGCAGGTCAGGCCCTCAGACTTTCTTAACCATATGTCAGATTCATTAAACAGACTTAAAATTGAAGTATCATTCACACAAAATAAAATTCATCCCTTTAAATTGTACCATTCATTGGTTTTGAGTCTACTTACAAAGCTGTGCAACCATCATCACTATCTATGGTAATTCCAGAAGATTTTTATCACCACAAAAAGAAACTCTGTACCCACTGGTTACTCCTTCTCCTGCCATACCCTGAAAACCACGACTCTGATTTCCATCCCTTTGGATTTACCTAATGTGAATATTTCATATAAATAGAATCATACAGTTGTGGCCTTTGTGTCTGACTTCTTTCATTTAGCGTGCTCTCAGGGTCCACCATGCTATGGTACGTACATATCAGCATTTCCTTTTTATGTCTGAATAACATTTTTTAAAGACTTTATTTTTATTCATTTTAGAGAGGTAACAGATAGAGAGAGAGAGGGAGAGAAGGGGTAGGAGCAGGAAGCATCAACTCTCATATGTCCCTTGACCAGGCAAGCCCAGGGTTTTGAACTGATGACCTCAGCCTTACAGGTCTATGCTTTGTCCACTGCACCACCACAGGTCAGGCCTGAATAAAATTCTAATGTATGCATATACCACATTTTTGTTTATCCATTCGTAAGTTGATTGACCTTTGGGTTGTTTCCATTTTGTGTCTATTATAAATAATGTCGCTCTGTACATTTGTGTGTTTTTGTGTGAACATATATTTTCATTCGTTTAGATATATACCTTGGAGTGGGATTTCTGGGTCCTGTAACACTGTTTAACATTTTGAGGAACTGCCATACTGTTTTCCAAAGTGACTGCAAAATTTTGTATTTCCACAAGCAGTACGTGAGGGTTCTAGTTTCTTCCCATTCTTTTTTCTTTTTTTTAAAAGGTTTTATTTTATTTTATTTTTTTACAGTCAGAGAGAGGGATAGATAGGGACAGACAGACAGACAAGAGCGGAGAGAGGTGAGAAGCATCAATCATTAGTTTTTCATTGCTGCTGTGACACCTTAGTTGTTCATTGATTGCTTTCTCACATGTGCCTTGACTGCGGGCCTTCAGCAGACCAAGAACCCCTTGCTGGAGCCAGCGACCTTGGGTCCAAGCTGATGGGCTTTTGCTGAGGCCAGAATGGCCCGCACTCAAGCTTGGGGTGTTGAACCTGGGTCTTCCGCATCCCAGTCTGACGCTCCATCCACTGCGCCACCGCCTGGTCCGGCGTTTCTTCCAATTCTTGCTAACACTTGTTCTCTGTCATTTCAATAACAGAAATCCCAATAAATAATGAGGTGCTAGCTCATTGTGGTTTTGATTTGCATTTCCCTGGGGATTAAGGATGTTGGACACCTTTTAATGTCTCTATTGGCCAGCTGTATGTCTTTTTTGAGAAAGTATCTATTTAGTTCTTTTGCCCATTTTAAAATCAGGTTGTTTCTTTACTGTTGAGCTGTGTGAGTTCTTTATATATTTTGGATATTAACCCCTTGTTGTATATGTGGTTTGCCAGTATTTTTCCCCGTACCATAGGTTCCTTTTTCATTTTGTTGATTGCTTCCTTTACTGTGCAGTAACATTTTAGTTTGATGTAGTTATTTTTTAATTTAATAAAGTTTGTTTTTGTTTTTTTCAAAATGTACAGCTGGTGGGATATGTTGTTCATGCTCTTTACTGGTAGCGGTGCATCTCTGCTTTTGGTGTTTCTGGTGTAAATGACTTGAGATCTGTGCTTTGAAACTAGTTGAATCAGTCCTTCACCAAGGAGCTTCTGCAGGGCTGTCCTGGTCCAGGAGCTGTGGCTCTTCAGTCCCTCAGAGACAATAGCTGGGAGTAAAGCTTATCGTTGAGAACTTCCTTACAGAGTTTGTCATATGTTGCTTTGTCAAATGAAGCTAGGTTATTGAGCTTGTTGCAAACTTTGCTGTTGCATTCCTTCTTTTTGACCTTGCCCGGATGTGTTCACCGGGTGTTTGCCTTTCTTGGACGACTGTCCTGCATCTTTCTTCTTGTCCCTGGGCGGCAGAGCAAAATCCAAGAGCAGCTGCTACCACTGCAGTCTTGCTAAGATGTCGGGGGGGTGGGGGAGGGGGCAAAAAGGCATTACCTGTTTATTTTTGCTTTTGGTGTCATATCCAAAAAAGATCATCGCTAAGGTCAATGTCACGGAAGTTCCTTACCCCTATGTTTTTTTTCTAGGAGTTTTACGGTTTCAGGTCTTACATTTAAGTCTTTAATCTGTTTTGAGTTGAATTTTGTGTATGATATGAGATAGGGTTCAATTTTATTCTTTTGCATGTGGATATCCAGTATTCCTAACACCATTTATTGAAGAAATGATGCTTTCTCCTTTGTGTACATTTGGTGACTTTGTTGAAGTTTAGTTGACAGTATATGTATGAGTTTATTTCTGGACTCTCTATTCTGTTCCATTGGTCTACATGTCTGTTATTATTCCAGTACCATACTGTTTTGGTTACTGTAGTTTTTTTTTTTTTTTTAAACTTCTTTTTATTTTATTCATTTTAGAGAGGAGACACAGAGTGAGAGAGAGAGAAGGAGAGAAAGGGGGGAGGAGCTAGAAGCATCAACTCCCATATGTGCCTTGACCAGACCAGTGCAGGGTTTTGAACTGGCGACCTCAGTGTTTCCAGGTCAATGCTTTATCCACTGTGCCACCACAGGTCAGGCTGTTACTGTAGTTTTATAATATTACTTGAAATTAACAGGTGAGATACCTTTAGCTTTATTCTTCTTGCTCAAGACAGCATTAGTATTCAGAATCTTTTGTGGCTCCATAGGGATTTAGGGATTGTTTTTTCTAAAAATGCCATTGAAATTTTGACGGAGATTTCATTGAATCCATAGATCACTTTGAGTAGTATGGGTATGTTAGCAATGATGATTTTCCCAATCTGTGAACACAAGATATCATTCTATTATTCTGTGCTTTCTTCAATTTTTGTCATCGGTACTTCATAGTTTTTAATGCACAGGTCTTTCATCTTCATGGTTATTTTTTTTCTAAGTATTTAATTCTTTTTGACACTATTGTAAATGGATATCTTTTCCCTAATTTCTTTTTTGGGTAGTTTGTTGTTAGTTCTTAGAAAGACTGATTTTTTTTGTATCCAATTTTGTTGATTTTGTATCTTGCAAGTTTACCAAATTTGTTTATTCTAACAATTTTTTTTTTGCTGAAATCTTTAAGGTTTTTCTGTATTTAAGATCATGTGATCTATAAACAATTTTACTTCTTTCTTTCTGATTTGAATACATTTCTGTGTGTGACAGGGTTAGAGAGAGAGAGAGAGACAGAGAGAGGGACAGATAGAGACAGACAGATAGGAAAGGAGAGAGATGAGAAGCATCTATTTTTTGTTGCGGCACCTTAGTTGTTCATTGATTGCTTTCTTATATGTGCCTTGATGGGGGCTACAGAAGACCGAGTAAACCCTTGCCCAAGCTAGCAACCTTGAGCTCAAGCTGGTGAGCCTTGCTCAAACAAGATGAGCCTGTACTCAAGCTGGCAACCTCGGGGTCGCGAACCTGGGTCCTCCACATCCCAGTACGATGCTCTATCCACTGTGCCACTGCCTGGTCAGGCTGGATGCATTTTTTTTTTTAATTTCTTTTCTTTTCCTAATTGCTCCATCTAGGAAGGTGGACTTCCAGTATTATGTTGAATAAAAGCCAAGAGAGTGGGCAATCTTGTCTTCTACTGATCTTAGAGGAAAAGCTTTTACTCTTTCAGTATTGAATATCATGTAGCAGTGGGCTTGCTGTATATGGCTTTTATCATGTTGAAGTACATTTTTTTTTCTTTACCTAATTTATTGAGGTATTTATTATGACAAGATGTTGAATTCTGTCAAATGCTTTTCCTGTATCTATTGAGATGACAATATGATTTATATTATTCATTTTGTTAATGTGGTGCATCACATTGATTGATTTGCCTATGTTGAGCTATCCTTGTGTCCTGGGAATATATCCCATTTGCTCATGGTTTATAATTATTTTAATGTACTATTGACATTGGTTTGCAAATATTTCACTCAGAATTTCTTTTTCATCTATATTTATCAAGACTATTGGTTTGTAATTTTTTGCTTATATTTGGTTTTGGTATGAAGATAATGCTGGCCTCCTAAAATGAGTTGGAAGTGTTCCCTCCTCTTCAAATTTTTGGAAGAATTTGAGAAGGATTTTTAAATGTTTAGTAGAATTCACCAATGAAGCCATATGGTCTTGGACTTTTCTTTCTTGGGAGGTTTTTGATTACTGATTGAAATTTCTTACTAGTAATTACTCTGTTCAGATTTTCTATTTCTTCACAATTCAGTCTTGATAGGTTGTGTGGTTTTAGAAATCTATCCATTTTTTCTAGGTTATCTAATTTCTTGGTGAGTAATTGTTCATAGTAGATTCGTATGATCCTTAGTATATTTATGATATCAGTTGTAATGTTTTCTCTTTCATTTCTAATTTTACTTGTGTCTTTTCTTTTTTCCTTATCTGACTGAGAATTTTTCAGTTTTATTCATTTTTTCAAAAAAAATCAACTCTTAATTTTGTTAATCTTTTCTACTGTTTATCTAGTGTCTATTTTACTCATTTCTGCTCTAATCTTTACTGTTTTCTTCCTTCTACCAACTTTGAGCTCAGTTGCCCATCTAGTTCTTTGAGGTGTAAAGTTAGGTTATTTCGATCTTTTTCCTTTTTCTAGGAATTCTCACTACTGCCTTTCTTCTTAGAATGGCTTCTGCTGCATTCTATGTTTTATATATTGTGTTTCCATTTTTACTCATCACAAGATATTCTTTTATTTACCTTTTGATTTCTTCTTTGACTCATTTGTTGTTTAATTTCTATATCTATTTGAATTATTCATTATTCTTTCTATTATTGATTTCTAGTTTCATACCATTGTAGTCAGAAAGGATAGTTGATATGATTTCAATCTTCTTAAAAATTTAAGACTTATTTTTTGACCTAACCTATTATCTATTCTGAAAAATGTTCCATGTGGGTTTGAGAAGAATGTATATTCTGTTGCTACTGAATGAGCTGTTTTGTGTATGTCTATTAGGTCCACTTGGTCTTAAGTGATGTTATATCCAATATTTCTTTATTGATTTTTCTGACTTAATGATCTATTCATTATTGAAAGTGGGGTACTGACATCCTTATTATTGTATTGCTGCTTATTTCTTTCTTTGGATTAAATTTGCTTTATATATTTAGTTTCTTCAATGTTGGGGGCATATTTATTTATGATTGTTATACCTTCTTAATGAATTGACCTTTTAATTATTACATAATAATTTTCTTTTCTCTTGTTACCATTTTTGGCTTCATGTCTGTTTTGTCTGATACAAGTTTAGCTAGCCCTGTTCTCTTTTTGTTTCTACTTGCATGAAATATCTTTTTCCATCCAAGATGGGAGAGCATTGGAAAAGACCCTGTGGGGGAAATGACATTTGGTTTGAGAAAAGTGGGAAGGTCAAGAAGGCAGAGAATAGCACCCAGCAAAAGCAAGGTCATTGTGTGCACAGGGCATGGGACATGTTTTAATGTGGCTGCAGCCTGAAGTTCAAGGATGAAAGTGAGGCTAGAAAGATGAGATGGTCAAGAGCTAAGAAGTATTCATTCATTCATTTAAATTCAGAATGGAAGAACATAGGGCAAAGGCTTATACTGAAAAGATAAGAACAATTACAAAGTCACACAAGGCTACTGTGATGTGGGGGAGGGAGTACCAGACTGGCAGAACTGTCCTAGCTCTGCCTCTTACTAGTGTGGCCGTGAGCAGGTTCTTGCTCAGTTTCTCCATTTGTAAAGTGGGGGCATTCATTTTGTGTTGAGGCTTGTTGGAGGCTGAAGTGAGAGGGAAGAAACACAGGTGTTTCTTAGTGGTAAAGGGCTGTTGCTGGTGAAGTGTTTCTGTTTGTAGCTACACGATGAGATGGAAAGTCATGGGCCGGGCTGGTGTTTCATCAGGGATGGAAAATGGAAATCATCTGGCCTCCGTGCTGCCTGATTGCTAATTAATGTTCTGCATGGCAAGAGAAAATGGAAAAACCTCCAGAAACAGAGGAAAGATATGATAATACAGGTCCCTTTTGGTTCCTCACTTTATGCTTTCTTAAAAGAATGATGAGCTAAACTCCACAGCCTGCCATTCAAATCCAGCAAAATCATTCTGCACTCAATTAATTTAATATGAAAGATAGAGTGGGCCATTAATCTACCTGGAGCAGCAGTTTTTGATAAAGCACCTAAATTAAATTCTCCAAGTCAGAAAAAAAGAATTGTTCCCTTTGGTATCACTTGAATACAGACTTAATTATTCAGTTCAAACAGCAGAGCAAACTCTGGCTTCTGCAGCACTCTGAATAGATCAGGCAGAAATCCATTTAATTATTTCTCAACGGTGAACTGTTGGAGTATGGCGTTAAGTAACATCTAGTCACCCAGACATTTAGAGATGAGCCAGGAGGACTCGGCCAGTGATATCGTTGACAGGAATTGGAAGAATGTTATTGTTAACCCCTCCCTCCATTACTTCTTGAACTGTGTGATTCTAGTTTGGCCCCTCACCCACAGTTTGCGCCTTGCCAGGTTGTTGTCAGAGTTGCATGAGGAAACGTGTGCCCAGGCGCAGGATGGAGTCTGGTTATATGGGCTCCATTTTCTCCCTTCCAGAAAGAACTGAGTTGTGCAGTCTGGGTTTAACATCAGTGATTCCAAAATGCTTGGGACAGGTAGAGCTGCAGGGGCTTGTGAAGATCCCTGTGCTCTGGAGAGGGGTAGGGGTGGAGCAGAATTTATGGCTGGGAGGGAAGCTGAAGTACGCCAAAAAAAGGACTGTTTCTATCCACTGACAGGATGGAAAAATCATGCCACAGCCCATTGAAACTGCTCCTCAAACTATGGTGCCATGTGATTTATTTTTTAACTTAGAGATTAAATGTAATGGGGTGACGTTGATCAATAGGAGTACATAGGTTTCAGGTGAACATCTCTATAGCATTTGAACTATTGATTGTGTTGTGTGCCCATCACCCAAAGTCACATCATTTTCTGTTACCTTATATTTGTCCCTCTTTAACCCTCTTCCTTGATAACCACTGCACTTTTATCTGTGTCCATGAGTCTCAGTTTTATATCCCACCTATGTGTGAAATCATATAGTTCTTAGCTTTTTTCTGATTTACTTACTTCACTCAGTATCATGTTCTCAAGTTCCATCCATGTTGTCATAAATGTCATTATGTCATCATTTCTTATGGCTGAGTAGTATTCCATTGTATATATGTACCACATCTTCTTTATCCAATTTTCTATCGAGGGACACTTTAGTTGTTTCCATGTCTTGCGCACAATCAATAATGCTGCGATGAACATGGGGATGCATGTATCTTTATGTACCAGTGTTTTTGAGTTTTTTGGGTAGAGCTCAGTAAAGGGATTGCTGGGTCATATATTGAATTCTATTTTTAATTTTTTGAGGAACCACCATACTTTCTTCCGTAATGGCTGTACCAGTTTACATCCCCATCAGCAGTGAATGAAGGTTCCTTTCTCTCCACAACCTCTTCAACACTTGTTATTACCTGTCTTGTTGATAACAGCCAATCTGACAGGTGTGATGTGGTATCTAACTGTAGTGTTTTTTGTTTTTTTTTTTACAGGGACAGAGAGAGTCAGAGAGAGGGATAGATAGGGACAGACAGACAGGAACGGAGAGAGGTGAGAAGCATCAATCATTAGTTTTTCATTGCTGTTGCGACACCATAGTTGTTCATTGATTGCTTTCTCACATGTACCTTGACCACAGTCCTTCAGCAGACCGAGTAACCCCTTGCTGGAGCCAGTGACCTTGGGTCCAAGCTGGCGAGCTTTTGCTCAAACCAGATGGGCCTGCGCTCAAGCTGGTGAGCTCGGGGTCTCAAACCTGGGTCTTCCGCATGCCAGTCTGATACTCTATCCACTGTGCCACTGCCTGATCAGGCCTCATTGTAGTTTTGATTTGCATTTATCCAATAGCTACTGAGGATAAGCATCTTTTCATATATCTGTTGGCTATTTGTATTTCTTCATGAGAGAAATATCTTTTCAGGTCCTCTCCCCATTTTTTAATTGGATCGTTTGCTTGTTTTTGCTGAGCTTTGTGATTCTTTATATATTTCGGATATTAACCCCTTATTACAGTTCTTTGTGAATATCGTCTCCCATTTGGTTGGCTTTCTTTTTGTTTTGTTGTCAGGTCTTTTGCAGTGCAGAAACGTTTTAGTTTGATATAGTCCCATTCATTTATTTTTGCCTTTACTTTCCTTGTCTTTGGGGCAAATTCATAAAATGTTCTCTACTGCCAAGATAAGTTTAGTACCTATGTTTTCTTCTATGTAAGTTATTGTTTAAGATCTTATATTTATGTCTTTGATCCATTTTAAATTAATTTTTATGCAAGGAGACAAACTGTAGTCAAATTTCATTCTTTTGCATGTGGCTTCCTAATGTTCCCAGCACCGTTTATTGAAGAGGCTTTCTTTTCTCCATTGTGTGTTTTTGGCTCCTTTGTTGAAGATTATCTGTCCATATATATGTGGTTTTATTTCTGGGCTCTCAAGTCTGTTCTATTGGTCTGTATTGCTTCTTCTATTTTTTGGAAGACTTTGAGAAGGGTAAGTACCAAATCTTTGAATGTTTGGTAGGATTTATTAATCCACCTGTCCTGGACTTTTCTTTTTGAAAAGGTTATTGATAGTTGTTGCTATTTCCTCCCTGCTTATGAGCCTATTTAGTCCACTTCTTTGTGACTCAGTCTAGGAAGATTGTATAGTTCTAGGAACTTATCCATTTCTAGACTATTGAATTTGGTGGCATAGAATCTTTCATAGTATTCTAGTATGACCCTTTTTATATTTATGATTTCTGTGTCAATTTCTGCTCTTTCATTTGGGATTTTGTTTATGTGAATCATTTCTCTTTTCTTCTTACTGAGTCTTGCCAGGGGTTTGTCAATTTTATTGTTTTTTTTTTTCAAAGAATCAGCACTTTGTTGTGTTAATTTTTTCTATGGTTTTTTCTTTTCTTTTCTTTTTTTCTTTTCTGAAGTGAGAAACAGGGAGGTAGAGAGATAGACTCCTGCATGTGCCCGATCAGGATCCACCTGGAAAGTCTACTAGGCGGCAATGCTCTGCCCGTCTGGGATGTTGCTCCGTTGCAACCAGAGCCATTCTAGCACCTGAGGCGGAGGCCATGGAGCCATTCTCAGCGACCAGACCAACTTTTGCTCCAATGGAGCCTGGGCTGCGGAAGAGGAAGAGAGAGACAGAGAGGAGAGAGAGGGGGAAGGGTGGAAAAGCACGTGGGTGCTTCTCCTCTGTGACCTGGCCGGGAATCAAACTAGGACTTCCACACGCCGGGCCATCACTCTATTACTAAGCCAAAGTGTTTTGTTTTCTATTTTGTTTAGTTCTGCTCTAATTTCTACTATTTCCTTTCTTCTGCTGACTTTGAGTTGCCTTTGTTCTTTTTTCTAGTTCTTTCAGATGTAATGGTAGGTTGTTTACTTGGGATCTCTCTTATTTCTCGATATAAGCCTGTAATGATATAAACTTCCCTCATTACTACGGTGTGTTCATAAAGTCATGGTGCACTTTTGACCGGTCACAGTAAAGCAACAAAAGATGATAGAAATGTGAAATCTGCACCAAATAAAAGGAAAACCCTCCCAGTTTCTGTAGGATGATGTGGCAGCATGTGCGCATGTGCAGATGATGACGTAACACCATGTATACAGTGTAGCAGCACTCGGCCATGCCAGTCGAGATGTGGATGGTACAGAAGAAAGTTCAGTGTGTTCTGTGGCTCACTAAATTCGAATACGTGACCAAAGTGCAACATGAATATTGGCGTGTTTATAATGAAGTGCCACCACATAGGAATAACATTACTCAGTGGGATAAGCAGTTGAAGGAAACAGGCAGTTGGTGGAGAAACCCCATTCTAGTAGGCCATCAGTCAGTGACGAGTCTGTAGATATGGGATAGCTACCTAAGGAGCCCTAAAAAAATCTGTGCATGAGTGTGTTCGGCAATTACACCTAAGCAAGACTACAGTTCATAAGGTGTTAAACAAATGTCTCTGTTTTACGGGGTACAAATTGTGGCTGTTGCATGCTATGAAACCGGCAGATAGACCCACATGATGTGCGTTTGCTACAGATATGCTTCATGAGATCGACAATGATGCAAGATTTTTGCAGAAGATTGTGTTTAGTGATGAGGCAACCTTTCATATCTGTGGACATGTTCATAGCCATAATGTCCAAATATGGGCTGCTGAACATCCTCATGCCTACGTTGAGTACAAACGTGACACCCCTAAAGTGAACATGTGGTGTGGCCTGATGCATGATAAGGTGATAGGCCCATTTTTTTTCATGGAGCAGTCTGGGATGGCAAACACCTATCTTGACATGTTGGAATTGTATGCAGTGCCACAATTTCCAGAAGGTGTCATCTTTCAGTAGGATGATGCTCCTCCACACTACGCCACCATTGTTAGTGAGTTTCTGGACAGAACATTCCCCCAGCGGTGGATAGTCAGGGGTTCTGTCAAGCCATGGCCACCACAATCCCCGGATCTGACACCCTTAGACTTTTACTTTTGGGGTTATGTGAAGCAACATGTGTACATTGAATGTATCAATGACATTAATCACTTAAAACAGAATCATAGACGTTATTTACTATGTTACACCAGACGTCCTTACCCGTGTGTGGCAAGGACTTCACTATCGTCTGGATGTGTGTAGGGCAACAAATGGAGTCCACATCAAACTGCACTGAATAGGTATGAAACTGGGAGAGTTCTCCTCTTATTTGGTGCAGATTTCACATTTCTATCGTCTTTTGTTGCTTTCCTGTAACTGGTCAAAAGTGCACCATGACTTTACGGACACACTGTTTTCTCACTGTATCCCAGAAGTTTTGCTATGTCATGTTGTCATTTTTGTTTGTCTGTATGTATCTTTTGATCTGTGCTTTTATTTCTTCTTTGACTCACTCAATTTTTAGAAGTGTGTTGTTATACTTTCACATTTTTGTGTGTTTCTTCCTTTTTGCTATTGAATTCTAATTACAAAGTCTTATGGTCAGAGAATATGCTTGATATAATTTTAATCTTCTTGAACTTGTTGAGGTTAGTTTTGTGCCCCATTATATGGTCTATCCTTGAGAATGTCTCATGTATTCTAATCTGATATTCTGGGATGAAATGTTCTGTAAATGTCTATTATGTTCATTTGGTCTAGTGTGTCATTTAAGGTTGCTATTTCTTTATTAATTTTCTGGTGTGTTGAGTTTTCCAGGTATGATTGTGTTTTTGTCTGTTTCTATTTTTAGAACAATTAGTAAATGTCATATATTTTGGTGCCCCTGATTTAGTGCATATATATTAAGAAGTATTATGCCTTCTTGATATAGTGTTCCCTTTATCATTATGAAATGTCCAACTTTGTTTCTTGTTAACTTTGTTGTCTTAAAGTCAGCATTGTGACATATGAGTACAGTACAGTAGTTATACTTGCTTTCCTTTGGGTGTTACGTATTTGCCAGGAGAATCGTTTTCCAAGCTTTCACTTCGGGTCTACGCTTGTCGCTACAGCTTAGATATGTCTTTTGAAGGCAGCAGAAGGTAAGGTTTTGCTTTTGGATCCAATCTGCTACTCTGCCTCTTTATTGGTGAGTTTAGTCCAATTACATTTAAGGTAATTATTGACGCTTGAGGATTTTCAATAGCCATTTTATGTTTTGTTTTCTGGTAACTCTGGGTCTCCTTTGGTTTTTTTCTTTCGTGTTTCCGCCAGTTGTTTTGTGCGGTTGTATTCCATATGTCTTTCTCCTGTTCTTTGTTTCTTTTTTTTTTTATTAACTTTAATGGGGTGACACCAATAAATCAGGGTACATATGTACAATGAAAACATCTCCAGATTATCTTATCATTCAATTGTGCTGCATACCCCTTACCCAAAGTCAAATTGTCCTCTGTCACATTCTATCTGGTTTTCCCTGTACCCCTCCCCTTCTCCCTATTCCACCCTCCCTTCCCTCCCCCAATTCCGTAACCACCATACTCTTGTCCATGTCTCATAGTCTCACTTTTATGTCCCACCTATGTATGAAATCATGCTGTTCTCAGATTTATTTTTTTTTTAAGATTCACTTATTTCACTCCGTATAATGTTATCAAGGTCCATCCATTTTGTTGTAAATGATCCGATGTCATCATTTCTTATGGCTGAATATTGTTCCATAGTATATATATACCAAAGCTTTTTAATCCACTCGTCTTCTGACGGACACTTGGGCTGTTTCAAGATCTTCGCTATTGTGAACAATGCTGCCACAAACATGGGGGCGAATTTCTTCTTTTCGAACAGTGTTATGGTGTTTTTAGGGTATATTCCTATAAGTGGGATAGCTGGGTCAAAAGGCAGTTTGATTTTTAATTTTCTGAGGAATCTCCAAACTGTTTTCCACAGTGGCTGCACCAGTCTGCATTCCCACCAGCAGTGCAGAAGGGTTCCCTTTTCTCCACATCCTCGCCAGCACTTGTTCTGTGTTGTTTTGCTGATGAGTGCCCTTCTGACTGGTGTGAGGTGATATCTCATTGTGGTTTTAATTTGCATTTCTCTAATGATTAATGATGTTGAGCATTTTTTCATATGCTTATTGGCCATCTGTATGTCATCTTTGGAGAAATTTCTATTCATTTCTTTTGCCCATTTTTTGATTGGATTGTTTGTCTTCCTGGTGTTGAGTTTTATAAGTTCTTTATAAATTTTGGTTATTAACCCCTTATCAGACGTGCTGTCGAATATGTTCTCCCATTGTGTAGTTTGTCTTTTTATTCTGTTCTTATTGTCTTTAGCTGTGCAAAAGCTTTTTAGTTTGATATAGTCCCATTTGTTTATCTTGTCTTTTATTTCAGTTGCCCGTGGAAATAAATCGGTAAATAAGTTGCTGCTACAGATGTCGGAGAGCTTGCTGCCTATGTTTTCTTCTAAGATGCTTATAGTTTCACGGCTTATGTTTAAGTCTTTTATTCATTTTGAATTTGTTTTTGTGCATGGTGTAAGTTGTTGGTCTAGTTTCATTTTTTTGCAGGTAGGTGTCCAATTTTCCCAGCACCATTTGTTAAAGAGGCTGTCTTTACTCCATTGTATGTTCTTTCCTCCTTTGTGAAATATCAGTTGTCCATAAAGGTGTGGGTTTATTTCTGGGTCCTCTGTTCTGTTCCATGGATCACTGAGCCTGTTCTTATGCCAGTACCAGGCAGTCTTGAGTATAATGGCCTTGTAGTAAACCTTGATATCCGGAAGAGTGATGCCTCCTGCTTTATTTTTTCTTTTTAAGATTGCTGAGGCTATTCATGTTCTTTTTGGTTCCATATAAATTTTTGGAATATGTTTTCTATATCTTTGAAGTATGTCATTGGTATTTTAATTGGTATAGCATTGAATTTATAAATTGCTTTGGGTAATATAGACATTTTAATGACGTTTATTCTTCCTATCCATGAGCACGGTATATGCTTCCACTTGTTTGTATCTTCCTTGATTTCTTTTATCAATGTTTTATAATTTTCCGAGTACAAGTCCTTAACCTCCTTGGTTAAATTTACTCCTAGGTATTTTATTTTTTTGGTAGCAATAGTGAAGGGGATTGATTCCTTAATTTCTTTTGCTGACAGTTCATTGTTTGTATATAGAAATGCCTCTGATTTCTGAGTATTAATTTTATATCCTGCCACCTTGCTGAATTCATTTATAAGTTCCAGTAGTATTTTTTTTTCTCATTGTCTTTTTTTTTAATTAATTTATTTTTTATATATATTTTATTATTATTAATTCTAATGGGGTGACACCAATAAATCAGGGTACATATGTACAATGAAAACATCTCCAGGTTATCTTATCATTCAATTGTGTTGCATACCCATCACCAAAAGTCAAATTGTCCTCTGTCCCCTTCAATCTGGTTTTCCCTGTGTCCCTCCCCTCCTCCCTATCCCACTCTTCCCTCCCTCCCCCCATCCCATAACCAACACTCTCTTGTCCATGTCTCATACCCTTACTTTCATGTCCCACCTATGTATGTAATCGTGCTGTTCTCAGTTTTTCTTTTTTTCTGATTTACTTATTTCACTCCGTATAATGTTATCAAGGTACATCCATTTTGTTATAAATGATCCGATGTCATCGTTTCTTATGGCTGAGTAGTATTCCATAGTATATATGTACCATAGCTTTTTAATCCACTCGTCTTCTGACGGACACTTGGGCTGGTTCCAGATCTTCGCTATTGTGAACAATGCTGCCACGAACATGGGTGCGCATTTCTTCTTTTCGAACAGTGCTATGGTGTTCTTAGGGTATATTCCTAAAAGTGGGATAGCTGGGTCAAAAGGCAGTTCAATTTTTAATTTTCTGAGGAATCTCCAAACTGTTTTCCACAGTGGCTGCACCAGTCTGCATTCCCACCAGCAGTGCAGAAGGGTTCCCTTTTCTCCACATCCTCGCCAGCACTTATTCTGTGTTGTTTTGCTGATGAGTGCCATTCTGACTGGTGTGAGGTGATATCTCATTGTGGTTTTAATTTGCATTTCTCTAATGATTAGTGATGTTGAGCATTTTTTCATATGCCTATTGGCCATCTGTATGTCCTCTTTGGAGAAATTTCTATTCATTTCTTTTGCCCATTTTTTGATTGGGTTGTTTGTCTTCCTGGTTTTGCGTTTTATAAGTTCTTTATAAATTTTAGTTATTAACCCCTTATCAGATGTGCTGTCGAATATGTTCTCCCATTGTGTGGTTTGTCTTTTTATTCTGTTCCTATTGTCTTTAGCTGTGCAAAAACTTTTTAGTTTGATATAGTCCCATTTGTTTATTATGCCTTTTATTTCAGTTGCCCGTGGAGATAAGTCGGCAAATATACCGCTGCTACAGATGTCGGAGAGCTTGCTGCCTATGTTTTCTTCTAAGATGCTTATGGTTTCACGGCTTACGTTTAAGTCTTTTATCCATTTTGAGTTTGTTTTTGTGAATGGTGTAAGTTGATGGTCTAGTTTCATTTTTTTGCAGGTAGATGTCCAATTTTCCCAACACCATTTGTTAAAGAGGCTGTCTTTACTCCATTGTATGTTCTTTCCTCCTTTGTGAAATATCAGTTGTCCAGAAAGCTGTGGGTTTATTTCTGGGTTCTCTGTTCTGTTCCATTGATCTATGTGCCTGTTCTTATGCCAGTACCAGGGAGTCTTGAGTATAATGGCCTTGTAGTAAACCTTGATATCAGGAAGCGTGATACCTCCTGCTTTATTTTTTCTTTTTAAGATTGCTGAGGCTATTCGTGTTTTTTTTTGGTACCATATAAATTTTTGGAATATGTGTTCTATATCTTTGAAGTATGTCATTGGTATTTTAATTGGTATTGCATTGAATTTATAAATTGCTTTGGGTAATATAGACATTTTAATGATGTTTATTCTTCCTATCCATGAGCACGGTATATGCTTCCACCTGTTTGTATTTTCCTTGATTTCTTTTATCAATGTTCTATAATTTTCCGAGTACAAGTCCTTAACCTCCTTGGTTAAATTTACTCCTAGGTACTTTATTTTTTTTGCTGCAATAGTGAACGGGATTGTTTCCTTAATTTCTTTTTCTGATATTTCATTGTTGGTGTATAGAAATGCCTCTGATTTCTGAGTATTAATTTTATATCCTGCAACCTTGCTGAAATCATTTATAAGGTCCAGTAGTTTTTTGACTGAGACTTTAGGGTTTTCAATATACAATATCATATTATCTGCAAATAATGACAGTTTTACTTCTTCTTTTCCAATTTGTATGCCTTTTATTTCTTCTTCTTGTCTGATTGCTGTAGCTAGGACTTCCAGAACTATGTTGAATAAGAGTGGTGAAAGTGGGCACCCCTGCCTGGTTCCTGATCTTAAGGGGATTGCTTTTAATCTTTGTCCATTTAGTATGATGTTTGCTGTTGGTTTATCGTAGATGGCCTTTATCATGTTAAGGAATGAACCCTGTATTCCCACTTTACTGAGAGTTTTGGCATGAATGGGTGCTGGATTTTATCAAATGCCTTTTCTGCATCTATTGAAATTATCATGTGATTTTTGTCCTTCCTTTTGTTTATGTGGTGAATCACATTGATTGATTTGCGAATATTGAACCAGCCTTGCCTCTCCAGAATAAACCCCACTTGATCATGGTGTATGATTTTTTTCATATATTGCTGGATCCGGTTGGCTAATATTTTGTTGAGAATTTTAGCGTCTAAATTCATCAGGGATATAGGCCCATAATTTTCTTTCTTGTGTTGTCTTTGCCCGGTTTTGGGATAAAAATTATGCTCGCCTCATAAAAGGAGTTTGGAAGTCTTCCTTCCTCTTGAATTTTTTGAAATAGCTTGAGGAGAATAGGAGTTAGTTCTTCTTTGAATTTTTGATAGAATTCACTTGTGAACCCATCAGGCCCTGGACTTTTCTTTTTTGGGAGTTTTTTGATAACTGTTTCTATCTCATTTGCTGTGATTGGTCTGTTTAGGTGTTCTGATTCTTCCAGATTGATTTTTGGAAGGTTATATGATTCAAGAAATTTGTCCATTTCACCAAGATTGTCTAATTTTTTGGCATATAGTTCTTCATAGTATTTTCTTACAATGCTTTGTATTTCTGTTGTGTCAGTTGTTATTTCTCCACTGTCCTTTCTAATTTTATTTATTTGAGTCCTCTCTCTTTTTTTCTTGGTGAGTCTAGTTAAAGGTTCATCAATCTTGTTTACCTTTTCAAAGAACCAGCTTCTGGTTTCATTGATCCTCTGTATTGTTTCCTTAGCCTCTATGTCATTTATTTCTGCTCTGACCTTTATTATTTCCTTCCTTCTACTTGTCTTGGGTTTTATTTGTTGTTGTTTTTCTAGTTCTTTTAGATGCAGGGTTAGGTTGCTTATTTGAGCTTTTTCTAGCTTCTTATGATATGCCTGTAGTGCAATAAACTTCCCTCTCAAAACTGCTTTTGCTGTGTCCCATAAATTTTGAGTTGATGTATGCTCATTATCATTTGTTTCTAGAAACTTTTTTATTTCTTCTTTGATCTCATTGTTAATCCATTCATTATTTAATAACAAGCTATTTAGTTTCCAAGTGTTTGAGTATTTTTCAGTTTTTCTTTTGTGGTTAATTTCTAGTTTCATGGCATTGTGATCAGAGAATATGATTGATATGATTTCAATCTTCTTAAATTTATTGAGACCATTTTTGTGTCCTAACATGTGGTCTATCCTAGAAAACGTACCATGAGCGCTTGAGAAGAATGTATATTCTACTGCTTTAGGGTGAAAAGTTCTGAAGATATCTATTAAATCAAGTTGATCTAGTGTATCCTTTAAGTCTGCTGTTTCTTTATTAATTTTCTTTCTTGAGGATCTATCCAGTGTTGTTAGAGGGGTATTGAAATCCCCTACTATGATAGTATTGCTGTTAATCTCGCCCTTTATATCCATCAAAGTCTGCTTTATGTATGTCGGGGCTCCTATATTTGGTGCATAGATATTTACAATAGTTATATCTTCCTGTTGAATTGTTCCCTTTATCATTATGTAGTGTCCTCCTTTATCTCTTACTACAGCCTTTGTTTTAAAGTCCATTTTGTCTGATATAAGTATTGCTACCCCTGCTTTTTTTTCATTTCCATTTGCATGAAATATTTTTTTCCATCCTTTTACCTTCAGTCTATGAGCATCTTTTGTTTTAAGGTGTGTCTCTTGTAGACAGCATATGTATGGGTCCTGTTTCTTGATCCATGCAGCTACCCTATGTCTTTTGATTGGATCATTTAATCCATTTACATTTAAGGTTATTATTGATATGTAGTTGTTTATTGCCATTTTATTCTTTAAAGCTGTATTCTTCTTTTGCTCTATTCATTCCTCCCTTTAAACTGTTCACAAGAGGCCCCTTAGTATCTCTTGCAGAATTGGTTTGGTTTTTATTAATTCCTTGAGGCTTTCTTTTTCTGGGAAGCTCTTTATTTCTCCTTCAATTTTAAACGTTAGCCTTGCTGGATAAAGTAGTCTTGGTTGTAGGTTCTTGTTCTGCATTACTTTGATTATTTCTTGCCATTCCCTTCTGGCCTCAAGTGTTTCTGTTGAGAAGTTCGATGTCATCCTTATGGGGGCTCCTTTGTAGGTGATAACCTTTTTTTCTCTAGCAGCTTTTAAAATTTTTTCTTTATCCATCAGCTTTGGTATTTTAACTATGATGTGTCTTGGTGTAGATCTTTTTGGGTTTCTTTTTAATGGAGTTCTGTGTGCTTCTTGAATGTGTGGAGTGTTTCCCAGCCTTAATTTAGGAAAGTTTTCTGCTATGATTTGATTGAACAAAGTTTCCATTTCCTGTCCTCTCTCCTCTTCTTCAGGCACCCCTATGATGCGAATGTTGTTTCTCTTCATGTTGTCACAAAACTCCCTTAAAGTTTCCTCACATTTTTTAAGTCTCTTTTCCTTTTTCTTCTCTGCTTCTGTGCCTTTGTTTATTTTGTCCTCTAACTCGCTTATTCGATCCTCAGCGTCATCCATCCTGCTTTTAATTCCTTCCATTGTGGTCTTCAGTTCTGATACTGTATTTGTCATTTCTGTCTGATTCTTTTTTATTATTTCAATTTCATTTTTTATACTTGTTATCTCTTTATTTAGGTGTTCATAATGACTATCCATTGTTGCTCTAATTTCTTTGAACATCCTAACTATCATTATTCTAAATTCTGCTTCTGGTAATTTGGTTATATCTGATTCATTCAGGTCCTTCTCTGGGGATTTCTCTTGATTCATTTGGTTTGCATTCCTCTGCCTGCCCATTTTTTCTGTGTATAAGCAAGTTGTGGCCACTGGAGTCCAGTAGTTGTTGCCTTTGTGTTCTCTAGGTGTGGTCTATCTGCAGGCCCCCCACCCCCTCTGCCGGTGCCTAGGGTGGTTGGGTATGAGCGTTGGCAGCGCCGGCCCACTGTGGCTTTTGCTGTGATTTCTGCCTCTCCTCCGTGGGAGGGGCTGTCACTGAAGCCACAAGATTAGCACCAAGGGTAGAGGTGAGCACCTTTCCTCAGCTGCGGACCCAGCCTATTTCCGGACTTCCGCCCAGAACCAGCAGTCGGAGCCTGCTCCCTACAGTTCCGCGGGTTAGGCGGGGCTTTTGACGTGCTCTCAGCTGTAAGCCTTTGCCCGTCCGGAGCTTTAGCCCCGCCCTCGAGGCCAGGGCCCTTTGCGCAGGGTCGGAAACCAAGGTTTATTGGGGCGGGCGTGTTTGCTGGCTTCCGCTTAGCTGCGTACTTCCGCTCGTCCCGGACTCTACCCAGCCCCCCCGTTTGGAGCCCGCTCGTGCACGTATGAATGCTATCTGCGTTTTCTCCGGCCGGATGGGGAAAATAGCGTGGGCTCAGCTGCGAGCCTCCACCCGTCTCGGGGTCCACCCCGTTCCTGCGCTCGGAGCCCGCCCGCGCACTTATACTGGCCAGCCGCGGTTTCTCCGGCCGGGTGGGGGCGGGGGTGGGGTGGGGGGACTGGTAACGTCAGCTCAGCCGCGAGCCCCCGCCCGTCCCTGGTCCTAGCCCGGTCCCCGCGTTCAGGGCCGGCTTGCGCAAGGCCTGCCTGTTCCCGGCCTCCTGCTTTGTCCCCGTAAGTGGGATTAAAGGCGGGCCCGCAGCTTCCGGACCGCTCTCGCGCTTCCCCTCCGACCCTCTGGGCTAGACCGATCTCCCACCGGTTTGGCTTCTGCCCATGCCGACAGAACCGCCTTTCAGCGTCCTGCTGCCCCAAAACCTTAAGCAGCCCTCAGCAGAGTAGGAAGGGACCTAATACTCCACACTGTAGGCCTGGGAGCTCCCTCACTTGTTTCACAGCTCAAAACTGTCCAATTGCCTCTTCTAGGCTCTGGGACTGCAGGCTGGGGCTTGGTTCCTGGGACCCAGGTCCCTCCCTCTCCGCCAAACTTTCCTCCCGCCCCGCGGGTCTCTCCGGGCTGCCATTTGCTCCGGGGAGCTGGGCAGCCCTCTTCGCGTTTTTGCTATTCCTACCAGTCTCAATGTGGCTTCTTCTGTGTTCCTTGGTTGAAGAGTCCACTTAGTTTTGTTCAAAGTTGGTTTATCCAGGTGATGGTTCTTAAAATTGAGTTGTAATCCACTTTGGTTCTGGGAGTTGGAAGTTGGTACGTCCGCCTACTCCGTCGCCATCTTGCTCCTCCTCCAGTAGTTTTTTAACTGAGACTTTAGGGTTTTCTATGTACAATATCATATCATCTGCAAATAGTGACAGTTTTACTTCTTCTTTTCCAATTTGGATGCCTTTTATTTCTTCTTCTTGTCTGATTGCTGTAGCTAGGACTTCCAGAACTATGTTTAATAAAAGTGGTGAAAGTGGGCAACCCTGCCTGGTTCCTGATCTTAAGGAGATTGCTTTTAATTTTTGTCCATTTAGTATGATGTTTGCTGTGGGTTTGTCGTAGATGGCCTTTATCATGTTAAGGAATGTTCCTTCTATTCCCACTTTACTGAGAGTTTTAAGCATGAATGGGTGCTGGATTTTATCAAATGCCTTTTCTGCATCTATTGAAATTATCATGCGATTTTTTTCCTTCCTTTTGTTTATGTGATGAATCACATTGATTGATTTGCGAATATTGAACCAGCCTTGTCTCCAGAATAAATCCCACTTGATCATGGTGTATGATTTTTTTTCATATATTGCTGAATCCGGTTGGCTAATATTTTGTTGAGAATTTTAGCGTCTAAATTCATCAGGGATATTGGCCTATAATTTTCTTTCTTTGTGTTGTCTTTGCCTGGTTTGGGGATCAGAATTATGCTTGCCTCATAAAAGGAGTTTGGAAGTCTTGCTTCCTCTTGAATTTTTTGAAATAGCTTGAGGAGAATAGGAGTTAGTTCTTCTTTGAATTTTTGATAGAATTCACTTGTGAACCCATCAGGCCCAGGACTTTTCTGTTTTGGGAGTTTTTTGATAACTGTTTCGATCTCATCTGTTGTAATTGGTCTGTTTAGGTGCTCTGATTCTTCCAGATTGATTTTTGGAAGGTTATATGATTCAAGAAATTTGTCCATTTCATCTAGATTGTCTAATTATTTGGCATAGAGTTCTTCATAGTATTTTCTTACAACGCTTTGTATCTCTGTTGTATTAATTGTTATTTCTCCACTGTCCTTTCTAATTTTATCTATTTGAGACCTCTCTCTTTTTTTCTTGGTGAGTCTAGTTAAGGGTTCATCAATCTTGTTTACCTTTTCAAAGAACCAGCTTCTGGTTTCATTGATCCTCTGTATTGTTTCCTTAGCCTCTATGTCATTTATTTCTGCTCTGATCTTTATTATTTCCTTCCTTCTATTTTTCTTGGGTTTTATTTGCTGTTGTTTTTCTAGTTCTTTTAGCTGCAGGGTCAGGTTGCTTATATGATCCTTTTCTAGCTTCTTATGATATGCCTGTAGTGCAATAAACTTCCCTCTCAGAACTGCTTTTGCTGTGTCCCATAGATTTTTAGTTGACGTATGCTCATTATCATTTGTTTCTAGAAACTCTTTTATTTCTTCTTTGATCTCAATGTTAACCCATTCATTATTTAATATCATGCTATTTAGTTTCCAAGTGTTTGAGTATTTTTCAGTTTTTCTTTTGTGGTTAATTTCTAGTTTCATGGCATTGTGATCAGAGAAAATGCTTGATATAATTTCAATCTTCTTAAATGTGTTGAGGCCTTTTTTGTGTCCTAACATGTGGTCTATCCTAGAAAACGTACCATGAGTGCTTGAGAAGAATGTATATTCTACTGCTTTAGGGTGAAAAGTTCTGAATATATCTATTAAATCAAGTTGATCTAATGTATCCTTTAAGTCTGCTGTTTCTTTATTGATTTTCTTTCTTGTGGATCTATCCAGTGTTGTTAGTGGGGTATTGAAATCCCCTACTATGATAGTATTACTGTTAATCTTGCCCTTTATATCCATCAAATTCTGCTTTATGAATGTCGGGGCTCCTATATTTGGTGCGTAGATATTTATAATAGTTATATCTTCCTGTTGAATTGTTCCCTTTATCATTATGTAGTGTTCTTCTTTATCTCTTGCTACAGTCTTTGTTTTAAAGTGCATTTTGTCAGATATAAGTACTGCTACCCCGGCTTTTTTTTCATTTCCATTTGCATGAAATATTTTTTTCCATCCTTTTAACTTCAGTTTATGTGCATCTTTTGTTTTAAGGTGTGTCTCTTGTAGACAGCATATGTATGGGTCCTGTTTCTTTTTCCACGCTGCTACCCTATGTCTTTTGATTGGATCATTTAATCCATTTACATTTAAGGTTATTATTGATATGTAGTTGTTTATTGCCATTTTAATCTTTAAAGCTGTATTTTTTTTTTCTATATTCTTTCTTCCCTTTGATCTGTTCACACTAGGCCCCTTAGAATCTCTTGCAGGATTGGTTTGGTTTTAATGAATTTCTTGAGGTTTTCTTTGTTTGGAAAGCTCTTTATTTCTCCTTCAATTTTAAACGTTAGCCTTGCTGGATAGAGTAGTCTTGGTTGTAGGTTCTTGTTCTGCATTACTTTGATTATATCTTGCCATTCCCTTCTGGCCTGAATTGTTTCTGTTGAGAAGTCCGATGTCATCCTAATGGGGGCTCCTTTGTAGGTGAGAGTCTTTTTTTCTCTAGCAGCTTTTAAGATTTTTTCTTTATCTATTAGCTTTGGTATTTTAACTATGATGTGTCTTGGTGTAGATCTTTTTGGGTTTCTCTTTAACGGAGTTCTGTGTGCCTCATGAACATGTGGAGTGTTTCCCAGCCTTAATTTAGGGAAGTTTTCTGCTATGATTTGATTGAACACAGTTTCCATTTCCTGTCCTCTTTCCTCTTCTTCAGGCACCCTTATGATGCGAATATTGTTTCTCTTCATGTTGTCACAGAGCTCCCTTAGAGTTTCCTCACATTTTTTGAATCTCTTTTTCTTTTTTTTTCTCTGCTTCTGTAACTTTATTTATTTGTCCTCTAACTTGCTGATTCGATCCTCAGCGTGATTCATCCTGCTTTTAATTCCTTCCATTCTGGTCTTCAGTTCTGATATTGTATTTGTCATTTCTGTCTGGTTCTTTTTTATTATTTCAATTTCATTTTTTATACTTGTTATCTCTTTATGTAGGTGCTCATAGTGACTATCTATTGTTGCTCTAATTTCTTTGAACATCCTAACTATCATTATTCTAAAATCTGCTTCTGTTAGTTTGGTTATATCTGGTTCATTCAGGTCCTTCTCTGGGGATTTCTCTTGGTTCATTTGGTTTGCATTCCTCTGCCTGCCCATTTTATCTGAGTGTAAGTAAGTTGTGGCCACTGGAGTCCAGTATATGTTGCCTTTGTGTTCGCTAGGTGTGGTCTGTCTGCACGGTTGCCACCCCCTCTGCCGCTGCCTAGGGCGGTTGGGTGTGGGCGTTGCCAGCGCCGGCTCACTGCAGCTATTGCTGTGATTTCTGCCTCTCCTTTGCGGGAGGGGCTGTCACTCAAGTCACGAGCTTTAGCACCCAGGGCAGAGGTGAGCACCTTTGCTCAGCTGCGGAACCAGCCTTTTTCCGGAAGGCTTACGCCCAGCCCCCTCAGTCAGAGCCTGCTCCTGTCCCAACCATAGGCTTCAGCAACCTCAGGGGCTAGAAGTGCCCTAAGTCTCCACACTGTAGGCCTGGGAGCTCCCTCCCTCTAAGCAGCTCTGCTCTAATTGCCGTGGGAGAGCTTGTTTGGCTAGTGTCCTGTCTCCCTTTGCTGGTATTGCTAGTTCCAGGGAAAATATTCGTTTTCGATTAGGGAAGTGACTTAGCCCATGGGTCGGGGTGGCTGTCCCTCAGAGTGTCTCCGTGCCTTCAGTCCACTCTTTGTTCCCGCTGCTCTGTTCCTCTCCTCTGTCCCAGTTCCCCGGAGCCCCGGGTGCGTGGTTGTGAGAGAGGCTTTCTGAGCTGTCCCTTTAAAAAGATTTTTGGGTCTGAGAAAACTCTTTTTCACAAATAGTATCCTCACTTGCTTCACAGCTCGATACTGTCCAAACGCCTCTTCTAGGCTCTGGGACTGCAGGCTGGGGCTTGGTTCCTGGGATCCAGGTCCCTCCCTCTCCGCCAAACTCTCCTCCCGCCCCACGGGTCTCTCCGGGCTGCCGTTTGCTCCGGGGAGCTGGGCAGCCCTCTTTGCATTTTCGCTATTCTTACCAGTCTCAATGTGGCTTCTGCAGTGTTCCTTGGTTGAAGAGTCCACTTAGTTTAGCTCAAAGCTGGTTTATCCAGATGATGGTTCTTAAAATTGAGTTATAATCCACTTTGGTTCTGGGAGTTGGAAGTGGTACGTCCACCTACTCCATCGCCATCTTCTCATCTCTTGTTTCTTTTTTTTTTTAAGCTATGTGTTTCAGTATTGTTTTTTTCATGGGTGGCTGCTATTAAGTCATTAAGAGAAAAATTTTTATATCTACAGGAGTCCTTTGTCTTTTGAGTGCTTCTGAGATCCATCCTCCTTTGCTACTTTGTATCTCTTTATCCTCTGGCCTATATGTTATTGTTGTCACAGATTATCCTTGTTTATATTGTAACCTTGTTGGAGCTTTTACTTGTAGTTTTGTTTTGTTTTGTTCTTTTTATCTGATAAAATAACCAACCCCCTTGAGTACTTCCTGCAGTGGGGGTTTTCTGGTGATAAACTTGCTCTGCTTCTGTATGTCTTGAAAAGTTTTTATTTCTCCTTCATATGTAAAGGATAACTTTGAGATATAGTATTTTTGGCTGTAATTCCTCTCTTTCAGTACTTTGAATATTTTGATCCTCTCTCTTCCGGCTTGTAGAGTGTCTGCTGAGAAGTCTGGTGATAAACCTAATGGGCCTTCTTTATAGGTTATGGTCTTCTTTTCCCTAGCTGCCTTAGGAGTCTTTCTTTGTCATTGATTTTTTGACAATTTATTATGATGTGCCTTGGAGAAGGTCTGTTTGGGTTGAGGTAACTGAGCATTCTGTTTACTTCTTAGATTTGAGGATCTAACTCTTTTCATAGGCTTGGGAAGTTCTCATCAATTATTTGTTTGAATAGGCTCTCCATTTCTTTCTCCCTCTCTTCTGATATACCTATTATTCTTATATTACTCTTTCTGATTAAGTCAGACAATTCTTGTAGAGCTCTATCATTTTTTAAAATTCATGAATCTCTTTCTTCTTCTCTCTGTAGCATCTCTAGTTGCTATATTCAATGTCACTGATTCTCTCCTCTATCTGGCCTGTTTGCTTAGGTAAACTTGTTATCTCATTTTTCAATTCACAAATTGAGTTCTCTGTTTCAGTTTGATTCTTTTTTGAAGTTTTAGTCTCCTTGGTGAAGTACTTATTTTGTTTATTAATTTGTTTTTTGAGCTCATTAAATTGTTTATTTGTTTTCTCTTATTTCATTGAGTGTTTTTAGAACTTCAATTTTGAATTCTCTATCTAACTGAAGATTCCATGTGATTGAGGTTGCTTTCTGGAGATTTTTCATTTTCTTTCTGAACTATGTCTCTTTCTTGTGTAGTCATGATATTTATTTTCTTCTTCCTTTATGGCATCTGAGAGTGATATTGTTAAGAAATCTAACAAAAAAACAATTAAAAATATAATAAAAATTAGGAAAAATTTAAAAATAATGAGAAGTAAAAGAAATAATTACAAAAATAACAAAGAGAATAAACTGAAAACAAAACAAACAAAACACCCACAAAAAGTAAGAATAAAAAATATAAAAATTAAATAAAACAAAATAGAACAGAGATTTTAGTTTTGAGATGTTTTTCAATTTTCTTCCAGTAGGTGACACTGTATTACAAGTTTCAGTTCTGTGAAATTTCTGAGCTGACCTCCACTGAGATGTTACTGTTGCAATGATAGAGGCAGGGCTGCAGTTGCAATGATAAGTAAGGCGAGATTTGAGGGCTTTATGGCTTTAGCAATGGTGATCTCAGGCCTCCAGATGCTCCTCCCCTTCATCTCAACAGACCATGGGACCAGATACAGAGCATCTCTATTCTTTAGGGGAGAGAGTGGCTCTGGAGACCTAGCTGTGGGGTAAGTCTCTGCCACTGTCAGTATGCGTGAGGGGAGGGAAGAGGGATCTGGGAGGCTGGATAGCCATACTTTGTTTTTCTCTGTCTCTTTGCTGGCTGTGGGCTGCTGGCAGACTATGGGAGCACTGGCTGTGACCTATCGTTCTGCTGCTTTGGTTCAGTATCTCTCCAAATTATCTCTAATTTCTCTGCTCCTCTCAGCAAGAAGAAACTCAGTCATTCCTGGTTTCTCCCCTCTCAGCAGCCCTGGCAGACAAAAATCCAGACAGTCTGGATCTCTCTCCTCTCCTCTCTGGAGCCTGACCACAAGTGCTTCTTATTCTCTGCCACCTTTCAACCCTTCCCACCTTTAGTCTATTCAGTGCACAGATCTTTTCAGGCAAGCCTATGAGTCCAGCTGGGGTTTCTTTGCTGAGTTATAGCTGTTCAATTTGTTGAAATTTCAAGGGGAGAGATCAAAGGTGTCTTTTGTACTGCCATTACTCTGATGTCATCTAATAGTGCCATGTGATTTTGGTTTTACAACTCAGAATAGTGCCAGTGTGAGTTCCCACATGCTTGGCTTATGTCTTGTTTTGTGTTCTCTCTTCTTTTGTATTTCTGAAGATTCCCCAGAGGTTTAAAGTTGTCCCAAGGTGGAGTTATTCTGAGAATGCTAATTTTAAGGGACCCCTGAAGTTGCTCCGGGTGGCCACAGAGGTCACTGTTGGAAGCCATCAGGAATTGCAAGCAGGACAAGGTTGGTAGGCAGATGACCTTGGAAACTTTGGAGCCCGAGTGGAGAGAGCTCTGTCCTTTGTATGCATTTAGCTTGGGTGAACTTTGTTTGCTTTCCCTGAAGCTCATCTCTCAGGGTTCACTCTCTGGTATCAAATCTCTGTATTCCCCAGATGATGGCTGCTCTAGCAGGCTGAGCCACTGAAGGCCTGTGTGGACATCCTTTAGTATCTACACTGCCTGTTTTCCTTTCCCAGGAGTCAGGAATCCTCTTCTTTTTACAAAGATTTCATTTTCCCCATTTTCCTGACAAGTACTCGTGACTCTACTCAGCCCCCACCCCATCCCAGGTCATCCCTCTCTGCACCCCTTTGTGCCTTGACCAGAATGGATCCTTTCTAAGATGGCCTTCTAGTCACCTCACCTCACAGTGAACACAACAATAGCAACAGATAACATTTAACAAACCTCTGCCATGTGTCAGGGACTGTCCAAGCTCTTTCTATGTACTCTTGTTTACCTATGAGGCCCTCATTTTACAGATGAAGACATAAAGATGTGGTAATTCAAGTGCCCAAAGTCACATGGGGTAGAAAATGAAGCATAATTTAAGCACATCTGCACTGACACAATTAAAATTTCTTCCTTTATAGAGGATTACTCACTAATATTCAGGGACATTATCCTGTTTATCCAAGGTTACTACAAACTGATATTGCTCTGAAGAATGCAGTTTCTCTGTAGGATGGAACTGGATCATTTGGGTCCTGTAAAGCATGGAGCTTTTCTGTCTGGGCAGAGATTGGGAGAGGTCTCAGGGAACATAGGTAAGTTCTCTAGAAAAAGGTCTCATGAAGAACAGCTACTAATGATCTTTATCTTTTTAATTTTTTTTAGTGAGAGGAAAGGAGATAATGAAATAGATTTCTGCATGCACCCTGACCAGGATCCACCCTGCAAACCCCATCTGGGGTCAATGCTCCTATCAACCAAACTATCCTTAGTACACAAGGTCGATGCTAGGACCAACTAAGCTATCCTCAACAGTCAAACCAATCAATCAAGCCACTGGCTGCAGGAAGGGAAGAGGGACAGAAGAGGGAGAGGGAGAGGAAGAGAAGTAGATGGTTGCTTCTCCTGTGTGCCCTGACTGGGAATTGAACCCGAGACATCCACACGCCAGGCTGACACTCTACCCACTGAGCCAACAGGCCAGGGCCATGAATGATCTTCTAGAACCTTGTGCCTATGGGTTCTTTCCTCCTGGAATCTCACCTCTACCTCAAAATATTCAAAATCAGTCCTCCTCTTCCTCTTCTTCTCAACCAGCTTCATCACCTGACTGTCAAAGGCAGAAAATTGGCTGTCATTCTGGTCTTTCTTATTTGCTTACCACCAATTTACAAACTTACCAAGTTGTAAGGATTCAACCTCCTTAATATTTATTGAAATTACACCCCTCCTCCCCTTTGTCCTAACTGTCTTAACTTTAACCCTCATTGTTCTTTTAATTCTTGTCCCTCTCAAGTCATTTCCAACAATGGAGCCAAATCAATCTTCGAAAAGTGCAAGCAGCATCCTGCTCTCCAAGTTAAACCTTGTCAATGGCTTCCAAATATTCCTTGGTAAAGCGTTTAATTCATCAGCCACTATTTACTGGTCTCCTAAATGACCCTTTCTGTTCCTGCATCCTCATTCTCACATCTCCTTATGAGAGCTTCCCTCTGGCCATGCTGACCCATTCCAAGAGGAATGCCTGAAATTCTTTTTTTTTTTCGCCTCTGGGGCTCTTTTCCTGAGCTTGCTCTGCTTGGAATAGATTGAATCTTGGGTGTCAGCCAGGCATTGATTTAGAGGTCATTCTCCAGAGGATGTCTTTACCTGGAGCCCCAAAAATCCTGTGAGCACCTCACCACAGCTCCATTCACCATTTGCGGGCACATTTTTTTCTGCTAGACAGTAAGGTCTCTGAGGGCAAAGACTGTCTTGCTTATGGCTGTACACACATGCCTTAGCACCAGCTTGGTAGCCAGCTGACATTATGCCCTTGTAAAAATTAGTAAAAGGCTCAGATTCCTCAAGACTTTGCCATCTGCTAGAAAATTGTTATTACATCTGCACAAATCTATGATAATAATGTGGTGAGTGCACCGCCTGCAGCTGTGCATCGCACAGCTTGGTCCTGCCCAGCATGTAGCTGGCACAAAGAAGGAACTAAATACACCCGTGCTGGATAAACATGCACTCCCTGCCCGAATGGGCTATTTAATGTGTTGAAAATCCTGCCTCTCACAATGACATTTTATTTCTGGAGCTATGTAACTGCTCACAGAGATTCTGCCAAGAGGAAAACCAACTCTTGTCATCTCTTTTGTTAGAGAACTGAACCCCTAAGGGCCTTGCACACAGGTAAGGGCATGATTTTAAAACAGCCTGGGAGTTTTGACAGCCCTTGGATGAAGGAGGGTACTTTTCCATGGAGAGAAAACTAAGACTCAGAGGGATGAAAACTTGTTCTGGGCCAGACAGAGAGTCTCACCAAGCAGAAGGCTCACTTCCCCACTCCCCCAAGAGGCAGGGACCACTGAAACTCCCAGGTCTGAGATGGCTGAGGTTGGACTACAAAAACTGTGATTATGGGTTTCTTACAGAGCAGGAGGCTAGGAGGGTTCCAGCCGGGCAATACTGGGGAGCAATGTCTCAGTCCTGAGCAGGTGACCCCAGACCTGACAGGGGAGGGTGCACCCCTGTGACAAGAGGGCAGGCTGGAAGGGGCGTTTCCTTCTGGTCTGCAGAAGAGAAATAAAGGGCCGAGGTGCGCACACAGCTGGGCATGCACCAAGACCATGAGGACAAGCAGTGCTGCTCTTTGGCTTCCTCAACAAACTGCGATGTTACAGCATGTCCATTTTTATTGTTATTATTGTAGTAAAGTATACAACTTAGAATTTCCCATTGTCACCATTTTAAGTGTCTAGCTCAATGGCATTGGGTACATTTACACTGTACTACCATCACCACCATCTCGAGAACTTTCTCATCTTCCCAAACAGAAATGCTGTGCCCATTAAATTTTAACTCCCAATGAACATGTGACATCAGAGAAATGGCTCTATGAGGGGTGCTCCTAATATCTCCCCCTGAAATTTAAACAAATTCTACAACTAGAGACAGAGAAACAATCTCAGGAGCACCTGAAATATACACACACCAGACAAAGGTATGATTGGGTGAAAAGGTGGCTGAATATATAACCCACTCTGAAGGAAATAAGAGGGAGAACGGAGCCTGACCTGTGGTGGCGCAGTGGATAAAGCGTCGACCTGGGAACACTGAGGTCGTCAGTTCAAAACCCTGCACTGGTCTGGTCAAGGCACATATGGGAGTTGATGCTTCCAGCTCCTCCCCCCACCCCCTCTCTCTCACTCTGTGTCTCCTCTCTAAAAATGAATAAAATAAAAAGAAAAAAAAAAGAGGGAGAACGGAGTATTCCTCTTTCCTCGCTGATTTGAGGAAGAGCCGCATTTGCCTGGAACTGAGAGAAACAGAGGATTTGGGGCAGAGGGAAGAAGCTGGGCTAGGGTGGATGATCAAGCATAGGAGAGAGAGTGCCAGCTCTGCCTGAGATCATGGGTGCAGGGCTAGCACGGGCGGCAGATTCCAACGACGGTAGCCAGAGGGGGTTGCCCGCGGAGGCCAGTGCCAGAGCGGATTTGGGTTTTGTGCACTCCCAGTTCATGATCGCAGATGGTGTGCAAGTGCCTCCACCTGTCACCTCTGGCGTGGGCGCACGTTCATGAGTGGAGGAGCTAGGCCTGAGATTGTTAATAGTGGACCTCTGTGTGGGCTGTAGTCAGCATTTCTGTGTGGTTCCAGCTCCCCAACCAACAGCATGGGAAGTGCACAAGGGTCAGGATCCCTAGGCCTGGGCCTGTCCGGGTGGGGTGCCTCTGTGAGCCGATACAGGTCACAAAGTGCATTCCTGTGGAGCAGGCCTCTGAGAGCCCTACAGAAGTTGTGGGGGCTGGGCTGCAGGCTTCCAAACGGGCCACAAGGGAGAAAAGCCTGTGGAGATTAGACCCACAGAGCACTGAGGTGTACTAGACATGCTCGGGGGCCCTTAGAAAGGCGCCTGATCAGCAATCGGCTCCCTGTCGTGCCTGCTTTTGCTGGTGGCTCTGGTTGGCACAGCCTTACCCAGAACTGTGCTTTGAGTGGTGCTGGAGGAAGGACTTGGCAGCTCTTAGAGCCTATTGCTCTGCAAGCAGTGGCTGGGGCAACTAGTCCCCAGGCTGCTAGCTCAGGAGGGATAGGCATGGGGAGAGGCACCTGGAAAACTGACTCTCCCACTGTCGGAACCTGCAAACCTTAACAAGTCCCACTTACCAACAGGACTGAAACCCAGCCTATGTCATCACCATAGTGACACATCAGCAAATCTCTACTCAAGAGTGCCACAGGGGCAAAGCCTGTGTATAGCACTAACTGCCAAAGAGAAAAAGAAAAAAAAAGAAGCTACATCTCAAAATTGGGGAAAAAATACATTTTTTATAACTTTTTTCATTTTTTTCTTGTTTTTAAAATTTTTTTTTCCACTCTGGTAATTTTATCTTCTTTTCATCTTATTCTTTCCTTTTCATTTTGAACTTCATTATTCATAGGTGTTACATTTTTCATGCTTGTTTTTTTTATGAGGGTTACATTTCAAAAACAACCTTTTTTTCTTTTTTTTCCTTTAATTATTCTCTCATTAGATCGTCATTTATCAATAAATTATCTTATTCTGGATTTATATTTTTATTTGAGGCATTTTGTGTGTTTTTTACTTCATTTCTTATCTCTTTGTCATTTTCCGCCAGCTCTGGCTCCCCATTCTATGTAGTTTTTGTTCCACTGATCATAATAGAAATTTCATTTCTTCATTGTATATTTTCAAATTTATTTTATTTTTTAAACCATCTCTCATTAATGTTATTAACAATACCACTCTCAAGTGCCATTAAGGAAAATAAAATCAAATATCATGGATACAAAAGACAGATGTAGCTCAGACAGATGATGTAGTTCAGATAGATGATGAAAAATCTCTAAAAAATAATTTCAATTGCTTGGAAATCTTGGAGTCAGATGACAGAGAATTAAAAATTGAAGTCCTAAATATACTCAGGAAAATACAATAAAGCATGAAAAGGCAATTTAGAGAGCTAAAGAAAAACAATTCAATGAACAAAAAGAATAGATCACCAAGGAAGTTGAAACTATGAAAAGGAATCAAACAGAGATGAAAAACTCAATACGTGAACTGAAAAATGAGGTAACAAGCTTAGCTAATAGAACAGGCCAGATAGAGGAGAAAATTAGTGACATAGAAGACAGGCAACTAGAGGTACTACAGAGAGCTGAGGAGAGACTCACAAATTAAAAAAAAAAATGAGAAAGCCCTATAGGAATTGTCCGACTCCATCAGAAAGAGCAATATAAGAAGAATGGGTATATCAGAAGGAGAAGAGAGAGAAAATGGAATGGAGAACATATTCAAACAAATATTAGAGAAGAACTTTCCAAGCCTGTGGAAAGAATTAGAACTTCAAATCCAAGAAGCAAACAGAACACTGAGTTACCTTAACCCAAAACAGACCTACTCCAAGACACATTGTAATGAAATTATCACAAACCAATGACAAAGAAAAAATCCTCAAGGCAGCCAGGGAAAAAAAGAATACAATATATAAAGGGAGGCCCATTAAGTTATCATCAGATTTCTCAGCAAAAACTCTATAAGCCAGAAGAGAGTGGACCCTAATATTTAAAGTACTGAAAGAGAGGTACTTCCAGCCAAGAACATTATATCCATCAAAGCTATCCTTCAAATACAAAGGGGAAATAAAAACATTCACAGATATAGATAAGATGAGAGAATTTATCACCAGAAAACCCCCACTTCAGGAAATACTATCGGGGGTTATCCAATCAGATACAAAGAACAAAACAAAACAAAGTCACAAGTAAAAGCTCCAACAAGATCACTATAAAAACAAGATTAATCTGTGACAACAAAAACAAAAAAGGGGAGAGGACAAAGATTAACAGTAGCAAAGGAGGATGGAGTGCAGAGGCACTCATGAGATAATGTACTACAATGAATATAATATATATCCTTTTTATTACCTAATGGTAACCACCCCTGAGAAAACCACTACAGAAACACATGGCTTAAAAAAGGAAGAAAAGACAAAAGAAGTTTGGAATACAACCAAAGAAAACCAAATGACAGAAAACAAAAAAGAAAAACCAAATAAGATACAGAGCTATCAGAAAGCAATTTATAAAATGGCAATAGGAAACCCTCAAGTGTCAATAATTACATTAAATGTATATGGATTGAACTCACCAATAAAAAGATACAGAACTATCAGAAAGCAATTTATAAAATGGCAATAGGAAACCCTCAAGTGTCAATAATTACATTAAATGTATATGGATTGAACTCACCAATAAAAAGACACAGAGTAGCAGAGTGGATCAATAAAGAAAATCCAACTGTATGCTGCCTTCAAGAAACACATCTAAGTTACAAGGATAAAAACAAATTCAAAGTGAAAGGTTGAAAATCAATTCTCTGAGTAAAATTATATCCAAAGAAAAGCAGGTGTAGCCATACTCATATCTAACAATGCTGATTATAAGACAGCAAAAGTAATCAGAGACAAAGACAGTCATTTCATAATGATAAAGGGGACATTGAATCAAGAAGATATAACACTTCTTAATATATATGCACCAAACTAAGGGGCACTAAAATATATAAGACATCTACTAACTGATCTAAAAATAAAAATCAACATAAATACAATCCTACTTGGAGATCTCAAAACACCATTGATGACTTTAGATAATTTATCCAAACAGAAAATCAATAAAGAAATATCGGCCTTAAGTAAAACACTAGAACAAACAGACATAATATACATCTACAGGACATTTCATCCTAAAACCTCATAGTATACCTTTTTCTCCAGTGTATATGGCATGTTCTCAAGAATAGACCATATGCTGGACCACAAAACTAACATCAACAAATTCAGAAAGATTGAAATTATACCCAGCATATTCTCTGACCATAAAGCTTTGAAACTAGAATTCAACTGCAAAAAAAGTAAAGAAACCCACAAAAATGTAGAAAGTAAATAACATACTTCTAAAAAATCAGTGGATCAAGGAAGAAATAAAAGTAGAGATCAAAAGATACAGACAAACAAAAATGACAATACGACATATCAGAATCTCTGGGATGCAGCAAAGCAGTAATAAGAGGAAAGTTCATATCACTACCGGCCTGTATGAACAAACAAAAGAGAGCCCAAGTAAACAACTTAACTTCACATCTTAAGGAACTAGAAAAAGAAGAACAAAGGCAACCCAAAACCAGCAGAAGAAAGGAAATAATAAAAATCAGAGCAGAAATAAATGAAATAGAGAACAGAAATAATATATAATAAAATCAATGAAACAAGGAGCTGGTTCTTTAAAAAGATCAACAAAATTGACAAACCCTTGGCAAGACTCACTAAGGAAAAAAGAGAAAGGACTCAAGTAAACAACATCCAAAATGAAAGAGGAGAAACCACCACAGATACCATAGATATACAAAGAATTATCATAGAATACTATGAAAAACTATATGCCACCAAATTTAACAATCTAGAAGAAATGGATAAATTCCTAGAACAATACAATCTTCCTAGACTGAGTCATAAAGAAGTAGATAGACTAAACAGACTCATAAGCAGGAAGGAAATAGAAACAATTATCAAAAACCTCTCAAGTCTGACTAGGCGGTGGCGCAGTGGATAGAGTGTTGGACTGGGATGCAGAGAACCCAGGTTCAAGACCCTGAGGTCGGCAGCTTGAGCGCGGGCCCATTTGGCTTGAGCAAAAAAAAAAAAAAATGCTCACCAGCTTGGACCCAAGGTTGCTGGCTTGAACAAGGGCTTACTCGGTCTGCTGAAGGCTCGCGGTCAAGGCACATATGAGAAAGCAATCAATGAACAATTAAGGTGTCACAACGAGAAACTGATGATTGATGCTTCTCATCTTTCTCTGTTCCTGTCTGCCTATCCCTATCTATCCCTCTCTCTGATTCTCAATCTGTCCCTCTAAAACAAAAACAAAAAACTCTCAAAATCTAAAAGTCCAGGGCCAGACGGCTATACTAGTGAATTCTATCAAACATTCAAAGAAGACTTGGTTCCTATTCTACTCAAAGTCTTCCAAAAAACTGAAGAAGAAGCTATATTTCCAAATATAGTTTTTGAGGCCAACATAACCCTTATACCAAAACCCAGCAAGGACAACACAAAAAAAGAAAACTACAGACCAATATCTCTAATGAATACAGATGCTAAAATACTAAACAAAATACTAGCAAATAGAATACAACAACACATTAAAAAAATAATTCATCATGATCAAGTGGGATTCATCCCGGTATCACAAGGATGGCTCAACATACATAAAACAGTTAACGTAATACACCATATCAACAAAACAAAAAACAAAAAACCATATGATCCTATCAATAAATGCAGAAAAGTCATTTGATAAAATCCAACATCCTTTTATGTTTAAAATGAGTATAGAAGGAAAATATCTCAACATAATAAAGGCCATTTATGACAAATCATCAACTAACATCATATTAAATGGCATAAAACTGAGGACTTTTCCTCTAAAATCAGGGACAAGACAAGGTTAACCACTCTCTCCGCTCTTATTCAACGTAGTGCTGGAAGTTCTAGCCAGAGCAATGAGACAAGAGAAAGAAATAAAAGGCATTCATATTGGGAAAGAAGAAGTAAAAGTTTCACATTTTGCAGATGATATGATCCTGTACATTGAAAACCCCAAAGACTCCACTAAAAGGCTATTAGAAACAATAAACCAATACAGTAAGGTTGCAGGATACAAAATTAATATACAGAAGTCTATTGCCTTCCTATATGCCAACAATGAAACTTCAGAAAATGAATGAAAAAAATCCCTTTTATGGTTGCAACAACAAAAAATAAATACCTAGAAATAAACATGACTAAGAATGTAAAGGACCTATGTAATGAAAACTACAAAGCATTGTTAAGGGAAATCAAAGAAGATACAATGAAATGGAAAAATATTCCTTGTTCTTGGATAGAAAGACTAAAATGACCATATTACCCAAAGCAATATACAAATTTAATGCAATTCCCATCAAAATTCCAATGTCATTTTTTAAAGAAATGGAACAAAAAATCATCAGGTTTATATGGAACTATAAAATACTCTGAATAACTAAAGTAATTTTAAGGAAAAAGAACAAAGCTGGGGGCATTACAATACCTGACTTCAAATTATATTATAGAGCCACGATAATCAAAACAGCATGGTATTGGCAGAAAAATAAACACTCAGATCAATGGAAAAGAATAGCCCAGAAATAAAACCACGTATATATGATCAAATAATCTTTGATAAAGAAGCCAAAAACATACAATGGAGAAAAGAAAGCCTCTTCAATAAATGGTGCTGGGAAAACTGGAGAGCCACGTGCAAAAGAATGAAACTTGACTACAGTTTGTCCCCTTGTCCCAAAATTAATTCAAAATGTATCAAAGATCTAAATATAAGACCTGAAACAATAAAGTACGTAGAAGAAAACATAGGTACTAAACTCATGGACCTTGGCCATAAAGAGCATTTTATGAATTTGACTCCAAACACAAGGGAAGTGAAGGCAAAGATAAATGAACGGGACTACATTAGACCAAGAAGCTTCTGCACAGCAAAAGAAACTGACAACAAAACAAATAGACAGCCAACTAAATGGGAGATGATATTTTTAAACAACAGCACAGGTAAGGGTCCAATATCCAAAATATATAAAGAACTCACAAAACTCAACAACAAACAAGCAAACAACCCAATGAAAAAATGGGAAGAGGACATGAACAGACACTTCTCCCAGGAAGAAATACAAATGACCAACAGATATATGAAAAGATGCTCATCTTCATTAGCTATTAGAGAAATGCAAATCAAAACCACAATGAGATACCACCTCATGCCTGTTAGATTAGCTATTAGCAATAAGACAGGTAATAACAAGTGTTGGAGAGTCTATGGAGAAAAAGGAACCCTTATCCACTGTTGGTGGGAATGTAAAGTAGTACAATCATTATGGAAGAAAGTATGGTGGTTCCTCAAAAAATTAAGAACTACCATATGACCCAGCAATCCCTCTACTGGGTATATACCCCCAAAACTCAAAAACATTGCTACATAAAGACACATGCAGCCCCATGTTCATAGCAGCATTGTTCACAGTGGCCAAGACATGGAAACAACCCAAAAGCCCTTCAATAGAGGATTGGATAAATATGTGGTACATATATACTATGGAATACTACTCAGCCATAAGAAATGATGACATAGGATCATTTACAACAACATGGATGGACCTTGATAACATTATACTGAGTGAAATAAGTGAATCAGAAAATTAACTGTTTGATTTTATACATAGGTGGGACACAAAATTGAGACTCATGGACATAGATAAGAGTGTGGTGGTTACCAGGGGGAGGGGAAGGGAGAAAAGGGAGGGGGTAGAGGGAGGTGACGGGCATAAAGAAAACCAAATATAAGGTTATGGAAGACAATTTGACTTTGGGTATACAACACAAATGTCAGAATGATCTGAAGATGTTTTCTCTGAATCTATGTACTCTAATTGATCAATGTCACCCCTTTAAAAATATTTGTCTAAATAAAATTAAAAAAGAAATTTAACTCCCCATTCCTCCCTTCCTCAGCCTCTGACACCAGCCATGCCACTTTCTGCTATATGAATTTAACTGCTCCAAGTCCAATAAAGGGAATATAAGCAGAATTGTGCAATATTCATCCTTTGTATGCTGGCTTATTTGTGTAACATAATGTCCTTGGGGTTCATCCATGTTGTAGTCCATGTCAGAATTTCCTCCTTTTAAACATGACAAGCAGGATCCCAATGAATGTGTATACCGTGCTTTGTTTATCTGTCCATCCAACGATGGACCTTTTGTAAGCAGTGCTGCTGCTGCTGTGAACATGGGTACACATTTTTTCTGAATCTCTGCTTTCAATTCCTTTGGGTGCATATCCAGAGTAGAATTGCTGGATCACATGGTAATTGTATGTTTAATTTTTTATGCAACTGCTCTACCGTTTTCCACCGCAGCTGTTCCCGTTGTTATCCCCACCAACAATACACAAGGGCTCCAATTTCTCCACATCCTTGCCAACACTTGTGACTTTCTGTTTTTGTATTAAAAATATGATTTTAATATATATTTTATTATTATTAACTTTAATGGGGTGACACCAATAAATCAGGGTACGTATGTACAATGAAAACATCTCCAGGTTATCTTATCATTCAATTGTGTTGCATACCCGTCACCCAAAGTCAAATTGTCCTCTGTCACCTTCTATCTGGTTTTCCCTGTGTCCCTCCCCTCCTCCCTATCCCATCCTTTCCTCCCTCCCCCCACCCCATAACCACCACTTTCTTGTCCATGTCTCATAGTCTCACTTTTATGTCCCACCTATGTATGAAATCATGCTGTTCTCAGTTTTTCTTTTTTTCTGACTTACTTATTTCACTCTGTATAATGTTATCAAGGTACATCCATTTTGTTATAAATGATCCGATGTCATCATTTCTTATGGCTGAGTAGTATTCCATAGTATATATGTACCAAAGCTTTTTAATCCACTCATCTTCTGATGGACACTTGGGCTGTTTCCAGATCTTCGCTATTGTGAACAATGCTGCCACGAACATAGGGGCACATTTCTTCTTTTCGAACAGTGCTATGGTGTTCTTAGGGTATATTCCTATAAGTGGGATAGCTGGGTCAAAAGGCAGTTTGATTTTTAATTTTTTGAGGAATCTCCAAACTGTTTTTCACAGAGCTGCACCAGTCTGCATTTCCACCAGCAGTGCAGAAGGGTTCCCTTTTCTCCACATCCTTGCCAGCACTTATTCTGTGTTGTTTTGCTGATGAGTGCCATTCTGACTGGTGTGAGGTGATATCTCATTGTGGTTTTAATTTGCATTTCTCTAATGATTAGTGATGTTGAGCATTTTTTCATATGCCTATTAGCCATCTGTATGTCCTCTTTGGAGAAATTTCTATTCATTTCTTTTGCCCATTTTTTGATTGTATTGTTTGTCTTCCTGGTGTTGCGTTTTATAAGTTCTTTATAAATTTTAGTTATTAACCCCTTATCAGATGTGCTGTCGAATATGTTCTCCCATTGTGTGGTTTGTCTTTTTATTCTGTTCTTATTGTCTTTAGCTGTGCAAAAACTTTTTAGTTTGATATGGTCCCATTTGTTTATCTTGCCTTTTATTTCATTTGCCCGTGGAGATAAATCGGCAAGTATATTGCTGCTACAGATGTCGGAGAGCTTGCTGCCTATGTTTTCTTCTAAGATGCTTGTGGTTTCATGGCTTACGTTTAAGTCTTTTATCCATTTTGAGTTTGTTTTTGTGAATGGTGTAAGTTGATGGTCTAGTTTCATTTTTTTGCAGGTAGATGTCCAATTTTCCCAACACCATTTGTTAAAGAGGCTGTCTTTACTCCATTGTATGTTCTTTCCTCCTTTGTCAAATATCAGTTGTCCAGAAAGCTGTGGGTTTATTTCTGGGTCCTCTGTTCTGTTCCATTGATCAATGTGCCTGTTCTTATGCCAGTACCAGGCTGTCTTGAGTATAATGGCCTTATAGTAAACCTTGATATCTGGAAGAGTGATACCTCCTGCTTTATTTTTTCTTTTTAAGATTGCTGAGGCTATTCGTGTTCTTTTTTGGTTCCATATAAATTTTTGGAATATGTGTTCTATATCTTTGAAGTATGTCATTGGTATTTTAATTGGTATTGCATTGAATTTATAAATTGCTTTGGGTAATATAGACATTTTAATGATGTTTATTCTTCCTAGCCATGAGCACGGTATATGCTTCCACTTGTTTGTATCTTCCTTGATTTCTTTTATCAATGTTTTATAATTTTCCGAGTACAAGTCCTTAACCTCCTTGGTTAAATTTACTTCTAGGTACTTTATTTTTTTGGCTGCAATAGTGAAGGGGATTGTTTCCTTAATTTCTTTTGCTGACAGTTCATTGTTGGTATATAGAAATGCCTCTGATTTCTGAGTATTAATTTTATATCCTGCCACCTTGCTGAATTCATTTATAAGGTCCAGTAGTTTTTTGACTGAGATTTTAGGGTTTTCAATATACAATATCATATTATCTGCAAATAGTGACAGTTTTACTTCTTCTTTTCCAATTTGGATGCCTTTTATTTCTTCTTCTTGTCTGATTGCTATAGCAAGGACTTCCAGAACTATGTTGAATAAGAGTGGTGAAAGGGGGCACCCCTGCCTGGTTCCTGATCTTAAGGGGATTGCTTTTAATTTTTGTCCATTTAGTATGATGTTTGCTGTGGGTTTGTCGTAGATGGCCTTTATCATGTTAAGGAATGTTCCTTGTATTCCCACTTTACTGAGAGTTTTGAGCATGAATGGGTGCTGGATTTTATCAAATGCCTTTTCTGCATCTATTGAAATTATCATGTGATTTTTGTCCTTCCTTTTGTTTATGTGATGAATCACATTGATTGATTTGCGAATATTGAACCAGCCTTGCCTCTCCAGAATAAATCCCACTTGATGATGGTGTATGATTTTTTTCATATATTGCTGGATCCGGTTTGCTAATATTTTGTTGAGAATTTTAGCGTCTAAATTCATCAGGGATATAGGCCTATAATTTTCTTTCTTTGTGTTGTCTTTGCCCGGTTTTGGGGTCAGAATTATGCCTGCCTCAAAAAAGGAATTTGGAAGTGTTCCTTCCTTTTGAATTTTTTGAAATAGCTCGAGGAGGATAGGAGTTAGTTTTCTTTGAATTTTTGATAGAATTCACTTGTGAAGCCATCAGGCCCAGGACTTTTCTGTTTTGGGAGTTTTTTGATAACTGTTTCGATCTCATTTGTTGTAATTGGTCTGTTTAGGTGTTCTGATTCTTCCAGATTGATTTTTGGAAGGTTATATGATTCAAGAAATTTGTCCATTTCACCAAGATTGTCTAATTTGTTGGCATAGAGTTCTTCGTAGTATTTACTTACAATGCTTTGTATTTCTGTTGTGTCAGTTGTTATTTCTCCACTGTCCTTTCTAATTTTATTTATTTGAGTTCTCTCTCTTTTTTCTTAGTGAGTCTAGTTAAGGGTTCATCAATCTTGTTTACCTTTTCAAAGAACCAGCTTCTAGTTTCATTGATCCTCTGTATTGTTTCCTTAGCCTCTATGTCATTTATTTCTGCTCTGATCTTTATTATTTCTTTTCTTCTACTTGTCCTGGGTTTTATTTGCTGTTGTTTTTCTAGTTCTTTTAGATGCAGGGTCAGGTTGCTTATTTGAGTTTTTCCTAGCTTCTTATGATATGCCTGTAGTGCAATGAACTTCCCACTCAGAACTGCTTTTGCTGTGTCCCATAAATTTTGAGTTGATGTATACTCATTATCATTTGTTTCTAGAAACTTTTTTATTTCTTCTTTGATCTCATTGTTAATCCACTCATTATTTAATATCATGCTATTTAGTTTCAAGTGTTTGAGTATTTTTCAGTTTTTCTTTTGTGGTTAGTTTCTAGTTTCATGGCATTGTGATCAGAGAAAATGCTTGATATGATTTCAATCTTCTTAAATTTCTTGAGACCATTTTTGTGTCCTAACATGTGTTCTATCCTAGAAAACGTACCATGAGCGCTTGAGAAGAATGTATATTCTACTGCTTTAAAATGAAAAGTTGTGAAGATATCTATTAAATCAAGTTGATCTCGTGTATCCTTTAAGTCTTCTGTTTCTTTCTTAATTTTCTTTCTTGCGGATCTATCCAGTGTTGTTAGAGGGGTATTGAAATCCCCTACTATGATAGTATTGCTGTTATTCTTGCCCTTTATATCCATCAAAGTCTGCTTTATGTATGTTGGGCTTCCTATATTTAGTGCATAGATATTTATAATGGCTATATCTTCCTGTTGAATTGGTTCTTTTATCATTATGTAGTGTCCTTCTTTATCTCTTACTACAGCCTTTGTTTTAAAGTCCATTTTGTCAGATATAAGTACTGCTACCCCAGCTATTTTTTCATTTCCATTTGCATGAAATATTTTTTTCCATCCTTTTACTTTCAGTCTATGTGCATCTTTTGTTTTAAGGTGTGTCTCTTGTAGACAGCATATGTATGGGTCCTGTTTCTTTATCCATGCAGCTACCCTGTGTCTTTTGATTGGATCATTTAATCCATTTACATTTAAGGTTATTATTGATATGTAGTTGTTTATTGCCATTTTATTCTTTAAAGCTGTATTCTTCTTTTGCTCTATTCTTTCCTTCCTTTAAGCTGTTCACAACAGGCCCCTTAGTATCTCTTGCAAAATTGGTTTGGTTTTAATGAATTCCTTGAGGCTTTCTCTTTCTGGGAAGCTCTTTATTTCTCCTTCAATTTTAAACGTTAGCCTTTCTGGGTAGAGTAGTCTTGGTTGTAGGTTCTTGTTCTGCATTACTTTGATTATATCTTACCATTCCCTTCTGGCCTCAAGTGTTTCTGTGGAGAAGTCCGATGTCATCCTTATGGGGGCTCCTTTGGAGGTGATAGCCTTTTTTTCCCTAGCAGCTTAAAAAAATTTTTTTTTATCCATTAGCTTTGGTATTTTAACTATGATGTGTCTTGGTGTATAGATCTTTTTGGGTTTCTCTTTAATGGAGTTCTGTGTGCTTCTTGAACATGTGGGGTGTTTCCCAGCCTTAATTTAGGGAAGTTTTTTACTATGATTTGAATGAACAACGTTTCCATTTCCTGTCCTCTCTCCTCTTCTTCAGGCACCCCTATGTTGCGAATGTTGTTTCTCTTCAGGTTGTCACAGAGCTCCCTTAGAGTTTCCTCACATTTTTTGAGTCTCTTTTCCTTTTTCTTCTCTGCTTCTGTGCCTTTGTTTATTGTGTCCTCTAACTCGCTGATTCGATCCTCAGTGTGATTCATCCTGCTTTTAATTCCTTCCATTGTGGTCTTCAGTTCTGATACTGTATTTGTCATTTCTGTCTGATTCTTTTTTATTATTTCAATTTCTTCTTTTATACTTTTTATCTCTTTATTTAGGTGTTCATAATGACTATCCATTGTTGCTCTAATTTCTTTGAACATCCTAACTATCATTATTCTAAATTCTGCTTCTGGTAATTTGGTTATATATGGTTCATTCAGGTCCTTCTCTTGGGATTTCTCTTAATTCATTTGGTTTGCATTCCTCTGCCTGCCCATTTTGTCTGTGAATAAGCAAGTTGTGGCCACTGGAGTCCAGTAGGTGTTGCCTTTGTGTTCTCTAGGTGTGGTCTATCTGCAGGCCCGCCACCCCCTCTGCCGCTGCTTTGGGCAGTTGGGTATGGGCGTTGCCTGCACCGGCCCACTGTGGCTTTTGTTGTGATTTCTGCCTCTTCTCCGCGGGAGGGGCTGTCATTCAAGCCACAAGCCTCAGCACCAAGGGTTGAGGTGAGCACCTTTGCTCAGCTCCCGTCCCAGCCTGTTTCCGGACTTCCACCCAGAACCCGCAGTCAGAGCCTGCTCGCCACAATTTCACGGGCTGGGCGGGGCCTTTGACGTGCTCTCAGCTGTGAGCCTTTGCCCGTCAGGAGCTTTAGCCCCGCCCTTCAGGCCAGGGCCCTTCTAAGCAGGATCGCAAACGAAGGTTTATTGGGCCGGGCGTGTTTGCTGGCTTCCGCTCAGTTTTGCTCGTCCCGGACTCTACCCCTCCCCCGCGTTTGGAGCCCGCTCGTGCATGTAGGATGGCAAACCGCAGTTTCTCTGGCCAGGTGGGGCTGGTAGCGTGAGCTCAGCCGCGAGCCCACGCCCGTCCCTGGTCCTAGCCCTGTCCCTGTGGTCAGGGCCGGCTTGCGCAGGCTCGCAGAGCAGATCTCTGCCCATTCCTGGCCTCCCGTTTTGTCCCCGCAGGTGGGATTACAGGCGGGCCCGCAGCTTCTGGACCGCTTTCGCACGTCCCCTTCGCCCCTGCTGGACTAGATGGAGCTCACACTGGCTTGGCCTCCACCCACACCGACAGAACCGCATTTCAGCATCCTGCCGCTACCTTACCCTTCAGCAACCCTCACCAGAGTAGGAAGGGCCCTAATACTCTACACTGTAGGCCTGGGAGCTCTCTCACTTGTTTCACAGCTAATAAATGTCCAAACGCCTCTTCTAGGCTTTGGGACTGTAGGCTGGGGCTTGGTTCCTGGGACCCAGGTCCCTCCCTCTCCGCCAAACTCTTCTCCCACCATGCGGGTCTCTCCGGGCTGCCGTTTGCTCCGGGGAGCTGGGCTGCCCTCTTCGCGTTTTCGCTATTCCTACCAGTCTCAATGTGGCTTCTTCTGTGTTCCTTGGTTGAAGAGTCCACTTAGTTTAGTTCAAAGTTGGTTTATCCAGATGATGGTTCTTAAAACTGAGTTATAATCCACTTTGGTTCTTGGAGTTGGAAGTTGGTACGTCCGCCTACTCCGTCGCCATCTTGCTCCCTTCTAAAAATATGTTTTATAGTAGCCATTCTGATGACCACGAGGTGGTACCTCATGGTGGCTCTTGTGCTTTGTTCACATCTGAACTCAGCCTTCCCTCTGAGGTCTTGTGTTTTCATGTCCTCTCAGTTATCCTATGGCATTTAGGTGAGACAAGGCTTACTCTCCTGGTAAGAGATGGAGAAAGGAGACACTGGAACCCACCTTAGAAGAGAATGGTCATACCCTCCTTTGTTCTTCATGCAAAGTGGACCCTGGCAGTACCTGTTGGGTACCTGTAGAGAGTCACGTTGAACCAGAGTGTGGGCTGTAGGAGGCAGCAGGTGCTTTGGCTTGAGCCCTCACTCTGCAGTGGGTCCTCCGGGGCACAAGGATAGCCCTGATACCCGCTGACTCATGGCAAAACTGCCATGGCTTCTCCTAGCGTAACTCCTAATGTTAGTTTTGGCTTTTTTCACTGGGTTAGATGACTATTCCATGAATTCTGGTTTTCCATAGCAGGTTCATGGGATACAGTTTGAACCATCCCCGATTCCGAGAAGGAAGGAGACACAATTTTTTAAGATTCTGAGTGTGATTTAAGGGAAGCTATTCATAAATTATCACATTCCATGTGATGTGCCAATAAGGGTGCCCCCTCCTGGACTGGCCAAGAATTGTTCATGCCTCCATTTTGGACACAGCAATGCCAGGGCTCGTGAGAATGAAGATTTTTGTTAACTTACCGTGGTGCTAACTGATTCTGAGTGTTTTATGTTATTAGCTCTCTTAAGCTCCTTAAGAACTCGATGAAGTAGTGCCTATTACTATCTTCATTTTACTCATGAGGAAATGGCAGCGTGGGGTGATCAAGTAACTTGTTCAACATCACACAGCCAGTGAAGGGTGTTGGGATTGAACCTGGGCAGCCTGGCTGTAGACATTGGAAGATTTGAAGAAAGGGTCAGGTGTAGATGCCTGATTTAATTAGATACTGCTTCCATTGCATTTCCTAGTTCATAGTGCTTAGATGTTTCCTTTAATCTTCATAAGAACTCAGTGAGGCAGACATTTATGTCATTCTCATTTAGACAGAGGTAGAAACTGAGGCCTAGAGACATTCAGAGACTTTCTTAGGAAAGCTGTTGTGTAATGTTGGCGAGGATGAGGAGAAAAGGGAACCCTAGTGCTCTGCTGGGGGAATGCAAATAGGTTTAGCCACTGTAAAAAAAAAACAGTATTAAAAAAAAACCCATACTAGTTCATGGTCCAGCGATGTCCTGGTTATGTTTCCAAAGGAAATGAAAATAGGACATTGAAGAGACATTTGCACTCCCACGTTCATTGAAGCATTAGTCATAATAACCAAAATATAAAAATGACCTATGTGTCCTACAGTGGATAAATAGACAAAGAAGATGTGGAACACACACACACACACACACACACACATACACACACACACACAGCAATGCAATATTCAGCACGAGAAAGAAGGAAAGCTTGTCATTTGCGACAATATGGTTGGACCTTGAGGTCATTATGCTAAATGAGATGAATCAGACAGAGAAAGACAAATACTGTATGTTCTCATGTACATATTGAATCTAAAATATCCCATCTCATAGAAACAGAGAGTAAAATGATGGTTCTGAAGGGCTGGAGGACGAGGTAGAGGAACTGGGGAGATGTTAGTCAAAGGGCATAAACTTGCAGTTAAAAGATGAATATGTTTGGGAGATCCGACGCATAGCATAGTGATTAGAGTCAACAATACTGTATTATATACTTGAAAGTTACTAAGAGACTGGATTTTAAATGTTCTTATCACAAAAATGGAATGATAGCCTGACCTGTGGTGGCGCAGTGGATAAAGCGTCAACCTGGGAACACTGAGGTCGCCAGTTCAAAACCCTGCACTGGTCTGGTCAAGGCACATATGGGAGTTGATGCTTCCAGCTCCTCCCCCCTTTCTCTCTCTCTCTCTCACTCTCTCTCTGTGTCTCCTCTCTAAAATGAATAAAATAAAAAGAATTTTTTTTTTTTTTTTTTTAAAAAAAAAAAATGGAATGATAATTATGTGATATGATGGAGGTGTTAACTAATGATATGGTCCCAGTCATTAAAATATATAAATGTAGCAAACCAACACATTGTATACCTTAAACTTACACAATGCTATGTCAACTAGATCTCAAAAAGGAAAAATAAAAGACTATATGGAGAGAGGGAGAGAAAATAAAAAGAAAGCTGTCTGACCCCATAGCAATCCCCTTCTCATAATCTGAGCTGGGTGGCAAGGGCTGGCTTTGCCAAGGTCAAGGTTTCCACCCTCCATGCTGCTGCCTGGCATTTCTGAGCTGAGCCGGGTGCCTGTACATAGCAGTTGGTCTTGGTCGGTGAATACAGTTGCACAGAGGAGAGTTTGCAGAAGGGGTGGAGGGTGGGGCGCTTGGTGGGTCTTGCCAGGTGAGCGCTGCTGCCCCTGAACTCTGACAGTCCTGACTTGGTCCCTACTTCCATCGTGCTAGAGACATTTGTTTGTCCTGTTTCCCCAGCGAGGCTCGAGTGCTTTGAGGAAGGGGCTGGTCCGTGTGCTCTCCAGCACAGGTGCAGCCCCAGTGAAACAGGTAATTAAACAGTCACCCAAGCCTGTGTATCACCTGCTGATCAATATATAGGTGTTCCAGGCACTGGAATACAGCAATGAATAGACCAAAGAATAGACCACCTGCTTTCATTGAACCCCCAGACCACGGGAGCCTCTGCATGTGACCCTCACTTCCATAATCACCAGCGGAGGGACAGACTTCACGCTGCCTTTCTCAGTTCTGGGGATGTATATTTCTAAAAGAGGTTGTTGGCAATTTGGGATTAGAAGTGCTTTATTTCAGGAACAAGGTTATTGACCTTGTAGCCTCTGAGTGCTGACAGAACACAGTTCTCTGACATTGGTAGGTTGTAGGTGCTCACTGTACGTGTACTAATAGGAGTCGGAGTAGACATATATGGGTAAGATTTTACTCCAGAATGGGTAGGGGACCTGCTTGGGCCAGGGTTCACTGGTCATGAATAATGAGAAGAAGACAACTTCATGAGTTCTCTACAAAACAATGAGATTTTAGAGGCAGATAGGAGCCCAACAAGATGCAGTCAGACTTCAAAATAGTTGGTTTGAAGTTTAGACCTTGCCTCCAACAGGTTTTGTTGCCTCGCTTGGCATTTCCCCAGTTCCAGGACACCCTTTTGCGTTTTAGAAGCAGTAATGTGCAGGTGTCTTTCCAGGGTCACCTGGCTGAGACAGGACTCTGTCTTGAGGAACAGAAAAAGCTGGAATGCTGAGGAGGGGGGCATCTTAGAGTTCTGTAATCTGTGGAGTGACAGAGCTATCAAAGAATCCTCTCCCCCCTCCCTCCAGTGCACTCACCTGACAGTTGTCAAACCCACAGGGAACTAACAAGATAGGATCCAGAATTGGGATACCAGGGTTTCTTTCCAACACTCATCCTGGTAGCATAAAGGATGTTTCCTGGTCTGACTTGGCCACTGACCCAGCTGGGCAAGTCACTATCTTTCCCTGGGCCTCCCTTTCCACATGACTAACATTAGGAGGTTGGATTGGATGGTCTTAAATACTCTTTTGGCTTTTGTGGGAAAGAGCAGGGACTCTGGTGTCAGATACACCCTGGTGGGGGCCCATGCATTGGGTTTTAGAACTAGACATGCACGGGTCCCAGTCCTGGCTCTGCCCTCATTAGCTATATAACTTTGGGCAAATTAACTACCCTGATGGAGGCTGTGTCTCTGATGCAGAATGGTGGTGTGCCCTCCTTCCTGGGTGGTTGGGTGGTGGGGGAAGTGTCTACCATGAGATATTGCAGAGAGAGCACGCAGCCCAAGGCTGGGCACAGAGCAAGCCTACAGTGAATGTGGGCGATGACAGTGGTGTTTGGAGACACTGACTGCTATGAAAAGCACCCTTGAAGCTGGGTGGGTAGGCAGAGGGTGTGAGAAGCTGCTCTGAGCAGGGCACTCCCGGGAAGAAATATATATGGAGATGCAGATTTCCACCTCAAGATTTCTTGCTCATTCTGGAGCTCTGGAGCAGGGCCACAGGAATGGCCCGATGACCCTAAGCTGTCATGAATGTTTTATCCCACAGGAAAAGGCTAGTTTGGGGCTTCTGGTTGGGGCTAGGCTTGACCTACCTATCACCTGGGCTCTGCTGAGCCCATGTGGGGGACTCCAGTGCATCCTGGGATGGTGGGTGAGGCCCTAGGCCCCTGGCCCAGTCCTGCCTGCTCATTGTGTGGCTGGGCTGTGGTTCTAGGAGGACGTGTTGTCTCCCTTTCCAGTGCGCCGATCCAAAGCAGCGGACGAGGAGAGAAGACGCCGAGCCCAGCACGCCCGGGATGAATACCGGCGCCTTTCGCTCCGCGCCGTCCAGAAGGGCACCGTGGCTGGCCTCAGCTTTATGTTCCGAGAGCTTGGCCAGAACCATGAGCAGGAAGCCAGGCTCTACCATCACTTCCCGGGCCCGGGCCCACCGCTACCGCTTGCAGTGCCTGTCAGGTGGGTCTGGTTAGGGTGGGGGGCTCTGCATGGGGACGTCTGGCTGTGGACAGGGCCTTGGATGGGGGAATGGGGCACCTGGGATCCAGTTCTCATTCAGCCTTCATGTTGCTCTGAGACTTAGAGCTAGTCATTTCCCTTCTGTGGGCCTCAGTGTCCCACTCTGTGTAATGGGGCAGGAGGGGGGTTGGAGAGGGCATTTCTAATAACTCTGGAATTCTAGGAATCTTAACCTTTATGGGGTCTTCGGTTCCTTTGAGAATCTAAAGGAAGCTGTGTACCCTCTTCCCTTCAAAATGTGTATATATAAATACCCAAAAGTGTTTACATATAATTTCAAGCTCTTAAAGGTTCATAGATCCCTGGTTAAGAACTTGTAATGTAAGACCTCAAATAGATTACCTATGGCCCAATGGCCTGGACACCAGGGTTGGCTGTCCTCTGTAATCACAGGCAGCACTGGTGCATCCTGGGCTTTGATAGCAGGTTTTTGGGTGAGCTGGTGGGTTGCAGGAGGCTCATACACACTGGTGTCACTGCAGGCACTCAGTAAGGGTACTCAGGTGACTGCCTGTGATTGCCAGGACCAAGGGTAAAGTGGTTGCCTGGCACCTCTCCACCTTCTGCTTGTGCCCACCTGTGGCCAGCCCCAAGATGTGTGCCCCATCATTGCTGAGCAACCACCTCCCTCAGGGAGGGCTCAGAGGCTGGATGGCAAGTGCCTGCTGGCATCCCAAATCATCCTAATCTGCAGAAGAGTCCATTCACCCCCAGGTAGTAGAGGGCTGTCTGAGCTCTGCTTTAACTGGGATTGAGGATTAGTCCTACCCCGCTTCACCCTCTCCGTGGTGTAGGGAGAGTTGACAATGTCTAAATTTCTTCCTTACAGTCCTTATTCATTTTTCCCTTCCTTGTCATTTATGTGATTCACAAACCAGAAAGTTTAAAAAGAGAGAAAAGACCGACTCCCATCCTTGGCCTCTTTCTCCAAGGGAACCACTGTCCTTAGTTTATGTATCTGCAGAGTCCCTTTTTGTCATTGCCAACATAAAAAGTCACATTCAACCTCTTCACTTTTGCATAGAAGTTTGCATATTCCACGCAGGTTTCTGCAATGGGATTTTCCCCCATTTATTTTTAGATCTTTTCATATCAACTGTTAACTATTTATTTGTATTTAGTTTATTTTTATAGTTGCATAGTATTCTACTGCAAGGATGCGGCAGATCTCTTAATAAAAAAAAAAAAACTATTAATAAGATTGGTGCCCTGACCAGGCAGTGGGGCGGTGGGGCAGTGGATGGAGTGTCGGACTGGGACACGGAGGACCCAGGTTCAAGATCCCGGTTTGAGCACTGGCTTATCCGGCTTGAACACGGACTCACCAGCTTGAACACAGAGTCGCTGGCTTGAGCGTGGGATCATAGACATGACCCCATGGCCACTGGCTTGAGCCCAAGGTCGCTGGTTTGAGCAAAGGGTCACTCGCTCTGCTGTAGCCCGCCCCCCCCCCCCCCCCCCCGTCAAGGCACATGTGAGAAAACAATCAATGAACAACTAAGGTGTCGCAATGAAGAATTGATGCTTCTCATCTCTCTCCCTTCCTGTCTGTCCCTCTCTCTGACTCTCTCTGTCTCAGTAAAAAAAGAAAAATAATAATAAGATTGGTATTGTTTGAAATCTTTGTTCATTACCAACAGTGCTCTTAATAAATAACCTTATAGACATTAATTTTATATTATACAACTATTCTTTGCAAGAGAGGTTCCTCAGATGAAGATCACTGGGTTAAGGGCTGTGTCCACTCACTGCACTGATGTTTGTCTCAACTCACTTTCCCAGGGGGGGAACCAATGACCCTTCTCATCCTTTGCCTTGCTGACAGCCTGCTGCTAAACTTTTGTTTTGTGTGTGATATAATATTTCAGTGGAAATTTTAAATTGTAGTTCTAATTTATGAGTGAGATGAAGTATTTTGTGTGTTTAAGGACCACGGTATTTCCTACCTGTCTGCTCCCTCCTCTGCCTGTTATTTCATTGTGTTGTTCTTTTCCTCATCCCCTATTTCTAGGAATTCTTTAAATATCAAGGAGGAGGACCCTTTTGCTTGTCATAAATACTTTTTTCTCCCGTGTGTTATTTGTCTTTTGGTTTTTGTCAAGAAATTTTCTGTCATGCAGGAATTCTTGATTTTTTACGAGTTCAGATGTATATTTCCTGGCTTTGGAGACATAGAAAAGCTTCTTTTTTTTTTTTGGCATTTTTCCAGGAAAATGAGAATTTGTCATTTTAAAGGAAACAGGTGATTAGTCTTTCAGGCCCACATGATGGAGCTGCCTGGACCGTGGTGCCACCTGGCTCCAGGCTGGAGGCAGGTGGCAGTCAGGAGGGGAGCAGAGACCCCATAGTAAGCCATCATAGAGGACCAGCAGCCATGTGGATGGAGCGGCAGCCCTGGGTTCCCGGGGAGGCCATGCATATGCCTCCTTTCTGTGACAGCCCCAGGGGATAGGTCCCCATGGCCTCACTGCCCTTAGCTCTGCAGCATGGGCACTGGCCAGCACGTGCTGGTCTAACTGTGCTGAGGGGCAGACACACGCTGTTGCTGGGAGGAAGTTCCAGGTGCAGGAGCGAGGCTGCTGGCCAGGTGGCTTCTTCGAGCACCATCCTAACATTTATATTCTTGTGAGTCAGATTCCCTGCTTAGAAACTGAGGGCAGGAGTGACAACTTTTTTTTTTTGCTGTTATTTATAACCTCCTCTTACCTTCTAAGGAAAATGAGTCTCAGAAACCAGAGAAGTGTTTCCCCTTGAGCAGTTACTTGCTGGGGGATGCAGGTTTGAAGGAGGAGGAAGAGGCAGGGCTACAGCTGCCTATTGGAGAGGAAAGGCACCTGAGGCAGCTGAGAGGGTCACCCCAAAATGTGAAGTGTGGGCAGTAGGAGCAAAGCTGGCTGGGGAGTGAGGAGAGCCTGGGGAAGCAACAGACTGCACTGCTGGAAGCTTTAAGCCATGCAGTGGAACTGGAACCTCGCCTGCTGCCTTCTTCATGACAACTTCCCTAAAATTCCGTTGTTTGCTACTGTGAATGTGTGTAAGTGGCTTCATTTGAGAGCAGGTAAAAATATGAACTCATTTCGGGGTTTGTGAGGAAGTGCTGAACTCTGCATCAAAATGTTGGTGCAGGACAAAAACAGGGCGTGAGCACAGGGACAGTTCATTTTATGAAAAATGTTGACAACAGTGGTGAATTCGCCACCCCCTTCTTTTCCAAGTGAGAGGAAGGGAGATAGACAGATTCCCATATGCTCCCTGATGGGGATCCACCCTACAACCCCTGTCTGGGGCCAGTGCTCTGCCCATCTGAGGCCATGCTCGCAACTGAACTATTTTTAGCACCTGAAGTGGAGGCTCTATGGGGCCATCCTCAGCGCCTAGGGCTGATGTGCTCGAACTAATCAAGTTATGGCTGTGAGAGGGAAAGAGACTGACAGAGAGAGAAAAGGGTGAGAGGAAAGGGTAGAGAAGCAGATGGTCACTTCTCCTGTGTGCCTTTATGGGAATTGAACCTGGGACATCCGTATGCTGGGCTGACCCTACCATCGAGCCAACCAACCAGGACCACAGTGCTGAATTCTCAATGCCATTACTATTAAGTGGATAGCAACGACAAAGTAAGAATCTACCATGCTCTGTCAGTCCGTTGGAAGGGTGAAAAGCTGCAGTTGTTCAAGGTCGGCCAAGGCCTGCTCTTTTGATGCCGGATTTTCATATCATAGATTCACACAATGTGGTCTCACTATTCATTCAGCACATAGTTGGGTGTGCCTGTCACAGGTCATGTGTCATCATGGTCTAACTGTACTTCCTGTCAGTGTAGCTTCAATATAAGAAGGGTTTTATGTGGCCCATCTAAGAACCATAGTTCAGACACAGAAATAATGAAATCTTGGCTTATTTGTGAGGAGATATAAAAATATGGAATTCATTATTTATGCATTCTTCAAATGACTTTATTCCTCTCGCTCTCAGTATCTTCAGTCCCTCAGTATGCCCCCCACCCCCCATCACTCTATCAAGAGTCCAGCATTGCAGTGCTCTGTCTGCCCCCATGTCCCCTGTCTGTATCCTCCTTATTTCCCTGGGGGTGAATCCAAGCTATTTCCACAGCTTCAGGGGCTCTGTTCTCTCTCTGTCCATGGTCCCGATTCTGCCTTATAGAAGCAAGGAAGGGAGCTAGCTGGCAAAGGCAGGTGTCCTCTGAGAAGGCCGGGGGAAGGCCACACCAAGGGGAATTCTCTTTGGCAGGCTGTGGGCAGGGACAGGAGGGGGCACGTGCATGGACTTCATTTTGCTCCTGTTCCACCAGGAGCCTTCTGTGAATGCTCATGTTTGCACCTGGCCGTCCTAGAGGGAAATGTACCTTTTATTTCCCTCAGACTGCCTCTCCTGTCCTCTTTTCTGCTCCCACCTGCACAGCTTTTTTCAAAGCAAGTGGTAACTGTTTTTTTGGGGGAAATACTAATAACAGCTGGTACGTTATAATCTGCAAAACGCCTTCAAGTACCTGGGCTTATTTAATCCTCTCCACAGGCAGGGGCATGGACACATGCTCATTATTCTCATAGTGGCCTCCCTCCCCCCCACCCATTCCTTTCTGACTCCCACACTCCCTCTTTCTTCTCAGCCGGACTTGGGAGCGCCCACTGCGTCCTGTCTCCAGAGAAGTCATAGTCCGCTGGTTTAAGGAGGAGCAGCTGCCTCGCCAAGCTGGCTTTGAGAGGAACACAAAATCCATCGCCCCCTGGTTCCATGGTAGGATGTCTAGCTGTCTGGGTCTTGGGGTAGCTACCTCCCCATCTCCAGCTCTTTCTGAGATTGGGGAGGAAGTCTTGAAAGACTGTTATAATCAGGTGAGCAACTGACTTTTGGCTGCTAATTGCACTCTGCCCACAAAGGTGAGCCACTTTCCCAGGGTTAAGGATCAGTCTCCTGGGTCAGAGAGGAGTGGAGAGAGGTCTATTGCCTCTCATTTGCTTGCCCACTAAGTGTGCTGAATTCAAGGAACGGGTTTTGATTTCCCCAGTGCCTGTGATAAAATGCAGAATGGCCTTTCTTGAGCAGGAGCCCAGGGGATGGGAGGCACCAGGCATACTGAATGTGTGTCCCCTCTTTCTGCTGGGAAGGGAAGAATATGACTGACCCACTGCTCTCACCTCACAGCCTCCCTGGCCATCAAGGGCTCCTCAGAGGCATCTTCTCTATATTTACAAGTGAGTTCTCAGTGAGCCATGAGCTCATGTTGGGCGGGGCCCCATTAGCCTGAGCCTGCATTCCCAGATCCTGGCCATGGCCCAGCACACAGCAGGCCCTGAGCAAATGCTTGTTGATTAAATGACTGAATGGCTGCATTGAGAGGTCAGAGTTATCCAGACACAGAACCTCAGAGCTGGGGAGCTCCTGGAATATTTTATTGCTTTATTTTTATGGATAAGAAAAGAGGCCCTGAGAGGGAAAGAAGTTTTTATAAGGTCACAAGGAGACTAGACTTGTAAAGTCAAGTTCAAGAATATATCTCATGACTCATGACCCTGGTCCAAAGATCGGAACATGTAGAGAGAACTCAAGCAGGGAAGCAGGATTGTGATTCCAGCAGAGATTTGCTACAGGGAAATAGGAGGGGCTACTGGCTGTCGTGTCTTTCTGTATTAGTTACTGACTGCTGTGTAACAAATAACCCTCAGACTCAGGTTCTTAAAACAAATAAGCATTTATTATTTACTGGTGATCAGTTCTCGACCTTTTGGCTAAGATCAAGTATATTATTTACTGGTGAGTTTCTGAACCATTAGGCAGTTCTTCTGGGATGGGCCAGCCTCAGATGATCTGAGTGGCACTTGCTCCTGTGTCCCCAGGCAGCTTGCAGGTCCACTGGGGCTGGCTTGTCCAGGATGGGCTCCTCTGAGGTGTAGCCTCTCTGACCCAATGGTCTCTCATTTTCCAGCAGCCTGGCCAGGTTGTCAGGTTCTCTGGATAATTTGCATCTTGGCCTTGCTCCCTGAATATCCCTCCTCCCTCAAGCCTGGGTTTGCGTGAGAACTCCCCTGGTCAAATTTGATCTGTCTGGCCATAGCCAGCACCCATCTGACCTTCTGCTGGCCTCCTGGAAGCTTGACAGGCCTCCATGTTGGCCAGCATTCCCTGCATTGGTCTTGCTTCCTGACTAGCTTCCAGTGCTCTCAGTTCCATCCAGGGGGAGAGCTGAACCAGTCATGGGAGGCACTGGAGATGGGCATCTTGAGGGCTGTTAGGGAGGCCCTTGCAGACAAGCTCTGGACATGGCTCTGGCTCCAGGAAGGGCAGCTGGAGTGATTAGAAGAAGTCATGTAGGGGCAAGCAAGGCCATGTGCACTGTCATCCTCACCGCCAGAGGCCCAAAGAGTTTGTGCCCTGTGAAGTAAAGACCACACTCTACAGATGGGATGACTGAGGCATAGCGCTGTTAAGGGATTGCCCAAGGACATGCAGGTCACAGAGGCACCTTCCAGTCCAGGCTGCAGGAGCATCCTCACTGGTCTGTGTCTTTCACTCTGGCCCCTGTACAAATCATCCTCCACACAGTGTTCCAAGAAGCCAGATCCTGCCACTCCCCTGCTCAATATCCTCTGCTTTCCTTTGTACTTGCAATGAACTTCAAACTCCGTGCTGGGCCCCACAAGGTCCTAGACGCAGGACCTGCCTTCCAGCCTCAAGCCACGTTGTCCCCTGCTCTCACAGCTCTGTCTCTTTCCTGTTCCTTGAGCGGCTGTGTGCTTTTTCACCTCAAGCCCTCGCACTTGCTATTGCTCTCTCCCTGGCTTTTTGCATGGCTAGTACTTTCCCATTTTTCATCTGAGATATCCCCTTCTTGGAGGGGCCTTTCCTGAACCCTTACCTAAAGCAGCCTTCACCAATTTCTCTTGATTTACTGTGTTTATTTCTTTAATATTACTCATCCAACTGGTATTTATCTCATTATTTTCTTAATGTCTGTTCTCCTACCTCATTGTAAACCTGTGGAACTAAGGCCCTTGTCCATTTTCGCTAATACCTAGCCTACTACGTATCCATGGGAAGAGTTGGTGAAGGCAGAAATGAGGTGTCGAAGTTGAGATTAGACTCCAGTCTTTTTAATTCCAAAGAATAGCCTTTGCTTCTCTGCACTGGGCCCTGGTAGGTGCGTGAGTCCCCTCAGGGCCTGATGAGTGAGCTTGAGCTGAGAGCAATCAGAAAACCCAGAGCCACACCTCAGAGGCTAAGCTAGCCCTCCCCATTGACCATGTTGACCACATGCTCAATGGGGCCAGGCCCTATGGCTTAGGCATCTCTGTATTCAACCCTCTCCTCTGCTTTTCATCTGCCCAGAATGAAGGCTGAGACAAACTTGCCATCTTTCCCTGTTGGCACTGTTGCTGAGCTCCCTCACTCAGTGAATGTGGGCATCCCTGTTGTGTCACTTAGGTAATATGTAGTTATGCCACAGTGACATGATTCCTAAGTCTCAGGGACTTCCACCGACCAAGACATTTCTTACTCGTGTTACATGCCCATTGGGTTGCAATTTGACGTGGGCCTCAGACTGAAGGAGTTGCCTCAGTTGGAACTCTAGTGATCCCACGGCAGAGGGAACAGAGAGGCATGGCACACACAGCATGGCTCCTGAAGCTTCTTCCTGGACCTGACCATACCATCATTGCTCACAATCTTTCGGCCAGAGCCAGCTTGGAGTCTGTAGTGTGGATGGACAGTTTTGAGTGACAGTAGTCTATTATAATCACCATCTCCTTCCAGACCTCTTCTTTCTCTCTGGCCTCCACGTATCCAACAGAAGATGGAGTGGTCCTTTGTGGCTTGGAAAGACAATCTACTTTCCTGGGTGACTTAGGCAGGTGTGCCCGGAGCTTGTCCTGGGGATTCACTGCCTCTCACCCTTGTCCCAGTGATGTGTCCCTATAGCCCCTGAGAGAGCTTCTGCTTGCATCATTGATTTCTTCTTCATCCACACATTATTATAATCATGGAAGCACAACACTAGCATCTTAGGCGCCTGGGTAGTGAGACTCAAAAGTTCAGTGGGCGAGGGTTTGGGAGGGTGCTGGTCACTGCGGCTTGAAGCAGACAGTGGAGGAGGCAAGATGGAGGTGGAGGTGCCCAAATTTATTTCTAGCTTTATTTTTATCCTGATTAAAAAACAAAAACAAAACCCAGAACATAAGTTTTGTGTTGTCCCAGAACAAACAGAACCATGGTTTCAGTCTCACAATTTATGTAACTGATCTTGTGTTCTTCTGACAGTTCTACCATAAAGCATGAAGGGAAGTTGCTGATATGTGGACTGGAGCTTTTAGTGACAAAGTTTTCATTGCTCTGTGACGACAGAATTAAAGAAAAAGGCTCGCATGGAGGGTGGTCAACTCTCTCTGCTTGGAAAAGACTATGTCATATTCTGTGATGATATTCTTTCTTCGGTTTTAGTGTCAAAATGTCTTTTATGATTTGATGGTCATGGTAAGCAGTAGTTGTTTGTATATATTGCCTTTGCTCAGAATCAAAAAAAGCGACAGCCCTATGTTGCTTTCTCAACTCTTTAGAGTAAATTTATTCATCCTAAAATCCCAATGTCTGGAACAACCGCTGTGTCCAACTTCTTTCCAGATGTAGGGATTCCCTGATAGTATTCCTGGTAGGGCTCCTGTACGAACGGGCAGCCTGCACCCGTCCGATTGTTAGACAGTCTCTGCTGCAGGGTGGCTGGTGAGGGCTAGGCATCTTGGGTGGTGGCTCTGCTCCGTGTGTGTCATGCTCCCCCTGGGACCAGCCGGCTAGTGCAGGTGACTATTCTCAGGGACCAGAGAGCACGTGGCTGCATGCCAGACTCTTGCAGTCTACTCTTCAAAGCAGTGCTGTCACCTTCCCCTCGTGCCATTGGTTGCAGTCTGTCACAGAATTGAGGGTGGAAAACACATTCTGATCCTTTCCTGTGAGGACCTGCAAAACCAGAGCCGTGAGGACAGAGAGGGGAGGAGAATATGAACCCATAATGCAGTCTCTCACAATCTTAATATAAATCATTTTTCTCCTCTGGGTAAACATTCCTAGTTAATTGAGCTGAATTTTAGGTGCAGGTTAAAAATGACTACAGTTACCTCTGTTTCCTCCCCTTCTCTCGACTCCATTTAGTTGTGTTGTGGGGTAAGGCAAAGGGCAGTGTGGATAAGGAGTCTGATACGACAGGCCCCCTCTAGAATCCAGTTCTGTGACTTTAGGTGTGTTTTTGAAATTCCCCATCTGTGAAACTGGGATTGTAACCTCAACTTTACAGGACACTGAAGAAGATCAAGCCAACCCAGTGCTTTGCCCACCACAGTGAGCCACGTCTGTGCGAGTGCTGAAGTCCCCTGGGGTACGAGGCCAGTTGTCAGAGATCCCACCTCCTCTGGGGAGCAGAGTTGGGGAAATGGGCTCAGAGCACAGAAGGGGGAGACTGGTTTCCCGCTTCTACCATGGGGTTCTTGATAATTCTCCGTTGTTAAAAAGAAAGAAAAAGTGGTAAGGTCATTTTTCTTTTCTCTTTTTTATTCATTGTTATGTTTAGGGGTTATAAGAGTGGCTTCTAGTTATCTAAAAATACTCCTGAGAAAAGTGAGTGCGTATAAGCTTGGCTTTAAGGGAAAAAATCTATTTTTGGACTTCAACATGTATCTAAAATTAAGAACATCCATCCACTGCCTGCGCATTGGCTCAATTGGAAACCGTTTTCTCTTTCTGAGTTTTACTTCTAGAAAACAGTCCCAATGCAGGTAGTGGTTATTGTATTGGCAACAACCCCCTGGCTGTCTTGAGGCTTACCCTCAGGGTTTGGCGGGGAATGGAGCTATGCAGCAGATGGCTAAGCTTTAGTAGAAAACTATTCCTGCAGGATGCTGCTCGGCTGCTGGGAGTGCATCTCAAGAATGTCCTCACCTGCACTCAGGTGGACTGTTCTCATCAAGATCTTTCTGATGAGCATGAGGTGGGAGCTTCACTAGGGAGGAGGCACCACCTCCCATGCAGGGATCCAAGCTGTGTGGCATGGTGCCCATGCCCCTGGCCGGGGTGTGGCGGGGGGCGGGGAAGGGGCTGCTATCTATCTTCCCACACTGCGACTTCAGAGCATAATTAGAGGAGAGGGATGGTAAAGGTCACAGGGCTGAGAGGTTCTAGAATGATCCACACCTCAGATTCCCTGTCCACCTTGCTCTTGAGCTCAGCACACAAGGGTGTGTCTAAAGGAAAGGAAGAAAATGGGAGTCATTGCTAATGATTATTTGGGGAATGTTGGTCTGGAAAAGAGAAGCCTCATGGGCTGGCTGGGGGAGCATAGCCACCACGTCTCTCTTTCTTTCCAACTTTTATGAATATGTTTAATTATAGTGGTTCTGTTATTTCATTGATGAAAGTCCTAGACTGTGGACCCTTTGTAGACAATTCCAGTCTAATAGGCGTGGCAGTTACTAATCCGAGCAGCCTGGTAAAGTGCTTTCCGTGTACAATGGACTCACATGAAGGAAGAGGAACGGGGTCACCCAGACCTATCCTGACAGTGGTCAGCTCGTCCTGCACACCCCCTTGTCAAGCTTCTGTGTCTTTGACCCAATGACTGAGTGTTTCTGGTTACTGTTGAGTGAGCTGGCACAGGCTAGAAGGACCAGACGCCGCAGGCCAGGGGGGCAATGGCTTTGTCACTCTGGCGTTCCCGGAGTGGGAGCAGTGACTCCTGTGAGTGGCAGGAAGCTGCTCTCAGGATGACGCAACCAGGGGTCCAGCCACTGGGCAAGGTGAGGCTGCGGTGGCACATCGGCTCCCTGAGGCTGGAAAAGACTGCTTGGGCAGTGGGAGGGCACAGAGGCATGCAAGCCCCCCACCCCCACACTCCTGTCACCCTGAGCCTAGTGACCTAGTGACAGTCTCTGCAGTCCTGTCTTATGAAAGGGAGATTATTAAAGAGGACAGAACCGGGTTTGGGGCTGGGAATTCTGAAGAGACACATTTCACTTCAATAGAAGAAAGAGCGTTTTGATGGCTGCAGCTCCCTCTCAGGCAGTGTGGGTGGCTAGAGGACTCCCCAGACAGGGCAGTGGGGTCTTGGGGCTTTCTGTGATACAGTGTGCTTCTGAGACCATGTTCTGCTGTCATTGTCCCAGGACCTTGGGCTCTGCTTCTGCTAAACCTTCCCAGTTTTCTCAGGGGACAGGGGCATTGGAGAGGCTGGCCAGGGTTCAGGAGTCTGTGGGCTGAGGAGGTGTCCTCCTGCTAGCTGTCAGGCATTTTAGCCTTGGTCACTTCTCTGTGGCAGGTAGCATGTTGGTCCCAGAACCCAGGCATAGGCAGTGGTGACCCCTCTGGATGGTTCTTCCAGGAGTCCTACAGGTAAGGGGCAGTTACAACAGGTTGTCCTGCAGGGAGGCAGCCCCTGGGGGGGGGGGGAGGATAGTGTCCTGGGCAGCAGCGGCTGAGTGAGAATGGAGTCTGGGCTTGACCCCTCTAACCACATGTGTGGAGAGGTCACTTCTCTGAGCTGCACAGAACTAGAAGGGACTGGTGTTGGCAATCCCTCCACACATTGCCGCAGCGCCATCTTGCGGTTTTGCCCGGGCTGTGCAGATGTGCAGTGGTTTGATGCGCACCATCTCCTGGGCACTCGCAACTGCTTCTTGAGCTGGCCACACTGAGGCCCAGGGAGCTTGAGAACCCAGCGCTTATTTACCCAGCGGTAAGCATGGGAACCGGAACACAATGCAGGGCTTCGGGCTCTTAGTTTTTCTCACTCCATTCTGGTGGCATCTTAAATACACTGCTATCGAGGGAGAGAAATTGGGACAAAACGGTATCCCCCCTGGATTTACAATCTCTTACTGTATAGTCATTTGAAGGTTTATGCCCAGCCTGAGTTCTTCATTTTAAATCTTGCCTCTCCTCATTCTGTGACTTTGCAGAGCAAGGTCCTGAACTCCTGGCCCAGCGTGAGGGAGAGCCTGGGAGTACCCTGTTTGATCTCTGTGAGGACTCTCAGGAGCTAGCATGTCTGCGGCTGGGCTGCGTTGCAGAGAGTGAGCCTGCCCAGGCCACTGTCCTTGGCTTCCAAGATCAGTAGGAGGAGAGGAAACTGTGGTGAGGCTTTGGAACCTGTTTAGAGGTGGAAGCTGGAATGGGGACCTGGCAGTGTGGACCCAAGCACTAAAACCATGTTAAACAAGGGGTAGCTGAAGAAATCAGAGGTAGAGAAAGCAGTAATACTAACTTTGCAGTGGTGTTATGGGGTTTAAATGAATTAATATTGAAGTTATAAAGCGTCTAGAACGGGGTGCCCACACTTTTTCAGCTTGCGAGCTACTTATAAGATGACCAAGTCAAAATAATCTACCTACAATAAAATGCAAAATGTAAATTTATTTCTTCTATATTATCATTATTTAAGTTACTATTATTACTATTTAATATTGTGTACTCTTCTTTCACCTTTCTCCTTCTCAGCTCTCTTTTTGGAGGAAAGTCAGTGTCATAGTTTTTATGAACAGTCCGAAAAAGCCACTCCACACTTCCCTTCTTTGGAATAGCAATGGCACACAGACAGATGAGGCAAACGCACTTAGAATATGACATAGTGAAAAAAATCCCCTCCCATTCTGTGTGAAAGTGGTAGGTTTTAGGCTTCTTACTCGGACCAGCTACGGCACTCATTTTTATACCCTTTGTTGTATTTAGTTTAAATAAATTGAAGGCTAACTACGCAGCAATGTAACTGAACAAGTTAGCGTGGTTTAACGCGCATGCGTAGGGTGTCAAAAGTTCAGACGTCAGATTGGCTACCCTGTATGCCAATCAAAAGACAAATGTCTTTTTAATGTCATGCAAACTACCCACACTTCCTTCGCGATCCACCAGTAGATCGCAATCGACGTATTGAGCGCTCCTGGTCTAGAACATGGCTGACATGCAATAAATGCTCCTGTTTGTTACATGGAATAAATAAACATGGTAGCCTTTGGAGGAGAATGTCAGGGTTTGCAGTGTATAAATTGTGGCTTTGTACACTGCTGTCACTTGGAAGGAAAAAAAAAGTCAACATCAGTTGATTCTCCACAAAAGGAGGGTGATACTTACTCTAAAAACTGTGCAAGTCTGAGTTTTCTTATGAATATGATGCTCATTTAGAAATCTTTCTTAAAAGCTGTGAGGGGTAATGCATTGGTCATTTGGAAGGATGGTGAGCATGTTACGGTCCATCACGTCAAGTCAGGTTGATAATTTTCCTCTCTTACATAGAATTTGGAATGGAAAACTTCCACCAGCTCTGATTCCAAATGCAAAAATTTCTACGGGAGAAAAAAAGTAGGTCAGTTGACCTACTTTCCACTTAAATTCGTGCTTAAGCTGTTTCAACCAAGAAATAAAGGAATCTTTTTTCTTCTTTATAAAACTCGTGCACTGGCTATAAAGTCTCCAAAAAAGGATTACAGAGAGGAGTGAAATTATGGTTTGCTTTAAAAAAACAATAGTATTTACAAGATTTTAACTCTTTCATCTGTCTATAGTTGTACATCCTTGATTTCAGGTCCTCTGTCTGCTATTGACCTAACACTTTCAGTTCGGGTACTCTGATGAAGTCTCTTTGGTTTCTGGCCCACAGATGTGGGTAACTAAAAAGTGTGGGAAGAAACAGGGGTTGGAGGAGCTAGGTGAGTTGGATTTGATAGAACCGATAGTACATCTTCTCTCTGGATTTTTAAAAAAGCATAGGGTAGCAATCAATGAAGCTGTGACTTCTGCTTATGTCATTGCTTTAAACCTCTTCTGATAGTCCCATCATATTTTTGGTGATTATCAAAAATTTTTCATACCTCCCAGACTCCTGGAAGTTCCTATCATAGGTGGGACAATTCTTCAACTCCAGGAAGCTGCCTTTGGGTTTTCTGCGCTCCAGGCCTGGAGTTCAGTTTCCGGCTGCTTCCCTGCACAAGCTCATCCCAACCCTGGCACCTGGAGCTCCAGCCCACCCACAGCCCTTGGCTGCATGTTTTTGTGAGGAGGCATGGGGTTGAGCAGGAAGGCTTGGGGTGGAGGACACAGTCACCACAGTCACTGTTTTCAAATCACTAACGTCCTCCAATCTATAAGGGGCCTCAAAGCTAGAACTTGGAGCACTTGGTGAAAGCTACAAGGTGCTGACTTTGGTTCAGTCTGACTTTTAGCATTTAGTTGTCCTGAGATGGAATAAGCTCCCTCAAGGAGTTGTGAGCACCCAACCACTCAGGTGTGTAAACTGAGGCCAGGCAGCCCCTCAGTCAGGATCATGAAAGTGTGGATGGTCCATTGTGATGGGCTTAGATCAGATCACATGACTCTTCTCCCCTGTATTCCCACCAGGAGCCGTTCTTTCTCTACTTATCTGAGAAACAAACATGGTGGCTTTGATGTTCACTAGAGAACAGAGTCTAGTCACTACAGTAGTCTGAAGGCTTTCTGAAAGTAAAGACTCATGAAATATTTATACTTAATTATTAAAAGTTTATCAGACTTAAATTACCTTCTGTTTCATAACTGAATTCTTTATAGAGTCACTTGCTTATGAGTCTTATTAAAAATAACAATGCTGTTTTAGGGCCCTAGGGGTCATCTTCCTCACCGGCCCCCAGGCTGCACGAAGGGGAGGGATCCCCTCCCCAGGGATCCTGCAGGTGATCAACACGCTTGCATATGTGAGGGAGGCATGGTTGCTCCTGCAGTCATCACAAATAACCCCCGCAGACAGTGGGGTACTACCTACACTTGTGCAACCAGGCTCAAGCTTATTTAGGTGCAGAAAGAAAATGCATTCGTGTAATTTTTCTACAATTTCTCTGATCCCATGAAGTAATCACCTCCCCTTTTCTCCCTAGGTGGTGGGGAAACAATAAACTCCAGTCCATTTTAACTTCATCATGTTCAATGGTTTAGTCTGTGAAGTTGACTCAATGCCTCCTTCTGGGAAAACCAGGTCCCTAGGATTTCCTCCCTTCTCTCCCTGCTTCTCTACAAGGGGGCCTCTGTCTGGGGCCTCCCTTCACTGTGGGGAGGCGGTGAGGGCAGGGCTGCCATGTCTGTATGCAGACCTTGTCCTGCCTGAGGTTGTGTGGCTGAGGGGATATGAGAGGTTGAGACCCATGACCCTGCTCTGCTTTCCTGCCCTGTACCCTGTCTGGGGCTGTGTCTGTCTGGAGGTACACAGAGGCACCAGGTGGATCAGTGGCATCTCTGGGCAGGGGTCACCTGACCTCATTCCACTCCTCAGGTGTGCGCTGGTCGGTGTCCGTGGGGGTGTGACTCATTGGCTGCGCCTGTGGGGTCATGCTGGCTTTTATGTTTTCACTGATCATTTGCTGAGCATTCCTTTGTGCTGACATTGAACTCTGTGTGTCCAATAAGTATTGAACTTCTAGTATTTGGTTTACTCCTCACACTCCTCTCTGGAAGCGGTAATGATCTGGCAGTTAGATAGATACACAGTGCTTACGGTGTGTGAGCCCTCTTCTGTGTGCATCACACATGTTAACTTATCTAATCCTCTTATGGCTGTGTGCTAGCTGCCAGCATCGGCCCCATTTCACAGAGGAGGGACTCAGGCACAGGAAAGGGAGGCCACTTGCCCATGGTTCACTGTCAATAAGTGGGGGCAGTGGGATTCAAACCCTGGTGGCCTGGTTCCAGAGTCCATGTTCTTATAGTGACGCAATGTGGCCTTGTCAATATCCCACGGGTGAGGGTTAGAGGCACCAAAGGCTACGTAACTGCCCTGGGGCATGAAGTGCTGGGGGTGGGGTGTATATATCAGTTTCCTTCTGGTCTGGGATGTTTCCTTCAGGGTGGAGAGATGGCTGTTCCTTTGGGAGGCTCCCAGCCTTCCCTAGATTGTTAGGCCAGCTGTTCCAGATGCCATGCCTTATTCTTGGCTGGGGCAAGTATCTGAAGCCAGTACCACCTGAAGCCAACACCACCCATCCCATAGAAGTCCTGAAGTATGCCATCCAAGTCTTCATATACTGCAAGGTCCTCATGCAACAAGCAAATTGAGTAAAACAGGAAATTGTCAGTGTTTGGGATTGTTGAATTACCTGGGCAGGGGCACGAGGAGGCAGGCTCCCTGTGTAAGTTATTTAAATAATTTATTTGCTGATTATTAATATTAAGCTTCTGTTGTATGCTAGGCACTGTGTTAGGTGCAGGCCTGTGATAGAGAACAAAATGGACGACTTCCCTGCCCTGATACAACTTACATCCACTTGCAATTAACAGAACAATGAAACCAGTATAATGAAAAAGAGAATTTATTGGCTCATATGAATGAAAAATTCAAAGGTAGGTCCAGCTTCAGGCTTTGCTTGATCCAGTCAAAGGACCTGGCCTCTCTCCGTCTCTAGCTCTGTGGCTCTCCATGTTTTCCTTCTAAGGGAATACATCAGCTCTGGCTATGTGTCTGCATTCTCCTAGCTCAAATCCAGTGGAAGAGAGGGTATGCTTTTCTTTTTCTTTTTTTTTTTCTTCTTCTTTTCCAAGTGACAGGAAGGAAGATAGAGAGACAGACTCCCACATGTGCCCTGACTGGGATCCACCTGGCATCCCCCATCTGGGACTGATGCTCTGCCCATCTATGGCCATGCTGGCAACCGAGCTATTTTTAGTACCTGAGTCAGAGGTTCCACGGAACCATCCTCAGTGCCAGGGGCTGATGTGCTCTAATCAATTGAGCCATGGCTGCGGGAGAGGAAGAGAGAGAGAGAGAGAGAAGAAGGACAGGAGGAGTGGAAAAGCAGATGGTTGTTTCTTCTATGTGCCCTGACCAGGAATCGAACCCAGGGCATCCACATACCAGGCTGACACTCTACCACTGTGCCAACTAGCCAGGGCCACACTTTTCTTTCAATAGTACCAATACAAGTCCCAATATTCTGACTTACTGGGTCTGATTTGGACACTTGACCAATCACTATGGTCAGAGGAATGAGCTCTCTGATTGGCTAAGCTCGAGTCATATAACTGTCTCTGGCATGGGGCAAAGTCTATCCCATTGCAGCTGCATAGATTGAGTGAGAAGGTGTGGCTTTCTCAAAGAAGGACAGATGGTCCCTAATGGATGAGACCCATTGATGTCTACCATAGAGAGGACAAGAACCTGCTCTGTCTCCTAGTGAAGCTGTCCGCACAGTCAGTAAGACTGGCATGAGTCACATAATAGACTTATACTTCCAGTGGAGGTTAGTGCCACTCAGGATCCTAAGTAGCCAGTTTCAGAAGTCATTTTGTGAGGCAGTTGCACCCTCTGTCATGAACTGCGTGCAGCATTAGTGACTTGAACCTAAAATGTCATCACCTTGGACTACACAGTTGTGAGCTTGGGGTGTTGTCTCTTGTGTATAAATATATGTGGACGAGAAGCTTGTCCAGCGAAACCCTCGTCTCAGCAGTTAGCTGCAGTTAAATTTCACTTGGAGTTATGAAAAAATGAAGGCATTTGAATTCATCCATCACAATCTTTGTGGCTTTAGGATGCTTGGAGAAACTCTTGAGAATGAAGAGCTTAATAATTCCAGCCTCCTTAATGATATCGTCTGGAAAGCATGGCAATAAGAAAGAAAAGTCACAAAAATGAATGAGAAATAGCTCAGCGGTAATGGAGGTGTTGTCAGCAACAAGGCGCAGCTGCCGTGAGAGCTTTCGGAAATAAAATTGAGCCCCATAAAACATAAAAGTTTGTGTCCGGGCTGCATGCATTTCTTTCCTTTCAGGGAGAAGCTCTAACAGAAATAAACGGAGCTCACGTGGTTCCTGAGGTTCAGTTCTGAGCTAATGACTTCAGGGACCGGTGTGGAGGTGGAGGAGGGAGGAGTTGGAAACCAAACCCCAGGTCTGCTTTGGGCTTTGCTGACATGAGGATTTATGGGTCCATTATAGCACAGCATCTTTTAAAAGTACGCTTCAAGTGCCTTTCCTTTCCTGGGGCCACTGTTGATTAGCACCGAGAAAGTAAATATTTTGATAGCAGATGTGAAGTTGTTGGCAGTGTTGGAGAGCGTCTGAACGGAACGCAGCGGCATGAGCAGGGAGGGGGCAGGAAGAGCACCCTGCGGACTGCTCGCAGCGCAGGGAGGAGAGGGGGGCAGGAGCTGCTGGGCACACTGCCTGCCTGTGACAGTAGTGTGGGCTACTGGGAGAGTGGCAGCAAACCTAGATGTCTTTTCTGTGACCACGCACATCTCTGCTTCTGGGTTCCCTGCCTTCTCATCCTCCCCAGGTGTAACCGTGGGCATGGAGCTGCTGCCCTGAAGAGGCCTCTGTCCCCTGACCTTGGCCTCATCCTTTTCTGCCGAGACCAATAGGGGGCGCTGCAGTTAGGCTGATTGCCTCTGATACCCAATGCCCAAAGAAACCCGGGATTCCCTTAGGCTGTCCTAGGTGCACCCCTCCACCCCCCTTTAGCTCTTACCAAGAGCCCAGATCTGTATGCTGTCTTTCTGCCTGTTTCCAGAATACAGCCCTGTTTGCTTCTGCCATAGCCCCTCGGCCTGTATGGCTTCAGCCAAGGCAGGGTTGGTTTGTGTCTAAGTGGCGGTAGCAGCCTCCATGGTCGAAGCTGCCATTGTTTCACTGGACATGGCCAGTATGAATGTGGATTCATTGTATTGTCCACAGAAGGAATTACAAACCTAAAGAAAGGTTTAACTTTTTAAAATTGATTTTAGAGAAAGAGGAAGGGGGAGAGAGAGAAACATCAATTTGCTGTTCCACTATTTATGCATTCATTGGTTGGCTCTTCTATGTGCCCTGACCAGGGATGAAACCCACAACGTTGGTGTATTGGGGTGACACTCTAACCATCTGAGCTATCTGGCCAGGGAAAGAAAGATTTAAAGATTTAATTTGAACCAAGAGTTGAGGACCTGGCCTGGAAGCAAAATCTCAAAAGGACTGAGAAAATGCACCTGAAATAACAGCGTTGCATTTCTTTTTATGTATTTAGAATCGAAGGAGAAAAATGCATTGGTGCTGGCTTGAGGAGGCAGGAGAAAGCAAAGTGGGGAAACCTCTAGGACTGGATATAAAGGAAAATGGAGGGACATATACTTCTTTTACGTTGGTGGGTGGAAGATAGTGAACATTGAACGGTTATAACTAAAAGAGATGGTAAATGGGGAACAAGATAGTAAGTTTCCTTGTAGTTGTGCCATGTTGCCAGTGGGCGTGCTTCTGTGGGGTCTGGCAAAAAACATTGCACTGAGGTTTTGCACTCAATCTTAGTCAGAAGGCCAGGAAGACCTCTGCCATCTTAATGGTATGTTATCCTAGATGCACAAGGACAATGGACAGGGCTGGTTTAAGGTAAAGATTAACTTTTTACTAAGGACGCTCTAGATCTGGGCTGTGACTCTCCACCATGGCCTGACCAGGCAGGAATTCATGGTCTGTGTGGTTACTTTCAGTCACCGAGTTTGTCATACCTACCATACAACTGCCCCCCACTTTGTTCACATACCGTTGAAGAGAGACCTACTTGCTCAAGGCTAGGCAATGAGTGGCAGAGACCTGACGGAAACAGACCTGTCCATTTCAGTGCTGCTTTCTACGGGGTAGTTTACTGCATCTTGTGGGCCTTGGGGACAGGCCTCCCCAAACAGCACAATCCCTGCTTGCAGAGGTTTGCCACTACTCCCCACCCTCAGACCACAGACAGCCCTGGACAGAACCAGACCTTCTGGGCATGGCTTCTTGAACCATGGTCAGCCTTACAATTGGTCAGTTCCCACAAGCCTGACCTTGGCCCCTCAGAACAACAGTCCCTGGAGAGGCCTTAGCAGGCTTTGTGGCTAAATCCACATGGTTCTTTCTGAGAGCCCAGTAAGTACAGTGTCAAGAGCTGGTTGTGCTACTAACCCTTGCCTTGTGCAAACCTTTTCCTGGGGCCCCTGCAGGTAAATCTCTGGAAGTGGGACATGATTTGGATATGGGTTATAGCTGGGACTACAACCCTTATGGAGAGAGAAGGCTGCTGACAGTTTAATAGTAATATGAGCCTTGTGCATATGACTGACATGGAAAAGAAAGCTGTGCCTCTCTCCTGCTCTGCCACTTGCTAGTGTGAGACCCTGGGCAAGCCACTCCCACTCTCCAGCCAGATTTTCCACTCTGTAAAATGGGGAGGATAAGTGCCTGCATGGAAGGATTATTATGAAGACTGAATGAGCCAGTGGTTGGCATAATTCCATAAGTGATCATTTTTCTTTCTTCTTTTTCAAGTGAGAGGAAGAGAGAGAGAGAGACTTCTGGATGTATCCTGACTGGGATCTACCCGGTGACCCCCTTCTGGGGCCCATGCTTTGCCCATCTGGGGCCATGCTTATAACTGAACTATTTTTTAGTGCCTGAGGCGGAGGCCCTATGGAGCCATCCTCAGCACCTGGGGTAATGTGCTTGAATCAATGAGCCATGGCTGTGGGAGGAAAAGAGAGAGAGAAGGGGGAGGGAGAAGGGTGAAGAAGCAGATGGTTGCCAACTGGCCAGGGCCGGGGTTATAATCTTAATTAATGATTTAGTCAAAAATGCTGGGGGCCTAGTAACTTCCAGACATGAGGCTATAGTGGGAACAAAACAGACAAAATCTTTGTACTCATAGATCTTAAGTTTACAAAATTATGATTATTCTTATATAAATTATTGTGGAATTCACCTTTCTTGTATAAATTATATCATACACTACTATTTTTCTACAACTCCTCCCCCACCCCCCCACCCCCGTTACAATTAGTTATCTTTTAGTTCTATTTCCACATCACTGGTTCTCAATGGAGGTGATGGCAGTGGTAGGGTGATTGTGCTCCAGGGGACAGTTGTCAATGTCTGGAAACAATTTAGGTTGTCACAACTGTGAGGTGCTATTGGCATCCGGTGGGTAGAGATCAGAGCTGCTGCTAAACATCCTACAATGTACAGGACAGCTCCATGACAGGTACTTATCTGGCCTGAGAAACCCTGGTCGGTGTCTAGATTTGTATCTCTATCTCCTTTAAACATTTAAATTGTTGCTAGAAGAACACCCACAGGCTTAATTTACTTGTTTTTTTAAGATTTCATCTTAGTCTGGAAATGTTTCTTTTAAATGCCTGGAAAAAAAAGCAACCTTTAACATTTCCAATTAAAGATAATCCTGTCTTCTCGGATTTAAGAGCCTCTTTCAGTTTAACTTGGTTAGTTTCTAGCAAATGTTCAGTCATTTTAAGCTGGAAGTCCTGCCTCTGCCTTCTCAAATGTTCTCTCCTATGCTCCAAATGGTGTCTGAATGCAGGGGAAGCTCATGGCCAGAGGAGGTCAGTAAGTAGCTCATCTCTGGACCTTGTCCTCTGTTTTTACTCATCTTCTAATGGTCCACACTGCTGGACCTGCCTCTGGCTGTTAGATACCAAGTGGAGCTGGGGCCTGGGCATCCTCTTTCCCACACACTGGACCCTACCTTGACTCCTGCTGGGACTTCTGAGTTTCAGCAACTCCCATTAACTACTGTTGGCTGAGCCTGCCCACTTCAAAGCCTCAGCGCTTTGAAGGGTCACCTTGCCCCTTTTCTAACTGGGTCCTTAGGAAGCTGGACCATGCTCTTACTGATCTCTACCTTTAAAAAAACCCCTAAATCCTGAGGGTTGAGTTTATAAGTCACCTTTTCCGTCCCTGTCCCCATAGTTCATTGTCATTATTGGAAGAAATAAGGCCATTTCTTATCTCTGCATTTACTCACTGTCCTTTATGTCCGCTCTCTACTCCCCCTTTCAGTAAGCAGCCTTTCTGGTAAGCTTAACTTTTAGCTGTTGAAAGGGTTCCTGTGTGTTTATTTATAGGAGATATGTATGCTCTTTATTTTCTCTTGGAAATGACGTATGTGATTTTGACCTTGATGCTTTACTGAGGCTAATTCTATGTGAAATTTGTTTTTCTGAACTGTTCAATTGAAACAAGGGCCAGGAAAGTGTTCTTTGCTCCACAGAGGGTTCTCTACCCCATCTACTGGTATGGGTAGCGGCATCCCGGGACAGCAGAGGGCACTCTGCTCTCCTGCCCTCCGTGGGTCTGGACCTTCTCCTTCTTTATTTTCTTTGTCCCTGTCTTGCTCCATTTTGATTCCATGCCCAGTGGTGGAAGGTGGCCCTGGAGCATCTCACCTTCTTGAGAGACTTCCCAGGACTGAGGAGGGCACATCCCTCCCTTGTTTCAGCTGCTGCTTGTTCAAGTTGGTCTCCTGCCTGCCACTGAATTCCTGCTCACTGCTCTTGGGTCCATTGGTTCCCGTGCTTCTTCTTCTTCCTCCTACCTAAGCACTTGCTGCCTTGAAGGTCTTGTACTGATCGTTTGGTCCCACCGTACTTGTCTTTGGGGCTCATAGTTGGCACCTTGTTTTATTGTAAACATAGTCTGTGGACTTTTGGTCTTGCTCTTTAGATGCTCTCCCTGTTTTTATTTGGGGATTAGAAGAGATTAATAATGATACTGCCGCCAGCACCAGTTCCCAGAATCTACCCTCATGCCCTGTCCTTTAGAGCTTTGTGCATGAAAGGTGAGGTGCTTTAGTATCAGTTGTGTTTCTTACCTGATCACACTAAGCTCTCTGCTGTGAGGTCTATGCTCTGTGTACCCCTGATCTTTTATTTCTTTATTTTAATGTTCATTTTATTGATTTTAGAGAGAGGAAGAGAGAGAGAGGGAAAGACAGGAACATCAATCTATTCCTGTTTGTGCCCTGACTGAGGATTGAATTGGCAACCTCTGTGCTGTGGGACGATGTTCTAATCAACGGAGATATCCAGCCAAGGCTGGTCTTTCATTTCTAGTTGTTGCATAGTATTCCATAAGGGACTGCCACCTAATTTTGCCCACCTCCTCCCTGAGTCATGGATGCTCAGACTGCCTCCAACTCATCATCAGCACAATTAATCTAAGTATCAGTTAGATTCCTTACACTGGACTCTTACGGGCCTGCATAAGGATTCTTTATAAGGTATCTCAGGGAATTGTTGGGCCCAAGTATCTATATGACTAGGGGTGCCAGTGGCTCTCCGTAAGGCTGAGCCAGTCTGTTCCCAGCAGCCATACACTAGAGTTTCTCTACCTCTGTGTGCAAATCCCTCACTAGGACACAGTAGCAAGTCCTGGATCCCCTGGTACTCACAGGAACTTGGAGGCTGATAGCCACCCTCTTCATACTGTTCTCTCTCCAAACATACTGTTTGGGCTTGACTGTGGCTTCATTGGCCAGCGACATAACACCTGCTATTTCTCCATAAACAGTGGGCATAAGACTCCTCTGCTTTAAGCCAGCTCCCCAATCCCTCTGGGCTGGGGAATGTGGGAGAGTGAGTGGGGCATTCTTTCCATCCTCATGCTGACCTCAGTCCCAGCTAGGAAAAGCTCTTGTCTGGCAGGGACTTCTCTTACTATTCATTTTCTAGCCCTCTGAAGTAGCTTTATGGAACCCTGTGTTCAAACCTCTTGATTAGTACTCTGAATACACAGGGATTTTCTAGAACGTAAAAATCACTTTTCACTTCTTTGCTATTTGTTTTTAGTTATTAGCTTATTTTGCATTTCATTGAAAAATAATTTTCTCATTGTATTTTTTCACCTCTGTTGTTTGGTGGTTATATCACGCTCAAAGCCCATCTTTTGGTGGTGTACTTAACATACTCTAAAGTTAATATATATCTTCAACCAAGCTATTCTCAGTACCTGGGCCTGATGCTCAAACCAATTGAGCCACTGGCTGTGAGAGGGGAAGAGAGAGAGAAGAGGAGAAGGAAGGGAAAAGAAGCAGATGGTTGCTTCTCATGTGTGCTCTGACCAGGGATCAAACCTAGGACATCCATACACTGGGCTGACACTCTATCCACTGAGCCAACTGGCTAGGGCCTTTATCCTTTTCCTAAATGAATTTTTTTAAAACTTCAATCATCTTTCTCCTAATAAGATGGTTCTGTTTTTAAACCCTCAAATTACCCATTGCCATTATTTTGTAAGTCAATAAACATGTACGTTAAGTTGACCTACAATATCTATGCTCATCATCCTTCTGGCATCTCAGTTTCTCTGTCCAGGAGCATGTTTCTTCTACCTGGCGTACATCCCTTAGAATTGCCTTAGTCATCGATTCTAAAAGTTTTTTCTGAAGATTTTTTTTTTTTTTGCCATTCTCCTTGAAAGATAGTTTCATTAAGAACAGTTATTTTTCTCTTGGCACATTGAAAATATTGTCCTATTGTCCTCTTGCTTCAGTTGCTGCAACTGGGAAGTCATTAGTCTATTTGTTTCTTCTTTGTAGGTCACCTGCTTTTTCTCTCTGGCTGACAAAATGAGACACTGAGCAGCTTTGTGCAATTTCAGTTATGTGCCTTTGATAAATTTTCCATGGTTTGTTCTTTAAATATTATCTCCTTCCACTCTCCTCTCCTCTTTGTGATTCATATTATACAGGTGTTAGACCTTTCATTCCATCCTCCATGCCTCCTGAGACTTCGATTAAACTTCTCTTATGTAACTGTCTCATGGGTGTGTCATTCTTAGTCTTCACTGTGACTCTTCATTCATCTTGTCCCTTCTTCTCACCTTTTACCTTGTTACCACTCCTTACTGCTCGTAGAGTCCTGCTTCACACTCCCTTTGTTGTCTCTACAAAGCCTGTCCTGACTTCTATAGGCCTCCTTAATCTCCTCCTTCTTGTGTCTTCAACAGTACTCACTGTCCTCTGCATGAGATAGCATGGTGTAGAGCAAAGAACACTGGGCTTGGAGTCCGAGGACCTGAGTTCAAATTCTGGTTTTACCACTTAATAGCTCTGTGACCTTGCATAAGTCATTTCTCTTGTTGACCTTCAGTGTCCTCAGTTATGAACTGATGACTGTAGGGTTATTAGGAACACTAACAAGATGAGGACCACAGAGTGCTCAGATAGTGTCCAGGGCTGGCTTGGCATAAAGGTTCTCATATGACCCTCACTGTGTCCTTTTGCATCCCTGCCTTAAATGGAAACCATTTCTGGCAGCCCAGTGGTCCAGGAGCTGGATTCCAATACTACAGCCATGGGAACATAGCTGTGAAATAATTCTTAGATGAGGAAGCCCTCAATGGGTTCACATTATCCAATTTATACCCATTGAATCCATTTTCCACTCTTGGAATCCTCATATTCTCTTATTTAGGAAACCTCAGTTCCTCCCCATTGCCCTCAGAAGTAAGTCTATAATTTTTCTAATGATGCAGAGAGTACTCTGGGGCCTGACCCCTGCCTGTTGCTGTGCACCTTGCCACTGCCCAGCTGCCACCTTAGTCCCCTCTTCGGCCACAAAGAACTGTGTGCTAATTCCTTCTGGAAACTGCCCTCCTTGCCTCGCTCCTCTGTTTTACCCTTTCTGTTTTCAGTCTGCCTGTCACTTCCCTCCCTGGGCTCCAGAGCTGGGTGGGCACCTTCCCTGGATAAATCACAGCAGCGGAGGACACACCTCATGTGGCCTTGATTTCTGTCCAGGGTCAGAGGTTTGGAGAGAGGAAGTATTTCCCCTTCTGGGCTGACTTCCAGGTACTCAGCATGGGGCCTAGCCCCTAGAGAATGCCTAATAAATATTTATTAAAGGGAGGAAAGAAAAAAAAGAAAACTAAAGGAAGAAGAGAAACCATAGGAAACAACTACAGTTTCCATTGTCTAAGGTTGAGAATTGGTTCAGAAAGAATCTGTGATAGCATTCTCCAGTCATCATTCTAGAACAACTCTCTGGACCATTTTCTGGTGAGCCACATGCCTCAGCCAGCCCTGGTCATGAGCTGAGTGAGAAAGTCCTCATGATCCCGACAGTGTGCTCCCTCCCCAGCCAGAAGGAGATTGTCGTGTGTTTAGAAGGGGCACAGGTGGGATGAGATGGGATATGATCGATGCTTTGTGCCCAGAATACTTGGCTTGGAGGTGATTGGGCGGGGTGGGGGGAGGGCAGAGTGAACGAGGCAGGAAAACGTAACAGGCTCTCCTTGCTGCCATCCTACATGTCCCCCACTGAACCACCAACCAATTTTCTTGGGAGTTGGGTTTCTGTGAAATGGTCTTTGCCATCCTGAACTATAAGGCTGGCTGTATCACCTTTGGTCTTGGGCCAAATAACAATTTTTATTTCTAGGTAAGTATCAAAGAAGGGGCAGAATACACAGGGCGTACTCTTAAACTACCTGGAGAGTCTCCTCAGATGGCCCAGGTTGGGGCCCAGAGACAGTCCCCTTCAGAGGAAGTCACCTTCAGCAGCCTGGCAACATTATGAGTATTAATTACTGCTACCAGCACAAGGTGGACCCAACACTAGCATATATACGTGGGTAGTGCAGCCAATGCAGAATAGTTACATTGTACTAGTAAAGCAATGTGTTCTCAGGCATTGTGATAAGCACATTAAATACTACCTACCTTATTATGTAGGTAGTATTATCAGTACTGTTTAATAGACGAGGACATCAAACTGGATTTTAGAGGGGGCTTAAGTAACCTGCCCAAGGACACTTACTGATCAAGTCCCTGAGCTGTGACTATTGTCCATGTACTTGATCTTTGCTCCAAACCACTCCTGTGCATCTCAGGCATTTTGGGGTACAAAGACAAGGTTTTGGTGTTCATTTCGATCTTTCAGGAAGCAGAGTACAAGAGATTTATTGGAGGAAATGCCCATGAGGGGTAAAGGGGACACGAAGCAGGAGAAGGTGGGAGAGTCTTCAGACATGGAATGGATCTGACATATGAAGGGAGAGAAGGAAGGGTGATTGGGAGGAGGAGCCTGGTACTGGAGTGCAGCTCAGAGAAAATGCCTGTCAGGCTGATGGGAAGCCCTGGAGCAAAGATCGCTCCCTGGAGGAGACCCCCATTGGGCAGGAATGGGGATGCTGTGCCCCTGTGCTCAGTCAGGGAACCTCCTGTGCTCTGAGTTGGGGGCACATAGCCTAGTATCCTTTGTGTGAGAAGCACCCTGGGAGAGCCCGTCTCAGTGACGGATCCTGACTCTGCAGTAGCTGCAGGCTGTCAGCTCCCCTCTCAGCTCCTTGCAGCAGGTCTGTGTCAGGGGAGGCCTGAGCATTGTGGCCATGGCTCTGTCCTTGAGCTGCTCATGGCCTGCTTACTCATACAATGTAGAGTTTGGGCAGGGTGTTATGCAAGCCCCAAGGTGGGATGTTCTTGCAGCCTCCTGGGATAGAAGCCATTCCTGGGAGGGCTGAGCAGACTGTATACTGAATAAAGGATACACGACAAAGGGGCTAGCTGGGAGGAGGAGGGGTTGAAATACAGAAACGTGAGCCATTTTGGTCCAGAGAGGCACCCCTTTCTAATTCAACCACTCTGAGAGACGTCTTTTTCTAATTTGCTGTTATACTGTGCAAAACTGTGTTGTATAGAACTGCAGGATTGGAGAAAATTTTGTTCTTTGAGCTGCAGTGGAGCTTAATGATGTGCTGCTATTAAGAAACTGTTTGTTTGCTGGCCAGTGGTAGACCGAGAAAGTCTCTTCACTTGTTAAGAGGAAATACTGTTTTCAGGTGCTTGTTTATGGATAGCAGAGAGATAACGGACAGGAATTGTAAGTCATCCTGCTCTTGTCATTAAAGCAGGGCTCAGGGCTCTCCATGGGGCAATGCTTGTTGACTTGGGTTCATAATCAGTAGATGCTATAATTCTGGGCCACTCCTAGTTATTTGTAATGAATCCAGTTAAGTGCAGCTTAATTTAGAGGAGAGTGTGCTAAACTCAAATCCTGTGGAAACAGTCCCCAGGCTGACAGCTGGTTGCTCGGAACCCAGGCTGGCCCCTCTGTGGCATGAGGCAAGTGCTAGACAGCCCCTGATGCTCCTCCTTCCTTTGACAGAGGCTGATGGGTAGGGCGATTGGGAAAGGGTGGTGGGGAAATTACAAAACCTGCTAACTCTTTTTTTCATCTTCTTTAAACCAGGAATTATCAGCCGAGAAGATGCAGAGGACCTCCTTGAGCACATGACGGAAGGAGCATTTCTGGTCCGGGTCAGCGAGAAGATCTGGGGCTACACCCTGTCCTATCGCCTGCAGAAGGGTTTCAAGCACTTTCTTGTGGATGCCTCGGAGGACTTTTACAGCTTCCTGGGAGTGGACCCCAATCGCCACGCCACACTCACTGATCTCATTGATTTCCACAAGGTAGCACTCTGGGAGGTGCTGGTCAGGGGATGAAGCTGGTGGGAACTTGAGTGAAAGGGAGAGCTGAGATGCAGGCAGTCTAAGAGAGGGGACTGGAGAGTGAGCAGGCAGGGCCACAGGGATGTGGAACATCGAGGTAGCAGAGACCAGAGGTTGTCTAGACCAGGCAATGTAGGTCTTCTCTCTGGCCTTTACCCTCTGACCCTTGTAGGCACTGCAGGAGGGTCCCCAGCCTTCCTCTCAACTTCAGCACCTGAGTGCTCCTTACTGTCAACACTAGCCTCTGTCCAAGACTTCTGCTCATCCCCAACTCATTCCCAGAAAGGCCCCTTCGAGGACATTCTAGAAAGGCCAGTTGCAGCTTTGTAGATTTGGCTGAAGCCTACCAAACCTCCCGTGGTTAGAGAAGCTTTTCTCCTAGAGTTACCATATCTCATTTCAACTACAGCTTTAGCACTTAGAATGTGTGTGATCATGGGCAGAATTCTCAGTCTTACTGAGCTTTAGTTTCCCAGCTGGGTAAATGGGTGTAAATAATACTTAGCTCAGATCCTTTGAGCATTCAATGGGGGAATGTATGTAACTGCACTCTGTGAAGTGGTATGGAAGTTCTTGTTTCCCAGAACTCTCTTTGCTATTTGTTCCCCTGCCATGGGCCTCGCATTGAGCAAATGCTGCCTTCTAAATGGTCTATGTAGAAGGAAGCAGTTTCCGTGTTCATGTGGCTGCTGGCCAGTAGTAACTGGGGGAAGGCAAAGGTGGAGCGCGGTGACTCAGAAGGGCAGGACTCGGGAACTCCAAGACACAGAGTTGTAGCTCAGGGGCCCACCTGAGCTTTGCAGGTGTAGAAAGTTATAGAGAATTCCTTGACTGTCTCATTGGACTTTTGCTATAACAGGGACTCTTGGGTTTGTATTGCTTTTTCTTCATGGATGTCCCAAGGGCTCAGGGAACAACTCTCAGCCTGATCTTACAAGTAAAGTGCATAGAGAATCACCCATCTACAAATACCTAGACGCTTGGATGAGAGTACTGCCTGGGAAACCAGACTAAACAGGGTCAAAAGAGGTTTCTGCTTGTGCTGGGAAGATCTTTCTAACAAGCATAGGGAAGAGAAAGGAACGAGTGTGTGGATGTTGACGCCTTCTCTGTGTCAGGCGCTCTGCCTGTGGCTCTGCGTCCATGTTCTCATTTAATCTTCACCATAGCTCTGTGAGGCAGGCATCCACATCAGGAAGGGGAGTGTGAGTGACCTGAGTTTTCATGGCCAGCCCAGCTGAGTCTAGGAGTTAAGCCTCAGGTTATGTGCTTCTAATGGTTATGCTTTTCCCACGAATCCACCAGGCTGGCTTGTCCTGTCCAATGTAGGTTGCTCTGAACAGTGATGCACTTTGTGTCCTTGGAAGCATTCAAGCAAAGGGTAAATGTCCATCTCTTTGAGATGCTGGGGCAGGTTCCTGAATAGGAAGGCTAAGCCAGATGTCTTTGAAGGTGTGAGGTGTTTTGTCTCCCCAGAGTGTAAGGTTTAAGACTGCTGATTGAATTTCTAACACTAAAAAGAGAGCTTCCTCTATGGCACTTTGGAGACCTGGTAGCCAGTTTTTAAGTTAAAATTTTAATTACACAATTAATTTATGATTACATTCTAACAAAAATCTAATATAATACAAAGTGTAAGCATTGTTCATTTCAAATCCCGGTTTCACCCCCCGCCCCCGAGTTATCAGTTTGCAGGTACCGATCTAAGTATTTCCTGGGCATGAACGTAGAGATTTATGTACATAAGGAAATACATCGTTTTAAAAAATCTTTTCACATAAATTGGGTAATCCTTTAACAATAGGTCAACAATTTGATTTTAAACATGCTTATTAAGTTATAGAGTATAGCTTTGTAAAAGTGTGATCCTTGGAATGAGGCTGCCAAGTTTTCAATCCCCACTTCATTACTGTGTGTTTGGGCACCTATTCAAACTCTTGTGCCTTACTTCATTCTCATGTGATGGGTTTAATAACAGCACTCATTTCTTAGGGTCACTGTGAAGTTTCAATGACATATCACTGTCAAGCACTAAGACAATCTAGATGACATTTTTAAGTGAGCAGGACCCTGGCTGTTATTAAGGTATATCTACAACAACCTGTGTTTCACATCCTTGTAACAATCTGTGGTATTTCATGGGATGGATGTATATTACAATTTAGTTCCCATCCTCCTTTTGAGTGACAGCCTATGTAGCTTCCGGGTTTTCACGATCACAAACCCCTGCAGAGACTTGCTTGTATATTTTACTCTGGGCACACGTGGGAGTATTTCTCAAAGATGAATCCCTTGAACTGGGATTGCTGGGCAGAAGACTATGTACATTTTTAATTTGAACATATCTGCCAGATTGCCCTCCAAAAATGTAGTGCCAATTCACGCTCCTGCCAAAACACTATAAGGCTGCTGCCTTACGCTGCTGCCAGCACTGGGACATTATTTCCCCATCAGATGGGCAGACACTGAATCTTACTGTGGTTTCACTTGTGTTTCTCATATCACCACTGAGGCTGAGGCTCTGTTCAGATGTTTAATGGCCACTTGAATTTCTTCTGTGAATTTTCTGTTCATATCCTTTGCTCATTTTTCTTCTTAGATACCTCTTTCTTACTGTGGTGTCAGTTCTTCCAGCAACTACATGCTCTTTGGCTATGTCCATTCTTCTCTTTGGTTCTCCCATTAAAAATTTTCCTGTAGTTTAAGTGGGTATCCTCTTCATTTCCAGATAGTCTTTAATTGTTTTTTTGTTTGTTTGTTTGTTTTTAATAATAGCCCATTCTTGTTTCATGGATGGTTTATCTTCTCATTCCACTGCAGAGATTAATATATATATATCTAAAAGTCTCTTTCTATTTGTTTTATACACTTGATATATTTTTTGGGGGGGATCAGTTCCTGTTATTGAGATTGGCACCTTTCTTTCATGGTTGTGATTTTCCATAAATATTTATAAATGTTGAGCTGATATTTCAACTTTGAATTTCTTGTTTATCCACCAGTGGTTACAGTTCCATAGTTTCCTTCTCAGTGTGATGGGTTTAATAATAGCACTCATCTGTTAGGGTCATGGTGAAGTTTCAATGACATATCATTGTCAAGTACTAAAACAATCTCTAGATTGATATTTTTAAGTTATCAGGACATTGGCTGTTATTGGCTGTTTTCCAAATCCAGTTACGTTATTCTGTCAGGGTTTGAGTTGATAATGAATAAATAGTTCATCTTTTGGGGATGGGAGTGTCTGAACTTTATGACCTCCCAAGGAACCGTGTGCTTCTCCTTACTGTCTGCCAGCCTGAGACAAAGACCTCTGCTCCCTGGGGATCCCTGACCTGTCCCACTGATAGTCACTAACCCCCACATGATCTCCTCTGAAAAATATCATTCTGTATATCTTTTGGTTTTCAAGTATTCCTCAACATTTTTGCTTTGTTGATGGCCTTCCTTACTTTCCCATACTTTTATAAATTTATTTGTTTCAAAAGCAGATTTTTTTCCCTGAGATTTATAGAAATTTGAGTAAGGAGAAGGCAGATACATAGTTTTAGTTCTTATAAGATTATTTCCCTTTCTTGATTATAATGAATTTTTTTTTAGGAGGAAATTATCACTGTTTCAGGAGGAGAGTTGCTGCAGAAACCCTGTGGACAGAAGCATAGCCCACCAGACTACCATCTGTTGTTTGAATGAATTTTGCCCCCTATCCAATTGGATTCCTTTGAGCATCCTTTTTTTGAACTAAAGAACTTCTTGGCTTAAGTCCTTCTGATCTTCTGGAAGAATCATCACCATCCAGAGGATTAAGTAGATTAGTATGTCTGAAGAGATATGAAATATATGTTATGTGTGGTACTGGTCCTGGTCCCAATGCCCAGGATGGAAATGGCTAATAATGATGCAAATCTTTTATGAAGAGTTTACCTGTGACCTCAGAAGATGAAGCCTATTTGTCACAGCTGCTCTGAACTCAGCTCCTAGAGCCCATAGGTTGTGTTTTATAATCCAAAAGAACTCCAGTGCCGAACTCTGCATTTCACACATGGTGTCCTTTTAATAAATGTTTGTTGAATGAATGTATGCCTTCTGAAAGTTTTCAGCAGGAATCCATGATTTCTAGTACGTTATTTCTTACATGTCACTGTTCATAAAGTCATGAGAGATTGTAGAAGAAATACTGTAAATGGAAAATGTAGATGCTGCATCTTTAATAATGTTCACAATCACCTTCACTGACATTCTCATTGGAATTATGAAAGCTCCTGGGCCCCGGCTTCTAGAGTAGGTGACTGGTACTGCTCTGTCTTCCTTACTTGTCTCTTCTTCTGCCACACCTCCTCTGTATGGAATCATATCTTGGCTCTCGTTGCAATACTGAAGAAGTGGTTGTATGTATTCCTATAGATGTGTCCCAAACCTAGGGTGAATTATAATTTAAGAATGGCTTGTAGACGTCTGGTCAGGTTGCTCAAATGATTCTCCCTGCCTACACAGTTCTTTGATTTTTGACTCTACTGTCCACTTAAGTTGAGTATGTTCTTCCTGTTAAGAAGAAGACTGTCCCAGTAACTTCTCAATAACTCTCAGAGATGGCGACTGTGCATACCCATGTGTCACACTCAGGGAGATATATATATATATATATATATATATATATATATATATATATATATATATATACACACACACACACACACACACACATATATATATACATACATATATATATATATATATAGAGAGAGAGAGAGAGAGACAGACAGACAGACAGAGAGACAGACAGAGAGAGACAGAGAGCGCATTGTGTTTGGCGAGAGTAAAAAGATGAATGGCCTCTGTGGAAGTCAATGACTTGGTGGTTTACTTGATGGTTGTATCAAACATCTCTTATGTTCTACTTAACCTCTTGCCTTATCTGTTCCTTACATCCTCGACCTCTTGTTTCAACTCCAGTCGCCACCACTGAAACCAATTTAATGTGGGCTCTGCCCTTCCCCACTGTGTCTATCAGGTTCACGTGAGCATAAGCCAAGGGTACCCTGCCACATAATGATCTGGGCCTCTCGTTTGCTGTTGCTGAAAAGGCATAAGACACTGTGCAGCCAAGAAGGGCCAGGAAGTTAACTCCCCATACAGTGAACCCTTTATCAAGGGGAGACAGTGGCTGATACATCAGTTCTTCTCCCTTTCTCCTCTTGAAGGGAGTTTTTTGAGAGGTGGTACTTAACACAACCTCTTAGAAGACAGTCCTGCAGGATCAAGCAACAAGTCATAATGAACCCAAGTGGTGGTCAGATCAGTATCACATCCCTCTGTTTGTTCTTCCTCCTTCTCTGCCTCACTCCCCTTTTTCTGTCTTCTGCTTCCCCGGGATCGCACTGCAGAATCAAGTAGCAGCACATCAGCACTTACCATAGGCTCTGTCTTCCGGGGAAGCCAGGGTAAGTACCCACCACACAAATATGTTTAATAAAATCAATTTGCAGTCTGTCTCCATGGCTTCCCTCCTATCTGCCCATCTCACAAGACCCCTGAATGGATAAAATACAGTGATGAAGGGGACCTGCTTTCTGAACTCCAGAGTGCTTTAAAATACCATAACTGATATTATTAAAATTACTTTCTTTCTATTGGACTCAGAGGAAACAAATTTTAGCTTTGACTACGCTACTTACCCACTCTCTGACTTTGTTTGAGTCATTTAACCATACTAAAGCTCAGTGTATCTGAGAAGAGAATTTTCTCTATGGCCATCACTGAGTTTTTTGACAGATCAGTTCAATGATAAATATGAAATCTCTGTGCAAGTGAAAGGAATTGCTAATAGCAACCATGACAACAGTGGCAATTATTTCGTGTTTATCAGTGGTGTGTCAAGGGAATAGGATGTGATGATTTTCCAGGTGCTAGAAGGAAGTTTTAATTCCAAGAAGTAGCAGCAGCTTTGCAAGCAGACCAAGATGGCCTGAGAATGTGAATCCCTGAGCTGTTGTTTCTGTCACCCTAATTAATATGTGACAGCCAACAGCTGAGGTTCCCATGCCTAACACATTTATTTCATTTTACCTGGCGCTTGCATTTTCTGCACGTCTCATATATTTTAGGTTTTACCTGGCCTTAAAGTAAATATCTTGTAAGTTGTCCTGCAAATGAAATTACTGTCTGGAAAACTGCAATTTTATCTTGAGAATTTTATTATGCTAATAAATGTCAGGATTCTCAAATAAAGGAATTGCCTTTTTTTTTCCCCCTGAGCCTTACAAATATAATAATAATAAAAAAGCAGCTACAGGACTCAGCAGAGGGAAAATTTACAATCTATTACTAGTGAGAGAAGTTGTAGAAAACACTACACAAGCTAATGGAAAATAAATTTCAAGGGATGAGAGAGAAGTTTCTTTGGGTCAGCTTCAGAGAGCTCCTTGAGTGGTGGAGCTGGGGTTCGATCTCTCGGGAGCACAGAGATGTTGCTGAGAGGGGACTGTTAGAGTGGACAAGTAGACATGACAACCTGGGCACCTGGGGACTGTGTCCCCTTTGTGTCCTTGAACCCTTCCTTACCCTCAGTACTAAGTTTAGAGATAGAAAGACCTTTGTTCTGTGACCCCAATTGTTTGGGCCACAGTTTCTTCTGTGAATTGGGGTAGACAGTGCTTGTCTCAGGGTGGCTGTGACAATGACACAATGTGAGATTTTGTGATATAAATGACAAATATTATTTCACCTGAGTGTATGTAGTCTCACAACCATGCTGAAGGAGATGATGTCTCATCTCCATCTTGCGCATGGGGAAACCGAGGCACAGAGAAGTTCAGAACTTTCTCAGGGCCACTTCTTTGCCTTATGTCACTGAGACTCATCAGTCTGGCTTTGTTCAGTCTGCTAGACCTCAGGCCAGTCCTTCTCAAACTGGGATGTGCAGATTAAACACAAGGTGATGTTCTTAAAACACAGATTCTCCTTCCATGGATGTCGGGTAGGCTTGAGTTTTGTATTCTAACAAGCTCCCTAGTGCTGCCAACGCTGCCAGACCATCGACCAATGATCACTGCAGGCCAAATTCAGCCTGCTGCCTGTGTTTCTAAGAGCTCAGGGTGGTTTTTACATTTTCAAATGATTGGAAGAAATTAAAAAGAAGAATAATATTTTATGACCTGTGAAAATTATATTACATTCAAATTTCAGTGTTCATAAATAAAGTTTTATTGGAATATATCCATGCTCATCTGTTTGTGTAGTATCTTTGGCTATAACCTGAAAAGTCTAAAATAGTTAATATCTGGCTTTTTATAGGAAAAGTTGGCTGACTCCAGCTTTAGATTATGGTGTATAAATTAGGGATTATTTTGCTTCCTTTCTCTGCTTTTTAAAAATCTAGTCTTAGGAAAGATTCTAACGCCACCCTCTGTACTTCAGAGACACCTAAATAAGCATGTCACCTTTTCTAATAGTGTTCTCATTTTAAATTTGACTCTCAGCTCATCTCTAGTCACCAAAAAAGGAGGCTCATTCCTTTTCTTTGTCAAAGGATCTTAACCAAATGTAAGCAAGTCTTGTCACAGACACTGATACTCTACACAGGCGTAGAGCCAGTAGCTACCTGGAACTTGCCATACTTTCCCACATTTAACTGTGTCTGTATCTGCTGCTCTTCAGGCTGGGAGGTCCTGCAGGTCAGACAGTGCCATGTTTGTAGTGCCTGGAACAGTTGATGCTGTTGAATTGCATTTGTCATAGATTAGGGACAAGCGGACTGCAGATTTCGAACATCTGCTCCAACCTTTAGAGGAGCCCTGCAATCGAAAAGCCCAGGCAGAATCCGCTTTCAGTTGTTAAGGAAAATAAACACGTGGGCAAATACACAGACAAACAACTGGGACGGAAGTCAAAGACAGCTCTGGTAACAGCTCATCTGAGATGGGACAGCTGAGAATATAAACAGCCATCACAGCTTGGCTCATCTGTTCTCTGACTAGTGAACCAGAAACAGTGCTCTCCTTATCCACACTGTTGCTTTCTGCAGTTTCAGTTATCCACGGTCAACTGTACTAAAACTGGACATATTAAATGGGAAATTTCAGAAGAAAACAGTTCATATGTTTTAAATTGAGAGCTGTTTGGAGTTGTGTGATGAATCTTGCCTGCCTGGGACATCACTCATCCCTTCGTCCAGCGTCTGTGCTGCACACACTGCCTACCTCATAGTCACCAGGAGAGGCTGGAGATCAGATCCACTGTCATGTGGTATCACACTGCTTGTGGTTAGGTAACCCTTATTTTACTTAACAATGCCACATGCATGCCATTTTTATTACAGTATATTGTTATAATTGTTCTATTTTATTATTAGGTATTGTTGTAACTCTCTTACTGTGCCTAATTGATAAATTAAACTTGGTCATAGGTATGTATATATAGGAGAAAATGTAGTATGTATAAGGTTCGATACTCTCTGTGGTTTCAGGCATGGCTTGGGAGTCTTGAAACCTATCCCTTGAGAATAACGGGGAATACAGTAAACTGAGCCAAGCTGTAACTGGCAGGGGAAACTGTCCAAGCTCAAATCCTTTAACCAGCTATACAGACCCATATATTTTAACAGGACATCAGATGAACTGATCTAGTAATAACTGCATGATTTTTTTATTATGGAAAAATATACATAAAGTTTATGATTTTTAAATTCAGTGGCATCAAGAATGTTGATATTGTTGTGCAACCATCACTGTCATCCTTCCGCAGCATTCTTCCTCTTGTTAAGCAGAACCTCCAGACCTGTTAAACAATAACTTCACATCCTTTCCCCTCCCAGCTCCTGGAAACCGGCATCCTACTTTCTGTCCACATGCATTGGATGACTCTTGGTAATGCAGAGAAGTGGAATCGTGCTGCATCTGTCCTTTTCTCCTAGCTTATTTCATCTAGCATCATTTCTTCAAGGTTCATCCACGCTGTATCACATCAGGACGTTTTGTTTGTTTGCTTTTAGGTTGAATAATACTCCACTGTATGTGTATAGCTCATTTGTTTTATCCATTCATCTGTCAGTAAGCCATTGGGATGCTCCTTCATTTTGGCTGTTGTGACTAGTGCTGCTATGAACATGGGTGTGCATCTGCTTGACTTGTGTTCTGAAGTCCTCCAGGGTGTTCCAGCAACTCCCCGCTTTGCAGATTCTGACCAGTCCCTGCCAAGGCCATTCTGGGATCAGCTCCCCAGTCTCAATAAGTAACCTTTCCTAGCTTCCACCCTCTCACATATTCATGATTCCTCTGCTATGTGTGTGCTCTCTCTTGTGGCAACAAACTCACAAACCTACCTTTGGTTACAGGTGTGCTCTGGGTGGGTCTTAGCTTATGGGCATTTTACAGGTGATTTGTGCAAAACGTTGGGTCTGTGATAACCACTTAGTAAGAGCTGAACGTCCTCTCTCCATTGGTCATGCTAAGAGCAGCTATGTAAGTCCCTACAGTGAGTAGTACTTTGTGCCATTTATATCCTCATCTCAGAGGATGGGTTTGCGGGTCTGCTGGGATACAAGTTCGTCCCTCGGGAGACTGTGTGAAGTGGAGGATGTGTGAGATTGCAGAGCTGGAGGCAGATGCCAAAATGGTTTTGCTAGGTGCTCTTCTGAAGGGAAATCTTTTTACCCCCTAGAGGGAAACTGCAAGAGAGGAGGCCTCCACAGTGTCCAGGCTCTAAGGAGTGGGAAGGTCAGAAGAACCTGTGCATGGTGGGCTCTTCATTATCCCATGGGGCTTCTGCCTTCCACAGACAGCCCCCCCCCCTGCCCTGCCTCTGGGCAGAAGGAAGCAGCAGAGTATAATGACAAGGGGTCATCAATATAAACCTGAATTTAATTGGCAGAAGAACAGAAGAGGTTTCTAAGAAAAGAGAAAACCGGCATAAGCAAAGTTGTGGAGGCAAGAAGATGTGTAAGAGTCTGTGTGTGTCTGTTTGAGGACAAAAGCCTTAGATATGACCCACAGGGGTCATTCAGACCCAAACCCAGGTGCATGTGCATGTGTGTGTGTGCGAAGGCTTGATGCGTGCTTGTAAGCATGCTATAACACTCTCTTGTTATCCAAACTAAACATCTGCACAACCAAATTCATCATAAGGGACACAGCTACCCACATTCTTAGCCATCAGTCAGCATCTTGGACACTTCTGAAAGCTTATGGGGCAAGAGTAGTTTGTGTTGCTAACTTGGGTGTTGACCAAAATTTCAGCCTAGACCTTCAATGACTTGCTTTGCTCCCTGTGTGTCTTCTCCTGACTACCTTTTATGTCTTATACTGGCATGTCTCTGGTTAATTTCCCTTGTATTTACACATCTTCATGGGTTTTTGGTGAATTTTCCATTTGGCTATAATTATTGTCTTTTATTTTGCCATTCTTTAACCATTCTTCTTCCCCTTGGCAGCTGCGGAGTGATTTGGTAAAGGGGAACCCACCGCCTCGGGTGTGGTGTGTGTACATTCAGCCTCCTATTTCTTCTGGTAGTTGGCTGTTGAACAGAACTCCAGAAGGTACTTTGGGATAATTAAACCTCTTCTATAATTTTCAGTTTCAAAGGATTATAAAAATTAAGAAGCACTTGCAGCTTATAAGCACACAAAACAAACAGAACAACCCAAATATTAAGCTGAAATACAAAATTTAGTATTCTAATAAATAACTAAATCCATAAAAACGTCTAGGAGCTAGTAGCCCAGAGTTGGACGCTAGCACTCTATTTTAGGACCAAATCAGACATCTCTCCAAGTCTGCCTAACAAAATATCATTTTCCATTAGCAACTCAGCAATTTATTCAAGAACCATGGGATCTCTGAACAAATGGGCCATTGGGAAACTAATTAACGACACTGCATCAGAAGCGGCCTGAACCTTTAAAAGCAGATGCTAACTCATAGCTGAAAGAGAAACGCAAAATCATTTTAGGAACAACTTAACTTTTATTACTTAGTACCTACCAAGGGAGAAATACTTTGTGTTATAAACCCTTACCTGACACGCCTATAAAACAGGAGAGCCCGGGCTGATCCCTGATCGGTGTCGCTCACGGAGGAGTTAGAGAGAAACCGTCAGAATTCACAATAGAGGCTTATGTTCTCAATTAAGCAACTCAGTTATTGGATTAAGGGAGCTACCATTTCTCCCAGCAATTTTAAAAGCCCCTGAACACTACTTTTTAACCAGTTGTTCTCAAAAGTACAATGGTCACTCAAACAGGAGAGTTCGAGATGCATTTCAGAGGCTCTCCCAAGCCTTTCCTTTCAAAGTCTCTGTTTCTTACTTCTTCAAGTGGAATTACTTTTCTGTCCCACTGAATATGTTATACCTTTTTACTTTTCTCTTTCTTTTAAAGACATACTTTTTTTTTTTTTTTACAGAGAGAGAGAGTCAGAGAGAGGGATAGATAGGGATTGACTGACAGGAACGGAGAGAAATGAGAAGCATCAATCATCAGCTTTTCATTCCGACACCCTAGTTGTTCATTGATTGCTTTCTCATATGTGTCTTGACCACGAGCCTTCAGCAAACCGAGCAACCCCTTGCTCAAGCCACAACCTTGGGTCCAAGCCGGTGAGCTTTGCTCAAACCAGATGAGCCCATGCTCAAGCTGGCAACCTCGGGGTCTCAAACCTTGGTCCTTCCCATCCTAGTCTGACACTATCCACTGTGTCACCACCTGGTCAGGCTAAAGACATACATTTAAAAAATTTTTTATTGATTGATTTTAGTGAGAGAGGAAGGAAGAGAGAGATTATAGAAAGATCTATGGAAATTCTAAAGCAGAATTTTCCGAGAATAAATTTTAAGTTATATCTTTAAACTAAATGAATATTTGTAGAACTCTAAGAAATAACTGGATCATGGAAATACTGGCAATCAGGATAAACAAAAACTGTTTATGAAACTGGACGATAATGCTGATTTTTACAATTTTTTTTTGATAAGATATAAGAAAACTTTTTTTTCTTAAAGCAATTTGGTAAATTATACTTTTTAAAGCATTTATTGTTTACTCCTTACATGACCCCTGCAGATTTTGAAAACTCTTAATGAGTGTATATTATAATTTTTATAAAAATATGTTTATTAGCATGAACCCAATAAGAATCTGTTCTCTTAATAACAATACAATTGGAAACTGGTTTTATTAACCGAGACTTTGACTGGAATGTCGTGTTTGAGAGGGAAAGTCCCAGACTTTGGATGTCACCTAGAAAGTTTTAAGGACTTAGTCTTGAGTTTGGAAGCTGATCAAAGCCCCTTGAGGAATGGCTTGGTACCTTGCTTATTTACTTGGTTCATGCTCTCTTCCCAGGTCAGGAACAAAGGTTGCTTTCCTGGTAGATGGCAAAGAAAGAAACTCAAGACATTTTGGGAAAGCTTGAAAACTTGAGAAATTTACCCAAATCTATTGGTATTACAGGCAAAGCTTGATAGCAACTATGTGCCTTGGGTTCTTCACCCTGAGAGGCTAATTAAGTTCAATCTGGAGATTCCTTATGAGATTTTAGCCAAGCAGATTTAAGAGAGCCTATATGATCAACTGCTGTTCTTGTTCATTAGGCCAAAGTGAAACTGGATTTAATACAGTAAATAAATTGGTCTTAATTTGGCACTTTGATAAAACTGAGGGTAATTTTAGGGGGAGAAATTGTGTTTTAATAGACTCTGTAATACACAGTTGTGAATATTAGACTCTAGTTCAGTTAATTGTCTTTAAAGTGTAATTTTTCACTATAAACTGAACTGGATCTGAATTTTTCTAAGTTTCTTTACTGTTAGACTATAATTTTCCAGACCAATTTTTATTTTCCTCCCATCCTTTGACTTGAAATGATTGAGAACTAAAACTTTTCTTTCTTCTGAGATTGCAGATGCAAATTACAGCCTAAGGATGTGATAGAAACTTGAAACATCCCCACAACAGCTCATACTTTTAACACCCTTAGTGACAGATGCTGTGTAAACCATGTCATATTTACCTGAGTGTCTGAGGACATCATCAGAGACATTCAGACTGCAGGCAAGGAGGAGGCAGCAGTCTGTCCCTGCTTGCTTTCATGCCAGCAAAAGAAACAGTGAGCCTCACGTCTAGAAACCTTCTTGACTGACTTATAATTTGCTCTGATCATTAAACCTTTGTGTTCCCTTCTGTTCTCAGAGGCATGACCCTCATTAACTACTTGACCGCTTGTTTATACGATATGAGGCTCGCATTCAAGCCCATCTGTATCAGCGCCTCCTGATGTGAGACCCAGCAATTTAACCTAACTGATTTATTTTCAGGACTGAATAACTGAGCCAATGAAATATGGAGCAATCTACCAACTTTGCTTTCCAGAATGTAAAATTTTATTATTTAAAAGGCGGGACAGAAGGGATTGAAGTTCTGCCACCTTGAAACTGCTTTTTTTGGGATATTGATTTTAAGCTGTTTATGAGGAAACAAAAGACTCAGAAGTAACCTTTAACCCTCCTCCTTTTCCTGTTCAAGAGAGTCAGACAGAATAAAAACCTGCTAAAGGAAGGAAACCTTAGGGTCCTCACTCCTTTCTGGTGATAACACAATAACGGTCTCTGTCAGGGGTGGTGACATGGTTAGTGGGAAGGGATGAATCACAAACTGCTTTTACCTCTCCATTTTACCATCAGCTCCTCTCCACAGGTTACAGCTTTCTTGCCCTCTTATTCTTTGTAGTCACAGAGGGTGTAAGAGTTGTACCTACTCTTACACCCTCTGTTGCTTCTTCCCTTTGTCCTTACCTCCTCTACATTCTCTCCTGCCTTTGGCCTGCCTCCTCCCAAAGGCTCTTCCTGCTGCAGCACACACTGTCAGCCCTCCTCTGAAAGCCTACTGTACACCTGAATTTATAGGCAGTAGTGTCTGGGTCAGCCCTTGGTCATCTGCTCATCTCCCCAGTTGGGCAGGGGCTCTGTGAAGAAGGCTCAGGCCTGGGTCTGTAGTGAGCCACACCCCTCCTGTCTTATGTGGTCAGAAAAGGTTTGCTGATTGAAAAGGACACCAAGCAGAGACGATATATCCTGGGAAATGTATTCACATAGAGATAGAGTAGCCCCAGCAGCGCCTGCACAGACTGGAGGTGAGTTTGGAGGGAGAGAACCATGTGGGAACCTGCAGAACCCCTGGAGGATAATGGGTGACAGAGTTTTGTTCCACGTTGTCCCATCTTTGATCATGGCCCGTCAGAGATGCTCGCCTGAAGGATGAGGCAGGAGTCTGGCAGAGACCGCTTGCTCTGTGGTGCTTCTCAACCCTCACTACGGGGTAGCATCACCTGGGGGTTTGTGGGGAGGGGCTTAAAAGGAATCCTAAGGCGTGGCCTTCCGCACTTCGCAGGCTAATTAAAACAAACTCTCGGGGTGGGCTGGGGACCCAGGCACCTTAGTTTTAAAAATCCATCCAGATGATTCCAATGGCAGCTGAGGTTGAGAAGCACTGGGCTGTGGATGGCTCTGCCCCATTACTGTGCTGGGATTTCACGGAGTCATTTACAAAGTTGCCAGCCGTTCCCGTTGGTTGTGCCAACAAAAAGAATATGCTCACGGATTTTTATTTCTATAAAATATAGTCAATAGTCCCAACAGTGAACAAGAGAAGGTTCTTAAAGCCACATGCTTTTGGAGAAAATCAGGGTCTGGCTCGCTGCCGGGAGAAGGAACTCAGAAGGATGGGAAAAGGGTCTCTGCGGAAGAAAAAGGTGCAGTCAATCTTTTTAGCTGTTTTAAAACTTTCTGTTTTGGGAAGGAGGCAGGAGCGTGGGGTGCGAGGCAGGCTGCAGTGCAGGGGTCGGAGGGAGGCAGGAGAGGTGGGGTGGGAGGGACAGGGGCAAGAGGGCAGAAGGATGTGGAGCCTGAGGAAGGGCATGCATGTTTTGAGGTTTGGAGTCAAAGGAGGAACTCTGACAGTCTGAGGAGGACTTGGTGACTGGAGCCCAACACCCCATCTGCTACCTCTCTTCCCCTTGAGGTTAGTGTCCCTCTCCCTGGGGGCCCTGATTAGACCTCTGTACCACTGCCAGCCCTGGGTGTGGCTGGGAGGGGCAGGTGAAAGGACAGAAGTATAGCAAGCTTGGGGACCCTTCTCTGTGCCCCTGCAGCAGGAGGCCTCTTTCCCTCTTAGCATTGCTACCCTGTATGACCACCGAGTGGGTAAAAGTTATGAATTACTTACATGATAACTTGCACAAGAAAGTGACACGTTTTCTAATTTTTCTAAATATTGCAACACGCAGGTCTGAGAGTCAGCTTATGGAGACACCAGGTCCTGTTATTTCTGGGCTCCGCTTCCAGGAACGCCCCGAGGCTTACACAATCCATGGTGGGGGATGCTCCCTTCCCTTTGCTTTGTTGGCTGACAATGTCACCGTGTCCCTGGGAAGGCTGTGCTGGTAGTGCTCTGACTCCCAGTAAGGGAAGAAACCCTAGCCCTTCCCTTCTGCAGCTGATCGAAGGGCCTGCAACAAAACCCTTCTAGGCCCCAGTGTTCAAAACTGCAACCTTCTCACCTAGACTGGCCACTCTCATTGGGTTCACATGGAGAAATTTAAAAACTACTGATGACTGGTTCTCACATATTTTTATTTGATTGGCCTGAATGTAGTCTGGGTGTAGTGACTTTTAAACTTTCCAGGTGATACTAACCCTCAGCCAAGCTTGAGGGCTCCTGTCAGCCCAGGTCCTCACCACTGGGAACAGAGAGGGTTCACCAGCCCAGCTGCCTGCAGAGGGTGAGGGGTCACCACCAGCACAGAATGCCAATCTCCCAGTGGCCCGGGTACAATGTCTTTAAAAGCCTTGTGCAGGCTGAAGACAGTGGCTGCAGCGTGGTCCTCAGCAGTCAGTGTGGGACCACTTGCCCAGATTTTTTAAAACAAAAGCTTGTTCGTGTACTCACTATCAGCTGGAGGAAACCCAAGCCTTCAGTCAGCACTGAAAGCTAGATTATAGGACATCTATAAGAAACTATCCTACCACACTGGTTAAGTTGTCTGTATCTGTCTTTTTTCTTCTTCTTCTTTTCCATGTGAGAGGAAGGGAGATAGAGAGATGGACTCCTGCATGAACCCTGACAGGGATCCACCCAGAAACTCCCATCTGGGGCCAGTCTGCCGTCTGGGGCCATGCTTGCAACCGAGCTATTTTTAGCATCTGATGCAGAGCCTCCACGGAGCCAGCCTCAGAACCTGGGGCCCATGTACTTGAACCAATCGAGCCATGGCTGAGGAGGTAGAAGAGAGAGAAAGAGAAGGGGGAAGGAGAAGGAGGGATAGAGAAACAGATGGTCACTTCTCCTGTGTGTTCTGGCCGGGAATCAAACCCGAGACATCCACAAGCAGAGCAGATGCTCTACCACCGAGCCAACCGGCCAGGACCTTCTATCTGTCTTGAATGCCAGTTCCCTGACATCAGGGACTACCTCTGTGAGTATATTGCTATCTCCTTGCTTTACCAGACAGAGCCTGTTACTCAGTCAGTTGTTACTGCTAGAACAGATGAGAGCTGGAGGGTTGGATGAATAGATGGGCAGATGCACTGTGAGTGTGTGCACGGATGAACCAGGGTCACTGCCTCCTGACAGGGTCTGGAGAACCAGCCTCCCACATAGGGTTTAAGGTTCTTTCCAAAAGCCAGAATTGGCGAGGGTCATCTGAGAGCAGAGCAAACTATAAATTCAATTTTTAAAAAGGCCAGAACCTCAGAGCCCTGTGAAGTTTTATTTTAGCTATTCACGTGATTGCAGTTTAAGATTTTATAAGAGCAGCCACCGCCAGCCTCTTTATCTTGTGACATGCAGACCTCACGACTTAGTAGAAAGAAAGGGCACTGCTAAGAAAGCCATCAACCTCGAAGAGCGACCTTTCAGATACAATGGTTTATAACAGGGGAAAATGCTGCAGAGAAAAGAATAAGATCTCTTTCTTGCATTCTTTTGCAGCTACCTTTATTCCTGGAGGAAATGTCTTTGAGCCGCCTTTTAATCCATCACTATGTTGGCCTCCTTCCTGCAGCAGAACAGAAGGGAGTCCCCTAGCCAGAGAGGCCTCAGCACTGGTGGGGGGAGGTGGGAAGGTGGGAAGTGGCTGTTGTCAGCTCCTGTCCTGGCCTGGTTTCATCCCAGCTGTGCGCTGTCAGCATGCAGACCTGCAGGCTTTTGCCAGTCTTCCAAGTGAGGAGGAAGCAATTCCTGTCCCTGCAGCACAGTTCATCTTTGGCTGAACCCAGAGCTTCAGGCCCTGTCTGAAAAAGTCTTAGTGCTCAGGAGAGCCGGGGCTCTACTGGGTGCAACAGCAGAATGGGAGAAAAGATGGGTGTTTCTGCTCCATGGAGATCTCATTGGAGGGCTGGGTTTCAATATTTAGATTAGTGGTTTTCAACCTTTTTACACTTGGGGACCAGTAAAAGTAGAATAATTTCAGGGGCTACTAAGGCAGAAATTACCCTGAATGTAAGCAAATTCAACTAAGATCATTGGGTCTATAATCTTTTTTGTTTGTCTGTTCTTGTTTTGTATTTTCCTGGAGTGAAAAGTAGGGAGGCAGAGAGATAAACTCCCACATGATCCTGACTGGGATCCACCTGTCATGCCCACCAGGGGCCGATGCTCTGCCCATCTGGGCCACTGCTCCATTCAACCAGAACCATTCTAGTGCCTGAGGTGGAGGCCATGGAGCCATCCTCAGTGCTCAGGCCAACTTTGCTCCAGTGGAGCCCTGGCTGTGAGAGGGGAAGAGAGAGACAAAGAGAAAGGAGAGGGGGAAGGGTGGAGAAGCAGATAGGTGCTTCTCCTGTGTGCCCTGGCTGGGAATTGAGCCCAGGACTCTCACACGCTGGGCCAGCCTATGCTCTACTGCTGAGTCAACCGGCCAGGGCGGGTCTATAATCTTCATACAACGGTAGGTATGGTTAACTCTTTTGGGGACCAGCATGGAATTTCTGGTGGATCGGTCCATGGATCAGCGGTTAAAAACAATGGTTTAGATGATAATTGACCCATTAGAATATGTATAGAAAAGCAATAATTCAGTCATTTATTTTTTTATTCAGAAATATTAGCATTGACCAGGGTCAGGCACACATGGATTTCCTAATCTAATTTAGAAACTGAACATCTGAGCAGAAATGACAAACGTGATTCAGGTGCTGATGTAAGCACACACTGCGATTGAAGTGGGGATGTCAAAATGTAACTGGTGAGTGGTGGCTGCTTTAGATTGAGCGACTATGAAAGCCTTCTTTGAGGAGGTGACATTGGAGCTGAGATCTGAATGACGAGAATTAGCCAACCATGCAGGGATCCAGGCAAATAGAGCAACTGTGAATAGCCTGTGACAGGAATAAACCTTGTATGTTTGAAGAGCAGAAATAGAAGCTGGGCTTCAGTCCTTTGATGAATAGGAATATGGCAGGGATGGCTAACTATTCACCGAGCTTTTTTCTCCTTGGGGCTCAAGTCTTGACTATTTTCTAGCCACTCTTGACATTTGGGGTGACAACCTGATTAAGTTTTAGCCAATGGAATGTGACCACAAGTGATAGTGGCCTCTTCCATCCTGACCTGTAAGAATCTCTATGTCTGTTGTTCATGTCTTTATTTTTTTTCTGCTGCTTTAATGGAAATGAGCAAGGTGATACTGGGAACCATGTTTTGAAGGTTTTTAAAAATATTGTCTGTTTTTTGGAAGTGCAGATGGATTCCTGTTTTGAATACATTAGGCTTGAAATGCTGGTTAGACACCCACATGTGTTTGCACGCTGCCAAGCTGGAGGGCATGCAGTCATAAAGCAGACCACCCTCACTTATGACACCAACAGCAAGTTCTGGGACTTTTGAAACCCCCTTTGTGTTTGATAACTACTAGAAAGACTCACAAAATGCACTGACAGCTATTGTACTTGTATTTATGGTTTAAGGATTTTTTTTTTTTTTTTTTTTTTTTACAGGGACAGAGAGAGAGAGAGAGTCAGAGGGAGGGATAGATAGGGACAGACAGACAGAAACAGAGAGAGAGGTGAGAAGCATCAATCATCAGTTTTTTGTTGCCATTGCAACACCTTAGTTGTTCATTGATTGCTTTCTCACATGTGCCTTGACTGCGGGCCTTCAGCAGACTGAGCCACCCCTTGCTGGAGCCAGTGACCTTGCGTCCAAGCTGGTGAGCTTTTTGCTCAAGCCAGATGGGCCCGCGCTCAAGCTGGTGAGCTCGGGGTCTTGAACCTGGGTCTTCCACATCCCAGTCTGACGCTCTATCTACTGCGCCACACCTGGTCAGGCTATTTATGGTTTATTATAAGGAAAGAACACAGGTTAAAATCAACCAACCAAAGAAGTTTATAGTAGAATCCAGAGGTGCCACATGTGGAGCCTCCATTGTCCCCTCCCTGTGGTCAAGCAGGGCAGCATCACTTTCCCAGTGTTCCTGTTTGACAATGTGCATGGGGCACGGCCAACCAGAGAAGCTCATCCAAGCCTCAGCATTCAGGTTGTCTATTGGGGCTCCATCACATAGGTGTGATTGATGGCCATTGTGGATGATCTTAATTTCCAGTCCCTCTGGATGTGCTGATACCATGTTGCTTAAGTCCTCCACCATAAATCACATTGTTAGGTTATTTGGTGTGATCCAAGGCTCTCAGGAAAATAAAGACATTCCCATCAGACATGACATTTCAAGGGCTTAGTGCTAACCTCCCAGAAGCCAAGTGCAAAGAATAGATCACTTTATGGGCAAGGTAAAATTCTTTACTACCTGACATCTAATGCAAATATGAAGTAAACAGGTGGATAGGAGTTTAGAGCTCAATGGAAATAGTAGAGCTAGAGCTAAAATGGTTGGAGAGTATTAGACATGGGGATGTTATTAAAAACCAGTAGCAGATAGAGAAGGTTTGGGAGCCAAGGACAAAGCACAGTGCCCCACCATTTGGAAGCCTGAATTAACAAAAGACACTGAATGGTGTCAGGCAGCAGGATAGGAAGAAACTAGACACTTTCAGGGAGCATCTGAGGTATATGGTCAAAGTATTAAAATCATAAATATAGGAGTGTTTGTTGGAGGAATAACTAGTAGTATTTAATGGAATTTTTACTATGCATTAAGACATGCTTTCATTGTACATAGCATTCTATGAACTATCTTCTATAAATTCTCCATTTTATAAAAATTACTAACATTTAGTAAGTGCTTAATATGAGTTAAGACTGGTGTTCACATTGTGTGCAAGGTTCTGTGAGGGATCTTCTCCATTAAATTCCCTATATTGTAGAAGAGGTATTAAATCTTAAGAAGGTAACATACCTGGAAAAACTAGATTCACTCCATGTCCATCTGACTTCAGAGCCCTTGCAGTTAAGAACTAGGGCACACAGTGTCAGTCTGGGCAGTAGGGACTGAGGAAAGAATAAGGGGTCCTTGAGTGGATTTAGGAGATACTTTTTGCAGGGTCCCCACTGGGAAGCAGATGTAGAACTAACTGCACTATGTAGCAGCAGAGGTCAGAGAGGCTAGCCTGGTATACTGAGAAGACTTCATTTGACCCAGGGAAGCCCTCCCAGTAGCTTGGGCCCTGAGTAAGGCACAGAGAGTAGAGGAGGTGTTCAGGATGGTCTATGGTCGGGGAGGGGATGGCCTCCTGCCAGGTCACCCTGCTACTCTTCATATGTGAGAGGCTACTTCTGGGTCTAAGCTCTCTTTCCTTCTATGCTTTCTGGGCCATTAAGTGTAACCCAAATACCACAATTCCCACTCCCTTCAAGTTTTTTTTCCTACGCCTTCAATTTTCTTAACTGGAAACCAGTTAATCAATAAACTGCAAATGGGCACATGCCTCCTGGTTGTTGCCAGCTAGAGCTATCCTGAACACTAATTATGTGTCAGATGCTGTGTTAGGTACATGTCAATGAGGTGGGTATTATAATTCCCATGTAAAGGTGGGGGAACTTCAGAGAGGTCACAGAGCCAGGATTTAAACTCCAGCTGGCCTGGTCCCAAGTTTTCCACTTAACCCCTGCATATAACTGACCATTCCCTGGGTGACATCTTTTGACATTGTCTAGGACAATGTGCAAGCTCGTCCTGTCAGCCTCACTGGTTAAACACAGGGTTGCTGTGTTTCCTCCCTCAAGCAATCAGAGAGAAATCATTAGGTTTTGATGTTTTGGTGAAGGACTAACCAGCAGAAATGTGAGCTGCTTTGGAGAAAGAACAACTGAGGAATAATGTGGACCTTCACTGAACGTCTGGTGGGCAGTGGAGGACAGACACCTACCCACATCTGGAGCCAGCAGAAGGTGCTGACCCTGACACTCTGACTAGGAGGTAGATGTTCGGTGTATGTGTGTATATACATGTGTGTGTATGCACATGTGTGTGCGAATGCTTGTTTCCAAATGACCAATTCTTCAGCTTCAATGTGTTTTGGGGAGGGATCCTTTGTGACCTAAGCACTGTTCCCTTAGGAAAGTGGAAACAGTGCTCCATAATGTCCTTTGATTCTCTTGTCAGGCCTGAAAGCACACGGGCTCTGCTGTCAGTCCGTTTTACAGGTGAGGAGTCTTAGACCCTGAGAGGCTGAGCCAAATGCCCAAAGCCACCTAGTTGGTTAATGACAGAACAGGGACTCCCATATGAGTTATGCTCTAATATACTGCCTTTGCAATGGACTAATTCTACTGACCAGCCTTGCCCATGCGTCCCAGCAAAGGCATCCAACCTCCTTCTAGGGATGGAGAGGTGAGCATGAGAAGAGAAAATGTGGAGACAAGAGCTATTGTGCTTCTCCATGAAAAACATTCTACAATATTTGATTATCCCCAGATCCAAACCAAGAATGGCAGCTGGGCTAGTAACTAATTCTTATTCTTGCCCATGCACAGAGGCAAATGGGATCTTGAATGCTCATAAGGCGTCATTGTTGCATTGATGCAAGTGCTTGGAGTGATTGTACCACAAAATTTACCTGGCAGCCCGGCAGTGAAATTGCAGCTAATTAATTTTGCCTGACTTGATGAAATCCTCGTCATTCTTAATCCTCTCTTTGCTCTTGGCGAGGCACCGGGGGAGGGGATGTGAGTAGAAATGTAAATTGTAATTTGCAAGGTTGCTTCTATCTGTGGTACCTGGCATCTCCCCTGGAGGCTACACTGGGTGTCCAAGCTCAGACATTCTCTTCTCACAGGTCTGGTGGGAAGAAAATTGGAAGTTCTTAGGGGGGTTTGTTTATTTCCAGCAGGACTGCAGAGGAATCGGGAACAGGGAGCCTGGAGGAAGAAGGAGAAAGGGATTTAAGAGTCTTGCTATGCAGATTTGATGGAGGAATTTAGAGAACTTTTAGAGCTGGGAAAGTTCTTAGAAGTCATCCTTTCTATTCTAGCCCTGACTTATAAAACTGTGGCTATCTTTGAGTTACATTGGACTGCGCCCTGGGAACCTGACCTAAAAGGGATAAGCTTGGGCAAGAACCCATGCAGCTACTGTCTAGTGCTTGGTAGCTCTGTGGCTGCAGTGATGGGCACCTGATGCAGGCCGCCTGTTAGATCCCACTGAACCATGACTGACTATCTGGATGTTTTGGTTGGTGAAGCAACCCCTATTAGGCAAATAGTGGGGTTGCAGCCAGAGTTTCTGCACCTACCTAGGTCCCAAGCTTAGGGAGCAGGGCAGCATGGGTCCCTTCAGCTATGACTCCCTGTCTCCAAGAAATAGCAAGGCTCCTTTTGGGGAACCTTGTAGAATGTTTTGTTAATCATGATCAGGGTCCTTCAAGCCCGAGCCATTTCTCAGAAATCTCTTTTCTTCCTTCCCTGGGCCCTATTTCAGTGTTTCAAACAGATATTCTGATACACAGCCTGGCAGTGATAAAAAGCAGGCTTCCCATATCTCTCCCTTCTTGCAGTCTTGTCACTGGTCTCTTGTCCCCCCTAGGAATGCCAGCTCATAAGGGCGATATTTCCTATTTCCTGATGGAGGGACTTGGACTTTGGAGTGTTGGGAAACCACTGAAGGGTTTTTCTCCCTCCATCACATTCGTTTGACCGTATTTTTCGCTCCATAAGATGCACTTTTTTTCCCCAAAAAACGTGAAGGGAAAAATGCCCATCTGTCTTATGGAGCAAAAAATACAGTATTTTATTAAATGTTTTAACACAACATTTGGTTCAGAATATTTTTTCCTTATTTTCCTCCTTAAAACTCTAGGTGTGTCTTATGGTCAGGTGCGTCTTATGGAGCGAAAAATATGGTAATTTAATAACTTTTTATTTTACAATAGTTTGTAGATTTACAGAAGAATGGCCAAGATAGACCAGAGAATGCCCTCATATACCCCACACCCTGTTTCCCCTATTATTAACATCTTACATTAGATGGATACCCTATTAATAACTAAAGCGCATACTTTATTTAGACTTCCTGAGTTCTTACCTTCTGTCCCTTTTCTACTTCAAGATCCCATCAGGAATACCATATTATATATATTTATTTAGTGGTCATGTCTTCTTCGGCTCCCCTTGACTGTGACAGTATCTCAGACCCACTGAAGGGTTTAAATAAAGGTGTTATATGGTGAGATTTGAGTTCTGAAAACACGGAGACTAGAGTGATGGAGGGTGGTTACCCTCTCAGAGATGGGCTTCAGGGTCTAATTGATGACAAGTGGACTTGCTGGCATTTGGACTTGGACCCTTAGTCTGCGTGGCAGGGGTGTGGGAAATTGGGCGATGCTGCCTCAGCCAGAATCACTGTCACAAATCTGTTCCTTGTATCTAGGCTTTTAGATTTATTTTTTATTTGTATCTGTTCATTTACTGTATATGTGTCAGCAGGTATTTCCTATTTCTTACTGTTATTTATTATAATATTTCCTCTTTTGTCTTGATCAGTCTTGTCAAAGTACTATGTTTATAATTTCTTCAAAGAGCTAGCTTTTGGTTTCATAAAATGTTTATTTTTTTGGATAATCAATTTTATTTATTTTTGCTTTAATCTATATATCATTTTCTGCCTTCTTATTTCTTTTCTTAGCTCTGTTATATTTTTTTCAACTTCTTGAATTGAATGTTTGTTTTCTCAATTTTTATTTTTCTTGATGAATTTATGAATATTCAAAGAGATTTGCTTCAGCTATTCCCACAAATTTTTAAATCAGGTGTCTTGTTACTGAGTTTTAAGAATTTATTAATTTCAGTTATATTTTCTAGCCTAAAGGTTACTTAGTAATATGCAATCCTGTTTTCTGATATGTGAGATTTTGAATTTAAATTTTTATTGGTAATTTCTAATGTCATTGTATTATGAGTAGACCATATCTCTGTGATAGTAAGTCCTTAGACCTTATTAACATATCCATAACCTAATTTGTGGCCATTTCTTGGTGTATGTTATTTATGTAATTTCAAAGAATACATACTGAATATTTAGTGGATATAAAGTCCTCAGTATTCAGTAATTGTATAATTCAAATATTCTATAATTTTGTTCAATTTTTATTGATTTATTTATAATTTTTTGAGAGGAGGCATTACATTTTCAGCTGTAACTGTTGATTTATATATTTCTTCCCACAGTTTTCTCAGTTACTGCTTTATAAATATTCATAATTATATTTTCTTACTCTGTTATTCCTTTTGATCAATATATAACATTACTCTTTGTTCTATTGTAACCAAGAATAAATATACTATGTTACTGATTTACTGATATTAGTCTGACTAGCCATAAAATAGAGTGAAATAAGAATGTATGAACAAAGTAAGCCTATAAAAGACTTTTTGTAAAATGTTAAATTCAGTTTGTTGCTCTTTCTTTTATTACTTTATTTTTGTTGTTGTTAGCAAGTGAGAGAGAAAAAGAGAGATGGGCAGGAAAGGAGAGAGATGAGAAACATCAACTTGTAGCTGTGGCACTTCAGTTGTTCACTGATTGCTTCTCATATGTGCCTGAATGGGGGACTCCAGCTGAGCCAGTGACCCCTTGCTTAAGCCAGCGACCTTGGGTTTCAAGCCAGTGACCATGGGATCATGTCAATGATCCCATACTCAAGCCGGCAACCTCGAGGTTTTGAACCTGAGACCTCAGCATCCCAGGTAGACACTCTATCCACTGTGCCACCACTGGTCAGGTCAGATTGTTGATTTTATAACCATGATTCAATGTTACTAGTTTAGTGATCACAGCTATATATTCTGTAACAAATCAAAAGTGTATAATTAATCCTATACTTTCACCTCTGGCCAAGCTCACTAAAGTTAAAAGGCCTGTTTCCCCATGGTTGACACACATCAACAGTTAACATCTGAGCAAGAATAAGTAGGAGATCTGTGCTCCTCAGCCTCCCCCTCTTCCTCTTGCTCCCTCCATGCTGAAGCTGCTGTTCTGGTTCTTGATCAAGGCCAAGAAGATGAGGTGACTATGCGAATATGTGGAAAGCTGTTACATAGAACAAACTCCTAGTATTTTAGTTACTTGCTAGCTTTAGTTCCTGTAACAACCAAGGAAACAAACTCTGACCTCAGATATGCCAGCTTCCAGGGAATTGCTGACCTTCAATAACTGACTGGGCCAGCTGGCAGTTTGTCCCCTTAGCAAAGAACTCTCCACGCTGTCCTTTTGGTACCTTTCATCTATTTTTGTTCATCCCCCTTCCTTCCCCCTCCTTATAAAAACCCCTTCCTGCACCAAGAGAGTAAGATGGGTTTTTGAGGACAGGCGTGCCCCATCTTCTCAGGTGGTCGGCACTTGAACAGAGTTCGTTCTTTCTCACCAGCACTGTGTCGTACGTAGAATTGATTTTCATGGTGACAGGCAGCCAGACCTGTGGGCTCTTCTAGTTTCACTTTGAGTTTCATTTTTTCTAGATATTAATATTGCTCATTCAGCTTTCTTTGGCTTCATATTTGGTATATCTTTCCCCATTTTCTCTATTTTTTGGTTTGAAACATTTCTAAGACAATATATTGGTGAATATTGTTCTCTTTAATCCATTGTTGAAGTCTCGTTTCAAGTTGGTAAGTTTAACCTGCTTGGATTTTTAAATTATTATTAGATTAGAAATTACTTCTGCTATATTATGTCATATTTTTTTATTTGTTGCATGCTTATCCTTTTTTCCTATTTTTTATTGGGTAGGTTGAGTGTTTTTGCTGCTGATATGAAAGTCACACACTCTATTTTTTCCCTTACTGTGATTTCTTTCTCTTGTCTAATTCTACCAGCTATCATTGCCAGTGGTGTCAAGGAAGAGTAGTGAAAATGGGAAACCTTGCCTTGTATTTAACTGTCGGACAAATGCCTTCAAGTGATTCCCCATTAAATGTGATGTATGCTGCAAAGAACTATATACTTTATATTATCAAAATTAAGAATAAAACTTATTTTCCCTCTCCTCACTTGATCCAGTTCATGATGAGTTTAACAGTCATCCGCTTTCATACCTTCTTACTTGCCAGGCTTGTTAATATAAGCATGTGTCATTTAGCAATGTGGATGCTTTCTGAGAAATGCATTGTTAGGTGATTTCACCATTGTGCAAACTTCATAGAGTGCATTTACACCAACCTAGATGGGATAGCCTACTACACGTGGAGGCTGTATGATATAGCTTATTGCTCCTCGTCTACTAGTCTGTATAGTGTGTCACTATACTGAATACCGTAGGCAACTGTAACAGAATGGTAGGTATTTGTATATCTAAACCTAGAAATAGTGCAGTAAAAATATAGCATAAGAGATGAAAAACGGTGTGCCTGTCTGGGGCACCTACCAGGAATGGAGTTTGCAGGACTAGAAGTTAGTTGCCCCGGTGAGTCTGTGAGTGAGTGGTGAGTGGATATGAAGACCTAGAACATCACTGTACGCAACTGTAGACTTCATAAACACTGGACACTTAGGCTACATAAATTTATAAAAATTATTCTGCTTTCTTCAAAATAAACTAACCTTAGCTTACTGTAACTTTTCAACTTTATAAACTTAATTTTGTTTTACCTTTTCTACTTTTGTAATAACACAACTTAAAATACACAGCTGTGCAAAAAGTTTCTTTCTTTATATCTTTATTCTATATGCTTTTTCTTCTATTTTTTATTTTTGCTTTATCTTTAAAACTTTTTAATTAGAAGCTGAGACACCAACCAACACAATGGCCTAGGCCTACACAAGATCAGGGTTATCAGTTTCTATACCTTCCACCTCCACACCTTTCCCCACTGGAAGGTCTTCGGGGACAATAACACGAAGGGAGCTCTCATCTCCTATGACAGTGCCTTCTCTGGAAGACCTCATAAGAGACCTGTTGGAGGCTCTTCCTGAGGACTTGTCACTCATTTTAGAAATAGTCCATGGTGGTTTGCTTGGTTTCTTTCTTTTTTTTTTTTATTACTATAGATTTGCTTGTGAGCAGATAATGTGCCACCATGAACATTACTCCTTACTAACAAAAATCTTTTAGTGTTGGGTGTCCACATTTTTAAATGTTTTAAGGAGCTTCTTGAAGTCTGCAAAAGTTTCTAAAATCTATACCCTTCACTGTGGATTTTCTTGGAGGTTTTTCTTTTCCTTCTCCTGCGGTTTCTTTTCCTTTTGCCTCTCCTTCAGCGATGTGTTCTGGTTCCAGTTCCAACTGCTCTTCATTAGTCAGTTCCTCAGGAACCACCCCCAGGCACTCCTTAACATCATCCCCGTCCATACCCAGGGTATGGTCGTTTGCCATCTCAATCACAACCTTGTTGATTTTTTTAACCTTTCATTCGTGGCAAACTCTTGAAGTCAAGGACAAGACTCTTGAGTGTGTTGTATTCCAGGTGCCATTTGTACACTCCTTGGTGACATCACCCCAAGCCCAAGCAAGACTCTTGATGACATCATAAATGTTGTAAGTCTTCCAGATTTGCACCAGTGTTTTCTGAGGGTCTTCCTTCATTGTAACAATAGCCTGGACAAAGGCCATTCAAAGGTAGTAAGAAGGCTTTAAAAGCAGCTATAGCTTTTAATTTTGTTTCCAGCTCGATCACTCAAGGTGGCCTCATTCTGACAGCATTAGCAGTAGATGTCGAACACTTAGGGGCCACAATGAACAGAACAGCATGAGATTAAGTCAAGCAGAAGAAACGGTGCAACCAAGAGGTAGTAAAAGAGGTAGACGAGGTTGCTGTGAGATTAAGAGGGTATATTGTTTAACAGAAAACTGCTTTTTTAATAAGTAAAAAGAGTACACTATAAAATAACAATAAAAAGTATAGTAGAGCAAATACACAAGCCATTGATATAACAGTTACTATCATTAGTAGGTGTTTTGTACTGTATATCACTGTGGGCCCTACACTTTTACACTACTGGCAATGCATCAGGTTTTCTCACACCACATCCCCACAAATGCCCGAGGACTGCAGTGTGCCGTGATGTTACGATGGCTATGCTGTCACTAGGTGATAAGAATTTTTGAGCTTCATTATAATCTCATTGGAGCACCATTGTATGTATATGCGGTATGTTGTGGACCCAAATGTCACTGTGTGGCATGTGACTATATAGTTTGGAATGCTTCTGAATACAGTAACATACAATGTATACATTTTCTTTTTCAGAAACAGTATTATATTAAAATAATAATTTTGAAGTAATATTTATAGTATATTTCATATGAAGTATTGTGGCAGTGACAATTAGTTGTTTACCCTAACATCTGTTTTCATTTAATAAAACCCTTGATTTTTTACTAGGGCACATGGCTGCATGACTAAAGACTACATTTCCCATCACCCTTCACATTTAGGTAAGGCCATGTGATTAGATCACAGACAATAAGATTGAATGGCATTGTTATACAAGAGTTCCTGAGTGCTTTGCACCTGTTTCCTCTCCTTCCTTCCTTGCTTCTTGGGATATGGATGTGATGGCTGGAGCTTCATGTTGGAACAAGAGCAGGAGAGCTGTCCATTTGGGAATGGTGGTGACTGGTGATTCTGCCAACACTGTCTCAGCCCTACCTGCTAACTGTCAGATTTTGAAACAAGAGAAGCATGAACATGTACCTACTTTAACCCACTGTTATTTTGTGTCACTGTTAATTGCAACTGAACTTAATCCTAACTGCAATAGTGAGAATTTGGGGGTGTTTATTTCTTATTGCCCATCATTTTATATATTATTACTTTATGTTATTTTGATTTAACATTTGGTCTGGGTAGCTGGTCTTTGGATTAGTCAAATTTAAGTTTGTATTTTAGTTTTGTCATTTATTAGCATAAAAATGGGACTATTTTTCTATTTTTAACTCCATTTCTTTATTTGCAAATGGTTAATAACATGCATCTTGAGCGACTATTATGACATTTAATGTCTGTAAAAGTGCTTAATGGAATACTTGTCATATAATATAGCTGCTTGATGCATTCTTTTTCATTCTCCTATTTACTCCCCATGTTGGAGAATCACATCCTGCTCCATAGAATAATAATCCAAAATATTTCCCATATAATAAGTATTATATTTTTCTGAATTATTCCATGATTTCTGCTGAGTTTACTAGCTTGGTCTTTTTCCTGTTAGTCTCAGGGTACCTGTGCCATTTGCCAATGCACAGATGGGGGTGAGTTACCTATGTTGTAATCTATCACCTTCATTGGTGGGACTCAGCCAGTTCACACAGGTTCAGCAGAACTGATACCTAATTTTTTGTTGAGTTTGGCGAAGCAGTTGTTAAAATGGCACTTGTAATCAGGTTCTCTCTAAGGTGGGTGCCAGGGTAGCTGCCCAACGTGGAAATCACAAATTGACATTATTTACTCTTTTTTAATGTTCATCTGTGCAACAGCATATTCTAAGCACCCGTAGCAATGTTCATTCTGTCCATAGGTGAAAAAAGTTGCAAGTGAGAATGCCAATCAAGAAGCAATATGGAAATATATTAAATATATTTAATATATTAAATATATTAAAAAACGGTTTTATTGTTTTCTGTTAGGTATTATTTAATCTTTTTTCATTAACATTTTAAAACTTTCTTATAACATTATCTCACTTTGTATACCACTTTTATTGTTTTTACTTAAGCATTAAATTCATGAAATAATAAACTACCTTTTGGTATCTCTTTTTTATACTTAAAACAGTCATTAGAGCAGAGAACTGGTTGTTAAATTATTTGAATACCATCACTGATTACCTTTAAATTTAATTTTCAAAGACAATAGTAAACTATGTATTTAAATTCTTTGGAGTTTTGTTAATAAGGATAAGGTTCATGGTGTATTATCTGCTTACAAGCAAATCTATAATAAATATATAAAAAAGTGATGAACTTCAAGTTCTCTGCAATAAATTAGTTTGGTAGCTTTTTGTTCAGTTCCTTCAGTGGAATATGTAACAACTAGATCAGTAGGAGGCAAGACATTAAATAAACAAGTTTGCTGAAGTGTAGGAACCATAAAGAGGACTTATTAGTGCCAAGGGAAGACTGGTGATCTATGGTAAGTGTTCCTACATCAGACTGAACCGGAAGAAGTGTTTGAAGAGGAGTGGGGCTTTCCTTGGTAGATGACTGGAAATGCCCTGGGTAGGTAGATCCTGAGACAGGCATTTAGTGGAGAGAAGGGAGTGTTGAGGCATCAGAGTGAAACAGCTCGGCCTGCCTGTGCACCTGGATGTGACTATACACTGGTCCCGGACAGGCAGTAATGTGCTTACAGTTTGTGCAGTTCTGGGGCAGGATGGACTGAAAGCTGCAGGCAGACACTAGCCAACACAGTGTTTTCAGTGGTTTTTTTTTTTTTTTTTTGAGTGTATTTCCTAAAGACCTGGGAGGCATCAAAGGGAGGATTGGATTATTCAAGCGGAACCATCCACAGGCTAAGAAGCTGCTGCAAGTCATCTACGTGAGTGATAAGAGCTGGAATTGGATCATGTCATCTAGGGATAGAGAGAAGGGAATATGTTTGAGACATACCAAGGAGACAGAACTGACAACACTTGGCTGCTGATTGGATGAGGAAGTTCAGGACTGACTCTTACTTTTTAAAATGAATGGCTGAATGAACAATGAGGCCATTAGCCAGGACAGAACATTTGAGGAGAAGACAGTGGGGGCAGACGCTGAGCTTAATTTGGGACATGTTAAGATGATGCAGTCTTTTCAGAAACCCTTTCCTCACTCTTCTTCTCATTTTTATAGGGTGTTTCTTGAAACCAACTGTCACGTACCTGCCTCTCCAGTTGGCACATAATAGCAGCTCAGTTTCAAACATGTGGTGATTTGGGGAAAGTATTTTACACACACACAGGAGAGGAAAGCTCGGAGTTGAGTGCTGTCAGAGAAATGGCATAGGAGTTTAGAAAGGCAGATTCAATGCACAGGGAGTTCTTTTGGTTCAAATCCTCAGGAAGTTCCTTCTAGGACAGGTAAGTGAGCTGTCAGTGGATAATACCTAAGGAGTCTCTGAATTATGGAAAGCATGTAGGAACAGATGGATGGAGGAAACCCATGTTGGACACTCTATGAAGTGGTGGGAGCCCCATGGCCTGTGTTCAACCCTGGAGGGGACCAACTCTGGAAATAGGAGTGATTTCTTCATAAGTGCAGCAGGTAGGCTTGTGTCCCCAATGCCTTCTTACTGCCCCAGTTAGCCCAGGACAATGACAGAGGTATGTACTCCTAGGTGAGAAAAGGAGAAGATGGAAAGTTGAAGGGAAAGGCAAGGCAGTGCCTACAGAAACTACCCAGGAGGGGGTCCTGTGGTCCCCAAATGAGGACATACTCTGCCCTGCAGCCCAGCTGCTTTTCTTCCCACACAGACCCCGACTCAGCCTTGCCACCCTCCCCCCGCCCCCAATTCCCTTCCCACAGAAAGCCACTGCATTAATGGGGAAGGTAAGACTGTGGGAAGGATGTACCAACTTGCGAAATGAGCTAAAAATCTTAGATTGTAGTGGGTATACTTTGTGTGTTTTTAAATTAAATTTATTGGGGTGACAGGTTAATAAAATTATATACATTTCAAGTGTACAATTCTATATATCACCTGTATACTGCATCAAGTATTTACCACCCCAAGTCAAAATCCCCTCCTGTCATCATATATTTGACCTCTTATGGGGGATGGGTAAAAAGATGAAGGGTTAAGACGTACAAATTGGCAGTCTTACAGAATCATCATGGGGATGTAAAGTTCAGCTTCGGAACTACAGTCAATATTGTAACAACTATGTATAGTGTTAGATAGATATAAGATTTATTGGGTGATCATGTTGTAAGTTATATAAATGTCTAATCACTGGGTTGTACACCTGAAATGAATATAATATTTTTTGATTGTCACTGAAAAATAAAAAGTTATTTAAAAAAGTCAGAGTGGCAAAAGAAGCATGACCTTTTGTATTATGAGCCTGCTCTAAGTCCTTCAATGAATCCCAAATGCCTTCTTTTCACAAGATAGCCCATATTCTTACATTCAATAAACACTTCTTTTTATAATTTAATTTTTTATTAATTTTAATGGAGTGACATTGATAAATCAGGGCACATATGTTCAGAGTAAACATTTCCAGGTTATTTTGACATTTGATAATATTGCATACCCATCACCCAAAGTCAAATTGTCCTCCGTCACCTATCTGGTTTTATTTGTGCCCCTTCCCTTTCCTTCGCTCCTCCCTCATCTTGCCCCACCCCCTCGGTAGCCAGTACACTCTTGTTTATGTCTCTGAGTCTCATTTTTATGTCCCATCTATGTATGGACTCATATAGTCCTTCGTTATTCTGATTTACTTACTTCACTCAGTATAATGTTATCAAGGTCCATCCACGTTGTTACAAATGATCTGATGTCATCATTTCTTATGGCTGAGTAGTATTCCATAGTATATATGTACCAAAGCTTTTTAATCCACTCATTCTCTGAAAGACACTTGGGCTGTTTCCAGATCTTCGCTATTGTGAACAATGCTGCCACGAACATGGGGGCGCATTTCTTCTTTTCCAATAGTGCTATGGTGTTCTTAGGGTACATTCCTAAAAGTGGGATAGCTGGGTCAACAGGCAGTTCGATTTTTAATTTTTTGAGGAATCTCCATACTGTTTTTTACAGTGGCTGCACCAGTCTGCATTTCCACCAGCAGTGCAAGAGGATTCCCTTTTCTCCACATCCTGCCCAGCACTTATTCTGTGTTGTTTTGTTGATGAGCGCCATTCTGATTGGTGTGAGGTGATATCTCATTGTGATTTTAATTTGCATTTTTCTAATGATTAGTGATGTTGAGCATTTTTTCATATGCTTATTGGCCATCTGTATGTCCTCTTTGGAGAAATTTCTATTCATTTCTTTTGCCCATTTTTTGATTGGATTGTTTGTCTTCCTGGTGTTGAGTTTTATAAGTTCTTTATAAATTTTGGTCATTAACCCATTATCAGACATGCTGTCGAGTATGTTCTCCCATTGTGTGGTTTGTCTTTTTATTCTGTTCTTATTGTCTTTAGCTGTGCAAAAACTTTTTAGTTTGATATAGTCCTATTTGTTTATCCTGCCTTTTATTTCATTTGCCCATGGAGATAAATCGGCAAATATATTGCTGTGACAAATGTCGGAGAGCTTGCTGCCTATGTTTTCTTCTAAGATGCTTATGGTTTCACGGCTTACATTTAAGTCTTTTATCCATTTTGAGTTTGTTTTTGGAAATGGAGTAAGTTGATGGTCTAGTTTCATTTTTTTGCAGGTAGATGTCCAATTTTCCCAACACCATTTGTTAAAGAGGCTGTCTTTACTCCATTGTATGTTCTTTCCTCCTTTGTCAAATATCAGTTGTCCAAAAAGGTGTGGGTTTATTTCTGGGTTCTCTGTTCTGTTCCATTCATCTATGTGCCTGTTCTTATGCCAGTACCAGGCTGTCTTGAGTACAATGGCCTTGTAGTAAACCTTGATATCTGGAAGAGTGATACCTCTTGCTTTATTTTTTCTTTTTAAGATTGCTGAGGCTATTCGTGTTCTTTTTTGGTTCCATATAAATTTTTGGAATATGTGTTCTATATCTTTGAAGTATGTCATTGGTATTTTAATTGGTATTGCATTGAATTTATGAATTGCTTTGGGTAATATAGACATTTTAATGATGTTTATTCTTCCTAACCATGAGCACGGTATATGCTTCCACTTGTTTGTATCTTCCTTGATTTCTTTTATCAATGTTTTATAATTTTCTGAGTACAAGTCCTTAACCTCCTTGGTTAAATTTACTCCTAGGTACTTTATTTTTTTGGTTGCAATAGTGAAGGAGATTGTTTTCTTAATTTCTTTTGCTGACAGTTCATTGTTGGTATATAAAAATGCCTCTGATTTCTGAGTATTAATTTTATATCCTGCTACCTTGCTGAATTCATTTATCAGGTTCAGTAATTTTTTGACTGAGACTTTAGGGTTTTCTATATACAATATCATATCATTTGCAAATAATGACAGTTTTACTTCTTCTTTTCCAATTTGGATGCCTTTTATTTCTTCTTCTTGTCTGATTGCTGTAGCTAGGACTTCCAGAACTATGTTGAATAAGAGTGGTGAAAGGGGGCATCCCTGCCTGGTTCCTGATCTTAAGGGGATTGCTTTTAATTTTTGCCCATTTAATATGATGTTTGCTGTGGGTTTGTCATAGATGGCCTTTATCATGTTAAGGAATGTTCCCTGTAATCCCACTTTACTGAGAGTTTTGATCATGAATGGGTGCTGGATTTTATCAAATGCTTTTTCTGCATCTATTGAAATTATCATGTGATTTTTGTCCTTCCTTTTGTTTATGTGATGAATCACATTGATTGATTTGCGAATATTGAACCAGCCTTGCCTCTCCATAATAAATGCCACTTGATCATGTTGTATGACTTTTTTCATATATTGCTGGATCCAGTTGGCTAATATATTTTTTTGACATTTTTAAAATTAATTTTAATGGGGTGACACCAATAAATCAGGGTACATATGTATAACGAAAACATCTCCAGGTTATCTTATCATTCAATTATGTTGCATACCCATCACCCAAAGTCAAATTGTCCTCTGTCATCTTCTGTCTGGTTTTCCCTGTGCTCCTCCCCTCCTTCCTATCTCACCCTCTTCTCCCTCCCCCCACCCCATAAACACCACTCTCTTGTCCATGTCTCATAGTCTCACTTTTATGTCCCACCTATGTATGAAATCATGCTGTTCTCAGTTTTTTTCTGATTTACTTATTTCACTCCGTATAATGTTATCAAGGTCCATCCATTTTGTTGTAAATGATCCGATGTCATCATTTCTTATGGCTGAGTAGTATTCCATAGTATATATGTACCAAAGCTTTTTAATCCACTTGTCCTCTGACGGACATTTGGGCTGTTTCCAGATCTTCGCTATTATGATCAATGCTGCCACGGACATGGGGGTGCATTTCTTCTTTTCGAACAGTGTTATGGTGTTCTTAGGGTATATTCCTATAAGTGGGATAGCTGGGCCAAAAGGCAGTTCAATTTTTAATTTTTTGAGGAATCTCCATACTGTTTTCCACAGTGGCTGCACCAGTCTGCACACCCATCAGCAGTGGGGGACGGAAAGAGAAGGAGGTGGTAGGGGCATAAAGCGAAACAAAATATAAAGTGACAGAGGATAATTTGACTTTGGGTGATGGGTATACAGCATAATCAACTGTCCAAATAATGTGGAGATGTTTTCTTTAAATCTATGTACTCTGGTTGACCAATGTCATCCTGTTAAATTTAATAGTCTAAAGAAAAAAGATTTTGGTTAGGAAAGATGAACATCTTTCTTATTCTAATATTAAAAGTTTAAGCTAGATATATATCTGTGTGTTTGTGTGTGTGTATAATACATATACATACATGTCACATAAGCTAGTGTAAAAATACTTTGATGCTCTATTTTTGAATGGTTACTTCATAATATTGACTCATACCCCTTCTAGTCAACTCAAACTTCTGATTCTTTTTACAAGTACTGCTAACCAACCAGGTCTACCAGCTAACACTCTCCATTTCTACAGTATTTCCAGATCTTTATTTTTTTGCAGGAGTCGAGTTTGGAATTATCATAGCACCAGGTTAGAAGTCTGGCTCCTTGGTCTGGTCTGGGCTTTGCCATGACACACTCTCCTTGGACTCCACTTTCCTCTAGCTGACCTCAGCATTTTCTCTTTTATAATTCAGGAGGCTAGGATCATCATACTGGCTCCTGACCAACCTTTGGTTTGGGCAAGGGTCTATAGAAAGGGAAGAGGTGCTCAGAAAAGTGTACCTATACTCTCAATTTCCATTCCTAATTGGGAAGGGTTTGGGAAGAGGGCGCTCAGGGAAAGACAGAGTTTTTTTTTTTTTTTTTTTTTTTTTTTTTTTTTACAGGGATAGAGAGAGAGTCAGAGAGAGGGATAGATAGGGACAGACAGACAGGAACAGAGAGAGATGAGAAGCATCAATCATCAGTTTCTCGTTGTGACACCTTAGTTGTTCATTGATTGCTTTCTCACATGTGCCTTGACCGTGGACCTTCAGCAGACCGAGCAACCCCTTGCTTGAGCCAGCGACCTTGGATCGAAGCTGCTGAGCTTCGCTCAAACTCGATGAGCCCACGCTTAAGCTGGCGACCTTCGGGTCTTGAACCTGGGTCCTTCGCATCTCAGTTCGACGCTCTACCCACTGCACCACCGCCTGGTCAGGCAGGGAGAGACAGAGTTTCAAATGATGCCCTCATATCCCATGGCAACTGCTGGGAAGAGGTAGCATCTTATTCTGCCAGAAGTTGCTCCAACATCAAGAAATCCATTGCTGCTCCTGAAACTGGTACTTGCTCTTTCAACATTGTCTCCAGTCAGGACTCCTGGGAGCCTGAGACGAGGTGGAAACATGGCAGGCAGGCAAAGGTGAGCTGACCTAAAGCCTCACAGGCAATATATTGCACATGTCTATGACAATCATGTTACAGGGGAATTCCATCAGCTTGTATGTAGTGGATCTATCCTGGAGATACAGGGGACACCTGCAAGGCAGAGGGATGAGGAGGATGGGAAAGACCTGGACCCTAGACATTGAATATGTGCCCCATTTCCCCACCACTGGGCGGACTGAAGGAGTTAAAGAAATCTTCCCTCAACCAGTCCCTCAAAGAAACATAGTAACAGAGGAGAAATTTCCTGAGTTTGGAGGCAGGGCCCTTGGCCCCAGCAGTGGGGAGAGAAAGCTGAAGGGCTGGGAGCCAGGTAGAGACTTTTGTTTGTTTTTGAGAGAGAAAGAGAAAGAGGGGGGGGGGAGAGAGAGACAAGGTGATGAGCAGCATCAACTCATAGTTGTGTCACTTTAGTTGTTCATTAATTGCTTCTCATACCTGCCTTGACTGGGGTGGGGGCCCTCAAGACTAGTCAGTGACCCCTTGCTCAAGCCATCAACCTTGGGCTAAAGTCAGTGACCATGGGATCAGTTTGATGATCCCATACTCAAGCTAGCAACCACGGAGTTTTGAACCTGGGACCTCAGCATCACATGGATGCTCTATCCATTGCACCACCACTGGTCAGGCCGGGCAGAGATGTTTTGACCTAGTGAAAACCTCATGTGTTTTTCTCCCCTTTGAAGTCCTAATGTTGCCAAGTGTGACTGGGGTTTGGTTTCCTATCCTGGGATCTGAGTGAGCCTAGAAGAAACAGGGTCTCCTGAACAAGCCCAGCATCAGGGCCAAACAGGATCTGAGGCCAATGTGCTTACCACACCCTGTGTGGGGTTGGAAGAACAATACCAGTCCTGTGGTCCAAGCCAAACTAATGGGAGAGAGGTAAGGTCCAAGCTAGAGGTTAGATGCTGAGAAGGGTCCGTAGGCTGGCATCAGGTGGGGCCCTTGCCTTCCCTATGTGCCCACGAAGCACCGTTCTGTTGCATGGGTGAGGCTAGTTGACTAAAGGCTGCAGTTTCTGGCTGGGTTACATGTAGAGACTCTGTGGTCAAAGGTTTCACTAGCTTCAGAAATCCTTAGTCAATTACAGGCGTAAACAGCTAAGAGCTGCCAAGGATGTCAACAGAGCCTTCGGATAATGTCAGGCAGAAGTGCCGGGGAAGGAGTCTCAGGAATGCACCTCTCTCAGCAGGCCACCAAGCCCCCTCATCCTCCCAGCTCCTGCTCCCCACTCCAGCCCAGGGGTCTGTGGGATTTGTGGTGTGTGCCGTCACCCTGGTGGAGGTGCAGATGGAGGGGTAGTGAAGCAGCACTGTTTGTTTTTTTGGAAGCAATAAAATAGAAAACCTTGAGTCATTTTCACAAAGAAGAAATGAAACAGTCATCATTTAGGCGGGGGGTGGCTCAATAATTGAGCCAGAAAAACTTTACAATATTTGATGATTTGACACTGTTCAACAAAAACAAAACAAAATAAAACAACAACCCCCAAACAAGTGCCAGAAAACCCAGAAATTGTTAAATGAGCACATCATTTAAATGCATTTAAAGTACTAAAAAACAAAAAGCGAGAGTACCATTTGGAAGAGAACAGAGGGTTAACATGATAGTGTTCCTTGTTCATGAGGCGGTTAATGGCCAGTTCCCTTCTTATGGTCCCTCTCAACATGGTTACCCTTTGGCCAGCAAACTACTGAGAACTCCCATCCACTTCCCAGCCTGGGAAATATGACTGCTTCTTAAGCACAGAAAAGGTACCTACTACCTGCCCTCCTGTGGTCTGACACCGGAAGTCCCTTCTCAGCTCTTTAAGGACTGTGTGAAGTAAGACTTGAACAATCAAGTCAGTAGATAATAAAGAAGAATGCATTTCTGCCAGCACCTGGCCTTTGGGTTGAATCTCAACTTTCTTTATTTTTTCTTGTGACAAAGACACACACACACACACACACACACACACACACACACACACACACACACACAGACAATTAGGGACAGACAAGCAGGAAGAGAGATAAGAAGCATAAATTATTTATTGCAGCTCCTTAGTCTCCTTAGTTGTTTATTGATTGCTTTCTCATATATGCCTTGACCGGGGGTGGGGGTGGGGGCTGCAGCAGAGCAAGTGACCCCTTGCTCAAGCCAGCAATCTTGGGCTTTAAGCCAGTGACCTTTGTGCTCAAGCCAGTGACCATGGGGTCATGTCTATGATCCTGCTCAAGCAGCAACCTTGCTCTCAAGCTGGTGAGCCTGTGCTCAAGCCAGCGACCTCGGGGTTTCTAACCTGGGTCCTCCGCGTCCCAGTTTGAAGCTCTATCTGCTGTGCCACTGCCTGGTCAGGCTAATATCAGCATTTTAACAATCACCAGCTATGCAACCTAAGGGAAGAGACACTAGCTTTCAGAGGTCTAGTGTCTTTTTTGTAAATCAGGGTAGTGATTTCTACCTACAAAGTCATTGACAAGTACATAAAAAAATGCTATTTCTCTTCCATCCTGGAGCTTCAGTCTTGAAGATGATCAGGATCTCCAGGCGTGCTGACATACCCATACAGCCTAGCTTTATGAATAATAGGAAGGGCCATTGGGCCACATGGCTACTAGGGTCTTGCTGACTACCAGGCCCCTGGAAGATTTTCTGGAATATTTGCAGAATGTTACTTTCTATAGGGATTACTTTCCTCATTTTCCCACAACAATTTTGTCTCTAGAGGAAGCCTATACGAGGACGTTAATGTCTTTCTCACCATTATTTTCTTGTTCTCTCTAAGTGGAGTGTCATGTTGGTTTCCACCTGCTGTGTTTCTCTTCAGTGCCTAATTCTTCAATTCTGGAGTTCAGGGAAGACACTCAGTGCATCGGGAGCTAACTGGTGCATGATGTCATCCATTCATTCACTTGTTCCTTCATTCAACATATGTATGCACATCCCGCTCACAAGGCAGGATGCTCTCACAGTATGTTTGTAGGATTCGGGATATGGGGTGGAGGAGGACAGAGGGGAGGCTGAGAGTGAAGAGAAGAGGTCACCTCCTGCTGGCATGGATGAACAGCAGGAACTGCACAGAAGAGCATTTGCCAACTTTGGTTCAATGACTCCAATGGTAAGTAAAATGTCAGTTCAGAGGTGCCTCCCTATGACTGGGCAGAATTTCCTTTGGCTGAGTTAGAAAAGGGCCTAGGCTGCCTAGACAGATCATATATCTGCTGGAGTTTGAGCATCATTCTGAGATGTGTGCTGAAATTGGTCTGGCTTGGTTCTCTGACACCCCGATTATGATAATGAGAAATGCATTTGTTCTCCTACTCAGTACCGAGTATATTTGTCCATGTAAACCCACATACCTAGAGCCTCACACTGCAGAGCTGGGCAGCCATTAGCAGTCACTTAGCACTGTCAGGATGCAGAGGGGAAAACTGAGACCCAGAGTGCTGAATTCACAGGTCCTAGATCACTCAGAGAACCAGAGGCAGGACCCAGCCGGTCCCAGCTACTTCTCCTAGCCCACCCATGCCACTCCCTAGATGCAACCTCTCTCAATTCTTAAGCTATTCTTTCTAGTTTTATCTTTATTTTTCTGAATTAAAAGGTTAGACTGTGGTTATTCAACCTATGGGTGTTCAGCAATTTTCTATTAAGCTCTTGTCAGTAGGTGTGAAGTCAGCTTCCCTGTTTCCCACTCTCACCCTCTTCAGTCTCCTCATCCACCCAAGTCTTCCCAATTTAATAACAAATGCTGCTCACTGCAGGTCAAGATGATCCTGTGATTACAATGTCTTTCTTGTATAAGTTTTCTTCTTTTTTAAATTATAAACTGCACATTACTTTTTCATTTGCATAGTGTGTGACATATCTGTCATCACAGATAGATATGTCATAACCCCCTCCTCCCAGTAGATATGTCATAACCTTGACAGATGGGTTTACTCCAATGGGGAGCTGCATTTTCAGCCTTGTCTTGGATCAGCTCAGTTTCTTAGGTGCCCAAGTCGTCAGCTGTGTGTTGGGGGGTCACACTATTTGCATCACCTTCTCACTCAGGCCTGGGTGTCCCCTTCCTTAATCCAGGTGCTCCAGGTATTCCAGGGCACTTCCGGATGGCTCTGCTCTGGCTGGTTTTTGCTGTGTGGCTGCTGCTGCTAGGCCTTGCCCCTCGGCTCCTCCAGCTCTTCGCATGAACCAGCATCACCTGCTGGCTGCTGTAGACCTCTGCCAGATACCGCCTTAGTGCTCTGAAGTCTGCATGATGCCAGCCAGTGCTACAGTATGTGTGGCAGGATGTGATAAATGATTCCCTCTCCTCTGGCCACCAGGCGGGATACAACACTGTAACATGGCCCTGGACCGTAGGGACATTCCGTGATGGTCAGGCCTGACCCCTCTTTGTGCTTCTGTCCCCACTAACAGTGTGGAAGATCCCCACCTTCTGTTCACAGGGGTTTACCAAGGGTGTTGTCTGTAGAACAGGTCAGTCATGGAGTGGCCTTTGAGGACAGCTCCTGTCTGGGCCCGTGGGATTGGCTCCTGATCCTCCTGCTTGCTGGTGTTCCTTCTTCCCACTGCAAGGACTTTGCTTCCTCCTTCCTGTTGCCTAAGGTCTCTCCTGTCCCCCTCAGCCACTCCCTTCCTTCCCTCCAGCCTTAGTCTCAAGAAATTCAGGGAACAAAATAAAAGCTCCTGCTTTGGTAAAAACACAGTGGGGAGCTACTGCCTTTTCCCAAGATCTGTCTCTCAGAGTCTTTGCTTTGGCTCGGGGTGTCCTCAGGGAAACAGGAGGGGAAGGAAGTAGCAGAAAACAATTTCTTAATGCTTTGGTGTGACCCCCTCAGGACCAAAAAAGGTGCTGCCCTTGCCTGGGTCTTCTGCTGTTTTTTAAGCAAAAGGCTGCCATTTGATTTCATTTTTGTTCCCTTTAGGAATCAACAAATTCCTGGGACTAGCCTGGGGCAGATTCTGCAATGTCTTGTGAACATTGCTCCTGGGTCTCTGGGCACTCACCGTCTGTGGTCCGGGGAGGAGCCTGTCCCCCTTGTGTCCCTCTTTGCTGAGCTGGAAGCCCCATCCCTGTTTCCCCAGTCCCTCTGTTTCCAGTGTCTTTTGAACAAGTCCGGATTCAGCGTAGGCTCCAGTGGAGACCTGGCACTCTTGAGTTAAATGATGTATGTTTCTGAATAATTTGGAATATTTTAATGAAATTATATTATTTTCAATAGAAAATATTTTGAATGTGTAATTGACTGTGATTGAAATAAATTTACAAACCAGAGCCACTTTTTTCTTTCTTTTTTAAACTCCAGTGTGGTAAAATATACAGCTCCTTGCCTGTAGAGGAACTTGCACACACCCACCCAGCCGTGCCCTGATTGGACCCCCTAGCCCTACCAAGCAGCGCCTACGCCTCTGCTCTCTGCCTCCCGGGAGCTGCCATCAGACAGATGGATGGGCACTTTCCAGCTTCAGAGGAAATGCGCTTCGGCAACTCTGGAGCAGTCTGAGAAACAAATGTTTCTGTTGTAAACATCTCACACAGCCATAACTCCAGCCTCTCTTTAGAGCCCCATGGAGGGGCACCCCTACCCTCCTCTGACCCCTGCAGCGGGGCCCTGTGCATTATGAATTGTTTCCTTTGCAAGTGGAACTGGTGAGTCTCCAACAAGAATGGGAATTCAGGCAGGCATCTTCCAGGGTCCGCGGGCAGGTCTTGCCCAGTGTGGATGCTTTGACTCTAATCCGTTTGGTGTACCTCACAGGGCCTAGAACTGTGGTGGGAAAGGAGCTGTATAGGTCCCTAGCAGGCCCCGCCCAGCTGTAAGTTCATGTTCACGCCCAGGCTGTTCATGCCTCCCGTCTGACCTCAATGTGGACAAATGCCCTGTCTCGCTGAGCAGCAGCGGTCTGCACTGTACTAAGATGATACATGCGTTTGCTAGGGCTGCCATGATAACATATCCAGGTGGTTTAATCAACAAAAATTTAATTCCACACAGTTCTGGAGGCTAGAAGAGTCCAAGATCACGGTACTGGCAGTTGGGTTTGCTCTGCGGCCTCTCTCTTTGGCTTGTGGATGGCCACCTTTCTGCAGTGTCTTCCCATGGTCATTCCTCTGTGTGTACCTTCCTGATGTCTCTATGTCCAAATTTCCTGTCCTTTTTGGGGGGTCTTTTTGTTCATTATGGAAATATATAGATATCCATCCTTTCTCAAAGCACACTAATTTTGCTAAGTATGTACAATCATGTCATTCGCATCCTAGTCAATGTAAAGAACAGTCCCCTTACCTTAAAGCGGTGGTTCTTAACCTGGGTTCTATCGAACCCTAGGGGTTCGATGAGTTGGTCTCAGGGGTTCAGAGAAGCCTCTGCCGCGGAGGCCAGAATAAAGTAATACCGTAATTTGTTGTGAGTTCATGCACTTTGTTGGTTTTGTTCTTTGAGCAAGGTGATGTTCATGCACAGCTCATTTTGTGCACCAGTAAAAAAACATATACCTATGTCTTGAATTTGGAAAAAAAAATCATATTTTATTTATCACTAAAGAAGGGTTCGGTGAATGCGCATATGAAACTGGTGGGTTCGGTACCTCAAAAAAGGTTAAGAACCACTGCCTTAAAGATTCCTTGTGCCTGTTTGCTCTTTATCCCATTCTCCTGCCCTTGCTCCTAGGCAGTGACTGAACTGGTTTCATCACTAGAGTGTTGTCTCTTCTAGAATATCATATACTTGGACTCATTTAGTAGGTATTATTTTCTGTTTGACTTTTATCTAGTACAATATTTTTTGAGATTCATTCATGTTGTACTTATTAATATTTTGTTCCTTTTATTGCTCTCTACTAGTCCTTGGTATGTGTGTATATGTGTATGTATATATATATATATAATATGTGTTTTTGGCTATTACAAATAATGCTACTATAAATACTTGCACACATGTTGGGGGGCTGATACTAGGTATCTGTCTGGCCAGCAGCCATGGGGACAGAGAAACAGCCTGGTCTCGGGAAGTTTCCACAGAGTGTACTGAGGGGAAGGTCAGACTCTCCCATACACAAGCCAGTGTTCTCTGCTGTTCTTAGTAGTGTGCTCTCCCCTCCCTCCTACAGTGTATAAGAAGGAGGGAGGCCCTGGCCTGTTGACTCAGCAGTACAATGTCTACCTGGTGTGTGGAAGTCCTGGGATCGATTCCCAGTCAGGGCACACAGAAGAGGCAACCATCTATTTCTCCCCCTCCCCCTTCTCTCTCTCTCTCTCTCTCTCTCTTTTCTTTCTGCAGCCATGGCTCAATTAATTTGAGCACATCGGTCCTGGGTACTGAAGATGAATGCCTTGAGCCTCTGCCTCAGGTGTTAAAAAGAGCTCAATTGAGAGCATCAGCCCCAGACTGGGATTGCCAGGTAGATCCTGGTCAGGGTGCATGTGGGAGTCTGTCTCTGTATCTCCCTTTCTCTCACTTAAAAAAAAATAAGAAGGGAGGAAGCTGATTAGGTGCAGTTCTTGCTTGCCCAACCGGACACCATTGGGCTTCCCTTGGAACCTGAGTAACAAACAGATATGTCTTCTTCATCTAGTCTTCCGGTGTTTTTTCTGGAATATCCAGGTACCGGCGTGATATCCCTGGCTTGGAACTGCTGCACCTCAATATGGTTTTATGAAGATTTATGTTTTTATTTCTTTAGGTTGAATACCAGGTAGTGAAATTGCTTGACAGTATGGTAAATGAACATTTAACATTATAAAGTATTGTCATACGGTTTGCAAAAGGGCTGTAACATTTTGTGTTGCCATCAGCAGAGTAGGAGAGAGTCCCCAGTTACTTCATAGCCTCACCAACCTCACTAACTTTTGGTATTGATTATCTTTAATTTTATTAGTATTTTTTTTTCAATTACAGTTTATACTCATTATCATTTTGTATTAGTTTTAGGTGTACAACATAGTGGTTAGACAATACTATACTTTACAAAGTGTTTCTCCCCTACGATCTTTTTAACCTTAGTCATTCTGGTGTGTGTGCATGGTAGCTCATTGAGGCTTTAATTGGCATTTCTCTGAGGATTCATGATGTTGGACATCTGTTCATGTGCTTCTTGGCCTCTTGAATTATCTTATTTTGGAAAATGTTTCAATAATTTGTCCATTTTTTTATTAGTTCTTTGGTCCTAAAATTCAGTTGCAGGAGTTCTTTTATGTATCCAATGCAAGCTCTTTGTCTTGAAAACCTTTGATTCCAGTCTGTGGCTTAACCTTGTGTTTTCAAATTTCTTCTTAAAAGAACACTGGTCAGATTGATTAAGACCCATTCTAATGGCCTCATTTTAATTTAATTAATTCTGTAAAGGCCCTATCTCCAAATAAAGTCACATTTTGAGACTAGGGATTAGAACCTTCAACAAATGATTTTTTTAGGGAGGCGGACACCATTTAGCCCCTAACAGATAGAAAAAAACAGGTTTATAGGAAATAAGCAGCAAATGAGGAAAAGAAAAATGACATTTACAAAGTGAAACAGAGTAGAGTCTCATGTTTCAGATAGTCTGTGGTTCTGTTAGGACTCTGAGTGTCACCATTTCAGAGTAATTTATTATTTTGCTGGGACTTTGACTTGAGCCTTGTACCCTGTGAGTCCCGCAGGGAGGAACTCTGTTCACTGTACCCGAGGGAAAGGTACGTTCTGACAATACCTGAGAACTTGAGGCTATCTGTAGACACCTGGGCCTGCCGTGACACGTGCTCTGCCCACAGCTGCAATTAGGCAGGTGCTAGTAACCTCTGGTGTCTTGCCTACATCCCCAGCACCTGAGACAGGTGCAGTCTCTTGTTCTCAACAGCACTGCATCTTAATAGAGGGGGAAACTGAGCCTCCAGAGTTTAGAGAATTAGAGTCTCTAATCAATAGTGATGTGAGTATGTCTGCGCAGGGAGGTCAGAGACCCGAGAAGCAGATAAATATGAGAACAATACCGTGCCCACCGTAGGAGCTCAGCTTTCGGTTCATTGAAAACTTCCCTCTGGCCCGGGTTAGAGGTTGAGGAGGTAGGCGGGGGTGGAGGGATGAGGGTAGTGGTGTGGGGTTGGGGTTGCGGGGCGGTTTGGGAGATGGAGGTAGGGGAAGTGACCACAGGAAACGGGTCCCTGGTGCTGCGGCCGGAGAGGAGACGTTCCATTTTTCCAGCAGGTGGCGCCATCCAGCTGATTATCCGAGAGAGGTGGCGCGGGCTGGAAAAATGTTTGCAGGAGCTTTTGCCAAACGGAGGGCCCGCTGGAGCTGCCACTGCTCGGGGAGACTGTCGGCCTGTGCTCTCTCCCTTGGGGAGTAATAAGGAGGATATTTGTCCCTACCTTGACAGGCGGCTTTGCTGGAGAGGAGGAAAGCTTCTGTGTGACCTCTGGGTTTGCTGGCAGGGGTGGTCAGTAAGCAAGGCTCCAGGGCCAACCAGGGGCTCTGCTTTCCCACAGCCCCTCAGAGCTTTCCGCAACAATAGGAAAGGCTCCTCAGTAACACCTTGACTGCTTCCTAGCAGGCCAATTTCATTTACTCTGAAGCTTCCCTTTAGATGTGGGCATTCTTGGGATAAACCAATAGATTACAAACATTTTCCTAAATATGTCTATTTGAACTGGAATTCATAAATCTAAAGGACCTGGAAAAACTGAGAGGTCTTGCGGGTCCCGGTGTTGGTACTTACGCGTTGTGATACAGAGAGCATCAGCCATAACTTGTTATGTGACCTGGAAAAGTGTCTTAACCTCTCTGTGCCTCAGAGTCCTCTACTGGAAAATGGAAGTGGTAACAATTCATGTTCTGCGTGTCTTCTGTGAGATGAGTAAACGTAAAGAACCGAGGGTCAGTATCTGATACCCAGGTATACGTAAGCAGTGTTATTACCATTTGCTGCGTGTGAGACAATTTTCTGAACTAGGTCACACAACTAACACCTGGCATGCAGTAGGTGCCCCGTAATGCTGAATTGGATTTAAATAGGGGGAAACAGAGCTCCTATCAGGGATTGGTGAGTAGGATAGCTTATATTGGTGACTAGAGGGGCACAGGGGTGCTCACCCCTTTCCCAAGAAAGACCTGCTATTCAAGCCACCAAAACTCAAAATTCAAGGACACTCTTGAGACTGAATGGCAGAGGGAGAGGGAGGGGAAGGGTGTGAGTGCTGCAGTTTACAGCTGGGGTACCAGCAATGAATGGGGGCATCCCTCTGGGTTCATGCACAAGAGCTAGTAACAGAGCCTGCCTCTTGGAGCCATGGCACCCAGGAGCACAGCCAACTAGCTCTGGCTGCGAAAGCCAGCAACCAGAGACCAAAGCTGGTCAGGAGTCAGGCCACTCATGGCCAGGCTGGGAAAGAGATCCTACTGGGCTCATAGAAGCCACTGAGGGTTCCAGCCTCCTCCGCCACCTTTGAAACCCGGCTTGGGAAGAGCAGCTGTCCAAAGCAGGGCTGAAAAAATAAACTGTAGCAACCTCTCTGGGCCATTCCACCAGATTGGCAGGTCTCTTTGAAAGCCCCACACTAGGCCAGGGGTTACGCTTTCATGGCTGGATTCTGAGTGGGCGTGGGGGGAACACTTCCCAGGCAGGAGACCAGGCAGCAACTTTTGGTCAGGATTTCAAATTTGTAACAAACCAGCCTGTCTGTGCTCGACCCAGTTGTGCCCTACCCCTGCCCTCCGCTTTCCCATCCTTGTAGCCATCTGACCGTCCTTGGCCCACTGAGGGTGCTGAGATGTGGGTAGTTGGGAAGGTAGGGCTGGAATGGCAGGCACTGCCTGACCTCTGCATTGTTACCCTGTTCCCATGGTGTCTGCAGTGTGTCTCGGACAGCACAGGGGCCTGGTGGTGAAGAGCAAGGGGTCTGCTCTCAACCTGCTTGAGTTTGAGTTATAATTCCACCAATTCCAGGCTGTGTGCCTTTGGGCAAGTTACTTGTCATCTTTCCAAGATGAGAATATCAATAGTCCCTCCCTCACAAGGTGCTGTGAGGATTAACTGGGCAATGCATGCGCTGCATTTGGAAGAGCTATAACCTCTATTTGTACTTACAACACTTAGAATTATTCAATAAGCATGAAATTTTATCACTAAGTACATATTAAATTTGCATGACATCTCACACTACATCATTTGTGGCCTTAAGGACGTATACATATTCGGGAAGGAACTGTGAAGTCCATGTTGGTCCTCTGCCCCTGTGGAGATGGGCTGGTGAACCTGGGGTCAGAGAGGAATGAGGTTTATACCCAGGCCATGAGAATGATTCATGGCAGAACCTGGGAGAGGATTCTGGCCTCCTGACGTGTATTAGAGTCTTCTATGGGTTTGATGCTTTGCTATAGCAACCCAGCATCTGGTCTCCCCTTCTCCCATCCAAGCAGATGTTTGAGCTCCAATCTCCCACGATGAGGGAGAACTGAAAACAGAAATAGGCAGACTTCTCCATGGTGTTATTTCCCAAGGTCTTAGCCTCTAAAAGCAGGGGAGGTAAGAGGCAGACAAAAGAGTATCTTGGGCAAAACATGGCAGGAGGAAGGCTTTATCCTGATTCTAAAGGGATCTGAGTTGAGGAGCAAAAGGGCTGGTTAGAACTTGTCTGTGGGCCAGCGTGGGCTGCCATGGGGTGCCAATGTGGTGTTTTTCATAAATTGCATTTCTGTAGACCTAGCTACTTCTGTGGCTATTTTTTGCTGCAGAGATCCAGGCCACTGTAGGGGCCTCTCCATCTGAGCACACTCAGCAATGAATGGACACAGCAGCAGGGCTAGTTACAAACCTCATCTTCTCCCCATGCACCTGGTGTGGGAAGGGTTTAATAGGCTGCCCTGCTTCAGGTGGAAATAGAGCAGTTCTGAACTTGCTACCTATAAACATTTCCCATAAAGTTATTCTTTGTTGAACCATCAGCCATGCACTCCAGCAGCAGCCAAGGGGTTGGCTGTTGAACCGTCTGATGCTCACACCAAGTGAGTTTGCTGTGCTTTTGTGGCTTCCCCGGTTTGCATTTGTGTGTGCTGGAAGCTTATGGGCACTGTTCTCATTAGTGAATTATTATTTTTTATTAAGTGAGAGGCAGGGAGGCAGACAGACTCCCACAGGCATACCGACTGACCAGGATCCACCCAGCAAACCCCCTGCTGGGTAATGTTTTGACTATCTAGGGCTGCTGCTCCCTTGCTCTGCAACCGAGCTATTTTAGTACTTGAGGCAGAGAACGTGGAGCCATCTTCAGTGCCTGGGGCCAACTTGCTGGAACCAATCAAGCTATGGCTGCAGGAGGGAAAGAGAAAGAGAGAGAGGCGAGATGGGGAGGGTGGAAAAGCAGATAGTCGCTTCTCCTGTGTGCCCTGACTGGGAATCGAACCTGGGACTTCCACACGCCAGGCTGACGTTTTACTGCTGAGCTAACCGGCCAGGGCTGCATAAGGGTCTGGGCTCCCCACTCAGTCATCTCAGTCCCTAGAGCTGACCTGAACTGATCTTAAAGATTTCCTGCCCCAAGTCCATACATTACTATTTGTCACTTGTCACTTGTCATGCATATTTTAACCTGATTCTTCCTGGAATCTTTAACAGGGAAAGACAATGATGGCACTGAACTGAGCAGAAAGCCAGGTACCCGGTGGGATGGGGTGGGGTGAGGGTGAGGCATACCAGGTCCTCCAGGAGCCTGGAGTGATTTCACTGCTGGGCTTGCTGAGGAGTGTCCCAGGACTCAGAGCACACAGGAGCAGCTCAGCTTGTAAAATTTTCTTCTTCAACATGTTGCAGGTCACTTCCCTTTCCTTCTACCTGTGTTTTCAACAGTGTGTAACGGTCACCAGCTCCTTGTTCAGTTTCCCTTCAGGCATCACCTTAGAACCAAGGTGGGCTGGGGGCTGGGCTGTCAGTGAAGGGACTGCTTGAACAGAGCTGATTGCCTGGCCCCAGAGTCTGGGAGAGAGGCTCATACAGGACATGGTGCATGCTATTTGTGTGACCCTGGGCCTGGGCCCCACAATGAGGGGAGGGGGTGGGGGGAAGAAAGAAAGATATTGACTATCAAGCTCCTGTTAGTTGCTGTAGCAACATTCAGAAATACTGGAGATTAAAAGCAGTGGCCTGAGTTTTATATGCTTTTATTTTCTCTTCAGGATCAGCATCAGGACTAAAAATAAGAATGGCAGAAGCCGACTGCTGGGCTGGTTACCAAGGCTGCGTGGCTTCTGGGTCTGGAGAGTCCATGCAGAGGAGAGAGAGACAGGGGTCTTGTGAGTTGTCGTGGTGGGAGGTAGCGATCAAGGAAGAGCCCTATGGGGTGGGGGGATCCCTGCCAGGCCATTTAGCCTGTTTTGTAGCCATACAATTTGGCAGCCTGGTCTCCATGAGGAGAAATCAATAGAGCTGGCCAACGTTTGTGCCTCTCTCAGCTTCTGACCACTTTAACTCTCATAAAGAGCCATCAAAGAGGATAAATAGAGCTCGGAGGTGGAGGTTGGGTTTCTGCTGTGCTGGAGTTTGTGGGGGACTGGCAGGGACAGTGAAACCAATCCACTTAGGATGCTTGAAAACAATGTGGAAGGCTAATGCCTGTGCATCCAGGCAAAGAACAAAGGCTACAGTTTGGGTGAAGTGACGTCTGACACACAGTAGGACTGCACTGAAATGTCCTGGTTCATCCCAGTCCCATTGCATTGCAAACCTGAATCTGAGTTGCTTTACAGGTTACAAAGTGCACGACATCCACATTCCCTTATGATTTTCATAACATTCAGTGAATCATGTATGTTGTTAATTGATTGATTTGTTCAGTCATTCTCTTACATTCACAAATATGTGTTAGGAAACTGCCATGTGCCACTCACTCTTCAGGCAAACAAAGCAAAATATATGTCCCCAATGTATTTCAGTCCACTTGGGGGAGGCAGGCTCCCAGCAAACAGACATCTGATGTAAGGGACTGTGTCACTGCAGTGGAGGAAATGGAAGGAGGACATGAGGTACAGGGTGCCCAGCTGGGTGCTGGGGGCAATCTGCTTTTTATACCAGGGCCTAGGGACCACCTCTCTGAGAAGGTGGAGTTTGAGCATAATCTTGAAGAAGGGGAAGGAGTGCATCAGACATCTGGAGGAAAGCCTTCTAGGTGGAGATTAAAATTCAGATCTCTGAGGTATGAACATGCTGTTGTTCAAAGTCCAGCAAGGAGGCAGGTGTAGCTGAAGCCGAGAGGACGAGAAGCAGAGAGTGGCAGGGACCAGGTGACGTATAGCCTGGGGGGTGTTGAGGACTTGTGAGGCATCAGTGGGGTTCACACAGCACAGTGATGTGGTTGACTTGTGTTTAAAAAGAATCATCTATTTTACCACAATTAAAAATATTGCTTGTAGGAGTGGGGTAGGGAGTGAGGAGGCCATGCTGGGGTGGAGGGTAGGGCTTGGACCAGCTTGGCCAGGGCAGTTGCAGCAGGAGAGAAGTGGACAAATTCTGGATATATTCTGAAGATACCACTGGCAGGATTTGCTGAGAGCTTAGCTATGGTTTGTGATAAATTTTATATATGTTAGAAGAATAATATCAGATAATTACTATACCCACTAATGTATAATGAGAACTATGTAATACAAACATATAATTTATTCAAATATTACCCAGTTCCTTTCATTTTATTGTACTTTTACAAACTGTTTTCACAAATTAGTTCACTGAGTTTTCAAACCCTCTCCCCACAAAGATCATGGTTTGAAAAGTTAAGGTGAGGAAACAGACACTCAGAAAAAAATGGTCTTCCCCAGGAAATGCACCTAGTTTAATATTATTTTTATTCTTAGGGGACCTTCCTACATTGTAGAGTCAATGTTCTGACATGGAAGCTTGAAATGACATTTGCCTGTAACTGATTTCCCATCTCCTCACTAGAATTTTTGAAACTCACACCTCTGTGTTATTGTCTTTGGGTGCAGGACTTGAGTCCTGAGCTGCCCACCACAGTGGGGTGCCACCTTTGTGGGCACATTGAAGGTGAAATCATAGCAAGGGAGGGACCAGGCACAGCAGAGGACAGACAGAACTGAGTTTGCTAGGAGCACCTTGGGCATCTGCACCATGGGTGACTCATCACCCAGCAAGGGGGTTTGAGAGAGTGAATTCAAGGGTTTCTTTGGAAATGAATCATCTAGAAAATGGGTAATGGAAAGCCCAATTAGTGGTCCAGGAAGAGTTAGGTGAGGAGTTTCTCAGTGTCTACCTTAAATCCCTTTAGAAAGATTATGGTGTTAACTGCAGGGGTGTGCCTCTCCTAGTCTGGTTTCTCAGGGCCCTTTGCCATAGTCTGCCCCATAACACATGTTGATAAAATATACACAGGGTAAGAAGGTAAATGCAGCACCTTGTCTTCCACATTCCTCTCAGGGCCTCCTCTCTGCCAAGCTGCAACCTTGCTGCGGGATTCTTGCTGAGTTTCTCTCCAGAGTTGCAGCTACTCTGGAAGGATCTTCCCTTTGGAGAGCTCTCAGGTTGCTCCTGTGAGTTTCTGCCTGTGTCTCGAAGTAAAACGTGCATGCATGTCAGAGTTAAGGAGCAAGGGAGAACTGCTGTTTACGTATGAGCATGTGTTGATGTGGTATAAGGGTGAAACAGACTCTTTGGTAAGAGAGAGCCCACACAGGAAATACGGACCCCGAACTAGGAAGTCAGGCCTGCTTGCTCTGCAGTGGTAAGAAGCAGGGACAGGGGAGTGAAGCCACATGTTCTGTTTCAGTGTAAAGTAGAAGCAGGTGACTTTTGGGATTGCAAGTGACCATGTCAGAGGAGCAGAAACTAAAGGCTGAAGACCATGTTCATAAAAATTTTCTAGAATCTGGATCTTTGTAATTTCCCTATGTAGGTCCAAATCTTTAATCTTTTGTGCCACACCTCGGTGTTACAATGGGAGTTCTTCCTGTCTTAGTTTTGACTGGGGAACCACATTAGGACAGGAACAACAAATGCTGTATTCCAAGGCTTCCACCATTGATAAATTCCAAAGTAAATGTCCATGAGCTGTTTGTTCCTAGTCTATAATGACATAAGACATTTGAATTAGAAAGTAAATCAACAACATTCCTAGCACATTTATTTTATTTTTGTACATTTAATTTAATTTATTTATTTATTAAGTGAGAGGTGGAGAGGCAGAGAGACAGACTGCCGCATGTGCCTCAACTGGTATCCACCTAGCAAGCCCCCTGCTGGGGAATGCTCTGCTCATCTGGGGTCATTGTTCTGTTGCTCAGCAACTGAGCTATTTTAGTGCCTGAGGTGAGGCAGTGAAGCCATCCTCAGCACTCAGGCCCAATTTTCTTGAACCAATTGAGCAATGGCTGTGAGAGGGTAAGAGAGAGAAAGAGAGAGAGAGAGAGAGAGAAAGAAAGAAAGAAAGAGAGAGAAGGGGGAGGAGGGTGGAGAAGGAGATGGTCATTTCTCCTGTGTGCCCTGACCAGAAATTGAACCAGGAACTTCCACATGGCAGGCTGATGCTCTACCATGGAGCCAATCAGCCAGGCCCTAATAACTGTACCTTTCTTTTTTAAAAAAAAACACAACTTTTTAAGACTTTTATTTATTCATTTTAGAGAGAAAAGAGACAGAGAGGAACAGGAAGCATCAACTCCCATATGTGCCTGACCAGGCAAGCCCAGGGTTTTGAACTGACGACCTCAGCATTCCAGGTCGACACTTTATCCACTGTGCTACCACAGATCAGACAGCATGTTTAGTTCAGCTGACTTCTTTTCTTTTTCTTTTAACATCAAGACTTTTTGGCGAAGGGAGAATTGCATTGACTTATAACCCAGCATGAGTCCCTTATCCAGTTTGCTGGGACCACACTTTGAGTAGCCCTGATTTAGGGCACTTAATTTTTTTTTTTTTTTTTGTGACAAAGACAGTGAGAGATGCAAAGAGAGGGACAGATAGGGACAGACAGATAGGAAGAGAGAGAGAGATTAGAAGAATCAATGTTTTATTGTGGCTCCTTAGTTATTTACTGATTATTTTCTCATATGTGCCTTGACCAGGGGGCTATAGCAGAGCAAGTGACACCTTGCTCAAGTCAGAGTCCTTGGGATCAAGCCAGAGACCTTTGGGCTCAAGCCAGTGACCACGGGGTCATGTCTATGATCCCACACTCAAGCCAGCAACCCTGTGCTCAAGCTGGTGAGTAGGGCACTTAAATTTTACTTCACATTAAGGGTATGAAAGAATAGGGAAGGGAAAAATTTTTTGGAAAGTTTGGGGTGTCTGTGCCCCACTTAAAGCAGAGTAAAAGGTGCTTCTCTAGAACTGCCATGTGAGCTTAGAGAAGCCATGTGGGCTTCTCTAGAACTGCACACAGAACTATGTAAAAGGGTGAGAGATAGGCTTGTTGTAGATGGACCACTTGAAGGAGAGGAAACTAGGTTGACACTTGTCTGTGCTCCCAGAATTTATTATGACAAGGGATGCTTGAGCATTTTTATTGGTTCACAAACTGGCCATTATACCCAGGGGGCAAGGAGAGACTGAGGGAAGAGAGAAACTGCACAGGTTGGTAGGTGGCAGGATTAATAAGAAAGAAAACTTACATACAAGACTTCTCTTGGGTGACTGCAAGACAAGTAGATCTCTGCTGCATTTTCTCACCAGAATCATCAACGTTTATGTAGAGGCCTTAGTGGGTTCAGTCATGTGTTCCATTCAAATAGTTTCAACAGCACCTTACTCCCTCACCACTGGGGCAGCTTCTAGCTTGGGTGGGGAAGGCAAGCAGAATGCAGATTCCAAGGGAAAGGGTGAAGAGCCTTGTTTGCCTGAGTCCAGCTTGTGGAATCAGCTGGTGGCCATGTTCTCTCCTTGACCTCCTCCAATAGTCTTTCACTGACCAGATCAAGGCTCTGCAAGGGAGGGGGCTGGTCTGGTATCATCATCCCTGTGCAATAGGGCTGCCTATGGGGCTGATGGGACCTCAGCAGAAAAACCCTAGAGGTGGCCCGCCAGATTCCTGAGCTGCACAGCATGATGAAGCCCCTCACCCAAACAAAGGTGTGTCTATGCCCATCAAGGGAATAGCAGTGGGGAAATACCTATGAAAGGTTCTGTGGAGAACCCACCAAAGCACCCTGTTAAAGAAAAGGTCTGTTTTAAATGTTGGTTAGGTCTCAAGTGTACAGAAGAGTTTCCAACACTGTTACTCAGGTCAGAATTTTTCCTGTTCTCTTAACTTCTCTATGGGCCAGCAGGCCAGCATCAGGAATGACAGCCAGCTAATGGTAGGGGGTAGGCGTAGTTGAAACAATATTAGTCATGACCTGGTGAGGTGATTGCTGAAAGTGAGTGATGGATTTATTGTGTGTGCTTGAAATTTTCCATATTTAAAATATTAAGAAATTAAAAGGAACAGCAGTTAGTAGTTAGGAAAAGAGGAAAGCTAGGAGAGAGACCTTTGTAACTGCAGAAAACCCTAGTAGAAGAGGGTAAACCTTATTTTCAAATTAAGATTGAAGTTTTGATTGTTACATAAATCCAGTCCTAATTTCACAATCAAGACTGAGCTTTGTGACTTCAAATGACCACAGAAAGAACTTTATAATAACCAGAAATGACTGGGAAAGTCCTGGAAATTAATACTAGGAGCAGATGAAAAAACTAATCCCACTGAGCAAATTTAAAGGGCTTTAGAGGGTTTTTGCTAGATGAAAGCAATTACGTTTTATATAATGTGGTTTTGATCTGGATTGAGACAGTGTGGACTCAAAATCCTGTAAGGCATATGACCTGGGGTCCTGGTTGTCTCATCTGTACAGTGTCTGTGATGATGATGATGATGACAATGCATGGAGAAGGTTGTGTTAGAGATGATACACAAAGTGCTTTGTATAAAAATTATAGATGCTATTGTCAATCTAATTGCCACGTTATCATGTTAATTTAACAATTACATAGCGATGGAATCAGTGTCAACAAATATTAATAAGTTCCTGCTATAGGCCAAGCCCCAGAACCAGTTTAGAGGATGTGGAGGGGAGGGAAGGAAGAGAGAGAGAGAGAGAGAGAGAGAGAGAGAGAGAGAGAGAGAGAGAAGAGAGAGAGAAAGCAATTGACCTCCATCATGCCTCTGGGCAGTGCCCCATGCAGCACCCCGGACTGGGTTGTGAGTGAGCGTCATTAGCTCCTGGGAGGGTGAGGAACGCTGAGTCCCCAGGGCTGTGGGGGAAAATATCCTGCCTGGACCAAAGAAGGGAGAAGACTCTGCATTCCCATCCCCACTGCCAAGTTACAGCTGCAATCCATCCAGCTCCGTGGACGAGGGCATCAGTTCTAGTCTCACCCTCAACTTCCTTATCTGCAAAGTGGGAGAAGGAAAGGAAAGAAAGTGGAAAGACCCCTGATGTGGGGCTACATAGCACAGCACTGATCAACAAAATCAAGCTTCCATTTCCAAGGACTGTCTCCTAAAAGTGTTGCAGAACACGTGCGAGAGAACTCTCCAACCAGCTATGATCATTGTCAGGAAAGTAGCAGTGAGTGTGCCAGAGGAGAAGTCACATCAGGACTAGGTGGCCTGTCACATGGTTCTATAATTTGGCAAAGGTATGCCTTGGGGTGGGGAAGAGTACGGTGGCAAGTATAAGTCTAACTCCGCAACTCAGATATACATGAAAGTATCACTTTATTTTCCAAGATAAATTTCATTTTGAACTTTGTTCTGTTGGGGACCTGGGAAACTTTGATATACTCTTTTCTGGGGGCTTCTGACACCTAAGATTGTACCCCAATCCCAGAGCTTCCATAGGACTGATGTTGGGTCCTGGTTATTCACCTGATTCGTGCATGACTTGCCCTTCAAGGTCAGGTACTGCTGGACACCAGCCTTTTCATTTTGTATGGCCTCCTGGGTCCTGCACTCTTCTTTGCACCTCCATATCCCTCTGAGCATGGGGTCCTCTCGGAAGTTGCCCACTCTGGTCCCTGCACTGGGGTGTACCACGACTTTTTTTTTGTAGGGATTTTCCAGTTGCTGAGCATGCTGCCTGGATGCTCCCTGTCTTGGGACCCGCAGATCATGTGCTCCCCCTCTCACTGTGCATCCTCTACAGGCTCTTTCCAGCCTGGGAGTGGCCACAAGAGGCTTGGGGCAACTTGTCCACCAGTATCTGCTATTCTTTCTTCTGAAATGAGGCTTTTGGAAAGAACAGCCTGGAAGGCTCACAGGCTGGTTTTGCCTCCTGTCCTGTTATGCCGCTCTCTGAGACAAAGAAGGTTGTAGCTCTCCTTGTAGAAATGACGGTGGGGCCCAGCTGGCAGCCTTCTCAGAGCCTGAGCCTTTTTCTCTCTTTACAATAGCCACAAGTTAAACCTTCTAAGTTGATCTGCACCATCCTCCCACCCGACACTCCTCCACCACCAAACAAGGAGGGTGAACATAACATTATCTGACCTAAGGAATAATTTTATTTCTTTTTCAACTGAAGCCTTCTTTTCCTTTGAATTTCATAATAATGTGATTAGCAATAAAGTAGCTCCATTAGACATTTTTATACATTTTTTTATTACAAAAGTAATAAAAACACATTGTAAAGGGTTTTAAAATGAGAAAGTCGAACCCTGGCCTTATAGCTTGGTTGGTTAGAGCATCATCCCAAAGCACAGAGGTTGCCTGTTTGATTCCTGGTCAGGGCACATACAAGAACAGATTGATGTTTCTCTTTTTCTCCCTTCCTGTCTCTAAAATCAATCAATCAATTAAAAATATAAACCAACCAAGAAAGTTGATGAGTGAGGAAAGACAGTAAACAGAGAAAAGAATGAAGACAATGATATAAATAATTCAAGGACACTTATCTGCTAGACTCCAAGGTATTTTGTGTGCATTTGTATTTATTCTTCAGCACATAGCTAGGAGAGAGTGCTGTTACTATCAACCTTTTGCAATGGTGAGAACTTTGAGGCACAGAGAAGTTAAGTAAGTTTTCCAGAATCACACAGCTTCAAGTAGTCACACTCATTATCAGACAATACTGGCTTTCTGATAGTGCCATCAGTTAGATTGAGTTCTATTCATCTTTGCATTCTTTTCTAAATAATTTGTCATTTTTTTTCTTTAATTAAAAATTTTTATTTTGAATTAATTATGTTGACATGGTTTTAAGTGTCCCATTCAATGTAACACCCTCTACACTCTGTATCGTGCCCCCCATGCCCCATGCAAAGTCTCTTTCCACCCCCATTTCACACCCTTTGCCTTCTCACCCCCTACCTCTACCTCCCCCCCTTGCCCTCTGGCTACTGCTACCCTGTTGTCTGCATATGATTTTGGCTAACCCCTTCACCTTCTCTGATACTATCCCTCTTCCCCTTCCCTCTGACAGCTGTCCCTCTGCTCCCTATAATTTTGCCTCTGTTTCTTTCGTTCTTTTTTTTTTTTTTTTTTTTTACAGGGACAGAGAGAGAGAGTCAGAGAGAGGGATAGATAGGGACAGACAGACAGGAACGGAGAGAGATGAGAAGCATCAATCATTAGTTTTTCATTGCCATTGTGACACCTTAGTTGTTCATTGATTGCTTTCTCACATGTGCCTTGACCGCAGGCCTTCAGCAGACCGAGCCACCCCTTGCTGGAGCCAGCAATCTTGGGTCCAAGCTGGCGAGCTTTTGCTCAATCCAGATGGGCCCACACTCAAGCTGGCGACCTCGGGGTTTTGAACCTGGGTTCTCCGCATCCCAGTTCGATGCTCTATCCACTGCACCACTGCCTGGTCAGGCTCTGTTTCTTTCTTGTTCCTCAGTTTATTGTGTTCATTAGATTCCACATATAAGTGAGATCATATGGTATTTGTCTTTCTCTGCCTGGTTTATTTTACTTAGTGTAATAATATCCAGGTCAATCCATGCTGTTGCAAAAGGTAAGATTTCCCTCTTTTCCATGGCCATGTGGTATGTATTCCATTGTGTAAATGTACCACAGCTTTTTTAATCTCTTGTTCACTGATGGGCATGTGGCCTGTTTCCAGGTCTTGGGTTATTGCAAACAGTATTGCAATGAACATGGGGGTATATATCTTCTTTTGAAATTAGTATTTTGAGATTCTTAGAATATATTCCTAGAAGTGGAATAGCTGGTTCAACAGGCAGTTCTATTTTAACTTTTTGAGGAATCTCCATACTGTTTTCCACAGTGGCTGCACAAGTCTGCATTCCCACCAGCAGTGCAGGAGGGTTCCCTTTTCTCCACATCCTCGCCAGCGCTTGTTTGTTGATCTGTTGATGAGCGCCATTCTGTCAGCTGTGAGGTGGGATCTCATTGTGATTTAAATTTGCGATTCTCTAATGATTAGTGATGTTGAGCATTCTTTCATATGCCTATTGGACTTTTTGTCGTTTTTGGAAAAGTGTCTATTTGGTTTCTTTGCCCGTTTATTTTTTCATTTTTTAAAGTTAAAATTTTTTAAAAATTTTTATTCAGAGGAAGAGAGACAGAGACAGATTTCCCCACGCACCCCGACTGGGATCCACCCTGCAAGTCCACTAGGGGTGATGCTCTGCCCATCTGGGGCCCTTACTTCATTGCAACTGGAGCCACATTTTTTTGTATATTTTTATTATTATTATTAATTTTAATGGGGTGACACCAATAAGTCAGGGTACATATGTACAATGAAAACATCTCCAGGTTATCTTATCATTGAATTGTGTTGCATACCCGTCACCAAAAGTCAAATTGTCCTCTGTCACCTTCTATCTGGTCTTCCCTGTGCCACTCCCCTCCTTCCTATCCCACCCTCCCCTCCCTCCCTCCACCCCATAACCACCACTCTCTTGTCCATGTCTCATAGTCTCACTTTTATGTCCCACCTATGTATGAAATCATGCTGTTCTCAGTTTTTCTTTTTTTCTGATTTACTTATTTCACCCCTATAATGTTATCAAGGTCCATCCATTTTGTTATAAATGATCCGATGCCATCATTTCTTATAGCTGAGTAGTATTCCATAGTATATATGTACCAAAGCTTTTTAATCCACTCGTCTTCTGACGGACACTTGGGCTGGTTCCAGATCTTCGCTATTGTGAACAATGCTGCCACGAACATGGGGGTGCATTTCTTCTTTTCAAACAGTGCTATGGTGTTCTTAGGGTATATTCCTAAAAGTGGGATAGCCAGGTCAAAAGGCAGTTCGATTTTTAATTTTTTGAGGAATCTCTAAACTGTTTTCCACACAGTCTGCATTCCCACCAGCAGTGCAGAAGGGTTCCCTTTTCTCCACATCCTCGCCAGCACTTGTTCTGTGTTGTTTTGCTGATAAGTGCCATTCTGACTGGTGTGAGGTGATATCTCATTGTGGATTTAATTTGCATTTCTCTAATGATTAGTGATGTTGAGCATTTTTTCATATGCCTATTGGCCATCTGTATGTCCTCTTTGGAGAAATTTCTATTCATTTCTTTTGCCCATTTTTTGATTGGATTGTTTGTCTTCCTGGTGTTGAGTTTTATAAGTTCTTTATAAATTTGGGTCATTAACCCCTTATCAGACGTGCTGTCGAATATGTTTTCCCATTGTGTGGTTTGTCTTTTTATTCTGTTCTTATTGTCTTTAGCTGTGCAAAAACTTTTTAGTTTGATATAGTCCCATTTGTATATCTTGCCGTTTATTTCATTTGCCCGTGGAGATAAATCGGCATATATATTGCTGCTACAGATGTCAGAGAGCTTACTGCCTGCCTATGTTTTCTTCTAAGATGCTTATGGTTTCACGGCTTACGTTTAAGTCTTTTATCCATTTTGAGTTTGTTTTTGTGAATGGTGTAAGTTGATGGTCTAGTTTCATTTTATTGCAGGTAGATGTCCAAGTTTCCCAACACCATTTGTTAAAGAGGCTGTCTTTACTCCATTGTATGTTCTTTCCTCCTTTGTCAAATATCAGTTGTCCATAAAGGTTTGGGTTTATTTCTGGGTCCTCTGTTCTGTTCCATTGATCTATGTGCCTGTTCTTATGCCAGTACCAGGCTGTCTTGAGTACAATGGCCTTGTAGTATACCTTGATATCCGGAAGAGTGATGCTTCTTGCTTTATTTTTTCTTTTAAAGATTGCTGAGGCTATTCGTGTTCTTTTTTGGTTCCATATAAATTTTTGGAATATGTGTTCTATATCTTTGAAGTATGTCATTGGTATTTTAATTGGTATTGCATTGAATTTATAAATTGCTTTGGGTAATATAGACATTTTAATGTTTATTCTTCCTAGCCATGAGCACGGTATATGCTTCCACTTGTTTGTTTCTTCCTTGATTTCTTTTATCAATGTTTTATAATTTTCCGAGTACAAGTCCTTAACCTCCTTGGTTAAATTTACTCCTAGGTACTTTATTTTTTTGGCTGCAATAGTGAAGGGGATTGTTTCCTTAATTTCTTTTGCTGACAGTTCATTGTTTGTATATAGAAATGCCTCTGATTTCTGAGTATTAATTTTATATCCTGCCACCTTGCTGAATTCATTTATAAGGTCCAGTAGTTTTTTGACTGAGACTTTAGGGTTTTCTATATACAATATCATATCATCTACAAATAATGACAGTTTTACTTCTTTTCCAATTTGGATGCCTTTTATTTCTTCTTCTTATCTGATTGCTGTAGCTAGGACTTCCAGAACTATGTTGAATAAAAGTGGTGAGAGGGGACACCCCTACCTGGTTTCTGATCTTAAGGGGATTGCTTTTAATTTTTGTCTATTTAATATGATGTTTGCTGTGTGTTTGTCGTAGATGGCCTTTATCATGTTAAGGAATGTTCCCTGTATTCCCACTTTACTGAGAGTTTTGAGCATGAATGGGTGCTGGATTTTATCAAATGCCTTTTCTGCATCTATTGCAATTATCATGTGATTTTTTGTCCTTCCTTTTGTTTATGTGATGAATCACATTGATTGATTTGCGAATATTGAACCAGCCTTGCCTCTCCAGAATAAATGCCACTTGATCATGGTGTATGATTTTTTTTCATATATTGCTGGATCCGGCTGGCTAATATTTTGTTGAGAATTTTAGCGTCTAAATTCATCAGGGATATAAGCCTATAATTTTCTTTCTTTGTGTTATCTTTGCCCGGTTTTGGGATCAGAATTATGCTCGCCTCATAAAAGGATTTTGGAAGTCTTCCTTCCTCTTAAATTTTTGAAATAGCTTGAGGAGGATAGGAGTTAGTTCTTCTTTGAATTTTTGATAAAATTCACTAGTGAAGCCATCAGGCCCAGGACTTTTCTCTTTAGGGAGTTTTTTGATAATTGTTTCGATCTCATTTGTTGTAATTGGTCTGTTTAGGTGTTCTGATTCTTCCAGATTGATTTTTGGAAGATTATATGATTCAAGAAATTTGTCCATTTCACCAAGATTGTCTAATTTGTTGGCATAGAGTTCTTCATAGAATTTTCTTACAATGCTTTGTATTTCCGTCATGTCAGTTGTTATTCCTCCACTGTCCTTTCAAATTTTATTCATTTGAGTCCTCTCTCTTTTTTTCTTGGTGAGTCTAGTTAAAGGTTCATCAATTTTGTTTACCTTTTCAAAGAACCAGGTTTTGGTTTCATTGATCCTCTGTATTGTTTCCTTAGCCTCTATGTCATTTATTTCTGATCTGATCTTTATTATTTCCTTCCTTCTACTTGTCCTGAGTTTTATTTGCTGTTGTTTTTCTAGTTCTTTTAGATGCAGGGTCAAGTTGCTTCTTTGAGTTTTTTCTAGCTTCTTATGATATGCCTGTAGTGCAATGAACTTCCCTCTCAGTACTGCTTTTGCTGTGTCCCATAAATTTTGAGTTGATCTATGCTCATTATCATTTGTTTCTAGAAACTTTTTTATTTTTTCTTTGATCTCATTGTTAATCCACTCATTATTTAATATCATGCTATTTAGTTTCCAAGTGTTTGAGTGTTTTTCAGTTTTTCTTTTGTGGTTAATTTCTAGTTTTATGCCATTGTGATCAGAGAAAATGTTTGATATGATTTCAATCCTCTCAAATTTACTGAGACCATTTTTGTGTCCTAACATGTGGTCTATCCTAGAAAACGTACCATGAGCGCTTGAGAAGAATGTATATTCTTCTGCTTTAGGGTGAAAAGTTGTGAAGATATCTATTAAATCAAGTTGATCTAGTGTATCCTTTAAGTCTGCTGTTTCTTTATTAATTTTCCTTTTTGAGGATCTATCCAGTGTTGTTAGAGGGGTATTGAAATCCCCTACTATGAAAGTATTTCTGTTATTCTCGCCCTTTATATGCATCAAAGTGTGCTTTATGTATGTCGGGGCTCCTATATTTGGTGCATAGATATTTATAATAGTTATGTCTTCCTGTTGAATTGTTCCCTTTATCATTATGTAGTGTCCTTCTTTATCTCTTACTACAGCCTTTGTTTTAAAGTCCATTTTGTCTGATATAAGTACTGCTACCCCAGCTTTTTTCTCATTTTCATTTGCATGAAATATTTTTTTCCATCCTTTTACCTTTAGTCTATGTGCATCTTTTGTTTTGAGGTGTGTCTCTAGTAGACAGCATATGTATGGGTCCTATTTCTTTATCCATGCAGCTACCCTATGTATTTTGATTGGATCATTTAATCCATTTACATTTAAGGTTATTATTGATATGTAGTTGTTTATTGCCATTTTATTCTTTAAAGCTGTATTCTTCTTTTGCTCTATTCTTTCCTTCCTTTGAACTGTTCACAACAGGCCCCTTAGTATCTTTTGCAGAATTGGTTTGGTTTTAATAAATTTCTTGAGGCTTTCTTTTTCTGGGAAGCTCTTTATTTCTTCTTCAATTTTAAACGTTAGCCTTGCTGGATAGAGTAGTCTTGGTTGTAGGTTTTTGTTCTGCATTACTTTGATTATATCTTGCCATTCCCTTCTGGCCTCAAGTGTTTCTGTTGAGAAGTTGGACGTCATCCTTATGGGCGCTACTTTGTAGGTGATAGCCTTTTTTTCTCTAGCAGCTTTTAAAATTTTTTCTTTATTCATTAGCTTTAGTATTTTAACTATGATGTGTCTTGGTGTAGATCTTTTTGGGTTTCTCTTTAATGGAGTTCTGTGTGCTTCTTGAACATGTGGAATGTTTCTCAGCCTTAATTTAGGGAAGTTTTCTGCTATGATTTGATTGAACAAAGTTTCCATTTCCTGTCCTCTCTCCTCTTCTTCAGGCACCCCTATGATGTGAATGTCATTTTTCTTCATGTTGTCACAGAGCTCCCTTAGAGTTTCCTCACACATTTTGAGTCTCTTTTTCTTTTTCTTCTCTACTTCTGTGCCTTTGTTTATTGTGTCCTCTAACTCGCTGATTCAATCCTCAGTGTGATTCATCCTGCTTTTAATTCCTTCCATTGTGGTCTTCAGTTCTGATACTGTATTTGTCATTTCTGTCTGATTCTTTCTTATTATTTCAATTTCATTTTTTATACTGGTTATCTCTTTATTTAGGTGTTCATAATGACTATCCATTGTTGCTCTAATTTCTTTGAACATCTTAACTATCATTATTCTAAATTCTGCTTCTGGTAATTTGGTTATATCTGGTTCACTCAGGTCCTTCTCTGGGGATTTCTCTTGATTCATTTGGTTTGCATTCCTCTTCTTGCCCATTTTTTCTGTGTATAAGCAAGTTGTGTCCACTGGAGTCCAGTAGGTGTTGCCTTTGTGTTCTCTAGGTGTGGTCTGTCTGCAGGCCTTCCACCCCCTCTGCCGCTGCCTAGGGTGGTTGGGAATTGGCGTTGCCAGTGCTGGCCCACTGCAGCTGTTGCTGTGATTTCCACCTCTCCTCCGCGGGAGGGGCTGTCACTCAAGCCACAAGCCTCAGCACCAAGGGCAGAGGTGAGCACCTTTGCTCAGCTGCGGACCCAGCATGTTTTCAGATGGCTTACGCCCAGCACCTGTAGTAAGAGCCTACTCGGCACAGTTTCGCGGGTTGAGCGGGGCTTTTGACGTGCTCTTAACTGTTAGCCTTTGCCAGTCCGGAGTTTTAGCCCCGCCCTCGAGGCCAGGGCCCTCCTGCGCAGGGTCACAAACCCTGGTTTATTGGTCCGTGCGTGTTTGCTGGCGTGCGCTCAGCTGTGAGCTTCCGCTCGTCCCGGGCTCTACCCTGCTCCCGGGTTCCGAGCCAGCTCGCGCACGTAGGATGGCAAACCGGGGTTTCTCCGGCCTGGTGGGGCTGGCAGCGTGAGCTCAGCCGCAAGCCCCTGCCTGTTCCTCTTCCTAGCCCCGTTCCCGTGATCAGGGCCGGCTTGCGCAGGGTCGCAGAGCAGATCTCTGCTCATTCCTGGCCTCCTGCTTTGTCCCCGCAGGTGGGATTACAGGTGAGCCTGCAGCTGCCGGACCGCTTTCACGCATCCTCTCCGCCCCTGCTGGGCTAGACCGAGCTCATACCAGCTTGGCTTCCGCCCATGCCGACAGAACCGCGTTTCAGCGTCCTTCCTCCACCATACCCTTAAACAACCCTCAGCAGAGTAGGAAGGGCCCTAATACTCCACACTGTAGACCTGGGAACTCTCTCCCTCTAAGCAGCTCTGCTCTAATTGCCGCAGGAGAGCTTGTTTGGCTAGTGTCCTGTCTCCCTTTGCTGGTATTGCTAGTTCCAGGGGAAGTATTCGTTTTCGATTAGGAAGTGACTAAGCCCAGGGGTTAGGGTGGCTGTTCCTCAGAATGTTTGTCCCTGTGCCTTCAGTCCACAGTCTCATCCCGCTTCTCTGGTCCTCTCCTCTGTCCCCGTTGCCCGGAGCCCCGGGTGCGTGGTTGTGAGAGAGGTTTTTTGCGCTGTCCCTTTAAAAAGAATCTTGGGTCCGAGAAAACTGTCTCTTTCTCACAAACATTATCCTCACTTGCTTCACAGCTCAATACTGTCCAAACTCCTCTTCTAGGCTCTGGGACTGCAGGCTGGGGCTTGGTTCCTGGGACCCAGGTCCCTCCCTCTCCGCCAAACTCTCCCCCCGCCACACGGTCTTTCCGGGCTGCCGTTTTGCTCCGGGGAGCTGGGCAGCCCTCTTCGCATTTTCGCTATTCCTACCAGTCTCAATGTGGCTTCTTCTGTGTTCCTTGGTTGAAGAGTCCACTTAGTTTAGTTCAAAGTTGGTTTATCCCGATGATGGTTCTTAAAATTGAGTTATAATCCACTTTGGTTCTGGGAGTTGGAAATTGGTACGTCTGCCTACTCTGTCGCCATCTTGCTCCCTTGGAGCCACATTTTAGTGCTGAGGCAGAGGCCAGGAGCCATCCTCAATGCCAGGGGCCAACTTGCTCTAATTGAGCCATGGCTTCAGGAGGGGAGGAGAAGAGAGAGAGAGAGAGAGAGAGAGAAGCAAGAGGGAGAGACGTAGAAAGGAGGCAAGGGAGATGTTGATAGGAATATGAGGGAGGGGATGCATTTGGGGTGACACTAGAATCTATGTAAACACAATAAATTAAATAAATAATAAAGAAAAGCAGATGGATGCTTCTCTTTTGTGCCCTGACTGGGAATCGAACCCAGAACTTCTACATGCTGGGCCAATGCTCTACCACTGAGCCAACTGGCCAAGGCCCTTTGCCCATTTTTTTTTTTTTTTTTTACAGGGACAGAGAGAGAGTCAGAGAGAGGGATAGATAGGGACAGACAGACAGGAATGGAGAGAGATGAGAAACATCAATCATTAGTTTTTTGTTGCTGTTGCAACACCTTAGTTCTTCATTGAATGCTTTCTCACATGTGCCTTGACCGCTGGCCTTCAGCAGACCGAGCAATCCCTTCCTCAAGCTGGCGAGCTCAGGGTCTCGAACCTGGGTCTTCCACATCCCAGTCCGACGCTTTATCCACTGCACCACCACCTGGTCAGGCTGCCCATTTTTTAATTGGATTGTTTACCTTCCTGATGTTGAGTTTTATAAGTTCTTTATACATTTTGGTTATTAACCCTTTATCAGATGTATCCTTGAATATGTTCTCCCATTGAGTGGGTTGTCTTTTTATTTTGTTAATGGTTTCTTTTGCTGTGCAAAAGTTTGTTAGTTTATGTAGTCCCATTTGTTTATTTTGTTCTTTATTTCACTTTCCGGAGAAGATATATTGGCAAAAGTATTGCTATAAAAGATGTCTGAGCGTCTACTGCCTATATTTTCTCTCGGATTTTTATGGTTCTATGTCTTATGTATAAGTCTTTTATACACTTTGAGTTTATTTTTTTGAATGGTGTAAGATGGTGGTATATATAGTTTCATTTCTTTGCATGTACCTGTTCAATTTTCCCAGCACCATTTATTAACGAGATTATTATTACGCCATTATATACTCTTGCCTCCTTTGTCAAATATTAATTGACCACAGTGGTCAAAATTTATGTCTGGGTTCTCTGTTCTGTTTCATTGATCTGTATGCCTGTTCTTATGCCAGTACCAAGCTGTTTTGAGTACAATGGCCTTGTAGTATAACTTATTATCAGGAAGTGTGATACCTTCCACTTTATTCTTCATTTTCAAGATTGCTGAGTCTATTTGAGTTCTTTATTGGTTCCATATAATTTTTGGAATATTAGTTCTAGATCTGTGATATATGCCATTGGTATTTTAATAGGAATTACATTGAATCTATAAGTTGCTTTGAGTAGTATGGACATTTTAATGATGTTAATTCTTCCTATACATAAACATGGTATTGCTTCTACTTTTTTGTATCTTCCTCAATTTCTTTTTACAATGTCTTATAATTTTCTGACTATAAGTCTTTTACTTCCTTGGTTTAAGTTATTCCTAGGTACTTTGTTATTTTTGTTGTTGCAATAGTAAAGGGAATTGTTTCTTTAAGTTCTCTTTCAGACAGTTTATTGTTTGTGTATTAAAGTGCCATGGATCTCTGAATATTAATTTTATATCCTGCCACCTTGCCAAATTCATTTATTAGGTTTAGTAGTTTCTTTGGTGAGATTTTAGTGTTTTCTATGTACAGAATCATGTCATCAGCAAATAATGACAGTTTTACTTCTTCTTTCTCAATGTGGATGCCTTTTATTTCTACTTCTTGTCTGATTGCTGTGGCTAGGACTTCCAGAACTATGTTGAATAAGAGTGGTAAATGGGGGCACTCCTGCTCTGTTTCTGATTTTAAGGGGATTGCTTTTAACTTTTGTACATTGAGTATAATGTTGGCTGTGGGTCTGTCATAGATGTACTTTATTATGTTGTGGTATCTCTTATTACCACTTTGTTGAGAGTTTTGATCATAAATGGGTGCTGGCTTTTACAAATGCTTTTTCTGCATGTACTGATATGATCATGTGATTTTTATCCTTTTTGTTTATGTGATGAATCATATTGATTGATTTGCAAATATTGTATCAACCTTGCCTCCCTGGAATAAATCTCACTTGATCATGATGTATAATTTTTTAATGTATTGCTGGATCCACTTTGCTAATATTTTATTGAGAATTTTATTATCTATTTTTTATCAGGGATATTGGCCTATAGTTTTCTTTCTTTGTAGTGTCTTTACCTGGTTTTGAAATTAGGATCATGCATAACTTGTGAAATGAGCTTGGAAGTCTTTCCTCCTCTTGAATTTTTTAGAATAATTTGAGAAGGATTGGTGTTAGCTCTTTGAATGTTTGGTAAAATTCACCTGTGAAGCAATGTAGTACAGGAGTTTTGTTTGCTAGGGATTTTATTTTTTCTAGGGATTTTTTTATAATAGTTTCAATTACACTTGTTGTAATCACTCTGCTTAGGTTTTCTAATTCTTTCAGATTCTAGTTTCTAATTCTTCTAGTTTTGTAAGATTACACATTTCTTGGAATTTACCCATTTCACCCAGGTTGTTCAATTTTTTGGCATATAATTCTTTATATATTTTATAATCCTTTGTGTTTCTGGGATGTCAGTTGTTACTTCTCCTATTTCATTTCTGATTTTATTTATTTGTGCCCTCTTTCTTTTTTTCCTGATGAGTCTCATTAAAGGTTCATCAATCTTGTTTACCTTTTTAAAGAACAGCTCTTTGTCCCATAGAGTTTTGGGTCGTTATATATTCATTTTAATTTGTTTTAAGGAAATTTTTGAGTTTTTCCTTGATCTGTTAACCCATTTGTTATTCAATAACATGCTTTTTAGCCTCCAAGTGTTTGAATGTTTTTCAGTTTTTCTGTTGTAGTTGATTTCTAGTTTTATGCCATGTGGTCAGAGAAGATGCTTGATATGATTTCAATCTTCTTAAATTTATTGAGACTTGTTTTGTGTCCTTACATGTGGTCTATCCTAGAAAATGTACCATGAGCAATTGCAAAGAATACATATTCTGCTGCTTTGGGGTGAAATGTTCTGATAATATAATTTTAATCTGGTTGATCTAGTGTGTCATTTAAGGCTACTGTTTCTTTGGTTTTCTGCCTGGAGGATCTATCCAGTGATGTTAGTGCGGTGTTAAAACCTCTACTATTTTTGTTGTTGTTGTTGATCTCACCTTTTTGTCCAACAAACTCTGCTTTATTTGTTTAGGTGTTCCTATATTGGGTGCATAAATATTTACAATGGTTATATCCTCTTGTTGGATTGCTCCCTTTATTATTATGTAGTGACTTTCTTTGTCTTTTACTAGAGCCTTTGTTTTAAAGGCTATTTTGTCAGATATAAGTATTGCAACCCAAATTCCTTTTATTTTCATTTGCATGGAATATATTTTTATATCACTTCACTTTCAGTTTATGTTATGTTTTGTTCTGAGGTGGGTCTCTTGTAGACAGCATATATATGGGTCATGTTTTCTTATCCATGCAGCTATCTTATGTCTTTTGATTGGAGCATTTAATCCATTTACATTTCTTTATTACTGATATGTACTTATATTGCCATTTTATTCTTTAAACCTATAATCCTCTTACTCTTGCTTTTTCTTCTTTCTTCTTTTTATAGCAGACCCTTTAACATTTTTAAAATTTTTATTAATTTTTAATTTATTGTATCTACATGGATTCAAGTGTCCCACAGAATATAACCCTCTCCCCCCTCCCTCTAGGATTTGCTGTCCTGTTATCTGTATCTCTGTGTTATGTATATAGTTTCACTAATCCCTTTATCTTCTCTGATCCCATCCCATCATCCCCCTTTCCTCTGACTGCTGTCCCTCTCTGGTCCCTATGACCCCACCTTTGCCTCCATTTGTATCTCAGTTCACTTTGTTCATTAGATTCCACATATATGTAAGATCATATGATATTTTTCTTTCTCTGCCTGGCTTATTTCACTTAGCATAACAATTTCCAGGTCCATCCATGCTGTCACAAAGGTAAAATTTCCTTCTTTTTCACAGCCACATAGTATTCCATTGTGTATATGTGCCATTGCTTTTTATTTATTTATTATTCTTTTATTTTTATTTTTTTTACAGAGATAGAGAGAGAGAGTCAGAGAGAGGGATAGACAGGGACAGACAGACAGGAATGGAGAGAGATGAGAAGCATCAATCATCAGTTTTTTTGTTGCTGTTGCCACATCTTAGTTGTTCATTGATTGCTTTCTCATATGTGCCTTGACCGCGGGCCTTCAGCAGACTGAGTAACCCCTTGCTGAAGTCAAGCTGGTGAGCTTTTGCTCAAACCAGATGAGCCCATGCTCAAACTGGCGACCTCAGTGTCTTGAACCTGGGTCCTTTTGCATCCCATTCCGATGCTCTATCCACTGCACCACTGCCTGGTCAGGCAATGTACCACTGCTTTTTAATCCACTTGTTTACTGATGGACACTTGGGCTGTTTTCAGATTTTTGCTATTGTAAACAATGCTGCAGTAAACATGGGGGTGCATATCATCTTTAGAATCAGTGATTTGGTATTTCTAGGATATATTCCTAAAAGTGGGATAGCTGGGTCAAAAGGCAGTTTCATTATTAATCTTTTGAGGAAACTCTAATCAGTTCTCCACAGTAGCTGCACAGTCTGCATTCCCATGAGCAGTGTAGGAGGGTTCCCTTTTCCCCACACCCATGCCAACACTTATTGTGTGTTGTTTTGTTAATGAGTGCTATTCTGACAGATGTAAAGTGGTTTCTCATTGTGGTTTTAATTTGCATTTCTCTGATGATTAGTGACATTGAACATTTTTTCATATGCCTATTGGCCATTTGTATGTCCACTCTGAAGAAGTGTCTATTTAGATCTTTGGCCCATTTTTAAATTAAATTGTTTACCTTCCTGGTGTTGAGTTTTAAAAGTTCTTTATAAATATTTGTTATTAACTCCTTATCAGACATATTGGCGAATATGTTCTCCCATTGTGTGGGTTGTCTTTTTTATTGTTCATAGTGTCTTTTGCTGTGCAATAGCTTTTTAGTTTAATATAGTCCCATTTGTTCATCCTGTCCTTTATTTCACTTGCTGGTGGAGATAAATAAGCAAATATATTGTTTTAAGAGATGTCGGAGAGTTTACTGCCTATGTTTTCTTCCAAGATGTTTATGGTTTCACGACTTACATTTAAGTCTTTTATCCATTTTGACTATATTTTTGTGAATGGTATAAGTCAGTGGTCTAGTTTCATTTTTTTGCATGTACCTGTCCAATTTTCCCAACACCATTTGTTAAAAAGATTGTCTTTACTTTATTGTGTGCTCTTACCTTCTTTATCAAATATCAATTGACCATAAAGGCATGGGTTTATTTCTGGGTTCTCTGTTCTGTTCTTTTGATCTTTATGCCTATTCTTATGCCAATACCAAGCTGTTTTGAATATAATGGTCTTGTAGTATAACTTGATATCAGGAAGTGTGATACCTCCCACTTTATTCTTCATTTTCAAGATTGCTGAGGTTGTTTGTGTTCTTTTTTGGTTCTATACAAATTTTTAGAATATTTGTTTTATATCTTTCAAGTATGCCATTGGTATTTTAATAGAAATTGCATTGAATTTATAGATTGCTTTGAGTAGTATAGATATTTTAATGATGTTTATTCTTCCTATCCATGAACATGGTATATGCTTCCACTTGTTTGTATCTTCCTTGATTTATTTTATCAATGTTTTATAATTTTCCAAGTATAAGTTCTTTACCTCCTTGGTTAAATTTAATCCTAGGTACTTTATCTTTCTTGTTGTTGCAATAGTGAAAGGTATCATTTTCTGAAGTTTTCTTTCAGAGAGTTTATTGTTTGTATATAAAAATAACACTGATTTCTGAATATTAATTTTATATCCTGCCACCTTGCCAAATTCATTTATCAGCTCAAGTAGTTTTTTAACTGAGACTTTAGGGTTTTCTATGTACAGTATTATGTCATCAGCAAATAATGACAGTTTTACTTCTTCTTTTCCAATGTGGATGCCTTTTATTTCTTCTTCTTGTCTTATTGCTGTGGCTAGGACTTCCAGAACTATGTTGAATAAGAGTGGTAAATGGGGGCACTCCTGCCTTGTTTCTGATTTTAAGGGGATTGCTTTTAACTTTTGTACATTGAGTATGATGTTGGCTGTGGGTCTGTCATAGATGGCCTTTATTATGTTGTGGTATGTTCCCTTATTACCACTTTGCTGAGAGTTTTGATCAGATATGGGTGCTGGATTTTAACATATGCTTTTTCTGCGTCTATTGATATTATCATATGATTTTATTCTTCCTTTTGTTTATGCGATGAATCACATTTATTGATTTGTGAATATTGTACCAGCCTTGCGTCCCCAGAATAAATCTCACTTGATCATGATGTATGATTTTTTTCATGTATTGCTGGATCTGGTTTGCTAATATTTTGTTGAGAATTTTAGCATCTAAGTTCATCAGGGATATTGGCCTATAGTTTTCTTTTTGTAGTGTCTTGTTTTTTTTCTTTTTGTGGCAGAGACAGAGAGAGTCAGAAAGAGGGATATATAGGAACAGACAAACAGGAAGGAAGAGAGATGAGAAACATCAATTTTTTGTTGCAGTTCCTTAGTTGTTTATTGATTGATTTCTCATATGTGTCTTGACCAGGGGTAGTGGGACTACAGTAGACCATGTGACCCCTTGCTTGAGCAACCTTGGGCTTAAGCTGGTGAACTTTGGTCAAACCAGATGAGCCTGCGCTCAAGATGGCAACTTCTGGGTCTCGAACCTGGGTCTGCCACTTGCCAGTCCGATGCTTTATCCACTGTGCCACCACCTGGTCAATCTCTTTTGTAGTGTCTTTACCTGGTTTTGGAATGAGGATTATGCTTGACTTATAAAAAGAGCTTGGAGGTCTTCTGTCCTCTTGAATTCTTTGAAATAGCTTGAGAAGGATAGGTGTTAGTTATTCTTTGAGTATTTGATAAAATTCACCGGTGAAGTCATCTGGTCCAGGACTTTTGTTTGTTGGGAGTTTTTTGATAACTTTTTCAATTTCATTTGTTGTAATCGGTCTATTTCTGATTCTTCCAGATTGAGTTTTGGAAGATTTTGTTTCTAAGAATTTATCCATTTTGCCTAGGTTGTCCAATTTTTAGGAGTACAGATCTTCATAGCATTTTCTTACAATTCTTTGTATTTTTGTGGTATCAGTTGTTACTTCTCCACTTTCATTTCTAATTTTATTTATTTGAGTCCTCTCTCTTTCTTTCTTGATGAGTCTGGTAAAAGGTTTATCAATCTTGTTTACCTTTCAAAAACCCAGCTCTTGGTTTAATTGATCTTCTGTATTGTTTCTTTAGACTTGCACTGATTTTTATTATTTTCTTCCTTTTACTTCCTCTGGGCTTTATTTGTTGTTTTTTTTCTCAAGTTCTTTTAGATGCAGGGTTAAGTTGTTTATTTAAAAATTTCCTTGCTTCTAATGGTATTCCTGTAATGCTATGAACTCCCCTCTCAGGATGCTTTTGCTGTGTTCTATAAATTTTGAGTTGTACGTTCATTTTCATTTGTTTCAAGAAAATTTTTGATTTCTTTCTTGATCTCTTTGTTAAGCCATTCATTATTTAATAACATGCTATTTAGTTTCCAAGTGTTTGAGTATTTTTCAGTTTTTCTTTTGTGGTTAATTTCTAGTTTTATGCCATTGTGATCAGAGAAGATGCTTGATATGATTTCAATCTTCTTAAATTTATTGAGACTCATTTTGTGTCCTTACATGTGTTCTATCCTAGAGAATGTACCATGAGCACTTGAAAAGAATATATATTCTGCTGCTTTGTGATGAAAGGTTCTGAAGATATTTATTAAATCCTGTTGATCTAATGTGTCATTTAAGGCTGCTGTTTCTTTGTTAATTTTCAGTTTGGAGGATCTATCCATTGATGTTATTGGGGGTATTAAAATCCCCTACTATTATAGTATTGCTGTTGATCTCGCCCTTTGTGTCCATCAAAATCTGCTTTATATATTTAGATGTTCCTATATTAGGTGCATATATATTTACAATGGTTTTTCCTCCTGTTGGATTGCTCCCTTTATCATTATATAGTGATTTTTTTTTATTCCTCATTATAGCCTTTGTTTTAAAGTGTATTTTGTCAGATATAAGTATTGCTGTCCCAACTTTTTTTTATTTCCATTTGCGTGAGATACTTTAATTTCATCCCTTCACTTTTAATCTATGTGTATCCTTTTTTTGGAGGTGGGTCTCTTGTAGACAGCATATGTACGGGTCCTGTTTTCTTATACACACAGCTATCCTATGTCTTTTGATTGGAGCATTTAATCCATTTATATTTAAGGTTATTATTGATATGTTGTTTTTTATTGCCATGTTATTTTTAAAATATACAATCCTCTTCTTCTCAATTTTTATGGTGTTTTTTTGATATTTTTACAGCAGGCTCCTTAATATTTCTTGCAGTACTGGTTTAGGTGTAATCAATTACTTGAGTTTTTTTGTTTTTCTTTTTGTCTGGGAAGCTTTTTACTTCTTCTTCAATTTTAAACAATAACCTTGCTAGATAAAGAAGTCTTGGTTGAAGGTTCTTGCTTTGTATCACTTTGAATATTTCTTGTCATTCCCTTCTGGCCTCAAGTGTTTCTGCTGGGAAGTCAGATGTCATCATTATGGTAATTGTTTTTCTCTTGCAGCTTTTAGTATTCTTTCTTTGTCTCTTAACTTTGACACTTTAATTATGATGTGTCTTGCTGTAGGCCTCTTTGAGTTCATCCTTAATGGGACTCTCCATGTTTCTTGAAGTGTGTGACTTTTTCTATCATCAATTTAGGGAAATTTTCAGCTGTGATTTCTTAAAATGGGTTCTCTATTTCTTGTTTGTTCTCTTCTTCTTCAGCAACTCCTATGATGTGGGTATTGTTTCTCTTCATATTTTCACAGAGTTCTCTTAGAGTTTCCACAGAATTTTTGAGCCTCTTTTCTTTTTGCTGCTCTGCTTTCATTTTCCTTGTCTTCTATATTGCTGATTCATTCCTCTGTTTCATTCAGCCTGCTATTAATTACTTCTAGTGCAGTCTTTATTTCTGATATTGTATTTGTCATTCTGACTTGTTCTTTTTTATGATTTCAATGTCCTTTTTGATGTTTGTTATCTCTTTATTTAGGTACTCATTATGACCATTTGTTGTTGCTCTAAGATTCTTGAGCATCCTAAAAACCATTCTTTTAAATTCTGCATCTGGTATTTTGGTTACTTTCATCTCATTCACTTCTTTTTCTGGAAATATCTCTTGTTGATTCATTTGGGTGGCATTTCTCTGCCCATTTTATCTGTGTATTAGGTAGTGCTGCGTAACTGAAATTTTCGTGTGTTTTTTTTTATAAAGAAGATGGGCTTGGTGGTAATGTTCTATTGGCCACTTGTTTTTCTTGTTCTAGGAATGCTTCTTGAGGGTACTATTTTCCCTCTTGTTGTATGTGAGTATTAGATGCAGTTGGTCCTTTTGTGGGTATGGTTATCCCTTTAGGCTGGCTGGCTCTACAGATCAGCCTTGATCATGTGTATTACACACTGTGCAATGTCTGTCCTGTTGGGCGTATTTATTCTTTACAGTGTGTCTGGTGTCTGCTAGACTACATCTTTGAGTGTACTCTTATGTAGGTAGTTGAGTCTAGGGTTGGTGCTTTCTGCCACTTACTACCAGTATTGTTGGCTCTAGTTCTTCATGGGTTGGCGTCAGCATTGTTTGTAATCCACTGTGGGCTACCAGTTTGCAGTTACTGCACTTTTCGCTGTTTGTGTCTGTGTCTTCTGTGTCTGGGTACTGTAGCTTTTTCCTGCTTAGAGATGACAACAACTTAGTAAAAGCCCCAAGCTTTGTAAATTTTTTTTCTACTTTTCAGCTACTCCTCCTCCTCTTGCAGCTGCCTGGTCTTTGCAGAGTCTTCTGTAGTAAGACTTTAGAGTGGGCTCAGATTGACCTCACCCAACCAACCTTTCTACAGGTTGCATGCTTGGTGGGTTAGGGAAGCTGAGGTTGTGAATACAATGTTTGTGGGACCCCCTACTTCAGGAGTCTCTTGGTCAGGAGCTTAGTACAGGGAATGTGGCCCCTACTCCAGAGCTTGATCTCTCAGCCACTGCTAGATACTTAAATTTTTTTCTCCCCAACAAGGTGAGCAGCAGGTTCAGACTGAGTGTGGCTGACAGTCCCCTCTGCAGGAGTTTTTTTAGCTGTTGAGACCCAGTTCTCAGGGAGAAAGACTGAGAGAGTCCTCTCCTGGGGCTGACTGTGCCCCTCCTGAAGGTGGCTAAGCCCCTCAACCAGATCCAACAATAGACTCACAGGGACACACACTTAAGTGTCCATGCTCCAAGCCTCTCTCTCTTCCCCCTGTGGAATCTAGCCTAGCAGGACAGAATATCCAGCACCCAGGCTGCCTGACTGTGAAGCTCCACCCTTTCAAATGCACATGAGCTGCTGTGCTGGTGCTGATCACAGAGAGTGAAACTTGCCTCATCTGGGCCTGGTGTGAGGATCTTTTTCTTAGGATACCACTCTAGCAAGGGTTGTTATGTTCTGAACCAATGCTTTCCACAGCTGGCCCTTGGATGTGCCAGCTCTGGGTCTCCCAGGCATAAACCTAGTGCAGATCAGTGGGAGACACTGCCCGTGACTGGCCCTCAGCAGCCCTCTTAGAGCTACAAGCAATTCAGTGTTTGTGGCTGCCTCTTGAAGACCCAGGTGTACATGAAAATACATAGCTGCACTCCTAGGCTGGCTTTTACCCACTCTGGCCCTGGGGAAAAGTATGCTCAAATGGCCAAGTTTCCCTGAGTCTCACCTCCTACAGCCTGTTTGCTGGCTGTTTGTTGAGCTCTGCCACTGGAAAAACCTCTGCTACAGTCTAGAGCCAGCGGCAATTTAGTGATTAGGAAAGGTGGTGGGTGTGGCTCCACTCTTCAGTCCCAGGTGTCAATCTGTGCAGACTTTGTTCACAGACCTCAGTAGGGCGAGTCCCTAAAAGTCTGGTGGGTGTGGCCTTTGAGACCCAGAGGTGTGTTCTGACCACCCACAGTTTCAGCTGAGTCTCTTATGAGGTGAAAGCACCAGTCTTGGACTCGGGAGAGTGTGGTCAGGAGCTCTGGTCTCAACACCAGAATACTGAGTCACTGATGCACCCCCGGCTTCCTGGACTGTCAGAACAACCCATCACCATGACTGGGGTAGGAGAGACTTCCAAGGGCAGAGCAGCTACTTTTCCTCCCGGCTGATGCCACTCAGAGGGGATTGCTCCACCCAAGAAAGATGGCAACTGCAGTACTGAAGAATGATTCAGCACAGGGTTTCTGGGAGTGAGGCAGACCTTTCCACATCTCTGCCATTTGTACCAGTCTTGGTGTGGCTTCCTCGGTGATCCTTGGTTATAAACTTCTCTTGGTTTAGTCCAAAGTTGGTTTTTCAAGATGATCATTCTTAAAATTAAGTTGTTATTCAATTTGGTCCTGGGAGGTGGCAGTTGGCACGACCACCTACTCCATCGCCATCTTTCTTCCTCTTCCCTTTAACATTTCTTGCATTACTGGATTACTGGTTTGCTGGTAATGAACTCCTTGAGCCCCCCTCCCCCCTTTTCCTTTGTCTGGGAAGCTCTTTATTTCTCTTTTAATTTTAAATAACTTTGCTAGATAGAGTAGTCTTGGTTGTAGGTTCTTGTTTTGTATCACTTTGAATATTTCTTGCCAATCTTTCTGACCTGAAGTGTTTCTGTTGAGAAGTCAGATGTCAGCTTTATGGGGGCTCCTTTGTAGATAATTAATTGCTTTTCTCTTGCAGCTTTTAGTGTTCTTTCTTTGTACCTTATCTTTGGCATTTTACTTATGATGTGTCTTAGAATGGGCCTCTTTGGGTTCATCTTAATGGACCTATCTGTGTTTCTTGAACTTGTGTGACTTTTTCCTTCATCAAATTAGGGAAGTTTTAAGCTATGATTTCTTCAAGCAAGTTCACTATCCCTTGTTTGTTTTCTTCTTCAGGAACCCCTATGATGTGGATGTTGTTTCTTTTCATGTTGTCACAGAGCTCTCTTAGAGTTTCCTCAGTCTTTTTTTGAGCCTCTTTTCTTTTTCCTGCTCCACTTCTGTGCTTACGTTTATCTTGTCCTCTAACTGAGATTTGATCCTCCACTCCATCCAACTGGTTGTTTCCTTCTCATGTAGTCTTCATTTCAGATATTGTTTTTGCCATTTCTGACTGGTTCTTTTTTATGATTTCAGTGTTCTTTTTAATGCTTACTATCTCTTTGTTAAATTCTCATTGTGATCATCCATTCTTACTTTAAGATCATTAAGCATTCTAATAACCATTATTTTAAAGTCTGTGTTTGGTAGTTTGGTTGCTTCTGTATAATTTAATTCTTTTTCTGAGGATTTCTGTTGTTTACTCACTTGGGGTATATTTCTTTGTCTGCCCATCTTGTCTGTGTATTAGGTAGCTCTGCTCTGATTCCCAAATTTGTTGTGACATCTTTATGAGGAAGGTAGCCTCAGTGGAACTAACCTCCAGGCCATTTGAGATCCTTGCTCTAGAATGTCTCTTGAGGGTTATATTTATCCTGTTGTATGTGAGTCTTGAATGCTATTGGCCCTTTAGTGGATGGAATTAATCCTTCAGGTTGGCTAGCTGTAAGGGTCAACATTGATAAAGTATATTAGATGCTGTGCAGTGTCTGTTCTATGGGGCATAGTTATTCTCAGCAAGTTCTGGTGCCTGTTTGAACTCCTCCTTTGGGTGTGCTGCTTGTGTAGCTAGTTGATGCTAGCATTGGTGCAGTCTGCCACCCACTGCTAGTTGTGTTGATTCTAGATCCTCTAGGGTGAAGTTTGGTTATGGGTTGATGTCAAATGTTGTTTGTAACCTGCATGGGCTACCTGTCTGTAGCTACCACTCTGTTCACTGTTTGTGTCTGCATTTTCTGTGCCTGGATGTATGTGGGAGGGACCAACCTGTGTATAAAAATTGACTTCCTCCTGCTTAGAGTGGAAAGCAGCTCCATAAAAGGGCCCAAGTTCCTTAATATTTGCCTTTACTTTTCAGCTGCTCTACCTCTTCTAGCAGCTGTCTCATCTTCCCACAGAGTCTTCTGTAGAAAGACTATAGAGTGGGATCAGACTGGTCTCACCCCACCAACTCATCCACAGCTTGCAAGCTTTGTGGGTTAGGACCAATGATATGGGAGAACAATGTTAGTGGAACCCCATACTTAGGGTTCTTTTGGTCAGGAGCTCAGTATGGAGACTTTGGCCCTTACTCCAGAACCTAACCCTTCAGTTACAGCTGGATACTCCAATTCTATTTCTCCTCAGAGAGATGAGCAACAGGTTCCAGCTAGGTGGGGCTGACAGCCTCCTCTGCAAAAGTTCTTTCAGCTGAGGAGCCCCTGGTCTCAGGAAGGAAGATTGTGAGCATCTTCCACTGGTGCCTTCCCCCAGGATGTGGTTAAGCCCCTCGACTGGTTCCAATAGTAGGCTTTAAAGAACTCACTCTATGAATGTATGAGCTCTAAGCCTCTCTCCCTTGCTCCTGCGGAGCTTAGCCAAGTGTGGCAGGGTATCTGGGACTTGGACTGGCTGACTGAGTATCTCATCCAGCAGTCTCTACCTGCTGTGCAGGTGCTGACCACAGAAAGTGGAATTCACCTCAGCTGGGTTTGGTGCTTGTTGAGCTCTCCTTTTGGATATGCTGCTAGTAATGCTATTTGGATTCTTTGGTGTCTATAGCTGGCCATTGGATATGTTGGTTCTGGGCCTCTTAGGAGGGAACCTGGTACAGATCAGTGTAAGACACTGTGTGTAACTGGCCTTCAGCAACCTTTTTGAATCTATAAACAATTCAGAGTTTGTGGCTGTCTCTGCTGGGCTTAGATACACGTGGAAGGACCAAGCAGCACACCTACGCTGGCTTTTACCAGCACCAGGCCTGGGGACAAGTCAGCAAAAGACCCAATGTTCTCTGAGATCCACCTTCCTGCTGCCTCTGTCTGCTGGATGCTTGTTAGGTTTGGCTCCTGAAACAAAACTAGAGCAATTCAGGCATCAGAAAAGGTGGTGGGTTTGGCTCCCACCCCAGGGCCTTAGGTGTTGATATGGCCTGAATTTTTTCACAGATCTCAGTAAGATATGGACTAGGAGTCCAGTGGGTGTAAAACCCAGAGATGTGGTCTTCCCACAGTCTGGAAAGTTTCTACTGAGTCGCACATGAGGCCGAAGCACCAGTCGTGTTCTTGGGAAAGTGGGAGGTAAAGCTCTGTACTGTCCTCAATGACAGATAACTGAGTCACTGTCACCCCTGAGTCTTTTTAGCCTCCTACTTTCTGGCCAAGGCTGCTTACTTCTCAGCAGCACCCATTTCCATAGGGTGGGGCAAGTGAGATTCCCAAGGGTGGGACAGCTGCTTTCCCCCAGGCTGATGCTACCAAGGTGGGGGGGGGACTGCTCCACCCAAGAAAGATGGTGACTGCACTATTGGAGAATGATTCAGCACAGGGGTTCCAGTGGCTGTCCCCCAGCATGTCTCTCCCCATGCCACCGATTTCACACTCTCGTCATGCAACCCCCGTCCTCTCAGCTTACCCTGCAGTGTCTAGGGTAAGTGTCTGTGAAGGAGATTTTCTGTATTGGCACTTTAAGATGGTGCTCCTGTCACTGAGACCTCCTGTCTCTTTCTTGCAGACAGAAACTGTCCGGTAGCGCCCCCAGGGCAGGGGCTGGAAAATCCCTCATGCCTTTGGCACTTCTGCAATTACTAACCTTTAGTGCACACACCCTGTCCGAAAACACAATAGAAATTCCTCAACCGTTAGTGTCCCTAGTTACACAAACCAAATTCCCCAGCCAGCCTGAAGGGGTATAAAAATCGCGAGCCCCACCAGTTGGGTGCAGCTTCTCTGGCTCACTACTCTCCGAGTCACTGAACCTGCCCGAAGGTTCCAATAAAGTTGGACTTTTTAACTATTTGGTACTTTGTCTCATTTCATGTGGATCGGACCTTACAGAAACCTTGCCTTTTTTCACTGCCACATGGTATGTGGGCACCATTTCTAGGCTTTGATGTTCTAGGCTGGGTGCCTGGCTTGGGGCTTAGGACCCTCACCTCTCAAGGAAAACCTTCCTATAGCTTTGAGTCCCTCTGGGCCTTCAGCTGCTGCTCAGCTGGGAGCTGGGCAGCCCTTTTTCATGTCTGCCCTTCCTGCCAGTCTCAATGTGGCTTCTGTAACTCCTTGGTTATGGACTTGTTGGGCAGATAAAATATATTATGCTCACTTTGTTAAAGATGGCGCTGCCCACATGGAAGTTCGTTGATATTAATGTGATGTAGGGAGGAATCCCATTATGCCTCAGATGGGTGACTTTGTATCAGAGACTTCCTTGTTTGTATAATTGGATTAAAGGTTTTGAGTCTGCTATAAAGTGGGAGAGAACAGTAGCTTGATCTCTGTAAAGCCAGTAGTCGCGGCCATTATCACAGCCGCCCGACCCACGCAGGTTCGAATTGGATTCGGACAGATGGCAATGAAACACAGGAGCCACAAACTGGTGAGCCATCATCTTTAATTCTAGCTTGCACCTGGTGAGCAAGCAAAAACACACACTGGGCTCCAAAACCCACACATTCAGTGCTCACAAAACTACTGACTTATCCGAGTTTCCTAGAATCAAAGGTTTCTAGCTCACCAGACTTATTCACCTCTGTTCCCCATCTCCTCCCGCACAAACTCTTAACAAACTGGCTTCTCACTCAGCACTCCACCATCTTGGCTTCTTTCCCTCCTCCACGTGGCCTTACTCTGCTCTCCTCTCTGATACTAATCTCAGGAACCCAGGAGCCGAGAGAGAGAGCAAGCTCCCGGAGTGCCCCAGTTTATAGCCTAGAAAATGCAAACCTTTAATCCAATTATACATAAAGAAAGTCTCTGATACAAAGCCACCCATCTGAGGCATAATGGGATTCCTCCCTACATCACCACCCTACATCATCCAATCAGTCAAGGGTGTGGGGAAGAGCTTACTCTTAAACTAAGCCTTAGGCTATAACAACCCGGCCTGCCCACAGCCTGTTCCAGAACACACATTAATATCAACGAACTTCCATGTGGGCAGCGCCATCTTTAACAAAGTGAGCATAATATATTTTATCTGCCCAACAATCTCTCTCTTGGTTCCTGAGTTCCTGAGGTTGATAGTAGAGAGGAGAGCAGATTAAGGCCATGTGGAGGAGAAGTAGCCAAGATGGCAGAGTGCTGAGGAAGAAGCCAGTTTGTTAAGAGTTTGTGCAGGAGGAGATGGGGAACACAGGTGAATAAGTCTGGTGAGCTAGAGACCTTTGATTCTAGGAAACTCGGATAAGTCAGTAGCTTTGTGAGCACTGAATGTGTGGGTTTTGGAGCCCAGCGTGTGTTTTTGCTTGCCTGCCGCGTGCAAGCTGGAATTAAAGCTGATGGCTCACCAGTTCTTGGCTCCGTTGTTTCATTGCCATCTGTCAGAATCTAATGTGAACCTGCGTGGGTCAGGCTGCTGTGATGGTGGCCATGACTACTGGCTTTACACCGACTGTTCGAATCTAATGTGAACCTGCACGGGTCGGGCGGCTGTGATCCTGACCCCAGCTACTGGCTTTACAGGACTCCTCTTCATTTAGTTCTAAGTTTGTTTTTCAAGATGATTGTCTTTAAATTTAGTTATAACTCCAGTTTGGTCCTGTGAAGAGACTAGTGGAATATCCATCTACCTGTCTACTCTGTTGCCATCTTGGAAACCAAAAAACTGTTTTTATTTTCTTTTAATCTAGTCAGGAGATTTTTTTAATTTTTAAGGACTTTATTTTTAAAATATTTTAATTGTTGATTTTTATAATGGACCATAACTTGTAGATTTTTGGATTTGACAAAGCTATTTCTTTGGCTAAAAATGTAATTAGTATTGTAAAAGTTCTATGGCTATAAGAGTCAATCAATCAAGTAATCAATAAATGCTTATGTCCTTAATCAAATCTTTATTCTTTGTTATCTTTTACCAATTGGATCTGTAAAAATTTTAAAGTGCATTTATATTTAAAATTCAAGTTGTATCTGTCTCAAGTTTTATTATCTTTATAGAAGACTTGATTTATTTACTATATTATTTAGTACAAAGCTTATGTGACTATTATAATGTCATAATGAATTATATATATATTTTTAAATTTTTTTTATTAACTTTAATGGGGTGACACCAATAAATCAGGGTACATATGTACAATGAAAACATCTCCAGATTATCTTATCATTCAATTGTGCTGCATACCCCTTACCCAAAGTCAAATTGTCCTCTGTCACCTTCTATCTGGTTTTCCCTGTGCCCCTCCCCTTCTCCCTATTCCACCCTCCCTTCCCTCCCCCCATCCTGTAACCACCACACTCTTGTCCATGTCTCATAGACTCACTTTAATGTCCCACCTATGTATGAAATCATGCTGTTCTCATATTTTTTTTTTCTGATTCACTTATTTCACTCCGTATAATGTTATCAAGGTACATCCATTTTGTTGTAAATGATCCGATGTCATCATTTCTTATGACTGAATATTGTTCCATAGTATATATATACCAAAGCTTTTTAATCCACTCATCTTCTGACGGACAATTGGGCTGTTTCCAGATCTTCGCTATTGTGAACAATGCTGCCACGAACATGGGGGTGCATTTCTTCTTTTCGAACAGTGTTATGGTGTTCTTAGGGTATATTCCTAAAAGTGGGATAGCCAGGTCAAAAGGCAGTTCAATTTTTAATTTTTTGAGGATTCTCCAAACTGTTTTCCACAGTGGCTGCACCAGTCTGCATTCCCACCAGCAGTGCAGAAGGGTTCCCTTTTCTCCACATCCTCGCCAGCACTTGTTCTGTGTTGCTTTGCTGATGAGCGCCATTCTGACTGGTGTGAGGTGATATCTCATTGTGGTTTTAATTTGCATTTCTCTAATGATTAGTGATGTTGAGCATTTTTTCATATGTCTTTTGGCCATCTGTATGTCTTCTTTAGAGAAATTTCTATTCATTTCTTTTGCCCATTTTTTGATTGGATTGTTTGTCTTCCTGGTGTTGAGTTTTATAAGTTCTTTATAAATTTTGGTTATTAACCCCTTATCAGACGTGCTGTCGAATATGTTCTCCCATTGTGTAGTTTGTTTTTTTATTCTGTTCTTATTGTCTTTAGCTGTGCAAAAGCTTTTTAGTTTGATATAGTCCCATTTGTTTATCTTGCCTTTTATTTCATTTGCCCGTGGAAATAAATCAGCAAATAAGTTGCTGCTACAGTTGTCGGAGAGCTTGCTGCCTATGTTTTCTTCTAAGATGCTTATAGTTTCACGGCTTACGTTTAAGTCTTTTATCCATTTTGAATTTGTTTTTGTGCATGGTGTAAGTTGATGTTCTAGTTTCATTTTTTTGCAGGTAGATGTCCAATTTTCCGAACACCATTTGTTAAAGAGGCTGTCTTTACTCCATTGTATGTTCTTTCCTCCTTTGTCAAATATCAGTTGTCCATAAAGGTTTGGGTTTATTTCTGGGTCCTCTGTTCTTTTCCATTGATCACTGTGCCTGTTCTTATGCCAGTACCAGGCAGTCTTGAGTATAATGGCCTTGTAGTAAACCTTGATATCCAGAAGAGTGATGCCTCCAGCTTTATTTTTTCTTTTTAAGATTGCTGAGGTTATTAGTGTTCTTTTTTGGTTCCATATAAATTTTTGGAATATGTTTTCTATATCTTTGAAGTATGTCATTGGTATTTTAATTGGCATTGCATTGAATTTATAAATTGCTTTGGGTAACATAGACATTTTAATGATGTTTATTTTCCTAGTCATGAGCACGATGTATGCTTCCACTTGTTTGTATCTTCCTTGATTTCTTTTATCAATGTTTTATAATTTTCCGAGTACAAGTCCTTAACCTCCTTGGTTAAATTTACTCCTAGGTATTTTATTTTTTTGGCTGCAATAGTGAAGGGGATTGATTCCTAATTTCTTTTGCTGACAGTTCATTGTTGGTATATAGAAATGCCTCTGATTTCTGAGTATTAATTTTATATCCTGCCACCTTGCTGAATTCGTTTATAAGGTTCAGTAGTTTTTTAACTGAGACTTTAGGGTTTTCTATGTACAATATCATATCATCTGCAAATAGTGACAGTTTTACTTCTTCTTTTCCAATTTGGATGCCTTTTATTTCTTCTTCTTGTCTGATTGCTGTAGCTAGGACTTCCAGAACTATGTTGAATAAAAGTGGTGAAAGTGGGCAACCCTGCCTGGTTCCTGATCTTAAGGGGATTGCTTTTAATTTTTGTTTCTTTAGTATGATGTTTGCTGTGGGTTTGTCATAGATGGCCTTTATCATGTTAAGGAATGTTCCTTTTATTCCCACTTTACTGAGAGTTTTAAGCATGAATGGGTGCTGGATTTTATCAAATGCCTTTTCTGCATCTATTGAAATTATCATGTGATTTTTGTCCTTCCTTTAGTTTATGTGATGAATCACATTGATTGATTTGCGAATATTGAACCAGCCTTGCCTCTCTAGAATAAATCCCACTTGATCATGGTGTATGATTTTTTTCAAATATTGCTGAATCCGGTTGGCTAATATTTTGTTGAGAATTTTAGCTTCTAAATTCATCAGGGATATAGGCCTATAATTTTCTTTCTTTGTGTTGTCTTTGCCTGGTTTTGGGATCAGAATTATGCTTGCCTCATAAAAGGAGTTTGGAAGTTTTCCTTCCTCTTGAATTTTTTGAAATAGCTTGAGGAGGATAGGAGTTAGTTCTTCTTTGAATTTTTGATAGAATTCACTTGTGAAGCCATCAGGCCCAGGACTTTTCTTTTTTGGGAGTTTTTTGATAACTGTTTAGATCTCATCTGTTGTAATTGGTCTGTTTAGGTGTTCTGATTCTTCCAGATTGATTTTTGGAAGTTTATATGATTCAAGAAATTTGTCCATTTCATCTAGATTGTCTAATTTTTTGGCATAGAGTTCTTCATAGTATTTTCTTACAATGCTTTGTATCTCTGTTGTATTAGTTGTAATTTCTCCACTGTCCTTTCTAATTTTATCGATTTGAGACCTCTCTCTTTTTTTCTTGGTGAGTCTAGTTAAAGGTTCATCAGTCTTGTTTACCTTTTCAAAGAACCAGCTTCTGGTTTCATTGATCCTCTGTATTGTTTCCTTAGCCTCTATGTGATTTATTTCTGCTCTGATCTTTATTATTTTCTTCCTTCTACTTGTCTTGGGTTTTATTTGTTGTTGTTTTTCTAATTCTTTTAGCTGCAGGGTTAAGTTGCTTATATGATCTTTTTCTAGCTTCTTATGATATGCCTGTAGTGCAATAAACTTCCCTCTCAGAACTGCTTTTGCTGTGTTCCATAGATTTTGAGTTGACGTATGCTCATTATCATTTGTTTCTAGAAACTTTTTTATTTCTTCTTTGATCTCAATGTTAATCCATTCATTATTTAATATCATGCTATTTAGTTTCCAAGTGTTTGAGTATTTTTCAGTTTTTCTTTCGTGGTTAATTTCTAGTTTCATGGCATTGCGATCAGAGAAAATGCTTGATACAATTTCAATCTTCTTAAATTTGTTGAGGCCTTTTTTGTGTCCTAACATGTGGTCTATCCTATAAAACGTACCATGAGCACTTGAGAAGAATGTATATTCTACTGCTTTAGGGTGAAAAGTTCTGAATATATCTATTAAATCAAGTTGATCTAGTGTATCCTTTAAGTCTGCTGTTTCTTTATTGATTTTCTTTCTTGTGGATCTATCCAGTGTTTTTAGCGGGGTATTGTAATCCCCTACTATGATAGTATTACTGTTAATCTCGCCCTTTATATCCATCAAAGTCTGCTTTATGAATGTCGGGGCTCCTATATTTGGTGCGTAGATATTTATAATAGTTATATCTTCCTGTTGAATTGTTCCCTTTATCATTATACAGTGTCCTTCTTTATCTCTTACTACAGTCTTTGTTTTAAAGTCCATTTTGTCAGATATAAGTACTGCTACCCCAGCTTATTTTTCATTTCTATTTGCATGAAATATTTTTTTCCATTCTTTTCCCTTCAGTTTATGTGCGTCTTTTGTTTTAAGGTGTGTCTCTTGTAGACAGCATATGTATGGGTCCTGTTTCTTTATCCACGCTGCTACCCTATGTCTTTTGACTGGATCATTTAATCCATTTACATTTAAGGTTATTATTGATATGTAGTTGTTTATTGACATTTTATTCTTTAAAGCTGTATTTTTTTTTTTTTTTGCTATATTCTTTTCTCCCTTTGAACTGTTCACACTAGGCCCCTTAGACTCTCTTGCAGGATTGGTTTGGTTTTAATGAATTCCTTGAGGTTTTCTTCTGGCCTCAAGTGTTTCTGTTGAGAAGTCCAATGTCATCCTAATGGGGGCTCCTTTGTAGGTGAGAGTCTTTTTTTCTCTAGCAGCTTTTAAGATTTTTTCTTTATCTATTAGCTTTGGTATTTTAACTATGATGTGTCTTGGTGTAGATCTTTTTGGGTTTCTCTTTAATGGAGTTCTGTGTGCCTCATGAACATGTGGAATGTTTCCCAGCCTTAATTTAGGGAAGTTTTCTGCTATGATTTGATTGAACACAGTTTCCATTTCCTGTCCTCTTTCCTCTTCTTCAGGCACCCCTATGATGCGAATATTGTTTCTCTTCATGTTTTCACAGAGCTCCCTTAGAGTTTCCTCACATTTTTTGAATCTCTTTTCCTTTTTTTTCTCTGCTTCTGTAACTTTGTTTATTGTGTCCTCTAACTCGCTGATTCGATCCTCAGCGTGATTCATCCTGCTTTTAATTCCTTCCATTGTGGTGTTCAGTTCTGATATTGCATTTGTCATTTCTGTCTGGTTCTTTTTTATTATTTCAATTTCATTTTTTATACTTGTTATCTCTTTATTTAGGTGCTCATAGTGACTATCCATTGTTGCTCTAATTTCTTTGAACATCCTAACTATCATTATTCTAAAATCTGCTTCTGGTAGTTTGGTTATATCTGGTTCATCCAGTTTCTTCTCTGGGGATTTCTCTTGGTTCATTTGGTTTGCATTCCTCTGCCTGCCCATTTTATCTGAGTGTAAGCAAGTTGTGGCCACTGGAGTCCAGTATGTGTTGCCTTTGTTTTCTCTAGGTGTGGTCTGTCTGCAGGCTTGCCACCCCCTCTGCCGCTGCCTAGGGTGGTTGGGTGTGGGCGTTGCCAGTGCCGGCTCACTGCAGCTATTGCTGTGATTTCTGCCTCTCCTTTGCGGGAGGGGCTGTCACTCAAGTCACTAGCTTTAGCTCCCAGGGCAGAGGTGAGCACCTTTGCTCAGCTGCGGAACCAGCCTTTTTCCGGAAGGCTTAGCCCAGCCCCGTCAGTCAGAACCTGCTTGCCACCATTTCGTGGGTTGGGCGGGGCTTTTGATGTGCTCTCAGCTGTGAGCCTTTGCCTGTCCAGAATTTAGCCCCGCCCTCGAGGCCAGGGTCCTCCTGCGCAGGGGATTATTTGGCTGGGCGTGTTTGCTGGCGTGAGCTCAGCTGCTAGCTTCGGGTCGTTCTGGATCCTACCCCGCCCCCATGCTCGGAGCAAGCTCGGGCACGTAGGGTGGTTCTCCGCGGTTTCTCCGGCCGGCCGGGCAGGGCGAGCAGTGTGAGCTCAGCCGCGGGCTCCTCGCCCGTCCCTTGTCTTAGCCCCGTGCCCGCGGTCAGGGCCGGCTAGCGCAGGGTCGCAGAGCTGATCTCTGCCCGTACTTTTCCCCACAAGTGGGGTCTCAGGCGGCCCACAGCTGCCGGACAGCTTTTGCGCGTCCTCTCCGCCCCTGCTAGGCTAGCCTGAGCTCACACCGTTCCGCCCACACCGACAGGACTGCGTTTCAGCGTCCTGTCCCAACCATAGGCTTCAGCAACCTCAGGGGGCTAAAAGTGCACTAAGTCTCCACACTGTAGGCCTGGGAGCTCCCTCCCTCTAAGCAGCTCTGCTCTAATTGCCGCGGGAGAGCTTGTTTGGCTAGTGTCCTGTCTCCCTTTGCTGGTATTGCTAGTTCCAGGGAAAATATTCGTTTTCGCTTAGGGAAATGACTTAGCCCATGGGTCGGGGTGGCTGTCCCTCAGAGTGTCTCCGTGCCTTCAGTCCACTCTTTGTTCCCGCTGCTCTGTTCCTCTCCTCTGTCCCAGTTCCCCGGAGCCCCGGGTGCGTGGCTGTGAGAGAGGCTTTCTGAGCTGTCCCTTTAAAAAGATTTTTGGGTCTGAGAAAACTCTCTCTTTTTCACAAATAGTATCCTCACTTGCTTCACAGCTCGATACTGTCCAAACGCCTCTTCTAGGCTCTGGGACTGCAGGCTGGGGCTTGGTTCCTGGGATCCAGGTCCCTCCCTCTCCGCCAAACTCTCTTCCCGCCACACGGGTCTCTCCGGGCTGCCGTTTGCTCCGGGGAGCTGGGCAGCCCTCTTCGCGTTTTCGCTATTCCTACCAGTCTCAATGTGGCTTCTTCTGTGTTCCTTGGTTGAAGAGTCCACTTAGTTTAGCTCAAAGTTCTGAATTATATTTAATCATCACAACATATATCCTGTTATATACCTTTGACTTTATATTGAGATCTGTCTTCTTTTGAGATGATTGCTATTGCTTTCTGTTTGTCTGCTTGCCTCCTTACTTTTATTTGCTGGTACCTTTGTGTCTCCCTCATTTTCAGTGTTTGTCACTGTACCCTAGGTGTATTTCTTATGAGCCACACAGAACACAATGCTTTTAGCCATCTAATAATCTGTTTATTGATCTTGAAATTCTGGATAATATGTGTTAGCTGTGATTTTTATTTCTTTCACTTTATTTAAAGTTTATGATTTATTTTATTTTGCTCTTTTCCAGTCTTTATTTCTGTCGACTTGATAGAATCTACTTTTATTCTTTTATTCCCCATTCTAATCAGGGAGTTCTGATATGCTATGGGTTCTCCATTAATTTCTTTCAATTTCATTCTAAAAGAAATGGTGATTCTCCCTTCTCTCAGGTGCCTCACTCTCCTGCTTTTCTCCTTCACTTCCTACTTTTGTTTTCCAACAGTTGGTTATATTTTAGCCACTTCAGTAATTAAATATTTTGGTTCTATACAAAAATTTCTCCATTCTGTAGATCTCTTTGTTTCAGGACCCCTCTTTGGACAGGGGCTGCTCTGATAGCTCGGTGCCTATTAGCGGGCCCCTTCAACCTGGTTGTCCAGTGACTTGCAGGAGTAAGAGAAACAGAGGCCTGCTCTCAAAGTGCCATCTTTAAATTAAAAGCATTAAAATAAACCTTCTTGAGTATTACAGAGAAAGGAACTGAATGAAGAGCTGAGTTTTAGATAAATGTTTCTTTATCATATGTCATTATTCCCTTTCCAAAAGATCCTTCCAAAGTTAAGAAACAGTTTATAAAATATTAACAGGTGAGAGTTTGCTTTTTAACTTATATCTTTTAAATTGTACACACTGTCAACCAACTCCTCGCTATGAAGGATAATAAAAAATAGCACCCTCCTACTATTTTCTATCTCCATTTCCTTCATGTCTTTATTTTAGTTTGTTATGGAATTACTTTTACTTGGTTAAGGTTTATTACATTAACATTCTTGTCATTAAATTTAATAATTGTTCAGTTTTAGTTGTATATTTAAATAAATTGAATAATAATCACTAATCCCTTATGCAACTTTTCTTACCTGATCTTTAACTGTGATCATCTTTTGGAAATTAAATCCATTATCAAGTAGTTTTTATAATAAGGGCTAAGAATAATGTATATTCAACACTTAGCATAATTCTAGGCAGTAATCATTGTTAAATGTTATTTATTTATTGTTTTTATTTGTACAGGGACAGAGAGAGAGTCAGAGAGAGGTATAGATAGGGACAGACAGACAGGAACAGAGAGAAATGAGAAGCATCAATCATCAGTTTTTCGTTGCCGTTGCGACATCATAGTTGTTCATTGATTGCTTTCCCACACGTGCCCTGACCGTGGGCCTTCAGCAGACCGAGCAATCCCTTGCTGGAGCCAGTGATCCTGGGTCCAAGCTGGCGAGCTTTTGCTCAAGCTAGATGGGCCCGCGCTCATGCTGTCGAGCTCGGGGTCTCGAACCCCGGTCCTACGCATCCCAGTCCAGCACTCCATCCACTGCGCCACCGCGTGGTCAGGCTGTTAAATGTTATTTAATAAGGCTTGACCTGTGGTGGCACAGTAGATCAAGCGTTGACCTGGAATGCTGAGGTTGCCAGTTCAAAACCCTGGGTTTGCCCAGTGTGGAAGTTGATGCTTCCTGCTCCTCCCCCCTTCTCTCTCTCTCTCTTTTTCTGTCTCTCTGTCTGTCTCTTTTCTCTAAAATGAATAAATAAATAAAAATAATTTAAAATATAATAAAATATAAAAAAGCAGGAGTCGCCTGAGACTCATCTGCCAATTAAAAAAAATATTTAATAATAATAAATAGAATAATACAATAATGATAACAATACCTTTTATTGTATTGAGACTATTTTACTTATTTATCTATTTTTTAAATTTATGTCTTGTTCTTCACAGAATAAAATCATTACCTCTTTGTGTTTTCTAAAAATATTTTTACAGAAGCATTTCTTTTCTCATATGCCTTTTTATTTTGTTTTTTCACTATGCAGAACTTTAATTGTATGTAATTAAATCTGATGATCTATTCTTTGTGATTTCATCTATTATTTCTAAATTTACATACTTGCTATTCCATTTTATAGTCTTATTTTTCTATAATTGGCATTTAACATCTTAATATGTAGTTCTGTAATTCATTTAGAATTTTATTTAGTGTATGGTTTAAGGAGAAACTTAGTTATTTTTTATCCAAAATTCATAACTAGCCCTAGTTTTTGCTATGTTCTTCTCTTCCTCTATTTAATGACTTACATTCTCATGCAATTTCCCTCCATGCCTCTTGCTTCTTTTTCAGTTGCTTATGTTCATACAGGAATCTTTCACTTTCATGATGGAGAGCCCACCCTTGCCTGGGGTGCACATCGTCTATGTCATTTAGTAAACCTTCTCAATTAGCATTACCTAAACTGGGTTTCCTGTGTTTCTTTTTTTATTTTATTAATTTTAATGGGGTGACATTAATAAATCAGGGTACATATGTTCAAAGAAAACATCTCCAGGTTATCTTGTCATTCAATTATGTTGCATACCCATCACCCAAAGTCAAATTGTCCTCTGTCACCTTCTATCTGGTTTTCTTTGTGCCCCTCCCCTCCCCCCTCTCCCTCCCTCTCCTCCCTTCCCCCACCCCATAACCACCACACTCTTGTCCATGTCTCATAGTCTCTTTTTTATGTCCCACCTATGTATGGAATCATGCAGTTCTTAGTTTTTTCTGATTTACTTATTTCACTCTGTATAATGTTATCAAGGTCCATCCATGATGTTGTAAATGATCCAATGTCATCATTTCTTATGGCTGAGTAGTATTCCATATTATTTATGTACCACATCTTCTTTATCCAGTCATCTATTGAAGGGCTTTTTGGTTGTTTCCATGTCTTGGCCACTGTGAACAATGCTGCAATGAACATGGGGTACATGTGTCTTTATGTAGCAATGGTTTTGAGTTTTGGGGGTATATACTCAGTAGAGGGATTGCTGGGTCATATGGTAGTTCTATTTTTAGTTTTTTGAGGAACCACCGTACTTTCTTCCATAATGGTTGTACTACTTTACATTCCCATCAACAGTGGATGAGGGTTCCTTTTTCTCCACAGCCTCTCCAACACTTGTTATTACCTGTCTTGTTGATAATAGATAATCTAACAGGTGTGAGGTGGTATCTCATTGTAGTTTTGATTTGCATTTCTCTAATAGCTAATGAAGATGAGCATCTTTTCATATATCTGTTGACCATTTGTATTTCTTCCTCACAAAACTCAACAACAAACAAACAAACAATCCAATAAAAATATGGGAAGAGGACATAAACAGACACCTCTCCCAGGAAGAAATACAAATGTTTCCTGTGTTTCAACAGTCTCTGCAACATACAGCGAAAAATGTCACATCTCTGATTTTTCCAATTGAAACAGCAGATCAAACAGCTACTACTTTCCATGTTTAACCAAGAACCCTGAGAGTAGTTCTGTCTAATGTCTCATTTTCACAACAGGGTTGGGAGACTAGCTAACCCCTCATTTTTGCAAGTTGATTCACTTTCCTCTTCTGTGAACAAATGTCTCATATAGAGGTCTTAAGCATCTACAGACTGGACAGATCACAGAATGGTTGCTTACACCATTACATTGGGATCATGAGTGTAAACTCTCAATGCACTGGTCAACCCCAGAGAGCCACCTGGATGGTATCTGTGGGACAGACACATTGCTCCCACCTCCACTATGGTATTTAATAGCATTTTGTGTTCATTAATTTTTAAAACTCTGTCTTTTCCACTGTACTGTGAGTCACTTAAGGCAGGGAACATGTGTCACTCGGCATCCTCAGAGCAGAGGACAGAACCTGTCATGTGGTTGAGGCTTAATTATCATTTATTAGTGAGGGATTCACTTTCATAAGCCTCACTCTCTCCCCCAAACTGGCCGATTGACCAACCAACCAATGGACCAGCTGTCACACAATTAAACAAAAGCAGTGACATAACCGTTAAGGCAATATCTCAAATTTACTTAAGTCACTTGTGTTTGTATGCAGTTGGGCTGTTTCAGTTACTGGATCTAGAGTCTTTGGCAAATCCAGAGACAAATCAGACACAATTTTTTCCCCTCAAGAAACTCAGAATTTCTGAGAATAGATGACACATTAGCTTAAATTTAATTTAAATGGGAAACTGATTTGTGTCACACAAGCAGTGGATCAGGAGAGAGAAGAAAGGAAGAGAATCATTTTTTTACCCACTAACCTTTGGGGAGAAGAACCATTATAATTTGGTCTTATTAAAGCCTGCCCTATGATTAATATTTCCATCTAAGAAGCAATTAAGGAATTATTCAGGGAGATTGTAACAAAAGGAAGTAAGCCACATCAGCTCTGTGCAGGCAGAATAAGGCTCAGCTTTCAGTATTGAAAATTAAGCCTGTTTAGACTAACGGCTTGCATTCCGTCCTTAATTTTTACTCAGGTGCTGTATGAGAACCACTGAGTGGGTAAGTAATAAATTATCTAGAACTACTTAGCAAATACAATCCACAGTGCTAAATGGAATACATTATAATCATGGTGTGATAATCAGAATAATAATGATTTCACATGTGTAGCAGACTCCAAGGGGTAACAGTCTGTTTTAGTCCATTAAAGCACTTGCATTTTCAGATATAAAACTATACTTTTCAGTGCTATAGAAAGTACTTAATTATTTCCAACTATTAATGAAATACTGGAGAAATCATCTTACCTCAGTGCTATAATTATATTGTATTCACAAGTGCATGTAATTATAAACAATTTATCAGAACTCTTTGCAAACTCAGTTATTTTTAAGGTGCTAAGTGGAAAGGCTTACTACAATGCCCATAACACAAATTTTAAAATATATAAGGTGGCCTGCGGTGGCATAGCAGATAGAACGTGAGCCTGGAGCACTGAGGTTACCAGTTTAAAACCCTGGGCTTGCCAGGTCAAGGCACATATGACAAGCAACAAGCAAGCAATGCACAACTAGAGTGAAGAAACTATAGTTGATACTTCTCACTATCCTCCTCCTCTCTCTATAAAATCAATTATATATATGAATGACATCAACTGAAGATAGTTGCATCTTCCATATCTACAGATTCAGAGAGGAGTAGGTAGGAAGGGGCCCTCCCTTAGGAGAGCAGAGTGACCAGAAAGGCCAACTGTCTTGCTAAGTAGGAGTAGGGCTAGAGCAAAACTCCTGTTTTCTTACTTTCTGTCTAGTGTTTGGAACACTATATGGTGTTGTCTTTAGAGGACTTTTTTAAATGGAAGAAATGGGATTTCTATGTCCCTATTTGAGAGATGGAGACACAGAGGTACCAAGCCACGAAACAACCTAGCTGAACCATGTAGGTAGCAAGAACTGGGCCTCTGATCAGAATCAGAATCTGTGTGCTGCCTCTGCGGAGCCTGGCTCAAAGCTGTCCTCTCACGGAGGATCCAGGTTTCATACCCAGTGTCTCTCCACACCTTCAGAGAGCTTGCAGCTTCTCCTGCAACCACCAGGGCTATCAGGAACAGGCCTGGCTGTTCCCTGGCTCTAGTTAAGGCAGGTTCATTACCAGAATCACCTTCAATTAAAAATGTTTAAGCACTTACTGTATTTTTGGCACTACTCTAGAAGCTAGAAACAATGAATAAAACAAGATCCTTCTCTCTAAGAGCTTACAGTCTAAAAGACACTCCCCACTGGAGTAACAAGTAGAAGATTATGATAAGTCCTTGCCCTTGGGAGGTGTCCTCAGCAGTGATAGGAATCTTTATACCACATTTGAAATGAAAAGTTTCCTGGCTGTGAATGTCTGAATTTTCACTGATCTCAGTGTGATGTCATTCTATCTCATTCATTTAGTCTACAAACCTCAAAACACTTGCTTGTCTTCAATAGCCATTTCCCATAGCCCTTTCCAGAAAATTTCCCACAAGATTAATGTTACATTTAAAATAACCCAGCACTTTGGATCCATTTGTGATAGAAGCCACACAGCTACAGTTGTCAGTGGGTCATGCTGTGTGATAAATGAGTCAAATGGAACTCTGGAAATGTTGTCACCCTTTCCATTAATGCAAGAGCTGTGGATGAGTCCCTGCACTGTTGCTGCTCCAAATTACACCTGTGACCCACATCAGAACTCTGTGCACAGAGAATTCTTGGGATGTGAGTTCCAAACACTTGCAGAGGGCAGGTACCAGTGAGCGCCTCATAGAAGACTCATTTTCCTTCAGAACAGTTGGCTGTTAGTGTGTCCCTAAATCACTTCTGAGTTATAGGTTTATTTTTACTTCTCTGCTACTGTTCATGCAACATGTTTCTATTTTTCTATGTGGTACATTTGAACACTGCGTGGGGAACTACCTTTATTATACTCTTGGGAAGTCTGGAGACATGCATCTGGCTAAGTAAGCCAGAGGTCTCCATCTCCACATGTTCTACATGGATCTGACTCAATGCCTGGAAGATTGTTACTGTGTGTCTGGACAACAACTACCTGGGGCTTGCCTAAGCATTTGCTATTTCTGCATTATTTTTATCCTCTGCTGTTTACAAACCTTCACAAGAGAGAGAAAAAAGGAAACGATTATATTGTAGCCAGTGGTGGGATTCAAATAATTTGACAACTGGTTCTTGGTCCTAATGACAATTTTAATTATAAAAAAATGATATACCAAAAAGTAGGATATTATTTCATGCACTTAATACTTAAATAAAAACATTAAAAGAGGTACACAAAACTAGATTATAAGAGTTTTAAAACATTAATAAAAAAATTAAATAATACCGACAAAAAACAATAAAACTGTTATTTAAGATACTTCCATATTGCTTCTTTATTTTACAGTTGCCTTTCTTTTTATTTCTTTTTTATTTTATTTTTTATTAATTTTAATGAGGTAACATTAATAAATCAGGGTATATATGTTCAAAGAAAACATCTCCAGGTTATCTTGTCATTCAATTATGTTGCATACCCGTCACCCAAAGTCAAATTGTCCTCTGTCACCTTCTATAAGGTTTTCTTTGTGCCCTTCCCCTCCCCCCTCTCCCTCCCTCTCCTCCCTTTCCCCACACTGTAACCACCACACTCTTGTCCATGTCTCATAGTCTCTTTTTTATGCCCCACCTATGTATGGAATCATGCAGTTCTTAGTTTTTTCTGATTTACTTATTTCACTCTGTATAATGTTATCAAGGTCCATCCATGATGTTGTAAATGATCCAATGTCATCATTTCTTATGGCTGAGTAGTATTCCATAGTATATATGTACCAAAGCTTTTTAATCCAATCATTCTCTGAAAGACACTTGGGCTATTCCAGATCTTCGCTATTGTGAACAATGCTGCCACGAACATGGGGGCGCATTTCTTCTTTTCGAATAGTGCTATGGTGTTCTTAGGGTATATTCCTAAAAGTGGGATAGCTGGGTCAAAAGGCAGTTTGATTTTTAATTTTTTGAGGAATCTTTATACTGTTTTCCACAGTGGCTGCACCAGTCTGCATTTCCACCCGCAGTACAGGAGGGTACGCTTTTCTCCACATCCTCGCAGGCATTTATTCTGTGTTGTTTTGCTGATGAGCGCCATTCTGACTGGTGTGAGGTGATATCTCATTGTGGTTTTAATTTGCATTTCTCTAATGATTAGTGATGTTGAGCATTTTTCCATATGCCTATTGGCTGTCTGTATGTCCTCTTTGGAGAAATTTCTATTCATTTATTTTGCCCATTTTTTGATTGGATTGTTTGTTTTCCTGGTGTTGAGTTTTATAAGTTCTTTATAAATTTTGGTTATTACTTATCAGATGTATTGTTGAATATATTCTCCCATTGTGCGATTTGTCTTTTTATTCTGTTCTTATTGTCTTTAGCTGTACAAAACCTTTTTAGTTTGATATAGTCCCATTTGTTTATCCTGCCTTTTATTTCATTAGTCAGTGGAGATAAATCGGCAAATATATTGCAGCGACAGATGTCGGAGAGCTTACTGCCTATGTTTTCTTCTAAGATGCATATGGTTTCACGGCTTACATATAAGTCTTCTATCCATTTTGAGTTTGTTTTTGTGAATGGTGTAAGTTGATGTTCTAGTTTCATTTTTTTGCAGGTAGATGTCCAATTTTCCCAACACCATTTATTAAAGAGGCTGTCTTTACTCCATTGTATACTCTTTTCTCCTTTGTCAAATATCAGTTGTCCATAAAGCTGTGGGTTTATTTCTGGGTTCTCTGTTCTGTTCCATTGATCTATGTGCCTGTTCTTATGCCAGTACCAGGCTGTCTTGAGTACAATGGCCTTGTAGTATACCTTGATATCCAGAAGAGTGATGCTTCTTGCTTTATTTTTTCTTTTAAAGATTGCTGAGGCTATTCGTGTTCTTTTTTGGTTCCATATAAATTTTTGGAATATGTGTTCTATCTTTAAATTATGTCATTGGTATTTTTGGTATTGCATTGAATTTATAAATTGCTTTGGGTAATATAGACATTTTAATGATGTTTATTCTTCCTAACCATGAGCACAGTATATGCTTCTACTTGTTCGTATTTTCCTTGATTTATTTTATCAATATTTTATAATTTCCCGAGTACAGGTCCTTAACCTTCTTGGTTAAATTGACTCCTAGGCACTTTATTTTTTTGGTTGCAATAGTGAAGGGGATGGTTTCCTTAATTTCTTTTGCTGACAGTTCATTGTTGGTATATAAACATGCCTCTGATTTCTGAGCATTAATTTTATATCCTGTCACCTTGCTGAATTCATTTTCAGGTACAGTAGTTTTTTGACTGAGAGTTTAGGGTTTTCTATATACAATATCGTATCATCTGCAAATAATCACAGTTTTACTTCTTTTTTCCAATTTGGAAGCCTTTTATTTCTTCTTCTTGTCTGATTGCTGTAGCTAGGACTTCCAGAACTATGTTGATTAAGAGTGGTGAAAGGGGGCACACCTGCCTGGTTCCTGATCTTAATGGGATTGTTTTAATTTTTGCACATTTAGTTTGATGTTTGCTGTGGGTTTGTCATAGATGGCCTTTATCATGTTAAGTAATGTTTCCTGTATTTTCACTTTACTGAGAGTTTTGATCATGAATGGGTGCTAGATTTTATCAAATGCTTTTTTTCTGCATCTATTGAAATTATCATGTGATTTTTGTCCTTCCTTTAGTTTATGTGATGAATCACATCGATTGATTTGCGAATATTGAACCAGCCTTGCCTCTCCAGAATAAATCCCACTTGATCATGGTGTATGATTTTTTTCATATATGGCTGAATCTGGTTGGCTAATATTTTGTTGAGAATTTTAGCTTCTAAATTCATCAGGGATATTGGCCTATAATTTTCTTTCTATGTGTTGTCTTTGCCTGGTTTCGGGATCAGAATTATGCTCGCCTCATAAAAGAAGTTTGGGAATCTTCCTTTCTCTTGAATTTTTTGAAATAGCTTGAGAAGGATAGGAGTTAGTTCTTCTTTGAATTTTTGGTAGAATTCACTTGTGAAGCCATCAGGCCTAGGACTTTTCTTTGTTGGGAGTTTTTTGATAACTCTTTCAATCTCATTTGTTGTAATTGGTCTGTCTAGGTGTTCTGATTCTTCCAGATTGATTTTTGGAAGATTATATGATTCAAGAAATTTGTCCATTTTACCTAGGTTGTCTAATTTTTGGCACAGAGTTCTTCATAGAATTTTCTTACAATACTTAGTATTTCTGTTGTGTCAGTTGTTATTTCTCCACTCTCATTTCTAATTTTATTTATTTGAGTCCTCTCTCTTTTTTTCTTGGTGAGTCTAGTTAAAGGTTCATCAATCTTGTTTACCTTTTCAAAGAACCAGCTCCTGGTTTCATTGATCCTCTGTATTGTATCCTTAGCCTCTATGTCATTTATTTCTGCTCTGATCTTTATTATTTCCTTCCTTCTACTAGTTGGGCTTTATTTGCTGTTGTTTTTCTAGTTCTTTGAGATGCAGGGTCAAGTTGCTTATTTGAGCTTTTTTAGTTTCTCATGGTATACCTGTAGTGCTGTGAACTTCCCTCTCAGTACTGCTTCTGCTGTGTCCTATAAATTTTGAGTTGATGTTTGCTCATTATCGTTGGTTTCTAGAAACTTTTCTATTTCTTCTTTGATCTCATTGTTAATCCATTCATTATTTAATAACATGCTATTTAGTTTCCAAGTGTTTGAGTATTTTTCAGTTTTTCTTTTGTGGTTAATTTCTAGTTTCATGCCACTCTGATCAGAGAAAATGCTTGATGTGATTTCAATCCTTTTAAATTTGTTGAGACCGCTTTTGTGTCCTAACATGTGGTCTATCCTGGAGAATGTACCATGAGCGCTTGAAAAGAATGTATATTCTACTGCTTTAGGGTGAAAAGTTCTGAAGATATCTATTAAATCAAGTGTATCCTTTAAATCTGCTGTTTCTTTATTAATTTTCTTTCTTGAGGATCTATACAGTGATGTTATTGGGGTATTGAAATCCCCTACTGTTATAGTATAGCTGTTAATCTCACCCTTTATATCCATCAAAATCTGCTTTATGTATGTCGGGGCTCCTATGTTTTGTGCATAGATTTTTATAATGGTTATATCTTCACATTGAATTGTTCCCTTTATCATTATGTAGTGTCCTTCTTTATCTCTTACTACAGCCTTTGTTTTAAAGTACATTTTGTCAGATATAAGTATTGCTACCCTGGCTATTTTTTCATTTCCACTTGCATGAAATGTTTTTTTTCATCCTTCTACCATCAGTCTATGTGCATCTTTTGTTTTAAGGTGTGTATCTTGTAGACAGCATATGTATGGGTCCTGTTTCTTTATCCATGCAGCTACCCTATGTGTTTTGATTGGATCATTTAATTCATTTACATTTAAGGTTATTATTGCTATGTAGTTGTTTATTGCCATTTTATTCTTTAAAGCTGTATTCTTCTTTTGCTGTATTCTTTCCCCCTTTGAACTGTTCACAACAGGCCCCTTATCATCTCCTGCAGAATTGGCTTGGTTATAATGAATTCCCTGAGGTTTTCTTTGTCTCTTTTTCTGGGAAGCTCTTTATTTCTCCTTCAGTTTTAAATGTTAGCCTTGGTGGATAGAGTAGTCTTGGTTATAGGTTCTTGATCTGCATTACTTTGAATATATCTTGCCATTCCCTTCTGGTCTCAAGTGTTTCTGTTGAGAAGTTGGATGTCATCCTTATGGGGGTTCCTTTGTAGGTGATAGCCTATTTTTCTCTTGCAGCTTTTAAAATTTTTTCTTTATCACTTAGCTTTGGTATTTTAACTATGATATGTCTTGGTATAGATTTTTTTGGGTTTCTCTTTAATGGAGTTCTCTGTGCTTCTTGCATGTGTGAAACGTTTTCCAGTCTTAATTTAGGGAAGTTTTCAGCTATGATTTGATTGAACAAAGTTTCTATCCCTTGATCTTTTTTCACTCTTCATGAACCCCTGTGGTGCGGATGTTATTTCTCTTCATATTGTCACAGAGCTCCCTTAGAGTTCCCTCAGATTTTTTGAGTCTCTTTTCTTTTTTCTGCTCTGCTTCTGTGCCTTTGTTTATTGTGTCCTATAACTCACTGATTCGATCCTCAGCTTCATCCATCCTGCTTTTAATTCTTTCCATTGTGGTCTTTAGTTCTGATACTGTATTTGTCATTTCTGTCTGAGTCTTTTTTATTATTTCCACTTCTTTTTTTATACTTGCTATCTCTTTATTTAGGTGTTTATAATGACTATCCATTGTTGCTCTAAGGTCTTTGAACATCCTAACTATCATTATTTTAAACTCTATATCAGATAGTTTGGTTATATCTGGTTTATTTAGGTCCTTCTCTGGGGATTTCTCTAGATTCATTTGGGTTGCATTTCTCTGCCTGCCCATTTTGTCTGTGTGTAAGAAGAGTTTGGCTACTGGAGTCCAATGGGTGTTGCCTCTGTGTTCTCTAGGTGTGATCTGTTTGCAGGCCTGCCCTCCTGCCTAGGGTGGATGGGTGTGGGTGTTGCCAGCCACAGCCTTGGCTGCTGAGGTCTCTGCCTCGCCTCCGCAGGAAGGGCTGTGTTCTCATGCCCAGCTCTACAAGCCTCAGCCTGTCTCGGCTTTTGCCCCTCTCCCACGGGTGGGACTTTGCACCACACTCGGGCCAGAAGCCTGGGTGTTAAGTGCAAAGGTGAGCACTTTTGCTTAGCTGTGGGTCCCTGTCAGCTTGTTCCTCCAGCCAGGAGGGGCTTTTGGTGCGCACTCAGCTGCTAGCCCAGGCTGAATGCCCCACCCCCGCCAACCTTGGCTCCTTGGCTTGACCGGGCTGTTGCTATGCGCTCAGCCGTACTCTGGGCTTCCACCCCACCTCCGCGGGCAAAGCTGGTTTGGGCAGGACTTCAATCCCCAGAGGCCTGGTGCGGCCATGCGCCTACGTGCCCCTGCCCAGTGGTGGATCTCCGCCCGGTTCGGGCTCCTGCTTTTCTTCCACAGGTGGGGTCACAGGTGGGCCCGCAGCCACCCGACCACTTTCAGACCACTTTTGTGCGCCCCCTTTGCCCCGGCTGGGCTATACCTAGCTCACGGCAGTCAGCTTGGCCTCTGCCCCCGCTAGCGAAACTACGCTTTCACATCCCGCCTCCGCCCTCCAGCAAGCCATCAGCAGTGTGGGTGTGGGCACTGCAGCTCAGACTCTAACACTCCATACTGTAGTCCTGGAAGCTCTCTCCATCTAAGAGACTGTGCTCTAATTGCCTCAGGGGAGCGTGTTTGGCTGGTGTCCTGCTTCCCTTTGCTGGTTCCAGGGGAAATATTGTTTCAGATTTATGTAGTGACTCAGCCCAGGGTTTAGGGTGGTTGTCCCTCAGAGCTTTTCTCCCTGTGCCTTCCAGACCACACTCTCTACCCACTGCTCCAGTCCTGTCCTCTCTCTTTGTCTCCCGGAGTCCCAGGTGAGTGGTTGTGAGAGAGGTTTTCTTTGCCGTCCTTTTAAGAAGAATCCTGGGTCTGAGACAACTGTCTCTTCCTCACAAACAGTATCCTAACCTGTTTCCCAGCTCAATACTGCCCAAACGTGTCTTCTAGGCTCCGGGGCTGCAGGCTGGGGCTTTGTTCCTGGGACCCAGGTCCCTCCCTCTCTGCTAAACTCTCTTCCCACCATGCAGGTCTCTCCGGGCTGCCTTTTGCTCTGGGGAGCTGGGCAGTCCTTTCTGCGTTTTCGCTTTTCCTACCAGTCTCAATGTGGCTTCTTCAGTGTTCCCCGGTTGAAGAGTCCTCTCAGTCCAGTTCAACTGCATAAAACAGTTGGTTTATGCAGATAATGGTTCATAAAATCAAGTTATAATTCACTTTGGCTCTGGGAGTTGTAAGTTGGTACGTCCACTTACTCCATCGCCATCTTGCCCCCCCCCCCCTTCATATTGCTTCTTGATTGGTGTCCTCACTTGCAATTTTTTTCACCTAGGGATGGAACGAACATTATTATGGGCACTTAGAATATGCTGTTGAGCAGATGAACATTAAAAAAGAGTAAGAGATGTTGATTTGTGATTTCCACACTGAGTGGCTGCTCAGGTGCCCACTGAGAGAGAACCCTGATTACAAGTGCTATTTTAACAACTGATTTGCTGAACTCAACAAAAAATTAGGTATCGGTTTTGCCAAACCAGTGGAAACCCGCTGAATCCCACCACTGGGTTTTGTTTACTAAACTACAATCACAGCCACTTCCCCTTGAGGTAGTGTTCAGGGCACCTTGGTTAGAGTTTTTTGGCTCATTTATTCTCTGATAAAGGTCTCTTGGCTTGATCTGCAGTTGGCCTGTCATAGTGTTAGTGGTAGTTTAATTTCTGGAGGACGTTATTCTCATGTCCCCTGATTCTAGGGTTCTTCATGCCTTGAAAGGGAAGCAGCTGCTATTTTCTTTCCATTGGTGTGTGCAGTTGACAAAGAGGACCGAACAGGGTGTCTGAAACTGGCCTTCAGTTTTGCTCACCGTCAGACATATGTGGCCCACTAAGCAGTGTCCCTTCAGGTCCAACAGAACCTTATGTAGGTCAGCTCCTTCCTGTTCACACACTCTACGAGGCCTCCTAGCTGCTGCCTTGCTCCTTGGCCTGGCCCCAAATGCATGCTCTCTCTCTACCAATCAGAATTCCTGGCACTGCTCCCTAGATTTTGGGGGTGCTACCTCCTCTGCTTCATAGAGTGTTGGGGAGATTCTTCCTCTAGCCCTTGTAGATAGGGAGAGCCACTGGCTGACTGAGATGAAGCTGAAAGTAGAATCATTTTGACCAGAAACCAGGCTGCCCTGACACTCAGATCATTATTACTCTATGAAATATTAAGGAACTCTCATATCTGCTCTTTGGCCAAAGCAATCTGTAGTACAGTGTGTCCGTAAAGTCATGGTGCACTTTTGACCGGTCACAGGAAAGCAACAAAAGATGATAGAATTGTGAAGTCTTCACCAAATAAAAGGAAAACTCTCCCAGTTTTATACCTATTCAGTGCAGTTCAATGTGGGCTCCATTTGTTGCCCTACACACATTCAAATGATAGTGAAGTTCTTGCCACACACGGGTAAGGACGTCTGGTGAATAACGTCTGTGATTCTGTTTTAAGTGATTAATGTTGTTGATACGTACAATGTACACATGTTGCTTCGCATAACCCCAAAAGTAAAAGTCTAAAGGCGTCAGATCCAGGGATTGTGGTGGCCATGGCTTGACAGAACCCCTGCCTATCCACCGCCGGGGGAATGTTCTATCCAGAAACTCACGAACAATGGTGGCTTAGTGTGGAGGTGCGCTGTCCTATTGAAAAATGACACCTTCTGGAAATTGTGGCCTCTACAGACTCGTCACTGATGGATGGCCTACCAGAACGGGGTTTCTCCACCAAACTGCCGGTTTCCTTCAACTGCTTATCCCACCGAGTAATGTTATTCCTATGTGGTGGTGCTTCGTTATAAACGTGCCAATATTCATGTTGCACTTTGGTCACGAATTCAAATTTAGCAAGCCACAGAACACACTGGACTTTCCTCTGTACCATCCACATCTTGACTGGCATGGCCATGGGCTGCTCTGCTGTATACACGGTGTTAGGTCATCATCTGCGCATGCGCACATGCTGCCACATCATCCTATAGAAGTTGGGAGGGTTTTCCTTTTATTTGGTGCAGATTTCACATTTCTATCATCTTTTGTTGCTTTCCTGTGACTGGTCAAAAGTGCACCATGACTTTACGGACACACTGTATATTGGTATTTATACTTTGGCCAATGTGAATGGGTTCCACAAAATGAGGTAGAGGGTTAAAATGTGGCTAGTTTCTGGGGTTAGGTTGAGACTAAATGGAAAGACCAATGGTTGTCACTGGAAGGGCTGCCTTAATGGGGAGGGAACGTCCTTCTTGCTGACCTGGGTGGCATTGGAGACCCTGGAGTATACAGCCTTTGTTTTTTTCCCACTGGAGGTTGGGTGGACAGGCTTTGACTTCCCTTGAGCTGTGGTGCTAGTGGTCCTATTTAAAAAGACACATCGGCCTCTCCATTTTCATGGATACAACTCTGGTTCAAGCCACCTCTGTCTTCAGGACCACTGCACGGTCTCGTCTCCTGAACTGATTTCTCTGCATCTACTGGCCTTGATTCTTTCTGTCTATTTCCACTCTGCATCTGACATTCTGCAAATGAGACTGTGCCACTTAAACTTCTTCAGCTGCATCCTTGCCTCAAACCACCTGCCCCTTGTTCAGGAATTTTTTCCTGTCACAAGCTCAATATACTTTCATCATGTATTGGGATCTGTCCCATTCTACAGATTTGTTCAAATGTCCCCTTTCACCAAAACTCTACGTGACCCTTATACTCTCCAAAGTGTCATCCTTTGTCATCAGATCTGATTATTTAAATTTTTTTTAGATTTTATTTATTTATTTTTAGAGAGAGAGAGTAGAGAGAAGGAGAGAGAGAGGAGAGGGGAAGGAGCAGGAAGCATCAACTCCCATATGTGCCTTGACTAGGTAAGCCCAGGGTTTTGAGCCAGCAACCTCAGCATTCCAGGTCGATGCTTTATCCACTGTGCCACCACAGGTCAGGCCAGATCTGATTATTATCTTCATTGTGGTTGTTGTTGTTTGGTAGACCATTACACCTGTAAATGAAGGACCTTGTCTGTCTTGGTGAGGGCTGTTGTCCTGCTGCTCATAACCCAGCAGCCACTCAAGAAAATACACTACTACTGTATGAATCTCTTTACAAAGTTATAGGCTTGCAGCTTCTACAGGCATTCCAAGCCTCACATGGTCAGGAGTATGACAATGGATAGAAGCTTCTTGAAAATCTCATCTCTATATTTTGGGATTTAGTTATCTCTCACAGGGTAGTACTTCAGTGTTCTCATTTCTAAATGAAACAGATTGAAATGGACTAGACAGCCATTTATGATATTTTCTGCTCTGAATTTTGATGATTTCAACATGTGACCCTCTGTCATTCAAGAATCTCTGTCCATTTTCTCAGATCCTGGAGGAGGAATAATTTCCCACAGGAATTTGTGGCATTCCTGCAGATTCTGTGTACTTTATGAGATAGTTGTACTGACCTTGCTTTATTTTTGTCTTGGAGAAAATGTTTCTCTGCTTTAGTTGTAGATCTGATTCAGAAAAGTTTAAACTTTTTTTAAAGAGTAAGAGGCTTGTGTGGGGTGTGCATCAGCCCTGCATTGAAGGGTTGTGAGCCATGTTCTCTTAGCATGAGCATGTCAGGGCTACATCTGGTCACACAGGGAAAGGGGGCTGCCCTAACCCTCTTCTCCTCTCACAAGCCCACATCAGTGGGGACAGGAAGTTCATTATCACCTCTTAGGAAACTTGGAACCTTCTCTCCTCTCCAAAGAACTGTCCTTGTGCTAGTTCTCAGAAGGAAAGAGACTCACATAGACAATTGTTTTCTTAGCTCTTTACCTGACATCCTTGAACTTTGATCACGAGACTCCTACAGAGTTCAGTGTTGGCTGAAGAAGCCCCCAAACACCCCTACGTGGGGATCATAATGGGTGTGGAGTCCACCCTGTGCTGAGTCACTGTAGGAGCTAGTCTTGCTTTGGCAAAGGCCACTGCATAGGATCTCCTCCCCACAGTTGTTAAGACCAGATTACAAGAGAGAAAAGGGGTGTTGCACATGAAAATCTGGCCCCAGCATGGCTTCTCTCAGCCCACTAGGAAATGAGCTGCAACGAGGCTGAAAGGAAGCAGACTTGGAAGGTCTGCACTGTGTGGTCTGAGCCCTGGGAGGACATGAAGGAGGGTGTCAGTCTGACTGGATGGAAGACACAGAACACTGGTCAAGACGGACTTAAACCCTTCCTCCCCTCATGTGGAAACTCACTCTCGTAGGGCTGGTTTGTCCTTGTACTGTGCCAAGTGACCAATATTTTCTGTTTCATTTACTCCTGACAACATTGTGGGAAGCAGGATTTTATTTTTAAATTAGCATTACATGGAATGGGCTTTTGAAAAAGGATAATGATTTTTTCCAAAGTCACATAATCAGTACCTAGAGGTGAAATGTTACAGTTTTCTTTTGCTGTGTAACAAATCATGACATAACTTAGTGATATAAGAGGATAACCATTTCTTATGCTCACATATTCTGTGGGTCAGGACTGTGGACAGGGCACAGTGGATTGACCCATTTCTGCTTCACCAAGGACATCAATGACTGTAGGTGTATTTTGTTGGAGGGGATCTCTGGAAGGTGGGCTTCTGTGGAAAGGGATCTCTGGAAGGTGGGCTTCTGTGGAAACTATTGCCAAAAGCACTTACACATGGCCTCTGCAAGTAGTTTGGGCTTATCCTAACACAGTGCCTGGTTTTGGGGGGAAGTGTCCTAAGAGGGACTATCAAAGATTAAGTGTTTCTAAGGACTACAGCAGGAGGTGCAAGGTTTCTCCTGACCTAGAAAATCACCTAGCATCACCTCCTCCCTCCTCTATTGGTTGGAGCCCTTACAAGTCAGTCCCATTTCTCATAGACCCCATCTCTCCATGGAGTGGGCAGCAAATAATTTATGCGTATGTTTAAAATGACCACACAGGCTTTGAATGTAGGTCTCCTAACTCTACATTCATTGCCCTTCTCATTAGACATCCCTCCTGAGGGAGGCTTCAGTAGGGCTACAGAGATTGTCTTTAACATGGAATGCATCACTCAGTCACTGGGGCCCTTTGAAAGAAAACATAGGTAGCAGCACAGCTTGGGAGGCAGATCTGGAGTGGAAGCCAGGTAGCCCCACCTGGGCAGTTCAGGATGATCCGTTGCAACTTCCTTGCTTCAGGTCTTCCTCTGTGGGTAGGGGTAATCAGACTATCTCCCAGCCCATCTGTAGGATGCAATGCCTAGGGGACATGAAGGCCACCAGGACTTTTCAACCTGCTCTTCAGAGAAGAGGAAGGTGTGTGTCCATGAGGAGGCCCGCTGCTCTCAGACACAGTCAGTGGGCAGACCAGTCTTCTAGACCTAGCTGGGCACTTGGAAGCTGAATCAGACTCCCTCAGAGAGCAGGGTCTTGTCTTCCCTTAATCATTTATATATATATTGATTATGTTGTACATTGTTCATTTGTCAATGCACCACATCCTGGAAAGGGTAATAAATATGGCATTACAATGTCCTCTTAAAATCTTGGTCCTACTGAGTACTAGGTGTATAACCACGGGTAATATCACATAACCTCCTACAAACTCAGTTTTCTGCCAAGTAGTGATCAGTGTATCTGTTTTGTTTTTTTTTAATTTTTATTTTATTCATTTTAGAGAGGAGACACAGAGTGAGAGAGAGAGAGAGAGAGAGAGAGAGAGAGAGAGAGAGAAAGAGAGAAAGGAGGGAGGAGCTGGAAGCATCAACTCCTATATGTGCCTTGACCAGACCAGTGCAGGGTTTTGAACTGGCAACCTCAGTGTTCCCAGGTCGACGCTTTGTCCACTGCACCACCACAGGTCAGGCTAGTGTATCTGTTTTTTAGGAGCATCATGGGGATTGAATGAGCTGATAGGAGAAAGTGTTTTCTAACCTGATAAGCATAATATATGTTGGATGTTTTTATTATTAGCATTTCTGCTAGCAAGCAGAGTGCTTCATTCACAGCAAGTGCTTAATAAATATATGCACTTTGGTTTTGATTTATTCCAGACTCCAGGACGAGCTCCTGTCAGAAGACTAAAACTTGTATCTGTCCCACTTGGGGGAAGGTGTCACAGGTGCCCTTCCACATGAGTTGACTACACTGTGTTTCTTCTTACCTGCCAGGCTAGAAGAGGACCTGCAGGCTTTTAGTAAACGACATAATCACAGCATTGATTATGAAAAGTAATGTAATTGCTAATGTAATTAAATAGCTAAGGACATGCATCTTAATCTTAGGCTATTCGTTTTGGGGCAAAGTCGGCACTGCTAGCCTGTGGTCTGGGGGCTCCTCTTCTAGGTGATTTTGGAAGCCAAATACATTTTTGCAGCAACTCGCTTTATCTATCAGACTCAATCATAGTAATCTTGGAAATACACGGAAACAGTGCTCCCCGTGTCTGCCCTCCACGGGAAGAGAGACCTGAACAAACTCGCAAGAGATAAATCTTGGTGCAGAGCACATTTCTGAAAAATTTCAATCTGCTCTATTTTTATTGTAATCAATGGATCTATGTTTTAGACAGCAGGCATTTATTAGTTTCCCACTGTGTGCTCAGGCTGTTTTAGAAGCTGTGGGGACTGCAGATCAGAGGAAACTGTCCCTGCATTTGTGACAATCATTTTGGTGTGTGTGCTGGAAAACTCCTTAGAGCATAGCACTGAGTGTGCATGAGGACCATGCAGTGAGACTGCAGAGAACCACTGGGGGGCGGGGCCATTAAAGGGGAATAGCATGGGTAGTCACCATTCGAGTTGTGTTTATTCCAATTTCCTTCTAACTACCTAAGCAATATTAGGCAAGTTGTTTAAGTATTGAATCTCAGTTTCTTACCTGTTAATAAACTCATATGGAAGGAGAGAATCCAATGAGATCTACAGAGTGAAGCATCAAACTCAATCCAGTAAAAACTTATTCGGCTCATTTGAAAGGAAGATCTGGGGAAACTGCCTTGGATGGTGTTTTGATGTTTTCTGCCTCTACATTTAATGGCTTAAACAACAACCACTTAATAATATCTCACAGTTCCGTGGGGCTCAGCCAACTGGTTTCCGTACTCTCTCACTTGGGGCTTCTCATGTGCTTGCATGAAGCTGGGCCTTGGTGCTGCTCTGTGTGTCCTCTGTCTCCTTGGGGCAGCTCATCCTCTGGGTCCTCCCCTATGACCTTTCTCTCTCTCCTAGACTTTTACCATGGTCAGCCTTGGGGCTAAGTGGTGGAACTGGAGGTGGTCAGGCTTTTTCAGGGCCTGGGCTGGAAGCCTCAGGACGCCACTTTCTCCAGATTCTAGAAGTCATAGTAGTCCCAGGCCCAGCCTAGAATCAGGAGGAGGGGTACAGTTCCATCTTGTGATGGGAAGGCGGAGGTGTTGGGGAGGTTTTATGTATCTCAAAGCCCCAGCTCCAGAACCCTTTCCAGCACATTCCTGGTGATGGGGAGATGGCCGGTCACCATTTCAGAAGACCTATTGCCGATGGGCTGGCAGGTGGATCAGCCACCCTATAGGGCCCCTTTTCAGTGTGGCTCTTTGGTATGAATGCCTTCAGATTTGACCTTATCAGGGCAGCTAGAACTTATCTGGGTTTCCAAAGGTTTATTAACATGAATAAATTTCCCAGGAAGCTGATGTGTAATATAAACCATCGGTGTGTTTATTTACAATGGTATGTTTTCTTTTTCCTGAACAAAGCATCTTGGAGGGTGAATTCCTCATCACAGAATTTCAATCTTGGGTTTAGGCCAGGGCAGGGAAACATGAGAGAACTGCCTCACCCTAGGTTCTCCTGGACACTTCTCTTTTGGCTTTCGTACTTTCTTTTCTAAGGCACATGTTGATCCTTGTTATGATCATCCTTTTTTTCATCTACATTAATATTATTGATAAAGGTATAGACTATTATCTTGAGGCAGGTCTCGATCAAATTGAAACCTACTACTCTTTCTGCTTTGACATGAGAAGATTCAGACATTTGGTGGTGACCTGCAGATGACTTATCTCTCCCATCCAGTGTCAGCTTCATGAAAGTAACTCATTGCCAAGTTCAGGGAGTGAGGGTGAGCCATGAAAGCTTCTTCTCCTTGATCTCTTGGTCACTCTGCCAAATTTCCTTTCACAATGTGCCTTGAAGATGAAGTGGAATTTCTCACTCACGTTTCCTCCAGAACTCCTGTCCCTGGAGACAAACCTAAACTTGGTGCAGGTCAGCATTGGGGAATGAGCGCTAACACCTCAATACAGTTTATTCAGTCCCAATAGAGACGATTAGCAGACCTTAAGAATTTTGTTCATTACACAGGTATAGTAATTTGTTTATTCTTTTTTCCTTTGTTAACATTGGGAAGTTTCCATTGTATGTCACCCTCTGCAAAATAATCAGTCCTCCATTTGGTTAATACATTCCTTAAGGTGCAAGTCAGCTCCTTGGTGGATCTTTCTGGATTCACTGCAGCATTGTTTCCGTGTCCCGTTTGGCACGTCCCACAGAAATAATCCTTATTAGGTTGAATTAAGTGCTCTGTTGATGTGTTGTCTCCCCTTCTGGACTGTCATTCCTTTTACATCTTGTCTCCTCAGCACCTGGGATACTGTTGTGGGTGCCCACAGCTAGCTCAGTCAGATGGGAAAGGAGCAGCGGATGCTGAAGCTGCCTGCTGAATCACAGACAGATGGGACCCACCATATTGCAAAAAGCAGCTGGGTGTGAGGCATAACAACCAAGTTGGTTAATTAAACACATTTTTATTTGACCTGCTTAAAAAGAAGTTAAAGCTGTGAGAAGTTTCTGCCGAGAAATATGAATGCTGGAAGGAAAAGAAGTTGAGAGGCCAGGGAGTCAGGAGTCGTGGCTGGAATATTAGCATGGTCACTAGCTCATGGTGACCTCGGGCTCTGCACCCAAGGTAGTGAGAATGTGCATTCTCTGGCTCTCTGAGCTTGTCCAGCAGCACTGAATGTGTGGGCTGATTGGCTGGCTGCCAGGAACAGTCACAGTAATTTTGTGTCTTCGCTGGGTAGATCCTACTCCTGGATCAAGGGAAGGGAAACAGAAAGTTAAGGCCCCACTAATGTTTCCAAGTCACACAGTCAGTTGTTGTTTGTATTTAGAAGCATGCCCATGGTGGTCTGCAAATTCCTGTCTACTCTTGCTGGAATCCTGTCCTACCTTGATCTGCCTGTCTGGCCCAGCACCATAAGGGAGAGAATGCGGTCTTTAACTTGGTTTTGCTGTAGTTGCTGATAGCTAGAAACACCAATGGAGTTGGAGCCAATGAAGCTGGCTCTTCAGAGGGCTGACATTGAAACAGCCCAGGCTGATTAGTGCCTTCCTTCTGAATCTGCCCCATCCACATCAGAACACAGAACCCTCCCCTGGAAAGGACCACACATACCACAGAAAAGCAGTATGCATTTTTTAATTTTTCGTATGGGAAAACGGAGGTCCTGTAAGGGAAATTAGCTAGTCCAGGACCAGAGCAGTGGAGCTTTACTATGTGTGCCTTGCTGTGTCAAAGGGGTGAAAGCTCACCGGGCCGAGACACAGCTGGGCTCTCTGTACCCTGCTCGGTGCCATGGGCCCTAGATTCACAAAGAATATGGGAAGGATTTTCCTTGACATTGGGGAGAGAAGCAGTGAGACTATAGGTACATAGTGTCTTGTGCTAAGGGCCAAAGCAGGAGGAGTAATATAGGGGATCTTAAGCGTACCAACACAGCCAAGGCTGAGAGATCTTAGTGAATTAAAATGCCCTTTTCCAAAGCAGGCCGGAGATTAAGTAGATAACTAACAGCCTGTGAGGCCTTGTACTTGGGAGCTCAGACACACCTCTCTCCTGGACTCACACAGAGATCAATATTCCCTGGACAGTTTTCCTCCTAGACAAGGGGAAACTTCTTGGTAGGGTAGAGCAGTGGCAAGTGCTTTGGAGTTCAGCCACTTCCACTTAATAGCCATGTGACCTTGGTGGAATTTCCTCTAAGCCCAAGATTTTTTACTTGACAATTTCAAAAATGAACCTTTGCTTCATTGGTTTGTTATGAAGATTACATTATTTATCATACAGAGGAATCTACTTTAAATGGCCTCAGGCAATCAGCTCTTAAAACATTCTCTCTCAGTTGCCATATGAATGTTAATGAAATTGCAAAAAAACAGTTCTGAAAATAAAAACAATCATTGCACTGTTTTAGGGAAAATTTCCCTGACTACAATTCTGATGAAAGAATGACCAGGTGTAGTACACCTATTGTCTCCTAGCCTCTTTTCCTAAAGCATGCAAATAACTTACATTGTTTGATAATTTGGTATCCACTGGGCTACCAAAATGGCCCCAGAATTCTCAGCTTCATAGGGGGCACAGGTTTTGCCCACTGCTTCCTCTGTCGACAACCACCTCTGTTCACACTATCTGCCCAGAGGTCAGAGACAGATTCCTCCTGACTAGGAAGCAAGCAGGCTTCTTTCTGAGGGGCCAGGGTTTGGTCTACTATCCCTACTTCTGTTGGGTCTATTCTGTTCTGTTCAGAGTTGACAATTTTTATAGCGAGAGACTGGCTGTATTATGCATTGCATCCTGGGAGTGGTAGCGGGAAAGGATGAAAGAAAGGTAAGCCCTGGGAACAGGGAATGCTGGGAGTAGGTAGAAGTTTACAAGTTTATATGGACTGTGTTTGGTCAAAAGAGAATGCCTCCACCCCATCTGTCCTCACCTTTACTAGGAATTATATTATTTGTCTTAAAGTCAGGCCTAAAATCAGAGCAATAGGAAATGTTAGATGCTGGAATTTGGAGTCAGGGAGGCAAACACGACTTCCTTCTAGTTTTAACTCTGAGAGGAATTCTTGGTTCTGGCACTTGCTAGTTGTGTCATTTTGGGTAAAGAATTCCATATCTTGAACTTCTCATTTCTAAAACAAGGATAGTAATATCTATGTCACAGGGCTGATATGCAAAGAATGATAGACCTACATTTTGCAGTCCCTAAAGCATTAACCCAGGCAATGACACCAAAAAATGCAGACAACCAGACATCTACGTGTCCTGACTACCTTTGAATGGTCTTGCTGGTGTGTGTGTGTGTGTGTGTGTGTGTGTGTGTGTGTGTGTGTGCACGCGTGAGCATGTGCACGCACATACACAAGAGGAATGTGGAAGAATGAATAAGTACAGACTTCATGTTGATCCCGATGACAGTCCTTCAGTACAAGCTTAGAAGGTCATCTAATTTGTAGGTCCACTGAAAAGTAAACTATTTTCCTATTTGGTTTGTCTTGTTTTTGACTCACTGAGAATTTTTTTTTCTTTGTGGAAGTGGCTTTGTCTTGGTTTTAAAAAGAAAATCCAATGAAAAATACTTACACATAATTGTTCTTTTTAGACTGAAGGAAGTAGCTGAAAGCATGGACCCTTGTCTGGAAGTCAGGCTTTGAGTTTCTTGAGGAGAGGATCCGGGTTCTCTCCCTACCTACATCCTATACATGCAGAGTTAGCACTGCACCTTGTCATGGCTCACAGCGCAATATTTACTGAATCAATAATTCATCTGGTTGGGTAGCTTTAAGCTTAATCTTCAGCATGGGAGATTTTTTTCCCCAAATAAAATTTTACATACAAGTCTCCAAATACATAAACAAAGAAAAGAGACATTTAATACTACTATATAGTTATTTTATTAAGTTCATATTTATGACATTTGCTTATTTTAAAGTCGGTTCTTGAGTTCAGGGGGACTTTGAAAAAAAATGAATGCTTTCTTTTTACTTCCTATGATTAGAAAACATGTTAATATAGTTGTTATAGCCTTAGTTTCCATTTCCTTTTCTTTTTCTTAAATTTTCTTCTTTTTTTACTTTCTTCTTTTCATCCTTTCTCTTTTTCTCTTTATTTTCTTTCCCCTTCATCTTTCCTCCTCCTCTCCTCCCTCTTTCTTTTTTTCCTTCCTTTCTTCGTTTCTTTTTCTTTCTTTCCAGTTTAGTTCTATTTGTCTTTCCATTATCCTCAAAGCACCTTCAAAAGTGGTAGGGTCTATTAGCCAATGATGGTTTGAAAAGCATTGGGACAGTGTGGTCCCCTACGAGGGCAATGATGTATTTTTCACACTGTGGGTCAGTATCCGAGGGAGAGCCAGACCGGATTCCTGGTCTTGTTTCTATGTGGGAGTCTTTCCTCTTACTCTGGTGTCATTCTGAGGAGAGATGAAGCTGCATTGTAGCAGGCCTCGCCACCTCCCATCCCTTACTGATCAGCCATGCCATGAAGAAGTAAAGCTCAGGTCTTTTTCATGCCCTTACTTTTCTTACTCTTTTTATTCTCCCTCTAAGATCCTTTTGCTCACAGTACATATCAGGGAAGAGCTGGAACAAGAAACAACAGTCGCTGTCCTTAGATGGTGGCCTGGCTGTGAACCTCCATGGAGGATTGTCTGATCATCAATACATATGTAAAACAGACCTTGGGCAGACTGTTGATTAATGGCCAGTGACAGGGTCATGATGGTCATACTTTCTCAATGTTCTCTACTGCTCTCTGAACAGAATCTGATCGCAAATGTCTGGAAGAGGGAGGTGTGAAGCTCTCATTGCCACAGGGTTGCAGCTTGAGAGCAGCATCAGAAGGCTCAGTGGTATGCTGGTAAGTGCTTAACAAGTGGCTCTCTGAGAACCAGAACCCTGTTTGTAGCATTTATCAATTTTTATGGTGTAGATACCCCCACGGTGGCCAATTTCAAGCTACTAACAATTTAACACCTGGTTTGCAAAATTCCTGAAAATCTAAAAATTTATTTTCTCAGGCTGGTACAAGTTGGCTCCAGAATACCACTGGCCCAGGGACAAGTGTGCAGAGGGTACCCGGGCTAGTCACTGGGCTTCCATTTCCTGTGATATTTCAGATCAATGTGTGAGCCTTCAGCCCTTTTACAGGGCTCTGTTCTAGGATGCCCAGTCAGTCGCAATATTACCAGGCTTTGTCCCCTGCTGCTTCTCCAGCTCTTAGTCCAGCCGCTGTGCCCTCCCTCAATGGGTCAGCTGTGCTTGCTCAAAGGTTGAGGGTGGCTGGTATTTAAATGGTCATCACAACTGAACCTTGAACCTGGCTTTGTTTGTAATTTGGAAAGAAGTAAATAATGAATTATCTTGATTAAAAACTATTTAGGAAATGATGAGAGTAAATGAAATAAAGCCTGCCTACTTAGATTACCCAGGATTACATCCTCTGACTGCACAGTGTGGCAGAAGGAATAGAGGGAGGAAGTGTGTTCATAATGCCTTCTCACTTCATAAAGACGTGGTCCAAGTTCAGTGAGAAAAATTATGAATAAACAGGTGAATGACATTGTCCTGGGAATGTATTGCACTTCAACAGTTTCTTTTCTCGTTATTTTTGTTGGAAACTCTACCAATGTGTTTATAGAGAAAAACAACCATAGAGATCTAGCTGTCTAGATCACTGTGTGATAGAGGCTCACGTGTAGGCAGTGACTCAAAGGAGATTATTCAGGAGATAAAGCAATTGATAGCGGGGACACAATTAGGCAACGTCTCGAAATTCATTTAATTTTTGCTGGCATAAATTGGTTCAGGGTGGGTGTTTTTAAATGGTTTCTGTCCTTTTTAAAAAAATTTTATTTTTATTTTATTCATTTTAGAGAGGAGACACAGAGTGAGAGAGAGAGAGAGAAAGGGGGGAGGAGCTGGAAGCATCAACTCCCATATGTGCCTTGACCGGACCAGTGCAGGGTTTTGAACTGGAGACCTCAGTGTTCCCAGGTCGACGCTTTATCCACTGCGCCACCACAGGTCAGGCCAGGGTGGGTCTTTTAAGAAACAGCAGTATATTTGATTGTTGGCAATAATGAACAAAGAAAACTTTAATGACAGCTAGATTCCTAAATTATTCTGCTGACTTTAAAACAGACGACATGGAGCATAGCATATACTTAATAAATTTTTGAAAACAAATTATCAAATCCTTTTACAGAAAAGACTATTCTGTACATTCTACAAAATAATGAAAAAAATAATGAAAATGTAAATTAGGTCATAACCAGGGTCAGCATTTCCTATGCATCCTCTATTTTGGAAATTAAGAAACACTCAGATAATTATTTTTATTATCCTTCTTCATTTCATTGTTCCCATTCACTGGTCACAGATGCTATCAACAAAATCAGAGATTGCTATGGTTTCCGGAAGAGAAAAGGGAAGGGTAATGGACATCTGTAACTGCTCTGTGTCTTCTAGCCTTTCTCTTTCCACATGGGAGCATTGGTTCTGGTTGTCCTGCCCCTTTTCCTCATTGTATGTTGTGTGTGTGCGCGCGCGCGCATGCGTAGGGCGCTGGTGTGCTGGTGTAGACAATCTGTCTTCATATCAAGGTGAGACACATGTAGACCACATGCAGAAACTATCAAAAGCTATCTTGGACTTTGGGGCTGAAGCCATTATTACATAGGCCCTTGCACAGTGGTGGGATTCAGCTAGTTCGGACTGGTTTGGCAGAACCAATACCTAATTTTTTGTTGAGTTCGGGGAACCGGTTGTTAAAATGACATTTGTAATCAGGGTTCTCTCTAAGGTGGGCACCAGGGCAGCCGCCCAATGTGAAAATCACAAGTTGACATTCCTTACTCTTTCTTTAATTTTCATCTGTGCAACAGCATGTTCTAAGAGCCCAGAGTAATGTTCATTCTGTCCATAGGTGAAAAGAATTGCAAGTGAGGATGCCAATCAAGAAGCAATGTGGAAATACCTTAAATAACAGTTTTATTGTTTTTTGTCAGGTATTATTTAATAATTTTTATTAATATTTTAAAGCTCTTTCTTATAACATAGTCTAGTTTTGTGTACCTCTTTTATTGCTCTTATTTAAGCATGAAATGTATGAAATAATAAACTACCTTTTTGTATATCTTTTTTTATACTTTAAACAGTCATTAGGGCAGAGAACCAGTTGTTAAATTATTTGAATCTCATCACTGCCCTTAGGAGATATTTTTCCTTGGGGTGTGGAAGAATGTCTTATTTTGTGCAAAAGGGAAGAAAGTGAGTATTTATGATCCAGAGAGTACATCAGGGAAGACTGTATGTATAATGGTTCACAGTATTTGCTGTCTTTTCTTCCCTTCTTTCAGAAAGTGTTCCTCATGCTCTTCTATCCGTTGTGTCAGCTGTGGACACAGTACTTGCCTGGATAATGAAACGTGAGTACACGTGGCATGCGCTACTTCCTAGCAGAAACTTTGAAAGCCATTGCTGTGTCCAGTTCTGTGTTTGGCTCTATACCAGGTGACATGTCCCTGTGAGCAGTCTGTCTCAGAATGAAGAAGACATCTAGAGCAATGCCACAGCCAGCCCACAGCAAAAATGTCCCACGAGTGATAGATGAGCCTTTATCACTGACAGCCATGGAGATGGAGGGATTGCTCATCACCACAACAGAAACTAGTGAGAGCAGACAAAGGGAATGAGATAGAAACATGAGACAATTTTATGAGCAGTGAAGAGCAGTGCGAGAAAACACTCTAACTGTACTTTCACCAACCTTGGTGTTCATGACATTTGTTTTTGTATTTGACATCTTGACAGCAACATATGGTATTTTATCCAAAGAGTCTCCATTTCTACAACTATTAGAAAAGTCAACAGTTTTTTATATATTTGCATTTTAAATTTGGAAACTTCCCTTTATTGGTAGGCTATGTCGGCTTCCTATTTTCTATTTTATTACTTGCCTTTCTTATTGAATTGCAACTGTTTTAACTTATTAAAATTATCTTTTCTTTACTACAGACATTGTAAATGATATTCCTCCTCTGTTTCTAATATTGTATATGATGACTTTTGATACATAGAAGCTTAAACATTCCAGTAGTAAAAATGCATGTGCCTGGTAGTTCCATAAATAGAGGGGCAGGCAAAATTATGTTGACAGTTGTGAGTATGCATAACACAGAGATTTTTCTGTATTATTATTTATTAATTATTGTATTTTCTATTGCAACTGTAAACCTACTTTATCCAACTCCTGTATTTGTTTAATAAATCAACAAATCAATAGTTTATTTTTTTTGTGTTTATGTATTTAAAATACTTTCTCACACTGACATGAGAAAATATTCACCTGTATTTTCCCCTCTTTATTTTATGCAAGTTTTCTTTCACTTTCTAGATCAGGAATTCCAACTTCAGTTGTATGTTAGCATCAATAATATTTTGGGAGTTTTTTAAAGCACAATATTCCATAGTGTTTAAGGGTATGACTTGGGATTCTATATATTTTTATAGCCTTTCTTTTTTTTCCCCATGGTATTCTAATGCAGTTAGTCTTGGAATTTGGAGATCACTATTAAACACATTTTAATTTTGATGTAGTTCAATTTACTTTTTTTTGTTCTTGTTGTTAAGTGAGAGGTGGGAAGACAGAGAGACAGACTGCCACATGTCCTGACTGGGTTCTACTCAGCAAGCCCCTTACCTTGTGATACTCTGCCCATCTGGGGCCACTGCTCTGTTGCTCAGCAACTAAGCTATTTTAATGCCTGAAGTGAGCCCATGGAGCCATCCTCAGTGCCCAAGCCAACTTTTCTAGTCATGGCTGCAGGTGAGGGAGGAGAGAGAGAAAGAGAGAGAGAGAGAGAGAGAGAGAGAAAGAGAGAAGGAGGAGAGGGAGGGGTGGAGAAGCAGATGGTCACTTCTCCTGTGTGCCCTGACCAGGAATTAAAATTCCACACACCAGGCCAATGTTCTACCACTGAGCCAACCCGCCAGGGCTACTTGTGATTTTGATGTAATATTTAAGAAAACTGTTCCTAAACCACTATTATGAAGGTTTCCTTTTTCTTCTAAGAGTTTTATAGTTTTGACTTTTACATTTTGGTCTTTGATCACTTTTGAGGTAATTGGCATGAGTGAGGGGTCCAACTTCATTCTTTTGTATGTGGACATTCAATTACTTCAGCACCATTTTTTAAAGACCATCTTTCCCCCACTGAATTGTCTTGGCTCTCTTGTAAAACATAAATCGATTCCCCATAAACATGAGAGTTTAGTTCTAGACCCTCAATTCTATTCCACTGATCTATTTTTCTATATTTATGCAGGTGTCATACTCACACTGCTTGGTTAGCGTCGCTTTATAGTTAGTTCTGAAATTGAGAAATGTGAGTCCTCCAACTTGGTCTTTTTCAAGATTATTTTGGCTCTTCTGGATCCACATGAATTTTAGGATCAGCTTTTCAGTTTCTACAAAAATCACTGGAAGGCCAATGGCCGCCGCCATAGCCATGCAGGTTCACATTGGATTCAGGCAGAGCGTAAAGGAACTGTGGAGCCAGAAAATGATGGGCCATTCTGTTTATTAAAGTCTCCTAATGTCAGACAAGCAAACAGGCAAGGAAGACTGCCTCCTTTTCTCTCAGGACTCCCAAGCCCCAACTCGGTCTCTGGTTCCATACCCCAGACTCATTCCCCAGACTCACCTTCTAGACTCTTAGGCATCCACAAGCCTCAGCAATGCTATATATATCTCTCTCTCTCTCTGCATTCTCTCTATACTCCTCTGCACTCTTCTGAGAAAAACAGGTTTTGGGGAAAAATTCTTCTCTAGCAAACAGTACCAAACAATGGCCCCACCCAAGCAGAAAGGCAGTCTGCAATTTGCAGTCTGCTGCCCTGAGGGCAATCACCCACAGCCTTACACGGACCACATGCACATGGTGCTGCCCCTGCCAATGCAACAGTTAGGCAAAATACATATAAGTGAGCAAACCTGTCCCAGTAGAGCCTGAGCTCTTTGTCAATCAGGTGTCCCTGATTAGACTTCCCTGCACAGTGGACATTCTTGCTCAACAGCAGGGATGGCAGCCTCTTCAAGACTACTCTTGAGGTGGCTATGAGGATTCCACTTATCACTGCTGAGACCAACTGCCACCAGAGGAAAGATACCACCGACACACAAGTTAGTTGCAAGAATCGCACAGGTACCTGTCAATCTATTTCAGTAATTTTAAATGGGAGAAATCCGTTTGATATACGAGTTGACTGACTTACGAGCTCAGTTACAGAACGAATTAAATTCATATCTCAAGGTACCAATATAGTCTGCCCAGGCAGTGGTGCAGTGGATGGAGCATCAGACAGAGATGCGGAGGACCTGGGTTCGAGACCCTGAGGCTGCTGGCTTGAGCATGGGCTCATCTGGTTTGAGCAGGGCTCACCAACTGGGACCCAAGGTTGCTGGCTTGAACAAGGGGTTACTCGGTCTGCTGTAGCCCCCTGGTCAAGGCACATATGAGAAATCAATCAATGAACAACTAAGGAACTACAGCAAAGAATTGAGGTTTCTCATCTTTCTCCCTTCCTGTCCGTTTGTCCCTGTCTGTCCCTCTCTCTGACTCTGTCTCTGCCACAAAAAAAAAAAAAGAAAAAAAGAAAAAAAGGTACCACTGTAGTTTATTATTCACAAATCCTATGGTGTATTTGGGTACAGCTTAAGGGGGCCCTGTCCACGTGCTTCTCCCAGTGGCTGTCCTTGGACAGAGCAGCATGGAGAATGTCCACATTCAAAGTTGGAGTCTGGCCGACTACCTACTACTGCAGCAGCAGGGGGCCCTAAGCTTTAGCACATTTTCTTGCATAGACCTTCTGGCAGATGTCAATCTACAGGATTATCACATCAAACCACCTTTTTGGGAGTTCCTAGGAGGGAGTTCTTTTTATGTTAATCTACCGAAATGTTATATCAAGTCACTTTTAAGCTATTCCTAGGGAAGTGTCTATTATTTTAAAATTTTTATTAATTTTTAATTTATTGTGTTTACATGGATTCAAGTGTCCCACTGAATATAACTCCCTCACCCCCAACTGCTCTGTCCCTTTTTATACCCCTTTCCTCCCTCTCCCTAATTCCCTCCCCCCTTCGCTCAAGAATTTGCTGTCCTGTTATCTGTATTTCTGTGTTATGCATATATAGTTTCACTGATCCCTTTACCTTCTCTGATCCCATCCCCTCAACCCCCTTCCCTCTGACAGCTGTCCTCTGCTCCCGGTGACCCTGCCTCTGCCTCTATTCTGTTCTTTAGTTCACTTTGTTCATTAGATTCCACATATATGAGAGATCATATTATATTTTTCTTTCTCTGCCTGGCTTATTTCACTTAGCATAATAATCTCCAGGTTTATCAATGCTGTCACAAAACATAAGATTTCTTTCTTTTTCAAAGCCATGTAGTATTCCATGTTTATATATGTACCACAGCTTTTTAATCCTCTCATCCACTGAAGGACACTTGGGCTGTTTGCAGATCTTGGCTATTGTAAATAGTGCTGCAATAAACATGGGCGTGCATTTCTTCTTTTGAATCGGTGATTTGGATATATTGCTAAAAGTGGGATAGCTGGCTCAAAAGGCAGTTCCATTTTTAGTTTTTTGAGGAATGTCCATACTGTTTTCCACAGTGGCTGCACCAGTCTGCATTCCCACCAGCAGTGCAGGAGGGTTCCCTTTTCTCCACAACCTCGCCAACACTTATTATGTGCTGTTTTGTTAATGAGTGCCATTCTGATTGGTGTGAGGTGGTATCTCATTGTGATTTTAATTTGCATTTCTCTGATGATTAGTGATGTTGAACATTTTTTCATATGCCTATTGGCCATTTGTATATCCTCTTTGGAGAAGTGTGTATTCAGTTCTTTTGCCCATTTTTAATTGTATTGTTTACCTTCCTGGTGTTGAGTTTTAAAAATTCTTAATAAATTTTGGTTATTAACCCCTTATTAGACGTACTGGTGAATATATTCTTCCATTGTGTGGGTTGTCTTTTTATTTTGTTCATGGTGTCTTTTGCTGTGCAAAAGCTTTTTAGTTTGATATAGTCTCATTTGTTCATCCTGTTCTTTATTTCACTTGCCCATGGAGAAAAATCAGCAAAAACATTGCTTCCAGAGATATCTGCAAGTTTACTGCCTATGTTTTCTTCCAAGATGTTTATGGTTTCACGACTTACATTTATGTCTTTTATCCATTTTGAGTTTACTTTTGTGAATGGTGTAAGTTGATGGTCTAGTTTCATTTTACTGCCTATACCTGTCAAATTTTCCCAACACTATTTGTTAAAGATATTGTCTTTACCACATTGTATGCTCTTACCTTCTTTGTCAAATATCAATTGACCATAAAGGCATCGGTTTATTTCTGGGTTGTCTGTTTTGTTCCGTTGATCTTTATGTCTGTTCTTATGCCAGTACCAAGCTGTTTTGAGTACCATGGCTTTGTTGTATAACTTGATATCCGGAAATGTGATACCTCCCACTTTAGTCTTCATTTTCAATATTGCTGAGGCTGTTCGTGTTCTTTTTTGGTTCCATATAAATTTTTGAAATACTTGTTCTATATCTTTGAAGTATGCCATTGGTATTTTAATAGGAATTGCATTGAATTTATAGATTGCTTAGGGTAATATAAAAAATTTAATGATGTTTATTCTTCCTATCCATGAATATATTATATGCATCCACTTGTTTGTATCTTTTTTGATTTCTTGTATCAATGTTTTATAATTTTCCAAGTACAAGTTCTTTACCTCCTTGGTTAAAATGTACTCCTAGGTACTTTATTATTTTTGTTGCAATAGTAAAGGGGATTATTTCCTTAATTTCTCTTTCAGACAGTTTATTGTTCATGTATAAAAATGCCACTGATTTCTGAATATTAATTATATATCCTGCCACCTTGCTGAATTCAATTATCAGGTCCAGCAGTTTTTCACTGAGACTTTAGGGTTTTCTGTGTACAGTATCATCTCATGAGCAAATAATGATAGTTTTACTTCTTCTTTTCCAATGTGGATGCATTTTATTTCTTGTCTGATTGCTGTGGCTAGGACTTCCAGAACTATGTTGAATAAGAGTGGTAAATGGGGACACCCCTGCCTTGTCTCTGATTTTATGGGGATTGCTTTTAATTTTGCCCATTGAGTATGATGTTTGCAGTGGGTTTATCATAAATGGCCTTTATCATGTTGAGGTATGTTCCCTGTATTTCCATTTTGCTGAGAGTTTTGATCATAAGTGGGTGCTCGATCTTATCAAATGCTTTTTCTCCATCTATTGCTATTATCATGTGAGTTTTTATCCTTCCTTTTGTTTATGCAATGAAACACATTTATTAATTTGCAAATATTGTACCAGCCTTGCTTCCCCGGAATAAGTCCCACTTGATCATGATATATGATTATTTATCATGTATTGCCAGATCCAGTTTGCTAATATTTTGTTGAGGATTATAGTATCTAAGTTCATCAGGGATATTGGCCTATCTAAGTTTTCTTTCTTTGTAGTGTCTTTACCTGGTTTGGGAATGAGGATTATGCTTGACTCATAAAAGGAGTTTGGAAGTCTTCTCTCCTCTTGAATTTTTTTGAAATAGCTTGAGAAAGATTGGAGTTGTTAGTTCTTCTTTGAATATTTAGTAAAATTCACCTGTGAAGCCATCTGATCCAGGACTTTTTTTTGTTTGCTGGGAGTGTTTTTGATAACTCTGAATTTCATTTGTTGTAATCAGTCTTTTTAGGTTTTCTAATTCTTCTAAATTGAGTTTTGGAAGATTATATGTTTCTAGGAATTTATCCATTTCACCTATTTTGTCCAGTTTTTTTGGTGCACAGATCTTCATAGTATTTTCTTACAGTCCTTTATATTTCTGTGGTGTCAGTTACTTCTCCACTTTCATTTTTAATCTCATTTGAGTCCTCTTCCTTTTTTATCTTGGTGAGTCTGGTTAAAGGTTCATAAATCTTATTTGCCTTTTCAAAAAACCAGCTCTTGGTTTTCTTGATCTTTTGTATTTTTTTTTAGCCTCTATGTCATTTATTTCTGCTCTGATCTTTATTATTTCCTTCCTTCTACTTCCTCTGGGCTTTATTTGTTGTTCTTTCTCTAGTTCTTTCAGATGCAGGGTTAAGTTGTTTGAGATTTTTCTTGCCTCTTACAGTATGCCTGTAATGCTATAAACTTCCCTCTCAGAACTGCTTTTGCTGTGTCCCATAAATTTTGAGTTGTTGTATGTTCATTTTTATCTGTTTCAAGAAATTGTTGATTTCTTCCTTGATCTCATTGTTAACCCATTCATTATTTAATAACATGCTATTTAGTCTCCAAGTGTTTGAATGTATTTCAGTTTTTCTAATGTAGTTGATTTATAGTTTTATGCCATTGTGATCACAGAAGATTCTTGATATGATTTCAATCTTCTTAAATTTACTGACACTCATTTTGTGTCCTAACATGTGGTCTATCCTAGGGAATGTACCATGTGCACTTGAAAAGAATGTATATTCTGTTGCTTTGGGGTGAAAGGTTCTGAAAATATCTATTAAATACAGTTGATCTAGTATGTCATTTAAGGCCACTGTTTCTTTGTGAATTTTCTGTCTTGTGGATCTGTCCAGTGATGTTAGTGGGGTATTGAAATCCCCTACTATTATAGTATTGCTGTTGATTTCTCCCTTTATGTCCATCAAAATCTGCTTTATATATCTAGGTGCTCCTATATTAGGTGCATATATATTTACAATGGTTATCCCTTTCTGTTGGATTGCTCCCTTTATCATTATGTAGTGTCCTTCTTTATCCCTTACTATAGCCTTTGTTTTAAAAGCTATTTTATCAGATATAAGTATTGCTACCCAGCTTGTTTTTTCATTTTTATTTGAATGAAATACTTTTTTTCATTTCTTCACTTTTAGTCTATGTGTATCTTTTGTTCTGAGGTGGGTCTCTTGTAGACAGCATTTGTATGGGTCTTGTTTTCTTATCCACACAGCCTACCCTGTCTTTTGATTGGAGCATTTAATCCATTTACACTTAAGGTTATTATTGATATGTAGTTGTTTATTGCTATTTTATTCTTTAAATATACAGTCATCTTTTTCTCGATCTTTTTTTTTTTTGCTATTTTTACAGCAGGACCCTTAACATTTCTTGCAATACTGATTTGGTTTAATGAATTTCTTGAGTTTTATTTTTTTGTCTGGAAAGCTTTTTATTTCTCTTTCAAAAATATGGAACACTTCATGAATTTGTATGTCATCCTTGCACAGGGGCCATGCTAATCTTTTCTGTATCGTTCCAATTTTAGTACTGTATATGTGTTGCTGAAGCGAGCACAGAAAGCTTCTTGTTTATGTTAACCTACAGAGTTATGACATCAAACCACTTTTTATCTATATATAACTTCATACACACACTAACTGGTCCCATAGGAAAGGCAGAGTCTGCCTATCATATCTGTACACACTAGATTAATTCCTGTCCAAACAGTATAGCCTTATTCACTTTTCTTAATTGCTTTTAATATTATATCCTAACTTATTTCTATATATCTTCCATATTTTTCTATATTCTATGTATTTAATTACTATAGCATTATATTACTGTAACAAAACCTAGCACACGTTATATAGACACTTGAAACACAGTGGTTTGCCCAACAACCACCTACTAGTACCTTCCCCCACTACCCTATCACAATGCTCTCCTTCCCCCTGGCCACAGCGACCACCTGACATGTTTTTATTAGCATGAATTATTTCCAGAGTAGATGGTGAGTTCTTTAGTGTAGTTAGAATACCTTTTAATTCCATAGTGATATGGAAAACCTATAGACTTAATCTTTTGGGACTCAATTTTGCTTTATAGTGAAGGGGCAGGAATGGAGCAGTAAGGCCAGTCCCGGTGTGTGGAGGGACTAGTCAGAGACTTACCACTTGTCCTTCTCCATTCCCTTTAACACTGATTACTGACTATGCTCTTTCCCTGCTTTTCTCACTTCTCTTCTACCTGCATGTGTTGCTGTCTACTGGACTAGATCTTTCCTCAGGTCTCTTAGGCTTTTTGAGGCATATGAATCAATGAAGGGGTCATCATTCTGAGTAAACCCTCTTTCTTAAAAATTGATGGCATTTTTTTCTTCTGAAAGTCATTTCTAACTACTGGGTCTATTCAGTCTGTTCAAATGTTGCATTGCTTGCAGCCCCGATGTGTTTGCTTCTATGGAAATGTCCATTAATAAGGCTGTGTGTGCCTCATAGACTTCAGTCACCTTAGGCATTATAAGAGTAGAGCAACTGTCTGGGATAATAGATATTTATTTTCCTAGCATTGCATGCTACTTTGTATTTGTTAATACTAGGTTGTCTGAAATGTGACTTCGGAGATGTTCGAAGTCACTTTTACTAGGCTCTAAACATATCTTTTTAGTCTCTCGATTGGGTAAAAGGACTTTGCAGCCCAGCATCTTGCCTGTAACCACCCTGAAGAACATACCCTTGCTATGGACCTCTTGTCTAATTGTCACCTTTCACATCTGTGAGAACAAGAACAGACTCAGTGCCTGGTATTTAACAGGATAATTAATTTCATGATTAAATCTTACATCATGCCACGTACTGTGCCAGGCATATTTTCCCTACTCCACATGAGAAACACATAAGTTCTTAACTCATTGATTGATACTAATACTTGTCATGTGGATAAGACTTACTCATTCCTTATATTATTCAAATGGCATGATATCCTGTGATAGAAACAATTGGTTTTATTTTCATTTTACAGTTCCAACATATAGCAACCCCAAAGATGTTTAGTGCTCTAAATCAGTGCTTTTACAACTTCAATATGGCTAAAACCACCTGAGATTTTTATGAAGAGAGAGATTCAGATTCAGCAGATCTGGGTAAATTGGAGAGTAGTGTTTTTAAGAAGCTTCCAGGTGATGCTGAGGCTGCTTTTCTGCAGGTCATACTTAGAGCAGCAAGGCTTTACATGTAATTTTGTCTTTTTGTGAATGTGAGGGGTTAAAATAAATAACAAGACAAATATCCCCCCCTACCCTGAAAGAATACCTAGAAACAAAACATCTTCACTGATGTTGTTCAGATGAAATCCGGATGATGAAACTGTAAGTTAGCCATGCTTTGAGTCAAGAATCTACCATAGACTAACAAGCAGAGGTAGAGGATTCAAACTTCCAATTCCAAAACTTACTGCTGAACTACTTTTATAATCTAAAACTAAAACTACAAGTAGAATGTTGTAGTAATATAATGTTATAGTAATTAAATATATAGATATATAAAAAACAAAAATATGGAAGATATATAAAAGTAATTAAAATATAATATTAAAAATAAGAAAATTAAATAAAATTATGCCGTCTGAATAGGAATTAATATAGTGGGTGCAGATGTGATAAACAGACTCTGACTTTCAAGCAGGGCCCAATTAGTGTGTGTGTGAAGTTATACATAGATAAGAAGTGGCTTGGCATCATAAGAAGTGGCTTGGCATCATAACTTTGTAAGTTAACGTAAATAAGAACATCTTAAAATGTGGTTTGATGTAAGCATTTCAGTAGATTGACGTAGAGGAGATTCTCCCAAAAAGGTGGTTTGAGGTGATAATCCTGTAGACTGACACCTGTTAGAAGGCCTTGGCCAGAAAAGGTACTAACTCTGAGGGGCCCCCTGCTGCAGTAGTTGCCCAGACTCCAACATTGATGTGGACTGTCTCCACGCCGCTCTAAGCTCTGACCAAAGCCAGCCAAGAGGAGCATGCCGACAGGGCCCCCTTAAGCTGTACCCATGCATGCCAAAAGGATTTGTGAGTAATAAATTGCCTGTGTGATTATTGCAACTAATTTGTGTGTTGGTCGTGTCTTTCCTCGAGTGGCATTTAGTGTCGGCACTGATCAGTAGTGTCCTCGTAGCTGCCTCAAGAGTAGTCTTGAAAAGGCTGCCAGCCCTGCTGACAAGCAGGAGTGTCCCACTGCATGGGGAAGTTGAATCAGGGATGCCTGATCGACATAGAGCTTGGGCTCTACTGGGACAAGAGAATAAGAAAACTCTTATTAGAATAAGAAAACTTAATAGAATAAGAAAACTCTTCTGACTGTCTCTTAGAAAAAGTTCTTTTTGACTAACCTAATGCCGATTAATTTTCATAAATATGCCTAGATATCCCCTTATAGGAAAAGGGACTTGGAAATAGCAGTTAAGAGGAAAAATGGTTTGTATATTATAAATGGGAACCAAAAACTAACATCACTGTTGGGATATCTTTATCATCTTCATGGGCTGCCTTAGAAAGCAAAGTTGTCCCCAAATGTAAAGATAAAAGCTTGCTATTTATGACTGTGCACTTGATCAGTTTCTGGGACTATCCGTGGGGTATTCAACAGAAGTCTATGTTTGCTGTGCCTCTCACAGTCAGGATTCCTCATCTGCCCAGGCCAGATAATTTCATATCTTTTTATGTACTAAAGAGCTCACCACTTTACACAGCCTTTGCTTCTTGAGACATGTAGATTCTTTGGAAAGTTAAGATCAGGAAGTAATGAGGAGCTTCAGGCAGCAGATATTCCAGCCCTAGGCTTGTGGCTTCAGGAGAAGGTAGCACACTATGTAATGGCCATGGGTGATTGGGCTTTGCCTACTATGTAAAGATTTTAAAGTAAAGGTCATTGGTGTCTTTTTTCTTTTCTTTCTCATAATATTTGCTAGATAATCTGCTTTGCAGCTAGTGTTTTCCCAGGCACCACTGTTCCAGGCTACGAGTATGTTCCTGAGTTAAGTAACATGAAGAACCCTTAAAGGTAACAGGGATTGAAAGATTTGAAAGAACTATTGGCTCCATTCAGAGTGAGGAGAACCTTTAAAAATCAAACTGGAAATTTTAGTTCCTGATGACATATGAATCCTATGGATGAATTAACTCTGAATCCTGAATTCCACTGAATGACTAATAGAATACAGAAAACCACTAAAAGGTGCTGTTTATCAAAATGTTGGTGAATTTTTCCATGAGAAACAGCCAAGAGTGCACTGAGTAGAGTCTGATGAATTTGTGTGATGCTGCATAAAAAATAAAGCTGGCTTGAGAATGGGTGGTACTTCTAGTAGAAACTTCCTGGTCCTAGAGACGGACTAGAGCAGAGAGGCTACAGGTAAGTGCAGCATGTGGTGCATTGGGAGGCTACTGTCATTGCAACTTGAAAATTCTAAGGCAAACTTGCCTGGGTTGGGGTTTGGGAAATGGCACGAGATGGCTGGATTTGATGCTCATTCAGTTTATACTTGGCTCAGTTGAAGTTCTCTGGGAACTGGAGGCCAAATGATTGGCTAAGTTTCTAGAGGGCATTGTCCAAGTTAGAGAAGGGCCATGCTACTACTCAGGTTGCATGATAAACAAGGGGAAGTCACCCTGCTGTTCCAGGAGGAGCAAAATATTACCCAGCTGCTTCTTAGGGATGCTAGCTCCCTTCTACCCCCAGGAAACTGGACTTCTCATCTGACAAAGTAAAATGACCACATTTGAGTATTCAGCTGGAGCTGACAGAGGAGCAGATGACTACGTGAATCTGGACCTCAGAGAAGCCTGGGCTGCAGGCAGCAGGACACGAGTAGGAAGTGTAACCATGTTTGCAGAAGAAGTCTCTAGTGAGGGAGGAGACTCTGCAAAGGTAGAGCCTAGAACCAAGCCAGGGGGTTTTCAGCACTCAGAAGGTATTTTCTGAGGTTGGAGAAGGACTGAGGACTGTAAAGCACTGTTGAAAAGAGGCTCCAGAGAGGGAGGGAGGAGTAAAACTAGGACTGTGGGGCATTTTGGCTTCACAGACATGAGTGTTTCAAGAAAGAGAGTAGTCATTTACAGGTATTGATCGACTTACAACCTATACAACTTACCACCATTCGACTTTACGACCACAATCGCTAGCCATGACTGCTCCGCGTCTGGAGCAGTTTTTGTATGCACCTGTATTTTGTAATTTTGTATGTTTTGCAAATATTATACCAGTTGTACTTGTAATGCAGTGTTTTACTTAAACCTGACGAATGTAAAAATAAGAAACTAAATGGCGTAGAGATGATACAGATGGCATAAAATGAATAAAGAAAATTATGATATACAACAATGAAAGAAAATTATGATAAAATATGACTTGAAGATTTTTATAACATCATTTCACAGTACTGTACATATAGCCTATTCAACTTACAACCAAATTGTGTTACAACTGGTCTGTCGGAACCAATGGTGGTCGTAAGTTGAGCACTAGCTGTATGTTAAATGCCCTGGAATTTGTTGGACAAACAAGTTTGTAACAAGTGTTTTTTAGGTGTGCTCACTTGTATTGGTGCAGTGCCATGTGTGTACAGTCTATGGAAGGCTGCAGTGCTTGCCCTCAGGGCAACAGATTCCAAATTGCCAATTGCCTGTGGTGGGGAGGGGCCACTGTTTGCTATTGTTTGCCAGAGAAGGTATTTCCTCCAGCCTGTTTGGCTGAAGAGTGCTGAGGCTGTTGGGGCCTGTAAGTCCAGTAAAACCTGAGTGAAAGGAAAGTGGCCTTCCCTACCTATTTGCTTGTCCATTGTTATGAGACTTTAATAAAGGAATGGCCCACCATTTTCTGGCTCCACAGTTCCTTTACTGTCTGCCCGAATCCATTGGGAACCTGTATCTGCACGGATGCAGCGTCAGAGCCTGACCTTAAAGAAGTCAAGGAAGAAGAAACTGAATGACATTCTTTGTATTTCACAGCATCTATGTCTACATGAAATAAAATATCAGGTCATCGGTGAGAAGGTGAGTGTGTGAAAGGTGGCAGCAGGAGGTGGGGAGGAGGATGGCTGCGCTAGTGAAGATTTGCCGCAGGTTACTGGCAGACTGGAGACCCAGAGGAGCTGGGGTTGCACTTCAAGTCTGCATGTTGTCACCTGGAAGAATTTCCTGTTCCTCGGGGAACCTCAGTCTTTTCTCTGAATGCCTTCAACTGAGTGAATTTGTCCACAGTATCTGCCTCACTCAAAAGCTGATTGAAATATTACTCTCATCGAAAGAAAACCTCCACAGCAGCATCCCGATGTGTCTGACTAAATATCTGGGTAGTGTGGCCTAGTCAAGTTGACACATGAATTGCCATCAAAGTGGTGTAGGTTGGAGGAGGTGAAGTTCTGAAGTGTCTGTAGAAGGAACCCTGGACCAGAATGGTGTCATCAGAGGCCTGGAGTGGCCCAGCTGCGGGTCTTTCTTTCCTCATTGATTACAAGAGCTTCTGCATCTTGTTTTCACCATGATATGTTTGCTGCTCACCACCCTCCCTTTGCTTAACTAACTTGGCTTATCTAACTACTCCTCACATGTCTTCGAGCATATTGAATATATAACATTTTATGTAAAATGTTATTTTGCAGCCCCAACTCCCACACAAAAATATTTGCTTTTTGTGTGTGTGTCTGTTTACTTGTCACATTTTTGTGAGGCAGGTGGGGCAGATTCTGAGGTTTAATATAGTTTCCTAAGTTGATTGTAGAGACCTAACCTAGAATTCAGATCCAGGGATCCTGGTCCAAAATCTTTCTATGCCAAATGAACTCCCTAGGTTTTAATAAAAACAAAACAAAAACATTAAACACAATGGATATGTTGATACTGGTATTTCAAAGTAAAGGAATAAAGGAGAAAGTTGATAAATTCTCCATTCTCTAATGAATATTTGGAGCAGTCGGCTGCCCAGTTTCCGGCTAAAATCCTTTGGAGGTAGCGATTGAAGAGGGCTCTCTTGACTGTATGGTGTGGACACAATTGTAATTCTAGCTTCCACATCTACAAAGTTACAAGTGAGTTCACACAAAGGAAAGTTTTACAGTTTTCTTGTTTCAAATGGAAATACAGGTTTTTAAAGGATAAATAAAGGTTGATATGAGTCAGTTTTTTTTCCTATTGAGATTTATGATGTTTTGACAGAAATAGGGAGAAAAATGACCGAAGAAAGGCTGTTGACATTCCCTTTGCTGGTTCGGTAAAATTTACCACCAAAATCCGAATGCCACAGGGCCACAGTGGCTGGTCCTGCCTCAATCGAGGATTCTTGAAGGAATCACAATCCATTGCGTCCAGTTCATCTTGAAACAGAGCTTCTTACCCAAAGAAAAGAATACATCACAAATGGCATAGGAACTTCAAGTCAAAGTTAAATGCCTTTTCATTTTGCAAATATCCTGAACTTCAGAAGAAATATAAATGATTTGCGTGCACTCCCGCGCGCGCGCGCCCACACACACACACACACACACACACACACACACACACACACACACACACACATGAATTTTCTTTAGTATTTCTTAAGTAAACCTCAGTGAACTAGTGCCTAAGTTGTTTTGTAATAGAGTAATTAATTATACTTTCGACAGTGGAAATCTAAGTTGTGGCCAGTGTAAGGTATTTTTCCCCACCGAGAATGAAGGAACAGGCGGCCGGGAGCCACAAAGTGTGGAATAAAGGTTTTATTAAGTACCTCGCATTCCGCCCGATGATGTCCTCTGGTTCCGGGGTTCAGGGACGGGGGTTCAGGGACCGGATGAGTTGCAAAGGATTAAACAACATGGAGGTATTTAAAGGGATCCTCTAGGGTGGGTGAGCTAATATGACGTAGTAGAAGTCTCATTGGGTGACAGACGGTTGCTTTTCTCCCAAAAGGCCCCTGGGCCATTTCTTTTGGCATGCAAGAATGTGGGGCGATTCCAGACAAAGACCAGGGTCTGGGTTCCCCACGTGACCGTTCCCATTGCTAACCACCCTACAGCCAGCAGATATTGACTAAAACGTGGAAGCCACTGTCTGTCTGAGCCTCAGTTTGTCCATTTGTAGAATGGAGATGCTACTATGTAACTTGCTGAATGCATAGGCCACATAGTAAAGCTATGAGATGGGTATGAAATCTTTCAAGGAGGATATAAGTTTCATGTATTGTGCTATGGTCTGAATGTTTGCTTCTCGAAATTCTATTGTATTTTGAACTTAACTGTAAAGGTGATGGTATTAGGAGGTGGGACCTTTGGGAGGTAATTAGGTTGTGAGGGTGGAGCCCCCAGGAATGTAATTAGTGCCCTATTAAAGTATGGGAGAAAGCTCCCTTGCTGCTTCTACTTTGTGAAGTTATAATAAAAAGAGGTCTGTATAGGGGGAAGTGGGCTCTTGGCAGACACTATGTTGATGCCTTAATCCTGGACTTTCTTTCTTTTTTCTTTCTCACTGTCTCTCTTCTTCTTCTTCATCTTCTTTTTTTTTTTTTTTTGCAAGAGAGAGAGAGAGACAGAGAGGAAGGGAGAGAGATGAGAAACATCAACTCGTAGTTATGGCACTTTAGTTGTTCAATGATTGCTTCTTATATGTGCTTTGACCAGGGGACCTCCAGACCAGTCAGTGACCCTTTGATCAAGTGAGGGACCTTGGGTTCAAGCCAGTGACCTTGGGCTTCAAGCCAGTGACCTTGTGCTCAAGCCAGCGACCTTGGGCTTCAAGCCAGTTACCTGTGGGCACAAGCCAGTGACCAGGGATCATGTCTTTGATCCGATGCTCAAGCCAGTGACCCCATGCTCAAGCTGGTGAGCCTGCGCTCAAGCTGGGTGAGCTCATGCTCAAGCTAATGACCTTGGGGTTTCGAACCTGGGTCATTATTGTCCCAGGTAGATGTTCTATCCACTGTGCCACCACCTGGTCAGGAGATCCTAGACTTTCTAACCTCCAGAACAGTGAGAAATAAATTTCTGTTGTTAATAAGTACCCCTGTTTCTGTCTGTTATTTTGTTATAGCAGCCCTAATGGACTGAGACTTGTGATTGACAAAATTTGGCAGAGATAGCCTTCATGTGTTTAGCAAATCTAAGAACCATAGTTGTGCTAAGGCAGAGTGATACCTCTGTGTACTGTGACATGGAACCTGGTTTCATATTTCCCACAGTGAGGGTCTTGGGCACTGAGGTATGACACTAAACATTGGTCATGGACCCTAGCCTCTTCTCTGTGCTTCCCAGTAAGGAGTAGAGGCCTCCTCTGCTCCTTCCCCTGGGTAGCAGAAGGTCTGAAGAGCCCAGAGGAAAAGGTGGAGAGCTGGGGCCTGCATCCATGATTCTGTCCGCCACCTTGCACTTCAGAACTGGGAAGTTAATTTTCAGAATTGCTCAACTTCTTTTCTTAAAGCTTTGGCTGCAATACATGTTGTTTGCATTTGAGTGCTGCATGCTGCTGTTAGTTGTAGTCATCCCATTGCTAAAATAAATGATGTCTTTCATAATATTTAATCAAGTAAACATTAATTAAATTTACCATCAAAACCTGGATAAAACAAACAGAAAGAGAATAAGACCCCCTTGGGATACTTTTTAGGCCACGAGCTGAGCTCCTCATTGATGAGATGACCTTAGAGTGTGTGCCTATCATCGACTATGGCCTCCTCTGGCATGATGACTCCATCCAGAGAGAAACACACACGTACTTGCAGACCTTGCCCTCTTTTCATTGGCTTTCCCTGCATATTCTGACATTCTGCACCAGAGAAGTGGATCCCTTTGTCCCATGCTGTTCCTGAGTCCACATGGCAATCTCCACAAATGTGCCATTGGCATCATTGAGACTGTTCCAATTTCCAACATATCCAGCAGATATTTTTTACAGTATATGACATGTGAGCAAATTTTACCCTAATTTTGAATCCTGCGGCAGGTTCTCAAATTTTTTAGTGGGTTTGGTTCTAGTGTTCACCTTGACATATGGAGCATCAGCATTTCTTTAAATCTCATATGGCTATCATGGTCTCATTCTTGGTTTTAGGATTATTTCCTTACTAGTACCTATCCCCGAATAAACTGTGACATCTTGCAGACTGAGGACCAGTCTCATACATATCTGACCCTTCAGTATATATGTGTCAAAATATGTGCGGGACTTGTATACTAAAAATTACAAAACTTACCTTTTCATTTTTTTCTCTCTCATTTTCAATTTCATTGATTTTGTCTCTTTCTTATTTTCTGCTTAATTGCTTCGTGTTTATTTTGATCTTCTTTTCCAGGTTCTTAAGGGGGGAATTTAGATATCAATCAGATCTTTTTTTTTTTTTTTAAAGAGATGTGCATTTAATGCTGCAATTTTTCCTCTAAGCATGGCTGTAGCTATGTTGCACAAATTTTCCTATGCTGTGTTTTTATTTTATTCAATGTCCTTTTAAAATTTTTCTTTGAACTCATGGGTTATTTAAAAGTATGTTTTTTAGCTTTCAAATATTTGATATCTTCCTGTTAGCGGTTCAGTTACTGACTTCTAGTTTGATTCCACTATGGTTGATGATCACACTCCGTATGATATCCATTCCTTCAACATCATTTTTGGTTTGTTTTGCGACCTGGGATATGAACTACATTGGCATACATTTTGTGGGCACTTGAAAATAATGTATCTTCTGCCATTTTGTGGTAGGTGTTCCATAAATGTCAATTAAAGCCTATGGTTTATGTTGCTGTTGAGTCCTTCTGTACCCTTGCTGAGTTTCTGTCTCCCTGTTCTGTCAGTTATTATAAGAGGAGAGTTGAAGTCTCCAACCCTAGTCCTGCATGTGTCTATTTTCTTCTCAGTTGTACCAGTTTTTACTTTACATGTTGCTTTGATGTTTGTTGCATAAACTTTAAAGATTGCTATGTTTTCTTGACTGACCCTTTTATCAATATTCTTCTCTTTTTTCTGTTTGTTTTCCTTGTTCAAAGGTTTACCTTATCTGATGTAAATATAGCCACACTTGCTTTCTTCTGATTAATGTTTACATAATATATCTCTTCAATCTTTTTTCTTTCAACATGCCCATACCATTACATTTAAAGTGATTTTCTTGTTGTCAGCATATAGCTGGGTGGGTTGTATTTTCTTAATCCACTGTGCTAATCATGAACTGGAATGTGGAAGGATAAATAATGACTTGAAAATGTTCAAAATGTACTGTTAAACTGTAAAAATCAAATAAAAAAAACTATGTTTAGAATGATTCCATTAAGAATAGTAGAAATGGTATATATTAGAATCTTAGGTCTACTGGGTATCTAGCTGTGTAACCTTTAGCCAATCCACCTTTCTCACCTGTAAAATGTGGATAGTGATAAAATTAACTTCATAATATTTTGGTGAGGGATTAATAACAATAGTTAGAATTAGCCAGGTATAAGATCTCAAGGTATTTATTCCTTTTATTTTTGGCTTATTTTTCTATAACTTTTACAAACAATAAGGAAATAAAAAGTAAACATGAATATACATACAAAATATTGTGGTAAATATTGATAAATGTTATAAAATTGTGCATGCATGTTCATAAATGTTGGAAAAATAAGAGAAAACCCAAAGGTTGACTCAGCAACCCTTATTATGCTTCTGTAGCCTTTTCTGTTTTCTTAGATAAATGTTTGCTTATAGTTGTAGGAGTGAATTACAGAGTGTATGCATATGATTTGGCTTTTTAAAAAATTATACATATTTTCATGTTGTCACAAAGTGTACATGTGATTTTTACATAATAAGATATTAATTTATAAAGTCAATGTGACATATAGCACAAATCACATATACATGCTTCCATTATTGTAATCTTCAGAGCTTTCAATAAGCAATGATAACTATCTTGCTCCTTTTAGCTCTTTTTGTATTTTGCCTTATTACCTAACTGAGGTTATTGGCCTAACTATAAGACTTTAAAAAAATGCTATAAAATTTATGGCCAATTTTTTTCCAGAAGTCACTGTCAATTTATACTACCTCCAGAAAAAGTAAAAGTACATATTTTGCTACATTCTCTGAAAGTGTTAAACATCTTTTATTAATCTTTTGCTAGTGATTAGGTGAAAACTGGCAACTTGTTATTATTTACATTTTTTTTGTTTCTTCTGAGATAGAATTTCCCTCCAACACATTAGTTTACAGGGTTTTCTTTTCTCTTTTGTGAATCTCCTGCTGATAGCCATTTATCTTAATGCTTTTCTCATTGATTGCTATACTCTCTCTGTTTAATAAAAGCATTTACCCTTGTCATATTTTTATAAACATTTATTTTTCAGTCTGCGGTTTGTCTTTATATTTTAGCTGTTTTTTTTATATACTGCAGTTTAAATTTTTTTAATAGTCAAATCCTTCAATATTTTTCTTTGTCTTCTCTTGTGTTACTGCTAGGTCTAGAAAATAATCTTTTTAAAATGGCTTTGGAAAATAGGTCACTTTGTTTTCTTCTATTTTTTCATTGATTTTCTTCAAGGAAAATATTTAATCTATTTGAAATCTATTCTGATGAATTGAGAAGGGTGGTGAGCAAGTCTTTTAAATAAATAGAAAATAAATAAATAAAAGCCTAATGAAGACAATGTTAAATGAATGAGAAAGGTATCTGCCTTCCCTGGTCTCCTTGTAGTGCTATTTTTATTTTATTGTACATTTACTGGCTCAAGTTCCGAGGACAATGCCTGGGATGACAAAAGGAACACAGTACATGTGATGGGAAATGGCTTGAAGACCATAAGACTGATTGATAACTGTCTAAAAATATTTGAATACTTACCAAAATGTGTAGTAAGCAGTTAAGGACTCAAGCTCCGAGGACAATGGTACCTGAATTTGTGCCCATTTTGCCACTTATAGGATATATGCTTTCAGGAACCATGTTGATCTATGTTAAGCCTCATTTTCTTCATCTGTTAAATGGAAATAATAACAGTACCCGTCTCATAGTTACGACATTATATAAATTCAGTAAGAAAAGTACAAGTAGGCATTCAGTGAGATGCTTGGGTCAGGGAAGACCCTTGGTAGATGCTGGCTGTCAGCATCATTAATTAGGATTTTTATTTTGTTTTGTACAATCCCAAAGAAGAGAGTGAGGATGAAGGATGACACATTTCTCCCTGTATGAGATTCTGGGTTGTTTCAGGAGATAATGGCTCTTTTGTCATGGAACATTTTCAGGCAATAACTGGTTGGGCTAGTGCTGTCTGTGAATGGCTGTTCATGACTCTTCCGTGCTGGCATTATGTGCGGCCATCTCTGCTGAGGCCCCAAGGAGCAGTGTGTGGCAGACCTGCTGCTTTCTACCCTTGCACTCCCTCGGCATGTCAGCTCAGAGGTAGAAATGAAACTGAAGCTTAGACCAGCAGTGCTGAGTACAGTATTGAATGCGAATTAGCTTGTCAACACTGTAGGCATTTTTGAAGAGAGGAAGCTATGATGAAACCTATACTTTGGGAGAAAGATACAGAGTGGATTGCTTGGGAGATCTGGGGCAGAGAGATACAAGAAGCTACTTCATTGGTACAGGTGGGAAGCCTTGAAGACTGAGGGGGCCAGAAAGGGGAGAGCAGAGGAGGGGACTTGAATCAGGTGTCAGACATGATGAAGACGAGACCTGACAAGATTTGTCCATATTTGCTGGGGGGCGGGGGAGTATGAGTTGTCAAACAAAGCCAGACATTAGTTAAAGTGGTGAAACAAATTTAATTCAGTAACTTCTGATAGTAGGGAAAGAGCTGAGCTTCATTCTGATTTGTGCGGCTGGAACTGGCTGTTTTAAAGGGAGAACGGGGGGTGGGGTGGGGTGGGGTGGGTGGGGGGGTGGGGATGGGGGCGGGAGGGGGCGGGGCACAGGGAGTGGAAGGGAGCAGAGCTCAGGTAGAGCCAGGAAATAAACAGTTACAAAAACTGGAGAAGAGTCATTGTAAGTGCGATGAGACCAGCTGTGCTTCCAGCTGGCAGTGATCTGAGTTAGGACCCTACCCCCACCTTAGAGACTGGGCGACTGAGGCCCCATCTTTCCTGATGATCTGAAAGGGGTAAAGGAAGGATTTACATTTGCATGTTGTTTTATTTAGTATTTTAGTAAATGATCTTGAAAGGAAGGTCAGTGGCCTATGGTCAGGTGTTGACTAGAACAAACTGGATTGTTTGACAGCCTGTTGGGCAAATAGTTTGTAAAATTTGTATTTTTTTAATTTGCTCACTTTTAGTGTTAACAAATAGTGCTGGGCAGCGCCAGGTATGTGATCTGTGAAGTTGCAAATTACCTTCCTGCTTGGGAAGGGCCATTGTTTTGCTAATGTTTGCTAGAGGAGAGGTTTTTGTGCCTGAAAGTATTGAAAAGAGAAGGGAGGAAGCTGTGTTTTTGCAGAGTGTGCAGAAAGTTTGAAGAAAGAGATGGGAAACAGAGGTGAAGGGCTTTTGCAAGCTCCACTGAGACTAGTGACGGCCTTTGATTTTAGGAGGAATCGGAGAAGATTCTCCTGGTTGTGGAAATGGATAATGTGTAAGTGGTTTTGTGAGCCCTGAGTGAAAAGGAAGTGTTTTTCCCTGTGTGTGTTTGTTCGTCGGCCGGTACGAAACTGTAATAAAGGAATAGCCCACCATTCTTTGGCCCCACCATTTCTTTACCGTCTGCCAGAGTCTAATGGGAACCTGCATGTGAATGGCTATGATGGCTGCTGCCCTTGGCCCTACACAGCCTTAAGCTGTTTAAGACAGGAACTCACAAGGATTCTTAGTCATCCCAGGGATGTGGCCTTAGGTTGGGGAAGCCATGCTAGGGTTGTCCAAGCCTTTGAGTGCAGGGGTTTGGATGGAGTCACTATGTGCAGATGTCCTTTTGGGGCTCTCAGTGTGTTTAGGAACCCTCAGTTTCTGCCCAGGTCACTGGACAGTACAGAGTGCTGACGAGTTGGAGAATGCTGGTACTATATTTTCTATAATTTATGAATGGGAAAAACATTGCTTCCCTTATATTGTGATGATCAAAAAGAATAACATGTGAAAAAACTTGAAAACTTGAAATTATGATTTTTAATAGTGAAAATCATAATTGGAGAACTTGGCTCTGTCTTGTGTTGTGAATTTAGGTAGCAGTGTAAGTGACCAGGTCCTTCAAGATGGGGGTGGGACTCTGAGGGCAAGATTGCCAACCTTCCTTTACAATTCCTTTTGTAAAGCAATGACAGCTGACTGCATCATACATGTTTCCTTGATATTTCTTATTCCATGTCTTGGCCACTGTGAACAATGCTGCAATGAACATGGGGCTGCATGTGTCTTTACGTACCAATGTTTTCGAGTTTTGAGGGTATATACCCAGCAGAGGAATCGCTGGGTCATATGGTAGTTCTATTTTTAGTTTTTTGAGGAACCACCATTCTTTCTTCCATAATGGTTGTACTACTTTACATTCCCACAAACAGTGGATGAGGGTATCTTTTTCTCCACAGCCTTTCCAACACTTGTTATTACCTGTCTTGTTGATAATAGCTAATTTTCCTTTTTAAGGCTTGCTTTCTCACTTAAGGCATTGCAACCTAAAATCTATTGCCAACAGAGAAAACCCTTTGAAAAGAATCTGAAGTATAATCAAAGTATGAACAACATTATTTCAATAATGGTGTTAGTAAAATGAAAGTTAGATATTTTTTGCTACTTTTCTGCCCTGTATCCTTGAGCTATGTCACTTGAAAAACATTCAGCCCTGTGACAAAGGCTGTGACTAGATTTCTCACTTAACAGGACTGATGGAAATAGTCAAATTGGGTACTAGTTTATGAACTTTAAGCTTAATTAATGTAAAACACTATTGGAATTTGAATGAAAACACTCTACTTAATCTGTTCTCTTCAGGGGGCCAGTTGCTAAAAGGTTGTTTGAGAGTAATGCTAAGGGAGTAATCTCTTTTCACAATGGCTTCAGCTTTTCAAAGTGCTTTTCATGATCTCATTTGTTCTTCAAAACAAACTGGAGAACTTGCTGGAGCCAGGACAAGTGTTCCAGGTACACAGATGAAGAAACAGAGGATGCTTTGTGCCTTTTAACTTGAGTGCTACATGGTCCCTCCCACAACACCAGTCAAAGGTGGTGGTCTTCACGTAGACTACAGCAAAGAAGGGTTAACTAGTACGAATTCATAGTAATGCTTTACAGGTCAGTCTAATGCTTTGGGGAATCCTTGTTCTGGGGTTAAAGTGAGATGACTCCTCAACATGTCATTTAGTAACCTATATAAAAAAAACCCCACTTTGAAGGATTTCAAACTAGAGATGGTCTCTTCTGATGTTGGGATATTTTCTGTTTTTAAAAAACTTGGAATAGCTTTATCAAGATATAATTTAATATATGATATAATTTTTATATTTAAAGTGTACAATTCAATGAATTTCAGTATATTCACAGATGTAGGACAGTTTTATTCTGTTGTGGTTCAGACTGGCAAAGGTTTGTTTATGTTTTTAGTACTTTCCAAATTTAAGTGATGAGTTCTACATCTTTTGTTTTCTATTTTGTTAGCTTCGCTTTTTATTTTCCCCTTTTACTATCTTAAGAACAATTTTTGTTCTTGTAAATTTGCCAACATCATGAACTTCATGCTTAGTTCCTCCTTCCCTCTTTTTTCTTTCTTTCTTTCTTTCTTTTTTTCTTTATTCCTTTCTTTCACCTTATAGATTTTTAAACTTGTTTGGCATCATTTTGGTCTTACCTTAAAATTTTGATATGTAGCACTCGTAGGTTGCGATACTTGTGTTCTCAATATTCTAGATTTGAGTATTACACATTTTGTCCTAATCTCTTTTATGAAAGAATTGGTGTTTCCTATTTTTCTAGTGTATGGTTTTAATTTTTTGGCTTATCTTTTGTTTTTAATTTTATTGCACTGTTTACAGTGAATATGGTCTTCATGATTTTAGCTGTTTGAACAGTAATGAGATCTTTCTTTGAAACCTAATGAAGAATACATTTCTATTGATATTTTGTGTGTGTTTTCAAGGAATGGGTCAAAGAAGAAATAAAAACGGAAATCAAAAGATATATACAGACAAATGAAAATGACAGCACAACATATCAAAATCTCTGGTATACGGCAAAAGCAGCAATAAGAGGGAACTTCATATTATTACATGCTTACATCAAAAAACAAAAGAAAGACCAAGTAAACAACCTAACATCACATCTTAAGGAACTGGAAAAAGAAGAACAAGGGTAACCGAAAACCAGCAGAAGAAAGCAAATAGTAATAATTAGGGCAGAAATAAATAAAATAGAGAACAGAAAAACTATAGAAAAAATTAATATAACAAAGAGCTGGTTCTTTGAAAAGGTCAATAAAATCAACAAACTCTTGATAAGGCTCACTAAGGAAAAAAGAGTAAGGACTCATATAAATAAAATCCAAAATGAAAGAAGAGAAATTACCACAGATATCATATATATACAAAGGATCATTGTAGAATACTATGAAAAACTATATGCCACCAAATTCAACAATCTAGAAGAAATGGGTAAATTCCTAGAACCATACAATTTTAGACTGAGTCATGTAGAAGTGGAAAGTCTAAATATACCCATAAGCAGGGAGGAAATTCAAACAATTATCAAAATTCTTTCCCCAAATAGGAGTCTAAGACCAGATGGCTACATTAGTGAATTCTACCAAACATTTATAGAAGATTTGGCTCCTATCCTTTTCAAAGTCTTCCAAAATCTGAAGAAGAAGCAATACTTCCAAACACATTTTTTTGAGGCCAAAATAACCCTCATACCAAAAACTGGCAAGGACAATACAAAAAAAGGAAAGTACAGACCAGTATCTCTAATGAATACAGATGCAAAAATCCAAAACAAAGTACTAGCACATCAAACACTAAAACACATTAAAAAAAGAATATATCACGATCAAATGGGATTCATTTCAGGAACACAAGGATGGTTCAACATATGTAAAATAATTAATGTAACACACTATATCAACAAAACAAAGAAGAAAAATTATATGATCCTATCAATAGATGCAGAGAAGGCCTTTAATAAGGTACAACATCATTTTATGTTTAAACACTCAATAAAATGGGTATAGAAGGAAAATACCTCAACATAAGAAAGGCCATATATGATGAACCATCAGCTAACATCATACTAAATGGTAAAAAATTAAAAACCTTTCCTCTAAAATCAGGTAAAAGACAAGACTGCACACTCTTTCTACTCCTATTCAACATAGTGTTGAAATTTCAAGCCAGAGCAATCAGACAAGAGAAAGAAATAAAAGGTATTCATTCATTTGGTAAAGAAGAAGTAAAGGATTCTCTTACTGCAGATGACATGATCCTGTAATAGAAAACCCCAAAGAGTCCACAGAAAGACTATTAGAAACAATAAACCAATATTGTAAGGTTTCACGATACAAAATTAATATCCAGTCTATTGCTTTCATATATGCCAACAATGAAACTTTGGACAATGAACTCAAAAAAAACAATCCCTTTTACAGTTGCAACAATAACAACAAAATACCTAGATATAAATATAACAAGGAATGTAAAGGACCAATATACTGAAAACTACAAAGCATTATTAGAAAATTAAAAAAGACAATGAAATGGAAAAATATCCTATGTTCTTGGATAGAAAGAATAAATATAGTTAAAATTACCATATTACCCAAAGCAGTATACAAATTTAATGCAATTCCCATCAAAATCCAATGTCATTTTTAAATGAAATGAAACAAAAAGATCACAAGTTTTGTATGGAAGTAGAAAAACCCTGAATAGCCAGAGTAATCCTGAGAAAAGAAAATGAAGCTGAAGTCATTACAATACCTGACTTCAAATTATATTACAGAGCCACGATAATCAAAACAGTGTTGTCTTGGCAGAAAAATAGACACACATACCAATGGAACAGAATCGAGAGCCCAGAAATAAAACCACATATATATGGTCAAATCGTCTTTGATAAAGGAGCCAAAAACACACAATGGAGAAAACAATGCCTCTTCAGTAAATAGTGTTGGGAAAATTGGAAAGCCACATATGAAAGAATAAAAATTGACTACAGTTTGCTTGTACTAAAGTTAATTCAAAATGGATCAAAGACCTAAATATAAGACCTGAAACAATAAATTACATAGAAGAAAACATAGGTACTAAACTCATGGATCTTGGTTATAGAGAACATTTTATGAATCTGAACCCAAAAACAAGGTAGGTAAAGGCAAAAATAAATAAATGGGACTATGTCAAACTAAGAAGCTTTTGAAAAGCAAAAGAAACTGATAACAAAAACAAACAGCCAACTTAATGGGGATGGTATTTACAAACAATAGCTCAGATAAGAGGTTAATATCCAAAATATATAAAGAACTCACAAAACCCAGCAACAAATAAGCAAACAATTCAATAAAAATATGGGGAGAGGATATGAACAAACACTTCTCTCAAGAAGAAATACAAATGGCCAACAGATATATAAAAAGATGCTCATCTTCATTAGCTATGAAAGAAATGCAAATCAAAACTACAATGAGATACCACCTCACACCTGTTAGATTAGCTATTATCAACAAGACAGGTAATAACAAGTTTTGGAAAGACTGGAGAAAAAGGAACCCTCATTCATTGTTGGTTGGAATGTAAATTAGTACAACCATTATGAAAGAAAATATGGTGGTTCCTCAAAAAATTAAGACTAGAACTACTATATGACCTAGCAATTGCTCTACTGGGTATATACCCCCAAAACTTGAACACATGGGTATGTAAAGACACATGCAGCCCCATGTTCACTGCAGCATTGTTCACAGTGGCCAAGACATAGAAACAACTGAAATGCCCTTTGATAGAGAATTGGATAAAGAAGATGTGGTTCATATATACAGTGGAATACTATTCAGCCATAAGAAACAATGAGAAAGTATCATTTACATCAACATGGATGGACCTTGATGCCATTATACTGAGTGAAATAAGTAAATCAGAAAATGCTAAAATCTGTCTGATTCCACATGTAGGTGGGCTACAAAATTGAGACTCATGAACATAGATAAGAGTGCAGTGGTTACCATGGGGAGGGAGATAGAGAAGGGGGAGTGGAAGGGGCGTTATTGGAGGAAGGATATAAAGAGGGACAAATATAAGGTTACAGAGGATGATTTAACTTTGGGTAATGGATACACAACATAATCAACTGTCCAAATGATGTGGAGATATTCACCCAAAATCTATATACTCTTGCTGACCAATGTCACCTTGTTAAATTTAATTTTCTTTTAAAAAATTTTATTTATTCATTTTTTAGAGAGAGAGAGAGCGAGAGAGAAAGAGAGAGAAAGAAAGAAAGGCGTGAGAAGCAGGAATCATCAACTCCCATATGTGCCTTAACCAGACAAGTGCAGGGTTTTGAACTGGTGACCTCAGTGTTCCAGGTCGATGCTTTATCCACTGTGCCACCAAAGTGAGGCCAAATTTAATTTTCTAAATTAAAAAAAAGATAATAATTTGGACTGATTTCAGTTTTTGATTATTACATGCAAAGATGCAGTGAACACTCAGGTAGATTTTTGTATGAATGTAAGTTTTCTTTTTTCTGAGATTAATGTCCCAAACTGTAATTGCAGGGGCATACAGTAGTTTTATAAGAAGTGGTAAAACTATTTCAAAGAGTGGCCATACAGTTTAATATTCCCATCGGCAATGTATGAGAGATTCAGTTTCTCAGTATCTCCCCAGCCATTTGATATTATTTTTACTTTTAGTGATTCTGATAGGTATGCTGTGATATCTTATTTTTTGTCTTAATTTGCATTTCCCTGATGGTTACTGGTGATGAACATTTTTTAATGTGCTTATTTGCCATCTGTATATATTCTTGGTTGAAGTGTCTCTCATGTGTTTTACCCGTATCCTAATTGGATTGTTTATTTTTTACTATTTAATTTTTAGAGTTGTTTATATTTTCTAGACAGTAGTAATTTGTTTATGTATTTTACATCATCTTCCTTCCAGTTTGTGTCTTGTCTTTCTGTCCTCTTCCTACAAAGTTGCACAGAACAAATGTTTTAAATTTGATGAGATCTAATTTAGAAATCTCTTAAAACATTTTTTTTATTTATTGATTTTAGAGAGAAGGAGAGAGAGAAACATCAATTTGTTGTTCACTTATTTATGCATTCATTGATTGATTATGTATGTGCCTTGACCAGGGATGGAACCCACAACTTTGGTGTATTGGGAGGACGCTCTAACTAACTAAGCTAACTGGCCAGGCAAGCAGTATCTTTTTTATGGATTCTGTTTTTGGAATCAAATCTAAGACCTCTTTTTCTTCTTTTTCATAAAATATTCAGTTTTACACTTTAGATTTGTTTATGAGCTTTCTTTTACTTTTTTTTATTAATTTTAATGAGTGACATTAATAAATCAGGGTACATATGTTCAAAGAAAATATCTCCGGGTTATCTTATCATTCAATTATGTTGCATATCCATCACCCAAAGTCAAATTGTCCTCTGTTACCTTCTATTGGTTTTCTTTGTGCCCCTTCCCTCCCCCAGTCTTCTTCCCTCCCCTCCCTCCCCCAACCCTGTAACGACCACACTCTTGTCCATGTCTCATAGTCTCGTTTTTATGTCCCACCTATGTATGAAATCATGCTGTTCTCAGTTTTTTCTGTTTTACTTATTTCACTCCGTATAATGTTATCAAGGTCCATCCATTCTGTTGTAAATGATACGATGTCATCATTTCTTATGGCTGAGTAGTACTCCATAGCATATGTGTACCAAAGCTTTTTAATCCACTCGTCCTCTGATGGACACTTGGACCCTTTCCAGATCTTTGCTATTGTGAATAATGCTGCTACAGACATGGGGGCACAATTCTTCCTTTCGAACAGTACTATGGTGTTCTTAGGGTATATTCCTAAAAGTGGGATAGCTGGGTCAAAAGACAGTCCAATTTTTAATTTTTTGAAGAATCTCCATACTGTTTTCCACAGTGGCTGCACCAGTCTGCATTCCCACCAGCAGTGCAGAAGGGTTCCCTTTTCTCCACATCCTTGCCAGCACTTGTTCTGTGTTGTTTTGCTGATGAGCGCCATTCTGACTGGTGTGAGGTGATATATCATTGTGGTTTTAATTTGCATTACTCTAATGATTAGTGATATTGAGCATATTTTCATATGCCTATTGGCCATCTGTATGTCCTCTTTGGAGAAATTTCTATTCATTTCTTTTGCCCATTGTTTGATTCAATTGTTTGTCTTCCTGGTGTTGAGTTTTGTAAGTTCTTTATAAATTTTGGTTATTAACCCTTATCAGACGTATTGTCGAATATGTTCTCCCATTGTGTGGTTTGTCTTTTTATTCTATTCTTATTGTCTTTAACTGTGCAAAAAATTTTTAGTTTGATATATTCTCATTTGTTTATTCTGCCTCTTATTTTATTTGCCCGTGGAGATAAATCGGCAAATATATTGCTGCTACAGATGTCGAAGTGCTTACTGCCTATGTTTTCTTCTAAGATGCTTATGGTTTCACATCTTATGTTTAAGTCTTTTATCCATTTTGAATTTGTTTTTGTGAATGGTGTAAGTTGATGGTCTAGTTTCATTTTTTTGCAGGTAGATGTCCAATTTTCTCAGCACCATTTGTTAAAGAGGCTGTTTTTACTCCATTGTATGCTTTTTCCTCCTTTGTCAAATATCAGTTGTCCATAAAAGTGTGGGTTTATTTCTGTGTTCTCTGTTCTGTTCCATTGATCTATGTGCCTGTTCTTAATCCAGTACCAGGTTGTCCTGAGTACAATGACCTTGTAGTATACCCTGATATCTGGAAGAGTGATACCTCCTTCTTTATTTTTTCTTTTTAAGATTGCTGAGGCTATTCGTGTTCCTTTTCAGTTCCAATAAATTTTTGGAATATGTGTTCTATATCTTTGAAGTATGTCATTGGTATTTTAATTGGCATTGCATTGAATTTATAAATTGCTTTGGGTAATATAAACATTTTAATGATGTTTATTATTCCTAGCCATGAGCACTGTATATGCTTCTACTTGTTTTTATCTTCCTTGATTTTTTTAATCAATGTTTTATAATTTTACAAGTACAAGTCCTTAACCTTCTTGGTTAACTTTACTCCTAGGTACTTTATTTTTTTTGTTGCAATAGTGAAGAGGATTGTTTCTTTAATTTCTTTTGCTGACAGTTCATTGCTGATGTATAAAAATGCCTCTGATTTCTGAGTATTAATTTTATATCCTGCCACCTTGCTGAATTAATTTATCAGGTCCAGTAGTTTTTTGATTGAGACTTTAGGGTTTTCTATATACAATATCATATCATCTGCAAATAATGACAATTTTACTTCTTCTTTTCCAATTTGGATGCCTTTTATTTCTTCTTCTTGTCTTAATGCTGCAGCTAAGACTTTCAGAACTATGTTGTTGAATCAGAGTGGTGAAAGAGGGTACGCAGCCTGGTTCCTGATCTTAAGGGGATTGCTTTTATGATGTTAGATGTGGGTTTGTCATAGATCGCCTTTATCATGTTAAGGTATGTTCCCTGTATTTTCACTTTGCTGAGAGTATTGATCATGAATGTGTGCTGGATTTTATCAAATGCTTCTTTCTGCATCTATTGAAATTATCATGTGATTTTTGTTCTTCCTTTTGTTTATGTGATGAATCACATTGATTGATTTGCAATATTGAATCAGCCTTGCCACTCCAGAATAAATCCGACTTGATCATGGTGTATGATTTTTTTCATATATTGCTGGATCTGATTGGTTAATATTTTGTTGAGAATTTTAGCATCTAAATTCATCAGGGATATTCGCCTATAATTTTCTTTCTTTGTGTTGTCTTTGCCAGGTTTTGGAATCAGAATTATGCTCTCCTCATTAAAGGAGTTTGGAAGTCTTTCATCCTCTTGAATTTTTTGAAATAGCTTGAGTAGGATAGGAGTTAGTTCTTTTTTGAATATTTGGTAGAATTCACTTGTGAAACCATCAGGCCCAGGACTTTTCTTTTTTGGGAGTTTTTTGATAACTCTTTTGATCTCATTTGTTGTAATTTGTCTGTTAGGTGTTCTGATTCTTCCAGATTGATATTTGCAACATTATATGACTCAAGATATTTGTCCATTTCACCTAGGTTGTCTAATTTTTTGGCATAGAGTTCTTCATAGTATTTTCTTACAATACTTTGTATTTCTGTTGTGTCAGTTGTTATTTCTCCACTCTCATTTCTAGTTCTTATTTGAGTCCTCTCTCTTTTTTTTTTTGTGAGTCTAGTTAAAGGTTCATCAATCTTGTTTACCTTTTCAAAGAACCAGCTCCTGCTTTTATTGATCCTCTGTATTGTTTCCTTAGCCTCTATGTCATTTATTTCTGCTTTGATCTTTATCATTTCCTTCCTTCTACTAGTCTTGGGCTGTATTTGCTGCTGTTTCTCTAGTTCTTTTAGATGCAGGGTCAGGTTGCTTATATTGAGCTTTTTCTAGCTTCTTATGTTATGCCTGTAGTGCTATAAACTTCCTCTCAGTACTGCTTTTGCTGTGTCCCATAAATTTTCAGTTGATGTATGGTCATTATTATTAGTTTCTAGAAACTTTTTAATTTCTTCTTTAATCTTATTTATAATCCTTTCATTATTTAATAACATGCTATTTAGTTTCCAAGTGTTTGAGTTTTTTTTTATAAATATATTTTATTATTATTAATTCTAATGGGGTGACACCAATAAATCAGGGTACATATGTACAATGAAAACATCTCCAGGTTATCTTATCATTCAGTTGTGTTGCATACCCGTCACCAAAAGTCAAATTGTCCTCTGTCACCTTCTATCTGGTTTTTCTTGTGTCTCTCCTCTCCTCCCATAACCACCACTCTATTGTCCATGTCTCATAGTCTCACTTTTATGTCCCACCTATGTATGAAATCATGCTGTTCTCAGTTTTTCTTTTTTTCTGATTTACTTATTTCACTCAGTATAATGTTATCAAGGTCCATCCATTTTGTTATAATTGATCCAATGTCATCATTTCTTATGGCTGAATAGTATTCCATAATATATATGTACCAAAGCTTTTTAATCGATTCGTCTTCTGAAGGACGCTTGGGCTGGTTCCAGATATTCGCTATTGTGAACAATGCTGCCACGAACATGGGGGCGCATTTCTTCTTTTCTAACAGTGGTATGGTGTTCTTAGGGTATATTCCTATAAGTGAAATAGCTGGGTCAAAAGACAGTTCAATTTTTAATTTTCTGAGAAATCTCCAAACTGTTTTCACAATGGCTGCCCCAGTCTGCAATCCCACCAGCAGTGCAGAAGGGTTCTCTTTTCTCCACATCCTTGCCAGCACTTGTTCTGTGTTATTTTGCTGATGAGCGCCATTCTGACTGGTGTGAGGTGATATCTCATTGTGGTTTTAATTGGCATTTCTCTAATGATTAGTGATGTTGAGCATTTTTTCACATGCCTATTGGCCATCTGTATGTCCTTTTTGGAGAAATTTCTATTCATTTCTTTTGCCCATTTTTGATTGGATTGTTTGTCTTCCTGTTGTTGAGTTTTATAAGTTCTTTATAAATTTTAGTTATTAACCCCTTATCCGATGTGCTGTCGAATATGTTCTCCCATTGTGTGGTTTGTCTTTTTATTCTGTTCTTATTGTCTTTAGCAGTGCAAAACCTTTTTAGTTTGATATAGTTCCATTTGTTTATCTTGCCTTTTATTTCATTTGCCCGTGGAGATAAATCGGCAAATATACTGCTGCTACAGACGTCAGAGAGCTTGCTGCCTATGTTTTCTTCTAAGATGCTCATGGTTTCACGGCTTACGTTTAAGTCTTCTATTCATTTTGAGTTTGTTTTTGTGAATGGTGTAAGTTGATGGTCTAGTTTCATTTTTTTGCAGGTAGATGTCCAATTTTCCCAACACCATTTGTTAAAGAGGCTGTCTTTACTCTATTGCATGTTCTTTCCTCCTTTGTGAAATATCAGTTGTCCATAAAGCTGTGCGTTTATTTCTGGGTCCTCTGTTCTGTTTTATTGATCAATGTGCCTGTTCTTATGCCAGTACCAGGCTGTCTTGAGTATAATGGCCTTATAGTAAACCTTGATATCTGGAAGAGTGATACCTCCTGCTTTATTTTTTCTTTTTAAGATTTCTGAGGCTATTCGTGTTCTCTTTTGGTTCCATATAAATTTCTGGAATATGTTTTTATATCTTTGAAGTATGTGATTGGTATTTTAATTGGTATTGCATTGAATTTATAAATTGCTTTGGGTAATATATACATTTTAATGATGTTTATTCTTTCTAGCCATGAGCACGGTATATGCTTCCACTTGTTTGTATCTTCCTTGATTTCTTTTATCAATGTTTTATAATTTTCCGAGTACAAGTCTTTAACCTCCTTGTTTAAATTTACTCCTAGGTACTTTATTTTTGTGGCTGCAATAGTGAAGGGGATTGTTTCCTTAATTTCTTTTGCTCACAGTTCATTGTTTGTATATAGAAATGCCTCTGATTTCGGAGTATTAATTTTATATCCTGCCACATTGCTGAATTCATTTATAAGGTCCTGTAGTTTTTTGACTGAGACTTTAGGGTTTTCTATATACAATATCATATCATCTGCAAATAGTGACAGTTTTACTTCTTCTTTTCCAACTGGATGCCTTTTATTTCTTCTTCTTGTCTGATTGCTGTAGCTAGGGCTTCCAGAACTATGTTGAATAAGAGTGGTGAAAGGGGGCATCCCTGCCTGGTTCCTGATCTTAAGGGGATTGCTTTTAATTTTTGTCCATTTAGTATGATGTTTGCTGTTTGTTTGTCATAGATGGCCTTTATCATGTTAAGGAACGATTTCTGTTTTTTCACTTTACTGAGAGTTTTGAGCATAAATAGGTGCTGGATTTTGTCAAATTTTATTTCTGCATCTATTGCAATTATCATGTGATTTTTGTCCTTCCTTTTGTTTATGTGATGAATCACATCGATTGATTTGCGAATATTGAACCAGCCTTGCCTCTCCAGAATAAATCCCACTTGATCATGGTGTATGATTTTTTTCATATATTGCTGGATCTGGTTGGCTAATATTTTGTTGAGAATTTTAGCGTCTAAATTCATCAGGGATATAGGCCTATAATTTTCTTTCTTTGTGTTGTCTTTGCCCGGTTTGGGGATCAGAATTATTCTCGCCTCATAAAAGGAGTTTGGAAGTCTTCCTTCCTCTTGAATTTTTTGAAATAGCTTGAGGAGGATAAGAGTTAGTTCTTCTTTGAATTTTTGATAGAATTCACTTGTGAAGCCATCCGGCCCAGGACTTTTCTGTTTTGGGAGTTTTTTGATAACTTATCGATCTCATTTGTTGTAATTGGTCTGTTTAGGTGTTCTGATTCTTCCAGATTGATTTTTGGAAGGTTATATGATTCAAGAAATTTGTCCATTTCACCAAGATTGTCTAACTTTTTGGCATAGAGTTCTTCATAGTATTTTCTTACAATGCTTTGTATTTCTGTTGTGTCAGTTGTTATTTCTCCACTGTCCTTTCTAATTTTATTTATTTGAGTCCTCTCTCTTTTTTTCTTGGTGAGTCTAGTTAAAGGTTCATCAATCTTGTTTACCTTTTCAGAGAACCAGCTTCTAGTTTCATTGATCCTCTGTATTGTTTCCTTAGCCTCTATGTAATTTTCTTCTGCTCTGATCTTTATTATTTCCTTCCTTCTACTTGTCTTGGGTTTTATTTGTTGTTGTTTTTCTAGTTCTTTTAGATGCAAGGTCAGGTTGCTTATTTGAGCTTTTTCTAGCTTCTTATGATATGCCTGTAGTGCAATAAACTTCCCTCTCAGAACTGCTTTTACTGTGTCCTATAAATTTTGAGTTGATGTATACTCATTATCATTTGTTTGTAGAAACTTTTTTATTTCTTCTTTGATCTCATTGTTAATCCATTCATTATTTAATAACATGTTATTTAGTTTCCTAGTGTTTGAGTTTTTTTCAGTTTTTTTTTTTTGTGGTTAATTTCTAGTTTCATGCCATTGTGACCAGGGAAAGTGCTTGATATAATTTCAATCTTCTTAAATTTGTTTGGACCGCTTTTGTGTCCTAACATGTGGTTTATCTTAGAGAATGTACCATGAGCGCTTGAAAAGAACGTATACTCTACTGCTTTAGGGTGAAAAGTTCTGAAGATATCTATTAAATCGAGTGATCCAGTGTATCCTTTAAGTCTGCTGTTTCTTTATTATATTTCTTTCTTGAGGATTGATCCAGTGATGTTAGTGGGGTATTGAAATCCCCTACTATTATAGTATTACTGTTAGTCTCGCCCTTTATATTCATCAAAGTCTGCTTTCTGTATGTCAGGGCTCCTATATTTCGTGCGTAGATATTTATAATGGTTATATCTTTCTGTCGAATTTTTCCCATTATCATTATGTAGTGTCCTTCTTTATCTCTTACTACAGCCTTTGTTTTAAAGTCCATTTTGCCAGATATAAGTATTGCTACCCTGGCTTTTTTTCATTTTCTTTTGCATGAAATATATTTTTCCATCCTTTTACGTTTAGTCTAAATGCATCTTTTGTTTTAAGGTGTGTATCTTGTAGACAGCATATATATGGGTCCTGTTTCTTTATCCACACAGCTACCCTATGTCTTTTGACTGGATCATTCAATCCATTTACATTTAAGGTTATTATTGATATGTAGTTGTTTATTGCCATTTTATTCTTTAAAGCTGTATTCTTCTTTTGCTATATTCTATTCCCCCTTTGAACTGTTCACAACAGGCCACTTAGTATCTCTTGCAGAATTGGTTTGAATTTAATGAATTTCCTGAGGTTCTTTTTGTCTGGGAAGCTCTTTATTTCTCTTCAATTTTAAATGTTAGCCTTGCTGGATAGAGTAATCTTGGTTGTAGGTTCTTGTTCTTCATTACTTTGAATATATCTTACCATTCCCTTCTGCCCTTCAAGTGTTTCTGTTGAGAAGTCGGATGTCATCCTTATGGGGTTCCTTTGTAGGTGATAGTCTTTTTTTCTCTACCAGCTTTTAAATTTTTCTCTCTTTCCCTTAGCTCTGGTATTTTAACTATGATGCGTCTTGGTGCAGATTTTTTTGTTTTTCTATTTATTGGAGTTCTCTGTGCTTCTTGAACATGTGAAACGTATTCCAGTCTTAATTTAGGGAAGTTTTCAGCTATTATTTGATTGAACAAAGTTTTTATGCCTTGTTCTTTCTCTTTATCTTCAGGAAGCCCTATGATGCGGATGTTATTTATCTTCATGTTGTCACAGAGCTCCCTTAGAGTTTTCTTAGATTTTTTGAGTTTCTTTTCTTTTTTCTGCTCTGCTTCTGTGCCTTTGTTTATTTTGTTCTCTAACTCACTGATTCGATCCTCAGCTTCATCCATCCTGCTTTTAATTCCTTCCATTGTGGTCTTCAGTTCTGATACTGTTTTATTCATTTCTGTCTGATTCTTTTTTATTATTTCAATTTTGTGTTTTATACTTGTTATCTCTTTATATAGGTGTTTGTAATGACTACCCATTATTTTTCTAAGCTCTTTGAACATCCTAACTATCATTATTTTAAACTCTGCATTTGGTACTTTGGTTATATTTGGTTCATTTAGGTCCTTCTCTGGGGATTTCTTTTGATTTATTTGGGTTGCATTTCTCTGCCTGCTCAGTTTGTCTTTGTATAAGAAGAATGTGGCCACTCGGGTCCTATGGGTGTTGCGTCTGTGTTCCCTAGGTTTGGTCTGTCTGCAGGCTCACTACCCCCTCTGCCGCTGCCTAGTGCGGTTAGGATGGGCGTTTCTGGCGCCGGCCCAATGATGCTGTTGCTGTGATTTCTGCCTCTCCTCCATGAGAGGGGCTCTGTTCTGGTGCTGGGCTCTATAAGCCTCAGCATGTCTGAGCCTTCGCCTCACCCCTACAGGTTTGGTTGTGCACCGCACTCAAGCCAGAAGCCTCAGCACCAAGGGTAGGGGTGAGCACCTGTGCTCAGCTGTGGACCCCGCCTGTCTCGGACTTTAGTTCCATCTCTGTGGTCATAGCTGGTTCATGCAGGATCACTAACCGCGGTTTCTCGGGCCAGGTGGGGCTGCTGGCGTGTGCTCAGCTGTGAACCTCTGCCTGTCCTGAGCTTTAGCTCTGCCCCTGCGGTTCGGGCTGGCTCGTGCAGGGTCGCATACCTTGGAGGCCAGGTGATGCTGCACGCCCAGGTGGCCCTACTCAGTGGCAGATATCTGCCCATTCCTGGCCTCCCGCCTTTCCCCCGCAGGTCAGACTGCAGGCAGGCCCACAGCTTTCTGACCGCTTTTGTGATTTTTCTCTGCCCCAGCTGGGCAAGATCGAGCTCATGCCGGCTGGGCCTCTGCCCCCGCCGACAGAACCACGTTTCTGAGTCCCACCATCACCGTCCCTCCAGCAATCCTCAGCAGTGTGGGTAGGGGCACTGCAGCTCAGACCCTAACACTCCATACTGTAGTCCTGGAAGCTCCCTCTGTCTAAGCAGCTCTGCTCTAAGTGCTGCGGGAGAGCTTGTTTGGCTGGTGTCCTGTCTCTCTTTGCTGGTATTGCTCGTTCTAGGGGAAATATTCGTTTTCGATTTGGGAAGTGACTCAGCCCAGGGGTTAGGGTGGCTGTTCCTCAGAGTGTTTCTCCCTGTGCTTTCCAGTCCACACTCTCTTCCTGCTGCTCTGGTCCTCTTCTCTGTCCCCGTCCGCTAGAACCCCGGGTAATTGGTTGTGAGAGGGATTTCCTGCGCTGTCCCTTTAAGAAGACTCCTAGGTCTGAGAACACTGTCTCTTTCACACAAACAGTATCCTCACTGGTTTCATAGCTCAATACTGTCCAAACGCTTCTTCTAGGCTCTGGGGCTGCAGACCTGGGCTTTGTTCCTGGGACCCAGGTCCCTCCCTCTCTGCTAAACTCTCTTCCTGCCATTAGCTCCAGGGAGCTGGGCAGCCCTTTCCATGTTTTCGCTTTTCCTACCAGTTTCATTGTGGCTTCTTCTGTGTTCCTTGGTTGAAGAGTCCACTTAGTTTAGTTCAAAGTTGGTTTATCCAGATGATGGTTCTTAAAATTAAGTTATAATCCACTTTGGTTCCAGAAGTTGGAAGTTGGTATGTCTGCTTACTCCATCGCCATCTTGCCGTCTAGTTTATGAGCTTTTTGAGTTAATGTTTGCATAGGTATGAAGTTAGGTTGAATTTTCTTTTTGTTTTTCCTTTTTCTTTCTCTTTCTTTTTTCATTTTTTTTTTTGCTTACAGCTGTCTAATTCATCCAGCATGATTTCTTGGAAAGCTATTCTTTCCATTAAATTGTTTTTGCACCTTTATAAGAAAATCAGTTGAGCATGTGTTTATGTATTTATTGCTTGTCTCTCTGTCTTGTTCCATTAACCTGTTTCTATTTATCTGCCAAGAGCACAGTGTTGTGATTACTGTGACCATAATAAGTTTTTGTATCAGGGAGATTGATTCCTCCTACTTTTTTCTTTTTTGTCAAAACTAGTTCGCTATTTTAGGGTTGTTGTTTATAAATAAAATATAAATAATATATAATACAATATATTATATAAATTTATAAATTTTATAGAAAAAAGCCTTATAAAACATGTTGAAATTTGATAGAAATTACATTAAATTCACTTATTTAGGTCTTTGATTTCTCTCATCAGTATTTTGTAATTTTTAACATACAGATACTACATATGCTTTATTAAGTATATATCTTAAGTATTTTATTTTCTTTGGCATGATGGTAAATGACATGTTTAAAAATTCTGGTTTCTGCATGTTTATTGTTAGAATGCAGAAATGCAACTGATTATCTGTGTTGATCTTTTATCCTGTGACCTTGATGAACATAATTATTCTCAGAGATTTTTGAAGATTCTTTGACATTTTCCACATATAGAATAAAATCATTTGCAAATAGAGTTTTATTTCTTCTGTTCCAATCTTTATGTGTTTGATTTTATTTTTTATCTTATTGGAATTTCTAGAACTTCCAGTACTATATTAAATTTGAGTAGTAAGAGCAGACTTTCTTGTATTGTTCTAGACCTTGGTGGTAAAGCACTCACTTATTCTTTTTTACTGTTCATTTCTCTCCGCTTTATACCATTTTTGTTAGACATTCCTACATTTTATTTCTTTCTTGTTGTTGGTAGTTTGAAAATATTTCCTATTTCAAACATTTCTAAGGTTGCTCCAAAAATATTAAGCACACATACTTAAAATTATAATATTTATTGACATACTGGGCTAATCAATAATCATAACTTACTCTTGAATGAGATATGAATTTAGGCTTCCTTTATTCCACTTGCCTCCTGGTAAAACCTATCATAAGATGATTTGCTACAATATTAAAATGAAATAAGAATACAATTACATACACCATGGCATAAAAATAAACAAGATACTTAGCGACACATTTAACAAAAAAAAGCACAAGACTTATACACCAAAAATAACAAAAATTTGCTGAGAAAAATTAAAAAGATCTAAGTAAAGTGAGAATTATTTTATATGGATTGAAAGGCTCAATCAATATTGGTAAGATAATTGTTCTGCCCAAACTGATCTTTAAATTCAATGCATTTTCTATTCAAAAGGCTTTTCTTCTTCTTCTTCTTCAGAAAATGACAAGTAAATCCTCAAATTTATTTAGAAATTTTAAGCACCTAAAGTAGCCAAAAGCATTTCAAAAAATTACTGAGCTATCCCTGGACAGTTGGCTCAGTGGTAGAGCATTAGCCCGACATATGTGTCAGCCCAGGAGGTTTGATTCCTCGTCAGGCCATACAGGAGAAGGGCCCATTTGCATCTCCACCCCTCTTCCTTCTCCTCCTCCTCCTTCTTCTCCTCTCTTTCTCTCGTTTCCCCTCCTGCAGCCATAGCTCAATTGGCTCAAATGAGTTGGCCTTGGATGCTGAGGATGGCTCCATGGCCAGCACTAAAAAGTGCCTGATGGCTCAGGCACTAAAAAATGGCTCTGGTTGCAAGGGAGCAAGAGCTTCGCCCCCTAGTGGGCTTTCAGGGTGGATCCTGGTCAGTGCACATGCAGGAGTCTTTCTGCCTCCCCTCCTCTCACTAAAACAAAACAAAGCAAAACAAACAAACAGAAAACAACCCCAAAACAGAACTGAGTTGGAGGACTTTCATTTTCTAATTTCAAAACTTATTATAAAGCTACAATTATTAAAGCAGTGTGATACTGATGTAAGGTTAGACATATAGATCAGTGGGATAGAATTAAAAGAGCAGAAAAAAAATGATCATGTTTATGGTTTTTCACCAATGTGACAAGATGATCCATTGCATAAATAATAATCTTTTTAACAATGATGGTGGGACAACTGGCATATGCAAAAAGATGAACTTAAACCATTACCTAAAAATCATTTGTAGAATTAACTCACAGAGTGATGGAAGTGATTTAAGGGGATGTGAGAAAGATTTCATAAAGTACTCCTTTACCTCAAAGAATACTGACTCATTTCTGAAAATGTAGGTTAGAAAAAAACCCTGAAATATAATTTTTTTCCATTTGGTCAGGTGTTTTGATTTCCTCACAGCACATTTGGGATGCGCCTTTAGGAAATGCCAAGCTCTCCCAATCTAATTTTATCTGTACACTCTGCCCTTCCACACGCAGCAGGCCTTCCTACCCAGCTGCTCTATGTTTGTGAACTGTAAGGGTTCAGGTGGGAGGCGATCTGTACAGTAGGGCCGCCTGCTCCATCCCATAGTTCCTTACTGATGGGGTTCCAGTAAGCTGTGGTGCAGAAGCAGGTCCCAGCAGAGTAGTTCCATATTTTCTTCTCTCTCCAAATTATAGTAATTAGATGTTTTCATAACTATTTAATTTATATTTTGAACACTTTTTTTCCTGAGAAGTGAATAAGTAAATTTACATCTTCAATTTTTTTTTTTCATTTTAAATCAACATATTTATATTCAGATTATATTTATATTATATCTAGCTCAAGTTTCTTTAAGGAAGTAGCAATGTAATGGACCCTGTTCCTTGTTTTCATTGCATGTAAGTGTTTTTCTTACATTTGAAATTGTTTAGCCCATTTAAATCAGTTCATGGGGTGTTGGGACTTGAAGACTTTCTTTGAAATAATCACCTTTATCGCTTATAATTTATGTTTTATAATTGTGTGTGTGTGTGTGTGTGTGTGTGTGTGTTTGTGTGTGTGAGAGAGAAAGTGAGAGAGAGAGAGTTCTGGCTTTGACATGTCCCCCACACATACTCATCTTACCTGATTGGATTGCTTTTTGTTCTCTCCCTTTCATTACTCATTTACAGCACTATTTTAAATAGATACGCTGTTAAAGAGGACAGCATTTTATCTTAGCTTCTCAGCAAGCCTGTGAGCTAGTTGTTGTTCTTGATCCTTCAGGAAGCTGAGTTTAGCAGCACTGTACAATTCAGAACAGTTACATCATAATGACTTCTAATAATTGGTTCTAATATACATATTTAACTTGCAGTTGAGTGACCTCAAAGGTGGTATTTATTTTTAGTTGAAAAGGTATTTTTTGAGTTGAAAACGTATCTTTACAATCTTTTAAATTACATAAGGATAGCAAGCATGTAATTTCCATGTGGGACAAGAAAAGGTGAAAAGACATGTTTCTTTATCAAAGTTCTTAAAATAAATTTTAATCCATTAGATAGCTACTTTATTGATTATTTCAATTTAAAAATTATCTTTTAGAACTTGTTAAACATTGTATTTAGTTTAACCATGTGTCTGCTACATGTCTCTACTTTTTAAATAGTCTGACACCCTCAGTATCTAAGAAAAGGTAAGACATACTCATTCTAAAGACGGTAACAGAAGTTGACCTAGAATATTTGTTTGTGACTGCCTCCCATCCTTACCACTTTCTGTCTGGCTTCTGAATCTTGCCTAAGAATCCCATTTGAAATTATGAGACTATGTTTTGGACTTGGAATTTGCATATGATCTCACCGAATTTTGATTCTAGGCTTCTTTTTTGTGGCCTTTAGCTCAGAAATATATATTTTTTCTGTTTCAGATTATGATGTGGGTTTGTTTCTCCAATAAATATCCAGGTTGGTTCTACTTCTTCCTTCTTTGGGAGCAAGAAGAGACTGAATCGAGGGTTTGTCTACATAGCCAGACTAGGTAGAGGATACTTGTAGATATACTATAGGACATTATAAAAAAATGAGGGCTGGTTGGAATTGACCCAGTAAAAGGATAATAGGTAGAACTGGATTTAACAGACAAAATACAGCACTTGGAACTTGGGTAAAAGTGGAGAAATCTCTTGCTGTGCAAACCATCATGTAGGTAGATAGTACTAAAATGTCAAGAAAAAGTTTTCCTAACTGTCACAGATCTCTTATTAGTTCTTAAGAAAATTATTTTTTTAAAAATGAGAATGCCCAATAATTTTATATGTATATATTAAGTGATACAATGGGATCTGATACCCTTTGTCAGATTCTTCTAAGAGACTGTTAATTATCCCTGGACCACTAGTATGAGCAAGGGAACACTCACAAAATTGATCACATCATTAAGAGAAAGGAAAAATCAGATGACTATCTCAAGGAGAAAGCAAAATGTTCTTTGAGTAAGTTTCACATTCATTGTAATAAAAAGAACAAAACCAGCATAATGTTATGTTTGAAATGATATTTTATCTATCTTAAAGGTAGGGAAAATTGGCAATATGTAGCAAAGCCTTAAAAATATGCTTATAGTTTGCCTCAATAATTTCATTTCTAAGAATTTAAGGAATAATTCAGAAAAGTACATGGTATTTCCTTTTCAAAGTTGTTATCTGTAATACTGAAAATTGAGCACGACCTTCATATTCAAAATTTGTATCTTAGATCTTAAAAGTACAACGACAAAAAATAATCACTGTGGAATCTTTGTAAGCCATACTATAGAACAGGTGTTGTCAATGTTTTTCTGTAAAAGCCAGCAATACGTAAATATACTGTTCACAAAAATCAGGGAATATTTCAAAATGAATATGAAACAATAAAAAAAGAAGCATTTAATTTTTTAAACAAGAACATCAGAAAAGCAAACAAGTCAAAAAAAGTTGTTTGATTATACAAATGAGATGCAAAACCAACTTTATTTCATTGGTGAAAATGCATTATACAAAAGGTTGAAAGTGCTGGAGTATCAGCATGTTCCCTGATCCCCTAATTTTAGTGAGCAGTGTATTTCAGGCTTTGGGACCATATGGTCTCCAGTGCAACAATTTAATTTTGCTTTTGTAGAGTAAAAGCAGCCATAAATAATATATAGATGAATGAATGTGGCTATAATCCAATAAAACTTTAGTTGTGGACCCTAATGTTTAAATTTCATACAATTTTCTTGTGTCATAAAATATATAATTAAATTAAAAAATTTCCCCCAACCATTAAAAAATGTAGAAACCATTCTTTTCTCACAGGCTATACAAAAACACACAGCAGGAAGAATTTGATCCCCATCCTTACTATAGAGGAATATTTGATAATTGCAAATACATTTATCATGTCTTGATACATGAGAAAAATAAATTATGAAAAAATATGTTCTCATCCTCATTTTCTACATAAAAATTAAGCACTACTCTAAGACCTGGGCTGGAGAGAGGAGGAAGTCAGGACTCCTCTCTGGAGAGGGGTGTATGTAAGTGAGGATGAGACACGGACAAACTCAGTACAAGCTGAGGTTTGAAGAAATTCCACACACTTTCCCTCTGTTTTAGGATCTGTTACTCTCATGATAAAACACCCAGGCTATTCTGCTAGAGGGATGTGAGACCTGTAGGAGGGCTAAGGTGTCCCAGTGAAGAGGATTCTGGACCATTCAGCCCTAGTAACCTCCCAGCTGAATCCCAGTGCACCATTGACCCCAATCCAGACAGCAAACAACATCTTGACTCAAAGACACGAGAGAAGCCAAAAATAAATGTTGTTTTCAGCAGTTAAGTTTGGCGTAGTTAGCTGCACATCACTGCTAGCTGAACTGGACAGTTCTGAGTGACATACTGAAATCTAAAGATGATCCAACAGGATGAAGAGAGGCAGGAGGACTGAAGTGAGAACTTGTGGTTGTAGGAACTAGGGAACCAGCTCAAAGCACTTGGGGTGGGGTAGCTCTAATTTAAGGGTCACTTTTTATCTTGTCCCCATGGCTACATGCCACCATGTTACTACTCTTAATAGAAAATGACCCTGCTAGGCAAAACCATTTTTTTTGGAGATAAGCTGTGTTTGTTTGCATCTCCCTTTGCTGAGACTGTCAGAACCATTAGGAGCCTTGCAAGCATTGTGGCTGTAGTCATCTTCAGTGTTGGTTTCTGTGTACTAATTTGGAATTTGGGCCCAAATTTCTAACTGCTCTTTCAATAATCTCTTCTAGAGAAATTAGGGGCTGTCATGTAAATGAGTGTCCTTAAGCTGGTCACAAGTACCTTAGAATTTCTAAAATGGATATTAAGGCCACCTCTGACACTCTGACTTAGTCAGAAATGGTACATTTTACTTTTGTGTATCTAGAGAAGGGCCTCTTGCAATGCTTCATATACACACAGAATTAATTCAGTAACTTGAAATTGCTTTGATGAGTATAAAACTTGTTTTCTTCCTTTTGGTGAAGTCTTTTCAATTCAGAATCGACAAACAGTATGGGATTCTCTCTCTGCTGAGTAGAAATAACTTTAAATCCTTCACTTTTGCATAGCCCTTGTACAGCCTTCACCCAGGCCACCCATTCATTCTCATTACAGTCCTATGAGGTACATCCTGGTATTCACACTTTAAATAGGAAGCAACTGAAGATAAAGGGAGAACAACTTACCCTGGGTCCAGGTTCATTAAATGGCAGAAACGGCACACAAAACCCAGGTCTTTTGATTTAAAAGCCAAGCCCCTCTGATGACAGCATAGTTTTCTCCCTGAGCATGTCTTCGTAGGTTGGGTGTACATGATCAATTGGACCAATTTTCTCCTTCTAAGGCAGAGGAGCTGGTTCCTCTGGAGCAGTATTTGCTATTTCCAGAGATCCCAGCCACAGAGCAAGTGGGAAGATTGGTTGCTTGTTAGGAAGTTGTTCGAAACATCTGCAAAACTTGTCTGTGTACTATGGAAATGTAATTTAGACATATCAACCTAGAATAGTACTCTAGAGGTCCTTCGTAGAATGCATGCTAAATTCTGAAACTATACTAGGTTCTTCTTACTTTATTTCCTCCTGTGTCCCATCCTTATTGTAAGGGCAGCACCATTCTTTTTGTCCCTTAGGATGTCTCCCCACCTTTTACCTTTCCTCTCATCCTCATCTACAGATGACATCTAACAATTAGTGGCCTCTGACCGTATGCTAAACCATGCAGATTCCATCACCATGATGGCATTGCGCTCTATTCCTGTCCCTCCATTCCCAAGGCTATGGCCTTGTCAAGTCCTTTGCTATCTTTTATATAGTCCATTCAGTGAGCAATCACATGCCTCTCGCTCCTCCCATCCTTATTGTGCATTGCCCCCAAATGGAATTGGAGTTTTATTAAAAGGGGAGAAACCAGAAGAACGCAGGAGAGGAGGCCTGCAATGTCTGCTATCTTACACTCAAGCCAGTGACCTCAGGGTTTCAGACTAAGGGAGGAAGGGATGGCTAAGAAGGTTTGAATGTAAGAAACCGTAGCTCTAGCCTCTTTATCAGCTCCCTGAAATAAAATTGTAGCACCAGCAAGAAGAATGGGATATGTGAATAGTTAAGGACAGACAGTCCAAACCTTCCCTCTGACCCCATCCCCTCCTGAAGACACAAAAGTCATGTAGGTCTGCAGACAAAGAAGTCAAAGAAATCATGCACTTGTCATGTGAAAACTAAAGCTGTAAAGGTATATAAGACTCAGAAAAACTAATTTTGGGGAGCTTGTGCTCTGGTGCTACTAGTCTGTAAAGTCAGTAGCCGTGGCCACCATCACAGCTGCCTGGACCATGCAGGTTCACATTTGATTCAGACAAATGGTAATGAAACAACGAAACCAAGAACTGGTGGGCCATTAGCTTTAATCTTAGCTTGCACCCGGTGGGCAAGAAATACACACAGTAGGAGAACACTTCCCTTTCCATTCAGGGCTCCAAAAGCCACTGACTCATCCGAGTTTCCTAGAATCAAAGTTTCTACCTCACCAGCCTTATTCATCTCTGTTCCCCATCTCCTTCTCTCTACACAAACCCAGCACAAACTGGCTTCTCCTTCAGCACTCTGACATCTTGGCTGCTTCTCCTCTCCTCCATGTGGCCTTTCTCTGCTCTCATCTCTAATGCTAATCTCAGAAACCGAGAGAGAGCAAGCTCCGGGTCTGCCCCATTTTATAGTGTAGAAATCAAAACCTTTAATATAATATGCAAACAAGTAAGTCTTTGATACAAAGTCACTTATCTGAGGCATAATGGGATTCCTCATAAGAGTGCATCACTCCCTATCATCCAATCAGTCAAAGGTATGGGGAAAAGCTTCATCTTAAAACTAAGCCTTAGGCTATAACAATCTTGCCTGCTTACAGCCCTTTCCCCACACCCAATGCAAACTATTAACAAGCAAACATATATATCATATTTGCAAACTTATTTGGCCAACATAGTCTCACGTGCTTCACCAGCTACTAATAAATACTTCTTCCTCTATCAAGTTGTCTGGATGTCTATTATCCTCCATTTGCGGGCCATTTCCTGCTACAATATTATTCCTCTGTTTATAGAAATCTTCTGTGGATCATCACTGCTTACAAATAAAATACCAACTATACATAGGCCCTCTAGGATATTTTTTCCTTTTAAACAGACTTTATTTTTTAGAGCAGTTTTGTACCACCCACTCCTGCCCACTCATATGCACAGCCACTGCTTTAGAAACCCTGCACACTATAGTGGTACATTTGTTGCAAATGATCAACTTATATTGACACATCAGTATCACTCAAAGTCCATACAGGTATTGATTGACTTACGACCTATGCAACTTATGACCATTCGACTTGACGACCACAATCACTAGCCATGACTGCTCCACATCTGGAGCAGTTTTTGTATGCACCTGTATTTTGTAATTTTGTATGTTTTGCAAATATTAAAGCAGTTGTACTGGTAATACAGTGTTTTACTTAAACCTGACGAATGTAAAAATGAGAAACAAAATGGTGTAGAGATGATAAAAATGGCATAAAATGAACAAAGAAAATTATGATATATAACAATAATGAAAGAAAATTATGATAAAATATGATTTAAAGGTTTTTATAACATCATTTCACAGTACTGTACATTTAGCCTACTCAACTTACGACCAAGTCGCCTTACGACCGGTCTGTTGGAACCAATCGTGGTTGTAAGTTGAGCACTAGCTGTAGTTGACATTAGGGTTCACTTTTGATGTTTGTGATGGTCAATTTTATTTTTCAATTTGGGCTAAGTAAAACTGTTTTAGTTAGTAAAACATTTCTGGGTGTGTCTGTGAGAGTGCTTCCAAAAGACATTAGCATTTGAACCAGTAGCCTGAGGAAAGGTCCACTCTCACTGGTGTGGACAGTCATCATCTAATCCTTTGAAGGCTCAGAATAGAACAAAAAGTGAAGGAAGGGCTAATTCTAGCTGCTAGAGTGAGATGTCCATGTTCTCCTACCTTCACTCATTGGAGCTCCTGCTTCCCAACCCCTTGGACTTTGATTTGGACTAAATTAAATCACTAGCTTTCTTGGTTCTCTAGTTTGCAAATGGAGGAATATGGACTTCTCAGACTCCATAATCATATGAACCAATCCTTATAAATCTCCTTTTATATGTCTATATATCCTGTTGGTTTTTTTTTTCCTCTGGAGAACTCTAATACAGTGTTGTACATCCCCTGGGTTTGGATAAATGTATGCCATGTTATCTGTTATATTTTATAGACTAGTTTCACTGTTGGGCAAACAAGTTTGTAACAAATGGTTTTTTTTTAGGTTTGCTTGCTTGTATTGTGGCAGCACCTTGTGTGTATAGTCTATGGAAGGCAGTGGTGCTTGCCCTCAGAGTAGCAGATTGCAAATTGCAGACTGCTTGCCTGCCTGGGAGCGGCCATTGTTGGCTATTGTTTGCTGGAGAAGGGTTTTTCCCCAACCTGTTTAGCTGGGCAGAAGAGTGCAGAGAAAATCCAGAGAGAGAAGAGAGAGCCTGAAGGGTGAGTACTGAAAATATATCCGGGTTGTGGAACTGGAAACCAAGTCTAGGCTAAGGAGCCCTGATCTCCACCCGGCCTATTTGGATGGGGAGTGCTGAGACTGCTGGGGTCCTGAGATGGGAGAAAGAGAAGCGGACTTCCCTGCCTATTTGCTCCTCCACAGTTAGGAGACTTTAATGAACAAAATGGCCCACCATTTTCTGGCTCCATGGTTCCTTTACCGTCTGCCCGAATCTACTGAGAACCTGCATGGCCATGGCTGCGGCCACTGGCCTTACATGCACCATCCTAAAAATTCTCTGTGTTCGGCCTACACTGGGGAACAAAATTTTTGTTGCATCCACAAAAACACTTGTTCTTACCTAATTCAAGTGGGCTGATCTCAAATCTGACATTAGTTTTTCTCTGTGAGCTACAGTTTTATTGCAATTCAAGATTTTAGGTTTTCACCTTATTGTAAAATTTTCAAAATTTAGTTTAACATAATAAAGTAGAATGTCTTCTTGGGCATCATCTTTGTGAAAATATAATAATTTATATAATGCAGTAAATACACTAAAAGATATGATTGCATCAGAATTTGTCTACATTTTCAAAATAGAACATATTAAAACACTTATTTTAATCATAAAATTTGCGCAAAACTTACTTAAATTCTATTCAGGCAAAAATTGACATTTGTAGCTCTTGTGTTTGTGTACTTGTTGAGGATAATCTCGTTTGATGCTCCAGCAGTAGTCTGCTCACCACTAACAGCTCCCAGATTTTCAGGAAACTTATCAAGGTGACAGTTCAGGAAGTAAATCTTAACAATCATGTTATATCCAATGTCGTGGAAAGCCAACAACATCCTTTGAACCAGAAGTTCATAGTTTTCTGCTTTTTTGTTGCCAAGAAAGTTCTTTGTAACTGCCACAAAAGACTGCCATGCTGCTTTCTTCTCCTTATTCATCTTCCTGGCAAATTCTTCATCACGTATGAGGGTTCAAATTTGAGGTCCATCAAATACACCTGCTTTTATCTTCTCGAAAGACAAGGCAAGAAAAGCAGAAATAATATGTTGAAAGCGTTCACTTTCTCTATTCAAAGCCTGAACAAACTGCTTCATTAAGCCAAGTTTGATGGGAAGTGGGAGAAAAATTATCCTGCCTTGATTAACTACAAGTTCATTCACAATATTTTGCATCCCTACTTCCAGAGCTTCACGTGTTTCGGCCTCTCCTTCTGTGTCCAGTGTTTCTCCCGAGCTCGGCTGTCCCATAAACACAGAAAGCAAGGATACTTCGTGAAACCTCTCTGTTGTCCTAGCAGGAAATTTACCATTTTCAGATCCACTCAAATGATCCAGTTATGCTCTTCATACTTCAGAAAGTTGAGGACAATTTTTATGTCATTATAATCTTCTTGCAGATGAGTTGAATAACCAATCAGAACTGCTGCATAAACATTAGCGTGGTGTAGGAGAACACATATCAGACTTTGTTTAGAGCTGTCTAAGAATAGCTGCCATTCTGTTGGACTGTAAGTGGTAACACCTAGCTGGCTGAGAGATTACTGATATCATGACAGTAAACAAAGTGTTTGTCTTTGGATAAAAAGTCCACAAAAATTTTTTCACGCTTCCTAAAATAGGATACTTTAGACTGACTGGTGAAATACATTCTTTTCTTGAAGTCTGGAGGCTAATAACTCAGCTGCTTTGTTTGATAGACCCAAATCTCTTACTAGGTCATTCAATTTGGGTTGGCTAAACTGCTGAGGGGTTAATGACTGCTTGGCATCAGAAAAAGACCCTTCAGATTCTGCAACCATTTCCTCATGCTTCTTATCAAAATATACTTGATCACCATGTGATCCATTTATTCATTTATCCATTCACCTACTGAAAGACATCTTGATTGTTTCACTTTTTTTGTCCTTAGAAGAAATGAAACCATTGAAAACTGGAACCAGGAGTGTCTCAGAGTGTGGGATAGGTCGTATTGCTGAAGGAATATTAGGATATGTGATCATATGCTGTTTTTTTCTTGGCGATGCCCTTTGTATGGATCAGACAGAAATAACAGTCACTGCTGTGGTTCTTAGGTTCCCGCCAAATCATGGGAATATCAAAAGGCATTCCTTTGCATTTTTCTTTCGTCCAGTCATGAAGCATTTCCTCACAATTATGACACACAATATGAGGAGCCCAATTCTTGTCTTGATTGCCAAGGGGAACTTGAAAATAGGCAATATATGCACCTGTCACAAATGATGAAATATTCTGCCTTTGACGTTGAAGTGTGTAACAGCCACATATATAATAGGTGTCAGGACTATTCTTATATTTACGCCTACTTGAAGAAGCCATGATTCAATCTTAAAACAAAATAAGAGGAGGTTTTTATCAGATAATATTTTTTTTACATTTAAAAACAACTACAATTATGTCAAAGTGATGCTTGTAAAACATTAATTGCCTTGTGGTTATGTTCAATCCAAGAGTCATTGCCCTTTAACTCCAATTTAAAAACCAATGCATGCCATTAACTGTAACAAAAAGAAATTAAAATTGCATAAAAACTAGAGCATGCACCAAAAAACAGATTTTAAATTTGGAATCAGCAATGCAGAAATATATAGAAACAGTTCTAAAACCTCATGTAACAGAAAATGAAAAAAACAAATTATTCCCCAGTGATTCATCTCTTAGTCGTCCCAGCACCCATCAGTCACTGGTCTTTTTACTGTACCCAGGGTTTTGCCTCTTCCTGAGTGTCATATAGTTGGACTTGTACAATATAGTTTTCAGATTGGCTTCTTTTACTTTTTGATATGCATGTTAGCTTCCTCTATGTTTTTTCATGGTTTAATATCTCATTTTTTCTTAGCACTGAATAACATGCCATTGTCTGAATGTACTGTAGTTTATTTTTCCATTCACCTACTGAAAGACATCTTGTTTGTTTCCAATCTTTGGCAATATGAATAAAGCTGCTATAAGCATTTATGTGCAGGTTTCTGTTTGGACATGAGTATTCAACTCTTTTGGGTAAATACTGAAGAGTGCAACAGCTGGATTACTTGGTAAGAGAATATTTAATTTTGTCTGAAACTGTCTTCCAAAGTGGCTGTACCATTTTGCATTCCTAGCCACAACAAATGAGAGTTCCTTTTGCTCTACATTTTGTGTTGTCAGTGTTCCAGATTTTGGCCATTTTAATAGGTTTGACATTGGTATGTCATTGTTGACATACCAGTGGTATTCATTGGTATGACATTGTTGTTTTAATATGCATTTTCCTGATGATATATTATTTGGGGGACCTCCACAGCCAAGATATCCCTCTCAATATTTTTTTACAGGGACAGAGAGAGTCAGAGAGAGGGATAGATTAGGAACAGACAGGAACAGAAAGAGGTAAGAAGCGTCAATCATTAGTTTTTCATTGCCTTTGTGACACCTTAGTTGTTCATTGATTGCTTTCTCACATGTGCCTTAACCAGGGGCCTTCAGCAGACCGAGCAACCCCTTGCTGGAGCCAGCGACCTTGGGTCCAAGCTAGTGAGCTTTTGCTCAAGCCAGATGGGCCCACGCTCAAGCTGGCGACCTTGGGGTCTTGAACTTGGGTCCTCCACATCCCAGTCCAACGCTCTATCCAATGTGCTACCACCTGGTCAGGATCCCTCTCAATTTTTAATGCTCCCACCTGAGTGTGGAACTAGCCAGTTCATGTCTCTGCCTCTCCCTCCAGTCTCCACCTGGTATCTTTTGTGTATCCTTAGTTATAGGACTATTGCTTAGCTAGACTTTAGGTGGTTCTCAATGATCATTGTTCTGCAGTTTAGTTGTAATTTTATTATGGTTGTGGGGGAGGCAAGTACAGCATTTACCTACTCTGCCATTTTAATCTGAAGCCCCCATATTTAAATTTTGTTGTTTGTTTCCTTATAGTTGAATTTTAAGAGTTCTTTGTATGTTTTAGAAAATAGTCCTGTATCAAATTTGTCTTGCAAATATAATCTCCCAGTCTATGGCTTTTTTTCTCATTCTCTTAACAGTGTTTTTAACAGAGCAGAAGTTTTTAATTTTAATAAAGTCCAGATTATTTATTCTTTTATAGATTATTCCTTTGGTGTTGTATCTAAAACATCACCACCCAATCATCTAGATTTTTCTCTTTTGTTTATCTTCTAAAAAATTTATAGTATTGTGTTTTACATTTCGGTCTTTTTTTTTTTTTTTTTTAGGTGAGAGGAGGGGGAAAATAGTAAGGCAGACTCCTATATGTGCCCCAATCACTACCGACTGGCAACCACTGTCTGGGGCCAGTGCTCGATTACTGAGTTGTTTTTAATGCCTGAGGCTGTTGCACTCCCCATCGAGTTATCCTCAGTGCCCAGGGCCATGTTCGAACCAATCAAGCTGCTGGCTGAGGGAGGGGAGATGGGAAAGTAGGGGAAGAGGGAGGGAGAGAGAAGCAGATGGTCACTTCTCCTTTGTGCCCTGACTGGGAATCGAACCCAGGACATCTATACGCTAGACCAATGATCTATACACTGAGGCACCAGCCAAGGCCTATAATACATTTTTAGGCTATTTTTGTGAAGGGTATAAATTCTGTGTTTAAATTTATTATTATAATTATTATTATTTTGTACCATTGGTTGAAAAGATTATCTTTACTCCATTGTAATGTCTTTTTTCCTAGTCATAGATCAATAGACTATATCAGTGGTTCTTAACCTGGGTTCTATCAAACCCTAGGGGTTCGATGAGTCAGTATCAGGGGTTCGGAGAAGCCTCTGCCATGGAGGCCAGAATAAAGTAATACCGTAATTTGTTGTGAGTTCATGCACTTTGTTGGTTTTGTTCTTTGACCAAGGTGATGTTCATGCATGGCTCATTTTGTGCACCAGTAAAAAAACCTATATAAAATTGCATATACCTATGTCTTGAATTTGGAAAAAAAATCATATTTTATTTATCACTAAAGAAGGGTTCGGTGAATGTGCATATAAAACTGGTGGGTTCGGTACCTCAAAAAAGGTTAAAAACCACAGGACTATATGATGTAGATATATTTATGGACTCTCTATTCTGATCTATTTGTCTAGTCTTTCACTAACACCAAACTCCTTAGGTTACAGTAGCTTTATAATAAATTTGAACTTGGATAGTGTCAAATCTCTGGTTTTCTCTCGCAATATTTTGTTGGTATTCTAAGTAGTTAATATACAACTTAGAGATTTGGATTTCATTGAATCTATAAATCAAGTTGGGAAGACTGACTTTTTGTCAACACTGAGTCTTCTTGTTCATAAATGTGGAATATTGTTGGTATATAGGAAAATGATTAACTTTTGTATCTTAGCCTTTTAGATTAAAACCTTGCTAAAATTGCATATTGGTTCCATATTTTTTTTGTCATTTTTATAAATATTTTCTACATAAACAATACTATCATCTGCAATTAAAGACTGTAAGAACAGGGGACATTGCCACCATGGCCATGAAGGTTCCCACTGGATTCGGGTAGATGGTAAAAGAACTGTAGAGCCAGAAAATGGTGGGCCATTTTCTGGCTCTACAGTTTATTAAAGTCTTGTAATGGCAGATGAACCAACAGGCAGGGAAGACCACTTCCTTTTCCTCAGGGCTCCCAAAGCCCCGACCCATTCTCCGGACTCTCCCAGACTCACAGACCCCCACCAGCCTTAGCAGAGCTCCCAAACCCTTCATCTTCTCTCTGTCTCTCTCTGTTCTCCAGCCAAAACTGGATGGGGGGGAAATCCCTTTTCCAGCAAACAATGGCCCCTCCCAAGCAGGAATTCAGTCTGTAATTTGCAATCTGCTGACCCGAGGGCAAGCCCCCAAGACTATATACACTCAAGGCACTGCCCCAATACAAGCCAGCAAATTTAAAAAGCACTTATTACAAACTTGTTTGCCCAACAAGAACCTTTTAGGATTTTTACAACTTGTCTTTAGCTTTGTTCTTAGTATTATTTTTTTTCTGTTGTATAGCTCTTGAGATTACTGCCCTCTTTGGGTTCATATTTTTGGGAGACAGAAGTAGTAATATGTACAAGCTCTGAGGTCTGACATTCCTAGTTTGGTCATTTACTAGCTGTGAGACCTTGGGAATATTACTTAACATAACTAATTTATAAAGCAGAATTAAGGGTATCTTCCTTAGAAGTGTCAGGAGGAGGAGGTGCCTGGTAAAGCATGGTTAAATGCTTAGTAAATACCAAGTAAGATGGCAGACACTTTATTGAGACATTGAGTTATCACATTTCTTTTTTTACTCTTCTTCTTGCTATTGGACTCAAGGTATTTTAGATGAAATAAAGGGACATTTTAGTCAACTTTTCTGTGTTTGGTTTGAATAGACCTTTGAAAGGAACAGTGTTTGAAGAGCTCAGAAAAGCCTCTGGGAAAAATACAGAGATTCTTAGGCAGTAGAGAGTCTGGGTCTTTCTAGTAGCAGGAACTTGCCCTAATAATGCCCGGAGGGATGGTAGGACCTGAAGGGGAGGAGAAATACTGTACTTGGGAGGCTGATTCTAGCCTCACTAGAATTTTTCTGTCTAAAGTTCAGAAGGAAATAGAATAGCAGAGGTGCTGCCTCAAATAGACCATGGTGGCTGTATAAGCAGCTGTCAGAGTGGGAGTGTAACCAGCAGCTAAGGAGGCTTCCTTGATGCCTTGAAAGTTAAAGCCCCAGAACCTTGGCACAATGCTGGAGTAGAAGTATGTGCTCAAGAGTGACTGAGGGTGTATTTCCTACTAGTCTAATATTGGAGTCCTAGGCTGATATATAGAAAATAAAGAAAATAATTATTTCACACCAGAGCACCAGAGTTTGTTGACCAAAACGTAATAACAACATCATCATTATCATTTTTGTTATGTTATTCATTTTCTCTGAAATGCAACTTTTCCCCAGGTCTGTCACCCAAGTACTACCCATATTCCCAGGCACAGATCTACTGCCACCTTTATGAAGCATTGCTTGATCACTTAGCTGGAACTGCGAGTTGTAACCCTTAATTTGCATGTGTTATTTCTATTAGTAGGCTGGGGAGCTCCCCAATGTGAAGTTTACTTCTGGTTAGCATTTCTTCTTGGTGCCTATTTACCTGTCCTACAGTTTAATATTAACACAAAAGGGGGGGGAATTATGAAAAGAAGCAAGACACCTTGATTTGCTGCTTGGAGTTTGACATTATCTTAAAATGCCATAGGTTGAATCTCAGATGTAAGTGTTCCTTTGGCTTATTCCCTTTGTCAAGTTAACTATTTTAGGGCATCTCAGCAAGTTCCTTGTGTCATTCATGGGGATAGTCACTGAACTATGTTTTGTTATTTAAATGTTGAACAATGTCATATTTTTAAAAGAGGGATTGGAGCCTTCCTTTTAGAAACCAGGGTAGTTCTCATTGTATGGGGGACAGATTTGTTCCCCAACCAGTGTAGACCAGAAAACATTATATAGGTTATATACATCTGAGGTGAAAATGCTCCTTGGTATGAGTTTGGAATGTCTTCTTAGCTCCCCTGTACAGTTAACTTGATGAGTTAACTTAGTACTAGCCAGTATCAACTGTGTCCTATGTGGGGAACTTTAAGATCCCAAGGGTGCCCTGGCTGCTGGTATAAAGGTCCTAGTTCTATAAGAGTACCAGTACGGGACCTTTCAAAGCTGTGTGTCTGGCACTTCCATTCTTAAAGAATAGGAAGCTGCTTAAGTTCAGAGTGATTCCCAGGGTTCTTCATTCTCAAATACTTTTTATTCTGGTTTAGGAATTAAGCTATTAAATCCCTGCTGGTTTAAAAAGCTATGAAACCTTGAACATTCATTTGTTTTCAAGCCCTAAGTGAATAGCCAAGAAGATCTATGCTTTTAGAAAATACATGTTTATTCTGCCTATTGCATTAATGAATCTACTGCAAAGCTGTGTTTACCAAAACCCATATGCAAATATTGACTTATGCATTGCAACAATGTAAGCGTCATAGGTTTTGGGAGAAAAAAACATAAGACAGTTAAACATTTACAAGCAATTCAAATATTAAAGAGTTTAAACATTTCAATAGGCATTCACATATGAGATTTTTTTCTGGGATGTTGTTATGGTGCCACAGTCATTTGCAAAATAGTTACTGAACTACACAGTTTTTATGTATGAAAGTGTTTATTTCTTAGAGCAATAGAATCAATATGTTAGGTATTCACGCCATCCTTTATTATAGTCCTTAGGGAGATATGTTCATCTCTATATTCTCTTTTTAGGTGAAGCCACAGTGAAATGGGACAGTGAATTTCATAAACTCTTATGAATGTTGTTAAATATTCCCAGTAATCTTGAATAAGGATGGTTCTAAATGTTTATTTTGATGTTAACAGCTATGTAAATTTGCAGCAGAATATGACATTTTAGTTTCCTTGTGTCTGGTATATGTTCCTCTTACATGACTTTTATTAAAATATCTTAACACTTGGTTAGTGAGCATGCCACTCCTTTCAATCTTGAGAGCTGTTATCTTTCTGTTTGTCTCTTTTTTATAAGTAGTTATATGCAGTTTTAACTTGATTTGCATTCTGAGAAATGCCAAAAACAGGCAAATTCACACCTCAAGACAAACTTCAGAAATGCCAGGGGCATTATAAAGATCTGCTACTACTCCTACCCCAACCACACCAACCTTGGAGTAAATTCTTCATAATGATGTTTCCTAGTAAAACACACAGTACTACAATGAATTACTAACTACATAAGCTAAGAGTGCAAACCTAAACTTGTTTACAAGTCTTTTCTTGTGTGACTTTTATTAAATAAGAAAACTATTGTTATAAAAGTTAACATTCAAAGATTTTTATTTTAGCTTCCAAGAGTAGAAACAGGGAGAGACTAGAAGAAAATGAGATAAAATATGTCAATAACAGAAAGGTTCCAGTTAATTTAGTTATTCAACAATGTTTTCTGTGCCCTTAGTCTTACAAGTCTTTGGCTAATTCCTGTTTAGACTATGTTGTTTTGAGAGACCAAAGGGAGCTCCGAAGGGAATCATGATTTATAGGTTGAGTTATGCCATGTGTGCACATATCAACACAAGAGAATAATGTTACTGCTACAAGGAAGTTACAAATAAGAGGTGGAAGAGTGCCAAGAGGGGAGGATCACTTTTGACATGCGATCCAGGCAGACAGCATGGAGGAGGCAGCATATGTAGTGGTGCTCAAAGAACAGGAATTCATGCTGGTGGTTTAGGAAGAGGAGACAGCATGAGTATAGGTGAGAAGGGCAGAAAGGGTCCAGCACGCTTGGTCACTATGTTGTGGTCCATTTTGGTTTCCAGCAGAGGGTTCATGAAAACCACTAGTGGAAAAGGAAACTGGAAATGGGAGAAAACTGTCTCCAATTCTTCTATGAGGTGTTTTTCCTTGTTTTTTTTTAAAGCTTTTTCAATTTTTATTAATTAATTTTAATTTATTGTGTTAACATGGATTCAAGCATCCCATTGAATACAACACCCCCACCCCATGTCCCTATCTATACCTCCTTTGTGTGCCTCCCCTACCCCCCCTTCCCTCTGGGACCTGCTGTCCTGCTATCTATATCTCTGTTATGTACTGTATATATAATTTCACTAATCCCTTCACCTTCTCTGATCCCATCTCATCATCCCCCTTCCCTCTGGCAGCTGTCCCACTGGTCCCTGTGACCGCGCCTTTGCCTCTATTTTGTTTCTCAGTTCATTTTGCTCCTTAGATTCCTCATATAAGTGAGATCATATGATATTTGTCTTTCTCTGCCTGGCTTATTTCACTTAACATAATAGTCTCCAGGTCCATTTATGCTGTCACAAAAGGTAAGATTTCCTTCTTTTTCACGGCCTCGTAGTATTCTCTTCTGTATATGTACCACAGCTTTTTAATCCACTCATCCACTTATGGACACGTGGGTTGTTTCCAGAACTTGGCCACTGTAAACAATGTTGCAATAAACATGGGGGTGCATATCTTCTTTTGAATCAGTGATTTGGTGTTCTCAGGATATATTCTTAAAAGTGGGATGGCTGGGTCAAGGTAGTTCCATTTTGAATATTTTGAGGAAACCCCATAGAGTTCTCCACAGTAGCTGCAGAAGTCTGCATTCCCACCAGCAGTGCAGGAGGGTTCTGTTTTTCTCCACACCCTTGCCAGCACTTATTGTGTACTGCTTTGTTAATGAGCGCTATTCTGACAGGTGTGAGGTGCTATTCCATTGTGGTTTTAATTTGCATTTCTCTGATGATTAGAAATGTTGAACATTTTTTCATCTGCCTATTGGCCATCTGTATGTCCTCTTTGGAGAAGTGTCTATTTAGTTCTTTTGCTCATTTCTTAATTGGATTGTTTACCTTTCTGGTATTGAGTTTTAAATGTTCTTTATAAGTTTTTGTTATTAACCCCTTATCTGACGTATTGGTGAATATATTCTCCCATTGTGGGGGTTATCTTTTTATTTTGTTAATGGTGTTTTTTGCTGTGCAAAAGCTACTTAGTTTTATATAGTCCCATTTGTTCATCCTGTCCTTTATTTTACTTGTCCATGGAGATAAATCAGCAAATACATTGCTGCGACAAATGTCAAAGAGCTTACTGACTATGTTTTTTTCCAAGATGATTATGGTTTCATGACTTACATTTATTTCTTTTATCCATTTTGAGTTTATTTCTGTGAATGATGTAAGTTGGCGGTCTGGTTTCATTTTTTTTTTTTTTTTTGCAGGTAGATGTCCAATTTTCCCAACACCATTTGTTAAAGAGGCTGTCTTTACTCCATTGTATGCTCTTTACTCCTTTGTCAAATATCAACTGACCATAAAGGTGTGGGTTTATTTCTGGCTTTTCTGTTCTGTTCCATTGATCTGTATGCCTGCTCTTATGCCAGTACCAAACTGTTTTGAGTACAATGGCCTTGTAGTATAACTTGATATCAGGAAATGTGATATCTCCCACTTTATTCTTTATTTTAGAAGATTGCTGAGGCTGTTCGTGTTCTTTTTTGGTTCCATATAAATTTTTAGAATATTTGTTCTATATCTTTGAAGTATGCCATTGCTATTTTAATAGGATTTGCTTTAAATTTATAGATTGCTTCTGGTAATGTAGACATTTTAATGACATTTATTCTTACTATTAATGAACATGCTATATGCTTCTACTTGTTTGTATCTTCCTTGATATTTTTTTACCAATGGTTTATAATTCTCCGAGTACAGGTCTTTTAGCTTCTTGGTTAAATTTACTCCTTGGTACTTTATTTATTTATTTATTGCAATAGTGAAGGGGATTGTTTCCTTAATTTCTCTTTCAGATAGTTTATTGTTAGTGTATAAAAATGCCACTGATTTCTGAATATTAATTTTATATTCTGCCACCATGTCGAATTTGTTTATTAGATCTAGTAGTTTTTTGACTGAGACTTTAGGGTTTTCTATGTACAGTATCATGTCATCAGCAAATAATGATAGTTTTACTTCTTCTTTTCCAATGTGGATGCTTTTTATTTCTTTGTCTGATTGCTGTGGCTATGACTTCCAGAACTATGTTGAATAAAAGTGGTGAAAAGGAGCACCCCTGCCTTGTTCCTGATTATAAGGGGTTTGCTTTTAATTTTTGCCCATTGAGTATGATATTCGTTTATTGTAAATGGCCTTTATTATGTTAAGGTATATTCCCTATATTCCCACTTTGCTAGAAGTTTTGATCATAAATTGGTGCTGGATTTTATAAAATGCTTTTTCTGCATCTATTGGTATTATACCAGCCTTGCCTCCCCAGAATAAAACCTACTTGATCATGATGTATAATTTTTTTCATGTATTGCTGGATCTGCTTTACTAATTTTGTTGAGAATTTTAGCATCTAAGTTCATCAGGCCTACAGTTTCCTTTCTTTGTAGTGTCTTCACCTGGTTTTGAGATGAGGATTATGCTTGCCTCATAAAAAGAGCTTGGAAGTCTTTCCTCCTTTGAGTTTTTTGAAATAGCTTGAGAAGGATAGGTTTTACTTTTTTAAATATTTGGTAAAATTCACCTGTGAAGCCATCTGGTTCAGAACTTTTGTTTGCTGGGAGTTTTTTGATAACTTTTTCAATTTCAATTGTTATCGGCCTGTTTAGGTTTTCTGATATTTCCAGATTGAGTTTTGGAAGATTATATGTTTCAACAAATTTATCCATTTCACCTGGGTTGTTTAGTTTTTTTGGCATACAGATCATTATAGTATCTTCTTACATTCCTTTGTATTTTTGTGGTGTCAGTTGTTACTTCTCCACTTTCATTTTTAATTTTGAGTCCTCTTTCCTTCTTTCTTGGTGAGTCTGGTTAAATGTTCATCAATCTTATTTACCTTTTCAAAGAACCAGCTCTTGGTTTCATTGATCTTCTGTATTGTTTTATTAGCTTTTATGTCATTTATTTTCACTCTGATCTTTATTATTTCCTTCCTTCTATTTCTTCTGTGCTTTATTTGTTGTTCTTTTTCTAGTTCTTTTGGATGCAGGGTTAAGTTGTTTATTTGAGCTTTTTCTTGCTTCTTTGGTATGCATGTAATGCTATGAACATCATTCTCAGGATTGGTTTTGCTGTGTCCCATAAATTTTGAGTTGTTGTATGTTCATTTTCATTTGTTTCAAGGAAAATTTTGATTTCTTCTTTGATTTTGTTGTGAACCCATTCATTATTTAATAACATGCTATTTAGCCTCCAAGTGTTTGAATGTCCTTCAATTTTTCTATTGTAGTTGATTTCTAGTTTCATGACGTTGTGATCAGAGAAGATGCTTGATGTGATTTCAATCTTTGTAAATTTATAGACTCGTTTTGTGTCCTAACATGTAGTTTATCCTAGAGCAGTGGTTCTTAACCTGGGTTCTATCGAAACCTAAGGGTTCGATGAGTCGGTCTCAGGGGTTCGGAGAAGCCTCTGTCACAGAGGCCAGAATAAAGTAGTACTGTAATTTGCTGTGAGTTCATGCACTTTGTTGGTTTTGTTCTTTGAGCAAGGTGATGTTCATGCACGGCTCATTTTTTGCACCAGTAAAAAAACATATACCTATGTCTTGAATTTGGAAAAAAAAATCATATTTTATTTATCACTAAAGAAGGGTTCGGTGAATGCGCATATAAAACTGGTGGGTTCAGTACCTCAAAAATGGTTAAGAACCACTGTCCTAGAGAATACACCATGAGCACTTGAAAAGAATGTGTATTCTGTTGCTTTGGGATGATAGGTTATGAATATATCTATTAAATCCAGTTGATCTATTGTGTCATTTAAGGCTGCTGTTTCTTTGTTAATTTTCTGTCTTGGGGATCTATTCATTGAAGTTAGTGGGGTATTGAAGTCCCCTAAAATTATAGTATTGCTTTGATCTCTACCTTTATGTCCATCAAAATCTGCTTTAAATATTTAGTTGCTCCTATGTTAGGTGCATAGATATTTACAATGGTTATATTCTCCTGTTTGATCGCTCTCTTTATCATTATGTAGTAACCTTCTTTATCCCTTACTATAGCCTTTGTTTTTAAGTCTATATTGTCAGAGATAAGTATTGCTACCCAAGTTTTTTTAAAATGTCCATTTCTGTAAATTTTTTTTTCCATTTCTTCATTTTTAGTCTATGTTTAACTTTTGTTCTGAGATGGGTCTGTTGTAGACAGCATATGTACACATCCTGTTTTCTTTTCCACACAGCTACTCTATGTCTTTTGATTGTAGCATTTATTCCATTTACATTTAAGGTTATTATTGATATGTAGTTGTTTATTGCCATTTTATTCTTTAAATCTACATTCTTCTTTTTCTAAATTTTTGTTTTTACTCTTTTTACAGCAGGTCTCTTAACATTTGTTGCAGTACTAGTTTTGTTGTAATAAATTTCTTTTTTTTTTTTTTTTTTTTTTTGTCTGGGAAGATTTTTATTTCTCCTTCAATTTTCAATGATAGCCTTGCTGTATAAAGAAGTCTTGGATGTAGGTGTCATCCTTCTGGTGGCTCCTCTGTAGGTAATTAACTGCTTTTCTCTTACAGCTTTTAGTATTCTTTGTCTCTTAACTTTGGTATTTTAATTATGATGTGTCTTTGTGTAGGCCTCCTTTTGTTCCTCTTAATGGGACTCTGTGTTTCTTGAACTTGTGTGACTTTTCCTTCATCAATTTTGGGAAGTTTCAGCTATGATTTCTTCAAACAGGTTCTGTATTCCTTGTTTGTTTTCTTCTCCTTCAGGAACCTCTATGATGCAGATGTTATTTCTCTTCATGTTGTCACAAAGCTCTCTTAGAGTTTCCTCAGACTTTTTGAGCCTCTTTTCTTTTTGCTGCTCTGCTTCTGTGCTTTTGTTTATCTAGTCCTTAAATCACTGATTTGATCCTCTGCTTCATCCAGCCTACTACTGTTAAGTCCTTCTAGTGTAGTCTTCATTTCTGGTATTGTATTTGTCTTTTTTGACTGGTTATTTTTTATGATTTTAATGTCCTTTTTGATGCTTGCTATCTCTTTATTTAGGTGCTCATTGTGTCCATCCATTGTTGCTCTAAGATCCTTGAGCATCCTAAAATCATTGTTTTATATTCTGCATCTGGTAGTTTGGTTATTTCAATCTCATTCAGTTCTTTTTCTGGGGATTTCTCTTGTTGATTCACTTAGGTTGCATTTCTTTGCCTACCCATTTTGTCTGTGTATAGGTTCCTCCTTTGGGCATACTGCTGTGTAGCTAGCTGAGTCTAGGGTTGGTGTTGTCTGACACCAGCTAGCTGTTGTTTTGGCTCTAGATTTTCTTAAGTTGGCATCAGCTGTTTTTTGTAACCTGCTGTAGGATACTTGTATGCAAGCTGCTGTTCTTTTTGCTGTTTTTGTCTGCGTTTTCTGTGCCTGGGTATTGTGGGAGGGTCCAACACTTATATAAGGCTCAGCTTCCTTCTACTTTTAGCTTATAGCAGCTCCATAAAAGCTTCAATCTCTGTAAGATTTGCCTCCATTTTTCAGCTGCTCTACTTCCTCTTGCAGTTCTTCCCCAAGTCTTCCATAGAATGACTGTAGTGTGGGCCCAGACTGGCTTCACCCAACCTATCTCTGTACAGGTTGCAAGCTTGTTGGGTTAGGGCAGCTAAGATTGGGAATACAACAGTGGGAACCCCTACTTCAGGGGTTTCTTGGGCAGTAGCTCAGTACAGGGATTGTAGCTCCCACTCCAGAGCTTAATCCTTCAGCATCTGCTGGGTACTCAAATTTTATTTCTCCCCAAGGTGAACAGCAGGTTCAGATCGAGTGGAGCCGACAGTCCCCTTTGCAGAAATTTTTACAATATATGAGACCCTGGTCTCAGGGAAGAAGACTGAGAGTCCTCTCCTGCATCTGATGGTGTCCCCCAGAAAGTGGTTATGCCCATCAAGAAAATCCAACAATAGGTTCACAGGGACCCACACTTTGAATGTCCATATTCTAAGCCTCTCTCCTTTCACCCAGCAGGTAGGATATACAGCACCCAGGCCAGCTGACTGTGTAACTCCACCCTATCCAATGCACATGAGTTGCTGTGCAGATGCTGATCACAGAGAGCAGAACTCACCTCAGCTGGGCCAGGTGTGAGGAGCCCTTAATTAGGATATTACTCTAGCAAGGGTTGTTAGGTCCTGAACTGATACTCTCTGCAGCTGGTTACTGAATGTGCCAGCCCTGTTCTTCCCTGGCAGAAAAGTGACACAGACCAGTGGGAGACACTACCCATGACTGGACCTCAACACCCTTCTTGATACTACAAACAATCCGGAGTTTGTGGCTGCCTCTGCTGGGCCCAGGTGCACATGGAAATACCAGATGCACTCCTAGAATGACTTTTACCCACACTGGGCTTAGGGGAAGGTCTGTTTAAAAGGCCATGGTTCCCTGATTTCTTCCTTCTGCAGCCTCTGTTTGCTGGCTGCTTGTTGGTCTCTAGAATCTGCCTCAATTCTGTGATTAGGAATGGTAGTGGGTGTGGCTCTGTTCCTCGGCCCCAGGTTTTAGTCTGTCCAGAGTTTTTTCACAGATCTCAGTAGGGTGTGACCCCCGGAGTCCAGTGGGTGTGACCTCTGAGACCCAGAGGTGTGGTCTGCTCACCCACAATTTCAACTGAGTCTTCTGTGAGGTGAAAGCACCAGTGATAGACTCGGGAGAGTGTGGGGTGTAGATTCAGCCTCAGTACTGGAAAACTGAATCACTGATGTGCCCCCTTCTTCCTGACTTCTCAGAACGACCCTTCACCCTGATTAGAGCAGGAGAGACTTTTCCCCAGGCCGATGCTACTCCGAGGGGATGCTTCACCCAAGAAAGATGGCAACTTCAGTGCTGGAGAATGACTCAGCACAGGGTTTAAGGTGGCTGTCTCCCACCCTGTCTCTCCTTGGGCCTCCAACTTTACACTCTCTTCATGTAATTCCAGTTCTCGCAGCTCTTCCTCCTCTCGAGCCCCTGGTAAGTGGCTGTGAATGATGTTTTCTGCTAGGGCCCTTTAAGATGGAGTCAGTCTAGAATGCTTTCTTTCTTGCAGACAGAAACCCAGCTCTTTTCACTGCCAAATTCTGTCTGCATACCTCCTCTAGGCTCTGGGGCTCTAAGATGGGGCTCCGGGCCTGGGGCTGAGCACCCATACCTCTTAGGGTGACCCTCCTGTAGTGAGAGTCCCTCTAGACCAGGGGTCCCCAAACTTTTTACACAGGGGGCCAGTTCACTGTCCCTCAGACCGTTGGAGGGCGGCCACATACAGTACTCCATACACTGACCACCAATGAAAGAGGTGCTCCTTCCGGAAGTGCGGCGGGGCCGGATAAATGACCTCAGGTGGCCACAATTTGGCCCGCGGGCTGTAGTTTGGGGACCTCTGCTCTAGACCCTCTGCCACCCCTTGTTTCTGGGAGCGGGGCAGCCCTTTCTGCATCTCTACCCTTTCTACTAGTCTCAGTGTGGCTTCTTCTATGATCCTTGGTTATAGTGTCCTCTTTGTTTAGTCCAAAGTTGGTTTTCAAGATGATTGTTCTTAAATTAAATTGTAATCCAATTTGGTCCTGGGAGGTGGCAGTTATAATGTCCACCTACTCAGTCGCCATCTTGGAATCGCCGAAGTTTTTTTGTTAGTTAACTTTATTCCATATATATTTTGCAAAGTTTGTAGTCTGGACTTTACACCATGTGAGGCACTGAGATTCATAATAAAGGAAACAGACAAGGTAGTGTAACTCAGGACATTTAAAGCAGGATGAGGAACTCAGGTAGTTAAATGAGCAATTGCACTAGAATAGGATAGTTGATGTGCTGGCTGTCATCCCTGTTCCCCTACCTGGCCACACTTCACTGCCTCCATCCACTGTGCTCTGTGCCCTGATTTCTGGGCAATGTATGAAGAGTCTCTTGCCTTGGCTTCTGGTTCACCCAAAAGGAGAGAGATTACAGGGTGGAGAGAGGGTAAGTTTGAGATATTTATTCCTTTGGTTTTTCTCCTTCTTGGGTCACTTTGAGTTACTAAAGGTCACTGCTCCTACTAAGGAGACCTCTTAATTCAGCTGTTCCTTGAGTTCTGAGTTCTCATAACTACTCCCTGTTTCTCACAGAAGGGGTAGGACAATTTATTACCATCAACCATGGGCTACTACACCCTCCCTTTTTTTACTCTTTTCATAAGCCATCTTGACTATGCTGTCTGTTGTTCGATGGTCCTCTGACTGATAGAGCTTTGATAGTGTTTTCTGGGACTTCTTCAACAAATCACTACCAGTTTAGTGCTTTAAAACAACAGAATTTGTTCTCTAACAGTGTTGGAGGCCAGAAGTTCAAACTCAGTGTCACTGGGCTGAAATCAAGGTATTGTGGTACTGCATTTCTTCCAGAGGTTCTGGGGTAGGGGGAGGGTGAGAAAAAATACCTTTCTTCTTTTTTTTTTTAAACATTTTTTCTTTCTTAGATTTTATTTATTCATTTTAGAGGGGAGGAGGAGAGAAAGAAAAGGGTGCAGAAGAACAGGAAACATCAACTCCCATATGTGCCTTGACCAGATAAGCCTGGGGGTTTGAACCAGCATCCTCAGCATTCCAGGTCGAAGCTTTATCCGCTGTGCTACCACAGGTCAGGATAGATACTTTTTTTCTTCCAGCTTCATTCTCACATCACATTTTTTAGTGTTTTTTCTTTTCTTGCTATGAAATTTCTTTCTGTCTTTCTTTCAAAGGACACTTGTGATTGCATTTAAGACCCACCTAGATGATCCAGAATAATCTTCCCATCTCAAGATCCTTAACTTAATTACACTGTTTTTCCTTATAAGGTACAGGCAGTCCCCAGGTTAAGAACTAAATAGGTTCTGTACATTTGTTCTTAAGTTAAAGTTATGTTCTGTAGGTCTGTTCTTAAGTTGAATTTGTAGGTAAGTGGAACAGGTATATGTACCTATAAATGCAACTTAGACAGATGTTTGTCTTAACATAGTATTTATTTTTACCTTCTGTACATATAAATTCTTAAACATTTTTAAATGCAACCTTAAACAATCTTGGGTGATGCAGAAGATGATGTATTTGTTGGAGAGGATGGGACTAGTGTTAAAAAATCAGTGTTTGATTCTGGGGCTGGAGTCGGCATCTTGAAGTAGATATCAAGGGAGGTTTGTACAGAGCTTTTCTTTCTCTCATCATAAATGGCCCTATAGCATCTCAGGCCTTCAGTAACTGCACAGTAAACTTTGGTGAACCTCTCTGTATCAGGATGTTGCTCCTCTTTGTCATTCCTGCTTCAACCAGATGAAAAGTATCAGCTAACTCTTCTGTAGAAAACTTTTTTGGGTCTGGAGTTTCTAAGTCCTCTTAGGGAGTTTTCTTCCCTAAATGCTATCATCTGGTTCTCTGGTTCCATAAGGTCTTCATTGGTTAGTTCTTTGTCATGGGAGTTGAGTAACTCTATGATATCATTTTCACTGATGTCCAACTGCAGTTGATTATAGATAGCTCTTATGATACTCTCTTCACAAGTATGAGTTGTGTGAAAGTCTGATGTTTGTAACTTGTAACACGTACATGTTCTAAATATTATGACCTGGCCTCTTTGAGGGGTTGTTATTCAGCCTACTTCAGACAGGGAGGTACCTGGTGCCAGTGTAGCACCAAGCAGAGAAACCCCAACCAGTCTAATAAGTCCAGGAATACCTTTCCAGAGAGTAAGAAATATTAAGGAAGAACTTTTCAGGATTGACAGAAATGATCTAGGCAAAAGAGACCATGACATGAGGTAGGTTGGGAGCAAAGTGATGAATAACTGGAGCAAAGACCTGGAAAATGGATAGAGCATGCATGACACATTTGGCACATTTGATGACTTGATTGGCTTTGAATATGGCTACTGTATAGAGTTGAGAGGGGAGGAGAGGTTGGAAAGGAGGTGGCTAGCAGGAAATGGGGCCAGGAAATGGAAAGCTTTAGCAATTATATTAACATAGTCCAGTTGGCAAAGAGTATACATTACATATTTTTTAGACAAGGGACTGATATGACTCAAGTAGAGTTTCAGAATGGTTAATATAGTGCTAGAACACAGGGCAGATTGCAGCAGGAATTGCCCAGAGGCAGGGCACCCATGTGAGCAGTGAGTTGAGTTTTACTGATCTGGGCCAGTTGGTAAATATCTGAGAGCTGTTAGATTCTGAATAAAGTATGCTCAGTGTCATCAATCACCAATGAATATGTAACTCTCAACAGCATGTGAAATTGTGAATAGTTGAGAAAAGTGGGAAAAAGGACTAGTGCATGGTCTATCTAGCAACATGTACAAGGTTTGCAATTTAATTGCACTGAGCTCTCTTTTCCTCAAAATCTTACTTCCAATTTACAACTTAGAAAATATTTAATCTGCTTGATATCATGAGTGTTTTGCCAGATACCATATTACTGATTCTACTAAGAATGATTGGTGTCTGAAATTTAATCCTGGAGGTCAAAAGCCAGGAATAAAACATCTGCAGGGCTCTAGGAAAAGATTTCCAATGAAATTTACAGTGACATTAACTAGAAAAATGTTAACCAGAAGCATTGATTTTGAGTCATGCTGAAAAGCACTGGGAAAAACAAATACTGTACAAGTGCTCTGTGCAATTTTAGAAATGTGATTTAGATTATCTACCATTTTCTTATGTACTGTTATAATGGATAGACACAAAAGCATGTTTATTAATTAGACAAGATGGGTATCTACCAGAATATAGTTAACATGCATCTTCAGCTTTCCAAAAGAGATACTTGATGAGGTTGCTGTTGTCAGGGAGGGGGAGCAGTCCCCTTTTCTACCTTTCTTTAGTTCTTTTGTTTAGCCTAGCGGTAAAAAAAATAAAATTGACATATAAGACTAGGTTAACGGAAGAAAAACTTATTTAATATGTGCATGCAGCTGAATCACAATATGATGCTCAGATCATAAAATAAGGCTCAAAGATATGATCAAACTAGGCAGCTTTTCATTCTATTTAAACAAAGAAATAATACATTTGTGAGAAATAGGACAAAGAGAGTTATTATTCATTAGAAATGAATCTAATCAAGATTTGGATATTTATTAGTGAAAAATTTAAACAAAATAGCAAATTGGAAAAGAGGCAACAAGATTTGTGTATACAGACTTTTTGACTCTTAGTTGTTTAATTTTAGGGGTGTCTTCCAAGTGAGGAGAGGACAGCTTTCACTGGGGAGATTTATTTCTTGCATCCAAAGAGACAGGGTGGGTTAAGGTGCCCTCTGGCACTGGCTGCTTGTTAAGTAAGTTTAATTCAAAGTAATAAATATTCTATTGTGAGATATTTCAGGGAAGTCTGTCTTGGGCTTTGACATTGTATGTGGATGTTATGAAACTATATTCAGTTTTTGAAAATTAGAAAATTACAAAGTGATAATGGAAAGGTAGCTATAAGCATGCCCAGGAATGTGCGTCCAACTGAGTTGACAAGCAGAGCTGAGCTGAGTGAGATACCACATGCTCAGCCAAGGCCCCAGGAAGGAGGATCTGTATTATGGAAGGGTCTGCACTTGACAGGGGACAGCCAACAAGTACAGTCACTCCAGAACCTGATTCTCAAACAAGACCTCAAAGACAGACACACTGATGTAAAGAACCCCATTAAATAAATAAGCTTTAAAGAGAATTGGAATGATTCAGTACTAAGAACAAGCTAATAAAGTCAACTTATATTTTGGACAAAAGTGATTATGAGATGGTTAGGAATGATGAGATATAATTCTTAAGCGTTACGGGGAAATCCTGGAAGTTTTTTTTTTTGACAGAGACAGAGAGAGACTCAGAGATAGGGACAGACAGATGGGAATGGAGATAGATGAGAAGCATCAATCATTAGTGTATTGTTGCGACACCTTAGTTGTTCATTGATTGCTTTCTCACATGTGCCTTGACCGCAGGCCCTCAGCAGACCAAGTAACCCCTTGCTGGAGCCAGCGACCTTGGGTCCAAGCTGGTGAGCTTTTGCTCGAACCAGATGAGCCCGCACTCAAGCTGGCGATCTCAGGATCTCAAACCTGGGTCTTCCACATCCCAGTCTGACACTCTATCCACTGCACCACCGCCTGGCCAGGAAAATCCTGAAAGTTTTGAGCTGTATCATTTTGGCCAGGGTAGAATTAATTTCCCAGAATGCCTTTCCTCTGTGGTTCTAGGTTAGGGTCAGCCACAAGGGCAATTTGTGTGAGACTGTCAATGGGAAATGAAATAGCCCTAGTGGTCTCTAGGTAGGGCATCTGGTATCCCTGCAGCTTGCATGAGCCATTGGCTGAGTGGCCCATAATGTTAGCCTGAAGCAATGGCCTGGTTTGAAGCTTCTCCAGTTCTAACAATTTCTCTCTTTAGCCTTTCTAAGTTCTGAGCAAAACTCCTGTGCAGCTTTGTGGCCTGAAGGGTCCTCCTCTCCTGCAGGTTCCTTACAGGTCCTGCAGGTTCTATTAGTGGTTTCACTTTAAATTTTTCTTCCCAACTGATGGTCCTGCTGACTTACAGCAACGATGGGCCCACCAGTACATCAGAGATGATGGCCTCCCATAAACTTCTCCCCATGTTTCTCTTCATGGTCCTTGGCTATTGACTTTCCTCTGATCTACAGCCATCCATCCTGAAACTGTACATCCGTAGCTTCACCCATATTTGTGTAAAGTCTAATCCTTATATTAAATTCCTTTTATACCAGTACTTACAGCGGTTCTGTTTCCCTAATCAAAACCTACTGGATATAGAAATTTTAATCTCTCTCTTTTGCAATTTTGACCTTTCACTGAAAGAAAATACAGTGCTTAATTTAAAATATTATATCACATGATGGGATCGAAAGAGAGAACCCACATATTCACACGATAATGCTCTTCATTAAGCGGTGAGGTCTTCTATTTCTCTGAAGCTCTCTACACTGGTGAATGTGGCTTGACTACTTGGCCTCTCCCTCTATCCTCCCATGGTTCTGTTGTGATAAGGTTCTTCCTTTCTAATAAGGTGAGACCAAAACCTTGCATGAAATTTCAAAAGCAGAAGTAAAAGGAATGCCTTCCCCTTGGCCCCTGTCACAGGCTGTCCTCTGGGTGGGGCAGAGGCTGCAGTGCAGAGGGAGGATAGAGCTTCAGTTCTTGGTGGATGCTCAATGGTGTAGCTAGATTCTTGTTAACGCAGTAGACTCAACAAGGGAAGCTGATGTACAACAGGGGTGATGTAATTCCTTGTAAGGAAAGGGACTGGAGAAGGGTCAGAAATGCCCAGTGTGAGCTTTCATTACAGTTCTTTCTAAACCTTGTTACTTTTTCTATATCCATCTGAGACCAAGTGCCATGGAGGATGCAGGCTCTCATGGGCTTTTTTTGGACATTGTCATTAAGTGCTTCTGAAATATGACAAAAATGCTTGTCCATTTCATTTTGATGCCATTTTGCATACTAAACCAAGAAGGCATGCCCTATTCTATTTCCCAATCTTAAAGCACTCTCAGTTATGTTGTAAGTTTGAGGTCTGATTCTATGTGAAGGCACATATGAGAAGCAATTCATGGGTAACTAAAGTGAAGCAAATGCAAGTTAATGCTTCTCTCTCTCTCTTTCTCTCTCTCTCTCTCTCTCTCTCTCTCTCTCTCTCTCCCCACACCCCCTTCCTGATTCTCTTTCTCAAAAATAGAAAAAATATTATGATGAAACATCCAGCACTGCGCCTCTAAATCTCAGAGGCCCCAGCTTTTCCAATTTCCTTGCCCAGGTTCCAAGAAAGCCATGCAGAAGGCACTCCAGACAAAAACACACTTTATGGCTTGCTAAGGAATGTTGCTCTTAACCTTTGAAACTCTACAGGTTGGTTTGCTTTTCTGGTGTAAAGTCTGACTAGACTAAATGTTCTCTAGCCTTTGCGGCCCTTTTGTCCTTTTAATACAGAAAAAGGTAGCCTCCCGCTAGCCCGAGGGAGAAGTTCTAGGCTCGGCTGACTGCATCAATTCATTGGTCTGTGCAGGTGACTAAAAGAAACCCCACTGCCACAGAATGAACTCTTTCTGGAAGACAGGTGAAGCACTCTGTTCTTCAAACTAGAGCTCTGCAAGTGGCCCCATGGCGTCATTCTGGCTGTACACCCTTCACTCATTAATTTAGTCAACAAGTACTTATTGAATGTCCCAGGTATTCCAAGACATGAAGGCTATAGCAGTAAGTAACAGACAATTTCCTTATATTTATGCAGTTTATATTCTGATGAAGAAAGACATGAAACAAACACACAGCAAATACATTCTTCCAAATTGTGCTGGGTCTCTGAAAGAAGAGCAAAACTTGTGATTAGGGGTTTTAACAGAGTAGCTTCATTCAGGAGCCAGAGGCAGGGGATTCTTGGGAGGAGGGAGGCTGCCGCCAGGGCAGGACAGATGGATTTGGATTAGCTGGCCAGATAGCTGTGTGTGGGGAGCATTCCAAGCAAAGAGAATGACTCATGCCCAGGTCTCATCACTGCCACCCCCACAGAAGAGGGTTGAGGTGTGAATGTTAGGCAAATTAAAGCTCATGACTTGAAGTGACTCTAATAATTTTTCTATTTGTAATCTATATGAGTCATGCCAAGACACATCAATATTTCTTGAAACCAAGTACCATGAAGGTCCCACTTTTGCTAGCCTAACTTGGGAAAGACATTTCGGTGAGGTAAAATGATAAAACACACCACCTTCACCTTGTGTCCTCCAGAATTTCAATAAACTCTCTGTTCTGTGAAGTCTTCACTCATCTTCAATGGACTTTTCAATGCCATAAATTTCATAACAAATTTATTTTTTATATGGGCTGAGAGGATGTTAGGTGGGCTTGGTGCACTGGGACTGCCATCTTTTATTAGGAACCACTAAAAATTCTTTGAATTTGTTAATTTTTTTCATCGCCATCACCACTAGCTCAGTCTAAGCCATTTTTACTTCTGCATTAACGTTTTTGCATATATTTTTCTTCCTTCCATTTTCCACCTTCCTGAAGCTACAGTGTCTGACCGCTCCAGTACTGCTTAAGTTACCTGTCCAGCTTCACCCAGCACTAGCCAGCTTCCCAATTACTTTGTTTTCAGGATACTTAGTGATTTTCAGTTTCTGGAAGGAGCCATGCTCTCCACCAACTCCAATCATCATGCTATGGCTTGTTTCTGCCAGGATGCTACAGAAGTATACTTAGTAATGGGGGAGCCTGAGTTTATCATGTTAGCCAGGAAGAGCTGGATTCAGAGGAGGATGCTTGAAATGAAATCTGAAAAGTTGTTAGCTTATCTAGTTGAAGAAGGGTTGGGATATTTACAGGTACATTGAGAATACCCAGAGGTGGGATCATATGTAACATAAGAAATGTCTGGATATTTCAGAAGAATTTTGAGAAATCACAGTAAAGATTGTAACCTTTCATTTTAGGGGTATTTGGAAACCTCTAAAGATTAAAAAAAAAACAACACAACAACATGTCCATCAGGATTGCTCCTTTCTGGCTCATGCTCAAACCTGGGGATAAAGGCAGCTTTTTACTCATATTCTAAGTTCAGAGATTCATCAACTGATGGGTTCAGTTACCTTGTTGTAAGGTCTATGGAAGGGCTACCGATCCCAGCTTATAACTAATAGTGAAGAAATAGGAGTTTCTTGGCCTTTTAGCACGGCTCAGGAAGAGAAAAGAGGGAGACTTTCGACAATTATTTCTAAACAGGAGGGGTGCAGGAAGTGTAGGGAGCTAGAGGGCTGCCTGGAGAAGGAGACTGATGTTTTCCCCTAACTTTCCATTTGGAAAAATGTCTGTCCCAATGAGTTGTAAGAGTTATAAAATGAACATCTGTAAAACTTGCACTTGGATTTATCAGTTGTCAACATTTTGATATTTTGCTTTATTTCTTTCTTTTTCTGTAAATATGTGTGTGTGTGAATATTTATTTGTGAAAAATTGGTTATTTGAGAGTTAGTAATACTTCTTTGCTAAATTCCTCAGTATATATCTCCTAAGACTAAAGGCATCTGCTTTGATTAACATAGTACAAACATCACTCTAATATCAGTATAATACTCTTCTTTCAACGTTAAGAAAAACCCAGAAGGCTGACAATTGAATTACCAATAAAAATACTTTGAATAGATTATAGCTGACCTATGGTTTTTGCCTTGTGCTTTGTTATCCAAAATTTATCAATATTTGTTTTACTTATTTAAGTGAAATACAAGTTACATAAAAATGTAGAAATAGAGAATCCAATATTACAGGTGAAGTCAAACATTTTGTTTATTGGTATAAAAAGTCCAAAACATCTTGAAAAGGAGGGCTATTAAAGGCCTTAAAAACATGTACTTGATTGACCCAGGAAGTCCAATTCTAGAATTTATACTAATACACACCAAAACTAGACATAGAGATTTTCAATAGAGTTATATTTAAGGGAAATATTGGGAACAACCTAAAAGCTAAGCAACAAAAGTTTGGTCAAATAAATTATGATACATCTACACAATATAACACTATGTAATTCAGTAAAAAGTTTATTTTGTGAGAATTTTTAATGACATAATAAATAAAATCTTTATGGGAAACAAAGGCTAAAACAACAAAAAAAAATTCAGTATAACTTTGTATACACACACATACAAACATACACTCTCATATTACAGAAAAAATAGAAAATAAATGTCTAAAGTGGTTATTTCTGGCTGGTGGAATCATAAAATATTTAAATTATTTTTTACTTATGCTTTTCTGAATTTTCCAAATTTTCTGCAATGAATAGATATTGCTGTTTTTTCTGATTTATATTACAAAGTAAATACATTTTCACTGTAGGAAATAAAGTCAAGAAAGAAAAAAATTGAAATCTCCAGTAATCTTGAGCATTTAAAGTTGTAAACATTTTCTCTATACTCTATCATCATATATTTATATGTATATATATATATATCATATGTGTTTATATGTAGTACAAATGTGCATATGCCATATTCATCAGGGATAAGGTTAAATTTGCATCACGGATGGTTCAGAATCATTTTTCCATAATTGTAAGATATTAACCATTAACTAGAAATAATAAGCAATCTATGGAGGAAGAAAATGATAAGTAAATTGATCTGTGGCTATCAATTAGACATGTATACACACAAAAATGTATAGATACAATTTATTTTGAGTACGATAATACCCTGCATAGTTTTATTTTTCATTGGTGATGCACTGTAACATTCCATATCATCCCATATTCATTTCTAATGACTGCTATACATCATTACACTGTTTATACTGCTAAATCAATATGTCTTATACATATTGATCTGAGCTCATCACAGTTTATTACTCATTAATGAGGGAACTATCAAACACCATGGCCCTCAATGGTGGTAGAATATTTGAATCACTTGGGGAGTAGTTGAAAACATGGGAACCTGAAGCTTGCTTCTAGTGATTTTGTTCTAGTTGATCTGGGATGGGGTCCAGTAATAAGTATTTTAAAAACACATTTCCAAGTATTTCTAATGTGTAGTCAGAATTCTGAACCACTAGGAAGATATGCCTATCTGATAGAACATGGGAGAAAAAGACCTATAAACCTAAAACTTCTAAGTCAGCACACACTGCTCTTTGCTATTTCACTTTCTGTGTCCCTAATGTAGTCATCTGTGACAGGGACAAATTTGCAGCATGGACAGTTCCCAGCCACCTTCAGACAGGAACTGTTAACTGGAAATAACAAGTAGTTATATGGAGATGTAAATGATAAGTAAATTGATTTATGGCTATTAATTAGACATATCAAGCAACATGGAGTTATTCTCCGAAAGGAGCCAATTAGTACAGAGTTGGCACAATGTGTCAAATGCAGGTCAAACAGCAGGAGCAGCCTTGCCTTTGCTCGGGCAGCTAGCAGGGAATTCTCCAGCGTACCCTCTGAGGCACTGAGCTCTCAGTTGGCTTAATTCTCAATTTTTTGAGAAAAGAATTTCTTCTTCTGGATAGTCATATATTCAACCAACACACCATATTGTAGCAATTCTCAAATGCCCATTTTAATTTGTTAGCATCTCTGAAATTTGGTTGCATCTTAAAATTGAAATAATAAAGAAATGATAGAAAACTGTTTAATGGGCACCATGGTTTTTTTCTTAGTGGCATGTAAAATAGTGGGGTATCTTCAAAGCAATAATGTAGTGAAATAGCATAATTTAAAAGTGGTCAGCATCTGACCATTTCATATACTTTTATTGCTCTCTTCCTGGGCTAAGCCTCCATCATCTTTTGTCTCTATTTCTGCAATAGCTTCCTAACTTGTCATTCTACTTCCTTCACTGCTTGCTCCTTTTGACTACATTTTCAACACAACAACCAAGTTATTCCTGCTGAAACTGAAGCCTAGCTTTTGCCTCGGGCTCAGGCTTCCCCTGCATCCCTCCACCAGTGGCCTTTACTCTCTCACAGTCATCACACCCCCAGGCCTTAGAGTGAGCAAGTGGACTCCTGCTCCTGTTTGCACTTTTTACCATTCTCCCTACTTTCTCCGTAAAAGCCCTGAGTTTTGCATCCCAGAATTAGCCAATCAGCACTTATCCTCAGTGCAGTTGTTTATGGCTAGCCTTGATTTCAATGAAGGTGCTGGCTTCTGATTCATTGTCATCCTCACTAACATTCTACTATTGTAATTCTTAGTGATTTAAATATTCACTGGTTGATCCTTCCAATTCACTGGACTAGCACTTCCTTCACTTCTTGAGGGGTCTTGTCCTTTCCCCTACCTCAGTGCTCATTTTCATGGTAAGCCTTGCTCTCATCCCCAAACGATATCTCTTCCAAATGTCCATTTTAAGCACTGTCTAACTCTCCCATGGTGTTCTCTTCTCATCTCTTTTAGTATCTGACTTTAATAACTTTAGTTTCCACTTGGACCTTCAACCCATATCCGTTACCATTTTAATAATCACCATCACCCCTTTCCTGGCTTCCTTTCCCTGCTCTGGCCTCTGCTTAAATTATGCAGTCAGTCATTTCAACCATCTCCTTGCTCACACCCTGAACTCTCTTGACCCCTATCACTTTGTTATACTTCTTGGTGAAACCACTGATGAAGCTTCTTCCAGGCCTAAATCCCCAGCTGAAAATGGCTGCAGAAAAACATACAGCTATGCTGACTGCTCTCCCTTTATGTTGATGGTGACAATATTTACAATAACCGCAAGGGAACTGTTAAAGCTACCAGGTGAGTGCATATTTTCCAAGTTTATGTTCTTTTTTTATTATTTTAGATAAATAGATCTTACGTTCCTATTCTCCTGAAACCTCTCATATTTTCTTCCTGTCCTCACTTAGCTGATGATACCAAGAAAAGTGAATAAATTAGAAAGAGCCTACATAAACTTGCACCATCATACATAATACCTTACCAGCTCTGGTGCCTATATAGCCTATGTATTTTGGTCTTTCTGAATGAACTGTCCGCACTTGCAGCTAAAGCCAAGCTTTCTTTCTCTGCAGCAAGCCTCATCCTTTCTCACTTACATCTCATCAGTTTCCCATCTCTCTCTGGTGTCATCAACTTTCTCCTTTCTTCTGAGTCATTCCCACCAGTTAGTTCCCTCAAACTAAAGACTAACTTTGTTCACCTCATCACCCAATGACTTTCTCTTCCTATTTGCGGCTAAGCTCCAGAAAGAGTTCTTCATTCCTTTTGTTTCTCATTTCTTTCTAATTCTCACTTGAACCTAGTCCAAACAGATGCTCACTCCTAACCTTCACTCTAAACATTCTTACCAAGATCACTAATGACTTCCAGTGTCATTTGCACAATCCAGTGTTACTCCTTCATGTTACCTTATTAGTCAAAATAAATCTTAGACACTTCCTTCTCTTGGATTTCAGGGGACTGTTCTTCCTGTCGTCCTCACTACCAGCTGCTCCTTTTCAGTCTTCCTAGCTGACTTCTTTTGATTTCTCTAACCTCTAAATGTCATGTCTGGGGTTCCTTCTAAGGATCTGTTCTTTTCCTGTGTACAGTAAAGCTATAGGTGATCTTATCTGGTTTTGTGCCTTTGTGTATACCACATGCTGTTGACTCTCAAAATTGTGTCTCTAGTTCAGACCTTCTCTCTGACTGGTTTGCTCAGTGGTAGAGCATTGGCCTGGTGTGTGGATTTCTTCCTGGTCAGAGTACACAGGAGAAGCGCCCATCTGCTTCTCCACCTCTCCTCCTCTCTCTTCTTTCTCTCTCTCTTTTCCCCTCCTGCAGCCAGGGCTCAATTGGAGTGAGTTGGTCTTGGGCACTGAGGATGGCTCCATGACCTCCACTTCAGGTGCTAAGAAGAGCTCAGTTGCAAGCATGGCCCCAGATGGACAAAGCATAGCCCCCTAGTGCGCTTGCTGGTGGATCCCAGTCAGGGCGCATGTGGGAGTCTGTCTCTCTGCCTCCCTCCTCTCACTGAATTAAAAAAAAAAAAGGAGAAAAATATTTAAACTTTAATTAATGCTGTGGGTGAATTTATATATTTGGAATTGTAGCAGTTCCACAAAACAAGAAAGTATATTTTTACCTCGTCTAAACATCTGTGGGTTTAAAAATTACACTTAAACAGGGAAATTTAAAAAAGCCCACAAATTTTCTTTACTGGCTTTATCAGCTTTCTGTCTTAAATTATTATTTGCAAAATTATTTATGCCATTTAATGAATTATGTCTTTATTTTAGGCTATTGGTCCATCTTCTGATCATTCATATAATAAACAAACTCTCCCTCTATTTCATGTTTCAACTCAAAATGGAAAACTCTGTGGGGAGGAGTGAAATTAGGGTCTGTGAAAGGTTCAATGACTGTTTACACAAAATTAAAAAAATAAAAAATATGTTGTTAATACATGATGTTGCCTGGAAAATTTACAAAATTTAAAGAGTTTATGTCCTCTACTGGGTATAAGTGTCTTTATGATTATATAGAAACAAATGCACTTCTAAGTACCATACGTCAAAATGGCACACATCCCTTCTCCCTGTTTACCCAAGGATAGCGCTGCAATAACTTTCTCTTCCTTGTATCAGTTACTTTTCTTCTATATTGGAGTTTCCTCATCATCATATAGCATGTGTAATACTTTCCAGCTTCAAGTGAAAATCAAACTTTCCTTTTCTCCTTGGCCTCTTCAGCTACTATTCCATCTCTCTGCTCTTCTGTACAGAAAAATTCCTTGAAGGTATTGTTCATATATTCATAGACTTCCATTCTTGCTTAAACTCACTTGTGTTAATGAGTAGAAGGTTTAGTTGCATATAATAGAAAGTAAACATAAAAATAAATGAGAAGGATAGCAGTTATTTGTGTTTTTTTTTTTTTTTTTTTACATAAAATCAGATCTGAGTTAGCCTCGTCAGAGTTGATAGGGTCCCTGACTCCAGGGACAGATGAAATACATCTATTTACGCTACCATTTTAGGGTGCTGCTTCCAAGGTTACATCATGACCCACAAAAACTGCTGTTGCTTCAGACACCACTTTGGGTTTTAGTACATAGAAGGTATGAACAAAGGAAGGTGGGGTGGATGTTATTATTTGCACACAATTTTCTTTTCTTACCTCCATTCCTCTGTAGTGGTTTACGGTTGGTAAAGAATAATGACTCCAGTATTGACTTTGGGCCCAATCAGGTAAATTCTTTGGTCAGTGGGTTGAAGTGACTCGTGGCCCAAATGGATTTTGAGCTGAAACAATAGAGGCATGGCACATTCTCACAGGTCTTCCAGGAGTTCCTGCCCCTTTCAACCTGGAATTGAAGCAGCCCTATACCTGATCCAAAGCCTGGATTTCTAATTGTGCAGCCAAACTCCATGAGCCCAGCTCAAATCAGCCAAACTGCTGATCTGGAAGCCATATATATATTCCATAGAATGATCACAGTAAAAATCAGGTCAAGGTACCTGCTGGCTGAACCAGCTTCTCTTCAGCCTGCTTCTCAGCAGCCCTCCACACACATCTACTACTTGTCATATATGGTCACACATTGAAGAAAGAGAGACTAGAAAATACAGCATTTTTATAGTTACCCCAGTGTTATTTATTTACCCTGAATAAAACCAAAGTTTTGTTATTCAAGACCAGGGCACTGCTATTTTGTGGAAGCAGCAGTTGCTTCTTCACGAGTCTGATTAGACTTTTCTCCAGCTCTCCTACAAAACAGTTCTTGCCAAGTCAGTCCTGGTCACGACTGGCCTGTGGACAGCTTTTGCCACAGTTCACTCTTTGAAGAACTTTCTTACTTTAGTTTGAAGGCACCAGTTTGTTCTCTTCCTACCTCATCAGGTATGCTTTCTCTATCTTTCTTACCTGTTCACCCTTCTGCCTGAGTCCTGAACGTTGATTAGAGCTCAGGTCTTGGCTTATTTTATTAGATAGTCACCTTTATTCTCTCACAGATCTTATCCAGTCCTAAAATTTTAAATAACACTTATATACATTGATGACTTCCAAAGTTATATCTTTAGCCAGACACCTCTCATAATCTCAGATTTACATATCCACTGCTCCCTTAGTCTCTCCAATAGCTGTCTGACAGGCATCACCCAAACAGAACTATCTCCTACCCTACTCATCAAAAATTCCTCCTTCTCCAGCCTTCCTCATGGCATTTCCACGTTTTCTAGAAGCTCAGACTAAAAATGATTCCTATATTTCTCTCAGGCTCCATTTATAAACCATCAGCAAACACTATGAGCTATGTCTTTATAAATAAATCATGCTATATTCAGTAAAGAGGAATAAGCACATAGTGATGTGAACAGCTTGGACTAATCTTACATATAATAAGTAAAATATGCTAGGCATAAAAGGATATATTTTATATTATTCCATTTATATATGAAGTGCATAAATAGAAAAATTTATAGTGATAGAGTTCAGAATAGTGGTTTTCCTTGAAGAGAATATTGACAGGGTGGGTCCAGGAGGGATTCTGGTTGGTTACTTCAGTATATACATATATGAAATATAACCAAATGGTACACTTAAGACTTGCAACACTTTAATGTGTATAAGTTATATTTTAATAAAAATATTACTATTGACTTCTTACCAATAATTCACAAACTATAAATTTGTTATGTTGTATAATATTAAAAATTAATTCATCGAAAATACATTTTGTGGCCCTGGCCACTTAATACATTCACTACTGTATCACCGTGGTCCAAGCCGCCTTGTTTTCTTGTCTAGATGATCAAATTAGCCTCTTAGTATCCCTACTTCCCCCTCCATCTCCCCTTCAGTCTATTACACATGTAGCACTGAGTATTTCTTTAAAATTCAAGTTAGAGCATATTAACCCTCTGCTGAAAACTCTGAAACGATGTCCCATTGTACTCAGAGTGAAAACCAAAATTCCCACAGCTTACTTCCTTAATGTCCCTGCTCAAAAGGCATGTAAATATGAGCACTTCCACGCCCACCCTATATAAATTGTATTTCTGGCCTTCCTGATACTCTCTACCTCATCTAATTGCTTTTTCTTTATAACTAAAATTATCTTTTTGTAGAGTACATATTTAGTGGTTTATTTTGCTTGTTTTTGCCTCCTTAGTCCCCCTCTGGAATGTGAAGTGAGACTTAGATTCCCTCCCCTTGAATCTAGATGGGCTTTCTGACTGCTTGTCCAATAGAGTATGGTAAGTATGGAAATTTGCCAGTGCCTGGGTCTGGGCCTTGAGAGCCTGGACCTTCCCATTCCTGTCTCCTGACACATACTCATTGGGATTCCTGAGTAAGTCTATAAGTGGTCCAGTTACTTTGATATCCACCATGTTGTCAAGGTTATATATAGACACTCTAGAGTACTAGCCCAGTGGAGCTTAGTTAGACATGGGAGAAGTCCTCTTGAGCACTCTAGATCAGCCATTCTCTCTCTGAATGTCACCAAAGGACCTGAGCCAATGTCACATGAAACAGGAAAATTATCCAGCTGAGCCCTGTCTGAATTATTAGGCCAATAATCAGGAGATTGATGTTTTAAGTCTCAACATTTGGGGATAAATTGTTAGTAGCAATAGCTAATCAGATGTGGGGTGTGTGTGTGTGTGTGTGTGTGTGTGTGTGTGTGTGTGTGTATGGATACCAACTAACAGATTTTATTTCAGGGTGTGAACACAGTGAGCACAAGGCAGGCCTCCTCGTCCCCTTAGTGACAAAGCCAGCAGGACTTTCCTCGATGGCACCAACCCCCACATCCAGAACACTGGTTCTCTTCAGGCAGGTCTTATAATTTCATCAGAGAGGAAAGTTTATACTTCAGCGTGGGGACAGATATTAACTGCAGCCGGTCTCCATGTGGGGTGCAGGAGCTATGTCTCGGGCATCCCCCTGGAACCCTCCATTTATCTTGATCACTCTCTGGAACCTGAGGGTGTTGCCCACAGAAGAGCCCTGCATCCCTCTTGGCCTCTGCCTGTTGTGGGCTGCGCTCCCTGCCAGCTGTTGATGCACTCTTTCCACCTTCCTGCCCATAGAAATTTATCAAAATGTCTCAGTCAACTTATGGGTTCCAATTTTGATTTTTAAATCAGAGTAGTAATAAGTTCATTTCTTTCTTACACCGTTACTGTCATTTAATAGGATTTGGGAGTGGTGGGAGAGAAACACTTGTGCTTTGTTTACTCCCCTAAACACAAACATACATTTTTTTCATTAAGGAACACATAGCAGGGATTCTTCAAATTAAAGGATCTTCAAAGAAGCATGTGTGTTTGAGGAAACACTGAGTTCTAGTTGTCCCAGAGTCCCCTCTCTTGCCACTTCTTTAGATATGTCCTCAGAAACTATAAATTCACTTCTTTTGCTCATTGGGGGCTCAGCTCAGTTTAAAGCAGCCTGGTTTCAGACAGACAGACAGACAGACACACAAACACACACACACACACACACACACACACGAGAGAGAGAGAGAGAGAGAGAGAGAGAGAGAGAGAGAAAGGGCTTTCCCCAAACTAAGTTCCCTTAGAGAAACCTTTGAGGTATTAACCTGGTCAGTGAATCTGACCTACAGAGTTGAACTTTATGAAACGGAATGTCTAGGTAAAGCACATGTGTGTTTTATTTGTTCTCAAATCTTATTTTGTTTTTCTTTTCTTTTTATTTATTTATTTTTAAAATTTACTTTTTTTATTATTATCATTAATTTTAATGGGGTAACACCAATAAATCAGGGTACATATGTACAATGAAAACATCTCCAAATTATCTTATCATTCAATTGTGTTGCATACCCGTCACCCAAAGTCAAATTGTCCTCTGTCACCTTCTATCTGGTTTTCCCTGTGCCCCTCCCCTCCTCCCTATCCCACCCCGTAACCACCACTCTCTTGTCCATGTCTCATACTCTCACTTTTATGTCCCACCTATGTATAAAATCATGCTGTTCTCAGATTTTTTTCTGATTTACTTATTTCACTTTGTATAATGTTATCAAGGTCCATCCATTATGTTGTAAATGATCCAATGTCATCATTTCTTATGGCTGAGTAGTATTCCATAGTATATATGTACCAAAGCTTTTTAATCCACTCGTCATCTGACGGACACTTGGGCTGTTTCCAGATCTTCGCTATTGTGAACAATGCTGCCACGAACATGGGGGCGCATTTCTTCTTTTTGAACAGTGCTATGGTGTTCTTAGGGTATATTCCTATAAGTGGGATAGCTGGGTCAAAAGGCAGTTTGATTTTTAATTTTTTGAGGAATCTCCAAACTGTTTTGCACAGTGGCTGCACCAGTCTGCATTCCCAGTGCAGAAGGGTTCCCTTTTCTCCACATACTCACCAGCACTTATTCTGTGTTGTTTTGCTGATGAGCGCCATTCTGACTGGTGTGAGATGATATCTCATTGTGGTTTTAATTTGCATTACTCTAATGATTAGTGATGTTGAGCGTTTTTTCATATGCCTATTGGCCATCTGTATGTCCTCTTTGGAGAAATTTCTATTCATTTATTTTGCCCATTTTTTAATTGGCTTGTTTGTCTTCCTGGTGTTGAGTTTTATAAGTTCTTTATAAATTTTAGTTATTAACCCCTTATCAGATGTGCTGTCGAATATGTTCTCCATTGTGTGGTTTGTCTTTTTATTCTGTTCTTATTGTCTTTAGCTGTGAAAAACTTTTTAGTTTGATATAGTCCCATTTGTTTATCTTGCTTTTTATTTCATTTGCCCTTGGAGATAAATCGGCATATATATTGCTGCTACAGATGTCGGAGAGCTTACTGCCTATGTTTTCTTCTAAGATGCTTATGGTTACACGGATTACGTTTAAGTCTTCTATCCATTTTGAGTTTGTTTTTGTGAATGGTGTAAGTTGATGGTCTAGTTTCATTTTTTTTTGCAGGTAGATGTCCAATATTCCCAACACCATTTGTTAAAGAGGCTGTCTTTACTCCATTGTATGTTCTTTCCTCCTTTGTGAAATATCAGTTGTCCATAAAGCTGTGGGTTTATTTCTGGGTCCTCTGTTCTGTTCCATTGATCTATGTGCCTGTTCTTATGCCAATACCAGGCTGTCTTGAGTATAATGGCCTTGTAGTAAACCTTGATATCCGGAAGAGTGATACCTCCTGCTTTATTTTTTCTTTTTAAGATTGCTGAGGCTATTCGTGTTCTTTTTTGATTCCATATAAATTTTTGGAATATGTGTTCTATATCTTTGAAGTATGTCATTGGTATTTTAATTGGTATTGCATTGAATTTATAAATTGTTTTGGGTAATATAGACATTTTAATGATGTTTATTTTTCCTAGCCATGAGCATGATATATGCTTCCACTTGTTTGTATCTTCCTTGATTTCTTTTATAAATGTTTTATAATTTTCCAAGTACAAGTCCTTAAAATCCTTGGTTAAATTTACTTCTAGGTACTTTATTTTTTTGGCTGCAATAGTGAAGGGGATGGTTTCCTTAATTTTTTTTGCTGACAGTTCATTGTTGGTGTATTGAAATGCCTCTGATTTCTGAGTATTAATTTTTATACCCTGCCACCTTGCTGAATTCATTTATAAGGTTCAGTAGTTTTTTTATTTTTATTTTTTTACAGGAACAGAGAGCGAGTCAGAGAGAGGGATAGATAGGGACAGACAGACAGGAATGGAGATAGGTGAGAAGCATCAATCATTAGTTTTTCGTTGCCATTGCCACACCATAGTTGTTCATTGATTGCTTTCTCATATGTGCCATGACCACGGACCTTCAGAAGACTGAGCAACCCCTTGCTGGAGCCAGCGACCTTGGGTCCAAGCTGGCGAGCTTTTTGATCAAGCCAGATGGTCCTGTGCTCAAGCTGGCGATCTCGGGGTCTCGAACCAGGGTCTTCCGCATCCCAGGCCGAAGCTCTATCCTCTACGCCACCACCTGGTCAGGCAAGGTCCAGTAGTTTTTTGACTGAGACTTTAGGGTTTTCTATATACAATATCATATCATCTGCAAATAATGACAGTTTACTTCTTTTCCAATTTGTATGCCTTTTATTTCTTCTTCTTGTCTGATTGCTGTAGCAAGGGCTTCCGGAACTATGTTGAATAAAAATGGTGAAAGGGGGCACCCCTACCTGGTTCCTGATCTTAAGGGGATTACTTTTAATTTTTGTCGATTTAGTATACTGTTTGCTGTGGGTTTGTTGTAGATGGCCTTTATCATGTTAAGGAATGTTCCCTGTATTCCCACTTTACTGAGAGTTTTGAGCATGAATGGGTGCTGGATTTTTATCAAATACCTATTCTGCATCTATTGAAATTATCATGTAATTTTTGTCCTTCCTCTTGTTTATGTGATGAATCACATTGATTGATTTGTGAATATTGAACCAGCCTTGCCTCTCCAGAATAAATCCCACTTGATCATGGTGTATGATTCTTTTCATATATTGCTGGATGCGGTTGGCTAATATTTTGTTGAGAATTTTAGTGTCTAAATTCATCAGGGATATAGGCCTATAATTTTTTTTCTTTGTGTTGTCTTTGCCCGGTTTTGGGATCAGAATTATGCTCGCCTCATAAAAGGAGTTTGGAAGTCTTCCTTCCTCTTGAATTTTTTTGAAATAGCTTGAGGAGGATAGGAGTTAGTTCTTCTTTGAATTTTTGATAGAATTCACTAGTGAAGCCATCAGTCCTAGGACTTTTCTTTTGGGGAGTTTTTTGATAACTGTTTCGATCTCATTTGTTGTAATTGGTCTGTTTAGGTGTTCTGATTCTTCCAGATTGATTTTTGGAAGATTATATGATTCAATAAATTTGTCCATTTGACCTAGGTTGTCTAATTTATTGGCATAGAGTTCTTCATAATATTTTCTTACAATGCTTTGTATTTCTGTTGTGTCAGTTGTTATTTCTCCACTGTCCTTTCTAATTTTATTTATTTGAGTCCTCTCTTTTTCTTGGTGAGTCTAGTTAAAGGTTCATCAATCTTGTTTACCTTTTCAAAGAACCAGCTTCTGGTTTCATTGATCCTCTGTATTGTTTCCTTAGCCTTTATGTCATTTATTTCTGCTCTGATCTTTATTATTTCTTTCCTTCTACTTGTCCTGGGTTTTATTTGCTGTTGTTTTTCTAGTTCTTTTAGATGCAGGGTCAGGTTGCTTATTTGAACTGTTTCTAGCTTCTTATGATATGCCTGTAGTGCAATGATCTTCCATCTCAGTACTGATTTTGCTGTGTCCCATAATTTTGAGTTGATGTATGCTCATTATCATTTGTTTCTAGAAACTTTTTTATTTTTTCTTTGATCTCATTTTTAATCTATTCATTATTTAATATCATGCTATTTAGTTTTCAAATGTTTGAGTATTTTTCAGTTTTTCTTTTGTGGTTAATTTCTAGTTTCATGGCATTGTGATCAGAGAAAATGCTTGATATGATTTCAATCTTCTTAAATTTATTGAGACCATTTTTGTGTCCTAACATGTGGTCTATCCTAGAAAACATACCATGAGCGCTTGAGAAGAATGTATATTCTATTGGTTTAGGGTGAAAAGTTGTGAAGATATCTATTAAATCAAGTTGATCCAGTGTCTCCTTTAAGTCTGCTGTTTTTTTATTAATTTTTTTTCTTGAGGATCTATCCAGTGTTGTTAGTGGGGTATTGAAATCCTCTACTATGATAGTATTGCTGTTAATCTTGCCCTTTATATCCATCAAAGTCTGCTTTATGTATGTCGGGGCTCCTATATTTGGTGCCTAGATATTTATAATAGTTATATCTTATATTCAATAGTTCCTGTTGAATTGTTTCCTTTATCATTATGTAGTGTCCTTCTTTATCTTTTACTACAGCCTTTGTTTTAATGTCCATTTTGTCAGCTATACGTACTGCTACCCTGACTTTTTTTAAATTTCCATTTGCATGAAATATTTTTTTCCATCCTTTTACCTTCAGTCTATGTGCATCTTTTGTTTTAAGGTGTGTCTCTTGTAGACAGCATATGTATGGGTCTTGTTTCTTTATCCATGCAGCTACCCTATGTGTTTTGATCGGATCTTTTAATTCATTTACATTTAAGGTTATTATTGATATGTAGTTGTTTATTGCCATTTTATTCTTTAAAGCTGTATTCTTCTTTTGCTATATTTTTTCCTTCCTTTAAACTGTTTACAACAGGCCCCTTAGTATCTCTTGCAGAATTGGTTTGGTTTTAATGAATTCCTTGAGGCTTTCTTTGTCTGGAAAGCTCTTTATTTCTCCTTCAATTTTAAACGTTAGCCTTGCTGGATAGAGTAGTCTTGGTTGTAGGTTCTTGTTCTGCATTACTTTGATTATATCTTGCCATTCTTTTCTGGTCTCAAGTGTTTCTGTTGAGAAGTTGGATGTCATCCTTATGGGAGCTCCTTTGTAGGTGATAGCCTTTTTTTTCTCTTGCAGTTTTTACAATTTTTTCTTTATCCATTAGCTGTGTTATTTTAACTATGATGGGTCTTGGTGTAGATTCTTTTGGGTTTCTCTTTAATGGAATTCTGTGTGCTTTTTGAATGTGTGGCACGTTTCCCAGCCTTAATTTAGGGAAGTTTTCTGCTATGATTTGATTGAACAAAGTTTCCATTTCTTGTCCTCTCTCCTCTTCTTCAGGAACCCTTACGATGCAAATGTTGTTTCTCTTCATGTTGTCCCAGAGCTCCCTTAGAGTTTCCTCACATTTTTTGAGTCTCTTTTCCTTTTTCTTCTCTGCTTCTATAACTTTGTTTATTGTGTCCTCTAACTCGCTTATTCGATCCTCAGCGTGATTCATCCTGCTTTTAATTCCTTCCATTGTGGTCTTCAGTTCTGATACTGTATTTGTCATTTCTGTCTGATTCTTTTTTATTATTTCAATTTTTTTTATACTTGTTATCTCTTTATTTAGGTGTTCATGATGACTATCCATTGTTGCTCTAATTTCTTTGAACATCCTAACTATCATTATTCTAAATTCTGCTTCTGGTAATTTGGTTATATCTGGTTCATTCAGGTCCTTCTCTGGGAATTTCTCTTGATTCATTTGATTTGCATTCCTCTGCCTGCCCATTTTGTGTGTGTATAAGCAAGTTGTGTCCACTGGACTCTAGTAGGTGTTGCCTTTGTATTCTCTAGGTGTGGTCTGTCTGCAGGCCTGCCACGCCCTCTGCCACTGTCTAGAATAGTTGGGTATGGACATTGTCAGCGCCAGCTCACTGCGGCTGTTACTGTGATTTCTGCCTCTCCTCCACGGGAGTGGCTGTCACTCAAGCCAGAAGCCTCAGCACCAAGGGCAGAGGTGAGCACCTTTGCTCAACTGTGGACCCAGGCTGTTTCCGGTCTTCCGCTCAGCACCCACAGTCAGAGCCTCCTCGCCACAGTTTCTCGGGTTGTGCAGGGCTTTTGACGTGCTCTCAGCTGTCATCCTTTGCCCGTGGGGAGCTTTAGCCCTGCCCTTGAGGCCAGGGCCCTCCTGCGCAGGGTCGCAAACCAAGGTTTATTGGGCCGGGTGTGTTTGGTGGCTTGCTCTCAGCTGCAAGCTTCCGCTCGTCCCGGGCTCTACCCCACCCCCGCGTTCAGAGCCAGCTCGCGCACACAGGATGGCAAACTGCGGTTTCTCCTGCCAGGCGGGGCTGGTAGCGTGAGCTCAGTCGTGACCCCGGGCCCGTCCCTGGTTCTAGCCCTGTCCCTGCAGTCAGGGCTAGCTTGCGCAGGGTCGCAAAGCAGATCTCTGCCCATTTCTGGCCTCCCGCTTTTTCCCTGCAGGTGGGGTTACAGGCGGGCCGCAGGTGCCGGACCGCTTTTGCGTGTCCCCTCTTCCCCTGCTGAGCTAGACTGAGCTCACACTGGCTGGGCCTCCGCCCCCACCGACAGAACTGCGTTTCAGCAACCCACCGCCACCAACCCTTCAGCAACCCTTAGCAGAGTAGGAAGTGCCCTATCTCTTCATACTGTAGGCCTGGGATCTCCCTCCTTTTAAGTAGCTCTGCTCTAATTGCTGTGGGAGAGCTTGTTTGGCTAGTGTCCTGTCTCTCTTTGCTAGTATTGCTAGTTCCAGGGGAAATATTCATTTTCGATTAGGGAAGTGACTTAGCCCAGGGGTTAGGGTGGCTGTCCCTCAGAGTGTTAGTCCCTGTGCCTTCAGTCCACACTCTCTTCCCACTGCTCTGGTTTTCTTCTCTGTCCCCGTTCCCTGGAGCCCCTGGTGCGTGGTTGTGAGAGAGGTTTTCTGCGCTGTCCCTTTAAAAAGAACCTTGGGTCTGAGAAAACTGTCTCTTTCTCGCAAATAGTATCCTCAGTTGTTTCACAGCTCAATACTGTCCAAACGCCTCTTCTAGGCTCTGGGATTGCAGGCTGAGACTTTGTGTCTGGGACCCAGGTCCCTCCCTCTCCGCCAAACTCTTCTCCCGCCATGTGGGTCTCTCCAGGCTGCTGTTTGCTCCGGGGAGCTGGGCAGCCCTCTTCGCGTTTTCACTATTCCTATCACTCTCAATGTGGCTTCTTCTGTGTTCCTTGGTTGAAAAGTCCACTTAGTTTAGTTCAAAGTTGGTTTATCCAGATGATGGTTCTTAAAATTGAGTTATAATCCACTTTGGTTCTGGGAGTTGGAAGTTGGTACATCCGCCTACTCCAGTGCCATCTTGCTCTCAGATCTTATTTTTTTAATTAACTGAATTGTACACATATTACTGTATAATTTAGAGTAGTACATATACTTTTATTGCACTACCAACTAAAATGTTCATGAAGCATTTTAAATGATGTGAGAAAATGCTTATGTGCCTGGCCAGGTGGTGGCGCAGTGGATAGAGTGTCGGACTGGGATGCAGAGGACCCAGGTTTGAAACCCTGAGGTCACCGGCTTGAGAGTAGGCCAGTGGTTCTTAACCTGGGTTCTTTTGAACACTAGGGGTTCGATGAGTCGGTCTCAGGGGTTCGGAGAAGCCTCTTCCGCAGAGGTAAAGACACACTTGTGTAAAGTCGTGATGACACACCCGCTTGGCCATCACTTGCTGCAGAGGATCACGTTACATTGCTTGACCAGCCAGTGCTGCTGGGAATTTAGTGTGCTCAGTAGTCAATGGCTGTCATAGTTGTACATCGTGTGGTTTATTTCTTAATATTTTAATCCATGCTAAATGTGTCGAGCAAAAAAAGAAAGTGATCAATCGGACGAATATGTACAACATGGATTCACATGTATCATCGAATGGGATGGGAGTCAGCGTCCTATCTGCATGATATGCAATGCCAAGTTGAGCAACTCTAGGTTCGCACTGGCAAAACTAAATTTGGAAAAAAAAATCATATTTTATTTATCACTAAAGAAGGGTTCGGTGAATGCGCATATGAAACTGGTTGGTTCGGTACCTCAAAAAAGGTTAAGAACCACTAGAGTAGGCTCATCTGGCTTGAGTGCAGGATCACCACAGCTTGAGTGCAGGGTCGGTGGTTTGAGCTTGGGATCATAAACATGACCCCATGGTTGCTAGTTTGAGCAGGGGGTCATTTGCTCTGCTGCAGCTCCCTGGTCAAGGTACATATGAGATAGCAATCAATGAACAACGAAGTAGACTAAGGAGCCACAATGAAGAATTGATGCCCCTCATCTCTCTCCCTTCCTGTCTGTCCATCTCTGTCACACACACACACACACACTGCTTAGGATAAAATGTTGAGAACAAAAGCAAAATTAAAGCACAATTCAAAACGTTATCTAGACCATGGCTTCAAAAATGTGGAAAAAAACCCGTAGAATTAGGAAGACACTAATTGTATTTGTTTAAAAGAATTGTGTGTGTATTTTTATTAAAAATTTGTTTTAATCTAAATAAGCTTAATTAAAAAAACAACTATATATCTGACATGATATAGGACTTTTTAAAATCTGGCATAAAATGGATAAAGAAGATTCTATGTCCAGGGCTTTGACTTGCTAATGACTCAGATCGATCATCCTCTGAAAACAGTTAAGAATGTTGGATAAAAAAATATGAAAAACATCTTAAAAGTAACAAAATAGTAAGGGATTGCCACATCCGAGTTTCGCCAATGGTGCAACCCTGAGAGGTTTGCGGAACTCCAAAGCCCGTGGCTGTTGACCTCCTCCTTTTGCTGAGATGGGCAAAGTGAGTGGCAGTTTTGAAAATTGCTGGGCAAGGGGAAGATGTCCAGTGGTCACTCATTTTGGAGAATCTCAAAGGAGAAAATCTGCCAGAAAGCTAAGACCCCAGAATGCCATACTTCAGGATAGGTCAACCAGAACTAAGTCAATCCCACCCCAAGGGGAATACAGGGGCTGTGTCTTGACTTCAAGTTGGGAAGTGGTTGAAAAAAACATAAATCCTAAGAAACTGTGACCACTTGCCTGCCTTTACTAGTTACTGGGATTTACAGTTCCAACCCTTACCTCACCAGGTTGCAAGGAATATAGGTTTTGTGCAAATAAACACTTTCACAGTTTGAGACAGGTAGAGAAAATAATATAAAATTAAAATACAGAATTAGGTGTAAATGTGAGTATCCATATTGGAAAGGGAGTTGCAACAAATTCCAAATTTAAGAAAAAACTGACAAAACACAAACATCACAAAATCTAAAAAATATATATTTTTTGTATTAAAAGTCTGACATCCATAAAACCATCCCTCCTTTTTTTTGGTTACTTTGATAGCCTCTTTATATGCCAATGATTTTGTAATATAACTTTCTATGTAGAGAACATAAAAATGATTTAGTCTGTACTCTAGCATGACTGATAGAAATTATTTTATTATTGATGGCTTGAATAAGTTTCTTTAAGTTTCATACCTCATTGCTGGGAATGTCATGTATATTTTTAGGATTGCTATCAAATCCTAAGTTTTATAGCTATAAAATTTCAGAGCATTTGAAGTGTTTTGGCATTGACTAATCTTAAATATTCTTTAAATTAATTACACCTATGACCCGTTTGTTATTTATATTCAGGTTGTCATGGCATTGAATTAGTTTTATTTTACCTTAGTTAATGTCAGTATTTTGTGTCAAAATTATAAGAAATTTAGATCTTTTGATATATCACATTCTTAATTTTATTTTCAGGCTATTCAAGTGCCCATTTTTAACTTTTACCTGAAATTTGTCTTTCTCTTACTCGTTCACTGTTCTCGGTATAATCTAAAAAAAAAGAATGCAACTATTTGCTTCTTGATGTCAAGATAATTTTTGTTGATTTCTTCATTCATCTTTATCACTTTTGTTGTATAGTCTATTAATGTTTTATCAAAATTTCCTTTCAGTTTTTTTAAAATGTGGACAGAAGTTTTAGTTGGGGTGTGGGGCAAGATTGAAGATAGGGAGTCCAGTGATATGTAAGAAATGTTGCCCCAAGGACCCTTAGATTTTAAAGTCCAACACACATTATTGAGACCAGTGGGGTGTTGTAAGTTTGGCTTGAAGTAGGTAGTAAAGCACTCCTTACAGGATTCGTGAAGAGAAAAGATGTCTGGGTTGTGTTTACACAGCAGAGAATTGGTACAGACAGATCCTGTTTTACATTTCTTCTAGAAATCTGCCTCACACCAGCTGACTGTAGACAAACTCTGTCTGATCATTGCCCTGAAAACCACAAAACTCTACTTTCTCTTCTTTTTTTGTTTGTTTGTATTTTTCTGAAGTAAGAAGCCCAGGTGGTGTTGGAGGGGGGGGAGGCAGACAAACACACTCCTGCATGCATCCAACCGTGACCCACCCAGCATGCCCACCAGGGGGCGATGCTTAGCCCCCTGGGGCATTGCTCTGCTGCATTCAAAGTGGAGACCATGGAGCCGTCCTCAGCACCTAGGCCAACTTTGCTCCACTGGAGCCTTGACTGCGGGAGGGGAAGAGAGAGATAGAGAGAAAGGAGAGGGGAGAGGGTGGAGAAGCAGATGGGCCCTTCTCCTCTGTGCCCTGGCTGGGAATCGAACCAGGGACTTCCACATGCCAGGCTGATGGTCTACCGCTGAAGCCAACCAGCCAGGGCTTCCACTGTCTCTTCTTAATGAAACAACTCTTACACCTTTACTCTGCAATTCTGTTTTTCTTCCAAATTCAGTATAAGTATTAGTGGGATTTTGATTCAGATACACAGCTATAAAAATATTTTGGAGGCATTTGGGATTATATGAATAGGTATTATATATTAAAATTCTTATTAATGAACAATTTACCTCTATACTGTACATTTGAAACTAATATAGAATAATGTTAAATGCAAATTATAATTGAAAAAAGTCTTCCTTAATGTATCTATACACATAGACATTTTCCTGCTAAAACACTTTATAGTGGCAGATATTTTCTATATAACTATAATACTAATATTATGCCAAAGAAAATGATCAAATCCATTACTTTTTAAAATTAATTTTAAATTACAGTTGACATACAATATTATATTGATTTTGGGTGTACAGCACAGTTATTTGAACCTTCAGTTCTTTTTAAAATAAATCTTAAGTTGACAGGAGTACCCATTATTAGGATTGAACTTATGATTCTTTAATTTATCACTTGTTATATTGAAACACACCATAATGTTTTTCCAAACTGTGGTTAAAATGGTGTATTTGGATATTACCAACTTTTTGAACAAACTCTTTGTTATCTTACTTGCTTTTGAGTTTATCTGCTGAATATTTGAAAATACATATTCGGGCCCTGGCCAGTTGGCTTAGTGGATAGAGCTTTGGCCTGGCATATGGACATCCCAGGTTTGATTCCCAGTCAGGGCACATAAGAGAAGCAACCATTTGCTTCTCTCCCTTCTCTTTCCCTCTCCTTCTTCCCCTCCCTTTCCCCTTTCTCTCTTTACTTCCCTCAGCCAGTGGCTCGATTGGTTCAAATGTTGGTCTCAGGTGCTGTGGATAGCTCAGTTGGTCCCAGCATTGGCTTCAGGTATTAAAAATAGCTTGGTTGATTTGAGCTTCAGACCCAGATGGGGTTGCTGGGTTGATCCTGGTAAAGGCACATGTGGGAGTCTGTATCTCTATCTACTCTCCTCTCACTTAAAAAAAATTCATATATGAATTCATAAAATGTCACTATACTGCTACAGGGTTGAGCGATTTTATAATGAGCAAGGTATCTCATTCCAGTTCTTAGATTATTTAAAGAAAACTTCACCTTGGTATGTATTATTTAAAATACTCCACATAAAGGACAGCCTGAAAAGAAAAAAGAATAAATGTTGCAAAATACAGAAGATGTCAATCATATCAGGGACTGTAGAAGGCAGGTTTTCATTGGACAAGACTGAATGGTTGATGGACATAGTGAGAGGCTTTCAACCCTGTGGTCTGTGTTATCATGGATTTGTCTGTGATGTACTTCAATTGGTGAAACTGTTTTTAGGGATGAAAAAGTTAGAAACTATGCTCAGAGTTTTTTATTTTATTTATTTAATGCGATCTGTGTTTAAATAACTAGAGTTTAAACAATTCTGAACTGATAAATACTTGTCCCATATGGCAACAAATCTATAATAATGTGATAGCATTTGCTGTCTGCTTTATTCAATTTATCACTTTATTTTATACTCACTTTCCACTATTTTTAGTAATTATTTACAATTTTGAGAAAATAGGTTATGTTTATTTTTTTTGAAATTTTTCAAAAAATGCATCAGATTTGTAGATGGTGCCCATACGTTTTTGTTATTTGAAGACTATCATTTCACTGTCCCTCAAAACCATGTTCACGTGAACTTTCAGTTCCTACAACAGCTCTACAGTGCTCTGTATTTTTTGTTCTTAATTTTATCCTTGGACTTTTAAAATTTAGTTGAGTTTTTTCCCTAGGTGCTTTCTAGTTTTGATTCTACTGTACATGGGACTTTTTAAAAGTCCTTGTCATCACTATATTAAAATGTAACTGATTTTTTTGTCTGCTAATTTTACACCTTAGTATCACTGCTGAAGTTGAATTCTAATAATTCATCTGTAGATTAGGCCGGTTTGAATTTTCTACAGATAATATATTATTTAAGATAATTATAAATTTCTTTCTTTCTTTTTAATGTTTATGGCTACATTTTTATCCTTGCCTACTTTCCTGGCTATGAGCTCAGCACGATGCTGAATAGACTTAGTGAGAGAGGATGACTTGGTTTTCTTGACCTCAGGAAGAATGTGTTCAATAGTTCCCTATGACCTATGATGAGCACTGTAGAATTTTTACCATATACCTGTGTGCCATATTGACATGGTAAGCTGCAAGGGTCTACAGAGCTCCAAGACTGGAAGAAGAGGGTGGGGAAAAGTAGTACCCTGGATTGAGTTGCAAGAGGAACCTCATGGGGTCAGGAAGGATTAAAAGACTAATATTGGGCTACAAGGGCTGGTGAGAGTGTTGGAAGGTGGTAGAAGAGGGAGCAGGCAGTGAGAGGAGGAGGCAGGGACTGAGGGCACTCTCATTAATCCCAGGACTGTCTTTGCAGAAACTCATGGGCAGGAGGTCCTCCACTGAGGCACAGAACCAAGGTCAGGGTGGTGAGAATAAAGATTTCTGTCCAAATCAGATTTAGAGTCTGTCCTGCTTATATTCTGTTCTACCAGGTGTGAAGCGAAATAGTCATTGAACTTTCTTCAGGTTGTAAGCCTGACATTTCTGGTTAGGGGTGAGAGGTAGATGACTCCATGCCCCAAATGGCATATGGCTGAGCACACTTCTCTGTGGGCATCAGGGCTACAGAAATCAAAGAACCATCCTAACATTGACAGTAAAAGAGACTTAAAATAAGTAGTTTTAATTTTCTTTGTAAAATATTATGGCATTTCAGACCATGCTAATATCTCTTTGTCCTTGTAGCTTCTACCCATTCCACTCCTCAGAGGAAACTATAATGATCACTTTGTTGTATTTCCTTCCAGATAGGTTGCTATGAATTTTTACTCATAAATATGGCTATAAAAGTATACAGAGTTGTTGTTGTTGTTGTGTGAGAGTGTGTTTAATATAAATTTTTATCACATTCGTGTTGTATTTTTCCTCTTCACCTTTTGGAGCATAAATTTCTACAAAAGGTACCTTCAGAGCAAATGCAGTAAGAATAAAACAATGTTCCCTGGTAATATTTGTCAGGGATGATAATGAGCATGGAGAGAGGTGATGCTAATGCCACAGAGGCTCAGGATGAACAAAATTGAAATCAGCTTAATTTACAAACTGTATGGCAGACAGAAGAAAAACAGCTGCCCTCCCCCCAAATAATGCCCACAGGGCACCCGCACACCTTAGCAACAGGAGTTCAGGTGAGCTCTGGTTGGCACCCAATAGGCTGTTAATTGTTCCCTTTCCTTAAGATCAAATCTGAATGAAGAGGTTAAATGACTTTCCTTCAAGCATGAAAAGGCTCTTGTTCAATTGCAATAGGATTTCGGGAAGATGAAGGATGAATATGAGGTGTGTGTTTTAAGGACTCTGTTTCCAATTATTTTCGTGCCTTTATTATGAAGAAACAGTGCCTGTATTGGAAGGATTAGGGACTTGAATACTTCTTCAGAAATTCATTATAGTTAGCAGCCACTTTTTAAACCTTTGCCTGCAAGTGATTTTTGGAATGCGCTCATGGTAGAGGATTTTGAAATTCTAATGGCAAATAAATGGCATTGTCGAAGCAGTAATGCCTATGGTGATGAGTTTACTAGTGTTTGAGTTCTCCAAGGGAGAAGTATTATAGGAAGAGTTAGAAAGAATTGGTGTCTTGATTTCCAGTGTATTAATTTATTCAAATAGCTTCATTTATGTATATAGGCATCATAGCATGTTAGAGTCAAAAAGACATCAGAGATAATCCAATTATTAAAATAAATTGTATAGATGTAATGAGAGGCAGGCATGCCACCTGAACAGTCCAAGGTCACAAGCTGGTTAGTGGAAGGAAAAAGAAAAAGCCAGGCTTCCTGAATTGGGGTAGGAACTAGAGGCTTTCCTTGCAGTGTGCTGCCTGTCTAATTTAGTCATGCAATGACCCATGTATTGACTGACAAACTACCACAGAATGAAGCTTTTTAGAGATGGTGTGGGATGGAGGGAGAACCATCAGTTATGGTGTTAGAGACCTGAATTGGGATTCTGAATTTGCCAGGTGGTATGTGCTGTAGGCCAGTTCCCTTGCTGGCCTGGCCTCTGTGCAGCCATCGGAAGTGCCTGTCCTGCGTGGTGTTCAGCAGAGCTGAATGAAATCATTTCAGCAGAGTGCCAGCACAGAGCCCATCACATTGCAGGCTCTTGAGAAGTGATAGTTCCCTTATTTTCTGTTCAATAAAGATGCCAAACAGGAGGAAATAAAGAAATGGACTAGAACCAAACAAATAAACAGTGATACTTCACTGGGAACTATTCTCGTGACCTTTGTATATTTTCCTTCCTTTTCTAATTTACTAAATTAGGTAAGCAACCATAACTCCAGTTTTGCCTAATCTGCAAAGGGCTCTTGGGAACTTTGGCTGCTAGGGATCTGATTGTACTCATGACCTAAGACATGCTGAAGAAAACTCTAGAACCTGTGGTCAGACCCTAGATTAGATTCAAGCACTCAACAGGAGAGAAGGCAGAGGTCACTCCTGCTTTTTAAGGAACTGCCCTCAGTGCATGGGAAACTAATTTCTAGAATGCAGAAGAAAGTTTTGTGTTTCCCAGGGCCAAGGGTGATTATTGGTTGTGGGCAGGAAGGAATAGTTTTTGGTGTGATAACTTGGTGGGATCATAAATAGGCCTTCTGATGAATCCCAGCTTTCTGCTGGTTCTATAAGCATTTTCTTTTTATTAAGTGAGAGGCGGGGAGGCAGGGAGACAGACTCCTACATGTGCCTTAACTGGGATCCACTCGGCAAGTCCCCTTCTGCTCATCTGGGGCTGCTGCTCCATTGCTTAGTATTGGGCAGATAAAATATATTATGCTCACTTTGTTTAAGATGGCACTGCCCACGGGGAAGCCCATTGCCCAGGTGATATTAGTTGCCCTTATGCTTGGGATGGGTGTAATTATATCATTGTGTGTGTGGGACAGGCTGTAAGCAGGCCAGGTTGTTATAGCCTAAGGCTTAGTTTTAAGAGTAAGCTTTTCCCCACACCCTTGACTGATTGGATGATGTGGGGTGGTGCACTCTCATGAGGAATCCTCCCATTATGCTTCAGATCCCTAGCAGCCAAAGTTCCCAAGAGCACTTTGCAGATTAGGCAAAACTGGAGTTATGGTTGCTTACCTAATTTAGTAAATTAGAAAAGGAAGGAAAATATACAAAGGTCACGAGAATAGTTCCCAGTGAAGTATCACTGTTTATTTGTTTGGTTCTAGTCCATTTCTTTATTTCCTCCTGTTTGGCATTATACAAGTGACTTTGTATCAGAGACTTCCTTGCTTGTATAATTGAATTAAAGGTTTTGATTCTACACTATAAAATGGGGCAGGCCAGGAGCTTGCTCTCTCTCAGTTCCTGAGGTTAGCTTTAGAGAGGAGAGCAGATTAAGGCCATGTGGAGGGGAAGAGAATCAGCCAAGATAGCAGAGTGCTGGGGAAGAAGCCAGTTAGTGCAGAGTTTGTGCAGAGAGAAGGAGATGGGAAACAGAGGTGAATAAGTCTGGTGAGCTAGAAACATTTGATGCTAGGAAACTCAGATAAGTCAGTAGCTTTGTGAGCACTGAATGAGTAGGTTTTGGAGCCCAGTGTGTGTTTTTACTTGCCTGCTGGGTACAAGCTAGGATTCATGCTGATAGCTCATCAGTTATTGGCTCTGTTGTTTCATTACCGACTGTCCGAATCAAATGCGAACCTGCACTGGCCAGGCTGCTGTGATGGTGGCCTTGGCCCCTGGCCATACACTTAGCAACTGAGCTATTTCAGTACCTGAGGTGAGACCATGGAGCCATCCTCAGTGCTTGGGGCCAAATTGCCTGAACTATTTGAGCCATTGCTGTGGGAGGGAAGGGGAGAGAGAGAGAGAGAATGGAAAAGATGGAGAAGCCAATGGTCACTTTTCCTGTGTGCCCTGACTGGGAATCAAACCCAGGATTTCCACACACATGGCTGATGTTCTACCACTGACCAGGGCCTATAAACATTTTTAAAGCCTGCCTTCTACCAGCTGTTGTGGCTGCAAGGGTAAACATGCCATGATGTCTCATTTCTGGGAAAAATGGTCTCAAATCCTTAAAAGAAGGGCTGTGAGAAGCTAAGTTAGATCAATGTGAAATAAAGATACACCCCTATACTCCTACTGCAGTAACCCTGACCTAAATGACCAAGGAAAAACAAATATGCTTTAAGTTAGAGAAAGGGGCTGTCAGCTGCCAGAACTGTCTGAACTGCACATGGAAACAAATGATAACTTTGAACTTTGCTTACTTTGAACTTTGCTTACCTCATTCTGCAGAGAATAGTTTGATGTCCAGGGAGTTAAGTAGAAGGGAACTCAGACATTTCAGGAAGAAGGAGAGATGGGAATCAAGTGAGGCCATAAGACATGGCAGAATGTGTCACTCAAGTTAGAGGCTGGAAGTCATGTGTAAAGCCAGTAGTCACGGCCACCATCACAGACGCCTGGCCAATGCAGGTTCAGGTTTGATTCAGACAGACGGTAATGAAACAACGGAGCCAAGGACTGGTGAGCCATCAGCTTTAATTCTAGCTTGCACCCGGTGAGCAAGCAAAAACACACACTGGGCTCCAAAACCTACTTTTTCAGTGCTCACAAAGTTACTGACTTATTTGAGTTTCCTAGAATCAAAGGCTTCTAGCTCACCAGACTTATTCACCTCTGTTTCCCATCTCCTTCTCTCTACACAAACTCTGCACTAACTGGCTTCTCCCTAAGCACTCTGCCATCTTGACTGCTTCTTCTGGTCTCCTCCACGTGGCCTTACTCTGCTCTCCTCTCTAATGCTAATCTCAGGAACTGAGAGAGAGCAAGCTCCTGGCCTGCCCCACTTTATAGTGTAGAAATCTAAACCTTTAATCCAATCTACAAACAAGAAAGTGTCTGATACAAAGTCACTTATCTGAGGCATAATGGGAGGATTGCTCATGAGAGTGCACCACCCCACATCATCCAATCAGTCAAGGGTGTGGGGAAAAGCTTACTCTTAAAACTTGCACGTGGGCAGCACCATCTTTAACAAAGTGAGCATAATATATTTTATCTGCCCAACACATGTGTCAGGTGACAGTAACAGCAGCAGAAGCCTTTCTCCAGACTTCAGGCTTCCCTCTGTAAGGGAGGCAGGACCTGGCAAGAAGCTTGAGAAATTCAAGGGAGATGGGTCAGGAGGCTGGGAGGGAGCATGCTGCCCAGAGGCCCTGGCAGATGAACAGCAGGGGCAGCAGCAATGAGGGGCTTTTGCAGATTCTGGGGCTCTCCCTTGGCATTGAACAGAGGCACAGTTGAGAGTGGGTTTAGAGAAAGCCCAGGATGAAGGCCATATAAGACTGGGGTCTGTCCAGGGAAGCCCTCACAAAGCATGAGGAGAAAAAGGGCCATAGTCAGGGACAGTGTCCCTAGGAAGAGTCCTGCCCTACTGACTCTGGCACCTTTCCCTAAGTGTCGCTGAACACTAAGAAAGGGCACAGGGTTGCTGGGATAAAGGTGATAGCCAGTGGTGTTGTCTATGATCACCTCTCACCTCTGCTCACTCCAGTCCTCTTATTCCCTCCCTCACCCCTCCCCCTCCCTGGGTATACAATTGACTCTCTGGCAACATCCCTCTGGTAAGTGAATTTCCAAAAGCATTTTTCTAGTTTTCCAGCAATAACTGGGGGGCTTCTGAATTAATTCTTTATGCATTTGAGTCAAGTGTTCCCGCCTTCACCTACCTGAGGTCTAGATAACATCCTGGTGATTGGAAACTGGCTAATAGGGAGGAGATTACCACCAAGAGGAAATGAAGGCAGGGTGGGGATGAGCAGAAACCAGCAATCATGTTGGTGATAATAAAACAGAAAAGATAACCAGGTTAGAATTTGGAGAGCTGTAGCAAAGAGATTGAGAGTATGCTTATACATGGGGGCTTGAAGATTTGAAATTCCCCTGGGGTCTGATTCAGCCAAAATAATAACTGATAAACTAGTAAACAGTGCTCTTGGCGAGTTCCTATATCGGTGTGGCGGGGGCCCTATGTTTGTGTAGGAGGTAAGATATGTCATGTCAGAGACTCTCAGTACACAGTGTTACATGGATACTCAGAGTGTAGGTAGAAAGGGTGGAAAGCCCAGGCATGTTCAGCAGAAAACCGGAACGTCTCACGCTCTGGATGATGCTCCCTTCTTTCCCTGGAGCTTGCTTTTCCTTGTTGGTGGCCAGTGGGTGCAGTGAGCTGTCTAGGTTCCACCCACTGCCCTCCCTGAAAGTGAGCTCAACTGAGTGCCACTCAGCTCCTTCCATTGGATGGGTGCTGGAGCTGGGTATAGTACTGAAGAGCTCCTAGGGGTCAGGGTCAAATCTGTGTCCTCTCACTGCCCTCACCCTTGCAGCTTTTCCCTTTGGCCTCAGGGTCCTTTAAGTGGATTCTCCTTGAGTCCCTTTTATTAGTTTTCAGTACAGCTTCTCCTTCACAAACCATAGGCTGGCCATCCTTTCCTTGATGCAATCTTGCCTGCTATCTATCTGGCACAGTGGTTCTTAACCTGGGTTCTATCGAACCCTAGGGGTTCGGAGAAGCCTCTGCCGCGGAGGTCAGAATAAAGTAATACCGTAATTTGTTGTGAGTTCATGCAATTTGTTGGTTTTGTTCTTTGTGCAAGATAATGTTCATGCATGGCTCATTTTGTGCACCAGTAAAAAAAAACATGTCTTGAATTTGGAAAAAATAATTATATTTTATTTATCACTAAAGAAGGGTTTGGTGAATGCGCATATGAAACTGGTGGGTTTGGTACCTCAAAAAAGGTTAAGAACCACTGATCTAGCAGAATTAATTGACATTTCTGACTCATGGTGTAAGGATGGTTTACTTTTAAAAAGCTAGACAAATTTTGCTATTCTGGATAGGGAGAAATTGTCAAATATGCACAGAGTAGCAGAGAAAGCCCAGTGTACACTTATATATAAAAGCTCAAATTATACAAAGCAAACTGCTCTTGCAGAGAACAACGTATTGGGGGAAATGATAATGATATTCTGCTCATTCTAGCTTTTCCATATCATCTCTGTCACTCTGTATTTCTCTCTTATTCTGTAGTTTTGCTGTTATTTCTCATTTGCCTTTGACTCTCTACCATGTTAATTGCTATTTTGATTCTGTTTTTCTGTTCCTAGTTCTGTCTGAACTATTATTCATTTTATGTATAATTACAGCTTAAGCCACAAGTCCAGATAATATTACGCTAGAAATTCCTTGTTAATATGCATTTGCACCAAAAAAAAAAAGAAAAAGAAAGAAAATGAGCACATTTGTATGATAAATGAAAATGTGTTATCTTGCAAGAATAGTGAACATTAAGGTTATGCAATGTAAGATTCAATGACGTTTTCCTAAGTTCAAGGATTGCATTTGGAAATTATATTTCCCCTGGGTTAGAAGCTGATGTTAAGTCAGCAGAGAATTGGAAGCTGATAAAGGAATTACTAATACTGCCATTTGTCTTACAAATTTCAATTAAAGGATTTAATGTGATGGTTAAACTATAAATTACATTTAGTAAAGCTACGCAACTGACATTTTCCTTAATTTAATATTCCTGCTTAATGTCAGGAGGCATTAATCCAAGGAGGCATTGGGTGGTTTTGGATTCAGACTAAATCCCTGGTATTTATGATTCCTGATTAAACAAGAAATACTTTGCATAAGAGTGCTGAGCAGAATGAAGCATTATGTTGTTTTTCTAGAATCCATAATTTAATATGGTTCCATTGTACTTGAAACATTTAACAGATCTCAGGATGAGTCAAATGTTTGGATAAACCACTGAAATTTCTCTTTTATTAGTTTGACAGTTGTAAATGAAGTAGGTTTATTAGGTTTCCAGATCAATTAAAGCAAACATTTACAGAAAATGAGCATCAAGACATGAATGTGTATACCCAGTTTCACCAATGGATCAAAGCTTAAAATGTCAGTTTTGCAGAATTTATTAGGAAAATTTCATATTTCAAACCAGGTGAAGAAAATTCATCTTGTTCCACCATGAAATTTAACATAATTTCTCTAGTTCTCTAATCTGTTAAAGGGTGCTGTCCAAGTTAGTATGTACATGTGTGTGTGTGTGTGTGTGTGTGTGTGTGTGTGTGTGTGTGTGTGTGTAACCTTCTGTCCAAGTTTTTTTTTTAATATATATTTTATAATTATTAATTCTAATGGGGTGACACCAATAAATCAGGGTACATATGTACAATGAAAACATCTCCAGGTTATCTTATCATTCAATTGTGTTGCATACCCATCACCAAAAGTCAAATTGTCCTCTGTCACCTTCAATCTGGTTTTCCCTGTGTCCCTCCCCTCCTCCCTATCCCACCCTTCCCTCCCTCCCCCCATCCCATAACCCCCACTCTCTTGTCCATGTCTCATACCCTCACTTTCATGTCCCACCTATGTATGTAATCGCGCTGTTCTCAGTTTTTCTTTTTTTCTGATTTACTTATTTCACTCCGTATAATGTTATCAAGGTACATCCATTTTGTTATAAATGATCCGATGTCATCGTTTCTTATGGCTGAGTAGTATTCCATAGTATATATGTACCATAGCTTTTTAATCCACTCGTCTTCTGACGGACACTTGGGCTGGTTCCAGATCTTCGCTATTGTGAACAATGCTGCCACGAACGTGGGGGCGCATTTCTTATTTTCGAACAGTGCTATGGTGTTCTTAGGGTATATTCCTAAAAGTGGGATAGCTGGGTCAAAAGGCAGTTCGATTTTTAATTTTCTGAGGAATCTCCAAACTGTTTTCCACAGTGGCTGCACCAGACTGCATTCCCACCAGCAGTGCAGAAGGGTTCCCTTTTCTTCGCATCCTCGACAGCACTTATTCTGTGTTGTTTTGCTGATAAGTGCCATTCTGACTGGTGTGAAGTGATATCTCATTGTGGTTTTAATTTGCATTTCTCTAATGATTAGTGATGTTGAGCATTTTTTCATATGCCTATTGGCCATCTGTATGTCCTCTTTGGAGAAATTTCTATTCATTTCTTTTGCCCATTTTTTGATTAGGTTGTTTGTCTTCCTGGTGTTGAGTTTTATAAGTTCTTTATAAATTTTAGTTATTAACCCCTTATCAGATGTGCTGTCGAATATGTTCTCCCATTGTGTGGTTTGCTTTTTATTCTGTTCCTATTGTCTTTAGCTGTGCAAAAACTTTTTAGTTTGATATAGTCCCATTTGTTTATCTTGCCTTTTATTTCAGTTGCCCGTGGAGATAAATTGGCAAATATACCGCTGCTACAGATGTCAGAGAGCTTACTGCCTATGTTTTCTTCTAAGATGCTTATGGTTTCACGGCTTACATTTAAGTCTTTTATCCATTTTGAGTTTGTTTTTGTGAATGGTGTAAGTTGATGGTCTAGTTTCATTTTTTTGCAGGTAGATGTCCAATTTTCCCAGCACCATTTGTTAAAAAGGCTGTCTTTACTCCATTGTATGTTCTTTCCTCCTTTGTCAAATATCAGTTGTCCATAAAGCTGTGGGTTTATTTCTGGGTCCTCTGTTCTGTTCCATTGATCTATGTGCCTGTTCTTATGCCAGTACCAGGCTGTCTTGAGTATAATGGCCTTGTAGTAAACCTTGATATCTGGAAGAGTGATACCTCCTGCTTTATTTTTTCTTTTTAAGATTGCTGAGGCTATTCGTGTTCTTTTTTGGTTCCATATAAATTTTTGGAATATGTGTTCTATATCTTTGAAGTATGTCATTGGTATTTTAATTGGTATTGCATTGAATTTATAAATTGCTTTGGGTAATATATACATATTAATGATATATTCTTCCTAGCCATGAGCACAGTATGTGCTTCCACTTGTTTGTATCTTCCTTGATTTCTTTTATCAATGTTCTATAATTTTCCGAGTACAAGTCCTTAACCTCCTTGGTTAAATTTACTCCTAGGTATTTTATTTTTTTGGCTGCAATAGTGAAGGGGATTGTTTCCTTAATTTCTTTTGCTGATATTTCATTGTTGGTATATAGAAATGCCTCTGATTTTTGAGTATTAATTTTATATCCTGCCACCTTGCTGAATTCATTTATAAGGTCCAGTAGTTTTTGGACTGAGACTTTAGGATTTTCAATATACAATATCATATCATCTGCAAATAGTGACAGTTTTACTTCTTCTTTTCCAATTTGTATGCCTTTTATTCTTCTTCTTCTTGTCTGATTGCTGTAGCTAGGATTTCCAGAACCATGTTGAATAAGAGTGGTGAAAGAGGGCAACCCTGCCTGGTTCCTGATCTTAAGGGGATTGCTTTTAATCTTTGTCCATTTAGTATGATGTTTGCTGTAGGTTTATCGTAGATGGCCTTTATCATGTTAAGGAATGATCCCTGTATTCCCACTTTACTGAGAGTTTTGAGCATGAATGGGTGCTGGATTTTATCAAATGCCTTTTCTGCATCTATTGAAATTATCATGTGATTTTTGTCCTTCCTTTTGTTTATGTGATGAATCACATTGATTGATTTGTGAATATTGAACCAGCCTTGCCTCTCCAGAATAAATCCCACTTGATCGTGGTGTATGATTTTTTTCATATATTGCTGGATCCGGTTGGCTAATATTTTGTTGAGAATTTTAGCGTCTAAATTCATCAGGGATATAGGCCTATAATTTTCTTTCTTTGTGTTGTCTTTGCCCGGTTTTGGGATCAGAATTATACTCGCCTCATAAAAAGGAGTTTGGAAGTCTTCCTTCCTCTTGAATTTTTTGAAATAGCTTGAGGAGAATAGGAGTTAGTTCTTCTTTGAATTTTTGATAGAATTCACTTGTGAAGCCATCAGGCCCAGGACTTTTCTTTTTTGGGAGTTTTTTGATAACTGTTTCGATCTCATTTGTTGTAATTGGTCTGTTTAGGTGTTCTGATTCTTCCAGATTGATTTTTGGAAGGTTATGTGATTAAAGAAACTTGTCCATTTCACCAAGATTGTCTAATTTTTTGGCATATAGTTCTTCATAGTATTTTCTTACAATGCTTTGTATTTCTGTTGTGTCAGTTGTTATTTCTACACTGTCCTTTCTAATTTTATTTATTTGAGTCCTCTCTCTTTTTTTCTTGGAGAGTCTAGTTAAAGGTTCATCAATCTTGTTTACCTTTTCAAAGAACCAGCTTCTTGTTTCATTGATCCTCTGTATTGTTTCCTTAGCCTCTATGTCATTTATTTCTGCTCTGATCTTTATTATTTCCTTCCTTCTACTTGTCTTGGGTTTTATTTGTTGTTGTTTTTCTAGTTCTTTTAGATGCAGGGTCAGGGTGCTTATTTGAGCTTTTTCTAGCTTCTTATGATATGCCTGTAGTGCAATAAACTTCCCTCTCAGAACTGCTTTTGCTGTGTCCTATAAATTTTGAGTTGATGTATGCTCATTATCATTTGTTTCTAGAAACTTTTTTATTTCTTCTTTGATCTCATTGTTAATCCATTCATTATTTAATAACATGCTATTTAGTTTCCTGAGTATTTTTCAGTTTTTCTTTTGTGGTTAATTTCTAGTTTCATGGCATTGTGATCAGAGAAAATGCTTGATATGATTTCAATCTTCTTAAATTTATTGAGACCATTTTTGTGTCCTAACATGTGGTCTATCCTAGAAAACGTACCATGAGCGCTTGAGAAGAATGTATATTCTACTGCGTTGGGGTGAAAAGTTCTCAATATATCTATTAAATCAAGTTGATCTAGTGTCTCCTTTAAGTCTGCTGTTTCTTTATTTTCTTTCTTGAGGATCTATCCAGTGTTGTTAGAGGGGTATTGAAATCCTCTACTATGATAGTATTGCTGTTAATCTCGCACTTTATATCCATCAAAGTCTGCTTTATGTATGACGGGGCGCCTATATTTGGTGCATAGATATTTACAATAGTTATATCTTCTTGTTGAATTGTTCCCTTTATCATTATGTAGTGTCCTCCTTTATCTCTTACTACAGCCTTTGTTTTAAAGTCCATTTTGTCTGATATAAGTATTGCTACCCCTGCTTTTTTTTCATTTCCATTTGCATGAAATATTTTTTTCCATTCTTTTACCTTCAGTCTATGAGCATCTTTTGTTTTAATGTGTGTCTCTTGTAGGCAGCATATGTATGGGTCCTGTTTCTTTATCCATGCAGGTACCCTATGTCTTTTGATTGGATCATTTAATCCATTTACATTTAAGGTTATTTTTGATATGTAGTTGTTTATTGCCATTTTATTCTTTAAAGCTGTATTCTTGTTTTGCTCTATTCATTCCTCCCTTTAAACTGTTCACAAGAGGCCCCTTAATATCTCTTGCAGAATTGGTTTGGTTTTTATGAATTCCTTGAGGCTTTCTTTTTCTGGGAAGCTCTTTATTTCTCCTTCAATTTTAAACGTTAGCCTTGCTGGATAGAATAGTCTTGGTTGTAGGTTCTTGTTCTGCATTACTTTGATTATATCTTGCCATTCCCTTCTGGCCTCAAGTGCTTCTGTTGAGAAGTCCGATGTCATCCTTATGGGGGCTCCTTTGTAAGTGATAGCCTTTTTTTCTCTAGCAGATTTAAAAATTTTTTCTTTATCCATTAGCTTTGGTATTTTAACTATGATGTGTCTTAGTGTAGATCTTTTTGGGTTTCTCTTTAATGGAGTTCTGTGTGCTTCTTGAATGTGTGGAGTGTTTCCCAACCTTAATTTAGGAAAGTTTTTGCTATAATTTGATTGAACAAAGTTTCCATTTCCTGTCCTCTCTCCTCTTCTTCAGGCACCCCTATGATGCGAATGTTGTTTCTCTTCATGTTGTCACAAAACTCCCTTAGAGTTTCCTCACATTTTTTTAGTCTCTTTTTTTTTTTCTTTTCTGCTTCTGTGCCTTTGTTTATTGTGTCCTCTAACTCGCTTATTCGATCCTCAGCGTCATCTATCCTGCTTTTAATTCCTTCTATTGTGGTCTTCAGTTCTGATACTGTATTTGTCATTTCTGTCTGATTTCTTTTTCTTATTTCAATTTCATTTTTTATACTTGTTATCTCTTTATTTAGGTGTTCATAATAACTATCCATTGTTGCTCTAATTTCTTTGAACATCCTAGCTATCATTATTCAAAATTCTGCTTCTGGTAATTTGGTTATATCTGGTTCATTCAGGTCCTTCTCTGGGGATTTCTCTTGATTCATTTGGTTTGCATTCCTTTTCCTGCCCATTCTTTCTGTGTATAAGCAAGTTGTGGCCACTGGAGTCCAGTAGGTGTTGCCTTTGTGTTCTCTAGGTGTGGTCAGTCTGCAGGCCCCTCACCCCCTCTGCCGGTGCCTAGGGTGTTTGGGTGTGAGCGTTGCCGCGCCGGCCCACTGTGGCTTTTGCTGTGATTTCTTCCTCTCCTCCGTGGGAAGGGCTATCACTGAAGCCACAAGACTTAGCACCAAGGGTAGAGGTGAGTACCTTTGCTCAGCTGCGGACCCATCCTATTTCCGGACTTCCGCCCAGAACCAGCAGTCGGAACCTGCTCACTACAGTTCCGCGGGTTAGGCGGGGCTTTTGACGTGCTCTCAGCTGTAAGCTTTTGCCATTCTGGAGCTTTAGCCCCGCCCTCGAGGCCAGGGCCCTTCTGCGCAGGGTTGGAAACCAAGGATAATTGGGGTGGGTGTGTTTGCTGGCTTCTGCTCAGCTGCATACTTCCACTCGTCCCGGACTCTATCCCGCCCCCGCGTTCGGAGCCGCTCGTGCATGTATGAATGCAATCCGGGGTTTCTCAGGCCTGGCGGGGATAGTAGCATGAGCTCAACTGCGAGCTTCCACTTGTCTCGGGGTCTAGCCCGTTCCCGCGCTCTGAGCCCGCTTGCGCAGTATACTGGCCAACCGCGGTTTCTCCGGCCCGGGGGGTTGGGGGCTGGTAGCGTCAGCTCAGCCGCGAACCCCTGCCCATCCCTGGTCCTAGCCCGGTCCCCGCGGTCAGGGCCAGCTTGCGCAGGGCCTGCCCGTTCCTGGCATCCCGCTTTGTCCCCGTAAGTGGGATTAAAGGCGGGCCCACAGCTTCCGGACTGCTTTCGCGCGTCCCCTCAGGCCCTCTGGGCTAGACCGATCTCCCACCGGCTTGGCCTCTGCCCATGCCGACAGAACCGCCTTTCAGCATCCTGCCACCCCAAACCCTTAAGCAGCCCTTAGCAGAGTAGGAAGGGACCTAATACTCCACACTGTAGGCCTGGGAGCTCCCTCACTTGTTTCACAGCTCAAAACTGTCCAAACGCCTCTTCTAGGCTCTGGGACTGCAGGCTGGGGCTTGGTTCCTGGGACCCAGGTCCCCTCCTCTCCGCCAAACTTTCCTCCCGCCCCGCGGGTCTCTCCGGGCTGCCGTTTGCTCCGGGGAGCTGGGCAGCCCTCTTTGCGTTTTCGCTATTCCTACCAGTCTCAATGTGGCTTCTTCTGTGTTCCTTGGTTGAAGAGTCCACTTAGTTTAGTTCATAGTTGGTTTATCCAGATGGTGGTTCTTTAAATTGAGTTATAATCCAGTTTGCTTCTGGGAGTTGGATGTTGGTACGTCCGCCTACTCCGTCGCCATCTTGCTTCCCCCCCTGTCCAAGTTTTTTAGTTTGGTTTTACACTTGAGTTGTCTTCAGTGAGGCTAGTCACGTGGAGAGGTAAAGACTTTGCAGTCAAACATTCCATGCCTTCTCTTATGCAAGGTCCAGACAGTGTCCCAGTGATTTGAATTTGGCTAATATGAATGAGAGTACCATAGAGAGGAGATGAAGGCAGAGTGGACTGAATAAGCCAACATCAATGATGATGATGACGATGAAACTTAAAGAATCTGGGAGAGCTTGTTGAAGAGACCCACTCTTGTGTATCCTACTTAAACATGGGGATCATGAAGCTATAAAAATTTGTCAGTGGTTTGATTCAGCAGAAATAGTAATGGACACCAACCTGCTAACAATACTTTTTTACCTAAACTTCTTCCACAGATGCCATCGCTCTTAGGAAAAAGTTCTTTATCAAGCCATTTTGTGGCGTTGGATATTTGGCTACTTTCTATGCCCTGGCCCAGTTCTTTTAGCTCCAGCCACAGTGACCTTTTACTTCTTCCAAATGTCTATCTCCTTTCTCCTTTTAGGGACTCTGCACTTACTGTTACCTGTGCCTTGATTGCTGCCTAACTCACCCAGCTCCTTAACCCAGCTTGCTCTCGCTCATTTTCCAGTTCTCCCTTCTTCTGCAAAGCCTTCTGTTTCCCAGGGTCTAGGGTAGGGCCCCTTGTTATATGCTCTCATAACACTCTTTGGTGCTCATTACAGCTGTAGTAAGTTACTAATTTATTAGGTTATTTCTTTTTTTAATTAATTTCTTTTTATTTATTCATTTTAGAGAGGAGACACAGAATGAGAGAGAGAGAGAAAGAGAAATGGGGGAGGGGCTGAAAGCATCAACCCACATATGTGCCTTGACCAGACCAGTGCAGGGTTTTGAACTGGTGACCTCAGGTTCCCAGGTTGATGCTTTATCCACTGCACCACCACAGGTCAGGCACTATTAGGTTATTTCTTTAATGTCTTTTTTCTTTCTTGGAGTGGTGTTTCTATAAAGTTAGAAACTGGTATATATCCTGTTTACAAGCATATTGCATATAATACAGTAAGAAAACAAACAACTGCGTGAATAAAATGAACAAGGTAGAAATCTGGTGTTATGAATGTCCTAACCGCCTATATCTGTGAATGTGACCTTATTTGGAAGTAGGTTCTTTGCAGATATAATCAAGTTAGTGATTAAGGTGGGTTTTAATTTAATATAACTGGTACCTTACAAGAAAAGAAAATGCTACGTGCAGTCAGAGACACAGAAGGAGAAGCCCGTGTAACGACAGAGGCAAAGGTTGGAGTGATGCAAGTACAAGCCAAGGAGCACCAGGGATCGACTGCCATCACCAGCAGCCAGGAAGAGGCAAGGAAGTATGCCACCCAGTGTCTTCGAGGAGGCACGCTCTGTGGATACCTTGATTTCGGACCTCTGGCATTCAGCACTGTGAGGAGCACATTTCTGTTATGTACCTTGTTATGGCAGTCTCAGGGAACTAGTGTAGCCCGCCTTTGGAGCTGGTGCCAAAGGTTACTACTGAACCAGCACCAAGTGACACTGATTTCTACAGCAAAGGGCAGTGGTGAACCAAGACCAAATTTGCTCTTAGAATTTGGGATTAGAATTATCTGGCAGATGAGGCATGAAGTAATTAAGTGGAAAGGAGAGGAGAGTTTCAGAAGGTTGACACCCGTGAGAATAATTAATAGTGATAGTTAAAATTGAGTGGGTATGCATACCAACATCATTAAAGCCTTATACTTACCTGATTTTATTTATTCCTATAAATAACTTATGTGGTAGATTCTATTACCCTTATTTGTAGATAGAAGAGTCTGGGGAACAGGGAGATTATGACATGGCAGAGCCTTGATTTGGATGAACCCAGGCAAGTATGAAGGACAGACAGCAGGAAAGGCATCTTGAAAATGCCACTGGGAACAGAGCTGTTTAGTTCCCCAATATATTTTTTAAGTATTCATATGGGTCAAACTGTGTCTTGGGTTGCTGTTGTGCACTGGGATTCAGCCTGTTTCAATGCTGTTATTGACATATATGCTTTCTATTTTTAGTTTGTTTTTGACAATAGTGTCAATCAGTCTACATGTTTTATAGCTCCCTTGGCAATGTGGTGTGATGTTGTCATCATATTCAAAATTTTGCTTTCTTATCCACCTCATTAAATCCCAGAAGTGCTTTGACATTCTGGTGCTAACTCCTTCCTACCTTGCCCGTTTCTTTTCTTTTGCTTCCAAAGTAGGTCAACCAGGAGCTCAGGCTCAGAAAGGGAGAATGCAAAGGAATCTAATGGAGGAGAGAGGTCGTTTATTATCCCTCTGGGAGGAACCACATCTCTTAAAGGTCAAATCTGACCTTGGAATTCCCAACAGAAAGAGATTGAATTGAGTTTCTGAGTGAGAGAGTGTGTGATAGTGGAAACAGGGCAGGGTAGTTGGGCAGAGAGTTCCAGCTTCAAACCCTGGCCTTTCACTTTGGCACAGACACCCTACCAGCTGAGGCTTACCTGCTGTCAGAGGACTTTTTGACGGACAAAAATCAGAACATGTAGAGAAAGGTATTCTTTTCATCCAGGGAAATTCCACTTAAAAAAACTCTATCAGGAAGGAACATCTTTCCTTTTATGTAGGTGGAAATTTTTATTATTGTTTCCAACGGATTTTTACTGTTTGCTTTTCCAGCCTTTTTTTTTTTTTACACCAGTCATTTCTACTGGTGTTTTGGATCTTTTTCAGTTTTCACTTGCTATATACCAGGCAGAAGCTCGAGCTGCCCAGAACATTCATACTCTGTGGACCCAGTCGGTAAGTCCCACGTATGCACAGTGGGAGAATTGCTGTGAAGAGGAACGCTATGTGCTGTTTACTGTACCAGTTCGTTAGATCCATAGGTTAATGATGGTGTTTTGAGCATGGCAATAATTTTCACAGCTCATTTTCCCTTTTCTAAATATACTTCTCAGACTTCCTTTTCCTTTAAGCTGATATGGGTAATTTCTTTTTCTTTAAGATCATCTCGAGTACAAATGGCATAATACCAACACATAAATAGTACTTTCAAGATATTGTGATGTTTGCCCTTAAAAAAAGTGTTCATTATTCAAATCACAAGTTTAGGTTATATGATCATTGAAGTATGTTATAATAACACATGGGTACTAACAACTGATGGTAATAAATAATAGTAATACAATTAGTGACAATTCATTGAGGTTATACATTTGCCAAGCACTGGGTTCAGTTCTTTTTTTAATTAAATAAAGCTTCTTAAATTTTTAATTTAATTTTTTAAAAAATTTATTATAGGCATATGATAAATTTAATCTCAAAATAATACTGCCAAGTGGACATGACTATTTTTATTCTGCAGAGGTGAAAGCTGAAGTTTTCATGTAAATGAAGTCAATTGCAGAAAGGCAATCGCACAATATAGATCTGGGGTACTCAACAGCCTGTGCTTTATCCTTTGCTCCGGACTGCCTCCTAAGGGTGCTGGGGCCCCTTAAGGATGGAGCAGCCCTGGTTTGGGAGCCTGCATAGGATTAGGACATCATAACATTGTAGAGTCTTTTTCTTAATATCTGTAAACATCTGCTTCCTTGCCCCTTACAGTAGCTGTTGCATCCATCTGCTCACAATAAATTTCTTAATCACCTCTGGTGATGTGATTCTGACTCCTCAAGTCATTTGTCCCTGCCACCCGTGGGGAATGCTTGTTGTTAACGCATCTGCTCACCCCTTTCCTTCTGGTAAACTCTGAGGTGGAGAATTCACTGGAGGGCTTTTAGCGATGTCTACCTTTTCCAGCTCTGAAAGTTTGCCATCTGTCTATGGTCATGGAGTTTCCTTAACTGACCTCTTGTATTTAGTTTCCTGGACTAAATACTGACCCTTTCTTATTCTATTTACTATGTGGATTTCTGGCCTCTCCTTACACAGAGGGTTCAGTAATTGTCATTTCTCCAGGAATGACTAGGCTATGATTTTTAGCAAAGGGAAAAATATATTTCACTGTAATATGACTTTGGCTTTCTAAAGGACAGTTATATTACTTGTGCTTATTATAGTATTGAATTTCTTTGAATCTACTTATCATAAATGGGCACGGCCACCTGAATTATAGTCTACAAACATATAGGTAAGAAATCACTAGCTGGTCTCTCCCTGCACCTTCCTGGAGGCTCAGCATTTTTGGATAAATAAATTAGAAAAGATGCGATTGTATCTTGGGCCAAGGGATTGGAGTTTATGATGAAGAATTTTTATTCTTATAAAGAATAGAACTTAGATGAATGTGCCTTATTATCCATTCTTTAAATGCATGTTTTCTATCTCCTTTCAAAAGCTACCAACATAATTCTTGATCAGTCTCAGGCTCATTCCTCTAAAAGACATGGATTTGGTTAATAAGACCCTGTCCCTTTAGATACATAAAAATATCCAAAGATGATCAATATACAAAACCTTCTTAGATTTTTCTGACATACATTAACAGAAGAGTTTCACGAGCAATAAAATCACCACAATTAACACAGATATAAAATGTGACTCTTAACTCTCTGCTTTGAGTATCTCCAGAAATTTCAGCCTAGTGAGCTTTTCCTTACTCAGTAGGCTAGGATACCCAGTCTTACATTCTCTCTCCAATCTATCACCTGTTGCTTTCCTCTTCATTTTATTTATTTATTTTTTAAGACTTTATTCATTTTAGAGATGGAGGTGGGGGGAGGGAGAGAGAGAGAGACAGAGAGAGAAAGAAGGAGGAGGAGGAGCAGGAAGCATCAACTCCCATATGTGCCTTGATTGGGCAAGCCCAGGGTTTTGAACTAGTGACCTCAGTGGTCCAGGTCAACATTTTATTCACTGTACCACCACAGGCCAGGCTTCATTTTCAATTCTATGAATTCCCTTCTCCATCTTATGTTAAGATGTAACTGTCCAGAGGGATGCAGAATTCCTTCCTCACACTTGGTTTCCTGAGCAAGCAATAACTTTTTTTTTTAACTTTTTTCTTTTTTCCTGAAGTGAGAAGCAGGGAGACAGAGAGACAGACTCCCACATGCGCCCGACAGAGATCCACCCGGCATGGCCACCAGGGGGCGATGCTCAGCCCCTCTGGGGCATTGCTCCATTGCAACCGGAGCCATTCTAGCACCTGAGGCAGAGACCATGGACCCATCCTCAGCACCCAGGCCAAGTTTCCTCTAATGGGTCCTTGGCTGCGGGAGGGGAAGAGAGAGACAGAAAGAAAGGAAAGGGAGAAGAGTGGAGAAGCAGATGGTGTTTCTCCTGTGTGCCCTGGCCAGGAATCAAACCTGGGACTTCCACACACCAGGCCAATGCTCTACCACTGAGCCAACCATCCAGGGCCAAACAATGACTTTTTGATTTCTCATGAGGCACAAACCATCTCTCTGGCCTACTTTTTGTAATACACAACATATTTCCCCCACCCACCCCTGGTTTTAATAATGGTCTCATTAAGGTCTCAGAAATGGTGGCTCTCAAATGTCATTTACCCAAATACTGTCAAGGTTTCAGTGGAAAAATAAAACTGAGAGAAATAGAAAAATACTATCTCATATTTCTATTCATCTTCATCCAGCCTTATCGTGCTGCCCTTTCAAGAATGGCTTCATAATTAATATGGGCAACAGAGAATCTAGCAGTGTCACTGGCTGCCCGAGCAAGTCACACTAATGCTTTTATAATGCTAATAAGACATAAGTGTGGCTAATAGTAGTATTTCATATTATATTAATGAAGCACAGTTTCTGAATGTGATATAAATTTTATCTAATTAGCTTTAAAATGCCCTCAGTCCTGTTTTCAAAGGGAACTTGATGCACTAGAAAGAAACACAGGGGCCAGGACACCAAATGGTTCAATACTCTGCAGAGTGTGAGGTCAATTTCTAAGGAGGCTCAAGACATCCTTATTATCAGGAAACTTGATTGAGCATAAAAGTTTTTGTATATATATTTTTGCCATTAAACAATACCTTAGAGTCCTCACATTACTACTTTTCTTCCTTCAATGGCCTAGAAAAACAACAATTAAATGAAGGTTGACCTTTTCTTTAGCTTCAGGTACTCATAATTCCTGACACTTTCTCATGGTTGAGCAGATTGTACAGTCTGAAAAAAGCCAGCATCTAGTGCCAAAGACAGAAGAGAATAGCTAGAGCCTAGAGCTGCTGATGGCTCCCAGTGATTTCCAGGCTCTTTAGCTTAAAGAACTACATGCCTACTAGCCAATTTGCATTTCCTTCCTTCTTGCTCTTTCCTCTGAGCCCTTTTTTTGTTCCTTGGTTAGTTTGTTTGTTTCTTCCTTTCTCTATAGCTGTTTTCTTTTTCTATTGGTGTTAGACATTGAGAATTGAGCTAATCATATTTTTCAGTTCATAATTTATTAGCATAAAACTTTCTTTATCTTCTTCTCCTTCATTGTCCATTTTTTTTGAAAGACAGCAATAATTTATTGAGCATTGGTATTTCTTGTTTGTTAAATATTTTTTAAATTTTATTTTATTATTATTAATTTTAATGGGGTGACACCAATAAATCAAGGTACATATGTACAATGAAAACATCTCCAGGTTGTCTTATCATTCAATTGTGTTGCATACCCGTCACCCAAAGTCAAATTGTCCTCTGTCACCTTCTATCTGGTTTTCCCTGTGCCCCTCCCCTCCTCCCTATTCCACCCTTCCCTCCCTCCCCCCACGCTGTAACCACCACTCTCTTGTCCATGTCTCATAGTCTCACTTTTATGTCCCACCTATGTATGAAATCATGCTGTTCTCAGATTTTCTTTTTTTCTGATTTACTTATTTCACTCCGTATAATGTTATCAAGGTACATCCATTTTGTTATAAATGATCCGATGTCATCATTTCTTATGGCTGAGTAGTATTTCATAGTATATATGTACCAAAGCTTTTTAATCCACTCGTCTTCTGACGGACACTTGGGCTGTTTTCAGATCTTCGCTATTGTGAAAAATGCTGCCACGAACATGGGGGCATATTTCTTCTTTTCAAACAGTGCTATGGTGTTCTTAGGGTATATTCCTAAAAGTGGGATAGCTGGGTCAAAAGGCAGTTCGATTTTTAATTTTTGGAAGAATCTCCAAACTGTTTTCCACAGTGGCTGCACCAGTCTGCATTCCCACCAGCAGTGCAGGAGGGTTCCCTTTTCTCCACATGGTCGCCAGCACTTGTTCTGTGTTGTTTTGCTGATGAGTGCCATTCTGACTGGTGTGAGGTGATATCTCATTGTGGTTTTAATTTGCATTTCTCTAATGATTAGTGATGTTGAGCATTTTTTCATATGCCTATTGGCCATCTGTATGTCCTCTTTGGAGAAATTTCTATTCATTTCTTTTGCCCATTTTTTGATTGGACTGCTTGTCGTCCCGTTGTTGAGTTTTATAAGTTCGTTATAATTTTTAGTTATTAACCCCTTATCAGATATGCTGTCGAATATGTTCTCCCATTGTGTGGTTTATCTTTTCATTCTGTTCTTATTGTCTTTAGCTGTGCAAAAACTTTTTAGTTTGATATAGTCCCATTTGTTTATCTTGCCTTTTATTTCATTTGCCCATGGAGATAAATCGGCAAATATATTGCTGCTACAGATGTCAGAGAGCTTACTGCCTATGTTTTCTTCTAAGATGCTTATGGTTTCACGGCTTACGTTTAAGTCTTTTATCCATTTTGAGTTTGTTTTTGTGAATGGTGTAAGTTGATGGTCTAGTTTCATTTTTTTGCAGGTAGATGTCCGATTTTCCCAACACCATTTGTTAAAGAGGCTGTCTTTACTTCATTGTAATGCTCTTTCCTCCTTTGTGAAATATCAGTTGTCCATAAAGCTGTGGGTTTATTTCTGGGTCCTCTGTTCTGTTTCATTGATCTATGTGCCTGTTCTTATGCCAGTACCAGGCTGTCTTGAGTATAATGGCCTTGTAGTAAACCTTGATATCTGGAAGAGTTATAGCTCCTGCTTTATTTTTTCTTTTTAAGATTGCTGAGGCTATTCGTGTTCTTTTTTGGTTCCATATAAATTTTTGGAATATGTATTCTATATCTTTGAAGTATGTCATTGGTATTTTAATTGGTATTGCATTGAATTTATAAATTGCTTTTGGTAATATATACATTTTAATGATGTTTATTCTTCCTAGCCATGAGCACGGTATATGCTTCCACTTGTTTGTATCTTCCTTGATTTCTTTTATCAATGTTTTATAACTTTCCTAGTACAAGTCCTTAACCTCCTTGGTTAAATTTACTCCTAGGTACTTTATTTTTTTGGCTGCAATAGTGAAGAGGATTGTTTCCTTAATTTCATTTGCTGACAGTTCATTGTTGGTATATAGAAATGCCTCTGATTTCTGAGTATTAATTTTATACCCTGCCACATTTCTAAATTCATTTATAAGGTCCAGTAGTTTTATGACTGAGACTTTAGAGTTTTCTATATACAATATCATATCATCTGCAAATAATGACAGTTTTACTTCTTTTCCAATTTGGATTTCTTTTATTTCTTCTTCTTGTCTGATTGCTGTAGCTAGGACTTCCAGAACTATGTTGAATAATAGTGGTGAAAGGGGATACCCCTGATTGGTTCCTGATCTTAAGGGGATTGCTTTTAATTTTTGTCCATTTAGTATGATGTTTGCTGTGGGTTTGTCGTAGATGGCCTTTCTTTATCATGTTAAGGAATGTTCCCTGTATTCCCACTTTACTGAGAGTTTTGAGCATGAATGGGTGCTGGATTTTATCAAATGCCTTTTCTGCATCTATTGAAATTATCATGTGATTTTTGTCCTTCCTTTTGTTTATGTGATGAATCACATTGATTGATTTGCGAATTTTGAACCAGCCTTGCCTCTCCAGAATAAATCCCACTTGATCATGGTGTATGATTTTTTTCATATATTGCTGGATCCGATTGGCTAATATTTTGTTGAGAATTTTAGCATCTAAATTCATCAGGGATATAGGCCTATAATTTTCTTTCTTTGTGTTGTCTTTGCCCGGTTTTGGGATCAGAATTATGCTCGCCTCATAAAAGGAGTTTGGAAGTCTTCCTTCCTCTTGAATATTTTGAAATAGCTTGAGGTGGATAGGAGTTAGTTCTTCTTTGAATTTTTGATAGAATTCACTTGTGAAGCCATCAGAATCAGGACATTTTTTGGGGGGAGTTTTTTGATAACTGTTTCAATTTCATTTGTTGAAATTGGTCTGTTTAGGTGTTCTGATCTTCCAGATTGATTTTTGGAAGGTTATATGATTCAAGAAATTTGTCCATTTTACTGAGATTGTCTAATTTTTTAGCATATAGTTCTTCATAGTGTTTTCTTACAATGCTTTGTATTACTGCTGTGTCAGTTGTTATTTCTCCTCTGTCCATTCTAATTTTATTTATCTGAGTCCTCTCTCTTTTTTTCTTGGTGAGTCTAGTTAAAAGTTTATCAATCTTGTTTACCTTTTCAAAGAACCAGCTCCTGGTTTCATTGATCCTCTGTATTGTTCCCTTAGCCTCTATGTCATTTATTTCTGCTCTGATCTTTATTATTTCCTTCCTTCTACTTGTCCTTGGTTTTATTTGCTGTTGTTTTTCTAGTTCTTTTAGATGCAGGGTCAGGTTGTTTATTTGACCTTTTTCTAGCTTCTTATGATATGCCTGTAGTGCAATGAACTTCCCTCTCAGAACTGCTTTTGCTGTGTCCCATAAATTTTGAGTTGATGTATGCTCATTATCATTTGTTTCTAGAAACTTTTTTATTTTTTCTTCGATCTCATTTTTAATCTATTCATTATTTAATATCATGCTATTTAGTTTTCAAGTGTTTGAGTATTTTTCAGTTTTTCCTTTGTGGTTAATTTCTAGTTTCAGGGCATTGTGATCAGAGAAAATGCTTGATATGATTTCAATCTTTTTAAATTTATTGAGACCATTTTTGTGTCCTAACATGTGGTCTATCCTAGAAAACGTACCATGAGTGCTTGAGAAGAATGTATATTCTACTGCTTTAAGGTGAAAAGTTCTGAAGATATCTATTAAATCAAGTTGATCTAGTGTCTCCTTTAAGTCTGCTGTTTCTTTATTAATTTTCTTTCTTGAGGATCTATCCAGTGTTGTTAGAGGGGTATTGAAATCCCCCATTATGATAGTATTGCTGTTAATCTCGCCCTTTATATCCATCAAAGTCTGCTTTATGTATGTCGGGGCTCGTAATTTGGTGCATAAATATTTATAATAGTTATATCTTCTTGTTGAATTGTTCCCTTTATCATTATGTACTGTCCTTTTTTATCTCTTATTACAGCCTTTGTTTTAAAGTTCATTTTGTCAGATATAAGTACTGCTCCCCCGGCTTCTTTTTCATTTCCATTTGCATGAAATATTTTTTTCCATCCTTTTACCTTCCCTTCAGTCTATGTGCATCTTTTGTTTTAAGGTGTGTCTCTAGTAGACAGTGTATGTATGGGTCCTGTTTCTTTATCCATGCAGCTACCCTATGTGTTTTGATTGGATCATTTAATCCATTTACATTTAAGGTTATTATTGATATGTAGTTGTTTATTGCCATTTTATTCTTTAAAGCTGTATTCTTCTTTTGCTATATTCTTTCCTTCCTTTAAACTGTTCACAAGAGGCCCCTTAGTATCTCTTGCAGAATTGGTTTGGTTTTAATGAATTCCTTGAGGCTTTCTTTTTCTGGGAAGCTCTTTATTTCTCCTTCAATTTTAAACATTAGCCTTGCTGGATAGAGTAGTCTTGGTTGTAGGTTCTTGTTCTGCATTACTTTGATTATATCTTGCCATTCCCTTCTGGCCTCAAGTGTTTCTGTTGAGAAGTCCGATGTCATCCTTATGGGGGCTCCTTTGCAGCTGATAGCCTTTTTTCCCTAGCAGCATTTAATATTTTTTCTTTATTTATTAGCTTTGGTATTTTAACTCTGATGTGTCTTGGTGTCGATCTTTTTGGGTTTCTCTTTAATGGAGTTTTGTGTGCTTCTTGGACGTGTGGAGTGTTTCCCAGACTTAATTTAGGGACGTTTTCTGCTATGATTTGATTGAACAAAGTTTTCATTTCCTGTCCTCTCTCCTCTACTTCAGGCACCCCTATGATGCGAATGTTGTTTCTCTTCAGGTTGTCACTGAGCTCTCAGAGTTTCCTTACATTTTTTAGTCTCTTTTTCTTTTTCTTCTCTGCTTCTGTGCCTTTTTTTATTGTGTCCTCTAACTCACTGATTCGATCCTCAGTGTCATTCATCCTGCTTTTAATTCTTTCCATTGTGGTCTTCAGTTCTGATACTGTATTTGTCATTTCTGTCTGATATTTTTATTATTTCAATTTCATTTTTTATACTGGTTATCTGTTTATTTAGGTGTTCATAATGACTATCCATTGTTGCTCTAATTTCTTTGAACATCCTAACTATCATTATTCTAAATTCTGCTTCTAGTAATTTGGTTATATCTGGTTCATTCAGGTCCTTCTCTGGGGATTTCTCTTGATTCATTTGGTTTGCATTCCTCCGCCTGGCCATTTTGTCTGTGTATAAGCAAGTTGTGTCCACTGGAGTCCAGTAGGTGTTGCCTTTATGTTCTCTAGGTGTGGTCTGTTTGCAGGCCCGCCACCCCCTCTGTCACTGCCTAGGGCGGTTGGGTATGGGCCTTGCCAGCACCAGCCCTCTACCGCATTTGCTGTGATTTCTGCCTCTCTTTTGCGAGAGGGGCTGTCACTCAAGCCACAAACCTCAGCACCAAAGGCAGAGGTGAGCACCTTTGCTCAGGTGCGGACTTAGCCTGTTTCTGGACTTCCGGCCAGCACCCGCAGTCAGAGCCTGCTCGCCACAGTTTCGCGGGTTGGGCGGGGCTTTTGACGTGCTCTCAGCTGTGAGTCTTTGCCCATCTGGAGCTTTAGCCCGCCCTCGCGGCCAGGGCTCTTCAGCACAGGACCGTAAACCAAGGTTTATTGGGCCGGGCGTGTTTGCTGGGTTCCGCTCAACTGTGAGCTTCCGCTCGTCCTGTACTCTACCCCGCCCCTGCATTCGGAGCCCGTTTGTGCACGCAGGGTAGCAAACCGTGGATTCTCTGGCCTGGTGGGGCTAGTAGCATGGGCTCAGCTGCGAGCTTCCACTCGTCTCGATGTCTACCCCACCCCCGCGTTCGGAGCCAGCTTGCGCACCAAGATGGCACACCGCAGTTTCTCCGGTGTGGCCGGGCTGGTAGCGTGAGCTCAGCCGCTAGCCACCCGCCTGTTCTTGGTCCTAGCCCTGTCCTCGCGGTCTGGGCCAGCTTGCGCAGGGTCGCAGACAGATCTCTGCCCGTTCCTGGCCTCCCGCTTTGTTCCCACAGGTGGGATTACAGGCGGGCCCACAGCTGCCAGACCGCTTTTGCACTCCCCTCCACCCCTGCTGGGCTAGATGAAGCTCACACCAGCTTGGCCTCCGCCCACGCTGATAGAACCACGTTTCAGCGTCCTGCCGCCACCATACCCTTCAGCAACCCTCGGCAGAGTAGGAAGGGACCTAATACTCCACACTGTAGGCCTGGGAGCTCCCTCACTTGTTTCACAGCTCAAAACTGTCCAAATGTCTCTTCTAGGCTCTGGGATTGTAGACTGGGGCTTGGTTCCTGGGACCCAGGTCCTTCCCCCTCCGCCAAACTCTCCTCCTGCCACGTGGGTCTCTCCGGGCTGCCGTTTGCTCCAGGGAGCTGGGCAGCCCTCTTCGTGTTTTCACTATTCCTACCAGTCTCAATGTGGCTTCTTCTGTGTTCCTTGGTTGAAGAATCCACTTAGTTTAGTTCAAAGTTGGTTTATCCAGATGATGGTTCTTGAATTGAGTTATAATCCACTTTGGTTCTAGGAGTTGGAAGTTGGTATGTCCGCCTACTCTGTCGCCATCTTGCTCCCTCAGCTGAGCCAAGGCAAGGGCCGATATACTTTGTGGCCATATGGAAATGTTGCTGTACAGGTCCTGTCACTTATAAGTATGGGCTGGATGAGCCAGCAGTGCACCTCTAGGCCCAGAGAGCGGGTGGAACGGAGCTCATTGTCCATTTTTATGTTCATTTATCTACCTTCTATAGGCATAGGCTGTAGAGCATTTAATATGTGTACTTAGATATATGTCAATGAAAACCATAATGTTTTACTTGGCAAGCGTGTCTTTTTAATTTACATAAATGGTGTTATGTCACAGAACTCATTTTGTTTCATTAATTTACTCAATCTTATTGTTAAACAGATTTAATAGTATTGCTTTTTCTTGATCTCTAGCTTTATCATCTGCAAATATCTGAACCACATTTTAGTTATTTATTACTCCAGTGATGGCATCTAGGTTGCTTCTAACTTTGGTGCCATGAACCATATTTTAATTAATATCCTTGTATATACATCCTTATGTCCTATGTGAGAATTTTTTCATCTAGGAGTAAGTTGGTTAAGGTTGTAGATATAAACATCTTTAATTTCACCAAGTTCTTCCATTTTTTCTTCTTAAAAATGTCTTTTTTACTAGCAATAAATAAAACTTATTTTTCTACATTTTTGGTATTTTTTGGTATTCAGTATAAAGTTCAGAAACTCATCATCTAAGTCAGGTCTAGGTGAGTGTCACTCTCCTTAGATGGAGTCCTTTAAGTAGAATTTCTCCTGTTCTGTGAAATTGAAGAGACAAGTAGTTTATCTCCCACGTGCCAACATTCAGGGTGGTAAAAGCATAGGGTAATCTCTGTAGACATTCCTATTCAAAAAGGAGAAAAATGACGGGCACAAAGAGTCACTGGATCATAGTAATTATGAAACATAGCTGGGCAAATGTTGGCGGCTTCTTTATCAGAACTCAGTTGTACTTCTGCTCAGGAGTTATTCTTCAGGGCTTTTGGCCACCCTCTCTGGGCTCTTGAGTCTATTCTCTAAGTCAGTGATGGGCAATCCTTTAAGCTTGGTGTGTCAAAATTTGCCAAAAAACTGAGCATAACTCAGGTGGTGTGTCACTTCATGAAAAACGGCCTAACCGGAAGTCCCAGAACTAGATGTTCTGTGCCGGAGTTCTGTTGTTTTGGCCTACAGACCTCTGGCACAGAGTGTCTACACTACAGCAAATGTTTTATCCTTGGCTACTGCACCTGGCCATGCAGGAGCCGAGGATGAAACGTTCTTCTCGGCATGCGGCCCCATACTTCTCTGGTATGTGGCTGAATGCAGCTGCATGTCATCAAAAATGGCTACGCATATCAGTGCTGACATGCGTGTCATAGGTTCGCCATCACGGCTCTAAGTCATCTTGTCATTGTTATGAAAGGAAGCCTCTGTTTGCCTCCTATTTATAGATGTTGAGGGTCCTATGGCTTCTTTTCATTTGGTACTATCTCTGTTTCTTATAGTCCAAACTGGTGTTATTTATGCAGATATCATTCTCTTAAAGCTGTGTGGGTCTCCTGTGCATCTTTTTGGAGTTCATACTATTAGACAAAAGCATATTGACAAATCTCGTCAAGATAATTTGCCTTCTACTTTGGGTGTCTATTGAGGAACAATACTGTTAAGTTTTTTTGGAAGCTTTATTGTTAGATTTTAAAAACCTATGAGTCAAATTCTTAAAACCTAAAGAAAGCTCTTGTGTCCAAATGAATGGCATACTGAGGCACCACCTTTGATGTTTCTGAGGTCTAAATGATTTTTTTTTTACAGGTACAGAGAGAGAGTCAGAGAGAGAGATAGATAGAGACAGAGAGACAGAAAGGGAGAGAGATGAGAAGCATCAATCATTAGTTTTTCGTTGTCGTTGCGACACCATAGTTGTTCATTGATTGCTTTCTCACATATGCCTTGACCGCAGGCCTTCAGCAGACTGAGCAACCCCTTGCTGGAGCCAGCGACCTTGGGTCCAAGCTGGTGAGCTTTTGCTCAAGCCAGATGGGCCCCGCGCTCAAACTGGCGAGCTCGGGGTCTCAAATCTGGGTCTTCCGCATTCCAATCTGACACCCTATCCACTGCGCCACCGCCTGCTCAGGCAAGGTCTAAATGATTTTATGCTCAGTCCTTCAGCTATTTATTTATTTAGTTGTATGTTAAAGATGATTTTTATTATTTTATGAAAATAAGACAATATAAATATAAAAGCTACAGAAAAGTTTGAAGAGCATAAAGATAACCGCACTTTATCTTATTAAAAAGACTCACTCATAATATTTGTGCATATACCTAATATTTTCCCCATGGCAGAACCCATATAAACACATATAAATATAATCTTACCCTGTACACAGTTTTACAGTTTGTACTGTTCACTTAACACCACAGTGTATCCTTATCATTACAGTAGTCTTAGAAAATATGTTTGAATGATTGTGTAATATTCTATCACATAGATGAGTCATCATTTATTTGACCTTTCCCATATTTGTCAGAGAGGTCAGCTTCATATTTAAATTATGTGGTTATTTTGGAGAGGGTCTTGGATTTGAACTTTATTCAGAGTCATTTCTTTCTTTCTTTCTTTCTTTCTTTCTTTCTTTCTTTCTTTCTTTCTTTCTTTCTTTCTTTTTTACAGGGACAGAGAGAGAGTCAGAGAGAGGGATAGATAGAGACAGACAAGAACGGAGAGAGGTTGAGAAGCATCAATCATTAGTTTTTCGTTGCTGTCTCAACACCTTAGTTGTTCATTAATTGCTTTTCCACATGTGCCTTGACCGCGGGCCTTCAGCAGACCCCTTGCTTCCAGTAACCCCTTGCTGGAGCCAGCGACCTTGGTTCCAAGCTGATGAGCTTTTGCTCAAGCCAGATGGGCCCGTGCTCAAGCGGTCTCAAACCTGGGTCTTCTGCATCCCAGTCCGATGCTCTATCCACTGTGCCACCGCCTGGTCAGGCCAGAGTCATTTCTTAAATTTAGTATTTTTTGCCATCTAGTAAGGCTGGGAATCTTATAAACTAGCAAATTTAGGTTCTTTCTGTATAATAGTCCTTTATTTAACTTATCACTATCTTCTCAGATTTTGCTATAAATAGCATTTATGTGGCATTTTTACTCATCTAGCTAGATATCATCCAGTTTGCTAGGTACATTTTTAAATTCCACAATACTTTTGGTTATGTTCTACCTTTCTGCCAGTACATAACAAAGATCTCCTTTCCTCTAAGTTTCAATAAGATGTTTCTCATGTTCTTATAAGACCTCACTGGCAGCCTCCTTAAAGTCCAAAATTCTCCTAACGTTTTGATCAAGGTGATTCAGACTTTTACTAATGTAGTCTTTAAAATCCTTTATCTGTCCAATTTTTTCCATTGCCTTTTCCACATAATAGGCTTTTGTTAGGACACAGTCTACTTTTGGCACCAAAATCTGTATTAGTTATTTGCTGCTATGTAACATGTTACCTTAAAACTTAATGAGTTATTGTAAATAATGCTGCAATAAACAATGGAATATTATGCAGCAATAAAGAAAGAAGAAAATCCTAGCCTTTGAGAAAGCATGGATGGATTTAGAGAGGATTATAGTAAGTGAAATAAGCCAGGCAGAGAAAGACAAATACCAAAAGATCTCACTTATATGTGGAATATAATGAACATAATAAACTGAGGAACAAAATAGAAACAGAAGCAGGGTCACAGGGAGCAGAGGGACAGCTGTCAGAGGGAAGGGGGAAGAGGGGACGAGATCAAAGAAGGTGAAGGGATTAGTCCAATTATATATATACATAACACATGGATACAGACAACAGGGTAGCAATAGCCAGAGGGAAAGGGGATGGAGGTGGAGGAAGGGGGGAAAAGGAGGTGAAATAGGGGTAGCAAGAGACTTTGCATGGGATATGGGGGGCACAATGCAGTGTGTAGAGTGTGTTATGTTGAGTGGGACACTTGATACCATGTCAACACAATAAATAAAACTTAACATCTTTAAGTAAAAAAAATATGAGTACAGCAATATCTCCATTTTCTCAGAAAACTCATAAACAATCCATTGATTCTCTTTAGTTATTATTCACAGAATATATGAAATTCTTATATAGATATGGATAAATATCTGACTATTCTGTTTCATTTGTTTCTTTTAATTACTTGCTAACTTTCAGTATGTCACAATTTGTGGCCTTTTAATAGTTTGTCTTACTATCTGAAAACACATAAAACAAGCAGCCAGTAAAGCAGTTGGTCTACAGTCCTTCCTCTCCCATGGGTTCCCTGGAAAATGAAGATAGCCTTTCTTGTTGAATTGCTGGAGTTGGTTCCCAGGATCTGAGACTCCGAAATGAAGAGCTTCTTCATGCCCTGGGACTGCACCCACAGTCTGGCAGGGTCACCACACCATAAAACAAGTGACTAGGTTAGTTACACCATAAACACTATGAATATGGTTTGGATTGCCATGAGGAGCAGAGAAAAGGAAGGTGGACAGGCTCAGGAATGTTCAAAGAATGCAAAAAGATGATTGGTCTGAGGCTAAACTCTACCACAAATGGCGCCATGCTGAGAAAATACAAATGAAAAAGACTATCAAGATGCATGAAAAGAGAAACACCAAACAAAAGGATGATGCAAAGACTCCACGAGGAGCAAAACAGTTCCTGCACATCTACTGAACAGAGCGGGACAGTCCTGAGCTAAAGTCCTTTCCAGTAGAATGAAACAAAAACAGAAAGAAAAAGTGGGAAAATGGGAAGTCCCTCTGCCCAAAGTTTGTGCCAGGGAGAGAAAGAGGTATTAAATGTTATTCTAACAGAAAGAGAAAGAAAAAGGCATGGAAGAGGATGGTGACTAACGTCTGATCTGTTGGAGATGGTTCTCCTTGAAAGCCACCTAACTATGAAAGATTCGTTGGAGCAATGGGCTTGCATTTGAAAAAGGCCCATAGAACACATCCTGAACTGAAAGCCACCGTTAGCCTGCTAATACTCAGTGCATAGAAGAGTCTCTCAACCCCACTCCATACAACTCTGGGTGTCAGTACCGAAGGTACTGTCATTGAAGCGAATGGAAATGAGTTGGGCATATTGTGACACGTGGAGGCAAGGCTATTTGGGGAAAATTTGCCCAGGTTCCCAATAATCCTGAAAATGATGGATGCTGGTTTGACAGCAGCTCCATACAAGTAACTTCTTAAAATTATTGAAGACTATGCACCAATTAGGAAAACTCCTTTACTGTGATATTTCTGAGTGCTGTCCCACAGAGTACATGTCTACAGTCATCAAGAGAACTATTTATTCTGTTGAAAAGAACATTAAAATGACCCAGTTTTATAAATTGGTCTTTCTTTTTGGGTATGTTTAGCATTTAAATATTCATGGAGTTGAATGATGAAAAAAGCAGTTATAGAAAAAATAAAGGAAGAAAGGGAGGCACAGCCTCAGTTAAATAAAATACACAAATGATGTATTATATATTATAGACTTGTAAACTTAAAACCTGTATAATTTTATTAACCAATGTCACCCCAATAGATTCAATAAAAAAATTGTGTAAATATGCTAATGAAAGAGTTGATCAACAACTAATGGGTTTTGCTTGTGGGGAAGTTTAGCAGGTTGTCCAGTTTGTAGGATTGTTCATATTAAGCAAGTCTGGGATCTATGGATTTATGGGACATGGCTTCCTGGACAATGTCACATAAACTATGTAACTCTAATTATACCAGATAAGCAGATATGTCCAGAAAACCTGACACATGGGTGATCAGATTTTGAGGCCTGCTCTGATTCTCTTTAGTTGTATTTTTCTCCAAGAATACTTTATAAGGAGTGGTGTGATTATCCACAGGACACTTAGGATCTGTTTATTTCTCTTTTGTCATGTTAACAGTCCTTGACAATCAATGATTCAATGCCTAGATTAATTAATTCCTTAGTGGTTGCAAAATTGTGAAGTTGAAATTCTATCATTCCTTCTTTATTTATTAGCTGAAATACTTCTATAAAGAGATATTTCCCAGCACCTACTATTAGGTAGTCCATTTGTATAGTTCTTATAAGAAAGGGAGAATAAATACTTTAGTCTTCCTTTATGAATTAGTTTTAAAAAAAAAGAATTGGTTTGCTACCATCCTTCAAAGTTGACCTATTATTTTTATTTTGTAGTATTATTATGGAGGCATGGGTTTAAACATGTATTATGTATTTTAACCCATTGTGATTATTACCTGTATTGATGCTGACGTTGTATCATATTTGGTAAATGAGACTCTCTTGAGCCAATTAGATATAATTCTAGTATTCTTTGACATCTCCCCTTTTATTGGATATGACAAGATGTTTTAAACTCATTTTGCATATTTTTTCTCCATACTGGAAAACAGCTATTTCTTGAGAATTACTGAATTTATTTTAGAGAAAAATGTTCAGAACCCATAACTTGAGTGCTAAATTTCTTACTGCTACTGGATTTCTTCACAGTCTTGCCAACAAAGTACATAGTCAAACTTTTGAGAAAACATTTTTTCTTTTATTATTATTATTATTTTAGTGAGAGGACAGGAGGCAAACAGACTTTCACATGTGTCTGGACCTGATGTACTGGGATCCACCTGGCAAGCCCTCTAGGGGGCAATGATCTGCCCATCTGGGGCCCTTGTTCCATTGAAACTGGAGCCATTTTTTTTTTTTTTAAACCTGAGGTGGAGGCCTCCTGGAGCCATCCTCAGCACGTGAGGCCAACTTGCTTGAGCTAATCAAGTAATGGCTGTGGGAGGAGGAGGAGGAGGAGAGAGAGAGAGAGAGAGAGAGAGAGAGAGAGAGAGAGAGAGGAGGGGGAGGGTGGAGAAGCAGATGGTCACTTTTCCTGTGTGCCCTGACTGGGAATCAAACCTGGGACAACCACGTGCTGGGCTGATGTTCTACTACTGAGCCAACTGGCCTGGGCCTTTTCACTTTTGATAAATGGTATATTGGCATAATTTTAGTTTATGTTCCTTTTAACATGAGTGAAACTGAACATCTTTTCTTATGTCAAAGGGCCATTTTCTTTTTTAAATAGAATAGTCTGTGTATTAGCTCATTTAAAAATAACATTGTTGGACTTTTCTCTACTTTTAGAAGATTTTATTTTATTTAAGATTTTTAGAAAACCTTTTTAATTTGAAAACAATAATAACATTAAAGCATCAAAAACCTAAATACTGAACATATTTCTCATTTTAGGGGTAATATGCCCTTTGAAGCCCAAATTCAGAAGTAGTGGGTGCAGTTACTTTTCAGTCTGACAGACATCATGGAGAACTGGTTGATTGTGCAAAACTTGTGCTTTTACTTAGAAGCCATCTTTGTGGGAGGAGGTATTGCCAAGAAGTTTCCCAAGATTTTAGAATATTTTTTCCATTTCATCAGGTGTTGAAATTAAAGAACTAATAACTACTAATTTTTAAAAAAATGCAATTCAATTTCTGTTGAGCCAACCCATCCTCAATTCTTTTGTGGTTGCTACTGAACTGTTTTTCAAACACAGAGAGAGTAATTCCGGAAAAGAAGTGTCATGAAAATCAGATCAAGAACGCTACAAATCTATGAGGTTTTATAGGAATTGAAGGGTTAAAAGAGCCCCTAAAGAATGAATGCCTGTATAATTGATACCCGTCTTCATATAATTTGAAGGTAGAATGTGGAACAGTGTAGAATTATGGAGTAGTTATCTTAACAATGGTAGGATAATTTGTTCTTCTACTACTGACAGTTTAAAATAACTCACACTATACAATATACTCAATTATATCTGAAATATAAAATTGAGGGTTGGAAATCTGTAGGGAAAAAGCTCCCAACAAAAAAGCCCTTGTCTCAAGTGTTGAGTATGTTTTTCTCATCAAATTATAATCATCTCACTGGGTAGATATTAGGTGTATTTTGAGATATTTGAAAATAAATTTTTTTTCACTAAATCTCAAGATTCTTTTAAAAATATTTCTTATAAAGTTTATTGGGGTGATATTGGTTAGTAAATTATATTGGTTTCAGGTGTACAATTCTGCAATACATCATCTGTATATTGTATGGTGTTTTCACCACTCAGGTCAAGTCTCATTCCATCACCATTTATCCCCCTTTACCTTCTCCTACCTCCCCATCCCCCATTTCCTAGTAATCATCATACTGTTGTATGTGTCTATGAGGTTTTTATTTTTTTGCTTCATCTCTTCACCTTTTTCATGTATTTCCTAAATCCGCTCCCCTCTGACAGCTGTTAGTCTGTGTTGTCATATCTATGGTTCTGTTTCTATTTTGATTGTTAGTACATTTTTTCATGAGATTCCATTATGAGTGAAATTATATAGTGTTTGTCTTCCTTTGACTGGCTTATTTCACTTAGCAAAATACTCTCCAGGTCCATTCATGCAATGCAAAGGTAAGATCTCCTCCTACTACTCATCCTCCTCCTTTTTTTTTTTTTTTTTTTTTTTTTTTTTACAGCTGAGTGGTATTCTGTTGTGTAAATACAGTGTGTCCGTAAAGTCATGGTGCACTTTTGACCAGTCACAGGAAAGCAACAAAAGACAATAGAAATGTGAAATCTGCACCAAGTAAAAGGAACACCCTCCCAGTTTCTGTAGGATGATGTGGCAGCATGTGCGCATGCACAGATGATGACTTAACATCTTGTATACCGCAGAGCAGACCTCAGTCATGCCAGTCGAGATGTGGACAGTACAGAGGAAAGTTCAGTGTGTTCTGTGGCTCGCTAAATTTGAACCCGTGACCAAAGGGCAACGTGAATATCTGCGCGTTTATAACGAAGCGCCACCACATAGGAATAACATTACTGGGTGGGATAAGCAGTTGAAGGAAACCGGCAGTTTGGTGGAGAAACCCCGTTCTCGTAGGCCATCAGTCAGTGACGAGTCTGTAGAGGATATACGGGATCACTACCTAAGGAACCCTAAAAAATCTGTGCATGCGTGTGCTCGACAATTACACCTAAGCAAGACTACAGTTCATAAGGTGTTAAAGAAACATCTCTGTTTTACGGGGTACAAATTGCTGCTGTTGCACGCTATCAAACTGGCGGATAGACCCACACGATGCGCGTTTTCTACAGATATGCTTCATGAGATCGACAATGATGCAAGATTTTTGCAGAAGATTGTGTTTAGCAATGAGACGACCTTCCATATCTGTGGACATGTTCATCGCCATAACGTCTGAATGTGGGCTGCTGAATATCCTCATGCTTACGCTGAGTACGAACATAATACCCCTAAAGTGAACATGTGGTGTGGCCTGATGCATGATAAAGTGATAGGCCCTTTTTTTTTCACAGAGCAGACTGTGACAGCAAACACCTATCTTGACATGTTGAAATTGTATGCAGTGCCACAATTTTCAGGTGTCATCTTTCAACAGGACGATGCTCCTCCACACTATGCCACCATTGTTCGTGAGTTTCTGGATAGAACATTCCCCCAGCGGTGGATAGGCAGGGGTTCTGTCAAGCCTTGGTCACCACGATCCCCGGATCTGATGCCCTTAGACTTTTACTTTTGGGGTTATGTGAAGCAACATGTGTACATTGAACATATCAATGACATTAATCACTTAAAACAGAGAATCACAGACGTTACTCACTCTGTTACACCAGACGTCCTTACCCGTGTGTGGCAAGAACTTCATTACCATTTGGATGTGTGTAGGGCAACAAATGGAGCCCACATGGAAATTCCCTGAATAGGTATGAAACTGGGAGAGTTTTCCTTTTATTTGGTGCAGATTTCACATTTCTTTCATCTTTTGTTGCTTTCCTGTGACCGGTCAAAAGTGCACCATGACTTTACGGACACACTGTATATCCCAGCTGTTTTTACCCACTCATCTACTGATGAGCATTTCAGCTGCTTCCAAATCTTGGCTATTGTAAATAATGCTGCAATGATCATAGGGTTGCATATATGATTTTGAGTCAGTGTCCTTTGGGTTTCTTTAGATAAATTTCCAGAGGTGAAATTGTGGGTCATAGGCAGTTCCATTTTAAATTTTTTGAGGAAATTCTATACTGTTTTCCACAGTGGCTGCATCAATCTGCATTTTTTACCAACAGTGCACAAGGGTTCTCTTTTCTCTGTATTCTTGCTAGCACTTGTTGTTTGATGATTTATTGATGATAGCCATTCTGACTGATGTGAGGTAATATCTCATTGTGGTTTTAATTTGCATTTCTCTGATAATTAGTGACATTGAGCATCTTTTCATATGCCTTTTGGCCATCTGTAAAGCCAGTAGTTGATGCCACCATTACAGCAGCCTGGCCAAGGCAGGTTCGCATTAGATTCAAACAGTCGGTAATGAAACACAGGAGTCATGAACTGGTGAGCCATCAGCTTTTATTCTAGCTTGCACCTGGCGGGTAAGCAAAAACACACTGGGCTCCAAAACCCACACATTCAGTGCTCACTAAGCTACTGACTTATCTGAGTTTCCTAGAATCAAAGGTTTCTAGCTCACCAGACTTATTCACCTCTGTTTCCCATCTCCTTCTTTCTACACAAACTCTGCACAAACTGGCTTCTTCCTCAGCATTCTACCATCTTGGCTGCTTCTCCTGGGCTCCATGTGGCCTTAATCTGCTCTCCTCTCTAATACTAACCTCAGGAACCGAGAGAGAGACCCTGGCCTGCCCCACTTTATAATGTAGAAATCCAAACCCTTAATCCAATCTACAGACAAGGAAGTCTCTGTATAATGGGATTCCTCAGGAGAGTGCACCACCCTACATCATCCAATCAGTCAAGGGTGTGGAGAAGAACTTACTCTTAAAACCAAGCCTTAGGCCATAAAGACCTGGCCTGATTACATTACAGCCTTTCCCCCGCACCCATCCCAAGCGTAAGGGCAAATAATATCACCTGGGTGACGGGCTTCCATGTGGGCAGCGCCATCTTTAACAAAATGAGCATATTATATTTTATCTGCCCAACACCATCCTTATGTCCTCTTTGGAGAAGTGTATATTCAGGTCCCTTGTCCAACTTTTAAATTAGATTGTTTGGGTTTTTTGGTATTGAATTGTATAAGTTCTTTGTAATTTTGGATATTAACCCCTTATCAGATTTACCCATGGTGATTATGTTCTTTTATTCAGTAATTTGTCTTTTCATGTTGTTGATGGTTTCCTTTGCTGTAATTTATTTATTTATTTTTTTGTTTCCCTTGCTCTAGAAGACATATCAAAAAAATATGTCTATGAGAAATGTCAGAGATTTTACTGGCTCTTTTCTTCTGGGATTTTTATGGTTTTGAATTTTACACTTATCTTTAATCCATTTTGAGCTTATTTGAACATTTCATAGAGTATGATCTGCAGAGTCCAGGGTTTCTTCAGGGCTATTTTAAGGAGTATGTGAAGCCAAAAATACTTTCATAATGCTAAGGTATGAATTGCCTTTTCACTGTCATTATCTCATGTATGTAGTGAAATCTCCCACAGTCACATGAAGTCATATTGTAATAAAATACAGAAACAGCTGTCCGGGGGAAAGAATTTTGAATTAGTATTGTATATCCTGTTAAACTATTAGAGTGAGTAAGAAAAGATATTTTTGGTCCCTCAAAGTCTTAGGAAGTTTAGCATGTGAAGATCTTTCTGAAAGTCACTTGGATGGGGGAGGTGAGGAGAGTCATGCCATCGTTATCTTTGCTAAGCTGATGTGAGCAGAACAATACATAGGCTGTAATGTGAGTGGAGGTGGTCTTGGGGTATGAACACCTCTCTCTCCATGAGTTGGCTTTGTCAAGTGTTGTTGGCATAATTTTTGGTGGTTACATCATGCTGTTGACCTGCACTTATGTTAAATTTATTAGTTTTTCTATGATATCCTATTTATACTTCTACTAAGCAGATTTTTTTTTCCCCCAGAGGAGCAGAACTAAGTGCAGGATTTTATTTTTGAATTGTGCATATTTAAATGTTTTGGATATCTGAGGAAACCCTGTATGGCCAATGTTGAAACTCAGAAATATCCAGGGGACCAGTACACTCCCCTACCCTGGGTTATGTGCGTATTGGAATGAGTGATGACCTTGACAGCTTTTGTGTCTATATACCTCATTCTCTAATCCCATAATCTTAACTCCAGAGTTGACTCCTTAAACTATAAAAAGAACTGTACAGAGAAACCACCGCTGTGAAAATACTAGATTGTTTTTGAAAACCTGCTTTTGTAGGACTGGATTCTGTGAGGTTATCTTTATTTTTATGGAAAATAGCAGGTACACACTGAAGACTCTCAGCAGTCCCAAGCTGAGGATGCATACTATGGCAGCACTGTGGGAAATACAAATAAAAACAGTCATCAGTTACCATAGTAATCAAACATTATTGTGCAGAAGCTTGGAACAACCCTGGGAACCTATGTATATGGTCTTCAGAATGCATTCCACAGCTGTGCCCTCACATCTCATCATTGGTTTTCCTGTGGTTTGGAGGAAATAGAGTAATATGCACACTAGTCTGTCATCTTCAGTACCCAAGATATAAACTAATTCTCTAAGGATTTCTTATCCTCCAGCCACCAATCCTCTCCTGCAGTTTAATTTGCATTTTTATTACTCATTTTATTGTTATTTATAAAGTGTCAAAGATTAAGTTTCAGAGTAAAGTTGCGTTTGGTGCTGAAGTTCATAACTAACTACTTTTCAAAGATAAGTTTTCTTAAATAAACCCACTAAAGGGGGATTATTCTTAGGAAGATGTTGACTTGGTCTTAGAAAGAACATTCATCCTGCATAACTCCTGACTACGGTCATCACTCTTCAGTCCTCAGGGACTAGTACTCCAGGAGGCCAGAAGCATCATATTGGAGGTATGATTACAAAATGATTAAAGGTAAGCAAGTATTTCTAAAGCTCTCCATTTTTATGAAAGTAGAAGAGGAAGCTTTAAAATCTGGCTAGCTGTCTGGCTTCTCTAGAGGAGAAGGACCTTGGCCAAGTCAACCAGCAATATCTTACCCTTTGGTTTGTGCCACCTAAAGTTGCCCAAATGAAGAGATATAGTTGCAAGTACAAGATTTTGTTGTATTCATTTACAGTGGGAGATTCTTTTTTATGGATTCCAGAACACTTAAGTCCATTATCCTGAGTATTGTTTTCTGAAATATAGCTCTGATTTGGGAAGGAACCAATAGTTGGAACCTAGTGAACTGGATTCCAGGTAAAGGTTTTGGGTTATTCTTGGAGGGTATGGCCAAGGACAGAAGGATCCTCTTCCACTGATAGGGAGCCTATGCAGTATGGAAGCAGCATTCATCTGTACTTGCATTTTGGCTCTCTTCCATTTAAACTTCATTTCTGCACAGATTCCACAATTACTTTGCAACCCCATAAAATGGTTTTTAGCTCTTCACGAGCAACACCACACCTGTGTCCTTCTCGGTTTATATTATAGGGGTGAAAGCCCATAGATAAATGCTCAGGCAGGGAGACCTGGTTGAGAGCATTGTAACATATGCTACCTAGAGGCTTTGGGTCCATTGTCATAACCTTTCTAAATTGTAGTTTCCATGTCTGTAAATGTGTACCATATTAGTAAGCATGTTATCTCATGGGGCTATACTAGGACCAAAAGTAATAGTTCTTGTGATGTGTTGAGTATGTGCAGTATGTAGTCTTTGTGGTGGACCCAATGATCCTCACTTGGTGGTATTTTAGGTCCTTGTGTATGTAATCCCCTTTCACAATCCGTAGGACAGATAGGTGTAAATTCTATACTGTGGGCATGACATGGGTGTGACTTCTTGAAGCTATATTAAAAGACATTATGTTTTCCATCTTGCTTTCTTGGATCACTTGCTCAGTAAGAGGGCAGAGGGCACTCAAGTAACTTTTATGGGGAGAGGTCCATGTGTGGGAACCAATAGCCATGTCATAGAGCCATTTTGGAAATGGAGCCTTCTGTCCCAGTCACACCGTCAGATGACAGCGACCTCATGAGGGACCCTGAGCAGAACCACCAAACTGAGCCACTCCTGCATTCCTGATCTACAGATGCTTTAAACTGAAAAACTTTGGGCTAATATGTTGTGTATCAATAGATAAACAATACATGATAAATGTACTGGAAAAACCATAAAAATTATTATTGAAGTCTACTCAATTAGATTAGATTTTACTTTCTTTCTGGTCTTGTATTAGAGTTGGAGAAATGCCAAGATAATCAGAACAGTTCATACCTGGTAAGCTATGTTAGTTTGGATCATTTCTCTTAGTGGCTAATTTGTCTTTCAGTATACAGTAGTGATTTTTATTAGCTTCATTTATCTTGTGATACCTTAATATAATTATCTGGATACTAGTTATGCCATTTAATTACACTAAACAAATTAGATTGACAAACAGTTTCAGAATCATTCACATTGGGCAGATGAAATATATTATGCTCACTTTGTGAAAGATGGCACTGCCTACGTGGAGGCCCATTGCCCAGGTGATGATATTAGTTGGCCTTCCTGCTTGGAAATGGGCGTGATTATGTTAATATGTGTTGGGGGAGGGCTTTTGCATCAAAAGGTTTTAGAGAGAAGAGTGATTACATTCTAGGAGGAGTTCATGCTGTAAGAGAGCAGAGTAAGGCCACATGGAGGCCAGGAGAAGCAGCCAAGATGGCAGAGTGCTGAGGAAGAAGCCAGTTTGTGTAGAGTTTGTGCAGAGAGACGGAGATGGGGAACAGAGGTGAATAAGGCTGGTGAGGTTAGAAACCTTTGAATCTAGGAAACTCGGATAAGTCAGTAGCTTAGTGAGCACTGAATGAGTGGGTTTTGGAGCCCAGTGTGTGTTTTTACTTGTCCACCAGGTGCAAGCTAGGATTAAAGCTGATTGCCCTCCAATTCTTGGCTCCGTTGTTTTATTACCGTCTGTCTAAATCTAATGTGAACCTGCATTGGCTTTACATTTGGTGGCTGTGATGGTGGCCATGGCTACTGGCTGTACAATTCATGTTTTAGGATGAATATTAAGAGAAGCAGAGGTAGTACATTTAATGCCAAGCCTGTTGGTTAAACAAATGTTTTTTAGTTTTGCACATTCATATTAGTATTGTCACAAAGCCCTGTGTGTATAGTCTATGGAAGGCTGTAGTGCTTTCCCTCAGGGCAGCAGAATGCAAACTGCGGATTGCCTTCCTGTTTGGGAGAGGCCATTGTTCGTTATTTGCTGGAGAAGGATTTTTTTGCCCCAGCCAGTTTTGGCTGGAAAGTGCAGAGAGAGAGAGCGAGAGCACAAGCTGAGGGTTTGGGAGCCATAATTTTGGCCCAGCCTATTTGGCTGGAGAGTGCTGAGGCTAGTGGGGGCCTGTGAGTCCAGGAGAGTCTGAAGAATGAAATGTGGCTTGGGAGCCCTGAATGAGAAGGAAGCAGTCTTTCCTGCCTGTTTGTATGTCCACCGTTATGAGACTTCAATAAATGGAATGGCCCACCATTTTCTGGCTCCATAGTTCCATTACTGTCTGCCTGAATCCAATGAGAACCTGTGTGGCCATGGTGGTGGTCACTGGCCTTACACAAGCCCCTTGCATATAGTTATATGTTTTGAACTCTGGCTTCCTCACATGGGTCATGATTATGAAGATAACTGAAATAAGATAATGTGATTCATATACCAATCAATAATTAAACTTTTATGATTATTTGGAAAATGGTTTACCTCTGAGAATATAGGTTACAATACTTAGTGAATAGAGAAGAATTTTACCCACAAATAGTTAAAGGAAATACTACCTATCTTGGGAGACTGGACTAGCCTTTGGGGTCAGAGGCAGATTTAAGGGCAGACACACCGGTTGTGCTCTCTGGGCCCTGACTTCTGAAGGGTCCTACAAAACCCCCTTACACATTTTTCTAATGACACCAAGTTTGGTTTTATATGTGCAATTTTAACATTAATAGTACATAATATTTTTTATTTATTTAAAAATATGGTTAACTGTATTTTTATTTCTTCTGTCTCTCTTTTTTTTTTCAAGGGGGCCAATATTTTCTTCTGTGTCCAGGGCCTCAACTGACCTTAATCTGCCTCTGCTTGGGGTGTTTTCTAGCTATAACTTTATGTTCCTCCAGCCTGACCAATGGGGACATTCATATGAAAGGCACAGCAGTAATAGTTTAGTGTGACATCACGGTGCCCCCAGGATGATCAAAGTCTGGAGAAAAGGAAATTAGATTAAATTATAATCCATTTTTCCCCCAACTGTGTGGCTTTGAGAAAACTAACCTCTGTATGAGCTCTTTCATATAAAAATAGAGTAGTGCCTGACCAGGCGACGGTGCAGTGGATAGAGCATTGGACTGGGATGCGGAAGACCCAGGTTCGAGACCCCGAGCTCGCCAGCTTGAGCGCGGGCCCATCTGACTTGAGCAAAAGCTCGCCAGCTTGGACCCAAGGTCACTGGCTCCAGCAAGGGGTTGCTCGGTCTGCTGAAGGCCCGCGGTCAAGGCACATATGAGAAAGCAATCAATGAACAACTAAAGAGTTGCGACAGCAACGAGAGACTGATGATTGATGCTTCTCACCTCTCTCCATTCCTGTCTGTCTGTCCCTATCTGTCCCTCTCTCTGACTCTCTCTCTGTCCCTGTAAAAAAAAAAAAAAAACTTGTAAAAATAGAGTAGTAATTCTATCACGAAGTCCTTAAGTTTAAATAATATGATTTATGTGACTGCATATGTATTCAGCGCATGGCCTGGCATGGAAACATGATAAACACTGAATGTGCAGCTGAAGAGAAGCTTCACGTTGTAGAGAGCAGGACCTCATTCATGTGCTTGTCTATTGGGGTAAATTATTTTGGAGGGGTGTTACTTATCATACAATGTATAGTTCATGGGAAGGAAGTTTCCTAGGTTTACTGCTGTGCTCACTGGTTCTGCAGGATTTGGTTTCAACTCCACTCATAGCACTGGTGACCTGCATGACAGTGCTGTCTCTATGGGCTTCTGGTATTTGCTAGTTCTGAGGATTTCTTCAGAAAGAGACTATGCCTTATTTTTTTCTTATTATTCTTTTAAATTCTCAAGATGTGGCACTTACATTCTAAATAATTATTTGAAGAGAAAATAAATATTAGAAAAATTTTAAATAAGCTCTTATTCTTGGACACACTGACACGCCTATTAATTTCCTTCAGTCTAGAGGGCATGAAGCAGTTGTTAATTAAGAAAAGAAAATCAAATGGATGGCAGGCGAACAATATAAATGTTTCCTCAGAAACTTATCACTATACTTTGTGACCTTGAACTGAGTCTAATTATGTGGGATTTAATCAATGCAAATGAATAAGCACTTTATACAACAGCCTTGTGCCATAAGGATTTTTTAATAGATGTGCAGATTGCCCAGGGAAAGGGACTTCCCCCCTGTAATTAACCTAAAGCTCTGGATTTGTTGGCACAAACACTTAACAGCAGTTAATGTATAAACTTTCTCAGGCTGAGTGGGGATATACAAGGAGCAGAAGAGAGGGCAAGCGACGTGAGCGTCACATGGAGAAAAGTGGGTCCCTCTGTAACCCACATAACTTGGTAATGAAATGTGGACTACCTTCACTGTGTCAACAGAATGTTACAGAATGTTACAAAATGCCAGGCAATCATTAAATTCATTAAAAAATGTAAAGTACATCAACAAAAGCCTTTCGCTTCCATGCATCACTGAACAGGGCTAAGGTTAAATACTAATTAAAACATACATTGCATGCTCAGTAAACATTAAACTGGTGTTCTTTTCAGCATTGTTTCCTGAGAAACTGGGCCAGGTCACACAGCTGTCAGCGAGTGAAGGGACCCAGGAGAGAGACTTCTACTGCTTTACCTTTTTCTCCCAAATGTATTATTTTTCAGAGAACACTATGTCTTCAAAATGCTCTCCCACACTATTTTCTAGGTTCAAAGAAGTTTGTAGAATATTTATACTAAAACTGTCCTTTTAAGGAGACAGTTGATCTTTACCAACACAGGCTCAGTCAAGGAAGAAACAAACAAAAACCAACCAATAATCTCAGGCAGGAGAGCCTTTTCAAGATATCTTCAGGAAACTTCAATTTCTTCCTAATTGGTGGCTTCCCCTCAAGAATAGAAAACAGCTGGAAAGAGCCTGTAAGGCCAGGAACCGCCATCCTGGCCATTCACATGCAGGTTCCCATTGGATTCAGGCTGACTGTGAAGAAATGGCAGAGTCGGAGGATGGTAGGCCATTCTGTTTATTGGTGTCTCACCAATACAGGCAAGCCACAAGAGGAGACAAGGGAGAAGCAGAAAACCAGATTTTCCCATGGAGGTCAAGGGATCAGGGAGGCCCCTGCAATGGCAATAGCAGGAACTGAGAGAGCTCAAGCTACTGGTCTCTCCCATTTTATAGCATAGATAATCCAAACCTTTAATCCAATTATACAAACAAGGAAATCTCTGTATAATGGGATTCCTCAGGAGAGTGCACCACCCTACATTATCCAATCAGTCAAGGATGTGGGGAAAAGCTTACTCTTAAAGCCAAGCCTTAGGTCATAACAACCTGGCCTGCTTACATTACAGCCTTTCCCCCACACCCATCCCAAGCACAAGGGCAAATAATATCACCTGGGTGACGGGCTTCCATGTGGGCAGCTCCATCTTTAACAAAGTGAGCATATTATATTTTATCTGCCCAACAGAGCCCCACCAGGATTTTTTATTACAGATGCAGACCCTATGGTACAGCGGTGGAGCCAGTCAACCTTGAGCACATTCTGACTCCTCCACTTCCTACGAGACTGTAGGTAAGTTAAAAGATACTGAACACCTCTGTAACTCACTATCCTTATTAGTAAAATTGTGGAAATAACAATACCAACTTTATAGAGTACTGTGAGGCTTAAAAAAATAATACTTAACATATAATTGTAGGGTTGGTGGCTAAGGGGGAAGGTCACATGGGGAACCCAAATCCGGGAACTTTGAATAGGGCCGCCCACACAACCAAGCGCCAAAAGAAGCTTGCCAGGAATCCCTGGGAGAAGAGTGACTGTCCATCAGCCAGTGAGATTTCACCGTGTCATATTAGCTGGACAACCCTAAAGGACCCCTAGGACCCATTTAAATACCTCTCACGCAGTCTAATACGCGTGACTCACCTAGCCTGTGACCCCAGGGCTCAGGGACCTCGTTGGGCGGGATGTGCGGTACTTAATAAAACCTCTTATTATTCCACACTTTGTGGCTTTTTGGCCCCCTTCCTTCTTTCTCAGCAGGGAAAAATATCTTACATTTTGGTGCCGAAACCTGGGACCCGGGAAGGAGTCAGAAGCCCGCTGGGGCCATTCCTCCCTCCATCCCCTCCAAGAAAAAAGCAGGAGCTTAGGATCTCCAACCATCCACTGACTTCGGCGCATGGTGCGGTAAGTGCCATGCCTCCAAACTTTCCCTCAGTTCTTTCCACCGAGACTCCCAGTCTGAAACTGTGGCTACGTCAGGGAAGTCTTTTCTGTCTGAGTGCATGTGTGTCCTGGAGACGTCCAAGCACATCCACTTTCATTATCCGTCTGTGGACAGAGCTTGAGTTTTGGGAAGCCAGTTCTCATCTCTGACCACTCTGAGGACTGAGGGCGGCTGTGGGGGCACAGGAATTTCCAAAACACTCCGGGAGTTGCCTTATTTGAAATCTCTCCCTCCCTAAAGAAGAGGAAACTGTTCCTTTTCTCCACTGTGGCCAGGCCACAGAACCCACTGGATAGTCGAACCAGGTAGCTTCCTGAAGGGACTTTTGGTTTTAACACTCTCACTAATTTAACTATCACCAAAAAAGCTGGGAGCTGATTGGAGATCCCTTTATATTCAGGGCCTCTAATTATTTGCACGCCTGTCCTTAATCTCTGTGCTGCCTGTTGTACTGCACAGGCCGTTTCTAGCCAGAGAAAACCCTCCACATCTAATATTTCCTTCTCCATGGACTTCCAACTTTCTCTCTCTCCTGCCTGACCTCCGGGGCTTCCCTGTCTTGGAACCATTCTCTGGTCTCTCTGTGGACCTCTTTTGCTCTGGTATTTTCCCTTCATAGAGCCTCCTCCCCCTCCCTTTGCTAAATCTTGTTTCTCATTCACTTGCAAATACCAGTCTCTCTTTCTCTCCCCTGCTGGCCAGGGGCCCCTCCCTTCTCCACTGTGTTCTTAAGTTCCTCCACCATCAGGCCATTTTCCACCTATCATTGGCTCTTACACCAGTTTGCAGGATGCCCAACCCCAACCTGCTTGCAGGAAGTTCTGACCCTGTCCTGCCACTGGATCCAGCATTTCCAGCTGGATCTGAAGGCTGGGCCCCCTAGGAGCCCTCATCCTCTTTTTATTTTAAACAACCAAACCACTATCCAGGACCTGTGAACATGGCATTTAAAGTTTTCAATGGTCACAGCTAGTAGGAACGGCCAAGGCTGTTCACCAGGCCTGCATGCAGCAGAAGATAATGCTCCAAACCCAGGCACAGAAAGTGCCCAACCCAAGTCTTGACTGCAAAGAGGATCCCACCAGCAGCTTGCTTTAAGTGTGGCAAGCAGGACCACTGTTCCTGAAAGGGCCCCTTCCCCTGCCCTAACTGCAAGCAGCCCAAACACTGGCAGAGCGATTGCCCCTTTGGGCAGCAGGCTCATCCTCAATGCCTCTATGTGGAGGACAAGCTGCCCAAATGGGAAGCCAATCCAGCCACGTGGGCCCATTGCTCAGACTCCTAGAACACGGCCTGGACTTGGAGAACCCAGGGTATTCTACAACTATTGGGTAAGTCCATCTCATTTCTTGTGGACACGGAAGCTGCCTTCTCTGTTTTGCCATCACACTCTAGACCTCTAGTTCCCTCACAGGTCTCGGTTTTGGGAATGGATGGGACCCCTTCTTTTCCCCTTTGCACTCTACCCCTGACATGCAGTTTGTACGGAATCCCCTTATTTTGCACTCCTTCTTAGTTATGCCATCATGCCCTGTACCCCTTCTGGGTCGAGATATTCTACACAGTCTCAGAGCTACTATCCAGCTGGCAGCATCTTCCCACTTACTACTACCATTCCTCAATACCAAGAGTCCCCCCATAATCAATGCTACCCTCATTTCTAACCATGTCTCTTGCCTCAAGCTTGCTTCCATGTAGGATTGCTGGCAGTCAGAACCACTAGGCCCTACTGTGCATCCTGTCCGTCCACACCAGGAACCTGCTGCCAGAGTGAGCTGAAGCAAGGAGCAATGCTGTTCAGTAAGACTGGCCTGATGGAAGAAGCTTCAATCTTTTTAACCGTCTGTGAGAGAAACTAAGCAAGAATCTCTTCTCCTACAACCTGCTTAACTCCTAATGGCAGCCACCCATTTTTACCTGGGCTGCCCCTATCCTAAATCTTCTAATTATCAGCGTATAACTCATATGTGTTTCTTTTATAAAATTCTTACAGAACCGCATCTGCAAGTTTTCTCAACTCACGGCCAAACTGATATTTCTCCTGACTCCCCTCAAAGCAACCACCAGCTGACCTCCCCTCCCCATGATGCCCCTAATTAGCAGGAAGTAGCCAGACGAATAAATGGTGCTTCTATTCTATTTAACCAAAAAGGTTGAAATGTAAGGTCGGTGGCTAAGGGGGAAGGTCACATGGGAAACCCAGGTCCGGGAACTTTGACTAAGGCCACCCACACAACCAAGAGCACCAAAAGAAGCTTGCCAGGAATCCCTGGGAGAAGAGTGACTGTCCATCAGCCAGTGAGATTTCACCACGTCATATTAGCTAGATGACCCTAAAGGACCCCTAGGGCCCCTTTAAATAAATACCTCTCATGCAGTATAATTCGTGCGACTCACCTAGCCTCTGACCCCGGGGCTGGGGGACCTTCTCGGGCAGGATGCGCGGTACTTAATAAAGCCTCTTATTATTCCACACTTTTTGGCTTTTTGGCCCCCCTTCCTTCTTTCTCAGCGGGGAAAAGTACCTTACAATAATGAACCTATTTCTGTGACGGTGCATGGATATTTATCTTACTGTTCATAACAGTTGCATAGAATTTAATTTTATGACATACTATAATTGTCTAGTGATTTAATATATATATATTTTGGAGTGAAATAGGTCTTTTAAAGCATGGTATGGAACTCAGAAAACATTAATGAAATGATCGCTAAATTTGACCATACACAAATTAACATTTGTGAATAGAAACAAACCTCGTGAACAATGTTAGAAGACAAATGGCAAAATAGCAGTGGTTCTTAACCTGGGTTCTATCGAACCCTAGGGATTCGATGAGTAGGTCTCAGGGGTTCGGAGAAACCTCTGCCATGGAGGCCAGAATAAAGTAATACCGTAATTTGTTGTGAGTTCATGCACTTTGTTGGTTTTGTTCTTTGACCAAGTTGATGTTCATGCACAGCTCATTTTGTGCACCAGTAAAAAAACATATACCTATGTCTTGAATTTGGAAAAAAAAATCATATTTTATTTATCACTAAAGAAGGGTTCGGTGAATGTGCATATGAACCTGGTGGGTTTGGTACCTCAAAAAAGGTTAAGAACCACTGAAAATAGGAAGAAAATAGGAATTCATAGTAAAAGATCTAATTCCTTTAAAATATAAATATTTTTCCAAATAAATAAGAAATTAACCAAATAGAAAATAAGCAAACACTATATACTTCTAAAATTAATACAACATATGCATTGCCAAGTTGCAAATAAAAATCATTATGTGGCCCTGGCCAGTTGGCTCAGTGGTAGAAGGTTGGCCCAGCGTGTGGAAGTCCTGGGTTCGATTCCCGACCAGGGCACACAGGAGAAGTGTCCTTCTGCTTCTCCATTCTTCTCCCTCTCCTTTCTCTCTGTCTCTCTCTTCCCCTCCTGCAGGCAAGTCTCCATGGGAGCAAAGTTGGCCTGGGCACTAGGAGGGCTCCATGGCCTTCACCTCAGGCACTAGAATGGCTCCGATTGCAGTAAAGCAATGCCTCAGAGAGGTTGAGCATCACCCCCTGGTGGGTATACTGGGTTGATCCCGGTCAGGCTCATGTAGGAGTCTGTCTGTCTGACTCCCCCCTCCACTTCTCACTTTGGAAAAATACAAAAAAAAAAAAAAAAGGAATCATTAGGCACTACCCCTTTCCTATATTGTTAGCAAATATTGGAAGGATGTTAATAACATGTATGTATGTATAAGAAAATGAGAATATTAATGCACTCTTTGTGGATGTAAGTTGGTTTAATTTTTTTTGAAATGCAGAATGTGAATTTGAATTAAAAATTTAAAGATGAGTATGCCCTTTGAACCAAGAATTCCACTTCTGAGACCCTACTGATCTACTGACATGTTTGTGCACGTGCACAAGAATTTATGTACAAGCATGCTGTAGTGCTTTTTTGTACTCCCAAAGGGCTAGTCAGTGTAAGGGTCTGAAAGGTTATATGGTAAAGAAACCTTTAAAACTTTTTTCTAAATTAGCATTTACCAAACATTGGCCGATGAATCCTGGGACTATATCAAACTAAAAAGTTTTTGCACAGCTAAAGACAATAAGAACAGAATAAAAAGACAAACCACACAATGGGAGAACATATTCGACAATACGTCTGATAAAGGGTTAATAACCAAAATTTATAAAGAACTTATAAAACTCAACACCAGGAAGACAAACAATCCAATCAAAAAATGGACAAAAGAAATGAATAGAAATTTCTCCAAAGAGGACATACTGTTGGCCAATAGGTATATGAAAAAATGCTCAACATCACTAAGCATTAGAGAAATGCAAATTAAAACCACAATGAGATATCACCTCACACCAGTCAGAATGGCACTCATCAGCAAAACAACACAGAATAAGTGCTGGCGAGGATGTGGAGAAAAGGGAACCCTCCTGCACTGTTGGTGGGAATGCAGACTGGTGCAGCCACTGTGGAAAACAATATGGAGATTCCTCAAAAAATTAAAAATCAAACTGCCTTTTGACCCAGCTATCTGACTTTTAGGAATATACCCTAAGAACACCATAGCACTGTTCGAAAAGAAGAAATGTGCCCCCATGTTTGTGGCAGCATTGTTCACAATAGCGAAGATCTGGAAACAGCCCAAGTGTCCGTCAGAGGACGAGTGGATTTTAAAGAGATAAAGACTTTGGTACATATATACTATGGAATACTACTCAGCCATAAGAAATGATGACATTGGATCATTTACAACAAAATGGATGGACCTTGATAACATTATACAAAGTGAAATAAGTAAAACAGAAAAAAAACTGAGAACAGCATGATTTCATACATAGGTGGGACATAAAAATGAGACTATGAGACATGGACAAGAGTGTGGTGGTTACGAGGTGGGGGGAGGGAGGAGGAGGAGGGAGAGTGAAGAGGGGAAGGACACAAAGAAAGCCAGATAGAAGGTGACAGAGGACAATTTGACTTTGGGTGATGGGTATGCAACATAACTGAATGATAAGATAACCTGGAGATGTTTTCTTTGAACATATATACCCTGATTTGTTGGTGTCACCCCATTAAAATTAATAATAAAAAAACTTTTTTTTAAACTAGCATTTATGAAACATTGGCTGATGAATCCCGACTTAAGAGTAATACCCATTATAATCCATTAGGAAGTAGAAATCTGTAAAACACATTTTAGAAAATGCTGCTTTTATAATAAAAGTTCCTTAACCATTACTGCGTGCTGTGATTTTGATAATTACACTCAGGAGTATACAGCCCCGAGGCACTCACTGGTGTTTTCTCTGTTTTTGGAGGAAGTTCTGTTCATGCAAGAAGGGAAGAGAACATTTTTTTTTTTGTCCCCTCATGAAGAGTGGGTTACTTTGAAACTTACTTGAAAGTACAGGAAAGTTTGCACTTCCCTATAGGATATAGAAATTCAAAACCCCACTTTGCTCCCACTCTAAGGAAGGGGAAGGGCCAGAGCTGCCATAAAGTCCTCAATTTTCTTGAGCTCATCAGGGAGCTTGTCCCAAGGTAAGCAGGTGATCTGATTCTCCAAGAGTGACGAGCAGGGACCAGGGATGGCCATACTCACTTTGGGCAGCTCGTTAAATGGGGTAAGAACTTAGCTAAAACAACAAATCTTAAAGGCTGAGTGTAGACTAGTGTGGCAGTTTAGAGTCCCTGGGTGGCCAAGATACCAGGGATGTCTGCTGTCACTCATCTATCCTCTTAACTTGGCTCCCCAGAAGTGTGTGTCAGTGTAAGTCCCTGCAGGAGTGGGGCAGGGAAGTGCACATGCTCCTGGATTCTGCTCTCCTACCACGCAGAGACCTGAAGCTGCTGCTAGAGGGTGGAAGCCTCTTACTCCCGGGAGGCAAGCAGAGATCCACTGCTTCTGGGAAAGTGGTGGACGACAGAAAACTCCTGCATGAGGGAGCAAGGACTTAGAAAGCTCCACCTTTTGAGGCTTAGGTGTCCTTGGTTTGCTGCGACTGGAGCGCCCAGCTCCCACTAGGAGCCCAACATCCATGTCACATGCCATCAGTAGGCAAAGGGAGGAGAGACAGCTGCCTGCGGGGTTGGCATGCATGCATGCATGCAGGTAGGCAGTCACCTCTGAGGCCCTAAGGTGGGCCAGGAGTGCTGAGAAAAACCCGGAGGACCCTCAGGCCTGCACCCAGTACCAGGTGGACGCAGCCTACAGTCAGAGGAATTGAATTAATATCTCTAGATCACCTATTCATAAAAAGCCCAACTGCTCAGTTCCTCACCAGACTGACTCCATCTCTACCCTCCCGCATCCCCTAGATTAGACATAGAAAGAGTGAACTTTGAACTCAGGCTAATAGATATTATCCAAACTGAACCCCAGTTAGAAAAAAGAGTAGAGCAAAGGAGACAAGGGTTCTCCCTGAGCGCTGACTTCAGATCTAAGACCTTAGGATGATTTTATTTAATCACACTAATTTCTTTTTGACAGGGACAGAGAGAGAGAGAGAGTCAGAGAGAAGGATAGAGAGGGACAGACAGACAGGAACGGAGAGAGATGAGAGCATCAATCATCAGTTTTTCTTTGCCGTTTTGACACCTTAGTTGTTCATTGATTGCTTTCTCACATGTGCCTTGACCGCGGGCCTTCAGCAGATGGAGCAACCCCTTACTGGAGCCAGCGACCTTGGGCTCAAGCTGGTGAGCTTTTTGCTCAAGCCAGATGGGCCCGCGCTCAAGGTGGCGACCTCAGAGTCTCGAACCTGGGTCTTCCGCATCCCAGTCCGACGCTCTATTCACTGTGCCACCGCCTGGTCAGGCTAATCACACTCTTGATAAATCATTCTACCATGGATGGTATTTTTCCCAGATTATTTTTGGAGCTGTTGTCACATGGAAGGGTGGCACCGATACATGGGCAGTGAATATGTTTCTAAGACACTGTGAGAGGAATTGTAAATTCCCAATATGACAATGACAGCGGAATTTCCTTAAAAACAACAGAATTCAATATAAGGAATGGCACCAAGTTCGGTAACTTTTATTTCTAATGTCTGCTGTGTCTGAAGCCCATAGTGAGGAAAGGATGTCTTTTCATCAGATATGACTACATCATTTCCCTTTGGAATTTCATTATTCAAACAAATCTACCCTACACAGAGAATATGGCTGAAGTCTTTTGTGTAGTCATTTTTAGTTACTAGGTCATTCTTCGTTCCAGAATCTACAACCATTTTTGCCTTTGTTTCCCCTAAATCAGGGGTGCTCAATACGTTGATCGCGACCTACTGATTGATCACATGACATTAAAAAGACATTTGTCTTTTGATTGGCATACAGGGTAGCCAGTCTGACGTCTGAACTTTTGACACCCTACGCATGCACGCTAACTTGTTCAGTTACATTGCTGCGTAGTTGGCCTTCAATTTATTTAAACTAAATACAACAAAGGGTATAAAAATGAGTGCCGTAGCTGGTCCGAGTAAGCCTAAAACCTACCACTTTCATACAGAATGGGAGGGGATTTTTTTCACTATGTCATATTCTAAGTGCGTTTGCCTCATCTGTCTGTGTGCCATTGCTATTCCAAAGAAGGGAAATGTGGAGCGGCTTTTTCGGACTGTTCATAAAAACTATGACATTGACTTTCCTCTGAAAAAAGAGCTGAGAAGGAGAAAGGTGAAAGAAGAATACACAATATTAAATAGTAATAATAGTAACTTAAATAATGATAATATAGAAGAAATAAATTTATGTTTTGTATTTTTATTGTAGGTAGATCATTTTGACTTGATCATCTTATAAGTAGCTCACAAGCTGAAAAAGTGTGGGTACCCCTGCCCTAAATACTTGGCAGGCAGCAAGAAATTGTTCACATGATGAGTGATGAGACTAAGGATGGGAAAGGCAGTGAATATTTTATCTTAAAGAGAGACACAAATATATCCTTTGATTTGTTTTTGATGAAACTATGTTGCTGCTCAATCTTTTATTTTAGCAACTTACCATTTTTCCCTGGGTCAGTGACTGCTTGTGGAAAACAGCCAGTCTATATTTGCCCAAGGAAAAAATCTGATCTGAATACCAGGATACCATTGATACATGCAGTGATATTGGTCTCCTGTTTATAGTTGATATTTCCACATTAAGATGGAACACCTGCCAATCCAGAATTGCAGCCCTTAAGCAAAGCCCCATGATATTATAAAAAGGCATATACTCCTGGCACTTCCCTGATGTCAGTGCTGACACTTGCCCTTCTTCCTATAGTTTATTGTAGATGTTTTGACCAGGATTTACAATGGGATCCAGGAGGGGAATTCACCTGCTCCCTGTCACAAAACACTACATTGACTGGGGGGGAGAGAGGTAAATTAGAGTGCACGCTTGGTCTCTGGAGAAGGATTACACTGGAAAAGGGTCTATGCATGTCATCTCTACAGCAATAGGGTATAGCGGCTAGGCTTAGAGAGCAATACAGACCAGGGTTGGATTCCAGGATCTCCTGTTTACTAGTACAAAGGTCTTGAGCAAGTTATTTGGTAGCACTGTGCCTTTGTTTTCCATATTTGAAGCTGGGGAAAGATATACGTCTTATTGAGCTCTGTTGTGGGTATGTGAGATGTGTGTGTGTGTGTCTTTTGGCATAATCCTTGGGTCAGGAAGTGACTGATTGTGTGGTTGTCCACTGGCCCCAGAGAAGTCTGGTAGGAGAAGGTAGGGCCCAGAAAAGAGATAATATTATGTCTGGAAATTCTGGTAAGAATAAAACCATTGATAGCATCTTGGCGGGAACAGAGGAAGCTATGTGAGCAGGAACTATATATATTAGGCCCCTGGCAGGGGGCATTTTGTTATTGAAGCGTAAGAACAAGGAACTAATCAGTTTCTATGACTTGTGTCAGATAAAATCTAGGCTGAAATAGCATTTTTTAAAGAAATTAAATTTAATGGGATTACATCGATCAATACAAGTACATAGGTTTCAGTTGAACATCTCTATAACATTTGAACTGTTGATTGTATTGTGTGCCCATCACCCAAAGTCAAATGATTTTCCATCTTGCAGGTGAGGAGTGCAGGGCCTGGGGCAGGGTGAGGCTACCCCAAGATTTATGTGGCTCCCACAGGGTAGGAAGGATGAGACAAAACTATGCAGAGAGCCAGCAGGCCTTGCAGACTTGGGCCTGGTTCACCCAATCTCTGAATAAGATAGTTTTTCTTTCAGAAGCTAATAGCTTTCATACCTCCTGTTTTACCTGCATTGCTGAAATTATGTTCTCTGCTAGATATAGATCTCTATCAATAATGGCCAATGTATGGGTTCAGCGTAATTTTTCTGGGAAAACCTTCATTTAAAGGCTGTCTCTTTTCAGTTTCCTTATTTTACTCCTTGGGAGTTTCCCTCTGTAGGCAGGGCTTTTCCCAGCACTGTCTACTATGGGGATGAACTTGCAGATCACACCACTCAACCTGTCGGGTGGAGAAATAAGGTGTCACCTGTTTCATCTCAGGTGCTGTTTGTTTAGGAAACTGTAAGTTTATCTCTGAACTGCCTCCTGTTGGCATAGGAGATGTGCTGTTGGCTCTTACTTTTTTCTGGCTTTGTGCGGACAGTTCAGACAGACTGCTTGCCAGAATTCAGGGCTTTCTTTCTGACTTCAAATCTGGTGATCTAATTTCTGTATCACAATTAAAATTCAAAACACATACAACTATCATGTTAGTCAAGACAATGAAGTTTTTTCTTTGAGAGATAAGAAGCAGATAAATACTGTATATTTTTTATGCTTGTAGTAATAGCTCTACTAATGTTTATGTCAAAGCTCAGAGGAGTACAAATAGACTAGCTAATGGTGTGTAACAAAGAATCTCCCAGTGTGAAATACAATAGGACTTGTTAGTTCATAATGCTGGGCACCTGCAGAAAAATGGATTTTGAGTTATCTAGGATGAGCTGATCTGCTATCTTTTATATAGCCAGAGAAGAGCAGTTGCTTTGAAATTAACACACTTTAAAACCAGTACCCTACGGTTTTCCTTTGTGGATATAAAGTTGTAGTCATGAGAAGACATTTTGGTGTATTTATAACCTTCCATTGCAACAGATCAATTTTGTGTGTGTGTGTGTGTGTGTGTGTGTGTGTGTGTGTGTGTGTGTGCACTGTACACTAGGTTGTTGTGTGTATGAATTTGAGAAGGGATTACTTCTTACCTGATCAAATGATTTAATTAAGTCAAATCGAAATGAAGCAAAGAAACTTTTAGCAGAACTTACTTTTTCTGAAAGACTCCCTACCCCTAGCCTTGGGCTAGTTTTGCAAGGTTGCAGTTGTACCCAGAGTGTTTCTCCCTGAATCAATCCTATAGATAAACATTGTAAATGAGTTTGTTTCATTGCTTTGTTTTACTGCCTGGCTTCCCCTCCCCCCATACCCTGGCCAGAATGTAATTTTGCCTTTAGAAGCTTGCTCCTGAGTGTATTTGGGGCCCAGAGTTTTTGGAATGCTAGTTCCCTCATTGGTCGCCAGCTTTTGAAATAAAGACTCCTTATTTGACTACTTAATTGTGTGGTGAACGTCTGTTTCTTGCTGTTCCAATATAACAAAATCATGAAACTTTATTTGCAGGTGCTAAGTAGTTCAAAGTCACCATTTTAAATTCAAAAATATAACTTTAGAGATATTGTAAAACTTGTATAATAGATTCATTTGATCTTCAAAAATGGCATATGAGTGGTTTTACATTCTTTGAATTACATATTTAAAGAGGCCCAAATTATGAAATATTAAAGTGAAAAATATTTCTCTCACTTCTTTGCTAGGGATGATCTTGGTGACATAGGCTGGGCTCACAAAAAAGTAACTCCAACACTATTATTAATAGACTAAGGAAAGGATGCTGGGTGACATCTACTTTTTTTTTGTATTCAACACATAGATGAGAGATTATAACTGGTCCACACTTGAAATGATACTTCACATGCACATTCCTTAAATTTATTTATGATAACTGATTTTAGTTTAAAAGTGAAATCTAAAGTTTTGGTACTGGATGAACTTTGTCAAAACAATTGTTGGGAAAATGAGTTTGTAAAATTTGTATTTTTGAGTTTGCTCATTTTTATGAAAAATGGCGCTGGGCAGCCACGTGTGTGCTTGCCCTCAGAGCAGGGCAGTTGATTGCAAATTGCAGATTGCATTTCTGTTTGGGAGGGGCTGCTGTTTTGCTTATGTTTGCTGGAGGAGAGGTTTTTGCACCAGAAATTTTGAAAAGAGCAGAGAAAGAGAAAGAAGCCATGTTTTTCAGAGAGAGAGAGAGCAGAGACAATACAGAGTGCTGAGAGAGAAGCCAGTTTGTGCAGAGAGAGAGAAGGTGTGCAGATGAGGAACCAGAGCTGAGGGGTTTCTGTGAGTCCTTCTGAGACTGGTGGGGCCTTTGATTCTAGGAAGAACCAGAGAAGATTCTCTTGGTTGGGGAACTAGAGGATGTGTCAGTGGCTTTGGGAGCCCTGAGTGAAAGGGAAGTATTTTCCCTGTGTGTTTGCTCACTGGCCAGTGCAAAACTTTAATAAAGGAATGGCCCACCATTTTTTGGCTCCACTGTTTCTTTACCTGAATCTAATGTGAACCTGCATGTGCATGGCCACAATGGCCGCGACTACTGGCCATACAACAATGCAATGGGTTTTTATCTCTGTGGAGTTTCTTGGCTGTATTCAGGTTCTATAGATTGGTTGGATATGTGATATAAAAGGATTTGGTGGTGGGAAAGCCACCTGAGGGGCACTGACTAGCCTACTGATGCCCTCAATGCCTCTTCACAGATATAATGCAACACTGCTTGGTCAAGGGGTAGTGTGGGCTGTGCCCACGTAGGAAAGAATTCTAACACCATATTAGTAACTTTTAATTAAGTTGATGAAAAGCTTGGTATTTGGAAGATATTTTTGGGATAGGCCTGTAATATACACTGTTTTTCTTTTAACAGTTTAAAAGAATTTTACTAAGATATATCTTGGAGTTCATCTGTCTGGATCACTTTTCCAGTTACTATATGCTCATTCAAAAACTTTTTAAAGGAAAATATTTTATTTCAGGAAAAATACCTTTGAACTACTTGTTTAAATATCTTTTCTTTTTTCTTCTTCTTCTAATTTTTAGCCACTCGAAGGCGGCTGGGGTCCTGGTAATACCTTGACTCACCATTCAATTCATCATAATGGGTCCAGTGGTGGGATTCAAATAATTTAACAACTAGTTCTCTAGCCTAATGATCTTTTTAAGTATAAAAAAATGATATACTTAAAGATAGTTTATTATTTCATGCATTTAATACTTAAATAAGAACAATAAAAAAGGTACAAAAAACTAGATTATGTTATAAGTAAGTTTTAAAATATTAATGAAAAAATATTAAACAACTGACAAAAGCCATATAAGTTATCACCTCCTGGTTGTTTTGCACATTTTCTCTTTACATTATATCAGTGGTTCTTAACCTGGTTCTTAATTCGTGCGACTCACCTAGCCTCTGACCCCGGGGCTGGGGGACCTTGTCGGGCAGGATGCATGGTACTTAATAAAGCTTCTTATTATTCCACACTTTTTTGGCTTTTTGGCCCCCCTTCCTTCTTCCTCAGCGGGGAAAAGTACCTTACAATAATGAACCTATTTCTGTGACGGTGCATGGATATTTATCTTACTGTTCATAACAGTTGCATAGAATTTAATTTTATGACATACTATAATTGTCTAGTGATTTAATATATATATATTTTGGAGTGAAATAGGTCTTTTAAAGCATGGTATGGAACTCAGAAAACATTAATGAAATGATCGCTAAATTTGACCATACACAAATTAACATTTGTGAATAGAAACAAACCTCGTGAACAATGTTAGAAGACAAATGGCAAAATAGCAGTGGTTCTTAACCTGGGTTCTATCGAACCCTAGGGATTCGATGAGTAGGTCTCAGGGGTTCGGAGAAGCCTCTGCCATGGAGGCCAGAATAAAGTAATACCATAATTTGTTGTGAGTTCATGCACTTTGTTGGTTTTGTTCTTTGACCAAGGTGATGTTCATGCACAGCTCATTTTGTGCACCAGTAAAAAAACATATACCTATGTCTTAAATTAGGAAAAAAAATCATATTTTATTTATCACTAAAGAAGGGTTTGGTGAATGCGCATATGAAACTGGTGGTTTCGGTACCTCAAAAAAGGTTAAGAACCACTGCTTTATATGTTTGTTTACTGAAATAACAAATGTAAGAGAATTAAAATGTAGTGGTTTTTTTTTTTTTTTTTTTTTTGTACTTTTCTGAAGTGAGAAGAAGGGAGGCAGAGAGACAGACTCCAGCATACACTTGACTGGGATCTACCCGGCATGTCCACTAGGGGTGATGCCCTGCCCATCTGGGCCATTGCTCTGTTGCAACCAGAGCCATTCTAGCACCTGAGGTGGAGGCCATGGAGTTGTCCTCAGTGCCCGAGCCAACTTTGTTCCAGTGAAGCCTTGGCTGTGGGAGGGGAAGAGCGAAATAGAGAGAAAGGAGAGTGGAAAGGGTGGAGAAGCAGATGAGTGCTTCTCCTGTGTGCCCTGGCCAGGAATCAAACCCAGGACTTCCACACACTGGCTGATGCTCTACCACTGGCTAGGGCCAGTATTTTTTTTTTTGACAGAGACAGAGAGAGAGAGAGAGAGAGTCAGAGAGAGGGACAGATAAGGACAGACAGGAAGGGAGAGAGAGAGATAAGAAGCATCAATTCTTCATTGCAGCACCTTAGTTGTTCATTGATTACTTTCTTATATGTGCCTTGACTGCGGAGCTACAGCAGAGTGAGTGACCTCTTGCTCAAGCCAGCGATCTTGGACTTAAGTCAGTGACCTTGGGCTTCATGCCAGTGACCTTTGGGCTTGAGCCAATAACCATGGGGTCATGTTTGTGATCCCACACTCAAACTAGTGACCCCATGCTTAAGCTGGTGAGCCCATACTCAAGCCGGATGAACCCGCGCTCAAGCTGGCGACCTCAGTGTTTTAAACATGGGTCCCCTGCGACTCAGTTCAACGCTCTATCCATTGTGCTACCGCCTGTTCAGGCTAAAATGTATTATTTCATCAAAGGTGTAATTAGTTTTATAAAATGAATAAATAAATAATACAAGCATGGTTCCATCAAAATTTTTTCACCTATGTATGGAATAAACATTACTACAGGCTCTGATATTACGCTGTTACGCAGATGAATGTTAAAAAAGAGTAAGGAATGTAAATTTATGATTTCCGCATTGGATAGCTGGCCTTAGAGAGAGCCCGGATTACAAGTGCCATTTTAACTACTGCTTTGCCAAACTCAACACAAAATTAGGTATTGGTTCTGCAGGCAAAGTGGCTGAATTCCCACCACTGGTATGTTTCCATCCTCCTCGCTCATCCACTCTTTGCATCCAATTTAGAACACTATTGATTTCCTTCATAAACTACATTCCAGGAGCAGTGTATTGATCTACTTTGGTATAATTATTCTGCCTACGATGATCTACACCAATTCTAAGTTTCCTTCATATTTGCTGCTCCTCCGTGACAGGGATACATAGGGTCGCCAAGACTTAGATATAAAGCTATTGATTAGAAGTTATTTAATATGGTTTCTAAAATCATGAACCTATGACAGAGCCATTCCTCTAAAAGAGCATATCCTAAAAGCTCCGGAATCTTGCAAAACTGGGTTGTGCTGCTCCTCTTTTCATGGACTGTGGAGAGGAAGGAAACACAAAACTTGTGTTCTACTCAGTTTACTTCTGAGTGGAGAAACTGTTTCCTTTGTACCTGAGTCTAAAAATTCAGAGGGTTTTTATACTTTTGGTATTCACTGTGTGTTTGCTGTAGTATTTTGGTGGGTATTTTTTACTGGTTTCTATAAGTTTCCTTCTATTTCTAGTCTGCCAAATTTTTCTTTTTAATAAAATGTCTATATGCTGATTTTTAAAATACCCTTTTCTTTTTTAGACATGAAGATATCATTTTTCTGTTATTTTTTAAATTATATTGATAGAGTTTCTAAAGCTAAAATTATACATCTGAGATAAAGATTGCTTATAGATGCCCTATTACATTCAAACACATTACTGGGATCAAGCTATTAATTAATATTGTATGGTATATTTTTCTAAGCTAAGCTTGGTATATGATTATTTTTTATTGCTTTCTTCCATCAGTTGAACTGATTGAGGTTAGATGAGTCTGATAAAAGAATTTGGAAAACTTTCTCTTTAATTTTAGGTTCTGGGATAACTTTTATATAATAGGTATCTGTTCCTTAAAAGATTAGTAAAGTTTTTTTAGCTCATGCTTATTCAAGGATACAGGAAATTTTTCTTAGCAATTCCATTTTTCTCAGTAGTTACTAGATTAATGGAAACTTTCATGTTTCCTTTTGAAAAATAAAATTTTATTTTTATAAAATATTTAAATTTTATCTGAGTTTCAAAACATCATAGAGTTGCTTGCAATATATATTTTTTTACATCTCAAGTGTATATATCTAGTTAAGTACTTTATTCATTCTGAATATACTTTGTTTTTTATTGATCATTTTTGTATTCATCACACTTGCCAGATATTTATTTTATTAGTCTTTTCAGGGAAAATTTTTGGCATAATTTGGGAGAGGCTAATATAGACTGTATATTAGATGATTTACAGGATTATCCTTAGTTTGGCCATAATGATGGGTATCTTAGTTATGTAGTGGATATCTTTATGTCTAAAGGCTTATGTGTTGATGAAATATCACAATGTAGTAGAGAGGGAGAGTCAGAGAGAGAGAAAGAGAAAGAGGAAGATGGCAAGAAAAAGAGGAAGGAAGAGAGAGAAAGACCACAACAAATAAGCCAATATTTACAAGGTTCAATGAAGAATCCAAATTAGTATGTATTGTATTTACAAATATCTAATAAACCTCATCTTGAAAATGCCACTGGTACAATATTATACTTATGCCATTCAAAAAGAGAACTTTTAGTATTAGTTCAGTGATTCTTTATCATTAGGGTAGTTTTTAACTGTTAGCAACAACACCAAATAACAAGACCAGTGGTAGTGCAGAGGATAGAATACTGACCTGAAATGCTGAGGTCACAGGCTCAAAACCTGAGGTTGCTGGCTTGAGTATGGGGTCACTAGCTTGAGCATGGATTCTTGACATGATCCCAAGGTTGCCAGCTTGAACCCAGAGATCACTGGCCTGAGCTCAACGTCACAGGCTTGAGCAATGGGTCGCTGACTGGATTTAAACCCAAGTTTATAGGTCTGATTCCTAGTGAAGGAATGTAGGAGAAGCAATCAATGCACATCTAAAACAAAAGCAATGAGTTGATACTTCTCTTTCTCTCTCCCTTCCTGTTTCAATCAATCAGTCAATCAATCTGAGTTTATTTCTCTCTAATGTCAATGACATCCAGAAGTTGTGGCTTCAGACTATTCTGGTTGCTTCACTATCACCTTTATCTCTTTGCTTCATCATTCTATATATAAACATTTATCGGACTGTTTCCATGTAGGCTTCAGGAATTGCATTAACATCCTTGGCAGCAGGAAGAATAAAGAGGCAAAATTGGATTTGTGCTTGTTTTAAGATAATTTCTTGAAGTCAATTCTACTTAGATCCCAATGTCCGGCACTTATATGGCCAACAGACTGATTTACAAGAAAGGCTGGCTAATAAAATCTTATTCTCAGCTAAAATGTACCCAAGCCAATCAGTTTCTATTACTAAGGAAGATGATGAAAACTAACACTGGGGCAAAAAGTAGCAGTTTTTCTTGCAGTTTGTTATGAAGATATGAGGACTATCTTTTACCACTTGCTGTATGCTGTCATATTTCTGGCATTGATAATAATAAGTCTTCTTGTTTGAAGCAAGGGAAAAGGGAAGTTTTCTCATTTTGACCACCCAATTTTCTTGAAAAATCTTTCTGGTCACAATATTTATTGTGATCTCTTTTGAATCTTTCCAGTTTGTAAATCTAGTGGTCACATAAAATCCTCTGTGTCTTGCAAACTGTCAAACAGATCGATGATTGCAAATAAGAGAGTTTTTGATTTTGTAAGAGGAAATTTAGTTTTCTCTCCATCATTTTCTCTTTGTCTAATTTTACTGTTTATATTACTTCCATTAATTTCTTTTGTTTTCCTCACTAAAGAGTCTTTTCCAGTCTCCCTTGTATCAGTTTTCCCCACTTGCTCCTGTAAAGTCTTCCCAGAGGGGAGTTTATTTCATTATTATAGAACATTGTTACATGGGATCCTTTTGTGCAATGATTCATCCTGGTTTTTTAGATTTGTCAACGTTAAGATTTTTATCCTTCCTAATGAAGAATTAAATGTTTCACATCTGCTTTAAGTCATTAAATTTTTTTTGAACCTTATAAGATAAAAGCAAATGATTTATGGTGAGGAAAATATTGCCTATTATCGAAATAGCTACTGTACTGTTTGTTTTCTTCAGATAAAATACATTCTAGGTCAGACTCACAGCTGCAGATTGAAAAATTTCCCCAAAGATTAATAAGGATTTAGCAGTTCAGAACTGCAATGCGGGTGGCTGTTTGTCAAGGGTGTTTGTTTCAGCTTATGCCTCCTTGGGAAGCAGGTTTCTATCATCATCCATGCTGCTTTTTTCTATTTTCCTTGTTCTCACTGACGAATGGCTGTGATTAGAAAATAGTGTTGCTACAATTCATTAGCCAGGCAAAGGTATTAGAGGCCCTGACAACTTTTTAAGGATGTTTCTTGGTATTTTACTGTAATTTCTGAGTGTTTGTACTTACATTAAAAAGAAAATCCTCAGAGTCAACTCACAGGGTAAATTGAAAATTAGTTAATTAAATATCCTTTTTACTAACATTGGAAACACATTTCCTGTACCACTATGTACTTTTCAAAGGATTTTCCTGTCTATTCCCATATTTCATATTCTCATACATTTATTTACCATTGTCATTGACATGGGAAACAATAGCTGAAGTGGTTAAGTGATTCGATAGGTGATTATATGTCTTAGTTTATGCCTATTTTCCTGGTGTTAGTGTCCTGTTTGTTCTCATATGTGCTCAAATTTGGACAATAAATAAGTCACCTTACTTTCCAGGAAGGACCTGAAGCCTTCTAATTTCCAGGTTACCAATTTAAGGAACAAGATACAGGTTCCTTTTGGTAGTTACTTCCCAAGCCTGAGTCATAATTTGTTTGTTTGTTTGTTTTTCTGAGTCATGATGTCTAATACTATCTGAGATAGGAGAACTTTCATGGGTATAACTTCTGTTTTGCATTGAAGATTTTAAATTGTTTTCATCCAGTTGCTCTTGCAATAACAAATGTCTTGAGGAGGCAGTTTTATATACATGCACTTAAGAAAAAACTGACAGTGGTTCAGTGGTAGAGCACTGGCCCAGCATGTGGAGGTTCTGGGTTTGATTCCCAGTCAGGGCACACAGGAGAAGCGCCATCTGCTTCTTCATCCTTTCTCTTCCCCCCTTCTCTCTCTCTCTTTACCTCTCCTGTAGCCATGGCTTGATTGGTTTGAGTGCATTGGCGCAGGGCACTGAGGATGGCTCTGTGGAGCCTCTGCCTCAGGCACTAAAAGTATCTTGGTTGCGAACATGGCCCCAGATGGGCAAAGCATCAGCCCCAGACAGGGGTTGCAGGGTTGATCTCACTCGGGAAGCATGAGGGAATCTGTCTCTCTATCTCCCCTCCTCTCACTTGGAAAAAATGAAAATAAAAGAAAAGAAAAAACTGATAAACAAGAAACTTGATAAATATAATTCAACATTGAATTAATTAAGCTCAAAACAGTGAAAATGTATGCTGAGATTTAATTTTCTGTATTTGTAATTTTGTTTTTATTTATGCTATTTCAGATTGGATTTGAGGCATTGAGAGGAAGTGTAAGGGAACACAAGAAACATGGAACTTGTTATAAAGAATGAGAACAAAGCTTATTAATTTTGTTCCTTTCTTTTTGTCTCCAGCATTTAGCTCAGTGTCTGATCTAGCATATAGAAGGCAGTTGGTAAATATTTGTTAAATAATTGAATAAGTAAATGAATGCAGAAACAGTGATTTTCTGGAGAGTTAATAATACAACCTTATTTTGGGCATACATTATTCACAATGGATGGAAAAGAATTACTATGTATATTAGATGACAACGAACATGAACACTTTAAAGTTGGTGAAATATTATAAGGTCTTGTAAATTTGTTGGAGTATCTGATACTAGAACCTCCTTGCTGGTAGAAATATGTTTATTTTTCCCCTATATTAATTTCCAGTGCTTTGAAAATTGAAATGTCGAATAGTTATTTTCAAGTTGCGATAGTTTAGACATTTGATAAAAATAAGATAATTTAAATAGCCTTTGAATATTTACAATGCTTGTATGTATGAAATTTTAGTTGGAATTTTGTATGGGCAGTATTTTTTTTCCAAAGAGAGTTCAAATAGCAGGGGGTATCTTTTCAGAACAATGAGTCTTGTGATACCATAGCCAAAGGCATAGGGAAAGAATGGGATTGAGTAATCATAAAACATTCACCAATAAAATTACTTTGTTTTTTTTTAGGGAAAATACTGGAGGTTATTTTTTTAAAAATTGATCCTAAAATTATAAGAGAAAGTGAAGTGAAACATTTGTTCTGACATTGATGCATGTTTTATCAACTCAGGCAGTTCACTGCATGTATGAACGCATTTAAATAGTGAAGAGAATAGAGACACTAATGTCATAAAAACCTTCTTACATATATTACTTTATCATGATTGTCTCATGTCTAGTTAGAGCCTAGCCATAAATTCATGTGCATCTGCTGTTAAAAATGAATGCAATGATGAGAGGTGCCGCGGAATGTTTTAGAGTCATTGTTCCATGTTAACAATGTGCTTAGAGACTGTGTAATGAACTTTTCCAAAAGCTTTCCAAAGTAGTTCCGCTACTGGTGCCTTTCCAACTGAATGACTTCCTTTCTTTTATTAAAAATATTTGCAAAAACTTTTGGCTGCTATTTCTTTTCCAATGCATATGGAAGAGTGGATTTAGTAAATAAAGCCACATATTTTCATTTGGGTAAAGAGAAGTATATGTTTTCTATAGAAATTTGTATTTATAGTTGTATTAGTCCAACTCCAGTGCCCTCTTGGATGGAGTTTATTACTTAGAAAGAGTGGCAGGGAGGAATCTGTAAGCAATCACTATGGAAACTTGACATGACAGGCTGAATAAACGGCTTCTATGTACATGAACTAATCTCTGGAAGCTGTAAATTACTTTATAGGCCAAAGGAACTTTTCAGATGTGACTAAGGGAAGGGTCTTGAGATGACATTTTCCTAGAGTATTCACATGGGCCGATGTAGTCATAATGATTCTTATCAGAGTGATGCAAGAAGAACCACAGATAGGAGAAGATGATGTGATGGTGGGAACAGATTGAAGAGATACACTTTGAAAGTGGAGGAAGAGGTTGCAAGCCATAGAATTCAGACAGAGAAAAGCAAAAGAAAACATTCTTCTTAGACTTTCCAGAAGCAAGCAGTGCCGCTGGTACCTTGACTTTATTCCTGTGAGAACGCCAGAAACAGAAAAGAATAAATTTGTGTTTTAAATTACTAAGTTAAGGTAATTTGGTACAGTGGCAACATGAAACTAATACATTTGGTCAAGACAGAGTTGTTGTATATAGCAATGTCCCAGACTGGCAAGATGTTGAAGAAACAGCTCTTTTCCTTTGAATGACAAAGCCCTGACACTTGGGGTTTGATTATTTTCTTTCTGCTTTGACTTAGAATTGAGGACCATTGATGACTTTGAGAAGATAATCATCACAGCTATCCTCACAGCATCAGCTTCTTACTGACTTCCTAAAGAACAGCCACAGACCAACTCATCCACATAAATTATCTTCCATATTATCCTCATAAACTGGACATTGTTGCCCCCGTTTTGAAATGAGGAATTGAGATTTATAGAAGTAAAGTAACTTGACAAAGCCCTTATAGTTAGTAAGGGCCAACACATGGATTCTTACTTGTTCTTACATTTAAAAATTTTTGAACAACTTCATAAAAAAGCTGGTTTTAAGACTGTTAAGAGAATTTTCTCTGTATATTTGAGAGAGAAAGGGAGAGAGAGAACTCATTGCTCCAGTTAGTTGTGCACCCATTGATTGCTTTCCATATGTGCCCTGACTGGTACTCCAACTGGTGATCCTGGGATAGAACCAACAACCTCGGTGCTCTGGGACAATGCTCTGTCCACTGCCCATCATCCAGGGCACTTTGTATATTTTCTTTCATATAGATGGAGAGGTCCATGGAGGTGAGAGCCTGCTCTACCTATCTGTGCTACATATCTGTGTTCCAAGGGTACATTGGTAGGTGTCTGGGGTGGCATGTTCCATGATGAAGGCATAGAAAGAATTGCTCCCAGCATGGGAAGGTGGAGCTCTGCTGTATACTCCTTTTGATAATCAAGTCTTGAACTTGCTCTCCAACAACTGCAGGTGGCCGTATGGTAAAACAGACCTGAAACCAATTCTGGGCTCAGGAGAGAAAAGTACCTTCTTGTCCTGATGAGGCCTAAGGGGCTGGTGAATTAGGTCATCTTTGCAGGGAACATTTAGAGAAAACTGTTTAGAGCCCTCAATTCAGATTATAAATATAGTAAGAATAAGGGGAAGGGTGCTGTTGTATGAGAAGGGTCATTCCAGAAAGTTTAATGAAGGAGCTAAGCTTAATTAGTAAATAGTAGGTGTTTATAGTAGTAAAGGACCTGGAAGGTCTTTTCATGCATGTGGGCACTGAGTCTGGGTGAGTTGCACTGAGTCTCCAGCACTTCTGCTGTGGGTGCAGGCAGAGGTGGGTTCTCTGTCTGGCATCTTGACCCCAAACCACTGCTATTATAAAATGTTACAAATCCCCCATGACTCGTTTTATGAGGAGTTTTGTTGTTTTTCCCCCAGGGAAAAGGCACTCTCCAGAGGGATAAGGAGAGCAGGAAGAAAGTAATGTGGTCCAGGATGACTCTCATACTTCTGAAGGATATATGGAGTGAGTCTATTGGGAAGCCATGGGAAAGGAGGTTGGATAGACAAGGCAGGGTTCCTCTCACCAGAAGCAAGGTGCATTATCATTGTCTGTACACTTCAGTATTCCAGCCAAGATACTTTCATTGTTCTGTGCCCTACTTCTGGAAGGCCAGCATCATCTTATACCTACATTGTGCTTTAAATTGAAGTGGTTTTAAATATATAAAATTAATAATAATTGTTATAATCTATAAGGCCTCGGCTGTATATGAAAAAATATCATACTCTGTGCTGTCCATATGTTATCTAATAAAATCTCCAAAACAACTCTGCGAGTTAGGTAGTGTTCCCTTCCTTTTATAGAGGAGGAACTTGAAGTCTATTTAATATTCACAACAACCTTTTTTTTTTCAAAGCATGTAACAGGTCATTTTCTTAGAAGGATGCAGCAAAGACCTGGCAGAGGTGAGATATGGGCATGGTTTCCAGTCTCTAAGTGCACTGCTTCCATTGCTACAGAAACTCAAACATGAATGTCAGATCCATTATTCCCTAGCTGCAGACCTGAGCAAATAAATTCATCCCCCCCCCGCATCCTAATTTTCCCATATGTGAAAATACAAGTACATATAGAAATTCCTTAAAGGGATGGACAGATGAAGTTCTATCAGGCATTTAAAGTGCCTGGCACATAGTAAATACTTAATAAATGTTAGCTCTTCAACCTCCCTATCATCTCATTTTTATTTCTATCTGAGGACAAATTTGAGTCTAATTCAAGATGAAATAAATCCATTTGGAAATGACTCAAAAGATGGCCTGAAAACGTGATTTTGTGTTTCCAAGTTCCTTGGAATAATTTATTGATTTTAGGTGTTTCTTTTACCAGCAATAGGTTTATGTGTTCTTTTAAAAATGAAAGTGGTCATGCTTAAGTAAGGTAAAATGTTTATGTCATTCTTCTTTTGTCCAACTCTTTTTGAAGTATAATTTTCAAATGAAAAATTTGGGGAAAATCTTATCAGATATGAATTATACATAATGGCAGTCCACGATGCAACATACTTGTGTTAGTTAAACTTAGCTTTGCCAAGTAGGTTATCAAGTAAAATGTAGGAGCAATGTTTTAAGTAAAACTTCCAACTGTTTCTGAAGTATGTTGAAATATATAGTTTCTGGGGAATTCTGAAAAAGACTGATTAAGATTTCAAAAACGAGTGTTTCCTCTCTTCTAAAAAGTATAATATGTTAGCATTATAAAATAAAAAAGGAAAGTGTGTGTGTATGTGTATATGTGTGTGTATTAGTGTAACAAATTCAATCTCATCAGCTGGGATGTGCAGAGCAGGTTAGAATTTATTTCTTTATAACTGTTCTCATTTTCTGCCTGAGCTGTCTTCCATCCCCCACTCCATTGGGTAGAAATGGAGTAAATATAGGGAATAATTATATTTGGTCTAAATTTATAACCTGTGTACTTTCCAATAATTTAAACTGCCTTTGAATGAAAATTGGTCTCTGCTTGGATGACTCAGGCAAATGGTTATTCTCATGCTTGTTATTTTTTTTTTCCAATATCACTTCCAGTAGTATTGAGGGTGGAAAGGTATTATTTAGATAATATGACTTTGTGAAAACAGAAAAAGTGGGTTTCTTGAATCTACACAATGTCATTTGAATCATATTATGTGACTGTCATGGAATTGGTCAACTAGCACTGATCTCTCTCTGGTGACTTTTGTGTCATAACCAGTTTGATCTGACTTTTTGAGGAGATATGATGGAATTACTCACTATAGATGATAGCCATCATTATTAACCTCTAGTTGCAAATTCCCCAGATCTTGAGGAGTCCTTGCCTGAAGCCAGGTATCTTCTGACCTTTCAACACTTTTAGTACCTCCATGTCCCCTCACAAATTTGAGGACACAACTGGGTTTCTTGCAGGTGCATTGAGGCTGTAAGAAACCAAGAGTTCTGTCTCCTTTCCACCATCCTCTAGACCGCAGGCTCACACAGTGCTGTAATATTGACATGGAGGTCTCTTCCTAGGAGATTTAGGGTTGGATTTTTGGAATATAAACTGACCTGCTGCTGTCAAACTTTCTGAAATTCTCCATACTTATCTGGACATGTTTAAATGTCTGCCTCCTCCCTATGCCCCAACATTTCCTTGCTTGTGTGGTAGTAGAGGTGATGAGAAATGGCTTCTCACAATCTTTTTCTCTGCCTGCCTGCCAGTCTGCCTCCCCTTTGTAGAATCCATCTAGAATCAATAGTGATTTTTCTCTTAGCTTCTCTTATCTGATTTTGTCTTCCCCAAGTCACTTCTTCTTTTTTAACTCTAGACTCAAAACGAAATTAATGATAGATAGGGTATAGGGAGCAAAAAACCTATTTATTGATAAAGAAACAGGAAGCATTTAATAATATCTTACCTGATCTCTCCCTTTCTCTCATTTCTCTCCTAGGAACAAATCTAATAAGAAATGACATGGACTCATATAGAACTCTAATATGCTTCATAAATAAATCTATAGAGATTTTATGTTTCTGAATTTTGGAAATGCTGAGATTTTTGGATGGAGCCATATTTTACATCATGCCCCCACCCACAAAAGAATTCTCTATTGATCAATAAATTCCATGTAAAACATAGACCTAATATGCTTATTTATGTGATTTCTCATGATAGTGGAATTTCTAAGCCTAAAGTTAGAGAAAGAAAATATAGCATATCATCTATCATGCAGAAGTTATTAATACAGTTGATCACATAAAAATCCATATATCATTAAATACCATTAAAATTTGAGACAAATTACAGATTGGCAACATACTATGGTAAAACTTTTGACAAAGGGTTAATAATACAATTTCATACAGAATATTTATCAAGCAATAAAAGTCTTAAGATCCACAAAAATTAATGATAGTTACAATATGGAATTAACAAAATTTGAGACACAAATAAAAATAAACTTATAAAGTCTTGTTCAATCTCCTTAAGAGTCAAATAAAACTCTATTTATTCCAAGATAGTTTAGATTCCAATATGTTAGGCAGGCAGTTTTCTTTAGTCCATTGCTATTACTTTCTGCTGCTGTGTGTAAATTTTTCTAGATAGCATCACGACAACATGTAAACACTTGTCTAAACATGCTTATAACCTTTTCACCAATCATTACACTTCTACAAGTCTTATATAAGGGAATCATTTAAAATATGTATAAACATATTTCTTACAGCTTTTAAGAATAACCCCAAACTGGTAATATCCAAATTATCAAATACTGAGATTGGTTAAATAGATATATCCATATAATGGAATACCATGTAAACATTAAAAATGCTGTTGTAGCAATACCAACATATTAATAATATACTGTTTAGGTGAAGAAAATAGGTTGTAAAAATATGATGTATTTGAAATATATGGGTGTGTGTATGTACGTTCTTTGTATCTCCTATATATTAAAATAGCCTCTTGTTATTCCCCTCCTGACTTGTGTCAGGAGGCTAGTGACTCCTGTGAGTCCCCTGAAAGTCACATGGGATCATGGTCACATCAGGATTTTTTATTTGGTTTTGTGGGCATTTTCCTGGACTGGAACTCTGCTGGCCCCACAACTTACAGTCATCCTGTGTGCTGCAGCTCTCAGTGCTGCCTCAAGAGAAGCCATTAGGAGAAACTTTGTGAGGCGGGTGGCCAGGTCTCTGTCTGGAATCCCTCCACACCTGTGGTAATGATAGAGAGCTTGTGCTGGGCCGTGATGAGCTCAGAGCTCCCTGCCACCCTCGGACAATTTACTTCAGCAATCACCGTGGCACCCCATCTCGGACGTGATAGAGAAAGAGAAGCTGTTGCAAGAGGCAAACAAATATTTCAGAGACAGATAATGATGTTGTCTTTTCTTCCCCTGCAAAGATAAGGGTTAGATAGTATTTTCTTAAAGTGGAGTAGACTAGAGGTTGACATCACTGTTCAAGTTTCATTAAATAAGTGATCTTTAAAAACTATAGTAGATTGAGAGTTCACTATTCAGTGAGAAAAACAGTATCTTGACCACAATATCCTTTTACTGAAAACAAAAGAAATTTAAAAATATAAACCTTTTGCATTAAAATATCAATATAGGAATTATTCTGTATTTACTATTAGGAATTTACTTAAAAATTCTGACCCTGTGGCTTGAGAGCATGTGAATTAAGCAAATCCTGAAAGTTCCAAATCCCTAATAGGTTTTATCATCGTCATCATCATCATCATCATCATCATTATTTTTACCTTGTCCATCTTCTGTGTGATTGCTTTTAAATCACAGATTCATTGGTAATTTTAAGAAGTGCTATGGAACAGTCAAGTTTAATCAGGAGTGAGCTCATTTTCCTTTAATTAGTGACTCTTGACAATTAAAGTTTTCAGGTGTAAGGGACATTTCAGATTAAGAACATATTTGTTGCAAGGACTTACTTGTTTACTTAATTATTTAAATTTTGAGCTAACTTTTTGAGTTCATTTCCTGCTGTTATCAAAGTGTGCCTGTACTAATGGTAACATGATAAGTCAATGCCCATCGATGTCTATACTTCCTTTTGTTGGTACCCAGAGAGAGAGAGAGAGAGAGAGAGAGAGAGAGAGAGAGAAATAAAGCTCTGTTTGTTCAGCTAAAAAATCAGAAGAGAACTAAGTTATGAATTTGAACCTACATTGAAGAACTTCATAATTTTAGACAATTCAGTAAGACCTTAATTTCCTCAATATTTCCTTATTTGCTAGGTGATAGACCGAAAGAGGAATTAATGAGAAACTATCTGAAGTGTTCCATAATATCTGCATTAAATTAGATGCCACTTAAATTTGGAATGTGTTTTCCAGTTATTGTTTTTATTATTAGTTACTGTGAAAATGATGAAACAGTGTATCCTTGAATTATAGATGGGAATAATTAAGTTGTTTTTTAATAAAAATGCTTGAGCGTCTGCTAGGCATTCAACATTTTTTTTTTATTTGCTCTAGATAAAGCACACTATTACAGAGTGATTAAGTAGTGATGGTTTCTGTTCTCGTGGGGCATGAGCTAGTGAATACGAACTTAGAGATTTTTCTATTCCATAGCACAGAGGAGGAAATGACTTGATTCTCTTACTGAACTATAACTCAACAAGAATGTGTGTCCCCATTCTTGTCTGTCCATGAGAAAAGGGGTATTAGGGCATGGTGGAGAGGAATTGCATTACCAGCCTTGTCACAGAATAAATGACCCAATAATTAAGGATTAGAGAATATCAAAATGACCATTCATTTTTACCTAAGAGTCCTATATAATGTCTGGAGGAAAGCAACAATACAATAAGGGAAGAAAGGATTGAGCAATCAGAAAGAAAATGCCCCAAATTCTTTTTCTGTACTATGCAAGCATTTTATGTTTGGGGCCAATGACTAATGTTTCTGAACATCACTTGTCTCACCTATAAAGTAGAAACAATGCAGAAAGCATGAAATGAAGTAATAAGCTCAAAGCAACATCTCAGCTCCTATTCCTAGTAAGTGTTCAAGGATAGTAACGAGGACACAGAGCTGTGAAAGGACTGATGTCTAGATAACGGGATGTTAAGACAACCATGATCCTCAGTGAAATAGAACAAAAAGCCATCAGGTCATCTGTACGTAAGACCATGTGATCAAAGACTGTAGATCAGGGATAAGAACTCCCAAAGTGACATGGATTTCCAGGACCTTTGTCACTTCCCCACATTGGTTTTTCTCACTTCTTTATAATCCTTCCCATCTCTTTTCTTCAGGAAAACAGCGATGACCGTGCTGAATAATTACGTTCTGTGTGTTTATCCTTCAGAACAAGGAAGGAGGCTGGGTTGGTGATGAGGAAAGAGTTAAGGGGCTATTTAGAATAAAGGTCAGGTGACGACTGAGACAGAAAAGAATGTGGCCCCAAAACTTGAGGTACAGGTAAAAAAGTGAGTTGAGTGAGACCCAGATGTGACCCCAGTGGCTCAGGTCAGGACGACCCTGGTCTGTAAGCACTGGCCCTCTGGGGGCCTCCAGGTAGCAGGATTAGAGTGGAAAGCTGACACTTTTCTTAGAGGCCTGACCCCACTAGAGAGGTTCCACCCCTTCATTCCTGAGGAAACGGGGGAGAACTGGATTCTCATTCTAGACGCAAAGCCTTAAAAACCATGTAAAACTATCGGAGGCAGCTAGAGCAGAAGGAGGTGTAGAGGTGAAGGAAGCCACCTAGCGGGAAGTTGTCATACAGGCTGTAGTATCAGCCTAAAGGTTTCAGGCTTTTCACTCCAACAAATGGAATTCTAATTACTCTGCTTCATCACGAGCTCAAGAGCTTGCCTAAGGTTAATAAACTGCCATATTTTTATTTTTTCATAATAAGTGTAAAACATTGATAATTTTTACTAATTGCCTTAATGTCCAGAGATATATACATGTCAATAACAGATGTAGTCCTCAGTCTGCTAAATGGATTCTGATGATTGCCTTATTTGGATTAGTAAGTGATTCAGATGAAAGGGAGTATCAGACCAAGTTAGAAATTGTTAATTAGTCCATTAGGGATTTGAGAGTGAAAAAACGCTTATACTTTAAACTGTTTTTCTACTTAATGGTAGGAGAAAATTTAATTTCTCTAAAATAGAAAAATATATATTATTTAAAGTAGTCTTAAGTAGAAAAATTAGGAACTTCTTTCTGGGGTTTTTATTTTATTTTTAGAAGTAGATATGTTTTTTTGTCTCAAATTTCTAATCAAATACAGATGAAATATATTGTTTGTTCTATTGATTCACATAAGTCATAAATCCTTCCAACTAGAACACTATTCTCCCTACTCATCTGAAGTTCCTGGTTTAACCACAAGAAACATACCTGCCACACACCAGAAGAAGGAAGGGAAAGAGGGTCTGCAGTGGTTAAGGTTTTAATTCTTAAGACTCAAAGACTGAGTTGCTATTCTTGACCTATTGTTTACTTTCTATGTGATCTTATGAAAGTTACTAAATCTTTCTAAGCCACTTATTCGTAGATAAAATAATAGTGTTATGAGGGTTATGTGAGATAATGCCTGTAAAACACTTTACACATTATCTGGTGTTGGTAAGCACTCATAAATGTTTTTGTCTCATTGTTAATAATCTTGATGATGATAATAGTATCAATAGTGAAAGGTTGCTGATAAAATTTAACAATAAGAAAGCAAGCAACCTGATAAAAAATGGGCAAAAGATCTGAACAGATACCTCACCAAAGAAGTTATATATAGATGGCAAATAATCATAGGGAAAGATGTTCCACCTTATATGTCATCAGGGAAATACAAATTAAAACAATATTGATATACAACCACCCACATATTTAGAATGGTGAAAATCTGACATACTGACAACAACAAATACTGGTAAGGGCGTGGAGCAACAGGACCTCTCATTCATTGCTGGTGGGAATGCAAAGGGGTGTAGCCACTTTGAAAGAGAGTTTGGTAATTTCTTATAAAACTAAGCATGTACTTACCATATGATCCAGCAATTGCACCCATTGGTATTTTCCCAAATGAGTGAAAACTACATCTACACAAAAACCTTCACACAAATGTTTAAAGCAGTTTTATTCATAATTGCCAAACTTAGAAGCAACCAAACGTCCTTCAATAGGCAAATGGTAAACAAAGTTTGGTACATTTCACAAATGGGATATTATTCAGTGATAAAAAGAAATAAGTTATCATGCCATGAAAAGACATGATAGAAGCTTAGATGCATGTTACTAAGTGAAAGAAATAATCTGAAAGCTACATGCTTTAAGATTCGAAGTATACGACATTCCGGAATAAGCTAAAGTATAGAGACATTTAGAAGACCAGCGGTTATAGGGGGTTGGGGGGAGAAAGGGATGAACAGGTAGAGCATGGAGGATTTTTAGGGCAGTGAAACTACTCTGTATGACATTGTCTTGGTGGATACATCCCATTATACATATGTGGAAACTCACAAAATGTACAACACAAAAAATGTACCCTGATATAAACTATGGGCTTTAGAAAATATAATGATAATGAAATATATTGTCTTATCACTTCTAAAAAATGTATCCTATTAATGCAAGAAGTTAATGAATTAGGAATGTGTGCCTGAAGAGAGGGGGAAGGGAATGTATGAAAAATCTTCACTTTCTGCTCAATTCAATTTTTATGTAACCCTAAAAATGCTCTAAAATATAAAGTTGTTATTGCTTCTCAGCCTTTTGGCTAAGATCAAGTGTAGTATAAAGTTGTTAATTAAAAAAAACTGTAGATATAAACAAAGTTAAGATTATAAAGGGTACAAAGTATAAAGAATCTGACTAGTATCAGACTTCTCAAAATGCTTTTAAAATTGAAGGGATATCATTTCAAATGTAGAAATGTATACCTGGCCAAACTATCACCTAAATATGAGTAGAATAAATTCATTTTTAAACACAAGAATAGAAAATAGTATTGGTGTTTAACTAAAGTATATAGCAAAGTAGAAAGGAGAATGCCTTGCTACTTTGGGAGAGATTAGAAATGCTTGACAGGGTAGCCCTGGAGTCTTAGAAATGAGTAGATTACTGACAAACGGGTAAGTATGGGGAATATTTCCTGGTCAAAAGGAGTGGAACAAATGATGGCATCAAGCGTAAAGACGGTTGCTGGAAAGGAGGAGGGGGGGGGGAGAAAAAAGTGAAGAAATTATGAAGTTACAAAAATTGGTAGTTACAAAATAATCATGGAGATGTGAAGCAGTAGTTTTCAACCTTTTAACACTTGGAGATCAGTGACCTAGTTGGCCGGAAATGAATACACACAATGAATGAAGTTGTATCTTACATTGTATAACAGTACAACACAGTACAGGCTGGTGCTTAATTTCTGAACTCCATATGTATGATGCCTTGAATACTACATAAGGTTGTCTGAATGCTTTTGCTTATTGTGCATGATTTGCAAATGCTCTGCATAGTGCAAAAGGTTGTTTAAATGAGCCTACAAGTTCCAAAGATATCTAAGACAACCTCAATAATATTTTTATTGATGATACAGGCTGCTAAGAAGTAATCACCCTGAGCATAAGCAAATTTGGCTAAGATCATTGGGTCTATAATCTTTATATAACAGCAGGGTGGTTAACTCTTTTGTGGACCAGCACAGAATTTCTGATAGGCTGGCACTGGTCCACAAGCCAATTGAAAAACACTAATGTAGCCTGACAAGGCAGTGTCACAGTAGATAGAGCATTGGACTGGCACACAGAGGACCCAGATTTGAAACCCCTATGTTGCCAGCTTGAGCACAGGCTCATATGTATTGGGCGCAGGTTTACCAGCTTGAGAGTGGGGTTGTTGGCTTGAGCATGGGATCATAGACATGACCCCATGGTTGCTGACTTGAAGTCCAAGATCACTGGCTTGAGCCCAAGGTTGCTGTAGCACCCTGGTAAAGGTACATATGAGAAAGCAATCAATGAACAACTAAGTTGCCAGAATGGAGACTTGATGCTTCTCATCTCACTCCCTTCCTGTCTGTCTGTCCCTATCTGTCCCTCTCTCTCTGTCACAAAAGAAAAAAGAAAGAAAAAAGAAAAACACTAATGTAAAATACAGCATAGGAAATATAGTCAATAATATTATAATAACTTTGATAGTGCCAGAATGGTACTAGTCTTATTAGGGGGATCACTTTGCAAGTTATATAAAGGACAAATCACAGGGTTGAACATAGTGATGGGATTCAAATAATTTAACAAATGGTTCTTTTCCCTAATGATCATTTTAAGTATAAGAAAATATATACCAAAAGGTAGTTTATTATTTAATGCATTTAATACTTAAATGAGAACAATAAAAGTGGTACACAAAACTTGATTATAAGAAAAAGTTTTTAAATACCTGACAAAAAAACAATAAAACTGTTATTTAAGATATTTCCATATTGTTTCTTCATTGACATCCTTACTTGCAATTTTTTCACCTATGGACGGAATGAAGATTACTATGGGTGCTTAGAATACACTACTGAGCAGATGAACATTAAAAAAGAGTAAGGAATGTCAATTTGTGATTTATACATTAGGCGTCTGCCCAGGTGCCCACGTTAGAGAAAACCCTGACCACAAGTGCCATTTTAACAACCAGTCTGCCAAACTCAACAAAAAGTTAGGTATCAGTTCTGCCAAACCGGTGTGAAATGGCTGAATTCTACCACTGGTTGTACACCTGAAACTAATATAATATTGTACATCAACTGTAAATATAAAATAAAAAATTATTTTTAAAAATGTAGGTAAAAAAAGAAAGCATCCTTATACATTCTGGAAACTTCCATTTGTTTCATATGGCTGTGATTTGGAATAGTAATGGGGTGCAGTGAGGATAAAACTAAAATGTAGAGTGTTCCATGTATGAGGGCTTGTAAGTGGTCTTGCCAAGCTTCTGAACTCTACCTTTCAGATTAGGAGTTGACAAACTTTCTCTGTAAGTGGCCAGATAGTAAGTATTTTTGCCTTTGTGAGCCCTGTTGTTTTGTTTACAACTACTCAACTCAGCTCTTTTGGAATGAAAGTGGTCATAGGCAATATGTAAATTATGGGAGTGGCTGCACTAACAAAGCTGTGTTTACAAGGCCAACCAGAGGCTGGGTCTGATCAGTAGGTCATACAGTGTGTCAACTCCTGTTCTAAACCATAAAGAGTTAAAAAGAAAAAGAGTTTTAATCAAGCAAATAGACATCATCATATTTGAGTTTTTGAAAAACTTATCTTGATGGTAGTGCAAAAGTTGTACTAGACAATAGTAGGGTAGGACTAAGAGATAAATATTAACAAAGAAACTTTGATAGTAATATAACAAGATAAAAGAAGCTGTGATGTAAGATACTTATGATGGAAATAGTGTGATAAAGAGATAAAGTAAAAGTTGTAAAGAGACTATAATTAATAAAATGGTCATGGATTAGAGTACATGAAAGATGGGTTGCTTTGGCTTCAGTGGCACAGAATTTCTTCCACTGAGATAGGATAAGAGAAAAAATACATTAGTAGAAGGATATTGGGTTTAAGTTTGAGGTTTCTGGAGTTCTTCCAGATATCTGAATTACTAATATATGAATGAGCCAAAGATGGTCTCTGTATATTGACCCCTATTTTATTTTATTGTGGCAGACTATGACTCATTAGCTCTAGAGCCTACCAATGCAAATTTCAAAATTTTACATATACAATTGTTTTAAATATAACCCAAACAAGCAGATTCCCAGTGATTTAGAATCTGCTTGCTTTGCATACCCCATGATACTGCACCTAACATCTGTTAGCTAGAGATAGATAGACCGCTGGTACTATTAAAACCTCAAGCTGCTGCTGCCCTTTGTAGCTCTTTGACCTACAGAGTTTCTTCTATGCTGCTGAGAGACATTATCTAGACAGGTAAACTATCTCTCTGATCCTCCTTTCTCCAAGCCTCCCCTTGCTCACCTCCATAATTGTTTCATGCTATGTGGTACTTCCCTCACATGCAAACTTACCAAAATATCACCAAAATAAACTTTGTGGGTGTATTTTCACATTGTGGTCATGTCTTTTTTCTTGATCAGCTTTCAAATTCCTTTAACCTCCTATAGTTAAAGTGATAGATGCAGCTTTATTGGCATATGTATGATATTTGATGTCCAAAGAAAAGATTATTTTTCCCAGAGAGACCAAGTAGAATAAGAAGAAGAGGTCAAGGACAAACCTTAAGGATTACTTAGGAAACACAAGGGCCAGGAAGAAGATGAGAATCTTGAAATTTTCACTAAAAAAGAAATACATTTCATTGAAAATGGTATAAAGATAAAGGCAATTGTAAGAAAAAAGAGAATGGTCTAGCATCAGATTCCACCAAGAGATCAAATAAGACCAGAATTAAAAATGTCTCACTGGATTTGTATATTTGGGACTCTTGTAGGAGTGTTTTTAGTGGTATCATTTAGATAGAACCCTACTAATCATTGAAAATGACTGGAAAATAAGGTAAGTTTTGAAGTGTTAGGCATTTGAGAGTGAGTAAAGCATGAAATTGCAATGGGTCACTGAGATACACAGAGGTTTTAGGTTAGGATGGAGAGGATGCAGCAACTCACACAGTGCATGGTTTTCTCTAGTGGGCTGAAAGTATCCAAAAAGATAACTGTAGGATGGCTTATGGGGAAGGCCAGGTGGGGAACTCAGAGCCCAGGAACTTTGGCTGGGGCTGCCCACACAACCAAGCGGCCAAAACTAAAGTTCCCAGAGGACTTTGGGAGAGGAACGACCATCTGTCAGCCAGTGAGATTTCACCACATCATAACTACTCGCCCACCCTGGAGGACCCCTTTAAATACCTCTCACACAGTCAAATTAGGGCGACTTGCCTATCCACTGAACCCCGGGGCTGGGGGACATCATCGGACAGGATGTGCGGTACTTAATAAAGCCATTTGTTATTCCACACTTTGTGGCTCTCGGCCCTCCTGTTCCTTCTTTCTCCTTTCTCGGCGGGGAAAAATACCTTATATTTTGATGCCAAACCCAGAAGGAGTCAGAAACCCACTGGGGTTGCTCCTCTCCTTGTTCTCTCCGAGAAAAAAGCAGAATCTCAGGATCTCTGACCATCCACTGACTTCGGCTCCAACCATCTACCCACTTCAGCGCATGGTACAGTAAGTCCTACCTCCAAACTTTCCCCTCAATTCTTTCTGCTGAGGATCCCTGTCTGAAACTGTAGCTATGTCAGGAAGGCCTTTTCCATATGAGTGCGTGTGTGCCCTGGAGACGTCCAAGCACATCCACTTTCTTTATCCATCTGTGGCCAGAGCTTGAGTTTTGGGATGCCAGTTCTCATCTCTGACAACTCCGAGGACTGAGGCCAGCCGTGAGGACACAGAAATCCCAAAACACTCTGGGAGTTGCCTTATCCCAAATCTCTCCCTCCTTAAAGAAGAAGAAACTTCCTTTTCTCTGCTGTGGCCAGGCCACAGAACTGACTGGATAATTGGACCAGGTAGCCTCCTGAAGGGACTTTCAGTTTTAACACCCTCACCAATTTAACTATTGCCAAAAAAACTGGAAGCTGATTGGAGATCCCTTTAGATTCAGGGCCTCTAATTATTCGCATGCCCGTCCTTAATCTCTGTGCCACCTGTTACACCATGAAGGTCTTTATTTGGCCAGAGAAAACCTCTACTTCATAATCTTTCCTTCTCTGCGGACTCTCAACTTTCTCTCTTTCCGGCCTGACCCCCGAGGGTATCCTTCTCTTGCCCCACTCTCTGGTCCCTCTGCAAACCTCTTTCGCTCCAGTCTCTTCTCTCCATAGAGTCTCCTCCCCCTCCCTTTGATAAATCCTGTTTCTCATTCACTTGCAAATACTAGTCTCTCTCTTACCTTGCTGGCCAGGGACTCCTCCCTTCTCCACTGTGTTCTTAAGTCCCTCCTCCATCAGGCCATTCTCAGCTTGTCATTGGCTCTTACACCAGTTTGCAGGACACCCAACTCCAACCTGCTTGCAGAAAGTTCTGACCCTGACCTGCTGCTGGATCCAGCATTTCCAGCTGAATATGAGGGCTGAGCTCCCTAGAAGCCCTCCTCCTCCTCTTATTCTCATGCCCAAACCCCTATACGGTACCTGTGAACATGGCATTTAAAGTTTTCAATGGTCACAGCTAGTAGGAACAGATCAAGGCTGCTCGCCAGGCTCGCATGCAGCAGAATGTAATGCTCCAAACCCAGGCACATAAAGTGCCTGGCCCAAGTCTGGACCGCAAAGAGTGATCCCACTAGCAGCTTGCTTTGAGTGTGGCAAGCAGGACCACTGTGCCCGACAGGGCCCCTGCCCACTGCTGCCCACTGAGCCCTGCCCTAACTTCAAGCAGCCCAAACAGTGGCAGAGCGATTGCCCCTTTGGGCAGCAGGCTCATCCTCAATGCCTCTACGTGGTGGACAAGCTGCCCGAATGAAAGGACAATCCAGCCACGTGGCCCATTGCTCAAACTCCTAGGACATGGCCTGGATTCGGAGAACCCAGGGTATGCTGCAAATGTTGGGTAAGTCCATCTCATTTCTTGTGGACATGGAAGCTACCTTCTCTGTTTTGCCATCACACTCTGGACCTCTAATTCCCTCACAGGTCTCGGTTATGGGAATGAATGGGACCCCTTCCATTCCCCTTTGCATATCACTCCTGACATGCAGTTTAAACAGAATCCCCTTTTTTTGCACTCCTTCTTAGTTATGCCATCATGCCCTGTACCCCTTCTGGGTCGAGACATTCTACACAGTCTCAGAGCCACTATCCAGCTGACAGCATCTTCCCACTTACTCCTACCATTCCTCACTACCAAGGACACCCCCATGATCAGTGCTACCCTGATTTCCAACCATGTCTCTCACCTCAAGCTTACTCCCGCAGGATCGCTGGCAGTTTGGAACCACTGCACCCTACTTGTCTGTGGCTGACCAAAAGGATGGGACCTGCAGACCCTCCTGTTGCATCCTGTCCCTCCCACCAGGAACCTGCCACTGGACCTGCCGCTGGAGTGAGCTGAAGCAGGGGCAATGCTGTTCAGTAGGACTGGCCTGATGAAAGAAGCTTCAATCTCCTCAACCATCTGCAAGAAGAATCTCTCCTCCTACAATCTGCTTGAATCCTGATGGCAGCCACCCATTCTTACCGGGACTGCCCCTATCCTAAATCTTCTAATTATCAATGTATAACTCATATTTACTCTTCTCTTTTTAAAATTCTTACAGAACCGTATCCACAAAGTTTCTCAGCTCACGGCCAAACAGATGTTCCTCCTGACACTCCTCAAAGACACCACCAGCCGACCTCCCCTCCCTACGATGCCCCTAATCAGCAAGAAGCAGCCAGACAAATACACAGCGTCCCAATTCTATTTAACAGAAAAGGCTGAAATGTGGGGTGGCTAGTGGGGCAGGCCAGGTGGGGAGCTCAGAGCCCAGGAACTTTGGCTGGGACTGCCCACACTACCAAGCGTGACAAAACTAAAGTTCCCAGAGGACTTTGGGAGAGGAACGACCATCTGTCAGTCAGTGAGATTTCACCACATCGTAACTACTCGCCCACCCTAGGGGACCCCTTTAAATACCTCTCACACAGTCAAATTAGGACGACTTGCCTATCCACTGAACCCCAGGGTTGGGGGACATCGTCGGATGGGATGTGCAGTACTTAAATAAAGCCATTTGTTATTCCACACTTTGTGACTCCCAGCCCTCCTGTTTGTTCTTTCTCAGCGGGGAAAAATACCGTACAATAACTAGGGAAGGAAAGAGTGTGTTAACCTCAGAAAGAAGATTTTAAGGGTTAAAATCTTATATAAACAAATGGGCAAAAACAATTTGAGATGTTGGTGAGAATGTGTTTGGTGTGTTGAATCATAGTGTTTACACTAGGTAAGGAAAAGTATGAATCCTTACCAGATGTCTCTAAAGCAGAGATAATTTAAAAGACCTGGGTTTCCAAAAAGTATCAACAGCAGGAGTGTTGGGAATGAGCACTAGAAAGCTGAATTGGAAGGTCATTGTGAAAGGTCATTATATTCTGGTGCCGAGAAAAGAGAACTGGGCTTATAATCAACCTGAGCTCTGAACACAGTTCTCTTACTTCCCAGCTGGCTGACCTTTGACAGATCATTCATTACCTCTGAGCTCAGTTGAATGCCAAATGGAAGAGTTGACCTAACTAAGGCATTCATTTGGTATTAGTCTCAAGTAAAAGTACAGGTGTGATGCTGTTTTATGCATATTTAAGATTGATGTACTACGAGGCCTGTAGAATGTTATGTCCCCCATCACTCTTGATTATCTAGAAGAATACAGAATTATTCAAATCAATGGTTCTCAATCCTGCCTGCTTAGCATAATTTTCTATAGAGCTAAAATAAAAAATTGACTTAATTCTTTGTTCTCAATTGAGATTCAGAGGGGATTCATATTAGAAAGAAAAGACAAGAAAAAAAGAAAAAGATAAGCCCCTTACAGGTAATTCTCAAAGTGTGATTCTAACCATAAAAGCCTTAAACACTTGAAATTGAACTGAGGAAAACAAATTCCTAAATACCTGAGGGATATTTTTTCTGAAATAGCAGAAACCTTTACTTTGATTGTCTTTAAATAGAACAAATATTGTGAGAAACACTAGATACATTTTTCCCTCAAGTAATATTGACATATATTATCTTATTCTGTTTTACAACCTTATGAGATACTTAGGCTTATCTTCCCCATAAATACATTCCCATGTAAGATGTTTTTATGGTTTAGTGCTGAGAGTGTTACAATACTTGTAAAGAGTCACAAAAATGTCATCAAATGGAGATCAAATACTTGGCTCCTTTTTTTTGTATAGAATTGAGTGGCAGAGGGAATGAGTGTAAAATACAGCTTTTTTTGAAATTTTGCATTTTACTGCAATTCTCCGTGTATAAGACGCACCATTTTCCAAAAATTTTGGGGTCTAAAAACTGGGTGCGTCTTATACAGTGGCTACAGATTTTCTTGCTTGAGTTTCCTGCTTATTTTGCACAGATGAGGAGCTGTATAAATTTTACGATGAATAAAACTTGACTTTAAAAACTTTATGTAATACATTTTTTTAAATTTCGGGCCCCCAAATTAAGGTTTGTCTTATATATGGGAGCACCCTATACATAGGGAAATATGGTAATATAACTGATATTTTTAATCATGTTATATTTTTTCACATTACAAATACACATACATTATTTTATTGTGTACATACAATCCCCATTCCCTACAAAGATAAAGATAGTTATTTTTATCATCATTTTTAATTTTTAAATGCTGAAGTCATGATTCAACTCACTGAAGGTGTTGGTCAAATAAGTTTGTAGAATATGATTTTTACGTTTGTTTGCTTATAGTTTGCTTTGGGGGCTGGTCAGTGCCAGGTATATGTCGTCTGTGAAATTGTAAATTACCTTACTGCTTGGGAAGGACCATTGTTTTGCTAATGTTCGCAGGAAGAGAGGTTTTTGTGCTAGAAAGTTTTGAAAAGAGAGAAGCAATGTTTGCAGAGTGAGAGCAGAGGGAATGCAGAGTGCTGAGAGAGAAGCCATGTTGGCAGGGAAGAAGGTGTGCAGATGTGGAACCCTAGCTGAGGGACTTTGGGAGCTCTGCTGAGCCTGGTGGGGCCTTTGATTCTAGGAGAAACTGGAGAAGATTCTCCTGGTTGTGGTACTGGAGAATGTGTCAGGGGCTTTGGGAGGTCTGGATGAGAGGGAAATGTTTTCCCTGTATGTTTGCTCATTGGCTGGTGTGAAACTTTAATAAAGGAATGGCCCACCATTTTTTGGCTCCACTGTTTCTTTACCTTCTCCCACATCTAATGAGAACCTGCATGTGAATGGCTACGAGGGCCGTGAGTACTGGCCATACAGAAGGTGGTATACCTAGTTAGTGGTCAAGCTGAAATTCAAAATCAGAGGACCTTACTTAAAAATGCCACACTATTGAAAGTCTCCTCAAAGTGGGAAACAAGGGCTAGATATGAACGTGGTCCAGTATGGTTGAGTTAAATGATGAGTTTGGTAACATCAGGGAAAAGGTCAGAGTAGGGAATTCCAAGAGTTTGTCTCTCCACAGACACATTGAAAGATTGAGCAAAAATTCATAACCAGTTTGTTTAGACCTCTTGAAAACAGTCAAAGATTTACAGAAAACAAGGAAAATCTAAATTAAAAAGAAGTCAACACAAAGATGATAATAAAGTTTTGGGGCAGTTTCATCTGCTCTTGCCCCTCCCCCATCCTTACTGGTGGGTGCTCTTGAAGAGCACAAATGAACTCCATCTCTTGTTTCTGGGCTCATCCTCCCTCCCCCCCAGAAAAGTTTTCACAATTATTTTCATATTCAGTTTCTCTGTGGGTATCTCCATAAACTGAAGAAATATAGCAATATTTTTTACTTGTTTACCAAATATCTCCTGGCTTCTCTCTTTGAAAGATGAATTAACTACTTACAAAACTGCCTTTAACACCTTCTTTCCTCTATTCTAAATTTTGTTAAATTTTATTGCTTTAAAAGTTTTTTGATGATTTTTTTGTTCCATTAATTTTAGACACTGTCATCTCCCACTTCAGACATTAGCAAAAAATAGTGTTTCCAACATGTTCTTACATTTCTTATTTTTATTATTTTATTTTTGTATTTAATTAATTGTGTTTACATAGATTCTAGGGTTGCCCTGAATGCATCTCCTCTCCCCCTTATTCTCCTCCACATCTCCCTTTCCCCCTTCCCTAGATAGCCCTCCTCCCTTCCCTTCAGGTTTATCCCATCCTATCATCCCTTTCCCTCTGTCCGCTTTTCCTCTGTTCCCTTTGATCCCTCCTCTGTCTCAATTCCGTTCCTCAGTTCTCATTGTTTCTTGTATTCCTCAAATGAGTGAGGTCATATGATATTTTTCTTTCTCTGCCTGGCTTATTTCACTCAACATAATAGTTTCCAGGTCCCTCCATATTTTTGCAAAAGGTAATATTTTTTTCTTTTTCATAGTATTCCATTGTTTATATGAACCACAGCTTCTTAATACACTTGTCCACTGAAGGACACTTGGGCTGTTTCCAGATCTTCACTATAGTCAACAATGCTGCCATGAACATGGGGGTGCAATTCTTTTTTTCAGTTGGTGATATGGTGTTCTTGGGATATATTCTTAAAAGTGGGGTAAAAAGGCAGATTCATTTTTAATTTTTTTGAGGAATGTCCATACTGTTTTCCAAAGTGGCTGCACTAGTCTGCATTCCCACCAGCAGTGCGGGAAGGTTTCCCTTTCTCCACATCCTCGCCAGCACCTATCATGTGTTGTTTGTTAATGAGTGCCATTCTGACAGCTGTGAGGTGGTATCTCATTGTGGTTTTAATTTGCATTTCTCTAATGATTAGTGATGTTGAACATTTTTTCATCTATTGGCCATCTGTATGTCCTCTTTGGAGAAGTGTCTATTCATTTCTTGTGCCCATTTTTTGGGGGGGATTGTTTGTCTTCCTTGTGTTGAGTTTTTACAAGTTCTTTATAAATTTTGGTTATTAACCCCTTATCAGATGTATTGTCAATTTTGTTCTCCCATTGTGTGGTTTGTCTTTTTATTCTGTTCTTCTTGTCTTTAGCTGTACAAAAACTTTTTAGTTTGATATAGTCCCATTTGTTTATCCTGTCTTGTATTTCACTTGCCTGTGGAGATAAATCAGCAAATATATTGCTGCAAGAGATGTCGGTGAGCTTACTGCTTATGTTTTTTTCTAAGATGCCTATGGTTTCATGACTTACATTTAAGTCTTTTATCCATTTTGAGTTTATTTTTGTGAATGGTGTAAGTTGGTGGTCCAGTTTTAGTTTTTTGCAGATAGTTGTCCAATTTCCCCAACACTATTTGTTAAAGAGACTGTCTTTACTCCATTGTATGCTCTTACCTCCTTTGTCAAATATCACTTGTCCATAAAGATGTGGGTTTGTTTCTGGGTTCTCTGTTCTTTTTTATTGATCTGTATGCCTGTTCTTATGCTGGTACCAAGCTGTTTTGAGTACAATGGCCTTGTAATATAACTTGATATCAGGAAGTGTGATACCTCCCACTTTATTCTTCCTTTTCAAGATTTCTGAGGCTATTGGTGTTCTTTTTTGGTTCCATATAAATTTTTTGGAATATGTGTTCTATATCTTTGAAGTATGTTATTGGTATTTTAATTGATATTGCATTGAGTTTATAGATTGCTTTGGGTAATGTAGACATTTTAAAGATGTTTATTTTTCCTAACCATGAGCATGGTATATGTTTCCACTTGTTTGTATCTTCCTTGATTTCTTTTATTAATGTTTTATAATTTTCTGAGTACAAGTCTATAACCTCCTTGGTTAAAAATTTACTCCTAGATACTTTATATCTTCTGTTGCAATAGTGAAGGGGATTGTTTCCTTAATTTCTCTTTCTGACAGTTCATTGTTGGTGTATAAAAATGCCTCTGATTTCTGTGTATTAATTTTATACCCTGCCACTTTGCTGAATTCATTTATCAGGTTGAGTAGTTTTTTGACTGAGACTTCAGGGTTTTCTTTATACAGTATCATATCATCTGCAAATAATGATAATTTTACTTTTTCTTTTCCAAAGTGGATGCCTTTTATTTCTTCTTTTTGTCTGATTGCTATAGCTAGAACTTCCAGTACTATGTTGAATAAGAGTGGTAAAAGGGGGCACCCCTGCCCTGATCCTGATCTTAAGGGGATTACTTTTAATTTTTGCCCATTGATTATTGATGGTGGCAGTGGGTTTGTCATAGATGACCTTTATCATATTGAGGTATGTTCTCTGTATTTCCACTTTGCTGAGAGTTTTGATCATAAATGGGTGCTGGATTTTATCAAATGCTTTTTCTGCATTTATTAAAATTATCATGTGGTTTTTTTCCTTCCTTTTGTTTATGTGATGAATCACATTGATTGACTTACGAATATTGTACCATCCTTGCCTCCCAAGAAAGAATCCCATTTGATAATGATATATGCTTTTTTTTTCATGTATTGTTGGATCTGGTTTGCTAATATTTTGTTGAGGATTTTAGCATCTAAGTTCATCAGGAATATTGGCCTATAATTTTCTTTCTTATGTTGTCTTTGCCTGGTTTTGGAATCAGAATTATGCTTGCCTCATAAAAGGTGCTTGGAAGTCTTCCTTCCTCTTGAATTTTTTGAGATAGCTTGAGAAAGATAGGAGTTAGTTTTTCTTTGAATATTTGGTAGAATTCTTCTGTGAAGCCATCCGGCCCAGGGCTTTTGTTTGTTGAAATTTTTTTGATAACTGTTTCAATCTCATTTGTTGTAATCGGTCTCTTTAGGTTTTCTGATTCTTCCAGATTGATTTTTGAAAGATTACATGTTTCAAGAAATTTGTCCATTTTACCTAGGTTGTCTAATTTTTTGGCATACAGTTCTTCATAGTATTTTCTTACAATATTTTGTATTTCTGTTGTGTCAGTAGTTATTTCTCCACTCTCATTTCTAGTTTTATTTATTTGAGTTCTCTCTCTCTCTCTTTTTTTTTTGGTGAGTTTGGTTAAGGGTTCATCGATCTTGTTTACCCTTTCGAAAAAACCAACTCATGGTTTCATTGATCCTCTATGTCATTTATTTCCTCTCTGATCTTTATCATTTTCGTTCTTCTACTACCTTTGGGCTTTACTTGCTGTTCTTTTTGTAGTTCTTTTAGATGCAGGGTTAAGTTATTTATCTGAGCTTTTTCTAGCTTTTTAAAGTATTCCTGTAGTGTTATGAACTTTCCTCTTAGTACTGCTTTTGCTGTGTCCTATAAATTTTGAGTTGTTGTATGCTCATTATCATTTGTTTCTAGGAATTTTTTTTATTTCTTCTTTGATCTCATTGTTAATCTATTCATTTTTTAATAACATGCTATTTAGTTTCCATGTGTTTGAGAATTTTTCAGTTTTTCTGTTGTGGTTGATTTCTATTTTCATGCCATTGTGATCAGAGAAAGTGCTTAATATGATTTCAGTCTTCTTAAATTTGTTGAGACCACTTTTGTGTCCTAACATGTGGTCTATGTTAGAGAAGGTACCATGGGCACTTGAAAAGAATGTATATTCTGCTGCTTTGGGGTGAAAGGCTTTGAAGATATCTATTAAATCCAGTTGATCTAGTGTGTCCTTTAAGTCTGCTATTTCTTTGTTAATTTTCTTTCTTGAGGATCTATCTAGTGATGTTAGTGGGGTATTGAAATCCCCTACTATTATAGTATTGCTGTTAATCTCATCCTTTATATCCATCAGAGTTTTCTTTATATATTTATGTGCTCCTATATTAGGTGCGTAGATATTTATAATGGTTATATCTTCCTGTTGGATTGTTCTCTTTATCATTATGTTGTGACCTTCTTTATCCATTACTATAGCCTTTGTTTTAAAGTCCATTTTGTCTGATATAAGTATTGCTACCCCAGCTTTTTAAAAATTTCCATTTGCATAAAATATATTTTTATATAATTATTCTTACATTTTATTTTATTCTTATATTTTTTATTCTCCCCTCTACCTTATTTTGTGCTGTTTCTTTATGTTAGCAAGATTTACTTAAAATCATTTTAGTAACCATAGCTAATTCTTCCATGCTTTGCCTACAGTTTGACTCAAATAAGTAAAAACCAATAAAAGCAGCATGGAGATTAGGCTTTAATCTATGAATTTTGGGAAGCAAAATCATTCAGTCTGTTGAAATTGCAAATCAAAATAAAATGAATGATTCAGAAAAACTGAAGTATCAATCTATACTAGTAACCTTCTACCACTGAGAGAATGTTCTAAGTGTGAGTTTCAAGTGAATTTTCTTTTTATTGGAATACATCAATGGATTAAGTCATGCAAAAATCATGCCACATTTAAGTTTCTCTCTTATTTGTGCTAAGACTATTGCATGCTTTCTGTTTTTTCTGTGCAGTCTTTATTTGCTTTTGTTGTTTTTTTAAAAACAAACAAAAAATGTATACTTTGTCACATCTCTGAATTTAACAGCTTGAACGAATGATCTGTTTAATAGAATTCACATTCTTCTTGAAGAGATGCTTTCCAATGTCACCTGATCCCATAACAGCCATGCTGGTTCCTCTCCAGACTCATGGCATTGCTCTCTTCTAAGGACTGTCATTTATTTCCTTCTTGAACTTCATACCCCACATATATTTTCACCATACTTTTAAGCTTAATGAGTTTAATTTATTATAAGAGTTGACATTTAATTTAATTTTATACTAGTTTCAGCTGTATAAATAGTGGTTAGACCAGTGGTTCTTTTACCTTTTTTGAGGTACCGAATCCACCAGTTTCATATGCGCATTCACCGAACCCTTCTTTAGTGATAAATAAAATATGATTTTTCCCCTAATTTAAGACACAGGTATATGTTTTTTTACTGGTGCACAAAGTGAGCCGTGCATGAACATCACCTTGCTCAAAGAACAAAACCAACAAAGTGCATGAACTCACAACAAATTAAGGTATTACTTTATTCTGGCCTCCATGGCAGAGGCTTCTCCGAACCCCTGAGACCGACTCATTGAACCCCTAGGGTTCGATAGAACCCAGGTTAAGAACCACTGGGTTAGACAATTATATAACTTATGAAATTACCTTACTTTTAACTCTAGTTCTCATCTGACACCATGCATAGTTATCATACTTTTATTCACTGTAATTCCTGTGCCATACTTTATATCACCTATTGTGTAATTCCCAATTTGTATTTCTTAATCTCTTTGCGTTTTTCACTTCACCCCTCAATCTTCCTCCCATCTGACTATCCTTGGTATATTCTCTATATCTATGGGTCTCTTTCTTTCTCTCTCTCTCCTTTCTTTCTTTCTTTCTTTCTTTCTTTCTTTCTTTCTTTCTTTCTTTCTTTCTTTCTTTCCTTACTTCTTTGTATTCATGTACAGATGGACAATAGACATATGAAAAGATGCTCAATGTCATTAATCATCAGAGAAATACAAATTAAAATCACAATGAGGTATCACCTGTCAGAATGCCTATCATCAATAAATCAGTAAACAATACGTTGTTGGCTAAGATGTGGAGCAATAGGAACCTTTGTACACTGTTGGTGAGAATGCAGATTGCTGCAGTCACTGTGGAAAACAGTATGGAGTTGCCTAAAATAATTAAAAATGGAACTGCTTTATGACCCAGTGATCTTACTTCTGAAAATTTGTCTGAAGAAACCTGAAACACTAATTTGAAAGAATATATACACCTTTATGTCCCCTGAGTCTCTTTCTGTTTGTTTGTTTATTTTGTTCTTAATATTACATATATAGGTGAAATCATCTGGTATTTCTCTTTGTCTGACTTATTTCACTTAGCATAATATACTCTAATCATCCATGATGTCACAAATGGTAAGATTTTATTCTTTTTTATGGCAGAGTAATATTCTGTTGTGTACTTGTACCATGACTTCATTATCCATCCATCTATTGATGGGCACTTGGGTTGCTTTCATTTCTTGGCTATTGTAAATAATGCTGCAATAAACATAAGGATGGATATATCTTTTTGAATTAGTGTTTTACATTTCTTCAGCTATACATCTAGAAGTGGAATTTCTGAGTCATAAGGCAGTTCTATTTTAATATTTTTGAGGACTCTCCATACTATTTTTTTTATAGTGGCTGCACCAATTTATAATCCCACTAACAGTGTATGAATGTTCCTTTTTCTCCACATCCTCACCACACTTGTTGTTTGTTGATTTATTCATGATAGCTATTCTTAAAAGTGTGAGGTGATATTCCATTGTGGTTTGTTTGCTTGTTTGTTTGTTTTTTGTGGCAGAGACAGAGAGAGTCAGAGAGAGGGACAGATAGGGACAGACAGACAGGGAGGGAGAGAGATGAGAAACATCAATTCTTTGTTGTGGCTCCTTAGTTATTCATTGATTGATTTCTCATGTGTGCTTTGACCAGGGGGCTACAGCAGACCAAGTGACCCCTTGCTAGAGCCAGCAATTTTGAGCTCAAGCTGGTGAGCCTTGCTCAAACCAGATAAGCCTGCACTCAAGCTGGCAACCTCAGGGTCTCAAACCTGGGTCCTCCACATCCCAGTTCGATGCTCTGTCCACTGCACCACTGCCTGGTCAGGCCCATTGTGGTTTTAATATGCATTTTTCTCATGATTAGTGAATTAACCATCTTTACATATGTCAATTGGCCACAATCTTGTCCTCTTTGAAGAAGGATTTATTCAAATCCTTGGCCCTGTTTTTTAATGGGATTGTTTTTTTTCCCCTTTTTTTGGTGTTGAGTTGTATGTGTTTGTTATAAATTTTGGACATTCACCCTTATCAAAGATATCTTTGTTGAAAATCTTCTTTGATTCAATAGGTTGTTTTTGTTGATGCTTTTGTTTGCTATGCAAGAACTTTTTAGTTTAATTCAGTCCCATTAGTTTATTTTATCTTCCCTGAGAAGGTACAGGAGAAAAATATTACTAAAACAATATCAGAGATTTTACTGCCTATATTTTCTTCCAGGATTTTTATGGTTTTAAACCTTTCATTTAAGTCTCCAATTCATTTTTAGTTTATTCTTGTGCATGATGTAAGAAAGAGCTCTAATTTTTTTTTGCACATATCTTTTCAATTTTCCAAACATTATTTATTGAATAAGCTATCTTTACCCTATTGCATGTTCTTGAATTTTTTGTCAAATGTTTATTGACCATATAGGTGTGGATTTATTTCTGCATTCTCTATTCTGTTTCATTGATCTATGTGTCTGTTTTTATGTCAGTACCATGCTGTTTTGATTACTACAGTCTTGTAGCATAATTTGATATCAGGTAACATGTTACCTTCAACTTTCTTCTTCTTTCTCAAGCTTGCTGTGGCTGTGCAAAGTTTTTTGTGGGTCCATACAAATTTTAAGATTATTTGTTCTAGTTTTCTGAAAAATCCCGTTGATATTTTGATGGGAATTGTGTTGAATCTGTGGCTTGCTTTTGATAGTATGAACATTTTAACAATGTTAATTCTGCTTATCCATAAGCATGGTACATACTTTTATTTATTTATACATTTTTCAATTTCTTTCTTCAGTATCTTATAATTTTTGAAGAAAAGACTTAAAACTTTCCTAACCAGGTGAAGGAAATAGACATACAAATCCAGGAATTACAGAGAGTTTCAAACAAGATGAACCCAAACAGGTCCTCATCAAAACACATCATAATTAAAATGATAAATACTAAAGACAAAGAAAGAATCTTCAAAACAGCAATAGGAAAGCAGTTAGTTACCTACAAGGGAGCTCCATAAGACTATAAACTGATTCCTCAACAGAAACTTTGCAGGCTGGAAGAAATTGGCAAGAAATATTCAAAGTAGTGAAAAGCAAGGACTACATGCAAGATTACTCTACTCAGCAAAGCTATCATTCAGAATTAAAGGACAAATAAAGAGTTTCCAAGACAAGAAAAAGCTAGAGTTCATCAACACCAAACTAGCATTTCATGAAATTTAAGGGGTCTTCTTTAAGAAGAAGAAAAAGAAATTAAAAGTATGAACAATCTTCATGTATTTCTGCAGCTTTGGGAAAATTTCCATGATTATCCCTTTAATAACTTCTCTCTTTTTTGTATTATTTTTATCTCATTTTATGGAATTCTACCTAATTACCTTATGGCCCTGTTTTGGATTTTTCCTTTGTTGCCTGTATCTTTATCTCACATTTTCTAGTCCTGCCATTTGTTCCACATTATTGAAGATTTCTACAACTTTGTAGTCAACATTTCTATTGATTTTAAAAGTCAGACTTCAGAAGTGTTTTATATCCCCAAACTCAAGTTCTTCAGTTTTCCTTTTATTTATGACATTCATTCTAATTTTATGATACTATATCTTCTTAAATTGTCTGAAAACAATAAAAAGTAGGCTCTTGTCTTTTAAGTTGTAGAAGAAGAAATCTTTTATTCCTTCCCTTCTAAGTTCTTTGACTGGTCTAACAATCAAATTTATACAAAACCAATTAACTGGAGAAAAAACAATTTTAATTTTGTACATACAAGAGCTCCTAGAAATAGGAGTATTCTTAAAGTGACCAAAGCAGGCACCGTTTATTTCTTTTAAACAAATATATCATTCTTTTTGAAGAACTTACAAAGTAGTTTGGGTTTGGGGTAGTAAATTAATGAAAAACTAATAAAGTTTGTGTAAAGCCAGTGCTCAAGGCCATTATCACAGCCGCCCGGCCAGTGCAGGTTCACATTGGATTTGAACAGTCAGTAATGAAACAACAGAGCCAAGAACTGGTGAACCATCAGTTTTAATTCTAGCTTGCACCCGGAGGGCAAGCAGAAACACACACTGGGCTCCAAAATCCACTCATTCAGTGCTCACAAAGCTACTGACTTATCCGAGTTTCCTAGCGTCGAAGCTTTCTAGCTCACCAAACTTATTCACCTCTTTTCCCCATCTCCTCCTGCACAAACGCTGCACAAACTAGTTTCTTTCTCAGCATTCCACAATCTTGGCTGCTTCTCCTGGCCTCCATGTGGCCTTCATCTGCTCTCCTCTCTATACTAATCCCAGGAACCAAGCGAGCAAGCTACTGGTATGTCCCACTTTATAGTGTAGAATCAAAACCTCCAATGCAATTACACAAACAAGGAAGTCTCCAATACAAAGCCACCCATCTGAGGTACAATGGGATTCCTCAGGAGAGTGCACCACCCTACATCATCCAATCAGTCAAGGGTGTGAGGAAAAGCTTACTCTTAAAACCAAGCCTTAAGCTATAACAACCCAGCCTGCCCACAGCCTGTCCCAGAACACACATTAATATCAACGGACTTCCATGTGGGCAGCGCCATCTTTAAAAGTGAGCATAATATATTTTATCTGCCCAACAGCTTGTTTCTTTAGCCTTCTTGGACCTGAATTCTCTATCTCTGGTGATAAAAGTGCCTTCTATTCTCCAGGTGCAGAAAGGGTAGCTGCCGTGAACCAGTATGACTCGTAATTATGCAGGTCTTGAGTGGGAACGGTGTGGGATTAGGAAATAAACACAGAGAGAAAAGGAATGGGATCTGGAGGCCTCCTGTAGGCTGATGGCATACAAGAAAGGGGGGGACCTCCAGCCAGCTTTATTATATAGGGCAGAGAACAAAAGACATTTGTAAAACAAGGAAGTTTCTGATACAAAGTCACATATCTAAGGTGTAAGCAGGAATCCTTTTAAGAGTGCACCACCCCCCTACCATGCAACCACTGAAGGTGTGGGGAAGAGTTTTAGTCTTTAGGCTAAGCCCTAGACTGTAAAAACTTGGTCAGTTTACAGCCTGTCTCCCACAGGTAGCCCTCAAATGAACAATTTATTTTCTGCTTTTTTAAAAAATTTCTTTTTATTTATTCATTTTAGAGAGGAGAAACAGAGTGAGAGAGAGAGAGAGAAAGGGGGGAGGGGCTAGAAGCATCAACTCCCATATGTGCCTTGACCAGACAATTGCAGGGTTTTGAACTGGCGACCTCAGTGTTCCCAGGTCGACGCTTTATCTACTGTGCCACCACAGGTCAGGCTATTTTCTGCTTTTAAGAAGACAGAGGATGGTCATAGTGTCCTTCTTGCCCTGGCTTCTTCTTAAGTAACTTTAATTCAGAATAATCAGTATGCTAGTATTGTTGCTTTCTTTCTCTTTCTTCAATTCATTGTTTTCTTTTCTCCTCTTTGTGATCTTCCTCTTCCTCCTCTTTCTTCTTCTTCCAACTCTTTTTTGTTAATGCTGTAACAGACTGCTGTAAAGCAATACCAAGAAAGCCATAATACAAATATGAGACAAAAACATGTGGACTGATCTGAAACAATGTGGTGGACACTGGGTTGCTGCATAGATTCTCCATCAGAAAGAGAGCCCTCCCCCAGTTCTGGGAGTGCCAACTGCAGATGGATTACAGCTGTATCAATCCCAGTTAATTACCTGTGTGTGGTCTGAGCGCTGATTTGTCCAGTATTCCACCTGCTCCTAAGACAGCCAACATTTGGAGACTGTTCTGTGAGAATACAATAAACCCATCTCCCTTGTCTAGATTTGAGACAACTCTGGAGGACCATCCGGACTCCCGAATTCCCTGTGGGGCCAGTGAAGGCATGTGGTGCAACTGCATCACATTTTAACTTCTCATGCTGTTCAGTTCTGCTTCCTTTAATGATCCCAAGAGCACTCCCCAGTGAACTTCCTGCATGCAAACCTTTATCTCAGAGTCTATTTCCTAGGGAACTAGACATATGCTCTTGGAAGTCATAAAAGTGTTGGAAAAACTAAGTACGAAATGATAAAAGTTCTTCCTCTGCATTAGGTTTAAGAAGGGTTTGGAATATTTTATATCATAAGCCATTTTATTATATTTATTATTCGCCATGTTAAACAGAAAATAAAATTTAGGGCTGTTGAAGTTTGAAAAGAGCAAACTAACTGTAGAGAGGACTTGTAATTCAATTCAGAAGTTTCAGAATTCCATTTTTTATTCACCTTATATTAGTTCCCATTGAACTTATAGAAATGTCTGCATTAGAAATCATGCCATAGATTTTACAAATTTTTTTTTCAGTAGACATACCAGAAAAGCACATTGAGGAAAAGACTAATGCACTAAGACTAATTTTATGTGGAAGTAAGGCCACTAGAGAAATACGTGTTCATTTAATAAGTATTTATCAAGTACCTACGATGTGTCAAAAATGCTAATGTGTGTATGTGGGTGGGTGGGGGATAAGGCAATAAGAATTGAACCTATAAATATGTAATATGTCAAGTCATAAAAGGTGCTAGAGAGAAGGATGAAACATATGCAGTCACTGAAGCAGCCTCAGAAAGGACGGTTGGCCATGGGACAGTTTTCTGGAAGAAAAGATTTGAATGCTTATGGAGAGTAAAATAAAGATTGCCATGCTAAGGGGGTCTCCATAGCTGCCTCCTAACCTAGCGACTGCCAGTGAGAGCGAGGAACGCTGCTCCCACTAACTTTGTGCTTTAAAAGTAAGCTCAGAAAAACAGTACTTTGGAAAACTGTTGAAATAGCTGTTTCCTCCCAATGCCACACAGGGGCTTAGTGTTCCAATAAAGAAGAGTAAATATCCAAACTGACTCGCTATTGTTTCATAAAGTATGGAAGTTGTGGAAAGGCTCAATCTTGGAAAGAAACTACCTCTGACTCTGAAAGATCAATCATCTTATTGATCATCTTAGACACTCACAGGCAGCCCCCCCCCTTTCTCTCTGTAAAGATGGGCAAACAGAGGGGGGAAATGACCAAAGAAAAACACAGTGCAATGTGTGAAGACATTGGCTTAATTTAAGGAAGCAAGGTGACAGGCACATTTGAAGTGGCTACTAGAAGTAAAAGGAGAAAATGTGAGAAAGCCTAACTCAAATGGGTTAAAGAGAGCAAGAGAAAAGATCTCTGTGAGTGAACAGTGAGGAAATCTGACACCGAAAAAGTCTGCCTAGAAATGAAGAACATGGTTTCTCGGAAGTTAAAGTATATTAAAGGGAACAGAGAAAAGCAGATTAGATTCTTCAGGAAAGCAAATCATCAAATGTGATGACAAAGGAAGAAATTCTCTGATTCAGAGAAAAAGAAGGAGGTGAATAAAGGGGAGAAAGATTTTAAATGACATGGAGGACATATCCAAATTTCTGCATTTATTTGTCATTGGAATCATAGAACAAGGGGGAGAAAAAAATGTTGAGGAATGATAAAAACAGGCATTTAGCAAATAGTTACTATGTGCCAAAATCTGTTCTAAATTTTCAACATATGCATACTTGCTTAATTCTCATAACAATCTTACAGGGCAATGTTATTGTTATCTGCCTGTTAACCACTGAGGGAAATTAGGAACAAATTCCATAATATGTCTTTGGGCAAAGAACTCAGAAAAATGGAGCAAGGATCTAAATCCAGGACGATAACCATGATTCTGTATTGTCTGTGAAAATAGTATAAAATACAAGATGAAAATGACCCAGTTTTATGTTTACCATCAGACTGGGAAGGATTTGTAAGGAACTTGGCTGCTTCTCACTTGGTTTGAAAGGATGGATGTACCATAAGATTATTTAAATGTCATGTTTATTTTCTTCTGGTACTTTATGGTCTCATATTTCATTTTCTTTTTTAATTAGTCTAGGCTAAGTGTTACTACACAGCTAAGGTGAAGATGAAATATAAATATTTTTACGTAACACTGGAAAACAAAATTTTGTTGCATTCACTAAACAGTTGTTCTTACCTAATTCGAGTGTGCTGATCTCAAATCTGACATCAGTTTTTCTCTGTAAGCTATAGTTTTTTTGCAATTCAAGATTTTAGGTTTTCATCTTATTGCAAAATTTTCAACATTTAGTTTAACATAATGAAGTAGAATGTCTTCTTGGGCATCATATTTGTGAAAATACAATAATTTATATAATACAGTAAATAAACTAAAAGATATGATTGCATCAAAATTTGTCTACAGTTTTGAAATAGAACATAATTAAACACTTATTTTAATCATAAAATTTGCACAAAACTTATTTAAATTCTATTCAGGCAAAAATTTGCATTTGTAGCTCTTGCGTTTCTGTACTTGTTAAGGACAATCTTGTTTGATGCAGTAGCAGTAGTCTGCTCATCACTAACAGCTCCAAGATTTTCGGGAAACTTATCAAGGTGACTGTTCAGGAAGTGAATCTTAACGCTCATGTTACATCCAATGTCGAGGAAAGCCAACAGCATCCTTTGAACCAGAAGTTTATAGATTTCTGCTTTTTTGTTGCCAAGGAAGTTCTTTGTAACTGCCACAAAAGACTGCCATGTTGTTTTCTTCTCCTTATTCATCTTCCTGGCAATTCTTCATCACATATGAGGGTTCGAATTTGAGGTTCATTGAATACACCTGCTTTTATCTTCTCGAAAGACAAGGCAGGAAAAGCAGAAATAATATGTTGAAAGCATTCACTTTCTCTATTCAAAGCCTGAACAAACTGCTTCATTAAGTCAAGTTTCATGTGAGTGGGGGAAAAATGATCCTGTCTTGATTAACTACAGGTTCATTCACAATAGTTTGCATCCCTACTTCCAGAACTTTACATTTCGGCCACTCCTTCTGTGTCTATTGTTCCTCCCAAACTTGGCTGTCCCACAAACACAGAAAGCAAAGATACTTTGTGAAATCTCTCTGTTGTCCTAGGAGAAAATTTATCATTTTCAGATCCACACAAATGATCCAGTTATGCTCCTCATACTTCAGAAAGTTGAGGACAATTTTTATGTCGTTATAATTTCCTCCCAGATGAGTTGAATAACCAATTGGAATCGCTGCGTAAACATTACCGTTGTGTAGAAATACATTTCAGACTTTGTTTAGAGCTGTCAAAAAATAGCTGCCATTCTGTTGGACTGTAAGTGGTAACACCTAGCTGGCTGAGAACACTACTGATATTATGGCAGTAAACAAAGTGTTTGTCTTTGGGAAAAAAGTCCACAAAAATTTGTTCACGCTTCCTGAAATGGCATACTTTAGCTGACTGATGAAGTACATTCTTTTCTTGAAGTCTGGAGGGTAATAACTCAGCTGCTTTCTTTGATAGGCCTAAATCTCTTACTAAGTCATTCAATTTGGGTCAGCTAAACTGCTGAGGGGTTAATGACTACTTGGCATGAGAAGAAAACCCTTAAGATTCTACAACCATTTCCTCATGCATCTTATCAAAATGCACTTGATCACCATGTTCACTTTCTTTGTCCTTTGAATAAATAAAACCGTTGAAAACTGAAACCAGGAGTGTCTCAGAGTGTGGGATAGTTCGTATTGCTGAAGGAATATTAGGATATGCGATCATATACGTTTTTTCTTGCCAATGCCCTTTGTATGGATCAGACAGAAATAACAGTCACTGCTGTGGTCCTTAGGTTCATTTCATGCCAAACCATGAGAATACCAAAAGGCATTCCTTTGCGTTTTTCTTTTGTTGAGTCACAAAGCATTTCCTTACAATTATGACACACAATATAAGGAGCCCAAATCTTGTCTTGATCGCCAAAGGGAACTTGAAAATAGGCAATATATGCACATGTCACAAATGATGAAATATTGCACCTTTGATGGTGAAGTGTGTAACAGCCACATATATAACAGAAGGTGTCGGGACTATTCTCACATTACGCCTACTCGAAGAAGCCATGATTCAAACTTAAAACAAAATAAGAGGGTGTTTTTTATCAGATAATAATTTTTTACATTTAAAAACAATTACAATTATGTAAAAGTGATGTTTATAACACATTACCTGCCTTGTGGTTATGTTCAATCCAAGAGTCGTTGACCTTTAAGTCAATTTAAAAACCAATGCATGCCATTAACTGTAACAAAAAGAAATTAAAATTGCATGAAAAATAGAGCATACACCTAAAAACGGATTTCATATTTGGAATCAGCCATGCTGATATATTTAGAAACAGTTCTAAAACCCCATACAACAGAAAATGAAAAAAAATTGTTCCTCAGTGTTAGTGTTTCTAAACCCTAGGTAAGTCTTACTATCACCTGTGCAAATTAAAATAAATTCAAATAGCTGGCTCCCAGCACAGGCATCTTGTTTTAACTAATCTCTTGTGGGGTGTAGGTATTGGCATTTTAAAAAGTATTACAGATGACTTTGATTTATAGTTAGGATTCAGAACACCTAAAATTTATTGTGTGTTATTATTAATTATTGTGTGAAAATTATTAATTTTCTCTTTATGCACTAACAAATTTTATCTTCACTTCTCTTGATTTTTGAAATTATGTTGTCACAGTTACGTTACCAGTTAATTTATATGTTGTATGTGAGCTTTTGGAACATATTGATAAAATAATGTAACATATTTTCTTAATGTCTTTTACAAAGACATATTTGGAATCAGTGATGCAGAAATATATAGAAAATGTTGTAAAACCTCATGCAACAGAAAATGAAAATAAAATTGTTCCCCAGTGCAATTAAGTTATCATAGCTCATTTATTGAATTTCATAATTTTTCTAATGATTTGACATGCCATATATAAACTAAGCTTGACAAATTCATATATATATTCCTGCTTTATTCTTAGTGTACTTTATAATGTAAACATTTCTGGTTATCTATTTGAGATTTTAAGTTTATTAACATAGAGTTGTATATAGAGTTCTGTTTTACATATAACAATTTCCTCAGCATCTGCGGTTTTATATACTTTTTAAAAATTTTCCAGTTGGGGTTGTTCATTGAGGACTTACTATTTTGGCAGAATAATCATCAGAGACTTTTACCTACTTAATTGAAGTTAAAATGAATTGAGTACTGGAAAAAATTTTCCAAACTTAAAATAAAAAACAACTTTGTGTGAGATCCTGAATAGCTCCCCGTGCAGGGCTTGCCTCCCCTGTCCCCTGTATTTGGGTTTGTAGGACAGAATGTCCACAGCCTAAAGCTGCGATGCAAGTGGGCCCATGGGCATAGTGCCTCTGGTCAGCAGTCTTTGCCTTTCTCCAGTATAAGTTTTCTAATCATGGCATCCTGACCAAGCTCCAACTTAATTCTGCATGGTCAGAATCCAGTGACTGCTGAAAAAGATGTTTCTCTCTGGATTTATGCCATGGGCAAGACAGGCAGCAGCTGCATTCAGGATGTCTTTCCCAGGAGGACTGGAGCTCATAAGATGCTGATGTCCTCCTTCTCACCACAGTACTTCACTTTTCTATAGCCTCATGCAGTGCTTACGCCCGTCCAGTTATGTGCAGGCATGGCAAGTCCCCATGAGCAGAATGCCCCATAATACCTAATACATATTATGCTTCTTGGGATATCAAGATCAGTGGCTATGACTCCGCAGACTTCCCCGGCAAAAGCCTGAGCTTAAACTTTTTACAAGGATGTTCATCCTTCATTATTTATTATAAACAAAGAAAGAATGTACCTGAATAAATAATAGTAGGAAATTAAGAACACAAATTATAGATGTTTCTTGATTTATGAAGGGTTATGTTCCTATAAATCCCATCATATGTTGAAAATATTGTCAAGTTGAGCCTGACCAGTGGTGGCACAGTGGATTGATGTTGGCCCGGTATGCTGAAGGCCCTGGTTGAAACTTTGAGGTTACTGACCAGAGCACGGGCTTGCCAGTTTGAGTGTGGGGTCACCAGCTTGAGCATGAGAACGTCAATGTGATCCCAAGGTCACTGGCTTGAAGCTCAAGGTTGCTGGCTTGAGCAAGGAGTCACTGGCTCAGCTTGAGTGCCCTCCCTCCCACTGTCAAGGCACATATGAGAAGCAATCAATAAACAACTAAAGTAAAGCAACTATGAGTTGATGCTTCTCATCTCTCTCCTATTCCCTCTCTCTCTTGCTACCCCACAAAAATACAGTAAATTGAAAATGCATTTAATACACCTGACCTACCAAGTGTTATGGCTTAGTCTACCCTTCTTTAAAGGTGCACAGAACACTTATATCAGCCTACAGTTGGGCAAGTATCTTGAGCTTCATCTCAAGAGTAATTGCTTCCTCTTTTCACCAGAAGTAGGAGACTCATATAAGTGTTTTGTAGACATGGTGGGATGCAAAAACACAAAACACACTATACAAAACATTCTTGCAATATAGTACACTAGTTTGGGTTGTTTTCCCTCATGATCATGTTGGGTGACTAGGAACTGTGATTTGCAACTGTTACCCAGCATTATGAGAGAATACTGTATCATGTAAAATTAACTCAGGAAAAGATCAATGTAAAAAATTTGAAATGGAGTTTCCACTGAATACATGCCCCTTTTGCATCATTTTAAAATCATAAGTAGGACCATCCTAAGTTGGAGACCATCTATATTCGAGAAACATCATTTTTAGTAGGTGAAATTTCGGTTCCCACAATTCTGTTCCCCTGATGGTACTCCTTTGGTTATATTACATGGCAAAAGGGACTTTTTAGATGTAATTAAGATGACTAGTCAGCATGTTCTAAAATAGAAAGCTTATCCTGGATATTTGGCTGTGCCCAATGTAGTCACATGAGCCCCTAAAAGCAGAAAGGAAGGCAGATAGAAGTGATAGAGAGGGAGGTCAGAGAAATTTAAAGCACAAGAAGGATTTGATGTACTGCTATTGGCCTGAAGGTGCAGGAGACCCTGTGTCAAGAAAAGAGGGACATCAATCTTACAATTGCAGGATACTGAATTTGGCCAGTCACCAGTGATCTTGGAAGAGGAGTTCAAACTCCAGCTGAGAACAGTAACTACTGCCAATATTTTGATTTCAGCCTTTTGAGATTCAGAGAAACTGGGAGATAATGAATGAGTGTTGTTTAAGCTGTTGTATAATTATGGAAAATTTGTTATGGCAGCAATTGATAACTATTGCATCTTATGAAATATATATCTTTTAAAACTGCATTAGAAATAATCATGTAGTGGAATCATAAAAGTAAACTCAACTACGCCTCTAATGTGTAGAGAAAATGTACTTCATTTTTATATATAACTAACACATCCTTTTCTCTCAAGTCCCCACCCACAGGTTACTAGGAAGGATGGCCTATATTAAGTCTGGTTTTAATACTAGTCCAGTCTGATAACTTAAATAATCACTTTGGGTAATATTCAATTATTCTTTCATTAAAAAGCTCAATTTCTCTTAATTTTCCTGCTCCTCTTGCTTACCCTGCCAAGAATCTACATATTTAAAAGAATACCAGAATGAATGATTTAAGAGAAGTCATGACATTAAAAGGGGAAAACGTCCTCTGGTCTTTGTGGTGCCAATGCATGCTGGTCTTGGGGACGATGTTCCTTTTGCCTAGATTCTCTGGCCCTGCTGGCACTCAAGACAGAACATGTTGGCTGTTCTAACTCATATTCTTCTCTCTCTCAGCTATTTTGGGCCTGGCAGTTCTCTCTGTTTGACTTTGCACCACCCACCCCCACCTCGTGTCTCCCTGGCAGAATAAGACTCTTCAAGGTTTGGCTTTGTTTCCGCTTTAGTTTTAGTTCAGAGAAACTGCTGTGTAGTCGGTGCCAGAAACTCCTCTTGCTCTCTTTCTGACACATATTTCAAAGGGTTCTTCAACAGGACTTGCAACATTTGGGGATCCTGTTTGTATTACACAGAAATTGAGGATGGCCCAGAAAAAGCCAAATCTCTCTAGTGTCAAGCCATGGCCAACCCTAAAGTAAAACTGGAGCATATATCTGCTTGTCTCAATCCACTCTTTTTTGTCTTGCCTTTCTCCTTTCCTATTGTTAGTGTAGGTATCTAGTTAGTTAAGGAAGGAAGCAAATGGAATTGGACAGTAAGCCTCATTCACTAGGAGGCTACAGCATTCACAGGCTCCCTAAGGGACAGCCTCATCCTCTGCTGAGTCAGGGACTTAATCCACGATGTGAGAAGCAAGAATCAGCAACCTTGTCATTACATGAGATTACCAATGGAGGAATAAGAACAGTAGGAAAAATTCTATTTTTAGGCACTTGTACAGTAGAAACTAGATAACATAGCAAAAATTTAAAGCTTGCACAGTAGGAGCCAAAATGGCAACATAAAGAGGCAGAGTCTAGCCTGGAAAATGTGGGGAAAAGACTAGATTGGATAGGGGAAGGGCCCTGCACAAACCCATGAAGGATTAAGAAAGAGGCTGGTTACTTTGTAAGAAAGACTGCTGTCTTTCAAATTCGAGGATATAATCAAAACTTAACAAAGGCCCATCTTGGTAGCACATGTTTGTTTGTTCCCTCCTTCACTCTTTTGTTTGTTTTCCTTTATCTTCACAGCAGCTCTGGCTTCCAGTAAGGGCCCAAACACCTTCCTGGGTGCAGTAGCACAATGTCTATGGGAGTGCAGCTGGGAACAGAGACTAGGCTGGACTACTAGAGTCCAGGGTGATGCATTACTGTTCTGGATTCTGACCCTCCTGTTGGTCACTTATGTTCACCGGGACTTCTGTGGTGACACAGAGCTAAGCCACCTGGTCATAAACGAGACAATGAACACCTGAAGGCAGTCCTTTATTTCTGGTAATAAATCTTACCAGTACACCTCAGATTCCAATGCATGGGGTCCCTGAAATGCTTTTGTTTCGAATCCGTGAAAGAACATTATTTCCACTGAAAACCCTGTTACATCTCCTATGTTATATCCCCCTATTATCAAGAATGAAACATTCTGAATTTATTGTCATATGTGGAAGGCCTTCTTTGCCAAACCATGAGAGGGCTCTAGAAGCATGATTGCTACAATTTGAAATGACAAGATAATGTTTGAGAATCCTAACTCAACAGCACTTACTCTGCCACCTAATTTTCTTTTGGCAAAGTCCTAATTTTCTTATCAGAAGCTGATTTTGTTATTTTATTTTTAATTTCTTCTGAAATATATATGCTCAGCTTCCTGCAGGAAGACGAATGAAGTAAGAAATAAAGTATATTAATAACATTCAAAATATCAACAACTTATAATTACTTACTTATGATTGTTGTAAAATTATCACATCTTATTAAATAAAAGAATAAAGTTACAAAGCAGTAAGTAAACCATAATGGTATAAAAAATGAAAACTTGAACACTAGAAAGTTAACTTCATTTGCACATTAGTGAGCTTATGGAAATTTTAAATTTGTTCTTCGTGTCCTTCTTTTCCAAATTTTCTGCTGTGAATATAAATTACTTTTGTAATTAATAAAACAAAGCATATTACATTTTAAATATGAGATACTTAATTTACACATTTTTTTTTCTCTTTTGTGAACTAAATTATTCTTCTAGTAACTTCTCCCATCACAGGTTCTGAATTACCAGAGTGGTCAATCTTGGCTTAACTCAGTCTCATCATGCAATTTGTAGTTACAATTCAAGGTGAATTCAGAATTTCCAACATAATTTTATGGTCCTGTCATAATGTTAATATTTCCAACTTCTCATAAGTCTTGAAATGAATCCTTATTGTAAAAATTTATTTGGCTTTATATTATTTTAATATTTGAATACCCAAATACTTGTAGCTCAGATATATTTTTTTCTTATATAAGAATCTAATTCATTGTTTCAAATATCCAAAATTGTATCAGTTCTGGGTATAATCAGGAGGCAGTGAATGTACTTGTTATTTGAACACAGCTAATTTAATATAAAGAACTGTTAACTACAGTTATGTACCACATAGTGACATTTTGATCAACAATGGGCTGCATGTATAATGTGGTCCCATAAAAATATAATGGAGCTAAAAAATTCTTATTACCTAGTGATGTCATAGCTGTTGTAAATTGTATTGCAATACATTACTCACATAAGAAACTGTTGTTAACAAATCTACTGCATAGTTAGTTCTATAATATAAAAATATAGTGCATACAAATATAGTAGTGGGCTATACCACCTACTTTTGTGTAAGTGCACTCTATGATGTTTGCACAGAAGGATGAAATTGCCTAATGATGCATTTCTCAGAACATATTCCTATTGTTAAGTGATACATGATTATAAATAGAAAGGTAAGAAGCCAACTTTAAAATATTAGCATAGTAGCAATTGTGAAAAACACCTCTCACTTCTAGGGGTTGAGGAAGAGAAATCTGAATTATTAAAATGTAGTAACTCAAAGGAGGATCCCCACTGAACTGCAACTAAGATCTCTGAAGAGGGAGCATTAGTGCTGGTGTCTCTGAAGTCCGAAAGTGAAGAGGCTGGTTTTGTAAGTGATGGAAAAACTACACACTGAGTAGAGCTGCCACCACTGCTGCTTCCAAGGTGAAAAAGCAAGACATTTGAAGAAAATAGGAAGGGGCAGATCTCCTTCCCCTCTCTCCCATTGTCAGCCTCACAATCTTCCCTCTACTGGCAGTGCCTAACACCTAACAGAGCTGGCAAAACAAGACCGGGGTTTGTAGAGTTAAAGCCCCAGCCTTTTTGAACAAAGATAGAAGAGTAGATGTGTTGAAAGACTTAGCAACTGACACAAAAATAAAATAATGCCAATATTTACGTTTAAATAACATAACCATCGGATGTTTCAAATATCTATCATAGGAAAAGAGTGTCATGAACAAATAAATACATAGCTGTGTTTTTTTTATAACAGAAGGCAATTTATTCTTCCTGAATAAACGAATGAATGAACAATCAGATGAATGATGAATGAATGAGTGAATGAATGAGTAGATAAAAGGAGGAATGGATGAATGGCAATCAAAAGCCTCCTTCCAGTTTTCCCTCAGCTGGCCCCAGCAGCTCCTTTTCACAGAGTTTGTGTGGAGAGCTCGTCTTGGTAAGACTAACATCCATCTGGAATCTCAAATGCTTTAATCACCATAAGTCATTTCTATAGACAGTCTGCAATTCTGGGTAGCAGTCACATTAAGGGACAGATATTTCATGAAAATTGTTTTGGTTTCTTCTATTTCTCACAAAATCACAGGAAGATACTTTGAGTTCTATTCTACGTTACACAAGATAGATTTTGTTTCTAGGTAGAAATAAAATAAATGAGTAAGAAAGACATATGAATAATATCTATTTTAGAGTAAATAAAGATGTGTTTTTGACCCACATGACTCACTTTGGTTCCGAGCTATGGTTAAAAGTGAATTCCACAGCAGTGGAGAAAGTGCGATAATGGGCTCACTGGAAACTAAAATTCTAACTTTCTTTATGAGCTCTTGCTAAATCAGCTTTCTATTTACTTCCAGAAAATATATCCAAAGCCTTAGGACAAACTGATAAAGGACTTCTTTTGGCATTTACCCATTTAAAGATAAAATGATTTCCCTCATGCTTCTTGAGCCTATAAAATCAAGAAGATAAAGCACATTGAATAGTCCATAGAGATTTTCAACAGAATGAAAAATTCTTGCCTTTGTTATTTCTTACTTTGGTCTCTGCAACTCAAGTTGTCTAAAAAATCCTTTACTTTGTAAGAAGAAATATATGCATATTCTGTAATTTGTGCTAGGCTTTAAAAGCTTTCACTAACAAATGAAAAACAAAAATCAAAGCTAAAAACTCCTACCTCCCACCAAACAAAATAGCTCTTGAGATTTAACAAAAATTAGCATAGTCAGTAAATTAAACTTTTAACTTTATTCCCAAATCAATGGCAATAAAACATTTTCTTGTGAAAGTACAATCAGAGAAGTGTAGGAATCTCTCAGTGAGATGATTTCTTTCTCAAAGTGAACAAAGAAATAAATAACAATGAAAACAGGTTACTTCCTAGTAATTTAGCAGGTCTGTAAAAGGTAAATTGTGTATGTAAGTTTTAACACAGAAGTAAGGATTTTGATTTTGTTAGTATGGGACAAACAAACAGACAATAACCATAGTACCAGTCCAGAAACAATTATGTTAATATAATTTCAGGCCTTTGAGTCTTAATTCATGAAGTTCTTCATCCTGATTTTAATACTGATTTCTATTCTCTCATAAAAATAATACTGAGTATCAGCCATTAGTGGACTTATTAAGAATTAGACTCTCTTCTAAGTGTTTTGCATCTATCACCTCATTTTATTTTTATATCAATCATCACTGATGTAATAAATAAATGTTTATAGAATGCCTAGAATATGGTTTATACTTTGACAAGTTCTGTTCCAAGGGGTCCCCAAACTTTTTACACAGGGAGCCAGTTCACTGTCACTCAGACGGTTGGAGAACCGCCACATACAGTACTCCATACACTGACCACCAATGAAAGAAGTGCCCCTTCCGGAAGTGCGGGGGGGGGTGGATAAATGGCCTCAGGTGGCCGCAATTTGGCCTGCGGGCTGTAGTTTGGGGACCTCTAGTTTGGAGAATAACATACCTTTCAAGATTTCGCTTATTGTTGAGAATGCTTCTGGACATTTCTTCCTTTATTGGTGACCTTAATCCCAATATCTCCAGATACTGCTCTTTGATCCAACCAATGGCTCAGGGGTTGTAGCAGCTTTTAAGGCCAATTACCTGAGGAGGGCCATTGCCTGGGAAGACACTGAGAAGACAATGATGCAATTCTGGAATAGAGCAACACCTGTGATAGAATCAAAAGCCTTGCTTGGCTTGGAATGATGTGAAAAAGAATTGTATGAATGACATTGGGAAAAAAGGCACTCAGAAGGTTTGTTCATGACATCAAAGGTTTTGTCAAGAATGAGAAAGTTGCAGAAATGAAGGCTGTTGTTTAAGTCATTGCGGGCAGGATGTCATGGAGAGTTCTCAGAGATGGTTCCTAAAGAATTGACTAATAAAGAATTTTTGGAGCTAAGACAGAAAGAAATTAATTGAAATAAAATTTACATTATATAAAATTAGCTATCTTAATGTGTACAACTTTATGACATTGGGTATATTTATAATGTGCAAATGACACCTTCCTAGTTAGAAAATATTTGGTTACCCCCCAAAACTCCTTAAAATCTTAAGGTGTTTGAAAACACAAATCCCAAATGTGAAAGGTTTTTATTAATAGTGAAGAATGTTCATGGTTTATCATATGATTACAAGCCAATGAAATGGCTTGTAAAAATGAATAAAAAAAAGAAACCAAGCAAATCACCATGGACATATTTCTGAAAAGAATGACACTTCCCAAGAAAAAGCCTCAGACAGATTCCTTAAGAGGTATTCCAGAAGAAGGCATTGTTATAGAAAATAACAGTTTTATGCTTTTTATTCCTCCTGAAGTCCTTCCAGTGGGACAAGATGTGGAGGTGAAAGACAATGATGTTGATACTGACTCTGGGTAAACCTAGGCTAATGGGGGTGCTGTGTCTTAGTTTTTAACACAATAATTTTAAAAGAAAAATATTAAAATTAGAGAAAAGCTTATAGAATAGGATATAAAGAAAAGGGATATTTTTGTATAGCTGTGCAATGTGTGTTTTAAGTTAAGTGTTATTGCAAGAGTGAAAATGTTGAAAAAATAAAAAGTTTATAAAGTATAAAATGGTACACTATGCTAAGGTTAATTTATTATTAAAGAAAAAATATCTTAATAAATTTATGTAGCCGAAGGGTCCAGTTATAAATTCTACAGTAGTGTACAGTGATGTCCTAAGCTTTCACATTCACTCACCACTCATTCACTGACTCACCAGAGCAACCAGGCCTGCAAGCTCCATGCATGGTAAGTGCCCTAGACCGGTATATCATTTTTTATCTTTTTTTAATTGGTCACTCAATAGTATTTATTTATTTTCTTCTTTGAGTCTTGAGATGAAAAATTGAGTTACCATTTAAAGTTATTTTAAAAAATCTTTTATACCATATATTTTACTACACCTTTATACGTTTGGGTATGTTTGGATACACAAATGCTTACCATTGTGTTACAATGGCCTGCAGTGTTCAGCACAGTAGCATACTGTACAGGCCTGTAGCCTGAGACCAATAGACTATATATAGCAGTGGTTTTCAACTACAGATTTGCCAGAAATTTCGTGCCCTTCCACAAAAAAGTTAGATCTACAGAAACTCTGGGGACGGCACCTGGCAATCAGTGGTTAAAGCGGTCCTCCAGGTCAGTCTGATGTGCTCCAAAGTACGAGACCCACCGCTGAACTGGGTCCCTGTCTTTGTGTCACTGGGAAAACTGCCCTCACTTTCTGGTAATCAGTTTACTCACTTATAAAATACAACTGCAGATCACATGGTTATTAAGGTCTCTTCCACCTTTGCCAATCTGTAGCTCTGCTCTTAAGAACTGCTAGTAAATTTAATAATTTTAAGTGTCATGCACTTTGCCAGTTGTATGACATACAGAATTTTAAAAAAATCATAGAAAATCTATAAAATATAAAACTAAGGTTTAGTACAACATGCAACTTGTTCAGGAAACTAAAATAGTTCATAATGAAGCTAGTACACCAAAAATGCCAGTGTCCGAAGCTGTGGCCTTAACCACTTGGCTACACAAACCAGTGGAAATAGCTGTCAGTGTTGCTGACCTGCTTCTTATTCAGAGCTTATAGTCAGGATCAATGTATTCTGGGTTTTACCCAGTTGTTTTTCACCAAATTTCTAATAGATTAAACTAAACCTGCTAATAGAAATTTCCAGTGTAGAATAGATATAAACCAAACCCAAATATCTCTGTGTTATGGTAAGGTGACCAACTTTTTTACAATGAAAAGGAGGACAAAAATAAATAGAAGAAAACAGTATCATAAATAAAAGAAACATTTTATTCATTGCAATATTAATACACTATAATATGATAAATGCATAATAAAAACATTTGTAATATTTTATATTGTAATTATGCTTACATGCCTATTAATTTTTAATAACAATTGTAAGAAAAAAGTACTCATTTAGATACAAATATGCCACATCACATGCAATAGATCGACTCTGCATCGATCGAATACGGGCATTTACAGATGAGTCTCCCAATATCATAAAGGAGAACATGTAGGAGGACACTTTTTGAGGGAGGATGGAACTTACAAAAGAAGAACTGTCCTCCCTAAAGGAGGACGATTGGTCACCTTATTTGTGATTATAATACCCTCCATTTTATATAGCATTTTGCCTCATCCAAAGCAACTTTCTTTTACCTGATTTTGTGCAAGGTGGAGCTATACAGATATATAAATATGCCTATTTAAGGTTTTATTTTGACTTGTTATCACTCAAAAACTAAGAAGTCAATTTTAATAACAACTTTTTTAAAACAATAAGGCAAATTCAAAGGACATATTATGTCAAACGTCTTTAGGTAAAGCATCAAGAGGTGACATTTGCTTAGAAAATTCAATTGTGGTTAAGACTCACAGATCTTTAAAATGAAACAAATCATAGTCTCTTTCCTTCATCTTCTAGGAAGGTTTAGCTAGAGTCAGCCAGCCCTCTGACAATCTGTTTTTATACATTTCATAAGACAGTGTACATAACTTTAATGAAAATCAAGAAAACCTAGATTTGAGTTTCATCTCTTCTAAGTCTTTATTCCTTATCTGAGAAATGGTATTTTTAAAATCCTTGTTTATTTCCCAAAGGTTTAGTGAAAAACAAGTATTATGATATTGAATTGCTCTTATTTATAAGTATGCAATCTTTTTAAATCTTTAGTACTTGATGAGTCAAGAAGCTACAACCTAGAGGTTGTTATAATAAAACAAACAATTGTACAAGTATATGCACCACAGTTCCTAGCACAAAGAAGGAGCACAATGTATACTGCATTTAAATTTTAAAATAAAATGAATGGACTCTCATATTTTCTCTCTTTGCAAACATTTACCTTTTAATAGAGATTTACTGTCTATGCATGTTTGTTTATGCTTGTTTTCTCATTTAAAATTTTTAGTAATTTAGATACATTCATGCAATGCTTATTGTGCTCCAGATTCTGGGCTAGTTACTAGGAAAATGGGGAGCTTATTTTTAAGAGGTGCAATCAGATTCATATATAAAAATTCAGTTATGACAAATTGTGATAAGTCCTATAATAAGGGGTATTGAGAAATGGATGGATTTTATCTAGTACATAAGTGACACAATCAATAGAATTTGTTGAGTATTTGTAGGAGATGAGGGAGAAGGAGAAACCAAGGATGACTTTGGCTTGGAAAGCTGAGTAGATAATGGTCTCAGTCAATGGGATAAAGATTTTGAAGAACAGGAAGTTTGCATGAGAAAGGAATGTGTTCAGTATAGAATACAAAGAGTTTGCTGTGTCCATAAGACACGCAAGTAGAAGTGCCAATTGGTAAATTGATTTATATGAATTGAGTCTCAGAAATAGAGGTTTTAACTTGAGGATTAAAATTTAAGAGTCATCAGCATTTAGATAATAACATTTCCACCTTCATAGTATGACAGTTATATAATCCCCTTGAAGGAGAAAATATATGAATCCACAAACATTTTTAGTCAACATTCAGGGATTCCTCTTTGAAAGGACTTGGTAAGTGCATTATTCTAATAATAGAGTCTAAATAGAGTTGATCCATCATCTTTTATCATTCAAATGTGAATTTATATAAGGGCAGAGATATGTTCTCACACAAACTGGAATTTCATTCAGGAGAGATAAATTGGATTCACACATGCCAAAGGAGAAATCTTAAGTTCCTCCACTGAGAAGCTTCTTCTTGATCCCAGCTCAGCAACATGAGAGAAAATAGAGGTTAACAAGCAAATCATTGTTCAGGGAGTAAAGTTGGGTCGATATTTTAATTTGAGTCTTACAATTATGGATGCACGTAGCATTTCTTGACACTGTGCTGAGTCTTAATGATCCATACTTAGCATACGTTTCATTTTAGGTCAGTTGCTCTTGAGGACCTATTTAACATATAAACTGAAAATTGCTCTTCTAAAAATCTAAATTTGCAAATGTTGTAAGAGGCTCTGGTTTCTCTCTCTCTCTGTCATTCTTTACCTCTACCCTGTTCAAGCCACTCCTGTTTATCCTGTAAGACTTGTTTAATGGTATTAAAATGCTTTTTGTTTATTAGAGCTTAATAAATGATATTTATATTATTAGAAGTAAACATGTATTTTTATTAATTAAATTTTTGGAGACCTTATTAACCATTAAAATAACAAAACTAAAAAATAAATTTTAAAATGGAAATGAAAGATTCTAACTTCAGGCTTTAACCAGGCGCACGTAGTTTTAACTATTATCAAATTAACCTTTTCCTTTTTAAGCATAGCTCCTCCTACATGACTACAGTGAATATCTTCAGGTAAGGCATAGCTTTCTTCTTTTGAATTGTTTTGTATAGCAAATTAAGAGTGTAATTGCTGAATCAAAGGGATCTTCACTTGACTTTTTGTTTTGTTTTCCAAACGTTTGAACCATTTACCACTTATTGACTTCAGGAACAATTATTTGTATCTTATAAATCCATATTCTCACAAATCCCATTTCTATGTCCTGCTGCATACCCAGTTTCTAGACAAAGTTGCAAATGTTCATTCACTGCTATTAAAGTGTTTTTATTGGGATTAGAGCAGTGGTTCTTAACCTTTTTTGAGGTCCGAAACCACCAGTTTCATATGCGCATTCACCGAACCCTTCTTTAGTGATAAATAAAATATGACTTATTTTCCAAATTCAAGACATAGGTATATGTTTTTTTTACTGGTGCACAAAATGAGCCATGCATGAACATCACCTTGCTCAAAGAACAAAACCAACAAAGTGCATGAACTCACAACAAATTACGGTATTACTTTATTCTGGCCTCCACGGCAGAGGCTTATCCGAACCCCCTGATACTGACTCATCGAACCCCTAGAGTTTGATAGAACCCATGTTAAGAACCACTGGAATAGAGGAAGGAATTAGAAGAGTTTGGTTGAATTTTAGATACTCTAAGCAAGAATAATATAAAGAATGGCCAACTGTTTGTTTGGCATAGACTTTATGCAATCAGAAGTAATAATGTCTGATCAATCAGGATGCAAGGCAGTGTGAACAACCTGAAGGACTGGACTTGTGAGTCTGTCTGAATGTCAGCCCTCCCTAGGAAGTCATCTTTAGTTAGCAAGACAGATGATGAGTTGATAATATATAGTAGTTGAGAAACTGTAACTTGGATTAGGTAGCTTACTCTAAGATAATGTTTTAGAAAGTATTCAGCTTAAGTCACTAGTCTTTTCACCATCAACTGCCAAATGATATTAGACACTAATAATAAGGGAAATCTGAAAAGCTAACAAAAATTGAAGAGGTGCTTAATGTTCCTTATAATAAAAGAAATAAAATTCAAAAGCAGTAGATCTTACTTTATACCCAAGTCTGTCAAAGATTGTGATATTAAATAATTCTTGGTATGGGACAAGACACGGAGGAAAGAAAATGCTGCTGCTATTGAAAGTGTGGATGATGCCTTGTTTCTGAATGGCAATCTGACAACACTTAGGGAAATTAAGTATGACTATTCCACAAAAGCCATGATTTTACCCATTCAGGTTAATAGTCAGATAAGAGCAAGAATGTTTATTATGACATAGTTGGAGATGGGAAGCTATAAAAATTTTGTGAACAAAGTTAAAAAGCAATGCTAGGAAAAATATTTGCAAATAAATGACAGTCACAGAATTATTTCTTTGACGTACTAAGAAATCTTACAAACTGACAACCCCAATATCAAAAGACATTTATAGTAAGGTAATTCATAAGAAAATTATTAAAAATAACTAGTAATTATATTAAGTTACCTAAGTTTAATTATAACTAAAGTAATTTAATTGCCAAACAAAAACAGCAGCTTGATTTGCTTACCTATTAAAATAAGTAAAAGTTTCACAATGCCCACCATAAGTATATAGAAGGATACTGGGAATTTTATATACTGTTGAAAGGAGGATATAGTTTATATTGCCTCATTTAAAGGATAATTTGGCCATATCAGTCAATACTAATGATGCATATTCTCTTTGACATCATGGAAATTATCCTATATATTTATTAACATATATGTAAAAATATATACATATTTACCATCTGTGTAATTTGGGCCATTTACTTAACTCATTTGTAAAAGTAAGATAATAATGGTAACTACCTCATAAAGTTGGTGTGTGTATTAAATGAGTTATTATATGTAAATTACTTAAAACAGTGCCTGGCACATAGTAATAGTAATAATAATAATAATAATAAAATAACATCAACAATATCACTACATCTGCTACTGCTAGTTGTATTTATTACATTATTTTCAATATTAGAAAACAACCATTGAAGCATTACATTAATTTTTATCAGTAGAGTTCCAGTTAAATTAATTGGCATATCCATTCAATGACATATTCTATGTTTGTAGTGAGATTAAAAGTTTCAATAATATATTATTAAGTAAATAAAGAGAAATACAGAACTGCTTATATTCTAAGTTTGCATTTAAATTAAAAAGAAAGGAGTTTTTTCTCTTATCTTCAAAGAGAAAATGATTTCACTTATATCTGGAATCTAATGAACAAAGTAAATAAACAAAATAAAAACACTCATAGATACAGAGAATAGATTGGCAGCTCTCAGAGAGAAGGGAGCTTGGGAGGCTGAGTGAAAAAATGAGTAGATTAAACAAAAAAGTACAAGGTACAAAACCTCATAGACACAGACAACAGTATAGTGATTACCAGAGGGAAAAGGGGGTGGGGGAGGTAGAAAAGTGTAAAGGGGGGTTAAATGGTGATGGAGGGAGACTTGACTTGGGGTGGTTGTTGGTCAAATAAGTTTGTAAAATGTGATTTTTGTTTGCTCGTTTATAGTTTGCATTGAGGGCTGGGCAGCACCAGGTATACATGTTCTGTGGAATTGCAAATTACCTTCCTGCTTGGAAAGAGCCATTGTTTTGCTAATGTTTACTGGAGAAGAGGTTTTTTCACCAGATGTTTTGAAAAGAGCAGAGAAGAAGGAGAAGAGTGCTGAAGAGAAGCTATGTTTGAAGAGTGAGAAAGGAGAGAATGCAGAGTTCTGAGGAAGAAGCCAGTTTGTGGAGAGAGAGAGAAAGTGTGCAGATGGGAAACCAGAGGTGAGGGGTTTTTGTGAGCTCTGCTGAGACTGGTGGGACCCTTGATTCTAAGGGAAACCAGAGAAAATTCTCCTGGTTGTGGAACCAGAGAATTTGTTGGTGGCTTTGGGAGCCCTGAGTGAAAGAGAAGTGATTTTCCTGTGTGTTGCTCATCGGCTGGTGTGAGACTTTAATAAAGGAATGGTCCACCATTCTTTGGCTCCACTGTTTCTTTACCGTCTCTCTGAATTCAATGAGAACTTGCATGTCAATGCCCTTGGACTTACAGTGGTAAACACACAATTCAATACAGAGATAATGTATTATAGAATTTTATATCTGAAAACGATAAAATTTTATTAACCAATATCACCCCAGTAATTTTTTTTATTATTTCTTTTTATTTATTTATTTTAGAGAGGAGACAGAGAGAGAGAGAGAGAGAGAGAGAGAGAGAGAAAGGGGGGAGGAGCTAGAAGTATCAACTCCCATATGTGCATTGACCAGACCAGTGCAGGGTTTTGAAATGGCGACCTCAGTGTTCCCAGGTTGATGCTTTATCCACTGTGCCACCACAGGTCAGGCTCACCCCAGTAATTTTAAAAAAAGAAAACAAAAAAGAAAGAATACAATATGTTATATATGAGAACATATAACTGTTATTGAGACCACTCTCAATATATTCCAAAGTGAAAATTGCATGATACAATAGTATTTATTCAGCCTGTTACACATGTATACATATACATGTACACTTCTGGTATGAAACTGAAAAGCTTTATGTGGATATGTAAACACTGATCATTTCTGGCTAGTAGCATTCTTGGAGGTTTTGTTTCTCTGGTCTGCTCCATGTCTCCAGATTTTTAAAAACAAATATTATTTTGACATGATGCAAACAATTATATACATTTGCATATATGTGTATATAGAAAAATATTATTATTCATTATCACTTAAATATAAAATTAGCTATTTAAGTTTTTATGATTTTCAATCATCCACTATAAAATTTCATTAATATTTAAATTGGAAAAATGACATATTCTCAGTTTAATTTTAGCTTTGAAAATTCCTTGGCGTATGAAATTAGTTTATTTAAATATGTTCTTTTTTTCAAAGCCTTTTGTTTGCTTATCTGCAAAGTTGAGAATCAAATAAAAACAAATATGCAAACCTTTTGGCAATTACGTCAACTCTTACAAATGTTAGTTGCTAATGTTATTATAAACTTGCATGAAAGCATCGTGTTCAATGATGGTTAGAAATATTTTATAAATTAAAAATATGAAACTAAAATCCTGCTGCAAGTAATTATTCATTGCATAGTTAGTCATGTTCAGAAGGTATGCCTGCTCCCCCAGTTCCTTCTATCATCTTCTGGTAAAAAGAAAATGACTTGAACTACCTCATCAAATGGGGGTTTCCCTCTGTTTTCATATTTTGCAGTGTCTAAAGCTATTTGTTTAACCTAACAGAGTATCAATTACTTTTATCTGAATTAAGTGGATTAACCTTTACCAATCATTGCTTTTCTCTAAAATAACTATTTTCATCAGTGTCATATATTTTCCTTGTCTTTGGGAAACATTTAGTTTGGTTCTCTACGATAGGGAGGGTGTAGAGGGGACTTAGAAATGTACCAGAGTGAGCTCCTTAACAAACCCACCTCTGTCCTCCTGCTTGCCTTTGATATTGCTTCAGTGAAACTGAATTCTCTATCTAAAAACAGTTTACTCGATCCTTTTTTGATTTAGATATAGTTAGATAATCAGAATTGAAATTTTAGAATTTATATCTCCTTGGTGTTTGACTTCTAGAGGACACTTAAGGTTCTGAAAATATCCCTGGATTTAAGAGCCCCTGGGTGCCTTAATACAGATGGTGACTTTCAAGTGCTAATTGACACACTCTACACATCACAAGATCAGCAGATGAGACACCCAAAGAGAAATATTAGAAGCTACCTCCTTGAAAGGAGCTCCCATACCCTGTTTGCTGAGACTGCAAATTGGTGAATCTTTTATGGAAAATATTCTACTGGTCATTACCTACATTTTAAATGCAACTACATTCTGAGCCAGAAACCCCAATCCTTAGACTATATCGTGTGAATAAACAGGCATTAGTTAGCCTAATATACATAAATATTCTTTAAAACATTACATATGTTAGCAAAACAATAGATAGAATGAAACTTTTCAATATAATGTGATAATGAAGAAATATTCTTATTCTTAGGAGATGCATGCTGAAGATTTTAGGAAGAAATATGACAATGTGTTAACAGTGCTAAATCTGGTTGGTGAATCTATAAGTGTTGTTAAAAAAATATTCAATGATGTGTGTTAAAGATTGGAAGGCAGACCATTCAGGACTATTGTGATAGGTATAAGGATAGCCGAAGTGGGATTTTAAAGTGATGGAGAAGAGACTGGATTCACGCCAACTCCAAATACTACAGTATGGCCTACTGAGAATTTATAGCCAAGCAGTGGGGTGGGCATCACTGGTTGGAAAATTCCCAACTCAATGTTAAGGGTACACTGGGTGTGGGGTGTTGGGTGATGTTCACCTTCCTAACAGAATGCTTTTGAAGACAAGCTTGAGTGATCAGATAGCACCTGGTGATGGTGGAGGATAAGGACCCCGGTCAGTTATGGAGGATGATCAGATATTGAAGGCTGGGTTTTTGTTAAGACTAGATTTCACAAGAAGTGCAGAGATGGGCCTAGGAATAGGTTCAGGAGCCCGACTAAAGTTTGATCAAGCAAAAAACCTTTTCCAGAGTTGACTGTACTATTTCTATCTTTCTTCATGTTGAAAACTTGATTTAAAAAGGTAGAAAAGAGGTACTTTGACAAGTTACAGAGTAAATATATTATGATCTGTCTATGCAATTGTATACTATGGGATTGTTAAACAAAAAGATGTTTATGCTGGTATGAAACTAAATATTATATATATTTTCAAGTAAAAATGATAATTCACAACAAAATATTTGTACTATGACCCACATAAAGCATTTGAAATATTACTTTGAAAAAAGATTCTGGAGGTATGATGGAAAGGCCTGCTGAAGGCAGACATGCCTATGAGAGCAATTAGAAGGCTGGACGAAATAGCAATGACATGTGCTCAGGAACAGGGGCCACAGAGCTTATTGAGATTTAAGGGTCAAGATCTGAGAGGAGACTGACCAGCCGGTGGCGCAGTGAATAGAGCATCGGACTGGGATGCGGAAGACCCAGGTTTGAGACACCAAGGTCGCCATCTGGAGTGTGGGCCCATCTGGCTTGAGCAAAAGCTCACCAGCTTGGACCCAAGGTCGCTGGGTCCAGCAAGGGATTACTCGGTCTGCTGAGAGCCCGCGGTCAAGGCACATGTGAGAAAGCAATCAATGAACAACTAAGGTGTCACAAAGAAAAACTGATGATTGATGCTTCTCATCTCTCTTCATTCCTGTCTGTCTGTCCCTGTATATCCCTCTCTATGTCCCTGTAAAAAAAAAAAAAAAGATCTGAGAGGAGAACCTGACCAGGTGGTGGTGCAGTGGATAGAGCGTCGGACTGGAATGCGGAGGACCCAGGTACGGAACCCTGAGGTTGCCATCTTGAGCATGGGCTCATCTAGTTTGAGCAAGGCTCAGCAGCTTGAACCCAAGGTCGCTGGTTTAAACAAGGAGTCATTTGGTCTGCTGTAGCCCCACAGTGAAGACACCTATGAGAAAGTAATCAGTGAGAAACTAAGGTGCTGCAATAAAGAATTGATGCTTTTCATCTCTCTCCCTTTCAGTCTGTCTGTCCCTTTCTGTCCCTCTCTCTGTCTCTGTCACAATAAATAAATAAATAAATAAATAAATAAATAAATAAATAAATCTGAGAGAAGAGAACCTTGGAGAAATAAGGTGACATTTGTAGCTGCTTTTTCCCTCAGTATGTTCGCCTTGTTTTGGTACTGAGCAAGCAGCTGAGAAGTGCAGAGCAGGAAGGAGTTTGCAACTCAGAGGGAGTTAAGTCAGCAGTGTGTTTGGCCATCCTACAGGACCAAGGAGATGTTCATGAAAGTTTAAGGGAACCCAGACAGCCAGACTATGGGACAGGGAACGGTCCTCATGAAAAGGGAGGTCTGAAAAAATGCCACCAATATGTGACCCCTTTTGTCCCTGATGCTTCTGCCAAATTCTTAAACTACACAGGGCAGAAATAGAAGACAGGAAATGGAAAGCTCATGAAAATCAGAGTGTAGTTTTCTACTATTTCATGGTTGCAAGAACACAGAAACTAGACTTCAGAAGCCACGCGAAGAAGGGGTTTTGTAAAGCCTCTTAGAGAGCTAAAACAGTATTCAAATGAAGTCAACTTAGTCCTTGGTTGGAGTGACCTTTATGAAGGTGACCTGCCCACATCCTGTCTAGAGTGAAGCTGGAGGAGATAAAACCTTCTGGAGCTTCCATTGTCTGTCATATAAAATGTCCAATAATCACAGAAGAGACTATCCAAATGGCTAATAAGCAAATAAAAATAAAAGTTCAACTTCATTAGTCATTAAGGGAATATAAATTAAAACCATAATATCAGGCAGATTATATACTCATCTTAATGCTTAAAATGGAAACTATCAAAAATGCTAAATGTTGGCTGTGATGTGAAAAAAATCTCTCTTTATGACTAGTGAGATTATATTAATTTTGAAAAATTTGCAGTATCAACTAAAGCTGAACGTGTGTGTATCTATGACCTAGCAATTTTATTCCTAGGTATATAGTCAGCAGAAATCATATTCATCTAAAACATGCACATTCAAATCTATAATGTCCATGTTAGTTTTTTTTTTTTATTACAAAGACAGGGAGAGAGTCAGAGAGAGGGATAGACAGGGACAGACAGGCAGGAATGGAGAGAGATGAGAAGCATCAATCATTAGTTTCTTGTTGTGGAACTTTAGTTGTTCATTGATTGACCTATCATATGTGCCTTGACCATGGGCCTTCAGCTGACCGAGTAAGCCCTTGCTCAAGCCAGCGACCTTGGGTCCAAGCTGGTGAGCCTTGCTCAAACCAGATGAGCCCGCGCTCAAGCTGGTGACCTTGGGGTCTCCAACCTGGGTCCCCTGCATTCTAGTCTGACACTCTATCCACTGCATCACCACCTGGTAGACTCTCCATGTTAGTTTTTAAAAATCATAGTGCTATGCAAAATCTCTCAGTACAAACAACAAGGATTATAAAAATAATGCAGTTTTAAGCAAAATAACTAAACAACTTCATCGTCAGTGACATAAAAAATAATAGAATGTAATAAAAATGGAAGTGTGATTTTATACATGTCAAATTGTTACACAAAACATAAATACTATAACAAATATGGCATTTTACTTTGGAAAAAAAAGCCTAGTTTCTTTTTGGAAGTGGACAGCAAGAGTTGCAGCTTGTAAATTATTGTGAAATGGTGGAAGAAGTTGTTTTACTTTCCTAGGTTGCCATCAGAAATTACCACAAACTTGGTGGCTTAAAATATCAGGAATCTATTCTCTCACAGTTATGGTGGCCAGAAGTCTAAAATTGAGGTGTTTGCCGGGCCATATTCCCTCCAAAGGGCCATAGGGAAGAAACTTTCCCTGTCTCTTCCAGCTCCAGGTGTTTCCTGGTTAGTGGTCACATCACTCCAATCTCTGCATCCATCTTCCTATGGCTTATTCTTTTCTCTGTTTTCTCCTCATCTGTGAGCTGAGAAGACAGTTGTCATTGAATTTAAGGCCCACCCATATAATCCAGAATGCTCTCATCTGGATCTTTAACTAATTGTGTCTACAAACATTCTTTTTCAAATAAGGTCGCATTCAGAGGTGTTAGGCTTTAGGATGTACCTATTTGGGGACTACTATTCAACCCACTATAGGAAAGTTATCAAAATTTGTGCTCTTTCACAGTTATAAATCCTGGGTCATGTCTTTTTTGTCTTTGAGGTATGTGTTCATTATAGATACCTATTCATACATATATGTGTGAGTGTGTTGGTGTGCATGTGTAAAAGTTCCAACGTATAGCCTTCTTTGTCAATTAACTTTAACTTCTGAGTCACCACTGGAAATTCTTTGGTGGCTTTTTCATTTGTACCCTGCCTTTGTGTAAGGGTTGAAGGCTTTGGAAAAGGCAGCATGTTTGAAATCACCAAAGCAGGTGTCTGTATATAAAAGGTGCTTGTCCTTTGATTTTAAGAAAGGTTGTTCCTGATTTTTTTATTGTTCATTTTTCAGTTCGTATGTTCCACAATCTTTCTTTCTTTTTTCCATTTTTTAAGGGCCTTGTTACTGACATCACAGCATTTAAAATTGTTCCAGTCTTTCTGAACAATAAAAGACTGATTTTCATGACATTGGCTCTGATGATCCAGATGTAGATTCTTTTAAGACTGTTCATCATAAGCTTTTTCTAGCTTCTCCTCAATATGAAATCTTTCCTTTGGTATGTAGCCTGCTTGGCAGTTTTGAACCAGGATGCTTAGACATGTTGGAGATATGAAATGTGTTTGTGTGGTTTCTTTTTTAATATAGGAAAGTTCATAAAAGAACAGCAAAACATGACCTTGTAGAATAATGCACATGGTGAACTAAGGAAGCTGCTGAGTGCTTGAGGTGTGTGCATATGTACGTTTGTGTATTTCTGCACTATTCAGTGTAGCTGGATACAGTTTTTTGTTTACTAGCAGACAACATTGCATATAAGCAGACATAAAGTTCACATTATGCATTATAAAAAACATTCAAATTGTTCTCTGTCAGTCATGTTGGACCATATTTTTGCTTTCAAAATAAATATTCTAGATCTTTCTCTACTAGAGTATTGACAATAGCGCTATTTGTAAAAACTAAAAACTACCCAAGTACCCATCAACAGTCAGTGGATAAGAACGTTTTGGTAATCACACAGTGGAATACTGTACAGCAATGAAAATGAGTGATCCACACTATACACCAAAATATGGATGCATATCACAAAGATAAAATTGAGCAAAAGATGACAGACATAAAAATGTATATACTGTCTGACCAGGTGGTGGCGCAGTGGATAAAGCATCTGACTGGGATGCGGAAGACCCAGGTTCGAGACCCCGAGCTCGCCAGCTTGAGCACAAGCCCATCTGGCTTGAGCAAAGAGCTTGCCAGCTTGGACCCAAGGTTGCTGGCTCCAGCAAGGGGTTGCTCGGTCTGCTGAAGACCTATGGTCAAGGCACATGTGAGAAAGCAATCAATGAACAACTAAGGTGTCACAACGGCAACGAAAAACTGATTGATGCTTCTCACCTCTCTTCGTTCCTGTCTGTCTGTCCCTATCTATCCTTCTCTCTGACTCTCTCTCTGTCTCTGTAAAAAAAGAAAAGAAAAAATGTATATACTGAATGATTTCATTTATATAAAATACAAAAATAGGCATATTAACACAATATTAGAGGTCAGGCAAGTGGCTAAAGAGGTTATGAGGGGCTTCCATGATGCAGGTTATAGAGGTGAGTACACTGGAAATTCACTAAGCTTCACACTTAATTACACTTTCTATGTGTATATTACACCTCACTAAAAAATCTTTTAAACCGCTACTGTGAAAACAAACAAACAAAATGGCACCAGCTGGCTCTGAAATCAAAGTGTTACAGTTTAAACACTGCTTCTGGCATTTATAATTATATAACCTAAGGCAAGTAAGTGATATGTTGGAATTTCTTTCCATGTTTGCTTACTTCTTAAAGGTTTAAATATCTAAGAGAGCCCTCCGATTTCCAGATTTTCCTCGTTCCTCTTGTTGGGACATTTAAAATTGGCTGTGGAAGGAGACCAAACACAGGGCTTATGGTTCTATTTTAAACCTAGATATCATTTTCTTCATTTTGTTTCTATGCACTATATAGTTTTATTTTTCCTCTTCTTTTTATTTTTGGCCAATTTATTTTCACAGGTTCCTGTTTTTCATTCTTCTTTCTCCAAATTCATCTTAACGTCGTCTCAGTTACTAGGGGATTTTAGACCTGGCTTATTAGTACTAAATTTATATGCTTTTTGTAACTTTCCATTTTTTTTCCTTCTGCCCAAAAATTGTTCTGGCAAAAAAATTCCTTTTCTACCTGGAGTTACAGCTACTTAAATTTATGTTTCCCTTATTCTCATGTACACTCCAGTTCTTTTATGCCTGAAACTCTCACTTCTTGAGAATTCTTCTGCTTCTCTTTTGATTTATCTCTAGTATAACTTCTTAAAGGGAGGAATACGAGTAGAATATTTCTGTTCCCTTTTATATATAAAAATGTATTTTTGTTGTCTTAAAGCATATAGCAACATAATGTAGTTGGCTGTTGACTTTTTGGGTCATAGATTTTTCTTCAAATCTCTGGAATTACATTTGTCCCAGTTTTTTTCTGGCATTTGATTTTCTTTGTCCTCTTAAGTGATATAAGAGGCCCCTGTCTCATTAGCGTTGACTGGTTGGGAGGTATATCTCTGGATGTGCATGCTGTAGCTGTTCAGAACATCATCATTCCCCAGGTGACAGAGAACGCAGCCTGTGTAACTTTGAAGGATCTATAATATTATATGCACTTCCTGTATCCATTTGAAGTATTTTTAAAAACTTTATTTATTCATTAGTTAGAGAGAAGAGAGAGAGTCTGTGAGGGTGGAGCAGGAAGCATCAACTCCCACATGTGCCTTGACTGGGCAAGCCCAGGACCTTGAACTGGCAACCTCAGCATTCTAGGTTGATGCTTTATCCACTGTGCTACCACAGTTCAAACCATTTAAAGTCTTTCTAAGTTTTGTCCCTGGGGCTGCTCTGGGCTGCAGGGCTTGGATTTTAGTTGGTCTTCTCATTCTTGTTCCCATTTTCCAAGATCTGCTCTGGGCTTTGGCCTGAGACTTTACACTGTCTTTGAGTTCTTAGATGTCTCCTATGAACTGTGCTCAGTTTCTGTCCTTTGTTTTGGGGTCTTGGGCTTAGGGTGCATGTTTTGAGGCCACTGGTTTTGGTTCTGGGGTCAGAGCTTATCTCTGAGCTTAGGGATCTGTTTCATACTGAAGGGATCCAGTGGAAGGAAGGTGATGATCCATGGCCCAGACCAAAGACAATGAGAGCAGCTGGATCATTATCTGTTTGGCAGACAAGAATGTTGTTCATCTCCTTGGCTCTGACTGTGGGTGGGGCGCTTCTTCCTGGAGAAGCTGGGTTACCCCGAGCTCAGTTCCATATCAATCCCCTGACCTCATTCTGTAAATCTTGCAGGCAGTGAGGGTCAAGAAGTCCATCTGGTTCATAACAAGGCAGAGAGGTTTTACACAAGGTTCATGGGTCCTCAGGGCCCACCTCTGGACCCAAAGGCTTGGAAAAATAAAAGTTTCGGACAGAGGACAGAGCAGAATTTGCATAGAATTGCAGTTCCCTGAATCTTTTATATAACCTTGTATATAGTGGATTATAATCAACATTATTGTAAACATCGATAAGTGAATTGGCAGAGAAATAAGTAGAAATACTTGGAAAGAAAGGAAAGTATAAAGCAAAAATGCAAGGAGAGAGAATAAATCAGGAGTAGGGAGCTGGCCCTAGGTGGGAAGTCAGCTTGTGGGGTTGTTCAGCCAGGTACCCTAAAAGAAGGGGCAGGAGTGGACATGTTGCTATGAACTCCTCACTTGGCTTCACTGGAAACACTGGATTTGGGAATGGAAGGGAAGAGAAAGAAAGTCTGGCAAACCAAGGAGGTATACGTGTGGGTGTTAGGTCTTCCTGTTTCAGAGAAAGCTGGGAAACAAATGCGCTCTGACAGAGGCTCACTCAGTCTGGATCAGCAGAGGCATGATGATACACTTCTACAAGCTCTGGTTTAATCTTTCTATCTGCTGTTCTACATTGCAGGTCTGCACATTTTGCATGAAGATGATGATGTTTTAGTCAGCCTCCTGCACTTTCAACTAAGGAACATAAGTTTCAGTCAAGGGACAGACTCTGGCTTTGAGATGAGAAGTTTCTTTCCAGATTTTCCTCAAGAACTTTGATGTCCCTTCTGCACATCTCCAGCTATTCATCCTGGTGGTTCATCTCATTGTTTGCTTCAAAGTGTTCTTCCTCCATGGCAGGTCTCGGTCTACCTTGACAGATAACTTTGGAAGGTCTGAGTCTCTCTCATGACAGTATTCTCTTATTTCATGAACTCTCTTCTGCACTTTCATTTGAATCTGCCCCAGTCACAATACCTTTATGATGACTTGTCAGAAGTTTTTTTTTTAATAATTAAAAGATTTTATTTTTGTAACACTTTTAGATTTATGGAGTAATTTAGCAGTTAGTACATAGAATCTATATACACATCCTGTCCTCCATTAGTTTTTTTTATTATTAACTTTATTAGTGTGATATATTTGTTATAATTAATAAACCCAAAACAATGCATTGTTATTAACTGTAGTCCATGCTTTACACTGAGCTTCACTCATTGTACTGTATACATAGTTCTATGGGTTCTGACAATCGCAGTCTTCAGTCTACCACAAGCATTTCCAATCAGTAGATGAAAGGTGGGCATTGTGATTATAGTCAGGAGGCTTGGAGAAGAGAACTGAGCCTCAAAGTTGAGAGACAGGGCCCCTACTCTTCCAGAAGGGGCTTTGCATTGTCTGGAGAAGGACCGGGAGCCCAGGGCTGCCCCTTCTTCCAGAGAATATGCATAGTTTGAAACTAGAGAGGCTGAACCTTGGAAACAGTCACTTTAGAGAAACAGTCACTTTCTGGGACCAGATCCAGAGTTGAAGGAGGCAACATCCAGACATTTTCCTTCAAAGTCAGTGCCTGTCACAGTGTTACATTTTTTTGTTGTGTGAGAGCTTTATAGAGATATAATACAACACTATACAATACATACTTGTAAAGTGTAAAATTAAAAATTATTTTAATAATTCATAGAATTGTGCAACCATCCCTAGAATTAATTTTATTATTTTTTAAAACTTTAAAGTAAACTTTATTCTGGGGGAACATTTTTTAATTTACAGAAAATTTGAGAAGATAGTAGTACAGAGTTCCCTATACCTAACATTCAATTCTCCATTAGATTACTCATGTTACAATTAATGAACTGATATTGATACACTATTATTAGAGAAGGTCCATATTTTATTCATATTTCATTAGGTTTTATCCAACATCCTTTCTCTCTTCCAGAATCTCATCCAGAATGTGACATTACATTCATTAGTCATATCGTTTTAAGATCCTCTTAGCTGTGACAGCTTCTAACACTTCCCCTGTTTTGGGTTACCTTAAAGGTTAAGTATTTTGCAAAATGTTCTCAGTTGGGATTTGTCCCATGGTTAGACTGGGCTTATTGATTTGGAGGAGGAAGACCACAGAAGTAAAGTGCCATTTTCATTATACCACATCAAGGGTACATACTATAAATGTGACACCACTATTGATGTTGATCAACCTACCTGAGATAATGTTTGTCAACACTCTTTGCTGTAAAGTAACTAACTTTCCCCTTTCCCTACTGTCCTCTTTTGAAGAAAGTCTCTATGCACAGACTACACTTAAAAAATGATGAGTTATGCTCCACCTCCATGAGGGCAGAGTATCTACACAAATTATTTGTAATTCTTCTGTATAAGAGATTTTGTCTCTTCTCCTTATTATTTATTAAATCATGTATTTGCATACATATGAACCCATGAGTATTTATTGTATATTTTGGGTAATAATCCAGTAAACTTTGTTATGTTCCTCTAATGGCCATAGCGTTGGCCATTGGAAGCTCTTGGTTTCTGTGTTTTGAGCACTTCCTTATTTTCTGGCACTAGAATCTGATCCAGGCTCATCTTGTGTGTTTCCTGCCCCAGTTCCCTGGCTCAGTTTCCTTTATTAGAGAATGGTATTAGAAACCAAGATCTGAACACTGGGTGTGTTTGTTGCTACTGCGGTTTCATTGCTTCTAGGCCCTCTCAGTTGACAGAACGAGAAAATATGTATACGTGTATTACCCTGTGTCTATGCACACAACTATACATAGTTTCGGATAAATTCTTTTTGTAATTTAGTTTTTATTTATTATTATTTTTGTTGACTTTATTGGGGTGATACTGGTGCACAAAATTATACAGGTTTCAGGTGCACAATTCCATAACACATCTCTGTACAGTTTTACATGTTCACCACCTCAAGTCAGTTGCTGTCCATCACCATTTAGCCCCATACACCCACCTACGCCACTCCCTTCTTCCATCCCCCCAGCAATCACACTGTTGTTCACGTTCATGATTTTTTCTCTCTTTTTCCCTTTTTTGCTCAACACTTCAATAAATTTTAGAATATTTTCACTGGTCCCAAAAGACACCCTGTGTCCTTTAGACCTTACCTCCTCTGCTCTAACAACCTCATCTATCCCAGCTCCAGGACAACACTGTTCTGTTCTTTGTCTCAGATTTCCCTTAAGTTTTCATATAAAGTGAATCATAAAATATGTGATCCTTCATTACTGGCTTTTTCCACTTAGCATAATGGTTTCATGGGTCATCCACGTTGTTTTATGTATCAATCTTCAATATATTTTTTATTCCTAAATAGTAGTCCATTGTATGAATATACCATACTTTATTTATCCCTTCATCAATTAATATACATCTGTATTATTTCCTTCTATAAACTTTTGTGTACAAGTTCTTTTTGTGTTGACATACATTTTTATTTTACTTAGATATATATCTAGGAGTGGAATTGCTGGACCATATGAAAAATTTATATTTAACTTTTTTTCCCCCTGAAATGAGAAGCAGTGAGGCAGAGAAACAGACTTCTGCATGCGCCTGACCGGGATCCACCCAGCAAGCCTACTAGGGGGCGATGCTCTGCCCATCTGGAGTGTTGCTTTGTTGCAACCGGAGCACCATTCTAGTGCCTGAGGTGAAGGCCATGGAGCCATCCTCAATGCCCGGGCAAACTTGGCTCAAATGGAACCTGGCTACAGGAGGGAAAAAGAGAGAGAGAGAAGGGAGAGGAGGAAGGGTGGAGAAGCAGATGGATGCTTCTCCTGTGTGCCCTGGCTGGGAATTGAATTCAGGACATCCACATGCTGGGCTGATGCTCTACCACTGAGCCAACTGGCCAAGGCCCAATATTTAACTTTCGATGAATTAAAAGGTTGTTTTGCATGTTTTCATACTTTGAAATTTATTAATGTTTGCTTTATGATTTAACTTATGGGCTATTAAAAATATTCTATGTGTGCCTTAGGAGACTATATATTCTGCTGTTACTGAGTGAAGTGTTATGTAAATACCTGTTAAATCAATTTGTAAATAGTTTTGTTTAAATTCCAGTTTATTGTTGATATTCTGTCTGCTTCATCTATTTATTATTGAAAATGGGATAATGAGCCTCCAACTATTATTGTTGAATTGCCTGTTTCTACTTTTAATTATGTCAGTTTTTGCCTCACGTATTTTGGTACTCTGTTGTTAGGTGCATATGCGTTTGCTATTCCATCCAGCACAGGCTCTACTTTTTACTGAGAAGTGACCTTATTTGCCCAAGCTTCAATTTCCTCACCTGTAACATAAGAATATATTAATGAAAATACCCAAAGAAGGAAAATTTCTCTCCTCTGAATCTAACCTGAATGAATCAACAATTGGAGCATTCGCTTCTGAAAAAGAGGTCTGTGTCCCAAAGTCAAACTGCTGAAAATAGCACAGATGCAACTATCTCAACCTTGGACAAATGAAGCAAGTCCAGCTCTTTAATGAGGGAGACCAGATTTAGCAAATAAGAAAAAAAGATGTCAGTGAAATTTGAATACTTTCTGATGGCTTATGCATATACCCATTGAAATAAAATAAAAATATTACATGGACATATTTAAATTAAAAGTTATTCATTGTTTATCTCAAATAAATTATAAATATATAAATTTTATAATACTTTCTTTACTTGCTTTTTTGATGTTCTAGCTCTCTTTAATAGTAACTTATTTTGCAGAATTTGCTGATAAAATTCCTTGCAATTATGGTCTATTTTTCCTTTACATTGTGACATACCTTCTATAATGGTCACATACAATTTCTTTTACTCTTTTGTTCATTCTGCATTCATTAATGAGAAAATACACTCAAGGTTTGTCTCAGGAGCCTGCTGCTGAATAGTTATATGCAAAATATTTGCAACTCTGAGAAAGCTCTTCTAGTTATATGTGTTGAAGTATATAAATCCATCTTTCATAAATTCTTTTTCCTTTCTTCAGGATTATGTAGTATCACTTGATCATGGCTTTTAAAAATACTTTCACTGATAAAAATAACACTATTGTCCATTTTTATTCCTTTATTCTTCAATACTATGCATTGTGAGTATTGTTTCCATGTTGGAAGAATATTTAGTAGCATCTGTGTAAAATAGTTGCATTACTTAAGAGATAAAATCCATTTGAAAAGATAGTTATTGCAAATACTATAATAATTAATCTCTTCAAATCAGATTTTTCCCTATTTATAAACAATGTCAATGCATAGTGAAAACAACCTTGACACTGAAATGGATAAATTTTTCATCAATTCATTCTTTAAGTCATTTCTTTATCCACAATAATACTGTTTACTCTTTTCTCAATTTACATAATCCTTTTGTTAAAGAGATACTAAAAGCTATGATCAATTAATAAGTAGGATTCACTCAGAGAATTATTTTAAAAGTCAACAAGAACTTTTGCATCACCAAAATTAAAGTATGATGTCTGTGCTTAAAAATAAATTGAGGATTCTCTCAACTGCCTTTATGAAAAGCAACCAACAGATTTTTGAATTTGAGAGAATTGAAGGATACTGAATGTAAACAAAATCACAAAAATTCTTTAATTATTTAGGTGGAACAATGCTGAAGCAAGAGAACAATTTAATGACTACCACTTCAAAGCCAACAGAAAGGATACAGATATTGTTCAGTAACATTATGCAGAATATGGACAGGACACCCACAACCTTCCATAGAATCATTCATGCCTAACTTCAACTTTTAATAAAATTCTTTGCATCTTTACCCTACATTTGTATTGTATTAGATTCACCACATCAGTCTAATTTTAAAAATTAACTCCCAATTAAATAAGACAGTTTTCTACAAACAGGTGCTTTTGTTTATCAAGTCTCATCTAAAAGGAATTTTACTTGCAGGAGCCTTATGTCAGCTCTTTCCATGAGAAAAATATTGCATAAGCAATGAAAATTTTTTACTGCATTGTGATTACTTGTAATCATGGCTGTTTCATGAAAAGGTGAGACATCTAGATCATTTATGTAGTAGAAAGTAGAGCTATTTAATTTTTTAAATATTTTATTTAGACAGTTAATTTTAACAGGGTGACATTGGTCAACTAGAGTACATAGATTTAGAGAAAACATCTCCAGATCATTTCGACATTCAATAATGTTGTATACCTATAACCCAAAGTCAAATTGTTCTCCTTCACCCTTCATTTGGTTTTCTTTATGCCCCTCCCCTCCTCTACCCCCTCCCTCTCCACTCTTACCCTCCCCCTGGTAACCACTGCACTCTTATCTATGTACATGAGTCTCAATTTTGTGTCCCACCTATGTATGGAATCAAACAGTTCTTAGTTTTTTCTGATTTACTTATTTCAATCATTATAATGTTATTATCATTTCTTATGGCTGAGTAGTATTCCATAGTATATATGAACCACATTTTCTTTATCCAATAATCTATTGAAGGGCTTTTTGGTTGTTTCCATGTCTTGGCCACCATGAACTATGCTGCAATGAACATAGGGCTGCATGTGTCTTTACATACCAATGATTTTGAATTTTAGGGGTATATACCCAGTAGAGGGATTGCTGGGTCATATAGTAGTAATATTCTTAATTTTTTGAGGAACCACCATACTTACTTCCATAATGGTTGTACTACTTTACATTCCCACCAACAGTGAATGAGGGTTCCTTTTTCTCCACAGCCTCTCTAACACTTGTTATTACCTGTCTTGTTGATAATAGCTAATCTAACAGGTGTGAGGTGGTATCTCATTATAGTTTTGATTTGCATTTCTGTAATAGCTGGTGAATATGAGCATCTTTTCATATATTTGTTGACCATTTGTTTTCTTCCTGGGAGAAGTGTCTGTTCCCATTTTTTTATTGGATTGTTTGCTTGTTTGTTGTTGAGTTTTGTGACTTCTTTATACATTTTGCATATTAACCCTTTATTTGAGCTTTTGTTCAAAAATATCAACTCCCATTTAGTTGGCTGTCTGTTTGTTTTGTTGTCAGTTTCTTTTGCTATGCAAAAGCTTCTTAGTCTAAAGTAGTCTCATTCATTTATCTTTGCCTTCACGTCCCTTGCCTTTGGAATCAAATTCATAAAATATTCTCTGTGGCCAAGGTCCATGAGTTAAGTACCTATGTTTTCTTCTATGTATTTTATTGTTTCAGATTTTACATATAGGTCTTTGATCCATTTAGAATTAATTTTTGTACAAGAAGACAAACTGTAGTCAAGTTTCATTCTTTTGCATGTGGCTTTTCAATTTTCCCAGCACCATTTATTAAAGAGGCTTTCTTTTCTCCATTGTGTGTTTTTGGCCCCTTTATCAAAATAATTTGACCATATAATGCAGTTTTATTTCTGGGCTCTCTATTCTGTTCCATTGGTCTGAGTGTCTATTTTTCTGCCAATACCATGCTGTTTTGATTATTGTGGCACTGTAGTAAAATTTGAAGTCAGGTATTGTAATGCCCCCAGCTTCATTTTTTCCCTTAGGATTATTTTGACTATTTGGGGTGTTTTATGGTCCCATATAAACCTGATGATTTTTGTTCCATTTTTTTTTTTAAATGACATTGGAATTTGATGGGAATTGTATTAAATTTGTATATTGCTTTGGGTAATATGGTCATTTTAACTATACTTATTCCTCCAATCCAAGAACAAGAAATATTTTTCCATTTGATTGTGTCTTTTTTGATTTCCATTAACAATGCTTTCTAGTTTTCATTATATAGGTTCTTTACATTCTTTGTTATGTTTATTTCTAGGTATTTTATTTTATTTTTTTGGAACTGTAAAAGGGATTATTATTTTTAGTTCATTTTCTGAAGTTTTATTGATGGTATATAAAACAGCAATAGACTTCTGTATGTTAATTTTGTATCCTGCAACCTTATTGTACTGGTTTATTATCTCTTATGGTCTTTCTGTGGAGTCTTTGGAGTTTTCTATATACAGGATCGTATCATCTGCAAAAAAAAAAAGTGAAACCTTGACTTCTTCTTTACCAATATGAATGCCTTTTATTTATTTCTCTTGTCTGATTGCTCTGGCTAGAACTTCCAGCACTATGTTGAATAGGAGCGGATAGAGTGGACAACCATGTCTTTTTTCTGATTTTAGAGGAAAAATCCTCAGTTTTATGCCATTTAATATGATTTTAGCTGATGATTTGTCATGAATGGCCTATATTATGTTGAGATATTTTCATTCCATACCCATTTTGTTGAGTGTTCTAAACAAAAAATGATGTTATATTTCATCGAATGGCTTTTCTGCATCTATTGATAGGATCATATGGTTTCTGTTCTTTGTTTTGATGATATGGTGTATTACATTAATTGTTTTACTTATGTTGAACAACCTTGTGATTCTGAGATGAATCCCACTTGATCATGGTGAATTATTTTTTTAATGTTTGTTGGATTCGATTTGCTAGTATTTTATTTAGTATTTTAGCATCTGTATTCATTAGAGATATTGGTCTGTAGTCTTCTTTTTTTTTTAGTTTTCCTTACCAGATTTTGGTGTGAGGGTTATGTTGGCCTCATAAAATGTGTTTGGAAGTATTGCTTCTTCTTCAATTTTTTGGAAGACTTTGAGTAGGACAGGAACCAAATCTTTGAATGTTTGATAGAACTCACTAGTATAGCCATCTGGCCCTGCACTTTTTTTTGGGGGGGAGGTTTTTTATAGTTGTTTCTATTTCTTCACTGCTTATGGGTATGTTGAAGCTTTCTACTTCTTCATGATTCAGTCTAGGAAGATTATATTGTTCTAGGAATTTATCCATTTCTTCTAGATTGTTAAAATTGGTGGAATATAGTTTTTCATTGTATTCTACAATAATTCTTTGTATATCTATGATATCTGTGGTAATTTCTCCTCTTTCATTTTGGGTTTTATTTATATGAGTCCTTTCTCTTCTTTCCTAGTGAGTCTTGTCAAGGATTTGTCAATTCTGTTGATCTTTTCAAAGAACCAGCTCCTGGTTTTATTGATTCTTTCTATAGTTTTTCTGTTTTCTATTTTGTTTATTTCTGCATAATTTTTATTAATTCCTGTCCTCTGCTGGTTTTGTGTTGTCTATATTCTTCTTTTTCTAGGTCCTTAAGATGTGATGCTGTTTATTTGGGATCTTGCTTGTTTGTTCATATGAGCCTGTAATGATATAAACTTCTCTCTTATTACTGCTTTTGCTGCATCACAAAAATTCTGATATGTTGTATTGTCATTTTCATTTGTCTGAATATATCTTTTGATCTCTGCTTTTATTTCTTTGTTGACCCAGTCATTTTTTAGAAGTATGTTTTTTAATTTCCACATTTTTGTGGGTATGTTTACTTCTTTTTAGAAGTTGAATTCTAGTTTTAAAGCTTTATGGTCAGAGGATATGCTTGGTATAATTTCAATCTTTCTGAATTTGTTGATGTTAGTTTTGTGTCCCAACGTATGGTCAATTCTTGAGAATGTACCATATACACTGGAGAAAAATGTATACTCTGATGTTTTGGGATGAAATCTCCTGTAGATGTCCATAATATCCAATTGTTCTAGTGTTTTGTTTAAGGCCAGTATTTCTTTATTAGTTTTCAGTTTGGATTAATGATCTAGAACCATCAGTGTTGTATTGAAGTCTCCAAATATGATTGTATTTTTGTCCGTTTTTATATTTAGATCAAGTACTAGATGTCTTATATACTTTGGTTCTCCTAGGTTTGGTGCATATATATTAAAAAGTGTTATATCTTCTTGATTCAATGTCCTTTTTATCATTATGAAATTACCATCTTTGTCTCTGCTTACCTTTGTTGTCTTGTATTCAACATTGTTAGATACCAGTATGGCTACACCTGCTTTTCTTTGAATATTATTTGCTTGGAGAATCATATTTCAGCCTTTTATTTTGAGTCTACTTTTATCCTTGTAGCTTAGATGTGTTTCTTGAAGGCAGCATACACTTGGATTTTCTTTTTTGATCCATTCTGCGACTCTGTGTCTTTTTATTGGTGAGTTCAATTTATTTACGTTTAATGTAATTATTGACCCTTGAGGGTTTCCTATTGCCATTTTATATAATGTTTTCTAATAGCTGTATTTCTTGTTTGACTCTTCTCTTTTGTTTTTCTGTCATTTGTTTTTATTTGGTTGTATTCCATACTTCTTTCTTATGCTTCTTTTTTTAAGCCATGTGTTTCAGTAGTGGTATTTTCAGGGGTGATTATTATTAGGTAGTTAAAAAAATATAAATAATATTCATTGTAGTCCACTATCTCATGAATGTTTCTGCACTTCATCTTCCTTTGTTACTGATAATTTTTGTCTTCTCCCCTTTTCTGTTTTTGTTGTCACAGATTATTCTTGTTTTTATTGTGTTTTTTTTGGAGCTTTTACTTGTGATTTTGTTTTGTCTTTTTATTTTTATCTGGTTGGATAACCCCCTTTAGTATTTCCTGAAGTGGGAGTTTCCTGGTGATAAAATCTCTCATCTTCTCTATATCTGTGAATGTTTTTATTTTCCCTTCATATTTAAAGGAAAGCTTTGACGGGTATAGTATTCTTGGCTGGTAGTTCCTCTCTTTCAGTACTTTAAATATTGGTGTCAACTCTCTTCTGGCTTGTAGAGTTTCTGCTGAGGAATCTGATGATAACCCAATGGGCCTTCCTTTATATGTTGTACTTTTCTTTTCCCTGGCTGCCTTAAGGATTTTTTTCTTTGTCATTGGTTTGTGATAATTTCATTATGATGTGCCTTGGAGGAGGTCTGTTTGGGTTAAGGTAACTTGGTGTTCTGTTTGTTGCTTGGATTCAAGGGTCTAATTCTTTCCACAGGTTTTGGAAATTCTCATTGATTATTTGTTTGACTATGTTCTCCATTCCTTTTTCTCTCACTTCCCCTTCTGATATATCCATTATTCTTATATTGCTCTTTCTGATGAGTCAGACAATTCTTGTAGGGCTTTCTCATTTTTTTAAATTTGTGAGTCTCTCTTCCTCTCTGTAGTGTCTCTAGTAGCTTCTCTTATGTCAGTAATTCTCTCTTCTATCTGGCCTGTTCTATTAACTAAGCTTGTCACCTCAATTTTTAGTTCATATTGTGAGTTTTTCATCTCTATTTTCTTCTTATAGTTTCAATTGCCTTGATAAAGTATTCTTTTTGTTCATCAAAAAATTTTTTGAGCTCACTATATTGCCTTTTAGAGCTTTCTTATGTATCACTGAGTATTTTTAAGACTTCAATTTTGAATTTCCTGTAACTTAACTCCAAGATTTCAATGTAATTAAATTTTTTTTCAAGAGATTTTTCATCATCTATCTGAGCTACATCTCTGTCTTTTGAATCCATAATATTTAATTTATTTTTCCTTAATGAAATTTGAGAGTGGTATTGTTAATAACACTAATAAGAGATAATTAAGAAAGTAAAATAAAAGTTGAAAAAATACAGTGAGAAATGAAAATTCTATAATGATAAGTGGAACAAAAACTAAAGATAACTAGGAGTACAAACTGAGGAGAGATGATAAAATAGAGAAAAAATAAAGTAAAAAACAAGCAAAAGCAAAATGTCACAAAGAAAAATATGAGTCCAAAATATAATAATTAGATGATAAATAAAGATTGGGTGAGAGAAAAGAAAAGAAGAAAAAAAATAAAGGAGAAGAAATGAGAAGGGATAATAAAGAGAAAAAAAGGACAAAAAATAAAATACAAAACAAAGAGAAAGAAAAAAAGAGAAATAAAGGTTTCTGAAATGAAACTCTCACAAAAACAAGAATGAAAAATGTAACAACTGTAGATAATGTAGTTCAAAAGGAAAATAATTAAAAAATAAAAAGGATAGAAGTAAAAATGAAAAAAATGACAAAAACCGTTAAAAAATGTAATTTTTTTCTAGTTTTGAGAAGTAGCTTCTTCCTTTTTTTTTGGCAGGTGGCCTCTACTACAAGTTTTGACTTTGTGTGGCTCTTGGCAGAGGTCTGCTGGTGTGTCCCTGTGGCAGTGACATAGGCTGGGCCTGAGTCTCATTGGCATGCAGGGCTTGTTAAGTCTTTGCAATTATCTGGTTCTAGTAATGAGAGTCTCAGTTTTCTACGCACCTCTCCGCACATCCCTCCCACTGGAACTAGCAGCCTGGAGACATAGCTGTGGGGTCCACCTCAGCTATTGTCTTCACATTAAGGGAATCTATGCACAGCCAGGTCACGACTCCAGTGCCACTCAAAGCACAGTCTGGGGAAGGCAGTGGGAATCAGATCTGCCTGTGTAATCAGGCAGGGCAGGGCACAGACCAAGGGCCAAGTTCCTTTTTGTTATACACAGGCAAAATTCTATGGGCCAGCAGGCTTATCTGGCATGCCTCAGCATGCCACAGTTTTAATCTCTATGGGCTTTTCCCACTTGTTCTGCTTGGTAGCCTACAACAGGCCATGCGTGTGTCCAGCTCCCATGATTGCACACAGAGGGTTGCAGCTTCCGTTCAGGTGAGCAACCCAGGCATGCTTAGGCCAAGTTTCTTGACCCGTGTGTGTGCCCAGTGCTGGAGGTTGTGGAGTCAGTAATGCCCAAAGATGCTGGTTCCCCTGCAGGTGCCTAGTGCTGTGGATAGTGAATCCTGGAGTTCCCCAAAATGCTAGTGCTCAAGTAGGTGCCCAGCATTGTTAATCTCGGGCAAATCACCTCGGCCTGTGTGTGCCCACTTTCTCCCCATGTTGGTGATGCTAAGTGGAGTCTAGCACCCTTGCGCATGCCCATGCTGGGTATCATGGAGCCAGAAGTGCCCCAAAATGCTGGTACTCACACAGGTGCCTAGCGTTGTTAATCTAGGGCAAAGCACCTTGGCCTGCACGAACCCGCTCACTCCCCATGCTGGTGATGCTAGGTGCAGCTGCTAGTGCTGCTGGGAATACACAAAGATGCTGGCATTGGCCCACGTGGGCACCCTGTGCTGGTAATTTTAGGTGGATCTCACCGCCCATGTGCGTGTCCAGTGTCCGCAATCTCAGGCAGAACTGGTGTTTTTTCTTTTGTTTGGGCGCCTGCCCTACCTCTGCTCCATTCCCACTAGCTCAGTCTCTCCTCTTGGCCCAGCTCCAAACAAAAGTACCCCTACCTCAGGTCAACAGGGAAAGTGAAATGCCCCATCCTCCGTCTTACATATTCAGCAAGCTTTTTACCCAATCATAGCTTTGTCTGGTGTGTGTAAATTTTGGGTGCTTCTAAGTTTTTTATGTTTTATTTTCTCTGTGTTTAGTTGTTAAATTTGTTAAAATTTCAAGGGGAAAGGTTGGGAGAATCTCTCACGCTGTCATTTTTCTGACATCACTCTCCCTATTCTCCTCATTTTCTAATTATTATTGTTTCAGTAGATTTTGTCATGGCACTTGAAAAATTAAAAAAATAAATTTTTTTTACAGGGACAGAGAGAGAGAGAGAGAGAGTCAGAGAGAGGGATAGATAGGGACAGACAGACAGGAAGGGAGAAAGAAGAGAAGCATCAATCATCAGTTTCTCGTTTTGACACCTTAGTTGTTCATTGATTGCTTTCTCATATGTGCCTTGACCACGGACAGGCCTTTAGCAGACTGAGTAACCCCTTGCTCGAGCCAGCAATGGTGGGTTCAAGCTAGTGAGCTTTTTGCTCAAACCAGATGAGCCTGCGCTCAAGCTGGCGACCGTGCAGTCTTGAACCTGGGTCCTCCAAATCCCAGTTCGACGTTCTATCCACTGCGTACCGCCTGGTCAGGCATGGCACTTGAAAATTGACTGCAGTTTTGGGATTCCAAAATACTTACAATAGCAGTACGTTCATATAATCATTTAAGTCGAAAGCCTGATAATAATATACAACATGGGAGGCCATTACAATTTCTGTTGTTTATTTTATCTTCTTTATCTGAATTTCTTTTTTTTTTATCTTTTTCTTTCTTTTCTTTTCTTTCTTTCTTTCTCTCTCTCTCTCTCTCTCTCTCTTTCTTTCTTTCTTTCTTTCTTTCTTTTTTAGTGAGAAAGACAGAGACAAAGAGAGGGGCAGATAGGGACATACAGATAGGAAGGAAGGGAGATGAGAAACATTAGTTCTTTGTTGCAGCATCTTAGTTTTTCATTGATTGTTTTCTCATATGCGCCTTGACTGGAGTGCTACAGCCAAGCCAGTGATCCTTGCTCAAGCCAGTGACCCCTAGCTCAAGCGAGAGACCTTAAGCTTCAAACCAGCGACTTTGGGCTTAAGCCAATGACCTTTAACCTCAAACCAGCAACCATGAGGTCATGTCTGTGATGTCACACTCAAAACAGAGACCCACGCGTAAGTTGGTGAGCCCACACTCAGGCCAGATGAGCCCACACCCAAGCTGGCAACCTTGGAGTTTTGAACCTGAGCCATCTGTGTCCCAGGCCCATGATCTATCCACTGCACCACCACCTGGTCAGGCTATCTGAATTTCTTTTAATCACAATATTTATTTTTTCACTTCCTTTGGAAGTAGTTAATGAAATCATACAACTCTTATGTTTAGCTGTTAGTATATTCTGGCTTATATCAGACTTTTAATTTTTCATACTTGTAGCAATTGCATACTGTTCAAAGAGCCATCAAATGACATTTGGTTCAGAAAATTTATCACAAAATTTACACTTGTGTTTTGGCATTTGAAGGTTCAAATATACACAAAAAATAAATATTGCTAATCATATTTCTTCAGTATGTCTGTTATTCATGAATCTAAAATTTTATTTAACAGTAAACAGGGTTGATGGTGAAAGGATTGAGACTTTGAAATCAAACAGTACATTTGAGATCTGATGCAAAATAAGATGAACTTTCCTATCATCTACAAGTAAGAGCTATCTATATACATGGTAAATATAACACTGGGGAACAATTTTTTTTTCATTTCCTGTTGTATGAGGTTTTATAACTTTTTCTATATATTTCTGAATCGCTGATTCCAAATATAAAATCTGGTTTTGGGTGCATGCTCTAGTTTTTATGCAATTTTAATTTCTTTTTGTTACAGTTAATGACATACATTGGTTTTTAAATTGGAGTTAAAGGGCAACAACTCTTGGATTGAACATAACCACAAGGCAATTAATGTTTTACATACATCACTTTTACATAATTGTAGTTGTTTTTAAATGTAAAAAATTATTATCTGATAAAAACACCCTCTTATTTTGTTTGAAGATTGAATCATGGCTTCTTCGAGTAGGCGTAAATGTAAGAATAGTCCTGACATCTTCTGTTATATATGTGGCTGTTACACACTTCACCATCAAAGGCGCAATATTTCATCATTTGTGACACGTGCATATATTGCCTATTTTCAAGTTCCCCTTGCCGATCAAGACAAGAATTGGGCTCCTCATATTGTGTGTCATAATTGTGAGGAAATGCTTTGTGACTCGACAAAAGGAAAATGCAAAGGAATGCCTTTTGGTATTCCCATGGTTTGGCATAAACCTAAGGACCATAGCAGTGAAAGTTATTTCTTTCTGATCCATACAAAGGGCATTGCAAAAAAAAATAATAAATAAACGGCATATGATCACATATCCTAATATTCCTTCAGCGCATATCCTAATATCCCTTCAGCAATATGACTTATCCCATACTATGAGACACTCCCAGTTTTAGTTTCCAATGGTTTTATTTCTTCTAAGGATGAAGAAAGTGAACATGGTGATCAAGTGTATTTTGATAAGATGCACGAGGAAATGAATGTAGAATCTGAAGGGTCTTCTTCTGATGCCAAGCAGTCATTAACCCCTCAGCAGTTTAGCCAACCTGAATTGAATGACTTAGTAAGAGACTTGGGCCTATCAAAGAAAGCATCTGAGTTATTACCCTCCAGGCTTCACCAGTCAGCTAAAGTATCCCATTTCAGGAAGCATGAACAAATTTTTGTGAACTATTTTTACGAAGACAAACACTTTGTTTACTGGCATGATATCAGTAGTCTTCTCAGCCAGTTAGTGTTACCACTTATAGTCCAACAAAATGGCAGCTATTTTTTGACAGATCTAAACAAAGTCTGAAATGTGTTCTCCTACACAACGCTAATGTTTATGAAGCGGTTCCAATTGGTAATTCAACTCATCTGCAAGAAGATTATAATGACATAAAAATTGTCCTTGTTTACTGAAGTATGCGAAGCATAACTGGATCATTTGTGTTGATCGTAATATGGTAAATTTTTTGCTAGGACAACAGAGAGGTTTCATGAAGTATCCTTGCTTTTTGTGTTTGTGAGACAGCCGAGCTCGGGAGAAACACTGGACACAGAAGGAGTGGCCAAAATGTAATGCTCTTGAAGTAGGGATGCAAACTATTTTGAATGAACCTGTAGTTAATTGAGACAGGATAATTTTTCCCCCACTTCACATCAAACTTGGCTTAATGAAGCAGTTTGTTCATGCATTGAATAGAGAAAGTAAATGCTTTCAACATATTATTTCTGCTTTTCCTGCCTTGCCTTTTGAGAAGATAAAAGCAGGTGTATTCTATGGACCTCAAATTTGAACCCTCATACATGATGAAGAATTTGCCAGGAAGATGAACAAGGAGAAGAAAGCCGCATGGTAGTCTTTTGTGGCAGTTACAAAGAACTTCCTTGGCAACAAAAAAGCAGAAAACTATGAACTTCTGGTTCAAAGGATGTTGTTGGCTTTCCATGATATTGGATGTAACATGAGCATTCAGATTCACTTCCTGAACAATCACCTTGATAAGTTTCCTGAAAAATTTGGAACTGTTAGTGATGAGCAGATTATTGCTGGAGCATCAAAGAAGATTGTCCTGAACAGGTACACAAATGCAAGAGCTACAAATGGAAATTTATTTATTTATTTATTTATTTATTTATTTATTTATTTTACTTTTTTTATAGGGACAGAGAAAGAGTCAGAGTGAGAAATAGATAAGGACAGACAGACATGAATGGAGAGAGATGAGAAGCATCAATCATCAGTTTTTTGTTGTGACACCTTAGTTGTTCATTGATTGCCTTCTCATATGTGCCTTTACCGTGAATCTTTAGCAGACTGAGTAACCCTTACTTGAGACAGCGACCTTGGGTCCAAGCTGGTGAGTTCTTTTTATTATTATTATTAATTTTAATGGGGTGACACCAACAAATCAGGGTACATATGTACAACGAAAACATCTCCAGATTATCCCATCATTCAATTGTGTTGCATACCAGTCACCCAAGTCAAATTGTCCACTGTCACCTTCCATCTGGTTTTCCCTGTGCCCTTCCACTCCTCCCTATTCCAGCCTCCCGTCCCTTTCCCCACCCCGTAATCTCTACTCTCTTCCATGTCTCATAGTCTCACTTTTATGTCCCACCTATGTATGAAATCATGCTGTTCTCAGTTTTTTTTTCTGATTTACTTATTTCACTCCGTATAATGTTATCAAGGTACATCCATTTTGTTATAAATGATCCGATGTCATCCTTTCTTATGGCTGAGTAGTATTCCATAGTATATATGTACCAAAGCGTTTTAATCCAATTGTCTTCTAACGGACATTTGGGCTGTTTCCAGATCTTTGCTATTGTGAACAATGCTGCCACGAACATGGGGCATTTCTTCTTTTCAAACAGTGCTATGGTGTTCTTAGGGTATAATCCGATAAGTGGAATAGCTGGGTCAAAAGGCAATAACACTTTTAATTTTTTGAGGAATCTCCATACTATTTTCCACAATGGCTGCACCAGTCTGCATTCCCGCCAGCAGTGCAGGAGGGTTCCCTTTTCTCCACACCCTCGCCAGCACTTATTCTGTGTTGTTTTGCTGATGAGTGCCATTCTGACTGGTGTGAGGTGATATCTCATTGTGGTTTTAATTTGCATTTCTCTAATAATTAGTAATGTTGAGCATTTTTTCATATGCCTATTGGCCATCTGTATGTCCTCTTTGGAGAAATATCTATTTATTTCTTTTGTCCATTTTTTGATTGGATTGTTTGTTTTTCTGGTGTTGAGTTTTAAAATTTCTTTATAAATTTTTGTTATTAATCCCTTTTCAGACGTGCTGTCCAATATGTTCTCCCATAGTGTTTTTTGTTTTTTTTATTCTGTTCTAATTGTCTATAGCTGTGCAAAAACTTTTTAGTTTGATATAGTCCCATTTGTTTATCTTGCCTTTTATTTCATTTGCCCGTGACATAAATCGGCAAATATACTGCTGCTACAGATGTCGGAGAACTTGCTGCCTATTTTTCTTCTAAGATGCTTATGGTTTCACGGCTTACGTTTAAGTCTTTTATCCATCTTGAGTTTGTTTTTGTGAATGGTGTAAGTTGATGATCTAGTTTCACTTTTTTGAGGGAAAGATGTTCAATTTTCCCAACACCATTTGTTAAAGAGGCTGTCTTTACTCCATTGTATGTTCTTTCCTCCTTTGTCAAATATCAGTTGTCCATAAAGTGTGGGTTTATTTCTGGGTTCTCTGTTCTGTTCCATTGATCTATGTGCCTGTTCTTATGCCAGTACCAGGCTGTCTTGAGTATAATGGCCTTGTAGTAAACCTTGATATCCGGAAGAGTGATACCTCCTGCTTTATTTTTTCTTTTTAAGATTGCTGAGGCTATTCGTGTTCTTTTTCAGTTCCATATAAATTTTTGGAATATGTGTTCTATATCTTTGAAGTATGTCATTGGTATTTTAATTGGTATTGCATTGAATTTATAAATTGCTTTGGGTAATATAGACATTTTAATGGTGTTTATTCTTCCTAGCCATGAGCACGGTATATGCTTCCACTTGTTTGTATCTTCCTTGATTTCTTTTATCAATGTTCTATAATTTTCTGAGTACAAGTCCTTAACCTCCTTGGTTAAATTTACTCCTAGGTACTTTATTTTTTTGGTTGCAATAGTGAAGGGGATTGTTTCCTTAATTTCTTTTGCTGACAGTTCATTGTTTGTATATAGAAATGTCTCTGATTTCTGAGTATTAATTTTATATCCTGCCACCTTGCTGAATTCATTTATAAGGTCCAGTAGTTTTTTGACTGAGACTTTAGGGTTTTCTATATACAATATCATATCTGTAAATAATTACAATTTTACTTCTTCTTTTCCAATTTGGATGCACTTTATTTCTTCCTTTTGTCTGATTGCTGTCGCTAGGACTTCCAGAACTATGTTGAATAAAAGTGGTGAAAGGGGGCACCCCTGCCTGGTTCCTGATCTTAAGGGGATTGCTTTTAATTTTTGTCCATTTAGTATGATGTTTGCTATAGATTTGTCGTATATGGCCTTTATCATGTTAAGAAATGTTCCCTGTATTCCCACTTTACTGAGAGTTTTCAGTATGAATGGTTGCTGGATTTTATCAAATGCCTTTTCTTCATCTCTTGAAATTATCATGTGATTTTTGTTCTTCCTTTTGTTTATGTGATGAATCACATTGATTGATTTGCAATATTGAACCAGCCTTGCCTCTCCAGAATAAATGCCACTTGATCATGGTGTATGATTTTTTTCATATATTGCTGGATGCAGTTGGCTAATATTTTGTTGAGAATTTTCGCGTCTAAATTCATCAGGAATATAGGCCTATAATTTTCTTTCTTTGTGTTGTCTTTGCCTGGTTTTGGGATCAGAATTATGCTCGCCTCATAAAATAAGTTTGGAAGTCTTCCTTTCTCTTCAGTATTTTGAAATAGCTTGAGGAGTATAGGAGTTAGTTCTTCTTTAAATTTTTGATAGATTTCACTTGAGAAGCCATCAGGCCCAGAACTTTTCTTTTTGGGGAGTTTTTTTATAACTGTTTTGATCTCATTTGTTGTAATTGGTCTGTTTAGGTGTTCTGATTCTTCCAGATTGATTTTTGGAAGGTTATATGATTTAAGAAATTTGTCCATTTCACCTAGGTTGTCTAACTTTTTGGCATAGAGTTCTTCATAGTATTTTCTTACAATGCTTTGTATTTCTGCTGTGTCAGTTGTTATGCCTCCACTGTCCTATTCTTACAATGCTTTGTATTTCTGCTGTGTCAGTTGTTATCTCTCCACTGTCCTTTCTAATTTTATTTATTTGAGACCACTCTTTTTTTTTCTTTGTGAGTATAGTTAAAGGTTCATCAATCTTTTTTACCTTTTCAAAGAACCAGCTTCTGTATTCACTGATCCTCTGTTTTGTTTCCTTAGCCTCTATGTCATTTATTTCTGCTCTGATCTTTATTATTTTCTTTCTTCTACTAGTCCTGGGCTTTATCAGCTGTTGTTATTCTAGTTCTTTTAGATGTAAGGTCAGGTTGCTTATTTGAGCTTTTTCTAGCTTCTCATGGTATGCCTGTAGTGCAATGAACTTCCCACTCAGTACTGCTTTTGCTGTGTCCCATAAATTTTGTGTTAAAGTATGCTCATAATCATTCGTTTCTAGAATCTTTTTTATTTCTTCTTTGATATCATTGTTAATCCATTCATTATTTAATATCATGCTATTTAGTTTCCAAGTGTTTGAGTATTTTTCAGTTTTTCTTTTGTGGTTAATTTCTAGTTTCATGGCATTGTGATCAGAGAAAATGCTTCATATGATTTCAATCTTCTTAAATTTATCGAGACCATTTTCGTGTCCAAACATGTGGTCTATCCTTGAAAGCGTACCATGAGCGCTTGAGAAGAATGTATATTCTACTGCTTTAGGGTGAAAAGTTCTGAAGATATCTATTAAATCAAGTTGATCTAGTGTATTCTTTAAGTCTGCTGTTTTTTTATGAAATATCTTTCTTGAGGATCTATCCAGTGTTGTTAGTGGGGTACTGAAATCTTTTACTATGATAGTATTGCTGTTAATCTCGCCCTTTATATCCATCAAAGTCTGCTTTATGTTTGTCGGGCCTCCTATATTTGGTGCATAGATATTTATAATAGTTATATCTTCCTGTTTAATTGTTCCCTTTATCATTATGTAGTGTCCTTCTTTATTTCTTATTACAGCCTTTGTTTTAAAGTCCATTTTGTTAAGTATAAGTACTGCTACCCCGGCATTTTTTTCATTTCCATTTGCATGAAATATTATTTTCCATCCTTTTACCTTCAGTCTATGTGCATCTTTTGTTTTAAGGTGTGTCTCTTGTAGACAGTATATGTATGGGTCCTGTTTCTTTATCCATGCAGCTACCCTATGTCTTTTGATTGGATCATTTAATCCATTTACATTTAAGTTTATTATTGATATGTAGTTGTTTATTGCCATTTTATTCTTTTAAGCTGTTTTCTTCTTTTGCTATATTCTTTCCTCCCTCTGAACTGTTCACAAGAGGCCCCTTAGTATCTCTTGCAGAATTGGTTTGGTTTTAATAAATTCCTTGAGGCTTTCTTTGTCTGGGAAGCTCTTTATTTCTCCTTCAATTTTAAACGTTAGCCTTGCTGGATAGAATAGTCTTGGTTGTAGGTTCTTGTTCTGCATTACTTTGATTATATCTTGCCATTCCCTTCTGGCCTCAAGTGTTTCTGTTGAGAAGTCCGATGTCATCCTTATGGGGGCTCCTTTGTAGGTGATAGCCTTTTTTTCTCTAGAACTTTTAAAATTTTTTCTTTATCCTTTAGCTTTTGCATTTTAACTATGCTGTATCTTGGTGTAGATTTTTTTGGGTTTCTCTTTAATGGAGTTCTTTGTGCTTCTTGAACGTGGAATGTTTCCCAGCCTTAATTTAGGAAATTTTCTTCTATGATTTGAATGAACAAAGATTCCATTTCCTGTCCTCTCTCCTCTACTTCAGTCACCCCTATGATGCGAATGTTGTTTATCTTCATGTTGTCACAGAGCTCCCTTAGAGTTTCCTCACATTTTTTGTCTCTTCCTTTTTCTTCTCTACTTCTGTGCCTTTGTTTATTGTGTCTTCTAACATGCTGACTCGATCTTCAGCAGGATTCATTCTGCTTTTAATTCCTTTCATTGTGGTCTTCAGTTCTGATATTGTATTTGTCATTTCTGTCTGATTCTTTTTTATTATTTCAATTTCGTTTTTTATACTTGTTATCTCATTATTTAGGTGTTCATAATGACTATCCATTGTTGCTCTAATTTCTTTGAACATCCTAACTCTTATTATTCTAAATTCTGCTGCTGGTAATTTGGTTATATCTGGTTCATTCAGGTTCTTCTCTGGGGATTTGTCTTGATTCATTTGGTTTGCATTCCTCTGCCTGCCCATTTTGTCTGTGTATAAGCAAGTTTTGGCCACTGTAGTCTAGTAGGTGTTACCTTTGTGTTTTCTATGTGTGGTCTGTCTGCAGGTGTGCCACCCCCTCTGCTACTGCCTATCGCGGTTGGGTTTGGGCGTTGCCAGCGCTGGCTCACTGCAGCTGTCGCTGTGATTTCCACCTCTCCTCCGTGGGAGGGGCTGTCACTCAAGCCACAAGCCTCATCACCAAGGGTAGAGGTGAGCACCTTTGCTCAGCTGCGGACCCAGACTGTTTCCGGGCTTACGCCCAGAACCCGCAGTCAGAGTCTGCTTGCCACAATTTCTTGGGTTGGGCGGGGCTTTTGACGTGTCTCATTTGTGAGCCTTTTCCCGTCTGGAGCTTTAGCCCCGCCCTCAAGGCCAGGGACCTCCTGCGTAGGGTGCAAACTGGGGTTTATTGGGCCCATCGTGTTGGCTGGCTTGCGTTCAGCTTTGATCTTCCACTCGCCCTGGGCTCTATCCTGCCCCCACATTCGGAGCCAGTCACACACACAGGATGGCAAACCGCAGTTTCTCCGATCGGGCGGGGCTGTCAGCGTGAGCTCAGCCACGAGCCCCTTCCCGTCCCTGGTCCTAGTCCCGTCTTTGTGGTCAGGGCCGGCTTGCGCAGGGTCGCAGAGCAGATCTCTGCTCATTCCTGTTCTCACGCTTTGTCCCCACAGGTGGGATTACAGGCGGGCCCGCAGTTGCCAGACTGCTTTCGCGCATCCCCTCTGCCCCTGCTGGGCTAGACCGAGCTCACACCGGTTGGGTTCTCCACCCACGCCAACAGAACTGCATTTCAGTGTCCTGCTGCCACCATACCCTTCAGCAACTCTCAGAAGAATAGGAAGTGCCCTAAGTCTCCATACAATAGGCCTGGGAGCTCCCTCCCTCTAAGCAGCTCTGCTCTAATTGCCGCGAGAGAGCTTGTTTGGCTAGTGTCCTGTCTTGCTTTGCTGGTATTGCTAGTTCCAGGGGAAATATTTGTTTTCGATTAGGGAAGTGACTTAGCCCAGGGGTTAGGGTGGCTGTCCCTAAGAGTGTTTGTCCCTGTGCCTTCAGTCCACACTCTCTTCCCGCCATTCTGGTCCTCTCCTCTGTCTCCATTCCCCGGAGCCCCAGATGCGTGGTTGTGAGAGAGGTTTTTTGCGTTGTCCCTTTAAAAAGAATCGTGGGTCTGAGAAAACTCTCTTACAGACAGTATCCTCACTTGTTTCACAGCTTAATACTGTCCAAACGCCTCTTCTAGGCTCTGGGACTGTAGGCTGGGGCTTGGTTCCTGGGACCCAGGTCCCTCCCTCTCCGCCAAACTCTCCTCCCGTCAAGCGGGTCTCTCCGAGCTGCCATTTGCTTCAGGGAGCTGGGCAGCCCTCTTCGCGTTTTCGCTGTTCCTACCAGTCTCAATATGGCTTCTTCTGTGTTCCTTGGTTCAAAGTTGGTTTATCCAAATGATGGTTCTTAAATTGAGTTATAATCCACTTTGTTTCTGGGAGTTGGAAGTTGGTACGTCCGCTTACTCCATTGCCATCTTCAGTCTCCCAAGCTGGTGAGCTTTTTGCTCAAGCCAGATGAGCCCGCGCTCAAGTTGTGACCTTGGGGCCTCAAACCAGGGTCCTCCACATCCCAGTCTGATGCTCTATTCACTTTGCCACTGCCTGGTCAGGCCAAACGCAAATTTTTGCTTGAATAGAATTTAAATAAGTTTTTGCAAATTTTATGATTAAAATAAGTGTTTTAATATGTTCTATTTTGAAATTATAGACAAATTTTGATGCAATCATATCTTTTAGTGTATTAGTGTATTTACTGCATTACATAAATTATTATATTTTCACAACGGTAATGCCCAAGAAGACATTCTACTTCATTATGTTAAACTAAATATTGAAAATTTTACAATAAGATGAAAACCTAAAATCTTGAATTGCAAAACAACAACAACAACAAAACCCTATAACTTACAGACAAAAACTAATGTCAGATTTGAGATCAGCACAGTCATATTAGGTAAGAACAAGTGTTTTTGTGGATGCAACAAAAATTTTGTTCCCCAGTGTAATCTGTCAAACAAAAGCAGAACTGATCTATAAGAGTTTTGGAAGCTGGTGTTTGGGGACTAGTCGATTTTCAGAGCAGGAGTGTTTAGAGATTGATGGATTTCTCACCTGTATCAGTGTGGTCACTGTTGTTGACAGGCTGACTTAAAAGGCTATGGCCCTGGAGTGCAGCACATGGTGATTGGCTGCTGTGTGGAACTGTGGGCTTGTCTCTGATTGACTAACTTTCACAAACTGGTTACTAGAGTGAGACTGTGGCTGATTGGTTGATTTCAGAGCATGTGTATTATTCAGAAGTTGTATCTAACAGTGGTAACTACTTTTTCCGGACTTTAGTCATTTTCTTTCTTGAATATGAAAAATACGTATTTTTTAATTCTCAGTTTTTCTCCTCTCCACCCCAACAACCCTCTTTAGCCAAAACTGCAGGAGAGACATGAGAGGATAGATAGTGAGGATCTTTATTTGTGGTGCTATGATTCTCAGCCAGTGTTGATACTTAAGTGATTTATGGCCAAAATCTGTGACAGAGGAGTACCTCTAATTACTGAATTTTTGTAAATTATTGGGGAAAAGTCAGATTACAAGGTATTTAAGACATCTTGACAAAGTTGGTATAGGCTGCAGGACTAAATAGAGACAGAGTATGTCCTGATGTACAGAGCACTTGTTGACCTTTACTCTGGGGGCAGAGAGCAGAAATGTGCTTTCCTGAGAGCATCTTCCACTCTAGCCCCATCTCCAAGACCAGTGGGCGCTGAGCTGGCCATCCTGCTCTGCTCCTGCCAAGGCATACTGGCCAGACCCCCAGGTCAGGGCACAACCCTCCTCTAACAGGTGAGTACTTGTGACCTAAGGACTTCCACCAGGCAAGCATGATATTTAAGTTCCAACCCTAATTATGGAAGACTTTCTCAAGTGTGTACTGTAGATCTATGAACTGATATATTTGCCTGTGCACACTCTTTTCTTAATAAAGGTTTTAGTCATGTCATTTCATTTTGAATTCTTTGCTAAAAATTATACTTAGTTTCCTTTTAGTTGCCTCTCAGTTCCCTTTTCTTGAATCTGCTGATTTATCATTTAATTTTTCATTTATTCTGTTGTGCTCATTTTTGTTGTTTCTTTTAACTGGATAAAATATATACCCTATTTTCCCATGCATAAGACACACCATTTCCTGAAAAATTTGGGGTCTAAAAACTGGGTGTATCTTAAACTGTGTTTGTAGAATTTTTAACTTGCAGTTCCCGCTTTTTCGTGCTTGTTTTTATGCTCATTGTTGAAGACAGTGATTTATCATCAGACACAGATGAGGACAAGCTAAAGGATGAGAGTTTTGACAGTGATGAGGAGTTGTATAAATTTTATGATGAATAAAACTTAAGTTCAATAACTTTAAGTAATACATTTCTTTTCAAATTTTAGGCCCCCAAAATTAAGGTGCGTCTTATATATGGGAGCGGAATAAATACATGGGGAAATACAGTACATGAACTAAAAATATGTCTAGGTTAAATTTCTTTAGAATTCTCTTCTTTCATATTATATCTCCTAATTTTGAATACTCTTTTAATAAAGTCTTGTTGACATTTTAAAAAAAAACCAAGTCAGGTATATTGTGTTATCTTTTCATGTTTTTGCTTTTGTTTTGTGATGTGAGTTTTTCCCATCTCTGTTGTCAACTTGATGTGTTCCACTTCTCTTCTCCGTAGTTCTGACTCAGCATTTTCAGTGAGTGAGCAATTAGTTGGGGCAAGTGCAGGCCCTAGCAGGTCATTACCTTGGTACAGTTTATTTTGTATGTTAGTTTATTCTGTATTCTCATTGAAGTTGCTGCTAGGACCCAGTTTTCTATACACAGATTTTGTATTGTCCTGCCTCCATTCCAGACACATCGTATGTTCCTGGCACCATGTAGCCTTTTTATGATGTGGAATCAGTTTTCTATTTTCTTCTTTATTTCAAAGAACAAGTGACATTTCATCTTGGCTTTGTTGGCACAGGTGCCAGAGTCAGTTGGGGGCTGTCTGCCGCCATTACTCCATTTATCAGTGTTCTTGATTCTCAGTAATATGACAATAAACCAGGGAAGTGATTGGTTTTTGGTTTTCTGTGGTCTTCTGCATCATAAAACACAATTCTTCTGAGTTTGATGATATCTGTTCATTCTCTGTGACATAACTCCGCATTTTGTTTTCTTTCAAAAGTGAGTTGTTTCTTAGGTTTTGCTGTAGTTAACGTTCCACTTTTATCTAGGATAAGTATCTCAAAATTTCTCAGACACAAGTGAGATCTTTCACTCAATTTTGGGCTGTTGACCATTTTGTAGTTTTTCTATTCCTGTGAATATTTTAGCAGGGATCAATGATGGTTCAGATTACTTGTTCTCAGAGCCATAAAATCCAAAAGGTTCTATTGCCATTACTTATTGCTACAAATCTAAATATGTTATTTGGAAAATATATAGGATATTTTAAACTTTGTACCTTTTCCTTTATGTTAATTCGGTATTTCCTATTTATTTTCTCTCAGTATTGACCTTTAAGTCTTTAAGAAGAAAATGCCTTTATTTTTTCTTTCCAGAAATGAGTGTAACTGTGTTTCACTCTGTAAACAGGCTTAGAGGGAGATGAGTGTGGCATGTAGGTGGTCTGCAGCAGAAGCCAAGCTGACTCTGGATGGGAGGGGAGGGAGGAGAGGCTGTCTGAGTCTGAGACGTGCTGTCAGGTTCCACTGTAGACGTGTCTGTGATAGTGCTTTATGTATGGGACAGGAAAACTTGTCTATAAAGGGGTGACAGTACATCTGCTAGATTTCTCATGCCATCCAATCTCTGTCAGAAATGTTTTGTTTCACCAAAGCAGCCATAAAACAGTATGTAGATAACTGGGTGTGGCTGAGTCCAAAGGAAATATAATTACAAATGGAGATGATGAGCCAGGTTTAACCCATGGACCATCACTTGCTGACCCTTGATTTCAATGATTATCTGTGAATTATGATTATTTAGTAATTGGTAAAGAAAAAAATAATGTTTGAATATTAACAGGCCTTAGAAAGCAAATGTTCATTTCTTAGGATAGGCTACATTGGTATAGTGAGAGGAGAAAATACACATACATCTTGTATAATATACATATTCTAATATGATGCACACACAATATATATATATATACACCTGGCTCCAAGCTCTGTGCCTGGCATGTGTTAGGAACTCAGTAAGTACTGGTTTTACAAACAAGTAAATAATTTACACTACCAATCCACTCTTCTCTTCTTTATGGTTCATATTACTTGGAATTATTATTGACACACCTTTCTTGCTTTTCTCTTATCTACACTTAATTTGTATGTCGCTCTGATACTCACAAAACTTTAAGACACACATGGGTGTGAAGATTATTGCATCATATCATGTCCATTTGCTGTTACTGAAATTGGTCTCCTCTCCTTCAGCTTTCCTCTTGTACCCCACCTCAGTCTCTCTACCAGTGCTCCACCCTACACCTCACTGTACATCTGGCTGCAGGAATTTTTTTACTTTATTGCCATATAGATGAAAAACAAACTTTCTTTCCATTTTCAAACTCCTTGGACTGTTTTTAGGCCTTCTGCACTCTATAACCAAATATTTATTGGGCTTTTTCTCTAATGCATGAAATGCCGTTCATTCTACTTCTGTGAATAAAATGACAATTTTGTGCTTTCGAGACCCCTAAAATGCCTTCTATAGATAGACCGTGCAACCCTCAGATATTTCTCACCTTTATTATCGATCGTTTCCAGTTTGTATGGATCTCTCTCCATCAGCTGGTTTAATCCAGAGAGATTACGTAAACATATAGGCTTTTAAAAGTCTACTTTGATAGCAGAATAAGCTCTAAACCAGTGGTTTGCAATAGCCCGTCTGTAGCCCCATACTGGTCTATGAAAGAGTTAACCACCCTGTTGTTGTATGAAGATTATAGAGTCTATATAATTGGATTTAAAACCACTGCTCTACATGGCTTCTTCTTGACTTGCCTCCTCTTTGGAGAGGAGTATTTACTGTCTTTACTATTTTATTCTCTAACTGTTCCTGTAGCCTGGCCCCTCCCACCAGTAGGGAAAATGACTCAGCTTCAGACTTTCAGCTGGTACCCTGGAAACAAGCTCTTGGTCTATCACTCCACATAGTAAATGCTCTTGTCTCTCAGAGTTACCTGAAATTACAGGAAAGCTGGTCTCTTCAGGATAAACGCCAAAGTTTCCAGTTAGATTTGAGGCCTTTCAGACTCTAGTGCCAGAGACACCTTCAGCATCTGCCTAGAGCCTGCATAGACCAAGTTGTTGGTTTAGAAAAGTCAATGCAGAATCTTTCTTCCAGCAAATCTGAGAGGTCTCTAGTTCCCTGAACTTGTGTCAAAGTACCTCAATATGATTACTTTTGAAGAGCCTCATTGTTTCTGAATCAAAACATAGATCAAGCTTTAGGGAAGCCACTTCACACTCAGTGCCACATATTTGACTGGCTGGATATGTTAATAGGTATTATTTGGGAATCAAGGCTGATCCTTAAAGGCGTGGACATGCCCCTCCAAGGCATAAAGTGTCTCCATAAAGAAAGCAGCCTGTCCACTCAGCGGAGAACTCTGACTGCCTAGGAATTCCTGCCAGCCCATGTGAGGTTCTTCCCTCAATACACAGACCTCCAAGCTGAGGTCTGGATCCACCTGGTCTATCTCAGCACCTGATTCCACTTGCAATTCAGGTAGAACACCAGCAGTAATACTTTAGCATCTCTCAAACTTCTTTAGAAGGCATACAGTTTCCTACTAGACTCTTCAGAGTCCAGAACATGAGTAATTATACTCTAGCCTTCTGACAAATTGCCACTTGGTCAAAACTACTTGCTTCCTGGTGCTTAGCTGTGGCTCTTCCTGAGGTCTGGGAAGTGACCCTAAACACTTAGTAGGCCTCAGAATCCTCTGGGTATCTTGTTAGCAATGCATGTAAATAAAGTTCATGTCCAGTCTGAGTGGGGCATGTCTGGGAATCTGCATTCCAACAGTCCAGCTGACTCTGATGGAGGTGGTCCAGAGACCACACATATAGAAATGCTGGGCTATGGATCAGACGATTCAGGGACCTCAAATATTGACTGATGGTGCTTTCAGTAATGCAAAGTCAGGTACAGGTGGAGGTATCTCTGGACCTTTTCTGACTTGATAAATTCTATCTATTGTTGTCTTGGCATCTTTACAGACAGACAATATGGAGAAAAGATCTGAATACCCTCCCCCAACTCCAAGTATGAAATAATAGCTGCACCCACCTCCAGTGGGTCAGGGTGATATTTCCTGGGTGCATTAGCCCTGCACACAGAAGAGATTAAGAAGTCTAGGCACAAGTTGATTTTGTTCCTGTTTCAGGGTATGATGGTTCTTGAAGGTGTTTGGAACTTCAGAGGGAAGAAGTGGGACAAGTTAGAACTCAGAAGATCAGAGCACAGGCTCGGTGGGGTTCCATGGGAGAATGGAGAAGGTTGTGTTAGAATACCATAGGAAGGATAATTTCCTTTGCTTTGCAAGAGCAGAATATTTTTTTCTTATACCAGTCACCTAGTTTGTTTGGCCTGACTATCTCATTGATTGGCCAGTCTTTCAGTATGTGGGTTATAGATCTGGTGGTCCTAAATAAAATATAGGAAGCCACAAGGTGATATAGAGTATCTGTGGATTCCCTATAATGCTTGCAGTAATAAGCAAATAGGCAGTTTTGATCCAGGTCTGAGCCAAAATTGGCACGTTGCTCTATATCTCGATTCCTGGTGAACTGCAGCAGGATGGAAGAAAGGGAGAGGTGCTAACCTATGGAACAAGACCCCCTCATGGGAGTCAGGTGAGCAGAAGGGGACTAGACCTAGTTAGATGTGCTTGGAAGAAGTTTTCTTGGCAGGCAAAGCTTATTATCTGACAACAGTTCAAGTTGAGTGTTAAGAAGTCTTAATGCAGGAGAATAGAGTGTCCTGAGAAAAAGACATATATAGCGATATGACTTGAATAACATCCAGGTAATTGGCATCCCAGAAGTTGCCAGTGTGGACTGCTGGAGTCTGGCTGGGGGTTGATGTGGTGCATATGTGTAAGGCAGGGCATACAGCAGGCACCATTGGCCAGGGCAGGTTGGGGGAATAATGCAGAAGTTCAGGAGGCTGAGTGCTGACCTTTGGTTATATTTGATTCTGTAGACGGGGCAGGGGGAGTGAAGGGAGTGGGTACAAACCTGAGAATGAGACAAAGCCTTCTCTCAACTCATGCCCATTGGTTTTGTAATTGAATCAGTTTCTCTGATACACATTGACAGTGAACATTCTTCTCAGTCCCACTCATTTTAACTGTCCCTATCTTCTGCTTGTTGATAACTTTGTCCTAGAGCAGTGGTTCTTAACTTGGGTTCTATCGAAAGCTAGGGGTTCAATGAGTCGGTCTCAGGGGTTGGGAGAAGCCTCTGCTGCGGAGGCCAGAATAAAGTAATACCGTAATTTGTTGTGAGTTCATGCACTTTGTTGGTTTTGTTCTTTGAACAAGGTGATGTTCATGCACGGCTCATTTTGTGCACCAGTAAAAAAAAAACATATACCTATGTCTTGAATTTGGAAAAAAAATCATATTTTATTTATCACTAAAGAAGGGTTCGGTGAATGCGCATATGAAACTGGTGGGTTCGGTACCTTAAAAAAGGTTAAGAACCACTGTCCTAGAGTATTTCAGAGAGTCCCTGGAATATACACATCTTGTCTTGTTAATCATCTTGAAGTTCATAGCTGCTGAGAATAAAATCTCCATTGATATACAGCCTCATTTAAGTTCCCTTTCAGCCTTTGTTGTGTTGTAGTTCACTAGCTTACGGTAAATCTCATGAAAATTGCTTGTAATCTTTTACCAGCTGCTGCTCTTCATTCATTCAGTACTGACTTGTGGGGCTTTGCCTTATATAATTCACTGTGTTGAGGTGGCAGCCCCTTAAGTGGAGTCAATTTAGAGTTCATCTCCTTCCTCTTTTGCTTCATTAATGAGTATAAAAATAATATTTATATGTCTAAAGGCATCCCAGGGATTTGAAATTCCAATCTCCTGAGCCGAGAGCTAAAGCATTAAACCTGAGTGTAAATTTTCTAGTTCTGTTGAGGGTCCTTTAGGACAGCTTCCCCTTGGAGACTTGAAGGTTATCTTTTGAGGAGCTGGCTGAAGGAAATCATGTTTGGATGATAGTAAACCTTTTATTTCTCCCACTGGAGCTCAGTAACCCATAATTGCAATCTTTTCTTGGAAACTTAAACCTGTTTTGACATCGGCTTGTTCACAATCTGTGCAGGTTAGAAGAGAGGCAGGTGTGTGAGTAAATGCCAGAAGGTATATGGTCCATTATTTTATTAAATTCAGTAATTATGCTGAATAGTTTCCTTATGTGAGGAGTTACTTAGGAATGAGAAATTCAAGTACTAATGAGAGAAAATATGTTTTGGCTATGGAATATATTATATTATATTATGTTATTCCATTTATTCATCTTTTTTTTTGCAACAGTGAAAATGAGTGAACCAGAGCAACATGCACCAATATGAATGAATCTCAAAATCAACATTGAGTTAAAAAAGTTTTCCATTAGATGGGATACATAGAATAATTTAACTTATGTAACATTTTAAAATAAGAAAAAGTAAATAATGTATTATTTAGGGACATTTCACTATATTATAAAACTACATAAATATGGAGTAGATGAATTATAAGAAGATCAGGAAGTAGTTAACTTGGTGGGAGAGTAAATGAGATTCAAGTTTCAAAGGGATTGACATGTTTTATTTCATAAGTTTGGGGAAGGGTGAACATAGTATTATTCTATTATTAGAATATAAGCTTTCATAAGCATGATATTTTCCTAACAAATAGAATTAAAAGGCATGCAGAACTGTGATTTTTGTTTGTGTTTATATGACTTGTGGCTGACATGCTAATTGCTATGGACGAGTAGAGGACAGCAAATTATCAGGGAAACTCAGAGCCAAGAAGCCAGGAGGTTTCCCTTTGAGCCTTTGTTAGTTGTGTCACCATTTTCAAGTCTCTTAATCTTTAGGTCCCTGTCCCTTTACTATATAAATTGATATTCCTGTTCTTCTCAGAGAAGCTGAGCCCTGGTAATAATGGTTACTACCTCTGCAACATGATGATGATATATTATAACTTCTAAAATCTTGTCTTAAAATTATGTATATTTTCCCAGAAATATACCCACTAATCTTTACTGATTAAAAAGAAGTCCATTCTGGTTGAGTCCATCAATAGTTTCTGCGACCTCTGGTGCAAACAGCATCTAGTTTGAAGGCCAAGCCATCTGTCTATAGCATTCTCTTCCATCTCTATTGAATGGACAACCTCTGATTAATTTTCTTCAGTAATTGAGGATTTCAATGTCTTGTTCAAAGTATTTCTCTCTACCCTAGCTTCCGCCTTTATTGTCAGTGACTATATCATCTAAGAAGATGAAATATCTAACAACGTGCTCAAGTTTTTTTGAAACTTGGTCTTCTCACCATCAAATTTTCTCATTGCATTACAGCCATTCTTTTTAATAGTCTTTTCTTAGGTTTCATACTTCTATTCCTCTAGCTCCCTTGCTCAAATACCCTCTACTTCAGCCTCATTGAGATGTCCATTCAATGACTCCACTCCTTTATTACAACATGTTAAATCCCCTGGCTTTCTTTTGCCACTATTCACTTGGATTCCGTGGTCCATTATGATATGACCCGGGAGATACCTTCTGGCCATTACCTCCTGCCATCATTCCATATGTTTGGAAAAAACCTACAATATATATCCTCACATGTGGGAGTGTTCTAACAGAGAGAACAGTATATGCAGCCTTCTGAGTAGGACATTCAAACCACACAACTTCCTGACTCCACATATAAACCTTCAGCTTGGCCCCAACTCCTAGCCTCTGTGAGAAGTTTCCTTTTCTTTCTCTCTCAAGCCATTTTTTAAAAAAATTGAGCAGCTTGTTCTGCTCTGCCCAGTAGGCTTCATTCTATAAATAATAAATCTTTTCATACCCTACTGGTGTGGGTATGTGGTGTCATCATTCTCAATGTCTAAACCAAATTTTGGTTGGAGGTCCATTTGTGTCTGCAAGTTGCCACAAAGACTATCCAGCCCAAATAGACACTTTAGGCAGGGATCACAGGGTGTGGTATCTTGTAGGTCACGAGGAGGGTACTGGATTGTTTTTTTCTGCCTATGTCAGGATTTCAAAATGTTTAATTGGATTGCTTTAAGGGTTGACTGTAGGGATATATGAATAAAAACAGTGAGAACAGTTATGAGGCAATTGCCCTAGTTCATTTAAGAAATTATGGTGGTTCAGCTTAAAATGAGAGCAGTGTAGAGCAGGGTATATCTTAAATGTTTGAGCCAAGAGGATTAGATGCACACTGCAACAGTGGGGGATATTGGGAATGGAGCAGTTTTAAGATTAGGGAGAGTGTAATCAAACTTTTTTTTTTAATAAGTTGAATTTGAAATGCCTACTATATATCTAAATAGAGAGGCAGAAGATGCAAGTGAATACACACGTCTGTCTAGAAATTAGAGATAGAAGGAAAATTCTGGCCATAGGCTAAAACTGACTGAAAATTGCTTATAAAGATAGTAACATCTACCTAAAAGCTATTTACATATAAACTTGCAGTCTAATATGTTAATAACACTCATTAATTCTTTTGTGACTATATTCTTGTGGATTTCTGATTATGTAAAAATATGCGCTCACAAAAATTTGAGGTTAAGTTTAAAATTCTCAATGACTTACCTTTATACTAATTTGACTACATTTAGTGACTTTCTCATTTATCTTTTATAATTTTTTAAAATAAACAGTTATATTTAAAGGCCTTAAAATTTAGCTCAATTCTAAGTCTACCTGCATTAAAAGATAAATAATAGGTATGGTGCTCATGAAAATAAAAATTACATAAAAATGTTATGGAAAATAAAATGTCAGACTTCTATTTATCAGTGTTTTGCTTTCCATTGCTATTGTCTAAAAGTCTATCAAAATTGTATAAAAGTCTATCAAAATTATTAGGTGTTCTTTGTTTATGGCCTCTAATATATATGGCTCTGGGGATATATATATTATAAATGTTTTATTCTTTTGTAAAATTGGTGATACCATATTATTATATTAATAGAAAGTATCATCTGTTTCTATAGAATGTCAACTTAATTTAATGAAATTTGGACAAAATATAAAGAAAATTAATACCAACTTCTCAGAAAAAAGGTACATTGACTGATTTTGCAGCTCAGGTAGTATAACTCAGTTTGTTATTTAATTTAAAAAAGGGGGCACTCTTCATTTGCCTGCCAGGTGGTGGAATAGTGGATAAAGTGTCATACTGGGATGCAGAGGACCCAGGTTCAAAACCCCGAGGTCACTGGCTTGAGTACAGGCTCACCAGCTTGAAGGTTGGGTTGCTGGCTTGAGCGTGAGATCATAGACATGACCCCATGGTTACTGGCTTGAGCCTAAAGGTCACTAGCTTAAAGTCCAATGTTGCTGGCTTAAGCCCAAGGTCACTGGTTTGAACAAGGAGTCACTGGTTCTGCTGTAGTCCCCCAGTCAAGGCACATATGAGAAAGCAATCAATGAATAACTAAGATGTCACAACAAAGAATTGATGGTTCTCATCTCTCTCCCTTCCTGCCTGTCTGTACCTCTCTGTCTTACTCTCTGTCTGTCTCTGTCTCTCTCACTGAAAAGGGGGAGGGGACTCTTCACTTTGTTGACCTAAGAAATGTCCAAACCTGTAGAAAGATTTTATGAGTTTGAGCCAAACTGATGACAACTGCCAGGAAGCAAAATGTCAGTGGATTGAGAAAATGCTCTAGAGAATGGCAGTTTTATAGCTTATTTTATACATTAGGATCAAAGGAAGAGATACAAGGGGGTTACATTAAATCCACTGGTGATAGATTTGGGAGGTGGGAGAAAGCAGAGCAGGGAAATCTCTGAGACTGGACAGGGTGAAAAGAAGAGACAGACACTTCTTTTACATTGGTGGGTACAGAGTAGTTAACAATGAACACTTACAGCACATAGAGAGGGTATTCAAGGAACAAGATAAAAATGAGGGGTTCTGTGATCTCATACTCTGGTGGAAGACTGTACCCTGACAGATCTGGAAAAAAGGATCACTCTGACATTCCAAAAGTCTATTATCTTAGATCCAAAAAGACAATAGACAGGTTCATTTAAGATAAAGATTGATTTTGTTAAGGAAGCCTAAATTGAGACTGTCCACCATGACTCACTTTTAGTCAAGGATTGTTATGTCCAGCCTATCTTATATGGTAACTTTCAGGCTGAGTTTGTGAGGTCTGCCATGCTGCTCCTGAGCTTTCAGGTTTAGTACTTGATCCTTTTTTCATTCACAACTTACACTCTGCCTTTCTGATGTGGCAAGTATACAAAATCAATATACAAAATGAGAACAAAAGTTAAAATTTTTTATGTTCAGGTAATCTTTGATGAAGACTGGTTGATAAAACAGTAGCTCTTTGTCCTATTCTTACTTATACGTTCCCCATTTCAGGTGAGTGAAGGAATTATGATAATTAAGAATGGAATACACCAGTTTGTTTCAAATCTATTTAAATCTATTAGTACTCTCAATTAACATGCCTTGTGCCTTATTTGTAAGCTCAATTGTAAGGAATTCTGTTAGTACATTTATTATAATGGAAGCACTCTCTACTATCCTAGACTTTACAAGGAATTTTATTGAATATCCCTAGGTATGTAGAAATGAATGTGGTATAGTGATTACATGCTTATTTTCTACATTTCTAGAAGTTTTAATTATATTGTATTGAAAAAAAATGTTAAACAATTTGACTTCTTATTGGAAATTGCAGGCATTACAAGGAAACAAACTGTCTCAAAGGTCAGGCAATATAACAAATCAGTGCATTTTAATGTAAATCAACTATAGCATTGTCCTCATTACTGTCAAACATGTAAATAGTTGAGAAAAGAAATAGGACTTTAAGAAATAGAACAATGAATATTTGTGACCAATCACATTTAAATTGTCCTAAAGTCTTATCTTTGTCCATAATAAAAAATATTTACTCACACTAATTGGATTTAGCTCAGAATTATAATTATGTTTGATCAAAACTCTGAAAATAAAACTGTCAAACAAATATATAAAACTAAATTATAAAATTCATGAAATCATAATCTTGCATACAGGTCTGGGGATTCAAGTGTTTCATTAGAGATAGAAAACCATAGTTCTTTGTTGGCTAATTCATGACTCTTTGACAAAATCATCTCTAAAAATTTAGCCAACATCTTTTCTACTTGCTTCTGGTCAATTCCACATGTAGATAATAAGGGCTGAAAATCTCATCTATACATGATTCTTAAGACTGAAATCTCATTTAAAATATAACTATTGTTGTCTCTGAATCGCCTATTTGTCTTTTCTTAATTTCATAATGTAGCTATATGAAATAGGTTGGGTTAGAAAGGTTTTTTGAATCTGATCTTTATTACTGGACTGCCTCCCATTTCTGACAGAATAATATCAATGAGAAATATTAGGAAAGGGGTTGATGCTCCAATTTCATCTCCTTCTAAGAATATCTTTTCAAAGTTAGTGACAGTACATACCAGTGTATACTAAATAATGCCAGTTTATGCCTGTTGTCCTAATTATTATTTTTCATTGAATTTTATAGAAGTGACACTGGTTAATGTAATTATACAGGTTTTAAGTGCCCAATTATACAACACATATTTGTACAACATATTGTGAGTTCACTCTTTCCAAATCATGTCTTCATCCATCACTGTTTATCCCTCCTATATTCTTCTCCACTTCCCTTCTTTCCTGGCAACTGTCACACTGTTGTCCATATCCATGAGGTTTTTCTTTGTCCTTCTTTGTTTCCTCCACCTCCCTCATCGAACTCTCCTACATACACTACCCTGCTTTCTAAGTATGAGTCTGTTTCTATTTTGCTTATTCATTTTGTTCATTAAATCCCACATATGAATGAAATCATATGGTACTTGTTTTTCTTTGTCTTAATTTTACTTAGCATACGGCTCTCCAGGTTCATCCGTGCAGTCCTAAAGCTAAGATTTCCTTTCTTTTTTATGGCTGCATAGTATTCCATTGTGTAAATGTTCCACAGCATGCACATAGAAAAAATAAAGCAGGGGTAATAATAATTATAAGAACACCTAAATATATAAAGCAAATCTTGATGGACATAAAGGGAGAGCTCAATGGCAATACAGTCATAGTAAAGGGTTTTAACAGCCCATTAACATTAATAGATGGATCTTCCAGACAGAAAATCAACAAGGAAATGATGACCTTAAATGGCACATATATCAGCTGGATTTAATCAATATCTCCAGAGAATTCCACCCTAAAGCAGGAGAATATACATTATTTTCAAGTGCACATGAAATATTTTCTAGGGTAGACCACATATTAGGACACAAAACAAGTCTCAATAAATTTAAGAAGATTGAAATAATATCAAGCATCATCTCTGATAATAGTGGTGTGAAACAGGAACTCAATCACAAGGAAAAAACCCCAAAAAGAACACAAAGACCAGGAGGGTAAACAATGACTACGTTAACAACGATATCAAGGAACAAATCAAAAGATACCTTAAAACAAATGAAAATGAGAACATAACAACCCCAAGTCTATGGGACACAGCAAAAGCAGTCCTAAAAGGGAAATTTATAGTATTGCAGGCCTACCTCAAGAAACAAACAAACAAAAAACCTCAAGTGAACAATTTAATCATACACTTAAAGGAACTTGAAAAAGAATAACAAGCAAAGCCCAAAGTGATACAACAATAATAAAGTGAACAATAAAGATAACAGAAATAAATTAACTAGAGACTAAGTAAATACAAAAATAATCAATGAAACTAAGACTAGTTCTTTGAAAATATAAACAAGATTGACAAACTTTTAACCAGACTCATCAAGAAAAAAATAGGACCAAAAATAAATTAAATCAGAAATGAAAGAGGAGAAGTAACAACAGTCATCAAAGAAATACAAAAGATTGTAAGAAACCATTATCAACAACTAAATGACAACAAATTGGACAAACATACAACTTCTAAAACTGAATCAGGAAGAATCAAAGAATTATTATAGATAGATTACAACTAGTAAAATTAAAGCAGTAAAACAACATGACCCTTGCTGGTTGGCTCAGTGATAGAGCTTCAGCCCAGCATATGGAGGTACTGGGTTCAATTCCCGGCCAGGCAACACAGGAGAAGCACCCATCTGCTTCTCCACCCTTCCACCTTTCCTTTCTCTCTATTTCTCTCTTCCCCTCCCACAGCCAAGGCTCCACTGGAGCAAAGTTGGCTCAGGCACTGAGGATGGCTCCATGACCTCCACCTCAGGTGCTAAAAAGAGAAATGGCTCCAGTTGCAATGGGGTGTGGAGCAATGCTCCAGATGGGCAGAGCATCGCCTCCTAATGGGCATGCCAGGTGGATCCCAGCCGGGTGCATTCGGGAGTCTGTCTCACTGCCTCCCTGCTTCTTACTTCAGAAAAACACACACAAAAATAAATACAAAAAAAAAAAAAGGAGTAAAACAACAACAAAACTCCAATAAGCAAAAGTCCTGGACCAGTTGGCTTCCCAGGTGAATTTTATCAAACATTCAATGAAGAATTATCACCTATCCTCAAAATAGTTCAAACAGCTCAAGAGGAAGACTCTCAAGCTCATTTTATGAAGCCAGTACTATCCTAATTCCAAAACCAGATAAAGATACTATAAAAAAAAAGAATATGGGTCAATATCCCTGATGAACATTGATGCTAAAATTCTCAACAAAATATTCCCAAACTAGATCCAGCAAACAGGAAGAAGGTCATACACTATGATCAAGTGGGATTTATTCTCAGGATGCAAGGCTGGCACAACATCCACAAATCAAAATACATGATGTACCACATAATCAAAATGATGGATATCATATCATCATATTAATAGATGCAAAAAAACATTTTATAACACCCAGCACCCATTTATATTAAAAGCTCAGCTAAGTGGGAGTAGTGGGAACATATCTCTGAAGTAAAGGTCATCTATGACAAACCCACAGCCAATATCCTACTCAACAGACAGAAATGGTAAGTGTTTCCATAAGACCAGTAACAAGACAGGGATGTCTGCTATCACTACTCTTATTCAATATAATATTAGAAGTCCTAGACATAACAATCAGACAAGAAAAAATAAAAGACACCCAAATTGGAAAGAAATAGATAAAACTGTCATTATTTTAGGTGACATGGTACTGCACATATATAATATAACTTTTAGCCTGAAAGTTGTCCACATTTGGTGCAGCATGAGATAGCTAAAACCCCAAAAGTCTTTCCAGAGGACAGAAATTAGAGCAATACAGTAGCAGCTGGAAAGTAAAGTTAGGGAAAAGGAGAAGTGGGGAGACTCAAATGCTGTGTTCACTCTGCCCAAATCTCTGTCTGACCCATGACTTTGGATGCCAGGACAGATTGCAAAAAGCCCAATGAAGCATAAAAAAACAAATAAAATTTGAGCTGCTGCTTAAGGGGGGTTGCTGTTTGAGTCTATATAAACTAATTCCTGCTAAAATGAACAAACAAAAATAACATGTTTTGAGGAATTTACCAGAAATCAGTCTCCACAACAAAATATTCCCAATTTCTAGGACATGACCCACAATTACAAAGAAGTAGAGGAATGTAAACCAATGTCAATCAAGACAGAGGAAAGAAAAAATCATTCAATAAAATCCAACTTTGAGATGACTCCAATGGAATCAGCAAAAAAGGATTTAAAACTAGGTAATCGATGATGTAAAGGAAAACATATGCAAATGGTTCAAAGAAATATAAGCTATAAAACAACCACATCTAGTTTCTATAGCTGAACAACGTAGCACGTGAATACGCAGAATGGAGGTGCCAGAAGAATGAACCCATGACTGCAAAGATAGGTCATTAATAATTATTATCTAACCTGAAGAACAGAGAACCAAAATGATTGAATAAAAGAAATCAAGGTTTGGGTACTTGTGGGTCAATATCAAATGTTCTATCGTACATGTAAGCTTGTTTCAGGGAGAAAAGGGAAGGAAAGAATGTGGAAGAAAATGATATTTAAAAAAATAATGACCAACTGAAAACAGAAAATATTCCTTCTCACTTCTGGGAACTTTAAATGTCCAGAACTGAACAATAAAAAGAGGTAATGCTACTACTACAGACATCATGGGCACAGGACACCTGCCTATAGTTGTGTCATTTTATAGATGTTTTGCCTATCAGGCTGCCTGATACAGACCATACCATAAAAGAGCAAAGTCTCCTGTGAAAACCAGTTTATTATGTCCTTGTACTCAAAGACTGTACTTTCTGAAAGTGCGTAAGCAAAGTCTTAGCAAGTCTGAATCCAACCTAGAGTGATATGATGCAATCGATACAGAGAAAGGACAGGCAAATTCCAAAACAGTAACTTTATTTTTCATTCAGAGGGTGTAGAAACACTGGGCTCCTAAAGAGTGTATAGATCCATGCATTAGAGAGTGAGTTTTAGAACTTTTTTCCTAAAAAAAAATTCCACTTCCCTGTCTTCCTTTTTTAGTAGCACCATCACCATCACATCAATTTTAAAATATTATCAACATCACAAGAGGTCATCTTGAGAAAAAGATAATTGGAACTTATTTTATAAAGGCCATTATGACCAATTAAGATATGTGGATACAATTAATTTTCTTATTTACTCTGCTGTTCTTTTTTCCCCCTTTATATGAATGGGATAACATTATAAATGTACATATTTTTATCTTTTTAATTTCTATCTTTCCCTCTGCACTCTACCTATTTTTAAGTTCTTAAGCTTCCCTATCAATTATGAAAACTTTGAAATGTCAGAAATGTCACCCTAGCGGTTGGGGAATGATTGCGATGTTCTTACACTTCATCTGGAAGTATAGAGCCTCTACAGAATAAAATCATGGGAAACAGAGGGGAAGAAATAGACCTTAGTATGTTGATTTGTTTGAACAAAGCTTCTATCACCTTGCCACTCAAAATGTGGTTTGCAGACATACCAGCGACAGCATTACCTAGGATCTTGCTAATAAAGCAAACTCCTTGGCCCCATTCAGACTTATTAAATCAGAATATCTGAGAGATATTTTAGGCATTGATAGGCAGGTTCTATGAATTGATATAAAAAAGTAAGGTCAAGGTAAAGATAGGGTAGGTGGTGATTATGAAGGGGAGATAGCAGGAAGAACCCTTGTCAGGCATTTCTAGTCTAGAAAGACTTGTAAGAGTCTTTAGTATTTAAAATAATTGGGTTAATTGAATCAATAAGGAGTCTGATAGCAAGGAGTCTAACGTTACCTTGATATTAGTATTGTTGGTGCTTTCTACTTATGAAGTCTTCTCATGTTTATCATGTTCACTCACATACAATATTTTTCAAAGGAGAAATAAAACAAACTCCAACATATACATGCACACATGTGCATATACATGCAACACACACACACACACACACACATAATAGACAGCACTGATTAAAATGGATCTAGTCACTGACTTCAGATACAAAGTACTACTAATGCATAACTAGGTCAATAATCATAACTTAGACTTCCAAAGTGTGATTGTCAGAGCTTCAGACCATCAATGCCCTGCTTTGATTCTGGCACTTCCTTTTATTAATTCTGGGCCAACACATGTCCTTCTCTAATTAGTCTGTCTCTAATGGAGGCTATAACTGAATGTCAATACCAGAATAGGTCACTAAATGCCACTTCTGCTCTTAAAAACCAAAGAAACAACAAAGAGATAGCACACCAAAGGCAGCAAGACACCTGGAACAGTAAGAATATGGGGGAGGAGGAGGTGCTGCCAATTAATGATAATGCAATGAAAGAGGCCAAAGTTTATTATAAGCTCTGAAGTTAATCATAATTTTATCTTCCATTTAAAGAGACTAGGAAGAGTCTTCAGAGGAAAGGTAAGACTGTGATGTTAGAAGCAAAGCTGGAGAGAGACTGCTGGCTTCCTTGTAATAGCTTAAATTAAGAGTGAATGCAACATAAGACAAAGTTATGCTTAAGGCTTTTTTATAAATTCTATTTTAGTCTTTTTCCATCATAGAATATTTTTAAAAATGTTTCAGTTAGGATTGAGTGAAGTTTGCTGTATGTTCTTTGAGTAGTTGGAGTGATATTTTGAAGTACAATTTGTTTTCTTAAATTTGGTTAAATCATCCTTTACAAATGCTTGTTGCCATATTTACATTTTAAAAACAAAAAAGCAAAAGTATAAATATTAGGGAGGAAATGTTTTTAAAGTAAATTATTTCTTCTACAAAATATCCTGAGCATATGTGGAGGTTCCCAATTATTTACTAAAATTTAGTTATGTCCATTTATTACTCTGAATAAAATATGAAATCTGTCAATTGGAAAAAATGCCCATCATTTGCATATACCTGATGACATTCTATACACAGAAGATACACAGAAGATTCTCACTAAATGTGTTTGAAATTTAGATACTTTTCTTCTTTCTTTCTCTTTCCTTCCTTCTTTCCTTCCTTCCTTCCTTCCTTCCTTCCTTCCTTCCTTCCTTCCTTCCTTCCTTCCTTCCTTTCTTTCTTTCTTTCTTTCTTTCTTTCTTTCTTTCTTTCATGAGAGGTGGGGAGATAGTAAGGCAGACTCCCACATACACCTAAACTGGATCCACCTGGCAAGCCCATCTGGGGCCTAAGCTTGAGTACAGAGCTGTTTTTAGCACCTGAGGCTGATGCACTCCAACTGAGCCATCATCAGCACCTGGGCCCACACTCAAACCAATTGAGCCACTGGAAGAGGCAGAAAAGGGACAGATGGTGTGTGTGTGGGGGTGGGGGTGGGGAGAATCAGATAGTTGCTTCTCTTGGGTGCCCTGACCAGGAATTGAGCCTAGAATGTCCATATGCCGGGCCAATGCTCTATCTACTGAGCCAACAAGCCAGAGCCAGAAGTAATCTTTAAAAAGATTTGCCTAGACCCTGGCCAGTTGGCTCAGTGGTAGAGCATTGGCCCAGTGTGTGTATGTCTCAGATTCAATTCCTGGTCAGGCACACAGGACAAGCGACCATCTTCTTCTCCACTCCTTCCCTCCCCCTTCTCTCTCTCTCTTTCCCTCATGTAGCCATGACTTGATGGGTTCCAGCACATTGTTCCAGGCTCAGAGGATGGCTCCATGGAGCCTCCTCCTCAGGTGCTAAAAATAGCTCGGTTACCAGCATGGTTTCAGATGGGCAGAGCATTGACCCTAGATGAAGCTTACCATGAGGATCATGGTTGGGGTGCATGCAGGAGTCTGTCTCTCTATCTCCTCTTTTCTCACTTCAAAAAGAAGGAAAAGAAAAGGAAAAAGATTCTAGTATATGGTAGTAGCTCAGTAAAAATCAAATCAATAGATTTATAAATATTTTCTTTAATTATCCTTATAAGTTGAATCAAGTGTTGTAGTTTTTTTTTGTTTATTCTTTTTAATTTCTTTTTATTTATTCATTTTAGAGAGGAGACACAGAGTGAGAGAGAGATAGAGAGAGAAAGAGAGAAAGGGGGGAGGAGCTGGAAGCATCAACTCCCATATGTGCCTTGACCAAACCAGTGCAGGGTTTTGAACTGGCGACCTTAGTGTTCCCAGGTCGACGCTTTATCCACCGTGCCACCACAGGTCAAGCAAGTGTTGTAGTTTTATATTTGCACACAATTTAAAACATTAAATAAATGGCTAGGCAAGGAATTAATGTGCTAGAATCCGATAATGTGGTCCTTGCTTCTGAAGTGGTCTCCAATCTAATATACAAATAAGGCTCACAATCAAGAATTAGGAAGTAGCACCATAATGGAGGTTATGGTAGATTAATTGCATTGATGGTACTAATTAATGTTGTCCCTTTGAACAGGCTTCTTGTCTTTTTTTTTCCTCTTTTTTCAGTGAGAGGAGGGGAGGCAGAGACAGATTCCTGCATGTACCCCAACAGGGCTCCACTCAGCAAAGCCACTAGGGGACAATGCTCTGCCCATCTGGGGTGTTGTTCCATTGCTCAGCAGCCAAGCTCTTAGAGCTTGAGGCAGAGGCTATGGAGCCATCCTCGGCTACCGGGGCCAACTTGCTCCAATAGAGCTTGGCTGCAGGAGGGGGAGAGAGAGAGAGAGAAAGAGAGAGATAAGCAAGAGGGAGAGGGGTAGAAAAGCAGATGGGTGCTTCTGTGTGCCCTGGGAATTGAACCCGGGACATCCACATGCTGGGCTGACACTCTACCACTGAACCAAATGGCCAGGGCTGCTTTTTGTCATATAACTATCTAACTTCTTCACATTCTGATTTTGGACTTACCCTGTGACTGGCTCCAGCTAATAGAATGTGATAGAAATGATAGGGTGCTGCTTCTAAGTCTATGTCTCAAGAATCTTGCATTCTTCTGGCTTAGATCCTTCTTTTCTTGCTCATTCTAGTCCTCTTTTCACATGGTGTAACTATGCCTTGACACCTGCAGGGTGAGATTCCCATGGAGAAAAGCCAAGGTGGCCCAACTGAAAGTCAACTTTTATAAACAGGGTTAGTCCTGCCCAGACAAACTGAAGCTTACCACAGATTTAGAAAACCTCTTGGAACCAGAAAAATCTCCCAGTTCCCAGGCAAAATTTTCAAGCAAAAGAATCCTAAGCTAAAAAAGAGGTTATTGTTTAAGCTTCTAAATGTTGTGGTCAATGATGGGATTCAAATAATTTAACAACCAGCTCTCTGCTCTAATGACCATTTTAAATATAAAAGGAACAATATACTGAAAGTAGTTTATCATTTCATGCATCTAATACTTAAATAAGAACAATAAAAGAGGTACACAAAACTAGATTATAAGAATTTTAAAATATTAATGAAAAAATATTAAATAATACCTAAATTTAAATTGACAAAAAACAATAAAACTGATATTTAAGATACTTCCATTTTGCTTCTCTTTGGTGTCCTCTCTTGCAATTTTTTTTTACCTATGGACAGAATATACTGTTGTGCAGATAAATATTTAAAAAGCATAAGGAATGTAAATTTGGGTGTTTGGAATATGCTGTTGTGCAGATAAATATTTAAAAAGCATAAGGAATGTAAATTTGTGATTTCCACATTGGATGGCTGCCCAGATGCCCACCTTAAAGAGAACCCTGATTGCAAGTGCCATTTTAACAAACGGTTAGCCAAACTCAACAAAAAATTAGGTTATCGGTTCTGCCAAACTGGTGCAAACTGGCTGAATCCCACTACTGTACTGGTTCTGGTCAGTTGTTACACGGAGGTAGGCAACTGATACATGAGATTAAGAGCTGTGGGCCTCGGATGTCTGTTAATCTCTCCAAAACTTGCTTCCTTATACAAAAACACACTATATCAAACTGTGGAACTGAAATGTGTAGTTGGTGCATTGTCTTAGATACACTTAGTAAATAGCAATTACTACTACTGCTACTCATGCTACTAATATTGCTATTGTTATATTACTATTATTTTTACTAATTCTACTACTTCTGTAATAAACTTATAATAAATAGTGATAATATGTTATGGAAACATGGAGAAGGTGGTAACTTAACTATTTCTTTGGTGCTGAGGAAGGCTAAACAGATGTGATTATATTTAAGCGGAGTCTTAGAGGTACTTTGAAGTATAAAGAAGTATTAAAAATGCTAACAAAAGAATGGTCTATATTGATAGGGAGACAAAAATTACTGAGTTTATACAAGGTTTATTTGACAATAGTTTATTTTATCTTCATAGCATTTTTTTCACAGAAAAAAATATTTATTGTATGATTTGGAAATGGAGGTTCTAAGTTTACATAAGTTATTTAAGGGCCATTCAATTTAAAAATCATGGAGCTGGACTTAAATCCAAGATTTTTGACTCCTACATAGGAATAGTTTTCATGTATTACAATACCTCTTCTTATACCATAATATTTCCCTAAATCAATTAAAAGTATTGAAAGTTTATAAAGGAAATATTTAAATAATATTGTCAGAATGCTTATAAAATATATTGTTTAGTTCAGAATTTACTAAATCTCCACTTATGTAGATTTTTCCAACTATTTTGATAGTTAAGAAGAGAAGATGTCGCCATAATTTGGTAAGTGTTGAGAATTTATGTATTCTACATTCATTTTATATAGTGAGAGAAAGAAAATATATCCTATAATAATTATAACCTTTTGTCTTATCACATTAAATGTTTTTCAATTCTAAGAAACAAATTGGTTAAAGCAATGTGAATTTAGAATGACTAAATTGTCCTTATTTTCTTTGAGAATATGGGAGACTGAATTACTTTCTTAAGACCCAGGGAAAGACTTAATTTCATTTGTTTTTGACATCTAGGAAGACCTTTCTGACAAAAAGCCTATTTGTTAATGATTGGGATGCATCCCATGGCTGAAAGCTAATAAAAGAGAATATTTGTAGCCTATTATGATCTTTTTTAGGTTTAAGCAACATGAAATCACGAAGTCCAGTTTCTGATGTCAGCAATTTCATTGTTAATGTGGTTTTCTAGTTTTAAAAAAATGTCATTTTACAGGTCATTACTTGGTTGTCTGCCTTCAGGCCAAGGGTGACCCTAATGGAGTAATAAATTTTGATGGAACTTTGGCTATTAAAAATCACTAAATTATATGGATAATTGTCCCAAGTTCATGGAGAGTACGATGTCATTATGCTTAAATTAGTCTCTAGCGTAACTCACTGAGAGCTGAGCTCTGGTACTAACACCACCCCATGTAGTTGGGTCGACAAGGTACCATGTTCTCTTGGGTTTTAAAAAAACTACAAAGTGTCATACACTGAATTCCATATCTTGGTCTTTGCAACTGAGATCTTGTTTCTGAGGTCTAGCCCCATATATCCAATGGCCTACCACTTAAAAAAAACCCATATTCACCGGAAATTTGGCATGGGCTAACTAATCCCCTTCCTTTTGGTAAATGAAAGACAGACTATTCAACAGAAAAATGAGTAAAAAACTTTATTGGTCATTTCACAAAATAGGGCATTCAAATGGTCATTAATCATATAAGGAAAGTTATCATACTCACTTGGTTATCAGGGAAATACAAATAAAAACCATAATGAGCCTGACCTGTGGTGGTGCAGTGGATAGAGCATTGACCTGAAATGCTGAGATTGCCAGTTTGAAACCCTGGGCTTGCCTGGACAAGGCACATATGGGAAACAATCAGTGAACAACTAAAGTGAAGCAACTATGAGTTGATACATCTTGCTCAACCCCCCTCCTCTTTCTGTAAAATCAATAAATAAAATATTTAAAGAAATAACCATAATGAGATGCAACTATATACCTATAAACCTGGCTAATACTAAAAAGAATTAAAGTACCAAATGTTGGTAAAGATATGTGAACTCACACACATTTCTGCTAGAAATCTAAATTTTTGTGTATTAACAGGCCAAATAAGGAAAATAACATGATCTTCTCAGCCAATGATAAAGAGCATTTCACAAAATTCAACATGCATTCTTTATGAAAAGCAGAACAAAACTCAGCAAATTAAACTTGATAATATAGCTACCAAATAAACCTTACAGCTAACCTCATAGTTTATAGTGAAAGACTGAATACTTTTCCTCTCATATCAGGAAAAAAATGGCAACAATATCTGCTCTTACACTGCTCTTCAGTATAGTTCTAGAAGTTCCAGGCAGTACAGTAAAACAAGAAAAGAAATGGTATATTGGAAAGAAAAAAAATACTACTTCTATTTGCATATGGCATAAGTATAGAATACTGCATCAACAAAACTCTTCCAGACCTAATAGATTAGTTCAGTAAAGTCTCAGGACACATGATCAACATACAAAAAATCAACTTTATTTCTATATTTCAGCCATGAACATGTAGACACAAAAATTAAAATACAACAATCTAGTCACCAAAAATTTACCCCCAAAGCAAAAAACACCACAAAATAGGTGAAAATTTAACAAAGTACATATAGGACCTTTATGCCATAAACTACAAAATGCTAATTAAAATTCTTTTTAAAATCTAAATAAATATAAGTAAAGACATACTGTGTTCATAAAATGAAACACTCAACATAAGCATGTCCATTCTCTGCAAATTGATATAGTTTTACTAAAGCTTTTTCTTCCTGTATTAACTTTATTTTAAGAGAGTTAAAGCACCTGGCAGCATCTTCCTGATTTTCTCCCACAAACCTAAAGTTTTGCATTTATTGAAAACAATGCATATGAAGAAGAGGTCAAAGTAATTACTCTGTATCTCAATTTGTAAAAGTTATCAAAAGCAAAAGATTTGGGAGATAATGAACTCCTTCTCGATAAAGTTCTTCAGGATGAGACAGAAAAAACACTAGGTTGGGTGGTCGTGGCTGTGTTTAGACTAGTCCATCCAGGGTTTCTCTGCTTCCTGAGAGTCAGTGATAACCTAAATATAGCCATCACCATCACCACCACCACCACCACCATCATCATCATCATCATCATCATCATCATCATTCCTTGTGAGCTCACATGCAGTACTGGCTAACACCATGAGGCTTGGAGAGCCTACACGTTTCCCACATTCACACAGATCATCAATAGCATCAGAACTCACACTCATTTCCCTGAATCCAAAGCCAAAAAAATTATTAAAAATATTTTTGCATTTATTTTTATTGAGTATATTTTTATTTTTATTTCTATTGTATTGTGTATAATTAATGTCACATCAATACAATAGTGATTAATCTTACATATATATAGATAGGATTAATTAATAACTCAGTATGGGAAGTGAAATTTGAAAAGTTTTTCTTCATAGACATATAACATCTGGGAAACATTCCCCCACTTCCTCCTCCTCCTCCATACCAGTAATATATTGTTACATAACTCAGCCATGCATGTGATCCATCAAAACCCTGGGGACCAGTAATATTTCTGATGGGCAAGTATCTGTGAGAAAGCTCACTTATGGTTAAATGGCTCTACATTTTCTTTTCCTAAATGTGTCTGTTAACATGGACTGGAGCTATTTTCAGCACCCACCTAGAGATCCCCTTGTATTATCTTTTCCTATCTGCGTTGTTTCCTGCAATATCTGGTGTGATTGACAGTGAGAATAGAGCACACATCCAACACAGCAGACTGCTTGGCATTTCTCCTGTGAATTCCAGAGCAATGTAAGTCAGGAAACATTGTCAGGATAGGGTCTTAATAAAAGGCGCTTTTGAATGCTGTTCTCCTGAGCCTGTAAATTCAGTGAAGTTTATTGTTTTGATCTCGAGTCCACAGATTATGCTGCATGATTTAAGGCACTAAAGAAGCAGTCAGTGTGAGCAGCAGTAAAATTTCTGCAGAATAAAACAAACTCATAAACAGGCACTATAGAACCTCCTCACACTGCACCATTTTTCCTTGGTTGTTCCACTCAAGGGTTATGGAGCTAAAATAATGCCAAGTGCAGACGAACTTCTAGGACTTAACAGACAGAATTCATGTTTAGACAATGCATCAGAAAGTACCTTTTATTTTGAAGTTTTCACTACAAACATTTTAATGATTTAGGACATTCAATGATGAACATATTAGTCCTACGGTATATTCTGTGGCTTGAGCAGATGTATAATCTGTGAAAAAGTATATTTCATGCATGGTACATAGTGCTGGCATGCATTTTTCTTGGCTATTGTTGCAATTACCTGAAAATTACCCAGAAATTCTCTGGCTGAAGCTATGAACTTCCGGTGAGGATACTGCACAATAATTTGTAATTGGCTTGTATCATCTCTCTACCTTCTAAGCACTCTTCCTTTTAAGCAGCTATTTGGAGATAGATTTTAAGTGTTCTAGAAGGTTTGGGATAAAAGAGAGTAATGAGAGGAAGGAGAAAAAAAATGTTTTCTTGCCCCAGCCTTGGAAGAATATGAACAGTAGAGAATGGTGCCCAGCATCATGGCTGTGCTTCAGAGTTGAAATTGTCTGATGGTTGGTTGTGAAGAAGGTCAAACATAGTTGGCTCAGAGAACAAGTATTCACTCACAGCTTAGCCCAAGAGTATGAACTCCCAATGTGCCACAAGAACACCAGAGTTATTGGATCTAAGAAATACTCTTAGTGCAGGGGTAATGGAGATGTTGGTAGTATCCAGGGTGGAGAGATGGCTCATGATTTGAGGGATGTCCTCAATGCTTTTCAACTATAAATGATGCTGTGTTTTGAGCACATTAATGTTGAGAGCTAGAAAAATCATTGGAACTGATTTACTCAGATCATGATGGAAACTTGCATACCATAATTTTTAGTTTGTTCTTTACATAAGCTACAAGATATTTAATTCTTATGTCTTTAAGATTTGCAACAGTAGCTCTCTACCAGTAGACATTCTTTCTATATTGTTCCTTCTATGACAATAATTTTCAAACCTTTTGTAACATGTCTTTTATGTTGCAACTTAGATGACTACTTACAATGCAATGTATTGTCAGTTTCAAAATAATTTGTTGTGTTCTTTTTGATATTGTTTTCATTATGCAAGTGTATATATTACCTGATTTTAATACTTTTTACCTCTTACCAGGGAGCCTTATAGCTTACTTTATTCTACTTATTTTATTTCCCAGTACTCAAAAAAGGAGTAAACAGGAGGAGGCTTACATTAACATGTATTAACTGGAACTGAAAAGAACAAGAAAACTCAAACATGAAGAACCAATGCCAAGACTGTTTCTCTCTTTACCTAGAGCATATGCGAATCTAAGGTACTATTTATTGTACAATCATTATTTTATGTACTATTAGGAAAGAAGCCATGTTACCAATTTAAAAACAATATTTATTTATCACTTATAAATTTTATACTTATTTAAAGAATCCATATTTATTTAGGTAGGTTTTTATTATATATCACTGTTGGTTATGCAAACAAAAGTAACTAAAGGTGAAATAAATGGGTTAAAATATTCCTAAAGCTTCCTCACTTCCAGAGTCTAATCTTCCTCAATTACTTTCCAACTCAGGGTAATCAAGTTCATGTTTATCAAGTTCATCAAAAACACTGGTGAGACAACATTTCTTTAGAGAATATTATACTCTTGTCTCCAGCGTTCTCAACCAAGATGCTGCTATCCATTATGCAAGTTGTGATGTTATCCCTTTTCATGTTTGCTCATGCCAAAAAATCGCAACTGCAATATATTGGCCACCTGTTAACAACAAAGTTAAAATACCATAAAGTGAAATGGGCACTACAACTCTGACAGATTAAATGTTTGAAAGCAATATATGCCTTAAAATAATCAATTAAGCATGGAATGAACAATTTGTTATAAAATAAATAGATAACACAGAAAATTTATTTTTCTGGATTAAAAAACAAGACTGTTTACCTAGATTATTTTTCTTAAATTGTTGTTTTCAAGAAAAAATACAAAAACTCTTCTTTAAAGTTTCAGAAAGGCTATAGTTCATCAAATATGTTGAAATTATTTGCCACTGTGATAGTTTAATCATTTAGATTTCTGTTTACATTACAAGATTACTTTTAACATTGTTCCATAGTTCTATTGAACAAAACATAACAACAATCAATAAAATAGAAGACACTAAACAAATTTAATTAGTAAACTAATGTAGAATATTTTCCTCAAGTATTATTTTTATATATGTAGAATAGCAGCATTTTTTAAATTAATTTTAATGGGGTGACACCTATAAATCAGGGTACATATGTTCAAAGAAAACATCTCCAGGTTATCTTATCATTCAATTATGTTGCATAACCATCACCCAAAGTCAAATTGTCCTCTGTCACCTTCCATCTGGTTTTCCTTGTGCCCCTCCCCTCCTTCCTACCCAACCTCTCCTCCCTCCCCCCACCCCGTAACCACCACACTCTTGTCCATGTCTCATAGTCTCACTTTATGTCCCACCTATGTATGAAATCATGCTGTTCTCAGTATTTTCTGATTTACTTATTTCACTCCATATAATGTTATCAAGGTCCATGCATTTTGTTGTAAATGATCCGATGTCATCATTTCTTATGGCTGAGTAGTATTCCATAGTATATATGTACCAAAGCTTTATAATCCACTCATCCTCTGATGGACACTTGGTTGTTTCCAGATCTTCGCTATTGTGAACAATGCTGCCATGAACAGGGTCCACATTTCTTCTTTTTGAACAGTGCTATGATGTTCTTAGGGTATATTCCTATAAGTGGAATAGCTGGGTCAAAAGGCAGTTCGATTTTTAATTTTTTGAGGAATCTCCATACTGTTTTCCACAGTGGCTGCACCAGTCTGCATTCCCACCAGCAGTGCAGGAGGGTTCCCTTTTCTCCACATCCTCGCCAGCACTTATTCTGTGTTGTTTTGCTGATGAGTGCCATTCTGACTGGTGTGAGGTGATATCTCATTGTGGTTTTAATTTGCATTTCTCTAATGATTAGTGATGTTGAGCATTTTTTCATATGCCTATTGGCCATTTGAATGTCCTCTTTGGAGAAATTTCTACTCATTTCTTTTGCCCATTTTTAATTGGATTGTTTGTCTTCCTGGTGTTGAGTTTTATAAGTTCTTTATAAATTTTGGTCATTAACCCCTTATGAGATGTGCTGTCGAATATGTTCTCCCATTGTGTGGTTTGTCTTTTTATTCTGTTCTTATTGTCTTTAGCTATGCAAAAACTTTTTAGTTTGATATAGTCCCATTTGTTTATCTTGCCTTTTATTTCATTTGCCCGTGGAGATAAATCGGCAAATATATTGCTGCTACAGATGTCAGAGAGCTTGCTGCCTATGATTTCTTCTAAGATGCTTATGGTTCCATGGCTTACGTTTAAGTCTTTTATCCATTTTGAGTTTGTTTCTGTGAATGGTGTAACTTGATGGTCTAGTTTCATTTTTTGGCAGGGAGATGTCCAATTTTCCCAACACCATTTGTTAAAGCGGCTGTCTTTACCCCATTGTATGTTCTTTCCTCCTTTGTCAAATATCAGTTGTCCATAAAGCTGTGGGTTTATTTCTGGGTTCTCTGTTCGGTTCCAATGATCTATGTGCCTGTTCTTATGCCAGTACCAGGCTGTCTTGAGTATAATGGCCTTGTAGTAAACCTTGATATCCGGAAGAGTGATCCCTCCTGCTTTATTTTTTCTTTCTAAGATTGCTGAGGCTATTCGTGATATTTTTTGGTTCCATTTAAATTTTTGGAATATGTGTTCTATATCTTTGAAGTATGTCATTGGTATTTTAATTGGTATTGCATTGAATTTATAAATTGCTTTGGGTAATATAGACATTTTAATGATGTTTATTCTTCCTAGCCATGAGCACGGTATATGCTTCCACTTGTTTGTATCTTCCTTGATTTCTTTTATCAATGTTTTATAATTTTCCGAATACAAGTCCTTAACCTCCTTGGTTAAATTTACTCCTAGGTACTTTATTTTTTTGGCTGCAATAGTGAAGGGGATTGTTTTCTTAATTTCTTTTGCTGACAGTTCATTGTTGGTATATAGAAATGCCTCTGATTTCTGAGTATTAATTTTATATTCTGCCACCTTGCTGAATTCATCAATCAGATTCAATAGTTTTTAGACTGAGACTTTAGGGTTTTCCATATACAATATCTTATCATCGGCGAATAATGACAGTTTTACTTCTTATTTTTTAATTTGGATACCTTTTATTTCTTCTTCTTGTCTGATTGCTGTAGCTAGAACTTCCAGAACTATGTTGAATAAGAGTGGTGAAAGGGGGCACCCCTGCCTGGTTCCTGATCTTAAGGGGATTGCTTTTAATTTTTGTCCATTTAGTATGATGTTTGCTATGGGTTTTTCATAGATGGCCTTTATCATGTTAAGGAATGTTCCCTGTATTCCCACTTTACTGAGAGTTTTGAGCATGAATGGGTGCTGGATTTTATCAAATGCCTTTTCTTCATCTCTTGATATTATCATGTGATTTTTGTTCTTCCTTTTGTTTATGTGATGAATCACATTGATTGATTTGCGAATATTGAACCAGTCTTGCCTCTCCAGAATAAATCCCACTTGATCATGGTGTATGATTTTTTTCATATATTGCTGGATCCGGTTGGCTAATATTTTATTGAGAATTTTAGCATCTAAATTCATCAGGGATATAGGCCTATAATTTTCTTTCTTTGTGTTGTCTTCACCCTGTTTTGAATTCAGAATTATGTTCGCCTCATAAAAGGAGTTTGGAAGTCTTCCTTCCTCTTGAATTTTTTGAAATAACTTGAGGGAATAGGAGTTAGTTCTTCTTTGAATTTTTGATAGAATTCACTTGTGAAGCCATCAGGCCCAGGACTATTCTTTTTTGGAAGTTTTTTGATAACTGTTTCAATCTCATTTGTTGTAATTGGTCTGTTTAGGTGTTCTGATTCTTCCAGATTGATTTTTGGAAGATTATATGATTCAAGAACTTTGTCCATTTCATCTAGGTTGTCTAATATTTTGGCATGGAGTTCTTCATAGTATTTTCTTACAATGCTTTGTATTTCTGTTGTGTCAGTTATTATTTCTCCACTTTCATTTCTAATTTTATTTATTTGGGTCCTCTCGTTTTCTTGGTGAGTCTAGTTAAAGGTTCATCAATCTTGTTTACCTTTTCAAAGAACCAGCTCCTGGTTTCATTGATTCTCTGTATTGTTTCCTTAGCCTCTATGTCATTTATTTCTGCTCTGATCTTTATTTTTTCCTTCCTTCCAGTAGTCCTGGGCTTTATTTGCTGTTTTTTTTCTAGTTCTTTTAGATGCACAATCAGGTTGCTTATTTGAGCTTTTTCTAGCTTTTCAAGGTATGCCTGTAGTTCAATAAACTTCCCTCTCAGTACTGCTTTTGCTGTGTCCCATAAATTTTGAGTTGACATATGATCATTATCATTTGTTTCTAGAAACTTTTTTATTTCTTCTTTGATCTCATTGTTAATTCATTCATTATTTAATAACATGCTATTTAGTTTCCAAGTGTTTGAGTATTTTTCAGTTTTTCTTTTGTGGTTAATTTCTAGTTTCATGGCATTGTGATCAGAGAAAATGCTTGATATGATTTCAATCTTCTTAAGTTTATTGAGACCATTTTTGTGTCCAAATATGTGGTCTATCCTAGACAATGTACAATGAGCGCTTGAGAAGAATGTATATTCTACTGCTTTAGGGTGAAAAGTTCTGAAGATGTCTATTAAATCGAGCTTATGTAGTATATCCTTTAAGTCTGCTGTTTATTAATTTTCTTTCTTGAGGATCTATCCAGTGTTGTTAGTGGGGTATTGAAATCCCCTACTATTATAGTATTGCTGTTAATCTCGCCCTTTATATCCATCAAAGTCTGCTTTATGTTTGTTGGGGCTCCTATATTTGGTGCGTAGATATTTATAATAGTTATATCTTCCTGTTTAATTGTTCCCTTTATCATTATGTAGTGTTTTTCTTTATCTCTTGCTACAGCCTTTGTTTTAAAGTCCACTTTGTGAGATATAAGTATTGCTACCCTGGCTTTTTTTCCATTTCCATTTGCATGAAATATTTTTTTCCATCCTTTTACCTTCAGTCTATGTGCATCTTTTGTTTTAAGGTGTGTCTCTTGTAGACAGCATATGTATGGTTCCTGTTTCTTTATTCACGCAGCTACCCTATGTCTTTTGATTGGATCATTTAATCCATTTACATTTAAGGTTATTATTGATATGTAGTTGTTTATTTCCATTTTATTCTTTAAAGCTGTATTCTTCTTTGGCTATGTTCATTCTTCCCTTTAAACTGTTCACAACAGCCCCCTTAGTATTCCTTGCAGAATTGGTTCGGTTTTAATAATTCCTTGAGGCTTTCTTTTTCTGGGAAGCTCTTTATTTCTCCTTCAATTTTAAACGTTAGCCTTGCTGGATAAAGTAGTCTTGGCTGTAGGTTCTTGTTCTGCATTACTTTGAATATATCTTGCCATTTCCTTCTGACCTCAAGTGTTTCTGTTGAGAAGTCAGATGTCATCTTTATGGGGGCTCCTTTGTAGGTGATAGCCTTTTTTTTCTCTAGCAGCTTTTAAAATTTTCTCTTTATCCCTTAGCTTTGGTATTTTAACTATGATTTGTCTTGGTGTAGATTTCTTTGGGTTTCTCTTTAATGGAGTTCTGTGTGCTTCTTGAACGTGTGGAATGTTTCCCTGCCTTAATTTAGGGAATTTTTTTGCTATGATTTGATTGAACAAAGTTTCTATTTCTTGTTCTCTCTCCTCTTCTTCAGGAACCCTTATGATGTGAATGTTGTTTCTGTTCATGTCGTCACAGAGCTCCCTTAGAGTTCCTCACATTTTTTGAGTCTTTTTTCCTTTTTCTGCTTTGTTTCTGTGCTTTTGTTTATTGTGTCCTCTATCTCGCTGATTTGATCCTTAGTGTCATTCATCCTGCTTTTAATTTTTTCCATTGTGGTCTTCAGTTCTGATACTGTATTTGTCATTTCTGTCTGATTCTTTTTTATTATTTCAATTTTATTTTTTATACTTGTTATCTCTTTAGTTAGGTGTTCATTAGCAGCATTTTTATATAGTTGTTTGAATTTATTGTCATGTGTATACAATTACTTTTTCTCAATTATTTTTTCTTCTACAAGTCTTAGAGCAGTATTCAAACATTTAGATCAAGACACCACATCAGTAAAATGATTCTGAGCATGAACCCTCAACCTATGTATGTTTATTCACCTATTATATTATATATGTGCTACTGTGCTAATATATAAAACTTAAGTATGAGATGTGATAAAAGTAAATGCCAATTAAAGTTATATTCTAGTGGACCCTCAGAGCATGATCTTGCACACTGATTTTGAGTACCACTTTCCTAATCTGTTAAAATTGTGCTCAATCTAATAAAAGTACTTCTTCTGGCCCCCTCCTCTTTCCTAAGGAAAAGATAATTAATCACTTTCTGAGTTCTTTTCTTCTTTTTTAAAAAAGTTTCTAAATGCTAGAGGTTTAATTTATTTCTGCAAGTGAGTCTTTGATTACCAGAGTGTAACTTCCTCATGTGGCAATGGTCAGTCTTAGGATAAATTCTCTATGAAGTTAATTTTTATAAATTGAATCTGGCTCCCCGCTGACTTCAGAAAATGGAAAGTTTGTTTCTCTTGGGGCAGAAGAGAAACATAGCCCTTAGATGTAATAAAATCACACTAAAGTATAAAGAAAATCTTTTAAAAGCCTGTTTAAAAGAAAATCATTACTTTTATGCTCAAATAATATTACTCGAAATGAGATCAGGTCTTAATTGCAGAACAGGAAAGCCCTCACCCAGGCTTGTTATGTTCCTGGGACCTTACTGAAAGACCAGAAAGAGAAAAGGAAAATAGTGAAGAAATAACCTTCACTAACTAAATAAAAATTTTCCTTTTTATTTTCTTATTTTCATTGTTTTTTAAGAAATATTTTATTTAATTTCTTTTTATTTTATTCATTTTAGAGAGGAGACACAGAGTGAGAGAGAGAGAGAGAAAGAGAGAAAGAGAGAAAGGGGGGAGGAGCTGGAAGCATCAACTCCCATATGTGCCTTGACCAGACCAGTGCAGGGTTTTGAACTGGCGACCTCAGTGTTCCCAGGTTGACACTTTATCCACTACACCACCACAGGTCAGGCTTATTTTCATTGTTTTTCAAAGCTCCATCCAAACTTTGGCTATTTAATATTTTCATACTAAGATTATAATAAAAAGTGTCAACCTTGAAATAATAAAATTAGTATATGTGAAACATGTTGCTTGATTTATCAAGTTTACCATTACAAAAATAAAACTCTTCTTATTTTGAAAGCAGATTCTTTGGAATGAGGACAGAACATGTCCTTCAGACTCCTACATTGAAAGATACAAGAAGCTAGAGGTATGAATTTCCGATTTTTGAATTTTCATTTTATTTTAAAATGTTGATTATATAGTGAATGAGTGATTAAATCTTCAAGGAGAATATTATAAATTAAATTATTATATCAAAGGGATACATTTTTAATTTGAAACGTAAGCTGTCAGTAAAGGAGTGCCTTTCTCAGAAAGTATTTACCAATATTAACAATTATCAGTTGTATTAACTTCTGTTAATATGAATTGAAAAACAAGTCTGTTTAATTTGCAGTTTGTAATACTAATTAACTATATATTTTTAAAATTTATTTTTTAGTCATATTAATTTTTGTGCATAAATTAACATGTTTGCCATTTTTTCTGATAAAAGCATTACTATTTTCAACTTCTGTTAAAACACCTGTACATATTATCTTTATTAGCAATTATATTATTTTTGTAAAAACTGGTATCCTTTTATATGGTTTTTAATTTTTATTCATTGGTTTTCTTACTCTGGCAAAATGCTGACAAAGCAACCCTAGAAAAAAACCTTTGAATTCTAAACTAAAGATTTAAATGCAATGCTTAGCTCAATCAAAAGAAAAATGGGAAGTTCCATTTACTACAAAGAAGAAACTGGAAATCAGAGCACTCAGCCAGTAAATTTTTAATAAAATAAGATAGTGGGAATAAATCTTATGTGTAAGTAATAAACATAAATATCAACATATTACACAGAATAGAAGAAAGACAGAGATTCTAAGATGACTAGAATAACAAAAAAATATGGTGATAGACTACTTCACAATTAAAATGCCGTGAGTGATACAAATTCTCAAAGAAACAACCTGAATGTACCAAGGTCATAGAATAACATAATTTGAAAACATTTTCACTCTAAATATCTTTGATCCTGGGTAAAGTGACAAATATTAGATTTCTTACAGGAAAGAAATACACATAAATCTAGAAATTAAGAAAAAACTTCAAACCATAGGTAAATAAGCAAATCCTCACAATATGGCTGTTTTGGGGGTGGTATGAGGGAAGTGAATAGTATGGTCATAGTAACTTAGAGGCTTTAAGTATAATGCTTCATAGAATGAGAAAATCAATTTTTAGCTCTAAAAGGCAGAGAGACAGACCAGAGACCATCTATGATAAGGTGGAAACTTGAAGTAATTACATCTTCAAAAAAAAAGGTTCAAAACCACTATGGGCACAAGGAGAAGAAAATAAAATTTCTTTGCTATGACCGTGACCAAGAGGAAAGTCCAACTCTGACCTTATACAGGAGAGTGATAAAAATTTATACTATTTACATAGATCCAGAATATTTAAATTGAAAATTTAACACCAGTGTTGTACTGATAGAATAAAAAAATTAATTTAGAAGAGATACTACTATCAATTTTCTCAATTTAAAAAGAAAGATCCACTAAAGATTAAATGACATTTACAATAAATATAGAAAACTCAAGGAAATAATCCACTGAACAAAATATTAGTAGACAAAATAAAGAGCAGAAATAGATAACCTTGAACTTCTAATAATAAAATACAAAATAGGGATTAGAAAAACAAATGTTTAAAATGCTTAAAAAGATAGAAGTTGAAAATATATATATATATATATATATATATGACACCTTGAAAATAGTACAGTTTTGTAAAGGAGCCAATTAGAACATCTAAAATTAGTCTTAAAATTTATTAGAATAAAAAAATTAATTAATGAGGCCCTGGCCGTTTGGCTCAGTGGTAGAGTATCACCTGGCGTGTAGATGTCCTGGGTTTGATTTTCAGCCAGGGCACACAGGAAAAGCACCCATCTGCTTCTCCATCCTTTTCCCTCTCCTTTCTCTCTGTCTCTCTCTTCCCCTCCTGCAGCCAAGGCTCCATTGGAGCAAAATGGCTCCATGGCCTTTGTCTCAGACGCTAGAATGGTTGGGGTTGCAACGGAGCAATGGCCCAGGGGGGCAGAGTATCGCCCCCTAGTGGGCTTGCCGGGTGGATCCCAATTGGGCGCATCTGGAAGTCTGTCTCTCTGTCTCCCCGTTTCTTACTTCAGAAAAAAAAACTATTGAGTTAAACATCAGAATAGAAATGCCTAAAGGGAGTATTGGTTCAATGAAAGATAGATCAGAGAAATTATTTAGAATACTGTACTGAGAGATGGAAAATAATTAATATAAGCACTGGAGGTATGGCAGTGAACAAAGTAGACAATCTCCCGGCCCTCATAAAGCTCACATTCTAGTGGTGGAGTTGGGGCAAACACAATAAACAAGCGATTGCTATGTGTTTTAAATGGCTGCATTAGTCAGGGAAACAGAACAATAAGATCTGTATGTGTATGTATGTATGTATGTATACTCATTTTAGGTAATTGGCTCACACAATTAGGGAGGTTAGCAAGTCCAAAATCTGCAGGGTAGGCTGGCAACCTGGTGACGCCAGGAAGAGCAGATATTGCAAGTCAAGAGCACAGGCTGTCTTCAGGCAATTTTTATTTCTCTTTTTGTAAACCATCTTTCCTTAACCCAGATGTGGTTTTCTACTAAGCAAATGGGGATTTAAGTTTAAAACTAATTTATGAGCTATTTAGTCAATTGTTTCACTCATTGACTTTCTTGGGTATTGAATCCACAATATCCATACCACACTAAGAGTACAAGCAATTTCAACTGTTTATTTCTAAATTTTTCATATTTCAGCTTTCAGGTATGAAATTTTGATCAGTTTAAATACTATTTTGTTGTATAAAGTAAGGTTTGGGATTCAAGTTAATTTTTTTCTCCTTGTGTTTGCATTTACTTAAGTTGCATAATGAGAATCTATGAATGAATTATAATTTATTTTACAAAATTTTCTCTAGTGTCAAAGTGGCTATAAAATATGGGACTTCTGTAATGTATCCCAGCATGTCAGGACATTAAATATTCAGAATGGCAGACACAGTTAGAGGGCTAATGAGTTAACATATGAGAATATTTATTGCATCCTGATAATGGCATTGTGTCTTTATAAGGCAATGCAGGACAAAATTTAATATTTTAAAATTGATTTTTGCATTGCTGCAGATTTATTTTCAAGGATACATAAATATAGTACTTTTACAGAAGCCAAAAAATGGGAAGAGTAAGCACAGACTATTGAAACCACTTTGTATTTAGTTATTTAATATATCATTGACTGTTAATTTTGCTGCATGAGTTAGGCAGTTGTAAAGATTCCTGGGAGAGCTGGATTCATCAAAGGTTAATGAGCAGTTAATTTTCATAGTGGTAAATGTGACAGCAAAGATTTTTCTTGTCCCTGATTCATTTGTAGGTTTTGTTGTCTGAATAATTTATGGGATACTTTCTAAATTTATATAATTTCTCTTTTCCTTCCATCTTCTAATTTCTTTTTTTTTACAGGGACAGAGAATGAGTCAGAGAGAGGGATAGATAGGGACAGACAGACAGGGACGAAGAGAGGTGAGAAGCATCAATCATTAGTTTTTTGTTGTCGTTGCAACACTTTAGTTGTTCATTGACTGCTTTCTCACATGTGCCTTGACCATGGGCCTTCAGCAGACCGAGCACCCCCTTGCTGGCGCCAGTGACCTTGGGTCCAAACTGAGGAGCTTTTGCTCAAGCCAGATGGGCCCGTGCTCAAGCCTGGTGAGCTTGGGGTCTTGAACCTGGGTCTTCCGCATCCCAGCCCTATGCTCTATTCACTATGCCACCGCCTGGTCAGGCCCATCTTCTAAATTTTATAAAGTTATATAAATAAAGGTTGTGCTACTATTCTTATGCATTTTTGACTCTTAATTAATACTTTTATTTAAGTATTTCCACTAGCTGTTGCTTTGATACTTCAATAAAGGTAACAAAGGAAGCTTACAAATGTAGATGTTAATGGGAAATTGGTTTAAATTTCTCATTTTCAAAAACTATTAGTGAAGGAGAACTTCTTGTAGATATTGGAAGTTTCTTTCTCTGAAGCCATTCCTTGTCAGTGTTCTGTCTTTCAAAGACAATTTCCTTGGCTTCTCCAGACTCCCAGCCCCATCTCCTTGACTCAGGGAGTAGTACACTGGCTCTTGCAGGGCACCTCCTCCCACACTATGATATGAAAACTTCCTTCAGGCAATAATTCAGGGCAATCAAAGCGCTCATGCCATTTGTTACCTATCTCATTTTTAATTTTTAAAAATATCTATCTATCATCTATCTATCTATCTATCTATCTATCTATCTATCTATCTATCTATCTATCTATGAATGACAGAGAGAGAGAGAGACAGATAGGGACAGACAGGCAGGAAGAGAGAGAGAGAGAAGCATCAATTCTTATTGTGGCTCCTTAGTCACCTTAGTTGTTCATTGATTGCCTTGACCAGGGGCTGCAGCAGAGTGACTCCTTGCTCAAGCCAGTGATCTTGGGCTTGAATCAGTGATCTTTGGCTTCAAGCCAGCAACCTTTGGGCTCAAGCCAGCAACCATGGGGTCATGTCTATAATTCTGGGGTCATGTCTATGATTCTACGTTCATGCCCGTGACCCCACACTCAAGCTGGTGAACCTGTGCTCAAGTCGGCGACCTCAAGGTTTTGAACCTGGGTCCTCTGCATCCCAGTTGGATACTCTATCCACTGTTCCACCACCTGGTCAGGCCATCTCATTTTTTAAATTCAGACGGAATTAATGTTTTAAATTGCTTGATGTCCAACATATTGGGTATCATGATCACATTTTATATTTGTTCTGATTATTTATGCAGGAGAATAAATCTGGACTCGTTTGGACTGGAATTGAAAGTCTATCTAATGGTGAAATACTAGAAAGCAATTTTTAGTAACATTTGACAAGCTGATCGTAAAATTGATTTGGAAATCTAAAAGACCTAGAGTAACCAAACCAATTTCAAAACTGGAGGACTTTAGTTTTCTGGTTGGCTTGTCAGTTTTTGGCATAAAACCTTGGGAGTTCCCCATGAAATCTGAAACTGGCCCCACTATACAGAGGGCAAAGAGATACCAAAGAAAGAGGCAGGCCACTCCAGATTAGTAAATGGCAATTTTAACAAGCAAGGAAACCTACTTATGAGACTTGCATTGGGTATCCACAGGATGAGTTTATCTGCACAGATGCCTGCCAGAACCTTAAACGTTTATATAGAGGTCTTAACTGCATTCAGTTACATATAGTGTCCAGAGAGTCTCAACAATACCTTACTCTCCCAAGGCTGAGCCCTTGAAGTGGCTTCCAATACCAGAACAGTGGGAGAAACATACATTCCGAGGACAAGGAGTGGGTGATGAGCCTCCGATTGCCTGATTGCCTAGGTCTAGCTTTCAAGTCAGCAGGTGGTCATGTCCTCTCACTTACCACCAACTTTAAAATAGATACATAACTTCAGCAATTTAATATTCAGAGTTCAAGTGAATGTAACATGATATGGTTTTGCTGCATGATGGTATAAAACATGATGTACCATAGAGAAAATTTCTTATTCATAAAATATTTAAACAATTCTAAATATTGTCCCAAACAACTGTATGTTTAGTAAATACTGTATTAATTTACTAATGGGCTCTCTATATAAGACTATTTGAGCATAAAAGAACATAAACTAGAGAAGAATAATTAAAATAGCAAGTAAACTGAGTGGTCAATAAAGTGCTAGTGATGCAATATTTTTATAAATGTCATCATTTATGTGAATTGAGGCCTGGTATACAGCAATCTATATTTTGACTCTCAGTTATAGATTCTTTAAATAAGAATATTATAATACCTGGTGAAAAAAAATGGAACAGAAGTATGAGTGAGCAGTTCAATAAAGAATAACCTAATGACTAATTAGCACAATAAAAATATTTAGATGCAAGTGTAATCTGGGAACTGTCTAGCTAATAGTTACCAGGAGATGCACTGAGAGGTACTACCCCAAAAGAGAAAAGGTATGCAAAGTTTGGAGGTAAAAAGGTGGTAATGTAATCCACTAAGTAAAATTTAAACAATAGAATACTAATAAGAAAACTGTGTTGAGCCTGACCAGGTGGTGGCGCAGTGGATAGAGCATCAGACTGGGATGTGGAAGACCCAGGTTCAAGAACCTAAGGTCTCCAGCTTGAGCGTGGGCCCACCTGGCTTGAGCAAAGCTCACCAGCTTGGACCCAAGGTCGCTGGCTCGAGCAAGGGGTTACTCGGTCTGCTGTAGCCCCACGGTCAAGGCACATATGAGAAAGCAATCAATGAACAACTAAGGAGTCACAACAAAAAACTGATGATTGATGCTTCTCATCTCTCTCTGTTCCTGTCTGTCTATCCCTATCTATCCCTCTCTCTGACTCTCTGTCTCTGTTAAAAAAAAAGAAAGAAAATAAAAGAAAACTGTATTGAAATTATAAAATGGAATGCTAATGTGCATTCTAAAGTTTGTTGACAATTGAGCCTTCTAAAGTCTTCTAACATTAAAAAAATCAAGAATGTAGGCTGTTACCAAATGACTTATTACATTTATTGATATAATTCCATTATGTATCTTCTTTAATCTATTGTTTTGAGAAATAATATTAATACATAGTCTAATATTGGATCATGCTTGCACATCTAGAATTAATCTTACTTGTTCATAATGTATTGCCTAATTTTAAAATATATTTTCTAGTGTCTATTAAGGCATTTTAGGTCTATGATAATTCATTTTGTCAACAGTGTTGTTTGTGCACTTTTCTATGTCTTTTTATACACATTTTATTATTTATTTTTTGCCTACTTAACAGGCAGTAGCTAAGGGAAGTTTATGATGTTTCTCACATCAGTTTGTTTTTCTGTATTTATAATTTTTAAAAACTTATTTCAACATAATAGTATTCAGTGCATAAAGATTCATGGCTGTTATATCTTCATTGTGCAGTTTTATAACACTTAGCCTACTCTTGCTTCTTATCAAAATTAAAATTTCATAAAACCCTGAAGCCTTTCCTCTCACATGCTGCAACATAGGCATATCTTTCTTCATTTACTCCTGCACATTTTGTGGGACCAAATGTAAGGCATCCCGTGCTTCCCTGTTATATTCCTTTTGTACTGAACCCTGCAGGGTGAGAATAGGTTTTATTTCTCTGCTTTATCAATTACCTTTATCTTTCTCCTCCATTTAGGATGAAAAGGTAAGTAAGGACTTTCTATAATGCAGTATGAAATTAAGCACTTAAGGGTTTGATATCTATTTTTGTTCATAATTATATGTAATGCCAACAAAATAATTAATTGTGAATATTCAAAAAGGACATGATTTGTTACATGGATCTTTACATGAGCATTTTAAGAAACAAAATGTACACAAAAATAACATCAATTTCAATCTAGACATTATTCCTTGGGAATAATGCTGCAAGTGTATCTATGCACATAAGGTTGTAGAGAACACTGCAGGTAAAATAAAAATACAGCTCTATTTTGATCCACAATATGATATTATGCATTTTGAGCAGGGCTAGTCAAACATACAATGTTTACCAAGTATTTGAGAGCACTCTTTATGTGATCACTCTTCATACAAGCACATATAACATGTGGACTATAAGTATTTTCTTGATTTAAATCTAAGAGCTGCCTCTGCTTACAATAAACTGAGGAAGGAGTCCCCATCATTTCAAACAAAATGTCAGTAGGGGGACCTTTGATAGATACAATATACAACACAAATATATGGAAATAACCTACCTGTCAGTTGATGGATAAATAGATAAAGAAAATGTGATATATATCACATTTATAAATTCTGTGTTGTCCAAAAATAAACAAACAAACAAATAAATAACACATGCTTACTATATCATATGTTGTAGTTTGATACAATGTCAGAGTTTATCTAGTCCAGTTTCATTCCATATGAATGAATGTTTTTCTAATTATTTTCTTCTAAGGTTCATGAATTTTTTTTAAAACTTAAGAAAAATTTTTATTCATTTTAGAGAGGAGAGAGAGAGAGAGAGAAAGGTGAAGGAGCAGGAAGCATCAGCCCCTATATGTGCCTTGACCAGGCAAGCCCAGGGTTTTGAACCAGCGACCTTAGAGTTCCAGGTCGATGCTTTATCCACTGCGCCATCACAGGTCAGGCCCAGGGGGAAAGAGAGAGAGAAAGAGAGAGAGAGAGAGAGGGAGAGGGAGGGAGAGAGATTTTTTTTTTTGAGAACAAGCAAGTATAAACCCTTTCCAACAAAATTACACATAACCTTACAAGCAGTTTTGCATATGATTTTGAAAGAAGAGGTCATAGCATTCTGAAAGCACCTATTGGGTATCAGGGCTTTTTCAAGTGTCATGGAAGCAAAATGAGAGTCCCTAATCCCAATGTCCTTGATAAATGACCATTGGTGCTTGATTTACATGCTTCCTACAACAAGCATTTCACTAGTGGATATACTTTAAAAAATGGTTTTATCCTTTTAGTCTGAAATCTGCTCCTGTTAGTACATTTGTGTGACTGGCAATCCTTTTTAGCTCTCTGCATCTATACTGTAAGTTTACTTTCAAAGCCGCAGACTTCTCTTCAGTTCATCAAAGACAGGAACTGTGCTCGCCATGAAGGACATTGCCAGAGACAGTCGAGTAATGACAGAACCTCCACCAGAGACAGCTAGTAAACACTGGCTCTAAAATTCCGCAGGACAACAACACAAATATCACAACTCCATCAATGGTTTAAACAATAAAATAGTTCTGCCTGGCCTGTGGTGGCGCTGTGGATAAAGCCTTGACCTGGAACACTGAGGTTGCCAGTTTGAAACACTGGGCTGCCAGGTCAAGGCACATATGGGGAGTTGAGGCTTCTTCGTCCTCCCTCCTTCTGTGTGTCTGTCTCTCTCTCCTCACTAAAATAAAAAATAAAAAGAATAAAGAAAAATAAAATAGAAAGCAATTTAAAAAAACAAAGAACAATAAAATAGTTCCTAATGGGAGCACAAGATTTGACTGGGAAACATGTTGTTAGGGACAGAGCTGCTTCTGATGAAAATGATACATAGACTAAGAATGAATGAGAGCCAGGGCAGGTATCCTTCAGGTAATACAAGAACATACCCTCAATCTTGTTGGAAAAAGCCAACCCAAAATCACACAGACATTTGACTGCTAAACCAACCAACTACCCCAGAGATTCTTAAAGGTCTAAATATTTACTGTTGCCTTGGCTGATAATAGTTCCTGTGGAGTTTAACTTTTCTGTAGAAGTAATGTGGGCTTCTGTCACTATACAGATCTGGGTTCCATTACTTATTCTGTTTTCCAGTTTGAATAATCTGGAAAACATGATTAACTACTCAGATTATATTAATTGATTTAAAAATAGTACAATAATCCCATGTATTTATTAGGTGCTCACTAAATACCAGTTCCTGTTACCTTTCTTTTTTTCTTTTCTTTTTAATCAGTTTATAATTTCTGTATAATAAACACAAATTTATTATACAGGGGCTTAAAACAATAGTCAGCAATGGTTCTGCAGGCTGCCTGGGTCTTCTCTGGTATAAGCTGTCTTGGCAGCTCCACCGAGTTTCTCTCAAACTCCTCCAGGGAGCCATGGCCGACCCCAGGCACCTTCTTTTAATGGTGATGTCGGAAGCACAGCCTGTGCCAAGCCTCTTTTTGTATTCCACTGGCCAAAGCAAGTCTCATGGCTGAGCCAGGTCCAGAAGCCCTACAGTCTTCCTGCATATGAGGGCACCGAAAGATTACATCGTTAAGGATGCAGAGGTAGAAAAATGTGAAGAGTGGGTGGGGGTTCTTAATGCAGGTCACCATGTTTTGCTTCCGCCGTGAGAACCGGAAGTGGGTTTCGTTAATGCATTAGAGAATCTTGTTTTATAAAAACATCTCCAAGCCAGCAATGGTATAACAGTAAAGAAGCTAATGATACGAAGGGAAATGAAAATTTATAGTATTGACTCAGAGGCAGCGCTGACTTCTGAAATATATATGAGGGCAGTAATTTCCAAAGTGTGGTTTGGGACCTTTGGTGTCTCCGAGACCCTTTCAGAAAGCCTACTGGGTGAAAGCTATTTTCATAATAATACTGAGATGTTATTTGCACTGTGTACTTCCATTCTCTTATAAGTATACAGAGGCAGTTTTCAGAGAATACATGGCAGAGTAAATGCTATTGCATTGACAGAGTGAATGTAGGAACAAATACGAGAATACATCTTTCTTTCATTTGGGCAGGTCAGCTATTGAAGAGGTTTGCAAACATGTAAAAACAATGTCAGTCTTCTCACTGTTTTTATTTTGGAAAGTACAGTTATTTTTATAAAATTATGTTATCTTATAGTGGGTTTATATTAATTTAAGGAGTTGTTAAATATTTTTAAATTCAGCAGATATAATCTACAAAATAAAAGCTATTTGTGGTCCTTTACAATTTTTATCAGTGTAAGGAATTTCTAAAATGAACATGTTTTAAAACATGAAAAGAATTAAAAAGCAAAATTTAAAAACATATATGTAACAGGATACACAAAGAAATAGTTTCTATAAAACTGAAGTAGAAAGCCATAAGGAAAAAATAAAATGAAATTAAAAGAAGGCAGTTTGTAATAAAAAGATATTATATAGAATTAAATCCCATTAGTAGCAGCTAGAATCAAAGTCAACAATTTTGTTTAAATGAAAAAAATTTTAAAGTTTTACTAATATATATTCAGTTGCAAAATTTGGTTGTATTTTCTCTGGAAATTATATGTGCAACAGGGGAATGCAGGAGGAGACCTTAATCCCACAAAACCAGTCCTCCATACTGAGCAGAATCATCACTTAGCTCCTCTGAGCCTTGGTTTCTCTAACTTTTTTTCTTTTATTAATTTTAATAGGGTGACATTGATAAATCAGGGCACATATGTTCAGAGAAAATATTTCCAGGTTATTTTGGCATTTGATTATATTGCGTACCCATCACCCAAAGTCAAATTGTTCTTCGTCACCTTCTATCTGGTTTTATTTGTGCCCCTCCCCTCTCTCTACCCCCTCCCTCACCTCCCCCTCCCCCAACAATTTGAAATAATAAAAATTAATGGCATTGAGGGAAACATTAGGAGGCTCTCCAAGAATGAAATGTGGAAGGATACAATCAATGAAAAGTAAGAGAAAGGAGATGATAGTTACAGCGATTAAATACCATATATATTTCCTCTCTGGGGAGATGACAGAGACACTGGAACAAAAGTGACAACAGCACCCATAATATAATAAAACTTTCTTAAAAAGTAAATAAATCAATGTAGTTTTAAATTTCTGAATATGAAGTTTGACAAGTTTTATATCACAAAAGATAAAAATCAGTGAAAATAGTGTCACAATTATATATGTCCTAGCAAAAGTAGATTCTAAAGACTAAATTCAAAGGAAAATACTGCTAATTAAAAATATTAATATAGACTACTTCTAGTCATCATGAAATAACTGCTTAGGGAGATAGGGCTCATTTCCCCAAGTTTTATTTTTCTTTCATATGTTTAAATATTATAACCAAGTTATCAAAATACCGTATACCATCCATGTTCTCTTAGTGAATCATATAGACTGTAAAAGTGGAAACACACCTAAGAATTCAAAAATTGGGAACACATGGAATATAAAGTTAATGTTTTTTCCCCTCTACCACAGACTGTCAAGTCTAATACTGAAGGAGCCATAAGATTTACTGGTCTGTTGTATTGAGTTACTGAACTTGAGTTGTTCAAGTACCATCTTCAAACTTTTACAACACATTTCCTTGTTTTGGCTATAATGTATTAATATATATTTATATATATTTCTCCCCAGGTTCTCATTTTCATAAGTATCATCAACTTACCTTTTCCATTTCCCAGACTCCTGGCAATTCAGGTATTTGTGCAGCAACCCAGTACAAGGACGTGAGCTCTGTAAGTCATGGATGGAGGCACAAAATTGATCCTGGAATGACAGAAAGCAAACCTAAAATGTGAATCAATATCTATTCCAATGATGGAATAATTCTAATAAAGTGATCCTGCCACTAGATAGCTGAGTTGGCATATATTGAGGCTTTTAGTAGGCTAAATAATGACCTCCAAAGATAGCTAGCCTTAGTAGTCAGAACCTGTGAATGTTACCTTATTTTGAAAAATGGTCTTTACAGATATGATTAAGTTAAGGCTCAAGATGGGGAGATCATCTTGAATTACCTTGGTGAGTCCAAAATGCAATCACAAGTGTCCTTATAAATAGAGAGACACAGAAGAGGGTTTGACACAGACAGAAGAGGATAAAGCAATATGATCCTGGAGGCAGAGGTTGGAATTACGAAGTCACAAGTCATAGAATGGCAGCAGTCACCAGAAGATAGAAAAGGCAAGGGACCAACAGATTCTCTTTTAGAGCCCCTGGAGAGATGGCGGCAACACCCAACATTTCAGTTTTAGTCAAATAAAACTGATTTTAAACTTGGGGCCTCCAAAGCTGTGAGAGAATATATTTCTGTTTTAGGCCACCGTGTTTGTCATAAGTTATTATAACAGCACAGAAAACTAACACAGAGCTCAACATTTGCTTTTGCAATAAGAACATTTAGTAGTCAGTGGTGGCTATAGGTGGAGAAGCCTGCTGAGAAATGGACATGCGATGGACATGCTGTTGTGCCACAGCATACTCATGGGTCTAATGAGCTTGTTGAGTAATCACTAAAATTCTCTCCAGTTGGGAGAGAAGACTTTCTGGCATTCACAGAGCACACCATCATACTGGACATGTCATAATTCATATACTCTTGCCCTTTAGAATAATTCTAAGAGACCCACCTTCATTCCTCTTTTTCAGTCATTCACATCTTACTATTTTTATGTCTTTGGCTATCTGGACAAACTACTACTGCTCATGAATCACTGAATGTTCTTATCTCAAGTTAACTCTTCTTCCAACGACAGGAATAACAGAATGCACCACCAGATTTTTCCCACTGGGCATTATTACTGTACTCACTGGCCTTTAGAGCTAATCATGAGTGAAGCTTTGATGACATAACAGACACTTTCAATGGAACCAACCTATTGAGTTCAGCATGAGTTGCAAAGCGTTAGCCATGGACCAAACCATCTTCGAACCTGCTTTTATAAGACCATGAGCCAAGAATGGTGTTTATACTTAAAGTGTTGTAAAAGAAAACAAAATCAGACTGTGACAGTGACTATATGTGGCATGTAGAGCCTGAAATAGTTACTCTCTGGTCCTTTACAGAGGGTGTGTTGCTGACATGTGGTATAGAGCCATTTTAAAGCAGGCTCAAGTATTTTTTAACCTAAGTAAACTGATCAGAGGAAACTTTTCTTTGAAACTTAATTATGCATAGAGTGAGAAGTGGCAGTGTGGCTCCAAGATGTAAATAAGCCCATCAATCTAATTATTCTTCACAGCTGACTGGTTCATAGTTCTCAGTACACTATTTATTTCCACTTGATGATGGAGAGCTGCTTGTTACTCCTAACTTTATTTTTATTTGAGTCAATTTTCAGCTCATGATGAGCAATTCAGATTGTATGATCACTTGACCTTTCAAAGATCATGTGTTCAAACTCTATCAAGATCCAATCAAATACTAAGAGCTGCTTAAGAAAAGGAAAATAGTTAATTATGAAAAGTACATAACTTTGTTACAAGATCTTGGCTGATTTGACTATGAGTCCCTTATTGTTATTGAGATTTGCTACAAGCTTTATGGAACTTCCTGATCTTAATCAGACACTTATAGTATCATTACATCAACCAGGTTCTGAGGGTAGGGAGACAGAACTCCTAGTTCTTCAGACTGGACTTACTAGAAAGCTTTCTTTTGCTCTGAGTCCCAAAATGATAGGCTACCTCTAAAGTGGCTTCTAATAATCTCTAATTCACTCCCTTCCTTATGTAATTCTTTCCTCTTGATTTTGGTCTAGATCTAGTTTCTCACCTCTAGCAAAAGAAAAAAAGTCAGCAAAATTAAAGGGTTATCACTTTCAAGGTGTGGTATAAAAAGATTGTAACTATTTTTTCTCACACTTTTTTTTTTTTCTCTTGAAGCCTTCATTCTGGGAAAGCAAGCTTCCAAGTTGTAAGTAGCTCTGTGGAGATGCACTTGTGGCAAGCAATTTATGTCTCTGGTCAATAAATAGCCTGTGAGCCTGGAAGTGAATCCCCTTCAAGCTTGCTAACAGGCTTCTGAATGAGCTTATAAATGAACCCTCTCCAAGCTGAATTGTGCAATCCTGCCAAATAGCTTGACTGACCCTTTGTGAGGGACCTTGAGGCAAAGAAGCCAGATAAGGTACTCCCAGATTCCTGAACCACATAAACAATAGTTAATAAATTGTTAGGGTTTTAGACTGCTAAGATAGAAGCTAATTTATTAGGCAGCAGTAGATAACTAATACCCCAAATCAAAGCGAAAAGTCTCTTGGCTCATTTGCCCAATGAATTAGGGAGAAATCCAAAGGCGTTGTATGTTGCTTTGGAAAACCAGACAAACCACTGAGTATTCTTTTCCTTTCTCATTAGAAAGAAATTTAAAGAGGAGCAGTTATCCTTCACTATGTAGAGATATCTCAACACACCCAGACCACTAGGGCTGCTGGAATATCATTGAAGTGACAAACTCTACATTTTCGTAAGACAACTTCTTATATTCCAAGAATATGCATCTTGCCTAAGTGTCTATGGAACCTGTTGCTTCTTTCTCTGCAGGTTCTATTTACATGCTATCATTAATATAACAGATAAATATGATATTATTAATAAAGGTTATATGGTTAAAATGTAAAATGCTTGCAGTTTATACATGGCATCTAGCCAAGAATTGACATAATCTCATTACAAAATGGTGAGGGCCTGCTGACTATGACAGGCAAATGCAAATGATTCTTATTAAAAAAAATATTTGAGTAGGGCAGTAATTTTCATCCAGTGTGTCACAGAACTTTTTTTTTTATTTAGAAATTAAGTTTAGTGGGGTGACATTGATCAATAAGAGTACATAGGTTACAGGTGAACATCTCTATGGTATTTGAACTGTTGATAGCGTTGTGTGCCCATCATCCAAAGTCACATCATTTTCTATCCCTTTATATTTGTCCCTTTTTACTCCCCCCACCCACCTCCCTTCCCCTGGTAACCATTTCACTTTCATCTATGTCCGTAAGTCTGTTTTATATCCCACCTATGTGTAATATACCTACAGTTCTTACTTTTTCTGATTTACTTATTTCACTTAGCATAGTGTTCTCAAGGTCCATCATGTTGTTGTGAATGGCAATATATTATCATTTCTTATGGCTGAGTAGTATTCCATGGTATATATGTACCACATCTTCTTTATCCAGTCATCTATTGAAGGGCTTTTTGGTTGTTTCCATGTTTTGGCCACTGTGAATAATGCTGTGATGAATATGGGGCTGCATGTGTCTTTACGTACCAATGTTTTTGAGTTCTGGGGGTATATACCCAGGAGAGGGATTGCTGGGTCATTAGGTAGTAATATTCTTAATTTTTTGAGGAACCACCATACTTTCTGCTGTAATGGCTGCACTAGTTTACAACCTCACCAGCAATGAATGAGGGTTCCTTTTTCTCCACAGCCTCTCCAACACTTGTTATTACCTGTCTTGTTGATAATAGCCAATCTAACAGGTGTGAGGTGGTATCTCATTGTAGTTTTGATTTGCATTTCTCTAATAGCTAGCGAAGATGAGCATCTTTTCATATATCTATTTGTTATTTGTATGTCTTCATGAGAGAAGAATTTTTAAAACATGCAATACCTGACTATTTAATTAGGACTTCTTCTTTTATATAGGTTGTTAAATAAAAATATGGCAATAGCCAACACAACAGTTGTCACCTGGTATGAATGAATCAAAACCATACCTATTTTTTGTCTGATATTGGCAAAATATGTATTTTGCATGCTGCGGAATTTTAGTAATTAGTTTATTTGTGTCATGAGATGAAAAAATTTGAGCCCTGGCCAGATAGGTCAGTTGGTTAAAGCATTGTCCCAAAGCACAGAGGTTGCTGGTTTGATCCCCTGGTCAGGGCACGAACAGAACAGATTGATGTTTCTATCTCTCTCTTTCTCTTCCTCTTTCTCTAAAATGGTGGCACCGTGGATAGAACATTGACCTGGGATGCAGAGGTACCAAGTTCAAAACCCTGAAGTTGCCAACTTGAGAATGGGCTCATCCGGCTTTAGCACAGGGTCCCTGGCTTGAGTGTGGGATCATAGACATAACCCTATGGTTGCTGGCTTGAGCTCAAAGGTTCACTTGAGCAAGGGGTCACTGACTCAGCTGGAGCCTCCTGGTCAAGGCACACGTGAGAAACAATCAATGAACAGATAAAGTGCTGCAACTATAAGTAGATGCTTCTCATCTCTCTCCTTTCCTGTGTGCCTGCCTGCCTGTCTGTCCATCTCTCTCTCTCTTGCTAGAAAGAAAAAAAGAAAGAGAGAGAGAGAGAGAGAAAGAGAGAAAGAGAAAGAAAGAAAGAAAGAAAGAAAGAAAGAAAGAAAGAAAGAAAGAAAGAAGGAAAGAAAGAAAGGAAGAAAGAAAAGGGTTGAAAATTGCTGTGGTAGGGGAAAGAAAACCATCTGGACTAGTTGCTGTATTTCAGGTGCTGCGATTCACATTGATTTATTCCAATAATCATTGTACAAAGCATTTGTTCTCTCAAGTGATTAAAATTATGATAAACTTGTCTTTTTCCAAAATCTATCTTTATGTTGGTTTAAAATAAATTACATATATGAGTATACATTATATATTTTTACATATATATAGATCATTTTAGCTGTCTGAGTCAGCCCTTTGGGTGTGACATGTGTGGAGGTGGTGGGGTGATATTTGGGGTGGTCTGAAGCTGGCCACCAGGTGGGCTGGTTCTGGGGTCTCTTGGGAGGTATAAGCCAAGAATCAGCCACTGCCTGCACCCTGCCCCAAACCCCCTTGTATGAGTTACAAAGTGATATACAGATGGTTGTCACTTGTGCTGGGCTTAGGCTCAGAAGTGCCAAGATGTGAACTGAGGCCATCTGCCACTAGTTCCAGGCCTGGGGCTGCTTAACAAGGGCACACCAAGGCCAGACACTGCTTGTTTCTGGTGTCTGTAAACCTTTGACATACTTTAGAAAAGCCGATAGCACGAGCCAAGATAGGTCTTTTATATGAAAGAGCCACTGGAAGCTTCTTGGGTAGGCCTATGAGTTGGGTGGGGCTGGGTGCCAGGCAATCACCAGTTGGGGTGAATGGTGTTAGCTAAGTTGATAGAGATTCAGACTTGGAGCCCAATTTCACCTGCAGGCTGGGTAAGTGGAGGTCTCAGCCTAGAAACAGTGGCTTTTTCTTTGAGAAAAAGCAGCCCACCAGCTTTTTCCCAGAAGCCAGACAATTCATTGGCTCTCCATGTGTTTGGTGCACTTTTAGAGCTGCCGCCCCAGCGCTGGAGCTCAGAGCAAATGAGTCCATGTGCGGGGCTCTTTAAGAGAAATGCCTGGGCCTCCAGCAGTCCTCCCTCTCACTGAACCGAGATCCTAATTTTCACAGACGAAAGTTATGGGGACTTCTCTTTCCAGCACTGGAACCCTGGCCTGGGTTGGTGTGGGGTTGGGACCTCCCAGTTTTTAACTATCACACCTGAGTGTGGGAGCAGCTTGTTTCCCACCTCTGCCTCTCCTACTCATCTCCATGTGGCTTCTTTGTATCCTTAGTGCTAGGACTCTTGATCAGCTAGACTTTTCAGATGGTTCTTAATGACGGTTGCTCTGTAGCTTAGCTGTGGTTTTGATGTGGTCGTGGGAGGAGGCATCATAAGGCTTACCTACTCCACCATCTTGACTGAAAGTTTCTTGATCTGTTTCCTTTCACATGCATTAGTTCTACATCATTAAAAAAGCTTAGATGCATTATTATTTTTATTTGGAACATTTCATTAAATTTTTTAAAACTCATGAAAAATTTAGAATTTTATATTGCTCCCCCCACCCAAGTTTATCATTTGGTAAGATCTTTACCTCTTTTTTGGGGTCCAAAATTGTATTATTTTATCATTTTTTTCCTTAGCCTGGAGAGTTTTCTTTGGCATTTATTCTAGTATGTTACACTGCTGATAAATTTTCCACTTTTGTTTATCTGGAAATATTTTACCTTTATTTCTGAAGGATTTTCTTGCTGGATATGTAATTTAGATAAATGGGACTCTTTTTTTCTTTTTTTCTTTTAAAGATATACATTTCGACTGTCTTTGGTCTTCTTTGTTCCTGATGAGATGTCAGTCATTACTTTCATGACCTTTATGTGACATGCTTTACTTCACTCAAAATTCTCTTAAGATTTAGAGGGTCTTGATAACATTATATGGAGCGAAATAAGTAAATCAGAAAAAACTAAGACCTGCATGATTCCATACATAGTAGGGACATAAAAAAGAGACTAAGAGACATGGACGTGAGTGTGGTGGTTATAGAGGGGAGGAAAGAGAGGGAGAGGGGCGAGGGGAGGGACACAAAGAAAACCAGATAGGTGACAGAGGACAATTTGACTTTGGGTGATGGGTATGCAACATAACTGAATAACAAGATAACCTGGATATTTTCTTTGAACATATGTACCCTGATTTATTAATGTCACCCCATTAAAATTAATAAAATTTAAAAAAATTAAAAAACAAAAAAATAAAGAATATACTTATGTGTGGTTTCCTTTGCATTCACTGAGATTTTTAGATAAATAGATTGATGATTTTAACCAAATTTGTTAAAATTTCAGCAGTGTTTCTTCAAATATTTTCATGCTTCATTGTCTCTCATATTCTTCTCAGGCTTAGATTTTATAAATTAGCCTGATTTTTTTTTGTCCAACAGGTCACTATGACTCTGATCATCATTAATCTTTTATTACAGTGTGCATGCATTTGCTTTAACTTGCATAATTTCTGTTGACTTCAGGTTTACTAAAACTTCCTTTGTATTGTTCAAACTGTTAAGCTTATTTAGTTAACTTTATTTCAAATAATAATTTTTCATTCTACTTTTTCTTTTTGTGTCTTTTAAATATTGCCACATCTGTCTTGTTATTTTTAATTTCTTTATCTATTATCACCACCTTTTCTTGACATTTAAAAAATAGTTATGAAGGTTATTTTAAATTGCCTCTGATAATTCCAACATATGGGTCATATGTGAATCTGCTTTTATTGGCTATTTTCTCTTGATTATGGTTCACTTTCCCTTGCTTCTCAAAACTAGTAATATTTTATTGTATCATAAGGTTTTTAAATGATATCTTTTAGGGACTGGATTCTGTTTGTGTGTGTGTGTGTTTAAACATCTGAAAATTATTCCATTTTATTTTGGCAGGCAGTTAAATCTGACTTTATTTTGTGAAGGCTTGGCTGTAGACTTTGTTATCACAGGTTCTTTCTCTTAAGACTTGACCATTCAGAATTTACATGAAAAGTACACTTTGTTTAAAAAATCTCTCTTATGGCAGATATCTTCTCTTTTTTCAGTATTGAACAGCTGCTGAAACCTCTGCTTAGTTCTATTATTCAGCTAGCTTTTGCTTTGCATTGGTAGTTATCCTTCTTTTCTTTTGAGTGTTGCTTTATTACATGTGATATAGTTACTACTAAGGATTAGAAGGAAATGTGTATGTAGACCTTGTGGCTCCTTTCTCTAGAGTCTTCCTTCTCAATTGTTCTCTATTCACTTTTCACACTTGGAAAATCTTACACTCTAACTTTTAACTCATCAATCTAACAAAACTCCTAAATTCTGTATGACTTCTCTTCTCTGTGCACCATCCACACTGGGTTCAAATAAAGCAAGAGGGGTTAAATGTCAGTCTCATCTAATTGACTTTAATGCCATTTTCTTTCTAGTTCATCTTCCTGCAATTGTTGTTACTTAAAAATTGTTATTGAAAAGGATTTCCTCAATTTATCTTTCCTTTTTTTTATTAATTTTAATGGGGTGACACCAATAAATCAGGGTACATATGTACAACGAAAACATCTCCAAGTTATCTTATCATTCAATTATGTTGCATACCCATCACCCAAAGTCAAATTGTCCTCTGTCACCATCTGTCTGGTCAAAGGAGGGTCAAAGTACAGTGTGTAGATGGTGTTTTATTGAGTGGGACACTTGAAACCATGTCAACACAGTAAATTTAAAAATAATTATGAGCCAAAGGCAAATCTTAGTTTAGTCAAACAAAAGAAAAAAATATTATAACCAATCTCAGGCACTTCAGCTCACACATTAGAAGAGAATGCCTGGTCAGTGTGCACATATTAAATTCTGCCTGATATGAAGGGAACAGGGAGTTATCATGCTCAGGACTTCAACCTTTGGACCTATATCTTGTGAAATAATTAAATATTTGAGTACAATATTTTTTGTTAAAATTCTCAGTGTATGCCCACTCATGGGAGTGAAATAATGGAAATAACCTGCATCTTTAATTGGGAATTGGTTATATTAATGATGGAATAACCATATGATAAAATATCATACCATGATTAAAAATAATATTTTTCAAGAAGTAATTTTAAGTAAAAAATCATATTATATTTAGGTCAAAAATTGTTATATACAACTCTGAAGTGATATTTACAAATAAAATAGCATTAAATATATTATTTTTGTATATTTTAAAAAAAGATAAAACATTTTTGTGTATATTATATAGGAAATATATTACCTTTTTAGTAAAATAATATTTACTATGATTAAATAAAAAATTAAATATGACTGAGTTATGTATCCACTATACTTTCTTGATGGACTTTGAGCAGCCTCGTGTGACCAGAATTAAGAATTTTCTTGGAAGCAAGATGGCGATGGAGTAGGCGGATATACCAACTTCCAACTCCCAGAACCAAAGTGGATTATAACTCAATTTAAAGAACCATCATCTGGATAAACCAACTATGAACTAAACCAAGTGGACTCTTCAACCAAGGAACACAGAAGAAGCCACATTGAGACTGGTAGGAATAGCAAAAACGTGAAGAGGGCTGCCCAGCTCCCCAGAGCAAATGGCAGCCCGGAGAGACCCGCGTGGCGGAAGGAAAGTTTGGCGGAGATGGAGGGACCTGGGTCCCAGGAACTAAGCCCCAGCCTGCAGTCCCAGAGCCTAGAAGAGGTGTTTGGACAGTTTTGAGCTGTGAAACAAGTAAGGGAGCTCCCAGGCCTACAGTGTGGAGAATTAGGTCCCTTCCTACTCTGCTGAGGGTTGCTGAAGGGTTTGGGGCAACAGGACGCTGAAACGCGGTTCTGTCGGTGTGGGCAGAGGCCAAGCCGGTGTGAGCTCGGTCTAGCCAAGCAAGGGTGGAGGGGATGCGCGAAAGCCGTCTGGAAGCTGCGGGCCCGCCTTAAATCCCACTTATGGGGACAAAGCGGGAGGCCAGGAACAGGCAGAGATCTGCTCTGCGACCCTGCACAAGCCGGCCCTAATCACGGGGATGAGGCTAGGACCAGGGACGGGCAGGGGCTCGCGGCTGAGCTCACGCTACCAGCCCCCCGCCCCAGGCCAAAGAAACCGTGGTTTGCCATTATACGTGCACGAGCGGGCTCCGAATGCAGGGGCAGGGTAGAGTCAGGGACGAGCGGAAGTACGCAGCTGAGCAGAAGCCAGCAAACACGCCCTGCCCAATAAACCTGGGTTTGCGACCCTGTGCAGAAGGGCCCTGGCCTCGAGGGCGGGGCTAAAGCTCCGGATGGGCAAAGGCTTACAGCTGAGAGCACGTCAAAAGCCCCGCCCAACCCACGAAACTGTGGCGAGCAGGCTCTGACTGAGGGTTCTGGGTGGAAGTCCAGAAATAGGCTGTGTCTGCAGCTGAGCAAAGGTGCTCACCTCTACCCTTCGTGCTAAGGCTTGTGGCTTGAGTGACAGCCCCTCCCCCAGAGGAGAGTCAGAAATCACAGCAAAAGCCACAGTGGGCCAGTGCTGGCAACGCTCATACCTAACCACCCTAAGCAGCGGCAGAGGGGGTAGGGGGCCTGCAGATAGACCACACCTAGAGAACACAAAGGCAACACCTACTGGACTCCAGTGGATACAACTTGCTTATACACAGAAAAAATGGGCAGGAAGAGGAATACAAACGAAATGAATCAAGAGAAATCCCCAGAGAAGGACCTGAATGAACCAGATATAACCAAATTACCAGAAGCAGAATTTAGAATAATGATAGCTAGGATGTTCAAAGAAATTAGAGCAACAATGGATAGTCATTATGAACACCTAAATAAAGAGATAACAAGTATAAAAAACAAAATTGAAATAATAAAAAAGAATCAGACAGAAATGACAAATACAGTATCAGAACTGAAGACCACAATGGAAGGAATTAAAAGCAGGATGAATCACGCTGAGGATCGAATAAGCGAGTTAGAGGACACAATAAACAAAGGCACAGAAGCAGAGAAGAAAAAGGAAAAGAGACTCAAAAAATGTGAGGAAACTCTAAGGGAGCTTTGTGACAACATGAAGAGAAACAACATTCGCATCATAGGGGTGCCTGAAGAAAAGGAGAAAGGACAGGAAATGGAAACTTTGTTCAATCAAATCATAGCAGAAAACTTCCCTAAATTAAGGATGGGAAACACTCCACACATTCAAGAAGCACACAGAACTCCATTAAAGAGAAACCCAAAAAGATCTACACCAAGACACATCATAGTTAAAATACCAAAGCTAATGGATAAAGAAAAAATATAAAAGCTGCTAGGGAAAAAAAAGGCTATCACCTACAAAGGAGCCCCCATAAGGATGACATCTGACTTCTCAACAGAAACACTTGAGGCCAGAAGGGAATGGCAAGATATAATCAAAGTAATGCAGAACAAGAACCTACAACCAAGACTACTTTATCCAGCAAGGCTAACGTTTAAAATTGAAGGAGAAATAAAGAGCTTCCCAGACAAAGAAAGCCTCAAGGAATTCATAAAAATCAAACCAATTCTGCAAGAGATACTAAGGGGCCTCTTGTGAACAGTTTAAAGGGAGGAATGAACAGAGAAAAAAAAAATACACCTTTAAAGAATAAAATGGCAATAAACAACTACATATCAATAATAACCTTAAATGTAAATGGATTAAATGATCCAATCAAAAGACATAGGGTAGCTGCATGGATAAAGAAACAGGACCCATACATATGCTGTCTACAAGAGACACACCTTAAAACAAAAGATGCACATAGACTGAAGGTAAAAGGATGGAAAAAATATTTCATGCAAATGGAAATAAAAAAAAAGCAGGGGTAGCAATACTTATATCTGACAAAATGGACTTTAAAACAAAGGCAGTAGTAAGAGATAAAGAAGGACACTACATAATGATAAAGGGAACAATTCAACAGGAAGATATAACTACTATAAATATCTATGTACCGAATATAGGATCCCCGACATACATAAAGCAGACTTTGATGGATATCAAGGGCGAGATTAACAGCAATACTATCATAGTAGGGGATTTCAATACCCCTCTAAAAACACAGGATAGAGCATCAAGAAAGAAAATTAATGAAGAAACAGCAGACTTAAAGGAGACACTAGATCAACTTGATTTAATAAATATCTTCAAAATTTTTCACCCTAAAGCAGTAGAATATACATTCTTCTCAAGCGATCATGATACGTTTTCTAGGAAGACCACATGTTAAGACATAAAAATGGTTTCAATAAATTTAAGAAGATTGAAATCATATCAAGCATTATCTCTGATCACAATGCCATGAAACTAGAAATTAACCACAAAAGAATAAATGAAAAATACTCAAACACTTGAAAACTAAATAGCATGTTATTAAATAATGAATGGATTAACAATGAGATCAAAGAAGAAATAAAAAGTTTCTAGAAAAAATGATAATGATCATACATCAACTCAAAATTTATGGGACAGAGCAAAAGCAGTTCTGAGAAGGAAGTTTATTGAACTACAGGCATATCATAAGAAGCTAGAAAAAGCTCAAATAAGCAACCTGACCCTGCATCTAAAAGAACTAGAAAAACAACAACAAATAAAACCCAAGACAAGTAGAAGGAAGGAAATAATAAAGGTCAGAGCAGAAATAAATGACATAGAGGCTAAGGAAACAATACAGAGGATCAATGAAACCAGAAGCTGGGTCTTTGAAAAGGTAAACAAGATTGATGAACCTTTAACTAGACTCACCAAGAAAAAAAGAGAGAGGACTCAAATAAATAAAATTAGAAAGGACAGTGGAGAAATAACAACTGACACAATAGAAATACAAAGCATTGTAAGAAATTACTATGAAGAATTATATGCCAAAAAATTAGAAAATCTTGGTGAAATGGACAAAGTTCTTGAATTATATAACCTTCCAAAAAATCAATCTGGAAGAATCAGAACACCTAAATAGACCAATTAAAACAAATGAGATCGAAACAGTTATCAAAAAAACTCCCAAAAAAGAAAAGTCCTGGGCCTGATGACTTCACAAGTGAATTCTAACAAAAATTCAAAGAAGAACTAACTCCTATCCTCCTCAAGCTATTTCAAAAAATTCAAGAGGAAGGAAGACTTCAAACTCCTTTTATAAAGCGAGCATAATTCTGATCCCAAAACCGAGCAAAGACAACGCAAAGAAAGAAAATTATAGGCCTATATCCCTGATGAATTTAGACGCTAAAATTCTCAACAAAATATTAGCCAACCGGATCCAGCAATATATGAAAAAAATCATACACCATGATCAAGTGGGATTTATTCTGGAGAGGCAAGGCTGGTTCAATATTCGCAAATCAATCAATGTGATTCACCACATAAACAAAAGGAAGGACAAAAATCACATGATAATTTCAATAGATGCAGAAAAGGCATTTGATAAAATCCAGCACCCATTCATGCTCAAAACTCTCAGTAAAGTGGGAATACAGGGATCATTCCTTAACATGATAAAGGCCATCTACGATAAACCGACAGCAAGCATCATCCCAAATGGACAAAAATTAAAAGCAATCCCCTTAAGATCAGGAACCAGGCAGGGGTGCCCACTTTCACCACTCTTATTCAACATAGTTCTGGAAGTCCTAGCTACAGCAATCCGACCACAAGAAGAAATAAAATGCATCCAAATTGGAAAAGAAGAAGTAAAACTGTCCCTATTTGCAGATGAGATGATATTGTATATTGAAAACCCTAAAGTCTCAGTCAAAAAACTACTGGACCTTATAAATGAATTCAGCAAGGTGGTAGGATATAAAATTAATACTCAGAAATCAGAGGCATTTCTATATACCAACAATGAACTGTCAGCAAAAGAAATTAAGGAAACAATCCCCTTCACTATTGCAGCCAAAAAGTAAAGTACCTAGGAGTAAATTTAACCAAGGAGGTTAAGGACTTGTACTCGGAAAATTATAGAACTTTGATAAAAGAAATCAAGGAAGATACAAACAAGTGGAAGCATATACCGTGCTCATGGCTAGGAAGAATAAACACCATTAAAATGTCTATATTACCCAAAGCAATTTATAAATTCAATGCAATACCAATTAAAATACCAATGACATACTTCAAAGATATAGAACACATATTCCAAAAATTTATATGGAACAAAAAAAAAGAACACGAATAGCCTCAGCAATCTTAAAAAGAAAAAATAAAGCAGGAGGTATCACTCTTCCAGATATCAAGGTTTACTATAAGGCCATTATACTCAAGACAGCCTGGTACTGGCATAAGAACAGGCACATAGATCAATGGAACATAACAGAGGACCCAGAAATAAACCCACAGCTTTATGGACAACTGATATTTGACAAAGGAGAAAAGAACATACAATGGAGTAAAGACAGCCTCTTTAACAAATGGTGTTGGGAAAATTGGGCATCTACCTGCAAAAAAATGAAACTAGACCATCAACTTACACCATTCACAAAAACAAACTCAAAATGGATAAAAGACTTAAATTTAAGCTGTGAAACCATAAGCATCTTAGAAGAAAACATAGGCAGCAAGCTCTCCGACATCTGTAGCAGCAGTATATTTGCCGATTTATTTCCACGGGCAAATGAAATAAAAGGCAAGATAAACAAATGGGACTATATCAAACTAAAAAGTTTTTGCACAGCTAAAGACAATAGGAACAGAATAAAAAGACAAACCACACAATGGGAGAACATATTTGATAGCACATCTGATAAGGGGTTAATTACTAAAATTTATAAAGAACTTATAAAACTCAACACCAGGAAGACAAACAACCCAATCAAAAAATGGGCAAAAGAAATGAATAGAAATTTCTCCAAAGAGTACATACAGATGGCCAATAGGCATATGAAAAAATGCTCAACATCACTAATCATTAGAAAAATGCAAATTAAAACCACAATGAGATATCACCTCACACCAGTCAGAATGGCACTCATCAGCAAAACAACACAGAGTAAGTGCTGGCGAGGATGTGGAGAAAAGGGAACCCTTCTGCACAGCTGGTGGGAATGCAGACTGGTGCAGCCACTGTGGAAAACAGTTTGGAGATTCCTCAGAATATTAAAAATCGAACTGCCTTTTGACCCAGCTATCCCACTTATAGGAATATACCCTAAGAACACCATAGTACTGTTTGAAAAGAAGAAATGCGCCCCCATGTTCGTGGCAGCATTGTTCACAATAGCATTGTTCACAAGATCTGGAAACAGCCCAAGTGTCTATCAGAAGACGAGTGGATTAAAAAGTTATACTATGGAATACTACTCAGCCATAAGAAACGATGACATCGGATCATTTATAACAAATGGATGTACCTTGATAACATTATACGGAATGAAATAAGTAAATCAAAAAAAAAAAAAAACCTGAGAACAGCATGATTTCATACATAAGTGGGACATAAAAGTGAGGATATGAGACATGGACAAGAGAGTGGTGGTTACAGGATGGGGGGAGGGAGGGAAGAGTGGGATAGGGAGGAGGGGAGGGACACAGGGAAAACCAGATAGAAGGTGACAGAGGACAATTTGACTTTTGGTGACGGGTATGCAACACAATTGAATCATAAGGTAACCTGGAGATGTTTTCATTGTACATATGTACCCTGATTTATTGGTGTCACCCCATTAGAATTAATAATAATTATATATATATATATATAAAGAATTTTCTTGAAAATGGTGAAAGAAAGGCATGAGCTGGTATCGAGCCAAAGGCTCAGTCACAGCAAAGTCATCATCATCATCATGTATTCTAGTTTCCCAGTCAGGGCACATACAGGAACAACTCAATGTTCCTGTCTCTGTCTTTCTCTCCCTGCCTCTCTCTAAAACAAAACAATACAACAGAAGGAAATAAAGAAAGTACAAAAAGAGAGTGAGACTATCTGAGTCTCCTGGAATTTGTGAAAGGATTAAGAAGTACAACTTGACAGTTTTAAAAATAGTCACAGGGACGTAAAGTACAGCAGAGGGAATATAGTCAATAATACTGTAATGACTATGTATAGTGCCAGGTGGGTCCTAGAATTATCAGGGAATCACTTTGTAAAGTACAGTGTGTCCATAAAGTCATGATGCACTTTTGACCGGTCACAGGTCAAAAGTGCACCATGACTTTACAGATACACTGTATATAAATATCTACTCAATATGTTGTACACCTGAAACTAATATAATATTGTATGTCACCTGTAATTGAAAATTAAAAACTATATTCTGACAAAGGCTCTCTATATCTATTTTTCCCTTATTGTCAATAGAAAATGATTTTACAGTTCTTGGCTTGTGTTCTAATTCTGTTCATAACTAGATGCAAAAATTTCAAGTTTCTTAACATTTCACAACTTCAGGTTTTTAAAAATCATATGGGAAAATTTATGAATATTTCTTAACATTTTCAAAGGGTCCAATGGGATTACATATGAGAAGTGTTTTGTGAAATTGAGCGTCATATATATCACATATTATAAAATATAAAATAAATTACAGATGATAAAATGCTTCTCTAAAATGCAGTTTATTGGTTATGTTTGAGTTTCTAGTATCCATAATCTGTCTACCTGATATTGAAAATCATTCATAATTCTCTCTTTTCATCAATATATTAATTCATCATTCAATCATTAATTAATCATTTAATGGTTCATTTGTACATTAAAATTACTTATGGGGTATGTACAGAAGTAATAGACAATAGATTCATTTAAAGGTCTATTAACAATGGCTTTCTGGAAAATGTACAAGTGAGGGAGAGAGGTTCTGGGTGTCAGATCAGCTTGACTGCTAAGATACTTTGTGGTCTTGCGGTTTCTTAGTTTCCTGTTAGAGCTGTTTTCTTAAAATGAGGGATAGTGTCAGATGATTTCTAAAAGCCTTTCATCCCTGATATTCTCTGATCCTGCAGATCAGTTACCACCAGATTTCAACAGTTACTTTTCCTAAAACACTAAATTGCAGCCGCCATTCTATGTCCCCATCTATGACCAGAGTCTGGATCTATCACGGCAAGATGATGAGAGACAGCAGAGGGAAGCATCTCTGAACTCTGCCAAAGTTTGGTGCATATTTCTGATAGAGAATATGGTGATGGAAAGGTTAAAGAACAGGAGGAGGGTGAAATGGAAGTGAAAAAGAGAAAAGCAGACAGCTGAGAGTCTTGTTTCCTTAACCTTGAAGGAGAACATAAGGTCCTTGTTAAAACCATCCTTGTTCTGTAATCACCCACAACCTGCTGAATCCAGAACTCCATGCATTCCAGCACCCACCATACAGCGACCTTCTGTGCTTCGCGTGGAATATCTAACTTCCCACTCACAGCTGTTCTCCCATTATGCTTCTCGTTCTTCAACACCAGCCTGTTTGCCTGAGGCAATGATTCTCAGGATGCTATGTGCAACAGAGTCACTTGTCAAGCTTCTTTAACATCCTGATTCAGGGGCCTAATCCTCAGTACTTGGATGGGGTGGGTTTGAGGTGGTGTCCTGCAAACTGAATATTTGACACACATAGGAAGACTGATGCAGTTGGTCCTTGAGCTATACTTTGAGATGTACAACCTCAAATCAACCATCCAGGAGTCCTTCGACTACATGAGGAAAACCTCAGCTTGTCACAATATGTTCATGAAATAACTTCTGCTCAGTGTAAAGCTGTGGATCGTATTTTTAAAATTTTCCATTTTTTGATACAACTCATTATATCTGAAAGTATTCACAAGCTGCTATACAAATGTAGTATTTTATGGATGTCTTTGTATACTTATACATATAGAGAAATAATATACACCTTCCAGAATATTAAATTTATAAGTCAGAAATATAACATATATCCAAATATTTATACAAAAGTGTACCCGTGTGCATGTGTTACATATATGAAAAATATAACGCAGTTTTGTTGAAAATGTAGTATATAAGTACATAGTGCTCCTCATCTATTTTTAGTATGCACAAACATACACAAAAGCTGCATGTGTTTTTATGAATTTAATAGTTGTTATTTATTCATTTCTTTTTAGAGAGAGGCAGAGAGACAGAGACAGGAACATCAAGCTGTTTCTGTGTGTGCCCTGATCGGGGATCAAACTGGCAACCTCTGCACTTTGGGGTGGTACTCCAACCATCCGAGCTATCTGGCCAGGGCTTGTGACTTGTTATTTGATGCATAAAACTTATCACTTTCTGATTGATGGTATTAACTTAATAATCCATTGTGCTTATAATGAGTATAGGAGTAAAGAAATTATGGGAAGATGAAAGAAAATAAAATCATGGAGATAGTATGCTAAGGACTGTTGGACATTGTAGTTCACTAATCAAGTAAACCCTGGTACTTTTCTCAGCAAAGCTCCTCCTTCAGCAGTAGAAAGTTAAGTCTAACAATGCCAGTATTCGCCGATGTGGTTGGATGCACACTGTACTACAGGAGAACAGGGAAAGAAGAAGTTAATTTTTCCTGGGAACTTGTTGATGATTTTACAGAAGTGCTGCCTTTCTGTCTGGTCTTTAAAGATGTGTGTTCTTGCATGTTAGGCACTATCCAGATGTGAGAAGTCCAGTGATGAACAGTCTAAAATTGATGACTTTGTGGAGCTGATATTCCAGTGGAGAAAATAGGATAGGTAGGAGATAGTCCAGCAGCAACAACAAAATGCTCCCATTTGTTTTAGGTAGAAGGGAAAGCTTGTACAAGAGCCCAAAGAACAGTGAAAAGATAATACCTTTTAGGGCCCAGAAATGGTTAATTTTGATGGAATGCAGAGTAAAAGAGTGAGAGTAGAAAGAAATGAAACTGGAGAACTAGTCAAGAGATAGTTGATGCTGGGTCTCATAGGCCAAGATGAAGTCTAAGAAAACATTTACTCAGCCTGACTGGAGCTGGCGCAGTGGATAGAGAGTCGACTTGGGATACTGAGGTCCCAGGTTTGATACCTGAGGTAGCTGGTTCATGTGCTGGCACATCCGACTTGAGCACAGGCTCTACTGATTGAGCGTGGGATCATAGACACAATCCATGGTCACTGGCTTGAGCCCAAAGGTTACTGGCTTGAAACCCAATGTTGCTTGCTGGCTTAAGCCTAAGGTTCCTGGCTTGAGGAAGGGGTAACTGGCTTGGTTGGAGCCCCCCAGTCCAGGCACATATAAGAAAGCAATCAATGAACAACTAAGATGCCACACTATGAGTTAATGGTTCTTATCTCTCTCCTTTCCTCTCTCTCTCTCACTGAATAATAATAATAAAAAAATAATAAAACATTTACTCAAAGTAATGGTAAGTCATTTAAAGGAACTATGTAAAAAAGACACGTGATCAGAGCAGTGACACACATACAAGGTCATGCTGGCTGATGTGAGGGGCCTAGATTGCAGAGAAGAAAACTGTAAGCATGAAGAGGAGTGAGGAGAGCAATGCTGCACTTGTGATAAGATACAGTGGTGGTGTGCGGGCAGAACGAATGCTCTGCTCAAGAAACCAACGGGAAATGACTGGGTAAATGACAGAATGTTTGGAAATAAGAAAAATAAAGAAGAGAAAGTCAAAGACAATTTCATAATTACATTTTTGAAAACTAGATGAATTTGCTGAGCAGAGGAACACCAGAGTTATGACAGATTTAGGGACAGTTTATTAAGTTTTGAACTTAAATAAGTTGAAATACTTTTAGAACATCCAGATGGAAAAAATTTTTTTTTTCAAATCATAGGTCTGATGAGATAAAGGACTTAAAGCTAGAATATAAAAAGAACTCTTCAAACACATGCAAGATTGTGATTTATACAAAATACATATTTGGTCTTTCAGAGGACCAAATATATTTCATATATATATTTGTGTTTTGTCCATAATTCTTGGCTCTTCCTGAATCATATTCTTTTATGATGAACCAATGATCTAGAAGTTACAATGGTTTTCTGGCTTTTGTGTGCCATTCTAGCAAATTAGTCAAACCCAGAGAAAGGGTTGTAGAAACCTCTGAATTATAGCCAGTCGGTCAGAAGTATAGGTGACAGCCTTGACTTGTGATTGATATTCCTAGTTGGAGTTGGTGGTTGCTACCTCCAGTCTTTGGTTAGTCAATCATAAGTACAGACAATCAGATAACTTGGGCTTCTGGCTGGTGTCTTAAGTGCATGTGTAGTGTGGAGACAGTTTGGAGACTGAACCCTTAACCTGTGGAATCTGTTGCTGTCTCTGGGTAGATAGTATCAGAATCCTATTGAATTCTCCAACTCCTTGCTGATGTTTGAGAATTGTTTGTTGTTATGGTGAATCCCATAGCCCCATGGTAGAATTGGGCTGTGAACCCAATTTAACACATAAATGAGAAACAAACAATTCAATTAAAGATATAGATAAAAAACTTGTATAGTTGCATTACCAAAGATGGAAGACAAATAAGCATATAAAACTGATCACAGTTATTAATTAGAGAAATTTAAATTAAAACATAAAATACCACTTCCTGACAAGTATAACAGCTAACTTTCATATAAAACTGACCTGAGTGTTGGTAAGAGTGTAGAAGAACTGAAATTCTCATGTACTATTGATGCGAATGTCAAATGGCACAACCACTTTGAAAAAAAGTTTGGAAGTTTTGTAAAATGTTAAACATACAGTTACCATATTGTCCAATCCTTTCAGTTTTAGATATTTACCCTAAAGAAAAGAAACATATGATCATACAAATACTTATACATGAATATTTATACAGTATGTCTGTAAAGTCATGGTGCACTTTTGACCGGTCACAGGAAAGCAACAAAAGATGATAGAAATGTGAAATCTGCACCAAATAAAAGGAAAACCCTCCTAGTTTCTGTAGGATGATGTGGCAGCATGCGCAGATGATGACGTAACACCATGTATACAGCGGAGCAGCCCATGGCCATGCCAGTCGAGATGTGGATGGTACAGAGGAAAGTTCAGTGTGTCCTGTGGCTCACTAAATTCGAATCCATGACCAAAGTGCAACGTGAATATCGGCGCGTTTAAAACAAAGCGTCACCACATAGGAATAACATTACTCAGTAGGATAAGCAGTTGAAGGAAACTGGCAGTTTGGTGGAGAAACCCTGTTCGGGTAGGCCATCAGTCAGTGACGAGTCTGTAGAGGCCACAATTTCCAGAAGGTGTCATCTTTCAACAGGACAGCATACCTCCACACTATGCCACCATTGGTCATGAGTTTCTGGATAGAACAATCCCCTGGTGGTAGATAGGCAGGGGTTCTGTCAAGCCATGGCCACCACGATAACCAGATCTGATGCCCTTAGACTTTTACTTTTGGGGTTATGTGAAGCAACATGTGTACATTGAACGTATCAACGACATTAATCACTTAAAACAGAGAATCACAGACGTTACTCACTGTGTTACACCAGATGCCCTTACCCGTATGTGGCAAGAACTTCACTATTGTTTGGATGTGTGTAGGGTAACAAATGGAGCCCACATTGAACTGCACTGAATAGGTATGAAACTGGGAGAGTATTCCTTTTATTTGGTGCAGATTTCACATTTCTATCATCTTTTGTTGCTTTCCTGTGACCGGTCAAAAGTGCACCATGACTTTACAGACACATTGTAGTATCTTTCTTTTTGGTTGTCAAATATTGAAAATAACCCAAATGTCTATCAGCAGGTGAATGGATATATAAACTGTGGCATATTCATCCAAAGGACTGCTAGTCAACAATAACATGGGTCAACATGAATGAATCTCAAAATAATTATGATGAGTAAAAAAAAGCAATACACAAAGGATATATACTATATGATTTCCTTTATATAAAATTCTAGAAAACAAAAACTAACAATGATGACTGAAAGCATTTTAGTGTTGTGGTAGCCAGTGGGGAGATGTCGGAAGCAGCAGGACAGGACGCTCTCTGGGGTGCCAGATGTTGACAGCCTTGATGGGGCTGATGATTTCACAGTGGTATGAGGTGTGCTTTCATCTGCCAAATGGTATGCTTTAAATAATTGCATTACATGTCAAGTGTAAGTCAATGAAACTATTAAAAAAGAAGAAATAGATAAAGGTATGGAGAAATAGATTCCCAGAGGAGACAAGAGGAGATGGATCTAGAGAAAATAAGGAAGGACTGGACTTAGAGAAGAAGAGAAAATAAGATCTCCATTAGAATAGTAAAATAGCCTGATCTGTGGTGGCGCAGTGGATAAAGCGTTGACCTGGGAACACTGAGGTCGCCAGTTCAAAACCCTGCTCTGGTCTGGTCAAGGCACATATGGGAGTTGATGCTTCCAGCTCCTCCCCCCTTTCTCTCTCTCTCTCTCTTTCTCTCTCTCACTCTGTATCTCCTCTCTAAAATGAATAAATAAAAAGAAATTAAAAAATTAAAATAAGAATGTATTATATTAGAAAAAAAAAGAATAGTAAAATAGAAGTACTGCTAGGCTTCATTCCAGGGCAGTGAAGGATTTCCTTCAGATGGTTTATATTTTTTGTATGAGGTTAGAGAAATGGTGAGAAAGGGGAAAATGGATGGAATTTAAGCTGGACAGGTACGTTGGCTCCAGGTTTATAAAGTTCTCTTCTATGTTTTGCTAAGGATCTGGAGCATCATTGAAAGTTTTTAGAAAGTGACTTAATAAAATCAGAGTTAATGTTGTGTGTCAAAATCTTAACAATTATAAGTTCAAAAGAGTCTGTATTTATTGTAACTTAATGTCTTTGGTCCAAATATTTAGAGGCAGTGTTGTACAGTGAATAAAACATTTTGTTTTTCATTTATATTGTCACTCATTTACCCATTCAACAAATATTAATAAGCACAGACTATCTGACAGGTATTCTACTAGGCACAGCTAAGCAAATTAATAAGGATTATTTAACTTGACAAAAAGTACTATAAAGAAATATATTAGTTTTATGTAATAGAAAGTATGGTAAGTTATACAGGTATTGATCGACTTATGACCTATGCAACTTACAACCATAATCGCTAGCCACGACTGCTTCGCGTCTGGAGCAGTTTTTGTATGCACCTGTATTTTGTAATTTTGTATGCTTTGCAAATATTAAACAAGTTGTACTGGTAATGCAGTGTTTTACTTAAACCTGATGAATGTAAAAATAAGAAACAAAATGGTGTAGAGATGATACAAATAGCATAACATGAACAAAGAAAATTATGATATATAATAATAATGAAAGAAAATTATGATAAAATATGACTTAAAGACTTTTATAACATCATTTCACAGTACGGTACATATAGCCTACTCAACTTACGACCAAATCGTGTTATGACCGGTCTGTGGGAACCAATTGTGGTCGTAAGTCAAGCACTAGCTATACTCTGAAAAAGAGTAAAATGAGCAGAATTAGTCAGAGGAAGACGTTAAGCAAAGAAATAGCAAACTCAAAGACTCCAAATGAGAGTGTACATGGCAAATTCAGTGGACCAGGGAAGCCAAGAGTGGCTGGAGCCCAAGGATCAAGAAGCTAGTTAGGAGATGAGAATGGGTCAAGGCCATGAGAAAGAGTTTGAGTTTTGTTTACAATGAGGCTAGGCCATAGGAATATTTCAAGTGGTAAAAGTTTCACTATATGACCCACATTTTAAAGTATCGCTCTGGTTTCTTTGTGACAAATGGACTGTAGGAGGGTACACAGAAACAGGACCCAATTAGGAAGTGGTTTCAGCTACCCATACATGATATCATGGTGCCTTGGGTAAAAGGAGTCGTGATGAAAATAGAAAGAAGTGAGTGGCTTCAAAACATATTTTAAAGAATATCTCTCTGGACTGGAAAGGAGGAACTTGAGGGAGGAAGATGTTTAAAGAGAAAAATTGAGATTTGATGTAATTTTGCATGTATGGTGATGGGACAAAAGTTGTCAAATTCCTTAGTTTCTCAGGATGTTTTACCTTATATGTTGTAATCATGATGTTCACACACACACACACACACACACACACACACACACACACACACACACAAAACAAGTTCTCTTCTCTTTTGGGAACGTGGTAGGTGTAAAGCCAGTAGTCGCGGCCACAATCACAGCCGCCTGACCCGTGCAGGTTCGCATTGGATTCGGACAGATGGCAATGAAACACCAGAGCCAAAAACTGGTGAGCCATCAGCTTTAATTCTAGCTTGCACCCGGCGGGCAAGCAAAAACACACACTGGGCTCCAAAACCCACACATTCAGTGCTCACAAAGCTACTGACTTATCTGAGTTTCCTAGAATCAAAGGCTTCTAGCTCACCAGACTTATTCACCTCTGTTCCCCATCTCCTCCTGCACAAACTCTTAACAAACTGGCTTCTTCCTCAGCACTCTGCCATCTCAGCTGCTTCTCCTGGCCTTCACGTGGCCTTACTCTGCTCTCCTCTCTAATACCAACCTCAGGAACTCCGGAACCAAGAGAGAGAGAGATCAAGCTCCCACACTGCCCCAGTTTATAGCCTAGAAAATCCAAACCTTTAATCCAATTATACATACAAGAAAGTCTGTGATACAAAGCCACCCATTTGAGGCATAATGGGATTCCTCCCTACATCACCACCCTACATCATCCAATCAGTCAAGGGTGTGGGGAAGAGCTTACTCTTAAACTAAGCCTTAGGCTATAATGACCTGGCCTGCCTACATTACAGCTTTTCCCCCACAGCCATCTCAAGCATAAGGGCAAATAATATCACCTGGATGACGGGCTTCCATGTGGGCAGCGCCATCTTTAACAAAGTGAGCATAATATATTTTATCTGCCCAACAGTAGGATTGCGCCTCCCTCCTTCTGTAATGTTAGGGATGTTTATATGATTTAATTTGGCAAATGAATTGCAAGCAGAGGTGATGTGTATTGCTTCCAGGTGGACATCTGAAGAGCCCTTTCACAATTTGCTGTGCCCCTTTGCTTCTGCTTTGGTGACTTTATGTTGAGACTGGAGCCTCTGTCAGCCTAAATTCCAGAATGTCCCAGATGCGCTGCCTCTTCACCTGCTGTTTTTATAAGCCATTGAGATTTTTGTTGTTGTTACCATAGCATGATCTATACCACCCGATTGACACAGACCATCTTTAAGGAATTTCCATTCATATGAGTCCTGACTTTAAAGCTAGAAGTCATAGTCCTCTTTCCCAGCTTCATTTGCAATAGAAGCACAAGTGTATGATTTAGGCATTGCCAATCAAATGCATCCGCATATTTAGATATGAAAGGGAATCATCTGAAAAGGGAGATGCTGTTCAATATTCATTCATGACAAGAGGCATTATTGGCATTGGTGCATGCTAGGGATGGACCCAGCAGGCCTGTTGCCCAGTGGCAGTGATGGCAGAACAGTCCAACTGTAACTATGTTGCAGACACCTGACTTTATAGGTCTCATGCCTGATCTTTTAGCCCTCAAAACGATTCTGTAAGATGCATTATAATCTAAATGCATTCCTGCTGAAGTAACTACAGAAGGTTCCATTTGTAATAAAGAACACTGAGTGCTAGAGCTGCCTATTAAAAATATTTATGGAGATGCTGAGTGGACAAGTTTAGATTTTGGAACATGAGATATAAATTTAGCATTTGTATTGCAAACACAATAACCAAAGTCTTGGAACTGGGTGAAATGTTTCAGGAAGAAAATGTAGAAAGAGATAAAAATAAGGGTTCAAGACAAAAACTTAAATATCCCAATAGGCCAAGCTGGGGTGAGTGATCTAACAAAGATGTCTAACAAACAAAACCACCAGGACAGTGGATGATATGGAAACCAAGAGAGGAAAGTAGTGTTTTCAGAAGCAGTAAGAGGCAACGTATGTTTAGTGAGGAGTAAAGTGAGGAGGGGTGTTCTTTGGAATTGGCAAAATAGAGGCTAATACTGATGTCTATTTCAACAGTCATAACAGGAACCCTAGTAGTTGCGTAGAGAGAGAATTAGAGCACTTCAGCTAGATTCCATGGACAAGTTTCTTAGAAGAGTTACCCATTACATAAGTGTGACAGTGTCTTAGATTGTGCTATTTAACAAACAAATATAAAATCTCAGTAACATAAAACAATAAACATTCATTTCTAATCTGTGCATTTGTGAGTCAAAGGGCCAGTTGAATTTCAGGGTAATGGTCACCAAACTGCCTGGAGTTACTGCATGTTTCCTTCCAGCAAAGACAGTGGTGTGGAAGGGGACACCTGAGGCTTATTCTCTGTTGAGGGAGACCAGGAGTTCCTAGTGTGCAGATGTATAATATTTCAGATTAGTCTAAACACAGGACCTCCTCTGACATCTGCTCACCCTCTGTTAAACAATCACATCACTCCCAGAGAAACCTCTTCTCCAGGAACATTGCTTGCGGAATCTACATTTAATTGCTGAACAATAATTTAATCTACATTTAATTTAATTTATATGTAATTTAATAATTTAATCTGATTTGCCATAAATGTAGGCAAATAATGATTAATGTTTCTCATGCTGTATAACTACCAAAATTAAACTGAGATGATTATTTATGTGTAACTCTATAGGTATAATTAGGTATAATTATTGACTTACTTAAATAAATATACATATTGTAGTATAACTCCCCAAATTTTAACTGAGAATCCATGTAATCTGAAAGAATTGAAGAAAAATGTATTTCACGTACTATCTTGTGAAATTCCATGTCAGGGCAACATTTCCAAAAGTGTGTTCTCGGGAACATCAATTCCACAGGAGAGATAATAGGTGTCAGATTATAGAAAGTTTCAATGATACAATAAAATTTATAGAAACATAGGTTTTAAAAAAGGCTTTAAACTACACTAAATCTCTTGGTTTGTGAATGTATATTATTATTCTCCAGAACATTGAGAGCTAGAATTCCTTGGAACAGAGTTTGGGAAATTGAGGTATAAATCACTTTTTCTTAAAATTTTAGTTTAAATTTAAAAATTCTGAGAAATAAAAACCTTTACTAGAAATTAATTTGTTGATTGATAAATTTTACCATGGCCCTCTGTTGGTATATAGAAACATATTAGAAAAAAAGAAAGTATATATTTTCCCTTAGAGATATATACTCAATCAACACCACCAAACAGAATTTTTATTGTTTGTGCTAGACCATTGTGGGGAGGCTGCGTTAGGCTGGCTCGCTGGTTTACCGGCTGCAAGTCCTTTGCTTGATTAGTGTGTGAGCACATGGCAGCACCACGTGTGTATGACCTATACTGTATAAGGCTATGGGTGCTGTGCTCAGGGGGATTGTGGATACGTGAATTGCCTGCCCACCACTGTGAGGGGCCACTTTGCTGTGTGTTTGCCTGAGAGGAGGTTTCCCTGCCTGTGTGCTTGTCTGCCATTGTTAGACTATATTAAACGGAATGGGCAAATGCTTTCTGGCTCCGCAGTTTCTCTACCATCTGCCTGAATCCAATGTGGACCTGCCTGGTCTTGGCCACTGGCATTACAACCAGGTATCAAGAGCAAGGCTGAATGAAATATAAGTTTTCATGTCAAAGAAATTCTTTCTCTCTAGAAAGACTCAACAAATAAATACAGGGTGAGGCAAAGGGAGGTTTAACAGTTGTGAGTACACGAGACTCAAAGCTTATTCTTGTATTATTATTTGTGAACAATTGTATTATTTTCCATATGAACAACTGTAAATTTACTTTTGCCTCACCCTGTATAATTTAACAAAGTGATTGTAGTGCTGGTGGCCGAGGCCAGGCAGGTTCACATTGGATTCGGGAAGATGGTAGAAAAACTGTGGAGCCAGAAAGGGTTGGGCCATTCTGTTTAATAAAGTCTCACAATGGCCGACAAGCACACAGGCAGGGAAACCACCTCTCAGGCAAAGAAACAGCAAAATGGCCCCTCACAGTAGTGGGCAGGCAATCCACACATCTACAACCCCCAATCTCTCTCTAGCACAAGCATCCATAACCTTATATAGGCCATACACACATGGCACTGCCACGTGCTTACACACTAATCAGGCAAAGGGCTTGCAGCTGGTAAACCAGTGAGCAAGCCTAACACAGCTGCCCCACAGTGATGATTTCCAAATGGAGTTGAATGGAGTCTGTAATGCTGGTGGCCGAAGCCAGGCAGGTTCCCATTGAATTCGGGCAGTGGCAGAGGAACTACAAAGCAGGAAAGCATTGGGCCACACCTGTTTACTGGAGGCTTTCAGAGACAGGCAAGTGAGTAAACACAAAAGGAAAAGAGCTGCTGTGGGTTTACCAGCGGCAAGCACTTTGCTTGATTAGCGCGAGAGTACCTGGCAGAGGCACGTGTGTGTAGCCTATATCAGGCTGTGGGTGCTTCTTCTGGGCAGGGATTCTCCCAGATCACTCTCCTGCCACTGTTAAGTTTTCCTTGTTCCCTTACCCTCACTGCAAATAGGAGATTTTCCTTTGTTTATTAGCTCTTTCCCTTTTGTTCTTTATTTGTTTGCCTGTCCTTGTGAGCCTCCAATAAACGAGTATAGGCTGATGCTTTCCAGCTCTGCAGTTCCTCTACCATTTGCCCAAATCCAATGGGAACCTGCCTGGACTCGGCCATCAGCATTACAGCTGCTAGACAAAGGAAAACCTGCTATTCACAGTAAGGGCAAGGAAGCAGAAAAACCCGCACCTCAGGGTGCTGGGAGAGTGATCTGGGAGAATCGCTGCTGAGAGAAAGCACTGCAGCCTTACACAGACCACACACGCATGGTGCTGCCACGCACCCATGCACCAATCAGGCAAAGTGCTTGCAGCTGGTACACCTGCAAGCAAGTCTAACACAGCCGTTTTCCAGACATTACACCCCTTTAGGGTTGCTCGCTTCATAATCTACATGACAGGTTTCTTCCATGATGGTTCCTGTGTGAGGAGTAAGGTACATTACAAAAACATAAATAGTACAGACTACATACAGCAACAGAATTACAAGGCACAAGCTATTGGTGAAATGAGAGGGTCAGTGGCACCAAGAAAGGCAAATCTTTTCCTTCTGGCAGAATACAGGCCAGAGTTTTATCTGCAGACAGCACAGTAGCAGGTACCAAAGGCTGTCTGTCCTGGGCGGGCATTCCAAACCTTATTGTCCTGCACACCAGGATCTGCTGGTTCTGTGTGCAGCAAAATAAGAGAACTCATTATGGGCCATAAAGAAATTACAAAGGTGCCCTTCATAATGCTGTCCCCCTGAGCACTCAAGGGATAATACACTTATACCTTAGGTGGCCAGGTGCTGGTTGCCCAGGGAGTTAACTGGAGGTCCACTTCTAGCTCCCCACCCCGCGGTGCCAACAAGGTCATCCATTGTAGGTGGGGGGCCTGCACAGTCCAGGGCCATGTCCATTGAAGCTGTCTGTCTTTAAGGAGAGCTGTTGGGGAAGGGAAAATCACATTGCCCTGCTGTCCAAAGCCTGGCTTGAGCAAAGCATCCTTGGTGTGTATCTGCCACTGGATGGGAGCAGCTACTCGGTGCAGGAGGGCCTCCAGCAGAGCTACCCACCCCCCATTGAGGTTTCTCATTCAAAATCTGGAGTATAGTCCACAAGCGCCATGTCCATCCAGTAAGAAAACTGGTGCCCCCCTCCTGGCACAGTGCCTGCTTTAAGAGTTCATTATACTGCTCAGTGATACCAGCAGCCTGTGGGTGGTAGGGGACATGGTATTTCCAGTCCACCCCTAAGTCTTGAACCCATTGCTTCACCATATAACCTGTGAAATGGGTATTATTGTCACTTTCAAGGAACAGCAGCCACCCATATGCAGCACACAGGTGGTCCAGAGCCTGTATGACTGCCCTCTGGTCTGAGTTATGGGTGGTGTAAGCAGCAAGCAGACTGGTGGCAGTATCTACATATGTGACTGCATACTGGTACCTGTCTGACTTTGGTAAGGGTCCAATGATGTCTATTTGCCACCGTGTCAGTGGAACATGATCTCTCTGGGCCTGTCCAAATGATGCCAGTGGTCTCCAAGGGTGCTCCTTGGAACATACTACACATTGATCACAAGCTGCAAGTACCTCTGCACAGGACACAGGCAAGTTCCACACCTTAACTGTAGCCCAAACAGTTTTCTGTCCCGCATGGAGCAGACTCCGGTGGTGTCACTGTGCCATGTCACCAGCAGGCAATCTCTAACCATCTCACCCTCGCCAAAATGTCTGCCTCATCATTCCCAGGGTGGGCTAGAGGGGCATGCCCTGAGACATGATATACTGTTACCTACTTCTGGTGTCCTCTTTTCCATAAGTCCTGCCACATGGCCTGACCCCATAGTGGGCGGTGCATTACCATCTACCAGTTAAGGTGCCAAGTATCAATCCAAAGGGTCAGTCCACGATAGAAAATCCAGCTATTGGTGCAAATCACCAGAGGTGAAGGTTCATTATGGGCAACTAGCCATACAGCTCTTAATTCTTCCCATTGGCTGCTCTAGACTGTACCTGGTGTCCATCTAAATAGTCTCAGTGGCTGGATGGAAGTCTGTGGCCATTCACTTGGCAGTTGGCCCCTGCTAGAACCATCTATATACCAGAAATTCTTGGGGATGGGCCTTTGCCCCTCCTGTTAGGGACTGATTTCAGGTTCTGCCTCCTGAACCCCAGCTGCAGCTGACTCTAAGGTCACATAAGGGACAGAACCCAAGACTTCCTGCAGTTCTACTCTCAATGGGCTGATGCTAAGAGCACAGTGTTGTTGCAAGTATGCATTCCACTTGGCCAAGATTGAGGTTTGGGCCATATCTCTACGACGTTTGGTTGCCCAATGTCTCACCCATCCTGCAATAGGGTTTGTAGTCTTAACTGTACTGGAGTTGTGGTCATAATACTCTCAGTGGCCAGGAGGGCAGAATACACAGCTGCCAGCTGTTTCTCCACTGATGAGTATTGGACTTCAGCTGCAAGTATTTCTGCACAGAACAAAGGCAAGTTCCATGTCTTAACCATAGCCCACATAGGTTTTTGTCCCACATGGAGCAGACTCTGGTGGAAACACTGGGCCACGTCCCTGCAGGCACAGTGTCCAATCATCTCACCCTCGCCAAAGTGTTGTGGTAGGTGCTCTGTTTATTGCCACAAGACCAATCCAAACCCCTCAGGGGTTACATGGACATCAAGCTCACAGGGCCTGGCAGGATCAAACACATTCAAGATCTGTGCCACCTTGACAGCTCTCTTAGCTGCTGCAGATGCTCCTTATGCCTGCTCAGTTCAATCCCAGAGAACCCCCTTTTGAATAGGGTGATATAAAGAACACAGTAACTGAGCTAAATGGGCTATGAATGTTCAGTTCAACAGCACAACAGACCTAGGAATTCCTGTAACTGCTTTACCGTAATAGGCACGGGGTATGCCTGTATCTTATCTACAACTCTGTCTTACCTGACCAGATAACCCCTGGGAACTTAACAGGTAACACACACAGGTCCTTGTAATTTGCCCTCGTTGACTGCCCAGCCACACGCTTTCATATGAGATAGCAGGGTAGGGACTGCTTGCTCCAATTCTGAAAGAGAGTCACTAGTTAGCATAATGTCATCCATATAATGATACATACAAACTGCTTCTGGTTGTTTCCATCTAGCCAGGTCAGCAGGCACCAGCCCATGACACAAGGTGGGGCTATGCAAATAGCCCTGTGGTAATACTATAAAGGTCCATTGCCACCATTCCCAAGTGAAGGCAAATTGATCTTGACTCTCTGTAGCTATGTCAACAGAGAAAAAGGCATTAGCCAAATCTGCTATAAAGTGGTATGTCCCCAACTCATGGCTTAACCAAATTATCAGGTTAGCTATTGAGGGTACAGCAGCATGCAAAGAGGGAACAACCTTATTAAGTTCCCTGTAATCTACTGTCATTTGCCAGGTTCCATCTGGTTTACGCACAGGATACACCAGGGAATTGTAAGGACTGTGTGTTGGCTGGCTGGATGATCCCCACCTTTCCTAGTTTGAGGACTGTCCCAGTAATTTCTTCATAGCCGCCTGGCAAGGCAGTACTGCTTTGTGCAGTCACACGCTGGGAAATGTGTAATTGCAAGAGGGAATGTGCTGCCTGTCCCCACAACACTGCCTTCATGACACGGATTCACAAGTGGAACTCCCTGGCTATAGTTTCCAACCACAGTTCTTTTGAGACATCTACCCCCAAAATATATTTGGGAATAGGGGATACATCTACCTTATATGGCTTAGGAGACAGTCTTTCTATCCCCAATGGAATAGTTATGGGCTTCCCCTGAACAGTTTGGCCCCCATACCCGTCAATGGCCCCTGGGGTCCACTGTGGCTTTTGCTGTGATTTCTGCCTCTCCTCCGTGGGAGGACTGTCACTCAAGCCACAAGCCTCAGCACCAAGGGTAGAGGTGAGCACCTTTGCTCAGCTGCCGTCCCAGCCTGTTTCCAGACTTCAACCCAGAACCCGCAGTCAGAGCCTGCTCGCCACAGTTTCTTGGGCTGGGCAGGGCTTTTGACATGCTCTCAGCTGTGAGCCTTTGCCCGTCTGGGGCTTTAGCCCTGCCCTCGAGGCCAGGGCCCTTCTGCGCAGGGTCACAAACCAAGGTTTATTGGGGCCGGGCTTGTTTGCTGGCTTCCGCTCAGCTGCGAGCTTCTGCTCGTCCCAGACTCTACCCCGCCCCCGCGTTCAGAGCCTGCTCGTGCACATACGATGTCAAACCGAGGTTTCTCCGCCTGGGTGGGGATAGTAGCATGGGCTCAGCTGTGAGCTTCCGCCCGTCTTGGGGTCTACCCCGTCCCCGTGCTCGGTGTGCGCTTGCACACGTAGAATGGCAAACCGTGGTCTCTCCGGCCGAGCGGGGCTGGTAGCGTGAGCTCAGCCGCGATCCCGAGCTCGTCCCTGGTCCTAGCCCCGTCCCCACGGTCTGGGCCAGCTTGTTCAGGGTCGCAGAGCAGATCTCTGCCCTTTCCTGGCCTCCCGCTTTGTCCCCGCAGGTGGGATTACAGGCGGGCCCGCAGCCTCCGGACTGCTTTTGCGGGTCCCCTCCGCCCCTGCTGGGCTAGTCCGCGCTCACTTCGGTTTGGCTTCCGCCCACGCCGACAGAACTGCGTTTCAGTGTCCTGCCGCCACCATACCCTTCAGCAACCCTCTGCAGAGTAGGAAGGGCCCTAATACTCCACACTGTAAGCCTGGGAGCTCCCTCACTTGTTTTACAGCTAGAAACTGTCCAAACGCCTCTTCTAGGCTCTGGGACTATAGGCTGGGGCTTGGTTCCTGGAACCCAGGTCCCTCCCTCTTTGCCAAACTCTCCTCCCACCACACGGGTCTCTCTGGGCTGCCGTTTCCTCTGGGGAGCTGGGCAGCCCTCTTTGCGTTTTCGCTATTCCTACCAGTCTCAATGTGACTTCTTCTGTGTTACTTGGTTGAAGAGTCCACTTAGTTTAGTTCAAAGTTGGTTTATCCAGATGATGGTTCTTAAAATTGAGTTATAATCCACTTTGGTTCTGGGAGTTGGAAGTTGGTACGTCCGCCTACTCCATCGCCATCTTGCTCCCCCCTTGCCATAATGCTTTTGATTGACATTCTCACTTGCAAATTATTTCACCTATGGACAGAATGAGCATGTTACAGGCTGTATGGCCAGTAGTTGACGCCATCACAGACATTCACATGCAGATTCTCATTAGATTTGGCCAGATGGTAAAGAAACAGTGGAGCCAAAAAATGGTGTGCCATTCTTTTAATAGTGTTGCACTGACCAACGAGCAAACACACAGGGAAAAACACTTTCCTCTTCATTCATTCAGAGTTCCCAAAGCCCTGACACATTATTTGGTCCCACAACCAGGAGAATCTTCGCTGGTTTCTCCTAGAACTGTGATGGCAAACCTATGACACACGTGTCAGCACTGACACATGTAGCCATTTTCGATGACACGTGGCCACACACAGCTGCATACCAGAGAAGTATGAGGCTGCATGCCAAGAAGAACATTTCATGCCCGGTTCCTGCATGGCCAAGTGCAGTAGCCAAGGATAAAACATTTGCTGTAGTGTAGACATTCTGTGCCGGAGGTCTGTAGGCCAAAACAACAGAACTCTGGCACAGAGCGTCTAGTTCTGGGACTTCTGGTTAGGCTGTTTTTCTCAAAGTGACACACCACCCGAGTTATGCTCAGATTTTTGACGAATTTTGACACCCCAAGCTCTAAATATTGACCATCACTGTCCTAGAATCAAAGGCCTCATCAGTCTCAGTGGAGATTAGGATGGGAGTGCAAATACTAGAAGCCCTGAATGTAGGGGATCTCTAACCAGTTCCCATTGTTTTTGGCAATAGTTAAATTAGTGAAGGTGTTAAAATCGAAAGTCTCTTCAGGAGGACACCTGGTCTGGTTATCCAGTGGTTTCTGTGGTCTGGCCACAGTGGAGAAGAAAAACAGTTTCTTCTTCTTTAGGGAGGGAGAGATTTTGAACAAGGCACTCCAGGAGTGCTTTTTGGATCAGGTTTAGATTCCTGTGCCTCTATGGTTACCCTCAGTCCTCAGAGTGATCAGAGATGAGAATTGGTGTCCCACAAATCAATCTCTGGCCACCAGATGGTTAGGTAGAGTGGGAGTGACCGGGACTTCTCCACGGGCACACATGTACTCAAAACGAATAAGAGGTTCCTGTTGCAGCTGTGATTATGGACGGGAGGTCTTGGCGGAAAGAACTGAGGGGAGGCCAGAGGCAGGGGACTTACCACATTGTGTGCTGAAGTGGGTGGGAGGTTGGATGTCCTGGTTCTTTCTCAGAAGGGAAGGGGAGAGGAGCAGCCCCAGAAGGCTTCAAACTCCTCCCGGGTATTGGCATCAAATGTAAGGCATTTTTTCCCACTGAAGAAGAAAGAAGGGCATAGCCACGAAGTGTGGAATAGTAAAAGATTTATTCAGGGTGCTTCCCAGACGAGGTTCTCTGGTCTGCAAGACAGGGGTCAGAGAAGTCACACAGGGGGATCTGCGTGGGGGCAATTTAAAGGGTCATTAGGGCGGTCAAGTTGATATGATGTGGCAAAATTTTATTGGCTGACAGAACATCACTCTTTTCCAAAGGATTCCTGGGAAGTTTCTTTTGGCGCACATGGGTGTAGGCAGTTCCAGCCAGAGTTCCCGGATCTGGTTCCTCACATGACCTTCCTCCATTGCCAACTGATCTCACATTCACCCCATAACAAAGACATGCACCATGTATTTATTTGTTGGTTGTTTTAAAACTTGTGTCTTAGGTCTTAGGTTTTATGTATTGTTGGGCAGATAAAATAATATTATGCTCACTTTGTTAAAGATGGCGCTGCCTACATGCAAGTCCGTTGATATTAATGTGTTTTGGGGGACAGGCTGTGGGCAGGCCGGGTTGGTATAACCTAAGGCTGTTTTAAGAGTAAGCTTTTCCCCACACCCTTGACTGATTGGATGATGTGGGGTGGTTCATGAGGAACCCTTCCAGTATGTTTTAGATAAGTGACTTTGTATCAGAGACTTTCTTGTTTGTAGATTGGATTAAAGGTTGGGGTTTCTACACTATAAAGTGGGGCAGACCGGGAGCTTGCTCCCTCTTGGTTCCTGAGGTATTAGAGAGGAGAGCAGATTAAGGCCATGTGGAGGAGAGGAGAAGCAGCCAAGATGGCAGAGAGCTGAGGAAGAAGCCAGTTTGTGCAGAGTTTGTGCAGGAGGAGATGGGGAACGGAGATGAATAAGTCTGGTGAGCTAAAAACCTTTGATTCTAGGAAACTCGGATAAGTCAGTAGCTTTGTGAGACCTGAAGGAGTGGGTTTTGGAGCCCAGTGTGTGTTTTTACTTGCCTGCCGGGTACAAGCTAGAATTAAAGCTGATGGCTCACCAGTTCTTGGCTCCATTGTTTCATTACCGACTGTCCGAATCTAATGCAAACCTGCACTGGCCAGGTGGCTCTGATAGTGGCCACCAGTTTTACATGTATCTAAATTAAATTGTTCGTATTTAAATTTCCTGAATGACTATGCTGATTGTTTCCATTTATTTTCATTGCTTAGCAGTATTTTAGTAAGAGACTTTCTAATTATCTCAGAGATTGGGTGGACCCATCCAGTGGAAAGCACATCTCCATGGCCATCTGAAGACCTGAATTGGAGTTTCAGTCTGCAGGCAAGGGGAAAGCATTCCCAGTAAAGTGCTTATCACCTCTGATTCACGAGTCATTGGAAGAATAAAATAAAACTTACCAAAGTCCTTTGGGAATTTCAGAGAGTTGTGAAAATACAATGTCTTTTTGGTCCAGTTCTGTGGACTCATTAATAGGTTTATTAAAAATGACACAATTAGTTTTCAAAAGCAATTTTCAAATTTCAATTAGTCTTTTAAAATACATTCTAGTATAAAGGTAATTTTCTAAGTTTGTAATTACTGCTTCTTTTATAAAAAACAATAGAAACTGAAAAACTGAAATTTAATGTAAATGTAACTAGATTTAATTTTTTCCTAATGTTTGTGGTTCTATTTTTTTGTACTACTGGGGCAATTGCCTATCTACTTGTTATGCAATCTTCCATGTTTGTGAAAGAACTAATACTTCTCTAGAATCATTTTAAAAATGTTATAGTCTACTTTTTTTCATGTTGTCTCTCTCAGATTAGTGATGGTAATGTTCTTGCTAGGAATGCCTGCAGCATGTACCCTGCTTTATTATTTGAAGAAACCCCACAGACATTTTCCTGCCCAGGGATAATGTTGTGTCTGAAGGCCTTTGTGGTTCTTATTATTTTCATCACAGGATGCACTTCAGAAAAAAAAAATCATCAGGGAACTTGGAAAAACAAGATCTATTACTCCCCAGGTCCTGGAGGGCCCACAGCATGTCCAAGGGCCACATAATAAGATCATAAGAAAGGAGGAGACAGGCCTTCTACCCCTTCCTCCCTGAGGAGGAAGGAGTAGGAGGAACACAGGGGGAAGGGAGCCTGCAGGGTATTAACTATTTACTATAGTTCTCTGAAAGGGTGCTTGAGGCCATTTGCTACACAGAATAAGGAAGATAGAACTTATCTGAAAGCCCCTTCCTCTTTTCTTGAAAGTTTTTAAGACCTTAATTTACAAATTCCATCACTTATTCTCTGACCTCACCTAAACTTACCCTCCCATCCTGGAATCAAGAGAGTGATGTATACCTTTAGACGAAGGGATTATGAGACCCTTGCACAAAAACCTGTATTCTGTAAAAGGTATATAAGATGTAAGAAATCTAACTTTGGAAAGTACATGTTTGGTTGCCTCTTTTGAGGTCACACTACTCCACCAACTAAGTAAATCCTACTTTCTTCATCAAGTTGTCTGGGTGTTTTTGTCCTCCTTTGATTCCTGAAATAATCACTCAAGATGTTAAAGAAAGATGTTGGTCAAATAAATTTGTAGATATGATGTATATGTTTGCTCACTTATAGTTTGCATTGGGTGTGGAGTACAGGTTGTAAACAGGCAGAGTCATTATAGCCTAAGGCTTAATTTTATGACTAAACCTTTCCCAACCCTAAGTGACTTTGTATCAGAGACTTCCATGTTTGTATATTGGATTAAAGGTTTTGATTTCTACACTATAAAATGGGGCAGAAGAGCCGATGCAGACGGAGAGCAGAGAAAGGCGATGTGGAGGAGAAGAATAGCAGCCAAGATGGCGGAGTGCTGAAGGAGAAGCCGGTTTGTGCAGAGAGAAGAAGATGGGGAACAGAGGTGAATAAGGCTGGGAAAACTCAGATAAGTCAGTGGCTTTCGGAGCCCTGAATGGAAATGGAAGTGTTTTCCCACAGTTTGTATTTCTTGGCAACTGGGTGCAAACTAGGATTAAAGTTAATGGCCCGCCAGTTCTTGGCTTTATTGTTTCATTACTGTCTGTCTGAATCAAATGCAAACCTGCAGGGGCCAGGTGGCTGTGATGGTGGCTTTACATTTGGCATAGTCTGTGGCAGGACTTGATACAGATCAGTATTGAGCTACCACCACCTTTGAGTGGTGAAGTAGTGGACTGGCTGCCGTTATGGTTCCCCATAGCTGTCTTCTTGGGGACCATAGGCTGGCTGACTTTTTTCTTTTCCATGTTTGAGGAAACTGAGAGCTCAGTGGAAGAGGCTTCCCAGGACCTGCAAACTAAGCAGTGGAAGGAGGTGGAGTAAACATGGGAGAAAGAGATGCTGACCCTGGAGCTGGAGCAAGCAATGGAGAAGGCCTACCAGGCTTGGGAGATTCATTTGGAAATGAAACAGCTGCTGGAGAGGGAATCACAGATTTGTGAGTTGCAGATTGCCCTGGATGTTGTGGAGAGCCAACAGTGGCAGGAGGCTGGGGGCTCAAGCCCAGCAGCAGGAGCTGGTGTTTCCAGTTTCTCTTTGGAGGATGAGGAGAATTGGACTGGAATTGCAATCTTCAGTTTCCAGAAGGTGAGAGCCCAGCCACAAAGAGTACCTGCTACACCCCTGGTAGGTCTGCAATTTTGGGACATAGGGGTAGATGCCATCATGTTCTCTGGAGAAGAAATAGAAATGCTTACTGCCATTGCCACATGCTCCTCTTTGGGACAGTGTAAGACCTGCCAGGACAGCAGGGATAAGGGAGGTGGCTGAGGCCCCATGTGCGTGGACTGATTCCTGGACTATGACCAGAGTGGGCACTGGCTCCTTTGTTTGATGGACTTATGGATTTTGGACAATGTGAAATACCCTGATGGGGGTGAAAGGTAGCTTTGCTGGAGGCCCTTTGTCTGTCCCAGGAAACTTTTCCCGTAGCTAGAAAGAGGTCAGAGGACATTTTGCACTTTTGGCAAAGTGCTCAGAGACTGGTAAAATGTATCTTTGTAATTGTTGAAATTGTATGATTTGTCATGTTGTTATAATTTGTATAATGTGCCTAATTTCCTTGTGCGGGAATACCTGTGCTTTAGATTGTGAAGTGTGCTAAAGGGGAGGAATGTGGGTCAAATAAGTTTGTAAATATAATGTATATGTTTGCTTGCTTATAGTTTGCATTGGTTGTGGGGGAAAGGCTGTAAGCAAGCAGGGTCATTATAGCCTAAGGCTTAGTTTTAAGACTGAGCCTTTCCCACCCTAAGTGACTTTGTATCAGAGACTTTCTTGTTTGTATATTGAATTTAAGGTTTTGATTTCTACACTATAAAATAGGGCAGAGGAGCCCATGCAGAAGGAGAGCAGAGAAAAGCCACATGGAGGAGAAGAGAAGCAGCTAAGATGGCGGAGTGTTGAAGGAGAAGCCAGTTTGTGCAGAGAGAAGAAGATGGGGAATAGAGGTGAATAAGGCTGGTGAGCTAGAAAATTTTGATCCTAGGAAAACTCAGATAAGTCAGTGGCTTTGGGATCCCTGTATGGAAAGGGAAGTGTTTTCCCACTGTGTGTTTTTCTTGCCCATTGGGTGCAATCTAGGATTAAAGATAATGGCTCACCAGTTCTTACTTTTAATGGCTCCATTGTTTCATTACCGTCTGTCTGAATCAAATGCAAACCTGCATGGACCAGGCGGCTGTAATAGTGGCCACAGCTACTGGCTTTACATTTGGCATAGTCTGTGGCAGGATTTGGATCAGTTGGGTATGGAATCACCACCGCCTTTGAGCAGTGGAGTAGAGGATTGGTTGCTGTTATGGCACCCCATAGTTGTCCTTTGGGGAATGTAGGCTAGCTGACTTTTATAGCCATGCATGGGGAAACTGAGAGCTCTGTGGAAGAGGCTGCCCAGGACCTGAAAAACGAAAGAGCAGTGGAAGGAGCTGGATCAAACCTGGGAGAAAGAGGTGCTGACCCTGGAGCTGGAGCAAGCACTGGAGAAGAAGGCCAACCAGGTTTGTGAGATTCACTTGGAAATGGAGCAGCTGCTGGAGAAAAAAACCACAGGTTCATGATTTGCAGATTGTCCTGGACATTGTGAAGAGCCAGCAGCAGTGGGGGGCTGGGGCTACAAGGCCCGTGGAGCAGAAGGCAGCGTTGGCCCGGGGCTCAAGCCTGACAGTAGGAGCTGGTGTTTTCAGTTCCTTTTTGGAGGATGAAGAGAATCGGTCTTGAGTTGCAATTCGCAGTCTCCAGAAGGAGATAGCCCTGCAGCAAGGAGTACCTACTACACCCCTGACAGGTCTGCGATTTTGGGACATAAGAGTTGATGCCATTGTGTTCTCAGGAGCAGAGACGGAAATGCTAATTGCCATTGCCACATGCTCCTCCTTGTGACAGTGTAAGACATGCCAGGATGACAGGGATGGGGGTGGCTGAGGCCCCACGTGTGTTGACTGATTCCTGGACTATGATCAAAATAAGCTTTGGCTCCTTTACTGAATGGACTTACAAATTTTGGACAATGTAAAATACCTTGATGGGGGCCAGGGGCGGCTTTGCTGGAGGCTCTCCCTCTGCCACAGGAAGCTTTTCAGATGGGTAGAAAGAAGTCTGAAGACATTCTGTGCTTTTGGCAAAGTGCTCAGAGACTAGTGAAATGTACCTTTGTAATTGTTGTAACTGTATGATTTGCAGTGTTGTAATTTGTATAATGTGCCTAATTTCCTTATGCTTTAGATTGTGAAGCAAGCAAAAGCGGTTGAATGTCAGTCAAATAAGATTGTATATATGATATTTATGTTTTCTTGCTTATAGTTTGCATTGGGTGTGGGAGACAGGCTGTAAGCAGGCAAAGTCTTTATAACCTAAGGCTTAGTTTTAAGACTAAGCCTTTCCCACCCTTTTAATACTAAGATCTTTTCAAAACAAAGCTTTTCCCCACACTGTTAACTGTTGCATGATGTGGGGTGGTGCACTCTTATGAGGAATCCCATTTATACCTCAGATAAGTGACTTTGTATCACAGACTTTCTTATTTGTATATTGGCTTAAAAGTTTTGATTCCTACACTATAAAATGGGGCAGACAGGGCTCTCTCTCTCTTTCTCTCTCTCTTCATTCCTGAAATTAACATTGCATAGGAGAGGCAGCCAAAATGGCAGAGTGCTGAAGGAGAAGCCAGTTTGTGCAGAGTTTGTGCAGAAAGGAGATGGGGAACAGAGGTGAATCAGGCTGGTGAGGTAAAAACCTTTGATCCTAGGAAAACTCGGATAAGTCAGTGGCTTTGGGAGCCCTGAATGGAAAGGGAAGTGTTTCCCCACTGTGTGTATTTCTCACCTGCCAGGTGTGAACTAGGATTAAAGGCAATGGTTCACCAGTTTTTACCTTTAATGGCTCCATTGTTTCATTACTGTTTGTCCAAATCAAATGCGAACTTGCACAGGCTAGGAGCCTGTGATAGTGGCTGTGGCTATTGGCTTTACAATGAACCCCCTTGAGGAGCCCCCGAACTGCCCTGCAGATGCTCTTGCTGAGCGTTTGCTGGGGATTTTCCCGAAGAGACACCTCTGTAGGACGGAAGGGGGGATCCCCTTCGCCAGTCCCAGCAAAGACCAAACAACGAAGGAACGAAGAAACAAGGGCGAGTCAGAGCCATGATAAGGAAAACTGGACAAGGGAAGCTAGCTTGGGTCTTGACTCACTGGGAAGAAGGGAGGCCTGATCACCCTCTGGAGAGTCACTAATTGCTCTCCATAAGTTAGGAGTGGTGACTCCCTCCATCGGTTAAGAGTAGTGACTGGTCACCCTCCACAGGTTTGGGGAGTGTTCCCCACGTGAGTGGTGACTGCATTGCCCTCCACTGGTGGTGGGGAATGGATGCCATGGGTTTGGATTAGGAGTGGTGACTGTCACCCTCCACTGGTGTGTGGGAGGTTGTGTGAAAGAGAATGAGTGTGGAGTGAACGAGATGGACACCAGGATAGGGTTCCGACTCTCTTCCACTGGGTCAAAGTGAGTATTTCCACTCCACATTTCCTCTACCCTTTCCCAATTTCTTCATGTGGTGTGATTGTTGTCTATTGTGCGAGGCATAGGAGATTCTCAGGGGAAATCCACTCCTTTAGAGACAATTGTCAGGAATTTTAAGAAAGGGTTCTCAGTGGAATATGGGGTTACTATGTCCCTAGGGAAATTGAGGACTTTGTGTGAAATAGAGTAGCCCACTATTGGGCAAATAAGTTTGTAAAATTTGTGTTTTTTGAGTTTGCTCACTTTTATTGTTAAAAATAGCACTGGGCAGCCATGTGTGTGCTTGCCTTCAGAGCAGGGCAATTGATTGCAAATTGCAGATTGCATTCCTGCTTGGGAGGGGCGATTGTTTTGCTAATGTTTGAGAAGAGGCAGAGAAGGAAGCCATGTTGGCAGGGAAAGAGAAGGTGTAGCAGGTAGTCACTAGAGATCTAGGCCACCCCAACAGTTTTCGTACATAGACACTTGGCTTACACTAGTTTTGCACCCTCACCCTTGGCTTAGAGGTCAGGTATTGATAGCAAAGGCACGGAAGCATTCCACCAATCCTGGGGAGCCGCTTCCACAGGCCAGTGCCAGAAATTTTAACCCCTAGTGAACCAGAAGAAGCATACACTTTGACTTCCCCACCATGCATACCGGCAAGGCTTTACCTTTCCACATCTGGCTTTCTGTCCACCCTGGAGACTGCTACTGACTCAGGCCCATCATCACCAGGTCTACTAAGCATCAGCATAAGCTCACCTGGGCAGGTGGTGCCTCTCACTGCCCCACTAGAACAAGTGCAAGCTTCCCCCCAGCAAGAAGGTTGTCTCAGACAGTGCATAAAGTGCAGATGCCTTTGAGAAGAGTGAGAAACACAGTGAAGTAGCTGACAAGATTTATGTTTATAAAGAGGTTGTAAACAGGCAGGAAGATAAGTGCTGAAAGAAGAAAAAGAGCTCATAGTGGCCGCCTTTCTGTACAAGGGCAAAGGAAAGCCTTCCCCATTTGAATATGGGAAGAAGACAGGCAAGGGAAAAAATGGACAGTCAGGCAGAGCCCCTTGTGATGTGATCAGTGTGCCATCTGCCTGGGAAATCAGTCATTGGAAAAATAACTGTCCCCGGCGGGACAAGGAAGAGGCATGTTTGACGGCCACCTTCAAAGGGAAAGACACACTGTTTAACATAGCTGGTAAATCCCTCTTGAACTGAGGGTGACTTGACTCAGGGCCCCCTGATGAGTCTATGGTCCATATGATAGTAGGGGGCCAACAGATGGACTTCCTGACTGATACAGAGGTTGAATACTTAGTAGTGACTCAGCCGGTAGCACCACTCTCTACTCATAGGGTGGACATTGTAGGAACCACAGGAAAACAGGCAGACCAGGCATTTTGCCTGCTCCGTGAATGTACAATATGAGGTTATGCATCAGTTTTGTACATGCCTGACTGTCTAGTGCCCCTGCTGGGGCGTGATCTGCTAAGCAAGCTGAGGTCTACTACTTCTTTTACTGACAATGGCCAGCTGGACTTGTAGGTGCCAAAGACTAGTCTTGTTTTAACTATAACCGTCCCCAGAGAGGAAGAATGGAGAATTTTTATTACTGAGCCTGGGAAGCCACCCAGTCAGAGGCTAACCCAGAAATGACTGGGGGTGTAGGCAGAAGATAATTCCCCCCACCCCCCAGGTTGACAATAAATCAAAGTGCCTGTATGGATAGAGTTAAAGCTTGGAGCACTTCCTGTTAGCCAAAACAACACCCGATTCCTAAGGAAGCCTTGGAAAGAATCCAGGTGCATTTACAGAGGCTCCAGGAGCATTGCACTGTTATTCAGTGCCAGTAACCCAGGAATACTCCTTCGCTCCCCATTCAGAAAACCGGGAACTAATGATTATCAGCCAGTACAGGACTTGAAAGTAATAAATGAGGCAGCAGTGACTGCACCTGACAGTACCAAACAGCTAGCTTCTCTGCCCGAGTCTGCTGGTTCACTTGCTTAAACTTGGAAGGTGCCTTTTTAGTATGAGACTGGCTCTTGGAGGCCAGGGGCTGTTTGCCTTCCACTGGTAGGACCCAGCTACAGGGGCAATAGAACAATACACCTGGACTAGGCTCCTGCAAGGGTTCAAGAATTCCCCTGCCATCTTTGGAAAGGCCCTTGCTCTTGACCTTCAGCAGTTTCCTGCACAGGACATTGGATGTGTCCTCCTCCAGTACATGGATGACCTGTTGCTGGGTCACGAGACTCTGCAAGGATGTGCTTGAGGAACGGACGAGCTTTTACATCATCTAGAGAGGAATGAATACAAGGTCTTGAAGAAGAAGGCCCAGATCTGCCAAAGGCAAGTAAAATACTTGGGACTTATTTTCCAATAGGGGGAGAGGAGGTTAGGAGTTCCTGGGTACAGTAGGATTTGGTCATTTGTGGATCCCCAACTTTGCAGTGCTGGCCAAACCCCTCTATGGAGTCACAAAAGGGGAAGAAAAAGAGTCCATGGACTGGGGCCAGAACAGGACTGTGCTTTTCAGATTCGTGAAAAGGAATCACAAGTTTCTCCAGCACTAGGTCTTTCTAACCTAGCGAAATCTTTTGTGCTGTACATAGCGAAGAAGAACAAGACAGCAATGGGTGTATTAATCCAGGACTTAGGATCATGGTCTGGACTGGTGGCTTGCCTCTCCAGACATTGGACGGAGTTGCTGGGGGCTGGAAGCCATGCTTGGGAGCCTTGGCAGCTGCAGCGGTGTTGGCACAGGAGGCAGACAGGTTGGCTGTGGGACAGGGCTTGGAGGTGCTGGTGCCTCATGCAGTGGTGGCTCTGCTTAGTACAGGAGGGCATCATTGGCTCACAAATGCCCATCTCACCAAATAACAGAGTTTACTCTCTGAAAACCCAAGGCTGGCAATAGAGATGTGTATCACTTTAAACCCAGCAATGTTGCTCCCAGTAGAGGAGGGAGAGCAGCAGCACAACTGCCAGCTGGCCAGGCCTGTAAGACCAACCCATAAGAGACCCAGGTTGGGAGCTGTATGTGGATAGAAGTGGTTCTGTCAACTCACCAGGGGAAAGGCAAGCAGGGTGTGCAGTAGTGACTTCAACAGAGACTGTGTAGGCATGGCCTCTGCCCCAAGGAACTTCTGCTCAGTGGGCAGAACTCACTGCTCTTACTTGGGACCTAGATAGAGCACAGTAAAGGAATAAAGTGAATATTTTTACTGATTCCCGCTTTGCCTTTCTTACTCTGCAAGTCCATGCAGCCATATATAAAGAAAAAGGACTCCTGACAGCTGTGGGAAAGAACCTCAAATATCCAGGAGAAATTCTTCAGCTGCTGGAAGCAGTCTGGAAACCAAAACTATAGCAGTAACCCACTTCCAGGGACACTAGAAGGCAGGATAGGTAGAAGCCTGTCCCATCTGGACTGAAAAGGCAAAAGAAATAACAAAGACACTACCCAGAGAAGTCATTCCAAGGTTTGGACTTCCACTTCAGGTACACTCTGACAATGGCCCAGCCTTTGTGGCTAAGGTAGTATAAGGAAAATCTCAAGCACTGGACATCACCTGGAAGCTTCACATGGAATACAGACCTCAGGGCGTGGTGAAGGTGGAATGCATAAATAAGACTCTAAAGTTAGGGCTTATCAAATTATGTCAGGAGACAGGTCTTAAATGCATGCAAGTTTTACCTTTAATTCTGTTTAAAATTCAGTGCACCCCTTTCAAGAACACCAGGTATTCATCTTATGCGGTATTATTATACAATAGGACCTTCCCCAATATTACATAGCTTGCCAAGGACTCCCCGAGAATTAGAAGAAACAGAACTTTTAGACAATTAGAAGCTTCAGGCAAGGTGCTGGTGCCATATCCAAGTGGGTGCTAGATAGGGCTGTGACCAGTTTGTTTGCCCCCGTCCATTCTTTTTCTCCAGAAAATCAAGTGTGGATCAATGATTGGAATACAAGTCCCCTCCGACCCAGGTGGAAAGGACCCTACATTGTGATCCTGACTACTCCCACTGCTGCCAGGGTAGAGGCATACCCTTCTGAATTCACCACAGCCACCTAAAGCCTACAACCCCAGCGGAGACACCCTCATGGACATCAGAAACTGACCCTACCAATCATTGTAAGTTGATCCTGAGAAGGACAGCATGCCCTGCTCCAGCCATAACCAGAGCTGGCTGGTCCATGCTCTCCTGAAGCCTGAAGAACATTGCCATGGGGCTCCTTGTAATTGGAATCTGGAGAGGGAAGGAAACTAAGGTAAAAAGAAAGCCAGAATAAGTCATCTTAAGGTTTGATGTATGTACCGCTACGAGTCATACAGAAAGGAGGTGCAGGTCCCTTGGTTGCAAGAGAAGGTACGAGGTAAATTAAAAGTATATATGTGCTCATAGCTACCTCTGTAGAATAACCTGTGAATATTGACCATGTGTCCAATATGCTACTTGGAAAAAGACACCTCCAAGAAGAAGTATATTTTAAAAGATGATTATAGATTACTAACTTAGTCCTCACTAAAGGTTAAGGTTTTTAGAAATTAAAAATTCTGATTAATTAGAAAGGAATTGTATAGTTCAAATAATAAAAGGTATAGGTATAGAAGTTCTTTTGAAAGGAAAAGAAAAGAAAGTAAGTGTTGGGCAGATAAAATATTTTATGCTCACTTTGTTAAAGATGGTGCTGCCCACATGAAAGCCTGTTGCCCAGGTGATAATATTAGTTGCCCTTCTTGCTTGGTGTTGGTCAAATAAGTTTGTAAATATGCTATATATGTTGGCTTGCTTATAGTTTGCTTTGGATGTGAGGGACAGGCTGTAAGCAGGCAGCATGCTTATAGCCTAAGGCTTAGTTTTAAGACTAAGCTTTTCTCACCCTTTTTGATGTGGGGTGGTACACTCTCATGAAGAATGCCATTATGCCTCAGATAAGTGACTTTGTATCAGAGACTTCCTTGTTTATATATTGGATTAAAGGTTTTGATTTCTATACTATAAAGTGGGGCAGACTGGGAGCTTACTCTCTCTCAGTTCCTGAGATTAGCATTAGAGAGGAGAGCAGAGAAAGACCACATGGAGGAGGTCAGGAGAAGCAGCCAAATGGTGGAATGCTGAAGGAGAAGCCAGTTTGTGCAGAGTTTGTGCAGAGAGGAGATGGGGAACAGAGGTGAATAAGGCTGGTGAGGTACAAACCTTTGATTCTAGGAATACTTGGATGAGTCAATGGCTTTGGAAGCCCTGAATGGAAAGGGAAGTGTTTTCCTAGTGTGTGTATTTCTTGCCCACTGGGTGCAAGCTAGAATTAAAGTTAATGGCCCACCAGTTCTTGGCTCCATTGTTTCATTACCATCTGTCTGAATCAGATGAGAACCTGCATGGGCCAGGCAGCTTTGATGGTGGCCGTGGCTACAGGCTTTACAGTAAGTTATTGTAAAAGCTAGTTATATATAAATAGTAAAGAAAGTTTATAAAAGTTAAAGGTTTGTGTAAGTTGCAGAAAGTGTGTACAGGTTATAGAAGGTTTGTTCAAAATAATAATAAGGTGAGACTCCAGTATAATAAAAAGTTCTGGAGGTTTCAAAGAGGAAAATGAAGGAGAAGAAACCAGAAGATTGCAGAGGAGAGGGGGACCTGCAATGTCTGGGTTCTTACACTCCAGCCTGTGACCTCAGTGTTCTTGACTGAGGGAACAAGGTCAGTCAGAAATGTTTGAAAAATAATAAACCACAGGTGTGGACTTTGCTGGTTATCAGTTCCTTGAAATGAACTGCTACTGCAGTAAGAAGAATGAGTGATAGGATTACGAGTGATAGGATTATCAAGGGCAGACCCTCCAGCTACCTCTTCTTTTCCCCTCCCTAAGACATGAAAGTCACATAGGCCTACAAACAAAGAAGTCATAGAAATCAGGCATTTGTCACATGAAAGCTAAAGCTGTAAAGGTATATAGGATGTAGAAAATCTAACTTCAGGGAGCATGTGTTTTGGTTGCCTCTTTTGGGGGCACATTGCTCTGCTTGATGAATAAATCCTACTCCTTCATCAAGTTGTCTGGGCATTTTTGTCCTCCTTTGATTCCTGCAATATTGTCAGTTCTCTAGGTCACCCAGGGTTTTCTGAAAGGAGAACTCGACCAGTGTGGGAACTTAGTTCCTTATCTAATTGATTTTGCTAGTATCTCTGTCATACAGTTGGCAATATATTTATTCAAAATGGGTGTCATGAAATGGACACCTCAACAATCAAAGGCTTGATGTCAGGCACTTACATTACAATTTATATAAAACAGAGAAGCAGAGAGGAATTAAGAAGTGTAGAATCTTGAGGAAGGGTTGTTTACCCAAGTAAAGAAACCAAAATTCAACTGAGTAAATTTGAACATCTAATTGGCTTTATTAGGCAATTCATAAATCTAGCAGCATTTCATCTAGCAACTAGAAGGGTCCCATCTCCAAACACACACACACACACACACACACACACACACACACACACACTTACGCACACATTTTTTTATTAAACATTTTACTTTGAGATAATTGAAGATTCACACAGTTGTAAAAAATAATTCAGAGACATCCCATGTACCCTTCAACCAGCTTTGCCTAACTGGGTACAAAACTATAGTATGATATTACAAAGAGAATATTAACATTGAAACTATCTATTTCTAAAGTTATTTATATCAAGGGTATCTTTTTAGTCATCCAGTTGAAGTTTAAAATCCAGAACACATGATCTCTTTTCTTTTAACTTCAAGTGTTTCTTAATGTAATCTGGGTTTTATTTCTCTAAATTATTACATAATTGTGTTTGATCTATATAACTTTAAAGAAGACTCTTTAGCTACTTTCTTTTCAGTTTTATAATCACATTTGTAAGACTTAGAATTATCTCTACTTTTAAGTGGTTTGAATTCATTTCAAAATTATTTTGTGACTTCCCTGTGATTTATCTCATTATTTTAATCTTTCTGTGATGATTAGTGTAAGACCAGTAGCCACGGCCATCATCACAGCCTGTGCAAGTTCACATTTGAATCGTACAGACAGTAATGAAACAATAGAGCCAAGAACTGGTGGACCATTAGCTTTAATCCTAGCTTGCACCCAGCGGGCAAGAAATACACACAGTGAGAAAACACTTCCCTTTTCATTCAGAGCTCCCAAAGCCACTGACTCATCTGAGTATTCCTAGAATCAAAGGTTTGTACCTCACCAGCCTTATTCATCTCTGTTCCCCATCTCCTTTTCTTTGCACAAACTGCACAAAGTGGCTTCTCCTTCAGCACTCCACTATCTTGGCTGCCTCTCCTCTGCAATGCTAATGGCAGGAACTGAGCGAACGAGAGCCCCTGGTCTGCTTCACTTTATAGTGTAAAAAATTAAAGCCTTTGAGCCAATATACAAATAAGGAAGTCTCCAATACAAAGTCACTTATCTGAGGCATAAATGGGATTCTTCATATGAGTGTACCACCTCACATCATGCAACAGTCAAGGGTGTCGGGAAAAGTTTAGTTTTGAGAAGATCTTAGTATTAGAAAAATATTGAAAAGATCTTAGTATTAAAAGGGTGGGAAAGGCTTAGTCTTAAGACTAAGCCTTAGGCTATGAGGGCCTTGCCAACTTACAGCCTTTCTCCCATACCCAATGCAAACTATAAGTGAGCAAACATATATCATATTTACAAACTTATTTGACTAACAATTAGAATATGTATTCAATAATTTATTTTTTTGAAGCTGTGCTTTAAAGACCTGAATTGGAATATCTGCTATGTTTTTTGAGTCTTTGAATATGTGAGAATGTAGTAGTGCTAGACTGGCATGATCAGAGTAGGAATGATAGGTCAGATAAGAATGTCACCACGGTGAAGAGCCCAAGAGACCTAACAAGGGCCCTTATAATAAATAAGCTCTAAGCACCCTTATTTTACCTGTGTACCTCATTGTCTGAGCCCATGCAGCCTCTGTGACTTTTAAAACAAACTTTTGCTTGCATTTGTCTTGACTCTGACTGCTTTCTTAGCCACAACTCATTTACCAAGGTTGATAATTCCCAGTACAGTAACATATTAGTAAGAGTTGCTTTTTATAGAAAATTAAGAGCTTAAAGGATTTTTCAGCTATCAATTTTAACTATCATATTGATATTGGTTTTGATGTTGGTTCTGGTGGGGTTTAAACTGTTGTGTAAAAGTATTTTATTAAACTGTATTGCAGGAATCAAAGGAGGACAAAAATGCTTAGACAACTCGATGAAGGAAGTAGGATTTATTAAAGCTGGCAGAGCATGTGGAGTTTGTAGCTCCAAAACACAGGTTTCTGGAAGTTGACTTTCTACAGATTATATACCTTTATAGCATCTAAACAATGAACATGTAATTTCTTTGTTTTAGGTTTCCCAGGACACAAGGGGAGGGGAGGGAAAGCTTCGGTGGAATAAGCAAGGGGAAATGAGTTTCCAGATCACTGACTATAGTTACATACAGATCTTGCTGTTCTTGTTTTGTATTGTAACTATGGGATATAGTTAATTTATTACTGGCTGACTTGGTTACCCCAGCTGGCTCCTTTCCCTGTATTCTTTTTATTTCTTTCTTCTCAGGGAAGAGGGGGCCTTCCCCTCCTTCCTCAACTGCTTGGAGAAGCCTAAACATTTGCAGCAAGATTTATTTGAAGTTGCAATAGAAGGTTGTTCACAAGTTTCCAAAGTCTTATCTTCATCTGTCCTGCCGAGGAAATAAGTCTACTCTTGACTTCAAGAAGCCCAGTATTGAGATTAAAGTCCAGATATTCTGACATATTTAGCCCCTATCAAAGACCAGTCCAGGTCAGTTGCTGCTCAAACCTGTCCTTGGAGGATTGTCTGGCTGCCAGCCCATGCGGTATGGCTTCTAATGTGGCTAGGGCATTTGTTCCAGAAGGAAAGCAGAGATAAGGGTAAACACCAAAAAGGGCAAAAAGGGTGAGATATCTGTTAAGTTCATGTATATATTTATGGGCTGGGAAGGACTAATTTTCCTTTATGCCAACCAGTATCTTTAAAATTTCATGAGCTTGCATTGATTCCTGCCACTAACCAATGAGATTCTTCTTCAAGGCTACAGAGAAGCCTCTATCATTGCCATTCTGGTTTCCATTGTGTTTGCTTAAAAAGTAAGCTCAGAAGCAACCCCCTTCCCATAGTTTAGGTATGAATTGGTTTTACCCTGGGGGCTGGAAAAACCTGTTCTTTTCTTACCTGGTTCAGGTCTTAGGGCCTCAATGGTACAATGGGCTCTGAGGGCACAATGGATTCCTAAAATGTGCAATTGAGAATAGAATGTTGAAACTTCTTACTGAGGTAGGTGTTGGACAAGTAAATTGTAAAATTTGTGTTGTTTGGTAAAAATGGTGCTGTCCACATAAATGGCCATCACTTAGGTCAGGGATTGGGAACCTTTTTGGCTGAGAGAGCCATGAACACCACATATTTTAAAAGGTAATTTCATGAGAGCCATACAATATGTTTAACACTAAATACAAGTAAATGTGTGCATTTTATGTAAGACCAACACTTTTAAAGTACAATAAGTCTTTAAATTCTTTTTAATAATATTGTTATGCTGTTGCTAACCAATGATGAATAAAGTACTTCTTACCATTAATGCGACTTCTGGTGCTGCATGGTTTTGCTGATGGCTTTGTAGTCTGGTTGATATGTGATGAGGTTAAGCTTCATGCGGATGCTGAGAATTCCATCTGTTAAACGTGATCATAGGTTGGTCTTAACGTTCTTCATATGTGAGAAAGACTGCTCACGTGCATACGTAGAGCCAAACATTGTTAGTACAGCAATACTCACATGTTGCAGTGTGTGGTATATGACGAGAAGCAAGTTCCAAGTTTTGACAATCAGCTGGTCTGTGAGTTGAAGTTTTTTCATTTCTCCCCACTTGTGTTTGCTCGCCAACTCTGCTTGCTGTCGTGCAAGTCTTTCCAAATCTTCATTCAGTGACTTGAACTTCTTCACCCACATGTCTGAGGTCTTCAGGTCAGCAGCTTGTAGCTCAAAATCTCTGACAGAGACACCGGAGATGTAACTCAAGTGGGTGCTGTCCACTGCACACTCGTGTGGATGGGTGATAAAATTAAAAAGATGAGTGTGCTCCCAAAATTCTCCAAAGTATGCTTTGAATGATTGCAGGAGATTAGATGTGAAGCCCGCCCGCTAGCTGCTGGAGATCAAGATGTTGAGCAGGGTCACTTGCTGTGCATGCATCTTTAAACTCTCCTAGTTTTTCAAAGTATAGTAAACTACCTGTTTTAATGTTGGCGATGAAGAGTTCCAACTTGTTTTTAAATGCAAACACTGCTCATTGAAGGGACAAGACTGTATTTCTAATGCCTTGCATTTTCACATTGAGCTGGTTCAGATGTTCAGTCATGTCCACGAGATAGTAGAACTTCAGGAGCTACTCAGTGTTAGCTAACTCAGGATGCTTGACATTGTTCATTTTAAGAAAGTCCGGATTTTGGTCAGACAAGCTGTGATATGGCTGAACACCTTCCCTCTTGACAACCAACGCACATTGCTGTGCAGAAGCAGACCAGAATAATTATTCCCAACTCCATCCAGCAGTGTTTTAAACTGGCAATCATTTAAAGCTCGGGCAACAATAAAGTTGACCACCCGAATTACTAGCGACATCACCTCACCAAGCTGCTCGCCACACATCTGAGCACAAAACACCTCTGATGTAGGATGCAGTGAAAACCTAGGATGGGTCTCTTTCCATGTTCACGAAGAAGCACTATGAATCCTCTGTTTTTCCCCACCATGCACAGAGCACCATCAGTACACACTGAAATAAGCTTATCCATCAGTAGATTTCTTTTCTTTAGTGAACTCAGTGAAAGACTGGTATAAATCCTTCCCTCTTGTCTCTTTCATTGGTAAAACAACAAGACTTTCCTCATGTAGTGTGTCACCAACAGCATACATTGCAATCACGATGAACTGGGATAAATGACTTACATCTGTTGACTCATCCAAAGCGAGAGAAAAGAATGGTGCTGAATTTATGTCCTTCACTTGTGTTGCCTCAATTTGATTTGCCATCATGATGGTACAATTGTGAACAGTTCTTGCCGACAGAGGCATGTCTTTTATTTGTTTGATTATCTTGTCTTAATCCGAAAAGTCGTCAAAAAGTTCATTGGCAACATCAAGCATGAATGTTTTGGCATACTGCCCATCTGTGAATGGCTTTCCATTTCTCACAATTGCTAAAGCACCAGGAGAGGTAGCCGAATTCCAGTCACCTTGTTGGGTCCAAACATGGAGTTGCTGCTGACTAGCTTGCACTCTGCACAGTAGCTCTTGACATGCTTTCTTCCTGCTGTCCCCGCTGAATATTTTGATGCAAATGTAGTATGGCGTATGTTAAAGTGCCACTTTATATTTGACCGTTTCATCGATGAATGTTATCATTGCGTATTAGAGACACTGCAGAGCCTTCTCTCTCGACAAAGGCAAATTTCTCTGTCCATTTCTGCTGAAAAGTACAATATTCCTCATCTTTTTTTCTTTTAGCCATCTTCTTCATCAAAAGGGTGTCTGCAATTAGCTAGCTGACTACTTGATTAAAAGGAGGGAAGTTTACTTCCTGACCTCACAACGACCTGTATACATTACACATTATCCAATAAAAATTTGGTGTTGTCCTGAAGGACAGCTGTGATTTGCTCCAGCCAGCCGTGAACATGAATGGTAGGAAATGAATGGATTTTAAACATGAGAATGTTTTATATTTTTAAATTATTATTATTTTTTTTATTAAAGATTTGTCTGCGAGCCAGATGCACAAATCCACATCTGGTTTGCGAGCCATTGGTTCCCACTCCTGACCTAAGTGAAAGTAATATTAATTACTTTCATGCTTGGGAAGGGGCTTGGTTATGATAATGTGTGCTCGAGGAAGGGCTTTCATGCCAAAAGGTAAAATTAGGGGTCTATTTTAGGAGAGAAGGAGACTACGTTGTTCTAGAGTAGGAGGCCACATGGTGGTAGAGGAGGCAGGCAACCAAGATGGAGGCCAGCAGAGAGACAAAGATGGGGAACAAAGAAGAATAAGTTTGGTGGAGCCTTTGAATCTAGGAAAACCGGAAAGATTCTTCTGGTTATGGAACCGGAGGAACATGTGAGTGGGTTTTGGTGTGCCATGTGTTTGTTTTTACTTGTTGGCTGGTACGAATCTAGAATAAAAGAAAATGGCGCACCATTTCTTGGCTCCATTGTTTCATCACCATCTGCCCAAATTAAATGTGAACCTGCACAGCCCAGGCGGCTGTAGTCGCAGCGGTGGCCCCTCGCCTTACAGTAGGCTTCCCAGGTTTTAATAAATATAAGTCTGATTCCCTTTGTTCTCTTTACCCATCAATATCTAGCTTCAGGCTTATGTCAACAATAACACCAATTTTTATAGCTTTAAATTTAAAAAATGTGAATAGAGCATTGGACTGAGACATGGAGGACCCAGGTTTGAGACCCCAAGGTTGCCTGCTTTAATGCTGGCTCATCTGGTTTAAGCAAGGCTCACTAGCTTGAGCTCAAGGCTGCTGGCTTGAGCAAGGGGTCACTCAATCTGCTGTAGCCCCCTGGTCAAGGCACATAGGAGAAAGCAATCAATGAACAACTAAGGTGCCGCAATGAAGAATTGATGCTTCTCATCTCTCTCCCTTCCTGTCTGTCTATCTCTATCTGTCCCTCTCTCTGACTCTTTCTGTCTCTGTAACAACCACAACAAATTTAATATATATATATATATTAAATTTAAAAAATATTCCCTATAGTGTGTCACTTTTAGTCTAATGCTTAGGTCTGCTGAACTCAGTCAAGTATAGATGTAAAAACATGTATATCTATAAATATATACTTTATTTCCAGCTGGCATTTCACATAACTATGAAATTGCATAATATATATGGTTCAAGCATGGTTGACCAGTAGACTACAAACAATTTTGATTGTACATATTTATCAGTGGAACTTTGAGTGTGTACCTCAAAAATTATACATTTATTTAACAATTTTATGTATATAGTAACATTACTTCATATATTAAATATTAATAAAGTTCCAATTCCTTCCAAACATTTTTAGAAAAAAAATTATAAACAGATCAGATTTTTTTTCTGGTTCCAAAGTTGATGACTGCACTTTGGTTTTTTGACATTGTCATCTGTTGAGTTCTAAGCAGGGATCACATGTAACTTGTTCACCACTGTAACCCCACTGCCTTCACAGTGTCTGGAACCTTTTAAAATGTTCAGTAAGTGTTATGGAATAGATTAAGAATGACTCATACATATAGTAAGCTTATAAATTCTGAGGTAGGTGTCTGGAGAAAGAAATTCATTTGCTAAAGTCATACAATCTTCATTCCAGATCAGTAATACTGCTGTGTTGTTCTCTCTCTTGCTCTCTACAATGTTCAAATAGTGCTGTGTAGAGTCCAAATTCCCTGGCTTCCCTGTGGGAGCTGTCACTGGAACGGAGAGAATAGGAGGGTGGAAAAAGGGGACAGCATTTCAATTCAATATTCCAAACAAATTTATGTCAGATGAAATCTGTTCTTTTATAGACAAAGACAAATGATAAACACAGGGAAACTAACCAAAAATGTAAAAGTCATGTTCTTACACAATGCTATTTTCTTTGTAAGGTACCTATCATTATCTCTAAGTGTATTTATATATGCATATGGCAATCATATTTCTTTTAGCCTTCTATCTGTAAATAAGCCTCTAATGTAAACATAATTAGTATATACACACAATATAAAAGGGCACATTTAAATTTTATATTAAGATAATGAATAAATCATATTGAAAACTTTTATAGGTGTTAAATGTATATTATTAGTTTTTATGTTATTAATAATTGATACCATTAGCATTTACCTTAAAAAATATCACCAATATTATAAAATCTCACAAAGTGGGATGAAGAGTTGAGACAGGACAATCTATTTCTAGGGAAAAATACTAGCTTCCTGATCTAGCTGAACGCACAGCATGGCCATAATAAATGTGGTCAGTTTGATAAGGTAAAGTTATGAAAGTGTCCACAAGATGGCAGTTCTGAAATCTAGGATGATTTATTCATAGGCACATGGCAAATATGCCCACTAAGCCTTATTTTTCAAGAATGGAAAGCCAAATTGATTGCAATAATTAAAATTAACATTCTTTTCTTTAAAAAAACTGTTCTGCTTTGTTTTTATTAAGAATACATCATAGTGAACACTTTAAGACAACAATTAGACTCATGCTGTAGTATACTGGTTACTAAAATAGTAAAACAAAGGTAACACTGTTCAGCTTTTTCTAATTATATCAAAATAAATCACCTCACCTTTATATGCATAACTCATACAGTTATAGTATAACAAGTTTGCTTCTCACAAAATATGTACACAGAAAAGTCACTCTTTACAGTTGTCTTATGTACAGTTTTGGGAGAGAAATATATCCTTTCATAGATTGATGAATAGTTCATAAATTAATAGTTAAGTCCCAAAAAAGTTGTAAGAATAGTTTGATGAACACCCAGATGAATCCTCACTTAAATTTTTGTCATTAACATTATGTAATGTTCTTTGTCTTTCTTTGTATATACATATATGTTCTCTATATCTATATACATATTATACATTATATTTACATATTATAAATATATATAGCACATACCCAGTTGCTTTTCATTGAACAATTTCAGCATCATGTAGACATTTTCATACTTCATCCCTAAATATACTGCAATATAATCTCCTAAAAATAATCCTATATTTTTACCTAAATATTATATTACTCCTAAAATAAACAACTTTAATATCTAATATATATATTTTATGTTCAAATTTCCTCATTTTTCCTAAGAACATTTTATAAATAGAATCTATAAAAGATTATATACTGTATTTGTTATTTTAAAAATGTTATTTACTCTAGAATATTCTTCCCTCCACCTCTTTAGTTTTACATGATAATTGAATTTTTGGAAGTTTCCAGACCATTGTAGCACATTGCACATTCAATTGTTTCCATGTGATTAGATATTTCACCATGATAGAAAATAATGATGTGTTAGATAAAGGGACTAGAAAAATTTTCTTATAGAGGTGACATTTTAAAGAACCCTATAAATATATAGAGCCAGAAGTATGGCATGTATAGAGTTAAGTGCTAAGTGCTTGGTAGAAGGTTAAGATGGAGATTAGAACAACTTAAAAAATATTTTAAGATCTTTCTACCCACAATGTTGAGAGTCAATTTTAAGAGTGGAATGTTAAATGCAAGAAAACTTGTTAGAAATCTTCCTGATTAATCCTTGTGATTTGGGCTAGTGAAGGTGAAGAAAAGCCTAAGGAGCTATAACTGACAGTATCAGCCAAATACGACATTCTGTTATTGTTACACAAAATGTTTACATCTATGACATAATTTAAAATTATAAATATTTTAAGCTTTCTTTCCCCCTAAAAAGTAAGGAGACTCCGATTTACTTCCAATGGATTTGGTAACAACATTTGTTATCTATTTTGACCTGGGGTAAGCTAGGCAGCCTGTATGTATCTGTGTTCGAGTGTGTGTGTGTGTGTGTGTGTGTGTGTGTTAAAAGAAAATATTGGGAAATTGTTAATTAAAATGTAATACTACTTTTTCCCCAGCTTTCTTGAGATATTATTGACATATCACATATGGTAAGTTTAAGGTGTACAGTATGATGATTAGATAAATGTCTATACTGCAAAATGATTACCACAATAAGGTTAGTTAATACCTCCATCTCTCTGTCTTTTTGCTAGATGCTAGCCAATCTAACAGGTGTGAGGTGATATTGTGGTTTTGATTTGCATTTCCCTGATGGTAAGTGATGTCGAGTTATCTTTACATCTACATTTTGGCAATGTGTATGTCATTCTTTTTTTTATTTTAGATTTTATTTATTGGTTTTAGAAAGAGGGGAGAGAGAGAGAAGGGAAAAGAAACAGAAAACATCAACTCATAATAGATGCTTTTTGTAGGTGCCTTGACTGGCTAAGCCCAGAGTATTGACGCTTTATCTATGGCGCCACCACAAGTCAGGCTCTATTTTTTTTTAATGTCTATTCAAGTCCATTGACCTTTTAAATATTGGATTGTTTTGCTTATTTTTTATTTTTCTTTCCATAGTAGACACAGATACCTTGCAAGAATAAGTTATACCTTGATCCTGAAACCTACACACACACACACACACACACACACACACACACACACACACACACACACACACAAGAAGCTGTGGGTATTGTCAAGAAATTTATTGTGATTCTGAACCAGTTCTAATTCACTCTTGATGTGACTTCTTTCCCCAATTTGCTAAAATTCTGTTATTTAAAACTTTCTTCCAAATATGACTTTTGAATTTATCAATCTGTCCAGGATAGATCCCTAGATCTTCCTGCTTTTAGGAGCCATGGTACTCATTTCTAGGACTTTGCACTCCATTCACTGGCTCTGAGTCATCTCAGTAGGTCCTTTCTGGCTTGGAAGTCAGACAGGTTAATACATACATGATTGCTAAAGCCTCTGAAAACAAGCCTACTATCTCTAGGCTTGTCTTAATAGACATTAGAAATAATTCAACCAATGCTCTTTATGTCATTAACAATGAAGTCATTTTTGAATTAATAGGGAACTCTTTTTGAGAGTACTACCTTCAAAGTCTCCATCTTGGTCATTTTGAATGCCCTTAAATATTGGTACATAGCCACCTTTGCACAACAGATTCAATATTTGCTCATAGTGATTTCACAAGTAATCAAGTTAGGAATTGCTGTTTAAGGATTTTAAAAAAGTAGTTAGTATGTAGAAGATAGTCTTGCCCCCAGGACCAGTAAGATTACTCTGAGGGCCATTCGAAAAAAAAAAAAAAAACAGAAAATCTATGATTAGATATCCAATTTGATATTTGGATATCAAGTTGCTCTTCCTGGGGAAGACAACATACTGCTCCACTTCATCCAACCTCATCAGCCAAGTACTTCCCATCCTGCCCTAGGCCAGGCCCACAGTGCTCTTTAAAGAGCAGCATCAAAAATGACAATGTTGCAGTTGACACCTTCTTGCTGCTCTGTAAATATGCAAAATTCAAGTAGAATGTGGTGTATTTTCAGGAAAATTTTGTAATGCACGTCATAGCAGTATTTCCTAGCTGTCAGAGAAAATGTGTGACCATATACTTGCTTTTCCTTTAGCCTAACATCACAAGAGAGGAAGCAGCAGGTGTAAAAATGTGGAAGTAAGTTTTAAACTCTCCGAGGTTTGCACACAAGAAATATGATTCAAGCTGTCATTTTTATGGATTGGAAAGTATGACTTCTTTCAGCATTAGAAATCTTCAGATTTTTATTTATCAGGTTTTCTTTTTCTCAGTGCATTCTTTGTACAGAAACAGCCTCAGAGCAAAAGACAAAGAGCAGAGTCAGAATGGAGCTGTGATTCTTGAAAAGAACAGCAATTTAGCAGCATGTGCTAGTCCTCCGTTGGTATTCTGTTTGCTCTACAGAAGAATGAAGACGCGGTGATTTTGTTTTTGGAGTTCCAGGTCACTTGCATCCCATATGTTCTGCCAATATGCTTTCTGACATTTTGAAATTTCTTAGTTTTTTCTTTTTGCTTATGTATAAATAGGGAGAAATGATCATTCCTGAGATACAAGAGTAAATTTAGGTCATGACAACATGTCAGAGAAACATGGAATTTCAGAGCTGGCTTACAACAAAATTACCAAGGTAGTGAAATGTATTTTGAAATATAAACTTCCTCATGTAGACCTTCTGAATTGCTCTTTGGACCTGGGCTGAGAGCAGTTTGTTGTCTTTGGACACACATTCCTTATCCCTCTCCTCCCCTTAGCTTGCCACTAGTGTGTTCATTAAATTTATTTCAAGGTCCTTTAAAGATATTATAGTTAGACTGAAGGTATTAAGAAATAGATGTAGACTGCTATAAAGTATCTGTACCTCAATTCCGTGGGTTTACATAGAGACACCAAGTCCAGATGAATTTTGAAGGGTTTTATTAAAGGAGAAGATTTATTAAATATGCCGGCCGCATATGGCTGACATGGAGCCATTGCAAACCCAAACCATGTGCCCCAAATATATCTCAGGGGCTGGTTATATACCCTTGATCACACATGAGCTGGGGAGAGCATGACATCATGGCACAAGCTTACAATATTTGTTTAGGGGATACACAGAAACATTAAGACTTTCAAGATAACACTATCAAAGATGTTTACAGATCTTTTAGGGTTCATCTTCCCTCCTTTGCCTAGAGGTATGTTACTCTCAGGATTCCAGGAAGGGGAAGGAACTTCAATCAATGTAGGGTGGTATGTAAATTCTGTCTCCCATTGAAAGAGAAGAAGTTTCTCCATTAACCTTTATTTTAGATTTAAAACTAAATGATCCATTGTTCTTGCAAGCCAGAAACTTCTACATTCTTCTCCCTCTCCTCCCCAAAGGAAAGATGGGACAAGAAAGCCTGACCTTTCCTCCTAGAATGTCAATATTAATTTTGCAGCATTCCCTACCTTACTACAGACAATGTAGTGAGAATTCTCTCATACAGATGGAGAAATTTAAACTCTCTCCTGCAATTCTCAATTTTGCTGAACTCATCATGAGGGAGGGGTTTATGGCTTCAAAAGGGGGATGCAAATAACTGGAATATAATAATGCACTTTCATTTTTAAAAATGTATGGCCCTGGCTGGGTCGCTCAGTGTATAAAACATTTAGTTGGTGCACCAGAGGTCATGGGTTCGACCCCTGGTCAGGGCACAAATGAGAAGCTATCAGTGAGTGCACAACTAAGTCAAACAATAAGTTGATGCTTCTCTTTTTCTCTCTCAAATCAATGGAAAAATTTAAAAAAGAAAAAAGAATATGTAAAGCATTCAGCATGGGATTCTTACCTGTTAACATTGTATTGCTATGCTTTTTAAAATTACTATTGTTGTCTGACCTGTGGTGGCACAGTGGATCAAGCATCGACCTGGAATGCTGAACCCCCCCCTCCCTTGCCCCCCATTTAAAACTCTGGGCTTGCCCAGTCAGGGCACATACGGGAGTTGATGCTTTCTGCTCATCCCTCCCTTTCTCTCTCTCTCTCTCTCTCTCCCTCTCTTATCTAAAATGAATAAATAAATAAAAATAAGTTTAAAATTACCATTGTTTCTGAAGGGAATTGAAAATTTAAAAGGAGGACTTTAGGTTTGTAAAGCCAGTAGCCGGGGCCACCATCACAGCCACCTGACCCGTGCAGGTTCGCATTAGATTCGGACAGATGGTAATGAAACAACGAAGCCAAAAACTGGTGAGCCATCAGCTTTAATTCTAGCTTGCACCCGGCAGGCAAGCAAAAACACACACTGGGCTCCAAAACCCACACATTCAGTGCTCACAAAACTACTGACATCCGAGTTTCCTAGAATCAAAGGGTTCTAGCTCACCAGACTTATTCATCTCTGTTCCCCATCTCCTCCTGCACAAACTCTTCCTCAGCACTCTGCCATCTTGGCTGCTTCCTCTCCTCCATGTGACCTTCATCTGCTCTCCTCTCTGATACTAATGTCAGGAACCCAGGAACTGAGAGAGAGCAAGCTCCCGGCCAGCCCCACTTTATAGTGTAGAATCAAAACCTTTAATGCAATCTACAGACAAGGAAGTCTCTGATACAAAGTCACCCTTCTGAGGCATAATGGGATTCCTCAGGAGAGTGCACCACCTCACATCATCCAATCAGTCAAGGGTATGGGGAAGAGCTTACTCTTAAAACAAAGCCTTAAGCTATAATGACCCGGCCTGCTTACATTACAGCTTTTTCCCCACAGTCATCCCAAACATAAGGGCAAATAATATCACCTGGGTGATGGGCTCCCATGTGGGTAGCGCCATCTTTAACAAAGTGAGCATAATATATTTTATCTGCCCAACAAGGTTCAAATTAGAATTTTAAAAACAAGAAAAGAGAAGGAAATCCTCATTCACTGAACCTGTACCATATGCTAGAGACTGTTCAAGAGAATCCCCCATAGCCTTGTGAGAGTGTGTAATTTCATATAATTAATAACATGTTATAAATATGAAAACTGATAGAAAAAGACAATAAATAGCCATACTCTCTATTTAAATAAGAGTTCAGATTATAACCCAGTTCTTTTTTACTCCAAATTTTATTTTATCATGCCATACTGACAAGCTATAAATCACACCCAAATCAAAAGAGAACACCATTGTCTATTAACATGTGGTTACTTTTACAGTATTTAGTTGTCTTACTTTGTGTTTTAGAATAACTGGTCATAATGACAATCAAATGTACATCTGAGTAATATATTTGAGTCAACAGGTATTACTGAGAACTTATTACCTGGTGGGTAAATGGCAAGCTCATCAGCTTTTTATGATGTCTGACTGGGTCAGAACAAACCTGTTTTTATCCCCTGAGGTATGTTAGTAACTCTCCATCCCCAACCCCAATTTAAGACCTTGATTACTAGTACACAAGTTGAGGTCTCACTCTACAGTCTTTCTTTACATGGGTACCTCCATCTTGCTCTTCTGAGTAAAACTTTTAAATGCCATTGCTCCAGATAGATTACTATCTTCTAGAATGGGGATTCCAAATTTGTCTAAGATGTATTCATGCCAAAAAATTTTATTGTATAGGTATGTACAACATATGCTGGTTTTTATTTATCTCTAGTGCAAATTGGAAAGAGGTGCCTCTCCTTGGCTTTACCTCTTTGTCAAAAATTTGTTTCAATACAATGACTGAAATAGAACAATTTATTTTTTGTTGACTGTGTATTAAAATAAATACACTAACCTCCCCTGTCAATAAGATAAATGCTTTGTTTCTGTGCAGTGCACAAGCTCAACAATCCAAAGGATTGGCCATGAATAGTCAACATTTATTTATTGAACATCTATGTGTTATGAAATTTTCAGTGAATAACAAAAACAGACCAAATTTATTTCCTTCATGGAGCTTAGATATCATAGAAATCATAAAAAATAATAAAAAAGATAAATGAGAAAAGTGTCAATTAAATAATGGTAAGTGTTAAAGAGAAAAAGTAAAGTCATGATGCAAATATTAATATAAGTTTTCAAAATTTACATACTGTTCCAGTAGAGTACAAGCTCTATGTCGATTAGGTGTCCCCAATTCAACTTCCCTGTGCAGTGGGACACTCATGCTTAACAGCAAGGCCGGCAGCCTCTTCGAGACTACTCTTGAAATTCTAAAAATTGGTACCAAGACCAATTGCCACTGGAGGAAAGATACAACCGACGCACAAGTTAGTTGCAAGAATCACACGAGCAGTTTATTACTCACAAATCTTTATGGCATGCTTGGGTACAGCTTAATGGGGCCTCATCAATGTGCTCTTCTCAGCTGTCCTTGTCCGGAGTGGCATGGAAACAGTTTAATGTTGAAGTCTAGATGACTAACTGCAGCAGGGGGACCCCTAGCTTTAGTACCCTGTAAAGCCAGTAGTCGAGGCCGCCATCACAGCCGCTTGACCCATGCAGGTTCACATTGGATTCGAACAGTCGGTAATGAAACACAGGAGCCAAGAACTGGTGAGCCATCAGCTTTAATTCTAGCTTGCACCCGGCGGGCAAGCAAAAACACACACTGGGCTCCAAAACTCACACATTCAGTGCTCACAAAGCTACTGACTTATCCGAGTTTCCTAGAATCAAAGCTTTCCAGCTCACCAGACTTATTCACCTCTGTTTCCCATCTCCTCCTGCACAAACTCTTAACAAACTGGCTTCTTCCTCAGCACTCTGCCATCTCGGCTGCTTCTCCTGGCCTTCACGTGACCTTACTCTGCTCTCCTCTCTAATACTAATCTCAGGAACCCAGGAACCGAGAAACATCTCTATCAAGCTACTGCTCTCTCCCATTTTATAGCATAGACTCAAAACCTTTAATCCAATTATACATAAAGAAAGTCTCTGATACTAAGCCACCCATCTGAGGCATAATGGGATTCCTCAGGAGAGTGCACCACCCTACATCATCCAATCAGTCAAGGGTGTGGGGAAGAGCTTACTCTTAAACTAAGCCTTAGGCTATAATGACCTGGTCTGCCTACATTACGGCTTTTCCCCCACAGCCATCTCAAGCATAAGGGCAAATAATATCACCTGGATGACGGGCTTTCATGTGGGCAGCGCCATCTTTAACAAAGTGAGCATATTATATTTTATCTGCCGAACATACCCTTTCTGGCATATGCCTTCTAACAGGTGTTAATCTATAGGATTATCCCATCAAGCCACTTTTTGGGAGCTCCTAGCAGGGAGCTCTTTTTATATTAATCTACAGAGTTGTCACATCAAGCCACTTTTTATCTACATATAACTTCATACACACACTAAGTGGACCCTGCACAAAATGCAGTCTTCCTATCATATCTGTACACACTAGATTAATTCCCATCCAAAGGGCATAGCCTTTTTCACTTGCCTTAATGACTTTTAATATTATATCCTAACTAATTTCTATATATCATCTATATTTTTCTATATTTAAATATATTTAATTACTATGACATTATATTACTGTAACACATCATTATGAACTAATGAATTATGGGCTAAAAATAAACACAAACATAAAAAAAAGAGATTAAATGAATGGTAGTTCCAATTGTTGGGTAAACAAATGTTTTAAGTTTGCTCACTTGTATTGTGGCAGCATGGTGCTGTAGTCTGTGAAAGGCTGCGGGGACTTGCCCTCAAGGCAGCAGATTTCAAAGTGAGGATTGCCTTCCTGTTTGGGAGGGGCAGTTGTTTGCTATTGCTTGCAGGAGAAGGGTTTTTCTCCTCCAGCCTGTTTTGCTGGAGAATGACTGCAGAGAGCGAGAGAGAGCGAGTTGAGGGGCTTGAGAGCCCAGAGATATCTGCCGGGACTGTTTTGGCTGATCCTTGTTGAGGCTGTGTTGGATAGATAAAATATATTATGCTCACTTTGTTAAAGATGGCACTCCCCACATGTAAGTTCATTGATATTAATGTGTGTTGGGGGACAGGCTGTGGGCAGGCGTGTTGGTATAGCCTAAGGCTTAGTTTTAAGAGTAAGCTTTTCCCCACACCCTTGACTGATTGGATGATGTGGGGTGGTGCACTCTCATGAGGAATCCTCCCAAAATGCCTCAGATAAGTGACTTTGTATCAGAGACTTCCTTGCTTGTAGATTAGATTAAAGGTTTACATTTCTACACTACAAAGTGGGGCAGACCAGGAACTTGATCTCTATGGGTTCCTGAGGTTATCATTAAGAAAGAAGAGCAGATTAAGGTCATGTGGAGGAGAAGAGAAGCAGCCAAGATGGCGGAGTGCTGAGGAAGAAGCCAGTTTGTGCAGTTTTGTGCAGAGAGAAGGAGATGGGTAAGTGTAAAACCAGTAGTCGAGTCCACCATCACAGCAGCCCGACCCGTGCAGGTTCACATTTGATTCGAACAGTCGGCAATGAAACACAGGAGCCAAAAACTGGTGAGCCATCCACTTTAATTCTAGCTTGCACCCGGCGGGCAAGCAAAAACACACACTGGGCTCCAAAACTCACACATTCAGTGCTCACAAAGCTACTGACTTATCCGAGTTTCCTAGAATCAAAGCTTTCCAGCTCACCAGACTTATTCACCTCTGTTTCCCATCTCCTCCTTCACAAACTCTTAACAAACTGGCTTCTTCCTCAGCACTCTGCCATCTCGGCTGCTTCTCCTGGCCTTCACGTGGCCTTACTCTGCTCTCCTCTCTAATACTAACCTCAGGAACCCAGGAACCAAGAGAGAGATCAAGCTCCCAGACTGCCCCAGTTTATAGCCTAGAAAATCCAAACCTTTAATCCAATTATACATACAAGAAAGTCTCTGATATAAAGCCACCCATCTGAGGCAAAATGGGATTCCTCAGGAGAGTGCACCACCCTACATCATCCAATCAGTCAAGGGTGTGGGGAAGAGCTTACTCTTAAACTAAGCCTTAGGCTATAATGATCCGAACTGCTTATATTACAGCCTTTCCCCCACACCCATTCCAAGAATAAGGCCAAATAATATCACCTGGGTGACGGGCTTCCATGTGGGCAGCGCCATCTTTAACAAAGTGAGCATATTATATTTTATCTGCCGAACAGTAAGAGAGGTGAATAAGTCTGGTGAGCTAGAAACCTTTGATTCTAGGAAACTCAGATAAGTCAGTAGCTTTGTGAGCACAAATGAGTAGGTTTTGGAGCCCAGTGTGTGTTTTTACTTGCCCTCTGAGTGCAAACTAGGATTAAAGCTGATGGCCCACCAGTTCTTGGCTCCTTTGTTTCATTACCATCTGTCCAGGTGGCTGTGATGGTGGCTGTGGGCACTGGCTTTACATTTGGCATAGTCTCTGGCATGATTCGATACAGTTCTGTATGGAGCCACCATCTCCTTTGAGCAGTTGAGTAGAGGATTGACTGCTGTTATGGTTCCCCATGGCTGTCCCTTTAGGGACTGTAGGCTGGCTGACTTTTACAGCCCTGTGTGAGGAAACTCGGATAGGTCAGTAGCTTTGTGAGCACTGAATGTGTGGGTTTTGGAGCCCAGTGTGTGTTTTTGCTTGCCCGCCGGGTGCAAGCTAGAATTAAAGCTGATGGCTCACCAGTTCTTGGCTCTGCTGTTTCATTACCAACTGTCCGAATCTAATGCAAACCTGCATATGAATGGCCACAATGGTCACTCCTGGCCTTACATCCCCTCAGAGAGCCCTTTCATGTTTAACATTAAGTAGTCCTTCCAGGTCTCCATTTTGTGGCTTGAGAGCACATTGTTGCTAGATATAAAAAATTATTTAGGAGTTATTTGGGGAACAGGTTAAGCAGGACACTGCTTCAAGCTGAATGAAGTTTCTCCAGGCTGCTGCCACTGCATGAAAAACCTCCTCAGAAGGGCACCTGCACTAGAGGAGTCAGGTAATTGAGAACGTCTGGACAAGAAGTTAACAGTAAACAGTTTCAAATAAGCAGCTCTGTTGCTCCCAAAGTTCTTTGCACACTCAGGTGTAAGGTATTTTTCCCAACCGAGGAAGAAGGAAGGGTGCAGCCACAAAGTGTGGAATAGTAAAGGCTTCATTTAGTACAGCACTTCCCGGACAATGTTCTCTGGTCCCGGAGACAAAGGCCAGAGAGGTCGCATGGGGTGATCCGCGTGGGGGCAATTTATAGGGTTAGTAGGGTGAAGGTGAATTGATATGACATGGCGAAATCTCACTGGCTGATGGACAGGCGCTCTTTTCTAAAGGACTCCTAGGAAGTTTCTTTTGGCGTGCATGGGTGTGGGTGGTTCCCGGGTCTGGTTCCTTATGTGACCTTTTCCCATTGCCCACCGACCTTACATCAGGCACACAGCTCTATATCATAAAGTGTTTTACTAGCAGTCCAAGACCACATGCACAGTACCCATCCCTAGCAGGTCATCTGAGATCCCTAAATATGAAAAGCAAGATCACAATTCCTAAATTTAGCCTCAGGCTTGCTTATCTAAAGAGATGATGAGGCATCACAGGTAAAGCTCAGAAATGTTTTCCCCATACATAAAAGGAAGTCTAAGCAAAAATATTAAATATAATCTTGAACAAAAAAGAAGCTACAGTGAGAAAGACTAATGTATAAAAATAGGTTTACTTTGCATGGTAAGACAATAAAAATTATGTAATTATAAAGCAGAGCAAAATAATACCAAAAAGTCAAAAGATGTGATTACATAAGAGGAGAAACAAATTAATTTAAAAAAATATATAGAATTGATGAGTACAGAAAAGAATTGGTTTTTAAAATAACTAATAAAATAGAAAAATGTTTAATTAAAAATATCCAGAATGAGAAATTAATTGTAATTCTCAAGAGGCTATTATACAAAACTTTATACTAATTATATTGTAATATCTTAATGAAATGAATAGCATTGCAAAAACATATACATTATCACTGACTAAAAAAATAGAAGCAAGGCTAATAAACTCTAAATCATGAAATAAATAAAAGTACTAATCAGAAGTATCTAAAAATTCAGTTTAGAACAGTTGTCGGGCAGATAAAATATATTATGCTCACTTTGTTAAAGATGGCACTGCCCACATGGAAGCCCATCGCCCAGGTGATGATATTAGTTGCCCTTCTTGCTTGGAATGGGTGTGATTATATTAATGTGGGGCGGGAACAGGCTGTAAGCAGGCAGTCGTTATAGCGCAAGGCTTAGTTTTAAGACTAAGCCTTTTCCACCTTTTTTTGATGTAGGGTGGTGCACTCTCATGAGGAATCCCATTATACCTCAGATGAGTGACTTTGTATTGGAGACTTTCTTGTTTGTATACTGGATTAAAGGTTTTGAATCTACACTATAAAGTGGGGCAGACCGGGAGCTTGCTCTCTTTCAATTTCTGAGATTGGCATTAGAGAGCAGAGCAGAGAAAGACCACATGGAGGAGGCCAGGAGAAGCAGCCAAGATGGCAGAGTGCTGAGGGAGAAACCAGTTTGTGCAGAGTTTGTGCAGAGAGAAGGGAAACAGAGGTGAATAAGTCTGGTGAGCTAGAAACCTTTGATTCTAGGAAACTCAGATAAGTCAGTAGCTTTGTGAGCACTGAATGAGTGGGTTTTGGAGCCCAGTGTCTGTTTTTACTTGCCTGCTGGGTGCAAGCTAGGGTTAAAGATGATGTCACACCAGTTCCTGGCTTCGTTGTTACATTACCGTCTGTCCGAATCTAATGAGAACCTGCATGGGCCAGGCGGCGGGTGTGAGCTAGGATTAAATGTAATGGCCTACCAGTTCTTGGCTTCATTGTTTCATTACCATCTTTCCAAATCAAACCTGAATCTGCACAGATCAGGCAGCTGTGATGGTGGCCATGGCTACTGGCTTTACAACAGTATTAAAGCCAATTCTTATAAACTCTGTTAAATGCTCATGATATTTAACAATTCCTGGATATAAAAGTATTTTTAGCCATACCAGTTATAGCCTTTCTGAGACTAAAACATGGTAAAAGGGCCACCTGGGTGTTCAGCAGCCACTATGTCATCAGATCCAATTCAAGATAAAGTGCTACTGTCAAGATATAAAAAAAAAAAAAAGATCATATTATTAGGACAGGCAGAGGAAGAAAACAATCTGAAAATGAAGGAGACAAATATATGTTCTCTTTCTCATAAAACCAAAATTCTGAGTAAAACAAAAGTGAACGGGACATATTTCAAAGGGCTTTGGACAAAAGCTAAGTTAAATAGATGTAAGAAACAGTATGGACCCGGATTTCTGGACTATGAACCCAAATGAAAAAATTTATAATAATATTTGTAAATCAGGAATTATGTGATACTGTCAAAAGATATGCTCAAAATGATCAAATATTAATTATAAAAGGATAAGTAGGTTTTATAAAGCACATGTAAGCAATAACAAAGTCGCGTTTTTAAGGTTAGATTTTATGCCTGTTACTGTTGACCTTGGTGACATAGCAACTAAGATTTTGGCACTTTTGCAGATTCTGGGGTCAAGAATCTGGAATAACTCATTTATGTTCCATGTTGTCTGGGACTTCAGCTGGGGTTGCCTGGATAGCTGGACATTAATCATGTGCCTGAGGGCAGACATCACCTCCAGGCTCCCTCATTACACCTGCAGAGGCTGGGCTGAGATAACTAAAAGACTGGATGCAATAGGACTGTCAGTGTTACACCTCTGTGTGGTCTCTACATGTGGCTTAGGCTTTTCCCAGTAGGATGGTTGGGTTCTGAGAGGGAGAGTTCCAAAATCAAGTACTATTTCAAGAGAACCAGGCTGAAGCTACTTGGTTTTTTATGATCTAGCTCAGAAGTCTCGTAGTTTTATTTTTATCAAACTCTATTAGTAGAAGCAGCGGTAAGTCTATCTAGATTCAAAGGGGGGGGGGGCTGTATTCTCCTCTTCTGTTGAGATTTTTTTTAATCCTCCATAAAAACAGATGTGTGAAATCCAAAGCTAGAAGTAATAAACAGGACAATCATTTTATTTACTACAGGATACCATTGACAAGAATCTCTATTTGCTAAAAAATTATATCCAAATACATAATGCAGGACATTTTCTAATTTTTCAAATCAAGTTTTAAAAATATAAAATATATCATTTCTTTACAAATTAAAGATATATTTAATTAAACCCTTTACAAAGTAGGAAAACTACACATTTTTCCTGTGCCAATTGATAATTTCAAGATAACATATGTTAGGCCACAAATAAAATGCCAATAAAATCTTCAAAGCATAAATTATATGGCACTTTCTCTACCTCTATACTTGCAGTAATAAAACTAAAAATAAGCAGAAGAACATAAATGTTTAACTAACATTTAAAAGCAATAAGATGGCAATTTAAAAAATCTTCTAAATACCATGTGTCAAAGAAGAAATCAAAACGGCAATTACAGCTTCTTTACCAATTAGAGAAAATAACAACACATAGCAAAATGCATGGGCTACACTAGCGCTGAACTCAGAAGAAAATAAGTATACACTTAACTTATCTATAAGTGTTCTAAAAGGAAAGTTCTAATACAGTGGTCCCTCATCTATCATGGGGGTTAGGTTCCAGAACCCCCTATGATAGGTGAAAATTTGCAAAGTAGCAATCTTATATTCATTTTATTATTTATATATATTTTAAGGCTTTATAAACCCTCCCTACACTCTTATAAACCTTTCCCATGGTTATTAGCCTTTCCCACACTTACTTTGCTTATTTTACTGAAATAATTAAAACAATAAATATATAAAAATACCTGTATACTGCAAAATCCTGCGACATAGTGAAAAATCTGTGATACAAAATTAGATATATATAATTTAAAAATCCATGATACAGCGAGACCACAAAAGGTGAACTGCGATTTGGCAAGGGACAACTGTATTACTATAATTCTATCATCTATCTATCTATCTATCATCTATCTATCTATCTATCTATCTATCATCTTTCTCTCTCTTTCTTTAATATTAATGTATCTATTCAGCATTCACTCTGCAGTTGTCTCTGCGTATTACAGTTGGCATGGCAAGAAATATCTAAATGCTTATCAATAGTACATCAACTCAATATATAGGACATTATTCAATAAATTTTGGAACCTCCATAAACTTGTATGTAATCATTATATAAACATGGAGAAATGCTTATATCTCTTAAAATAAATGTTCCAGTAGAGCCCAAGCTCTACACTGATCAGATTTCCCCAATTTGACTTCCCTGTGCAGTGGGACACTCCTGCTTAGTGGCAGGGCTGGCACCCTCTTCAAGACTACTCTTGAGGCGGTTATGAGGATTTTACTTATTGGCACCAAGACCAATTGCCACCAAAAGAAAGACACGACCGACACACAATTTAGTGGCAAGAATTACAGGCAGTTTATTACTCACAGATCCTACGGTGTGCCTGGGAATAGCTTAATGGGACCCCGTCAGTGTGTTCCTCTTGGTTGTCCTTTGGTCCGTGGCCAGAACAGCATGGAAACAATATGTGTTCAGTGTAGGAGTTTGGACAACTGACTGCAGCTGGGGTCCTGTTGGCTTAAGTACCCTTTCTGGCATATGCCTTCTAAAAGGTATTAATCTATGGGATTATCACATCAAGCCACTTTTAAGGAGTTCCTCACAGGGACCTCTTTTTATCTTTATATCATGTCACACATACTGACTGGGCCTTGCATAGAGAACATGGCCTTGTCTATCACATCTCTACATACTAGGTTATCTCTTGCCCAGAAGGCATAGCCTTATTCACTTGTCCTAATGGCTTTTAATAATATATCTTAACTTATTTCTATATATTTGATTTCCTATATTACTGTAACAATAAGATTTTCAAGAAGGATACAGAGCAGAATTTTGCTTATATGTAAGAAACCTAAAAAGATGTAGAGAAAGAATGCAAATATCTACACCCATCCCTCCTTTCTTCTTTCTGCCAGAACCCTAATTTTTTTCAGATAATTCACCATGCACCACATAGCCATGTGCTTCACTAACTTAAGCAGTATAATCTTACTTCCTTTCCTAATGATTTCTTCAAGGGTCGATATGAACAATAAAAAAATTTCTATATCAGATTAAATGTGGAGAAGGATAACTTCAAGTACTATGTACTTTGGTAGAATTATATCTTATTTCACAATAGTTCCTAAGTGAACTTGTCCTCAGAATTATGAAGGGTATAATATGCTGAGGAAAAAGCAACTTCTAATTACATACCTTACAAAGGAAAGCAAAAACAGATTTTGGCTAATGTTTTTAATTATGAAAGAAGAAAAAAAATAAAAAGTAGATATTTAAATGTAGGAGGACCAGATAACTAGAGTATAATTTAATTATTAAAGATATTTCTCTAGCTTTTTTGAAGATATAAGAGACAAAATTAAAGATATCCCTTATCCAAGGCAAGGGAACATATAATATTTTTTTTTTATATATATAGGGACAGACAGAGAGAGTCAGAGGGATAGACAGGGACAGAAAGACAGGAACGGAGAGAGATGAGAAGCATCAATCATTAGTTTTTCGTTGCCGTTGGGACACCATAGTTGTTCATTGATTGCTTTCTCACACGTGCCTTGACCGCAGGCCTTCAGCAGACCAAGCCACCCCTTGCTGGAGCCAGCGACCTTGGGTCCAAGCTGGCGAGCTTTTGCTCAAGCCAGATGAGCCCATGCTCAAGCTGGCGACCTCAGGGTCTTGAACCTGAGTCTTCCGCATCCCAGTCCGACACTTCATCTACAGCGCCAATGCCTGGTCAAGCAATATAATATTAAAGAACATTAATAATTTATAAGAAAAAGTAAAATAAATAGCAACAAGTAATTTGAGATGTTATAGACTATGTGATTACTTAATGTGATTGTTGAAATATTTTTGACACTTGAAGAAACAAACAAAAAAACCTACTAGACCTGAAGGAAACATAAACTGTTATATTAGCATTAGTACAGTGGTTCTTAACCTTTTTTAAGGTACTGAACCCACCAGTTTCATATGCACATTCACTGAACCCTTCTTTAGTGATAAATAATATATGATTTTTTTTTCAAATTCAAGACATAGGTATATGTTTTTTTTACTGGTGCACAAAATGAGCCATGCATGAACATCACCTTGCTCAAAGAACAAAACCAACAAAGTACATGAACTCACAACAAATTACGGTATTACTTTATTCTGGCCTCTGCAGAAGAGGCTTCTCTGAACCCCTGAGACTGACTCATCAAACCCCTAGGGTTTGATAAAACCCAGGTTAAGAACCACTGCATTAGTGTAATTTAAGAAAATACAGTATGTCTGTAAAGTCATCGTGCACTTTTGACAATGTGACCAGTAAAAAGTGCACCATGACTTTACGTACACACTGTATAAATCTAGGATTAAAAATAAAACAAAAAAGCGAACAAAACAAATTAACAGCTTCTTTAAAAACCTAGTAGATTTTTGGGATGCCAATCAGATGTTTGCAAGAACTTATTCTATCTGACCCAACCTTTCTTTCCCTCAGTGCCATGTGAAGTTGTCCTCACAAGAAGTAGATTTTTTTGTGGGTCACACAAACAAAGAAACCCAGAATTGAAACTGAATCCTGGAGAGGAGACAGATGAGATCCAGGTATCAGGATCCAGGGGTTCTGTGCCCAGAAATCCTGTAGGAAACACTCACCAGTCAGGTGGGAATACTCAAGACCTGGAAACAAGGATGACAAGAACATGATCTTAAAAGACAAAGATCCAGAGCTTTGCAGCTCCTGGGAATATCAGAAGCAGAAAGAGCAGGAATTTGTGGAAGCAAAAGTACAAGTCATTGAAAATTGGTGGTCAAAGTGTTTTTGGGCTTGGTGTCACCACCCCAGAGGTAGTCATTGGTGGGACCATTGTTTTTGGCTTTTTCTGTGGTTTAGAACATGGGAGATGTATTTCTAGTTCTGGGTAATGATCTGTGTGGACATGGTGGAGTACCACTTCTGGGCAAGAGCTTTCATATGGCAGCATGAGACCCTCAAGACTGCTCTTTGCCAGACAAGGCGGTGGTGCAGTGGATATAGCGTCGGACTGGGTTGCGGAGGACCCAGGTTCAAGACCCCAAGGTCGCCAGCTTGAGAGCAGGCCCATCTGGCTTGAGCAAAAGCTCACCAGCTTGGACCCAAGGTCCCTGGCTCGAGCAAGGGGTTACTTGGTCTGCTGAAGGCCTGCTGTCAAGGCACGTATGAGACAGCAATCAATGAACAACTAAGGTGTCACAACGAAAAACTGATGATTGATGCTTCTCATCTCTCTCCATTCCTGTCTGTCTGTCCCTGTCTATCGCTCTCTCTGACTCTCTCTGTCCCTGTAAAAAAAAAAAAAAAAAAGGAATGCTCTTCTACCTTGTCTACAATGACCAGCAATATTCCAAAAAAGGCACTGTTCTAGCCCCCTGGGTCCCTCAGTGAGTGTGCAGCAGAGAAGGTGACTCAGAAGACCTACAATAAAATTATAGTCTAAGGGAGAAAAATACTTTTTTCTTCATTGAGCTACTGAGAATGTTGAGTTGCTTAGCACTGCAACATAATCTATTTTATGATAAAGATAGATTGATTAATAAACCCCTTTCTACTGAGAGGAGCAGAGGAAATCCATGGCAGAGGGTAACTTCTCTATGGAAAGTCTTAGTTAAGAGCCAAGGGGATTGCTTCAGATGACCAAGTACAACAACCTAAAGAACACCCAACAGCCTGGCCTGTGGTAGCGCAGTGGATAAAGTGTTGACCTGGGAACACTGAGGTCACCAGTTCAAAACCCTGCACTGGTCTGGTCAAGGCACATATGGGAGTTGATGCTTCCAGCTCCTCCCCCCTTTCTCTCTCTCTCTCTCTGTCTCTGTCTCTCTCTCTCTCTCACTCTGTGTCTCCTCTCTAAAATGAATAAAATAAATAAATTAATTAATTAATTAATTAATTTTTAAAAAAAGTACACCCAACACATGAGAAGGCAAACTACAGTGAGTTAAAAGCAACAGAAACATGCAGTAGCAGAATCAAATCTACAAAAACAAAAGAGACAGAATTTTCACAATTGAAATATAAAACATCTGGGCATGAACTGCTTAAGAAAATAAAATTACAAAAGAAAAAATTCTCAGAAAAATTGACTGCAACAGACAAAATGGAAGCTCTAAATGTAAACAGTATAATGAGTGGAAAAAAAATCTGACTGAAGTGATGAATTAAACAGCAGATGAGATACAAGTGAAGAAAAAAGTATGATGTGAACTGGTGATATATAGCTATGCCTCTATAATATATATAAATGTACTATATATTACATATACAAAATTTATACAGATTGCAGCAAAAAGATATAAGGATTAAGAACAGTGGAAGAATAGCACAGAAACATGGTGAATAGAATAAGATTGTCATCCCAAAAGATAAAATTCAAATTGAAAGCATTTACTTAGATAACTAATAGCTTCTTTTTAAAAAAAAAATTGGTGATGCTTTGATTGAAGCTGCATAACCCAAAAGCTACTTATTATGCCTGAGCAAATGTTAATGAAACTATAGATGATAGATAGAGATAGATAATGATTGATAGATAGGTAGAGAGATATAGATAGATAGATGATGATAGATAGATATATGATAGATAGATAGATAGATAGATAGATAGATAGATAGATAGATAGATGGTAGAAGATACTGAAAAGAGCCAGAAAGAAAGGAGGGAGAAGGTAGGTACAGAAGAATGAAGCTAGAATACTCCTGAGCAAAAATATGAAAATGTTATTTAAACATTTATCAATGCAACAATTTTAAATTTAGCGTGCCTTTGTACTAGACACTGTTATAACCTCCAAGGACACTACAATGAGAAAAATTGAGAGGATCTTTGCTTTTATGAAACTCACATTCATACAAGGGCAAACAGAGTTACAATGTGAACAACATATTTTTTTAAAAAAATGTAATTTCATAATGTAAAAATAAAATGTAGAAATAATTAAGAAGTTAGAAAGTGCATTTTTAATTTTAGGTAGGGTTGTCGAAGATAAACTTAATGGTGAAATGGCAGTTGAGCTGAACTTTTCAAATGAGAGGGACCATATAAAAAATTGAAAGCAATCCTACATGCCCTGAAGTAAGAATAAATAGACACAGAGGACAAACTAGGAATAGGGAAAGGGGATAAGGGAGTGAGATAAGGTAGCAGAGGTAGACAAGAGTGGGAGGAGGACTGAGTCTTATTTTAATGGCAACGAGAAGAATCTGCAAGTTCTAAGAGGGGGAATAACATAAAGGAAATTTCAGTTTTGAAAGGTTACTGTTTGCTAGGTAAAAAATTGAATATAGTCAATTATAGAACTCTGGTGCATTTTACTTGGGATTTCTCCATAGATATGTATACATAGTATTTTTTTTTTAAGGCCAATATCGGAGCTTATGTTTTAGGACTCTTCTAGTTTAAGTAAGAGAGTTAGGTAATTTAAACTGACTTAATTTTAAAGGATACAAATTTTTGGCTCCAACTAACAAAATATTCAACATTTGTGAGCTTCCAGCTTCACTTGATAAAGGAGTTTAAAAGGAAGGAGATTTGGCTTTAGGAGGCAAATACACAATGTAAATATACGGATGATTTATTATGGAATTGTACACTTGAAATCTATACAATTTTATTAACCATGTCACCCCAATAAATTAAATAAAAAATTAAAATTTCAGGTTAAAAGAAAAAAAGATATCATTAAAGCCCCATGTCTCAGACAAGATTTCTCCATGTGATACGCATGATGGCTCTGGGCAGCCTAAGACTGGTTGTAATATCATTTAAATCTTGGCACAAGAAGTATCCGGGTTGGGGAGAATAAACATTTGCTTTCTTTTGATAAAAAATTTCTATTCCTTTACCATTCCTCGGACAGGGGATTTTGGCATTCTGATTACAGTCAGCTACATGAGATTAAGGTTACATTCTTACTTCTGTGTATTGGCAGGAAATGGTTAGTTCCTCCTAAACTACACAGCACGGTTCTATTCTGGGAGAGAGTATAACTCTTGCTAGAGGAAGGTGGAAGAGTGTTGCCCAGGAAAGAAAGAGATGCCAAGAGCAGAAGGCTAAGAGGGAGCTTGCCTATTTCTTTAATAAAATTTAATATAATCTAATAAAATTAGTTCTTATGACTATATTGTTTGACCCTCTCTGTAGGATCATTATAATGGTCAAGGGAAATTCTCATATGGGGTAATTTTTTTCATAAAATTTCATTAAAAAGTCACTAATTAGATTTATAAGGAAGATGATGGGGCAGGTGGAGAACATGGCATTTCTTCCAAGTGGGGTCCCATATGTCCTCTTATAACACCAGCTGCATGAAGGGAAGAGAGACACAGGAGAGGCACCCCTGCATGCCCAAATCCAAAGAGTGGCCACCAAAGACCGTATTCCATAGGACACGGGGAGAAATTTACTTTTATCTTCATTAGACCAACTTTTCCTCACAGAATAGTTCAGTTGTTATTCTTTGGCTATTATCTAAACCCTGACTATTCCTAAATTGTCAAGAGAAGGAATTTTATTAAATTTACCATAGAGATTGAATGTGACTGTCATATAGAAATATTCTAACCTATAATAAACATTTGGCTTTTGATAATATTTCACCAGCATAGCAAAAAGTCATTAAATAGACAACAAAGTTTTATTAAATAGAGAAGTATATTTTAAAATTATTTATATTAAGGTCTCCATAGCATACTGAATAGGGAAAAAAAAGAAAATTAATATATAAATTTTAATTTCTGTTCTTTACCATTTCATAGTATGTTTGAACTTTTAAAAACTTATTGAGGCTGCATGATTTATAACTGGTCTGAAATAAGGCAATATCAAATGCAAGGTAAAATGGAATTTTTAAAGAGGGTAATACTGGCAATGTTACAAAAAAGAAAAGCATAAGTTTTAAAGCTTTATAGCAAATTGTTAGAATTTTAGGTATAATTGAATTAGATTACAGTTGAATTCAGAGCTAATCATTTTTTCTAGAATAGAAGAACAGTGCAGAATAAATCTACCGAGTACCCTTTCTTAGAGAGTTCTGAATGCATTTAGCATTGTTTTATTACTGTTGAAATTTTGCTTTAAAAAGTTCTCATTTATTGAAAGGTTGCTTTCTGAACTTACACATTTATTCCTCTGTTTCCCAACTCCTTATTGAAAAATAACCAACACAACAGAGGTAAATTGAACTAAGTCTGTATTAAGACCAGAAATCAAAAAAGAGAGTCTTATCAACAAGGTTGTGAAAACAGTTTTGCTACTTAGAGACAGGGACCGTGCCCCACCTCAGGATGGGTTATATACAATAACCAACATGGAAGAAACTACTTTCTATGTAGGAAATCTGACACATACCTCTATTCACTGGGATTCCTATCCCACATTTGACAGGATTAAAAACCATATCATACACATTAAACTCTATCTATCTTTACAATTAAAGAAAATATTTATTCATTCATTCATTCATTCATTCATTTTAGTGAGAGAGGAAAGGAGAGGGAGAGAGAGATAGAGAGAGACAGGAACATTGAGCTATTCCTGTATGTGCCCTGACTGGGGATTGAACTGGCAACCTTTGTGCTTCAGGACAATGCTCTATCAAATGAGCTATCTGGCTAGGTCAGAGAAAATATTCTTGCTTTCCCCTTATCCTCATATCAAAATTTTAGACAGTGATTTATCTAATATAATAAAAATCTCTCCTAAATGTTGGCATGCATATACAAGACTTCTTTTAAAGTGCTAGGAAACTTACTTTAAAAAAGGAAAACTTACACCAAAAGATGTATGGTATTAATTCAAACTATGAAATGCCTTATTAAATTAGCAAGCTTCTGCCAAATCACCCAAGTTTGTGATGCATGATGTATCACAAACATGCTGTATAATGCAGTGAAGAAAATAAGAAAGAAAGAAAAAATAATGTACTTTGTATCTTGGGGTGAATATTATCACACAAAGATATAAACAGGATTTAAAGAGGGAAAGCAATAAAACCTAGTGAATAGAATATTGACTTTGTGATAAAACCAAATCAGTGAATTAGAAAATTGGTGAATTATTCATGATTTTCCAGGGAAAAAATTAAGAGAGAAATATGATTAATTTTAAAGGTAGACCTAGTTAACTCAACATGTATGCATAAACTCATTCCATAGAAAAGAAGAGACTTACTGATAATGACAGAATTAAAATAATAAGATATTATTTTCCACTCATGGGGAATAAACTGATGGGTAAAAATTAAAAGGAAATATGATAATATCAGGTGGTGAAAGAAACTCTTATTCAGTGACAATAAGAATCCTAATAAGTTAATACAATCACTTTGGAAATCAACTTGACAATACCATATTCATATATACCACTTGACTTTACATTTAACCAAAATGCTCATACCTTACAACCCCCAAATTCTACTCCTATATATATTTTCTAGGTTTATATATTTTTAAAAGCAGTGTGAAAGACTAAGATTTCAATTCAAATAGTTTATTTGCGAGGTAGTTTCAAGAAATGACTGGAAAAATGAAATAGGGAAAGAAGCCATTAAAGAACAGATTACTAAGACATTGTAAGCTGTGGACACCTGGAGCTCCACTTGACTGTAGGAGACAGTGTAGAACAAACCCACAGAATTGTTCTAGTCAAGGATGTGTAACCAAGTGCATTTACCTCCAAACTTCCTGTCCATCACTGGTAGAGGACTACTTCCGGGAGCATTGACTCTATGAATTTCCAACTTTCCTTGTGTGTTGGCTGAGCATGCTCTCATTCTGAAAACTGTCTTCCCTCTGTCCACACAAGAAGGTGCTCACAGGACGCAGCCTTCAACATACAAAGTAGAACAGTAAGAATAAGGGTAGAGCACGAACAGGGTCTGCCAAAATACCTTAATGAAAGTATGTATACCAAAAAATATATTAAAATATATTTACTGGTTAATTATTTACAATAGAAAAATAGAAGAAATGGAAATCCCATCCTTAGAAAGATAAATAATAAAATGTGCTCTAGAAACAAGGAATAATCTACATCTCTATGCATCAACATTACTAAATCAATAAAAAACAGGTTGCAAATGTAAACATTCTTACAATTGCAAAAAATTTTAACAAAAGCTTAGAAAGATTTGCACATATTTATGATGCTTTTTACCTCTTGGAAAGGAAATGAGATAGGTATGAATAACAAGATGAATATTACATTTATTCATAACATTGTTTTTTTATTAAAATGTCAATTCTTAGATAGACATTTAGGTGTTGTTTTCTGTAAATTTATTTTGGTTGTCTCAAGATAAAAAGAAAATAAACAGAGAATGGGATATGGAGAAAGTAATAAAATAAATATTAAAAAAAAATTATCCTGGAGCTGAAAAATGTTTAGATATAAAACATTATATGCAGAACAATTGGTAAAATATTTGAATTTCATAAATATGAACAAAAGCTTGTTTTTTTCCTAATTTTAATTTGAATGTTTTTATATGCTTCCATACCCATTTATTAAAGTATCTGTTCAGCGTCAGAGCCCAACTGGGTGGGTCACCAGCCATTGCCTGAATTTATTGGCAAGAATTATATATCCTGGACATGTTTGGAATTTGGACTCAGAAGCTAGCCAGATATTGTCTCTACTATGAAGACCATTTTGAGTAAAGAAACATCATCCTCAGAGAGTGGTAAAGAAACAAGGAGAGAGAAGGAACTTGGTTACCAAACATACAGTATTCAGTTTGGGGTTTCAGTCTTTTGTGAGGTGAGCTTTTACTTCCTGCTGTTTGGCTCCATTGGATATTCTTGCATATTTATACACATTTATATTTGTAAATTCTCTCTATCAAATGGTACTTTCTTCTTTTTCAAACAATTAATTTATTTTTATTGATATATGGTTGACATACAAAAATTTTGTGTGGATTTAACATATATGACTTGATGAGTTTGAAGATAAGTATACAGCCATGAACCTATCACTATGAAAAATGTTATAAATTTAGCCATCACCTCTAAAACTTACCTGGCTTCCTCTTTGTGTGTGTGTGTGTTTGTGTATGTTTGTGTGATAAGAACATTTAACATTGTTTGACTATATGTACTAAGCTACAGAATAGATCATCAAAGCTTTTTATCATGCATAACAAACTATCTACACTTTTACCAGCACCCCCTCAATTTCCCTTCCCTCCAGTCCCTAATATTTTCTGCTTTCATAAATTTGACTTTCAGATTTATTCACTCGGGAACAATTTATTTTTCTGTTGCATGAGGTTTTAGAACTGTTTCTAAATATATCAGCATCGCTGATTCCAAATATGAAATCCGTTTTTAGGTGCATGCTCTAATTTTTATGCAATTTTAATTTCTTTTTGTTATAGTTAATGGCATGCATTGGTTTCTAAATTGTAGTTAAAGGGCAACGACTCTTGGATTGAACATAACTACAAGGCAATTAATGTTTACAATCACCACTTACATAATTGCAGTTGTTTTTAAATGTAAAAAATTATCTGTTAAAAACACCCTCTAATTTTGTTTTAGGATTGAATCATGGTTTCTTTGACTAGGCGTAAATGTAAGAATAGTCCTGAAACCTTCTGTTATATATGTGGCTGTTACACACTTCAACGTCAAAGGCGCAATATTTCATCCTTTGTGACATGTGCATATATTGTCTATTTTCAAGTTTCCCTTAAGGATCAAGACAAGAATTGGGATCCTCATATTGTGGGTCATAATTGTGAGAAAATGTTTTGTGACTGGACAAAAGGAAAACGCAAAGGAATGCCTTTTGATATTCCCATGGTTTGAACCTAAAGACCACATCAGTGAGTATTACTTCTGTCTGATCCATTCAAAGGGCATTGGCAAGAAAAAATGGCAGAAGATTGCATATTCTAATATTACTTCAGCAATACGTCCTATCCCACACTCTGAGACACTCTCGGTTCCAGTTTTCAATGGTTTTATTTCTTCTAAGGATAAAGAAAGTGAACGTAGTGATCAAGTGTATTTTGATACGATGCATAAGGAAATGGTTGTAGAATCTGAAGGGTTTTCTTCTGATGCCAAGCAGTCATTAACCCCTCAGCAGTTTAGCCAACCCAAATTGAATGACTTAGTAAGAGATTTGGGCCTATCAAAGAAAGCAGCTGAGATATTAGCCTCCAGGCTTCAAGGAAAGAATGTACTTCGCCAGTCAGCTAAAGTATCCCATTTCAGGAAGTGTGAACAAATTTTTGTGGACTCTTTTTCTGAAGACAAACACTTTGTTTACTTTCATGATATCAGTAGGCTTCTCAGCCAGCTAAGTGTTACCACTTACAGTCCAGCAGAATGGTGACTATTTCTTGACAGCTCTAAACGGAGTCTGAAATGTGTTCTCCTACACAACTCTAATGTGTATGCAGCGGTTCCAATTGGATATTTAACTCATCTGCAAGATAATTATAATGACATAAAAATTGTCCTCAACTTTCTGAAGGATGAGGAGCATGATTGGATCATTTGTGTGGATCTTAAAATGGTAAATTTCCTACTAGGACAACAGAGAGGTTTCATGAAGTATCCTTGCTTTCTGTGTTTGTGGGACAGCCAAGCTCAGGAGAAACACTGGACATAGAAAGAACGTGGCTGAAACGTGAAACTCTGGAAGTAGGGATGCAAACTATTGTGAATGAACCTGTAGTTAATTGAGACAGGATCATTTTTTCCCCACTTCACATCAAACTTGGCTTACTGAAGCAGTTTGTTTAGGCTTTGAATAGAGAAAGTGAGTGCTTTCAACATATTATTTCCACTTTTCCTGTCTTGTCTTTCGAGAAGATAAAAGCAGGTGTATTCAATAGACCTCAAATTCGAACCCTCATATGTGACAAAGAATTTGCCAGAAAGATGAATAAGGAGGAGAAAGCAGCATGGCAGTCTTTTGTGGCAGTTACAAAGAACTTCTTTGGTAACAAAAAAGCAGAAAACTATGAACTTCTGGTTCAAAGTATGCTATTGGCTTTCTGCAACATTGGATGTAACATGAGTGTTAAGATTCACTTTCTGAACAGTCACCTTAATAAGTTTTCCAAAAATCTTGGAGCTGTTAGTGATGAGCAGACTACTGCTGGAGCATCAACCAAGATTGTCCTCAAGAAGTACACAAACACAAGAGCTACAAATGCAAATTTTTGCCTGAATAGAATTTAAATAAGTTTTGCGCAAATTATCTGATTAAAATAAGTGTTTTAATATGTTCTGTTTCAAAATTGTAGACAAATTTTGATGCAATCATATCTTTTAGTCTATTAGTGTATTTACTGCATTATATAAATTATTATATTTTTACAAAGATGATGCCCAAGAAGACATTCTACTTCATTATGTTAAAGTAAATGTTGAAAAATTTACAATAAAATAAAAACGTTAAATCTTAAATTACAAAATATCTGTAGCTTACAGAGAAAAATTAATGTCAGATTTGAGATTAGAACACTCAAATTAGGTAAGAACAAGTGTTTTTGTGGATACAACAAAAAATTTGTTCCCTGTTGGAATTAACATTACGTTGTCCTTCCCTTATCAATGGGGAATGCATTCCAAGATGCCCCTGTAGTTATCTGAGACTGTGGATAGTACAATATACTATGCTTTTCCCTACACATATATACCTATGATAAAGTTTATTTTATAAATTAGGCACTGTAAGAGATTAAAAAATAATAAAACAGAACAAGTTGAACAATATAGTTTACTAAAAGTTATGTGAATGTTGTTCTCTTTCTCTCTGATAACTAAACAGATAGCTGCTGATTATGGTGCAGCTGGCTTATATAGTGTTCATATACTAGACAGAGAACAAAAGAATGATTTACTTACTGGCTGGAAAAAACAGTACAACCCAAGATTTCATCTTGCTAAGAATGGCATGCAATTTAAAACTTATTGATTGTTTATTTCTGGAATTTTCCATGTAACATTTTTGGGCTCCAGTTGACTGAAGCCATGAAAAGTGAAACTATGAATAAGCTTTGATAAAGATTGAACTGGCTGCTAACAGAAAAAAAGAAAATCTACTTTATATATCTTATTTTAAAACTATGAAAGAGTAAGTTAGAAAACCACAGAATAGTACCTTGTAACTATAGAAAGAAAAGTACTATAAATAACATCATATTTAGCCAACATAAAATTTATATCAGATGAATAATAAATGCATAATATGTTCATAAATATAAACTCTACCAATATTTATAATTTACTGATTCATAAATGGTCAATATTCAAAACAAATCCACTAGAAATGAATAGATTAGTTTAAGAAAATTGACAGACTGATTATAAAATTCATCAAAATAATATAAATGCAAGACTTCAAAATAATTTTGCCACAGAAAAGTCACCTTCCACTCTCACTGTTTAATATATGCTTAGGATTTCCACTTAAAAATAAAATTTTAATGACTTTATTTATTCATTTGAGAGAGAAAGAGAGAAGGGTGGGGAGAGCAGGAAGTTCAACGTGTGGGAGCTCAACTCCCACACGTTCCTTGACCAGGCATGTGTGGGGTTTTGAACTGACATCCTCAGTGTTACAGGTGGACCCTTTATCCACTGCAGCACCACAGATCAGGCTGAATTTCCACTTTTGCGATGATAAAATAGCTTGAATTATAAAAGGACTGAGAAAAAAACAAGAATAGAGAAAATATTTTTAAATGTTTCAAAGCATTAGAGAGTTACTGAGGCAACCAGGATTTGGGGATTCAGGATTCTGAAAAGAAAACTACAGAAAGAGGAGCTGATAGGCTTTAAGAACTTTCCTTACGAGAATTTGCCAAGTTTTGGCATGATGTCAGAGGCTGCAAATCAAGCAGATGGCTTTGACTTCTAGGCCAAGAAACTAGCAGATCTTCTGTCAGGTTTGGTGACCAGAGATTTTAAAAACTCAAGTTTGGGATTGCCAAGACAATAAGGGATTGAAGATTCCAGCTCTCAGAAGGAAGAGAGGAACAAAGAAGTAAGCCTAACAATCTGACAGTATGAGCTTGAAGTACTTGTTAAATTTTTCAGCTGAGAAACCAAAAGACTAGAAAGTTACATGGAAAAACATTGGAAACCAGAGTAGTTTTTAGCAGTCTCTCAAAGCTCAGGAAACAAATGTTGGAGTTTAAGACATATAAGAAAGTGGGTTATAATAAATTTCACAGGTTCTCAGTTAAGATCCCTTGCAAGTCTTTATCCTAAAAGCGAGGGCAAATCACTTAAATAGAAACTCAAAAATTCTGCAAGTAAGCTAGAGAAAGAGTCTTTAAAAAATCAGAATATACAGCAGTTTTCCAATACTGGGGATCCCAATACTGGGATTCAGAACTTTTGAGGAAGAGAGACCACAGTGAATTCTACAGGATTGAAAATCCTTAAGGAGCAGAATAAGCAGTACTTTATAAAATCTGTACTCCAGCAGTTTCAGTCAGTTCCTCATTTGATCAAGGTGGTTAACCTGCCATGACCAATCAGAAGAGTGAACTTGCACTTTTTTACACAAAATATCTGGTATTTAGTAAAAAATTCACAGACATGTCAAGGAAAAAAGAACAACAACAACAAAGTGGAAAATACAGATATCCATGACCCAATTATTGGAGTTATCAATATGGGTATAAAAACACTGATATTAATATGTACAAGAAAACGTTCAGAATTTCACCACAAAATTGAAATCTATTATGTTAATAAAAACCCTGGATACTGTACATTTTATTTAGGTAATAATGAAAAATAAGGTTTTAGTGCATGGGATTGTTTTTATAATATAGGTAGCATTAGGAGCTTAGGATATTCTCCTTGACCAAAAATAGGTACAAAGTAAAATCACTGAAAGCAACCTTTTCTGAGAAACATTCAGAAGTAGGCAACAACTTGAAAAGTGTTTACTCATAGAAAACTGTTAGAGCATTGGATATGAACAGTGTTTATAATGTTGTTTCCTGAGGACAGTTTTGGAAGTAATAGAATTATTAGAAGTATCCACATACCACTTCCTGACTGTTAAACTATTTTTGGGAGCCTAGTATATCTTGAAAGCCTATGGCAGGGGTCCCTTAACTACGGCCCGCGGGCCACATGCGGCCCCCTGAGGCCATTGCCGCACTTCTGGAAGGGCCACCTCTTTCATTGGTGGTCAGTGAGAGGAGCACAGGATGCATTCGCACCCATAGTTCCCATTGAAATACTGGTCAGTTTGTTGATTTAAATTTACTGGTTCTTTATTTTAAATATTGTATTTGTTCCCATTTTGTTTTTTTACTTTAAAATAATATATGTGCAGTGTGCATAGGGATTTGTTCATAGTTTTTTTTTTATAGTCTAGCCCTCCAATGGTCTGAGGGACAGTGAACTGACCCCCAGTATAAAATGTTTGGGGACCCCTGGCCTATGGAGACTTGCAATTTTGTTGTACTATTTAATGTATTTCTTAACCTACAGAAGATCAGAGGGCACAGAGTGGTCTTATAGACTTCAGATGTCTGAGAATTATCTCTGTAAATCACTGACTGACTGCTAAAGTACCGACAGGTTCAGCAGAAACCCCCTAGAGAACCAGGTCCAAATATATATGTAATCTCAAAACAAACAAAACAAATCTATGTAGAGATAACAGGAGCTCTGTATTACAGGGTAGGAAATTTGCAGTATTTGAGTCTATGCAAGTTAATTGCCTGGGGTAGATAATATGTTTGAAATAAAACAAGTTTTAATCAATTTAAAAGAATTAAAATAATATAGACTGTGTTCTCTAATCTCAACAGAATTAAGTTAGAAATCTATTTTAAAAATCTGGAAAATCCTTAAATGTACAAAAATTAAACACTGTGCTACTAAATAACATATGGTTCACACTTAAAAACACACCAAAAAATAAGAAAATATATTGAATTAAATAAAACTAAAAACACAACATATCTAAATGTATGATAAGCAACGAAAAAACAATGCTTAGAAAAATTTATAGCATTAAGTGGTTTATTAGAAAAAAGGAAGTTTAAATCAATGTTCTATATTTCAACCTTAGTGAACTAGAAAAATAAAAGCACGTAGAAGATAAAAAACAGTGAAGTAAGAGTATGTGTCCGTGATGTAGAGCAAAGGTCAGCCATTGTTTCTGTAAAGGACCAAATTGTAAATACTTTAAACTTTACAGACCACATGGTCTCTGTCACAGCTATTCAACTCTGTTGTTGTAAGGCAAGAGCTGCTCTACCTACTATATATATGAACAAGTGGGCATGGTTTTGTTCCAATACAACCTTAAATATTTATGAAACAGGCACCAAGATAAAGTTTGTTGACCTTGATACAGATTATAGAAAAATACTGCAATAGAGAAAATCGATGAAGTCAAAACCTGGCTCTTTCAAAAAACAAACATATGATAAATCTTTGGTCATGAAAAAAGAGAGAATTTAATAATAATAGTGAAGGGGGGGTCATCTCTACAAATTTTAAGGGACTAAATAGATGACAAAGGAAACGAAATCTACGAATATGTTAATAAATTTGACAACAGGTTGAATGGACCAATTTTCTGAAAAATACAAATTACCAAAACTAACTCAAGAAGTAACAGAACATCGCAACAAATCTAAATCAAGTAAAGAAGTTGAATTAGTAATTTAAAATAACTCTCAAGACAACAATGTGAAACAAGAAGCTTTGAGATTTCTCTTGACATGGTCACATTAAGGTGTTGGACGTGAAACTCAATCTGCAAGAAAAGTTTAAGTCCAAGTGGATTTCATAGTGAATACTATCAAACATTTAAAAAAGAAGTAATATTGATTGTTGGTTAAATAAGTTTGTAAAATATAATTTTTATGTTTGCTGTCTTATAGTTTGCATTGGGGGCTGGGCAGTGCCAGGTATATGTGGTCTGTGAAATTGCAAATTACCTTCCTGCTTGGAAGAAGGCGAGAAAGAAGGAGAAGAAGAGGAAGAAACCAGTTTGTACAGATAGAGAAGAAGAAGAGGCAGAAAGAAGCCATGTTTGTAGAGTGAGAAAGGAGAGAATGCAGAGTGCTGAAAAAGAAGCCACACTGGCAGAGAGAGAAGGTGTGCAGATGGGGAACCAGAGCTGCGGGGTTTTGCAAGCTGATTGCGCATGGCCACGATGGTGCCAGCCTCTGGCCCTACATTGATATCTTTAAAAATCTTCAGGAATATAAAAGAGAAAAGAACATTTCTCAACTCATTCTATGAGGCTATTACCAAAGCCAAAGTTATCACAAGAAACAAAATAAAAAAGCAAAAGACCTGTAAATCAATATTCCTTATAAATGTAGATCTAATTTCTTAATAAAAAATTATTATATTGAGCCTGACCTGTGATGGTGCAGTGGATAAAGCATCAATCTGGAACGCCGGTCAAAACCCTGGGCTTGCCTGGTCAAGGCATATATGGCAGTTAATGCTTTCTGCTTCTCCCCCCTTTCTCTCTCTCTCTCTCTCCTGTCTCTATAAAGATGAATAAATAAAATCTACAAAAAGGAAAAAACAAAAAAATGTAATTTAAAATATCAAATTGAATGCAACAAAATATAAAAAGAATAATGCACTATGAGCAAGTGGGGTTTATTATTGAAATGAAAGGGTTTTTTTAACATCCGAAATAAGTTCGTGTTAAACATCTTTTTTTTTTTTTTTTTACAGGGACAGAGAGAAAGTCAGAGAGAGGGATAGATAGGGACAAACAGACAGAAACAGAGAGAGATAAGAAGCATCAATTATTAGTTTTTTGTTGCCGTTGCGACACCTTATTTGTTCATTGATTGCTTTCTCACATGTGCCTTGACTGCGGGCCTTCAGCAGACCAAGCAACCCCTTGCTGGAGCCAGCGACCTTGGGTCCAGGCTGGCGAGCTTTTGCTCAAGTCAGATGGGCCCGCGCTCAAGTTGGCGAGCTCGGGGTCTTGAACCGGGGTCTTCTGCATCCCAGTCTGATGCTCTATCCACTGCGCCATCGCCTGGTCAGGCGTTAAACATCATATTAATAATTCTTTTAAAATCACACGATCATCTTAATAAATGTGGAGGAACCTTTTGACAAAACTCAAATTTATGATAAAATCCTTCAATAAACCTGCAACAGAAGGGATAGCCCTCAATCTAATATGGGTATTAAAAATTTACTGCTAATATTACACTTAACGGTGAAAGATTGATGTTTCAAATTAATTAAAAGAAAAAAAAAGCAAAAATGTTAACTTGCAATACTCCTTTTCTAAAATCTTCACCCTTACTGATGCAGGTGTTCTCGGGGGTCCTGTGGCCCAAATGTCCAGCACCCACTGTGGGTTCTTGGCTTTGCATAGGAAAGAATTAAAGATGAGTCAGTCAGCATAGGGTTTAAAGTGGAAGAGCTTGTTAGTGAAGCAGCCGGTGAGAGAATGCTGCCCCACCAACAGAGCAGCTTCTCCTTGAGGGATTCACTTTTTTTCCTTGAGGCTTATTAAGTTAAGAGGTAGGGCATTGAATAAAGGGGGGGAGTATTCAGAATTTTTTTGTGGAAAGGAATGTAGTTTGGTGACCTATTAGGAGCTTTCCTTTTGGATCTTGGTGTCCTGGGCTGTGTCCGTTATTGCACTACTGTATTACAGTACGCATATAATGAGACTCGGTGGCACTGTTAGTCGGCATGTTGGATCAAGTTGGTCTCTGTTGCTTCTAAGCCATTAAGTTAATGGAGTTGGTCTTATCTCCCTGACAGTCCTTGTAGTTTTTATCAGTTACAGCTCTTACGCCACATGCCTTAGACCTGGACTTTTTATTGTGCTCTGGCAATCAATTTTGTGCATAGCCAAAATGAAGATAAACTTTATAAAGCATTTTACTAAGAAGTTTTATCTTGAACCAGCCACTACAATAATTTCTTTATGCATATTTTGCTTAATTGTTAGATAAACTCATATATATTAGACATTTGATAAATCTGTATTCAATTGAAGAACAATAATAACAGGACTCTTCTTCAAGGGAAGCTGATTCAGAAAACTCACTCCTTAGCAGTCAAAATAGTTGTCCTCTCACCAGTGAACTCATACTAATCAAGGTCACAGACAGTGAGGTCTAAACAAGAGTGCCAGTTCATTCCTTTGTCATGTATAATACAATCAAGGGAAAAAAACTCTCTGTTGTTTAGTTAACACTATATACTCTTTTTCTTTTCTTTTCTTACATTTGTATAAAATAGTTCCTCCTAAAATTTAGGTTAGCTTGAACTCACAGAACTTATTAAAGATAAAATTAAGATTTTAATGCTGGATTGTCTAAATCCATTCCTGTAATTTAACAAGCACTTTTAGAATTTTAAAATTCCCAGACATTTTAGTTGTTTTTCTTTTATGAATGTCCTTTGTTCATTAGGATTTATTAAAACTGTCTTTTTTCTCAAGGCAAATAACTGTCCAACTTAAAAAAACAACAACTTTATTTAATAAAAGACCACAGATTCTTTGAAACAATTGCTATCAACTCAGAGCAAGCATTAATTGATACAAGAAATATTATCTAGCTCCTAAAATGAGAAACATATATATTATAGCATTGCAGAATAACTTTGAAAGAAAAGGTCTTTAGAGTCACTGCTGCTAAATTTATCTTATATATTTCCATATTCTATATTTCTAAGAATTACTTAAGGGTCCTTTGTTTTGTCTGCATGAGATTTTATTCTTCTCTGGGGATTATCCTACAGCTCTGATGCAGTTGACATATTCTTTGGTGTATATACACTTACTACTGCTTCTATATCCCTAAGGGTACAAAATGTAGTCAGATTAATGGCTTCTCAGATGATAGAGATACTTAAATTTTTATGTATTGGATGTTATGATTCCATACTGTAAATACTACAGGAAATTTCTGCCCTATGTGGCTCAGCAGAAAAAAGTACATTTTATTATTCATTCTCCATATACTGAATTCCTGATTTCTATTAATGAGGGAAACTTCTGCAAATCAATTTTATTTCAAAATAATATTTTAAAAAAGAATAAAAATGATAGTTACCCTACCGTCTTCTTTTTTTTTTAAAGTAGCAACCAGTGATCAAGGGCTTAAGGTGACTATTTACAGCTAGTATGACCATACACTTCCATATTTTATCTAAAATCTGCGTAGGGTTCCCTTTTATATTTAAGTATTTAATACACATGGATAGAGTTTGCATGTGTGCGTGTGCATGGTGTGTAAGAAGAGATGCAATTTCTTTCATCTTTTAAAAGTGAATTCCCAATGATTCATTGCCATTTATTTAAGATGATTGTCTCCTCCCCCATACTTATCCTCAATGATCTGCTGATCTGCAGTGTGAACTCTGCTTGCTACTCTGTGTGGGTTTTTTTCAGGTTTCTTTATTATCTTTCATCAGTTTGGTCATCTGTCTTTGAGTTCATAACATAACGTTTTAGTTCCTACAGTTGGAGTTCTCCCAACATGTGCTTTTCTAAGACTGAATTTAACACCTTGCACTTGCAGCTAAAATTCCAATCAGCTTGCCAAGTTCTACAAAATGTTCAAAATTTTTAGTGGGATTGCTTATATCTATATACCATGTGTATCTAGATATATATATATAGATAGAGATATAAATTTGGAGGGACTTCATGTATGTATAATACATACATATACATGTATAATTAAAATACATGAGAAATAGTATTCAAGTTGTGATGGAGTCAATAAAATTACACTGTATTAAAATCATTGTTCTGCTCAGGAAAAAGTAAAATACAAATTAGTAATAGACTTTGCTGTGTTAAAACTTTATTTTTGGCCCTGGATGGTTAGCTCAGTGGTAGAGCACCCGCATGGTGTGTGGAAATCCCAGATTCGATTCTGGTCAGGTTACACAGAAGAAGTGATCATCTGCTTCTCCACCCCTCCCCTTCCACCTTCTCTCCCTCTTTTCCCCTTCCGCAGCCATGGTTTGAATAGTTTAAGCAATTTAGCCCCCGGCACTGAGGTTGGTTTCATGGCCACCCTTCAGTTGCTAAAATAACTTGGTTGCCAAGCAACAGAGTAGCTGCTCCAGATGGGAAGAACACGGCCCTGTAGGGGGTTTGCTGGGTGGATCCCAGTTGGGGTGCATGCGAGAGCCTGTCTCCCTGCCTCCCCGCCTGCCCGCCTCTCAATTAAAAAAAATTACTTTTGAACTTTCGTCAACAGATTACTCTGCAGATGTAAACTTTTTTCTGCTTCCATGTTTGCCTATGCACCGAAATGTTTTGCCTATACAGGTGAACCACTTGATGGCAAAAGAGAAGCTCTCTAGCAGAAACTAAGAGTTATGTCGTGTAACTAAATAAAGTACTGCCAGGCTATATGTGACATAGAAACAACTAGAGAAAAATAATGGGTGAAGAAAAGGAGATGGGGTAACACATTTGTACAATAAATGTACTCAATAGTATAGCCTGGTATTTACAGAGCTAATTTAAAATAAATAAAGAGAAAAATTTTAAATCCAAAAATTTTAGTGAGAGATTTAATATAAGTATATTTGTTTAGATAGCATATACAGATGAAAAAATTAGTAAACATATAGGAGATTTGATCAATCCTATGAAGAAACTTGAATGGTTTATATAAAATTTTTCATTCCAAAACTTCAGGAAAAAAAATACCTTAAGATAACATATGGGTTTATGCCAAACCAAATGACATTATTCCTGGTGATAAAGCAATTTTGAGAATTTAGAAGGAATAAAATAAGACAAATTTATTTTCTTTGACTACTGTGTTTGCAGTCTAGACAACAATAATGAAAGCTAACTAGAAAATTCCCATGTGTTTGGAATTTATAAAATATATTTCTATCCGTGGGTCTAAGAAATTATAATGAAAATCAGTATATTTAAAATTAAATTATTATAAAAATGATAGACACAAACATATAAACTTTATGCCATGATTAGGGAAACATTATAAAATTAATAATATGATTACCATTTTTTAAAAAGACTGGGAAATAAAGTTAGATAATTGAAATGATATAAAATTAAAGACACAAAAAAAACAGAAAAGGGAAAATCAAGAGATGAATAAGAACAATTCAAATGTTACGAATTCTAAAATGAGCAAAGAAAATGTAGGGAAAGAAGCAATTTCACATTTTGTAAGTTTATGATTTTGACATTTTTGTATATAATTATACTATCAAATATTGAATACTGTACCTTATAATTTACCAAGTTTGTAATTCTCCAATCTTTTTCTTATGTTTATGTATTGGCTGGATCTTCCAGAATAATTTTAGGTAAAGATGGTGCTTGTAGCCATCCTTAAACATAAATATTGGTTGTTGACTATAAATAGTTATTTGTACTTTATTTAATGAAGAATTCTTTCATATATATTTATATATATATACTACGTATATACACAAACAGCTTTTTCTTTCAAAATGATTTATAAATCAGCAAGGAATGTTGAAGTTTAACAGATCTCTTAACAGCATTTATATTGCTGGTCATATACTTTTACTTACTTTAGCACTTTGATGTGATGAATTACATTGATGTATTTTCTTTCATTGAAGTTTATTTGAATTTCTTGAATAAAACACACTAAGTTTACAGTGTTTAATTTCATAAAACAATCAAGATGAGGTCCAGGTTTGGGGTAAAAATCTTGCCTCTTCTTGAGACCCCTGGCAATGTGTATAATTTTATGTGGAAGCTAGTTGTCCAGAGTTTGTGTACTTCGTGTTCGAGGGCATTAGACAAAGGGCCAACCCTGGGCCGTGGTGGGGGAACTACACTGGAATGTTGTATAGCCTCTTGGTCTCAAAGTTGTGAACAATAGGTTTATACCAAAAGGAAAGTGTGTTTACACAGCTTCTTAGAAGTGGGGTAACATTTGCCCATTCATTGCAGTCAATTAGAAATGACAGAATTCTGGCTGCTGCTGCTTATCCAGTTGCCACAGTCTCAGAGCCATCAGCAGAAGGGACCACAGGTCTGAAAAGGCCAGTAACTTTTTTAGGAGTATCTGAAATGTGGGAATAATCCCAATCTGATCTACATTCTCCTAAAGGTCATATATATGGATAATGCCTCTCTCAGAAGACTGAAGGTCTAACTATTGTATTTCAAATGTAAACCTCTCAACAAAGCCTACCTTGATCTCTGTATTTAAAACTGTAAACTTGGGGAGCTGGGTGGAAAAGATGAAGGGATTAAGAAGTAAAAATTGCTAGTTACAAAATAGTCACCAGTATGTAAAGTACAGCATAGGAAATATAGTCAAGAATATTGTAATAACTATGTATGGTGTCAGGTGGGTACAAGGCATACCCGGGGGATTCCTTTTTAAGTTACAATCACTATGCTGTACACGTGAAATTAATATAATATTGAATGTCAATTGTAATTGAAAAAAAAATTTAAATAAAATGCAACTGCAAACTCATATCCTGCTTACCTTGCATTTATGCCTTTCCAACTTACTACTATTTATTTATTATTTATAATGTTTCATATGCTGCTTCTTTTTTTTCACTAGCTTTTAAGCACTGCAGGACAGGATTTTGTCTTTTTTTTTGTTCAATGTTTAGTCTTGGGATTTGGAATAATGCCTGGTACATAGTAGATATTTGCTAAATAATATTTTAAAATAATAAATGAATGGAAGAGTACAATATCTAAAAATTATAAAATTACACGCACATATATATGTGCGTATATATTCACAAAGAACATATTTTATATTTAATTCTTTATATTTTATTTACATGGAGTTGAATTGGATTGAACATCTAATGCATTACATGTCTAACAAACTATTTTTATTATTGGTGGTGTAATTTAACCCAAAATATATTTAAGGTTTTAAGGTTTAACTTAACCATGTTCAGCTGGTCATTGTACCCTTTTTCCAACAGATATTGTAACAGAATTCTTTAAAAAATTTACCTAAACATTGATGCATAATTTTCTTTATCTTTTTCTTTGTAATGATGCATTAATAGCAAATCATACTTTAAGAAATATATTTTTGAAAGCTGTGGAAAAATTATCAAAATGTGTATAGAGAGAAAATCTTGCCATTTTTAAAGATCTAATAAAGTTATGTTTATTGTAGGCTGAGGGGAGAGGCTAATCTAATGATCTTGAAACCTTTTAAAAGTTGGGTTACTTCAGAAAGGAATATTCCTAAGGGGTTGATATTAACAACATCATAATGGGCAGGAAGGACATTTAAAAAATGGTCAATAAGCAAATTTATGAGCAGTGTCTGATGTTTTTATGTCATACTATCCATTTGAAAAATATTTCTTTTGCTTTATTTAGAAGCTTTGTTTTCCCAATGGAGAAAAATTTTAGTTTAATTACTGTCCCCAAAATTAAAAGTGAGCAATGTGAAGTCTAGAATAAGCTTAGTGCAGATTACATTAATCATTTGCCCTTGCTTAAATATAAAATAAAATGGAATGAATGTAAGCTCTTACCAATCTGTCAGGTCTTTGCACTTAGTTTAATGTGCCTGAACAGGCATACTCAATACATCTGAGTGAGTCTCTAAAATGAAGCTACTTCTATTTGCATCTTTTATTTGAAAGCATTCATTATTTGTTAAGCTTAGTCAACAAGCTCATTGGTTCAGTAACTGTCATCCTATCTTACAGCCTCTCTCGTCACCTTGAAATCTTTTTTTGGCTACCTATCATTTTAGTAAGGCAGAGGTGATTAGTGATAGAGGTTCAAATTAACGGAAAATGCTAAGTTGATTTTATTAGGGGAAGAGTGGTCCTGCTATGTACCCTACTGATATTTTTTCCCCATCTTCACTTTTATTTTCCCCATTTATGGCACATTCAATTTTTGAAATGTAAATACGTACAAGGATGAATACATTTTTTTTTTTAACAGGGACAGAGAGAGAGTCAGAGAGAGGGATAGATAGGGACAGACAGACAGGAACGGAGAGAGGTGAAAAGCATCAATCATTAGTTTTTTGTTGCCATTTTGACACCATAGTTGTTCATTGATTGCTTTCTCACATGTGCCTTGACCGCGGGCCTTCAGCAGACTGAGTAACCCCTTGCTGGAGCCAGCGACCTTGGGTCCAAGCTGGCGAGCTTTTGCTCAAGCCAGATGGGTCCACGCTCAAGCTGGCGAGCTCGGGGTCTCGAACCTGGGTCTTCCGCATCCCAGTCCGATGCTCTATCCACTGCGCCACCACCTGGTCAGGCGATATACATTTTGATTCGTTAAAAAAATGCTGGGATTATATTTCGAATTCATTATTTTGTCATAGTACTTCTGCTTGTTAATTAAATCATTATTGTGCAAATCAGGTTTGGTGCAGAGCCATCACAATTAGATAATTACTTACATTTAGAGATAATTAACAAAATTATTTTTGTCTCAATTTATAAAAGTAAATAGAGCAATAAAATTACTGAATATGCTTGAATTGTTTGTTTGAGTATGAACAGCTAAGTGTACAAGAAGCCCATCAGTGGGTCAAGGGACAATGTTACACTGTGTAGCAAAGCAATACTTGGCAAAATCTGCTGGAGGCTACTGCTCAAATGGGAGCTGGAGCTCTGACTTAGATCTGAAGGAGAATTTATCCTCTTTATCCATCATACAAATAAACAGAGAGCAGGGAGTAGGCCCACATTGTCTGTTGCCAAAAAAAAAAAAAAAAAAAAAAAGTAATTTATTTATGTATTGGCAATCAGGAAAAGCATTTTGGGAAAAAATAAAAACATGAAAAAAACTTATTTAAATAAAATTATAATGTCCAAATCAGGGTTTGACAGACCAAACACAAGAATAACATGTATCTGAATAATATAGTAAGATTTATTTAATAGGTATATATTGAGTCTGTAGTCTAATAACCAGAAAGTGCATTTTACAGAGCATTTTTAGAGATTCCTAAAAATTCATCCTCTAGGGAAAACATAGAAAAGAAATAATTTATAGGTCATATTATCTGACAATAGTTCTAAAAAGAGAGTAAAGCAAAAATATATATAATTAAAAATTACATCATTTAAGTGGAACTAGAAAATAATACTCATGTCAAGAAGACTATATTTATTAAATTAAAGAATACTTAAAAGAATGAACTCTGTTGATGATCATAAGTGAGGCTCAAGTGTGCTGAGGAAAATTAGTAATATTAAATACTTTCATTATTAAACTAAAATACATTTATATAGATAGAAGAATTAAAAATGTAAATTACTTTTAAAAAACTAAGGAAAACAAGAATAAATGTAGATGTGGTTGAATTGACATTTAGAAATAAAATAGTACAATAGATAAAATAATAACTGATTTATTATAAAAAAGATCCTAAATGGTAGTGTGGTCATTTCAATGTTAAAATTATTATTGGCAAAGATTCATCTATTTTACGCTTCCTTTAATAATATAAAATAATCTTATTGTGGTTTCCTCACATTCTGAAGAGTTATATTTTCAATGTTGCTGTTTCTATATCCAGCTTGAAACAGGTCAGGGTGGACAGATCACCTGCAAAGGTGCCCCAAGAGAGTGAGGCACCCAAGGGATCCCAAGTTCTCATTGCTCTATTCCTTCCTCATGTTCATGAGTGAAAAACAGACATGTAGAGATACACAAAGTGCTACATTACCTTTTGTGAGAGCTGCTTGTTTTCTAAAATAAAACCTAGTCATATCAAAAGGTGGATCTACACAAGTGTTTGTCAATCTGATTCAGTGAAGATTCCACAATTTCACACTAATTAATTTTTGGCCTCTGTATTTATAAATGCTGTTTTAGGAGTCTTCTATGGCACAACTAGTTTGGAAAGTTTAAAGAGGCTGCATTAGGAATCACTAGCTTTATGTGAACAAACATCCTTTAAGACACATCTCTTCTGTATGAGATTTTAAGCTATTTAAGGTTAATTTCCTATTTGAGTCCTTATTTAAATTCTACACAATAAATTTAGGTTTTCATGGTGGCAATTAGCTAGGAAAGTTTTTTCTCCAACTGAGTTATTTCTTTCAGGCATACTATGATTTAACCCAGAAGTGCTTGTTTAATTAGAGATAGCATCATGTTTTAGGGTTATCCAAATAGTTCTAGCTACAGAAAAGTGCTACCACAGTGGACCTGGTTTTCTCAGTGTGAGAGAATGAATTTCTTGGAGAAGGTAGTCTTTCAGTGGGAATTCTAGAGTGTCACAGGACATAATCCCAATGACAGATGCAGAGACTCTCATTTGGGTATAGGCTAACCTGAGCAAAATATTGTGGAGACATTCAGTTGTCTAATGGTGTACCAGAGAGAGGTGCCTCTTCTTGACAAATTGGATAAGGAGCAATACTGATCTGTTGAAAGCTAGACGTTTTACACAAGGACTTTCCTATCGCTCCACAGTGAAAGCAAAACAATATCTTAGATAAAAATATGATCATATCCTGCTTAAAGACCTTCAATATTTCTAAATATGTAAAAGATAAAAACCATAAGCAAACCAAAGTCCACTGGTTATTGAGCCTAATTATTTTAGTGTCTGAGTTACATACGTTCAGCTTTCATGTCATTTTTAGCTTCCACACAGAAAACTTCAGGGTAGAGAATATCAGAGTGAGAACATAAATAACGGTGAACAATAAACCTTTTTTTAAATTCTTTGAAGAAACTACAGTGTGTTCGTAAAGTCATGGTGCGTTAATGGACATACTGTATTTGCTTTCTGATCCTGCACAAGGCATATCTGAACTGCTTTATGTGGTAGCCTGTTAGTAACTATTTAAGCTTAGATTAATTAAAATGAACAAACATTCAAAACTTAGTCACTCACTCTTGTCTTCCAAATCTGTTCCATTATGCATGACTTGCTAGTTCTGACTCATGTCTGTCTACTGCTGGTATTCACTCTTGGAGTACTCTATTTGTTATGCATCCTCTTTCCCTCAGTTAAACCTAATTCTCTCAAATGATTCTGCATAAGTTTACTCTCCAACAATGGATTGTCACTGGAACATGGTGATGCATCTCAACATTTTACTTTTCACCTAACTAAAACTAATATCACACAAAATATGATGCATTTATATTTTATTACACATGACCTTTTCTCCCCAAATATTTTGCAAAATTGTTGCTTAACTTCTTTGTTGAGAAGAGTACTATAACTCTAATTTTATAATATCACTGATATTTTTCCTCTTTAGAAAAATAAAGAATTTTTCCAAAAGGTATTTAGTCTATATAAAAAAACCAGTCAATAACTATTCATAAACATAATAAAATTTTAATAAATAGATCCAAAATTTTAGTAGAAAGTTTTAGAAAATGAAATATTTTTATTTTATTTGTTTTTTTTACAGAGACAGAGAGAGAGAGTCAGAGAGAGGGATAGATAGGGACAGACAGACAGGAACGAAGAGAGATGAAAAGCATCAATCATGAGTTTTCTGTTGCCATTGCAACATCTTAGTTGTTCATTGATTGTTTTCTCATATGTGCCTTGACTGTGGGCCTTCAGCAGATAGAGCAACCCCTTACTGGAGCCAGCAACCTTGGGTTCAAGCTGGTGAGCTTTTGCTCAAGCCAGATGGGCCCACACTCAAGCTGGCGACCTTGAGGTCTTGAACCTGGGTCCTTCCGCATCCCAGTCCGACGCTATATCCACTGTGCCACCGCCTGGTCAGGTGAAAATAAAATATTTTTACCAATGGCTTTTCTACATGGATTTCTATTATTAAAATGTATTACAGTAAAAGAGAGCAAAGGGAAAAAAAAGAGAAGAAAACATTGATTTGTTGTTCCATTTATTTATGCATTCATTGGTTGATTCTTGTATGTGCCCTGACCTGTGATGGAGCCTGCAACCTTGATATATCAGGACAATGCTCTAACCAACTGGACTACCTGGCCAGGGCTGGATCTGGATTTTTTATAATCACTTATAACTATGCCTTTTATGAAATTTTTCTAATTTATAATTAGTTAAAAAACTTGCCTTAGCAAAAAAGTGCTAATATTGATTATAGTAGATGAAATTTAAGTAATATTTAAGAATTTTAATAAGTTTAGTTTAAAATCAAGATATGTTACCTAAAAGATACTCTCAACTAGCATATATTCTCCTGTACTAGGAAATATTGCTAGCTTATATATGTTTCTTGGATATGATACCAGAAATAGTGCTTCCTATATATTAAATGTTGAACATTTCACTTAAAAAGTTCTCTTCTAAATTGCTTCACCTTTTTTATCCATCCTCCCAATAGTCCTCTCATCTGAAGATGTAAAGTACAGCATAAAGAACATAGTTAATATTATAATACCTATGTGTAGTGTCAGATGGGTACTAGATTTGTCAGGGTGTTCACTTAATAAGTTATGTAAATGTCTAATCACAAAGTTGTACACCTGAAATAATATAATATTGTACACCAAACTGTAATTTAAAAATTAAAATAAATTGAAAATAGTCCCTTTTAGAGATGTGGAAATTATTGATGGTAAGTCAGCAAATGTCTTATTAAGTTTCTTCTGTATGCTATTGACCAAAGGATTTCCATCCTTATATAGACTTGTCTTTAAATATTTAATTTTTCACTAACATTTTATGAAAAATAGAAAATACATCTCAGTTCATGCCCTCTATTTAGATTTGCTTATTCTGGATATTTCATATATATGGAAGTATATAACAGTTGCCTTTTATGTTTGACTTCTTTCACTTAGCAAATTATTTTCAAGTTTTTATCCATAGTGTAGCATGCATCAAGTTTTTATTCCTTTTTGGGACTGAATAGTATCCTATTAAATAGATATACCATACTTTGTCCACCTATTCATTAATCAATAGATACTTGGGTTGCTTCCAATTTTAGGCTATTATCCATGTACATGTTTTTGGGTGGATGTATATTTCAGTTTTCTTGAGTCTATGCTTAGGGTGGAATTGCTAGTCATGTGGTAACTGTGTAATTTCAATTTTTAGGAACTGCCAGACTGGTTTCAAAGTGGTTGTATACTTTTACATCCTCACTAGCAGTGTGTAAAATTTCTAATCTCTCCAAGGCTTGTCTACACTTACTTTTTGTCTTTTTGATTATAGCCATTCTAGTGGGTGTGAAGTGATATCTCATTGTGGTTTTGATTTGCAATTTTCTAATGACTAATTGTGTTGAGTGTTATTTCCAAATGCTTACCTGTCACATATATCTTATGTAAAAAAATAACTTTTCAAATCCTTTGCCCACTTTTCTTGTTATTAAGGTGCCGGAAATTATTACTTAACTCAAGATCACAAAAAATTACATCTTGTTTCCTTTAAGACAGGAGTGCCCACACTTTTTCAGCTTGCGAGCTACTTATATGATGACCAAGTCAAAATGATCTACCTACAATAAAAATGCAAAACATAAATTTATTTCTTCAATATTATCATTATTTAAGTTACTATTATTACTATTTAATACTGTGTATTCTTCTTTCACCTTTCTCCTTCTCAGCTCTCTTTTTGGAGGAAAGTCAGTGTCATAGTTTTTATGAACAGTCTGAAAAAGCTGCTCCACATTTCCTTCTTTGGAATAGCAATGGCACACAGACAGATGAGGCAAACACACTTAGAATATGACATAGTGAAAAAATCCCCTCCCATTCTATATGAAAGTGGTAGGTTTTAGGCTTCTTACTCGGACCACTTATGGCACTCATTTTTATACCCTTTGTTGTATTTAGTTTAAATAAATTGAAGGATAAGTACACAGCAATGTAACTGAACAAGTTAGCGCGGTTTAACGCGCATGCGTAGGGTGTCAAAAGTTCAGACATCAGATTGGGTACCCTGTATGCCAATCAAAAGACAAATGTCTTTTTAAAATCATGCAATCTACCCACACTGCCTTCGCTATAGACCAGTAGATCATGATTGATGTATTGAGCACCCCTGCTTTAAGGGTTTAATAGTTTTGGCTCTCTCACATTTAGATATTTAACCAATTTTTAGTTTTGAATTAATTTTTATACATTTGTAATATAGAAATCCAACATTATTTTATTTTATGACCCCTGACTTTGTCTTTGTAATTTTTTCCTATTTTTTCCCATTTATTTCATTCTGATATTTATTTCCTTCTTTTGGTTGACTCTTTTTAGTATCTGTATGTTTTATATTTCACAAATAGTAATGTTCTTTAAATATTTTTTTTTTGTTTTCTTGCTAAATTCAACTTAGTCTTTTAAAAGACCTATACAAATTTACTTTGGATTTTGTGTAACTTAATAGTGAATAAATATGCCACATTTTGGGTTAACTCCTTGCTGCAAATTCTCCTTCATGTATATTTCCCATTCTGAATCTTTAGAAGACTTTTTCACTAGGATTGGCAAAGCTAAGTGATTAGTAAATATTGATTGCTCTCCTCTGTAACAGTTTGTAATCTCACAAGAAGTACACATTGAGTCCTATTTTCTCACATTTTGGCTAACAGTTAAATTTTTGTTTTTAAAGAAAAGTCTACATTTATTCAGGTGATCTTCCCTACTCTTTTTTTTTATTTTAATGGGGTGACACCAATAAATCAGGGTACATATGTACAATGAAAACATCTCCAGGTTATCTTATCTTTCAATTATGTTGCATACCCGTCACCCAAAGTTAAATTGTCATCTGTCACCTTCAATCTGGTTTTCCCTGTGCCCCTCCCCTCCTCCCAATCCCACCCTCTCCTCCCTCCCCCAAACCCCGTAACCACCACTCTCTTGTCCATGTCTCCTAGTCTCACTTTTATGTCCCACCTATGTATGAAATCATGCTGTTCTCAGTTTTGTTTCTGATTTACTTATTTCACTCCATATAATGTTATCAAGGTCCATCAATTTTGTTGTAAATGATCCGATGTCATCATTTCTTATGACTGAGTAGTATTCCAAAGTATATATGTCCAAAACTTTTTAATCCACTTGTCCTCTGATGAACACTTGGGCTGTTTCCAGGTCTTTGCTATTGTGAACAATGCTGCCATGAACATAGGGGCACATTTTTTCTTTTTGAACAGTGCTATGCTGTTCTTAGAGTATATTCCTATGAGTGGGATAGCTGGGTAAAAAGGCAGTTCGATTTTTAATTTTTTGAGGAATCTCCATACTTTTTTCCACAATGCCTGCACCAGTCTGCATTCCCACCAGCAGTGCAGAAGGGTTCCCTTTTCTCCACATCCTCGCCAGCACTTATTCTGTGTTGTTTTGCTGATGAGTGCCATTCTGACTGGTGTGAAGTGATATCTCATTGTGGTTTTAATTTGCATTTCTCTAATGATTAGTGATGTTGAGCATTTTTTCATGTGCCTATTGGCCATCTGTATGTCCTCTTTGGAGAAATTTTTATTCATTTCTTTTGCCCATTTTTTGATTGGATTTTTTGTCTTTCTGGTGTTGAGTTTTATAAGTTCTTTATAAATTTTGGTTATGTCATGTCCCTTATCAGATGTGCTGTTGAATATGTTCTCCCATCCTGTGGTTTGTTTTTTTATTCTGTTCTTATTGTCTTTAGCTGTGCAAAAATGTTTTAGTTTGATATAGTCCCATTTGTTTATCTTGCCTTTTAATTCATTTGCCCATGGAGATAAATCGGCAAATATATTGCTGCTACAGATGTCAGAGAGCTTGCTGCCTATGTTTTCTTCTAAGATGCTTATGGTTTCACGGCTTACATTTAAGTCTTTTATCCATTTTGAGTTTGTTTTTTGTGAATGGTGTAAGTTGATGGTCTAGTTTCATTTTTTGGCAGGTAGATGTCCAATTTTCCCAACATCATTTGTTAAAGAAGCTGTCTTCACTCCATTGTATGTTCTTTCCTCCTTTGTCAAATATCAGTTATCCATAAAGCTGTGGGTTTATTTCTGGGTTCTCTGTTCTGTTCCATTGATCAATGTGCCTGTTCTTATGCCAGTACCAGGCTGTCTTGAGTATAATGGCCTTGTAGTAAACCTTGATATCCGAAAGAGTGATACCTCCTGCTTTATTTTTTCTTTTTAAGATTGCTGAGGCTATTCGTGATATTTTTTGGTTCCATATAAATTTTTGGAATATGTGTTCTATATCTTTGAAGTATGTCATTGGTATTTTAATTGGTATTGCATTGAATTTATAAATTTCTTTGGGTAACATAGACATTTTAATGTTGTTTATTCTTCTTAGCCATGAGCACGGTATATGCTTCCACTTGTTTGTATGTTCCTTGATTTCTTTTATCAATGTTTTATAATTATCCGAGTACAAGTTCTTAACCTCCTTGGTTAAATTTACTCCTAGGTACTTTATTTTTTTTGCTGCAATAGTGAAGGGGATTGTTTCCTTAATTTCTTTTGCTGACAATTCATTCTTGGTATATAGAAATGCCTCTGATTTCTGAGTATTAATTTTATATCCTGCCACCTAGCTGAATTCATTTGTAAGGTCTAGTAGTTTTTTGACTGAGACTTTAGGTTTTTCTATATACAATATCATATCATCTGCAAATAGTGACAGTTTTACTTCTTCTTTTCCAATTTGGATGCATTTTATTTGTTCTTCTTGTCTGATTGCTGTAGCTAGATCTTCCAGAACTATGTTGAATAAGAGTAGTGAAAGGGGGAACCCCTGCCTGGTTCCTGATCTTAAGGGGATTGCTTTTAATTTTTGTCCATTTAGTATGATGTTTGCTGTGGGTTTGTCGTAGATGGCCTTTATCATGTTAAGGAATATTTCCTGTACTCCCACTTAACTAAGAGTTTTGAGCATGAATGAATGCTGGATTTTATCAAATGCCTTTTCTGCATCTATTGAAATTATCATGTGATTTTTGTCCTTCCTTTTGTTTATGTGATGAATCACATTGATTGATTTGCAAATATTGAACCAGCCTTGCCTCTCCAGAATAAATCCCACTTGATCATGGTGTATGATTTTTTTCATATATTTCTTGATCCGGTTGGCTAATATTTTGTTGAGAATATTAGTGTCTAAATTCATCAGGGATATAGGCCTATAATTTTCTTTCTTTGTGTTGTCTTTGCCTGGTTTTGGGATCAGAATTATGCTCGCCTCATAAAAGGAGTTTGGAAGTCTTCCTTCCTCTTAAATTTTTTGAGATAGCTTGAGGAGGATAGATGTTAGTTCTTCTTTGAATTTTTGGTAGAATTCATTTGTGAAGCAATCAGGCCCAGGACTTTTTTTGGGGGGGAGTTTTTTGATAACTGTTTAGATCTCATTTGTTGTAATTGGTCTGTTTAGGTGTTCTGATTCTTCCAGATTGATTTTTGGAAGGTTATATGATTCAATAAATTTGTCCATTCCACGTAGGTTGTCTAATTTTTTGGCATAGAGTTCTTCATAGTATTTTCTTACAATGATTTGTATTTCTGTTGTGGCAGTTGTTATTTCTCTACTGTCATTTCTAATTTTATTTTTTGGGGTCTTCTCTCTTTTTTTCTTGGTGAGTCTAGTTAAAGGTTCATCAATCTTGTTTACCTTTTCAAAGAACCAGCTCTTGGTTTCATTGATCCTGTAATGTTTCCTTAGCCTCTATGTCATTTATTTCTGTTCTGGTCTTTATTATTTTCTTCCTTCTACTGGTCCTGGGCTTTATTGGCAGTTATTTTTTTAGTTCTTTTAGATGCAGGGTCAGTTTGCTTATTTGAGCTTTTTCTAGCTTCTTATGATATGCCTGTAGTGCAATGAACTTCCCTCTCAGTATTGTTTTTGCTGTGTCCCATAAATTTTGAGTTGATGTATGCTCATTATCGTTTGTTTCTAGAAACTTTTTTATTTCTTCTTTGATCTCATTGTTAATCCATTTATTATTTAATAATATGCTATTTAGTTTCTAAGTGTTTGAGTATTTTTCAGTTTTTCTTTTTAGGTTAATTTCTAGTGTCATGGCACTGTGATCAGAGAAAATGCTTGATATGATTTCAATCTTCTTAAATTTATTGAGACCATTTTTATGTCCTAACATGTGGTCTATCCTAGAAAATGTACAATGAGCGCTTGAGAAGAATGTATATTCTACTGCTTTAGGGTGAAAAGTTCTGAAGATATCTATTAAATCGAGTTGATCTAGTGTATTCTTTAAGTCTGCTGTTTCTCTATTAATTTTCTTTCTTGAGGATATATCCAGTGTTGTTAGTGGGTTATTGAAATCCCCTACTATTATAATATTGCTGTTAATCTCACCCTTTATATCCATTAAAGTCTGCTTTATGTATGCCGGGGCTCCTATATTTGGTGCATAGATATTTATAATAGTTATATCTTCCTGTTGAATTGTTCCCATTATCATTATGTAGTGTCCTTCTTATCTTTTACTACAACCTTTGTTTTAAAGTCCATTTTGTCAGATATAAGCATTGGTACCCCAGGTTTTTTTTCATTTCCATTTGCATGAAATATTTTTTTCCATCCTTTTACCTTCAGTCTATGTGCATCTTTTGTTTTAAGGTGTGTCTCTTGTAGACAGCATATGTATGAGTCCTGTTTCTTTATCCATGCAGCTACCCTATGTCTTTTGATTGGATCATTTAATCCATTTACGTTTAAGGTTATTATTGATATGTAGTTATTTATTGCCATTTTATTCTTTAAAGCTGTTTTCTTCTTTTGCTATATTCTTTCCTCCCTCTGAACTGTTCACAGCAGGCCTCTTAGTATCTCTTGCAGAATTGGTTTGGTTTTAATGAATTCCTTGAGGCTTTTTTTTGTCTGGGAAGCTTTTTAATTCGCCTTCAATTTTAAATGTTAGCCTTGCTAGATAGAGTAGTCTTGGTTGTAGGTTCTTGTTCTGCATTACTTTGAATATATCTTGCCATTCCCTTCTGGCCTCAAGTGTTTCTGTTGAGAAGTCAGATGTCATTCTTATGGGGGCTCCTTTGTAGGTGATAAACTTTTTTCTCTATCAGCTTTTACAATTTTCTTTATCCCTTATCTTTGGTATTTTAAATATGATGAGTCTTGGTGTAGATTTTTTTGGCTTTCTCTTTAATGAAGTTCTGTGTGCTTCTTGAAAGTGTGGAATGTTCCCCAGCCTTAATTTATGGAGGTTTTCTGCTATAATTTGATTGAACAAAGTTTCCATTTCTTGTTCATTTTCCTCTTCTTCAGGAACCCTTATGATGCGAATGTTGTTTCTCTTCATGTTGTCACTGAGCTCTCTTAGAGTTTCCTCACATTTTTTGAGTCTCTTTTCCTTTTACTTCTCTGATTCTGTGCCTTTGTTTATTGTGTCCTCTAACTCGCTGATTCGATCCTCAGCGTGATTCATCCTGCTTTTAATTCCTTCCATTGTGGTCTTCAGTTCTGATACTGTATTTGTCATTTCTGTCTGATTCTTTTTTATTATTTCAATTTTGTTTTTTATACTTGTTATCTCTTTATTTAGGTATTCATAATTACTATCCATTGTTGCTCTAATTTCTTTGAACATCCTAACTACCATTATTCTAAATTCTGCTTCTGGTAATTTGGTTATATCTGGTTCATTCAGGTCCTTCTCTGGGGGTTTCTCTTGATTCATTTCGTTTGTATTCCTCTGCCTGCCTATTTTGTCTGTGTATAAGCAAGTTGTGTCCACTGGAGTCCAGGAAGTGTTTCCTTTGTGTTCTCTAGGTGTGGTCTGTCTGCAGGCCCGCCACCCCCTCTGCCGCTGCCTAGGATGGTTGGATATGGGCGTTGCCAGTGCCGGCTCACTGCAGCTGTTGCTGTGATTTCTGCCTCTCCTCTGCGGGAGGGGCTGTCACTCAAGCCACAAGCCTCAGCACCAAGGGTGGAGGTGAGCACTTTTGCTCTGTTTCGAACCCATCCTGTTTCCTGTGTTTCACCCAGCACCTGCGGTCAGAGCCTGCTTGCCACAGTTTCGTGGGTTGGATGGGGCTTCTGACATGCTCTCAGCTGTGAGCCTTTGCCCGTTCGGAGGTTTAGCCCTGCCCTCTAGGCCTGGGCCCTCCTCCTCATGGTCACAAACCAAAGTTTATTTGGCCTGGTGTGGCTGCTGGCGGGCGCTCAGCTGCGAACTTCCACTCGTCCTGGGCTCTGCCCCGCCCCCGTTTTCAGAGCCAACTTGTGCACGCAGGATGGCAAACTGCGGTTTCTCCGGCCGGTTGGGCCTGTTTGTGTAAGCTCAGCCTTGAGCTCTGCCTGTCCCTGGTCCTAGCCCCATCCTCGTGGTCAGGGCTGGTTTGCGCAGTGTCGCAGAGCAGATCTCTGCCTGTTCCTGGCCTCCTGCTTTCCCCCCGCAGGTGGGGTTACAGTGGGCCCGCAGCTGTCGGACCACTTTCACATGACCCCTTCGCCCCTGCTGGGCTAGACCGAGCTCACACCAGCTGGACCTCCTCCCTCGCTGACAGAACTGTGTTTCAGCAGAGTAGGAAGGGGTCCCACAGTTCAGATCCTAACACTCCATACTGTAGACCTGGGAGCTTCCTACATCTAAGCAGCTCTGCTCTAATTGCCGCGGGAGAGCTTGTTTGGCTGGTGTCCTGTCTTCCTTTGCTAGTATTGCTAGTTCCAGGGGAAATATTCATTTTTGATTAGGGAAGTGACTTAGCCCCAGGGTTAGGGTGGCTGTCCCTCAGAATGTTTCTCCCTGTGGCTTCAGTCCACACTCTCTTCCCGCTGTTCTGGTCCTCTCCTCTGTCCACGTTCCCCAGAACCCCGGGTGAGTGGTTGTGAGAGAGGTTTTCTGCGTTGTCCCTTTAAAAAGAATCTTGGGTCTGAGAAAACTGTTTCTTTCTCACAAACAGTATCCTCACTTGTTTCACAGCTCAATACTGTCCAAACGCCTCTTCTAGGCTCTGTGACTACAGGCTGGGTCTTTGTTCCTGCAACCCAGGTCCCTCCCTCTCCGCCAAACTCTCCTCCCGACATGCGAGTCTCTCCGGGCTGTCATTCGCTCCGAAGAGCTTGGCAGCCCTCTTCGCATTTTTGCTATTCCTACCAGTCTCAATGTGGCTTCTTCTATGTTCCTTGCTTGAAGAGTCCACTTAGTTTAGTTCAAAGTTGGTTTATCCAGATGATGGTTCTTAAAATTAAGTTATAATCCACTTTGGTTCCAGGAGTTGGAAGTTGGTATGTCTGCCTACTCCATCGCCATCTTGCTCCGATCTAACTGTTAAATTTTATGGTATTTTATTTTATATCATGTTATTTGACATTTTGCCACTTTTAAAATTTTAAATTCTTATTCTTTTTTCAGTCTGTATATTTTAGAATATTAGCAAAGATGAGCATTTATTTGTATGATTGTTATTCTTTGAATTTTTTCTACTTTGATTTTTATTCTTTTTCTTTTTTTATATATAATATTGTTTTTACTTGTTTTATCAAGCCATTGAATATATTTAAATTTTTATTCCATCTTTTAATTACCAGTATCTTCTTTAAATACAATACTTAACTGTGTCCATGGGTTTTGTTGTTGAATTAAAACTTTCAAATTTTATGTGATCCAATTCATTATTTCTCCCTTTTGTATAAAAGTTATTCCTTTCCCACTAATTAAAAGGTGCCTTCCTCATTTTTCTTCTATTATCTTTTTAGTTTTAGGTATTTTATGTATATACTATGAAGAATCTAATTTTATTATGTATTGTTATTCAAGTTTTAAAAATATTTAAAAACGTCTAGTATTTTCCCAGTGATTTATAATGTGACTTCTATTACATATCTAGTGTTTAGTGTACATGGGTCTATTTCTGGGTGGTCTATTCCATTGATATATTTTGTACAACTTGGAGTGAGTGTGTCATATTTTTTTGAGGGGCAGTAAAGTTATGGTTCTGTAATACAGTATATGGCATCTTCTGTGTGACAAATCCCCTCTTTATTCTTCCTTTCCAATTGTCTGAGTCATTTGTGGTTAGTCTTTCAAAACAGTTACATTGGCATCTAAATTACTCTACAAGTCTTTCATGTGCTTTAGCAGAGATTTGGATATGTGATTAAGTGTAAATATATACTCAAAATTGAGTTGTGTTTCTGAGATTTTTCTGAAATTTTATATTTTCTGCACTATAGCTTAAAAATATTCTTCTGTTACTTATTTTTTAAAAACAATGTTAAAAAATAAACAATGGACTAAAAGAAGAGCTCCACCATTGATCTGATATAAAGTATTGCAAACACCAGAGTTGCAAATAAGAGACTTGTATTTTCAGCCAAGACATAAGATGTGTTTTCACATAAGGTACAGATTATTGGCTGAAAATTACAACAATCCAAGCATAAAACTTTCTTTTTGTATTGGTAACTGTGAATACATTTATAAGATATTGTAAAAGATCATTTGAAGTAACTTAATACCATCTTGTTTTATTTCATTGCTGTGTTGTGAAATAACATCTTCTTCTCTACCAATGTATACTGTTTTTTTTTTTTTACATTTTTTAGTTTATTTTTAAATTTTTATCAAAGGAGGCAGGTAGAGAGACAGAAACATTGGTCAGTTTCTGTATGTGCCCTGATCGGGAATCCAACCAGCAACCTCTGTGCTTCAGGACTATGTTCTAACTAATTGAGCTATATGACCGGGGCTATTACATTCTTTAGAAAGATGATAATTTAAAATAAATTGAGGCATTAAATACACAAGAATTCAAGAAAAATGTAGACATAAGTAGATTTGCATTATTTTGGAAATTTAGAATGGTTATGCATTACCATGTTAATTTAGTGAATGCAGACTGAAACAAAATTTAATGTAATGATTCATAAATTTTTTATGTCTGAAAAATATACATTTTTTTATTGACTTATGAGTCCATTTTACCTATGCTTATGCCTATACCTGACTTACACTCCATCTATATTTGGAACAATATCTAGGAAACAACAGCTTCTTGGAGAATATAGAAAGGTGGAAAAAGAAAGGTCCAGGAAAAACATATCTCCTATATCATGATCTCTGAGATACATTTCTATTAATGACTTTTAAAAGAAGCTTCTTGTGTGTCTCCGAGAAAGTGAAAGATAGGTAGAGCTACAGACTTGGCTAAAATATGATTCTAAGAACATGAATGAGGACTAACAATTGTCAGAAACATAAATTATCACTTCATACTCTTTAATGTATTTCAAATAGAATACACTTCCTACGCAGGCTACTTAGTCACTCTTTAAGAACTACCTGAACGGTGCATTTATTTATATAAAAATGAAGTAAAATCTATCATCTTCAGTAAAAATGTTTGAGAAGCAGTAATAAAAGCTGTATACAGTCCTGAATCACTTGCCACTATCTTTAATTTGGAGAAACATAACTTTTATAAGCACCATTTAATCTGTGCCTGACCTGCATCTATTTCTTATCTATGTGGATAGATGTGTGTTCCGTTTCAGACAGTGACTCACAAGAAATCAAGAACTGAGAAATCTGAATTTTCAGGAAGGATAAGCAGAAATAACTTTTATATCCTACTGGAAGATCTACCATTAAAAGAAAATGAGCAGGATTTAGAGGGATTTCCTGTACTGTGAGATTGGATGCATCACATATATATTTTTTTTTAAAGGTTTTTTTTTTATTTTATTATTTTATTTATTTATTCATTTTAGAGAGGAGACACAGAGTGAGAGAGAGAGATAGAGAAAGAGAGAAAGGGGGGAGGAGCTGGAAGCATCAACTCCCATATGTGCCTTGACCAGACCAGTGCAGGGTTTTGAACTGGCGACCTCAGTGTTCCCAGGTCGACGCTTTATCCACTGCGCCACCACAGGTCAGGCGGATGCATCACATATTTTATCTAAGATGGAATGTTTTGAATTTTAACAAACATTATGTTTGATTATTTTATTGGTCAATTTGATTTTTAACATTTTTTAAAAGTTTACTACATACCATATATTCTTCAAATTATTTTATGTGGATTAATTCATTACAGATTATAGATAGGAATATTTTTAGTATCTTCCTTTTAAATATGAGAAGAGGACTTTTAGTAACCTTCTCAGGTTCTCAAACTGGGCAGTGGGGCCAACAGGATTCAAAACTGGGCAGTCTAATTCTAGAACCTGTGCTTACATATATTATGTAGGTTTATTTTAGAAAGAGGCAGATCTGGTTATAAGAAACAAAGATCAGTGAAATTAGGTAATAGTAGTTCAAGAAAGAAACCATTTTTATTATAAAAATTTAAAAATATAGAATGCCCAAAGGTACTTATTCTGTTCCCAATCTTGTTTCACCCGTCCGCACACTCATCATCTTGCCCTCCCTACTCCACCATGAGTATTATATCTGAAATAATTAACAATAATAATTTCTTAATTACATTTAATATATAACCAGTTTAAAAAATTATTTAATTATTTTATTTAAAAATATTTTGCTTGTTTACATCTGGATGGAAAACCAAAAATAAAATATATTCTTTTCTTTCTTCACCTCATTGTCATTTAACTAAACTCTTGGAAGTCTAGGGATACGTGAGATCACTTCTGGGGTGTGGAAATAAATGCACTCTGTGTAATAAAGACACCCTATCGGTTGGGCAGGGAAGATTTTCAGGGATCTCAGAAAACTGTTGACTTCAAAAGAAGTCCTGTGTAGTAGCTAATTTTTGGTTAATTATTGGAAGCAATTTTATTCTGTTATTCTTGGATATTAATCAACATGATAAAATTTGACAACCTTGTCTCTACTAAGTTTTGGGCCATGAAAGAGAGGAGTCTCTGTCTTAATTAGACCAGAATGTTAAAGTGTCAGAAATTCAGATTGTACAGGCAACAACATGAGGCTGGAAGATAGTAAGACATTAACAGTCATAAAGCCAGTAGTCTGAGCTAGAGAAGAAAATGGATGGTTGATAACCAAGCAACATGAAAAATCCAAGAAATATTTGAAATCTTGTGAGTGCACAGAGGTGTCTATACTCTTACCTAAAGACTCAGTGAGAAATATAAACATGACAATACCTGAAGAGTTGGAAGATAAAAAGTTCTCATGTCTCTGTAGTATAGGCTTTAGTCTTGCATGCCTGTGAAACCTGAATACATAGACACACGACAGTCATGTAGACAACTTCGAACTATATCTGTATGTGTATGTGATTTATCTATCAATCGCTTAATCATCTAACATCCATATATCTATCTTTTAATTTGTCTTCCTATTTATTTATGTACATATTAAATTTATCTATGGAAATCCTAGATGAAATTAAAAAGTGTTTAGTACCGGATTTACAGATGTATGAATATTGGTGTACAGGTCTTTTCAATTTTGTGTCTTTTTTAAAATAAGACATCAAAGAACTTGTGTTTTGTGTGTGTGTTTTGGTTGTTAATAGGTATTACTCGGAATATCTAGAATGAGAGAAATGTAAGAAAATATTATGACGTTATTTTGCAAAATTGTATAAATACTTGGAAGACTGTGGATAGTCTGAGAGAAAGAAAAGAAAGAAGTACAATTGACCCTTGAACTATGCAGGCACGAGGAGTGCTTACCCCCACACAGTAAAAAATTTGCATATAACTTTTGACTTTTCCAAAACTTAACTACTAATAGCCTACTGTTGACTGGAAACTTTACTGATAATATACACCTTCCCCAACACTTATTGTTTGTGGATTTACTGATGATAGCCATTTTGACAGGTGTGAGGTGAAATCTCAAGGTGGTCTTAATTTGCATTTCTCTGATAATTGGTGATGTAGAGCATCTTTTCATATATCTAATGGCCATGTATATGTCTTTGGAGAGGTGTCTATTTAGGTCTTTTTGCCCATTTTGCAATTGGAGTGATTTTTTGTTTGTTTGTTTGTTTGGCATTGAGTTTTATAAGATCTTTATAAAATTTGGGTATTATCCCTTTACCATAGGTATCATTAGTGCATATATTCTCCCATTCAGAGGGTTGTCTTTTCATTTTGTTTATGGTTTTCTTTGCTGTGCAAGATAATTTTAGTCTGACGTAGATCCATTTACTTATTTTTTTCATTTGTTTCCCTTGCCTGAGGACACATATCAGAAAATAATATTATTATAAGAAATATCTGAGATTTTAAATATTTTTCTAAGATTTTTATGGTTTTGAGGCTAATATTTAAGTCTTTTTTAAAATTCACTTTAGAGTGGAGAGAGAGAGAGAAGAGGGGAGAAATAGGATACATCAACTTCCATATGTACCTTGACCAGGCAAGTCCAGGCTTTCAAACTGGTGACCTCAGCATTCTGGGTCAATGCTTATGCCACTGCACCACCACAGCTCAGGCCTATATTTAATTCATTTTAATTTTATTCTTGTTTATGATGTAAGAAGGTGGTCTAGTTTCTTTCTTTCTTTTTTTTTGCACATATCTGTTCAATTTCTCTAACACCATTTATTATAAACTGTCTTAGTCCCTTGCCTCCTTTGTCAAATATTAATTGATCATATAGGCATGGGTTTACTTCTGGGCTGTCTATTCTGTTCCATTGATCTATATATCTATTTTTATGCCAATACCAGGCTGTTTTGATTATGGCCTTGTAATATAGTTTGAAAGAAGATAGCATGATTCCTTCAAATGTTATTTATTGTTCCTAACCATGAATATAGTATATTATTTGTATCTTTTTAAATTTCTTTCTTCAGGGTCTTATAATTTTTCAAGTACAGAACTTGTTCATCCTTGCTTAAATTTGTTTCTGAGTATTTTATTCTTTTTGAAGAAATTGCCAATGGTATAGTTTTCTTAGTTTCTTTTTCTGATAGTTCATTATTGGTATATAAAAACACAACTTATTTCTGGATATTTTTTATTCTGCTACTTTACTAAATTAATTTTTCAGTTCCAGTAGTTTTTTATTTTTTTGTAAAATCATGATTCTCTAAATACAGTATCATGTCATGTGCAAATAATGAGTTTTGCTTCTCCCTTTTCAACACTGATGCCTTTTATTTCTTCTTCTTGTCTAATTGCTATGGCTAATTCTTCCTTTACAATATTGAGAGCAGGCTGACAGCTGTTTAGGATGGTGGTAAAAGGGTAAGAGGGATTCAGCAAAAAGGAGAAAAGAAAAGAAAAAAGAAAGATAAAAACTCATGAAACAGACAACTTTGGTGATTTCCAGGGACAGGAAGTGGAGAAAGGTATAGGGGGGATTAATGGTGACGAAAAAAGACTTGATTTGGAGGGTTGAACACATAATACGGTGCACAGAGATCTGTTGTAGAATCGAGCACCTGTAACCTGTATAATTATATTAACCAGTGTCATCCCAATAAATTCAATTAAAAAAGATTAGATGTGGAATGATTGTCAGTTTAATCAAATGAGAATTATTTGTCCAAGAATTGGCTGGGTTTTATATTCCAGTAGATATTGGAAGGGATAGATTTTTAGACTATCCCACATTACACAGGGATATATTGGGATGGTCAGATTTTGCCCCAATTTTAGAAGTGATAGAGAACTTTATTTAAAAGTTAGTAGGAAGGGTAACTGCCAATGCTGGAACTTTGTTTATATTTCTGCAGTAGACACATCTCTAGCTCTATGGCTAGCTCTATATTTCTCTCTCTATAAATATAACTCTAGCAATATAGTAAACTTACATTTACTCAAAACTATTCTTTAAAATAAGAATCTTATTAAAATAAAAAGATTAATATTATGCCTTATAAAAGTTTCCAAATTCCTGTTCTAATAAATATAGGGTTATCCATGCTTTTAGAGGATCATCTGAATATGGTTTTCTCAGAGAATCATGGAATTGTATGGAGGATTGCATGTGTAACTTTGTCATGCAGGCTGTGAAGTCACAGCCAAGAAAGGAAAACAGAAGGAGGTTCGCCAGAAGCCACACACCTTGGTTAGGGAATGATAGGTTTTGAATATATCTATCATGAGAATTTGGGTTATTTTTACAGACCTACACTGCTCAACATTTTCTGCATTAGGCTCCTTTTTCATGTGGGTAAAAATTACTAATTAAATATAAGACATATCATATTGAAGATGCATATATCTATTGTTACATTTTAGATGCATAGAAACTAATAAAATTTGACCCCCCAAAATGAAGTGTAGATAAATAGTTTATATTTCTGCTCCACTGTCCTCAGTATTCTAAGAGCTTTTCTGAGATATAGCAAAATTGTTCATCCATCATTTCTAGCAGACCATGATTAGATGTTATAAAAATCATAATAAAAGAAGAAAAATGTGTGCTCTTTTCCCAATAGAAGCAATTTATAAAATTTGGAATTATACTTTATTCATGTATGTTGTATTGAAATCAATGAAGTATTATTTATAAGTGTTAAAAATTATAAGCTAAATTGATGCCCAGCAAAGACATTATTAAATAAACTATGGACATCAATCTGATAGAATATTATGTATCAATAAACAGTGGATATTTTGAGGCCTCTGTAAAGAAAATAAAATGAGTATATAAAAAGTTGTTTTTTGAAAGGTTCATATAAATTTTAATTCTTATTTCATTATTAATATGCTATCTTGTTTCTGCAGTTGATCCACCCTGGAAAATATTTCACGCTCATTTGAGAAAAATATATAGTCTGCTTTTGTTGAGAGGAGTGTTGTTGTTCATATGTCTGAGTCTAGCTGTTTTACAGTGCTGTTCAAGTCTTCTGATTACCTGTTAATCTTAGGCTCAGTTTGTTTGTAGGATTACAGTCTTTTAAAATCATATTGAAAACTAACAGTAAACAAAAAGTGATTATACAAAAATCCAAACAACTTCTGTGCCAAATTAGATTTTAAGAAGAGAGAGGTAGCAAGAAATCCAAAATAAATATAAAATTACTTAAAAAAAGCATACACATAAAAAAAAATACTAGGTAAAAATTTTACCATGCCCATTTTATTTCCAGAGAATGTCAAAGTTATAAAAGCATACTATTCGATTTATAGCTGATAATTAAGAAAATGTCAGATTACTTATATGTTTTACTTTCTGACCTTCTCATAACAATTGCTTGAGCAATATCAATACTTAATTTGTCTTAACCCTTACAGTCACATGCAATTATATATAGTAGTCTGTATATTAGAATAATAGTTCCAAATTTTTAAAAAGATTTTATTTACTCATTTTAAATAGGAGAGAGAGAAAAGAAGAGAGAAGGGGGGAGGAGCACGAAGCATCAACTCCCATATGTGCCTTGACCAAGCAAGCCCAGGGTTTCGAACTGGCAACCTTAGCATTCCAGGTCAACGCTTTTTCCACAGTGCCATCACAGGCCAGGCCTAATAGCTCCAAATTTGAATTTAGAAGTATCAGTTAGGTTCCCTGTTTATTAAATATTCTTTTGAGCAGCATTCCCAAGCTGCCTCAAATTAGGTTGGCTTTCAACTAAATTATTATGACAGTTATTTCCTAATGACTTTGTGAAGTTGGTAAGTTGATATCACAATCAATATTATTTAATTGATAAGAAGCAGCAAGCTTAATTTAGTGTGTGTATGTGTACATATTTATTCATGCATGTATATATAAAAACATATATCTTAAATATATATAATCAAATGATATTGTCATACTGACAAACTTGACACATTTTAGACAATATTTTGAGGCCATTAAGTGAATTTCTGGTATTTGATAAAAAAACTGAATCTGATTTAACTTGGTAGAAACATTTTCTCAGGTTGGAGGGTTGAGAAGAGAAATGTGATCAAAATGATTTTTCTTCTATTTAGGTCTCGGGTTTAGGTGACAGGTAAGTCACTCAGTATTCTATCTTAGATTGGTCATTTTACCAGATATTCCACTTCTATATTACCTTTGTAATTATGGAATATTAATCCATAAGATTGCCAGTAAGAACTTGGCCTTTGGTTCATGCAAAACAGACTCAGGAATTCCATATAGTGCTTTTATGGACATCTAATCATTATCTTTATTTGCTTTTAGAAAAACTAGAGAATTGTAGCAGAATTTGTATATTTAGTTAGTTGATTGTTATTTATTAACACAAACATAACAAAACAGAAAGAGAGGAGTTAGCAATGAACGTAGAAAGTTGTCACGGCCAAACACTAGATGGGAACTGTCTCTGATGGGAAATGCAGGTACAATGAAGAGATCCAACTGAATATGTTTTATTTTAAGTTTATAAACCTGAACTATGGATTAATAAACAGACTGATGTTATAAGACCAGAAAATATTCGTTAGGAGAATGAAACCATAATAAATTTTTTTTAAAAAAGAGTTCCTTATACTCACTAGAATTGTAGCAATCACTGAGATGGGTGGAATGAAAGGTTTTGGGTTCATTTCTATATGAAAAGCTCAGAGGGAAATAACTGTAATTTGGCATTTTTTATATTTCTTTATCTGACAACATTCTTTCTTACCCTCCTTCTCCCTTCTCCATAAAAGCTGGTTTTCTCTTTCCATTTCTTTCATCACTACATCTACTGATGTATAATAATGCCCACTTTATATATGAATAGATAGAAGTCACAATTTGTGGCATAAAGAACTATATAAATCAAATCTTATCTTTAATTAGCATTTATTGGCTAAGTTACTTTTTAGATTTTTTAATAAGATTTTGAAATTTCTTCATAACTATATAGGTCAAGTCATAATTTAGTTATTCATTGGCTTTTTTAAAAATATATAAGTATAGTAGCAGAATTTCAATTTCACCAGTTCTTACCTTAAGGCAAAATAGATAGGTAATCATCATGGTGTGTGTGCATATGTGCATGTGTGAGCATGTGTGTGTGTGTGTGTGTGTGTGTGTGTGTGTGTGAATTTCCAGAGGATATTGCAAGAGGAAAGGAGTTATATTGAGTTTAAAACCCATTCCATCTGAGTTTGAATACCAACTTCATATTGTAACTTCAGGAAAAATTATTTAATGTTTCTGTGCATCATTTTTCTCATCAAAATAAGGTTACTACAGTACTCTATTGAACTACAGTAAGTTATTTAATTTCTATAAAATTTTGGGAAAGGTGGCTTTTGGTCAAGATGGCAATATGAGTAAATGTGCTACTTAGAACCTCCCACAACCACATCAAAATTACAACTAAACTACAGAATAAGCATCATTGAGAACTTTCTAAAATCTAGATGAGCCTGACCATGTGGTGGTGTAGTGGATAGAGCATCAGACTAGGATGCGTAGGACCCAGGTTCAAGACCCAGAGGTCGCCAGCTTGAGCGCGGGCTCATCTGGCTTGAGCAAAAAGCTCACCAGCTTGGACCCAAGGTCACTGGCTCAAGCAAGGGGTTACTCAGTCTGCTGAAGGCCCTTGGTCAAAGCACATATGAGAAAGCAGTTAATGAACAACTAAGGTATCGCAACGGAAAACTAATGATTGATGCTTCTCATCTCTCTCTGTCCCTGTCTATCCCTCTCTCTCTGACTCTTTCTCTGTCCCTGTAAAAAAAAAAAAAACACAATAAATAATAAAATCTAGCTGAACAGATCCTACAATTGAGAATATAAATAAGAAGCCATGTTGATATTAATAGGAGGGGCAGAGATACTGACCAAGCTGGTTCCATTTTCATGTGTGACAGTTAAAAATCTGAAGAGATATCTTAGCTGCAGATGTACCTCCTGAGGAGCTAGGGGTCCAAGCTCCCCAGCCAGAGTTTTGATGTCAGAAAGATAAGTTCCATGAAGCAGGTTAGTAAGAAACTACATGGCAAGAGGAATGAGAAAACAAAGACAAATGGCTAAGCAAATGACTTGAATTGGCTGAGCAATTAACAGCCAACTGATAAACCACAAGACCCTATCCTCCTTAACCAAATACATCTAAGAACAGGTGGTTTGAATCACCTTAAACAGGAAAATCGATAATAATAACAACAACAAAAACAATTGGACCTAAACTAATCCAAGATAGAGGTGAAACTAACCAGAGAATGACCCTTGATCCCATTATGCATTCTTTTTGACATATCAGCATACTAAATGACACACCTAGAAATCTAATGACTATTTTGTTGAGATCTTCCTCGTGACCTCTTCTAAAATTCCTGCCTACAGAAAATAGATAAAGCCACCAGGACAAAGGATGCCCACACGTGTTTTTCTTTGAGCATGCCCATGCCGCCCTTTATTCAGACGTGTACTTTGCTTCTATTCTAAGATGTAAGGGTCCCAACTGGACCTGCACCAAGGGCATGAAGGGCTGCAGCAAATTGTCCTAGGCTCATCCCCTGATCCTGTCTCCACGGGCCCTCCCTTTGCAGCACTATTCTAAGTTTTAATAAACTTACTCTTAACTTACACCTAGACTCATGTTTTGAAAGTTTTCCTGCATGTTTAAAGAGCCTGGAGGTTGCCTGACAGGGGAAAGGTCCCAAACAGTGCCAGAGTAGGGCCAGCCTCCACTGTGGTCCAATAACACCCATAATCTCAAGCTGTGAAAACCAGCAGCAATTGTGTCTGAGGAGGATAGAGGGCTGCTCAAGTCTCAGGGGTTTCTCTTAAAGGGCCTGCCAATGGACTCACTCTGACTCACTGTGAGCTTCAGCATTGGGGCAGCAACTCCAAAGGCACCAAGGAGAAAAGGAATTGTCTGGCTTCAGGGGAAGGGCTGGAGAAGAGGCCATTGTTCCTTTTCAGAGTCCTCCATCAAAAGAGCCAGCAGATAGGAGCCATATCTGTGTCTCCATTAACCTGGCTGACACCATTCTTCTGTCCTGGTGATTCCCAGAGACCCTGCTCCATCCCATTTGATAGCCCACCTGAGCCCTTTCCAATGGTTTTTTCTGTTCATCATGACGTCAGAATTAGGAATGATAATTGTTGGGCAGATGAAATATATTATGCTCACTTTGTTAAAGATGGTGCTGCCCACGTGCAAGTTTTAAGAGTAAGCTTTTCCCTGCACCCTTGACTGATTGGATAATGTGGGTGGTGCACTCTCATGAGGAATCCTCCCATTATGCCTCAGATGGGTGGCTTTGTGTCAGAGACTTTCTTGTTTGTATGATTGGATTAAGGGTTTTGAATCTACACTATAAAGTGGGGCAGACTGGGAGCTTGCTCTCTCGGTTCCTGAGGTTAGTATTAGAAAGGAGAGCAGATTAAGGCCATGTGGAGGAGAGGAGGCAGCCAAGATGGTGGAATGCTGAGGAAGAAGCCAGTTAGTGCAGAGTTTGTGTAGAGAGAAGGAGCTGGGAAACAGAGGTAAGTCTGGTGAGCTCGAAACATTTGATTCTAGGAAACTTGGATAAATCAGTAGCTTTGTGAGCACTGAATGAGTGGGTTTTGGAGCCCAGTGTGTGTTTTTGCTTGCCTGCCGGGTGCAAGCTAGAATTAAAGCTGATGGCTCACTAGTTCTTGGCTCCGTTGCTTCATTACCGACTGTCCGAATCTAATGCAAACCTGCATTGGCCAGGCGGCTCTGATAGTAGCCTTGGCCACTGGCTTTACAATAATTTAAGGAATCTAAAGTAAATATACAATAAATTGTGCTTGAATGCTTTTCACTTCTCCTTTTGCTTATTTTCAGCACTTGCAAACCATTGACTGGAATCAGTGGGATACATTGTGTTCATGTAATTGGAATAAAGACCGAAGTTTTATTAAAGGTAACGTGGAGGCAGTGTTTTTATCAAAGGTAAAGAATATTGAACACTGTTTTCATAGAGAAACTTTTGTAATCCCCCTGCATAACTCAGACTAACAAATCTGCAAATCTGCCTGCATCATGACTTCCTTTTCTTAGTGTTCCTTATCTCCTTTTTTCTCTATGGAAGAGTACATAAATGTATTTATGATGCGCTTTCTTAACGTGTATGTGGGGCTCTGGGGCTGGGAATAGTTGTCAGGAAGAGCAGTTCTTATTTGGTAAAGAGGATATAAAAAACTTTTCTGATTTTGTTTATTGGATATAACAAATTAATCAACGATTTTGTTCTGATGTAGTTGCAGGACTTACAGTCTGTCACCTTGGTACTGATACTGCATTTCTTATATTACTTCAAGTTCTTTAGAGACTAAATCTCTCTTTAGCACATCTCCTTTCTTTTTCTTTTTTTAAAATTTTATTTTATTAATTTTAATGAGGTGACATTAATAAATCAGGGTACATATATTCAAAAAAAAAACATCTCCAGGTTATCTTGTCATTCAGTTAGGTTGCATACCCATCACCCAAAATCAAATTGTCTTCTGTCACCTTCTATCTGGTTTTCTTTGTGCCCCTCCCCTTCTCCCTATCCCTCACTCTCTTCACCCCTACCCCGTCCCCATCCGTAACCACCACACTCATGTCCATGTCTCTGAGTCTCTTTTTTATGTCCTACCTATGTATGGAATCATGCAGTTCTTAGTTTTTTCTGATTTACTTATTTCACTCTGTATAAAGTTATCAAGATCCATCCATTTTGTTGTAAATGATCCGATTTCATCATTTCTTATGGCTGAGTAGAATTCCATAGTATATATGTACCACATCTCCTTTATCCAGTCATCTATTGAAGGGCTTTTGGGTTGTTTCCATGTCTTGGCCACTGTGAACAATGCTGCTATGAACATGGGGCTGCATGTGTCTTTATGTAGCAATGTTTTTGAGTTTTGGGGGGTATATACCAGTAGAGGGATTGCTGGGTCATATGGTAATTCTATTTTTAGTGTTTTGAGGAACCACCATACTTTGTTCCATAATGGTTGTACTACTTTACATTCTCACCAACAGTGGATTAGGGTTCCTTTTTCTCCACAGCCTCTCCAATACTTGTTGTTACCTGTCTTGTTGCTAATATCTAATCTAACAGGCATGAGGTGGTATCTCATTGCAGTTTTGATTTGCATTTCTCTAATAGCTAATGAAGATGAGCATCTTTTCATATATCTGTTGGTCATTTGTATTTCTTCCTGGGAGAAGTGTTTGTTCATGTCCTCTTCCCATTTTTTTATTGGATTGTTTGTTTTTTTGTTGTTGAGTTTTATGAGTTCTTTTTATATTTTGGATATTAGCCCCTTATCTGAGTTGTTGTTTGAAAATATCATCTCCCATTTAGTTGGTTGTCTGTTTATTTTGTTGTCAGTTTCTCTTGCTGTGCAAAAGCTTCTTAGTCTGATGTAGTCCCATTCATTTATCTTTGCCTTCACTTCCCTTGCCTTTGGAGTCATATTCATAAAGTGCTCTTTATAACCAAGGTCCATGAGTTTAGTGCCGATATTTTCTTCTATGTAATTTATTGTTTCAGGTCTTATATTTAGGTCTTTGATCCACTTTTAATTAATTTTAGTACAAGGAGACAAACTGTAATCAAGTTTGATTCTTTTGCATGTGGCTTTCCAGTTTTCCCAGCACCGTTTGTTGAAGAGGCTTTCTTTTCTCCATTGTGTGTTGTTGGCTCCTTTATCAAAAATTATTTGACCATATATATGTGGTTTGTATTTCTGGACTTTCTATTCTGTTCCACTGGTCTGAGTGTCTATTTTTCTGCCAATACTATGCTGTTTTGATTGTCATGGCTCTATAATATAATTTGAAGTCAGCTATTGTAATGCCCCCAGCTTCGTTCTTTTTCCTTAGGATTGCTTTGGCTATTCGGGGTATTTTATAGTTCCATATAAATCTGATGATTTTTTGTTCCATTTCTTTAAAAAATGTCATTGGAATTTTGATGGGAATTGCATTAAACTTGTATATTACTTTGGGTAATTTGGTCATTTTGATTATATTTATTCTTCCTATCCAAGAACAAGAAATATTTTTCCATTTCATTGTATCTTTTTCAATTTCCCTTAACAATGCTTTGTAGTTTTCATTATATAGGTCATTTACATTCTTTGTTATGTTTATTCCTAGGTATTTTATTTTTTTTTGTTGCAACCGTGAAGGGGATTATTTTTTTGAGTTCATTTTCTAATGTTTTGTTGTTGGCATATAGAAATGCTATGGATTTTTGTATATTAATTTTTTATCCTGTGACCTTACTGTATTGGTTTATTGTTTCTAGTAATCTTTTTGTAGAGACTTTGGGTTTTCGATGTATAGGATCATATTATCTGCAAAAAATGAAACCTTTACTTCTTCTTTTCCGATATGGATGCCTTTTATTTCTTTGTCCTGTCTGATTGCTCTGGCTAGAACTTCTAACACCATGTTAAATAAGAGTGGAGAGAGTGGACATCCCTGTCTTGTTCCTGATTTAAGGGGGAAAGTCCTCAGTTTTATGCCATTTAATATGATGTTAACTGATGGTTTATCATAAATGGCTTTTATTATGTTGAGATATTTTCCTTCTATACCCATTTTGTTGAGTGTTTTAAACATAAAATGATGTTGTAGTTTATTGAATGCCTTTTCTGCATCAATTGATAAGATCATGTGGTTTTTGTTCTGTTTTGTTGATATGGTGTATTACATTAACCATTTTACGTAAGTTGAACCATCCTTGAGATTTTAAAATGTGTTTGGAAGTAATGCTTTTTCTTCAATTTTTTGAAAGACTTTGAGTAGAATAGGAACTAAATCTTCTTTGAATGTTTGATAGCATTCACTAGTATAGCCATTGGGGACTGGACTTTTATTTTGGAGGTTTTTAATTGTTTTTTCTATTTCCTCCCCACTTATTGATCTGTTGTGGCTTTCTGCTTCTTCATGACTCAGTCTAGGTAGGTTGTATTGTTCTAGAAATTTATCCATTTGTTCTTAATTGTTGCATTTGGTGGCATATAGTGTTTCATAGTATTCTACAGTAATTTTTTGTATATCTATGATATCTGTGGTGATTTCTTCTCTTTCATTCTGGATTTTGTTAATATGAGTCCTTTCTCTTTTTCCTTGGTGAGTCTTGCCAAGGGTTTGTCAATTTTATTAATCTTTTCAAAAAACCAGCTTCTTGTTTTACCAATTTTTTCTGTAGTTTTCTGTTCTCTATTTCATTTATTTCTGCTCTGACTTTTATTATTTTCTTTCTTTGGCTGGTTTTGGGTTGTCTTTGTTCTTTTTCTAGTTCCTTAAGGTGTGAAATTAAGTGGTTAATTTGAGCTCTCTCTCTTGTTTGTTCATATAGGCCTGAAGTGATATAAACTTTCCTCTTATTACTGCTTTTGCTGCATCCCAGAGATTCTGATATGTTGTATTGTCATTTTCATGTCTGTATGTATTTTTTTTATCTCTGTGCTTATTTCTTCTTTGACCCACTCATTTTTTAAAAGTATGTTGTTTAGTGTCCACATTTTTGTGGGTTTGTTTACCTCTTTTTTTGCAGTTAAATTCTAGTTTCAAGGCTTTATGATAAAAAAATATGCTTGGTACAATTTCAACTTTTCTGAATTTGCTGATGTTATTTTTGTGGCCTACCATATAGTCAATTCTTGAGAATGTTTCATGTACACTAGAGAAAAATGTGTACCCTGTCACTTTGGGATAAAATGTCCTGTAGATGTCTATCATATTCAATTGCTTTAGTGTTTCATTTAAGGCCAATATTTCTTTATTGATTTTCTGTTTGGATGAACGATCTAGAGTCGTCAGTGGTGTATTGAGGTCTCCAAGTATGATTGTATTTTTGTCAGTTTTTGTTTTTAGGTCAGTCAGTAGCTGTCTTATATATTTTGGTGCTCCTTGGTTTGGTTCATATATATTAAGAAGTGTTATATCTTCTTGATTCAGTGTCCCCTTAATCATTATGAAATGACCATTTTTGTCTCTGATTACTTTTGCTCTCTTATAGTCAGCATTGTTGGATATGAGTATTGCTGCATCTGCTTTTTTTTGGATGTTATTTGCTTGGAGTAGTGTTTTCCAGCCTTTCACTTTGAATTTGCTTTTATCCTTGTTGCTTAGATGTGTTACTTGTAGGCAGCATATAGTTGGATTTTCTTTTTTAATCCAGTCTGCTACTCTGTGTCTTTTTATTGGTGAGTTCAATCCATTTACATTTAGTGTAATTATTGACACTTGAGGGTTTCCTATTGCCATTTTATATATTACTTTTTGTTAGTTTTGTATCTTGTTTGATACTTCTCTTTTGTTTTTCTGTCATTCGTTTTGGTTTGGTTGTAATACATACTTCTTTCCTCTGTTACTTCCTTTTTCAAGTCATGTGTTTTTTTCAGGGGTGGTTACCATTAAGTAATAAAAAGGGTACCTACCATGTTCATTGTAGTACACTATCTTATGAGTGCTTCTGCACTCCATTGTCCTTTGTTACTGTTAATCTTTGTCCTCTCCCCTTTATTGGTTTCATTGTCACATTTTAAATTTGTTTTAATGTGTATGTGTTCCTGGTGTTTACTTGTGGTTTGATTTTGTTTTGTTCTTTGTATATAGTTGGAAAACCCCTTTTAGTATATCCTGAAGTGAGGGTTTTCTGATGATAAATTCCCTCATTTTTTCTATATCTGTGAATGTTTCTATTTCTCCTTTGTATTTGAAGGATAGCTTTGATGGGTATAGTATTCTTGGTTGGAAGTTCCTCTTTTTTCAGAACTTTAAATATTGGGGTCTACTCTCTTCTAGCTTGTAGAGTTTCTGCTGAGAGATCCGATGATAATCTAATAGGCCTTCCTTTATATCTTGTATTCTTCTTTTCCCTGGCTGCCTTGAGAATTTTTTCTTTGTCGTTTTTTTGTGCCAATTTCATTATGATGTGCCTTGGAGTAGGTTTGCTGGGGTTAAGATAACTCGGTGTTCTATTTGCTTCTTGAATTTGAGGCTTTAGTTCTTTCCACAGGCTTGAGAAGTTCTCATCTATTATTTGTTTGAATATGTTCTGCATTCCATTTTCTCTCTCTTCTCCTTCTGATATACCTATTATTCTTATGTTACTCTATTTGGTGGAGTCAGAAAATTCCTGTAGGGCTTTCTCATTTTTTTTAATTCTTGAGTCTCTCTCTTATCTCTTTTGTGCCTCAAGTTGCCTATTTTCTATGTCTCTAATCTTTTCTTCTATTTGGCCTTTTCTATTAGCTAAGCATGTTACCTCGTTTTTCAGTTTATGAATTGAGTTTTTTATCTCTCTGTGATCTGTTTTTATAGTTTCAATTTCTTTTGTAATATATTCTTTGTGTTAGTTAAGTTTTCTTAGCTCCCTAAATTGTCTTTCTGTGTTTTCTTGTCTATCTCTGAGTATTTTTAGGATTTCTATTTTAAATTCTCTGTCATTTAACTCCAAAATTTTCAATCTATTAAAATTCTTTCTATAGATTTTTTTCTCATCTATCTGTGCTACATCTCTGTCTTTTGTATCCATGATATTCAATTTCCTTTTTCTTAATGGCATCTGAGGGTGATTTTGTTAATAACAATAATGTGGATTAATAGAAAAAGTAAAAAGTAAAAAAAAAGAATAGACAATAAAAAATAAAAAAAACAAATTAAACAAAAATTATTATTTTCCCTCTCCTTCCCTCTTTGAGAAAATGCCATGCAAAACTGAGAATTATATTGTGTAAATGGAACAAAAACTACCTATATCAGGGGCCTGAGGTGGGGAGAAGTGTTAAAGGGGCAAAAAAGAAGGTAGGGACCCACAAAATGCAAAAAAGAAAAAAATTTGGATCAAGAATAATATGATTTGCTTGTAAATGATGGTCAAAGGAGAGATGTAGTGAAAGGGATAAGAAGGAAACAAGAAAAAGAAAACAAAAACAAAAAGAACAGCAAAAAAGAAATAACTATTGTATTAAGTGGAACAAAAACTACATAGAATGGAGAGCCGGGATTGGGGGGGAATGCTAATAAATTAAAAAGTGAAGTAAAAAGCACACAAAATGCTACAAAGAAAAAATTTGAATCCAAAATATAATAGCTTGTTCATGAGTGAGAATCAAATGAGAGGAAAAATAAGAGAAAAGAAGAAAATAAGAGAGAGGGAGAGAAAAAAAAGGAGAAAAAGAAAAGAAAAAAGAGAGAGACTTAGGGTTTTGGGGTGTAACCCTCATTGAGAGAAAGAAAAAATAAAAGAAAAATACTGAGAAATGTAACACTTATGGGTAATGTAGTTCAAGATAAAGAGAAAAGAGCAAGATCAGCGGAGGATAAAAGGACCAAGGTGGAAGAGAAAAAATAAGTAAATAAAGGTCAGAAAATGAGAGAAACAAAAAAAAGTGGAAAAAGTTATAAAGTTTGTAGATTTTTCTGGATATTGAGAGGTTATCTTCTTCCTTTTCCTTCCTCTTCCTCTTCCTGGTCAATGGCACTGTACCCCAGGCTCTGTCCCTGTGGCAGCTTAGGTTTGCAGTTGATGTGTCGCTATGGTGATGTCATATACTAGGCCTCAGTCTCATTGGTAGTCAGGTCTTGTTAGCATTTGTGTAAGGCCAGTAGCCAAGGCCACCATCAGAGCTGCCTGGCCCATGCAGGTTCACATTAGATTCGGACAGTCAGTAATGAAACAATGGAGCCAAGAACTGGTGGGCCATCAGCTTTAATTCTAGCTTGCATCTGGTGGGCAAGTAAAAATACACAGTGGGCTCCAAAAAACCCCTCATTCAGTGCTCACAAAGCTACTGACTTATTCGAGTTTCCTAGAATCAAAGGTTTTTAGCTCACCAGACTTATTCACCTCTGTTCCTCATCTCCTCCTGCACAAACTCTGCACAAACTGTCTTCTTACTCAGCACTCTACCATCTTGGCTGCTTCTCCTGGCCTCCATGTGGCCTTACTCTGCTCTCCTCTCTAATACTAACCTCAGGAACCAAGGGAGCAAGCTCCTTGTCTGTCCCACTTTATAGTGTAGAAATCCAAACGTTTAATCCAATCTACAAACAAGGAAGTCTCTGATACAAAGTCACTTATCTGAGGTATAATGGGAGGATTGCTCATGAGAGTGCACCACCCCACATCATCCAATCAGTCAAGGGTGTTGGGAAAAGTTTACTCTTAAAACTTGCACTTGGGCAGCACCATCTTTAACAAAGTGAACATAATATATTTCATCTGCCCAACAATTTGCAAGCTCCAACAATGGGAGAGTTCGTTTTCTTGGAACCTCTCTCCTTCCTGTATTAGCAGACTGGTGATCCAGCTATGAGGTTGCTGCTGCCACTTCCTGGATAGTAATAGGCTCCAAGAGCTGGCAAATCCCCATTCTATCCCCACGCAGTGCAGAGCTCTGGGTAAGGTTCTGTCAGTCAGAGCCGTCAGCATAACCAGGCAGGGCTGGGAGCCAATTACTCTCAAGATGTCTTTCTATGAGCCTCCAGGCATGTCCACTATGTCTCAGCACTGTGGGACCACTCTCCCCAGGCTTTTTGCACTTTATATACTGTCTTGGCTAAGAAGAAGATGCCCTAGTTGCTACCTGAATAACAGGAGGTCTTAAAAGCTGCCAAGTCCCTCTTTTTAGTGCACAGCCCTGAGTATGAAAGCTCTTCTAATCAGAACCACCAGCACAGGCAGGTTTCTCTCCGTGTATCAGCTGACCAGAAGTTGCCCTTGCCCCTCTATACAAAGCAAGAACCACTAAAATATATCACGTATCTTGTCTTAGATCGCAGAGCTGAGAGAAACCTTGTCAGCCAGAGCTACTAAACCAGTTGTGTGTTGAGCCTACTGTGAGTTAAGCTAACTTGAACAATTGGATTCACAGATTTGCTACAGAGACTTTTGCAAGCTGCCTGTGCGTCCCTCCCCCAGTGCTAGCCTGAATGGCTGGCGAGGGCGCCCTGCCCGCCTAGAGAAGACCAGGCATAGGAAAGTTTGCTTTGGCGCTCTCCCCGTGCTGTTGTTGGTGGAGCAGGGATTACACCGTGCCTCTGTTTGCAGCCCTAGCAGGAGACTCTGACCCTGCCTCTCTGTCCGGGAATGCGGGCGCCCACGCCCGGGTCCCAAAGGGGAATCTCTCGCACACTGCCCACGCTCGATGGCCAGGATATCAGGGTAATGGAGGCTGCCGCTTGTCCCGTGTAAAGCCAGTATTCAAGGTCAGGATCACAGCCACCTGACCCGTGCAGGTTCGCATTAGATTCGAACAGTCGGTAATGAAACACAGGAGCCATGAACTGGTGATCCATCAGCTTTAATTCTAGCTTGCACCCGGCGGGCAAGCAAAAACACACACTGGGCTCCAAAACCCACACATTCAGTGCTCACAAAGCTATTGACTTATCCGAGTTTCCTAGAATCAAAGCTTCTAGCTCACCAGACTTATTCACCTCTGTTTCCCATCTCCTCCTGCACAAACTCTTCCTCAGCACTCTGCCATCTTGGCTGCTTCCTCTCTTCCATGTGGACTTACTCTGCTCTCCTCTCTAATACTAATCTCAGGAACCCAGGAACCGAGAGAGAGAGATCAAGCTACTGGTCTCCCCACTTTATACTGTAGAATCAAAACCTTTAATCCAATTATACAAACAAGGAAGTCTCTGTATAATGGGATTCCTCAAGAGAGTGCACCACCCTACATCATCCAATCAGTCAAGGGTGTGGAGAAGAACTTACTCTTAAAACTAAGCCTTAGGCTATAATGACCCGGCCTGCTGACAGCCTGTTCCAGAACACACATTAATATAAACAAACTTCCATGTGGGCAGCGCCATCTTTAACAAAGTGAGCATAATATATTTTATCTGACCAACACCCCACCTTTACCAGGACCGGTGCGGGCGTTAGCTCGCGCAGGCTGAGCCAAGGCAGGCCCACTTTTTCCTTGGCTTACACGTCTGTGCCACAGCCCAGCTTCTTCCACTCACCCAGCTCTCACTCTCTCTCAGTTCCAAGTGAAAGCAGCCCTTGCTCAGGTTAGTGAGTGTTGGGCAGATAAAATATATTATGCTCACTTTGTTAAAGATGGCGCTGCCCACATGGAAGCCATCACCCAGGTGATATTATTTGCCCTTATGCTTAGGATGGGTGTGGAGGAAAGGCTATAATGTAAGCAGGCCAGGTCATTATAGCCTAAGGCTTAGTTTTAAGAGTAAGCTTTTCCCCACATCTTTGACTGATTGGATGATGTGGGGTGGTATGCTCTCCTGAGGAATCCCATTATGCCTCAGATGGGTGACTTTGAATCAGAGACTTTCTTGTTTGCAGATTGGATTAAGGGTTTGGATTTCTACACTATAAAGTGGGACAGACCAGTAGCTTGCCCTCTCTTGGTTCCTGAAGTATTAGAGAGGAGAGCAGATTAAGGCCATGTGGAGGAGGCCAGAAGAAGCAGTCAAGATGGTAGAGTGCTAAGAGAGAAGTCAGTTTGTGCAGAGTTTGTGCAGAAAGACGTGGGAAACAGAGATGAATAAGTCTGGTGAGCTAGAAAGCTTTGATGCTAGGAAACTCGGAAAAGTCAGTAGCTTTTTTATTTTTTTTGAATCAGTAGCTTTGTGAGCACTGAAGGAGTGGGTTTTGAAGCCCAGTGTGTATTTTTGCTTGCCTGCCGGGTGCAAGCTAGAATTAAAGCTGATGGCTCACCAGTTTTGGCTCCATTGTTTCATTAGTGTCTGTTCAAATCTAATGCAAACCTGCACTGGCCAGGCAGTTGTGATGGTGGCCCTGGCTACTGGTTTTACAGTAAGGGAGGCGGAGTGTTCTGTTCTTCGTCTTATTTTCTTCAGGGTTGCTTATAAGTTTAGTCAGTTTTTCGACATTTCATACCTTTTGTTCAGTGTGTGGGACCCACAGACGCTCCAGGGATCAATTTTTCTGTCTTTGGTTGTAGAACTTGTTGAATTTTGGGGGAGAAGTATGGGGAGCGCCTCTCACTGTGCCATTTCTCTGATGTCACTCTTAGCATATCTCCTTTCAATTCATTTCTCAGTGGCCACACGGGGAAGCCCCCTGCTTGCTCAAATGTTTGCATTACTATTCAGCCTTGTGGTTGTCCTTAAGTTTTCCTACACAACTCAGGTGAAAATTTTGTTATTCAAATGAATAAAAACCTGATATAACTGAAATTACACCGTTAAGTACAGAGATTTGTTGTTTTAGTGGTTATTGGATTTCTTTTATTTTCTTATTAATTATTTTATTCCTAGCTTCTAGGCAAATTTTTTTAATTAAGACATAAATTATAGACTTTCAGCCACTAAGTTACATAAATATTATTTGAAATATGTACTAGACTGCTCTGGCCTTTTATTATTAAGGATCCATTAACATTTGTGGGTCTCCGTGATCTTATTTTCAAAGTTATAGGCACAGAGAGTAGATAGTTCTTGTAAAAATAGCTCTATAACTTTATATTATGAAGTAACTTTTTAATCAAAATAAATAGAAAACACAGATAACCTATAAGAAGAGAAACTTTAATGTATATTAATATAATATATACATGTGTGTTGGGCAGATAAAATATATTATGCTCACTTTGTTAAAGATGGCACTGCCCACATGGCAGTTCATTGATATTAATGTGTAATGGGGAAAAGGCTGTGGGCAGTTGTTGGGCAGATAAAATATATTATGCTCACTTTGTTAAAGATGGCGCTGCCCACATAGAAGTTTGTTGATATTAATGTGTGTTCTGGAACAGGCTGTGGGCAGGCCAGGTCGTTATAGCCTAAGGCTTAGTTTAAGAGTAAGCTCTTCTCCACACCCTTGACTGATTAGATCATGTAGGGTGGTGATGTAGGGAGAAATCCCATTATGCCTCAGATTGGTGGCTTTGTATCCGAGACTTTATGTATAATTGGATTAAAGGTTTTGAGTCTGCTATAAAGTGGGAGAGAACAGTAGCTTGATCTCTCTCTCTTGGTTCCTGGGTTCCTGGGGTTGGTATTAGAGAGGAGAGCAGATTAAGGCCATGTGGAGAAGAAGTAGCCAAGATGGCAGAGTGTTGAGGAAGAAGCCAGTTTGTTAAAAGTTTGTGCAGGAGGAGATGGGAAACAGAGGTGATTAAGTATGGTGAGATGGAAAGCTTTGATGCTAGGAAACTCGGATAAGTCAGTAGCTTTGTGAGCACTGAATGTGTGGGTTTTGGAGCCCAGTGTGTGTTTTTGCTTGCCCACCGGGTGCAAGCTAGAATTAAAGCTGATGGCTCACCAGTTTTTGGCTCCGGTGTTTCATTGCCATCTGTCCGAATCCAATGCGAACCTGCATGGGTCAGGCGGCTGTGATAGTGGCCGCGACTACTGGCTTTACATTTGGCGTAGTCTGTGGCAGGATTCAATACAGATCGGCATGGAGCCACCACCACCTTTGAGTGGTGGAGTAGAGGACTGGTTGCTGTTTTGGTTTCCCATAGCTGTTTTTTGGGGGACTGTTGGATGGCTGACTTTTACAGCCATGCGTGAGGAAACCGAGAGCTCTATGGAAGAGGCTGCCCAGGACCTGCAGGACGAGCAGCAGAAGGAGCTGGAGGAAACGTGGGAGAAACAGATGCTGACCCTGGAGCTGAAGGAAGCGCTGGAGGAGGAGGCTGACCAGGTTTGCGAGATTCACCTGGAAGTGGAGCAGATGCTGGAGAAGGAATCACAGGTTCGTGAGTTGGAGATTGCCCTGGATGTTGTGGAGAGCCAGCAGCGGCATGAGGCCGGGCCTGAGGCCAGGACCGGGGCTGAGGCTGGGGCTGGAGTTGCAAGGCCTGCTGAGCAGAAGGCAGCGTTGGCCTGGATCTCGAGCCCAGCAGCAGGAGCTGATGTTTTCAGTTCCTCTTTGGAGGATGAGGAGAATCCAGCTGGAGTTGCAATCTGCAGTCCCCAGAAGGTGAGAGCCCGGCAACAAGGAGTAGCTACGCTGCCGGTAGGTCTGCGATTTTGGGATATAGGGGTGGATGCCGTCATGCTCCCCAGAACAGAGATGGAAATTCTGACTGCCATGGCCACGTGCTCCTTTTTGGGACAGTGTATGAGCTGCCAGGATGGCAGAGATGAGGGGGGAGGCCAACACCCCATGTGTGTGGACTGATTTCCTGGACTATGACCTGAGTGAGCACTGGCTCCTTTGTTGGATGGACTTACGGATTTTGGACAATGTGAAATACCCTGATGGGGGTGGGAGTGGCTTTGCTGGAGGCCCTCCTGCCCCGGGAAGCTTTTCCCATGGCTAGAGAAAAGGCCGAGGACATTTTGCGCTTTTGGCAAAGTGCTCAGAGACTGGTGAAATGTATCTTTGTAATTGTTGAAATTGTATGATTTGTGCTATTGCTGTAATTTGTGTAATGTGCCTAATTTCCTGGTACAGGGATGCCAGTGGTGTAGATTGTGGGTAGTAAAGTGAGCATAAGGGTGGATTGTTGGGCAGATAAAATATATTATGCTCACTTTGTTAAAGATGGCGCTGCCCACATAGAAGTTTGTTGATATTAATGTGTGTTCTGGAACAGGCTGTGGGCAGGCCAGGTCGTTATAGCCTAAGGCTTAGTTTAAGAGTAAGCTCTTCTCCACACCCTTGACTGATTAGATCATGTAGGGTGGTGATGTAGGGAGAAATCCCATTATGCCTCAGATTGGTGGCTTTGTATCCGAGACTTTATGTATAATTGGATTAAAGGTTTTGAGTCTGCTATAAAGTGGGAGAGAACAGTAGCTTGATCTCTCTCTCTTGGTTCCTGGGTTCCTGGGGTTGGTATTAGAGAGGAGAGCAGATTAAGGCCATGTGGAGAAGAAGTAGCCAAGATGGCAGAGTGTTGAGGAAGAAGCCAGTTTGTTAAAAGTTTGTGCAGGAGGAGATGGGAAACAGAGGTGATTAAGTATGGTGAGATGGAAAGCTTTGATGCTAGGAAACTCGGATAAGTCAGTAGCTTTGTGAGCACTGAATGTGTGGGTTTTGGAGCCCAGTGTGTGTTTTTGCTTGCCCACCGGGTGCAAGCTAGAATTAAAGCTGATGGCTCACCAGTTTTTGGCTCCGGTGTTTCATTGCCATCTGTCCGAATCCAATGCGAACCTGCATGGGTCAGGCGGCTGTGATAGTGGCCGCGACTACTGGCTTTACAGCAGTCCAGGTCATTATAGCCTAAGGCTTAATTTTAAGAGTAAGCTTTTCCCCACACCCTTGACTGATTGGATGATGTAGGGTGGTACACTCTCCTGAGGAATCCCATTATGCCTCAGATGGGTGACTTTGTATCAGAGACTTCCTTGTTTGTATAATTAGATTAAAGGATTTGATTCTACACTATAAAGTGGGGCAGGCCAAGAGCTTGCTCTCTCTCGCTCGGTTCCTAAGGTTAGTATTAGAAAGGAGAGCAGATTAAGGCCACATGGAGGCCTGGAGAAGCAGCCAAGATGGCAGAATGGTGAGGGAGAAGCTAGTTTGTGCAGAGTTTGTGCTGGAGGAGATGGGTAACAGAGGTGAATAAGTCTGGTGAGCTAGAAAGCTTTGATGCTAGGAAACTCGGATAAGTCAGTAGCTTCGTG